>CM060940.1:234873899-239873899 GCA_030765085.1 Allium cepa
ATTTTAGGATTATCGACAATCAACTTGAGTATCTCTCGTTTCTTGACAGATGCTTATGATATTGTCCAAAAATAAATGTTTAGCAATTGTTTTATTAGAAATGTTGAATTATGTTGTAATCAATGTAGTAAATAGATGTATCAATTTTTTATGTTCATGAAACTGGCTTGATGGGAAAGATAACCACATATATTGTCCACAAAGATCCTTCATATAAATCAAGTAAATAAACTGATTAATTAAGTTACAGTAATAAGTCCCTTATGAAGAAAATTTGTTCACTTGAAATTGTTTATGTTACAATATGTTAACTTATCATGTGTCTAGACTAAGAACAGGTTATAAAATATCTCATGTTAGCATATATAAGTTAAAAATTAAAGGGTGAAATAAGTTTCCTGTAAATAAAAGGAGAAAAGGAGAGTAAATATCTTGACGATGCTTTGGTTGAACTACAACAGAGATCAAGCATAATATCATAAGACATGATGTTAGAAATTAATGATTAAAACTGCGTTTATAATATTTTAGTTTTATAGGACATGAGAGCACACAGATGAGGAAATAAAAAATCAGTAGCACTCATCCCACATCGGTGTCTTTGAATTTTTTTTGCAACGTTTCATAGCCAATTTTGGTGCTAGTGGTGATGCCTCTTTCAACAGTAAATTAGATTGCTTAGTAGTACACTATTTGGGTGAATTCATCACTTTTTTGGTCATTAAAACCATAGATGTGCCCCTTCACATGATTGACTGTTAATATAGAATTTTTTTTTAAAATGATTCGAATCTATCGTGACTACAAAGCCCGAATACTTGATTCTTAAAAGATAGTTGAACTTACATTTCCATCTTTGTTAATTGTTCAATGGCGTAGTGAGTTTGTTGAAAAAATTTGTAGCTGCCAAAAAAAACTGATTCGCCTTTTTTATGTTTACATATCAAAACTTAAGGAATAAAATCATTCCTCAAGAGCAATCAAATTCTACATCTGTTTTGATAATGTCGTTGTTTGGAAAAGAAAGTCCACAAAATTTGAAAATCATGCAACTTTCATAGGCAGCAGAAGAATATAAATTGCTTAAAATTCATATCAAAGCATATGGCCAAAACTAATATAAATAGATGAAAGAACATTTTAGAACCCTATAATTCAACTCAAATGTTACTGATAAGGTTTTGATTAGCGTATAGTTAGAAGAAAATAACTCTTGGAAAGAATAAATGTTGTCACAAAGCTCAATATAGTAGTACTAAATTTATGTACACCCATCATGAAGCAGGAACTAAGATATAAGATGTATAGTACTACAAACTGTAACAGTGCAGGTGGACCACTATTCATTGGGTTTTATATTCCTCATACAATCAAATCCATGCTGACAGGAACCTTGTAAGCTACAAATGCCCAATTAAACCTATGCAAAGCCTTGCACTCTCTGTCATTGTTGAAGTTCAAAGTGCACAGCCATATATCTGTCATGACTAATTATCAAAATTTTCAATTTTTTTGTGAAATTTCTCAATAACAGAACATATCTATATAAAAGTGGTATTAGATATACATATCCGAAGTAGAAAGGTGAAAATGGCAACCATATTTCTAAATTGGATAGTAGCAGAAACCAAATTACTGATTATATTACCGAAGTTGAGTATTTATTTAAATGTTTATGGATTGTGTGTACATAAGGTTAATTTATAATTCTCTTGTTATCTCGTGTAGCAGCCTTCAATTTTAGAGTGTGTATTGTGTGTACAGAAGAAAAGCAAGCATAAAAGTTCACGGTCTTGTGAGCTAGGAAAGGGATTTGATAAATAGTGAAACTGTAAATACACAGTCAGTTGATTTATTTTTATTATTATAGGATTACGATTATAAATGGTGATATTAAGAAGAATGAGTTTCCAAATATTTAAGGATTTTAAAATTGTACCATGTACATTTATGGTGAAATACGTCCAAAGTAGGCTATTCTAATTCCAATGCATAGTTTCATAATTCTTCTCTACAACCTTTTTATATTACAATTTAATCTAGATACATTTTTATAGCATGACCAGTAATCTAACCATTGGGAATACATGTTTTGTGTTAGCTATTTTGTGCTATATGTATACTATCAAATTCAATCATTCTATCAAAGAAAGGAAAACATAAATATGTTCTTGTATTACGTATGGAAACAATGAGGGTAGAGGAAACTTCATTTAATCATACAAAGCGAATAACAACCATCAAAGGAAAATCACTACAATGAACAACTTTATTTTGGTACTCTCTTTTCATATGCAGCTTATCAACTTCATTTCAAGATCAAATCAAATACAATTTTCCAGTCAAACACAACCTCTGATAATTGATTGGCCCCAATCTTGTTAATGGAGATGCTTCCACATTTACCAGGTTGCTTCTATCTTCCTTTATGCCATTTTACTTCACCTATTTACTTCTTTCTGAATTTATTATGCTGAATATCTCCATAAAGAACCACATTTGAAACTCTTTTAGTACATCCCTATGTTCAAACATAATCTAGAGGTTAGTGTCGTGATAATTGTAGAACCGAAGGAAACTATCGATCAAGGTTTTAATAAAACCATCAGGCTGTTTACCCATGTTACTTCTGATATCCTCCTCTTCCTTTTACAAGCAAATATTCCATACACCAATAATCCCAGTCGCAAATATCATTGCCCACTTCCTCTAGAGTATTAACCTCTAGATTTCTATAAAACCAACCATTTACTATATTTGCTTCCCGAACTCCTTGACCTGTCCAAGTTCAAAATTTTATGATATGAATTCATAGAATAAAATGTATCATACTGGTTTCCTAAATTATAAATCAGGCTAACTTAATTCTTGGTCTAGAAACATAGATAAGATATCTGCGATAAAATTAACATTATAACACAGTTTTTCGAAGATATTTACGTTTACATGTCAAATTCCTATATGAATTAATTATGATTTAAAAATTACTAAAAAAATAAAGAGAAATATGTTATGTTCCATTTCACATAAATACTAAATTTTGAAAATAAAGTAGTCACCAATATCTCATAAAAGTATAATATCACAACACATCCACACTAATATTTTTAAACATCAAATTAGAAACATAAGAAATCAGTGCAAATTCGGACTTGTATATTATATAGTAGTAAAACAATAAAAAATATATTTGTGGAACTTCTTTGCTAATGCAAAATAAATCTATTAAATGCTTTGCTAGAGCCGTTTCCACTGGCTTTTGTAGATGTTTTGCCAAAGAAGCAATCATGATTTAAAATTCTATCATCTATAACTTTTTTACTGATGCAAAAAAATCTATTATATGTTTTGCTGGAACTGTCTCTACTGGCACTCTGGCTTGTAGATGAAATAAAAATAAAACTTTGAACAACACATATAACAATCAATCTTAAAGACCTTATCATAAGGGTATATTTGGTTATCCAAAATAGAAATGTTACATTTCATAGTGAGACATATGAGTAAATAGTTTAAGGAGAAAGTAGTAATGTAATAAGAGGTTACAAACAAAATTCTACGTCAAAGGAAAACATTAATGTAATAACAGGCCTTAAACAAACTCACTTTTGACATATAACTACCATTGATTTAGTTGTTACCATCCTATATTCATTATTCCTTAAACGTAAATTTCTGACTTATGTTCATAACATTCATAAATATCTTGCTCGTGATTGGATGGACATACCCTTATGTACGTTGGGTGCATTTTTTGCGGACATGAAAATATAATAAATGAACAAATGTATACATGAAATGATTTACTCTATGAATGATGACCATAACAATAAAAGATTTAGTATATTAGATAATTTCATTCTTGGTTTTATAATAAAAGCTCTCATGAATAATATGGGATGTTTTATAAGTTTAAGGTATCTTGTAATAACAAATAATTTACATGTAAGTCATGTATAAGTGGACTAAATTAAGCCATGTACTTATGATTATTGCACATAATTATCCTACTGTTATACATTATAGGCAATTATAGTTAATTATGCATGTATTTAACTACCATACAGGAAAATTTAAGATATTACAATTAGTCAGCTTTAGGAACCAAATGAAGTAGCTTAGAATAAGGGGATCATGGTATATACCAATGTATCCATTCTGGCCGCTATAACTGCATAAAAATTAGAAGGCATCCGTCAAAGTTATCGGGAAAAAAATTAACTTATGAACGTGATGAATTTTTGACCGAGAACGTAGATTTTAGAAATGCTAATGCAGAGGCCAAAGCAATTTAAGCCTTTGAAGACTTAAATGGACTGATAGAATTTTTGGTATGTTAGAAGAGTCATAAGCTTGGATAATGCTTATGTAAGTTTTGTATGAAACATGTAAAACAAATGAAGTAGGCTTGAACAAATCTGATTAAAAAAGGACTTGTTCAAGTTCTAAATTCATAGAAACAATTAAATGAATACTTTTAGGAGCAAGTAATGTTAAATAGGATCATAAAATCCCAATGTATGATAAGAGAAGTATAAACAGGTCACCCAAAATAAACATGATGTAGTAGTAACATTTTTAGTCCACGCCTTTTTAAGAGGCTTTGAAATTCTTTGACTTCATAATTTTAGCACTTTAGTATTTATGTTAATCTTATGCGTATGTGACTCTCAAACATTGGCAGAAAATCATAAACTAAAACAAAATATAGTATAAGTTTCCAATTAAATATAAGTACTTTTAGAGACTATTATAAACATGCATCATCACAAATCAACTATATTTGTGTATATGTACATGTAAACACAAAGCAACTTATATCAAATCTTATCTAAATTCACATCGCTCTTAAAAATGTTACTGAAAAGAAAGGTCTTAAAAATATTGTATGTATATGTATGGACTTAAGCAAGGAAGATAACTCGAAACAGCTATTTATAATAGACAAAACGAATTACAAACCAAAAGCAACTTATATCAAATTATATCTAGGCATTGTGTTTCATCGATATTAAACGTGACTACGGAATTACACATAACCTACGCACTGCACAACTGAAGCTTGATCATAACTTTGTAAAAACAGCATAACAATGAATATATGTATAAAATAATATACAAAGAGTAAGAATTCAACCTATCCACTTGGAAGTTTGATGCTTTGGCTTGGCAGTTTTTTCTGGTCCGAAAATGGTATGGCTGCATACACTAGATAATCATCAGATATATGGAATCTGAAAATACCAGGTAAAAAGCAAAACACGGTATTCCTACATAATTAATTCATTTTGTATATAAAATAATCCACACATATATTATAAATACAAATTATATGATATTATTCATGGATATGACCTCTTCCTTCTAGAAGTGAAAGTAGCAGAAACCTTAAAGTAGTTTCTATGTCAAATTTTCAAACAAAGATGCTTATTGCTTTAACAATTGAAGGGACTTTCGCAAATGGAAATTACCGTTCATATGGTTTATATGCACATGAGAAATAATCATGGATTAAAATCATTCATGCTAGATAATTGATACTTTCATGCTAAAAGGTAATTTTTCTAATTTATACATAAATTTTCGTTTTCATTCTAGATAGTTCAGCATGGCGGCCAAATAATAATCTACTTAGAGCAATGCTTTGAAATTAAATATGTTTATATTAATGTTAATTTCAAAATGATTTTTTATTGAATTTAAATTTATTAAGAGAAAAGGAGTTACCTTGAAATAGTTTTACTAACTTGATAACTTCACTAATATTACCACAAAAAGGAATAGACCTGCATAATCATGTACCATCAATCAGCCTCCTAGAATCCACTATCAAAAAGAATTCACCTTTCGCAAAACACAAAATAAAAATAGTCATTTGAATTTGTCTATTCTTGACAAAGCAATATCAAAAGATCAAAAGGATACTAAGATTTTGTAAATAAAATTTCAGATATAACTATTTCCATGAAAATTTGTTTTGTCTTTCATTTTCATTCTCTCTACTTTTTACAGTAATTAGTGAAGATACTGTGTTATGACTTCCAACTGGAGAAAGACTCATGTATTTACTTTATTGGAATCCTATAGATTTAATAATTACATTAAAGAGCCCCAAAGCTAATATGCATTAGACAAACTCACGTATATGCAGAATATATGAGCGATCTTCATCCATAAAACCAATATATACATCATTTTTCATTTTGGTATTCAAGGAAGTGATATACTGGGTAAATGCTTAGATAAATGTGAATGTTTATGTGTGTGTGCTGAATGAAGCTGAAATAAATTAATAGAAAACGGTATGTACGTAACTTGCATATCGAAGTTACCAAAAAGGCGGCATCTAACAGTTTTGTTTCCTCAATCTGCATAACTAATGGATATCAAATCTTAATAATAATCATAGTGGTGAATAGAACGAAATCATTACTTAAATCTTTTGAATCAAAAATTCCTAAGACACCAAAGCCAAAACCCAAGTTCTGCCATGCTTGCAAACATGTAATAGGATATATTAAAGAAATTTTACAAAAAAAATTCATTTTCCTTTATCAAAAGTTTATCGTATAAAATTAAACTGGTTTTCTCACCATTTTTCTACCAAACACTAAGAATTCACGCTCGTAATATTAACTGGGGTCAATAGATACGTGATACAATAGGTAGTGTTTTCTGTTTCAAATAAGGTTTCAATAAAAAATTATTGAATTGAACCTCCATGGCTTCATAAATATTAACAAAATATTGAACAGCGCAAGTTACCTAACCGGCAATACAATATAAGCCTATAAAGATGGTTAATATATTATATACATATCAATACAAATGCACGTGTACAAATACTTTTGTAATATTTGATTTTATATAATTTTATTATTGAACTCTATGCAAATATAAATTATTACATTGTTCTATATATACACATATAATATAGTAACAACTGATGCAAGAAAAGTTGCAGGAAAAAATACAGGACTAAAGTAGACTTGCTTTCAGCTGTTTGAAGTATTGGCATCAAGTTTAGTATTCCTTTTCTCTTCATGAATACTTTTAATCGTTAACATCAATGGTATAGTTGTTCAATCCATAAAAGTCTGAAGCTTGAAAATGTGGCAAGAAGAATAATGTTATTTTTTCGACAACTCTAAGTTTATATTATATGCTGTAACAATCAACATTTATAGTATTCATCAAATAAAAATAGAAGTCCACAAAAGCATGACATATTATAACAGCAATAAAGGGTGATCTCTTTGTTTAGAAAGAAAATAAGGAAATAAATTTTTTAGGAAATACAAAAGAAGATAAGAAAATAATCCTAATAGTTTTTAATAAATACAAATGCCAATGACTTTTGCTTAATTCTCGATGGATACTAAATGTAGAATGGCTATCACAATGTCTAATAGGCTTCATATTGGAAAAGAATTTCTTTACAAAGAGTTTATCATTTATTTTCCAAATAAGTCGATGGTTATAACACTTGTGCCTCAAAGAAAAAAAATAGAAATAACACCCACCATACTCAGGACGAATTTCAAAACTCATCCGTAGAAGATAAATTTACCACTTTTTTTCTTGCTATGTCTGTCATGATTCACTTGATATTATGCAGAAATAATTAGAACTTTTAATTATACCATTGCAATTTCGGTAATTATTCATATCTTTTAAACTCTACTTCCTTAGGTTATTTTTAAACATGAAATCATGCTGATTGAGAGAAAAGGATGTTCTGGTGTTGGATAAATTGATGATATTAAGATATTGCTTACTTCGTATATATACACAATCTAGAATATATAAGTACTAGAAATTATTACTAAGTTGGTCATCATTTTTTTTCAAAATGTACAGCAGAAGTCATACAATGTGATACCCAAATGTCAATTGTAAGAACCAAAATTGTTTGTTCTGCCTACATTTCAGACAAAGTACCAGAACCACCATAACTTAATCTTGCTAGCATGTGTATATGATATTATGAGCCTTTAGAATACAGTAGAACCCACGCATGTAGAAAAAAATAAACATAACATGGATTGGTAACAATGTATTCATCTCAAAAAATATAAAACAATGTATTCATCCTAAAAAATATAAAACAAAATTCTCTATAAGTTCCATATAACCGAACTTCAGACAAAATTTACAGTTACAAAAATTGTACACTGTCTATTGCAGTTGGAACCCAAAGTTGAATCATTTTATATGTAGCATGAGAGATTTTTAACCTTTTACACGTCCATAAGATTGCTGTAATTTGCATCCAATGCTTCCATTTTAATGTCATTAATAGTTTCTGTATCTCCAAAACCAAAGTAAATCCTTCTTACTTAAACCCCGAAAAAGGAGGGGATCAGTCCATTTTTGTTCAGACAAAATTTGAATACAGCAAATAGCATAGTTGAAGCAATAGCTTAAAGAATGAACAAATAACAAAAAAGAAGCAAATAAAACCACGCAAGCTCAAACAGGAAAGCAACATCAATAGAAATCAGGTTTTTTTTATCTCTAATAGGATAAATAATTAGGCAAATAGCACGTATAGCTCCTCTACACCTTTAAACGCAAACCAACCAAGCGTGGCCGAGCTCCAGTACAGTGGAACCAAACGAAAACCAGTGCCGAGCAAGGAACGGGGAAAGCATAAACCGATGGAGAGACGTTGAGGTTAGGATTTGTACAATAGTTGATGATGGGGGAGAGAAACCGATGGTAAAGGAACGGTTAACTTAGAAATCGAAGGGAATTTATCGATTCGAAATGGGGAAGAGGAGATAAGCGGAAGGGGAATTGATCGATTACGGATGGGCGATAATTGTGAAAAGGAGATTAGTATGGGGGAACGGAATTTTCATGAAAATGGGGAAGATAAAATTACCGATAGTGTATAGTGAAACAAATCTAGAGACTGTTCATCTGATAAAAGTTAAGGAGGCTTCTGGGAGCTTGAAATAGAACTTAACAATAATTTAATAGTATAGATTAACGGTTGAGTTTAAAATAAGTTAATTTAACTAAGATACCTTTCAAAATTCATATCTCTTCCATTCAGAACTTGAATGACTTACGAGTTCCGATGTTGGATTCTTATTAACTTATAAAACACACTCTTAAAATCAGTTGACCCATAAGTTGTAGTATAAATTAATGACAGATAAATACTGGTTGTGCATAATTATGTTGTTAAGTAATTATAATTAATCCCTAACAAGCTGTTAGCAGAATAACATATTGTTCTGCTATATTTAAGTTGAGTAGGTTATGTTGGACATTCATTTAGCTGAATAAATCACCGTTCAGCTACTATGTTAATTTGGACATCTATATATCTTCTAATTGATTTATGTTGATTGATTATCAATCGATTGATAGTTGTGGATTTCATTCACATATCTGTTGTTTATGTAAATAGTTGTGTAGGACTTGAATGCCACTATAAAATATAGTGATAGCTTGTTTGAGTACCATTGAGATTTGCTAAGCCTCTTTCCAAACTGGACAAGTTTTGAATTAAAATCAATTTTAAGTTATATAACAATTTAAGGTAAATTATTGAATTTATTAGTAAAGTTTAATTGTTAATTTTATTAATGATTTTTAAAGTTGATTTAAATAAATACTGTTTGAAGTTATTTTTAGATGAAAGTGTTTCAAGTTAATTATTTTCTAATTTATAATGTTTAAAGTTATTTTAACTAATAATGTTCTTAGTTAATTATTATTTTAATTAATAATGATTAAGCTAAATACTCTTTTAAATTAATGATTTTCTTAAGTTAATTAATCTTTCAATTAATGATGTGTATAGGTTAATTAATTATTTAAACAAAAGTATTTAAGTTAAGTAATTATTTTTATTAATAAGTTTTGAAGTTAATTAATTACTTTATAAAGGGGTATTTAAGTTAGTTAATTATTTAATAATGAGGTTTAAACTTATTTACCAATTTTATTAATTGGTGTTTTAAGTTGATTAATTAATCTAATGATAGTGTTTTGAGTTAACTAATTAATTTATTTAATGTGATTAAGTTAATTTAATTAACTTAAGAATATGCTTAAATAATAATATTGTTATATAAAAAGGGTTTAATGCTAATAAGTTTGTTTAATTAAAAGGGGTTTAAAGCTAACAAGTTTGTTTTATAAATAAGGGTTTTAGTTAGTATAATGAACTAAGTAAAAGATTTATATTTTTGCAAGAAATCTTGGATTTTGGAAAGAAAGGTTGAGTTTATAAAGCTTTGACTGGATCAATTAAATCAATCAAGTTGTAAATCAAATAAATAAGTAGTTCGTTTTAATTTTGGTGGTAGGGAAGCAATTCCTTACTTAATACTGAAGGATTAGTTGTTAGGGATTCGTAATAAACTATGTTTTCAAAGACATATGTTTTGATCCATTTAAAAGGAAACTGAAAATAAGAAATCTTCTCAACTAGTTTGTGAATATATACTTATATCGGTGATATAAGTGTATAAATATACTGGTAAATAATTAAAGAGATTTAATTAATAAGAGATTAGTTAAATAAGGCTTACGGATTTCATAAGAAATTAAATCTGTGATTTGATGTGTGTTTATTTGATAATTTGATGACCAACTGTCAAATCTTGGCCAGTTTTTTACTTTGGAAATATCTGGAGAAAACACGAGATTATAAAAGCACGGTTATTTTAGATGATATTACTGTAGGCACAAACTCGTTGTGTTCTTCTAGAAAAAGTGATAAGGAGATTCATCCACTTTAACGGTTAGGGGATGATCCCCGCTCTTATCTTGTTTGTATATTTTCGAAAGAATCAGAGTTGAGTATACTAGAAACTGTCGAATGTTGGTTCAAAGAGATCAGGATGGAATAAGTATGAGTTATTCGTATACCACTTCGAACCAACTCAAGCGTTCAAACTGAAAGCATCTAAAGATAATGGAATCGAAGATGAAGATCTTTGAAGTGCAAGAGCTACTTGCTACTAATCCTGAGGGTGATTCCAAAAGGATGTAGTAGAAGTTGTCTCTTTGGTTTATTCATATCTAAACAACTTGTATGGACAAACGTTGGCATTGCATTGCTACATCGAGGGCAGTGTTCGCGTTCCAAATGGGATTGCTATATAAAAGGTAAAACGTAGCATCTAGCCTCATTAAATGGGAATGACTAAAGCATGGGATATGCGATAGGGCTTAGTGGGCCGCACCCATTAGGGATGTTATCACCCTTCTAGATATATCACATTATTGATTTGGTTGTGCATGAGAGCTCTCGTTAAAGGTTGCGAAGAACCAGGGTGATGACATATTCGATAATATTCAGGAATGGGTAGGCCAGTTTTGTGTAACAGGTGTGCAAGAAGTTCTTGTTGACTTCAGTACATTTTTCTAGAGGTGTACTGTGACGGATGGTACTCGAGTAGCCCAGTCATTGATGAAATCCATTTTTCAATACATGCCTTTACGGACTTTGTTGTATGCCTATTATGCTAGAATTTAATTAATGTAATAATTTCGGCTATATTCTGTATTTACTTTAAACCTAGACATTATTATAATATCACTAGATTTTCATATAAAAAAATTTGGTTATCGTAAGGTAAAAGCCCGTCTATGTTTATGTGCGACGTGGTTTTATGGGATACCTTTATTTCTGAAAGGTTTTTATTATATTAAGTAATCCAATTAATTATGTTTCTCATGCTGGTTTTACCAGATTGATCCAGGCATTGTTTTCTTATATGCTTGGGGTCAAACCAAGCATATTTCTAGATTTAGCTTTGGATGCTTTGGAGCTCAGGATACAAGCTGGATACCCAAGACATATCTATGTATTTCTTTTATTTCCACTACATTGTTTTATTGTATTTTTTAGCATTTGTAAAGATGGGCTGTTATAACTATCAAAGACGATTTTAGGATAATCTGCTTTGATTATGTGTATAAAAAAAATTCTTGTGTGAAGATTATTTTACATTACAGATTATTCATTGCGGTGTGAGATTATGTTCTTCTTTTATCCTTTCTTTTTCCCAATTATCAGTCTTGTCGGCACTCGTATGCTTGGTACGTGAATATCATGGATGTATTACTATCGACTTTCGAATGTCGAAAAGGCAGGTCGTTGCAGTTCTCATCAATATTCCTTACACTCTACGGGGTTTTTCTTATTGCTACTCTATGAGAAACCACCTTTATTTTCTTCATAGCCCTATCTTTTACCCCGTCTTACCTAGGTAGTCATCCCCATCTACTCCATATTAAAATTTTGATTTGGTTTGGGCCACTTTTATTTCAAAAATAAAAACTTCAAAATTTTGAAGCACTTAATCCTAAATCATTTATCTTAAAAAGTACAAATTTAGAAACTTTTAATTTAATTTCAAAATAACTTGGTGCCTTAACTTTTAAAAGTACAATTAAATTTTTAAAATTTCTTTTCCGTTTTTTTACAATCAATTTCTTCTTTTAAAGCCTTTTTTCAACAGCAAGAATTTTTACTTGTTAAAATTGAGATTTTTAACTCAAACCATTTATTAAGTTTTTCTTTTAAAAACTCAATTCTTATACCAAACTATTTCTTTAAAATACACTTTACAATGTTTCCAAAACATCTTTTACAATTTTAAACAATAAAAACTAGAGAAGATAATGACACTTTCGTCTAATTATTTTCCTATTACTCATTGTATCTCCACATTCAATCCTCGGTGGAATCCCTAATATCATGTGAAGGGGAATTTAAGAGATACATGCAATCAATGTGCACCACCATGGAAAATGTCCATTTTCCTTTGTCTTGCCTCTAATTTCCTACGTTGCTTCTAGTTAGATTTCTAGTATTATTTTAATATAACCTCCTAATGTTATTTCAATATGTTGCTACTATTTAGTTTTCTTCTATCTAAACTACTCTTATTTAAATTGCTTCTATTTAGATAGCTTTCCCTTCAATTGACTATCTTCTTTATGGAACCATTGTAGTGCATGCACCTACTACTTTATTTTCGCACTCTAATCTTCTTTTCTCGTTCTATTTAACCCATTTTAAACTTGTACCACCTCCTATTGTCCTCTCCTAAAAGGAATTTTAAACTACGCTCAACTATTTTTTCAAAACAATTAATGTTTTATAAAAAAAGCATTTGCTGAAATTCTCATTCCAACAAATTTTAAATTTTCTACTAAAACCTTTTGTTTAAATATAACATAGTTATTAATTAATTTTTTAGAAAATTTAATATTTACTTACTTTTCAAAATATGGTCCTTTCCTTACTTTTAAAAAATCCCTTGAAAATAGTTTCAAATATATAATTTATAATATTTTCCTTAAACTTTATTTCAAATATTTTATTAAATTCTTTCATATGGGGTCGGACTCAAAGTGGGTTTTATTTGTCCCTTTCTTTAGATCTTTCTTCACTTTTTTACTTTCTGACTTATCTCCTTTTCCAAATATTAAAAGCCGACTATCATCTTGGATTGATTTCTACACACCTTCTTTTGGAAACTTATTTTTTCGGATATTTACAAGACATAGATGCTACTTCCCGTTAGCTAGACCTATTATACATCATCAATGGGTGATCATGCAAGGATCTACAACCATTAGGCTATCGGGGGCCTAATAAGGGAGTCACCTACTATCCAGCTTCAGAGGCCTTCCATGTACCGCAATCATGCTCTTCTTTAGCCAATACTTTTCTATATGACCTATTTCCCATAGGGTAATCGAGTAGGTGTACATCTTCAACATCATCCACTATTCTGACTCATAGTTGACTTACCCATCTTTTCATTGTGTGGCTGCACCTAGTCTATAGTCAGAATTTATAGGATCTGGTGCATAATATTTATATTTATAGGAAAAATACAAATATGCTCACTCGTCATTCCCTATTTTTTCAAGATCAATTAACCTAAGCTCTAAAACCAAATGAGACAACCCGCATCCCAGTAGGCTCGACTTTTTGCTAAATCAAAAACTTAAGTCCACCAAAATGTGGATGGTTGGTATGGTATCCTTCGAATAAATGCTTGTTGGAGCACTATTGATATAAACTCACAGCGGAAGAGTCAATTATAATAAAATAAATAGTTACTGACCAAGGTTAACATTTCTGAGATTAAGTGCCCTTGTCAATGCTAAGTATGCATAAGGAAACCTTTCCTTCCACTATTCTTGCCTTGTACCAGTACAGGTCCCTCTAAAGCACCGTGTGCGTTGTAATGAGGAGGAGGTCAAAACAATGTTCCGGTGACTGATAAATTTGTCTTCCATCACATGTTATGTCTTTTTATTTTACTTAGTCGTTCAACTCCATGAGTGCGTACGATACGCCAAATGTACTCGAAGTAGACCACACACACACACACACATATATATATATATATATATAAGTACCATAGTCCCCCATTAGACCAATACATTATCCCCGATAGAATCAGTAATTCAACACCTCATCAGGATCCATTATCAACGCATTATCACATCTACATCATCGTGCATACCAATGAACTCCTATGGTGCCTAATAACGGTGTCACAATAGTTTAGTCGTATTCTATCTCGCCTTTTGGATTTACTTACTTGTCTGCTTCTTATTATAGACTAAGTTCCACAAACTATGGAGTACTCACCTCCTTGAACCACACCAATCATTTTAAAAGACTTTTAAGGGTTAACTAGTCTCGGCTATAACAAATAAACTAGCAAACAACTGTGGCAATGCATGACCTAAACGTGACCTACACTAGTAAGAGGTGTAGCCTATTTAGGTGTAACGATCGTCTTTCTCACTAACCGCTCAGGACCAATTACATTCTCGACCTATGTATATCTCCTACTCCCTAATATAGTACCAACACACTGACATAGCATTGAGCCTTTCTCATCATCCCATTTAGATTGCCTAATGCAATCATGGTAATGCCCTTACTAATAAGAATGAAGCAAAAGCTACTAGGGTATCCCTTTACCGATACGCACCTGTATATAATTCCATGAGTCCTACAGTTAGATTTGTCCCACATCAGTATAAAGTATACACAACTGCTAGTAGCCACTTAAAGTGGATGGGATTCTATTGTGTAACACTACTGACAGCGCATTTCAACTTGACCTCGCATTTTAACTCATCCTAATGACTATGTCATTCTTATCCGCTTAAGTTATTTACTAACTTTAATAATTCACATCCATCATAAATGCATAAATAAGGCTACGTTTGCGTATTCATTCTTGCTTATTTAATTATTATGCCTTCATCATTCACTATTAATAACATTTCTTTACTTCTTTATGCACTTAGGTCTTATTTAATTTAAGGTCATTTACTGCTTTCTTTTAAAAGAACGAAATATCTTTTTCTATTTGCTTCCATCTATTTTTATTTTATTTTTCCTTCTATTCCTTTTTAACATTTACTACCCTCCCCTATTTAATAAACTTTGCATATTCTTTTTTTTTAAATTACTATTTGCCTACCTTTTCATCGTTATTATTTGATTTATGTCTTGCATACATTCATTTTATTACTTTCCTACCTTGTTGTTGTTTACTATTTGGTTTCCATCTTGTCTCTATTGCATATAATTTTACCTTGATTATAAAATTTTAACCATTACTATTACCATACTTTAATTTTTAATTCTTCAATTCATACTTAGGTATTTCTGCATTTCAATGCGTTGGAATCAAATCTTTTCTAAAGAAAAGGTCAACCGCGTAAATCTCTATATCTTATCCAAAACGGAATTTGTATACGTTTGGAATGATAAGAAATTATATTTTGTAGTCATTGAAATAGACAGTACAAAATATGGTAAAATATCCTAATTTTATACATATCTTTCTTTTAGGCGTATTCCTTGTCAATTCAAATGACACTTTTATTTGAGCATGATAACTTATAGAAATTTACATTGTAACATACTACATTACAATGAATTAGAGTACTACTTAAATCCCCCTAATTTATTGGGATAACGTCTAATTTTCGTTTAAATCAATCAATCGACAGATCTGGAATTGCAGTATAATCTATGAAATTTAGAGATAACTGCTACGTAATATTTTCTACATTCACATACACGCAACATATAATTCTAGTTTTCAATCATAGAATATGTAGGCAATGTTTATAAATTCATTACATGTATACAATTTTAGCGTACATCTCCAATTTATATTTTTAGGCATACAGTAGTAGATTTACGATGATATAAATCCAATATTATATTAAAATATATAATTTTTCACTCACCTTTTTAGCTTTTCAAATCTCTAGATCTAATCCATGTTATTCCAGCTCGACTCCCTTTTATCCCTATTGTGATATATACACATCTAACGCACACATATTTATCAAAAATCTAGAGTAGAAAAGAGATTTAGATTTGATTTGCATTTTGGATCCAAATTTACAATTTACCTTGGCTTGGATGATTTGGTTTGACTCTATTCTTTTTCCCAATCATCTTCCATGATCCTCCAATTGTATATATGTTTAAACTATAACTATTTTTAATAATTTAGAATTTTATGGAGAAAATAAAATGACAAAGCTCGAACGTCGCTCCAAATATATGAGAAGAAAAGTAAGGGTTTATGTCTATATTTATAGGGGTTCAAATCAATGCCAGCCGTCTGATTGCATTTAATTTGGGCCCTTCAACCATGTGTAACTGTCGATATTCTAGCAGCACCAGTCAACCGCAACAAGAATTTAGGGTCGACCGGTCATGTATTACTGTTTTAATTAACTAGGGGCATTCATTTGTTTTGTTTTCTTCCTTGTTAAATCAATAGATATAATTTCTTTTCGTTAACATCTTCTTAATGTTTAAGCAAATTTAATTATCCATTAAATTAAATTGGTGGTAACTAAAGTTAGTTAATTATTTTCATTACCTTAATTACATATATAATTATTTTTGATTTAAAAACTTCAAACATTAATAACTTTTTTGTTTGAACTTCAAATAAAAACTGTATATATGAAAATTGATTAGTAAATTGCCCCAAACTCAAGGGTGCAATATTTATAGCCAAGTTCTAATGTTTATAAAAAATCCTATTTTTGATGTTATTATTTATTAATTAATTCTTTGCAAATTAATACCGTAAAATTACGAGTTTTACACGGGCCCTCCATAACGGTATCGCTAGTCAGTCGTCCCCTAGCTATAAAGGCCGATGACCCCTATATGTGACTCTATAATCTAATTTTTCATATTACTAGCACAACTAAAAGACTTGTCTAAGGGTTAACTAGCCTACCTCCAATAAATAACAACTAATTAAATAATGAGGTCTTTGGGTATCCCATACGGAATCCACACAAGTAGGAAGCGAAATCTATGAGGGCCTGTCCCAAGTCTTTGCTTATGTCTGCTTGGAATTGTTGGCTGTCATAGCCTATATGTAAGCCCTACTGCTAAAAAAATGGTTCAAGAATAGTATTGACATAGCCCGCCAACCTCCCACAGCCAAAATATCATTTAGAATAACCTAATGTAAGTCAAGAAAAATGCCCATTCTACTTACTTAATACCTCTTGTTAGAATTAAACCAGACCTCATTTCCCTATAAGATACGGTCGTAGGTTATTTAAACTTCTTATTTAGGAAGGAGGCGGACCCAATGTCCATTTAATACCTTCTACGCCGAAGTAAACCCATTGACATCCCCAAATGTACCGAGCCATTTAATATACTTCAAATCCAAGGCAAAATCTTGGTACATTTTCCCATACCTATATGCAAATGTATGTCCTTCCTCATAAGTCGTATAGTTGGAGATGTCCCACATCAGTAGTAAGTATACACAAGTGCTAGTAGCCTCTAAGTGAAGGGCAAACTTTATTTGAGTAACTTTACTGAACTTGCATCCCAACTCTTACCAAACCAAACTAATCATCATAGGCCTAAATATTAAGCTAGGTCTAATAATTCACGCTTGTGCTAAACGTATTATCAAGACTATATAATTTCCTACTACGAAAATTATACTGCCTCCTACCATTTAATTCCTATCTTATACGCTTACTATGTATATTCTTTATTTCCCTCTTGTGTCCCATATATATATATATCGATTGTCCATAATAAAGGGACGTTATTATTCTAATTGGAGGATCACTAATGACATTTATTTAGTAGTTCAATTCTACCTTTTGTGCCTATTTCATTTCCCCATAAATGCCCTTTTTAAACCTTTAACTAGTCCTATTAAATAATTTATGTCCCTATTTAATTCATGTAACCTAATATTAACTGCATGTTTGTTACTCTTCTAATTTTCGAGCACTATCTCTTTTCCATTTCAACCTCCTAATCTTTTGGTTTGCTATGCTATTAATAACAAGTCTTCCTAATTATGACTAATATAAATACCTTATATATATGCACACACATATATACCCAATCCTATTTCTTATTCAATAACTCATACGCTTTGGAATTCTAGAACATACCCTTATATATACATTTTGTAAGGAAAATTTATTTACACATTTTAATATAACAGAGCTATCCTTCCTAAAAAGGATTACTCTTTTAACTTTCCATAAATTACCCTAAAATTTGGACATTTGCTCCATTTGAAATTACAATGAATTACCTTTTTTATTTTATTGAAGTAGACGGTGCAAACCATAGAGGAGAACATCTGTACTTTACACATCTCTTTCCTTTTTGGTATGTTCCTGTTTTAATTGATGCACTTTTTATATATAGTTGTGGAATTAGATCATTTATGAAAATTACATGGAAATAGATACAAGTAAATTGTACTCACAATGCTCCCAATAAATTAAAATATAGAAATTCACACTTCAAGTCAAATTAAGGCAATCTAAATTAATACTAACAACTTACAATCCAATTACCACAAATCTAAAATAAATCTCGCAATCTTATCAACATTCTACTTTAACAAATTTAGGGATAGATTTTCAAATTTTCAGATTAAGGTGTAAATACTGTTTTCTTCCAATTACCTAACTAATAGAATATGTACGCGAGATTCCAATTGAATACACTCTTCCTAAGCCTACGACACCATAACTCTTATATAGGCACAGTAATTAAATAAAATTCAACGATATACATTTCAATGTTATATATAAATCGTATAATTTCCATCTCACATTTCAAGTGTTCCAAATCTCTTAAATTCGAATTCATCCCTTTAATTTGACTCCTTTCGCATTCAAATTCAATAGAATAAATATAACAAGATATGTACATTCTACTAGAATTCGATTCTAAGGAGAGATTTGGGGTGAATTAAGATTTATAATTATGAAATTTACCTTTTTCCATAGTATCGATTCACTCCTTCCCTTCTTCTCTTTTATTTTCTGTCATTCTCCAACTATACGTATACTTATAATATAATATTTTCTTCATAGAAATAGTGGAGAGTGGAAAATGGCATAGCTCCTCCACTTTAATCATAAAATACGAGAAGAAAAGTAAAGGGCTAACCTGCATTTATAGGCTCTTGAATCAATCATATCTGTTGGGTTTAAAACAATAAAAAGCTAGGTCGTTCAGTCAAGGTTCAACCCTTGCCGCCACGCTTCAGTCAGTTCACCACTTCCCTATAGGCAACCGACCGCTAGCAGTCGACTAACCCAAGGAAAGGGCTGATCGGTGAAATCAGTGCAATTATTATTATTTATTTCCTTTCGTTCCTCCTGAATTATTTTCATTTTGAAAACTTCAAATGATAATAAATTCTTCGTTTGTACTTCGATCACAAAAAACTAAGTAAGAAAGTTGCTAAGAAAATCACCATGAATACAATGGTGCAAGATTCATGGCCAAATTATGACGTTAGCTCAAATTCCCTTTTTGAGCCTTAATAATTATTTATTAATTACTGTTAGTTTTATGGGGTGTTACATTCTACCTACTAAAAGAATTTCATCCCCAAAATTCCTCAAGAGGGAATCATGTAACATAGCTTGCATACATTCTAAACTATCCAACCAATTAGTGTATAACCAATTTTTCAGCCAAACGTGTACCTGTGCATGGTGTATCACTACATATAGGACATGCATGCTTAATAATTCTAAATTGGTGCATCCTATATGAATGCATTCGTTGAAAAATATTTTGGGAATATGATTCAAATAACCTATATATACTGTGAGTTATATATGTATGCAAGTTTTCAAAAATCAAATTTTTTTTGTTTTCACACAACAAATTCAACGCTCCTATTAGTATGGGTATAATTCTACCAATTTTACATCCAATCCCTACCATCCAATATATAACACATAATTTCTAATAACAAAAATTTTGAAAATCTAATTTTCCTAAATTTATACTCATATGCTAGACAAGGAATTTAAATAGAAAATTTTATATTTCCATCCTTCTTATGGGTACCTATCACATTATATCTTGGAACCCTCTCTTTTTCCCCTAAAACTTTTTCAAGTACAATTTACATAAGGACGTTTATTTTTGATGTTAAAATGGAATGATTCTAAATGCAAGTTTTATTCACTATTAACAAGCTATGGAAATTGAAATTCTAAAGCTAAAATGGCATTTTTCCTTTGTTACTCCATATGTTTTGTATACTGTCACCTTTGTTGGACAATAAAATTCATACTCACTAACACGCCAACCCTCTGTATACTAAGCATGTGGCATTTGAAAATCATAAGTTCTCTCATTTTCCATAGAAACCTTTTTTTCACTTGTAAACAAACTTGCACAATAGTTTAAAAATTAAACCTTCAAAAGCATTCAAACACAATATTCCAAAATCATTTAAACATAAATTTTTAAAAGCATTTGAACACAACTTTCCAAATGCATTTGAACATAACTTTCCAAATGCATTTGAACAGAATTCTTCAGAGCATTCGAACATTATTTTTCAAAACAATTTCCTCTCCATCTTTAAAACAAATCAAGCAACATCTTTACGTAATTGGAACTCAGCCAATGTGTTAATGTATATGGTTCACCTTAGCGTTGTGCAGTTAATCTTAGACTTAAGGTACCTTTCCTTTTATTCTAAAACAATGTAACAACCCGTAAATTTTAATGGTTTTAATAATGTAATTAAACTAAAAAAATTTAAAATTTTGTATAATTGAATTTGCAAATAAAAATTTGATATTTGGAATAAGTCTACTTAAACATAGAAAATGGTGAATTTTCATCTGAAAATATGAAAGTTTATTTTACTGTGTAATTTTATTTAAATTTGAATCAGCCAATATTTGATGATAATAAAATATTTCTCAAACCTGAATATTTTTATATAACAAATTTGTAAATCATCTTCTGAGTGAGACGTCATATTTCATTTCATCAAATTTGAATTATTATCACTCCGTTTATCTTATTTTCAGCGTTTATCAGCATTTTCGGTACCGAATAGGGACTTTTGATAGGCTGATCGTACCACTGATATATGTATACCTTTCTGATCGTCTCGTAGTGTTGATCTTTGTAGTATATTCAATTTTGCAATTTCGAGTCCGATTCGCTGTGAGATCGACGAAACAAATTGCAGTATCCGTACAGTTTTGAACCTTTCAAACTTCTTATGTCTTTTCATTTGTCCAGCCGAAAGATAATGAATGGCCATTGACCATAATTACTTTCTAAATTTGACGTTTTGTCATTTTCTATTCATACTGGTTCCAATATATTTCTCTGGTTCCCACTTTTTCTTCTTCACCATTTCTCTTCCATTTCATCAACAGGCATATTTTTTGTTTAAGCTTGAAGCCTTCCTTTTTCTGGAGATTTCTTCCACAACCTTCTTCCACCATCCCCTCTTTCTTCCCCATGCACGACCTAAACTGCGTCCCCATTTCCTTCATTCCCTCACGCGGTCAACACCCATCCCATCACCTTTTAACCTATGCTCGACGCAAGCATATCCACCCCCACCTTGACAGCCGAGACAAACCTCTGGCCGAGAATGCTTGCAATATCTTCCGCAACAAAGCTTCCACTCACCACTAAGATCTCCACCTCGCCAAACTTCAGCCTGACCTCGCCATACCTCCCTACGGCCACCCTCCTCGAGCATGTGCACCACCTCTCCCTCCTCCTTTTTCCCTCAATCTTCCCATGGTCGAAACCATGCAAGAAAACCCATCACCTTTAGCCTCCCGGCCGAAGCCTCTCACCTTCCCAACCGAGACGTCATCTTCCCTTCGCCCGACTTCCTCCACGTCAGTACCTTTCTCACCATCTTCCCGAGCACACGACCCCTTCCAATCCAATTCCTGATGCTTGCGTGAGTTATATATTATGATCATATATGTACATCATATATGTTGTTTTATATATAATTTGTAGAGACTTTGATTTTATATATATGTGTGTGTGTGTTTATAAACTTTTTATAGATTTTTATATGTATATAGTACGGTATACTAGCTTATAAAAGAAGTATGGTGCGTGTTTAAGGTAGATATGTATATATATATAATATAACAGTAGTTTTCACATAAATATTTGGAAGCAGCAGTATGTATTTGTTTATATATCAGTACAACATGTTTTAGGTTTGGATAACTGTTAGTTATACATAATTTGTAATTTTATATGTATATCAGTTTATATAATATTTTTCTAGAGCTTTATATATATATTCTAATCTTATAATATGTTGGTTATATATGTTAGATTTTGTAAAGTATATATATATTTATATAAGTTTATACTGCATCTGTTAAGTGTATATAAGCTTTAATCAAATAAGTTACTTGATTTTATAATTAAGTTGGATCTAAAGATTTTAGTGTCATATGTTTAATAGGTTTGGTTTCAAAAATATACAGTAGAATATATATATATATATATATATGTTTATGTATGTATTTGGTATGTTGTTGGTTGGCTATGAGAAATTTTGTGTGTGTGTATATATATAGATTTTAAATTATCGTCTATAATTATTTTTATGATCTGTTTGGGTTATGTTAGTAATTGAATATATATAGATATTTTCAAATGAACGAACATAATAGATGTAAGTATTTTGCATTTTTAATAAGTATATGTATATATATATATGTATTTATTTCAAAATATATCAATATATATGTTTGACTTTAATATATGAGTTTTAATTTAAAACAATGATTTTAATTATATATATTTTTTACATTAATATTAGTCTTAAATTACACATTGATTTCAAGGAAACAATAATAATAATATACATATTTTCTGTTTCTATCAAACTGATTGATTTGTTCTCATCAATTCTTATTTATTAGCATTGCCCGTCGAATTCATGCCAATCTTGCTTTTCTTTGGAATCCGTTCTTGGATTTGTAACTCATCTTATTTTCATTCTCATTCTGCAAGTTCCCTGCTAGTTTAGAATTCCCTATAGGTTGAAATGATACATACCCGAACGATCTTGTAGAATAGGAGAAAATCGTTATGGGTTCAAAGATAAACCGAAGCGATTTCATTGAATTGAATTTTGGGATTGCGGGTAAAAATGATATATACCCGTAGATATTTAAATTGCGGATTGAAATGATAAATATCTATATCACTTGACCATAGGATAGAAAATTATATACGGACACCGTTGGTCTATATTTAGAAATATGATTTCCACAGTTTTGAAAGAAAATATATGGGTTTTATTAAATATTGATTTTTAAGACATAATATGTATAAATTTTATATTTTTAAATTATAATTTTATTTTCTTAATAAATTTAATTTAAATGGTTTATAACATGATTAAGTATTTATTTAAGTTTATATTAATATTTTAAAATTGATTTATAACTTTAATAATACATATTGGAAAGATAAATTATTGTTGACTTGGAATTTAAATTGGTTAATAAATGAATTTAAGAAGAAGTGATTTAAACTTATTGGTTTTGAGATTTTGAAAAGATATAACTATAACTTGGTTTGATAAAAAGTGATTCAGTGAATATTCTCAATTTTTAATAAAATTGAGATTGAGTGTTTAGTATTGATTTAGGTATATAAATTGGGATTTAAATAAATTGTTATAAAAATGGTTATGGGAATAATTTCCAACGTGAATAAATTTAAAGTTAACGTTGAAATATAAACGAAGTCTATATTATAAATGTTTGAATATTCAAACTTGAATTGATTTAAATTGAATTTGGGAATTTAAGTTGAATTGAATCGATTTGTGAAATTGGAGGAAACAAATAAAGTATTTTAATTTATAACTATTTCAATATATATACTATTTAAATATCTAAACAGTTTAGGTGGAAACTATTATGATTTTAAAAGTGTTATGGTTTCAAAAGTGTGATGATCACAAAAGTGTTATGATTTCAAAAGTGCTATGATTTCGAAAGTGTTATAAATTTGAAAGTGTTACGGTTTTGGAAACGAATATTATTAAAAGTGAATAATGATATCGAATTTGATATATTTTTCAAATGAATATGATATTTTGATTTGAAGTATGAATTACTTGGAATGAAATGACCACGGTGTGAAATAAGCATCTGGCTGTTAAAGAGACCAGGATCGGATATTGTCATACTCTTTGAAAATACCGGAAACCACTTTAACAACTGTGTACATGGTGGAGATCCCAAAATGAAGTAGGATGGTTTGGCGATGATTCTATATGGCATTTACGTAGCCCTGACTTCTGTGAGTCAGCTTGATGTGGCTAAAACAGGAGCTATACCGGGCCAAGTGAGGTCATTCCTCCAATCGGGCACATTTCTTTGATACCATTCTATTGCTTTTATGATTTGATTGGGTGCGCCCTTTGATTTAGAAGCGTGTCATAAGGTGGGCGGTAGTAGCTGCTAAGCGTTACCACCAGTCCAGGAGTGCAAATGGTATATCTGTCCTAGCATTGCCTCAAGTGCCTTGTCACATGCCTTAGCGTGCCTTCTACGAGTTTGTTTTATACTGTACCTATGTGGTGTCCTCTGGGTAAACCTCCAGTTTATAAAGTAGCATACAACATTGTATAGACTATGAGAATATATAAAATGTGTTAAGGTGGATATAGGTAATGCCTTAAAGCTATTTTAATACTTTTACTTTACTATATACATATTATAATAGGGTATATTACTACATAGTAGGTAGTTCCGCGGATCCTTAGAGGATGGGAATCCCAAGCATCCTTTAAGTTACTTGTATTTCATTTTCCGTTTCACTTGAGTTGAATTTATTAATATAAGAATGTTAATCCTTACTCGAGTGTTTTGTGTTTTGCTTTACGTTCGGGTCAGACCGAGTGTCAAACATTTGAGGCTCACCTTCAAAGATTGAGGCTTTGTTTGAAGATCTATCTATCAAGCTTTCAGCTCTTTCGGTTTATCCCAGTCACTTATGTTCAGACTTGCCAGTTGCTTCTGTTACTCTGTATTTGAAATTATTGTTGTATTTTGTTTTAACTCTGATGTTTATACAGCAGCTTCATGAACTACTATTTATCTATTCTGCTGCTTATTGTTATATTACTCTGTGTTTGTGATTCTGTAATTGATTTATTTACTATATATGCTAAGTTTTGCCAAATATAAATTAACAATATGATGTTTTGAGCAGTTTAATTCTGGCACGTGTGGATGCGAATGGCACGAAGTACTAGGTTTTACAAACAACAACAAAAACACAAGCCTATTTATAAATTTTAGCTTGTAAGGCATAGGAATAGTGACAGATATGTTTTTTTCCAGTAGCCGACAAGAGATAACCAGCAATTGCAACTCAAATAACCTAATAGAAACAATTTTTGAAAGCTTCCCTTTATCATCAACTGCTCTTGGTGATATTGTGGCCCAGTCACTCATACTCAATTAAGATGGACATTTATAGTATGTCATTATGTTATAACCAATATATCTTAGCTTACCTCCTTGGCTTCTTACAACTAATTCCATCTATTACTTCAATCATTACATCTAATCATGGGATAAATTATGCATTTCCACACTATAGTGGGTAAGAAATATATACTATGGCCATTTGGAATAATTTATCGGAAAACTGGCTTGGTGGAATAACTTTTCTACCACCTACTTTGCCTTCTTTAACCTTGAGTCATCCAACATACTCTATGTGTGTTTGCCATCTTCTCTCCCATTATACTATTATATTCTTTCAATCAATATCTCTTGATAGTATTCTCAAACTTTGGTATTTACTTCCTTTATCCTTGATCTTCATAAGAGTATGCCTTATAACTCGCAGAAGTGTACTTTGATACCATTCCATATTCCTTCGAATATTCTTCCAATGGTTTTCACGTATGTCTAATCAAACATTTCTAGGTTCATGCCAATACTCCTTATATTCAATGGGGATTTCTTGTTGCTAGCCTATGAATATTTGTGTCCATATTCATAGCCTTGACCTCTAACATGTCCCACCAAGGCAGTCATCCATGTCTACTCCATATCAAAAATTGGTTTAGTATTCACCACTTTTGATAAAAATAAAACTTCACAGTCATAAAGTACTTCATCTAAAGCTTTTATCTTTAAAAATATAAACTAAGAAACCCTTTTTATCAAAATCAGAAATTACTTGGTTTCCAAAAGGAGCCATGAAACTTTTCCATTCTAACCAAGTTTCCCTTTTTAAGGACTTCCTACAACAGAGACTTACTTCTTCAAAGTAGAATTTTTAACTCAAAACATTCATCATGTTTGCATCTACAAACTCTATTGTCGTACCAAACCATTTTTTAAAATCGTTTTATATAACTTTAACTAATAAAAACCGAAGTGGAAAAGGATAACTTCCATCCTATTATTTTTCCTACTACTCGTGTTATTTCTGCTTTCAACCTTAGTAGAGATTCTATTAGCACATAAAAGTGACTTTTAAAAGAAATGTGCAATTGCTGCATATATATGGAAATTATCCGTTCTTCCCATGCTTTGCCTCACATTCCAATATTGTTCCTAACTACATTACTAACATTATTATAGTATAAATTCCTAACGTTGTTCCTATTACATTTCCTAGTGTCACAACTATTTATATTTCTCCTACCTAAGTGACATCTACTTACATAGCTTTTTTCTCTTTTTTTAGTTTTGATTTCCTTATTGACTCATTGTAGTGCATTCGCCTCCTACTACGGCTATCGAGCTTTCCTTATTAATATGAAAAGAGATATGGATAAATCTATTTCAGCTGTTTTTTCTCCATATTTCCCGATACGGAAATATTCCTCCAGTCTTCATTATCGGGCATTATTACTCTTCTATTCTCTTTACCCTATTTCAACCAAGTACCATTTCTATTAATCCATCCCATAGAAAGAATTTTAAAAAGAAACTTCTAAATTTACAAAAATAGAAAAAATCATCAAGCCAAACATACACTCTGTTTTCCATGCATTTAAAAAAAAATGAAAAACTCCTTTATCAAAAAGCTTTTAAATCAAAATATTTTGACCCAGCTAGTTTTATACTTCACTAGAAATCTCCAATTAGACCTTAAAACTTCCAAATTTTCTTGCTTTTCCCAAAACCAAAACTTTTCGATGGTAAGGTCTTTCTATTTAAAAAAACTCTTTGAAAAACCATTCAAAACATTTTAAGAAACTTTTACATTTTTTTGTTAAATTCCTTCACATGGGTCGAACTCAGAAATAACTTTTATTCTTCCTTTCTTTTGGACTTTCCTTCTTTTCTACGCACCTTCATAATAATTTGGTTTATCGTCTAGTGGTGATTAATGCATACTTTCATGAGGGAACTTGCTGAATCCTTTATCATTTCTTTCTTCTGAATGCTTGCAACATAAAGGTTCTTGCTTTCCATTTGTTCTGAATGAAATGTACATCTTCAACAGACAATCAATCGAAATCCACCATCAAAGGCGGCCTGGGCCCAATAAAGGAGTCAAGTATCATCCTGCTTTCGAGATCCTTCTATATGTCATGCTCATGCTCTTCTTGGTCAACGCCTTATAATACAACCTACACTTTGTGGGGTAATCGGGGTAGGTGTATCAATTTAACTTTATTTATTGTTCCAACTCATAATTGCCTCATCCATCTTTTCAGAATATGGTCGTAACTACTTCTATGGTCGGAATTCATAGAGTTTGGTGTATAATATATATGGGTAAAAATACAACGCGTTCTCTCAGCGCATCCTAATTCCTATGATAGAGTAATCAAAGCTCTAATACCAAATGTAATAACCCTTAACTTAATGGTCTCGAATTTTGACTAAATCGAAATCCAAATACATTAGGATATGGATTCTTAGTCTTTGTAACCAGCAATAAACATAAGTATATCAAAGAGCTATCTACATAAAGTCATAGCGGAATAGATGAATATAATAGAACATATACGCCGACAATGGCTACAGCCATAGAATCAATATTATTCTTTTGGTATCTCATTGTCTAGCCAGCACCAAGCATTATGAGAAGACTTCATCATCGGTAGGTCTCATCTTGCACTAGTTGTTTGTCCCTCTAAATCTGTCTTGTAGGTTTTAATAAGGAGGGGTTCTGAATATTGTTATGCCTATATATAGATATATCCAATTTGTACTAATTGATTTCTATTTAAGTGTTATGTTCATTATTGATGGCTACTAAATGTAATTCCATTTATGCGTATGATATGTCCAACCTTCTTTGAGGTATAGCTATATATATTCCTATATATAGTTAAATATAAATGTTGTACTACCCAAAAGAAAACCCAGACCACTTAATACTTCTTTAATATAAATGTTCCAACAACAATGCTGACATAACCCACTGAACTTCCACAATTGAAATCCCGTTTAGACTAACCTAATGTTAGTCAAGAAAAATGGTCATTCTGGTTACTTAGTGCCTCTTATTACAATTGAAGCAGACCTCAAATCCTTGTATTATTTTTCCTTAAATATACGCAAAGGAACATCCCTTCCCTATGGGTCCTACGGTTGGAGATGTCCCTACATCAGTAGTGAGTATACACGACTATTGGTAGCCTCTATATGAAGGGCAAACTTCTATTATGTAACTCTAATGACCTCGCGTACCTACCCTTACTAAACAAAACCAATCATTCTACACCTAAATATTGGGCTTGACCCAATAATTCATGCTCATCCTAAATATATTATTAAGACTATATAATTTTCTACTATCAAAATTATATTGCCTCTTAGCATTTAATGCATACCTTATATGCTTATTACATATATTATCTATTTGCATAGTACGTCCCATAAATGTTCATTATCCGTAAAAAGGATCATTGTTATTCTAATTGGACATTTACTAATGACATTTATTTATTTGTTCTATTTCAACCTATTATGTCTATTTCATTTTTCTATGAATGCTCTATTAAATCCTTTAACCAGTCACATTAAACACATTTATATCCCCATTTAATTCCAATAACTCCTTATTAATAGCACATTTATTGCCCTCCTAATTTTGGAGTTACTCTCTCTTTTCCATTTGGAACTCCAAATCCTATGGTTTACCATACCATTAATAATTAGCCATCATAATTATAATTGATATGAATATCGATGTATATTATGCTATATTTATTTATATTTTTAACAGGTAGGCATAGTTATACGTGTGTGCATACATACATATATACATCTATATATATGTATGTATGTATGTATGTATATGTATGTATATATGTGTGTATATATATGTGTGTATGTATATATATGTATGTATGTATGTATGTATGTATACTTATTTCTAACTCATCAATTCCTACATTGAGGAATTCCAGGCCATACATTTACACGTACATTGTGTAGAGAATATTTATTTCCATGTTTTAATATATTAAAGCTATCCCTCCCAAAAAGATTTATCGTTATAACTTTCCATAAATTACCTCAAAAGGGAGGCATTTTCTCCATTTGAAATTGCAAGGAATTATCTCTTTTCTTTAATTAAAATAGACGGTACAAACTATGAATAAGAACTTCCATACTTTATACATCTCTTTCCTTTTTGGTTTATTGCTTATTATTTCAAATGACGCACTTTTTATATATAGTTGTGGAATTAGATAATTTATGGAAATCACACAAAAATAGATATAATTAAATTCCCATAATGCTTCGAAAAAATTTAAAACATAAAAATTTGCATTCCAAAAAATCCCAATTAATATTAACAATTTACAACCCAATTGCCATAAATTTAGAATAAAACTTACTGTTTAACCAACATTCTATTATAACAAATGTAGGGACTGATTTCCAAACAGATGTAAATATCATTATATTTTAATTACCTAACTTATAGAATATGTAGGTGCTATCCGGCCTTTTGACTCGGCTATATTCAGACTGACTAGACAAATTATGGACAAATTACTTCACCTATCAAAAGGGAACGATATAAAAGGGATCATCCGTGTTCAGCTTTCACTACATATTACACCAATGATCGATCAATAACTCAAAGTCTACAGATGCTATGAAACTTGGAGTATAAGCTAATTAGGACATGTGCAACACCCCATAGGGATCGCATGGAATTTGGAGCAAGTTGGAGGGATCGGTACCTATCCCTCTAAAGGGATTGGCAGAAATCAGAATTCGAGCAACACTACTTCTTGAAAATTGCGATATCTCACAAACCGTATGTCGGAATCGCGTGAATTTAGGGAGCAAGTAGCTAACATCATGGGGCATCCTTCATAGGAATTGCAGCCCATTTGGATGCATTTATAGGGATTTGTACCCATCTCTATTGTGTGCCCCAATGGGCCTGCTAATTTTTGGGTAGCATTGTCTTGGTCTCCTAAACCTTCTGCCAGAATATTAGTCCAATCCGTGCACATCTTCCTCTATAAGTACGGCAGGGCATGGCATCAAAAAAGGGATCCGGCTTTCTCTAAAGAGGATCTGCCATTTTTATTCTTAACTTTTGTACTAATGGATTCTAGCTGATGCAAACAATCTTGTGATCATAATTAATTGGAATACCAATAAAAATATAAAGTGGGCATTGGCCATGTCACGACTTGATTTTTCGACGTCCAAAAATCGACATCAATATGTCTACTATATTAAATATCGAACAATAAAATGCCGAAAAACTAGACCTTAAGGGAAAGAAGAAGGAGGTTGAAGAAGAAATAGAAAACAATATCAGAATCTCACAATCGTAGTGGAACAATATAATAGATAAATGACTGAATCTTTATACAAAAGAACTGTATTTGTTATATACATTACATCATCATAGTACAACAAAATTCATAGCACACAACTGGACAGTTATCATAACCTGTCCTCACAAAAGCTGACTATGCAGTTAACCATACACAGTGGAGTATACAAAAAATACATGTGATACGTCTCACCATCCAGCTTATTTCCTGAGCTCCACAACATCCTATTATGTATTCTATAATACTCGGTCTGACCCAAGCACTATAGTAAAATAATACCCGAGTCAGTTTGGAAAACCAGCGTGAGAAAACACACTCAATTGGATTATTAAAGTTTTCAAAAATACTTTGAAATCAAAGGTATCTCGTAAGACCACACCACAAATAAACATGTCGAGTTTTTACCTTACGATAACCAAAACATTTCTTATCAAATCTTCTAATATTATAGTAGTGTCTATATACAAATACTTATTCAAATAGCCGAAACTGTTACATTCATTAAATTCTAGCATAATAGATATACAAACAAGTCCGAAGGCACTTATTGGAGATTGGGTTTCCATCAATGGCAAGGCTACTGGGGTACCGCCTGTCACAGTACCTGGTCTAGATCAGAGTACCGAGGATCCACCCTGATTCCCTACAACACAAGACCAGAGCTACCCCTTACTAGATAGTCCGAATAAGATCACCCCGTGGTTGGGATCAGCAACCGCCCACACAGCCGATTAAAAAGGGACATCTAGACAGGGATGACCTTACCCTAATTGGTTGCTAGCTACTTAGCCTTGTTGCGCCTCCCCTGTTTTAGCCATTCCCGGTTGATAAGGCCCTAGGTTATGCGTTAACTTTTTAGAACACATCTCACTTAGAATGCTCACCGTCCTCCTGATGATGTTCTGATAGCATTCGTCCATACAAAACCGTTCCCGGTCCGAATGGAACCGAAGGCACTACTCCTCCTACATCCATTTTGGAATCACACTCAGGATTAGTAGCGATTAGCCATTGCACTTTACTGCTCCATCTTCGACTCCCAGCTCTTGTCTTCCTCACGAAAACATTCAAATCGGATCAAAGTGGTTTTTGAGAAATTAATCCCAATCTCGGTCTCTTCGAAACGATCAGCACATTGGCCAATATTGATAGTTGGTTATTTAACTATCATATAACATCCACAAACAACAATCAGGCCTTAATAATTCTTAAATTATTTATTTTCAAAATATCTTCGCAAGATATTTTTCCACACTTCAACCCTTTGAAAATAGTTTTCAAATCACTTTTCCTCTCGCAGAATAAATTTCCACCCAACTTTTTTATTTCCACTAAAAATCACCAAGTCTTAACACTTTAGACTTTAAAATAATTTGAATCACTTTATCCAAAAATATGTACTTTAAAACACTTAAACTAAATGCTACTTAAAACACTTCATTTAAAACACTAGTTATGAAATTTTTATAATAATTTCTCATGTAAAACTTAAGCCAAAACTAAATTTAAAATAAAAGTTATTCTATAAGCTATAAATATTAAATAATTATCTTTTACTAGTTAAACCTTTAAAGTAATTTACTTATAGAATTAACTTAATAAATATTTACTTTTACATATTTTAAAACCACTAACTAATAATTTCATTCTAAAACCTTTTTTAAAAAACCATTTTAAAACCTCTAACTTATATTTAAAAATCTGCTTTGAAACATACTTTGCTTTTTAGGAAAATACACTTCTCATTCCAAAATAGTCCATTTAATCAGTAAATAAACCCTTCCCGATTTATTCCGATTTAGTTTACGTCCCAAACCCGTAAATTTCTTTCCCACACCTTTAAAAATAAAACCACTATTTATTTTTAAAATAAATTACCCATTCCTTTATAAATTCCCACCATGAATTCATACTTTCAAATATCCACTAATACCTTATTTCACTTTATAAATTCGGTTTATAAATTCCATAGTCTCATCCCCCTTTTAAATCACAGTTTCAAACATTTAATCAATTTTCAAATCTATTTCCAAAAATTACTCATTTTAAAATACATTTCATTACTTTCTCAATTTTATTTCAAAACCCATTAATTTCATATTTTACCCCTTAATTATGATTTAAAACCTTATTTAAACTGAAAATACCAATTTCATATTTTTTTTTCCAAAATTCTTTTTCATCTCTTTCAATTATTTTAAACCTTGAATTTAAATAAATAAATTCTTTATTTCTTCAAATAATATCATTTAAGTTTGAAAATTCATGTATTCCATTTAGTCAAAAATCTCCTTTCCCATACTCGGAATTTATTTATTAGAATTTAAAAGTCAACTTTTATCCTTTTCCAATTCATTCTTTAATTTATCCAAATTCTTTATAATTATTTTACTTAAAAATTCTCTTTTTAGTTCCTTCAAAAATCCAATCTTTATATTCTGATATCTCAATATACCCAAAATATATTCAATCAAACCATAACATCCAATATTTTCAATTGCCAATATAATCAATAATCTATCACAGATTATCACATGAATCATATTACTGAATATAAAATAAATACAACATTTGAAAAATCCAGTTGGATCCCTCCAACATGATGCCAAGATCGTTGAACCATTATTAAAATTATGTGTGTTCATTGATAATTTCTATTTTGTTTTAATTTCGTTCTTCATTAGCATCTACTAGATTCTATTGGGTGTTGATGCTTGTTTTTAACGTTAACAGTAGGTGAGATTCAAATTGAGTTCATTCTTCCTAGGCCTACAACTCTACAACTCTTATAGAGGCATAATAATTAAATAAAACTCAACGATATAAATTTCAATGTTATATATAAATCATATAATTTTCCACTCCTCTTTAAACGTTTCTAATCTCCTAAATTCGAATTCATCCCTTTAATTTGACTCCATTTCCATTCTAATTCAAAAAAAAATGTAATAATATATATACATACTATTACAATTGCATATCTGAGTAGAGATTTGGGGTTAAGGGAAATATAGATATATAATTATGAAATTCATCTTTTTCAACCATATCAATTCGCTCCTTCTCTTCTTCTCTTTTATTGTCTTCCCTTCTCTTACCATATACATACACATAGTATAATATTTTATAATTAACAGAAATAGTGAAGAAGGGAAAATAATAGACCTCCGTTGCTTTTATCAGAAAATATGAGAAAAAATTTGAGAGTTTATGCCTGTATTTATAGGCGCTTGAATCGATCGTATCAATTAAATCTAAACTAAAAAAATACAGGTCGTTCGATAAAGGCTGAATACTAGCAGCCTGGCTTCAACTGGTCAAGCGCTCCCCTATAGGCAGTCGACCGCTAGTGCTTAACCGGCCCAAGGAAGAGGTCCACTAGTAGGGTCCATGCAATTATTATTTTTTCTTTTGCTCCTTTTTATTTATTTTTGTTTGAAAAACTTCAAACACTAATAAATTCTTCATATGAAATCCAATGGCAAAACTCCAGATATGAATGTTGCTAGGAAAATAGCCACGAACACAATGTTGCAAGATTCATAACCAAATTTCGAAGTTTATTTAAATCCCATTTTGAGCCTTAATAATTATTTATTAATTACCGTTAACTTTATGGGAAATGTAACAGCCCGTGCCTTAATAAGCCTAAATTTCGACAAAAGTCGAAACCCAAGTCCATCAAAAGCATAGATCGTTGGATTTAGTACCTGCAAATTAGCATGAGCATTATCAAAGAATGATAGAAGTCTAAACTCATAGTAGATATAATAATAGGATAAAAATACTGATTATGACTACTACCTTGGAATTAATGATATTCCTTGGATAGCAGATTGTCGCATCGACATCGACCATGAGAAAAAAAGAGACTTCTCTAAAACACATCCAACTTCAATGACATGTTTCTCTAAATCTATCATGTGGATTGTAATAAGGAGGAGGTTAGGACAATGTTCTAGTGGCTAGAAAATATATAAACTATCCATAACATAAATTTATACCGATTGGTTTCCATTTAGTTGTTGTATCTGTTAAGGTTAGCAATTCTAACCGAACTTTGCATTGCACACACGACTACTTACCTACCCATTCCCAAGGTGCAAAACACTAGCAAAACCTTTTCAACCATCTAATACTTCCATACCATTCGCCACTTGATACTTCTAAATATGAAGCGGGCTTATACTATCACCACATAATATTTGTAAAAGAGAAATAGGCAGATTTAGCCACTTAAAACCTCAATCAAGGTAGACTCCGCTAGTTAAGACCTATACCCAAGGTGGACTTCTAGCATCATCATTATTGGTCTATTGTTCCCAGCTACAAAGACCTTTGACCACTATTTATGGCCTTATAATTTATAATAGCCATACTACTGGTGCATCTATTGTTATTGAAGTCTTAGCAATGTCAGAGACTATACCCAAGCCACTTAGTACCTCATTAACAAGGACTAGGCAGACCTCTGATCAATTAACGCTTATTTATTGGTAGGCCTTTACCATTTCATACCTAACGCTAAGGCAAACTCCTCACTGGTACATCTTACTGATATTGCTTGGAAATCTCTTCGGGCTACTTAGTACTTCTTTTATAGGAGGGAGGTGAACCCTAGATAGGAATTAAATTCCTAGTGTACATAAATACCCTTTTAATGCTCATAAATTTCAATTGATCCATAGAATCCTAACGGACATTTCCTAAGCCATTTTTGTATGATTACTAATTTCAACTTAGTAACCTTTTTATAACTATTCCATTTTTATCAGTCTTAATAATCCATTTGTCTCTACTGATTGGAACCTCTAATTTAATACTATGCATTATTTCTCATTAATTTCCCATTAATTTAGGTTATAATCTTTCGTTTCCTATTAATTAATCAATAGGAATTCCTAATTTATTTGTCACTAATTGCCCATTAATTGAATCTAGAATCTTTTATTCACTATTACTTATTGACAATTCCTATTTTATTGCCCATTAATAGGAATTGCTACATTTTTTAATTCTACCTATTCGCTTCCCTAAATATAATAATAACTAATGAATGTTACGCATAAATAATGCATGAGTAAATGTTATTCTTCTTTATTGTACATATAAACTGCCTAATAAAACTACATATTCATAACCAAATTTATTCTAATCATAAATATGTAACTAGGATATATTTTCCATATTTAATTTGCTGGAACTAGATTCCTTAGAATGATTTTCCCCTTTGATTTACAAAAACCTATCTAACACAAAAAGGAAAGATTAACTCCATTTGAAATTACAAGGAATGGATAATTTGGATACTCCTTGTTGAATAAAATGTTGTCTTTTTAATGAAAAGTGGAAAAAATAAACAAATTTAAAGAAATCAAACAGATGTTCTTCCCACAAATTAAACTATAGAAAATCTACAACCCAACACAAATTTGGAAATAATTCGAAAATCTTATTTATGGACAAGTACAGATCTGGAATAAAAATATATGTCATTCAAATTCTAAAATCTTTGAGACTAATTTCCAGATATTGGTATAAACAAATTTCAAATTAGATCTAAATAAGAATATGTAGCCAATATTTTTCTACACTAATTTTAGCCTGTAATTCAAAAATAAATTGATTTAGGTATAAAAGTCAAACATATACCAATGGGATAGATTTAAAATCATACGATATATAAAATTTACCACTCACCTTTAAAAGGTGACCTAAATGTCCAGATCCGAAGTGGAACCTTAAATTCATCTCCAAATCCTTTTTAATCAAAGAAATATGTATAAAAAATGGTATATACATACATTAGAATTACATATCTAAGGAGAGATTTGGGATTGGGAGAGAAAATAGATAAAAATATATATAAATTTCCTCAAATACGCATATTGATTCTCTTCTCTTCTCCTTTTTATTAGATTTCTATTCTTCTCCAATTTGTCCGAATATAAATACAAATATCTTATTTTTGTAATTTAGAAGGAAGTTAAGAAGAATAAATCGCAGAGCTTTGGTACTTCCCCTAGAATAATATGAGGAGAGAAGGAAGGGTTAGGCATGAATTTCTAGGCGTAAGAATCAACCTCAACCGTCAGATCGAAATATATCAAATTCGAGTCGTTGGGCCTATGCTAATCCTAGCCACTAAACAAGGAGTTGTCGACTGTCCCTTACTTAGGGGCCGACCACCCTTGGTTGAGCGCTCAAACTGGTGGGTCGACCTGTCTGCCAAGGTTATAATATAAAACGTTAGTTAATTCTAATTGAATTATTATTATTTTTCAAATTTGTTTTGTCCATAAATTCTTCGTTGGAATTTCGATCGCAAAACTCCAAACACCAAAGTTGCTTAGAATTTCGCCACGAACGCAGTGGTGCAATTTTTCGTGGTCAAATTCCCTCGTTTGCACAAATTCAATTTTTGGAGCCTAATTAATTTAACAAATTAAATAACTAACGCCAAAATATGGAGTATTACATTCTTCCCCCTAAAAAAGAATTTCGTCTCCAAAATTTCACCAACAATTATGTCATGGTTTTGGCTCCTAATTATCCTAAACTACACAACCAATGAGTATACCACCAATTTTGCAACTAAACATGACAAGTGCATAATATATTGCTATATCACCACATAGAAAATATGTGATGACCCACATTTTGGAAGGTTTAAATCGATAATAGTCCACATATCCAACTCAAACAATCCAAAACACAGAAATCAATGGGTTAATTAAGAAACATATAAGAAAAGAAGAAAAAAAATACAGAATCTCATAGTGGAATGACAAAATATAATAATCAAATAAACAGTTCATGAATCTATTTATACTATCCATTTGATTAAAAATTTACAATATGTATCAGAGTTATATATACAACAGAACAAAAGAATAATGCAGTAGAACAAAAAATTGGTGGAATAATACCAGTAATATAATATACCAAATCTTCGTCTTCAAGAAAATAATCTTCAATGCGTTGAAAACTTAAGGCTGACCCGAGCTTAAAGTAAAACAATACATTTGAGTCGGAACTAAAATATTCTTATATGAGTCAAATCAATATTACATGTAACAGGAGTGTAATAGTGTCAGAGATGTTTATGGGGTTTTACATCCCTTATCCAATGTATAACGTGTGAACTCAAGAGATGTTACAGAATTTTCCATCTCTTAAGGATACGTCAAAATATCTATATATAGTAGAATACACTATATATGTAATGTGAAATTAGTAAAATAAATATTTTTCTTAGCGTTAAGGCTTTACATTAATCCCCCTTAACTTGTTTTTAAGCATTGTCGTATAGTTTGCATATAACACAACCAGTAGAACGTCAGTAGATAGGGATGCGCCGTGATACGACAACACTAGACCATACTCGTAGTGGTCTCGTATAGGGATAAAAGTATGACAAAGCATGTGAGGCACTGTCCAAGGTAGGATGCTACCAGTACGGGTCACAAGGCTTGTGGTAGCTCATCGTGGCCACGACTGCCCACCACGTCCATCCATCCCATATCGAGTCAAAGGGAAGTCGTCCCAAATCAAGGTGCACTAACTGAAACCAATATCATAGGTAATAGTATGGACTGAATTTGCAAGAAAATCGAAGAACAGGTGTCCGCTAGAGGTAGCTAGCCCACTTGGCCTAGATCAAGCCGTCCGATTTTAGTCATTTCAAATTGACACTAAGTGTCGAGGCTATCCATCATCGTTCTCTTTCTTCAAATCCAACAAATGTACACCAAATCCAATCACTTCATTCTAGAGTCTCCTTTATGTACACAGTTGTTAAAGTGGTTCCAATATTGACAGAGAGTATGCCAATAAGAGGCCTCGGTCTCTTAACAACGAAACGTCGTTTTACACACCTATTGGTTCTTTTACATTTTGAAAACGATTCATACTTAACATCACAATATCATATTCACTTCGAAATCAATTTCATTTCAAAATCATTTCATTTCAATATCTCAATTACGCTTCCCAAAATAGTTTCGTATTTCAACTTAGGTTATAATCATTTTAACCCAATTCCCATTTAAATCCATGATTTGAATATAAACAGTTCCCACACGAACAGTTTGAATTTTTAGAAAATAGTTAGAATATTTTTAAATAGTTTGAAAAGTTAAATAGTTTGAAAATTAAAATAGTTTGAAAAATTATAATAGTTAAAATAGTTTAGATAGTTAAATAGTTAAAATATTTTGATACAAAATGGTTTGAGTATTAAAATGGTTTATATAGTAAAATAGTTTGAAAAATAAAAATAATATGAATATTTAAAAAGATAGATTTTAAATAGTTTATATTAAAATAATTCATTTTGAAAATAGTTTCAATTCACACAGCTTCTTCCATTTCAACAAATCTGGATTCAAGTCCAAATTTAAATCAAACCGATTCAATTTCAAATCTTTCCATTCAAATCATCTTCAAACACAATTCAATTCAGATCGACCCAATCTCGATTTAAATTCTAATTAACCAATTACGATTTCAGTTGAAATCAATTTCAATTCAAATTAATTTCGATTTTGATTTCAAATTGAATTAATTCAATTTTGATTTTCACTTATTTGATTCAAATAGTTTTCAATTCAATTCTCGATTTTAAACCATTTCAGCTTATATAAAGTTCGAGTTCAAGTTCATAATATCGATTTAAATCATTTAAATCAAATTTAACTTCGATGTTCAATTTAATGTTCAAATCTTTAAAATGATTCAATTCCGAGCCCAAGTTCGAAATGTCCATTTAAATTAACTTTACTTGGAAATATTTCAAAGTTCGAATAAAAATTCAAAACTTTAAAGCAATTCAATTTTTATAATTTTAGTCATATTCCAATCATAACTTCAAATTCCAAATTGAATTCTTTAAACAATTTCTGTAAACAAATTTGCATTTCAGCATTTCAAAACTTGAATTTGAAATTTATCCAATCCTAATAAATTCAATTTTTATTCCTTTAAATCAAAATCATTTAAATAGGTTCAAATTCAAGAATTTAAAACCATTTAAATTAACCAATGCAGTGTCCATACATAATTTTCTATCATATGGTAAGTGATCGGTTATTTCAATTTTTAATAGCAAACATAGATATATCATTTCAACCTAAATCAAAGTGTCATACGTATATATCATTTCAACTTATCTATTTTTATTCGAAATAACTCAATTTACAGTTTTATATACTGTCAATAATTTACAGGATGATAACAAGATATATAAAAAATAAATATACATCGGATCATCCAAAATATCAACAAATAGGCATCCATCACAGTCAACATCCTAACAAACGAAACATCACAAAATTAACAAGTTATCAATATCAGGTGTTTAACTAGCAATTCAATTTCAATTTAACTGTTAATTCTAAATCTCTAACATGTCGATTTCCATGTCTATTTCTATGTCAGTTAAATTACCAAACAACAATCAATAAAACTAAATCACTTCATGATTTCAATTTAATTGACATCGGAATATTTTAATAATTTGTAAGCGACTTAAAATACTCACCTTTATTTGAAACTGAAATTTTTTCAAATTCAAATAAGTACGAATCCAACTAAATGGTGTGGCCTTCGTCGATACTATAGCAACGCGACTCATTTCGCTCAAATCGGACCCCGAATGAAAAGTCGCGTAATTATAAACATTTGAATATATTAAGTTTAATGAACAAAACTTATCTAACAGAAAAAAAACTTTCCTCGATCACGCATCCCTCCAGCCCGTTCTTCCTAGGTTGCTCGTGACTCTGCCTTATCTTATTTATATATATCGCATCCTCCAGCCTCCACGCAAACCACGCCACCTAGCCCTCTGGTCGCGTGCACCTCCACTGCGCCACTTCATGTGCATGAAAACGACGCAGTAACCCGAAAATAACTATCGAACGCGAGCGGATTTCAACCACCAAGCGACGTAAGACGACAATCCAAGCATCCATCATGCAGAGCTCGGCGTGCTCTAAATTTTTGCTTTTGGTGGCATTCAATTTTGTTGAGTGGATGAGGAAAATCGAGAGGGGAAGATGAGAAAATTTCGGCCATAAAATCTTTTAGAGAAAGCGGCTAAAGGTTTTTGTAATGACCAAAAATTTAACCACATCAAAATATAACACTTAAAGTCGTTTTAAATAATATTTTATGATTCAAATAATATTAGATAGGATTTGGAGAAAAAAATATGCACAAAAATAGTAACATTTGCTTATGCCGATAAAAGTGACAAAATGCTGATTTTAGAAAAGTAAGTTTTGATGGTTAAATAAATTATTTTAATTAATTTTTCAGCATTTATATTTTTAAATAACATAAATTTATTTTCAAATTTGGTTTACATAAATAAATAGTTAAACTAAAACGTCAAAATGTGATCGTAAAACATTTTGTCGAAAATCAACGTTTTATCGATTTAAAGTTGTCGCAACGTCGTTGCACCTTTATTTTCTCATATATGAATATATATTCAAATAGTATAAGTATTAATAAAGCTACTAATCAAGTTTACTTTTACTAAATATACTTAGAAAATTCTAGGATATAATTAAGAAAACATAAGCATAAAAAGACAAAAAGGAGTCATAAAGTCAAAAAAGTAAACATCAAATCAAGAAAAAATAATTATTAATTTCTTTATTTAATACTTAAGTTAAAATGACACAAAATAATGATTTGAAATGTGATGTTAAGTTTTAGTTTGCTTAAAATTTAAGAAAAGGGTATTTTGGTCTTTTTAGAAACTATTATTTTAATGCAAAACTTTTTCTATAAATAACCATCCACTTTCTTCACTTTTTTTACAACTTCTTCTTCCTTTTTCATGCTTTTCTTCGCTTCTCTTATGGCTTCTCTTCTTAATAAAATAATGCTAAAATATTCCAAGAATAATTAATAAAAAAATATCCACTCAAACTCGGCTTAAACCACTTCAAACACCTCATCCTCATCCCCTCTACCCACGGCCCACCTCTCCACCACCTATAGCTAAGCACTACCTTTCCCTTTACCTTGGCCGTGAGCACCATCCACCTTCCCCAAGCCAAGTCGAGCCATTCAAGTCCAAGTACGCAAAGATTCGTGAGCGAAGAACAACGAGTAGTGAAGCTATAGCCGATTTTCCGTTCGCCAAAACCAAACAAAGTGAAAACTCCTAACTTATATGTATATATTTGATTGTGATGTTGTGATATATTTGTTTTGATGTTTGGTTAAGATATTGATTTTCATATGTTGTTTATTGCACGAACATATAGAAACAAGTCACGGATTTACACGACGTATAATCACATGAAAATTACTTTCCAAAAGAAACGAAATGTGATATGGAATCATTTATACCTTTGAGAAATGTTTGAAAATTCTTTAGAAATGATTCCTAAGTGTTTAAATTTTTCTCAGAAAAGTTGAATATGAATCCCAAAATACGCCTAAAATTTAATGCGTCGCGTAACGGTCATTCGTGTTTTCGCGTCAAAAGTTCAAATGAACATACAAAGTGGAATATAGTTTGGAATTCTTCGAAGTAAGAATTTTCCGAATCCTTATCTCCATATCTTTTATATAAAAATATAAAATCAAGATTTCATCTTGTATATTTTGAAATATGGCAAAATCAATTTTGAAGAAAAATCCAGTTTTTGCACTAAATGACCAAAGTTGGAAACTGATAAAATAATCGTTTTAAAAATATGAAATAAATTCTAAATATCTTCTGAAATGTTTTAAAAGTGACTAAAGTTGATAAGATGATTTTTTAAATGATATAAAAGTCGTTTTGAAGAATATAGCTTTTAAAGCACTTTTTGTAACACTATTTGCAACCCTTTTCGCAACGCTTTTCCATAACTTTGAAATAAAGGTTGAAACTTAATAATACTTTCCCAAATCCTTAGTAAATGTTTTTAACTAAATAATAAAGCATTTTAAAGTAATTTGAACAATTTAAAACTATTCCAAAGATGGTTAAACAAATAGTTAAGTAATTTAAAAAGGGAAAATGAGTATGCGGAAACGATTAGAACATTTGTCCCGCCTATGAGATCTAAAACTGAAAACAAGGTGTGTAACTAAGGTTAGGGATGGAGCAACCAGTGCCCTGAACTTACCTGGCCTTAGTTTTCTCTTTTAGGCGAGGGGTGGAACACATCGAAAGGATGCTCAACTCAGATTTTAGAGAAATAATTTTTTGTACTCATTATTAAAATCCGAAGAGGGATCTTGTCCTGTTCATGGAATTTATAAGGCGATCTCAACGTTATTCTGCCCATAGGACTCGTTGAGTACGGAAGTTTATTTTGGATGAAAGAATTTTCTCAAAAGATACTCTAAAAAATTATTTGAGAAATATTCAAAAAAAGGGTTTAAATGATTTCGTATTCACTAAAAGAATATTTTGAAAATATATATCTCTCCAAGATATTTTGGTAAAGAAAAATAAATGAATTGAAAAATAATCACATAATTACATCATTTTTATCGATGATTGGATTTCGAAAGAACCGGGGTCGGATTTGGGTGATTCCTATTCAAAAACCACTTCGAACCAATGTGTACATTCGAAAGTGAAGATATGTTGAACATAATGATTACTGAAGACCGTGGATCTTCATGGCGTGAGGACTGCTTATTGACATGGTCTGGGTAGCTCCCATTATAGAGTTATTTATAGCAGTGGTCTCCTCATTGTGGAGATTTTTCGGATTGCAAGGACTACTCCCTACTAGTGGTAGTAGAAGAGTGTCTTCGGTTTGTCCTATTCCTGGACTACTTGTATGGACGTTTGTCTAACATTGCATTTCTAAAGCTTACATGCATTGGTTTTTACAAACGTACATTAGTGGTGGCGGAGAAGGCAACTTCTCTTAGTTTAACACCCTCCTTGAGACGTACGAACTCAAGGGTTGTATTTTTGTGGATGGCAATTAGTAGTCAACGGAAATGGAAATGTGGCATTCATATGATATGTCCTATGTGAAAAGGTAATCGTTTACCTCAAGCCTCATCACTTGGAAACAATAAAAACAGGGTAGAAGCAGCAAGGCTAAGTGGGTCGCTCCCAGTTAGGAGATGTCATCATCCTTCAATGTTATTCTACACATGTCTAAGTATGTGGTGAATGTATGACTCGGGATCCCGTTAAAGGTCGGTAAGGACCGAGGTGATGATATATTCAGTACTATCTAGTGTGAGGGGGAGGCCTGACCTATGTTGGTTTAGGCGTCGAGTATCTTAGCCCTAGTTGCATCCCATTAGAGGTGTACTGTCGGAAGGTAGCCCCTTACCTTGTCATTTGTATGGAATATTTTTACCATAAGTGCCTTCGAATTTGTTTGTAGAGCCTAGTATCCGGAATTTAATAATGGTAACAATTTCGACTAAGATTAATAAGTTTATTTGGAAATGTTTTTCAAAGAAAGTCATTAAAGATGACGTCCTTAAAATTGGACTTAACAAAGACTTTGGTTATCATAAGGGAAATACTCGTTCCGTGTTCATATGCAGCGTGGTCTTATGAGATACCCTTTTGTTTTTCAAACATCGTATTTTGAGTTCTCATGCCAGTAGCATAACTGACCTGGAGTTTATTTTCTTTCCCTTTAAACCCCGAGTGCCCTATTTTTTTCACGTAGCCAAGTAGTTAGGAAAGTTTGGAGCATTTTGGAATGGAGCATGAAGCCTAGAGCATTTTGGATCTTTTGTAGAAGCCACCTATTTATTCCGTTGTGTTATGTATTAGGTAGTTACCGGCACATGTAAGAATAGGGAGTTATGACTATCCTGCAGGATTTGTATTAACTTTGATGGAGCAATTTGAACTTATGATATGTATGAGTATGTGTTGAATACGATGTGAGATTCTATTATTGTCTTGTCTTCTATCATTATTTTTTCTTTACCCCATGATAATCTACCTCTCTCGTATTTAGATTTATTAGTGTTGATTTCTGAATATCGAGGAGGTGGGCCACTTAGTTTTTGTCGATTACGGTTTGATGAAATGAAATATACATGGTCTATTATATAAATTTCCGACCGATTCATCCGCGAAAATTCCAAACTCCAAACAAAGTGCGCGCCTGGCATTCTATATGTTATATCCCCATTTCGAACACAATGGAATATATATCGGGAGCCAATTCTATCATATTCAGAAGATAGCTTTTCAAAATCAAATTATTTTAATTAAATTCCTGAAAATAAATTTTATGCGTTTCAGGCTCGTACGATCAAATGATAAGTTCGATCGTTACGAAACTTGAATTCCTATAATAATTCACTATTGCAGCTCCAATGAGACTGGTTTCGTCGAAATCCGAGACAGTGACCAAAAATACTATTTTGACACGTTAATTAGAACAAGTAATTTCCAAAATAAATTTGTTCGCTTTTAAATTCAATTTTAAAATTTAACAATTTTCATTCTTGTTTAATTAAAACTTAAATCAACTTTCGAAATCATTCTCATTCATATTTAATTTAGGATTCAATTATTTAAATAATTTCTAATATTAAATTAAACAATTCAATTATCCAATAACTCGCTATAATTGAAATACAGGTTATTTAACTTATGAACTTTAACTTATAAAATGAATTCAAATAACAAAACAACTACTACACTCTTTATAAAATTACAATCATAGTCAGATAAGACGTACTTATATAAATTATTTTCAAATATCATTTTATAAATAAAATATTTGTTCTTATTCAGCACACAAACGTTTTTATATCAAATACATAGATTACACTATGCTACACTTCTTTATTTAAACTATTTCAAAAATCCAATTTCTATGAATTCCAATATTAAAATTTCAATAAATTCCAACATTAGATTTCAAATGAATTTTAGTTATTAAATAATTATTTTATTTTCATCTAAATAATTCAACATTTATTATTCAATTCTTGCTATTGATTTCAACACATTAAATATATTGAACTTCTTTTTAACACAAATAATTTCCTTAAATCTTATCGAAATTTTTATTTCAGAATTTTAGTCAAGTTCATATTAAATAAATTACATAAATAATTCATTAAATTTTTATTTCAAACCATTATTGTTCAATAATTATATTAAATTTAAAATTTTGAAATAGTTAAAATATATGGGTCGTTACAAAATATGTATGTAGAATGATTCAAAATCGGATCCTTCTATATAAATGCATTTCTTTGAAAACATTTTTGAAAAATATGATGCACATAACCTATATATACTGGCAGTTCTATTTGTATGCAGCTTTTGAAATATCTTTTTAGCCAAAAACCTCATACTTCTATGAATAGAAGTATGAAGCAACTAATTTTGCATCTAATTCATACCATCTAAAACTCTAACGCGTCGAAAAATCGCTCCCTAAACTTTAATCCTATGCCAGAAAAAGGAATTTAGATGGAGAATTTAACATTCTTTACACTTCATAATCTTCCTATTCCCGTAGTACAGTGGAAATTTCCTAATTCCCTCGGATTTACTCCGAATTATCCACGTACAAAACATATAAGAGGCTTATTTTCAAGCCCTAAAACGGGATTAAGTCTACAAATAGACCTGCTTGCGTCGTCGACGAGGTATGGAAATAGAAATTTCAAGGCTAAAACAGATTTCCCCTTGTTATCGCATCGTCGATTCTAATGCACCTCTAAATCCGCAAATTTTAACTCTACTTGTTTTTCCTACACTTAACTTGTGGCCTTCAAAATCAAATATTTCACAGAAATATTTCTCACTTTTCAAATTTGTACGTCATTTGAAAAATAAAATCCCAAAATATTTAGATACACATTTTCCCTTGAAATCAAATTTTTGGACCAAAATTCTAGAAATAATTTAAGAGCCAAAAATAAAAAAAAACCTAAAAACAAATCTTTTTTAAAAGAGAAGCTTTACAAAAAATTTGATAAATTAAGTCACAATTACAACGTAGTCGAAAGTTAGTTATGCGCTAAACGCATAAATCAAATTCTAGAATTCTACAACTAATCTTTACCCATAAAACTTGACATTTTATTTTAAAATGTCATCATGCCCAATTAAGCAAAAAAAATTAGCTTTTAAGAAACATGAGCAATGAACCGTGATACTAAAACAATTTGTCATGTCCTTCGCAAAAAATTTCCATCTATTCTAAACTTCCAGTCATATATTTTATTCCATGTTAGTTAAGTGTCCTTTATGAGATTCCCATATTTACACTATTTCTTTCATACGAAAAAATAAGTGTGGCTTATATAACTAGAAAAATATGCTCATAGTATCGCGCGTGCCTTTTACAAGAGACAACTAACGATTACAGCCCAAACAACCTAAAAGAAAAGACAAATGCTGGAAGGGAAAAGACAACAACACCATAACTGCTAGAACAATGCCTATAGACTACAGGACGTCTTACTCCATGGTTAGAGCTCAATCCATTGCTGCGACCCTTGAATGGTCGTATCATGGTGGCTATACATCCAATCTTGTTTCGATGGCGTTGTTGACGCTTCAGAATTACCATCTTCTTAAGGAAGGATTTAATAATGGCAGAAGGAACCTTCTACTAAACTGCCTCTCTATGTAGATTCACCCGTATTACCTAAATACGAGAGTGGATAGATGAAAATACGAAAAGTGGCTATGTGGAGTGTTAACATTGATCAACAAATTACATCAAAAGGGTGCAGGTCCAATTACGGCAATACCGCCAATAATTGCATAGGTGGTCTTCCATACCATGGGATAAACTCAATCGTAACTTCCCGTCTTAAGGATAACATTATGATGAATGTTTCGCACAACCTACCGGGCAGTCAGATGTGGATTATCCATCTTCCAAACACCGACATCTTAGGAAAAAAGTTGCTGCAGAATATTTGAGTTGGTCACTTCAAAATCATCCAACTCTATGTCCTTCACGGAGGCCTCCAATATCTCAGCAAGATCTTCATTTGTCAGCTCAATCAAGTCATCCTTCACCTCCAAACGGACCAGACTATTGCCTCCATTGAAATTCTACACCAATAGGACATTGAAAAGATAGATGTAACATGGGTAACATTCCTACTTAAAGGTCCCGAGGCAGAGGATCGGTGCAAATCCTACCAGGACGAATAGCTCTTCCAGCCTAAAAGCAGAGAAACCTTCTGCCCATTCTGGTCCAGCCAAGTGGCCTCTTGAGGGTTAAGAGCATAATGGTGCACGGAAAAACCAGTTGTGCGAAAAGGTGTCTTAGGCTAAGAAGTGGTCAGAAGGACGAAAATAGGGTTTAGATCTGGAGTGGCGATGGGGAGAGATCTAACATGGAGGCGAGGCTACTGGTCCTAGGGAAAAACGACATCGCCTAAGGGAGGAACAGAAGTGAGAGGCTATTAAACTTGGAGGAGTAGGAGGATGAGGTTGGGTTTGGCTTGTTGAGGAAAGAGGAACGAAAGAAGGCAACTTAGGGGTAATTCGGACACAACTTTTATAGTCCTATTCCAGGCTCAAATTGTGTCAAAACTCGTTAACTAGTAGATCACCGTAAGTTTACCGTTAGGTGGTCAACCACTAGACGAGTTTTGGGTGTTAATTGAACCTAGACCCAATTTGGATCAGATTAAATAATAATATTCGTTTTGCATCATCTCCTTCAATTCGACACGATACGAAAAAATCATGTCCTCATCACCACGGTGTCAAAGCCTACTGCCTAGTCCCAAACCATGTTCCGGCAATTCACAGTAGTCCCAACAAAACTGATATGACTAACAACAATTCCAAAATCTTGAACATATTCCAGATGTTCATCCTGATCAACTTCTTATGGAAATATTTCTTCTGATAGCTAGTGGTACAACGACACTTCAAACTACATACCTTAATAAAATTGAATGTCATTCTATTTTGTCTTTACCTTAAAGTGAGAAGACTTTGAAAACCTTGATTTTATAAACCGAAAAATCACTAAGCTAAATATATGCTCCTTTATTCTTGTTTCTGAATAATAAAAACTATTTCATACCAAAACTTCTCTTCAAAATAAAACTAAAATATATAGATTTCAAGGTTTCAAAAACCTTTTTTATAAAAACACAAATTGCCCGAATTGGAAAACTACTTCCTTACCAAAAATCAAAATCAAGCCTTTGCTGTTATGTAGATGCAAATATTCAAGGATTTCAAAAATTAATCTTTCATATTCTAAAAATTTCTTAACACCACCAACTTGATGGTATATGTATTTCTTTGAAAATTAAAATTTCAAAACTGTCCCAAAAAAAATTTCCAAATAAATCCTTTGGAAACACTTTTTTCAAAATCTATGGTATTTCCAAAAGATGCTTTATAAAAACCCTCTCACAAGTTTAAAACTAAGGAATTGACATTAATTCTCCAAATAAAAATCCGATTAGCCATCGAAGTGGTGATCGATGAACAACCTCTTGCCAAAACTAGTTCTTTGATATTTGCGACATAAAGACTCCAATTTTCCAACCATCTGGAATATATGTGTGTCCCCGACTGGAACTCATCATCAAAATCCGAAATCATAAGGTAGCTAGATCTCAACTGTCAAGTCAAACACCTTCGGTCTCCAAGATTCAGCCATATTTCATGCTTATGCTCTTTATCAACAGTGCCTTACGCATTGTTAGTGCCCCGTGAGATTCTTGGGTGTCGGTGTGAAAATCTTAAATCTAAGATTTTTCCAACCCATAGTTGCTTTTGCCCATTCCTTCGAAGTTGAACTATAACTACTTCTATAGTCGAAATTCTTAGAATCTAGTGTAAAAATATAATAATACTATAAAGGAAAGTACGAATGTGTTCTCTCAATTTATCCTAATTCTTCTGACCTACTAACCTAGGCTCTAATACCAAATGTAACAACTCGTATCTTAATGGGCCTAAATTTTGATAAAAATCGAAACCCAAATTCATCAAAGAGTAGATCGTTGGATTTGGTACCTGCAAATAAGCATGAGCACTACCAAAGATTGATAGAAACCTAAACTCTTAGTGGAAACAATAATAGGATAAGAATACTAATTTCGACTAGTACCTTGGAATTAATGGTATTCCTTGGATAGCAGATTATCACATCAGTATCGAGCATGAGAGAAAAGGAGACTTCTCCAACAACTAAACACATCTAGCTCCAGTGACATGTTTCTTTAAATCTATCCTATGTTATGTAATGAGGAGGGGGTCAGAACAACATTCTGGTGATAGGAAAATCTATAAATTTTCCATAACATAATTTGTACCAATTAGTTTTCATTTAATTGTTTTGTCTATTATGGTTAGAAATTCTAACCTAACCTTTCATTGCACACACGATTACTTACCTACCTATTCCCTAGGTACAAAATACTGACGAAGCCTTATCAACCACCCAATACTTCCATACCTATTTGTCGCTTAATATTTATAAATATGAAGCGGGCTTCTACTATCACCACATGATACTTTTAAAAGGGTAATAGGCGGACTCTGCCATTGAAGACCTCAATCGAGGTAGACTCCATCATTTAATACATATTCCCAAGCTAGACTTCTAGCATCTTTATTATCGGTCTATTGTCTTAGCTACGGAGACCTTTGACCACTATCTATGGTTTTATACTTTATAATAGCCATACTACTAGTACATCTATCATTATTAAAGTCTTTGCAATAGAAGAGACTGTACCAACCCACTTAATACCTCATTAACAAGGACTAGCCAGGGCTCTAACCATTCAACACCTATTTACAGGTAGGCCATTGCCATTTAATACCTAACTTCAAGGTGGACACCCCAATGGTACTATCTAGTGACATGCTTGGAAATCTCATTGGGCTACTTAGTACTTCTTTTATAGGAAAGAGGTGAATCCTAAATCAGTCACTTAGTATCTCGAACCCAAAGTGAACCCTTCCCGAGATATTCATCATCACACTTAATTATAAATATGGAATCTCATTAGATTACTTCTTTCGGTAAGAGGCGGACCCTGCAATAGCCACTTAATACCTCAACACTGAAGTGAACCATTTTTGAGATATCCTTATTTATTTGAAACTCACAAGGTTACTTAATACTTCAGGTGAGTAACGGACCCTACAACCACTTATTACCTCAAACTAAAAGCGAACCCCTATGGAGTTATCCCTCATGGCCCCTAATTCTAAATTGTGATCATTTAATACTTTTTAATTAAGAAAAAAGATCCAATCTCTCACGCTATCATGGGTCCTAGGATTAGTGATATCTCACATCAATAGTAAGTACACCCGACCGCTCGTAGCCTCAAAGTGAAGGGTAGTCTTCCGTCGAGTGACTCTACTGACCTCGCATCGCTACCTACTAAGTCAAATTAATCATCCTAGTCTTTACTTATATTATCTTATGTAGACATTGGATTTAGCTTACTATTCCTCTTTTTATTTAAGGCAATAAGATTTTCTTAAATACTTATCTACTCATAAATCCCCTTTTAATGCCCATAAATGTCAATTTGTCCATAAAATCTTAACGAACATTTCCTAAGACATTTATATATGATTACTAATTTCGAGTTAGTAACTTCTTTATAACTATACCATTTTTATCTGTCCCATTAATCCATTTATCTCTATTGATTGTAACCCTTAATTTAACACTATCAACTATTTCTCATTGATTTCCCATTAATTGAGGTTACAATCTTTTATTTCCTATTAATTAATTAATAGGAATTCCTAATTTATTCTCCATTAATTGCCCATTAATTGGGTTTACAATCTTTTATTTCCTATTAATTACTGACAATTCCTAATTTATTGCCCATTAATAGGAATTTCTATATTTCCTAATTCTACCTATTCGCTTCCCTAAATATGATAATAACTAACTAACATTATGCATAAATAACGCATGAATAAATGCTATTCTTCTTTATAATATGTATAAACTGCCTAATAAAATTATCTATTTGTAGCCTAATATATTCTACTCGTAAATATTTAACTAGAATATGCTTACCATATTTAATTTGGTAGAATTAGATTTCTAGGAAGATTTTCTGCTATGATTTCCATAAATTAGTTTAACACAAAGAGAAAAGATTGATTCCGTTTGAAATTACAACGGATGGATGATTTGGATATTCCTTGTTAAATCAAATGTTCCCTTTTGAATGAAAAATGGAAAAAGAAACAAACTTAGAAACATTAAATGGATGTTCTTCCCATAAATTAAACTATGGAAAATCAACAACCTAGCATAAATTAAGCAATATTTCAAAAATCCTATTTTACACTCAAGTACAAATCTAGAATAAAATATACATCATTCAAATTCTAAAATCTTTGGGACAGATTTTTAGATCTAGATATAAACATATATCAAATTAAATCTAAAACAAGAATATGTAAGCAATAGTTTTCTACATTAATTTAATCCTACAATTCATAAAAAAAATGATTTAGGCATAAAAATCAAACATAAATAGAATTAAAATCATAAATAATAAATTAAATTTCTCACTCATCTTTTAAAAGAGATCCAAATCTCCAAATCTGAAGTAGAAATTTAATTCATCTCCAAATCCTTTTTAATCCAATAAAAATGAAAAAAAAAAGTGTATATACATATATTAGAATTGCTGATCTGATAAGAGATTGGGGATTCGGAGAGAAAATAGATACAAATATATATATATATATATATATATTACCTCAAATATACATATAGTTGATTTTCTTTTCTTTTCCTTTTTATTAGATTTCTATTCTTCTCCAATTCGTATGAATATAAATACAAATATCTTATTTTCATAATTTAAAAAGAAAATTGAGAAGAAGAAATGGCAGAGCTTCACTGCTGCCTCAAGAATAATATGAGAAGGGAAGTGAGGGTTAGGCCTGAATTTATAGACGCAAGAATCAACCTCAACCGTCGGATCGAAATATATTAAGTCTGGACCGTGGGCCTAGGTTAACCCTACCCGCCTCACAGGGAACAGTCGAAGCCCCTACATAAGGGTTGATCGCTCAAAGTGATGGGTTTGACCTATGGGCGTGGGTATATTAATATAAAACATTAATTAATTCTAATCGAATTATTTCCATTCCAAATTCAATTTTCCGTCCGTAACTACTTCGTTTGGACTGCAATCAAAAAATCCAAATATGAAAGTTGCTAAGAATTTTGCTACGAATGGAACGACGCAAGTTTCATGGTCAAATTCCTTATTTGTACAAATTCCATTTTGGAGCCTAATTTCTTAACTGATTAACTAATTAAATAACAATGCTAAATTACTGGATGTTATAGGGTGTTACAGCGGTGGAGGCAAAATGGAATAGGAAGAAAAGGTTGTTTCGGAATAAAGATGCTAAGAAGAGGGGCAAACGAAAACCTACTTACTACAACTGTGGATAGGGAGGGCACTTGAGTAAGAATTGTAAAGTTGAGGGTAAGAAGTGTTTCAACTACAACAAGGTTGGGCATATGTTGAGGAATCATCGAGGATTGATAAAGTATAAGCAAGTGGTGAAGGAATATGCTTTAGATGATGTTCCAACTTCGTCCAGTGCATCCTCGGTGAAGGAGAAGGGGAAAAGCATCATTATTTAAGGTATGCTTTCCATTTATGATGTTTCTATATGAGTTTTGTTCGATACCGGGGCTTAATATTGCTTCACATCTAGTAATCTACTAGATAGATTGGATTGAAACTCGTAATAGTTTCCCGAACATTAACTGTGACTAACCATGTTGGAGGCTCCACTAGATTGTGTATGGTTTGTCATGGTTTGGTCTTATCAAGTCATGTATGCTTTTTTGTTTGTAATTGCTTTGTTTTGAATTTCGTTGGGTTCGGGATTACCTTGGGGATGGACTGGTTGAGCAAGTATGTGGTAGTGGTGGATTGCGAGAAGCTGATGGTGACGATTGGGGCTGTGGAGGGGTGGACGATAGTGATTAGCTGTCTACCAGAGGATAGGGTTATGGTTAGCTTTCTATATTCGCTTGAGGATCCACATGATGAGCTATCATCTATGCCTATCATTAGAGAGTATTTGGACATGTTTTTGGAGGTGACTGGATCACCGCCACATCGAGAGATTGAGTTCCATATAGACTTAGCGAAGGATGGCAAACCGGTAATTATGCCTTTAAGACGTATGGCACCCAGAAAGCAAAAGGAGTTAGAGGTGCAAGTGAATGACTTATTGACGCGAGGGTTCTTTCATGGGAGCATATCTGAATGGGGCGCACCTGTAGTATTCGCCACTAAGGCGGATGGCTCTCTAAGGTTGTGTATAGATTACCATGAGCTGAATAAGTGACGAGGAAGACAAGTATCCACTCCCGTGTATTGATGACTTGTTCAATCAACTCCATGGTGCAAATGTGTGACAATCTGCACCTCTCGGCACAGCGATCCAAAGTCTAGGATGACTTTTGGACTAGCATCAGTGCCAAGAAGTACAAGCTATTGGGGTTTTTTCACATTTCAGAGACTAAAGATACAAAGATAAAATCTAAGATAAACTACACTTTTAGTCTCATAGTGGAAGGCAAAAAATATAAATACTGAAAATAGTCATCTCAGAAAATATCCAAAACATAGTATCAAAACAGTAGGTAGTCAAATCTACGGTGTATAGAAATACATTACATAGCCTGATAAAATACTAAATACAATAAATAGTACATAAAGAGTAATAAAAAATAAAAAGCAATACCGATGTCAAGGTAGCCTCTTCAAGAACTATTGTTGGGCCTATCACCTACTGTTTTGTCATCTTGTGGTGAGGAAAAAGTAATGAATATGGTGGGCCAGACAAAAGTTTAGTGAATGAGTTACACCGTTAATATATGATCACATGCAATTGACATTAGTAATACTCTATGTGACCTAGGATATTATATAAGTATCCGTGAATTACTTGTTTTCTTTACTTAAGGGGTTTAGCTCGATACATACCTGCGCTAATGACTTGTGTAGGCTCATACTTTGAATCGTACAACTAAACAAACCTCAAGGTAACTAATGATCGGCTAATAGCTATTAAAAATATTCTATATAGGTTTCCCTACAAATTTCAACCATGGGGCTACATTTCCCAAAAAAACAACTACAGGACTATTCCAACAAAGATTTCCTTATGATTTCCACCATTGGACTACATTTCCCACAACTACGACTACATGACTTTTGCAACATAGGTTTCCCTACAATTTCCACCATGGAACTACATTTTCCATACTACTACATATATCCTACTTATGCATTGAGGGGGGCCTGCAATGCCGACGCGCCATATGTCTCATCATCGCTACATCCATATCCACCTCTCAGTGGTAATGTAATGCTTCTTATTGCACTGTGCCTAGATCCATAAACAATAAGGTATCATGTCACATCACCGTGAATACCAAGGAGCTCTCGTTGGTGTCGGACCGCATATTCCATCAGGCACTATCATCAGTGTTGCATGTCCACCGTAGAACCTCCTTTGAGTGCAATTTGTAATAGAATTTCCATTGTCGAATATCGATCCTACAGGATAGATAGCAGTTACCCAGTCCTGCAATGTCCTAGTGTCGCGACATAGAAAACTATCCCTACTTATACCAACATCCATACACACACATACCACTATTTTGTTTATAACTTGGGCCTTAGGTCGAGGTTCAACAGCGTCCATTTTCGGCAACCGTCCACCGCTTGCTATCGACTGGCTCCAGTAAGCAGCCAATCAATCATTGTTTCTTTATTGTTCTTAATTACGATTATCGTTCATTTTGTTTGTTAAATACCGCCTTTCTTAAAATCCATTACAGTTTCTTAAATTATGATTTGTCGTATAGTAATTTTGATTTCAAAACTTATAAATCTATGATTTGTGATTGTTAGAGACTTTCGAATTCAATTTCAGTTTGCCTAAATCAATCTAACCTACGTTTAACATCAACATTTTATATCAGTTCTTATCAATGCAGCAAAAAGGGTATAATAAAATTTATTTATTTGTTAATTTTTTGGTTTATATAGGTCAAAATTAGATTAGAAGAAAGGAATCATATTCAAATAATCACCGTTAAATTTTCAATTCAATTAAACAATGTTTCCAACTCAATTTTTAACAACCTAGATCAAATGGTGAATACTAAAATTAATTGTATGTAAATTATCTAATCAACAATAAACCTACTCACCTCAAACCAAAGTTGTTCCCTTTAAAATATGCCCGGAATACCTCATTTCACCAGATCTCCGCTTGATCTGGTCCTCTATTCAACCCCTACTTTTATTTTTGATTTAATATGAAGAAGTTTGTCATTTGAGGAGAAAGGGGATTTTTTTGTTTACACAGAGAGAGTATTTGGACCTTTAGTAGAAGACTAGGCTTTTTTAATTAGCTTAGGGTTATATTTATAGAGATAGAAACTGATTTGGACTGTTTGATTAATTATAATCCAATCTGGGTCATTATGCTACTCAGAACCCTCGTTTGGAATCAATAATAGGTTGACTACTTTAGATTGGAGTGGTCGATCGCTAGGGGTCGATCGGTCCCAATCTAGGTGTCGATGAGTGGAGTTGTTAGTAATTATATTTATCCTTATTTAATTAATTATTTTTGACTGTGAATTTTCAAATGTTTATGACATTTTCACTCCATTTTCAAAACATAATATATGAAAATTGTCTCGAAAACCGCTACGAACGCAATGGTGCAAGTTTTATAGCAAAGTTTGTGAAAATTCCATTTTTGTCTTTATTATATTCAATTATTTTATTAAATCTTTGGATAAATTTTTTTTAGAGTGTTACATTCTTCCTCCTAAAAGAATTTCATCTCAAAATCTTCAAGGATGGAAAAAAAATGTAACTCGTGTGTACAAAAATCAATAACTACAACCATTTACTCACCCATCAACCATTGGCAATCATTTTCCTTAGTTAAGTTTCTAATGCAATATGTACATGAAGGTATGGAATACACATGAATCTATAATAATGCAAAAATTCGGCAGGCTTTGGATCTAGTCGACTTTCTAAAATGCTAGTGCTTTTGCCATGTATTGAAATGTATGCAACATCCTATGGTCAATACATATTGGTATGTATGCACAACCATTCAGCTGATATGCAACAGCCATATGCACATAACTCAATGAAATGAAAAGAAGTGATGGTGTATGCATGCTAACTCAAGAATATATTTGTCTATGTGTGCAAAGATTAAATAAATAAATCCACTAGCATCCATCATCCAAAATATGTCATAATGATATGTCGCAATCATTCCTAGCATCCACTTATCCCTACCTATGGGGTATACTAAGCAAGAACCTAACACATAAGTAGTCTATACTTATTAGAATAAAATGAAAATGTATTTGAAAAAAGTTGCAAATGTGTAGCTCAAATCTTCTCCTCAGGCTCCTATGTATATTCCACTGGTCGTTTCCCCATTGGACCTTAACAAGCTTGGTAACTTTATTAGGGAGTCACTTTGTACCATGCTCAAGAATACAGGTGGATGCACTGCGAACAAGTGACTCCCTCTCTGCCTCCACCTCCTCTAACTGACTCAATTCGACTACGGCTACCGTATCGTGTAAACACTTTCATAGTCGTGACACATGGAAAACGTCGTGTACACCTGCTAACCTCTTAGGAAGCCTCGCCCTATAATCTAAATTCCCAACTCTACCAACAATCCAAAAAGGCCTTACAAAACTCAGTGCTAACTTTCCCAAACTACCAAACTTCATAATATGCCAAACTAATGAGACCTTCAAAAAAACTATATCGCCTACTGTGAACACTAACTCCATGTGTTTCCTGTCAGTGTAAGACTTATGCCTATCCTATGCGGTTTTCATTCTCCTACAAATCAAGTCTACCATCTTTGATGTCTTTCTCACCATATCTAGTCCAAGAATAATCCTATTTGTTGTGTCCCACCAACAAGATGGTGATCTATAAGGCCTCCCATATAACGCCTTAAATGATGCCATCTCAATGCTTACCTGGTAGTTATTATTAAAGGTGAAATCTACTAAAGGCTAGTGATCCTTCCAAGAGCATCCAAAATCCAAGATATACATCTAAAGCAAGTCCTCCAATACTCAGTTTACCCTCTTCGTCTATTTGTCCATTTATGGTGATAAGCGGCTCAAGCTCAACTCAGTGCCTATAGTCTCATGTAGACTCCTCCAAAACTAAAATGCGGATCTCTATTGCCAATGATGCTAGAAGGAACTCTATGTAACCTGACGAGCACTCTCACATATAGTGTCACCAAAGACGCAGCAGTCCTCGTACTCCTAACCGAAATAAAATGAGCGTATTTGGCAGTCGGTTAACTATAACCCAAATACTCTCATTCCATCTTCTACTCCTAGGTAGTCAATTAATAAAGTCCATAGAAATACACTCCTACTTCCAATGAGGAATATCCAACGACTACAATAGTCCTCTTGACTTCTTCTACTTCACCTTTAACCTCTAGAAAGTCATACATCGGGCCATGTACTATGCCACGTGCTTCTTCAAACTAGGCCAATAAAAGACTCTCTTATGTCACGTTAGATTTTGTCTCCATCGGGATAAATTCTCATCCTAGAATGGTAAGACTTAGCTAGTACCATGTCAATCCAATCCATAACGAGAGGAACACATAATTTGCCATCTCTTCATAACCATCCCTTCGGGTCAATGGAATAACACCTCATATGACTCGACTACTCTCTTGTATTAACCCTCTCGAAAATATCCAAGAGCACCTTGTCTTACTTCTGACTTGACCCAATCCGATCCATAAGAGTAGGCTGTACATCCAAAGTCTGTAACAATCTTGGAGTGATGTGTAACGATGGTTGGAAATCAAACGTTAAAATGAACTCCAAATGCTTCCACTCGATGAACAAAGGGTCAACATCGCATGTTGCCTACTCAAGGAATTGGATACAACATTGCCTTTGTTCGAGTATAAGAGATATCGAAGTCATATGATGATACCACCCACCTCAGTTTCCTTAAGTTCAAATCCTTTTGGGAGATTAAATAATTTAGAGACGAATGATCTGTCTACAACTCAAACTACTCTCCTAAAAGATAATGTTTCTATAACTTGAGAGCAAAGACAATAACCGCCAACTCAAGACTATAGGTAGGATAGTTGCTCTGATGGAACTTCAATTACCAACTGGCATAGCTCACCACTCTCCCTTCCTACATCAACAGCACCCAACCTCATTCCCCAAGCATTAGAATATAATGTGAATGCCTTCGTGCTATCGGATAACATTAGAACATGTGCACTAGTCAATGGCTCCTTTAGCTTGATAAAAGCATCCTCATACTTCGCATCCCACGAGAAAACCTAATTTTTCTTGGTAAGGGGAGTCAGAGGTGAAGTGATTATGACGCCCCACCCCAAGACCCACATTAACAAAGTATTGCTAAGTAATATTGTCTACTAATGTGGAGAATAAGGCTGGTTAGGAGCGACCATCCATAGCTTTATCTTAAACATCTATTAAATACGTCGATTGGGTGCTCCATTTTTTTCTTTCTCTAGTGGATCGGCATATTCAATAAATGCTTAATACAAAACTATGGTGGCTATCGGATCTATTCAAAATAAAACGCAATACAAATGATAACAGAGGTCACAGAACAGCAATCATAGTCAAATACATACATATACATCAGACACAATACATAGTGTCAGAAATGGTATTACAACCATAATATATACATACATCTGTCCCGCTAAAGAATAAATACAACAAGTCAACTACAAGGAAACTACATCAAAAACTATGCATCTTATCCAAAGAGTCGATAGAAGAGTCCAAAAGGTACAGCTAAGCAAAATCCAGAAACCTTAACATGTAACTCAGCCTGACCCAAGTATATAAAATACACAGGTCAGTCTAGCTTATACAATTGATTAGCATATATTAGATGAAGTATGATATAAGGATAAAGGGGTAGCAACTTTTCTCAAATGAGAAGAAAAAATATGAGTAATGTGCTAAGTACTAAAGGTCATAAGGGCCTTAAGTGAGTAAGTTTAAAAATAACATCAATAACAAATCAAGCAACCACAAATTCACACATCGTATCATCGGCGTAATGGATAGCCAAGATATTGGCTATCATCAACTATATCTCCAAAGTCGGAGATTAAAATCTCACAATTCTCAAAAAATGACAACATGAATCATAATATAAATAGAACTCGACTTCGGGTTCAAAACACCAAATGTAATGATCACTATATAATCAATACAATAGCGCTCAAGCTATATATAAACAAGCCAACAAAGATGATTATGGTGAAAACATATATAAACATCATCAAAATTCTAGAAATCATCATAAAGAAATCTAAAAAACACATTATAAGAAAAGTACCCATTAGTCCAAAATGTAGACCAACAGCTATAGGTAAATAGACCCAACGATCCATAAGATGGCCCAACAGCTTGCCAAGTAATTGTGCATAAGAGGCCCAACAATCTCTATAGGACCAACAGTCCATGGTAAGCTCAACAGCTATATATATGCACATAGGTCCCAACAATCCATAAGCGACCCAACGGTCTAAGTCCTGTCAATCACTCGTGAATGTGTCACAAACTCCTAGAGAGGAACCCGAAAAGGGGTAACAGTGCGTAACATGCCACACGTTCTTACTTAACGGTTTCCTAACCGCTAGTCAATGCCACACTAGAAAGCAGTAAAAACATTTACCTCATCTCACCGGCAAACACGACCCGAAGGTCAAAACATTTACACGGAAAAGTCAGGAATTAACCATAAAGGTAAACGCACGTGTCTCATACCATGTGTTTCACCACAATCATTTAATTCTCCTTCTCATACGCTCAAGTAGTGCAAAAACGTGTATTTTTACATAAAATATTTTTTTAGAAAACAAGCTTTTAAAACTATTTTCGAAATCATTTAGGAAAATAACTTTTGAAATTCTCTTATTATAGGGAATAAATAATTTTAATAGCTATAAAATAATTAAAAATATTCTAAAATATTTATTTCGAAAACTATCTTATAAAAAAATCTTCCAAAAAGGGTTTAGAAAGCACATGCAAAGAAACAACAAAAGTCAATAAAATTTAATGAAACTATTCTTAAAATCATCATACGAAAATTTCCTATAAACCCACAATATGAAATATGGATAAGTGGTAATATTGGCTCTTCCATCTTAGGATCAAGCCGACCAAAAACAACATCGAAAGAAATCCATGTAAAACAATTCAAAAAAATTCAGCTGGAGCAAAACATGCTCCGATTCAAAGTTCCAAGAAAATTTTCAACTAATTACGAAGGTCTAAAAGCCTTGAAATTTTGCTGTCCTAAAGTCCAACAACTCTAGTTTGAAGAACAAAAAGAAGAGATACAATCGGATAAGAAACGGGGAAGATATAAAGTCACAAAATTGAACTCACAGCCAGATTTCACCGTAAACAGCTGGAACAAAACATGCTCTGATTCAAAGTTTGAAAGCTTGTTTCTGTTTGCTACAGAGGTCGGAATGACCTGAAATTTGACATGCATAAAGTTCAACAACCATACTTTAAACTAGAAAATGAAATCATGAAATTTGGACAAGGTACAAGAAAGTTATGATGTCTCAAAGTTGTATCCAGGAAATGATTTCACTGCGAAAATCTGGGCAAAAATATGATCCGAATCAAAGTTCGGCAGCATATTTACATAAGCTACATAGGTCGAAATGACCTAAAATTTGGCACGAATAAAGTTCAATAACTATAATTTAAACTGAGAAAAGAGTCACATAATTTGGGTAAAGTATTAGGAAGTTATAATGTCTCAAAGTTGTACCCAGGCAATGATTTCACTGCGAAAATTTAGGCAAAAACATGCTCCAAATCAAAGTTCGGCAGCATATTTCTATAAGCTACATAGGTTGAAATGACCTAAAATTTGGCATGCGTAATCTACATAACATTGTCTACAATCCAGAGAAAATGTGGCAGCATTTCATTGCCGGAATAGAGAGATACAATAGCACAAAGATGCTACTTGGAGCAAATTTACACAAAATCAAAACAACTCAAAAACGATTTACTGTAAGCAAATTGTCACTTCAGCTTGTGATTTTTGGCACTGCGTAAGCTAGCTTTTTGTGAGATTGGTACTCACTTTTCAAAATATCTGAGCTTCAAGATCAAATTAGGGAAAAGAGGCAAGCTTTTGCTTTGAAATGGCTTCAAGAGGGCTTCAACAACCTGAGAATGAAATGTATAGAGCCATGCAAATTCAATTCTTCAATTACATTAAACAACTCTTTTCAAAATTAGAACTGATGAAGGAATTAGGTTTAGAAATTGATTGCCTAAAATATACTGATTTTAATTTAAGAATTATAGTAAGAAGTGGGAGATTTTTGGCCTTATTTTTGAAAGAGGAAGAAGGGTTACTAATTTCTTTCCTTTTCTCTGTTAGGAAGAAGAAGATGAATATTGTACGTATCAAAATGAGAAAGAAGTTTCCCAAACTATCTGGTTAAGTTTCTAAGTGGGCTAAGCCCAAAAATTAATTAGTTTAGCCTTAAAAGAGAAATTAACACATAAATCCATCTTTACAATAATATGCGCACAAGTTATACTATATGCATACAATGTTTTCCCTTTATAAAATCATACAACATATTCTTATATACCAAAAATTTATTTTACATCAAAATAAAAGATTATTTAACTTTAAAAAATTTATTTTCATTAATTGAAACTCTTATTTAATTCAAAAGCTCAAATTACACAATTATTACTTAAAACTTCATTTTAAACTTCCAAAATTACATAAAATTCATTTTCTGGTGTAATTAAATTTTCCAAATCATATTTTCATCATTTTTACAACCAAAACTTATTTTTAAACCAAATTTCTTATAATTATTTAATATAAATCATAAATTAAATCAAATCAAATGCTTCTTTTAAAAATATATAGAAGAAACATTTTGCAATAATTATCAAAATTATTGCATTTCTCGAAATTAAAACCATATTTTGCTCATTTTAACTCAAAAAAACAAAAATAAAGTTTCAAGACTTTATTTTCAAATTTTAATTCCATTTTTATTTATAATAAACAATTTTAAATCTTTAAATTATTTTATTTCACAATATTAAATTATAATCATCGTTATAATTTAATATTTACAAGTAATCATATAAACCAGAGTTGTTATAGAGATCTTCATGAATTCCTTAATGAACTTCCTATAGTAGCCCTCCAAACTAAGTAACTCCTTACTTTTGTGGCATTCTTCATCGCATGCCAATCCTGTACTACACCAACTTTACTAGGATCGACCACCAGCCCACCTTCAGGGAAACGTGTCCCAAAATGTGTTCCTCCTCGCACCAAAGTGATATTTGGAAAACTTTACTTTTAACTTATACGCATGGGGTGTATTAAGCACTTCTTTTAAATGCAACTTGTGCTCCTCCTTGCTTTCCGAATAGACTAACATGACATCCACAAATACCACCATGAAGTAACCCTCTAAATACTCGACTCATTAAATCAACAAAGTAGACAGGTGTATTGTCAGTCCGAAGGGCATGATTAACCACTCATACAGTCCATTGGGTGTATGAAAAGAAGTCTTTTGAATACTATCCTCAGCTGTATGCAGCTGATGAAATTCGATAGTCGATTCATGCTAAGAGAACACCTTTGCTCCAACCAACTGGTTAAAGAGATCGTCTATGTAGGACAATAGGTAATGATTCTTCTTTGTCAGCTTATTCAGTTCTCGATAATTGATGCAAAGCCTCGGTGGACAATCTGCCTTGGTGGCAAAGACAATTGTTTCTCCCTATTCAGAAATACTCCACCTAATAAAGCCCTTAACCAACAGCTCATTCACTTTCTTATTCGACTCATGTCTCTCATTCGAAGCCATATACCTAAAAGGTGAGGCAACAGGTCTAACGTTCTCTACAAGATAAACCCAGAACCCAATTTCACTCTCAAATGAGAGACTGGTAACATCGAAAGAGACATCTGGGTAGTCTCTAACTACAAGAATTAAGTCTAACTCGTCATGTGATAGATCTAATGAATATTGGTAACTTAAAATAACTAAACTTCAAGGATCGCAATGAACCTCCAGACTGCGACCACTACAAGTACCCAACTTAACAACCTCATACACTATCATCAAATCCATGCTCGAAATCAAACTAAACCCAGAAAATCCTAAGACAAAAGCACCACAATCGAAATCTACCCCCAAAATGAAAATTTTCAAACTCCTACATATCATACACAAATAATCTGGTCCTCCTATATGGTTTAATACAACTACAAGGCAAGTAACTATGCTAGTATCTAAGTGTAGTTCATACACAAGTCTACTCGAGATAAATGGGTGTGATGTCCCTATGTCTGATAAGGTACGAATAGGTAAATTGAATAAAGTTAACTCACCTTTGATTAAAACCTTCTTCCCCCTGTCCGTGACTGGAGGCACACTCGAGCTAGGAATAGCATCCAGTGCATAAGCTGAAACCACCTAGGTAGAGGTCTTCTGAGGTTCTGGATACTCCCACCTTGTATGCCCATATTGATTGCAATTTAAGACTTAATCTTCGAACTGTCCCCTTGCACTCCCTCATAAAATGCCTTATTTGCTGCACTTCTAACACTGTTACTCTTGCTTCTTTATCTTTTCCCTTGGGTCTCACTCCGCCCTTACACTGGTTCTACTGGTTGTCTTTCCTCCTACCTTATTACGCTCTCACTCTTCACTTTCTCCTTAAAAATGGAATTCAGCAAAGCCATTTCAACCAATCCCTCGAAATTCGCACATAGGGGGATATAACTAAGTGCCAAATCCTTAAAGGGTTGATTCAGTCCCTTTGCAAACTTCAAAGCCTTCTTGTAAGAGGCATTGATCAGCTCCCTTCCAAACCTAGCCAACTTATTGAACTGATTAACATACTCTTTCACCGACGTCACTCCTTGCTGTAAATGCATGAACCTCTCCAAATGTACTCGCTCTTCAATTATGTATAGAAACTTCATCTCAAAACATCTCCTAAACTCCCCTTAGTATTATCTTCCTCGTCGGTCCCAGGAACTACCACATCCCACCAATTCAGAGCCTCCTCTTGTAAAAGTCAAGTGGAAAGTTGTCTCCTAACCTCATCTCTAAGACCTATGATTCTAAAAATTCTCTTACAAGTACAAATCCATGTCCTCGAATATACATACGACTAAGTTCTCATATACAGTGTTCCTCATATACAGTGTTCCTCCTTACACAGCTTGACAAAATCGACGGCAGGTGGATGGACTGGAACTACATATAGCACATGCTCCATGAGTTCTCTATTAAAGTCAAGCTCGACTTTTCCTCTTGCTTATAGATACTGATAAAACCAAATGGGGATGTTTGAACTCGAAATCTCACCTACATCGCAAGAGTCAACAAGAATGCATATCCTTTCTACCTGTGATTTAAGGAATTTATTATTAACTTTTTCGCAGATAGTTTTGGCAGAAATAGGGGAAAGAGTTATCCGTGTTACAATTACATACATATGACTTGTAAGACATTATCTATACATATATATATACACAATTTGGAAACCTATTTTTAAAAACATTTGGAAAAAAATTTAGAAAACATTTCAAAAACTTATTTTTCAAAAAACTTTCCGAGTACGTTCTTTTGATATGCCCCTAATCCCTAAGGAATTTCAAGCTTAGGCTCTAATCCCAATTGTGACAACCCACACCTTTCGACACACTAATCCAAAGTCTAGTGTGACTTTTAGACTAGCTTTGGTGTCAATAATTACGAACTGTCGAAATTTTAAACATTGTAGAAACTAAAGATACAAGGATAAAATCTAAGACATACTACACTTTCAGATCTCACAATGAAAGGTAGAAAATATAAATACCAAAAATAGTCATCTCAAAAAATATTCAAAACATCACGTAGTCAAATCCACAGTATACAAAATATGACTAACAGTACATGGAGAGTAATAAGAAATATAATCTGATAAAATACTAAATATCACAAACAGTACATGGAGAGTAATAAGAAATAAAAATCGGCTCTTATGGAAAGCATGCCTCTCTAAGTACTATCGTTGGACCTATAATGTACTGCCCTGTCCTCCTGTGTTGGAGAAAAAGAAAGGAAAAAGGGTGGATCAGACAAAAGTTTGGTGAATGAGTTGTATCGTTAATATATGGCAGTCACATGCAATTGACTTTATTAATACTCTATATGAACTAAGATATTCTACAAGTATCCGTGAATTACTTGTTTTATCTACTTAAGGGGAATAACTCTATACACACCTACACTAACAACTTGTGCAGGCTCATACTTAGGGTCAAACAACTAGTTGAACCTCAAGACAACTAATGATACTAATAGCTACTAGAATTATTCCACATAGGTTTCCCTATAATTTTCAACCACATGACTACATTTCCCACAATTATGACAACACGATTACTCTAACATAGGTTTCCCTACAATTTCCATCATGAGACTACATTTCCCATAAATACAACTACATGACTATTCCAACATAGGTTTTCCTACCATTTTCACCATGGGACTACATTTCCCATACTATGACTACATGTATCCTAGTTACACATTGAGGGGGAGCTCGTAATGTCCACTCACCAAGTGTCTCTTCGTCACTACATCCAGCTCCACCTCTTAATGCTAACGTAGCTCCTCTTATTGCACCGCGTCGGGATCCATCAACAACACAGCATCACGTCGCGTTACCATGAATATCGAAGAACTTCCATTAATGTCAAGCTGCACAATCCTTCAGGCATCATCGTTGGTGTTATGCACCCACCGTAGAACCTCCTATGAGTATAATTCATGATAGAATCGCGCTACTTGAATATTGACCCTACTGGACAAATAGCATTTACTCGGTCCCACAATGTCCTAGTGTCGCCATAAAAGAAACAAGCTTCCCTATTTATACTAACATATATATATAATATGTACACCACTATTTAATTTATGACTTGGGCTTTAGGCCGAGTTTCATGTCACATCTGTTGTCGATAACCAGTCGATCGCTTGCTCCTAGAGTTGTTGACTGCTTGGTGTCGACCCACTCCAGTGAGAGGTCGATCGATCGTCATTTGTTGCTATTTTTAATTAACAATTATCTTTCATTTTGTTTGTTAAATATTATTTTCCCAAACTCCATTATAATGGCTTAAATTTTGATTTATCGTATAGTAATTTTGATTTCGATTAACCAAACCTATAAATCTATGATTTGTAATTGTTAAAGACTTCCAAATTCAATTTCAATTTGCCCTAAATCAGTTTAACCTAGGTTTAACATCGACAGGTTATATAAGTTCTTATCAAAGTAGACAAAAAGGGTATATTAAAATTTAATTATTTGTTAATTTATAGGTTTACGTAAGTCGGATCAAGATTAAATGTAACGATCCTGATTTTTAATTAAATTTAATTTGACAATTAAAATAAATTTTTGAATAAAATTGTAAATTAATTTGAATTTTTCAAATTTAATAGGACATTTATTTATTTGGATATTGATTTTTGAATTTAATTAGGGTTCTGAATTGGATCCTATAAATAAAAGAAAAAAAATATGAACATCCTAAAATTTGTCAATATAAATTTATAATATATTTTAAACTTTTGAAATTTAATTTGAGAATATAATTGGGAAAAAGAAATCTCAAACAAATAAAATGAGCAATGAACTATACATAAATGAATTCCAGTTTATTTTGAGTTTAAAAATATTGAAATAATAAATGTTTTAAAAAGTCATTTAATTTTAAAAATCTTATATATATGTGTACTACAAATATGAGTAAAATTGAATACATATTGAGATTTAATAAATAAAATATTCAAGGTGAGTGTGAATATAATAAATGGATATAAATGTTTATATTTCAAAGCTTAAATTTGAGATTTGGATTCAAATTTAAAATGAATGTCTTTAAAAATAAATGGCATTTAAAATTCATTGAGAATAATGTATATAGTAAAATATTGGTTAAAGCAATTCTTTTTTTTACATTGTATATATGTACATACAAATGAATGAAAAGATGTATTCATTTACAAAGCAAATATGACATAAAATTTATTTAAAAATTTCTTTTGTCTTTGAAAATTTCAAATGATAAACATACACAAGATGGTGGAGTAAAGAAGTAAACAATGATATGGGGATATCATGATTATTTCTTACAAATGGCATCAAAAATAATTGTTTAAATAAAAAAATTAAATAAAAAAATTACAAAAACCTTTCCATCTTCCAATATGCAATCATGTAATATCTCAGCCAAATCTGAAAAGCAAATAGTAAAAGATTTGAGGCATTTCAAATCTCAACACAAAGGAAGGAAGAAAAGTAAAAAATCTAAAAATGGAACAGGCAAATCAAGTCCAAACTGCAACATTATCTTCAACCTGATTTGGGGTAAAACAAAGGAAAAGATCATCTCAGATCAAAGGAATAAAAAAATCAAAATGCAACCACAAATTCAAGCAAAGATCTGAAGCAATTGAAAACAAAAAAATCAAACTTCATGCAGGAAGCTTCAACCTGAAATAGATTAGGCAGTGCAGTTGTCTCTGGAAAGGATTACAGGCAAGCAAAAAAAAATTTAAAATTTGAATCTGATGTTAGTAATCAGTAACCAAAACAAGATTTAAACTATTATGTCAATCCAAGTTGCAGGAAATAAATTAAGTTAAAGGCTAAAGTAAATTCTGGATTTCAACTGCAGAAATAAATAAAAAAGAAGAAGCTTCTCTATGTATAGCAAAGATTCATATTGTAAACGATTAAAATTGTTTGTATTTGATAAGTTAAGTACAATAAAGAGTGAATAGAAATATGTATTTACAATTTGCAGATCTAAACTAAGAAAAAATTTAAAGTGGGAAAAAGTAAAAGTTTCCAGGCTCAAAAACAATCATTCTCTGTCTCTATCTTTCTTCATCAAGATCCAGGTGAGCAACCTAGCCCTAAATTTGTATGTGTTTTGATGAATGCATGAATGGATTGTCTACTCTGATTTATGGTATGCTGGAATGTAAACTTGTGTGTGTGTGTGTATGTGTATGTGTGTGTGTGTATATATATATATATATATATGCAATGCATGTTGGGAAAAAAAAGGTAGAATTTGCCTCTGTCTATATATTCCAGGTTTTAAAACCTATTAGGAAAATTTAAATTACCCCAACTCAAGTAAATTGTAAGCTTTGATTGTTGAATGAAAAGTAGTTATATAAGTACAACATCATTGTTAAGAATAAATCCAAGTGAAACCATGAAGTAAATGATTTTAAAATAAAATAAAAATTTACAGGGATATACATTCTTTCTTCTTCCTCTGTTCAACATTTTAATAGACTAACCCGTAGAGAAATTTAAATATCTCTTCCTCAATTTGTTTTAGGTTATAACCTCTGAATAAAAGTTGATGCCAACAAGTTAATACTAATTTTAAAATATATTTCAACTATATTAATTAAGGATTGATCTCTAAAACAATTTATTACAGTGAACTTTTTGGAAATGAAAAAAATAAATCTTTTTAATCTCGAATTTGGAATTCATATACTGAATTGTATTATAGAGTGATGAATTTAGATAGTAAAATCGAGATTTTTTGTTCATGTAATTTTGAGAAATTACGAGGGGGCGGAAATGACATTTTTTTCAAATTCTGTTGAACGGCAAGGTGAAGCTCATTGAAGTTGGGTTGGTAGGAAGTTCGATCATCCTTGATCACTAGAAAAATGTTCGCTGATTTTCTAGTTGATCATGGCAATAGCGAAATCAGATTTTAGGGTTTAAAAGTAATTTTTAGTGGTTACTAGAAATCGTGTTGCTGCGTCTTTGAGGTTGATCTGCAAGCGATCAGACCGGGGGGGTTTGGTTCGTCGTCGTTTGGCGAAGCTATAAACGTGTCGGCATGGTCACCCATGGTCGGGATTGGCGATGCATGGAGATTCTCTGATGATAGCATGTTATTCCAGTTTGGGTTAAGCAGTGAAAATTCGAATTCATCGTTGTTACAAATTTATGTGTTGTTTGGAGGCTCGTATAAATGATCGTCAATGTGTTGAGGGCGGTGGGGTCGACTGGAAGTGGTCGGAGTGCTTGGACACTTGCACGCGTGATAGCTTGTATCTGGGTTTGTGAAGTGGGGGAGAAGAAGCAAATTTTGGGGTAGTTCGTGTGATTCTCGAGTTTGGCTCGGGGAAGCAACGACGTAGCTCGAGTCTCAACTCGAAGTAGGAGGGTTGTGCGACAGTAAGAATACTTAGAAAATATTTTGGTAAAAGAAAAAAATTGGGCGCTCGGGTTAACTTTTGAGAAAACCCCAAGTAATGGAGCATTGAGCTCGGGTTCGACTCAAAGCAGCCAAGAATTTTCTCAAGTCCGCATGCAAAGCAGTTTGAAGTTTTAAGGAAATTCAAGTTTTGAAAATAAAACTTGTTAAATTAAAATTCTTTTCAATATTTAAACGTTTCCTAAGTTTTTAAAATAGTTAAGGGGGATTTTAAATAATTGTTTTAATTAACCTAAATCTAAATGGTTTAAAATAAATTGATTTTAATTTGAAGGTTATCTTCTTAATAATGTATAAAGAAATAATTATTGAAAAGGATGTTTTAAAATGGTTAAATAATTTTTAAAGTTTGCGTTAACATATTGGTTAAGAGGAAATAATTATTATTTGAAGTGAATTACTTAATGTAAGTAATTAAAGTAAATTAACTAATAATTCGAGTTAATAAATCAAGTAATTAATGAATGATTAAATAAAAATAATAATTACTTAGTCAAAGTAATTAAGGGAAGATAATTAAAGATTAAAGACTGATTAATCAATATTAAGAGTTAATTACTTTAAAGAATAATTAATTAATGTGGTTAATTAATTAAGGTAATCAAATTAAGAATAAGTAATTAAAGGTTAATTAACTTAAAGTGATTAAGAAATTATTATTAATTAAGGAGTAATTAATTATAATTAATTAAGGAATGATGAATCTATAAATTAATCAATTAAGGATAATTAATTATAATTAAGATTTAATTAATAATTAAGGATTCATTAATTTAAATAATTAATTAAAGGTCCATTAATAAAAGTAATTAAGATTTAATTAATTACAATTAAGGGTTAATTAATTAAGATAATTAATTAAAGAAATGATTAATTAATGAAGGTGATTAAGACTTAATCAATTGCAGTTAATGATAATTAATTATCGATCAAAGATTACTAATGAGGGTAATTATGTGGGTAATAAATTTAAGACCACATGATTTATTCATCTTAATTAAAGATGCTTAATTGTTATGAAATGCTTTGTGATGGATTGATATATTCGATATGTGATGTGATGTTATGTAATGCTTTGTGCTGAGATGTTATATATGTGATGAATATATTGTTATATGAATATGCAAACCCCTTGACCCGTAGAACGACATTTGAATTTCGATGCGACAGGGAGTCGGATTCCAGTTAGTTATCTGAAACCCACATCGAATCATAATGATGAATCTTTGTGATTGATAAATTTACTTTATCTGTGAATCTGTGAATAAAGATAAGCGCTATGGGTTATACCGCTTATCGATATGATTGATTCTGTGACGATGATGTTGTGCACCATTGTGTTGAACCCCTGGACCACACTTATACACACACAAATATGGATTGCGCGCGGAAATGGGTTACGTCACAGATTTTTTGAAATTGTTTTAAAATTGAATTTTTTGAATATAAAATAGTTTTGGAATTAGAATTGAAGCTTTTGAAAATGAATTTCAAAAATAAAAGTTATTTTGAATAACTTGATTTAGTTTTGAAATTTAAATAATTTGATTTAAATTTGAATTCAATATTTGAAATTGAATTCTATGATTTGGAAACTATGGTTTAAAAGGGTTATTCAACTTATAAATGGGTTTATATGGGTTATTAAACCATTTTAAAAGTGATGTTTTGGGAATTTAAATTAACACAAAGATTTAACTTATATAAATGAAATTGGATCTTTCTGAAACAAAAAACTATTTGTTTTCAAATAATAAAAGCTTTCACATAAGAATTAAACTTCCAATGTATGTTAAAAGGAATTCAAGTTTGAAATGAAAATAGTTTTCCAAGTTATAGGTAAATCCTTGGAAACGTGTTTTAAAAGCTATGAATTAAATCTTTAATTTAAAGATTTAATGAGTTAATCCAATTGAAATGGAAATTGTTTGGGAATCTATGAATAGATCTTTGTGAAACTAGGTGAACTTTGTGAAATAAATCTTTTTATTTAAAAGATTTGAAATTGTAATTTGTTTAACCATTTGAAAGGAAAGCTTTGGATTTTTAAGTTATGACTTAACTAAAATCCCATATCCATATGTTTTTTAAATATTGCACTCGTTATTCGGTTTAGCCAGGAGAGGACCTTGTGTCAGATAACCCATTCCGAATAGTGATACGACGTTATGGATTGCATTTGAAGATCGGTGTTGAAGACCAGGTGTCTTCGAGAATGATAGGATAACCTGTCGATTGACTCTGCACTAAGTTGCTCAGGTATAGAGTTCTCCGTATGTGATGGGAAGTCCGATCGGGATTGTGGATATCCGGATTTGCAAGGGCTTCTTCGGAAGTGTCTTCAGTTCTGTTCGAACCCGGAACAGACTTGTATGGCCGTATGTCCGATGTTACACTTTGAGATATTAAACTAATCTCTATCAAATACATTTCTGCTTGGTGGCGGAGAATTTATTATCTTAGCTTAACACCCTTCTCTGAGACGTACGAGCTCAGAGATTATGTAGTTGATATTTATCAGTGATATACTCCCAATTTGGTAATGTGGCATGCTAAGTGCTGTTGTGTGTTGATGATCACTTGTTGATCATTTGTGATCAAAGCATGGCTTTTGTATAAAGCGTAGCTTTGTGTATGAGACTGCATCAGGACCTCACACCCCAAAAATGGTCGAAACAGGTAAGATGCGGCAAGGTTATGAGGGTCGCGCCCTTTAGGGTGTGTCATTCCCTTCTGGTAAAGGGTGGTATCATGGTATGGAGCCCAGTTACTTCACTCATGTGGATACTGCAGATCTATTACTTTGCGATTGCTTTTTGGTTTTGAGGCGCCTCGGATAAAGGTCCCAAAGGACCGGGGGATGGCATGCTCGAGTAGTAGTTACCTAGTTACAGAGGTAACCCGGCCTTGTGTTGGTAGAGATCCGGTTAGGTTCTCGGGACGTCCCGCCAGAGGCGATCCCATGGACAGTAGGAATTTCCTTAGCCTGACCATTTGTTGGAACATCCAATACGCACCTTGTACGGTTTTAGTTGTAGAACCTGCCATTTACTTATGGTGGCGCCCCACTGTTTAGATGGTAGCTATAGTAGGCATATACTGGTCGTATGTTGGCTAGGATTTATATTATACTTTCGAAATGGTTTTTCTACACAATGCACTAGTAATAATATCAAAGAAATTTTCTCGTATCAAGCATATTTGACTATCATAAGGAGAAATCTCCTCCAAATCTGTGTTTGCATTGTGTGTGTGGCGGGAGGCCTTATGGTAGTTTCATTTTCCAAAAAGCAATGCAGATTTCAAATTTAAATTCTTTGTTTGTTTTAAAAAGACCAAATGTTTTTTGTTTGGTCATACCAGTCCCATGACTGACCTGGAGTTTATTGTTCCTTTCCTAAACTCTAGGTGCCCACAATTTCCCACACGGGCAGCCTAGAGTTGGGTTTTTCAGATAGTCAGGTTTAGTATATTACCTGGAGCTAGTTCAGTCTTTGGATCATGACTTTACTTGCTTATCTTTATGTATCGCTATTGGGAGTTCGAGCTATTTCTGGATTGGTGCCTTGGAGATGGAGATTTCCGATGCTAGAGTCCTTTCTTGAAGACTGTATTGGATATTTTGTTCCGCTGCTGGTGTTATCTTTTTCTTTCCGCTGCTATTGTCTTATATCTTATCTCTGATGTATATTGATATTCATTATATCATCATTATATCTGATATTGTATCAAATGTTATATGATATATGTATTATTCTCTTTCTTCTGCTGTGTTGTACTTAATGTGTTATAAGCTCCGGCGAACCAGATTCGACGTTTGGATCTGTGGCATTTGAATACGAGTGTCGTATTCGGTGCCGATTTTCGAAGGTCGAGTCAGGATCGTTATATTAAAAGAAAGGAATCATATTCATCTAGTCACGGTTGAATTCCTAATTCAATTATACAGTGTTTCCAATTTGATTTTTAAAACTTACATCAAATATACTATACTAAAATTAATTATATGTAAATCATCTAATTAACAATGAAACCACTTACCTCAAACCAAAACTATTCCCTCTAAAAATACGTGTGGAATCTCCTCGGTTCACTAGATCTTTGCTTGATTTGGTCTTCTATTCAACCCCACCACTTTTATTTTTGATTTAATTTGAAGAAGTCCATGATTTGAGGAGAAAGAGGATTTTCATTCGCAGAGAGACAAAGTTTTGACTTTCAATAGTAGATTAGGGTTTTCTTAATTATCTTAGGGTTTTATTTACAGAGGTGGAAACGGATCTGGACCATTAGATTAATTATTATCTAATCCGGGCCATTCTACGTCTTAAATCCCTCATCTTGAATCGAATTTGGTTGATTGCTTTACATGGGAGCGCTCGACCACTTGGGGTCGACCGATCCTAATTTAGATGCCAACCGGTGGAGTTTTTAATTGGTATATTTTGCTTCCTTATTTACTTAATTTTTTTTACTACAGTTTTCAAACGTTTATAACTTTTTTATATTAGCTCCATTTTCAAAATATTATATATGAAAATTATCTACAAAATCGTTACGAATGCAAAGGTGTAAGATTCATAGCCAAATTCGAAAGTTTGTGAAAATTCTATTCTCACCCTTTTTATATTTAATTATTTTATTAAATTTTCGGTTAAAATTTCGGGGCGTTACAGAAGGTATTCTCTCAATTGGGTTTTCTAATGGGATTTCACCGGTTAAGAGTAGCAAAGGAGAGTGTGTTGATCATCATGTTTAATAAGTCGTCTGGTTTTCATGATTGGTTGGTTATTCCATTCGGGCTAACCCATGCTCCAGCATTTTACTAATCTCATGAGCTGTATTTTTAAGGATCAGCTAAACAAGTTCATACTTGTGTTTGTGAATGATATTCTCATCTTCTCTAGTAAAAAGGAGGAACACAAGGCGTAGTTGAGGATTATGCTTGAAGTGTTGAGTAGACATAGGTCGAAAGCGAAGTTCTTGAAGTGTCACTTCTGGAGGAGGAAGTGAGATTCTTGGGTTATGTTGTCTTTGAGCAAGGCATCGCAGTAGATCTTGCTAAGTTGGCAACGATTATGGTTTGGAACCAAACCAAGAATGCTACAGATGTAAGGAATGTAATAGGATTGGAGGGATATTATAAAAGTTTTATAAAGGACTTCTCGAATGTAGCAGCATCCTTGGCCGATTTGAGAAGAAGGATCATACTTTTATTTGGGACACGAAACGTGAGCTTGCGTTCGTGAGTATGAGAGAGAGGTTGATGAGTGCACTAGTATTGACCATTCCTAGCAGGAATAAGGAGTTGATGGTATACACAGATTCCTGTGGTACTGGACTGGGTGCAATGTTGAAGTTGAGGGGAAAGGTTGTCGCTTATGCTAGTCGACAACTGAAACCGCACTAGAGGAAGTATCCTACCTATGATTTGGAGTTGGCGGTAGTATATTTGCTTTGAAGATTTGGAAGCATTATCTATTAGGAGAAAAGTTCGAGATTTTCATGAACCATGAATCCTTAAAGTACCTTTTCTCCTAGAACTATCTAAACCTACGTCAAAAGTGATGGTTGGTATTCTTGGCCTCCTACAAATTCAACATTTCCTATACGCCTAATAAGGGAAATGCAATCGCTGATGCATTGAGTAGAAGACATGTTAATTTAAGAGCAGAAATACTTGGAGTACATTGTTCGCCATGACTTTAGACCTCATTACGAGTTAGAGCCAGAGATGTTGGGGAGTTTGAAAATTAAACCTGCTTTGATTTAGTGGATCGGTACTAATCAAAGGTAAGACACTAGACCAGCTGAGATCATGGCCAAAATAGAAGGGGAAGTAGAGTCCCAGAAGATGAAACAGTACGAACTCGACCAAGATGGTTGGCTCCATAAGGATGGTAGACTGTTTGTTCCCAATGTCGATGGATTGCGGATAAGGTGCTATGATAGTGCCACCACTCTAGATTGACTATACGTCCCGATGATAATAAGATATACCATGGTATGAGGCAGACATATTATTGAGAACGGGCGAAGAAAGATATCATGGCATTCATCTTAAAGTGTATAAATTCTAGTTGGCGAAGGAAGAGCATAAGAAACCAAGTGGGTTGATGCAACCATTTAAAGTATCGAAATGGAAATGAGAGAAAGTGTCGATGCACTTTATACATGGGTTGCCGAGCTACAGAGCTGGGTATGATATAATTTGGGTCATAGTCGATAAGTTGACAAAAAGCGTTTGATTCATACCTATCGAGTCCAGTAGAAATGCATCAAAAATGACTGAGTTATATGTGAAATGGGTTGTATGATTCCATGATGTACCAAGAGCATTATAAGTGACCGAAGCCCTTCATTCACTTATGGGTTTTGGAAGAACTTACTAGAGGCATTGGGGACCAAGCTACATCTTAGTGCTAGTCTCAAACTGATGACAGGTCGAGAGAATGACCATATATTAGAGGATCTCTTGCGGGCTTGCATTTTTGACTTCGCAGGCTTGTGGGATGGTCCTATACATTTTGTAGGGTTCGCGTACAATAACAATTATAAGTCTAGTTTGGTATGGCACCTTACGAAGCATTATATGGCTGACCGTGTAATGCTCCTTCATGTTAGTGGGAAGCGGACGAGAAATTGATACTTGGGCTAGATATGGTTACAGAAACAACAATGAAGATCAAAATCATTCAACAACGGATGAAAACTGCTTATGATAGGCAGAAGAGCTATGTTGATTGGAGAGGTGGAGATACGGAAATTTTGTCGGTGAGATGGTATTTCTGAAGATTTCTCCATTAAAGAACGTTATTCAATTCGGTAGTATAGGGAGGTTGGCACCGAGATTCGTAGATTTTTTTGGATAGCAGAGAGGATTAGAAGCCTAGAATATAGAGTCAACTTACCTTAGAAGATGGCGGGCATGCACAATGTCTTCCATGTCCCCCATATGCAGAAATTTGTGCATGACTCATGCATGGCGATTGTACTGGATCAACTTGAAAATATCGAATTGAACCAAAAGCTTCGAGACCTCATAGTCCTATTCGTATCATCGGAGGCGATACGAAATAGCTTAAGAGGAAGATGGTAGAGTTAGTGAAGGTTAAATAGGGCAAAAGTAAAGGTGATTGTGCATGGGAAACCGAGAAGAACATGGGGGCAGTATATCCAGAGCTCTTTGCATGTAAGGCCTACTGTTTATCGTATTTACTTTTGTTTTGGTATCATATTAGATAGTTTAGTATTTCGCATGTTAGGATAGGCTTATTTACGACATTGGTTGAAGGGTTTCTTGTTTGATTTATTTGATGGTGGCATATGATTGTTAGGCATGCGGGGTAACTAATTTTGACTATTTTTTTTGGTTTGGGGATTTCAGGAGTGAAATTACTAAAGAGGGAGCGAGTGTCACGATATGTATTTTAGGTTGGAGGATGGTAAAATATTTTTATTTTACTCATATGAGCCATATGGCTCTAAAATTTTGAAAAATGTATTTTAGGGACATTTTTCACTTCTATAATTTTCATCCAATTTCTATACGATGTTGACCCTGAAATCTTATATGGACTATAATTTTGATAGAAGCCGAGTTAGGATTTGAAACCACTTTCATTACTTTAGGATAATGATTTTTTATTACAAAGAGTGGTCATAATACTAAAAAGGACTTACCATCTGAAAGACATGATTGTTTCAAATTTTGGCTACTGTTTACCTGCATTATTGGGTAATTAGACTAATCCACACTTTACCCCCACTAACCCATTTCGGAATAGGGCCTAAGGGAGACTGATGGGTTTATTCTAAGTCATTTTCATCTTCTCAAAAATAGTTTTAAACCACTGTTAAAACTAATTCTATCAAAAAGCTTCTCATTTCTTACTAGTCCTGGCCTAAATCATCATTAGAAGGGTGATTAGTGAAGGGATTAATTGGTCTATCATTTTGGTGCTTGAAAATTCAGATTCTTGATTGTTCATCTTGGATTCAAGGATAAAAGTGGTAATTTGGGTAGTTGGTGAGTGGTTCTCGACCCCTCATCATCATGTGCATGTTTATATAGTTAAATTTGATGTATTTAACATGACTTTGATCCTAAAATGTTTTCTAGCTTTAATCACACTTTTATACATGTTTATGGATGAAATTAGAATGTGTTAAAATGGTTTTGCAATCCCTTTCGATCATATCTATATGCTAGTATAAATGTTAGATCATGGCAGTATTTGTTTTACTATTATGTGAAAGTTTATCTGATTTTATTTCCGCTTTGCATAAACTATATTATTATGTTATATAATTCTATGGATGAATGTTCTAACATTTGGTTCACATAGTTATTATTGTCTCTCCTGTTTTATAACTATGATGTATATTACATTGTATTCCATGTTTTGTGAAATATGTGATAGGTCCTTGATTGGTTTTCTTTTCTTTCAACCCTTGACAATCATCCTACATCGACGGGCATGACAGTAGTGCACTATTTAGTTATATTAGGTGCCAATGGTGTAGTGCGGTCCTTGCGGAATAGGAATTAGCTAATTTGATGAATAATAAACTGCCATGCTTACCCAATTATGAGGGTTGTCATTAAACTGCTTGAGGGAATGTCTAGTCGGTTCAATACAAAAGTAAAACAAATTCAAACATAGGTAACAAAAAAGCGAAGTGTAAAAAAGTGAAGACAGGGAGAATTTACATAGTTCAAATATTAAGGAATTCAACATCCATGGGTCAAATCAATCAGTTTTGTTTGCTTTATTCCTAGTACAAACTCTGAAATCAGTGGAAGTCATAGTACAATTTTTACTATATTTAATTCTTTGACTAATGAAAATTCAATCTCGCTTTTCTGCTACAGTCTTTTCTTTTTATAGTAAAGAAGATATGACATGCATTGAAGATGTCGTACCTCATAGTTGGTAGCTGCCATTAGATTTGTCCTTTATCCGCCTAGTTGATCGCATGTTTATGAATTGTTGACTTGGATTTTGGAGTGATAATGTGATTTGGAAGGATAAATTTGGGTTTGGGCAGGATAGCTCTGTCAAGGGGAGAAAATTTGAGCTCGAAATGGTAAGTCGGGTGTGATACCATTGGTCACTTACTGCCTGACTAGGATTGGTGTAGTATGATGAGGGGTTTGGTTTTATTATTTCAGGACGTAACGTTGCGTTGTTTGTGCAGTTCTAACTGGTATAGTTAAGGAAAATGGTACTTTGTTGAAGAAGTGTTTTTGTCTATGCACTATAGATGCGGGGATGCATTAACTGCTTTGTGAAGTCTTTTGACTATGTAGTTCAATTTATAAATTGTTGAACTTTGAATATTGTATCGAGAACTTGGGCAGTTCCAATTTGATGTAGTTTCGACCCATTTCATTCTTTATTGTAACGATTCATTTGCTGACTCGGTTTATCTGAAACGATACTAGATACTTAACTAAATAATGGATGTAACAATAGTTTTGAATATAAGATTGATTTTCAGTATTAATTGATCCATTAATCAAATCGACCGTTGGGAATGTTTGTTTACGGTCACTAACCAAAATCAAATACTCCAAAACCAAATTAGATGGCACGTTCTTTTATGTTGTCTTCGAATCTCTCTCCTCCCGTATTCTTTTCCAGTTTTCTCCATCTTCTTTCTTTGGCGTTCATTTTCTTTTAGGATTAGGGTTTCGATGCCATCTTCCAGAAAAATCAACGACCTCTGACCTTCTCCACATAAAGGCTAGTCATTATTTCAGAACAAATTAAGTATTTTGAATGAAATTTCATCTTCGATTAAATCTCACATTATATATCCTCACTCCTCGAACACGGTTTCATTTTAGAATCTTCACATATGTTTTCACGTTTACTCCACTGTTTGATACCTCCAACTATCGTGCGTATGATCCCTCTTTTATTGCAACGTGGTCTTCGAAGCTATAGTCAACACGCAATGCTCACAAAATTCAAAGCAGCACAATAAGACTCCATCTTTTCGAAAAGCAAATCTAATACATATCAAACTCGAACACAAAAAGAATGTTGAACTCCTCTCAAACTGGTTGAAGCTCCAAAGTTCAACCTCACCGAGATCTAAAGGTAATAAATGCCATTCTATCGTTGCGTTACTGAGGAGAAAAGGAGATAGTCTTTCTGTAACCAGTCCTTGGCTCCATATGTAAGCGAGTAGCATGAATTGCAGAGAGTTACTAGGTAAGACCGAAGTTCCTTTTAATACTGTTGCCATTACAGTAATCAGCCTTGATATGTTTGGATTTGCTGATTAAATCTTGTAGTCATTTAGAATTAGCTCTAATCTAATCTCTGCCGAGATACTTTTATTTTGAAAAGTGCGATGATTTCGTTCAATCCATATATGCCAAAATGTCATGCTAATTGCAACATCGACCATATTAAAAATTGAATTCTTCTTTTGTAATCTAGTTTACAGATATTCAAGCACCTCTCTAAGAGTGTCTTTCAAAGAATGGTTAAGTTTTAATTTCTATTTGATAGACTGCCAGATCTGATTAAAGTAGTTGCATTTAAAAAATAGATGCTCATGTGTTCCATCCTCACTATTGCATAGTTTACATTTTGCATCTTGAATGCTGTTCAATTGCTGATTCTGTCCAGCGTGTGCAATCTGTTCATAAATGATAAATATAGACACATTGACATTTCATGAGCATTTACTTTATTCCACATATATCATGATGAACATTACCAACTGGTTCATGCACTCTAACACAATCCCAGTCTGAACTTAAGCTAAACTCTTCATTTTGATTTGGTTTCCACCACCAAAATCTACTGTCATATTGGTATATATATGAATTTCTTAATTTTCTTGCAAACCCTAGCAGGCACAGATAAATTGTTGAGGCTCCAATTAGCGTTGTCAATTATCGCAGACCTAAAGTCACTAAAATTTATTGGTATATATGCCGGAAATCAGTTTAGTACCAAGGTCTTTGGTTCCTTACTAACTTGAAGTCGCTAAAATTTATTAGCAAGGGAAAAGTCGACATAAAAAAATTCGCAACCCATTTAAATCGCATATGTTGTGATATCTCTTATCAGTAAAATCTTACTCACACTACAAATAAGTAAAGGGTCATCTCATTACTCTAAAGTTCTCTTTTCAAAGCAAGTCGAAAATTAAATTTGGATGAGCCAAAGCAGAAAAATTCTAAAAGTTACTTATTGAGTAATTTGAAATTGTTATTTTTGCATTTTTGACGTTTAATAAAAGATCTGGCTAATAATAGTTGAAAATTTTAGCTCATAAGTCCACTGTTTTATCAAATTTACTTTTTTTTCATTTTGATCAGCAAAAGGCCATTTGACAAAAGCGAAGCAATTTTCTTCGATTGCCAAAGACCCTCTAAGTACATCATTTTTGTGCGCTGAAAGTTTAACTGAGTAGTCTATAACGTAACTGAAAACTGCATTAACCTTGATCCCGATTCGCAACAACAAATTGGATCATATATTTTATCATGTGCAGTGCATTTATAGTTGAGCTAACTATTCATATTACAAGTCAATGACGAATAACTATATTCAACTATTTATATATCTACCTATGAAGAAGTTATAAAATTGCCAGTACTTCATGTGATGGATACTAAATTGTTGAAACTAATATTCATTTTATTCTTGATAAAGGTGGTATATTGTTTTGCATTATCAGATCATGTATATGTTGATCTTAGAAAAGATATATAAAAAGGAACACTATGATATATTAGAAGTGTTTATAAATGTGTTCAGATGATATTGGATTAGAGAGGCTAAAATGTACTCATATTCTATTTTGTAGCTTGATTCAATTTACCATTTAGCGTGTTACTAACTACAACTTTGTTTTGCTATTTGTTACCTAGTAACTTGTCTTGGGTATGAGGTATCGGTTATTGACCTTGGGTGCCACTGGTCGGTATCTCTCATTCGACCACCAGCGCTCGGCTAGATTGGCTCGACACTCGGTCGCTCGGCATAGGCATGCCGCTCGGCCCAAATGTCGTTCGGCCAGATCATGTCGCTCGACACAAGCCTCGTTCGGCACCTCCCCTCGTTCGGCACGAGCCTCGTTCGGCATCTCCCCTCGCTCGGCACGAGCCTCATTCGGCATCTTCCCTCGGTTGGCATACGAGTGCCGTTCGGCATGGAGACCTCTCTCGGCATTCTCTGGTTCAACCAACCTCGCTCGGCAATTGCCGCTCGGCATTCATGGCTCGGTGCGTAGAAGCTACTTACCACGGGCCGAGATACCTTATTCTTGGGCCTGTGAGGGAAGTCCAACCCATCTTCGTCTATAAATAGAAGGGCATGGGCATAGTCAAAGGGACCTTTTTTGGGAGAACACTGGGGAGACTCTGCCGCTTTCAAGACTCGTTCTTTTTCACTTAGCATTGGCATTCAAGTAGTTGGTGTACGAATTGTATCTGTAATCAATTGTTTGGTAAAAGAAATAAAGATTAAAAGCAAAGTGGACGTAGGTAGTTATGCCGAACCACTCTAAATCCGGTGTTCTTTTTTTTGCAATTAATTTAGCATACAGTTCTCTGTTTCAATTCATTTTCTTCATTTATCTCTCTACACAATCTTTCTCAAGGGTATTAGTGACTGATTCTGGTGCTAACATTTTGGTGCTTTCACCGAGAGCCCGAATTCTCAGGCTGCTAGGATCTGCTTTATAGCTACTGGATTGAATAAATCCCTCGAAGGAGATCCAAGTCATTCACAGGATGCACATTGATTCTACTCAGAGTTTTTATCAATAATTCTACTATGGGAAGACCACATACCAGATTAGCCTCTCATAACGCAGACGTCAACAATACCGCTAGCGTACAATAAATAGGACCTAGCAATCAACAAGAAAATCTAGGTGCAGGAACCACCACCCAGAATTAAATGGAAGTTGTCACTAGAACAGAGTTCAACGAGTTAATGAGAGAATGCGTGGAAAGCAGACGACAACTTAATGAGCAGATTCAAGCTAATGCTAACCTCATGACTCATCTTACTCAACAATAGCATCAGAATGCTAGAGGTAGCCCCGTTCCTTATTCTTCATCTGATAGTTCAACTTCATTCGATGAACCTCCAAGGCGTAGGCAACGCAAAACTGAAACTACACAAGCAAGTGATGTTGATCGATCAACTAGGGATCACTTACACCATGGAGACCACACCCAAGCTGGAACCGGAAACTTAGGATCTGAAGCACGTGTGGAAACTGGACGTCCGGCTCACCAAGACCCTAATGAAGCTGGTCTCCAAGATACACGTTTGGCAGATCACCAACAGAGGAGACATCAACCTGAACGGTCCCGTAGAATAGATTCCAACCTTCCATCTTCCATACAAACCTCGGACCTATCCGCTATGGTTAGACAGCTGATGAGAGAAAACCAAGGCCTAACCAATGAAGATTGGGGGATGTCCAGGATCATACTCCCTTCACAGATACTACTCTACCGGCCGAATGCCCCCACGAAGTTTAGCATGCGAATTATCCCGGCCTACGAAGGGAAGACTGATCACAGGCAGCATGTGATGAGGTATGAATGGATGATGGATTTGGCTAGAGCGAATGATGCAACTAAGTGTAGATGCTTCCCAATTACTTTATTCGGAATCGCCACCATGTGGTTCACTCAACTTCCCCCACGGTCTATATCCAGCTTTGACGAATTGGCGACGAAATTTGTAGAATAGTTCAGGATACATGCCACTCGTCACAATGACGTGATGTCCCTATCTAGTGTAATCCAGGCTCTAGAGGAGTCGTTGAAGGAGTACTTACAGAGATTTCACAACACCAGAACTGTCATTTTGTAACGGTTATAACCGTTGGTAGCAGGTACATTAATTTCTTTTACATATTTTGTAACGGTTATAACCGTTGGGAATTTTGGTCATTCCCAATGGTTATCACCGTTGGGAATTACGGTTTTTCCCAACGGTTATAACGGTTGGGAATTTTGGTCAATCCCAACGGTTATAACCATTGGGAATTACTTCACATTTCTAACTGTTATAACCGTTGGGAATATTTTAGTTCCAATGGTTATAACCGTTAGGAATTCCTTGCATAAGTAAATAGCAAAATTACCAACACTTATAAGCGTTACAAATTTTGAATAGCAGAACCATATCTTATTCAGCATCTAATAGTATTTCATTCAACCATATCTCATTCCTGATCTTATAGTATAATCACATATTATTTCATTCAACTATACAAATTCAAATTTATAGCATAACAGTAATGCCAAATGTAATAGTATGGCATAAGTCTGTATTGTTATTATCCCACCAATAACAAGAGAAACCGGATAGGAAAAACATCAAGGCAAAGCGGGAAAAAGAAAGAAAAGTTTACAAGTATAACATAGTTATTGGAGTGTAGTGATTTCCATGAAGCTTTCACTCATCTCTTACATGCAGCAAGAGCAGCAATGCCGCCAACCAAAAGCCCAACAGCAGTTGCTGCTATTCCAATGCCAATAGCACCATCTGCACAAAATCAAAGAAGATTATGAAACAATACTTTGAATTCGAGTATATATGCACATCCAGATGGACCTGTATTCGATTGGTGAATCTTTTTTTTTCTTTTTATTTCTAACATAATGTTTTTTTAACATAAAATTATGCATACTTGTGATTGTTGATTTAGGATTTTATCCGTTTGATGCTCGTTATTTTGTAGAGCGATTCATAAGACTGTTATTCTCAAATGATGTTCATGCTATCGCATGTTACGACTAATCACAATGTACAACATTGGTTTGTAATTATACATTACCTTTGAATGCTATATAAAAGTAAATGTATATTATAAGTAATAAATTCCATATAAAAATTGAAGTAACATATCATTTTGGATTAAGTAGAAATTTGATATGTAGGAAATTAATTGTAGAATAGTTAAAATAAACATTATCTAATGAAGATATGCATTATTACATGACTTACTATGAACAATTTTTTAGATAGATACAAACTTGTTATATTATCATTTCCATAAAAATTAAAACTTGTTATAAGATTTTGTAAATTATTCTCTGATAATACATCTATGTAATACAAAATTAGAATTGCCAGGCTCAAAAATTACCATGACATGGGCAGCATTGTAAGCATCAACCCAGTTTAAATTTTAAAAATCCTTCATTCCTTTGGATGTCTTCATGGAGCAACCTAATGAAACAGTGTAAGGATATTAATGACTGCATTGAATGCATTATCAGAATTTGAGTTTTTAGTTAAACAAAGTACATAAAACTACCAAGAATCCATAAATCATGTAAGTCAAACGATGGCTTAGGAAAGATATAAAATTCACGGTTATACAATCATGATTAAATAACATTATTACTCAATGACTTATGAGCAAAAACGGAGTAATAAGCGCTAGCACAGTTAGTTGTTAACATATTTCTATCTTTCAACTAATATATATCCTCAGCCTATTGTAGCAATATTACAGGACGAAAGAAGTAGGACATGCAAATTAATAAGCTAATTAGTTGTAACTAATGAAAGGAAATTGGAGAAGTAACCAAAGCATGTAGTATAAAACTAATGAATCAATATATTTCGAGTAGTTTTATTTAGCATATGTAATCTACAATACTGAATTATTTATAGAGATTTGGGCCTGTAAATGACCTATTGAACAAGTAGAGCTTTGGGTGATTATTTTATACTCCACCGCCTCTAAATATTTAGATCTCTTGATCATCAGGTAATAGCGAACAATAATATAAAATATTACCTTGCAAAATGTCCAATTGACTCAAAGCCTCTAAAACATTAAATATAAGACAAACGCATGACAAATGAACTTAAAAAAATCAATATTTCGTAATAGCGATTTATACCTTCACTTTAATACTATGTAACCAAGACTCTTTGCATGATCATGGTGACACTCTTTAAAAGATTATTATAGGCAGTAGTTAATGCTTAATCCCTAATAATTTTACATTTTATAGCTTATGAACTCAATATAAAATACTTTAGAAAACCTATGTACCTAGAAAAAAGTTGTACGGTATACATTTACCATTTCCAGCAAGGAATTTATGGCTCAAGTGTATAAGAATTATTACTACTCCGTTTATATTCTTACATATTCATACTGAAATTTAATAATGCATTAACTATAGTATTACAACTTACATATATAGTACTTCTCAAGGATACTTAAGTAAATATTTATCATCATTTTACTTTATTTGAATTTCAAGACACTATAAAAGAGCCAAATAATGAAAATATAATTGATTCTACGTTTTTTTACCTGGTTACCTCATGTGATTCATATTTAGACAATGTTATTTGGTTTACAAACTTTCCTCTGATATATGTGCTCAATAAAAAAAAACTATCATTCTGATGTTTGATCCATATTAACATAGCATGGTATTATCTATTTTCGTATGACATGATACCTACATTATAAGTATGGTCCAAACAAAACTAAACCAACTAAACACAACGTCAAATTTTATATTTTCATATAAGGGTTCATTTTCAACTGAAACAACTGTCTTTAAATTACACTGCTCAACATATATACATTTAAATTATTTCTTCAATTATTACCCATATAGCATGACTATGTTGCGTCAAAGAATCCTGAATAATATATGTAGGCCCATAAGGAGGGCAAATACATAAAATTAATCATAAAAACTATCATCCGATAACTTTTTTCTCTTCAGCTTTTTATTTCATATTGTGACATTTTCAAAATCTCCTTTTGTAGTAGAAAATGGTATAATAATACAATAATGATTCTACTTAAATTCACAGTGATATTTAAAAAAGAGGGAGAAAGTTCCATTCCTTGAATTAGTCATTTTCTTTTTGTTATGAGCCAGAAAATATGAAGCAAGATTGTTATCACATAAAAGAATTTTCTTTTCAGTTGAGAGTTTTTAAATCATCCAATTCTTCATTTATTCACCAAGAAGAAATCAAACATAAAAAAAATTGCCATAATAAGCCGTTGAGTTCTTGAATTGAAGAACCAGCACCAATGATGTTTTCAAAGGTCCAAGTAAAACTGAAGTGAATAGGAAAACTTAGGATGTTATACTATTTTATACAGAAATATAAGTTTTATCATTGCTGAAATCTACAATTTACCAGAAAGGGAAAAAGGTAGCATTGACATAATGGATTTACCATTACAATCAAGTAAAACTAAAACCAAATCCAGTTTTGAGCATAAATTTTAAACTACATAAAACGAACGAAAATAAAACTCATAAACCGTGAATGATCAGTGAATCGATGAAGATAAATGAGTCCATGCCCATAAAGTGAATGACTTCTGGTTCAACTAATTTTTTTACAGCAGATACCTTTCTTCTGTTCAACAAAAGTTCAACCGTATTGTATATTTTTTCCACGATAAAACATTGGGACCTGAAATTGCATTCGTGTATTACTCACTCCACAAATATTTGTACAAAATATACTCATTGGAATTTTCCTTAAATATATGCATAGATAAATATAAAGATATGATGGAAATTAACTTTTGCGTTAGGAGGCAATTAAGGTAAAAATCCAGTAGCAAAAATGTGTTCTATAGATCCAGAAGTTAACTCAATTAGAAACTTTTATAAAGCAAAGTATCTTTAAAAGGTCACCAATAGAGTGTGATGTTTTCATATTCATTGCAAATTTGCAGGATAATTATTTTCATTTATATAATCAAAGATAACGTCCAATGAAGCAATTATCTATTATCCATTCTCATTTGATGTTAAAATAAGAATTGTAATAAAAAAACTTATTACTGACCACACAAAAAATGAACAGAATAGAAGTGGTTGTAACCTAATATACTCTTAGTTAATTGTGTCCAAACTTAAAATATTCCCACAAATAAAAGGTGTTGGATGCATTCTAAAATCAAATAGGCGAGGTTGTATTTGTTAAACATTTGGTATCCTTACGTGGTCAATCAAAATAAACATCAAATAGAAAAAGCAGTATTTTATGAGATTCCTTATTTGCTATGATTAAATATTTCTACCAGAAAATTATCAATTAAACCAAATACAGTTTTTCATGCAATCGAGTCATCGTTCTACAAAAACAATTAAAGTGCAATAAATTGTGAAGAAGTATAACAAATAATAATCTCACCATTTTCTTAATGTTGACAAAGAATAATCACAGGTTAAATAAAAGATATATAGGATGAAGCATATCATAATACACAGATATACAAAAGAAGAGCCAAAATCAAAACCAAAGCATGCCATAATGGACAATAGATAGCGCCCATTTATGAAACATGAAAAAAAATATTTGCAATTTAATGATTAAATGTAAAATTAGGGACTCCATTCGTAAAAGATGTAAGAATATATTTGATTTGCATATTGTTAAAAGCTAGACCAAACTTCAAATCGATTGCAACAAAAAGGAATGTCCAAATCAAGTTAAACTCGAGAAAGGAAATACTTCATAACAATAAAAAAAGAAAAACTAAAATTTACTATCTTCCAAGAGAAACATAGCAAACTTGAAAATAATGTTACCGATTCTTTGTAGAAATTTTTTGCATAAAATAAGTAAGCACTTACTTGCAAAAGGAAATACTGCAATAACTTTTCAGAAAACGGAAACTATTTTTCTAAAAAAGGAAAAAACAAATCTCAATCGATTTGAACCTGTATTTTCGGTTCGGCTTTGGGCTTCGCCACTCCACATCATCCACATTATTTACTTTTTTGCTGAACTAACTGCTGAAGTCTGTCCATTTTCAAACAATGTATATTTGTTAATATTTAATCTGAAATATATGTTAAAAGAAGTTTGCAATGAAAAAAGCCCTAATTTGGCCCTCATGTTATATATTGCTCATTCGATCCATTTTCACCTATGGAACCAAGTTTAAGATATTTCCATTTTCAAACAATACATACTTGTTAATAAATAATCTGAAAGATATGTTAAAAAGTGTTTGTAACGAAAAAATAATAATTTTAGAGCATAGGTGGAAGAATCAGAAGCATGATAGAATAGCCTATTATTACACATATACATTGAAGAAAATAACGGCATATTCATTATCCATGTCAAAGCTATAGGCATCCATCTATTGCTTGTTCAATATATATCAAATTACTTCAAAAAGTAAGGTTCACGATTCTAATGACTAACATTTTAAATCAAAGACGACATAATATTTACCTGCAGAAACACAGTACGTGGAACCTAATGAGATGCCAATCTAATTTTTAATTATTTCCTTCTGAACCTACAAAATATATCGAGAAAAATTAAAACTTAATTCGTGCATTAAAAATGCATTAAATCTAACTTTTAATTATTTCCACATGTGTCGTTAGCCGTGTCTATGTTGTGGAAGCATTTCACTCTGATGATGCGTTGTCCCAATCATCTACTTCTCTAATGAACAACCATTGTTTTCAATTATTATGAAGCATCGACTATTGATTTAACTAAAACTGGAAAATTTATTTAGATTGTGAATCCGTGATACGCACATACGTTAAACGTAATAACTTTGAAAACACAATGGTATGCCATTGGTTGAAACCTAATTTGTAAACGATTTGCACATAAGAGGAGGAAAAAAAAGTTGCCCGCAATTGGTAAATGTTTAACAACAATATATCATACAGGTAAATTGTTTCATTCAATATGGGGTAATAAAGTTGTTAATCAACTGTAATGTGCATCTTAATATCAAACTACTACTGATTAAGTTAACAAATCAGGCTGAAAAACAATGCATAAAAAATGCAGTATAATTACGTTGAAATACAAATGTGAGGCTGTTACCTAACTTTTATCAGTCTATCGAGCCCAATTCCATAAATTCGAGAGTCAACTGCATTACATAAGGTATTTTAAAAAAAATGTTTACCTAACAGTGTAGTAGAGTTGTGGAAGGAGGTGTTGATAGTTTGTGTCGGCTTTCCTTGCTTCTGTAGCTAAATCCTAATGGATTCAATCTTCATCTTTTATAGCATAATAATAAGGTTACTGTTAGATAACGACTACACTGGCATATACCTATGTAAAGACTAAAAGCTCCATATTAATTTGATTTTGAAAAGTTGATAAACGTGATAATCGTTGCTGATTTATTGTGAATCAAGGCGAATTTATTAATTTAAATTGAGTAAAAGTACGCAAATGGACCATAACTATATTTACCCATGGTAATCTTCTTTAGCAAGCACACAATTATTATTGAATGACAGTGAATCTGGCATTTAGTTCAACCCGTTTCTTGGTAAGTTAATAATAATGCGGAGAACAGATTTTTTTTTTTTCAGTTGAACTTTTACTTGGGAAAATAAATTTTATAGCCAATCCATACAATTTAGTAATCAACATTTTGTACTGCTGACGATATGACCGAAAAAACAAAATTGTATAAAACGGTACATACAATTGTACACCCGGTATTAGTTGTATGCAAATAAAAAGGTTTTTGAATGAAACAAAACACCGAACAGAATCGCACATAGCTTTTAAGGGGCGATTATTAAAAGCTTTCAGGAAATTAGACATCGGCTGCATAAAAATGTGCAATTCCGTGGATAGCATTGGCTATTGTTGAAAGTAGGATACAACAATGCCAATGATATCAGATTGTACTCTGTTTTCATTCCTATAAAAAATTAAGTACGGATAACTCAATAAACAAACTTATAATTAGATGGTTAAGTCTATTCCCATACATCTATGTAGTTATAGTGTCTAAAATTGGCAGAAAAATCAACAAATAAAAAGCATATGTTTATTTCAGAACTCATGATACAACCGTTTTGAGTTGCAGTGCAGCATATTAAAGTCACAAATAGCAATAATGTTCAAAACTTTTTTGATACAGATAGGAATAGGAGCTTTAGGTTCACAAATTTGATAGGTTTGAACTGAATTTTTTCATTCACCGTTCGCTGAATAGAGGCCATTTAACCCTACGACTGATATTCTATTTCAGGAGTAAATGGTTTGTTTTCCACTGCCTGAAAGTGAATCAACCTATCTGTTATATGAAAGCATTTGAAGAGTTGAAGTTGCAACCTTCATAGCTTCTCCCTAACATTGTTTCCTTTTCCTTTTCTGTTGCACTCCTACCTTAGTATCAATGCCAGTTTTATATAGTTGCATTGTTGGAATTGTATAGAATAATACATAGTACAGTAAGATGAGAACAAAGTAAATTATTTGTAGTATTAAAGAAAGAAGCAAGTAACAAATGTTATAGTAAAAATGAACAGTACAGTAACTGTAGTACAAAATATGTTTGTAGAAGTAATAAATAGAAAGCGTGGGTACTAATTGTTGCAGCAAAACCGTGCAGAATGCAAATGGTACAATAATCGGTTATTACAGCAGGCTGTTGTGTAATAAAATGAGTGAAACAAAATAGTGGGTGGAATTATGTTATTCCTTTTCTTTTTTTTCCGTAAATTGAGCTTAGATGACATGTAAATTATTTTAGAAACTTTTTTTTTGGAAAAAGGTACTTTATAAATGAAATAGAGAGCATATATGTCTTTGATATGCCTCATTAAAACCTTACAACCCCCCTAACCTATATGGGTACCTTGTAAGGAAAAAGAGTACATATCAATTCCATATATTAACAATACAACAGACCCATAACTGGACCAGACTGTCAAACAGATGGAGGAGACACAAAATAGACAGACTCACTCTCAAAACCATCCGTACGAGCAGCTGGACCCAGAAACAAACAAAGCAAGAACAGTTCTATAACAATTACAAAACAAGAACAAACAAGAAAGCACGACAGTAAAGCAACACAAAAACCAATGTTGCCTTAACCAGAACAAAAGGAAACCTAATCCCCAAATACTCCGAAAAATTTTCAAACGATAAGATGGAAGAAGAAACAGGGTGCACCAAAGGTAGTGAGATCTCTATTGCCACAAGATCTCAAAACATTACACGCTGTAGAAGATTAGGGGGGCCAAAGCTGGGCAGAAGACCTCGGCAGCATGTTGAGATTGATCAAGATAAGTTGTTCTTCTGGATTTAATTCACCATATTGAATTTTATGCTCAATAAGGTGTTTGCTGTCAAGTAGGATGTGCTTGATTCTTAGCTCAAATGGTTGTTCGATTCCATTAAAGACACGACTATTACGTTCTCGCCAAATGTTCCAAACTATGTTGGTGAAAATGATACTAAAAATATTAGCATTGGGAGATTTCACTTGCTCTTGAGCTGAATTGAAAGCAGACAGAGTTGAATTAATATCGAAATTATATGAACTTGTAAGCTTAATCTTAGGAAGAATATCCATAAGGATATTCTTCGAATATGAACACTGAAAGAAGAGATGGTCTCTGTTTTCATTATGATTGTCACAGAGAACACATTTCTGGTTTATGTTTGGAACCCATTTGCTAATTCTGTCTTTCGTGTTCAGTTTATTATTAATGGCAAGTAAGGAGTTTATAGACATCTTAGGAGCACGTCCTTTTTGCCAAATGAATTTAGCCCAGTCATGTTCAACATTTTTGCTTCTAAAAGTATTCCAAGCTGATTTCAAAGAGAATTGGCCTTGATTGCTAGGAAGCCACCACCAATAGTCTTGGTCCATATGATGATGAATGATAGTTTTCTTTACAGCATTATGTTTTTGCATGGGAATGAAATTAAGGGTTTGTTTCCAATTACCATTCGAGATAAGCTGAGAAACTTGTTTATGACAGCCGTTGAAAGTTCTCATGCAATTCCAGCCATATGAATCAATTAAGGAATAGCCTTGTAACCATGGGTCAAACCAGATGTCAGTGTTAACACCATCCACTATTTTCCTGTCTACATAGCCTTTACACCATTGTCTAGCACGAAGTATAATTTTCCAAGTATGGGAAGCGTTGTTATCTATGCTGATAATCCAAAAGTTCTTCATTTTGCAGTATCTATTGTGCATCCATTTTGCCCATAAAGTATTTCCATTTAAGAAATTCCAAAGAAGTTTAGTAGAGGCAGCTGTGTTTAAATCCTCAATTTTTCTGATGCCCATACCACCTTCATTCTTGGTTTTGCATACATCATTCCAATTCATGTTATGTGACTTTGATTTCCACAAAAAATTAGAACAAATAGAATTAATCCTTTGAACAATTGATGCAGGGAAAGGAGAGATTTGAAGCCAAAATATCAGCATTGGTTGGATTACATTTTTGATGAGTTCAGCTCTGCCACCTATGTTGAGTAATCTGGTTTGCCAATGATTAATTTTCTTGTTAATTTTGTCAATAAGGCATCCAAAATCTCTAGTCTGCAGAGAATTGTTTGAAAGAGGGATTCCCAAATACATGATAGGCAGATTATCAATTTTGAAGTTGATGATATCTGCTATTTCCTGTTTAAACTTGGCCCCTTTACTAAAAAAGATTTTAGATTTCTCATTATTTAATTCAAGGCCTGTGAATTTTTTCATGTCTTGAAGAATATGGTAAATAGTTTCTGCATTGATAATGGATGCTTTGGCCATAATTAAGATGTCATCAGCATACAGTAGGTGGGTAATCATTGGTTCGACTTGGTATACAGGTCTGATGTTTCCCTTAATATATTCTAAATCCAATTTAATGGAGAGGAATTCCATTGCCATAGCAAATAAGTACGGGGACAGAGGGTCCCCTTGTCTTATACCTCTTGTACTATGGATGAGACCATGGGGTGAACCATCAATTAGAACAGAGAAAGTGGGGGTGGATATGCATTCATATATAATATTAGCAAAAATGATAGGGAACCCCATGGATATCAGCATATGATGAATAAATTCTCTGTTGATCTTGTCATAGGCCTTATGTAAATTATGTAAATCAATTTTCAAACAAAAATTGCTTGAATTTTTTCTGTTAAAGCTTCTGACCATTTCATAAGCAAGTAATGAATTTTCAGTGATGGCTCTATTGGGAATAAATGCATTCTGATTCATAGAGATTAGATCATTCATAAAAGATTTCATTCTGTTGCAAAGCAAGTTGGCTAGGATTTTATATATGACATTGCAAAGAGAAATAGGTCGAAAATCAGTAATATTCTTAGCTTCTGGAAATTTTGGGATAAGGCAGATGAAAGTGTGATTTATTTCTTTGATGATTTTTCCAGATTGCAAAATACCATTCATAGCTTCCCAAATACTAATGTTAATGCTATTCCAGTGGAGTTTATAAAATTTTGAATTAAAGCCATCTGGCCCAGGGGAGCTGTTATCATTGATTTGAAAAAGAGCTACTTTAATTTCATCCATTGAAAATTGTTTGCACAAATTAGTTTTAGCAGTCTCAGTTAACACTTTCTTGCAAATGATGTGAGGAAATTGTTGTGTGACTTGTGGCAAGTGAAAAAGATCAGAGAAATAAGAAGCAGCTTCATGTGCTGAATTATCTGATGCTGATATCCAGTTACCTTGACTGTTAATTGACCATTTGTTTCTTCTATAAGATTTGGACGTTGAAATTTTATTGTAAAAGAAGTGAGTAGGTCTATCCCCTTTGAGTAACCAATTGATCTTCATTTTTTGCTCATTATCAATGGCAATTCTTCTCATCATTTCATGCAAGGCATCATAACCATTCGAATAAATATGCAGAAGATTAGCATCCAGAGGGTTGCTAATTAATTGGTTATAAATGCTGTTATTATGTTGTTTCAGATTCTCTATCATACTGTGCATATTAAGTTTAGAACATAACCACTTTTTCAGATAGCTTTTCACCTGTTTCATTTTGCAGATCAATTTGAACAAGGGACTGCCAGGAGGATTGATATCTATTGCTTCAGAGATGATAGAGTAATAATCAGAGTATGTATGCCATGAGTTCATATATTTAAAAGGTCTGTTTCTACTTCTAAAATTCTGAAATTGAATCAAAATCGAAATAGGAGTATGATCACTCAACGAATGATTACCAAAATTAATTCCAAAGTTATCAAATTTGTCTATCCATAACGAATTAACAAAAACTCTGTCTATTTTACTGTGGATAGAAAATGAATTACCTCCTCGCCAGGTGAAAAAATTGCCAGTGAATTCAGGTTCAATAAGCTTAGAAACATTTATACAGTCCATAAAATTAGGATTACCATAGGAATTAAATCTACCGCTATTCATTCGTTCATTGTGGTGAAGAATGGAGTTGAAATCACCTGTCACAATCCATGGTAGATTAACTATATTAGATAGCTTAATGATATCTTCCCATAAATCATTGCGTTTGTCTTCTTCGTTATGAGCGTAAACAATGGTACTAACAACACTAGTGTCATTGACATGATGCAATAAACTGGTAATGTGTTGTTCAGTGGTGTGAAGAATGATAGTAGTCCAAACCAGAGAATCCCAAAGAATAATTATACGACTTTTCTGACCAACACTGTTATGAGACATTTTCCATTTATTATCGACTCTGTCCATAAATCTGTCAATCGCATTAGTGGACAGTTTATTTTCCAGAATTCCTATGAAGGAATACTTATTCGAATTAATGATATTTAAAATTTCTAGTTGTTTGCAGGGGGCATTCATCCCCCGGATGTTCCAGATTAGGAACTCCATTAATAAACATTATTGGGATCGCTACTTTCTTCTTGGGGGGTAGCTTTCCCCGTAGTTTTGGCTTTTTTCGTTTTCTTCCCTTTATTTTTTAATTGAATAACTAAATTTGACCATGTAGGGTTTTCTATAACTTCAGAGTTCGGAGAGGCTTTAAATTCAAAAGGAGTTTCCTCTGGTCTGAGTTTACGAGTTGACTTTGGTTTAGCAACGCATGTCAAATTCGAGTTGCCGGGATCAGTTTGTTGATTGGAAGGGGAAGCACTGTCTACAATCACTTCTTTAGGCGAAGAGCCCAGTTCTACTGCCATGATATGGTCTTCACTAGCATCACTGGATGTGAGATTTATGGTAGAGATATCAGACACCGATTTATTCTGAAGTGGCTGTATGGAATCGGTTTTGTCTGAATTAAACTTTGAGTTGCTTTGTCTATTTTGGACTGTCTCTATGTCATTTACTTGCTGTTTTTGTATGGAGTTATCTAGTTCAGATAAATGGCCAGAACTGTTATTATAATTGACATTGTTATTTGGACCATTATCATTATTATCTATGACCATTTCGGAGTTACCCTGTTCCACAGAATTTTTCTTTTTTGGAATCCATGTTTTAGTAAACTGACATTGATTCTCTGTGTGCCCAAAACTCGAGCAATTGGTACAAACAGCTGGTTTCCATTCATAGATAACCTCTTGCCAAGTGATTTCATCTCTCTCATTTAAGATAGGTAATTTGCTAGGGTAACTAAAATGATTGTCAATTTCAATAAGAACTCTAGCAAAAGCTATCTTAATGATTCCCTCCGTAACCTTGTCAAGTTTGATAGGAGTTCCGAGCACAGAAGCAATACGGCTAATGCCTTCTTCTGTCCAGTAGTCTAATGGCAAATTGGGGAGGCGGATCCAAATGGGGATAGAATGTAATAATTCTTTATTAAGTTGCATTCCTGGGTGCCATCGCTTCATCATCAACAATTTCTTGTTATAATAATATGGTCCCCCTTCCAAAACATTTAGACAGTCTTGCTCTTTGTGAATTTAATTACATAAAAACCATTTTCCATGGAGAAGATCGAAAATTCCTCGACTGGTTTCCAGACTCTAAGGATATAGTCTTTGAAATATGGGTAATATGGTTTTGGACCAACCACGTAAACAACAATCGCATTATTCCATTGTTTTCTAGCGTCCATAATAACTTCAGAGGGCATTTTAGCGCATTTTATAGAATTAACTTCTCGAGGTTGATAAAATTTCAGAGGTACATGGAGGGGAATATTATTACCTTTGACAATTTCATTCCATGCTTTACTCTTTTGGGAAGCGAAATTCCAGACAGGGGTTTTAAGCGAAGAATTGCCAAAATCATTACGGTGGGAATCAGATTTATTAGGAAGTGGATTAGGATTGAGCTTAGGGGGATGACCATCATTACGGGAGAGGGGGTTATGATGAATATTCAGATTGGAACTATTATTCTGACGGCTAGCAGCATAGGGTTTATTTTGTCTCTTCCATCTACGAGAGATAACCGGAGTGAATCCATCGTCGACCGCGCGAGGATCCGAGGCTGAGCAACCTGGTTCAAAGCCAGGTGGATGATCTAAAGAAGATGGGGGCAAATCAGGAGCGGAGATCTCTATAGGAGGGGGCGAATCGGAGGAAGCCATGAGGGAGGGCGACGGACTGGGGGATAGGGCGGGGGAGCGCTGCGAGGAGGCAGCGAAGATACGGCGGCTGCTAGGGACCTTCAGGCGAAGAGGCGGCTAGGGTTTCACCTCTGAGATACAGTAAGAAAATTAATACTAATGATACATTAAACTTCATAGTACATCATGACTTTCTCTTAGGCTTTGTCACTTTTCTTATTTGTCATAATAGAGGACACCAAAGCACAACCAACGTTTTCCAAATATTTTAGAAATAAGCAAATTACAGGAACCATTAACAGTCTCCAAATGTCACATATTTGTTCTGCTTACATATCCCATGTGTTTGAAAATGCATATAGGAGATTAAGATTAAGGGAACATGTACACCTAAGGTCAATCACTATTTGCAAAACATTTAGTGACTGATTCATTAAGTCATAAGAGTCACGAACACTTATTGTAAATAGTAATGCAGTACTTTAAAAGCCTTTCTTTAGATATACCAAGGTTATAAAATCTCAAAAAGTATTAATTTTAATCCACCATAGATATATACTAATTATTGCTCAAATCCAAAACAGATTAAGAAAAAAAATGTTTATTGCTAATAATTTATTCTAAATTGTTTACTATAAATGAAAGCGAAAACATAAGTATAATTCATATTATTATAGTCAATCTATCATATACTGCAAAAAAAATTATCCAGAAATTAAACAATAGCACCGACTATTGTAAATTGTGTACCTTTCTGTTATTTCTAGCGTTGTAGAATTGATAGAGTAAGATTCAAAGACGCCTGCTAATATTACAGTATCAATTGTAATAACCGATAAAGAGATGTTAATCCCACCTCCAACCTGCATTAAAAATCTTTACTTGACAAACATACATGTTATGAATTAGACAAAGATATACTTGTTTTGAACCAGTAAACTTGAACATTAATTTCACATGATAGGATTTATGAGACATTGTTGCAAACCCACTGTCCAGCAATTTGTACGGAGTTAATACGTTAATTTTTTTCACTTGCAAATGGACTCTTCGTTGAAGTAATTGCTTTCTATGCAGTACTGTTTAGAGTTTAAGTACATTGCAATCTAGTGTTAAATTAACTGATATTGTACCATTTCCAAGCAATCCATAACCAAAAATGAACTTAACGGCTTTATCAACGGTCTTTGTTAAATTTACTGATGTCAATTGTAAATGTAGTGGTAACAAAACATTAAAATCATTCATAACGGTGAAATACTGATTATTTTGTAATTGAAACCACTAATTATGGTACATAATAATAAAAACAATTTTTGAAGGATACAATTATCACCTAAAGTAGAAAATTATAGTGGAAAAGACAGAATCATCTCAAACCACAAATCACGGCCCCTAACCGTAAATGGGATTAATGTAATTTTTTGACATATAAAAGGGTATCATTTATTGACATATTAACACATTAGCTGCTTTGATCCTAAAAGGTTAACTGAAACTTATATAGGTTGTAAGTTGAAATGTATTACTCTATTTCAACTATAATCACATGAATTATGGAATTTTTCAAGGCTAAAAGATTCCAGATCCTAAAGTATGTGCAATCAGTTTTAGCATATAAATCACCAAAAAAAATTATACATTTATATCAATACGTATGAGGTAGCTCATAAAATGTAAATACACATATGTTTTATCTAATACATAAAAGCGTGATGATGAAAATGAAATGTATGAGTAATGTAAGTTAGCAAAATAATAAGGAGATGGATCAATGTTCCTAAATATTCTTGCATACATTTAAACCTTCCAAAAGACATGTATTAGGAAATATAACATTACTCATGTGTTCATGAAAATTCAGCAAACTTCCATTTGGAATCTAATAACATGTCTCTGCTATATGTTTCTCATTATCTACATGTCTCTTTGTTTCGGTTTCTAATTTTTGAGGTTTTCTTCTCAAATCCTATTTTCTCAATTTAAACTTTATTTTTTATCACAGGCCACATACATTCATAGCAAGTGTTTCACTTGATATCATTTCTAGTAACTGTTTCATTTAATAAGCAACGCAAAAACCTTCAAGCGCCTCTTAGAAAACCAATCAAATCTAATTTCCCTTCCTAATACAATACATTAACTGTTGGTTATGTGGAAGTTAAATCTATACTCCTTCCTAGCTTATACCACTAAAATAAAATAGTAAAAAAAGAAAATGAACAACTGAAGTTATAATGGTCAATGTCAACCAACTCAGAAAATAAGGTATAAAAGCTCTAGGATTAATAAGAAATTGGAAAATCAAATGAGGGTGATCAAAATTTATAATACGTATATCATATTCATGCAACACATTGAAAACTCTTACCAAGAAGTTGACAGCGCTAGCCAGTTTGTCTGCTCACTCACTATACTTGGCTGCAATCAAATTGCAAAAAATGAAAGGTTAACATAGTGAATGGTTCATGTTAAAAAATAATAACATAAAATGCACTTAAACATACAAAGAAAAAGTAGGCGTACCTGCTTCTGAGATATTGTGGTATCTCTCTGTCACATTGACTTGCTTTACTTTTAAGTTCCGTTTGTTGGTTCTCTGACTCTGCAAAAAAATTATAACTATATAATCAACACAAACATGATAGTATAATATAATTACTGAACTGAATACTCATGAGTGCAAACATGTAAACCATTACAGCATATAAATAAATCAAAAACTGTCTCTAGGGTTTCGAACGATTTCGGTTATTAAATTGGGAAGGAAAAAAGTAAGTAAACAGGGGTAAAGAGATTTCGACTCGACCTCGGTGGTGGAGGAGTTTTGCATATGAGATTTCGACTTGAGCTCGGCGGTGAAGTAGTTGTGGATGTGATATTTCGACTCGAGCTCGGCGGTGGAGGAGTTGTGGATGTGAGATTTCGTCTCGAGCTCGGCAATGGAGGAGTTGCGGATATGAGATTTCGACTTGAGCTCGGCGGTGAAGTAGTTGTGGATGTGAGATTTCGGCTCGAGCTCGGCGGTGGAGGAGTTGTGGATGTGAGATTTCGTCTCGAGCTCGGCAATGGAGGAGTTGTGGATGATGAGAGGATTCGATGTAGAATGAATGCGTGGGGGAGACAGGGAAGAAAGGACGAAAGAGGTTGGATCTGAGAATGATTTAAGGTTTGGTGGGAAGCGACGATGAGGGATTTTCAGCCAAGGTTATTTTTAGCATTTCAAAAAGACACGGTTGAAGATAGTTTATAGAAGTTTCATTATTAGTAGTAAAGATGAGAAGAACACATGACCATAGTTAGTACAAATACACACACCTTTTGTAATTTTCTCCTCAACCACTTTCTTTAGAGAGATGGCCTGCCTAAAATCTGGTGCTATCTGTTATAACATTCAAAAAGCACAGCGATATTAGAAAAATCATGCTTAAATGTACCTAAGATATATGTCACGTTATACCCAAACTAATCAAGACTCATGGAGGTATGGATCTGAATTAAAAAGTCTGGCTACATAATAAAAATAAAATAGAAAGTTATACTGTGATAATACCTCTAAACATCTTTCCAAAAGGTGTCTGCTTCTTGGATAATTTCCATTTTTGTAATGTCCAACTGCCAAAAGGTAAAGTTTCTCCCTTATTTACGCGGGACTATTTGAATTATCCATTGTAGCTGCTGCAAAAAGATTTCCAAAAACCAACATATACGGTTGCAATAATAATTTTACATGCAAAAAAAAGAACCAGTTGGTATCAAAATACTTTATACCTTCAAGCATGCCAATTCCTCTGCTTGCATCTTCAGGGTTAAAATCACAGAATTGGATTTTGATTAATCTCTGTTTTCGCCAAATAAAGGATAAGCCACATTATTTTACTAACAACACATTAGTTGCCCTAAGAGTAAATATGGCATCAAAATTGTGTGATACCTTATAAAAAAACAGTAGTACTTATCAATTAGGAGCAGTTTAAGGAATAAAATAACATAAGCAAAGTATGTGTTGTCAAAAAACAGCAGATAACCTCAGTTAAATACGGATTTAGTCTTACCTTCAACGTTGAATGATGCAATATTTGATTTTTGTCAACAAAGGAGGAGGAAACAAAGATGACGCTAGAAAAGGATTTAAAGCACCCACCGGTCAATATTTGAAGGATTTGTTCCTCCCTTTCCGTTGTTTCTGCAGTCGGAAAAATGTTAGTTTATTATTTAGATTTGTGAATACTTAATTGCATCAATATTAAATTGCATTCAACTTACTTCCTAGGAGCAGAAGGAATACTCAGTTTCAATTTGCAATACTTTGCAGGTACAATATGAAGATATAGTGCTTGAAGACACTGAAATAGCTAAGGCAATAATCGAGTTTGTTGCACAAGCAGCTATCGACAAACTTGTTGTTGAATCTGCTTCCAAAGGAGGAAGGTGAGAATAAAGATTGCTTCAGTACAAATGTCCAGCAACGGCAAGTTACCATGCACATCCCAATCTCTACCACCAATCTTCGTTGCATAACTGATGGGTATTCGTTTTCCAGTCAGTTAGACTGCTTGAAAAAATAAGACAATGTACTTATAATACTATAATACCTAAAATTTAGATGATAATTTTAAAGTCTATAATGAGCACCAAGAAAGAGCAGAAAATAACTGACACAAATGTATTCAATCTGTCAACCAAGACAGAAAATGTGTTTTGTCTTTCTTTATTTATATGGGGTTGGAGTTGAATAGGCTCCAAAATGATGTACCCCAATTGAATAAGTGGTTGCTGTAGTCACCGTAGCTAATAATTCTCAATCTACGGCTACTAATAAAATGGTGGATATGCGTGCATCTCTATTTTTTACATGTTAGGGCACAATCAACAATGGCTTGTTCGGTTGAAAAACTAGCCACGGAATAACCAAGTGCGGCTTGTTTACTTTCCTATAACGGGGAAAACTTTGCCGTTATAAGTTTATAACGGAGAAGACTTCATCATTATAAGTTGTAGCGGCATAAGTTTAGGGCATAAGTTTATAACGGCGAAACTTTGTTGTTATAAATCCTACCATTTATTTAACTTCACTGGTTCGTGACTAGTTTCATGGTTATTGAATGCGTAGTTCGTTCGTTCAGTTGAAAAGCAGGAGAGTGTGAAGTGAACCGGTCGGATTTTTGATAATGGTCTTAAATATGGTTTCTCTATGTTATTGGCCAAAATAAATTGTTGTTAACATCTTAAAGATTCTTCACTGAGTAACAACTTATGTTGTGAATAATTAACAAAAGAAGACTTCTATTCGCGATTAAGTGCAACGAATGAACATATATTATTCATTTAATATTATACGTGTATGCATACTTGATACAAATGCAATTATGTAAGCTATCCACATGTATATGAGTAAAGACCAAAGACACGCACACATATATATTGTTATATATGTGCGCTTTACTTATGCACGTTGAGCACTTCAAGCAAAACATATGATTTGTTGTTTTCCGGCTTCTATGATTTGTTGTTTTCTGGCTTCTTTACTATTAAAGTCTTATTATGTAATACATTTATCATATATCTATGTCATTTACATAACACACATTAAGCAAAACTTTTTATTGTTAAAGTCTTCGTCTATTGCCACTTTTCTTCTAAGTTTTACTTCGTGTTTTCCAATTATGTTGAAGCTTGAAACAAACTTGAAACAATATTGAATAAGGAGAGAAGCCAAACTAAGCACAGCCTCAAGTCATCTAGTATACCTTAAGCAACAAAATATACCATATAAATATATGCGCTAGCAGCTCATTTTTTCCTATGCTCATGTGCACTGCACGAGCAGGGGAACTGATTAAATATAAAATGAAACTTCATCGTTGCAAAATAACAAAGAATTAGGGATTTGTATTCATTTTGCATACGAAACTGAAAAGTATCTGTAAGATTGACATTCAAATAAGACATATCACTTCACTATTGCATGATTGAGTATGAGGATAACAATGACGTATGCAAACGTAAATTGGCACATAATTCTTGATAACAGACTAAGAACAATGATTATTGAAGAAGCGACTGAAAACAGGGAGTTATAGAAGGAAAAGGCTTACTTCTCATTCATAAGGAGGTGGGGAGAATGAGGGTTCCTTTAACCAGGCATATGTCATCAGTTTTGAATCACTCTTTGATATCTCAATTCCAAATATGGCAAGTACCAGTTTAATCTGGAATATAATTCATTATGAGGGGATGAGAAGATTTATCATACATCATCCGATGAAAAAAAATTCTATTTAATACTTTAAAACCATTTACAGTTAAAATTAATCAAGAAAATGGTAGGTACCAGCTTTTCATACTATACAAGTATCCAAAAAGCATATCAGTGTCGCCATCATATTAGTCATGACGAAAATAACATGATGAAGAAACTACTACATCCAAAATACATCAACAATAAGAAATACCTGAATTAATCGATACTGAGAAGCAGAGGCAGAGAACCACAATCTTGCAGCTATCATGCACCTTCCCTTCACCTTGAATTCTTATAGGCACCTGAAAGTCCGAGTTACAATTTAACTAACGTATTATGGTAATATCTAAATAAAAAGTAGTAGATCCAAAGAATCTGCACTGGATGCACAATATTTTGTACACTGTTTGATTAAAGTAACATGTCAAGGAATCAGAAGAACTGTAGCTAACAGCAAACTAAATTTGGTGGATCATTTACATATGTGGATGGAAATAATAAATTTATGGCATAGATCTTGACATATTAATAAATAGGAGCATGAATTGCTTCACTGTTAGTTTGGGAACCACCTTGTTCCACCACGAAGGCAATATGATCTAAAAGGTAGGGTTTTGCCATAGAGGATCACAAATGAATATATGCATATGTTAACCCAAAAATATCTCATGAAATTGACAATTTGCAACTGAGTTCTAATGAACTAAAGAAAGGAGGGTATTTATAAAATCATTTATAAATAATGATAATCATACTACATTGACACTGCAATAGATTATACTCATTTGAAAGTTTAAAAGATGAAAAGCATGAGAAAAATTTGAAGTATTTGTAACCGTGAAACACAAATGAAACACTGTTAATAGAGTTAGCCTTGTACAACGCTTTTCTGAAAACATTTAAATTGTGGTAATCTGCATTATTAATTTTTTTTTGTGCCCATAGAAATGTATTGTTTTACTTATATTGATCCTTGAATTAACTGACAGATACTTGCTTATTGAGCAGTTACAAGAAAATGAAAAGATGACTAACCCCGGTGATTATTACCCTGACATTTTTGTAGAATACTGATGGAACACTTCAATTCATGATTTTGAACGGTGAAAACTAAAGAGTTCGTTTATTTGTATTTTCATGACACGTAATTTTATAGGGCGACTCAAAAACTTATTAGTGGTGAAGGATGTTGCACTCTATTACTGAAGTTAAATGAGCCACACACATGTCAAGTAAAGTGACAAAAGTTAAAATTCTATAATAACTTATAAGTTAAATTCGCAGAAATGATAGATTTATAAGTTGAAATGATATTCTATTTATACGCTAATGATAACTTAGGGCAAAGTGCCCATATGCGTTTAGTGTATAACTCATCCATTGTAATAATACACATGTCCAGCTTAAAGCCCGTCTCTGGGCACAAACAGGCTAATTTTAGTACCCTAATTAAAATAAATTCACGGTTAAATAAATGTACAGTAACTATGGATAAACAGATCATACCAAATTTAATTAATAGCTTTGCATCCACTATAGCAATCATGACATTCTTAACCAAAAGAAATGTCCTTTCCTTTTGAGAATTTAACGGATCATTGAACATATTCAAATTAAACTCAGGTCTGATAGAATTCAAATTTACCTTACTGTTTTCCATTTGTTACCTTTTTTATATAATAATTAATTGAGTTAGCATGAAGAGTTTCGTTGGAGTAGTTTTTCACTACAACACTACCTCGGCGCTAAGAAACTAGTTTTGAGTTAAAAAGTGGAGTACCATAATTTAGAGATAAACTACAACTAAGGAGCTGAGAGTCGGCTGAAAAAGCGGGAAAATGAAAAGTGAATAACAAGACAACGAAGCTTATAGTGGTTCGAAGTATCCCGATGCTCACTGTCGGTAATAACTTTTATTGTCGGAGTTTAAGCCATCCTAATCAAAATTATTGATCTCCTAATATGTCAATCTCTTTCTTGATGGAGTGGATACATTTATAGTAGTTTATAAAATATAATTAACATAAGCTAATAAAAATTGACTAAGTTTATAAAATTAATTAAGCAATTATGGAAAACAAACCTAGGAATCAAAGAAACCAAGGTAACAGCCATGCATACAAGCTACTTCAAAGCATATTGAGTAGTGGAAATAGTTGATACCTTATATTACCAGTAATATGAAGCTATTAAAGATTCAGGCAACTTGACCATGCATATTATGTTGATGTTCAAATCTCACTGATGTTGAGGCTAGCGAGGTTGAGGCCCACCATATCCATCACCATAACTAGCTCCACAACCCACTTGATCTCTACAAACATTAAACATGTAAAAATAAGTATAAAATAATCATATAGAAAGTTATATAATTCATATATAACAAAATAAAATACAACTTGTTCGCCTTTTTTAAGAATGTGTACATGTGATTCATCTGAGGCCTCCAAAGAGCAAACTTTAGAATGATTAACATCTAAGAGCACCGAAAACACAAATACAGAATCATACTATATAAACAAAAATTGTTTATAACCTCGGGTTTGTGCTATACTTCGCAGTTGATAAACCAGCTTATGAAGAGAAATTGCTAAAAATGCGCTTGTTTTTAGATTTTTAGAAATAAACTACATGCCAACCCAATAATCATCCTGACATAAAAATCACCCTGATCAGGATATTAAAGTACCAATAATGATGCTTCTCACTTTAATGAAGTACACTCTTACTATCAAAAAAAATCATACATGTTAATATGTTGTTCTTTCCACTTACTGAAACTTATAATGATGCTTCTCACTTATTTTTGCAAACTGTATATTTATTGTTTGATATAACATTATATGAGACCATATACACATGCAATGTGAGAAAAAGTCGAGAAAACCATTTGTTTTCATGTACGCGATTAATATAATGTTACAGTTGTAAGTTAGCATAATATTTAAAACATTTCTCATCGAATAAATCATCAAATCAACCATGTGTTTTATAGAATCAATGAAGCTTTCATTCATATTCATCTAATTCAACCGATGTGACATTAATTCCTAAAAAACAAAGAAATTTCACAACATATTTTGGTCGGTTAAGAACATCAAAACTTTTCCCTATAAACCTGCATGATATGTTCACTATACGAATCTTAAAATAATATATAATGTTATTCCAGATTTCAATTCATATGCATCCAATTCAACAACCGGAATGGTCCATTAAAAAATTTCCTAAAAATTATTTTGACCAACAAAATATAAAAGTTTGCTAGTAAAACCACATTAATATGTAAAAAATACTAATTGAAACAATAGATTACCAGTCCTAATTTCCTGTATGGCCATAACTTCAATACTATTATTGGTTGAAATGGTATATAAGTTCATGCTACAAAAGCGCAATTTGTTCAGCCCAGAACATGGTCAAATCCTAGCTTCATCCGTGTACAAAGCCAAAGTTTTCAAATGAAATTTACATCAACTATTATTTCACATATACAATCCCATTCGAGTTACACAAAGATTTCTACGATCTTTGATTGCTCACACTGGCAAGGAATTGATCAAATACATCTCAAGTAATAATAAATTGGATTTACCTAGAATTTGAGATATCATAAATTTTTTAGGTATGGTTGCTACTCAAATGCAAGAATAAACTGAACATAATATCATTCTTCTGAGATCAGTCCTGCTTTAGAATTCAAAAGCAACTGTATTTTTTTTTTCTATCCGAGTGGTATGACTCATATGTTACCAGATATTTGAAACCATGCAAAATCATGCACATAAAGTCATTATTATAGCACGGAAAGTGCAAACATTGATTTGTTTTATGCTTGTCGGAAATATATAATGGAGATGAGAAAGGTTATAAGAGAGAGGCTAAAGGAATGTCTATCCATGGATTTTTTTTGTCTCTGTAACCATTACGATAATTTTGGTTCTAGGGGATTTAGCTAAAAGTGTGTAGCTATGATTTAACACAAAAATGTTTTATGAATCATTGTTTCCATAGTAGCTAAAATTTATTTTCATACCCCTCTATAAGTAGAAAGTAGATACATTAACTCTTGAACATTTTACATTGATTTTAAAAGAGAACGTTGGTGTTCAATGGTCATGTTTATTCGTGTTTACATTCAATTGTTATGTTTATTCGCGTTTACATTTCCCTTGTATAAAATACAATTGACATGAATAATTGATGTACATAGGTGCACATACCATTGGCAAAGCAAAGAGCACAAGCTTTAGAAGCGAAACATGAAAGCCTAACTGTCTAAGTAGTTCAAGCTTAAGGGATAACTATCTGATACCATAAGATCTCTAATCTGCAACTGGCTTTGGCAATAAATATTATTGAAACCTGGTGAATAAATTAGTTAAGCTCCTTTGCACAAAACAGAAATCCAAAAAATATTTGGAAAATTGTATTTTTTGTTCATTTCTTTCCTTTGATATACAAGCGCCTACTTAATTTGAATGTACACATTTGTGTTTTCTATCATTTCCATTAATAGTGGTGTACTTTAACAAGAGAGTGTGTGTGCATTTTAATTGAACTTATTTTACTAAATAAAAAATTTGTGCATATTGGAACAAAAAAGAAATAAAATAAACTCGAGCCAAACTAAAATGTAGGATTTCTACAAAGTTGCTATAACTTTTTTACTCCAGAAACCAAAGAAATAGTATTGACTGGATACAAATGAAGCGGTTAAACTTTAAAATTTGAAAGCAACTAAAAAAGATTACTGTATGTTTGTACCCTAAACTTTAAAATTCAAAATAACTAATTGCTCAACATATGTCTAAACTTAAAATTTTAAAAGCGGCTAAAAATGAAAATTTCACAATAGCACTTATTTTAAGACAAATTAAAGCAATTAGCAGTAAAATATTTATTTAAAATTTTTAATACATAAAAGAAGTCTTACGTTTTGATCACTGTTTGTTTGTACCCTAAAGCCATCATCAGATAAATTGAATAGTAAAGTGAAAGTTGGTGCATAGCTCGAATAGTAAAGTCAAAGTTAGTGCTCTGTTCGGTCATGAACAAAATCAATAAATTTAAATAACAAATCCGTCTTCTTTTTCTCAAATGCAAAATAAGCCAAGTGAAATTAAAAACTATATCCATTAAACAACAAAATTGACAAACAAAACCGTCAGTTATACTTGAATATCATCATATAAACGCATAAAATAAAGTTCCTTTACCTAACCGAGTAAGATTTCCCTTCTTTGCCTGGAGTAAAGCCTACGAAGAGGAGATTGTGGCGATACAGCGAAAGGAGGGGATTGACACGACAAAAAAAGTAACTCGAATTTTGGGAGTTGAAGTGGAGAAGCGCAAAAGTAAAACCCTATATCATAAGTAGGAATCGCAAAACAGAAGATGGAAAAGGAACGAAGAAACACGAGCGTTAGGAATGTGTTTTAATATGGTAATTACAATTTTGCCCTCATGACTTCATCTTATTTACACCATGGAAAAATATCCCAATAGTTATAGATGTGAAAAATGTTAACCAACGGAAATAATTGTTGGTATTTTGTAACAGTAATAACCGTTGGGAATTCTAAAAAAATAAGCGTTGCAAAATATCTGTTTTGGTGTAATGTTTCACGTTGCGGCTACTGAAATCAGCAACCCTAATGACCATGCAATTCTGATGGCTGTAATCCGAGGGGTGGATCCGGATTCAGAATTTGGAGATTGGTTGGTAGGAAAACCTTCGACTTCACTAGAGTGTTTTTATTCAAAGGCTCATCAGTTCATAAGAAGAGAGGAAGCCAGGTGGACAAGATGAGACAAGGCACCAAGGCCTGTTCAAGAGACTGTGAAAAGCAACATCGCCATAAAACAATCCGGTGACAATTGGGGGAAGATTCAAGTTAATGTCTAGAACAAGCCTGGGCAATCTAAAGGGTCCGGAGGAGGAAATCCCGGAAAAGAAAAGGGAAGCGGGAAAATGGAAACCAAGGATTCCAACTTACAACGAATATACTCCTCTGAATGCATCTCTAGAGATATTTACCTATCAACTTGTAATACTTTTCAATACAGAAAGCCGCGCCAAAAGGAGTCAACAGAGGATCAAAAGTGGACAGGAAAGTACTGTCGCTTCCATGAGACTTACGGGCATAATATAGAAGAGTGTAGACACCTCCACGATGCCATAGAAAAGCTGATTAGACAGAAAAAGTTGCAGGAGTTTGTCAAGAACCCGCAGGAAGGAAGGCAAGGAACGTCAGACCCTGGACGTAGGCCGGGTCCACGCCATCCAGAGGAACCTGCCCGAACTGTAGGTAGACTAGTCATAAACACTATAGTCGATGGACCTCACCCTACAGACAAGAACTGGCAGGAAATGGAGCGGTATGCTAACTCCTTAAGGCATGCATATTATGAGTGTTGTTCGAATGTGAAGGATAGGACCCCCGCTAAACAGTAGCGCATAATGACAGAGATATAGTGTTCAAGAGCCGAGATGCTGACTAAGTGGAGGCTCCCACCGTTGACCCGATGGTCATATCCGCGGCAATCGGGCCAGCATTTGTGAAGAGAATTTTAATTGATTGTGGAAGTTAACATAATCTTCAAAAAGGCATATGACCAAATGAAGATGGAGACAAAGGATTTAAAACCATCTAAAGCCTGTATCCATGGCTTTAATGGGGTAGCGACCGATGCAGTGGGGTATGTTAAATTGCCAGCTGAACTGGGACAAGGTGAACGTAAGAGGATGCGAATCCTACCTTTTATATTTTTGGATGTTGATTCTACATACAATGTGTTTCTGGGTCGACTGGCCCTGGTTGAGTTTAGGGCAGCTTTGGCCCTATGGTGTTTAACTTTGAAATATCTGACAAACATAGGAGTTAGTGTGGTGCATGGCGATCAGGCGACCGGTCGTGCATATTATGTGGTTGAACTGAGAGAGGCCCAGCGGAGAGAGAAAGGAAAGGTTGCGGACAGCTCCATCCGCATCTGAAACACTAACAATTGACAAGTAGTGCCCGAGCCCTGGCTCGGGCAACATTCTTGGATCTATAGAGACATAGATCAGAGAGATGATGGTGGGGAATCCAAGAGAGAAAAAGCAGCACCGGCTGAACTATCGATTGACATTCAGTCAGCCGAGATGACCCATTGCGAGTACTTAAGATTGGATCACAACTCGCCCCCTCGATGACCGAGGATCTTGCTGATTTCCTCCAAGCGAATCTGGATGTTTTCGCTTGGACGCATTCTGATATGTGTGGGATTTCTCCCGCCATTACGAGTCATATGTTGAACATAGACCTGAGGTGCGTATCAGTAAAGCAGAAAAGGAGAGGCATGGACCCGGAGAGGTCGGCTGCTCTTAGAGAGGAGGTGGACGAACTCAAAGCCAATAGGTTCGTGCACGACGACCTCTACCTTGAATGGGTGTCTAACCCCATGCAAGTGGGGAAAGAAAATGGGAAATGGAGAACTTGCGTAGATTACTCTGATTTAAACAAAGCATGCTCGAAGGATAGTTTCTCTTTACCCAGAATCGACTAGCTGGTTGACTCACCAGTTGGACAGGAGTTACTGTCATTTATGGATGCGTACTCGGGATATAATTAGATCCCGATGCACATTCCAGACCAAGAACATACTAGTTTTGTCACAGATGTCGGGCTATATTGCTATGTAGCGATGCCTTTTGGATTGAAAAATGTGGGAGCGACTTATCAGCGTCTGGTGAATCGAATGTTTAAAGATCATATAGGTAAAACAATGGAAGTCTATGTGGATGACATGCTTGTGAAGTCACGGCAGTCAAACGACCACATTCGAGACTTAGCGGAGATGTTTGATATACTCAAATATTATGGAATGAAAATCATTCCTTTGAAGTGTTCCTTTGGCATTGCGTCAGGAAAGTTTTTTGGTTTCATTATTAATACGTGGGAAATTGAAGCTAACCAGGAAAAGATTCGAGCTATTCGGGACATACAAGTGCCCAAAACAATAAAACAAGTACAAAGCCTGAACGGAAAGTAGCCGTGCTGAGTCGATTCAATCCAGAACCACAGATAAGTGTATTCCCTTCTTTGATGTAATAAAGAAAGGAAAGAGAAATTTTGAATGGACATCCGACTGTGAGGAAGCATTCAGAGCTATAATAAAGCATTTAGAAAGTCCATCGGTGCTGTCGAAACCACTAGACCATGAAGTATTGTATGTGTACTTGGCTGTATCCCAGCATGCTATCAGTACGGCTTTGGTTCGCGAGGAGAACCGAGTTCAAATGTCGGTTTATTATGTCCGTAAACGTTCAACAGGGGCAGAAAGAAATTATCCCAAGATCGAAAAACTAGCCTACTGCTTGGTGATTGCATCACGCAAGCTTCGTCCATACTTTCAGGCTCACTCAATCGGTGTTTACACCGATCAACCTTTGCGACAGGCACTCCAACGACCTGAAACCTCTGGAAGGATGTTAAAATGGAATATCGAGTTGAGTCGGTTCGATAGTACCTACCTTCCATGAAGGGCCATACGAGGGCAAGCGCTTGCAGACTTCATCGCTGAATTCACCATATCAGACGAATCAAACAGTCACAATGTCATACCTCCCATTCGATGGAAGATGTACACCGATGGGGCATCTAACGACCATTGCTCTAGAGCTGGTATAGTTCTTGTGACTCCCAAAAACCGATCAATATGTTACGCTTTGAAACTTGAATTCCCAGCAACAAATAATGAAGCCGAGTATGAAGCATTGATTGCTGGCTTGAAACTTATCAGAGAACTAGGAGTAAAATCGATTGAAATCTTTTGTGACTCACAATTGGTGGTATACCAGGTGTGGGGGGACTATCAAGCGAAGGGACAGAGACTTGCCCCGTACCTTGCAGGGGTTAAAGAGCTGCTAGCAAATCTTGAATATTATGATATTTCGCATGTTCCGCGTGAACAAAACAGAGAAGCCGTTTCATTGGCAAAATTTGCAAGTACTGACGATGCATGGCAAATGGGATTGGTTTCCGTCGAAACCTTACATAATCCGAGTATAAATATGATGGAGATAGATTTCGTGTTAGAAACAGAAATCGAGAAGGAATCATGGATGACCCCATTCAAGCAATACTTGCTACATGGGGTCTTGCCCAAAAGAAAGAGCGAAAGACGACAAGTCATTCGTAAGGCTTTGCGATATGTAATGCAGGACGGGATAATGTATCACAGGGGATTCTCGGCCCCTTACTTCGGTGCATTGCCCACAATGAGATAAACCGAGTCCTGAAAGAAGTCCATGAAGGAGAATGTGGTGACCATAGTAAAGAAGATTCTCCGCTATGAATATTATTGGCCAACTGTAAATCGGGATGCTACAGACTACGTAAGGAGATGTGACAAATGCCAGAATTATGCAAAAATCACGAGAGCTCCGCCGACGAAACTCAAACAAATGGTCAGCCCCTAGTCGTTTGCAATGTGGGGGATCGATATAATCGGCTCTTTACCCATATCCAAAGGTGGTGCGAAACATTATATGCCGTTTTGGCCTCCCACGGACTATCATTACAAGCAACGAAACTCAATTCGAAAGTAGGAAGTTCAAAGAATTTTGTCAAAAGTATGGCATTGAAAAAAGGTTTGCAGCAGTTGCTCATCCAAAAGCCAATGGACAGGTAGAAGTCGTGAACAAAATAATAAAGTCTATATTGAAAAAGCATTCGGAAAAGGCTTGAGGAAAGAGGGTGGATGAACTCCCAATGGCACTTTGGGCTTACAGAACCACCCACAAGTCCGCGACTGGCCATACTCCATTCGCATTGGCATATGGCACAGAAGCTGTTATACCTATGGAATTTGAAGTTCCTTCGCATCGAGTAACTCATTATGACCCTGAGACGAATCGAGATCTTTTACTTGAATCACTGGACTTCATTGGTGAAAAACATGAAGAAGCCGATTTAAGGGCAACTGCATATAGATGCCGAGTGGCTCGATATTATAATGAAAATGTTCGACCGAGAACCTTTGATGCGGGCGATCTCGTTTTGAAACGAGTTTTCTCGGTCCCATCGCATATGAATCCCACATGGGAAGGTCCATACGTCACTGAACGGAGGCTAGGAGAGGGAACTTTCAAGATAGCGACTGTTGATGGCACGACACTCCCTCAAGCATGGAATAGCGAGCATCTACGGCATTGTTATACTTAGTCTATTCCTTTTGTATCTTTGCTACAATTATTTCCAATATGTTTTTATTTCATTGGTTCTTAGTTTTCGGCACGTAATAAGACAATTTAGTTTTTTTTCATTAATAAAGGCTTGAAGCCATCTTTTCCATGAATTATTGATGTTTCCCTGTATGATAATTCTATGGTGAAAAACTAGAGTTACATTATTCTGTCTAACATACGAACGCACATAAACAACTTAAAATCTCCAGGTCCCCAGAGTGCGGATTGGAGTACTCTGAGTTCCTATAGTGCGGATTAGAATATAAACGACTTAAAATCTCCAAGTTCCCAGAGTGAGGACTGGAGTACTCTGAGTGCCAGAGTGTGGACTAGAGTATAAATGACTTAAAATCTCCCAGTCCCCAGAGTACGAACTGGAGTACTCTGAGTCCCCAGAGTGCGGACTAGAGTATAAACGACTTAAAATCTTCAAGTCCTCGGAGTAAGGACGGGAGTACTCTAAGTCCCCAGAGTGTGGACTAGAGTATAAACGACTTAAAATCTTCAAGTCCCCAGAGTGCGGACTAGAGTACTCTGAGTCCCCAGAGTGCAGACTAGAGTATAAACAACTTAAAATATCCAAGTCTCCGGAGTGATGACTGGAGTACTCTGAGTCCCCAAAGTGCGGACTAAAGTATAAACGACTTAAAATCTCCAAGTCACCGGAGTGCGGACTGGGGTACTCTGAGTCCCCAGAGTGCGGACTAGAGTATAAACGACTTAAAATATCCAAGTCCTCAGAGTGTGGATTGGAGTACTCTGAGTCCCCAAAGTGCGGACTAGAGTATAAATGACTTAAGATCTTCAATCCCTGGAGTGTGGACTGGAGTACTCTGAGTCCCCAGGGTGCAGACTGGAGTATAAATGACTTAAAATATCCAAGTCCCTGGAGTGCGGATTGGAGTACTCCGAGTCCCCAGAGTGCGGACTAGAGTATAAACGACTTAAAATCTCCAAGTCTCCTGAGTGCGGGATTACTTTGAGTCCCTAGAATGCGGACTAGAGTATAAACGACTTAAAATCTCCGAGTCCCCGGAGTGCGGACTAGAGTACTCTGAGTCCCCAAAGAGCGGACTAGAATATAAACGACTTAAAATCTCCAAGTCCCCAGAGAGCGGACGGGAATACTCTGAGTCCCCAGATTGTAGACTAGAGTATAAACGACTTGAAATCTTCAAGTTCCCCAAAGTGCGGACTAAAAATATTCTATGTACCTATAACATGAAACAGAGTATTTATGATTTCCAAAAAATCTCCGAGTCATATGGAAGTGAATTGGGATTTATGTAACTCATAAGATATTGGATTTTGACCACAGTTATACAGTAAGCTGAACAATAAAAGCTATTTGAAAGACAAAGAAACTAAATTTTATTTATCAACCCAAAATGAGGTTCCACTACAGTCCCTCCAAAACTCGAAGTCATAAGTCCATCTACATTGACTATGAAAATAAATAAAAATAATTACATAATCTAAGCTAACTCTCGTTGAAAGAGAGTGACAACTACTTCTTTGGTTTCTTCTCCTTCCTTATTTTCTTTGATGACTCCTCCCCCATGCGTTTTCGTTTGAACGCTTTGCTTTCTGGGGAAGTAACGTCCGAAGAAGGAAGAGGGACTTCTAGTGGCTAGGACCCACCAGGGAGAATGACCTTCAAAGGCATGTTCAAAGGATCATCTAGATCCACAACTCGGGGCTCAACTTTGATTTCAACTTTCTTTTTCTTCTCCTCCATAAGTTTCTCCTTCATTCTCATTTTTGAAGTGTGTCCAGAGGTGCCTGTAATCTCAATTTCATAATTTTCTTCAATGGGTGACGAAGTTTCAGACTTGTCCTCGTCAAGCGCCTCAATCAGTTGAGCATCGGGACCAGGAGTCTCTCCCGGTCGAATAGCCTCTCTCTCCTTCTTCTCCTTGGCGTCATCGCTCCTCGGAGTGGGCTCGGGGTCAGAACGGCCTACGCAAAATCACAAGAGACAAACGTTAGAATACAATAACCTCTCGTCAAAAATGACGGCTCGTCGAGCTTTAAGAAGAAGAGTTATTTACTGGTTTCTTGCTGACTTTCAACCGTTCGAGGAGTCTCACCCTTTGGAATGGGAGACAGAACATGAATGTCGAGGCCAAGGTCTTCCGGGTCATAACTAAGGTGCTGCTCGAACAGATCAAGTATTGGCCGACCAGCCGATTGAGTAGGGGAAGGAACTAGAGACTAGGTTTTAGATGGACCGGTAATGTCATCCTTTCCTTTTGACGAGGAAGAACCTTTGCAGTAGAGAGCCTTCGCTGCAGACAAGTCTGAAGGCTCATTCCCCCTAAGAAATTCTTTTATTAAAGCCTCCTCGTCAACTTCCTCAGTGCTTGACTCAACCTTTCTAATCTTTATCAATGTTTCCCATGCCTCGGCTAGAGATTCGAGGTAACCCTCACCAAGAAAATTTAAGTCTCGATGCATGAGGACAGGGCATTGTATTCTGCTATAATCGGGTCGGACAAGCACTTGATCTCCTCCCTGCCAGCCTCCATAGCCACCTCAAGGCGAGGATCAATCTCTGTGGTTGCTATTCTTTTGCCCTCCTCACAGGCTTCATCCTTCAACATTTCAACTTTAGAGAGTTCGTCGTCGAGCTTTGTCTTCAGGAGTCGCGTAGCAACTATCTCATCGCAATACCATTGCGACTCTTCCTGAGCAGCAGTTTTTTCCTCTTTCTCTTTGAAGAGTAGCTCTTCCAACTCTTTAACTCACTGGGCGAATACGTCCCTCTCCTTCTGAATGGAATCTTTCTCTAAAGCTAAGGCCCCGCAGCGTTGAACCGTTTCGTCAATTTTTTCTTATGTGTTGCTTCCAGAAGATTAACGGCCTCCGCTGTGTATTTAGTGCTTTTTTGGGCAACTTAGAGCTGAGACTTGTATGAAGAGAGCTCTTCATCCTGAGCTTTAATGATGTCTTTGTCATGAATAGCTTCGAGCTTCAGGCGATCGATTTCGTGTTGACGCTCGATAGAGACTTCCGAGACTATTTCAGCTAAGTGGACAAACACGTCATGTTGAATGTAAATGTCGTTGTTACAGGAATGGCGCTTTGTTTGACGTGTCCCGAAATGTGATGGATCACCGAAAGCAATTTCAAACCATCGAAGCATATTTTCGAGAATGTGGCCTTGCTTGGTGCTACCGACGGATCATGTATAGGAGCGGGAGGAGTTTGCCTGGAGACTGCAGATGCTTTGTGGGGTTCCCAGGATTGCTTGGTGCTAGATGAACCAGAATGTTGATCTCGATGGGCCTAAGGCTGGGATCCCTTATGCGCAGACTTCTCCTTGCCTTGCTCTGATTGAGAAGGAGGATCGCGAAAGTAGGAGGACTGGCTGTATGTTTTTCTTCGATAAGATGGTTCTCTAGGTGGTAGTCTCGATCGCCAGTGTGATCTATCTCGGCGTTTGCCGGAGCCCGAATCCTGGCCAAAATGATGAAAAATAGAAGACCCTCGAAGACGATCGAGTCCCTGAGTACATCCCATGTCACCTGTGTAGAATTTGAATAACGACAAGTTAGCAGAGAGTAGAGTGATGGCCAGAATTTAAGTGCAAGGTTAAGTGCATGTGTCCGTGTGTGTCCTAGTGTTTCCCCCCGATGGATCAGTTTCTTTATCTTTACTTATAGGAGTTTTTTCTCCTTGGTTTTTGGCTTGAGCGTCTGCATCGCCTTTCATGGGCGAATGTAGCTTAAGGGCTTCCGGATCATTGAAGCCATAATTAAGAAAATCATCAGGAATAGTGAGGTTGGACAAGCCTTTCAAAGAACTCTCTAAGTATTGAGGAGAAGGCTCTCCCCCACTGGAGTGATAGTGACATTAGAGGTTCCACCCACTGTCTTCTTTCTTAATTTGTAAGCAAATTTTTTCTTTCCCTTCAAAGGGGGAGGTGTTACTTCGATATCGTGAACCTCAACTACCGGCTCTCGAGCGGGACTAACAATATCACCCGGTACTTCAGGCTCTTTAGCTTCTCTAATCTCGCCCTCCTCGAATGTGTCGGGGGCATCACGTGTTGAAGGCCCCGCTTGCCTTTGTCCAAGGTAGACCCGGTTATAGTGACACCGTGAGGAAGACTTATTCCATGACCTTCTGCCAACAGCCTGAATCTGGAGAGCGATTCGTTGGAAATAATAGATCTAATGTCCCTGTCTCCCACGGGGACAGCTCGGATAGCTTCAACGGCCTCAGAATACCCGAAGCCTTCGGGACGTAGGCTGATACCTGTATAAGTAGAGAAAGAGTTAGAAAAGGTGCAATTTCCGCCGAATGCAAGTATTGATCAAAAAAAGAAACTTACTCTCTTCCACCCATCTCCTTGCAAAGCCAAGAGGATAGCGCACGTAGAACCATTCCTGCTTATACTGGACGAATTTGCTCCACGCCCCGGTCAGGATTTGACACTTGTTATGTGGCTCTAGGAATACGAAAGAGAGGCTGTCGGACCGCCTCTTGAAACGGTAAATATAATGGATGTCACCAGGAGTGGGGAGCCTGGAAAGAATGCACGTGCCGTATACAAACACGTGACTGTTGGGATGTAACTATGATGGAGCAATCTCAATATGCTGTAACAGGTCGCGGAGGGAAGAGTTGAATGGTGGCACTCTACCCACCCAGCACATAAATTGGTTGCAGGCCGTATATCCGACTGGGGGCAAGTGAGGATGATCTTGTCCCGATGGAACCGGCACATCGTCAAAAGGAATCCCGTGTACTGAGCATATGCGACGAAGAGCGCTTTCATTAATTCTCGAAGCTTGAGAATCGACCGCATTGTCTAGAAAGATCGTTGCATCCAAGGCATCAGGAGCTAAGTCGACGGACGCCATCGTGGGGATCGGAACATCTTGTACAGGAATAGTCGATGGATTTGAAGTTCCAACCACTTCTTGTTGAGAAGTAAGCTCGGGTCTATCTGAGACTGCGGCAGAGAAGGATTTTCTAGACATCTCTAATGAATGTTGGATCTGATGAAACACCTGATTAAACTATACTTGAAAAACGATCAACATTAGACATAACAACAAAAATACTCCCCCCCCCCCCCCCCCCGTGTGTTGTGTGAACTAGTGCAACCGTTCAAGTATAAGTGCCAAAGAATTACAAGTCATAAAGTTGATAAAATAAAGTTACGTTTTGGACTATCATCTTTGAAAACCTTCATCGCTAACCGCCTCTGAGAGCTTGTCGTATGATGGTTTCTACTTTGAACTTGGCAACGACGCTGTACGTGGAAGGTTATTGCTTGTTTTAATCAAGTTAAACTCAGGATTACAGCTGTTAAAACGGAGAGATTATTCATCCAGATTAGTTCGATATGCTTATTTGCTTAAGTCTTTGTCCTTGTTTTTGTCATATGTTTAAGCAGAGAAAGTGAATCAAGTCAACATGATCTATGTTCAAGTTGGGATGGTTTCGACTATTATTGCCTACTTCACTCCTACATTCCCTCTTCACTGTTTGGCATAAAGGAGTCATGCCGAGCAGTAGTCATGCCGAGCCGCATCGCTCGGCACAATGAACCCAACTGCATTACACTTCTCTTATGTTCCTTCTCTTCATCGTTCAACATGCGGGAGTCATGCCGAGCCGCATCGCTCGGCACATTGAACCTAACTCCTACACTCCCTCTCTATCGTTTGGCATACGATTCGAGTAACCTAAACACCTCCCTAAATGGCCAGTCGAACATCACTCCAACTCTCACGCCACACTCGACTAACACTCCCTAACCTCACCAATCCATACTAGGCCAACCATACTTCCTATTTCCTCACTCGGCAGCCCAACAAGAACCTACTTCCTAAAAGCCTCTGACACCCTCTTCCTTCCTCTTCTCCATCTAACCCTAAGGTATGTTCAAGTCCCAGACTCATCTTCCTCGTCTAGACGACCGTTTGTAGTATGGAAAAAATTATGATTTGGGCCTCGTACAAAACACCTAACGGGAGAATCGGACAAGTAAAGTCATACCTAAAGAAATGGCTCGAAGCGCAGGGAAGTACTGGATTTGGAGTTAAAACTTGTTCTGGTTCGTGGTAGGGAGAGGTCAAGAGGCAACGTATTGGACTCGGGAATAAAAAGGGTGGTTGAGATGTCGGCAGGAGTTCGGAAGAGGACGAGTTCGTAAGTTTTATCGAGTGAAAGTAAAAGAAAAAGGGGAAGAAAGGAGAAGTGTTGGGTTATATAGGAAAGAGGGAAGGCGAACGGACAGTGACCGACAAAACCGGTCAAGGCATCTCGGTGCTTCGGCATCCAGTGCCTCATTCGGCATTCTAGGCCTCGTTCGGCATACAAGGCCTCGTTCGGCATCCAATGCCTCGTTCGGCATCCAATGCCTCGTTCGGCATTCAAGGCCTCGTTCGGCATTCATTTCCTCGTTCGGCATCCAATGTCTCGTTCGGCATCAAGGCCTCGTTCGGCATACAAGGCCTCGATCGGCATTCAAGCCCGAATCTGGAGAGCGATTCGTTGGAAATAATAGATCTAATATCCCTGTCTCCCACGGGGACAGCTCGGATAGCTTCAACGGCCTCAGAATACCCGAAGCCTTCGGGACGTAGGCTGGTACCTGTATTAGTAGAGAACGAGTTAGAAAAGGTGCAATTTCCGCCGAATGTAAGTATTGATCAAAAAAAGAAACTTACTCTCTTCCACCCACCTCCTTGCAAAGCAAAGAGGATAGCGCACGTAGAACCATTCCTGCTTATACTGGACGAATTTTCTCCACGCCTCGCTCAGGATTTGACACTTGTTATGTGGCTCAAGGAATACGAAAGAGAGGCTGTCGGACCGCCTCTTGAAATGGTAAATATAATGGATGTCGCCAGGAGTGGGGAGCCTGAAGAGAATGCACATGCCGTATACAAACGCGTGACTGTTGGGATGTAACTATGATGGAGCAATCTCAATATACTATAATAGGTCGCAGAGGAAAGAGTTGAATGGTGGCACGCTACCCACCCAGCACATAAATTGGTTGCAGGCCGTATATCCGACTGGGGGCAAGTGAGGACGATCTTGTCCCGATGAAACCGGCACATCGTCAAAAGGAATCCCGTGTATTGAGCATATGCGACGAAGAGCGCTTTCGTTAATTCTCGAAGCTTGAGAATCGACCGGATTGTCTAGAAAGATTGTTGCATCCAAGGCATCGGGAGCTAAGTTGACGGACGCGATCGTGGGGATCGGAACATCTTGTACAGGAATAGTCGATGGATTCGAAGTTCCAACCACTTCTTGTTGAGAAGTAAGCTCAGGTCTATCTGAGACTGCGGCAGAGCAGGATTTTCTAGGCATCTCTAATGAATGTTAGATCTGATGAAACACCTGATTAAACTATACTTGAAAACTATCAACATTAGACATAACAACAAAAATACTCCCCCCGTGTGTTGTGTGAACTAGTGCAACCGTTCAAGTATAAGTGCCAAAGAATTACAAGTCATAAAGTTGATGAAATAAAGTTACGTTTTGGACTATCATCTTTGAAGACCTTCATCGCTGACCGTCTCTGAGAGCTTGTCGTATGATGGTTTCTACTTTGAACTTGGCAACGACGCTGTATGTGGAAGGTTATTGCTTTCTTTAATCAAGTTAAACTCAGGATTACAACTGTTAAAACAGAGAGATTATTCATCCAGATTAGTTCGATATGCTTGTTTGCTTAAGTCCTTATCCTTGTTTTTGTCATATGTTTAGGCAGAGAAAGTGAGTCAAGTCAACATGATCTATGTTCAAGTTGGGATGGTTTCGACTATTATTGCCTACTTCACTCCGACATTCCCTCTTCACTGTTTGGCATGAGGGAGTCATGTCGAGCCGTAGTCATGCCGAGCTGCATCGCTTGGCACAATGAACCCAATTGCATTACACTTCTCTTATGTTCCTTCTCTTCATCGTTCAACATGCGGGAGTCATGCCGAGCCGTAGTCATGCCGAGCCGCATCGCTCGGCACATTGAACCTAACTCCTACACTCCCTCTCTACCGTTTGGCGTACGATTCGAGTAACCTAAACACCTCCCTAAATGGCCAGTCGAACATCACTCCAACTCTCACGCCACACTCGACTAACACTCCCTAACCTCACCAATCCATACTAGGCCAACCATACTTCCTATTCCCTCACTCGGCAGCCCAACAAGAACCTACTTCCTAAAAGCCTCTGACACCCTCTTCCTTCCTCTTCTCCATCTAACCCTAAGGTATGTTCAAGTCCCAGACTCATCTTTCTCGTCTAGACGGCCGTTTGTAGTATGGAAAAAATTATGAGTTGGGCCTCGTACAAAAAACCTAACAGGAGAATCGGACAAGTAAAGTCATACCTAAAGAAATGGCTCGAAGCGCAGGGAAGTACTGGATTTGGAGTTAAAACTTGTTCTGGTTCGTGGTAGGGAGAGGTCAAGAGGCAACGTATTGGACTCGGGAATAAAAAGGGTGGTTGAGATGTCGGCAGGAGTTCGGAAGAAGACGAGTTCGTAATTTTTATCGAGTGAAAGTAAAAGAAAAAGGGGAAGAAAGGAGAAGTGTTGGGTTATATAGGAAAGAGGGAAGGCGAACGGACAGTGACTGGCAAAACCGGTCAAGGCATCTCGGTGGTTCGGCATCCAGTGCCTCATTCGGCATTCAAGGCCTCGTTCGGCATACAAGGCCTCGTTCGGCATCCAATGCCTCGTTCGGCATTCAGGGCCTCGTTCGGCATCCAATGTCTCGTTCGGCATCAAGGCCTTGTTCGGCATCAAGGCCTCATTCGGCATACAAGGCCTCGATCGGCATCCAAGCCTCCTTCGGCATTCAAGCCTCGCTTTGCCTTCAGGAGATCATAAGAGTCCACTATTGAGGGGTCAGAGCAAGGGCTTAAAGGAAGAAATGGATTGCTCATAGTTCAAAGCGCATCGTGCTGATTCACACGATACGCTGTGAGGGGCATATGTTACCCAGTTGCTTGTCTTAGGTACGAGGTACCGGTTATTGATCTTGGGTGCCACTGGTCGGCATCTCTCATTCGACCACCGGCGCTCGTCTAGGGTGGCTCGACCCAAATGTCATTCGGCCAGATCATGTCGCTCGGCACAAACCTCGTTTGGCATCTCCCCTCGCTTGGCACGAGCCTTGTTCGGCTCGCTCAGCACGAGCCTTGTTCGGCATAGCCTCGTTCGGCATCTCTCGTTGCTCGACACAAGCCTCGTTCGGCATCTCCACTCGCTCGGCACAAGCCTCGTTCGGCATCTCCCCTCGCTCGGCATAAGAGTACCGTTCGGCATGGAGACCTCGCTCGGCATTCTCTGGTTCGACCAACCTCGCTCGGCAATTGCCGCTGGGCATTCCTTGCTCGGTGCGCAGAAGCTACTTACCACGAGCCGAGATGCCTTGTTCTTGGGCACGTGAGAAAAGTCCAACCCATCTTCCTCTATAAATAGAAGAGCAGGGATATAGTGAAAGGGACATTTTTTGGAAGAACACTGGGGAGACTCTACCGCTTTCAAGACTCGTTCTTTTTCACTTAGCATTGGCATTCGAGTAGTTGATGTACCGATTGTATCTGTAGTCAATTGTTTAGTAAAAGCAATAAAGATTAAAACCAAAATGGATGTAAGCAGTTATGCTGAACCACTATAAATCCGGTGTTCTTGTTATTGCAATTAATTTAGCATACAATTCTCTATTTTAATTCTTTTTTTTTTATTAATCTCTCTACACAATCTTTCTCAATGGTGTTAGTGACTAATTCTAGTGCTAACCACTACTAGAGTCAAACTTGAGGCATGATCTTCATTTTATTTCTGCCATACTTAGTTTTATTCTTATGAAATCTTCTTACTCCACCTGTCCCACTTATGCTACATGTTCTGCTCTATTTTTGTACTATATATAATGCTTCTTAGCTGTTTTTTAGAACTTTCTTAACATATGCTCCACATTTCTCACGACTTTTGTTGCATATCACTGATTAGCTCATGTTTCACTACTGCTCGACACGTATTGCTGCTAAACTGGTTCCATGTACTCTATTTTGCAAACTTTTGATACTTTGGGGGTGATTTGCAATATCAACTTCAATTCACTGTATGGAAAATTGCTGTACTGGTAAAGGAAAACGAAATAATAAATTGCTAAATTTGGATTATTGTAATCAAATTTCAATTATCAGTGTAAAGTTGGATGCGTGCAAACTAATTTGTGTCATGGTGCAAATTTGTAATTGGTATAACATTGGGTAGTACAAATAATGTTTGTAATAATTGATTTTATTTGTGTTTGTTGTTATTATAATTGCATTTTTATTCGTATCTTTCAATAATATTAAACTCTTGACATAATTATTCAAATTATAATGCATTTTTATGTGAATCTTTGAATCATATTAAAGTTTTGACATAGTTATTCAAATTATAATGCAATTCATCTAGTGCAAGCAATTTTGAAATATAATTCATGTTTGTTTTGAACATAGTTCCTAGTTTATATCATTGTGGAATTCAATAATAAAACCAACCTTTAGAGAGATGTATATCATCATAAGCTTGTAAAAACATGAGGCTAGAATTTTATGTTTTTCTCCTTTTTATGTACTTCTGCTCGATTCTTCCATATAATGTTTTTTAGCCTCTTTACGTATTGCTAATATATTTTCGCTCATTTTCTTCTTTTTAGCATATATAATTTGTCAATTCATTCGTTTTTTGCTCATCATGCCTAAAATATATTGGTTCATTACTCAACGTACTATCATTACACATTTAACTGAAATTAATAATAAACATTAAATAAATATTAATTTTTGAAATTATACAACTGAACGGTCGGTTCCTCATCGTTGTGCGTTTGTACTAAGTTAGAATATGTAATTCCTATCATTCAAAATTTCCCAACCGATGTGATGGAAGTTAGATTTTAATCGCTGTTTCTTTGCACTTTGGTCTCTAGCTGCATCATGTCTTTTGCACCAACGTCCCAGTATCACCTTGAGCATAACCATAAAAGTACTTCAATTAACGCAACGATTATAGATCCAATGAATCGTTGATTGGACGAAGTACTACTCTCCGTCCGTCATCAAAAATTTCTCTTGCTTAACATTTTTGCTAACTTGCTCATCAAATGTTACAACGTACAGATCTAACCGTGCTAAACTAATAAACTGTAAAATATTTGCGAGAACTATTGTTCACCAAAAACTAATGTTCAATAAAAATAATACGTGAACACATAAGATTATAATATCAACGTCCGAACACAAAATCCAATAAATATACAACTTAAGAGGGATTCCGCCAACTCAAATTTCAACAATTATTCTGTCATATAAAATCAAACGAAATAAAGGTTAAATCAACAGCCTTGATTGGGAACAAAGCCATGATACTATCCATTTTTTTACGTTTGGAGAGCAATAGCTTACAGTGATGGCAGCCCTAATTTACAAAATTTCACATCAAAATTAAATTGTGGCTAGGTACGCTCCCACTCATGCATACACCCAAAAATAGATGCGTCAGGCCTTTTTATTCTTTCGAGGTCAAAAATTTATGCAACTCCTCTTTCGATGATGTGACCACAAAAGGAAAGAAGGTTGCGGGCCAGATCATCTTTATACGTTACCTTTTCAATTCGAAAGCAAACAAACAAGGTTGGAGCCCGCTAAACGCATGGGCCAAGCCCACTAACAAGCCTGAAACCATGGTGAGCTCAGCCTTGCTGAGGTCAGTTCTTGTTTTTCCCTGCATCGACTTGGGTTAGCTCGCACGTGCGAAATTGAGCTAAGAAGAAAAGGACTGAATCAATATTAAACCACAACTTGTTGGAGTAACGAGAACTTCCTCTATGCCCTTATAGTCCGCTTAGGACAATTCTACCTGAGATGTATACGTACTATATATTATTATATTATTCTCTCGATTCAGTGAACCTAAGTATTGGTTGCTATTACATACTTTGACGATTACGAATGATTTGATTTTGTGCCATTCAGCTGACCCACGACAACAATACTACGTCCTTGTGTATACATCTTATTTTTCTGATTCGATTTCTTTTCCTTGGAAAACGACTTTCCGAGGACTTTATGCCTGCTGATTAATCTTATCTCATTTACCTTTATGGTAAAATTGCTACTTACATATTATACAAGGCCCAATGGTGTATATACAAAGGCCCGGTATGTAAAATTGAAATATATTCAAATTGCTCCTGTTGCTATCCCAATATTATATGAAAGACAAGAACCCAGCATGCGCTATAAAATACAATAGCAGATATCACGGAGAGTCGGAGAACAAAGTGACATAACGATCCCCTCCTTAGAATTATATGTTTGGACATGCGTAAAATATTTGTGGTGTGTTAACTCGTGAGCACATGATAATGACTAGTGTAACCACACAACGATGAAGAAACCGACCGTTGATTGTATAACTTTGATAAGAAATATGCATTTAACATTTTTGTTAATATTACTTAAACATTAAGTGATAATATGTTGGAAAAGAATAAATTGAGATTTGAATCTGAAAATATGAATTTCAAACTTAAATATTAATCAAAGCATTCAAAATTTTCGATTTAAAATTGAAATTTTAGAATTTGAAAATCATAAAAAAATTGAATTTGGAATCTTTGATGCGCGAAATAAAAGGAGGAAGTTTAGGGAAACCGCGATGAGACAAGATTCACGTTTTTAGAGAAACCGTGATGAGACAAGATCCACGTTTTTTTTGCTTCAAAAAAATTGATTTTGGTCGGTGACAGTAAGCAAACCTCCCTAACGGTCGGTTTGATAATGCCATAAAAAGGAAGATATCTGAATATTAAATATATCGCTGAAAATTAAAATTTCTCGTGCAATGCATGACTAATTAGTTGATACAAATGTAATAATAATTAGATTTGTTTTTTTTTTTAATATATAGTTTATATTAGGTTTAATCATTTTTACTCTATGATAAAAATTAAGTATGTTATTTTTGTTCATATAAATGAGTTATGTATTTTGTTGCTGTTTAAGATTTAATTCTACTGAATATATAAATGAAATTCAATTAAATATATAATTTTATTAATTTAAAATTTGTGATCTATTACTTTTTTTAAGGTAGGTTTTTATAAATACAATTTTAAATTAGATATCTCATGTTGGTACGATAAATAAATCTAGAAAATGGTTCGATATTTTACAAATTATAAAAACTTTGTAACAAATATCGAAATATTCATCTGGGATGAATGCGTATTTCAAAGAAATTTGTTGGCATTATTTTGAGTTGTATATAAATAAGAAAAAAGTTGAAAGTGGGAATTAAATTTAAAATATATGAAATCGTATTATTATTTTAATTTTATTAAAATATATTTAGTTTTTAACTTGGTGTTTCATATTTCATTAATCTCCCTTTGTAATAGACGTTGAAAAATAGAAAATATTTGTCTCAAAATAATAGTTAATAAACAATAACTAATTATTGTCGTAAATATTTATTTTGTGATTCTTTAATCTAAACAAGAAAAAGGGTTAAAATACTTAATGCAATTATGTATCATGAATAGCTACATATAATTAAATTTACTATTATTATCGGAATCTAAATATCAAACTGATATATATATATATATATAGTTTTATAATAATATTTTTGAAATTTCAGCAAATTCAGTGATAAGTACAGAAAAAATTCCAATATATATTTTATAAATAATATATTATTATTAAAATTTAATAATGAATCATTGACTTATTTTTACATGTTGAATACTTATACTTAATTATATCCGAATATGAAAAAGAACGAAAGTTCAATAGGTACATGAACTATTTTTTATGACTCAAAGCAGTAACATATATCTTTGATATGAAACAAATTGAAACATAAAAATAATAGCTTGATTAGATATTTTAAATTATGAACACCTATAATGTAATATAATCGAAGGAGAGAAAAAGATATCACTTCTATTTGTTACACTGTCAAAATTTTTGAAGAAAACAAAATGAAATAGAAAAGAAGAAAAGGGAAAAGTAGAAGAAGAAACAAATAGCTATTAAGGATTACAACTTCATTAATGTCTGAATTGATGAATCAACAATAAATGACTGATATTTATGGCTACATTGCTTAAAGCATAAGTAATTATACAATAGAAAAACTGTTGGAATACTGAAAAGCGAAGATATTGGAATTTCGCTGATTTATTCCATAACATGTAATAATGATCTCTTAACAACCCCATCAAACTCATAGGCGTAGCAACTATAGTTTGCTAATGCAAGAAACAATCAGAGAAGAACCACCAAGAACTAATGTCATTCGAGGCATCCAAAAATTGTGAAACCAATTGGTCAAATGTTGTTGTAGAGTAATATAAAATAATGGTTTGACCTGATTGGTAAGTTGATGTCTACAAAGAGGACAACAATGAATCTAATATCCGAAGTTGAAATTCGACCATTTAAAATTGTTTGTTTAATAGGATTTTTGTAATTTATTTTAGTTGAAAGAATAAAGGTGGTAGATAAATATTAAAATGAAGGCTAGAATAAATTATATAGGAGTGACTTAGAAACCTATTTAAAGACTGAATAAAATTCAAATGAATTAAGTAGAGAAAGAAAGAAAAATTCTTACCCGGACATAAAATTTAATATGGGAATATTAAACCAAATTAATGCAATAAAAGATTGTGAACGATAAATTGAATAGATTAAGAAACCCTGTTATTGCAAGTCAATAAATTTGTAAACCCTAATGAACATCTCAAAATTTATAAATTTATTGAAATTTAAGACATAGCATAAGCGTAGAACTATAGGTATGATGACAAACTTTTATAAATTGTCTAATTAAGGGTCAGCAAATTTATTTGGAAATCAAACTCAATTAAGGGTAAGTAATTATGATGGATTGATGGCATAAACGTTACTAATTTTTATCATAGTAACGGAAGTGAAGATGGAAGGCAACTGTAGAAATTTAAGTACGTATTAACAATTGAAAGGGACTGTCGATTGAATGGAGTACTTTAGGTTGTCTTACTAAATTTAGAATTTAACATAAGACAAATAGAAATAAATCAATAAACGTATAGATTTTAAGTTTATTATGATGAATTATTTTAGTGATATGACTTAGAATAAATGAAATAATTTGGGTTAATTGGTATTTAATGGAATTAAAGGTTGCAATATTCATAGGTAAGGATTTAGATGAAATAGATTGATGTATGAAATTTAATTGGATAAATGGCAATTAATTCCTTTAATTTGTGCAATTAATGTATGTTTAATTGATAACGATAAAAGGTTGATTTTTTTCAGTGTAACCAACGTAAAATATTATCATAGCATGATACTTGGTTTGAATAGAAGGATTTGATTTAATGTGAAAATTTTTGTTCTAAGTATTGAATAAAATTGGGAATCAATTTTTTTTAATGATAATAACGTTAGTATTGGTTAATAAATTGATTCCAATGCAGTAACCAAATAAATGGAATAAGATGAGTATATATTGCATAGAAATGAAATGTAAATTGTCACATTTGGTTGGAGCTAATTTTTAGAAACATATAAATGTTGAATCAGTAAATATTAAATTCCATTTAATATAAGAATTCAAAGGTGGAAGATTTACATTTGAATTAGAAATTTGATAGTTATTAATTAAAAGTGACCATTGAATAAATTTATGTAAACGTGATATAATGTAAATAGATGGGGATCAACTTTTATTTATGTGGTCAAGGGAATTTAATTTCTATAGTATGATAATCGAAATTAATGGAAGTTGGAATAGCTAATTTATAGGTTAGTTGAATTTAGCTAGAATATGTAGATATTGAATGATAGTAAAAATTTAATGGATATAAAAGTTTCAATTATACATGGAAATTCATACTCGCCATAAAAGGTTAATTGAGACCAAAGAAGTAGTATAGGAATCTAACCTTCTTTATAAATTTGGATTTATTGCAATAGTTAATTTCATAAAATAAAGGTAAAGCTAATTCAAATTTAACTGGACCATTGTTGGTATAACTTTAGAAGCAAGATTTATTTATGATTTGAGTATTTAATTCAACAAGTGGTATTTACGACAAATGAAATAGAATTGAACGTAAAATATTACGTTATTAAATGGAAATGGAATTTGTAAACATTGAGTGAAATCTTAAACTAATGTTAGTATTCGTCGTATTTACAACAATAACTTTGAATAATAGAAAGGAAGTGAATATAATAAATTAATCAAATTTATAGTGTTGAATTCAATTGGATTGGGATTAATAAATAGTTAAGAAAAACAAGGGTTATTAATAATTTGGAATTTAATTATGGTAAAAAGGCTAATTGCAATCAAGATAATGGGTTGAAATGGAAATCCAATTATTTATTTAGTTAGATTTTGTTGAGAGTATAAGGGTATAAGTTTTAATAATTGGGTTTTAGAATAAAAATTTAATTTCCTAATAATAAGAAAGTGCGGATATTAACGCTGCAAATTAATATACTTATACATTTTAATTCAAATCCAAGCGTGTTAAATCAATAGGAACTGATTGAATTATTTTAGTAATGAAATTTGGCTAATAATAGAAGTTGAAAAATAAAATTGGTTTTTATGATTTATTTAATTTATTTAATAAATATTAAAAATAGCCATTTTTGTCACGGACTCGGATTTCGACGAAACCAGTTTCATCGGATCCGTAACGTTGAATTATAATAATGTTTCAAGTTTCGTAGCGATCGGACTTGTCGTTTGATCGTACGGACTCGAAACGCCTTGAAATTTACGTATTTTGAAATCAATTTGAAATTTTTGTTTTTTTTTACATAACTTCTTCATACGATCGAATTTGGTCACGAAACTTTTTCCATCGCGTTCAGAATATTTTAAAACACCTATTTGGATATATAGTTTTAACAAATTTGGCTCCGGAGGCATAGCAGGCTTTTTGGACCATGGTTTGTCACGCACGTTCGCGTATCCAGTCTAGCTACCCTACCTCTAGCCTATCTATAAATATACAGCTATAAACCCTAGCTCCTTTCTTTTTCATTTGCTGTACTTTAATTTCTTCACTCTTTTCTCTTTCCCAAATGTATACATCTCAGATCCAATTCCAGATCCATCCACAGTTCAAAATCAAAAGTCAAAACTCAAAAATTTCAGAAAATTCCAGAAAAAATATATGTTGAAGTATTCGATACGCGTAAAATACTGGTGAAATTCGTTTTTCAATTGGAGCTGTCGTTCATCCAGAATAAATTCAAACAGCCCCAAAACCGTTCATCATCGTCGCGCAAAACTTTATCGGATCGAGATTCTGTTTCTGGGTTTTGGAGAGGGAACCGAGGGGAGCGCATCTATGTAATTTGTTTGGCAGTTAAACGGTTGGATCGTCGGGAATTTTTGGCTAGGGTTTACAGAACATGGTGCGGCTGCGTGTAGTGCGTGAGTTACTGTAGGAGAGTTGAGGTGGTGACGTGGCTTGAAGGTGAATATGTGTCGTTTTCTATTTATTTTCAATTTGAATTCAATCATCATTTTTCGCCATAACTTTCTCATACGAAGTCGGATTCACACGAAATTTTTTTTGTTAGGATCGTAATTTAATTCCGGACTCGATGACGCTGGTTTGGACGAATTCTGAGACGGGCGAATTTTTGGGTTTAAATCGGGTTTGAATTCGATTTAAATTCAAAAGGTGAGTGTTTTAACCCACTCACAACTATTAGAAGCTTTTATGTTTGTTAAATAAATTTTAAAAATGAATAGAAATTTATTTATGAGCTTTTGGCATGTTATTTCATTCATATCTGTTGAATTGCATTTTATTGAATGTAACTGTTAATTTAATTGATTTATTGCGTGTTAATTGGCTGTTAGAAATTTTTGTTTGCATATGAACTGCTAGTTAACAGTTATGTCAATTATCACTGAATATAAATTGTTAGATTAATAGTTGATAAAATTTAATTTGAATAAACTGCCAGTTATCACCTGTTATATATGATCATATATATAATTGTTATTGATTGATATTGATCGATGTTTGTGATTGGATGATGGATGTGTTATTGAATGGATGTTTTATTTGATATAATTAAACTGCAAGTTAGTATGCATTTTTCATTTCATTCGGGATTGCGGTTTGAAATGATATACAATCGCAGTTTTATTTTTAAATTGCGGATTGAAATGATAAATATCCGTATCACTTGACCATAGGATAGAAAACTATATACAGGCACCGCGGTCTATATATAACTATTTTTAATGTGATTTCTATGGTTTGGATGGAATACGGTTTATAAAAAAATCTTAAATTTTATACTGAATAAATGTTTTCTTCCATATTTATATACATATGAAGTTGAAATTTTGAAATTAAAAGGTGAATAAATTTATTTATTACAAATGGAAGAAAATTAAGAAAATGGAGTTGATAATTCACATCACATGTTTAAATGTTAAGTTTGGAACTTTAAGATATGATATTTATAATTGGATTTTCCCAAATAAATTGAAATGAATATTCTAGTATAAATTGAAATGGGAAAAATATTCTGGTATAATTTGCATTGGAAAATATATATGTTTTATTTCTAAAAATTGGAGCTCATTTATTTATGGGTTTATGGGTATATGCAAGGCTAATTAATAAAACATTTGATTTGTAGAAAGAAAAAAAAAAACCCCAACTTTAGTTTTGAAATATAAATACTCCAAATGAATATAGGCATATAGGTATATAAATTGAAATGATTTTTGGAACTCAAGAGTGATATTTAAGTTATGGTTTAGACTTTAAAATAAAGAATTTTATTTATAAAACCGTAGAAATTATTTCTTTACAAAGTAAACTTTAAAAGTTAAACCATTTACTCTATATACCGTTGAATATCCAAACCATTTGAGTTTCAAAAGTTATGGTTTGAAATTATGGATTTCAAAATATTATGCCTGAAAATATTTGGGTTTCAGAAGTTATGAAGTTTAAAGCATTATGATTTTGGAAAACTATATTTGGGATAAACGATGTCATATTGGTTTGGGTTTTAAAAGAAGAAATGATATCGTAATATTATGGTTTGAAATGGATTATATTCTGGTTTTAAAGTATAAACTATTTTTAAATTACCGCGGTGTTATAATAACGATGGGTTGGCAAAGAGACCGGGATCGGATATGGACATACTCTCTGTCGATACCGAAAACCACTTTGACTAACCGTGTACGCGGTGGAGATTCCAGAATGAAGTAGGTGGTGGCGACGTTTCCTGTAAGGTAAATACGTGGACCCAACTTCCGTGAGTTGGCATAAGGTGGCTAAAACAGGAGCGATTCTCAGGCCGATGAGGTCATTCCTCTGATCGGACGCTCCTCTTCGATATTATACTTTGACTTGGATTTGATTCAGTGGCCACTTCTATATTTTGATTTTGGGGAGTTAGTCTGAGGTGGGCGGTAACTGCGGCTACGCGTTTCCACCAGCCTAGATAGCAATTGGTATATCTACCCTGGCATTGCCTAGTTGTGCCGTGTCACCTACCATATCGAGCCTTTACTACGAGTTTCTATTTGTGTCGTACCTATGGAGTATCCTCTGGTAGCCTCCCGATCAGGAGGTATTACGGTACTGTATAGACTATTGGCATTATTTGTGTTAAGGGGAATATTGGGTCACTCCTTAACGCTATTTAAAAGTAAGTTTATTTTATAAATAGACACTATTATAATAGCGCAATATACTACATAGTAAATAGTTTAACGGATCCTTAGGAGATGTAAATCCCGAACATCTCTTGAGTTACTGTACTCATATTTATATTCTGTTTATTTAACTCACATAAGATATTCTAGTCTGACTCGGGTGTTTTGTCTTTTCAAATTCGCTCGGGTCAGTCTGAGCGTTTCAGGATAGCAGATTTTAGCTTTGGAGGACGAAGACGAAGAATCAGTATTATTTTATTTATAGTTTTACACCACACTCTTTCTATTTCGCTGCATTGCTTGTATTGGTATGTGTAACTCTGATATTTATGGTAAAAGAAGAATCGAGCTTTTGTAAACTGTTTATGAACTGTATATTTGTTATTATATTTTATCCTTCCGCTGTGAGATTCTATTTTCGTTTTAATTCTTCTCTATTTTCTTATTTACCCCATAACAATCCGCCCTTACGTATGCTTTGAATTGGCACGTGTGTCGGTTTAAAGTGTGTGGAAAGGCGGGATGTTACATCTGGTATAAGAGCTTTGGTTTAGCGATAAACCTTGGCTTTGTGGGGTTTGACTCTTTGTTAATAGGGTAGAAATATCCTATGGGAGTCGCTGAGTGTATATATATGAGAGAGCGTATTTGTTAGTATTAATGAAAAGATTTTTATATTGTGTTAATCTGTTCCGCTTTGTATTTATAAATTCTGGTTGATGCATGGGACGCTATGCCATCAATAGGGATTTCTAAACACTTAATAGGACAGACCGACATAATATCCGTTTTAATATAGGTGAATGAAATAATTTTGCCTATTATATTTTCTATATATAAAAATAGTTTTATAAAGATATATATATTTGGTTGCTATAGATTGGGTGTTAGAAAATAAAAATATCTATAATAACTGAAGCTAAGTTGAAATTATGATAAATCAAATTGGAGATTTTAGAACTTAAGTCCGGGATTTTTCCAAACATGTTTTCAAAGAATTTATGAAAATAATGGTTCGGTTTATAAGTATTTTCTTATATAAATATTTCGTATAAATTGGAAGAATTGTTTTAAAGAAGATTTTGGAAAAGAATTAAATTCTGTACTTTCCTCTCTGTCGCTGGAAAATAAATTCGGTGATGACGGTCGCATCATCGACTTTCATTTTCGAGTTTCGAAGGGGAAAGGCCACTGTAGTAAATTCTACTGTAGATTTATTTTGAAATTTTCTAAAAATTTTCTTTTATTGTTCTAAATATAATTAGAGATATAAAAGTTGTAAGAACTTATTTATCTATTATTTTGAAATAGATTAAAATTTGACCCGGTATTTAATTCTAAATTTTTCCGTTAATTAATTGTTTAAAATTTGTTAGTGAAATATTAAGTAAGAAAGTTAATGCTAGGTATAAGGGAAGTAAAAGTTTTTAACTGATAAATAATGGAAAAGATTTATTGAAGAACGAATGAATTGAAACCTCTAATTGAAATAAGAGAATAATTGCAAAGCTATAAAGAGGAATTTGCATACATATGAGACAAAGAGTAATATGGATAAACATTAAATTTAATTAAAAGAATGGAGATTAAACTTGCATAAGTTTAATTGCAATTTCCTTAACATAAATAACTTACCCAAATATAAAAGTTGAAATGTTAAATAAGAATTTTAAATAGGATATTATACAAGTAGAATTTTGGAAATAATGAAGTATTCAATAAACTACTGTTATAATAAGAATTAAATGCTATAAACTTAGGTTATATTTGAAATTTTATTGAAGATAAAGTTAAGAATTATTAATAGATGATATGAACCTGAGTATATAACATGAAATTCAAAATAAGAAATTATTATATGATTATTCCCTTAAGTACGTTTTAATCTCCCCTATTCCAATATAATGGAAAGTAGGAAAAATTGAAATGTCTGCAATCCATAGTTAAAGAGAAAATAAAAACTTCCACTTATAAGAATGAATGGTAGCAGATTTAGAATTTAAGGGAAATCTTACAAGTGAAGAGTAAGGAAATGAAGATATTCAAAATATTTGTTGTTATTAATGAGAATTTATTTTATAAACTTAAGTAATAAAAAGGAAACGCAAATATAATGAATTTTGTGATAGTTGGAAAATAAAACTTGTAAGAAACAAAGAAATTCCCCCATAAATGAAGGAAAGAAAATCAAACCACTGAATTATGAAATAAATGTAAATAAACTATTTTGGTGTTGGTTTGAATTGTTTGGTTGATGTATGTTTGTTGGGTAAGGAATTGTGGAGTTGTTGGATGAACAAATAATCTATCTTTGTTCCATTTAAGACTGTTGAGTATAGGATGCACTAGATAATTATTCTTCATTTCGTACAATTTCAGAATTTGAACCCGAACAACTAATGATTTGTTTGATTGAATGATTGTTTATTTGTGATGTGCTGTTTGTTAAAAATGTATGGTTGTTGTATTTGATTGGATATGAATGATTGAATCTACCCAAACTTTTCGCTGTATTACAAGTATTTAACCTTTTAGATTTTATAAGTGTATACAGGTGATGGAAGCCACTGCTACTGCTTTGGTTTCATAGAAATATAAGCGTATTGCCCGACAATTAGGTACGTTTCCGGATTACGTTTAAAACGCTATTTTATATATTTTCCCGAGTTGGGATATTTTATTTTGGATATATGTGTAATATATTTGTATATTTGGATATTATATTTTCTCCAGAGTCCCTCCGTACAAAGGAGACTCTGCCAAAAATTTTCGTAAATTTTGGACTTAGAATTTTGTTAAAGATATTTTTCCAACTTTAATAATTCAAGTATTAAAGAATAGAATGATTATAAAACAAGTATATTTCATTAAAGGAAATTAATCCAGTAAAATACTGTTTATAAATTAATATTTGAAATAAAATGTACTGTTTTATTCTTCCTTCTCCCTTCCTTTTCCTTTTCGGGGACGAAAAGTTTTGAGTGGGGGAGAGTGTAACGACCCCTTAAGTTCGACCATTTAAAATTGTTTGTTTAATAGGATTTTTGTAATTTATTTTAGTTGAAAGAATAAAGGTGGTAGATAAATATTAAAATGAAGGCTAGAATAAATTATATAGGAGTGACTTAGAAACCTATTTAAAGACATTGAATAAAATTCAAATGAATTAAGTAGAGAAAGAAAGAAAAATTCTTACCCGGACATAAAATTTAATATGGGAATATTAAACCAAATTAATGCAATAAAAGATTGTGAACGATAAATTGAATAGATTAAGAAACCCTGTTATTGCAAGTCAATAAATTTGTAAACCCTAATGAACATCTCAAAATTTATAAATTTATTGAAATTTAAGACATAGCATAAGCGTAGAACTATAGGTATGATGACAAACTTTTATAAATTGTCTAATTAAGGGTCAGCAAATTTATTTGGAAATCAAACTCAATTAAGGGTAAGTAATTATGATGGATTGATGGCATAAACGTTACTAATTTTTATCATAGTAACGGAAGTGAAGATGGAAGGCAACTGTAGAAATTTAAGTACGTATTAACAATTGAAAGGGACTGTCGATTGAATGGAGTACTTTAGGTTGTCTTACTAAATTTAGAATTTAACATAAGACAAATAGAAATAAATCAATAAACGTATAGATTTTAAGTTTATTATGATGAATTATTTTAGTGATATGACTTAGAATAAATGAAATAATTTGGGTTAATTGGTATTTAATGGAATTAAAGGTTGCAATATTCATAGGTAAGGATTTAGATGAAATAGATTGATGTATGAAATTTAATTGGATAAATGGCAATTAATTCCTTTAATTTGTGCAATTAATGTATGTTTAATTGATAATGATAAAAAGTTGATTTTTTTCAGTGTAACCAACGTAAAATATTATCATAGCATGATACTTGGTTTGAATAGAAGGATTTGATTTAATGTGAAAATTTTTGTTCTAAGTATTGAATAAAATTGGGAATCAATTTTTTTTAATGATAATAACGTTAGTATTGGTTAATAAATAGATTCCAATGCAGTAACCAAATAAATGGAATAAGATGAGTATATATTGCATAGAAATGAAATGTAAATTATCACATTTGGTTGGAGCTAATTTTTAGAAACATATAAATGTTGAATCAGTAAATATTAAATTCCATTTAATATAAGAATTCAAAGGTGGAAGATTTACATTTGGATTGGAAATTTGATAGTTATTAATTAAAAGTGACCATTGAATAAATTTATGTAAACGTGATATAATGTAAATAGATGGGGATCAACTTTTATTTATGTGGTCAAGGGAATTTAATTTCTATAGTATGATAATCGAAATTAATGGAAGTTGGAATAGCTAATTTATAGGTTAGTTGAATTTAGCTAGAATATGTAGATATTGAATGATAGTAAAAATTTAATGGATATAAAAGTTTCAATTATACATGGAAATTCATACTCGCCATAAAAGGTTAATTGAGACCAAAGAAGTAGTATAGGAATCTAACCTTCTTTATAAATTTGGATTTATTGCAATAGTTAATTTCATAAAATAAAGGTAAAGCTAATTCAAATTTAACTGGACCATTGTTGGTATAACTTTAGAAGCAAGATTTATTTATGATTTGAGTATTTAATTCAACAAGTGGTATTTACGACAAATGAAATAGAATTGAACGTAAAATATTACGTTATTAAATGGAAATGGAATTTGTAAACATTGAGTGAAATTTTAAACTAATGTTAGTATTCGTCGTATTTACAACAATAACTTTGAATAATAGAAAGGAAGTGAATATAATAAATTAATCAAATTTATAGTGTTGAATTCAATTGGATTGGGATTAATAAATAGTTAAGAAAAACAAGGGTTATTAATAATTTGGAATTTAATTATGGTAAAAAGGCTAATTGCAATCAAGATAATGAGTTGAAATGGAAATCCAATTATTTATTTATTTAGATTTTGTTGAGAGTATAAGGGTATAAGTTTTAATAATTGGGTTTTAGAATAAAATTTTAATTTCCTAATAATAAGAAAGTGCGGATATTAACGCTGCAAATTAATATACTTATACATTTTAATTCAAATCCAAGCGTGTTAAATCAATAGGAACTGATTGAATTATTTTAGTAATGAAATTTGGCTAATAATAGAAGTTGAAAAATAAAATTGGTTTTTATGATTTATTTAATTTATTTAATAAATATTAAAAATAGCCATTTTTGTCACGGACTCGGATTTCGACGAAACCAGTTTCATCGGATCCGTAATGTTGAATTATAATAATGTTTCAAGTTTCGTAGCGATCGGACTTGTCGTTTGATCGTACGGACTCGAAACGCCTTGAAATTTACGCATTTTGAAATCAATTTGAAATTTTTGTTTTTTTTACATAACTTCTTCATACGATCGAATTTGGTCGCGAAACTTTTTCCATCGCGTTCAGAATATTTTAAAACACCTATTTGGATATATAGTTTTAACAAATTTGGCTCCGGAGGCATAGCAGGCTTTTTGGACCATGGTTTGTCACGCACGTTCGCGTATCCAGTCTAGCTACCCTACCTCTAGCCTATCTATAAATATACAGCTATAAACCCTAGCTCCTTTCTTTTTCATTTGCTGTACTTTAATTTCTTCACTCTTTTCTCTTTCCCAAATGTATACATTTCAGATCCAATTCCAGATCCATCCACAGTTCAAAATCAAAAGTCAAAACTCAAAAATTTCAGAAAATTCCAGAAAAAATATATGTTGAAGTATTCGATACGCGTAAAATACTGGTGAAATTCGTTTTTCAATTGGAGCTGTCGTTCATCCAGAATAAATTCAAACAGCCCCAAAACCGTTCATCATCGTCGCGCAAAACTTTATCGGATCGAGATTCTGTTTCTGTGTTTTGGAGAGGGAACCGAGGGGAGCGCATCTATGTAATTTGTTTGGCAGTTAAACGGTTGGATCGTCGGGAATTTTTGGCTAGGGTTTACAGAACATGGTGCGGCTGCGTGTAGTGTGTGAGTTACTGTAGGAGAGTTGAGGTGGTGACGTGGCTTGAAGGTGAATATGTGTCGTTTTCTATTTATTTTCAATTTGAATTCAATCATCATTTTTCGCCATAACTTTCTCATACGAAGTCGGATTCACACGAAATTTTTTTTGTTAGGATCGTAATTTAATTCCGGACTCGATGACGCTGGTTTGGACGAATTCTGAGACGGGCGAATTTTTGGGTTTAAATCGGGTTTGAATTCGATTTAAATTCAAAAGGTGAGTGTTTTAACCCACTCACAACTATTAGAAGCTTTTATGTTTGTTAAATAAATTTTAAAAATGAATAGAAATTTATTTATGAGCTTTTGGCATGTTATTTCATTCATATCTGTTGAATTGCATTTTATTGAATGTAACTGTTAATTTAATTGATTTATTGCGTGTTAATTGGCTGTTAGAAATTTTTGTTTGCATATGAACTGCTAGTTAACAGTTATGTCAATTATCACTGAATATAAATTGTTAGATTAATAGTTGATAAAATTTAATTTGAATAAACTGCCAGTTATCACCTGTTATATATGATCATATATATAATTGTTATTGATTGATATTGATCGATGTTTGTGATTGGATGATGGATGTGTTATTGAATGGATGTTTTATTTGATATAATTAAACTGCAAGTTAGTATGCATTTTTCATTTCATTCGGGATTGCGGTTTGAAATGATATACAATCGCAGTTTTATTTTTAAATTGCGGATTGAAATGATAAATATCCGTATCACTTGACCATAGGATAGAAAACTATATACAGGCACCGCGGTCTATATATAACTATTTTTAATGTGATTTCTATGGTTTGGATGGAATACGGTTTATAAAAAAATCTTAAATTTTATACTGAATAAATGTTTTCTTCCATATTTATATACATATGAAGTTGAAATTTTGAAATTAAAAGGTGAATAAATTTCTTTATTACAAATGGAAGAAAATTAAGAAAATGGAGTTGATAATTCACATCACATGTTTAAATGTTAAGTTTGGAACTTTAAGATATGATATTTATAATTGGATTTTCCCAAATAAATTGAAATGAATATTCTAGTATAAATTGAAATGGGAAAAATATTCTGGTATAATTTGCATTGGAAAATATATATGTTTTATTTCTAAAAATTGGAGCTCATTTATTTATGGGTTTATGGGTATATGCAAGGCTAATTAATAAAACATTTGATTTGTAGAAAGAAAAAAAAAACCCCAACTTTAGTTTTGAAATATAAATACTCCAAATGAATATAGGCATATAGGTATATAAATTGAAATGATTTTTGGAACTCAAGAGTGATATTTAAGTTATGGTTTAGACTTTAAAATAAAGAATTTTATTTATAAAACCGTAGAAATTATTTCTTTACAAAGTAAACTTTAAAAGTTAAACCATTTACTCTATATACCGTTGAATATCCAAACCATTTGAGTTTCAAAAGTTATGGTTTGAAATTATGGATTTCAAAATATTATGCCTGAAAATATTTGGGTTTCAGAAGTTATGAAGTTTAAAGCATTATGATTTTGGAAAACTATATTTGGGATAAACGATGTCATATTGGTTTGGGTTTTAAAAGAAGAAATGATATCGTAATATTATGGTTTGAAATGGATTATATTCTGGTTTTAAAGTATAAACTATTTTTAAATGACCGCGGTGTTATAATAACGATGGGTTGGCAAAGAGACCGGGATCGGATATGGACATACTCTCTGTCGATACCGAAAACCACTTTGACTAACCGTGTACGCGGTGGAGATTCCAGAATGAAGTAGGTGGTGGCGACGTTTCCTGTAAGGTAAATACGTGGACCCAACTTCCGTGAGTTGGCATAAGGTGGCTAAAACAGGAGCGATTCTCAGGCCAATGAGGTCATTCCTCTGATCGGACGCTCCTCTTCGATATTATACTTTGACTTGGATTTGATTCAGTGGCCACTTCTATATTTTGATTTTGGGGAGTTAGTCTGAGGTGGGCGGTAACTGCGGCTACGCGTTTCCACCAGCCTGGATAGCAATTGGTATATCTACCCTGGCATTGCCTAGTTGTGCCGTGTCACCTACCATATCGAGCCTTTACTACGAGTTTCTATTTGTGTCGTACCTATGGAGTATCCTCTGGTAGCCTCCCGATCAGGAGGTATTACGGTACTGTATAGACTATTGGCATTATTTGTGTTAAGGGGAATATTGGGTCACTCCTTAACGCTATTTAAAAGTAAGTTTATTTTATAAATAGACACTATTATAATAGCGCAATATACTACATAGTAAATAGTTTAACGGATCCTTAGGAGATGTAAATCCCGAACATCTCTTGAGTTACTGTACTCATATTTATATTCTGTTTATTTAACTCACATAAGATATTCTAGTCTGACTCGGGTGTTTTGTCTTTTCAAATTCGCTCGGGTCAGTCTGAGCGTTTCAGGATAGCAGATTTTAGCTTTGGAGGACGAAGACGAAGAATCAGTATTATTTTATGTATAGTTTTACACCACACTCTTTCTATTCCGCTGCATTGCTTGTATTGGTATGTGTAACTCTGATATTTATGGTAAAAGAAGAATCGAGCTTTTGTAAACTGTTTATGAACTGTATATTTGTTATTATATTTTATCCTTCCGCTGTGAGATTCTATTTTCGTTTTAATTCTTCTCTATTTTCTTATTTACCCCATAACAATCCGCCATTACGTATGCTTTGAATTGGCACGTGTGTCGGTTTAAAGTGTGTGGAAAGGCGGGATGTTACAACTAGCATAACCACACAACGATGAAGAAACCGACCGTTGATTGTATAACTTTGATAAGAAATATGCATTTAACATTTTTGTTAATATTACTTAAACATTAAGTGATAATATGTTGCAAAAGAATAAATTGAGATTTGAATCTGAAAATATGAATTTCAAACTTAAATATTAATCAAAGCATTCAAAATTATCGATTTAAAATTGAAATTTTAGAATTTGAAAATCATAAAAAAATTGAATTTGGAATCTTTGATGCGCGAAGTAAAAGGAGGAAGTTTAGGGAAACCGCGATGAGACAAGATCCACGTTTTTAGAGAAACCGCGATGAGACAAGATCCACGTTTTTTTTGCTTCAGAAAAATTGATTTTGGCCGGTGACAGTAAACAAACCTCCCTAACTGTCGGTTTGATAATGCCATAAAAAGGAAGATATCTAAATATTAAATATATCGCTAAAAATTAAAATTTCTCGTGCAATGCATGACTAATTAGTTGATACAAATGTAATAATAATTAGATTTGTTTTTTTTTAATATATAGTTTATATTAGGTTTAATCATTTTTACTCTATGATAAAAATTAAGTATGTTATTTTTGTTCATATAAATGAGTTATGTATTTTGTTGCTGTTTAAGATTTAATTCTACTGAATATATAAATGAACTTCAATTAAATATATAATTTTATTAATTTAAAATTTGTAATCTATTAGTTTTTTTAAGGTAGGTTTTTATAAATACAATTTTAAATTAGATATCTCATGTTGGTACGATAAATAAATCTAGAAAATGGTTCGATATTTTACAAATTATAAAAACTTTGTAACAAATATCGAAATATTCATCTGGGATGAATGCGTATTTCAAAGAAATTTGTTGGCATTATTTTGAGTTGTATATAAATAAGAAAAAAGTTGAAAGTGGGAATTAAATTTAAAATATATGAAATCGTATTATTATTTCAATTTTATTAAAATATATTTAGTTTTTAACTTGGTGTTTCATATTTCATTAATCTCCCTTTGTAATAGACGTTGAAAAATAGAAAATATTTGTCTCAAAATTATAGTTAATAAACAATAACTAATTATTGTCGTAAATATTTATTTTGTGATTCTTTAATCTAAACAAGAAAAAGGGTTAAAATACTTAATGCAATTATGTATCATGAATAGCTACATATAATTAAATTTACTATTATTATCGGAATCTAAATATCAAACTGATATATATATATATATATATATAGTTTTATAATAATATTTTTGAAATTTCAGCAAATTCAGTGATAAGTACAGAAAAAATTCCAATATATATTTTATAAATAATATATTATTATTAAAATTTAATAATGAATCATTGACTTATTTTTACATGTTGAATACTTATACTTAATTATATCCGAATATGAAAAAGAACGAAAGTTCAATAGGTACATGAACTATTTTTTATGACTCAAAGCAGTAACATATATCTTTGATATGAAACAAATTGAAACATAAAAATAATAGCTTGATTAGATATTTTAAATTATGAACACCTATAATGTAATATAATCGAAGGAGAGAAAAAGATATCACTTCTATTTGTTACACATGTCAAAATTTTTGAAGAAAACAAAATGAAATAGAAAAGAAGAAAAGGGAAAAGTAGAAGAAGAAACAAATAGCTATTAAGGATTACAACTTCATTAATGTCTGAATTGATGAATCAACAATAAATTACTGATATTTATGGCTACATTGCTTAAAGCATAAGTAATTATACAATAGAAAAACTGTTGGAATACTGAAATGCGAAGATATAGGAATTTCGCTGATTTATTCCATAACATGTAATAATGATCTCTTAACAACCCCATCAAACTCATAGGCGTAGCAACTATAGTTTGCTAATGCAAGAAACAATCAGAGAAGAACCACCAAGAACTAATGTCATTCGAGGCATCCAAAAATTGTGAAACCAATTGGCCAAATGTTGTTGTAGAGTAATATAAAATAATGGTTTGACCTGATTGGTAAGTTGATGTCTACAAAGAGGACAACAATGAATCTAATATCCGAAGTTGAAATTCGAGAAAGGAAAACGGGAACAAGAAAATTCCTATTGAATTTGAAGTGAAATTACAATCTAGATTAGAAGAGTAATTTCAATTAAAATTTAAAGTCGGAATCCCAAAAAAGTGAAAATAGAGACAAGGAGTACCTATAGGATTGGAAGAGTATTTTCAATCAATATTCATTACTATCGTTGTTAGAAGACCGACGCCTATTAGAGAAGAACTAGAATTTGAAATCTAAAGCTAGAACGAACCAAATTGCATTATTTTTACTACGATTGAAACTTGCTCTGATGCCATGTTGAAATTATTGAAGAAGAAAAAATGAAAAAAAAAGGTGAGGTGAAGAGAAGAAGAAAAAACAAATAGCTATTAAAGATTACATCTTTATTGACGACTGAATTGATATTTCAACAATAGATGACTGATATTTATAACTACTTTGCCTAGAGCGTAAGTAATTATACAATAGGAAAATTATTATAATATTGAAAAGTATAGATATTGAAACATCTCTGATTTATTTCTTGACATATAATAACGATCTTTTAACAACACGCATGCGCGCGTGCACATATGAGTGTGTGCGCGCGCATGTGTACGTATGTGTGTGTTATATGCGTGTGTGTAGAAAATACTATAGGAAAAGTAGTATGAAGGATAAAGTTCGTCAATTTTTAGCTTCAACGATACGCTCTCAATTTTTTAGTTAGAATGACAAACTTTTCAATATAATATAGCAGAAGGACATTTTTTTAGCTTCAAGTACAATACTGCCATGTATTATCTGTTTTGTGTACTGCAGTAGCAGTTTTGAAGTATTTGATATTTTTTGATTTGTAGTAGTATTTTTATAATTTGCAATATCATTTTGTTGGTGGAGTGTGTAATCTTAGACTACAATGCTATATTTTTGAGGAAAATGTGTGATCCCGTATAATAGAGGTGAGCACACATGTAAATATGTATATATCATAGAATACAAGATGCTGCCAACATGCATAGCAAGTAGCTAATCAAAGTGCAATAATAAAGAGAATAACTCAAGTACCCTTAGAATGAGCTCCAGCAAAGTCATCGTCCATTACACCCCAATATCTAGCTCTTGGCAAGGTAACCATCCGGTATTGAGGTGTTAGAAGTACCTAAAAAACTATGGAGCATCTCAGAGCCAATGATACTAGAAACCAACTCCGTCTGAGAAGGAATCACCACGCTACAGACTCGGAAGAAATGGAAATGCAAATGATCTGGAATGGAAAGCGCCATTCTGTAGACTTGGTAGAAACCGGCAAGACTATAATGCTATTTTGTAGTAGTATTTTATGAGTTGTAATAATATTTTTAATTGAACTAAACAAGAATAAAATAATACTATATAATATGAATTTTGTTCAACTTTTTTTGTTGTATTTTACTTGTAATAAAAATTACAATTATTTTATCATTTTATTTTATTTTTTAATACTCATTATGCTTTTTTTTTTTGAACTGGTACTTTACATACAACAAATCATTGGGACAACATATTCCATGTCAAATAAACGTTCGAAAGCAAGTTTCGAACTTGTGACATCCTGCACCAAAGTCGAATCAATTAACCACTTGGACAAAGATGTTTGTCAATACTCATTATGCTTGTAATAGCAGCTTTTAAATTGTAATTATTATTTTTTGAATTGTAATAGCAGTATATATACATTTAATAGTATTTATGAATTATAATAGCAGTTAATGAATTATAGTATGAATTATAGTAGTAGTTTCTGAACAAATGTACCATTTTAATAATGAAGTGTAAAGTTATTATGTTTGTAGTAATAGTTTATGAATTTTTGTTTTTTTTCAATTGTAGTGGCGAATTTTATACGCATTTTATGTTTTTTATAGTATCAGTAAATGATATATACACATATTGATAGTAGTAATTTTATATACATTTTGATAGTGGTAGTTTTATAATAGCAGTTTTATACACATTTGATAGCAGTAGTTTTATACACATTTGATAATAGTAGTTTCTTGATAGTATATATTCGATAGTAGCAGTTATATATACAACTGATAGTAGAAGCTTTTTAATAGTAGATATACATTTAATAGTAGCAGTTTTATACATATTTGATAGTAGCAGTTTTTTTATAATAGATATAAATGATAATGTGCAGTATCAATTTTTTTTTAAATTAATGATGCACTTTTCTTTATGTATAATAGGATATATATTGATAGTGATATGAAGGAGTAAACTTAAATTTAAAAAAACAGAGGTATATGTATATTTTACTTTATAACGACATTAATATTACCGCCTAATACCATTTTATTTAATAAAAGGAAACTGATACTACATAGTAGCAGTGTCGAACTTATTACTAAATTTCAGATTTTGTTGATTGTGGTAATGTTGGGAGCGATGGTGAGGCTGGTGGTACAGGTGATGGCGGGGGATGGTGGTGCAAGGAGTGGTGATTGGTAATTTTTGATGGTTTGTCCTTATAACTATTTTTGGAAGAATGTTTGTCCTCGTAGCTAAAATATAGAAGTTGTGTCATTGAGGCTAAAAGAATATTAATTTTTGTCATTTAAACTAATTCCCTGAAAATACTATATGGACTTAAATGTTAAATTGTGAGAGAGATTTAAAAGAAATAATTTTATAAATAAAGCAATGCTAATAACTCATTTAGCTAATATATTGAGCCACCATACAGTATATATGTCACCGGCTCAATTCCTGATGGCATCAAAAATTGTTATTTCAAAAGTTATTTCATTTGCTTAATAGTATTTGCAATACTATTATCTTATCAAAACTATAACTCGTAAAATATGGAAAAAAAAATATTAAGAAAAAGCAAATTTTCAAATAATAAGATATAAGATTAAGATGCAAAATATTTAAAGAGAATTAACAAGAATCTTGGGAAATGATAAAATTAATAGTAGGCCTGTCAATGGATACATATGAATGTAGATAGTATCATATCCGCATCGGCATCATTTTTGGATATTGGATATTTACGTCCAATCCCACTAACTATAAACGTATGAAACATAAACACACACGACGACAATAAACAGTTTTGATGAGCAAATATGCATTAAATGTGAATAAAATAAACTATTAACTTAATAAATTAAGAAAATATAAATCTTTTATTATAATAAAATACAAAAAAAATTATAATATTAACAAAAATTAAGTGGATAATTTTTCGACACAGACGCCTTCACATTTACATCGTATCCCTTTTTTCGGATATCGAAAACTTATTCGATGTTCGGATACAAATACGGACATACTCCGTATTTTTGGATATCCATTGACATCCTTAATTAGTGAAAGGCTTCTACTTTGTTGTTATATCGACAATTGTATTCAATTTATCTTGTTGTCTATATCTCATATCGATCGATATATTTATAACTATTATGCAAACACAGATATATATATATATATATATATATATATATATATATATATATATATATAACACTGTTAATTTCTCATATCATATTTAAATTTAATAACTAATATTTCATGAATGTTAATTTAATTAATTTATAACAATTATAAATTAATTAAATTGTTTGGTTAAAAGAAAATTCATCATATTGGTTGTGTAACTCTTGGTGTAAATTCCGTTAGCAATTAACATCGAACTATTTGCATGTTACCGTTCACACGTCACTTATTAGGTGGTGTGACATTATGGCCAAATTTATCGTTTGTTTAGTTTCGGTAAATTCTAATTTTATTTTGATAAGCGTTACCCGGTTGTGATATTTTATTTACACCAATTCTTTTTTTCAAAACTGTATCACTTTGGACTTATGAAATTTGGTTATATTTAAAATTCCAACATCGTTCATATTCAACTATATAGTACAAGTACAAAGTTCTTGTTTAATAATAACAATTACTATCTATCATAATGCTATGGCCAAAAACTTTGACTTTGAGTTGACCGTGATATTATCCCTATACATCTAAGGAGACGAACCCTCTCTTGAATAGTGCTTCACTTCCAATACTTCCAGTCGACCTAACTATAGTCGCAATATGGTTGACATAGCCATGATTTGAATATAATCAAAGCAGAGCTTCCATATTAAAGATCCACGGTGTTCTTCAGTCGAGAGAATGGTGTAAATTAGTTATATCGATATTTTCTGTTTGACCTTAGTTATATTAACCAAAGAAAACTATCGAGTGAGGCATTTCATATTTATCCAATAACTATCAGTATACAACCCCTTGGTGCCCTCAATAGTCATGGGTAAAACATTGTTCAACATTTGAAGAGCTTACGTACTCTAGTCTCAACGAGTACATCGATATCCAGCCTTGATGCATCTTGAGTAGGAACAATTAAAATGGTATATTTGTTTTCATCGTGATAAATTACTCATGGTTACAACACTTTGTAGCTACTATTATAAAATATACCATTTATGAATTTTCTATTAAGTATACTTTTAATTAAATTAATTAATAAAATATAGTAAGTCAAGTATATAATAGAAAGAAAACATCTTTATTTCAAACAAGTTTGATCAACGAGTTCAATATATGTAACAATTACATAATTGCCTCTTCAGCACACCCATAACTCTATCAAGGAGTTCAATAGAGGAGTAGAGAAGTTATTTTTAACATGGAAAGTTTTTGAGAATTTCTGTAATCGCAAAAGATGGGAAAAAGGAGCATGTTTAAATGAATAACCGACTAAGGGTGTGTTTGTAACGAACGAAAACGGAAAATCTCAGTGGGACATTTGAGCACGGAAGTTGAGTAAATGTGGAATGCGTTTGGGAATACGAACAGGGTATTTGAGCGGGGTATTTAAGTTGTGTGATTTTTAATTTAATCGATTTATAATTCATTAATTATTATTTTCATTGTGCAATATGAGTTTAATAATTGAAGATAATAAAATTAAATTACTCGAATTTTCTTTAAAACAAACTAATACATTTTAAATTCCAATACATGGAAAAAAAAAAACAACAGACGACTACTACAGAATTAGGTCAATTGATACATCATAAATCCTTATACCTCATCATTATGTATCCACCACATCCATGTTTGTGGAATGTTTGCGAAAAATCTGAATAATCTTCTACGGTTGAACAGATAAAACAGCAGACAATATAGAATGATAACGCTGCATGGCGTTGGTGAAACGTTCCATCTGAATGATCGATCGTTCAACGATAGGCCGGTTGGAGCTGCCATGCTTGGTATGTCTACTGCGTTTGGGTTGAACGAGTGTAGTATCACGGACCATCTAGCATCTGCAACAGTTAATGGATGAGATTTGGGAGTAGGTGGTATTAGATATTTGTACGTGCCCTTAATTTTGCAGGCTTGCAGCCTCAAAAAGCATATCCAACTCTCTGAATTCGAGGAAGTATTTTTTCTGTATCTCTTATATCTTATTGCAATGGTGTTCCACAATTCTTCGAAACCGTCCAAATGTTCATTTTCTTCATCCTACATCCTTCCTGCAATTTGCAGAAAGTTGTCACAACCGGTGCAAGAATGATTTAGGTTGTCTCATTTGTTTTTCATCTGTGTGTGGGACCAGTCAAGGTTCAACCTATCATTAAATGCAGCCGCTACTGCTGCATAAAACCTGCTGATTGAGCTCCTTCTGTCTAGTATAAAGTCAACGCATAGATCTATGAAAGTTTCTTTTTTTTAGGTGTTCATAAAGCAATGGACTGGGAGTATGCAGAAGCAATAGTAGAATCAGAAGAGTGTATCATACTGAAAAATAAAAATTGCAAAATATATAAAAAGTCTCAGAAAAATATATGTTATAGACAAGAAAAGTAAACGTAACAGCAAAATAATACCTGAAAATATGCTTGAGCGTTCGGTAGAGATTGAGAAAGGGGAGGGTTGTGAGCTGCTTATGTTGATATGGGATAGCAGGGAGGGGGAGTTTTGGGGGGCAATGATGATTAAACGGAAGGGAAGGAGTCCGAAGTAAAACTATCCGTTGGAGTGAAACGACACGACGCGAACGTTTCTCTTCACTCCAATCAGCCCGATGTTTCGTTTGTTGGAGTTGATACGTTGGGGCATTCGACGCGTCGAGTGCATCACCAACGCAAACCTGGTTAATTTTTTTGTGGACGGCACCAAACTTTCAAGGCAACTAGATATTTCTAGAATACGATGGGCCGATTTCGTTTGATAAATTTATGCTTAAGCCTCTTTTTGCGGAAAAAAAGTTAAAAGTTACTAGAATTGTATAGAAAAAAGCATTGTTTTTATTAATGCATTCAACTTTTTATCCACCTGCAGCATCGAATTGAAACTAATGAAAATTTAGAGCAAATCTTTTTTGTCAAAATTAAATAGCTGAATGGTCTGTTCGGCCACAGCAGAACGTCTTTTATTTTTTTTATTTTTTATTTTTTATTTTTTTGATATTCATTCAAGGATTTGAAATGGTATCATAAATTCATAATGGTTAGTCAGGTCATCCTGTATCAGCCTAAATTAAATTGAATGACACATATGGAAGTAGCATGTCATCCTCCACATCACTGTATCCCCTTTATATCCATATTAGTATGTATAATAATCCTGTTAATAAAGTGATTAAAGCCAAATGTCATCCCAATCTGCTACCTAATCAACTATCTAATCGCAAAACAGCCCACGCCTATTGACTAGCTAATGACTCATATAATTAACATACATGATACATGTAGTTTTGGAGAAATCATTATTCTAATCGATATATCGAAATCCAAAAAGCAACATCATCACTGACTGATAACATCCATTAACTACCAACCACAACCTCGATCGATGATTCGTACTGCGTGACTCATCATGCCTTTGTTGGAACTTGGAACTCCTAATTAATTAATCTAAAAACGTGTGTTAAAAGCAACTTTTATCGGTTAAGAAGATAATATAAATTAAGCTCAATGTATTACATGTTTCTATCGGCTATGTAATCACTTTTCTTTTGATATAAAGTTTATGATTTAATATACTGTGTGCTTACCAATTATTGTCATGGATGGATTAGCTTACGATATCACACACTTTGTAATTTAATAACCTGATTAAAAGCTAAGCTAAGCTAAGCAGAGAAAGCACATAATTGCTTTGTGCTTCCAATTAGGGAACTGCTTGTTTTGCTTATTTTATTAGTGACTGGTTAATTAATTTAGAAGAAAGTTAGAGAATAAGTTATGATCTTAATCCTTATCTAAATTGAACTGACTGGGTAGGCTGAGATCATCAATAATGTGATCGCATTAAATATTAATTTTAATTACGCCGACGCACCATCTTTTTATGTGTGGGACTTGCTTGTGTCATGTTATCCAGTAATGCATTGTGTTCATATGATTCTATCTTCAGATTCCACTTTGGGATAATTCTATCTTGAATTTAGAAACCAAAATGAAATGAATGATCCCACTTTTGGGATTATTATTTGGACGATAGACGCCCGCTACTTATGCCAAATCGTGCACATTGAACATGAATCAGTTTGGAAATGTATTCAAAAATTCATTTATGTGTGATAGAAAACGTATACACCATATTGAATTATTTTTCTATTTATGATATGGCATGGGGCTTAGTATCATATTGATTTATATCTCCCCTTTGACCGACTTGGGAGAATAATATAATCAAAATGCAACAAATGAATAAAATATACTAATATTTTCGAGTTAGCATAGATAGTATGCTGCTATTATCATTCAAATTTATGTTTGCAGCCATCAAAGTCGACGACCAACTACCGTAGGAACTCTGTTGACTCCTATGGTTTAAGTGTTTTCAACTGTACATTAAAAATACAAAAACAGGTATATACGACCAAAAAGATAAACCGTATGACAAAAAAAGCCAACATGCATGGTTAAATAGTATAACTGAATGACAAATAATCAGTTTAGTAAAAACATACGATGCGACCACTAAATAGTTATGTTCATAAAATATATGACTAAAGTCGACTGAAAAGACGAGGCACTTCACGTTATAGGCCGATGCATTTAAGATTGGGGAAGTATCTATTTGTGCAAGATGAGAAACAATTTTCCTAACTCAGTCCATGACGGTCAAAATCTTTTCAGCGAGCACACCGTTTGTGCATAGAACCAAATCGTTGTCCAAAAGACCGTAAAAAAGTTCTCTTTCGTCATTTAGACCCATTTGGGAAAAGATGTACCATCTTGAATGATATCAAAGACAACTACCAAGGTGGTTCTAAATCCCCGCCTTCTGCCATCAGCTTAACAGAATCCCCTTTGAAACTTTGGTTGCACATTCCGTGGAAAACATTCAGCATATGGATTTTATCAATAAATAAACTCTTTTTAATTAATTAATAATGAGGAAAAAATCGTTTTCAGAATTTGTTTACTAAATTAAATAATTCGTAGAAAATTAGAAAATGTGACTGAAGAACGTTTTTCGAAATTTCGACCTTTCGACACCAGAAATTTGTCGGGAATGCTGTTCATCTTTGTGCACCATATGTACACATAAATAATAGATAATTAATTAAATAATAATACACTTGTAAATAGATTATCTTATGTTAATTATAATTAACGGGTGATGTGATAATTCATAACTTTAAAAATAATAAGCACTATATATAAAAATATATATTATTAAGCGTTGTCATATCTTAATATTTTCATAATTAGACATCATTATTCATCACGAGCTTAAAGATTTGACTAGAGAATGAGGGGAGATGTGATAAGAGAGAGAGGTAGGAGGTGACGCGAAGTTTCAAATATCATGATATATTTTGTTAAATCATAAAGGGATTGTTTATTAATTTTTCCCAAATCTTTTTATCTATAAATATACATCCATATGCACACATTCTCTTTTGCTTTCTCCTCTTCACTTTCTAAAACCTCTTCTTCAAAATATTCATGGCTTCCAAAAGTTTGCGAAAGTTAAAAAAATCAAGTTTTTCCACTTTAAAACACTTTTTCTTAGCTAAAACTCTTCTCTACCACCTTACATAACCTCCTTCATCAAGCAACTACCCACATTCCCAACCTCCTCCATCAAGCAACTACCCACATTCCCACCCAACACCTCAGGCCGAGCCAATAGACCATCAAGCCGAGCCCATTAGTTGCTAAAAATCCAAGAAAGCAACTTCCTTTTCGAGCTCTAGGGTCAGTAGCAAGGTCTAGTGAAAGTTAGAGTTGAATCCGTGGAATTTCGGTGAGCAAACTGCCTAATTTTGGAAAATGTTTTTACTTTATTATCAAGTCATTATTATAATGATAATATAGTGTAAAAGTGGAATGGTAATCATGTGTTTGACTATGATTTGGATGGTTTGTTATGGCTTGATTTGGTAGTGGAAATCGATGTTATATTATAAAGTTAGTAAGCATGTATAAATGGATGTATACTTGCAGCCTATGATGAAGATGGGTTGTGTTAGTAATGTTTTAATTGTAAAACACGAGCTATGGCATGAGTTTGGTAAACAAAGTTGGCTACTTTGTGTAATTGCGACGGATTTGAGATCCGGTAAGGATCGAAGTTGTTTTTCGAAGTTTAAAGTTTTGATAGGATTAAAATTTGTAGCTTTAGTTTCAAAGGTTTTTTTTCTTTTAAATTTTCCGAATAATGTTTCAAACCATGAAAAAAAAGTATGGGGTATGAAGTGGTTTGCTAAGAATAAGTTAGAGCGAACTGTGCCCATAGCGATAGTCGCCATGGATGTAGTTAGATGAAATTTATCAATTTTAGTCTCGAGTAGTTTTAACTTGAAATTGTTTTGTAAAATTTTCAAAACAAACTTAACTAGTAATTAAAAATAATTAGATTTTGTAATTTAATTAATTAATTAGTTAAATAAAAAGGTAATTAGCCTTAATTAGTACTTAAGAAGGTAATTAGTAATTAATCAAACTTAAGTTAATGACTATTGTTTGATTAATTAAGTTTTAATTGGTATTTAACATGGTTAATAAGTAATTAATGGTTAATAATTATTTAATTAAGTCAACTGGTTAATTAACTATTATTTAATTAATATTTTAATTAATTAGGGTTTAACTAATAATGATTTGATTTAACCTTAATCAAGATGCATTAGGAAGTTAATTATGGCCTAACTAAGTTCATTAAGTCTAAATTGATTTTAATTATGATTTAGTCTTGATTTATTTGGATTAATTAAGATTTAATTAGGGATTAAACCAATTTATTTATTTAAATATTTTCCAAAGGCGATTTTAAATTAAATCGAATGTGTTTTAAACCAATATTCTTCTCAAGGTGAATTGATTCTAAATCAAATGATCTCTTGTCTGAACCATTAAGTAGCCGAATAAATTATAGTAGTGATTAAAAACGTTGGCTCGTTTATGGAAAGTAAGTGGTTTGTGTTTAGCACGAATGTTGGATATCAAAATTATGATAAACATGAGGAGGTTAACTTCGGTAAGCAGGTCATGGTAACTTAAGTATGGATTGTGTTCACATATGTTAATCTTCCATATGATAGTGAAGTCGTTCTTTATCAATAACTTGACCCTTTTAAATTATCAAATGTTGGTTTGAAGAGATCAATATCGGATGACAAGCTGTTATCCAAAAACCACTTCAAACCAACGTAAATGTTCGAATTGGAAGTATTGAAGTCATGATCAAGATTCAAGACTCGAAGTGCAAAGGCTATTTTCTTCTAACCCAGAGGGTGATTCCGAAACGGGTGTAGCAGAAATGGTACTTTCGGTTCGTTCATCTCCTGAACGACTTGTATGGACGAATGCTTACATCATGTCGACATTGGAAGGCAATATTAGCATTCCAAGAGGGAAGTTCCATTGAAAGGTAAAACGTGGCCACAAGCCTCATCAACCGGCAATGACTAAAACATGGGATATGCAGTAAGGCCATGTGGGTCGCACCTATTAGGGTGTTGATCATCCCATCTAGAATGAGTCCTTATTCTCATTAAGTCCCAGAATGGTTGTTGATCCCAACCAATGGGGTGATCATATTCGGTACTTTTCAATAAGGGGTAGGCCAATCCTGTGTTAGTAGGGGTCGTTAGGTATGACCTCGGTACATTTTCTAGAGGTGTTCTGTGACGGGCGGTGCCCAGTCATTAGTTGGAATTCATTCTCCAATATGAGCTTTACGATTCTGATTGTAAACCTAATATGTTGGAATGTGAGATGCAAGCATTTCAACTATGCTCTCTATTTACTTTAAACCCTTAGACAGTATAATAATATCATTGATTTTATATAGAAGGTGTTTTAGTTAACATAAGGTAAAAACCTATCCGTATTTATGTGCAGTGTGGTCTTACGAGATACTCTTGTTTCCAAAAGAGTTTTCAAATCAATATTCTATTGTTTGAGTCTACTCACACTAGACCCATGTCTGACTCGAAGTTTATTTTCTTTTCCCTAAATTCTTAGGTACTCAATTTTTATGAGTGGTCAAGTGATTCGGGTTTCTCTCGAAAGCATGATGGAGGAGCTAGAGCAGGTAGGTTCATGGATAGTTTTTAATATTATTAAGTATTCTACTCTGTATGTATGTATGACCTATGTCTTTTATGGACAAGTAATGGTAATTTTCCCAGTCTAGAACTTGTATCATTGAACTCTAATGTAGTATTTTGGCTTGACTATGTAATATATTATATTATCTATTACATGTTGTTCCATGCATGGTAAGATTCTGTATTTGATTAGTCTTTCTCTTATCTTTTTTATTTATTCAACCCATAATGATTTGTCTTTCGAATGCAAGAAAGGAGGTTCATTACATTTGGTATCAAAGCATTAGGTTGAGCGAACACTTAGGCTTTGGGTTGGAGTCAACTTCGAGAGAGCGTATTTGAAATTTTTATTCGTGTATCTATATATATTCCTGATAATTAAATATCAGCTCGATAGGCTTGATTAGTGCGATCTTTTTGGGGTTATCTCATTTAAGTATTCTAAGTGTTATCTTACTATGTCCAGATGGTAAGAAATGAGCACTAGAGGAAGACGAGATAGAGGAACTAGTAGCACTATGACCACCAATGGCCGGACTCAGACTGGAAGGGTTGGAACTATCGAAGAGCCAACATCAGGGTAGCCAAGGGTGAATTTTGGAACTTTACGTAAATATTACACTAATCTGAGAGGGAAATCGTTTAAGGGAACCGAGTCTATTATAGAAGTTCAAGATTGATTGCGCAATTATGAAAAGATTTTCAAAGGTCTGGATCTATCAGATGAATAGAAGAGATTTTTAGCATCATGGCAATTGCAGGAAGGAGCCACAGCTTGGTGGGACTCACTAACAGCCAATGTTCCAAAAGAGGAGTTTACTTGGGCTCATTTTAAGGAAGCATTTGAAGATCAGTTCCTACCTGCACCTGGTAAGACTCGGATGTACAGAAAGTTCCTGGACTTGAAGCAAGGAGATTCATCTATAGTAGAATATGAGATAAAGTTCACGGAGACATCTTGTTTTGGACCAGAATTGATAAACACCGTGCTAAAGAAAAATGAGATGTTCGTTTTGGGAATGAGGAAGAATTTCCATGAGAGGATGACTGCCCATGTTAAGGGTTCATTTATGGACTTGGTAGACATGGCATTAAGGTATGAAGTTTTGGACAAGAAGAAGCATACCACAGTAGCAACAAATGATAATGCCAGCAGCAATAATTCAAACAAAAGGAAGTTCAACCCGAATTGGAGTAAACAGGGTAAAGGACAAGGAAATCCAGGAGGCAATAAGGGGAACAAGTTTAAGGATACCACTACTCATATCTGTAAGTAGAAGGGTCATATTGCCAAATTCTGTAAGGACTTTGAAACTTCCAAGCAGCTAACAAGACCTATCTCTCCAATGGTCCAAAAGACATTATGCTTCAACTATCACCGGCATGCTTATATGATAAAGGACAGCTCACTCATAAAGAAGGTGCAGTAAGCTAAAGTGTCTGCGGTTAAGGACACGCCATCAACCTTAGGAGATGTGAAAGGAAAGTGTATTCTTGAAGGTACCATATTAATTAATGGCATTTATGTTCAAGCATTGTTTGATACTAGTGCCTCTCATAGCTTTATTTCCTTAGAATCAGTAGACAAGTTTCACCTCATTCCTAGTATTGTAGAAACCCTATGTGCATATCTAACCCCATAAGTAGGGTAACCCACTTGAATATGATCTATAAGAATGTGCCAATTTCCTACCTTTTCTATAACTTTTCTTGTGACCCGTATGTCTTAGACTTTAAAGGATTTGACATTATTTTGGGTATGGATAAGTTATCCAAGTATGAGGCTATCTTAAAATGTGATAAGAGAACTGTATCATTAGTTACCAATATAGGGACAAAGGCAAATGTATAATGTAAGAAACCCGGTATCCATATGTGTAGTTTTCTTTATGCCCTTGAAGCAGCTCAAGAAAATTTAGGGTCTATTGAAGTTGTTAAGAACTTTTCCAATGTGTTTGAAGAAGTTAAAAGCTTACCCCCTCATCGAGAAATAGAATTCCAAATTGATTTAGTTCCCAGTGTAAGGCCTGCGCTTCAACCCAAGTGAAGGATGGCCCCAAAGGAGACATAAGAGTTAGTGAATCAAAGCTAGGATTTATTAGAGAGAGGATTGATTAGACCCAGTCATTCAAGTTGGGGTTCCGCAGTAGTTTTTGTGGCTAAGTTTGATGGATCTTTAAAATATGAGGATTATAGGGAATTGAATAAGCTGACCATTAGGAACAAGTATCCCTTACCCCGTATTGGTGACTTATTTGACCAAATTCATGGAGCTACGGTACTTACCCAAATGGATCTAGCTACCAAATTTCACCAATTAAGGGTTGCTGAGGATAGTATAACCTTAACTGCCTTTAAGGGTCTAGACTTTTTCTTTGAAAGGTTGGTTATGCCTTTTAGGCTGACCAATGCACCCACATATTTCGTGGATCTTATGAATCGTGTTTTCCGAGAGGTTTAAAATAAGTTCGTGCTTTTTTATCGATGGCATTTTAATTTACTCCAAATCGGAAGAGGAACATAGATATCATTTGGAAGTAGTTTTAGAAACCTGAGGAGGCATGTTTTGAAAGCAAATTTTTTTAAATGTTATTTTTGGCAATTGAAGGTAAGATTTTTAGGGCATATTGTATCTGGAGATGGTATCTAAGTGGACCCGATAAAGGTGGAAGTAGTACAGGAATAGAAGCGACCTTAGAATCCTAAAGTTCGTAGTTTCTTAGGATTGGCGGGTCACTATAGAAGATTCATTTAGGATTATTCTAAAATCTTCTCATATTCAATTAAGTTGACTAAGAAAGGTCAAAAGTTTGAATGGACTCCAAAATGTGAGGAAGCATTTGGAGAACTGAAGAAGAGACCGACCAGTGCGCCGGTTCTTGCTGTCCTGGATGGGAGTAGTGGCTTTACGGTTTATACTGATGCATGTGAACTGGGATTGGGTCCTGTTCTGATGCTGAATGAAAGGGTGATTGCGTATGCTAGTAGACTGTTAAAGCCTCATGAATAGAATTATGCTACACATGACTTGGAGTTGTTGGCTGTAGCCTTTGCATTGAAAATGTGGAGACATTGTTTGTTAGGTAAATTCTTTCCTTCTTCATGGTTTTCTTCTTTTTTTCTATAGATATACTAGTAATTAGGATTTTCTTCTTCTTCAATTAGGTGAAAAATTCAAGCTCTATACTGATCATAAGTTCCTGAGGCATCTTTTCACCCAAAAGACCTAAATCTCAGACATCAAAGATGGTTAGAGTTCTTGGCAGCATACGACTTGGACATTCTTTATACGTCAGGAAAAGCTAATGTAATGGCGGATGCCATAAGCAAGAATGCAGTTTTGTCTCTTTTGGAAGTTACCCCAACTCTTTAGCTAAGGATAATGGAGAACTAAAGGAAGGATAGCGCTATGGAGAAGTTAATTCGAGGAGTCAAGGAAGGTCGTTGTACAGATTTTGAGATGGATCACCAAGGTGTTTTAAGAATCAAGGGAAGATTGTGGGTTCTGAATATAGATAGACCGAGACAGGAAGTATTGTCGGAATGTCACAAATCTAAATCGAGTACTCACTCTAGAGTCCATAGATGTATAAGGACATGGGGATTCTTTTGGTCGCACGAAATGAAGAAGGATATCTGCATCTTTGTGAGAAGATTAGCGAGTTGCCAACAAATTAAGGAAATGGCCGGACCAGTTCAACTTTTGGAGATCCCTGAGTGGAAATGGGAGATGATATCAATGGATTTCATAGATGGTTTACCCAAAACCGGTAAAGGAAACGAAGGAGTGTGGGTCATTGTGGACCGGTTAACAAAGAGCGCACATTTTATCCCGGTAAAGCCAACTAGAACGACAGCTTCATTGGCAGAAATTTATATGAGCAAAATAGTTCATCTACATGGAGTTCCAATAAGCATAGTAAGTGATCGAGATCCTATCTTCACGAGCCAATTCTAGGGAGCTCTGCAAACAGCTTTGAGAACGAAGTTAAGTCTAAGTACTGCCTGCCATCGTCAAACCGATAGCCAGAATGAAAGAGTTAATCGCATTTTGGAAGATATGCCGAGGGCATGTATTCTTGACTTCAGAGGATCATGGGAGGATCATATTCACTTGGTTGAGTTCTCTTATAACAATAGCTATCAAGCTAGCATTGGAATGACGCCTTATGAAGCTTCGTACGGGAGACCATGCAATTCGCCTGTGTGCTGGGTAGAATCTAGAGATTGTTTAGTTCTTGGTCCAGATATGATTATAGAGGTGACGAAGAAAGTTGAAATGGTTAGAAGAAGGACGGAGGAAGCTTAGGATCCCCAAAAGAGTTATGCTGACAAGAGAAGGAAGGATTTGGAATTCGAAGTCGGCGATGCTATGTGAAGATAACTCCCATCCAAGGAGTCGTTCGATTTGGAAAAGCTGGAAAGCTGGCACCAGGATACATTAGACCATTCAAGATCATGAAAAGGATTGGACCACTTGCTAACAAAGTTGAGTTTCCCGAAAATTTGTTAGGAGTTCACAATGTGTTCCATATGTCCCTTTTAAGGAAAAGCATGCATGATCCATCTTCATTGGTGGAAAGTTTAGTTCAGGATGACTTGGAAATAGAATCGAACCTGACAATAGTTAGTCATCTAGTCAGTATTGCGGATCAAGATGAAAAGAAATTTCAAAACAAAGTGATGGGACTGGTTAAGATTCAGTGAAGCGATGATCCCAGTGATTGCACTAGAGAAACTGTGGATCACGTAAAGGAAGCTTATCCTGGATGGATGTTAGGATAGTTGTTGTGTATGTATCATGGATGTATTGTTTTTTTGGACACTTGTAATATCTTTAGTACGAATTTTATGGTATGAATATATGATTCCTTTTGTGTTAACTCACGAAATTATTTTAAGGGGGTAGAATGTAACGACCCAGGGTTTGGTCGCTTTAACTAGGAAATTATATATCTTTTATATAGTCGATAAATAGATTTTTATTAATAAATAAAATCATTTTAATTAATTAATACTGAGGAAAAAATCATTTTCAAAATTTCTTTACCAAATTGGGGCTGAACCCAAACCCAAAACCCAATAGAAAAAGGGTCAAAATTTCACAAACTCCAAACATATCAAAGATCATACTCAAAAAGATCGCAAATGCCATTTTGGAACCAATGGAGGTAGTTTCAAGCTCCAATTCGGACGTTTGCAAAAAGTAACATTTCGGACCCAAATCCGACTAACGATGCTATATTGAAATAAAATATTTAAATATAAAAATCGTTAAATATGCGGGTTGTTACAGATCTCTCCTCCTTACAAAATTGCGTCCCCGCAATTCCTAGAGACGATATTTGTAACAACTACATACATACAATATTCAAAAGAAAAAAGGAAATAAGTTTGAGATGAAAAGACATACTCACTGTTCACAAGCTAAGATAGAAAACCCGGATAAGATCGCTCAATAAATTCTCTGGTTTCCCAAGTACAATCATTGGGATTAGCGGACCATTGAACTTTAACGAGCGACACGTCCTTGTTTCGAAGGTGTCGCACCTCTGTGTCAAGTACGCGAATAGGCCGTTGAACAATAGATAAGTCCGGTGAGATCTCAAGCTCTTGCAAATCAGGAGAAGTAATAACAGAATCCGACTCCCGAAGACACTTCCGAAGTTGCGAGACGTGGAACATGTCATGAATGCCAGATAAATGAGCTGGAAGTGAAACTCTATAAGCCACAGGGCCAATACGTTCAGTAATAGAAAATGGTCCTATATAAGGAGGAGCCAATTTCCCAGTCGTACTGAAATGCATAACCTCCTTCAACGGAGAAACACGAATAAAAACAAGATCGCCGATCGAGAACTCGAGAGGCTTCCTACGACTATCCGCGTAGGATTTCTGGCGACTTTGCGCCTCTTTCATTCTCAATCGAATAAGATCAATCTTCTCGGAAGAATCACGAACAAAATCTGGACCAAGAATAAGCTTCTCCCCAGATTCCAACCAACATGAAGGTGACAGACATGACCTTCCGTATAAGGCTTCGAAAGGAGCCATACCGATACTAGATTGAAAACTATTATTGTAGGAGAACTCTACAAGAGGTAAGTGATCCTCCCAGCTACCACCAAAATCAAAAATACAAATACGGAGAAGATCTTCCAAGATACGATTCACCCGTTCAGTATGTCCGTCAGACTGCGGATGATAAGCTGTAGAAAAATTAAGCTTTGTTCCCAAAGCTTGCTGAAGACTCTTCCAAAAATGACTCGTGAATAAAGGATCACGATCACTCACAATAGAACTAGGAACACCGTGAAGTCTCACAATTTCCTTGACATACAACTTAGCCAAATGCGAAGCTGTCCTATTAGACTTAACAGGGACAAAATGAGATGACTTGGTGAGGCGATCAACAATAACCCAGATACTGGATTGGCCTGATCTCGAACGAGGTAGGCCGTCAATGAAATCCATAGATATCCGATCCCATTTCCACAATGGAATCTCAAGAGGTTGAAGAAGACCAGAAGGACGCTGATGTTCGTCCTTAACACGCTGACAAGTTATGCAATTACTCACATAACTCGCCACATCGCGCTTCATGCCTTCCCAATAATAAAGACGACGCATATCGGCATACATCTTACTACTACCAGGATGAATGGTATATTTAGAACGGTGACAATCATCAAGAATGTCATGCCTAAGTGCAAGATCTGAAGGCACAAAAAGACGGTTCTTCTTACGAAGACACCCATGAGAATCAATGCTAAAATCCCGCAACGCCTCATCACAGAATCCAGACTCACAAAGATGAATAAGATGCAACAAATCAGGATCACGCCGCTGAGCATCGGCAATACGATCCAACAAAATAGGTCGAGCTCCCAAATTAAATAATAGGATAGGAGAATCAGAAGATGAACCTTGATTCCGAATTTCACAAAAAGATAGAGTCTCAAGAATATCCCATTCGGCAAGCATCATAGAAATAACAGCCGAATGTTTGCGACTAAGCGCATCTGCAACACGATTACCCTTACCAGGGGTATATTGGATATCAAAGTCATAGGAGGCAAGAAACTCGAGCCAACGTTGTTGTCTCATATTGAGTTCCTTCTGAGTGAACAAATACTTCAAAGATTTATGATCGGTATAGGTATGGAGAATGAAGTGCTCGCCCAACAAATAGTGTTGCCAAATCTTCAAGGCGAAGACAATGGCGGCAAGCTCAAGATCATGAGTGGCATAGCGAACTTCATTCGGACGCAGTTGCCTAGAAGCATAAGCAACTACCCAATCCTTCTGCATAAGAACAGCACCGAGACCACTACCACAAGCATCGGTGTAGACAACAAGATCATGATTCCCCTCGGGAACCACAAGAATAGGAGCATTAGTGAGAAGTTCCTTCAATGACAGAAAGGAAGCTTCACACTTGTCGGACCAATCAAAACGAATGCCTTTTCGAGTAAGGCAAGTGAGAGGAAGCACAACACGGGAAAAATCCTTAATGAACCAATGGTAAAAACCCACCAATCCAAGGAAACTACAGATCTCATGAACATTCTCGGGCCTCTTCCAATTCTGGATGGCTTCGATCTTTGAGGGGTCGACAGAAATGCCATCGGAAGATACAACATGGCCTAAGAACTTAACCTTATTCTCCCAAAAATGGCACTTGGAGAATTTGGCTCTAAGCTGACGATGACGGAGAGTACTCAAGACAATTCTCAAGTGATTAGCATGCTCGGCTTCAGACTTAGAATAAATAAGGATATCATCAATGAAGACAAGGACGAACTTATCGAGATATTCTTGGAATACTCGATTCATTAGATCTACAAAGAAAGCAGGAGCGTTCGTCAAACCGAAAGGCATAACGAGCCACTCGAAAGAACCATATCGAGTGCGGAAAGCTGTAAGAGGTATGCTATCCTTCGCGACTCGTAACTGATGAAAACCTGTGGCAAGGTCAAGCTGAGAAAAGACCTTAGCACCACTCAGTAAATCAAACATATCATCGATCCTAGGCAATGGATACCTATTTCTGATAGTTAACTCGTTAAGTTTGCGATAATCAATGCAAAGCCTAAGAGTTCCATCGGACTTTTTCATGAAGACGACCGCAGATCCCCACGGAGAAAAATTGGACTGAATCAACTGCTTGGACTCAAGCTCTAAAAGATTCTTCTTGAGTTCCTCATTTTCCTTTGTAGACATCCTCGTGGGAGGACGACTAACTGGCTGCGCGTCTGGAATGAGATCAATGCGGAACTCAATTGCCCTCTTGGGTGGCAAACCCGATACAGGCTCAAAAACATCAAAAAAGTCACAAGCAATAGGAATACGAGATATATCATCATCATCTCGCGAATCAAGAGAATATAAAGCCATTTCGGAATTATCCACATCCCGAAGAATAAGAGATAGCTGAGTAGGCGAATCCGGATGTCGAAGATATATAATCCTCTCCGAACAAATAATCCTGGCATCATATCTCATTAGCCAGTCCATACCCAAAATCATATCAAATCCCAGACAAGAAATGACGTGCAGATTCGCACGAAAAGAAAAACCACATAAAACAATCTCAATATCATCACAAAGCAAACTAAGGGTCGCGGATCCCCCAATAGGATTCGCAATCCTCAATGAAGTAACCAAACAAGAAACATCCAAAGATAAATCATCAACGAGCTTCTTCGATACGAAAGAATGTGAAGCACCCGTATCGAAAAGAACTCGGATACTATGATCACGAAATAAAATAGAACCTAACAAAATAGATGGAGATATACCTTTGGGCTGAGAGGGACCTTCAGAAGCCTTAGCAGCATAAAGCCTGCTAGACTTGGCACTAGCCGGAACAGTAGGGCAAGCTGAAACATGATGACCTTCCTTCTTGCAATAACGGCAGAAGAGAGGCTTAGGACAAGCTCGAATAATATGATCAGGAGAACCACAATTGAAACACTTTCTAATGAAAGATGTTCCGGAAGACTGAGGCTGAGAGCTAGGACCACCAGTCTTCTTCTTCTTAGAAGGAAAAGGCCTGGACTTCTGAATTGGAAACGGCCTCTTGTTGGGGTTCTTGAAAACCTCAACATCAACATCACTATCACACTCCTTCACGACGGTCTCGAGGTGAAGTGCCGAGTCAACCAACTTCTCAAAAGAAAGCTTAAGCTGGAGCAACAAGGACTTCTTAAGATATTTCTTAAGACCACAAACAAACTTCAAATTCTTCTTATAAGAAGTGCTGATGGATTCAAGACCATACTTAGATAAAGCCTCGAATGATGCAACATACTCAGAAACAGAAGATTTCCCTTGCTTCAACTCAATGAAGCGACGGGTCAATAAAACTTTTTCAGATTCAGGAACGAACTTGAGTTCAAATCGCTCCCGAAACTGAGTCTAAGAAAGAGTAGACTCATCAATCTCGGCTACAAGAAGCTCATACCAATCAAGAGCACGCTCTTGTAATAAGATAGAAGTTACAAGAACTCTATCATGGTCAGAAAGATCCATACGAGAGAAGATACGCTCGCATGTGCGAAACCAAGCTTGGACTTCAAGAACGGATTCAGAGCCTTTAAACGGCTTTCCTCCAAGATGAGCAAAATCACTGCACTGGCGTGCAAAGGCAGACTTGCGAGGTGGAGAAACTCGAGGAGGAACTGGAGGCTGAGTGCTCCTAAACAACTCCAAGAACTGATCGGCAGACATATAAACGCCATCCGGATGTGAGCCACTGGATTGCCCAGCATTCGAACGTCGTCCCCTGCCTCTTCCAGCCATACGCTGAAGATAAGATAAGAACAAGATTATTCACAAGGTAGATAATCAAGATGGAATACTACGGAATAATATGCATTCCTAGATGTATTCCCAAACTCTATCTAACCTTGATGGAATAAAGAGACACAATGATTCAAAGATTTGTATCACTTATACACTTTGATGTATCATAATATGTGCTCTATTCTATGATTATCATATTTTTTTCTGAACCTCGCTCTGATACCACGCTGTGACGCCCCACCTCTATACCCACGCTAGCCAAGGACACTACAGGGTAATGCCGTCAACTAACACATAGAATAAGGCTGGTTAGGAGCGACCATCTATAGCTTTTCTCTAACTATCTATTGAATACATCGACAATAAACATACCACGCAGGTCGACATACCCAATGAATACTTAAAACAAAACCATAGGTGGTTGAAGGATCTATCAGAACAGAATATAACAACTCAAACGTAATATACATCACAGAACAGTAGATCATCATATACACATATACTGATACATAGCAGAGTATACAAAATAATACATGTCAAGTGGTATAACAAACCACAATATACAGACGATTCCAGATGAATACATACCAGAGTTACTACAAAAATGGGACTACACAAAAAGCTATGACAAAAAGAAGCTAGCGGAGTAGTCCATGCGGAAGCAAAATAGGCTAAGTCCAAAAGCACCTAACCTGAAACATCTCGGTCTGACCCGAGTATAAAATACACGGGTCAGTCTAGCTAAACAAATCAGTTAGATAAACTGAACAATAATAAATCTGCAAGGTTACAAAGTATAACAAATATCTCTAAAGGAGATAACATAATCATCTAACAAAAGATGAATCATATGATAACAAGCCTCATATCATCAGCAACATATAGAAACAAAGGATAAGAATATCCCAAAACAAGCCAAAAAGGCAAATAACAAATACCAATAAGGTATACAAGTTCCGCAAGGTAAACGCTACGCATCATGCGGCTCATAATGACCAACATCGAAGGGCGATACCTAGGGAATATACATATGAATGAAACATCAGAAAATTGCTCGAGCTCAGTACTGTACAAACAAGGATCCATGAGCCCGAAGACTCCAAACCCAATATCACCCATGCGGCTCATAACGCCCAACATCGGAAGCGATACTAAAGGGCAACCCAATATCACCCATGCGGCTCATAATGACCAACATCGGAAGCGATACTATAGGGCAACAAACCCGAAGGCACATACCCGAAGGCAACATACCGTAGTGGTGAAGGTCAGAGACCCAGTACTGGACACCACTAACTGGCGGAATGTGTCACAACTCTCGAAGAGGAATCCGAAAAGTGTTAACGTATGTCCCATAACCACTCGTTCGCACTAAACGATTTACTATCCGTCAGTCACTTTCACACTCAAAGCAGTATAAAGTTTACCTCATGTCATCGATAAACCAAACCCGAAGGTCAAAACGATCAATTGAATAGGTCGGGGATTAATCGGAAGGATAAACGCACAGATTCATGGTCCGTGTTTTGCCCAACCATTTAACCACCCTTCCACTTCGCTCGAAGTGCGAAAGTGTGTGTTTTAAATAGAATTTTTATAAATTGGAGAAACGAGCTTTTAAATGTGATTTGAGAGATTATTTTATAAAAACCCGTGGATGAAGTCAAGAATAAGTTATCAAAATCAAAGATGCAATAACAACTGCTAAAAAGCAACTTGAATCGATAAAATTTGGAAAACCAATCAAAATATGCAAAAATAGGCAAAACAGGCAAAACATGAGCAGGTCGGTCGACCGGTTGCAGGGCTCGGTCGGCTGGCCAGATGCAGGAAATAAAGCACGGCTCGGGGGAGCAGGTCGGTCGACCGGCTACAGGGCTCGGTCGGCCGAACTGCATAAATTTGCAGTTTCTGCCCTTTTTCAATGAAATGCCCATTCTTCCAAAACGCGACCGTTCGAGCAATGGACCTAAGGAGCTTTAGCCAATAGATACCCCAACTCCATTAGCTCTCCGATTCGCTACCAAAAACATGTTTCAATATCAATGTTGGGATCTTTAAGGAATTGAACCCAAACACTAAAAATTTGGATATTCACCAATTCAATCCAAACCAAAAGCAAGTGCATATAAACAAGGTGTTAGGAATTCATACCCAACATCTATGAAATCAAGAGAAGTAGATGTGAGCTCAAAACTCACCTTTAACCCAAAACAAAGAAGATGGAGCTCAATTACAAGGAGAAGACCAACCAAACTCTACTTCAACTCAACAAGCTTCAATCTACGAATAAAACAAGTATTTCCTAATTTAGGTTTAGGAAATTTTCTGAAATTGAAGAGGAGAAGAGTTGGAGAAGATGAAGAGGAGCTTACCAATGGCTTCTCTTTGAAATTCAAGCAAGAATTTGGAGTTTGCAAATGGAATTAGGGCTTGCAATTTCTATTTCCTCTTCCCTCCCACCATTTTCAGTTTTAGCTTAAGAAATGAAAATGAAATGAAGATGAATGAAGAGAAGGGGTTGAGTTAGAGGGTTAAGTGGAGATTGGGGATGAACCCAAACCCAAAACCCAATAGAAAAAGGGTCAAAATTTCACAAACTCCAAACATATCAAAGATTATATTCAAAAAGATCGCAAACGCCATTTTGGAACCAATGGAGGTAGTTTCAAGCTCCAATTCAGCCGTTTGCAAAAAGTAACATTTCGGACCCAAATCCGACTAACGACGCTATATTTAAATAAAATATTTAAATATAAAAATCGTTAAATATGCGGGTTGTTACAGAACCTATCCAGATAGAAAATATATAAGCAATTCGATTACATATCTCATCAATATTGCTTGTAGGTTTGTTGAAAATGCGTGCATTTCTCTCTTTCCATAAACACCAACTGTAGATGGCTATGAAGGAATCTAGATTCTTATCCAAAGGGCTATATTTCCAATGCTAAAAAAAAGAACGAATGACAGGAATGTGACCAAGGAGAGAAGCACTAGTAGTGGCCCAAATGTGATAAGAGAAGTCACAGCCAAAAAAAAAAGATGAGTGATCGATTCTTCATGCATGAGACGCAAGACACAAGAAGGGTCTACCGAGATATTCAAGCATCTGAGCCTATCTCTGGTGTTGATACAGGCATGAATGAGGCACCATTGGAAGAATATAATGCACAGGGAAAGCTTACATTTCCAAATTATTGCAAATGAGTATGATCTACTGGGATGATTAAGAAAATCATAGCAGGAGGAGACGGAGAAGCCATGCGTAGGAGATAAAGCCCAGGGTGTAAAAATCTGGTGAGTAGGAGAGATGGATTGAGGGAAGCAAGGAAGAGGCTGAGACAAGCTCATTCAGAATGTTAAGGTCGAAGAGGGATGGGGGGCAAAGGCATTATGGAGCTAGGGCTTAGATCACACAAAATGTTGTGAAGTTTTGGGAAGTATGGGAAAAGAAATTAGGGTAAGAGCGGGCTAGGGGAGAATGCCAGTACCAAGTGTCCAACCAGAAAAGGCAACTATCACCATTACCTAGAGTGACATGGAAAAGATTTTTGACTCGGGGGATGATACGTGCGACTCCAGCCTAGAAGGGAGAGAGTCCGAGATGAGGGGTGGAGTGAAGGACCAGGTGAGGGTTGGCTTGATAGTGGAGCTGAAGAATCCAATTTTTCCAAAGGAGGTCACCCGGTGAGATTATGCGCCAGAGCCACTTAGATAAGAGAGTTGTGTTGAAGGAGGCAAGGTTGGTAATGCCAAGTCCTCCATGATCTTGATGTAAAAAAATCGATTTCCAACTGATCAAGCACTTTGTTTTGTTACCATTCCAAAGATAAGAGCGTCAAATAGCATCTATTTTGAGTATAACCCAGTTTGGCAATCTATGAAACGACATCCAGTATGACGGTAGGGCGTAGAGGACAGATTTGACAAGAATAAGGCGGCCAGCTGAAGATAGCGAGTTAGCTTTCCAGGATGCAAGGCGAGACTCAATCTTAGAAATGAAGGAGAGCCAGTTAGAACGGGCTAGTTTGGTGGGATGCAAGGGAATGCCGAGGTATGTGATGGGGAAGTGACCAAGGTTACAATTGAGTAGTGAAGCGGTAGGTGGACCGAGGTGACCGGAGTTTCCAAGCATGATAATTGAGCTCTTGCTGAAGTTAATGGATATACCCGAGATAAGTTCAAAGATATAAAGTAGGACCTTAAGGCAGTGGATATGAGCTGATTCAGGGGAGATCATCAAAATTGTATCGTCCGCAAACTGAAGATTGGAGATCGAAAGGTTCGAGTTGGGAAGATGGATGCCCTTTAATAGGTTGTTGGAAATTGCAAGCTTTACCATCCGATTAAAAACATCTGAAATAAGGACAAAGAGAAGTGGAGATAGGCGATCGCTCTACCTTAATCCGCAAGCCGACTTGATATGTCCACCTAAGGAACAATTGATGGAGATCGACGAAAAACTTGTGTTAAGAATACACTTTATCCATTTGCACCAAGTATCTGGAAAGCCCTTGTGTTTCATGAGGTCTAGCAAAAAGAACCAGTTAACCGAGTCAAAGGCTTTGAGAAGTCAAGCTTAAGTAAGGCTCCAGGAGTGCTTGAGAAGTGGCAGAATGAAATGACTTCCTGTGTTGCCGCCACACAATCCAAAATATTTCTGCCAAGGATGAAGGCCGATTGCTTAATACCAACTAAGGAGCTAATTACACTCTGCAGTCGTTTGGCTAAAATCTTAGTGATAATCTTAAAAGTGGTGTTAAGGAGACTAATGGGTCGAAATAAGGGAAGAGTGACGGAGCCAGGGGATTTAGGAAACATGATGATGTTGGCATAATTAATACGAGCAACTGTGGCATGATCTTTATGAAATTCCTGACACATCTCGATTATATTGGATTTAACTGTGCTCCAGAAATGCTTGAAGAACAGGGGGCTTAAACCATCTGGGCTGGGGGCTTTGTCGTTTGCCATACAGCCCAGGGCTGTCCAGATTTCATCTTTCGAGAAGGGATGATCGATGGGAATCAAGGAGGGATTGGGTTAAAGAAAATTGCAGTCAATGGGCGAGGGCGAGGGAGGCGGATTGCCTAAGATGTTTCGGTAGTATTCTGTGAAAAGACGGAGAATGTCTGATTGGTCGGAGTAAATTGAATCATCATGGCAAATTTCTGAGATGAAGGCGGATCTACGGTAGCCATTGGCGAGTCTGTGGAAGAAAGCCGTATTTTTGTCCCCTTCATCGATCCATTTAACTTTGGAATGTTATTTCCAGCTAATTCCTCCTTGTTTAATCAGTCTGTCTAGTTCGAGTTCCAGCTCACGAAGTAGATTGGATTCTGAGGCAGATAATGGGAAGGATTCTTGCAGAATATTAAGCGGAAGGATGTTGTCCTGGGTTTCCACAATACGGGTTCGGATCGAGCCCCAAATAGATTTGTCCCAAGGTATGATTAACTTTCTAAGAGATCTGAGTTTAGAGACTACACATGTAGTTGCCGACTGAATCTGGCAGGGTTGGGACCATGCGAGCTTAACAAAGTCATCAAAAGATGGTTCCAGGAGCCAAAGTCGTTCGAATCTGAATGGTCGATTTGGAGTAAGACTGTCACCAATATCAAGAAGAAGAGGGCAGTGGTCAGAAAGGATGGTGGCGAGGCCAGCAACAATGGAGAGGGGGTGGAGGTCATCACAGGCGGGGTTAAAGAGGAAGCGGTCTAATTTTGCAAGGACAGGGACGACTCTTCGGTTGGACCAGGCAAAAAGACGGTTACTGATCGGAGGGTTGATGAGAATGCAAGAGTGGATGAATTCGTTAAAGGCTTCTGAGTCCAGAGAATGGGTGCCGGAGCTTCGCTCATAGGAGGATCTAGTAGTGTTGAAATCACCTCCGATAATCCAAAGGCCATTAATATGCGAGGCGAAGTCCGTACAATTTGACAAGAGTGTGGATCTGCCATGGGTATTACGAGGGTCATAGATATTAGAGAAGGAATAAAGTAGGCCCGAATGAAGATGGTGAAGGATGACATGTAGGGCCGTAGGGTGAGTAATGACTTGACAAAGAGACCACATCGATTCGTTCCAAGCAGTAATTATACCACCCCTAGAATCGATCGCATCTATGTAGGCCCACCCAGACAGGTAGGGCCCACAAAGCAGTCTGAAATGATTTGGGGAAGGGTCCACTAGTTTGGATTCTTGGATAATAAAATGTTAATTTTTTGTGGGGCTAGGACGAGATTAACAGCATGACATTTAGACAAATCTTCCAGCCCACGAACATTCCATGATACAATTTACATTAAGAATGGGACATATGCTCGGTTTCTAGCGATTGCATGGACGAATAGTGCTCATCAGATAAAATTACTCCCATGCAACATGCCTTTTTTTATTAAATTTAGAGTAGCTGATGAAAACACAAAAAGTTTAAAAAAACTACCTGAGCTACCAGTAATGGAGTCAGCAAAGTCCGGCGGTTACTTCTTCTGACAAGGGCAAGGGAGAGTGGAGTAAGCTGCCGGGGGTCTGTCGGGATTTATCGGCTTGGCAAATGGGATGCTAGATGAGGGGATGACGGCTCATGTTGCTGAGAGGTCTGGAGATACAGCGGAACGGAGAGGTCCACGTCAGAAAATGGGTCCCAGCGGGGCTCAATGGCGGGCCGGTCCCCCCACCTGTTCGAGTACACGACCTCAAGGGAGTCATCACGCAAGTTGATCTGAGGGACAATGGGGGGATTCGTCGGTGACATAGAAGCTTCATGGTTCATGGCATCGAAGCGGGCATCCTGGTCTGGCAGATCAGAGGTGATGTTGAGGGGTTCGGAGAAGCACCGCCAGTCTCGGTCAAAGTCAGTACCCAAGATGAGATCTCGGGTCGCCGCCTAGGATGCACATGCTCCCACTATTCCACTGTCAGCAAATGCTCTACATTGTTAATTTTAGCAATAAAGGTGGAGGGTGTGACTATGCCGCTGAAAAATTGAATATGTAAATATAGAAAACGGTGATCGAAGTAAGACCAATCACAATCATCCAGACCGATGGGGCGACCGATGGAGCTTAGGGCTTCAGTTACTGCTTCCAAGTTGTCCCTTAGGAGCACCGGGAAGCCATGCACTCTTGCCCACGACAGAGGTTCGAGGCTAGGAGCACTCGGAGGCACGACATCTGACCAAGGCTGTATATGAACCGTGCCTAAGTTCGCCGGTTTACTTATCGTCCCTAGCTGCAGAGCTCTTTCACGGATGATTATGGAGAGACTGTAAACAAGGAAACAATTATCAGATAAGATCCAAATAGACCATTCACGGAAGTCAAGTAGAGCTGACAAGGCGACAGAGAGAGTTTCAATGGTCCAGAAGCCGTTGATGATTGTGGCCGTGAAATACTTCGAGGAGTTATCCATGGGATATTGATGAGGAGTAGAAGATTTGGGATTTTGGTTAGAGGTATGAGAGGATTGTTGTTTGAGAATTTGGATAGAGGTATGAGAGGACAGTTGCGTGTGAATATGTTTTTGAAAAGAAATTTTTTGCTTGGCAGAAGATTTTGGGACCCACTTAGGCTGCGCAGAATGAATGTCCTCGGGAGCTGTTACTTTATGGACGGTAGACGAAGAGTTAATTTTGTTGGGACAAGTCAGCTGGGAATGACCATAGAAGCCGCAGAAAAAACAAATATTTGATTCTCTGCAATCTTTGGCCACTGTTCCCTTCCAGCGAATCTGAGACAGCGGCGTTTCGACTTTAAAAATTTGATGGTGGTGTGGGTCGTTTAGAAAATAGGAAGGAACCTGTGGCGCTTGATCACCGGTGGGTTATGAAGCAGGGGAGGGCAGGGCGGGGAGGCCACAACTTGAGCGTATGTTTTCGCCGAGGGTGATAAGGTGCGATGGACAGTATGAGAACGAACTGTATGATTGAGGGCTCGGTTGGCTGGATCAAACGGAGTCACCGCCAAGTAGGAGGCGCGGATGAGATTGGTTGGATCCCCATCACCAGGAGCTGACGAGGTAGTGGATGGGAGCCGAGACTTCGGCGAATGTAGGGAGGGAGAGGGAATGGAACGGGAAGGATGAGGGGACTGGGAGAAGGAAGCCGTTATTAAATGAATGAATGAATGGATTATATATAAATATATATTATTATTAAGTGTTTTCATATCTTAATATTTTCATAATTAGACATCATTATTCATCACAAGCTTAATTATTTGACTACAGAAGGAGGGGAGATGTGACAAGAGAGAGGAGTAGGAAGGTGATGTGACATTTCAAATATCACGACATATTATGTTAAATCATTAAGGGATAGTTTAGTAATTTTCTCTAAATCTTTTTGCCTATAAATATACATCCACACATACATTCTCATTTGCTTTCTCCTCTTCACTTTCTAAAACCTCCTCTCCAAATTATTCATTGCTTCCATAGTTTGCAAAAGTTGGGAAAAATCAAGTTTTTCCACTTTAAAACACACTTTCCTTAGCTAAAACCCTTCTCTACCACTTTACGCACCTTCCTCCATCAAGAAACTACCCACATTCCCGCCCTACACCCCAGGTTGAGCCAATAAACCATCGATTAGAGCTCATTAGTAGCCAAAATTCCAATAAAGTAACTTCCTTTTTGAGCTCTAGCGTCATTACCAAGATCTAGTGAATTTGAGTGGAATCCGCGGAATTTCGATGAGTAAACTACTTTATTTTGGAAAAGATTTTTACTCTATTATTAAGTCATTATTATAATGATAATATAGTGTAGAAGTTGAATGGTAATCATGTGGTTTGATTATGATTTGGATGGTTTGTTATAGCTTGAATTGGTTATGGAAATCGATGTTGTATTATAAAGTTAGTAAGCATGTGTATATGGATGTATACATGAAACCTAAGATGAAGATGGTTTGTGCTAGCAATGTGTTGATTGTAAAACATGAGCTATGGGATGAGTTTGGTAAACAAAGTTAGCTACTTTGTGTAATTGCGACGGACTTGAGATCCGTTTGGAATCGAAGTTGTTTTTCGAAGTTTAAAGTTTTGAAACGAGTTAAAGTTTGTATCTTTAGTTTCAAAAGTTTTTATTTTATTTTAAATATTCTAAATAATGTTTCAAACCATGAAAAAAAGTATGGGGTTTTGAAGTGGTTCGTTAAGAATATGTTAAAGCGAACTGCGCCCAGCGATAGTCGCTATGTATGTAGTTCGACGAAATTTATCGATTTTAGTTTCTAGTAGTTTTAACTTGAAATTATTTTGTAAAAGTTTCCAAAACAAACTTAAATAGTGTTTAAAAGTAACTAGGTTTTTAATTTAATCAATTATTAGTTAAATAAAAAGGTAATTGGCCTTAATTAGTAATTAAGAAGATAATTAGTAATTAATCAACACTTAAGTTAAGTGAATGACTGTCAGTTGATTAATTAAGTTTTAATTGGTATTTAACATGGTTAAGAAGTAATTAATGGTTAATAATTATTTAATTAAGTTAACTAGTTAATTAATTTTTGTTTTATTAAGTGATTATTTAATCAACATTTTAATTAATTAGGGTTTAACTAATAATGATTTGATATAACCTTAATCAAGATGCATTAGGAAGTTAATTATGGCCTAACTAAGTTCACTAAGTGTAACCAGAGTTTAATTATGATTTAATGTTGATTTAATTTGGATTAATTAAGATTTAATTAGAGTTTGAACTAATTTATTTATTTATTTAATTAAATATTTTCCAAAGGTGATTTTAATTTAAACCGAATGTGTTTTAAACTAATATTCTTCTCAAGGTGAATTGATTCCGAACCAAATGATCTCTTGTCTATACCATTACGTAGCCGAATGAATTAAAGTAGTTATTGAAAACATTGACTCGTTTATGGAAAGTAAATGACTTGTGTTTAGCACGAATGTTGGATATCGGAATTGTGATATGTTAGGAACTGAGTTGATGATGTTTTGATGACAGCAACCTTATATAGTTATTATACTTTACTTTATAAAATATATACTAACATTTCCATATATATGTATGTATGTATGTATGTATGTATGTATATAGGAAGTATATACAGGTATCATCGAAGACTGATCAGTATAAAGACTCAACCATCAAGATGAAGATTAGAGATTCAAGATTCAAGACTCTAGAGAATCAAGATTTCAAGAACTCAAGATAAGTGTCTAGTATTTTGTTAAAACTTCATAATAGCACTCTCATCTTTCTTCCAATTTTCTTTTGGGATGGAACCCAATTTCTATCGAAACCAATGGCTTACAAACCCACGACAAGTAGCTTACAAACCTACGACAAGTGGCTTACAAACCCACGAAAATCAAAATCATTTAAACTACTTTGTACAAGTTCTCGAGTCCTATGGAGGGGCTCTGTAGGAAGGTTCTTGCAATTTCAGTTTGAATAAAATTTTCAAAATGTTTTTAAATCTGTTTTCAAAATGTTTTAGCTTTCAAAATCATGTTTTCAAAAATATTTTCAAACTTTGTTTTAACCTTGAAATATTCCTCTATTCTGATTTTAAAAACTTCTATTTTTAAAACATCAAAACTTATTCTGATTTTAAATATTACTTATATAATTGACGGTCTATATCAATTATATACATATATTTAAAATAATGTTTTATATTCATTCTCTATCTCAAAATATTGTTTAAACACTTTTCTTTGCTTCAGAGAAGTTTCAACTTGTTTTAAATTCAATTGTCTTTACAAAACAACATCTCTATAATTTTGAACTGAGGGATGTCGACATATGGGGATACCCCATGTCGACATGGTGACAGTTGGATTCAAATTCAATTTTCAAAAGAAGTGTCCATTCGTTCAAAAAACCTTTCACCAATGGTTATGACTGTTGTGCATCTATATAAAGGCTTCCAAAACGAATTTTTTATAACAACTACTTTCTTATTTTCTTCACTCTTTCTTCTCCACATTCCATATCCATAAAACTTCAAATTTTCAAGATCGTGCCATCACTCTGCCAAATTCTCAATAGGAAATCACTTAGATACTCTCTCTATTTGATTCTCCATCATTCTACTAAAGATCAAAGTGCTATTCAGAGTTATAGGATTAATTTGTATTCAAAAAGTCCATAGAGTCTATCCATTCAAAAGGATTGTTATTAAGAAGTATTAGCGTGATCTTGTGTCCCGTAAATCAAGAGAGTTTACCCCATACTCAGAGATAGGAGGGTTCCTCAAGGCCTTAGAAATTGAGGGTTGTAATTTGGATATTGGCTTATAAAAATCTGTACAAGGATATTGCCTTGGTGCAGGACTGGATGTAGGAGGATTCCGAACCAGTATAAAATCTGGTGTGTTATTTCCTTTTACTTGCTTTACTTTACTATTTGCATTTGTTATATGTTCTGTGATAATTCTGTGTTAGAATTCTTTTTAGATTTGTGTTGAAAGTTTTAATTTAGTCATATAGTTCATATATTCTTTAAAACACTATTCATCCCCCCTCTAGTGTTATTTCTGCCTTAAGATCCTTAATCCGCATCCCCAACATGATAGAGATGAGGAGGTTAATTTCGGTAAGCAAGTCATGATAACTTAAGTATGGAATGTGTTCAAATATATAAATTTCCACCTGATAGTGAAGTCTTTCACTATAAATCACTTGACTATTTTAAATCATCGAATGTTAGTTCGAAGAGGCTGGGATCGTATGATAAGCTATTATCCGAAAAAACCACTTCAAACCATTGTCATTATTCGAATTGGAAGTGTTGAAGTCATATCAAGATTAAAGACTTGAAGTGCAAGGGCTATTTACTTCTAGCCCTGAGGGTGATTTCAAAATGGGTGTAGTGGAAATAATATCTTCGGTTTGTTCATCACCTGAACGACATGTATGGACGAATGCTGACATTGTGTTAGCATTGGAAGGCAATGTTAGTGTTCCAAGTGGGAATGCTATTGAAAGGTAAAATGTGGTCTCAAGCCTCAAAAATTTGGAATGACTAAAACAGGGGATATGCAGCAAGGTCATGTGGGTCACACCCATTTGGGTATTGATCATCCCATCTAGAACGAGTCCCTATTCTCATAATTAAGTCCTAGAATGGTTACTGATTCTAGCCAAGGGGATGATCATATTTGGTACTATCCAGTAAGGGGTAGGCTAATCCTGTGTTATCAAGGGTCATTAGGTACGACCTCGGTACATTTTCTAGAGGTGTACTGTAATGAGCGGTACCTTAGTAGCCCAGTCATTAGTTGGAATCCATTCTCCAATACGAGCTTTACCTTTGATTGTAAACCTAATATGTTGAATGTGAGATGCAAGCATTTCAACTATGTTCTTTATTTACTTTAAACCCTTAGCCATTATAATAATATCATCGATTTTATATAGAAGGTGTTTTACTTATCGTAAGGTAAAATACCATCTGTTTTTGTGTGCGATGTGGTCTTACCATATACTCTTGTTTCCAAAAGAGTTTTCAAATCAATATTCTATTGATTGAGTTTACTCCCCTAGACCGATGTCTGACTCGTAGTTTATTTTCTTTTCCCTAAACTCTTGGATACTCAATTTTTATGAGTAGTCAAGTGATACGGGTTTCTCTCAAACGCATGATGGAGGAGCTGGAGCATGTGGCTTCATGGATAGTTATTAATATTATTAAGTATTCCGCTGTGTACGTATATATGTCCTATGCCTTTTGTGGACAAGTATTTGTAATTATCCTACTCTAGAACTTGTATGATTGAACTCTGATGTAGTATTCTGGCTTGACTATGTTATATACTATATTTTCTATTATATGTTGTTCCATGCGTCGTAATATTTTGTGTTTGATTAGTCTTTATCTTATATTTCTTATTTCTTCAACCCATAATGATTCGTCTTTCAAATGAAAGAAAGGCGGTTCGTTACAAGGTGCTTCTTGAGAAGAGAGATTGCAAAGTTAGTAAGAAAGGATGCCAATATAGATGCTATGAAATGTCGAGAATATCATGGTTTGAAATGTGGGAAGGTGGGATGTGATCAGGAGTAGAGAAGGGGGAGGTTCCTTTGAGGTATGCAGGTGAAGGATTGTTGGTGAGCTATAAAGAGGAGGGTTGTGTGTTCGGACCATGGAGGGGGGAGGGAGGTGTGTGGTTGGGCTGATGATCGATCTTTCAAGATAGGCTTTAGGAGAGGTATCTTTGGAGGCAAGGCCTTAGGTGATGCATTAGATGGAGGCATGACATGTTGGTATATCAAATGTCATAGATAGATGGTTTCCACTAGTGCGCAACGTCAATATAAGAAATCTACCCTCATTGTAGGAGACATGAATATGAGTAGAAAGTTACATAACATGTGTAATTTCTGTAAGAGTTTTTGGCAAACTCGAGCTAAATCTTACGCTTAATGGAAATGTCAAAACATATTAGCTCTCTAATACTATTAACTATTAGATTTATACCCTCTACCGATTGATGACCAATGGGATATTAGGGCAATGAACTAAAACGGGAATAGAGAAAACATGCTTACAAGCAAGTTAACCATAAGGTTCGATTGAGTAATGATAAAGCATTTTCCTTCGATAATAAGTGGATTAGCTTCTAAAATATGATTTCTCTCTCATAGGAACGAGAATTTAAAAAAATACATATATTTATCACATCATACATTAATTGCCCCACTCAATCTCCATGCACTAAGAACGTGCTTTAATAGAGCAATGAAGTGATTCATAAAGGAAGAACCCAAAAAGGTGGTCCTTCTAAAAGATATACCAGCATCGACAACTACTTTAGGAGGGTTGCAAGCTTATCTGCAAAGTCTACTACAATTATTTCAGAGGGTATGAACCTGCATTTCTCGATTTTTTCCCGGTTTTTATTTAAAGCGGGATGACCAACCATGTTTGTGTATTAGATTTGCAACCTCATTCAACTCACTAGACAAGCCACCAACCAATACATTTTCACTTTCATTAACAACACCAATATTCAAGCCTAAGGCGATGATGAATACATGTGAAGGCGAGATGCAAGACTGTGGAGAAGATTTATCAACCTCTATTGCTTTAAAGATTTCATCACGTACTACAAAAAAGAGATTAACATTGTTTGGCTCATTGCTCGAAAACAAAATTATGGAAAATAGAGTAGAGTCAGATAAGGCCAAGGGGGGAACGTGGATTCCTAATATAGCGTTGGCGATGATGATCTAACAGAGGCTAACGAGGCATATACTTAGAAAGTCTCCATAGATTTGGTAGAGGAAGGTAAAGGAGGGGCGAAAACAGAAAGAAGATGTAAGGACGGAGGGATACAGGAGCCATCAGCTATAATTGTTTGTGCAATTAATGCTATTATCTGAAATTTTTGATCGGTATTTGAACCGATTGGACAGGTTAGATTTGACTGACGCCAAGGCAAGTACGTCCTGGGCGATGATTGTGGGGTCTAAAAGTCAAGTAAATTATGGTAATATAAAGCCATAATCGAATGGAATTGAGAGATATGCAATGCAGGTTGTTTGAAGTATGGAATATTGTTCAATATATAAGAGGGATCGACTATAATCAACCTCCAACATAGGGATTCGTATGTTTCAGGGAGCAATTGCAATTCAATAGACAATGATAAATATCTCAGTATGCATAAGTCCAATTCTTATGAATTTTTTTGAGAAAGATCTAGGGAGTCTACCCTAGGGATCAAACCTTAAAAGGATGTAGTAAGAGAGATTAATCCTCTTTCCTTGATAGGGATCGGCTGAAATCAAAAGACAATTCATATTGAAGCAAAGATCAAGCAATAACTCAAGTTCTACTAATCAACATGGAGAAGCTACCATAGGGACCGTACCCCCAAATTCCTTCATAATAAGGATCGGTACCAATCCCCATTCTTTGGGATTTGGGCCATGCGATCCCTCTTATGGGTCCATATGGTCCTGGAGGTCCCACTGTCGAATTTTCAGGGAGATATTTTTCCATCTTCGTCTATAAATACAAGCTTGATTGTTCACTTTTGGGACCTTTATACGGCTAGTTGCATTGTACTCTATTGTAACTAAGGATTTTCATTCGATCCCTATTGTACTCAATTTACAAAGTGATTAATAAAGCAATCTATTCAAAGTGAACGTAGGCAAACAACACCGAACAATATAAATCATTTGTTTGTTTCTTGCATTGATTCGCTCCGATTAATTTGTTTAATTCCTCTGTTTTCATTTTATATTCTTCATTTATTTCTCTTCAAAACTTCTATTAGGTGTTTGTGCCAACTTTTGGTGCAAACAAATGCCCCTACTAAAGTTTCGCAAAATATCTGCTATAACGATATCTCTCTTCGATTGTTACACTATTTCAATATTGTGCTATTAAATTATAGATCTGCTTTAAGCCCTGCTGTTTTCTGCTACACCCACTAAATCAAGGATTTTTAGCATACACTTTAATAATTATAATACAAAAGGTTGATTTGACTAATTCTCTTTAAATCAAATCAACGAAGTTATGGCAAAACTTAATTTTAAGGCATAAGTGCTCAATATAAGTTACAAATCTATTATAGTTACCAAATCTGGATGGCATAAACCATGATATTCTTTGATTTTGTTATATAAGGTTAAACAACATTTATTTTTCTATATAAATGATGTGAAAATGAGAATATACTAACTTTAAATATTTGGTTTTAAATCAAATGAAGCTTTTGCACCTCTACTATTTTCCACTATACTGTAACGCCTGAAATTTTTAATGTTTCGAATGAGAATATTTAATTTATTTTAATATTCAAATTTGATTCAAATGTAATAAATAATAAGAAAATCAATTTTTGGATAAAACAATTTGATTTTTAACGACTTATTTTTAAATGAATTTATAGGGTTTATCCATTACTTTTAGTTTGGAAAAGGTTTATCGTTTGAGGTATTTTTATTTCTGTCATTCACGATCTATAGGCGAATGAGATATTGTATAGTGGAATACCACGAAACTCTCTTTTCAAATCTTTTTGAAATCAAATCAAAATCAAAAAATTTCAATTAAGCATAAATCATGATTTGCCCTTTGATTTGATGGAAGTTTTGACTTTGGTATTGCTTAGCTTAGAAGGTTAGCCTTGTTTTACTCCATTTCATTTCATTCACCTCACTCACTTCACTTTTTTCTTGCTGCCATTACTTTTATTTCTTCATCACATTTCAAAACTAAGAAAAATGTTCAGCCTCTCCTCTTCAAAAATCAAGAACTCCGAATCTATTCGAAGTTAGCTAAACTTCTAACACGAAAGTTGTTTGTTTAGGTCTATAGTATTTTTTAAAAATAGCCGCTCATTGTTTTGTTGAGTATGGTGGTGGGAATCATTCGATTACGGTGGTGGTCGAATAATGGATGTTTTTCAACGATCGTGGAATGGCGAACAGAGAGCATGGTTGGATTTGTATGGTCGAGTCAAAATTCTTGGTAATGATCTCGAGATTTTTTATGGCCAGAATCATCTTAAGGAGAAAGATGATCTTTTTTGATCAATTAATAATTATTGATGGCATGGTGCTCGCGAGGAGGGGTGGCGACACATGAGGAAGGTCGAGACTAGGCGAAGCCATTGGCGTTGGTGTGGGGTACTCCGGTGGTCCGTGGCAGCGAAGTGTGCTCGTTCTAGGGTTTCGGTGGTGTTTATTTTTAGGTTCGAAAATCGTTTTGCCAACGACAATGGAGGCTATTAAGTTGGCCATGGTAGTGGCTGGAGGTGCGATGGGGTACGGCGAATCGATTGGCTATGGAGGCGCTTGTAGTTTATTTAGATGGCGATGTCTGCTTTTTGATCGAGGCGGGTTTGATTATTGGAGCACGCAATTTTGAATTTTGGAGGAAAGAAGGTTACTGTGCTAAGTAGATTAGTTTGGATGTGTTGTGGGCCTAGGTTTATTTGGTTATTGGAACGAACATGTTCATTTTATTTGTTATTAATTTATATAAATTAAGTATGCTTTAAAATGTGATATCTCATTCGCTTTAAATCTAATTAACTCACTGATTTTTGCATCAGACTCGTAATGATGAGTGTAATATTAAGTTATATCTTGTGATAGTTTTAATAATATAAAGTACTGATAAAATAATAAACGTTGATTTACTTAATGATGTGGTTAAATTAATTATACTTCATTTGTGATATCTATTCGACAAAATTAAACACCATTATGCTATAATTAAACTGAATAGATTATTTTGGACATCTATTGAGCATAATAAAACCCCGTTTAATGCTTGCAAAGTAAAATGATGATTTTTGAAGTTAATTAATACGTGGATTAATTAGTATTAGATAAATGATGTGTCAACTATTGATTGTTGATTGTTGAGTGCAGAAGCTTGGTTGCTTGGGTGTATTTGACATAACATTGATATATGTTAAAAGTTAAACATTAATGATGAGTGTTTTTATTAAAGGAAAATAAATAGATTTATCTTTGATTATAAAATGATTTTGTTTTCAAAAGAAGATAGCAACATTTTGGAATAGATATATGTGAATTTTTTTACATAAAATGTTGTATAAAAAGAGAGATTATAAATGGTAATTTATGAATAAAAGAATGGATTTATAAGCGATATCTTTGTTAAATATATAAGATTAATAAAAAAGAGTTTTGGATTTACAAAAGGAATTTTATAAAAGGAGTTCTATAAATAATTTTAGTGGTTTATAAAAGGAGTTTTATATAAGTAGTTTAATAAATAATTTTAATAATTTATAAAAGAAGTTTTACAAATAATTTTAGAGATTTATAAAAGAAGATATATAAATTAATTGGGGGATTTGAAAAGGGACTAGTAAATGTGAAATGAATTTATAAAAAGGGAATTTTATAAAAGGAATGAGATTTTCTTTTGATAAATAATACTTCATAATTATGGTGGTATGTAAAGTATTCTTTTCATACTTAATACCGAATGTAAAGTGGTTAGGGTCTATAGCAATAATGTTTTGAATGACATTTGTTTTGTCTAGGTTAAATATGATTTTTGGAAATAGGAAAATGTTTTCTAAGTATTGGAAGTAAAATGGTTTGTGAATATACTTATACCGTTGAGATAAGAATATGAATTTTTTCAAGTGTTTTGGTTTTAATTAATAAAAGGATTAATTAAAGAGGGTTAGCGGTTGTTTATGTGTTTAACCATGCTTATTTTCTTATGAATTTAGATCTCTAATTTGATTGATTGTTTATGTGATACGACTATCAGATCTTAATCAAATGTAACTTCCAGATTATCTAGAAGAAACACGAAAATTATATGGTATAATTATCTTCGATAATGTCATATTGTACCTATAAACTCGTTGTGTTGTTCTAGGACAAATGATAAGGAAATCTGTTCACTAAAACGGTTAGGAGGTTATCTCTGCTTTTATGTATAGTCTGTTTATTTTCAAAATACCGGATTTGAGTTTACCGGAACCTATCGACTATCGGTTCGGAGGGACCAAGATCAGATATGTTATCCAAAAACCACTTCGAACCGGCATATGCGTTCGAACCGAAGGCATCTTGGAGATGATGGAATCAAAGATGGAGTTCTTGAAGTGCAAAAGCTACTTGCTGCTGATCCTAAGGATGTAGTAGAAGTAATGCCATTGGTTTGTTCATATCCTGAACAACTTATATGGATGAATGCTGGCATTACATTGTTGCAAGCAGTATTAGAATTCCAAGTGTGATTTGCTAAGAGAGGAAAAAGGTAATTGTGACCTCACAAGCCTCACAACCCGATAATGACTAAAATAGGAATATGTAGCAGAGCTATATTGTTTGCTACCATTAGAAGCATCATTCCTCGATCTAGATTAGGTAATTAATGATTTTGGTATGTGTGCCCATATGAAGAGTGGGGCCATGGCCTGGTGCATCTATTTGCAGCCTTGGTTCCCAAGGGATGATGTAATCTGGTATGTAATTTTAAAGAAGCATCCGGTTCTATGTTTGTGGGGTCCATGTGAGCCCATGGTATATTGTCTGGAGATGTACTGTGATGGGCGGTACCCCAAACCCCGGTCATTGTATGGAATCCAATCTCCAATACATGCATTTATGGACTTAGTTATGCTCAAATATGCTAAAACGTGAGATGAAAGCATTCCAGCTATGTTATATATTTATTTTAAAACCCTAGAAATTATTATAACATAAAAATATTTCTTATAAGAAATTGTTTGGTCACCATAAGGTAAAAACCCATCCATGATTATGTGCAGCATGGTCTTACGAGATACCTTTATATTGAAATACTTTATAATAACAAAAGCCATCGATTTGTGCTTCTCACACTGGTTTACTAGACTAATTCTGGTATTATTTTCTTATAATGCTCAGATCAACCCAAGCATATTTCTAGATTTAGTCATGGATGCTTTGGAGCTTCAGAGACGAGCTGGATGCCTTCAAGACATATTTACTTATCTTTATTTCCATTGCATTAGTTGTGTTTATTTATATGCATTTGTGAGGACAACCAATTATAACTATCCGGGCTAATGATAGATTAGTATTATTTTGATTAGTGTTTGTATATTATAGTTCTCTTTTGTAGAGATCATTGGTATATTATATATTATTCATCACATTGTGATATTTTGTTCTCTTCTTTCACCGCAAAAATCTTTCTTCCGGCACTTGGTGTTCCACACGTGAATACCGTGGATGTATTAGTGTCAACTTTTGAGGGTCGAAAAGGCTGGTCATTATATGTGGTATCGAAGCTAGGTTGAGCGAACACCTATGCTTTGGTAGGGTAAACTTATTAGGGATAGGGTAAGTGACACCCTAGAATGAGCTTAAGCGTCTTATATATAAGAGCGTATTTGTTAGTGCTATAAAATTGTTTCATATTGTGTTGATTGTCTATTGAGCGACTTATGAATTCTTTTCGATATGCCTAATCGACGTTATCGATTGAGGTTTCTAAACCCTTGAATAAGGCAAACCGATGTAGTCTTGTTTTGAAATGGGTAAATGAAATAATTTTACCTAAAACCATATTTTCTATATAAAAGAATAAATCTAAAAAACTTATATAGATTTATGATGTGTTTGGTTGGTGAAGATGATAATATTCAATTATTATCATTTTAATTATTTAATTGGTTGTGCTCGGTCAATTTATGAATAGTTTTACCTTTTCACTGCATGAGTAAGGTAGATAGTAATTATGAGCACATTGAAATGGAAACCTTGTGAATTAAGTTTTACGGTATGACTATAAGGTGTTCAATAATAATGTTTGGTAAAAAAATAATTTTTAATAGAACTTTTTATTGGCATCTAAACAAAGATATACATTTGTGATATGATATAAGAAAGTGAAATTATGTAAACATGGTTAATAATAAAAAGGACTTAAAATTGAGAATTTGAGAACGTAAATCCGGGTATTTTGAAAATTGTTTTTCAAAGTTTTAGGAATAATAATAATAATATTATTATTTTGAAAGTATTTATGAATAGAGATACTTTAAATGAATTGTAAAGGAGATAAAAAACACTGAACTCACTTCTATCACTGAAAAATAATATAGTAATGACTACAACATCATCGACATTCATTTTTGAGTTTCTAAGTGGGGAAATGCTTCCATAGTAATTTGCTATAAAGTTGTTTTGGTAAATAAAATTTAAATTCCAAAAGTATAATTTGGTATACAAAAAAGAGATATGTATATTATATTATTATTAGTTCAAAATGATTCGAAATAAAATCCAGTGTTTTGTTCTTAATTTTTTTGTTAAGTTATCTTATGGATACTTGTATCCTATACATTAAGGTTGTTTGGTTTGTGCATCTCAATTTTTATATGTTGTTTGATAGTTTTCCTGTGCTGAAATGAATTGGAATTTTTGACGATTTTGGGCAGTCAAAGACGTTCAAATCAGTTGAGAACTTAAAGATAATTGTTTGTGAAAATATAGAAGCAAAATTTTGTAAATCTATAATGGAAAGATAGTAAGTTAAAACAAGTTTTAAATTTGTTGAACATCTTGGTTAAGTAAACAAATCTTATATTGTATATATACTCTCAGGATATATTAGGGTATTGTACAAGTTTAAACTTTAATTAAGTATTTATGAAATATTCTCATAAATGATTTTAGAAGTAAAAAAGAAATTGTTATAAGTAAGAACTAATAAGAATAAGTACGCAAGTTATACGTAGATTATTTCTTCATATGGTTCTTGAATAAAGAGTTGAACACATGACTTTGAGGTGATTCACAGTCGAGCAAGGATTTATCACTCGATTTTTGACAGCGAAACACTATGTGGGGATTCCTTGTATGTTACTAATGTTTTCTTCATAGTATTTGGCAATGGAAGGAGCATGGAGTTTTCTAATCAAGGAGCCCGATCGGAGTTCACACTAGGGAAATCGGGTGAGGATACTAGTTCAGAAGAGAAGTTTGTGTATTCGAGTAAGTGATCGAATCAAATATTGCATGCGGATATACATAATATGAGCTAATGGAAAATGTTAAGTATTTATGTAGGCTTATTTCATTCTAGGTTTGATAGTGATGAAATTTTAATGAAGAAATTCTTTTAAGTGGAGAAGAGTGTAGCGATCCGAAATTTTTAACGTTTCGAATGGGAATATTTAAGTCATTTAAATATTCAAATTTGATTTGAATGTAATAAATAATTTTTTTTTGGATAAACCGACTTGATTTTTAATGACATATTTTTAAATGAATTCATAGAATTTTTCTATAATTTTTAATTTGAAAAATATTTATCATTTGACGTATTTTACGACAAACGTTGATATTTTTGAAAATAGAATAACCAGTATATTTTATTATTGTTTTATGATTGTGGCACATCGTTGTGTACGATCATATTTTTATTTCTGTCATTCATAGTCTGTACACGAACATGATATTATGTAGCATAATACTACAAAATTCTATTTTTCAAACCATTTTCAAATCAAATCAAAACCAAAAAAGTTTGACAAAGCATTAATTGTGATTTTCCTTTTGATTTTATGGAAGTTTTGACTTTAGTATTGCTTCTCTTAGAAGGTTAGCCTTGATTTATGCTCCATTTCATTCCACTCACCTCGCCCTCTTCACTTCTTTGCTTGCTGCCAATACTTTCATTTCTTCATCTCATTTCAAAACCAAGAAAAATGACTAACCTCTCTTTTTCAAAAATGAAAACTCCAAATCTATTTGAAATTAGCTAAACCTTCCTACATAAAAGTTGTTTGTTTAGGTTTTTAATAATTTATAAAAATAGTCCCTTGTCATTTCATTGAGTATGGTGGTAGGAATCATTCGATTATCGTGGTGATCGAATAAAGACAGTTTTTCGATGATCGCAGAATGGCGAACAAAAAGAATGGTTGGGTTTGTATGGTTGAGTTAAGATTTCTGATGATGATCTTGGGATTTTTGATGGCCAGAATCTCCATAGGGAGGAAGATGATCTTTTTCTGGTTAACTAACAATTACCAATGACATGGCGGTCAAGCAGTGGCACTGGGAAGTATGTCGAGACTAGGCGAAGCGACGTTGGAGTGGGGTACTCTGGTGGTTAAGGGTGGTGCAGAGAGCTCATTCTAGGGTTTCGATGATGTTTATTTTTGGGTTCAAAAATCACTTTACCGATGACGATGGAGGCCATAGAGTTGGCAATGGTGGTGATGGAGGTGCGTTAGGGTACGATAAACTGATCGACGACGGTGGTGGCACTTGTAGTTGATTTAGGAAGTGGCGTTTGCTTTTTGATCGAGGCATGTTTGGTTACTGGAGCATGAAATTTTGAATTTATGGGGGAAGTTGGTTACTATGCTTAGTGGGTAAGGCTAGATGTGTTGTGGGTCTGGATTTTTTTTGATTATTGGTAAGAACATGTTTATTTTCTTTGTTTTAAACTTATATAAATTAAGTATGCTTTAAAATGTGATGTCTCATTCGTTTTAAATCTGATTAATCCATGGATTTTTGCGTTAGACTCATATTATTGAGTATAATATTATGATATATCTTATTGATAGTTTTAATGAAGCATAAAATATTGATAAAATAATATTGATTGAATATTATTATGTTGATTTCCTTAATAACATGGTTAAATTAATTGTACTTCGTTCGTGATATCTATTTGGTAGAATAAAACATCGTACTATAATTAAACTAAATAAACTATATTGGACATCTATTGAGCTAAATAAATCCTCATTTTGTGGTTGCAAAGTAAAATGATGATTTTTGAAATCAATTGATATATTGGTTAATTAATATTGGATAAAGGATGTGTTAACTATTGATTATTAATTATTGAGTGCTAGAAGCTTAGTAACTTGTCCATATTGGGTATGACATTGATATATGTTACAAGTTGAACCTTTTTATTAATAAAGGTAATAGTAGTAATGGTTAAGTGCTATAGTTGTTCTAGGCCTTGTTATAGTATTTTGAAATACTGTTATTTGATGTTTTTGATTTAAAATTGTTTTGATTTGAAGAATGATTTTAAAAATGATTTTTTGAATTTTCTATAGAATTTATTTAGAAATGATTTTTGAAATTATCTATTTTACTGTAACATTATTTGGAATTGTTTTAATAGTATTTCAAAAGTATTTATTTTATAGAAAAATTGGTATAATAATCAGTATTTAATTTAAAACAAAATAAATGGGTTTATCCTTGATTATAAATGATTCTGTTTTCACAAGGAGATAATAGTATTTTGGAATGAATATTTTTGAAACGTTTTATATAAAAATATTGTATAAAAAGAAAGATTTATAAATGGTATTTTATAAATAAAAGAGAGATTTATAAAGGGTAATCTATAAATAAAAGAATGAATTTATAAGTGATATTTTAATAATAACGAAGATTTTTGTTAATACATAAGATTTATAAAAATAGTTTTAGACTTATAAAAGGATTTATATAAAGGAATTTTATAAAGGAATTTTATAAAAGAAATTATATAAATGGTGTTCTATAAATAATTTTAGCGATTTATAAAAAGGAGTTTTGTAAATAATTTTAGTGATGTATAAAAGGAGTTTTATAAATAAGTTTAGTGATTTATAAAAGGAGTTTTAGAAATAATTTTAGACATTTATAAAAGAAATTTTACAAAATTAATTTGAAGGTTTGAAAATGGACTTGTAAATATGGAACGGATTTATAAAAAAGGAATTTTTTAAAAGGAATGAGGTTTGATTTTGTTAAATAATCCTTCTTGATTATGGTAGTATGGAAAGTATTCTTTTCATACTTAACACCGAAGGAAATGTGGTTTGGGTTTATAGTAATAATGTTTTAACTAACATTTGTTTTGGCCCGATTATATATGATTTTGGGAAAATGGAAAATGTTTTCTAAATATTGGAAGTAAAATGGCTTGTAAATATAATTATACCATTGAGATAAGTATATGAATATTGTTCAAGTATTTTTAATGCGGTTTTAATTAATGAAAGAATTAACTAAAGAGGCCTAGTGGCTACTTACATGTTTACCCACGCTTGGTTTCTTATGATATTAAACCTATGATTTGATTGATTTTTTATTTAATAGTTAAATAACCGACTATCAAATCTTGACCAAACATGACTATGCAAATATCTAGAAAAAACACATGAATTATGTGGTTTAGTTATCCTCTATAGTGTTATGCTGTACGTATAAAATCATTGTGTTTTTTTAAGACAAATGATAAGGAAATCTGTCCACTAAATGGTTAGGAGGTGATCTCCGCTCTTATCTATTATCAATTTATTTCCAAAAGAACCAGAATTGAGTTTACCGAAATCTACTGATTGTTGATTCGGAGAGACGTAGATCGGATATGTTATCTGAAAACCACTTCATACGGGCATATGCATTCGAATTGAAGACATCTTGAAGATGATGGAATCGAAGACGGAGTTTTTTAAAGTGCAAGGGCTACTTGCTACCGATCTTGAGGACATATTATAAGTCAAGCCTTCGATTTGTTCATATCCTAAACAACTTGTATGGATGAATGCTAGCATTGTACTGCTGCCTGGTGGGCAGTGTTAGAATTCCAAGTGGGATTTGCCAGGAGAGAAAAAAGGGTAATCACGACTTTACTAGTCTTACAACCCGACAATGAGTCCAACATGGATATGTAGTAGAGCTATCCGGTTCTCTACTATTAGGAGCATATTCCTCGATCTAGATTGAATATTTATGGATTTTGGTATGTGTGCGCATAGAAAGAGTAGGGCCATGGCTTGGTGCATCTATTTGTAGCCTTGGTGCCTGAGGGATGATGCAATCGGTATGTGATTTTAAAGGGGCAGTCAACTCTATGTTGGAAGGGGGTCCGTGTGAGGCCCTCAGTACATTGTATAGAGACATATTGTAGCGGATGGTACCCCAGTAGCCCAATCATTGTATGGAATCCAATCTCTAATACATGCCTTTACAGATTTAGTTATGGCTAACTATGCTAGAACTTGAGATGCAAGCATTCCAGCTATGTTATATATTTATTTTTAAACCGTAGGCATTATTATAATATCAGAAGATGTCTTATAAGAAATGGTTTGGTTATCGTAAAGCAAAAATCCATCTGTGTTTATGTACGGCATGGTCTTACGAGATACCTTTACCTTGAAATGTTTATAACAATAAAATCCATATGATTTGTGTTTCTCATGCTGATTTAACGGACTGATTATAGCGTTGTCTTTTTATATGATCGGGTCAGCCTAAGCATATTTCCATATTTAGTTATGGATGCTTTAGAGCTTCACAAGATGAGATGTATGCCTTCAAGACGTGTTTATGTACCATTATTTCCATTGCATTAGTTGTGTTGCATTTATTAACATTTGTGAGGACATGCTTTTATAACTGTCTAGGTTGATGATAGGTTAGTTTTTCTCTAATTGGTGTATGTATATTACAGTTTTCTTTTGTAAAGATCATTGGTATATTACAGATTACTCATCGTGTTGTCAGATTCTATTCTGTCTTTTGTTTTCTTTCACCTTAACAATCTATCTTTTTGGAGCTTGGATGTTCAGCACATGAATATTGTAGATGCATTAGCGTCGACTTTTGAGAGTCGTAAAGGCAGGTCATTGCATATGTCCTCGCTTTTGTCACTGCTTCAACCTTTTACACCTCCATCACTATGGAAGCGCTTTAACTGAACATGTAATTATCAAGGAACGTGATACCTTAGGCATTAGATCTAAGGACGAAGCAACTGGGTCAATGAAGCGATAATAGTATAGCACAGGTGTGAGTAAAAATAGATAACGATATAGTAGGGGAGGGGATGAGAGATAAGAGGTGATTTGACTAAGAAGGGGAAAATCGATTATCATAGAGGGAAGAGCGTATCATCATGGCTAGTGTTATCTTAATCCAATTTAAAGCATCAAAGTCATAAATTATAGGTATTAAAATCCAAATCATCATTTTATGAGTTATATTCAAGGGAAAGTTTGTTGTATTCCCATATCATGTCTCAAAAATACTAAAAACTCCTCCTGAAAAATTACAAAAAGTTGTCCTCTATTTACGGAACCCAAGTGACTAAATTTAAAACCATAATTCACCATATCTTCATCACTTTCTCTCCATTATGTATTTGAACTTAAACGGTCAACTGAATTCAATAAAAATATAGAAATAAATTATCAAAGAAAGGATTATAATGCAAATCGAAAGGTAAGATGAAAAGATTTAACCAATGTAGATGTTTCATTTATTATGCAAGTATTTGGGAAAATGCTTTACAAATATTTGCAAAATAAATGAAAAATAAGTCACAATACATTGTAACAATTTGTAGAACATTTACACTAATATATATTGAGAGAATGATTCTAAAACGGTAAGATATTTTTGCAAATATTTGCATAATTTTCCTACATTTTGCAAATATTTGTAAAAATAATGCATATTTTGCATATATTTGCAAATGAATAAAAACGAATAATATTTTGCAAATATTTACAACATGTTTCTACAGATATTAGAAAAGTATTAATGAAACAATAAAGATGTTTTTGCATATATTTGCGGTAAAAAAATTATTTTTGAGAAAATGTTCGATTTTTTCTATATATTTGCAAAACAAGTGCATTTTAACAGAATACGTGCAAAAATAAATTAATTTAAAAAATGTTTACATAGAATTGAAAATATCATACGTAAGAGTAGAAAAAGGCGTTAAAAGGCTAAAACAACAAATATTTTAAATATGAGTAAATTTTAAAAATTTGATAAGTCGTTTAATCATGGTACACGTTATATAGTTACATATCGTATATATAATAGAGAGTAAAAATCAAAATATCCAATTTTGAAAGTTATTATAGATGATGACTTTGAACTATTTTTCAGAGGTGGATTTTTAAAATATTGAATGTGAAAATAAAGGCGTTTCCCTAATTTCTATTATATTTGAGGTGTAAGAATTCCTCATTATTTATAAAAATCCAACCTTATGATTTTTATAATGATATTTGCATAAATTTAGTAAGTTAATAGTTATTATGAGTAGTATTTATTTCATATAAATTATTCAATGAGGTCAACTGAGTATTTAAGGGTTAAAAAAATCATATGAATTACTGAGATTTGTATTTAGTAGTTGTGACTTGTTTGTTTCGAAATGATGCATGCTAAAATTTATTTTTCAACACTGCACTTTTAGATGAAAATAACATGTGATCTTTATGCACAAGGTTTAACATCTTTTTAAACCTACAAGTGGAGAGGTGACGTGCAATAAACCACACCTCTGATAATCCAAACTCAAAGCAAAAGTGTCTTTCGGACTCACATCACGCTCAAAAAAGTGAGCTATCGATTTTTAAACATTACAGAGACTAAGATAATTCTAAAACATTGTACACTTCCAAATGTCATAGCGGAAGGAACTAAAATATCAACCTTGAAAATAAAATTTCAAAAAATCAATCTCAAAAATACATAGATCATACACAAAGATCCTAAAGCATCATATAAAGTCTGAATACAATAAATGATTACATGGATAATAACAAAGAATAATAGAACTCCAACGGTTAGCTCCTTTCTCCACTTACTATGTCTAACCAAATCAGCTACTGCCTTATCTTCCTGTAGTGGGGGAAAAAGGTAAGGAGTGGGTCAGACAAAAGTCTGGTGAATGAATTTTATTACTCATATTTGAGATCATATGTAATAGACTTCATTTTTGTTTTACACGACCTAGGGTGTCCTAATAGTGTTCATGAATTACCTACTAGGGTTGTCACATTTACGTAATGAGTATAATTCCAAGTACAACTACATATAACATCTAGTAGAGCTTTAAACTTAGGAATCGAATAACTAATCGAACCACTAACCAGTCAATGGATCAGACAAATAATCTATGGGAATCATCCTAATATAAGATCACATAAAATATCATCATTGGGATTGCATTACTCAAACCACGGCTACAACGTATCTTACTTACATATTGAGAGGATCCTGCAATGCCAACTCACATCAGAGACGACTTAGGTTCTGCTGCATCCATGTCCAAAACTCAATGGTAACGCCACTTATTGTACCGTGTCAGACATCCACCAATAGTGTCACGTCCTAATTACCATAAGCACCAGGAACCCTCATTAATGTCGGACAATGCACCACGCCAGATATCCAACAATAACGTTGCACATACATCGAGGAACCTCTTATTAGTGTCATGTGCTTAGCATACCCTTACGATCGAGCTGACTTGTATCAAATATCTAATTCTTTGAATAAATAGTGTCTAGGCCTAATTACCCGCGTACACATCTACCTAGTCTCGTAGTATCAAAAGTCAAGAATTAGAGAATTAACTTCCCTTACTTATATTATAATATATACTAATATATATATATATTCTTAACCCAGGACATATGCCGAGATTCAAGTGCACATGAAGTACGTTGACCAGTCGACCCCTAGCTACTACATTGGTCGATCGTCTAAAGTAAGTCTATCGAGCGGTCGAGTTTTGATTATTATATTTTTATTCTTCTCGTTTGTTTGATCTTAATGATATTTTTACAGTATATTTTTAACAGCGAATTTTCAATAGCGAACCCTATTTTGTTTAACAGTGATTACCTCCCAACCTCTAACTAGATTTCACCTATTCATTTAAATCTACAATTTTATATATAATGCCACTAATTTTCATGTGTAATTTATAATTTCATTTACACGTTTTCAATTATCAATCTCATCATCATATGTTTATTTACATCTTAAAATCATTCCAGGTGAAATCAATAAGGTATATACATATTAAATTTCATATTCAATTCAAGATGAATAAAAGGGTGTACTCGTCTAAAAAATCAAGTTGAATCCATTCCAATCATATCCTAAAATTTATTTCATATCCAAATCAACTTTTTTTAATCAAAATTTAAATCAAATGGATGTTACATTCATATGGTTTAAACTTTCAATCAGATGTCATCTACTTGCAATTACTTTATAAACAATATCTTAGATTCCAAATCTTCAAATAATTTTCAGATTAAACTTTCATCTTAGATTTAAATCATTTAATTTCCAAATCAAATAGAAATATGAATAAACTCGGTTACTTGTAAATCATCATATTTAATAATCAACCCACTCACCTTTCTAGCTTTCCTTTTCCTTCCCTTGAAAATTTTCTTCTAATCATTTGATTCCATGTTCCTCTTCTCCATCCTAGCTTGATGTTGTTTCGATTTGTCTTTTCTTTATTTTCAATTGTATTCTCTGTCTTCTTCTTTTTTTCCTTTTTTATTTTTCTTTATTTTGTGTTACTTTTGATTTAGAAATTTGAAGAAGAAGACAGATGTTTAAATCTATAAGAGGAAAAATTAGAGAAAGATGGAGGCTAGATTTTTTTGTGAAGATTGAAGGCTTATGACTATATTTGTAATTGAAAACTAGATCTAAAAAATTACATGTTTATTCACAAATTCCTTACCGTTACATATATTAAAAAATCATTTCCTTTTCTTTTTATCTAAAGAAGGTGACACCTTTACCCTCCCCGTTAATGTTGTTAATTGCCATTTACTATAATCCAAATTGATTATAATTTAAATTAGTTTCATTTATTATAATTTCAATCTATCTCCTACATGTATGTATACGCTATTAACCATTTTAGGGAATTTTAAACATAAACATATATGCATACATATTGATATTACTTTAGAACTATACTTTTTTCAGTAATTAACTAGTATTCATCCTTTCAAATCCAAAAAATCAAATTTCCTCCTATTCTTTACAAATAAAGAGATAACATACCCATTGAACGATAAATTTCATTACCCTTGTAATTAATGCTTTCCCCATGAAGCAGTTTTAAGTTGGTGCATGTATATATGTGCGTGTAATTATTTACATTGTATGTGTGTGTAAATACTTACATTAACTGGAAATTTTGTTATCTACTAACAAATTGCACAATCAATTTTTAATTTATTGATATTTATGTTTTCAAGTTCAAATTGGATTTGCCCTTTTATTCTTTACTACTAAGAAAATAGCGAATTTTACCTTTCCTCTAAAATAATGTTTTACATCCATATTTTGTTATCTTCACTTCTATAACATTACATCCATACTTTTCTTCTTAAGTATATTATTGCATCTATTTTTTAACATAACCAACATGTTACCCCGCCTTTTGGCAAAGTCGAGATATTAAGGAACTGACTGGAAACCAAGGATCACTCGTCCCGGTAATCGAGTACGCATAGGTTCACTATGGATATCGATGAATTTTTTCCGAGTCTGGATCAAGCTATGATTGATAAGATACGTCAGGAGAAACCATGAAAACTAACATTTCAAATTTCAAGCCAATCCGAGTTCATGTGCTCAAGTTATGATCGATGCAAGTTGGAGGAAATAACCCTGTTTTCGTATCCATTACTGAACCTCGGTTTGAATCCATCATCTTCGTATCAATCAGAGCGGCAAGAACTTCATATCCATCTTTGTGCCTCAGTTTGTATCGGTCCTATTTGTATCTATCGTCAAGCCTTGGTTCACAACGGTCAATTTCATATCCATCAACAGACAGTGCACTTCGTATCGATCGGCTAATGTCTAGTTCGTATCCATCAAGTGACCAAAGTTCATATCCATAAAACATTTACTACTTCGTATCCATTGACTCCCCACTATTCATATCCATCAAGCCAGGCAACGTCGCCATCTATTCGAATCCATTACCATAATTGCTTGTTCGTATCCATCATGTTGAAGCGACTTTGATCGATACGAACAAGGGTAGGCTTGATGAATGCGAACGAAGCCGCCTCCATCGATGCGATCTACATCACTTTCATCAATGTGAACTAGATCATTACTAATCGATTCAACTAGGCAACGACCTTCGATACGAATGAGGCGAAGTTCAAGGACAACTCGGTCAACTCAGAGTGAAAGGTGGATCGATGCAGGAGTGTGCCTCGTGTCGACATAAGGGCACGTGCAACCATCGATTCGAATAGATCAATTCGAAGCAATCGATTCGAACAAAACAGCCTTCCAAAAAACTCCATCTCGTATCGATCGTAACTCGAGATCCATAAGTCCAAATGCTATGAAATTTTCACAGGAGCTTACGTGCAATCTAAAGAATGTTCACATCAAGTTTCGACTCAATTGGATAACATTTCAATCGATACGAATTACGTTCGTATCGATCATGGATCGAGTCAAAATATCCTAGGATCGATCGCGTGGGCCCCCCACGTGCCAGAAGAAGTCTCCTGAGATTCGAACGAAATATCAGCCTCCTACGCCTATAAATTGATCCCTAGGGCCTACAGTAGAATGATCTTTTGATTCTCTAGCGTCCAGACTCTGCCGGATTCATCTCTACACTCCATTTTTTCTGTTGTACTCGAATTTTAGAGTTGTGATTCGCTGCAGCTCGTTGTAACCAAGTGTAATCATCAAGAGCATATCAATAAAAATCATAAAACTTCATAGTGGACGTAGACAATATGCGAACCACTCTAAATTGCTTGTGTCAGTGCATTTACTTATCTGTTCTTGGAGTTTTTTGTTAGATAACCTACATTTTAAATTTGTATTTCTTCATTTTATCTCTTCAAAAACTTCTAAAGAGTGTTGTGCCCATTTTTGGTACAAACACTTTGGTGCTTTCACCGAGAAAACACAGTTTTTTTTCCTGCTTATTGGATCTACTATCGATAACGGATTGCATAAATCCAAGAAGAAGATCCATATCTTGAATCAAGAATCCTTCCAACCTATTCAGATTTGTGTAAAATCTAGGAAAGGACTTCATTTATCATGATGGTAAGCATAAGGACCGCCTCCACCGCTGCCGATCAAGAAGCCCGGGATAGATAGAATCCCGTGCAATTGCCTCCATCCAAACAAAATGCTACCGGACCCTTAGATCCGTCAGGCCCGGTAACGAGACAAGAATTTCAGATTCTGCTTCAAGAATTGACCCAGAATTGGCAGCAATTGACTCAACAGCTACAGACTAATGCTGAGCCGACTAATCAGCTAAATCTCCAAAGGCGTAGAAGATCCAGAAGAGATCATGCTTCTCATTCCTCCATAGAAAATTCTGCCTCGTCTAACTACAACCACAGATCCACCCGTCCTCAGCTAGACGGGAGTTACACGCAAGCCACTGGACATCAACCTGTAATGACCATTGGAAAGCTGAGAGTTGGCCCATTGGCCAGTTTCCATACTAGACCCTCCTTCCGAGGAGGTACTGTTCCTCAATACACCACAGACAACCGTGCTACCATCGCCGCGGTTGAATCAGGGGTTGATGCTCGAAATCCATCGGATCTGAACCTTCATCAGCGTGGACGTACTTCTGAACCATACGTCCCAGAATACTATGAGCCAAGGAGGCGAGGGTGGACCGTCGACAGCACCCGGTCCAGCCTCGCACTGTTGAGCCCAACCACGCTTTGGCTCAACGTGCACAAAATGTCCAGATGCCGAATATTCCAACTATGAATCGACAGATGATTTGAGAAAGGCAAGGCCTTACGAATGACGACTGGGGAATCTCCCGGTGTCATCCTCTTTTACCAATGAAATATTATATGCCGAACCCCCTCGGCGATTCAGGATGCCGACTCTGCCGATGCATGAAGGAAACTCTGACCTCAATCAACATATCCTAAAATATGAATAGTCAATGAGCACTGCGAGAGTTGATGATGCAGTGAAATGCGTTAGTGTTCCCATTTCTTTGGAGGGCATTACTACCATGTGGTTCACAAGATTGCCACCATGATCCATTTCTTCCTTTGACCAGTTAGCCATTAAGTTTGTCGAACAATTCCGTATGCATGTGGCGAGGCCTAAAGATGTTAACACTCTGTCTAGTATTACCCAAGCTCCCGGAGAGACACTCAGGCGCTATTTAGAGAGATTTCATGCTGCATGTGTGGAGATTAGTAACTCTAACGACAACTCAATCTTAATAGCATTGACTAAGGGATTGACTCTAATTCTGAGTTTGGAAATCAGTTGGCTAGGAAATCACCCACATCATTGGACCGTTTCTACTCCAAAGCCGCTCAATTCTTGAGACGATAGGATGCGAAACAATCTAGGAAGCAGGATGACGCGGGACCTAGCATGAAGGGCATACAAAGTAATGTTGTGGTTAAACAGTCCGGAGAGAGCTTTGGGAAAGTTCAATTAAATATACAAAACAAGCAAACTCAACAGAGGAACAACGGCAATCAAAATAAGAAGCGAGATCAAAATCATAGCCCGCGACGTAGGGCTCCAATGTTTGATAACTATACACCATTGAATACGTCGTTAAAGAACGTGTATTTGCAGACCTGCAATACCATGCAATACAAGAAGCCTGCTTCAAAGCCATCATCGGAGAAGCATACTCAAATAGGAAAGTTCTGCAGGTTCCATGAGAGTTATGGCCACAACACAAATGAGTGTCGTCATTTGCAGGATCTTATCGAGAAATTGATTAGAGAGAGAAAGTTGGATCAGTTCGTGCGGGCGCCGCAATTAGGTGGTGTGGGCCCATCAACCTAAAATCGTATGCTGAACCAAGAAAGACAGGAGGAGCCTGTTCATAAGGGCAGGAGGTTAATTATAAACACAATAAGTGGTGGTCCTCATCCAGCAGACCGAAGCTGGAGGGAAATGGAGTCGTATGCCAGCTCTATCAGGCATGCAGACTTATAGTGTTGTGGCAGTTGTGATGATGGGGCTCCGGCCAAGCAACAAAGGACGATGACAGATGACATCATATTCAGAAATAGAGACTCTGATAAGGTCGAAGCCTCCACTATCGACCCACTAGTCATATCTTCCCAGGTAGATCCTGCTTGGATGAAGAGGATCCTGGTTGACAGTGGGAGTTGTGTAAATATTTTGTTCAAAAGAGCATAAGATTTGATGAAGATGGAAGCCAAGGATTTGACACCTTGTCAATCTTGAATCCATGGCTTTAATGGAAGTGCTACTATACCCCCTGGAGTGGAGGAAGCCAGTGGAATTGGGGTTGGAGAACGCCGGAGAGTCCGGATTTTGCAGTTTGTTGTTTTAGACATTAATTCATCTTATAATGCCTTTTTGGGCTGACCGGCCCTTACTGAATTCAAGATAGCCATTGCCTCATGGTGCTTGACTCTGAAATTTCCCACCGATCGTGGGATCGGAGTCGTTCAAGGAGGTCAGGCTGCCAGGAGAGCGTGTTATGTTGCTGAGCGCGCGAAGCGCAACAAAGAGAGAAAGGAAAGGGCGTAGATGAATCTTTTTGCGTCCGTTTTGTCGACAATTGACAATTGGTGCCTAGGCCCAGGCCCAGGCACCCCAATCAATTCCAGAGGGATCTTGACCCGAGAGAAACTGAAAGTAAGGATGAGTCTAAAGAAAGTCAAGCCTCCTCGGCCGAACTAACGATCGATGTTCTGATCGATGATGATGACGATTCAAGGATGATAAAGATTGGGTCTCAGTTAAGCCAGCAGACGCAACAGGAATTGGTTGAATTTCTCCGGACGAATCTCGACATATTCGCTTGGACGCACTTTGACATGTGTGGGATCTCGCCGGACATCGTGAGCCACACCTTGAATATTGACCCGTGGTGTATCCCGGTCAAGCAGAAAAGGCATGGATGGATCCGGAGAGATCTGCTGCCCTTAAAGAAGAGGTCAATAAGCTGAAATCAAACGGGTTTATCCGAGATGCTTTATACCCGGAGTGGGTATCCAGTCCCGTACTTGTCCGAAAGCCAAATGGGAAATGGAGGACATGTGTTGATTATTCCGACTTAAATAAAGCTAGTCCAAAGGGCAGTTTCCACTTTCCCGAATTGATCAGCTCATAGATTCCATGGCTGGGAACGAATTACTATCTTTTATGGATGCTTATTCCGGCTATAACTAGAAGCCCATGCATTTACCCGACCAAGAGCATACCAGCTTTGTGACCGATGTGTGTCTACTGCTACAGAGTCATGCCATTTGGACTCAAGAACGCCGGAGAAACGTACCAACGCCTAGTTAACCGAATGTTCGTCAACCAAATCGGGAAGACCATGGAAGTATATGTGGACGACATGCTGGTAAAGTCGACATTCTCCTCTGATCATGTAAGAGACTTGGAATCGATGTTCAACATTCTTCGAGAGTACAAAATGGAGCTCAACCCCCTGAAATGTCATTTTGGAGTCGCATTTGGAAAGTGCCTCGGGTTCATCATCAATGCTTGAGGAATAGAAACCAATCATGAAAAGATCCGGGCGATCTAAAATCTTCAAACTCTGAGAACCATAAAGCAAGTCCAGAGTCTCAACGGGAAGGTAGCGCATTGAGCCGGTTCATTTGAAAGTCCACCGACAAGTGCATTCCCTTCTTTGATCTGATATGAAAAGGGAAGCGAAACTTTGAATGGATCACGGAATGTGAAGACGCATTTAGAGCACTAGTTCAACACCTCTCTACACTGCCGATTTTGTCAAAGCCTGTCAACCATGAGAAATTATATCTTTACCTGGCGGTATGGAGAATGCAACCAGTGCTGCCTTAGTTCGAGAGGAAGACCGAATGTGGAAACCGGTCTACTATGTTAGCAAATGGCTAACGAACTGAGAGAAATTATCCAAAGCTAGAGAAATTGGCCTACTGCCTAGTCATTGCCTCAAGGAAGCTCCGTCCATATTTCCAAGCTCATCCTATCACTATGTATACTGATCAGCCGTTGCGACAGGTCCTAATGCGGGCTAAGATGTCTGGTAGGTTACTCAAGGAGAACATTTTACTAAGCCAATTTGATATCACTTATACTCCAAGGAGAGAAATTCAAGGACAAGTCCTAGCAAATTTCATAGCTGAATTTACCGTTCCAGAAGGCTTGACCGAGACTAATAATCTTCTGAATACATCTGGAAGCTGCATACTGATGGCGCATCTAATGATCGGTGTTCGGGTGCTGGAGTAGTACTTGAAACCCCCGAAGGTCGATCCATATGCTATGCCTTGAAGTTTGAATTTCGCGCAACCAATAATGAAGCAGAATATGAAGCCTTACTTGCTGGATTGAAATTCGCCCGTGATTTGAGAATTATTGCTTTGGAAATTAATTGTGATTCCTAATTAGTCGTATGCCAAGTTCAGGGTGAATATCAGGCTAAGGATCGAAGACTAACCACTTATCTAGCTCGAGTCCTAGGAATACTTGATCAGTTTGACTATTATGCCATCTTTTACATACCCCGCGAGCTTAATCAAAAGGCTGATTCATTGGCGAAGTTAGTTAGCATGGTCGAAGCACAACAAATGGGCCTTGTTCCTGTAGAGACATTATCTTCGCCGAGCATTGATCAGATGGAGACAAACTCTGCATTTGAAACCACTTTCGGTAAGGAGTCGTGGATGACTCCATACCGAAATTACATCGAGCATGGAAAGCTACCTAAGCGCAGGAGTCATGTATAGAAGAGGGTATTCAGTCCCTCTCCTCCGATGTATCGCGCACGATGAAATTAAATGAGTATTACATGATGTACATGAAGGAGAATGTGGCGATCACACCGGGGGGCAAGTCCTTGCTAAGAAAGTACTCTGATACGAGTATCACTGGCCGACTGTAAATGGTGATGCAGCAGACTACGCCAGGAAATGTGATAAATGTTAGAAACATGCTCGAATTCCTAGAGCCCCACCTACTGAGATAACCCAAATGGTCAGCCCGTGGCCGTTTGCAGTATGGGGCATTGATATCATCGGCACTCTACCTATGGCCAAAGGTGGTGTGAAGTACGCCATCATCGCAGTTGACCACTTTACCAAATGGGCTGAAGCTGAACCCCTTGCGACAATCACGACGAAGAAAGTAATCAATTTCGTAGTTAGCAACATTATCTGCCAATTTGGTCTCCCGCATATCATCATTATTAACAACGGAGTCCAGATCGACAGTGTTGAAATCAAGGATTTCTGTCAGCGTTTCCATATTCACAAGAAATTCGCTGTAGTTGCACACCCACAAGTGATTGGCTAAGTTGAAGCCGGTGATAAGGTTATCAAGTCGATTCTAAAAAAAGACTGGAAAAGGCCGGGGGAAAGTGGGTCGATGAACTTCCTATGGCTTTATGGGCTTACCAAACGACCCACAAGTGCGCGACCGGACACACTCCATTTTCTCTATCTCATGGCTTAGAAGCCGTTATTCCAGTAGAGATGGAAGTACCTTCTCATCGTGTGACTTACTATGATGCGAAGACAAATGCCATATTACTTGCTGAATCCTTGGATTTATTATATGAGAAACGTGAAGAGGCTGATTTGAGAGCAGCCGTGCATCGAAGTCGAGTCGCCCGGCTATACAATGCCAAGTTCCAGCCACGAACCTTTGAACTTAGCGATCTCGTTCTCAAGAGAATCTATCCGATCCATTCACACATGAAACTAAATTGGGAACGACCGTATGTGATTACCTAAAAACTCAGAGATGGCACGTTCAAGTTATCGACCGTCGACGGTCTTCCTTTGCCAAGATCCTGGAACAACGAGAGTCTCTATCGCTACTACACATAACATGCTTTATTTATTTAGCTTATTCTTTTATTTACCATTTGTTTCTGCATTTTGAAATGTGAATTTGTAATAAGGCAACTGATTCTACCGTATTTTCACATTTCAGCAATAAAATGCCATCTCTTCGAGACAGAGCTGTAATTTATTGAATATGACGAACAACATCATGATGCATGGAGAGCTAAGTTCCATCATATGATGGAATTTATTCAAATAGGGAGTGATTGTGATACGATTGGCCACTCGCTAAGTGAAACCCAAGCTCGGGGGCAAGCCACTACACTAAAGTCAAATAAGGATTGGTACACGACAATCCCTTCACTAAACTCCAAACTCTAAGAGTGTGAGTTGGAGCATAAACTCATAAATACAGTCTTGAAGGCGCGGACCCATTTATCTAACGACTTCGACCGTAACACAACCAAGTTTGAGGAGGATGGATCCACCCATCCAACGACCTCACTTGTTAACTCGAGGTGGATGTGAATCGACCATCCACGATCCTGATAAATCCATCATTCTCGGAGTGCGAACGAAATCTCGAAAGCTTAAACAGATGTGACTGACCATCTTTTGGCTAACTCCATATTCCCGGAGTGCGAATTGGAGTATAAACATGAAATTCGAGTTCCCGTAATGCGAACCAGGGTAAGACACCAACTCTAAATTCCTAAAGTGTGAATTGGAGTATAAACATCAACTCTAGGTTCCCAAAGTGCGAACCAGAGAGTATAAGCGTCAACTTCAAATTCCTAGAGTGTGAATTGGAGTATAATCGTCAAAGCCAAGTTCTCGGAGTGTGTACTAGGTTACAAACGTCAATTATCTTCGGATACCCAATGATGCAGATTATCGATCTTAAGCAACTCTGAATCCCTAGAGTGTGGATGGAATATAAACATGACTTGAGTGTGAACGACCGCTCATAAACTAACCTAAGTCCCCGGAGCATGGACATGTACTTAAAACTTCAATAGGCGTGATTGACCGCCAAAGTGCAAATGCAGATCCCCGGAGTACGGTTTGGGCTATCTATGAATAAGCGAGTGTAATTCGACCGTTCGACTCTCACTTGTTTTAGCATTAAGCCGACGATGGTAAAATTCGAAAGGATAGAAGCAAATGGCGATCAGTAGCCAATCCTTACAACTTTTCCCTGGAACAGGGGGCATGACTTAAGTGTTAACCACTGGCCGAAGCAGTGCAACATCAAATTCCAACTTGATTTCCAATTACACTTCGTGTTTGTGATTTCCAGACTTGGTAAACAATGACAAACTCATCTCAAGAGTTGTAGCTCCGCAAACACATTGAACTGAAATTCAAACGCTGCAACACTTAAGCATAAAAGATAGAGATTGCAGTTGAAACAAGAAAACAAAATTTCATTTCAACTAATTGTAAGTGGTGATTCGTATACAAGTTTCCCGAAATCCCTACTAGCAGGGGCCGAACCTGCATCTGTACACGACCTATGAAAGAAAAGCAAGTTCCTAACTACAAAAAATGCACCAAAAAGGCCTATCTATTCCCTTTTCTTCTTTGGCTTTATCTTCAGTGTGGATCCACTAGAGCCACTAGTGGTATTTCGTTTTGGGTCCTTACCCTTGAGGCATGATGTTAATATCTTCCTCCGAACTTGAATCTAGAGGAATGCTCCCTACAGGAGGAGTTGGATCTGCAACAGGGGGCGGAATGGGCACACTGGTATCGACCAGTATACCTCCAGGTGAGATCATTCTTAGTGAAGCTAGGCCAGGCGCCGCCATTCCACCCGTAGAACTACCATCGTGTGCCGCTGCCTCCAATTCAGCATTAATTTCAGCTAGTATCCCTTCCTCACGAATATATTAAGCTATGCTGGGGGCAGCAATAGTTTGTGTTGAAGCACCAGAAACGGGCGCGAGTCCACTAATGACAAATGAAAAGTCCACGAAGGGGTCACCGTGTCGACCCAAAAGCTCGTTCATCATCTGCTCATCGAAAGAGAGTAAGCACTGGCACGGTCGTTGTCGTAATGGCCACCTCAGTAATATTTGCCTCCTGCACTTGATGCAATTCTTGGATTGCAGGAGGCACTCACGATCTAACTCCAGTCACTGAACAAAAGAAGAAGAGAAATTGTTAGTAAGTACTTCAAGGCGAGTAATTATTTCGAACATGCATGAGATTTGTTCAGAGTACCTTCCTCAGTTTGGATCTCAGATGGCTTTGCGGCTTCGGAGGTATGCTCTCTGATAGGGGATAGTTGTGGTTGTTTTGGATTGTAAGCTAGGATAGACTAGAGTTCAACCGCTAAAATAGGCTAGATCGAGGCGGAGCAGTAATCTTAGAACTTGTGGTGTGATGATCGACGCCTGAGCCTTCCCCAATCTCCTGGTGCTAGGTGCCAAGTTTTTCTCTTGCATGTGAGATCGTTGAGTCATGGAGAGCCTTCTTTTCATCCTCATTCAATATACGGTTCTCTAGTTTGAACTCGTCAAATGTTCCATCCAGATGCACTGCCTTCTCCGCTCCGATCAACAGGTTCCAGGAATTATAGAGATGTGTCGAGTAATTCTCGAGCCAAGCTAGATTCCTATATCTCAACACGTTGGCATTATAGGTAACAAGAAGTTCCTCTATATCAGCTTCTATCCTGAATTCCGCCGTTCGAACTTTTTCTTCGACCTCAGCTTCCATAGTATGGACTTTTTCCAAAGCCGCATCTCTTTCACCCTGAAGCACCACCGCCTGATCACATGCTTCTTGTGTAGAAATATTGGCAACATCCTTCTCTTTAATGATCTCTGAAAATTTGGACTTAAGCTCGTTGAGCTCTTTGAGGGCTGCGTCCCGCTCAGTTGTGACATGGTGTTCCTATGGCCCATGTCCTCCATCATGGAATAATGCTCTTGTCTTATCCTATCATGGCCGAGTTAGCATCATCAGCCTTTTTGAGAGCTTCCATTTTAGACTTTCGGGAAGACTTGGCCTCAACATTGAGCACTTGAATAATCAAGTTTTTCTGCGCGAGCTCTTTCTCCAACTTTTCAATCTTAGCGGCCCGCTCAAAAGCCACTTTCGATGTTTTCTTGTGGCTTTCTCCCACTCCTTATATTGGAAATAAATGTCTACAACATAATCATGAACAGTGTTCTCAGGCTCCGTTGGAATTCTCTTTAAATGTGAGGGAAAGATATATCCATCAAAGCAAATATCGGGGAAATCTTTCTTCAGTCAAGCAAGCTTGATTGCTCCTTCCTCCTTCAGTAAGGACCTACTCTGCAGTTGTGGAGGCCACTATTTCGGTTCTACGTTGAGTTTCAGACCTGGAGCATGAGAAGATGGCTTATGCCACGAAGTTTCTGGAGGTCGTGAAATGTGGACTGGAGGTTGTATATGATATATGGGAGGGGATGAGCGAGATCGAGATTGGTGTATGTACCCCTGTCTCTTTCATACCGCTCTTGATTGGAGTACCTCTGATCATACACCATGTCCGTATCCCTTTGGCGTGCCTCGTAATATGATGAAGATCGGTGAGCTTTTCGAAGACTGCCTAGCATCGGGTCTCCACCGGACATTGTATCTGTAAAGTAAAAGAAGAACAGAGTCTGTAATTTCCCAAAGCAATCAACCTTTAGTCAGAGATCGTGTATTGCCGTGAAGTGTGTATGTATGTGCAACCCTCAACCAACCGGATGTATCGTAGTGGGATGAGACTCGCTTAGATCTAAAGCATGTTGAAGTTCCTCCAATCCGGCATCATATTGGAAGGACACGTCGTCCGGGATTGGGATATTGGCGAGCCCTTCGAAAAGATTTTCCACTAGTGGGGGAAAAGCCTTCGAAACTCTAGGTCCTAGAACGGGTAGGGACATGACCACAGTTTTCCATCTCCTGGATTTGGGATGTTTAAAAGCAGTTGCCTTACCTTTTCTTTTCCCTTTGGGATCTTGAGGGATACTAGAGATCCCGGCCGCAAGTTCGTCATCTATGGTGGTTCTCTCCGAATCAGCCTCCCCGGCTATAACAAGTTGGGGTGTCTTACGCCTAGCTCATTTCTTCAAAATGGACCTTAGCGTTCCCTCAAGCCTAATACTTTGGTTCCGCTCAATCAATCCGACGATTCTCAAGTTCCTATCTGTCAGGATTGAGTCAATGTTCGTTTCTTCGCTCAGAACCTCTTGGAGTACCCAAACTATCTCCCTGAAATGCACACCTTTAGGCCGTTGAATTACAGCTATAAAGAAAAAGTGATATAAGTCCGACGTCAATTGTAATTATCTTATTAACTACTTAAGAAGGTTATGGTACTTACGTCTGGCTAACCATCGGCTGGCGAATCCCAAAGGACATCGAACGTAGAACCATTTCGTTTTGAAATAACTTAGCCCGGTCTAAACTCCTTTTACTATTTGGCAATTTCTGACCGCTTCCAAAAATGTGAAGGATGGGCTATCTCCCCGAATCTTAATATTTAATAGATATCTAATCTCGATCGGGAATGGTGGCCGAAAGAGATGCTCCATGAACACGTTGAATAAACTATTCAGCAGTGCATACCCATTGGGGTGTAGTTGAGATGGAGCAATCCCAACGAAAGACAACACTGCCCGGATATATTGGTTGAACGGAGGAAGTGTCTCTGCTGCGCATGCATGGCGGTTGAATGTTGTATATCCATTAGGTGGAAGGTGCGGTCTATCATTCAGACCCGGCAATAGCACGTCATCCATTGACAAACCATGCCTCATGCAAATACGTCCCAACATGTCTTCGGAAACATTAGACGGCATGGAATCTGGCGAGGTACAAGCGAAAACAGCCCTAGCTACCTCATCCGAGGCTGGGTCTATAATCTCGGCCTCAATGACCGGTAACTGGATTGTTGGGGGGGGGGGGAGAGAAATCTGAGCTTCATTTTGCTTTAAGCTTGAAGCTTCCATAACTAACTAACTTGAGAAAAATCATCATAAGACGATAATAAGCCCGTGCATCCCCCAGTGTGAAGTGTGCAAATGTGTTGTGCAGTGCAGTGCTGTATGATATTTGAAAAAATCCTATGGAGTTAAAGAAAGCATGCAAACGACAAGACTTCGAAATTTGGTCGGAGTGACCGTCATCACCGACCGTCACAATTGTGCCATCCAGATTTTTGCGATCGATCTGAGTTAAAGTCTATCATCATTTTGTTAAGTTATAGTTCCATCGACAAGCTTCGAAGGGCAGTCAAATATACAGTTTATTAGTTAAGTCCAGTTATGCAAGGTTGAAGCTCGTCGGGGTCAGATGTTCAAACGTGCGAGAGATTTCAAGTTCATTCGGATTTAATTCGTATCGGGTGAAGGAATCCCAGTTTCGAATCAATCGGCTTCGCATCCATCAGGGTATGCATTTGCGTCGATCGTTTGGGTCACCGTAGAACCGATCCCCTGGCATGTAGTTCGAATTGATCAATTTCATGTCCATCAGGGTATGTGTTCGAATCGATCAATTGGGTCACCGTCATATTGATCCCCTGGCCCATAGTTTTGTATCGATCGGAAACTCTGGGTTTCGTATCGATCAAATGAAACTCCTTCGTATAGATCAACAAGTACGAAGCACTCGCATCAATCGTCTCGATTCAGCGCAATAATTTTTACCATCGATCGATACGGAGGCCTCCATTCCATCATCTCGAAGCCTCTACTCCAGATCGACACGAAAATGAAGGCTGAACAACCTTCGATTAATTCCAACGTATCCCTCCTCGTTCCTTCTTCTCCAAAAGGCCTTAACGCCATTTCCTTCCTCCACCCTAGACCTTGTTCTGGCCTACATTTAACCTCAAGACCCATCAAGAATGCAAACAGAGATGGAAAAGATTCTGAGTCTCGTGGTTTATGTATTAGATTCTTTCAATAGCCTACCTAGATATGACAGTCGAATTAAGGAATTAAAAGTTTGGATCAGTTCGAGGACATGCGAATTCTTCTTTTTCCAAGATCTCGGAATGATACGAAGGCAGAAGGCAAAGTGAAAACAAACGAGAAAAGTGGCTAAGTCCAGAAGTATTTGTATGGACCCAAGGACAGAAAGGAAAAGGCGATTCGCCTCCCAGTCAAAAGCGACTGGTAGCAACGGCTTTACTAGATCGATTCGAACGAGCTATTCGAATCCATAAGCTCGAGCCGTCATCGATGCGAAACTGTCACCAGGATCCATCGATACAAAGTACATAATGAAGGCGGTTCTAAAGGCATTGAACTCCATCGATTCGAAACTACTGATTCGTATCAATCAGCACACGACCCACAACAGCACAAGTTCATCGATACGAAATGAAGCCCACTGCAATGGAATCCACTGAAACTCATGTCTATCGATACAAATGTTAATTTTATATCCATCGAAGCTCATGTCGATCGATGCGACATTTTTGTCTCATATCCATCAATGTAAAGTATACCGATGCGAGAGCAATCTTTCAACCTTTTATATTGATTCAGGAGAAGATCGATACGAAGGAACATCCAAAACAACCATCAAGCTTTTTGGTAACTCAAATTTCACATCGGTTCAGGAGAGGATTGATACGGAATTCAATACGAGAAAACTGATAACGACTTCGTGAACGTGCAACATTAACAAGAGTCAGGTTAACATATATGCATATGTCGGACTAATATTCAATTTTCAACACCTACAGGAATTGCATACTCATCTGATAAAGATTACGGTGATAAACAGCTAATCACTATCATACAGTGATCAATTACAACAATACAGGGTACAACAGTCAACCATCAACAGTTCACATTACTGAAGAAATCAGTCAAAGATTACGACCTTCAACGAAAAGGAAATAACTATTCAAAGTAAAGGATGCAGCTTTTCAAGGTACGTCATGTTTCCACAAGACGTACTTTGGGGGGCAAATTTTATCCTGCCTTTTGGCATGGCCGAGATATCAAGGAACTAAATGGAAACCAAGGATCACTCGTCCCGGTTATCGAGTACGCACAGGTTCACTATAGATATCGATGAATTTTGTCCGAGACCAGATCAAACTACGATTGATAAGACACGATAAGCAAAACCATGAAAACCAACGTTCCGAATTTCAAGTCAATCTGAGTTCACGTGCTCAAGTCATGATCGATGCAAGTTGAAGGAAATAACCATGTTTTCATATCCATCACTGAACCTCGGTTCGAATCCATCGTCTTTGTATCCATCTTTGTGCCTCAGTTCATATCGGTCCTGTTTGTATCCATCGTCAAGCCTCGGTTCGCATCGGTCATCTTCGTATCCATCAACAGACATTGCACTTCATATTGATCGGCTAATGTCTAGTTCGTATCCATCAAGTGACCATTTTTATTATCCATAAAACATTTACTACTTCGTATCCATTGAGTTATCACTATTCGTATCCATCAAGCCAGACAGCGTCGCCATCTATTCGAATCCATCACCATAATTTCTTGTTCGTATCCATCAAGTTGAAGCGACTTTGATTGATACGAACAAGGGCAGGTTTGACGAATGCGAACAAAGCCACCTCTGTCGATGCGATCTACACCACTTTCATCAATGTGAACTAGATAATCACCAATCGATTCATACTGGGCAACGACCTTCGATGCGAACGAGGCAAAGTTCGAGGATGACTCGGTCAACTCGGAGTGAAAGGTGGATCAATCCAGGGAGTGCGCACCACGTCGTCACGAGGGCACGTGCAACCATCGATTCGAAGCAATCGATTCAAACAAACAGCCTTCCGAAAAACTCCATCTAGTATCGATCATAACTCGAGATCCACAAGTCCAAATGCAATGAAATTTTCACAGGAGCTTACGTGCAATCTAAAGAATGTTCACACCAAGTTTTGACTCCATTGGATAACATTTTGATCGATACAAATTACGTTTGTATCGATCACGGATTGAGTCAAAATTTCCTGGGATCGATCGCATGGCCCCCCCCCACGTGGTAGAAGAAGACTCCCAAGATCTGAGCAAAATATCAGCCTCCTACGCTTATAAATAGAGCCCCAAGGCCTGCAGAAGAAGGACCTTTTGATTCTCTAGCATCCAGACTCTGTTGGATTCATCTCTACACTCCATTGTTTCTATTATACTCGAATTTCAGAGCCGTGATTCGCTATAGTTCACGTAACCAAGTGTAATCATCAAGAGAATATCAATAAAAATCATAAAACTTCATAGTGGACGTAGGCAATACGCCGAACCACTCTAAATTGCTTGTGTCTGTGCATTTACTTATCTGTTCTTGGTGTTTTTTTGTTAGATAACCTACATTTTAAATTTCTATTTCTTCATTTTATCTCTTCCAAAACTTTGGAAGAGTGTTGTGTCCATTTTTGGTACAAACACCATACATAACTTCATTAATTATACAACAAATTCCACTATTAACATGGCAATTAATGTCTTTACCTCTATGCTTATAAATGTCTTACTCTTGCTAGTAATGTACATTCACACAATTGAACTCTCCTTTTAACGAAACTTAAATATATTCAATTAATTACTTAGTAAGTTAGTTTTAATTTATTCTTGTAATTAATCCTTGAACTTAAATTTCAAAAACAAGCGTAAAACGTAAAATGTGCATTACTGTAAACAATTCGTATTTTCTTCATACGTTATCTGTTTCTAATAGATTATATATGAATTTGGGGTAGAAAATCTACTTGATACAATGAAAATTTCAAATTCTCTAAAAAAATTCATTTGTATAATCTTATTATTTATCATTTTATGTAAAATTACATTTTACCCTTATTAATATATTAGTTAGTTATTAAATTTTTGGGGTTTACATGAATAAAAAATTATGTAGTTGTTTCCATGTAATAATATTTAGTGTGTTTTGAAATTTATGATGTATAAGGGCTCGAGTGTAATGATACATCAAAATTTTATAAGTATTTTTCTTTAAAATAAGAGAAATTTCTCTTATTATTCCCATTCTACTTTATCACCAAAAGAAGCTCGTGCTGCATAATGCTTTAGTGGATTCCATTACAACGGTCATTCAATGTCTCCATCGAAACTTAGTAACAATCGAACATTTAAGCTATACCAACAAGGCTTGCAACCCCATGTCCTCTAAAGTGATATTCAACCATCTTCTTTAACTCTAAAGGGATTCGACCATTCCAATAGTCCATCTACGGATATTGATCATTAAAGAATGAAGAGGCAAGGAAGAAAAGAGAAGAAAGATTTTTAAAAAGTTAGTGAGGGAAATGGTAAATCAACCACTTTAATTTCTCTAGGTGGTTCGATGCTTGTATATTACTTAAGAAATACACCAAAGTTCCATATATATCCATTAAAAAATAGCAGTCATGAATTTTTAATGTTTGAAAGAGAATCTTTGCTAATCTCAAAATGAAGTATCAAACAAATAAAGAATTTAAACTTGAAAATAGTTTCATTAAATTAAAAATATTTGGAAGATGAATTTTAATACATGACTTCATTATATTTTGGCATAGATAATTGTTAGATAGAATTTGGTGGTGGATAAGTAAGGTTTAGTGATTCTGGTAAAATTCTAGCAACTTAGGTGTTATGGATGGTCAATAATAACAGTTAGCATAGCTAAGAACATGTTGATCATAATGTGGGACAATTGATGCACTACTTGGGGAGACTTTGGGTACTGACTTAAAATTCATGAAGTTAGTTCCGATTGAAGAGATAGTGTCACTGGAGGTTTGCATCAGTTGAAACAACACCTGACCCGGAGTAATACCAGTGTCAGAGACAGCAGTCATCTATGGTTGATGAATAGTTCAAACCTCTCCCAATGGTTACATCTTCAACTTTTCAATTAAAATACAATTCTTATAACTCTAAATCATGAGTTAGGTACCTCTTATAATGTGGTTTTAGTTGTTTTCTTGCATAAACAACAACTTCATACCTTTTCTTTAATACCGCTTCGAGTCTAATGCCATATGCATCAGTGTAAATTATAAACTCCTCATTTCCTTTTAGGATAACTGATTACTGGTGCACACGTCAAACACTCCTTTAACTTAATGAATGCATGCACACATTTTGAATCCCATGATAAAATATAGTTCTCCATAAGATGAGTCATCGTTATTGCTACCTAAGGAAAATATATAATGAACCATCTGTAATAACATGCTAATCCATGAAAATTATAGCATTGTTTGCATTCTTACATATCTCCTATAATTGCATTCTTACATAACTCAAATTTTAACCAATGTTTCTTCGATGTCTCAAGCACTCACCTCGAGTGTGTCTTGTATTCCTCTTTAGTTTATGAATAAGCTAGAATATCATCAATGAACTCAAGCACAAACCCATCTAGCTAATTTCAGAGAACTTTGTTCATTAAGTCCATAAAGTATGAGGGTGCATTGGTTGGCCCAAATGGCTCAACCAACCAATCATAGAAACCCGAAGGTGTATGGAAAGCTATAAATGGCACAGTGTCCTTTGTAGCTCTCAATTGATGGAAAACCATTGCCAAATCCAACCGAGGGAACACTTTTGCACTATTGAGTTGGTCGAACAAGCCATGAGGTGCATGGTAGATGATACTTGTTCTTGGTCATCACTTGGTGCAGCTTACAATAGTTAACATATAACATCAAAAAACCATCCTCCTTAGTGAAAAATATTACATGTACTCCCTTTCGAATGTGCTCGACTATAAAAAATCATTAATAACTCGGTATTCGACACTTATAACTCCCATTGTTCTTTAAGTACCATTATCCTAATAGATGGTGTAACGTCCCTTGCTCTTGGTAGCTCGAAATTAAATTTGGTGATGACTTTTTTGATAAATTGAATGGTGCTAAGGTTTTTTCATAGCAAGATTTAACTAGTTCCATCAACTGAGGGTTAATCAGGACAATGTTCCTTTGACTGTGTTGAGGAGTGGTTATGGTCCATACGAGTGGCAAGAGATGCCATTTGGACTGACCAATGCACTAATGTTCGTTGTTGATTTGACGATTAAAGGTTTTCAAGATCAGCTAGATAAGTTCATGTTGTTTTTCATGAATGACTTCTTAGTGTACTCTAGAAATGAGGAGGATCATGCAGTTTACCAAAGCCATATGTTTGGGACATTGAGGGAGCACAAGTTAAATGCAAAGTTCTCAAAGTGTCATTTTTGGAGAAAAGAAGTTAAGTTCCTACGCCATGTGATTTCAGCAGAAGGGTTAGCCATAGATCGTTCGAAAGTTGATGTAGTGAATGGATGGATGAGTCCTGAAACTATTACTGCGGTGCGAAGTTTCTTGCGATTGGCTGGCTTCTACCAAAGATTCATTATGTACTACTGTCGTATAGTCGTGGGAATGACAAGGCTGACCAGGAAGATTAAGAAGTTTGTTTGGGCGTAGGAGAGTGAAAAGGCATTCTAGGAATGGAAGCATCGATTGACAAACATGCCTGTGTTAGTGATACTCGAAGGGAATGATGGTATGACTGTGTATATGGATGCTTTAGGAGAAGGATTCGGTGCAGTATTGATGCAGAAGAGTAGGGTGATTGCCTGTACATCTAGGCAGTTGCGGTCGCATGAAGTCGATATCAACTCTGTTTTAGACTTAGCAGCAGTTGTCTTCGCATGGACTTATCTCTAGGGGAGATGTTTGAGTGTAGACCAACATATGTCTTTAAGTATATGATTTCTTAGAGGAACGCGTACACGAGACAGCAGAGATGGTTAGAGTTATTAGCATCATATTTTTTGAGATAGAGTAACGCTATGAATGAACGAGATAGATAATGCCTAAGCCGAAATAGCAAAGTTGGTGTTTTGGCTATGAGGAATGACCATGGTTAAGAAACACTTCTACGTGCGAGGTATTTGTCAGTCAATCATTTTTGGTCGATGCGACATTTTAAGTTGCCTGACGGATAGAATTTCTTATTGGCAAAGAAAAATGTAGGTCGGTTTATATATGTGGAATATTGGTTTATTAGAGCGATTGATCATATGCGAGAGTGTGCGAATGCGATGTTGTTGAAAGTTGTATGTTCCAAGTGCAAAAGACCTATAAATGAGTGTAGTTTTCACTGTCCAAAATGTATCAGACTCCTTTGATCTTTATGTTCTAATGATTAGTGCTTAGGAGAAGGATGAAGAAATATGCGAGAGTCGTGCAGATACAAAGATTTACCAAGATATGAAGTGGAGTTTCTTCTGGGAAGGAATGAAGAAATATGCAGGAGAGTACGTGCGAAGATGTCTTGCATGCCAGCATGTTAAGAAAGGACATCAAAAGCCAAGTGGGCTCCTACAGCCTTTGAATGCTCCAGTTTGGAATTGGGATTTGGTATCTATGGATTTCGTAGAAAGGTTTCCACGACCGAGGGCACAGAATGAGAGCTTATGGATCATAGTTGGCAGAATAACTAACTGTGCCCATTTCATTTTAGTAAATTCCATATGTATTGTGCCGATGTTAGAAGAGATATATATAACGCGAGTGGTGAGATTGCACGGGTGCCTAGTTCTATTGTTATTCACCGTGATCCATTATTTACTAATGAGTTTTAGGGTAAGTTGTAGAGTGCTATTAGGATTGAACTGTCCATGAGTACCGCGTGCCATCGACAAACAAATAGGCAGACCAAAAGAGTTAACATGATCCTGGAAGATTTTCTTAGAGCTTGCATTTTAGACTTCGGTGGATCATGAAAAGATTATTTACACTTGGTAGAGTTTTCATACAACAACAGCAACTAGAGCAGTATTGATGTGCACGTAAATGTGCATATTTTTACCTACATATTTAATCTAATTTAATTTAATAAATGAGCATATAGGGTATTTTAACATGTTTAAACCCAAATTTAAATTATTTTCAAATCACCATATATTCATCTTCATATGAGAAAAATGGTCATTTTTGTGTATGATTTAATTTGAGAAAAATTACTTGGACATTTTTATGTTATTTTGTAGGAATTTGGATTCAAATGGAAGAGGTCTTCATGGAAATATACATGCAAAAGAGAATAAGGCAAATGAAGATGGAAATAAATAAATTCATGAAATCATGGAGGACCTCACCGACGCACTTACCATGATCTACAATTAGGATCTAATGCACATGTAATGGTAGATTATGCTCATGCTAATGACAATTTGAATGCCACACTTTCTAGAGAGGCATTTTGGGCAGTCTCCTAAAATATGATTAGGGTTTCAAAACAATACCCTTTATGTTTCATATAGAGAGCTCTTAGCAAACCTTATAGTTAGTTAGTGGTGGCCATAAAAATAAAAAATAAAACTCTCTTTCTCTTTTTTTAATGGCTTCTTAGCCTTTTCTTCATGTAATTTATTTTTATGCAATTTTAATTTAAGTTCTTTTCTTGTTTATTTCTTCTTATTTAGTAGTGTGGACCTCTTTATTTTATGCAAATAGATTAGAATTTAGTTAATTATAATTAGTTCTCTTTTTTCTTTTGTTTTTGTTCTATGTTGCAATCTACATTTGTTGACATGATAATAAATATAAGAAGTTAAACCCCTTCAATTTAGGGATAATGAAACTCTCTTAATCAAGTAGATTCAGCATATTTGCTAATCTATGATCTCTTTTTGTGATCAATGGAATGTTTAAAGTTGTAAATATTTTGTTGTTTAGCTTTGAATTTGATAGCATATGTTGTTGACACCAAATAGGCTATGCTTAAACAAACATAAGCACAAATTACCTCTTCATCTACATATGATTATGGTAATGAAGTGAATTTTAAAATCAAAATTTGATGGTCTATATTACTAATTAATAGTAATATATCATGCTTAGAATAGATTTTATTTTCAATTTCATTAACATTTTCATAAGAGTTAACAAGTGGTTTAGTGGGTGTGTTAAACTTTGATGGTTTATGTTGGGCTAACTAATAGCACAAATATGTCGTAGTTATGATAAATACATCAACTAAATTTACAATTGCCAAAAAGGAGAGATCATAATTTCATTATGTTGATTTTTGTGATCATGAGAAGGAAATTACCTCTAAATTGCCTTCTACTCTCATATTTTCATTAACTTTCTTTTATTAGTCTTTTGCATTTTTTAGCTTAAAAACTTCCATTCTTAGTTTAATTTGATCGGGTAGAATTTTTAATCACTTCAATACCCTGCGGGTCGATCCATACTCGCCACGTACTAAATGGTACGCCGTGCGCTTGCGGTTATTTTCAACATAATTTTTTGGCGGTGTTCTAGATAGAAAATTTGCTGATTAAACAAGTTTTTGGAGCCGTTGCTGCGGAAATAATTTTATTTTATTTCTATTCTTCGAATTATTTTTGTTTTATTTTATTGTGTGTTTATTTCGTCTATTAATTTGTATTAAAAAAAATTTAGTGTTGTTTTTGTGTTTAATTTTTATGTTCATTGTGTTTGTGTGCTTGTTTTCTAGTTTCATTTGCATTTGCATTTCTATATTAAAAAAAGAACATGCATAGAAATTATATAAAAAAATTAGTTTCATTTTCATTTTACAATCTCTACTTTGTTTTTACAAATTTTCACCCTCATTTTACAATTACTGCCTAACAGTGAATATCACTTTTCTACCAAACCCCCTTTACACTCCCCTGTGCACATCACCATTCTACCACAAACAAAACACTTCATATACATTACTTTAACCACTGCTATTGCTGGCCTCTGCTAACTCCAATCCACGTACATTGCCTTATTCATCACCCTCCATCTCCTTACCACACTGCCACTGACATATACTTCAACTTGCCTCAACTATCCTATACTTTAAAATATATCAACATACTTCAACCTGCCACCACTGACATAAACTTCAACACGCACATCACAACATCCCCCAACCATCCATTGTTCCCACTATAATTACCAATCTCCACAAACATCCTTCAAACTACACTGCTACCATCGTTGCTACAACCACAAACATTACCAACTACTGCTGTACATCAACCACATTCTTCCACAAACATTGCCTGCACCTGTCACGGAAAACCACTCCATAACCTCCTTTGCATTTCACTACTTTTGCATATAGACAACCGCTGATGTCATAGCTTGCCTTCAAAATCATTTCAACCTACTCTACACCATACATATATCATCAACCATATACCATATTGTAACATTATCAAACTGCGTAGATCATCAATCTTCCTTCCTTCTTCAAATACTACCATCATCACCACTCACAACAACTCCACTACATCCCCTCCAACCCCAGCCTGCCCGCATACAAAACTGCAAACTACACAAACCCAAACCATACCACTATGCCAAACCACCTTTGTATCTCCAGTTACAAGACAACTACCTCCTTCATTCAAAACTGCCAACAAAAAACTTCATCAAATTCTAGACCAACTAATAGCAAACTGACCACCCAACCACACTACTTGCTGCCATTATCCATAAACTCCTTAACTTCTCAATACATTGCTTTCCCCACTGCCTTACTGTCTTAACAACCATTAACATATCTGCTAACTCTTTACTTCTATAGCCACATCCGTCACATCAAACAACACATCCACTACATTTCTTCATCACCTCACACAAACCACAACAAATTACAACATACTTCATCATTCAAATACCCCAAACTTACCTACATCCTTCTCTGCCCACCACTTAACCAAACATCACCTGTCATTAAACAGCCATTTCCCTTCCGCGTCTTTATGTTGTTAGTGGAGAGATTTGGAAAGAAGAAAGCATTATAAAAATCCCAAAGTACCAATTCCTCTATATATACTACAATCCAAGTATATCAAACAAAAGAAGAACGAGGACAAAGTGTGAGGGATGAGGCAATGTGGCATGCAGGCCTTCATATTAATATTAATATGTCAAAGATAGGGCCTTAGGCCTTGGGGCTCTTGGGGGTCTCATGATTAAATGGGCCACAGACTGCCGCATAGGCCTGCATGTGCCAAAATGGCAATTTTCGATCGGATGTGTCTGTTCGTTTGAACGGTAACCAGATGCGGCCATTTTCTTCCAGACGCGTGCACACAACGGTCACTACTGTTGGTTTTGAGGGTCGCAACCTTTATAATAGTCATGACCGCTCCGATTAGGCACCTCCTTCAGCCCAAAAATAGGTGGCCAAAATCCAAGAATTATTTATTCAATTCATTCTCGAGTTCTTCCTGCAAGATCTCTATTCTGGTTACTGTAATCTCTTCAGTACGTCGATGCTCCATCTGCAACCATCACGCTACGGGGCTGGTCCGTTTCATCCTGGGAAACAAATTGCTAAAGCTTGTGAACTACGTACGACATCAATATTGTTTCAAGGAAACAGTTTCTACTGGACTTGGATGCTTTAATCGGTAATACCTTTCATACTAATCAAGTTACGCATTTTGGTGTTACAATTTCTCAAAATTAATTGGCAAATTAGTGACAATTATTTCCATTGCTATTTCTACATTATTTTGTAACTGTTACTGAAGTTACAGTTGGTTTCTTAACACTTTTCGGTAGTTGCGCATAACATTCTTGAAACAATATTGCTGTTGTAGACGACGATGTCTCAAAATAGCAACGACGGTAGCACTGCACCAGCACAGTCGGTGACAAACGCTTAGCCAGCACCTCTGCTTCCGACAATGGCACTGTCTCATGGAGAAAGGCCAGAAAAATTCAATGGGACGGACTTCAAGCGTTGGCAACAGAAGATGTTATTTTATCTAACAATATTAGGCCTCGCCAAGTTTCTAACCGAAGATGCTCCTGAAATTGGCGAACTCAAACCCGATGCAATCAAAGTGGAGGCCTCAAATGTCTGGAAAAATTCAGACTTTGTGTGTAAAAACTATATTCCGAATGGTCTGGATAATATGCTCTGCAATGTCTATTGTACTGTTGCAACATCCAAGGAACTCTGGACGGGGATATAAAGTACAAAATTGAAGATGCAGGCATGAAGAAATTCGTCGCTGGCAAATTTCTCGACTTCAAAATGGTAGATTCAAAGACTATGATCAACTAGACTCAAGAACTACAATTGATAATCCGTCAACTACAAGATGAAGGGACGATACTTAGCGAATCTTTCCAGGTTGCGCAACCATTGAGAAACTTCCTCCATCATGGAAGGACTTCAAAAATTACCTTAAGCATAAGTGTAAGGAAATGACAATGGAAGAACTCATAGTTCTTCTGCGAATTGAGGAAGATAATAGTAATTCTGAGAAAAAGATCTCTCAGAATATGGCTGCCAAAGAAAATGTTGTTGTATCAGATAAACCTAATAAGAGAAAATGTGAGAATGCACCTCAGAAGTCGAAGAAGAAATTTTAGGGTTCTTACCATAACTGTGGAAAGAAGGGGCATAAAGCAGCCGAATTTTGCGCTCCTAAAAAGAAGAAATCAGAAGAAAATACGGCTGAAGTTACAGATGGCATTTCTGGCAGTAATATTAGAATGTAACCTTGTTGGTAACTCAAAGGAATGGTTTGTAGACACAGGTGCCACTCGACACATATGTGCTAATAAGTGGATGTTTAAAACCTATAAAACTGCAACTGATGATGAACAACTTTTCATGGGAAATTCATCTACGTCAAAGGACGAAGGCAAGGGAAAAGTTGCGCTGAAACTAACTTCTGGAAAAGAGCTTACTTTGAGTGATGTTCTTCACATTCCAGAAATCCGCAAGAATTTGATACCAGGGTCCTTGCTTAGCAAGCATGATTTCAAATTAACCTTTATAGCCGATAAGTTTGTATTGTCAAAGAATGGAGTGTATGTAGGAAGAGGATATGTATGTGACGGTTTATTCAAAGCAAATGTAACAACTATTGTACCAAACACTGATATGAATAAAAGTGAATCTTTTGCTTATATTGTTGACTCTTCTAACATATGGCATTCTAGATTAGGGCATATAAATTTTTATACACTGCGAAAAATTCTAGAATGTATACCAAAATGTAACATAGACTCCAACTAAAAATGTCAAATTTGTGCAGAAGCAAAATTGACAAGAACCTCGTTTCATCACGTTGAAAGAGAAACTGAACCTCTAAACTTTATACACACTGATGTATGTGATTTGAAAATGTGTCAAACTAGAGGTGGAAAAAGGTATTTTATTACGTTTATTGATGATTGTACTAGGTACTGCTATGTGTATCTCCTTAGAAGCAACGATGAAGTATTCGATATGTTTAAACAGTATAAAGCAGAAGTTGAGAATCAACTAACAGGAAAATTAAAGTTTTAAGAAGTGATAGAGGAGGAGAATATGAATTTCCTTTTGAGGAATTCTGCGCTGAACACGGCATTATACACCAAACAACAGCACCATATTCACTTCAATCCAAAGGTATAGCCGAACAGAAAAATAGAACTCTTAAAGAAATGATGAATGCTTTATTAATCAGTTCTGGCTTGCCAGATAACTTTTGGGGAGAAGCTATTCTTTCGGCAAACCATATTTTAAATAAAACACTACGAAAGAAAACATCCAAGTCTCCTCACGAACTTTGAAAAAATAGACCGGCGTCCTACAAATACTTAAAAGTGTGGGGGTTCTTGCCAAAGTAGAGATACCTAAACCAAAGAAGGTCAAAATTGGACTAAAAACAATAGAATGTGTATTCATTGGGTATGCAAAAAAAGTGCCGCTTATCGATTTCTAGCACACAAATCTGAAATTGACAATATTCATGAAAATACCATCATCGAATCAAGAAATGAAAGATTTTTCGAACATATATTCCCTTTATAATAGGGTACTGACAATGATACTCAAAATAGACCAAGAGAAGACGAATCTACAGATTCTCTTGAGAATACTGAACATGATAAACTTCGGCAAACTAGTGCTGATCAACAAGTGGAGGAGTCAAGAAGGAGCAAAATGTCAAGGACCTCTAGGACCTTTGAACCAGATTTCTACACTTTTATGTTGGAAGATGATCCATTGACATACAAACAAGCTATGTCCTCCAGTGATGCCCCATACTGGAAAGAGGCTATTAACAATGAGATTGAATCCATTATGGCTAGCCATACCTGGGAGTTAGCTGATTTACCTCAAGGATGCAAGACCTTGGGTAATAAATGGATATTTAAAAAGAAATTAAAACCCGATGGTTCCATAGGCAAGCACAAAGCTTGTCGTGTAGTCCAAGCATTCAGACAAAAGAAAGACCTGGACTATTTTGATACATATTCACCAATGACGAGGATAACATCAATTAGGACGCTTATTACAGTCGCATCCATACTTGATTTAGAATACAACAAATGGATGTAAAAACCGCATTTTTGAATGGTGAACTTGAGGAAGAAATATATATGAAGCAACCTGACGGGTTTCTTAGCTCCGTAAATGAGAATAAAGTATGCAAATTAGTAAAGTCGCTTTATGGCCTTAAACAAGCTCCAAAACAATGGCATGTGAAATTAGATGAAACTATGTTATCAAATGGATTCGCAATAAATGAATCAGATAAATGGGTCTACATAAAACACACACATGTTGGGTATGTCATTGTTTGTCTTTATGTGGATGACTTACTAATCCTATGCAATAACAAAGCCATAATAACATCTACAAAGAATATGCTATCCTCTAGATTCGATATGAAAGACCTAGGACTGGCTGATGTAATATTGGGTGTCAAAATTTTGAAAACACCACAGGGATATGCATTATCCCAATCACATTACATCGATAAGATATTTGAAAAATTCAAGCAATATAATATAACTATTGCAAAATCACTAGTAGATATGAACCAAAATTGGGTAAAGAACACCGGTGATGGTATCTACCAGCTTGAATACTCTCGTATACTAGGAAGTATCATGTGTGTTATGAACTGCACTAGGCCAGGTATCGCATATGCTGTAAGTAAGCTGAGTAGATTTACCAGCAATCCCAGTAAACATCATTGGAAAGCATTAATCAGAGTTGTATGATACCTAAAGTATACGCAGAACTATGGTCTACACTATACAAACTATCGTTCAACATTAGAAGGATACAGTGATGCCAATTGGATAACTGGTTCATAAGATACAAAGTCTACAAGTGGATATGTGCTCATGTTAGGAAATGGAGAAATATCATGGAAATCATCCAAACAGACTTGTATAGCTAGATATACGATGGAATCAGAGTTTATTGCACTAGATAAGACCGCAGAAGATGCAGACTGGCTTCGAAGTTTCCTGGAAGACATTCCAAATTGAAGCAAACCTGTGCCTCCAATATGTATACATTGTGGTAGTCAATTAGCAATTGAAAGAGCTAATAGTACACTATACAATGGTAAATCTAAGCATATTCATCGTAGACATAAAACAATAAGACAACTTCTCTCTAATGGAGTTATCACTATAGACTACATAAGGTCTAAAGATAATATAGCGGACCTACTAACAAAAGGCTTGCCAAGAGAGAAATTTCAAAACTTATCGATGGGAATGGGGTTAAGGACCATAGAATAAAAGTTTTTTTTAATGGAAACCTCACCTAGTTGACTGAAGATCCCAAGATCTAGGTTCAAAGGGATAACTAAGTTTAAGAGAAACTTGAGGGCACTGTTACACACAAACCATTCATATGATAATGTCAGTGCTTTATTTTTTGGAAAATAGGATAAGTATTAATACTTTTAATGATGTCTGTACTTGAGGAATTGTGAATACCCTATATAGAATCACCTACGCAAGTGCGAAGGCACCGCTTCAAAGAGAATTATGAGGCCAAATTCTCTAAGCACTTATGAGACCAGGCAGGTGTTTAAGGCAAAAATGAACACATACAGAGAACGAAGGATTATAAGAAACATTTATCGTGTGTTATCTATTGTAGAATTACACAAAAGGCTTACAGTTCAAGGACATTCAATGTCTACTGATTTGCCTGTAATTCAAATAGGCAAACACTAGGAAAGTTCATGGCCCCTGTGCTACTTAAACCGATACGATAAATGGTTCGTGAAACTAAGAATAACTGCTCATTCATGTGGGGGATTGTTAGAAATGAATGAGTTAGTGGAGAGATTTGGGAAGAATAAAGCATTATACAAAGTCCCACATCGAGGAATATTTTTACCAATTCCTCTATATATACTACAATCCAACATAGTATATCAAACAAAAGGAGAATGAGGACAAAGTGTGGAAGGGATGAGGCAATGTGGCATGTAGGCCTTCATATTAATATTAATATGTCAAAGATAGGGCCTTGGGCATTGGGGCTCTTGGGGGTCTCGTAATTAAATGGGCCACAGACCGCCGCATGGTCCTGCATGCGCCAAAATGGCTATTTTTGATCGGATGTGTCTGTACGTTTAAATAGTAACCAGATGCGGCCATTTTCTTCCAGACGTGCGCACACAACGACCACTGTTGTTGGTTTAAGGGTCGCAACCTTTTCAACAGTCACAACTGCTCTGAATAGGCACCTCCTCCAGCCTATGAATAGGTGGCCAGAATCCAAGAATTATTTATTCAATTCATTCTCGAGTTCTGTTCCTTTTTCCTGCAAGGTCTCCGTTCTGGTTACTGTAATCTCTTCAATTCGTCGACGCACCGTCTGCAACCACCACGCTGCGAGGCTGGTCCGTTTCATCCTGGGAAATAAATTGATAATGCCCATGAACTACGTATGGCGGCAATATTGTTTCACGGAAACAGTTTCTACTGGACTTGGACGCTTTAATCGGTAATACCTTTAATACTGATCTAGTTACGCATTTTGGTGTTACAGTTTCTCAAAATTAATTGACAAATTAGTGACAATTATTGTCGTTGCTATTTCTGCATTATTTTGTAACTGTTACTGAAGTTACAATTGGTTTCGTAACACTTTTTGGTAGTTGCACATAACACTTTATACATTGCACATTCCAGCCATTCTCACCTGCTTGCCAAGAAAACTTCCTCCCATACCATTTTCTACCTTACAACCTTTGACAAAACAGACAATAACACAACAACTACTCAACCACTCAACCATTCAACCCACCACATCATCGACTGTCTACTGTCTTTATATACTTGTCTATTGCCTTCTTCATATCACACCTCAACCCTTTGCAAACCATGCCAGGGGCAACCCCATCCCCATGAACCCGTGACCTTATTTGCCCCAATCGACCTCCAAATTGCCGAACTCGAACCACAATCACGAAATCCACATCACGTTCCTTTCAACCATGACAACCCTAAATAATCGTCGTCGATCGAACTCAAACCGCTACCTCCACAATCCAAATCGAGCTATTTTTTAGTTTGAGTCATCTCGATTTAATAAAATAAGATGTGAAAGTGGTTTCGAGGTTGCCAAAATTAGTGAAGTATTAAGTTAATTGAAATGATTGTGGGTTGGGTTTTGTGTTTGATTGTTTTAAGTGTTGTATTTGAAAAAAAAAAGAAAATGCATTTTGTTTGGATTGGTTCATTAAGGGCTGGTATAAATTTTTAGTTTTCTTTATTAAGCTTTATAAAAAAAGAGTCACTTTTAATTTTTTTTAATTTTTTAATTTTTTTAGCTTCTTCTTTGATATATAAAAAAACTGTATATATCTTGTATTAGTTTCAGATTGCTAAAGCAGATACGGAGAAGAACTACTTGCTAAATAACTGCTCTGCTTAGCTTGCTTAATATACATACATACATATATACATACATATTGCTACTTTAAAAAATAAATAATTTGCTAATAATTCTACATACTCTAGTATCATGCTTTCATCTCATGTTTTTATTTGCTTTGCATTGTTGGTTGCTTGCATTTTTTTGAAAAAAAAATTCAAAAAAAAATTTCATTCTTAGGTGCATCGTTAATTCACGTTTAATTCTGCTTTGCATTCATCTCATCTTATAAGTGCAAATCCAAATCCACATAAGGTGTAGGATTTCATCACCCCTTCCTTAACCTACAAATTACATTTCATTCTAGAATTTTGACTAATAATAACAGTTAGACACTTGACCTAAGGGTGTCACGAGCTAACCTAGGGCTTAATTATATCTTGACAAGTTGTCTTCTTTGAACAATTTATATTCTTGGTGTCTAGGCTATGGCAGAGCAATAATCAATTATAAATATTACGGTAATTCGTAAATATTGTACTGATTGTTTCTCTGAAGGTACTTAAACCTTCGGTTGTATTGCTAAGGTGATTCGTAGTGCAACGATAACTCCTCTCTGTTACCTGGCTAAGAACTATTTTGTTGAATCAAGACAAAGAGTGGTTATACAAATTTGGGTTTGGAGCTATTAAGGATAGAAAATTATAATTAAGTCCTTTGCATTCATTTAGTTGCATTAATCCATGCATATTAAAAAAATTCAAAATCCAAAACTAATTTTTTTTTAAATTTTCCTTAATTTAGTTTTTTTTAATCTTTTCCTTTGAAAATTTTCAATCGAAATCAAAAATCCAAAAAATAACAAGATCTATGTTACTTTTTTTAGAAAAACAAAAATCTAAAAAATATATACATAATCTTTTAAAAAAAATATAGAAAAGAAAGAAAACTTGATGATCCAAAAAAAAAAACAAAATCAAATCTCCCTTTTGAAAAATAAATTCCTTTTGGTAAATACTTTTCCTTCTAAAAATAATAATAAATAAAACAACATTTTTGAAAATATTTGAATTTTCCTATTCACATGAATTTTATAATAGTTATGAAAATCAATATAATCCATATAGTTTCACATCAAATTCCTATGGATAATTTAATGATAACTATTGTATAAACAATTTGGATTTTGCATCACAAAGTTTTCAAAATGATGGCTAACCCTCAACTCTTAAAAATAACATTTCGTCTTCACTTGAACTCTCTAAATAAAAAAATCAAAGGATAAATGATTTGTGCAATAAATCAAGTCAATGATTCAAGATAATCAAAATTTTAATTCACTTCAAAATCCAAATGATTTCATGTCAATTCAACTTCGAGCTCCAAAATGAATTTCAAAGTCAAAATGAAAATGTGAACCACTTTTTAAACGATTTTGGCAATGAGAGTAATTTCAATTATGGGGCAGTGGATAATTTTTGTTCTCAATAATTTCAAATTGAAATTCTCAAATTAATAATAATAAATTTGATTTTATTTAGCAGATGGTAGAAATTCACAAAGATTATACCAATTTATTGTTTTAAACCTGCATGAAACAACGTGAGCAACAAAATCAAATCCCGACGTGCGAAGAGTCAATAATAATCAACTTTTTACTAAAATTTACAATTTTCAATTAACAGCTTTTGAGATTGAAAATGAAAATCTTAATGAAGTTGTTGAAAATGTGGTAATTGAATTGGATTTCAATTCTTTTGAGAGTGTAGAACCAAATTTAGAATTCGATCTTCCTTTTTCTGATTTTAAAAAATTGAGTACAACAACTTTAGATTTGGAACATGATAGATGTAATGGAGTTGTGAATAATTCAACAAAGGTATGAATTTAGTAAGCACAAACTTTTTTGGACTTTTCGAAGAAGAGTTGTTGAATTGTGAAGGGGAAAATTTAAATCACCATTTTGATTTTAAAATCAATAATTTTGAATAATTTGTCGATGATGGGCTTGACTTTCAAATTGGTGAAAATAAGCTTGAACTTCAATCAATTGTTTTTTCTACCCAAAAAGTCATCGAAAATAAAACTACTCATATGATTTTTTAATAAAACGACATTCGTTTTTCCAAATCAACATTCAACTTTGATATTTTTTATGGTTCGGTTTTCTGTGCTTAAGCTATGTCTTTCATACTTGATGAGATAAATAAATTGGTTTTTGGAAGACCGTTTCATTTACTATTTGACGATATATTTTTCGATTTTGTGTAAATAATAATCTTTCCGTTTTCATGTAAATATAGGTCATATTTTTATTTTTCTTCTTTCACTTGGGTTGACCGTGGGGACAAAGTCAAAATCAAGTGTGAACGGGGGGAGGGTCTCATCTTCATTTTTAATTTTTCATGGTTTATTTTTTGCAATTTCATTCTGAAACTTTTAAAAATTAAAAAAAACAAACAAACCATATATATAATATTTCTAATACATGTACACATTTTAGTAAACATCTAGAGTCATGTGTTCATATGCAAGTATGTCCACTGGCCATGCTCTGTATCCTTCTCACGTAAGCTCGAAAGGCAGTGCATAATCGGATATATCTGGTCTCAATTTATCAAAGTTAAGTGTGTGTATATAAAATTTTTTCTATTAATGACGCATATAGTCGATAGGTGTACACACTTGTGTGTATACTCGTCATGCTCTGTATTCCCCTCACAAAAGCTCGTAAGGCAGTGCATGGGTGGTATATCTGGCCTCAGTTTATCCGAGTTAGGCATGTGTAAATATTGTTAATACCAATAATATTTTCAAATAAAAGACAGTAAGCAATTGAAATCCAAGCACTATTATTACTTATTTGATTTGACTTGTTATTCAAAAGAAATGAAAATACCACTTTGAATTTTTTTGATAATCAACTATGGATCCATTTCATAGTTCCACAATGTTATGAACCGAAACAACTAGCCAAACTAGAGTCTAATTGTGATGATAACTTAATTGTTGTTGGAAATTTTGATAAGTAAAAGGACTTAAACTTGGTAATGACCTGAACTTATATTTAACTTATTCGTGTCAACTTGAAGGTAAATTCCTCGTTTGTAAGTATTTTCAAAACCTTGCATTCGTATCTTTGTAAATAAACCTTACATTTAGTAATTTTACATTAAGAATTTGGATTTTGTGTGTAGTATCCGCTAAAAACCCTCACGAGATAACACTCATCCTATTATGGACACCTAGAGGTCTAACGGCTTGTTGCATACGCTCAATGCAATCGTGTTTCCTATAAGAACAGATTTATCTTAGTTTTAGTTTATTTGAGGATAAATAAAAAGATAAGTGCAAGGGTATTTGATATGCATGTAGTAAATGAGCGTATAGGATTTTTAAACATGTTTAAACCCAAATTTAAATTATTTTTGAATCATCATTTATTCATCTTCATATAGGGGCAAAATAGTCATTTTTTGTGTATGAATTAATTTGACAAAATTTACATGGACATATTAATGTTATTTTGTAGGAATTGGGATCCAAATGAGAGAGGTCTTCTTGGAAAAATGCATGCACAAGAGAAGAAGGCAAATAAAGATGGAAATAAATTAATTCATAAAATCATGGAGGACCCCACCTACCCACTTAGCATGATATACAATTAGGCGCTAATGCACATGTTAATGGACATTAAAGTTATATGTACATGTAATAGTGGATTATGCTCATGCTAATGACAACTTGGAGGCCACACTTCCTAGAGGGGTTTTTTGGGTACTCCCCTAAAATATGGTTATGGCTTCAAAACATGTATAAATACCCCCTATGTTTCGTATAGATAGCTCTTAGCACCGCCTTGTAGGTAGTTTAGTGGTAGCCACAAAAATAAACAAAAAACTCTTTTTTTAATGACTTCTTAGCGTTTTCTTCATGTAATTTATTTTAATGCAATTTTAATTCAAGTTCTTTTCTTATTTATTTCTTCTTATGTTAGTAGTATAGATATCTTTATTTTATGCAAATAAATTAGCTTTTAGTTTATTTTAATTAGCCCTCTTTTTTCTTTTGTTTTTGTTCTATGTTGTAATCTACATTTGTTGCCATGATAACAGAATATGAAAAGCTAAACCCCTTCAATTTAGGGGTAATGAATCTCTCTTAATCATGTAGATTCACCATATTTGCTAATTTATGATCTCTTTTTGTGCTTAATTGGTGTTTATGTGGTAAATATTTTGTTGTTTAGCTTTCAATTTGATTGCATATGTTGTTGATACCAAATAAGCTATGCTTAAAAAACATAATCACAAATGACCTCTTCATCTACATATGATTATGCTAATGAAGTGAATTTAGAATCAAAATTTGATGTTCTATTACAAATCAATAGTAAATTGATCATGTTTAAAATAGATTTTATTTTCAATTTCATTAACATTTCCATGAGAGTTAACAAGTGGTTTAGTGGATGTGTTAAAGTTTGATGATTTATGTTGGGCTAATTAATAGCACACATATGTCAACTTATGATAAACACATCAAATAAATTCACTAATGACCAAAAAGAGAGATCATAATTTCATTATATTGATTTTTGCGATCATAGGAAGGAAATTACCTTTAAATTGCCTTCAACTCTCATATTTTCATTCACTTTCTTTTGTTCGTTTTCTTTTTTCTTTTTACATTTTTTAGCTCAAACAACTTCTAATCTTTGTTTAATTAACCGAGTAGAATTTTTGATCGCTTCAATTCTCTACGGGTCAACCCATACTCGCCACGTACTAAAATTGTATATCATGCTCTTACGATTATTTTTAACATGATTTTTTGGCGGTTTTCTAATCCGATAGAAAATTTGTCAATTAAACAAGTGTTAGGATGGCTTCTTTCGGAGTGTTATATGGAAGACCATGTAATCATCGACATGTTGGTTAGAGGTGGGGGATAGGATCATATTTGGTCTAGAAGTGATTAAAAAACTACTGAGAATGATCCAAGCTAGGATGAGAATAGCACAGTCAAGCCATAAAAGCTATGTAGATATTAGGAGAGGAGAACCGGAGTTTGAAGTTGGCGATCAGATGTTCTTGGATGTCTCTCTAACGAGAGGCGTGAAGGCTAAAAAACTAGCGCTCAGATATGTAGGGTCGTTTTATATCATAGAAAGATTGGGAAGGTGGTGTATAAGGTGGAACTTCCTAGTATTTTTGCAGAGATCCATAATGTTTCACGGTCACATCTACGAAAATACATTGAAGATATATGCACAGTAGTTAATTCAATGGCATTAGAAGATCTGGTCATAGAGCTAAATATGACCTATGTGCGAAGACCGGTTCAAATAGTGGACCGAGATGGAAAGAGGCTTCGAAACTAGGTAGTAAAGCTTGTCAACGTTTAGTGGAGAACATGTTGAGACACAGCTTCTATGAAGATTTTGATTGCTGACAACAATATAAAGGCAATCGACAAATCAAGACCTTCATATGGTTCTCTAGATTATAGATTGATTATTTGATGTTATAATAGTAATAAACTTGTTAAAATCTATCCTCAAATAAGTCATGCACAAAATATAATCAATATATATATACATTTATAGTAATGTGCACATTTATTGTGCAACTTAACAGAGACCGGTCGACCGGTCCAAAAATGAACGGTCGACCGTTCCTGTTAAATGTGCACAATAAACGTGCACACATGCACATAACGACTATATATTTAAAATCCTGTCTACCGGTCATTTTTTGACCTGTCGACCGTTTTTAAACAGAAAGCAAGTTTTCCAAAAGACACTTCTCTTCTCCAAGAGTTGCATCTCCTACCTTTCACCAATAATCACAACTCTTAATGGCAACTGTTTCACCAAGAGTTACAACTATTTCTTCTTATATATACTCATCTAAATCATTGATTCAAATAGGAATTTATATGATTATTATATGCTTTCTCTGATCTTACTTTCTAACATTCTTGCATTCTAAAAGCACTCATTTAATTAATAGCTTATTGAATCATTGAAACTATTTTATACCTTTTGATTCAATAAGCAATATACCTTCTTTAATCTTCACAAAACATCATTCATATTCTTTGAGGATAAGATTATAGGAAGGGTGTACTACTAGTGACAAATCCGTGTTTTCAAGAACACAAGTTGTCAACAACAATTGTATTTGTTTTTGTTGAAGTCCTCGTGTTGTAAGATGCAAGTGTTGAAGTCCTCGGTGTTGTAAGAGGCAAGTGTTGAAGTCCTCAGTGTATTAGAGGCGTGAAATCCCGTTCGGCTGTTCGGTATTGTAAACCTGTTCCTCCGGGTGAAGCGAGGTAGTTAATAGTGAAAATCCAGATAGGAGTCTGGGACTGGACGTAGGACGGTGCTCCGAACCAGTATAAAAATCTCTGGTGTGATTTTTCTATTTTTATTTTCGCTTTGCTACTATCATCTATTTTCCGCATTTATATTATAGTCCATATTACACGATCCGTGTGTACTATATTAGTACGTGCATTAGTATACACACCGCACTTTCATTTGGTATCAGAGCATAGCGACTTTCATTTGGTATCAGAGCACGGTCATCATATAACCGTAACACAGTTATTTGATATATTCTTGTAATATGGCAAATAACGCAAGTACTAGCACTCAAAACACCACTTACACGGAAGGTCAATCGACACAAAGACCTCCATTTTTCAATGGTCTTAACTATAGTTATTGGGCAACACGTATGTCATTTTTTATGCAATCAAGTAGCTATGATGCTTGGAATGCTACTCAAAGAGAAATAGTAAATCCAACAACTGATTATTCAGAATGGACTGTGGCTGAGAAAACGGCAGCAGCCGTAAATGCAAGAGCAATAAATATGTTGTTCTGTGCATTAGACCAAAATGAATATAACCGTGTTAGCATCTGCACTACTGCATATCAAATTTGGCAAACGCTAAAAATCACTCATGAAGGTACTAACAAGGTTAAACAAGCCAAAATAGCCATGCTGAAAAGTCAATTTCAAAATTTCAAAATGAAACCAAATGAAACAATCAATGACATGTATTCACGGTTTCAAACTATTCACCATGCACTTATTGGCTTAGGACAAAAATATTCTGATTTTGATGTTGTTTCAACAGTCCTACATTCTCTGACTAGTGAATGGGAAGGAAAAGTATTAGCAATTGAAGAAGCTAATGACCTTTCCGTCATGAAGCCAGATGAATTGATAGGAAATTTAATGTCCTATGAAGCAAATTTGCAGGCTAGAAAAGAACAGAAAGAAGAAAAGAAAAATGTAGCATTTCATGTTGAGAAAGATGAAAATGAATCAGATTCTGAAGATGAAGATTTGGCGTTCATTGCTAAAGGTTTCAAAAAATTCCTAAAATATCGAAAAGCCAGTCGCTACAATAAAAGGAAACCTGGATCAAATAAACCATCTTCATCTGCTATAGAATGTTTCAACTGCCATAAAAAGGGACACATGCAGAAGGATTGTCCAGAACAAAAGAAAAAGTCAGAAAATGACAAATTCAAATATAAGAAGGACAAATCAAAGAAACGAGCCTTCTCAGTAACATGGGATGATTCAGAGTCATCTTCATCAGAAAGTGAAAGTGATTCGGAGAATGAACAAGCTAATGTTTGCTTTATGGCAACAGAAGATGAGGTACAAATTCCTACATTTGATGAATTACTTGATATTAATGCTGAATTGATAGTCAAATATAAAGACTTAAAACGTCAATTAAAAGTAGTCAAAGCAGATTTAAGTAGAGCAGAGTTTGAACGAGATATGTTAAAAGATGAGAAGAAAGTATTAGAAGAAGAACTTGAAAATATTCAAGAATCATCATCTAATGTTGACTCTCAAATATCTCTTTTGAGTCAAGAAATAGAAGCTCAAAAAGAGAAAAATAATGCTCTCACTACTGAAAATCATGAACTTAAAGCAAAAGTCAAAATTCTAGACCTAGAAAAAGCTAGTTTACAAACAAAGTTTGATGACATTACTCAAAATGTTTCTAACTTTAACAAAGGTCGAGAAAATTTGACTAAAATCATTGAAAGTTCACAATCTATTTCAGATAAACAAGGTTTGGGATATAACAAACATGAAACTAAGAAACATCTTAGAAATAAAAGGAAGAAGAAAGTACAAAAAACTGAAGCTAAGAAAAATCTTAGTTTATTATATTTCAAACCAAAACCAGTTGTGAAATTTCAAAAGAGAAATGCCAAGACTATCAAAATATGGGTTCCTAAAACAAATAATAATTTGATTAGGAACAAATACATTCAGCAATTCATGAATAATGTACATTTTAATAACAATTATATATATAAAGGGGATACCGGACCCAAATGGGTTTGGACTCCTAAGACCTAACTCTTAGGACCCTATAAAAAGTGGGTACCATGAACTTAATTCTATTTTTTGCAGGTCCCACTGAAGAAAAGAGGAAAGTGGATATTGGACAGTGGTTGCTCAAAGCATATGACGGGAGACAAGAGCTTATTAACAAATATTAAATACTCAGATGGTGGCTCAGTCACTTTTGGAGACAATTCAAAAGGTTATATCATCGGCAAAGGCGATGTGAGCAATTGCGGTACATCTAACTTACCTCTTATTACTAATGTCATGCTAGTTAGAAATTTAAAACACAATTTACTTAGTATTAGTCAGTTATGTGACAAGGGTTTTATAATTTCCTTTTCAAATAATAAGTGTAGTATTTTAGATAAAGACCATAATTTGGTTTTTGAAGGTTATAGAGACAGAAATATATATATTCTAAATATGAATATTAATCATAATTCCGATATGTGTCTTGTGGCTAATGACAATGATCCATGGCTATGGCACAAACGTTTCTGTCATATAAACTTCAGAACTATTGACAAGCTAGCCAAAAACAATCTAGTTAGAGGACTACCCAAAATGAGTTTTAAAGTTAACAACATTTGTGATGCATGTCAATTAGGAAAATTGACCAAATCATCGTTTAAATCCAAGAAAGTCATATCAACATTACAACCGCTTGAGTTACTGCACATGGATTTATTTGGACCTACTAGAGTTCAATCAATAAATCACAGTCAATATGTGCTTGTAATTGTTGATGATTTCTCTCGTTATACATGGACAATTTTCTTAAAAAATAAAAGTGATACTTTCGATCATTTCAAATATTTCGTCAAAAGAATTCAAAAATCAAAAGGGATTAAAGTTAAAAATATAAGAAGTGATCATGGCGGAGAGTTTGAAAATAATGAATTTGAACATTTTTGTACAAAGAAAGGTATATATCATAATTTTTCGTTTCCCAGAACTCCACAACAGAACGGAGTAGTAGAACGAAAGAACCGAACTTTACAAGAATGTGCAAGAACATTATTGAATGGAACCACCTTACCAAAACATTTCTGGGCAGAAGCTGTCGCAACTGCCTGTTATGTTTTAAATCGTGTGTCCATAAGACCTCTTACCAAGAATACTCCTTATGAATTGTTTAACAAAAGAAAGCCCAAAATCTCATACTTCAAAGTTTTTGGTTCCAAGTGCTTTATTTTAAATACGAAAGACCAGCTTGGAAAATTCGATCCAAAAGCCGATGAAGGAATATTTGTCGGTTATTCGGAACGAAGTAAGGCCTATCGGATATTTAATAAACGAACCAAAACTATTGAAGAATCACTTCATGTCTCTTTTGATGAAATTTATCAGCATCCTCACACAATATCAGATGATGACGAATCAATAGTCATTGATAATCCAATCATCTCAAATACTGATTCTGACTCAGAAGTAATTATTGAGAATACTCCTCAAATATGTGAATTACAATCACCACCAAGAATATTAAGAGACCATCCGGCCCAAAATATAATAGGTGAAATAACATCACATGTCAGAACAAGGAGTCAACTCAATCAAATGGGTCATGTCGCTTTTCTCTCAAATATCGAACCCAAGAATCCAAAAGAAGCTGCTACAGATGATTACTGGATCATTGCCATGCAGGAAGAACTAAATCAGTTTGAGCGCAATGACGTTTGGGAACTTGTTCCGAGACCGGTCGCATCATTTACAGTTTTTTTTACAGTTCACGTATATATTTTATACCCCACACTCATTTCTTTCTACTTCCTACTGAAAGCTTTCCCAATTCCCAAACCCTAGTTCATATTTCTCAAGCTCCAAAACTCTCAAATCCTCATCAATGGCTCCACCACAAAAGAAATCAAAGAAAAGAGCATCTTCAGAATCTTCATCTCTAACTCTCTCCGCCAGAAAGTGGCTTGAAACTCCAGTTGCCGTAACTCGATGGAATCAAATGACAAATTATAAGTTCCATCCGGGCTCATTCATCAAATTCGAAGACTTCACTTCATACGGTATTCGTCGTTTAGCAAACAATTCCAATATTTCTCCTCTAATAGATTTTTCAGATAATAGCGTAGAAATTAATCACTTAATGATTAAATTATTCTACGCAAATATGAATTTAGAAGAATATACACCGGATAATCCAAATGGAGTTATTTGGTCGGTAGTTTGCGGCAAACGAATTTATCTTACTCATGATAGAATAGCTTCTATTCTTGGAATACCAAATCGAGGTGAAGAATTTTCATCGACATTTTGTGAAGTATTCACCCGAAATAGCACTAGCCATAAGTTTATAGAAGATAATAGTGACGGCACCAAATCGATTGGGCTACGACCGACAGCAAGGCTATTACATCGTGTCTTGATGCACTCTCTATTTCCTCGATTAGGAAATTATGATGCCGTCTACAAGGAAAATTTCAAGGCTCTTTATGCTATATACAGGGAAATCGAAATCAACTGGGCTCACATGATTTTCGATGATATTTTAAAAGTGAATAACTCCACTCGACCTCATTTCTTCTATAATGAGTATGTTATGCGCATATTGCTAGCATGTGGAGTAACAGCCCCTGATTCAGCAACATCTACACCAAAATGCATTGACTCCACTACCATCAAGCGCATGAAACTTCCTCCTCCCTATGTTCAGATTATGCCATTCGAACAATGGCAACAACGAGGTACACAAGCACAACAAGCTCCATCTTCGCGACCTCGTTCCGGAGAAGTTAGGTTGTTGAAATCTAAGTCGTCTACAAGAGAATCTCTTGAAACCATCGCTCGTAATCAATTCTTACTTGAAGCGAGACTCAAACGTATGGATTCAAAAATTGACAAACGATTCAACAAGGTCAAGTCTTTCTTCAGTGCTATATGGGATGCTATATCATGTAGCACATCTGTCTCTACCCAACATCAAGACCCCGGAAAGCGTCCGGCTCCTCCCACTTTCACTTGGTCAACATCCGAGGAATCTGCTGGTACAAGCGGACAAGGTCATGGAGAGACGTCTAGAGGTGATGACGATGACGATGATGACGATGACGATGATGACGATGATGATGATGATGAAGATGATGAGGAGGAGATTCAGTCGGACTAAAGCTAGTTTGTTTATTTTTTTTTTAGTCCTTTAAAAACATTTGTGACACTTGTACTAATTAGTGTCCATCTTTTTTAGTGAACTTTGGCATGTATGGTAGTTTCAAAACATCTTGTGTTTGAATGTGTGTTATGCATTGTTCTTTTTGGTTCATATTCTTTTTTGTTTACTCCTTTTTGTCGATGACAAAGGGGGAGAAAGGTGCTAATAATTGTTTGCAGGGAGAAAGGTGCTAATAATTGTTTGCAGGGAGAAAGGTGCTAATAATTGTTTGCAGGGAGAAAGGTGCTAATAATTGTCTGCAGGAAATCACATATTCAGGGGGAGACTCAATACTTTAATTATATATTGTCATCAATCAAAAAGGGGGAGAATGTTGAGACACAGCTTCTATGAAGATTTTGATTGCTGACAACAATATAAAGGCAATCGACAAATCAAGACCTTCATATGGTTCTCTAGATTATAGATTGATTATTTGATGTTATAATAGTAATAAACTTGTTAAAATCTATCCTCAAATAAGTCATGCACAAAATATAATCAATATATATATATACATTTATAGTAATGTGCACATTTATTGTGCAACTTAATAGAGACCGGTCGACCGGTCCAAAAATGAACGGTCGACCGTTCCTGTTAAATGTGCACAATAAACGTGCACACATGCACATAACGACTATATATTTAAAATCCTGTCTACCGGTCATTTTTTGACCTGTCGACCGTTTTTAAACAGAAAGCAAGTTTTCCAAAAGACACTTCTCTTCTCCAAGAGTTGCATCTCCTACCTTTCACCAATAATCACAACTCTTAATGGCAACTGTTTCACCAAGAGTTACAACTATTTCTTCTTATATATACTCATCTAAATCATTGATTCAAATAGGAATTTATATGATTATTATATGCTTTCTCTGATCTTACTTTCTAACATTCTTGCATTCTAAAAGCACTCATTTAATTAATAGCTTATTGAATCATTGAAACTATTTTATACCTTTTGATTCAATAAGCAATATACCTTCTTTAATCTTCACAAAACATCATTCATATTCTTTGAGGATAAGATTATAGGAAGGGTGTACTACTAGTGACAAATCCGTGTTTTCAAGAACACAAGTTGTCAACAACAATTGTATTTGTTTTTGTTGAAGTCCTCGTGTTGTAAGAGGCAAGTGTTGAAGTCCTCGGTGTTGTAAGAGGCAAGTGTTGAAGTCCTCAGTGTATTAGAGGCGTGAAATCCCGTTCGGCTGTTCGGTATTGTAAACCTGTTCCTCCGGGTGAAGCGAGGTAGTTAATAGTGAAAATCCAGATAGGAGTCTGGGACTGGACGTAGGACGGTGCTCCGAACCAGTATAAAAATCTCTGGTGTGATTTTTCTATTTTTATTTTCGCTTTGCTACTATCATCTATTTTCCGCATTTATATTATAGTCCATATTACACGATCCGTGTGTACTATATTAGTACGTGCATTAGTATACACACCGCACTTTCAGAACAAATCGGGTGGACCTATCTAGTATTGTTTGTTTCTGAATAGCGTATGAGCTATGTATTTTATTATGTTGATTACGAACTGTTACATATATATGTGAATATTATAGTTGATTATTATATTATTAGAAATCACTATTACATTTTAATTATAGATTGGGAATTCATCGTTATGCTTGGGGTAAGCATGGAATAGTTGGCGAATCATTCCAAGCTTTAACTGAATTTCGGGGACGAAATTCCCTTAAGGATGGAAGATTGTAATAACCCATAAATTATGAATAATTTAATTAATTAAAGGGCTAAGAGAGGCTAAGATAGGGAAAAGAGACAATGAATTAATGAAAACAAGTATGTGGGTCAAAGCCCAAGTAATTGTAGGCCAATAAACAAAACTCTTTTCCAGTCATTTATTCTATTCTACAAAAAGTAAAATAAAAGCTTAAAAGATACACTAATGGTGTGGCTTAGGAAAACGGGAATAAAGAGAAAATAAAGCAAATACAAGTTACGGAAAAGAGAAGAAGATCTAAGCAAGATTTCCTAAGGATTTAGGTGAGTAAGACTTAACATTTTGTTCAGTTCATTTTGGTTGATTGGATCATGTTATTTAGTTGGTATCCATATAGATTTATTTAAAAATATAAACTTATTATGATATCCTAACCATTGTCCTAAAGATGGGTTGTAACTTGAGAAGCTCATGGCTTAGGAATAAGTTGTTTTGCATTTTAAAATAAACAATTAGAAAAGTTACAAGGGAAATAACTGGTAATTAAAATGAAAGATAGGCTAGGGATAACAGAATTGTTCACAAATTTTCTAGAATTTTATAAAAATTTCTATGCATAAAATAAGCTAGAACTAATGAAAAATTACATCGGTGGAATAGGGATCTATGCTTTGAGTTAATGGAAACAATATATGTATTAAAATATTAATGTAAAGGGATAAGATCCATAAAATAGCTGAAAATATAAACAATTGACTCTATAAATGTTAGAAAATAGTAAGGTAACATATCTAACGGCGACAAGTGCAAAGGCGATAATGTGCTTTGTCACAAGTGTCAAATATTGTAAGGCATTCAACTAAGAAGGCGGTGGCCAAACGTCTCAAAGGAGAAGTGTGTTTAGTAAAACTGCACTTGGTAGTAGGGTGGTGATTTGACAAGGGAATTTAGGGAATTTCTGTGGAAAGTAGTTACGCACCGCTATTTGTATGAAAGATAGAGTTATGCAATCGTGAAGTGAGAAAGACAAATTACGCCGCCATACCGCATTGCAATTTGGAAAAGAACATGCTGAATAAGTAAAGAGCGTGCTGGGCAGATGGGTTGGGATAGGGTGTACTATGCCAAAGTGATGTGAGCGGAAGGGCTATTGATGCCAAGTAAGGATGCTTGCCCAAATGCACACTTGAAGAAACTTCATGTAAGGAGATGCATTCGACTTCCAAATGTTTGCATGGGGCTAATTCTATGCCACCTCAATTTAAAATAAAACTATACCGCAGGAGGTAGATTCTATATAGCAAGGGACTACATGTGATTGATTCTTTATAATCCAGAATTAAATAATAATCAAATGAGGCCTACAGGTGGCTGATTCAGAGTAGGTCAGAAATAAATGAATGAATATAAGATAACGTATCGTGGGTGGCTGATTCAGAGTAGTCCCAGGTCTAATTAAATAAAATAAAAGATGAAGGAAGGAAAATCTGCCGGTGGATGTTTCATAGCAGATTTGATCTTAATAAGTTTATAAGAATGGGGCTACGGATGGGGTAGCATAGTAGCCCAGAGCAAAATGAAACAACGCTATGGGGGGAGTGATTCCGCATAGTTTAATATTCAAAAGTAATTAAAATAATACCGTGGAGTTAGGGATTAGTGCAGTAAAAGTAAAAAATGAAAGAATTAAAGGGATGTTCCTAGGGGTCAATGAAATATGAGCATAGTAGTAGCTGTATTAAGTAAAAGTTGCGAATTTTGCAGCATTCTAGAAATTTAATCGTTTTGACTTTGAATATTTATTAATATTAAATAATTGAATTTTGGAATTTAATAACTTGAATTCAAATATAGTGGTCATTTAAATATTTGAATTTAGATTAAATATAAATTAAATGGATTAATAGTCTTATTTAATTCCTTTAAATTAGTTAATAATAATGACGAACTCAGGTTATAAATTTATTTACAATAATAAATGATTAGAATAAACAATAAGAAAATCAATTGTTAATAAAATGACTTCAAAATTGTTCCCCTTTCTCTTTTTCGTTCTTCATTTTCAGAGAAAGGAAAGAAAGGTTGAGATTTCAAATTTTAAAATCAAATCCATTTCTTAATTAAAAAACATGAAACTTAATTCCTTGGATCCGTTTAGTTGAAATCTTCGAATCCATACCCGTTTCCCAGAGTTCTATCATGCTTAGAGTCAGCGTCATGCTAAGGCAAGTATCTAGGGTTTTAGATTTTGATTGTTATAAGAGGAGTTAGGCATCATGGATTGGGTCATCAAGTCTCTCTTAACGAGTGGCATCTCAGAGCCATGTTTGGTGGAGCGTGGTTCCATAGAGAGAATCCCGATTTTTGGCATGTCGAGTTCGTGAGTGCCAAGTCGTAATTACTTTAAGGTATGCAGGTTCAGAGTTGATGGTTGCACGACGTGGAGAGGATAGAGAGTAGTTGAACGGAGCGATCAGCGGTGGTTTACGTCTAGAATGTGGTATAATTGGTGATGGGAGGTCATGAATTTGGGTTTCATACTTCCTATGCATATCTCACGCACGCTTAAGGGGAAATAAGGATTAGAACCTTAATAAGGTGGTTAAAGTGATTATTTAAGTTGTTTATTATTTTAATTAAATCGATAGCTTCTAAAACCATTATCTTTGTAATGACCCGACTTTTCGACCACCGATGTCGACACTAATACATCCACGATATTTGTGTGTCGAGCACCCAACTGCCATTACGACAGATAGTTCGGGTAAAATAAAAGAACATGAGAATAGAACCATAAGTAAAGAGCACAATATAAGAATCTTACAGTTGAGCGGTAAAATATAAAATCAAAGGAACTGTACAAAAGGTTTCTATGAATACAAAAATATCAGAGTACCAAAACCTAAATACTATCATAAGCCTAGATAGTTATAACAGCCTGTCCTCACAATGCTGATATCAAATAGTAAGGTGGCGGAAATAAGAATACTATGAAAGATGATCATCCAGCTCTTCTCCATAAGCTCCAAGCATCCATAGCTAAATCTAGAAACTTGTACAAGGTTGACCCATGCATTATAGGAAAACAACACCCGGTTCCATCCGGTAAGCCAGTGTGAGAAACTCAAGAAATATGAGACAAGTAGTAGTAACCATTGGGACCATAACGATTCACATAATAGTTTTCCTCTCAAATGAAACCAATCATTTATTAAGTTTAACATATAGTGATATGATAAATAATGTATAGCGTATAACACATAAATCATATCAAATAGTTATTGTGTGAAGGCCACAACAATAATATGTGTACAATCAATACTGCTAAGGTATGTTCGCATAATGGATTTTCCATGAAGACCTCCTTGAATCTGACCGAATCCGAACTCTTGCACAAAGATCGAAGATATCCTTTCGAGCAATGTACATCTCTAGGGAATGTACAATAGGAAATGCATAACTGGCCCATCCTTAGAAAATCATGGTTTTTGAATGCATCGCTTCTAGATGCATGTCGGTAAGTAATACTACATTGAGCCACCTGCACCTTTTGGATTTCTAAAATGCTACATTCCCTTTTGATATGCATCCCTCTTCGGGTTTAGTCATTTCTGATATCGAGGCTACATTCATATCTTTCACTCAAGTCTTCATCACTTGAACAGAACATGAATCCCTTAATTGATTTCCATATCTCGAATAGATCATGAACCACTACATGGATTAGAGCATCTTGAACAGATATCGAAGCTCCATATAAGTTTCTTGCATAAGTCTTCCAACGAATGGTAACATTATCCTCACTCTTGGAATACTCATAAAGCTAGACAGTCCCACACGATAACATCATTTGGAATGTTAATGGTGACCTCTCCCTTAGATTTCTAATTTAGGATAATAGTTTAACTCTATAACATCTCACTCCACAACCGCTTCCAAAACATAAAACTTGTATACTAGTTTTGTATATTCATGTGGTTGAAGCTAAAGCAGCTAGTATCGAAGTAACAAAAAGAAAAGCAATGAATGGAGTGGGAGAGTCAGAGTCAAAAAGTGGGTTCCTCACTTCATTCTCTCTTTCAAAACCGTGCATGAAACTTTCAACTTGCACGGCTCCTAAGTGATAAAAGAAAGAAGAACTCATCTTCTTTCTTTTTTGTGGTATACGGTAAGTAAACACTCAACAATCCCGGTCTCTCCAAAACTAATTTGACGAATTTCTAGCAAACTCAATTCTGGTTCTTTCAAAAATAAGCAAAAGCTAGAGATGTTTCCTGCCAATGCTCCCCGGGGGTTTCTTGTTGATATGAAATCGCGAAACCTTTCAGTAACTTCTTAAGTCATATCTGGTCAAGTTCGATAATCGACTAATCAATTATCTAGTCAAAATAATTATTTATACAAATCATGGTTCTTATGCTTAACTCATTTTCAACATTCCAACTCAACTATTCCTCATCCTAAAGTGTATCCAAGTAAGTTTAGGCACTGATTGCTCCAAGCCTTGCCTTAACACTTCGTTCTTAAAACGCACAAATAGACAAGTCTACCTCGTTGGCTTTATTGTTAAGTACAGTATTAATGATTTCCATAAATAATAAGAAATCAATAAGATTAACACGTTTCTGACATTTTCCATTTAACTATACCTTAATTAAGAGGGAAGACCGATAGGTTAGAGCTCTATTGATTTGTCCCTTCTCAACATCAATATTAACTCTCATAAGTAGGCAAGATTACTTTGTCGGTTTATTATGTTAAGCATAGTTAATTACTTTTTTAGTAAGTAATTAAATAGTTTAACCATTTGGCCATTAAGCAATTACTAACCCCTTTCTAAACCTTTTGTTTTTACTTTTAAAATCCTTTAAAAAGATAAGATAACTTTAAGGTATTTATATAAGATATTTTCCAAGATAATATATTTATATAAAATATTTTCCAATATATTTTCTACTTAAAATACTTATAATAGGTTTTAAAACATTCGTATAAAATATTACTAAAAATAATTGTTTTGTAATTTACTTTAAAACATAGAAAACCGTGTTTTTTACAAAACATTCATTTTATATAACTTCATAACTAATTCTTAAAAATTCATATAAATATCGAACTACTTTTAGAATGCTATAATATGAGTTAGGAAATACTTTTAAAAAGAACGAAACAAATCGCTTAGACTTAAAGCCCTTTTTGAAACATTTGAAGTTCAAAAATCAAGGTTAACGATGCAGTTTTAAACTGGCGATGTTTTAGCCATTTTCAAGATGTTGTTTAACATTTTACTATTCAATATTTTGTTAACAACTAACAAAAATATAAAATAATGTAAGTATAGTGAGAAATCCCTAAGGATCTCTCTGCAAAGTTCCATAACAATTGGCAAAACAAGGCAATTCCAAATTGCTTCTATAGCGACTACCGCTATAAGTGCACTTATAAATCTGAGACAAAACTGAATGAAAGTTCATCTACAACCTATATGCTTTCGTAAAGATCTAGTCACATGTCATATAAATTCATTCAAGTCTATTCCAAGTCTATTCGAGTCATGGAGACCAATGTTTTAATATATGTAACTTAACAATTAAACTAACATTAACACAATCAAACACAACATATATATATATATATATATTTCATTCAATGTGCGGTATTAACTAACCTTTAATCCAACAATAACCAAATCCAAGCAACCCAACCCTAGAACCAACCTAGCAACATCTTTCCTTCACTGCTTTCTCGCTTTTACCTTGCTCCTTTGCCCTTCTCCAGCACTATATGCTCACGGCCCCTCCTTTTTGGCGGAGTGTGGCTTTGTTTCTTCCTAAAAAACTAGGTAGAAGGTCTTGTAATGTTGTAGTAAGGTCTCACTTTGAATTTGAAATGATTTGGAATTAATTTGCAAATAATTTGCTTAGGAATTTATAGATGAAGGAGTAGAGAAGCCATGGATTTTCTAACTCAAAGCTTTGTAAAATTTACATTTTATTTCCTAAGGGTCACCCCTCCTTATATACGCTTAGGAATAATGATGGAAAAAAACCAAAAATCCTTTAAAACCCTAATGATATTAGTTGCTTGTTTGTCATGATAGCTTTATATCACTTTTCCTTTATTCATATTACCCTTAACATGATAATACCTCTTATCCTATTACAAATTTCTAGAAAATTCCATACTTCATGAAGATGAGAGTGTGTTAATTAGTTGCTAATGTGTTTATTTGATCATTAGTTAAGTGTACGAGAGCTCAGACAACTTATATCAAACGAAAAGCTATTTTTTAATAAACCGATTTTTGGTCACGCTATCAATTTTTCTTCGAAGAATATATATATTGTAAACACTTTTCAAAAACAAATTTCTTATCATTTTATATTAAATAAATAATTTGTAATAAGATTATTAAACTATATTTATAGCACTTAAACATATCTCAAAATGTATCGATATTCGAAGACGAAATATCCAAATTTTAGGGTCGCTTCATCCTCCCCCAGTTAAAACATTTCGTCCTTGAAATTCAAGGAGAATGATAATCAAAGTAGAAAGTGGAAACAAGATATATATATATATATATATATATATGTGTCTCTGTGTGTGTGTGTGTGTGTGTGTGTGTGTGTGTGTATGTATAGTAGTGGTGAAACTATATACAAATGCATATTAACAACTCCACTTCAAATGGTTAGCACACTGCAAAAGATATATAAGATAAGAAGGAAACCCTAGTCCACAAGCACTCTGGATAGAACTCCTTCAAACTGTCCTCTATTTTCTTTGTACCATCCCGAGAATCCTTGCTCATCGGCACTTCTAACCTTAACAAAGGAATAACCCACAAATACTTAAATAGCAATCACAATACTAGCAACCAATGCTCATGGTTTGCTTAGGTTCAAAGCTCTCCCTTTGTCCAAGGACGATAAATGGTCCACTAAGCATACCTTATGCACAATTGCCTCAGGTCATTACTTAGAGGATCATTTATGCTACCTCATAATAAATCGAAGAATCATACCTTAAACTCTTCATAATCCAACATAACATAGTATATAAATGTACTAAATCCCATACGATGCACATGAACCAACCGTATGCAATATTTGATCCGATCTCTTGGTCAATCATATAGATTTCACATCCAAACTAGTATAGTTCACTTGACATCTCTATTGTGGATTTAGATTTGGTTGTTTGATTAGAAACCTCTATTCTCCTTGCATAGCCATATACTTTGACAGCAAATATTGAGATCATACCATGAATCTATATCAAGTGGCCTCCACCAAGAATCAAGTGAAAACTCCTTGTTCGGACTGGGGTAAACCACCTCAAAAACATGTGCTCGAATACTGAATTGAGAACCATGCGTACATCCATGCGTATATAATGATCTACATATAATTTACATATTTATCTTATATGTTTCTTTACTACACTAATTCCATTTTAATCACGTTAATTTACATGAATAGTATCTCATTTAATACCTAATTATTTATGCATTATTTCATAAATCATAACTTCAATTTTATAATCATTTTATAACTTAAGTTCATACTTCCATAACACTGCATTTCATCCTAAGAGTATATAAAAAATATTAAATTTGTAACTAGTATGATTGGCAAATCTAGAACTTGTTTTAACTTGCTACCTTCTCAATTCAAGTGTTATATAAACTCAACTTTATATTTTCAGAACACTTAGTTTTAAGTTCTATAACAACCCAGAAGTCCCCAACTATCCAAAATCATCGAAAATTTCATTTTATTTTAATAATCAAATTTTTTAGACAACTTATCATATCATGTTGCACATACCATACTTTCCTAATGCATAGGCTACATGTGTCCATGAAATAACTAAACAAGAGTACTTTAGAACTAGACATCGTTTTCATTTCAAATCATTTTGAAATAATATATATACATATAACCTTTGTATATCAAATTTTACTTTTTAAATTTAAATCAAAATATGTTACGAAAATAACTTTGTAGCATCCCAAATTAGAAACCCAAAAATGAACGCCCATGATGCCGCAATCATTACTGAAATTATTTTTAAGGGATAGAAGTGAGTTCAGTACATCTAAACCATACCTTATATAAAATCACTTTCTTATATAAAATTATTTTCACAATTACTCATTTCCGAGATATTTTATCTTTCCTGTGGACTATAGTAAACGTATTTTACTAAATTTTAGCTTCTAACCCAACATTATCACCGAAAGTCTTATAGTCAAACCATGAAACTTAATTCATAAGGTGTTCAATCAATGTACCTACAATTACAGTCTACCCACCCCATGATGTAGAATGGTAGAGCTTCTCATAAACTGGTTGAGCAGAAATAAATAACAACACTTAATGTTCCTAACATGCCGAGCATGAACAGTCAAGATTATGGGATATTAAACTATGAGAAGTACTAATATCAGACCAAACATGAATAGATCACTATAAAAAAATAGTATACCCTCAAGAATCAGCTTCACCATCTCACCTGCAGAAATAGCAAAAACCCTAGGCTTTTCCTCATTCTTGAGCATTGGACAATCTCTAACAAAATGATCAAGCTGATGGCAACCGTAACTACTCTTTGGTGCAAAATGTGCCTCAAGCTTTATAAACTTCTCAATCAGTGATTTTACTATCTACGCTCAAGCCGCCCTCCCTTCTTTCCCCAATTTACAACTCCATGCAAAGTGTCACTCTACCTACACTTACGGCAACAGAAATATCTCTAAGTGGCTTAAACTTTCGCTTGTCACCTCCAGCCGGTGTTGAAATAGATGGCTTTGGAATTAAGCTCTTAATCCTCAAAGCCATTTTTACCAAACCAATAAAAGATCCCATGATGTGATTAGTCATATCCCATTGGAACTCAGGGCGCATACCCGGAGCGAACATCTCGTTTTTCTTCAACAGTGTCTAAACCAATCCTAACCCGAACCAAGACAAAACAGTAAACCGATTCTCATACTCCACCACCATCATGGCCCCCCGCTTTAGATCGAAGAAGCTTCTAAATAGATAGTCTTTCCAGCTTCCATAACAAACTTCATCTCAAACTCATCTTTAAATTAGGCCTAAGAGACATTGTTCTCTTGGATATCTAAGGTGACAAAACGCCACCAATCTATGGTAGCGTTCTTCAGGTGTCGCGATGCTTATCTACAATTCATTGCATCATCTAACTCCATATCTCCAAATATCCGATCACATAATTTAATCCAAGTCTAAACTTCTATGATTATCTCCATACTACCAAACCTCTCACCTCCCAACCTCTCATAATCGTGGCAGACCGAAGCAAAATTCATCTGAGGTCCGACCTGCACAACCTCTTATACTACATTCAACCTTGGTTCCTCAACTGGAGCAACATTTTTTGGTGCTCGATTCCCACCATTTATGACGGTACTACCTCAACCACCTAAATCCTTACCTCCTCGAGCATTGACGGCTCTCGCACTCATAGTTCATACTATCTAATTAAAGAAAAACTTCTTTTAGGACATGAAAGGATCGAGTCAAAGAAAAGGTTTCTGAAAAAGATATATTCCTAAAGAATAATTTTAAAATCTAGTTTTCAAAATACAAATATGCTCTCATATATGTATTACGCTTTACTCGTTTTAATGTGTCGCTTACCATATCTCTAATGAGCAATACCCAACCAAAGCCAAGTGTTTTCTCAACCTTGAGCTCAAATACCAAATGTAACGACCAGAATTTTCGACCATCTATGTTGACCCAAATGCATCCACGATATTCGTGTGTGGAGCACTCAACTGTTGGAAGGAATGAAAGAAAGGGTAAAATAAATGAAAAGGAGAATATAACGAGAAAGAAAGAACATAATATTTGAACCTCACAATGGAACGGTGATGTATAATATCAAAGGAACATTGCAAACGGCTTCTTTGAATACAAAAATATCAGAGTGCTAAAACCTAAGTACTATCATTAACCTAGATAGTTATAACCGCTTGTCCTCACAATGCTGATATCAAATAGTAAGGCAACATAAATAAGAATACTATGGAAGATAATCATCCAGCTCTTCACCATAAGCTCCAAGAATCCAAAGCTAAATCTGAAAGCATACATGAGGCTGGCCTGAGTATTATAAGAAAATAACACCCAGATCAATCTTGTAAATCAGTGTGAGAAACTCAAAAATATGAGAAGAGTAATGATAACTATTGGGACCGTATAGATTCACATAACAGTTTTCCCTTCAAATGAAACAAACCATTTATTAAGTTTAACATGTAGTATATAATAGATAATGTCTAGATTATAACACATAAGTCATATCAAATAGTTGATATGTGAACCCCATAACAATATTTGGTATACAATCAATACTTCTAAGGCACGTTCGCATGGTGGATTTTCCATGGAGATCTTCTTGGATCTAGCCGAATCCAAACTTCTGCACAAGGATCAGAGAAATCCTTTCGAGCAACGTATATCTCTAAGGAACGTACAATAGGAAATGCATAACTGACCCATGTCCAGATAACCGTGGTTTCGAATGCATCGCTCTTACATGCATGTTTGTAAGTAATACTAGATGGAGTTGCCTATAACCTTGGGATTGCTAAAATGCTACATTCTCTTTAGCGATGCATCCTATCTCTGGTTTTAGTCATTTTCGATGTCGAGGCTTCGTTCGGCATCTCTCACATGATTCTTCATCATTCGAAGAGAACACAAACCCCCAAATTGATTCCCATATCTAGAAAAGATCACGAATCACTATATGGATTTGAACATCTCAAACCTCCACATAGGTTTCCTATATAAGTCCTCCAACGAATGCTAACGCTCTCTTCTCTTTTGGAATACTCCTTAAGATAGACAGTATCATACGATAACATCATTTGAAATGCTAACACCGACCTCTCCCTTGTAATTTAACCTTAGGATTGACAGTTCAACTCTATAATATTTCACTTCACAACCTCTTTAAAAGCATAGAACTCGTAGACAAGTTTTGAAGTGGTATTCCATAAGTAAAATACCCATTGATTCAGGACTCCCCAAATCTAATTCGATCAATTTCCATTTAACTCAATTCTGGTTTTTTCAAAAGTAGGTGAAAGCTAGAGAGGTTTCATACCAATGCACCTCCTCGGGGCTTCTCATTAACATGAAATCGCGAAGCCTTTCAATAACTTCTTAAGTCATATTTAGTCAAGTTCGATAATCGACTAATAGATTATATATTTAAAACAATTGTTCATACAAATCACAATTCGTGCGCTTAAGCCATTTCAGACATTCTAACTCAACTACTCCTTGTCCAAGAGTGAAGTCAGGTATGTTTAGGCACCAACTGCTCCAAGCCTTGCCTAGACGCTTCATTCTTGAATCTCACAAGTAAATAAGTCTATCTCGTCGGCTTTTAGTACTAACTATAGTATTAGTGATTTTTGTAAACAATAAGAAATCGATACGATTAACACGTTTCCGACATTTTCCACTTACCAATTCCTTGCTTAAGAGGGAATCCCAGTAGGTTAAAGCTTTACTGCTCTGTCCCTACTCGACATCAATCTTAACTCTTACAAATAGATAAAATAACTTCGTTGGCTTATTGGTGTTAAGCTTAGTTAATTACTTTTCAATTAAGTAATTAACAATTTAACCATTTGGCTATTGATCAATTACTAACCCCTTCATAAATCTTTTGTTTGTACTTTAAAATCCTTTAAAAAGATAAGATAATTTTCAAGATATTTATATAAGATATTTTCCAAGATAAGATATTTAAATGAGATATTTTCCAAGATGTTTCCTACGTAAAATACTTATAATTAGTTTTAAAAAATTCATATAAAATATTATTTAAAATGATTGTTTTTTAATTTACTTGAAAACATAGAAAATCGTGTTTCCCACAAAACACTCTTTTTATATAAATTCATTGTTAATTCTTATAATCTCAAAAACTACGTTTATAACACTAATATAAATTAGGCAATATTTTTAAAAATAATGAAATAAATCGCTCAAACTTAAAGTCCTTTTTGAAACTTTTGAAGTTCAAAAATCTAGGCTTAACGAGGTAGTTCTGCACTAGCGATGTTTTGGCCATTTTCGAGATGTTAATTAACCTTTTACTATTCAAGCTTCTAATAACAGCAAACACACATATAAAAAAAATGTACATATTGGCAAGAAATCCCTAAGCATATCTCTAAAAAGTACCATAACAATTGCCAAAACAAGTAATTTCAAACTCCTTTTATAGCGACTATCGCTATAAGTACACTTCTACATCCGAGTCAAAACTGAACCAAAGTCCATCTATAACCTATATGCTTCGTTCAAGGTCTAGTCACATATCATATATGTCCATTCAAGTCCATTCCAAGTTTGTTCAAGTCCATACATATGGATCCTATGTGCCAATTACTTTCAAAGTAATAATTTAAAACCAATGTTTTCACATATGTCACTAGACAATTCAACCAACTCTAACACAATCAAACACAACATATATGTGTTGTATTTTTCATTAAAAGTGAGGTGTTAACTTACCTTTAATCCAACAATAACAGATATCCAAGCAGTCCAAACCAAACCTATCAACACCTTTCCTTCCTTGTTTTCTTTCTTTTGCCTTCCTCCTTTACCCTCGTCCCTAACTATATGCCCACGACCCCTCCTTGTAGGTAGAGTGTGGCTTTGTTCTTCCTAAACAAACTAGGTAGAAGGTCTTGTAATGTTATAGTAGGGTCTCACTCCAAATTTGAGATGATTTAGAATTGATTTGCAAATAATTTTCTTTAAGAATTTATATATGGAGAAGAGGAGAGGCCTTGGATTTTCTAACTCAAAGCTTTGTAATATTTGTGATTATTTCCTAAGCATGCACCACTATTTATATAGGCTTAGGAACGATGTTGGAAAAAGACCAAAAACTCCTCAAAACCCAAATGACATCAATTGCTTCTTATCATGACAAATTTATGTCACTTCTCCTTTATTCATTTTGCCATTCTACCCTTACCGTGATAATATCTCTTATCCTATTAAAAATTTATCCACGCTTTAGAAGATTTTGTCACTTAGTTTCTAATGTATTTATTTGATCATTAGTTAAGTATAAGAGAGTTCAAACAACCTATATCGACAGAAAAGCAATTTATCGATTAGTCTGTTAGGGTCGTAGAATATAATATTGTAAGCACTTTTCAAAAACAAGTTTCTCATCATTTTATGTTAAGTAAACTAACAAGGTTGAAAACTTATATTTATACCACTTAAACATATCCCAAAATGTATCGACATTCGAAGAAGAAGTGTTTGAATTTCATGATCACTACATTTCCCCCAACTTAGAACATTTCGTCCTTGAAATATAAATAAGAACGATAATCAAAGTAAGTAGACGAAACGATGTATATATATAGTACCCTTGAAACTATATACAAACTAACTGCATCGAAATGCATACTAAGTGACTCTACCTCCGGCAATGAGTACATACATCTTCTGTATACCATCCCAAGCATCCTTGCTCCTCGGCACTTCTAACCATAACAGAGGAATAAGCCCACAAATAATCAAATAAAATTCACAATACTACCAACTAATGCTCAAGATTTGCTTAGGTTCAAAACTATTCCATCATCCAAGGACGATAAACAATTCACTAAGCATACCTTATGCACAAAAGCCTCAGGTCATTGCTTAGACGATCATTCATGCTACTTCATAATAACTCAAAGAGTCATTCCCCAAACTCTTCATAATCCAACATAACATAGTATACAAATGTACTAAAGCCTGTACGATGCACATGAACCATTCGTACGCAATATTTGATCTTATCACTTGCTCGATCACATAGATTTCACTTCCAAACTAATGTAGTTCGCTTGAACTCTCTAGTGCGGACTCCGATTTGGTTGCTTGATTAGAAACCTCCGTTCTCCTTGCATAGCCATATACTATGATAGAAAACATCGGGATCATACCACAAATCCGTATCAAGCGTTCTCCATTAAGAATCAAGTGAAAAATCCTTGTTAGGACCTATGTAAACCACCTCGAAAACATGTACTCGAATATCGAATTGAGAATGGCCATGCGAATAAAATGATCTGCATGTAGCTTATGTATTCATCTTAGTGGTTTCTTAACTACATCAATTTTTAATTACATTCTTTTACACAAATAGTATCCCATTCAATACTAAATTATTTATGCATTATTTCATTAATCAAAAGTTCAAGTTTATAATCAATTTATAACTTAAGTTCATATTTCTATAACGCTCCATTTTATCCTAAGAGAATATACCAAAACATCAAATTTGTAACAAGTATGATTAACAAATCTAAAACTTGTTTTAACTCGCTATTTTCTCAATTCAAGTGTTATATAAACTCAACTTTATATTTTCAAAACACTTAAGTTTAAGCTTTATAACAATCCAAAAGTTCCTGACTATCCAAATTCGTCAAAAGTTCCATTTCATTTTAACAATGAAAATTATCAAACAACTTATCATATCATGATCCACACATCATACTTATCTAATGCATAGGCTACATGTGTCCATAAAATAACTTAACAAGAGAACTTTAGAACTAAACATCAGTTTTCATTTCAAATCATATTGAAATAATATATATACATATAACCTTTGTATACTATATCAAAATTTTGAAATTAAATTAAAATATATTTTACTAAAACAACTTTGTAGCATCCCACACTTAAAAAACCAAAAATGAACGCCAATGATACTACAGTCATCATCAAAATTATTTTCAAGTGACAGAAGTGTGTTCGGTACATCTAAGCCATGCTTTATATAAAATCACTTTCTTATGTAAAATTCTTTTCACAAATATTCTTTTCCAAGATATTTTATCTTTTATTTTGATTATAATAAATGTCCTTTACTAAATTTTAACTTCTAACTCAACATAGTCACTGAACGCCTTATAATCAAACCATGATACTTAATACATAAGGTTTTCATTCAATATACCCACAATTACAGTCTACCTACCCCTTGAAGTAGAAGGATAAAGCTGCTTATAAACTACTTGAGCACAAATCAATAACAACACTCATTGTTCCTCACATGCCAAGAATGTTATTGAACAATCAAAGTTATAAGATATTAAATGATGCGAAGTACCAATATCGAACCAAACACAAATAGGTAGACTATAAACAAAAAGGTCATGCTAATGGCAACTGTAACAACCAGTTGGTGCAAACTGTGCCTCAAGCTTTGAAAACTTCTCAATCGATGATTTCACTATTTGTGCTCTAGCCACTCGCCCTTCTTTCTCCAATTTATAACTCTAAGCATAGTGTCTCTTTTGCCTACACTTACGACAAACTACACTAGAAATATCTATCGATGGCTCAAACTTTTGCTTGTTGTCCCCATCCGGTGTAGAAATAGGCGGCTTTGAGATTAAGCTCTTAATCTTCAAAGCCATATGTACCAAACCAACGAAAGATCCCATGACGTAATTAGACATATCCCATAGAACTCAAGGTGCATACACGTAATGAACATCTCGCTCTTCAATGGCGTATCAACCAATCCTAATTCGAACCGAGATAAAGAAATGAACAGATCTCATACTCTACCACCGTCATGCCCCTACTTCATATCAAAGAAGCTTCTAAATAATAAAGGCTTTCTAGCTTCCAAAACAAACTTTATCTCAAACATATCTTTAATTGGGCCCAAGAGATCTCATTCGCATGGACATCCGCAGTGATAGAACTCCACCAATCTATGGCTGCGTCCATCAAATGTCGTGATGCCAATCTATTCTATATTGCATCATTAACCATATCTTCAAATATCCGATCATATAATTTGATCCAAGTCGAGATTTGTATCAACATCTCGGTACCACCAACTAGTTACCTCCCAACCTCTCGTAATCATGGTAAAGTGAAGCAAAACTCACCTGAGTTCTGACCTGACCTACACAACCTCTTCTATGACATTCAACCGTGGTTCCACAACTGGATCAACATTCCTTGGTGCTCGATTTCCATCATTTATAACTGTACTATCTTGAACACCTCTACCTCTACCTCCTTGAGCATTGATGGCTCAAGTACTCATAGTTCTTACTGCTTTAATCAAAGCAAAACTTCTTTTAAGACATGAAAGGATCGAGTTATTTTAATGAAACGATCTCTAAGAAAGAGATATACTTAATGAATAATTTAAAAATTTAACTTTCAATGTACAAATACGCTCTTATATGTATAAAACACTCGATTCATTCTAGGGTATCGCTTACCTATCTCTAATTAGCAATAGCGAACCAAGCCAAGGTATTCACTCAACCTTAAGCTTTGATACCAAATCCAATGACCCAACTTTTCGACCATCAAATTTCGATACTTATACATCGAGGGTATTCGTGTATCGAGCACTGAAGTGATAGTATGACAGAAATTTAGGGTAAAATGAAAGAAAAGGAGAATAGAACCAAAGAGAAAAAACACAATATCAGAACCTCACTACAGAACGGTGATGTATAATTACAAAGGAATAGTACAAAGGGTTTCTCTGAATACAAAAATATTGGAGTACTAAAACTAAGTACTATCATCAGCCTAGATAGTTATAATTGCATGTCCTTACGATGCTGATATCAAATAGTAGGGTAATAAAAACAAGAATACTACGAGAGATAATCATCCAACTCTTCTCTATAAGCTCCAAGCATCCGAAGCTAAATCTGGAAACATACACGGGGCTGACCCGAGCATTATAAGAAAATAGCACCTGGATCGGTCTAGTAAACAAGCATGAGAAACTCAAGAAATAAGAGATAAGTAATAGTAACCATTAGGGCCATACGGATTAACATAACAGTTTTCCCCTCAAATGAAACTAGCCATTCGTTAAGTTTAAAATATAGTGATATGATAGATAACGTCTAGAATATAACACATAAATCATATCATATAGTTGCTGTGTGAATGCCATAACAATAATGGGTATATAATCAATACTACTAAGTCTCACATAGTGGATTTTTCATGGAGATCTCCTCGGATCAAGCCGAATTCGAACTATTGCATAGGGACTACAGATATCCTTTCAAGCAATGTACATCTCTAGGGAATATACTATAGGAAATGCGTAATTAGCCCATGCCCAAACAATCGTGGTTCTGAATGCAATGCTCATGCATGCATGTCCGTAAGTAATACTAAATGGAGTCCCATATGCCCTTGGGGTTGTTAAAATGTTATGTTCCTTTTGGCTATTCATCCTATCTCTGGTTTAGTCATTGTCAATATCGAAGCTATGTTCGGCATCTCTCTCTCGAGTCCTCTTGAACAGAACACGAAACCCCAAACGGAATCCCATATCTCGAAAAGATCATGAATCACTATAAGGATTCGAGCATCTCGAACAAAATCTCGAACTTCACATCGGTTTCCTACATAAGTCCATCGATGAATGCTCACGCCCTCCTCTCTCTTGGAATATTCCTTAAAATAGACAATCACACATGATTGCATAGTTTGAAATGCTAATACTGACCTCTCCCTTAGACTTTAACATCCTTAGGATTGATAGATTAACTATATTATATTTCTCTTCACAACTGGTTCCAAAACATAGAACCATATACTAGTTTTGAAGTTGTTTTCAATAAGTAAAACAACCACCGATCCCAGTCTCTTCGAAATTAATTTAATGAATTTTCGGCTAACTCAATTCTGGTTCTTTCAAAAATAACATCTCATACTAATGCTCCTTCCCGAAGGTTCTCATTGATACGAAATCACGAAGCTTTTCGATAACTTCTTACATCATATTTGGTCAAGTTCGATAATCAACTAATAGATTATCTAGTCAAAACAATTGTTTATACAAATAACAATTCATATGCTTAACTCGTTTTCGAGAATCCAACTCAACCATTCCTCGCCCAAGAGTGAAGCTAGGTGATTTTAGGTACTAGTTGCTCCAAGCCTTGCCTAGGCACTTTATTCTTGAATCTCACAAATAGATAAGACTACCTTACCCGGCTTTTAGTGTTAAGTATTAATGATTTCCATAAACGATAAGAAATCACCACAATTAACACGTTTTTTGCAATTTCCACTTACCTATTCCTTGGAAAGAGGGAAGCTCGGTAGTTAGAGCTATAGTGCTTCATCCCTACTCGATATCAATCTTAAATCTCACAAATAGATAAGATTACTTTGTCGGTTTATTCATGTTAAGCATAATTAATTACTTTTCTAATAACTAGTTAAACAATTTAACTATTTGGCCACTAGGCAAATTACTAACCCCATTCTAAACCTTTTTTTGTACTTTTAAAATCCTTTAAAAAGATAAGATAATTTTCAAGATATTTATATAAGATATTTTCAAATTAATTTCTACTTATACTTGTAGTTGGCTGTAAAACATTCATACAAAATATTACTTAAAAATAATTGTTTTGTAATTTACATGAAAACATGGAAAACCGTGTTTTTCACAAAACACTCTTTCTATAAATTCATCATTAATTCTTATAAGTATCAAACTACTTTTATAATACTATAATATGAGTTAGGAAATATTTTTAAAAATAATGAAACAAATCGCTCAAACTTAAAGTCTTTTTCGAAACATTTGAAGTTCAAAAATCAAGGTTAAATGGGCAGTTTTGCACTACTAAAATTTTGATCGTTTTCGAGATGTTACTTAACTTTTTACTATTAAAGTTTTTAATAACAATAAATACACATATAGAACAATGTAAATATGGCAAAAAAAACCCTATGGATCTCTCTAACAAATCCATGACAGTTGCCAATAAACGAGGCAATTCCAAACCGCTTATATAGCGACTATCGCTATAAGTGCACTTCTAAATCCGAGTCAAAACTAAACCAAAGTCTATCTATAACCTATATTATTCATTAAAGATCTAGTATCATGTTAAATAAGTCCATTCAAGCCCATTCCAACTTTGTTCAAGTCCACACATAGGAATCCTATATGCCACTTACTTTCAAAGTAAGAAATTAAAACCAATGTTTTAACATACGTCACTTACCAATTCAATCAACTTTAAAACAATCAAAAACAACATATATGCATTATGTTTTTCATTCAAAGAGAGGTATTAAATTACCTTTAATCTGAAAATAATCAAAATCCAAGCAACCCATGCCTAGACCCAAACTAGAAACACCTTTCCTTCCTTGCTTTCTTGCTTTTGCCTTGCTCCTTTGCCATCCTCCCTCACTATATGCTCACGGATCTCCTCTTAGGTGGAGTGTTGCTTTGTTTCTTCCTAAAATACTAGGTAGAAGGTCTTGTGATGTTGCATTAAGGTATCACTCCACATCTGAGATGATTTGGAATTGATTTGCAAATAATTTACCTTAGGAATTTAGAGATGAAAAAGAAGAGAAGCCATGGATTTTCTAACTCAAATCTTTATAATATTTGTGATATATCCCTAACAGTGTACCCTTCCTTATATAGGCTAAGGAATGAGGATGGAAAAATACCAAGAACCTCTCAAAACGCTAATAAAATTAATTGTTTCTTATCAAAACAACTTTATACCACTTCTTCTTTATTTGTTTTACCATTTTACCCTTACCATGATAATATCACGTATCCTATTAGAACTTTCTAGAACATTACATGATTTATGAAGAGGAAGAGTGTATTAATTAGTTTCTAATGTGTTTGTTTGATCATTAGCTAAGTGTACGAGAGTTAAAACAACTTATATCAATTGAAAAGCTATTTTTCGACATACAGATTTCGGTCACATTATCGGTTTTTCTTCAAAGAATATATTTTAAGTAAACACTTTTCAAAAAAGTGTTTCTTAAATAATGTCTAACAAGGTGACAAAATCATATTTTTAACACTGAAACATATCTCAAAATGTATCGATATTCGAAGATAAAGTGTTCGAATTTGAAGGTTGCTACAATTATGCTCATACAAGGTCTAAATCAAACGTTATTAATTGTGTTGCACTCATGGAATCATTAACTATGTTTTGGGATTGGATTAGTGGAAATTGGAGCTTGTAGAATTTCAAGCTAAAATCGAACGTTGTGGAACCAGAACGCTTCGGTGGTAATTGGAATTTTAGCGAGTTTACTTACCTTTAAATTAACTATATAATATCTGTGATGCCATAGACTTACTATTGAATGCTTGTTGATAATTTAGGTATCGTTGTTGTTGTTTGATTGATTGTTAGGTTGAAATCTCATTTTGGAAATAGTTGACGTATTAATTTAATTGCTTGGAACTCATATGATTATATATATTATCTGTAACCATTGCTACGTAGGTAATATTTATAGAGAGACCCTAAGGGATCTCGCCAATAATTATTTATTCCCTTATGCTGCTTATATTGATGTTTAGTTGAAATTTATGATGATATTCTATTTAAATTGTTTAAGTGTTGTTATAAGAATTTTCGCTATACCGTCATTTGTTGAATATCATCTCCTTAACCCTTTGTATGTGTTGACCTTGAGCTTATATTTTTGCAAAAATAGATGTTTAAAATACATTAATCATTTTAATCAATAATATTTTAATTTAATTAATCATTTTAATTAATGATTATTTGAATTTAATAAATTGTTTTAATTAATGACATTTAAATTAATTAATAATTTAAAATAATAAGATTTGAGTTTAATTAATCATCTTGATTAATGATATTTTAATTTAGTTAATCATTTTAATCAATGATATTTGGATTTAATTAATTGTTTCAATTTATAATGTTTGAATTTAACTAAATCTTTGTAATTAAAGATAATTAAATTTGGTTAATCGTTTTAAATAAATGATATTTTAAATTTAAGTAGTCATTCTAATTAATGATATTTGAATGTAATTAATCATTTTAACTAATGATTTTTAAAGATTAATTATTTAATTTAACGAAGGTATTTAAGTTAATTAGTTGATTTATGATTAAAGTAAATTAACTAATTTAATGAAAGTGTTTTAAAGTGAATTAACCAATTTAATGTTTTAAAGTTAAATAGATTATTTAATGATGGTGTTTAAAATTAATTAATGAATTTAATAATGATGCTTTAAAGATAATTGATTTATTCATTGAAAGAGATAAAATATGATTGATTATCTTTCAGGATAATTAATATTGTTTTAAATTGGTAAAATATTATAGATGTGAATAATTATCTTTCATGATAATTAATGTTGGTTTAAATTTATAAAAAGATTTAAAATTTGATTTATTCTCCTTTGGAGAAAATAAATGAGGTTTTGAAGTTATAGAAAAGTAACATAAATCATCCTTTAGGATAAATTAACATTGTTTTAAATTAAAAAAGGTATATAAATTGATTTATCATCTTTTCAGATAATAAGTGTCGTTTAAATTTATAAATGGTAGTTTATAAATGAAAAAATCCTTTAAAAAGAATTGTTTCAAAATAAAGCTAAGTATGGATTGTTTTGGGTTTATAATAAAAAATGTTTTGATATTTTTTTGACCCTTGTTTTAATACAGTTAGTAATATAATTTGCTCCTTTTAAAATATTTTAAAAGTGTATTTTTAAAATGTTTTTACTAATATTATGATGTGAAAATTAGGTGCAAGCATGAACAACCATTTTATCATTATCGATAGTTGATTTATCGACTATTGACTTTGATTCTGCTTTCTTCTTTGTATTTCATCTATTTAAGATGATTTGTTACTCTTTTGAGCTTTGTTATCCTTTGTCAAAAATGAGTAAACCCAAAGAGGGAGTGGAAGCCAAGCTATGTGGGGTTTCTTTCATTAGGGTATTTTCACATCTACTCTAGATTGGATTCGGCTTCACGCATTGAGATGTGAAATACAGAGATACTCGGTAATCATTGGCGGGGTCTAGCTTAGACATGTTCCGAAAGCCATCGTAGTTCTCAAGTATATTTCTAGAGGTATACTTCTGATAAGGGGAGTGCACCCTCCTACTCATTGTTGGAAAACTTCTCTTTTCCTTGTTGTTAATTCAAATCTTTGTATTGTTTCCTTAATTACATTGAAAAGTGCCTTGTGCTCTTCTCCATTTTTAATTATTTATATCCATTTTTTCAAGTCTGAAATTTTATATTATTTATGCACATTCATTAAGTGTGGGATCTGTTCTTACTTATACCCACCTTTTACATTTGGATTTGTTTCCAGTTGTTTATTTCCATTCTTTTCTGTATGAATGATGTTCTTGTAGGGTAAAGTCCCGTTTAGGGCGTGGCCTCATAGAATTTTACATGTTCATTATATTACTTGAGTCTCATTGTTACTCCGAACTGATCCGGGCATTATTTTGTTATAATGCTTTGGTCCGGCTGTGTATTTTTCCAGGTTTTCTTTGGATATATGGAGTCATTGTAGAAGAGTTGGATGTTCACAAATCATAGTGTTTTTTTTCCGCTGTATTGCATTATATACGTATAAGCAATTGTAAGGTCATGATTTTATAACTGTCCAACTAATGAGGTTTGTTTTTAACTCTAACATACTCTGTATTTTAGAGTGATTGTTTATACTGTCTTCATTATATTACATGTTGTCTTTCCCACTATGAGATTATGATTCCTATGTTTTGTTCTTTTCATTTTATTTTACCCTAAAAATTTTCCTTTCCAGTGATTGGACGTTCGGTATTTCAATATCATGGATGTATTCAATGTCAACTATCAACGGTCAAAAAGGTGGTTGGCTACAAGTTTTTAGCTTAAGTAAATACGATCTTTGTTGTATGTAGTATATGTATGTTGTTTGTAAGTAGTGAAGGAAAAGCCCCATTCTATGTTATACGGCACGATCTCACTATGTATTTATATTATATTTTTAGGTAAGTGTCATTCACACCAGAATTTATGTCTAATCCGTGTTTTTATCACTGGTTTCCCCATAAATTCATGGTTACTCATTTGAGTAGGCTGAATTTATGGGATAGGCAGGTTGTTTTGGGCACCGACCAAAAATCGAAAGCGGTGCTGAAGGCCTAGTTATTTGTTAATATATGGTAATTCCACTGTTATAAGTGTTTGGGCAGCATCTTTGTATGTTGACCCGACACTCTACTATGTGTTTTTATAAATATATTTTGACCCTGGCATTAGTACGACTTAGGGTTAACATTGAAAATGTATGTAATAAATATTAATACAAATTTGACGGAATGGAACATTGTTTACTTAGACTTTTTTAAATAATATGGAACTCACTCTTGGTCCCATGAAAATAAATCCGTTAATGACTACAATATCATCGACATTAATCTGCGGGTATCCTATTGAGGGACATTACAAATGGTATCAAGCATATGTTTAAAGTAATCTAAGTAAATATGAGCTAGAAGTAGAAGTAAGAACTTTGAATAAGAAGAACATTCTAGGGATGGGATGTGTTATGTATATACATATGTATAACCTATTTGCAGATTGATATATAGGTGTATAAGAAGATATATCCACCCTTCTATTATTATTTTGCTCTTTTATTTTTATTTTTAACAAATACTTGCTTAATAGAAAAGGCAAGATGGATTTAAGGAATAGGCGAACTACATTAGGAAGGGCAAGTGTAAGAAAAGATGCAAAATGTGCGAAGACCAATGAAGGAAGCAGGGGAGAAGTCCTAAGAGCAGTAGGGATGGAAGCTGCATATCCCATAAATATGACGGGCATGGATGTGAATGCCTTGTTTAGATAGTTGATGGCTCAGGTTACGAGAGAGAATTCACCTGGAATGGTCAGGCCAGGGCACGTTGTCATAAGAAAGGATTTTACAAAAATGTATGAAGACTACAAATTTTAAGAGGGAAAGTATTTATAGGGAGAAAGCCCATGCTTGAATAATTGAACTGGCTAAGAAACCATGAACAGATACTTAGAGACCTGGGTTGAACGATGCGCAGAAGAGGAGTTTGGCATCGAGACAGTTGTAGGAAGATGCACTGGATTGGTAGGAAACAATTATTGCTGGAACACCAGAGGAAGAGATTACCTAGGTACAGTTCAGAGAAAGATTTGAGGCGCAGTTTATATTCGAGTCCCAATAGAGTGTGTTACTACCTGAGTTTATATACTTGAAGTAGGGAGACCTTACCATGGAAGGGTATGTTTAGAAATTTATTCTTTGGCCATACTTGGTAGGGATATCATCAACACTCCAATAAAAAAGAATGTGAAGTTCATTATGGGCTTGAAACAAGGGTTGGATCATAAGGTGATGGCTCACTCGACATCTCCTTTTGAATTCGTGGTTGACATGGCAAGGAGATATGGTAGGATTTATCAAGGTAGAGAAGAGTGGAGACAAAGCCTAAAGCTGAGATGAGGAAGAAGTTTGTTTCTTATACCAAAGGCAAGAAGGGAGTGACGAGGGGAAAGAATGGAGACGTTGCTACTACGGAAGTCATCTGTTTCAACTGTAGATAAAAGAGACATTATGCTACCAAATGTACAGTGCCAAAGAGTCTTTTAGGGGCTAAATGGTTCAAGTGTGATAAAGTGGGGGCATTCGAAGGACTGCCTAGAGCTTAATGCATAGGTTTATGCTTTAGATGGACCAAGGGAAGGACCATTTGTTAAAGAGAAATGCAAAGGGATGGTTTTGGCGGCTTTAATTTCTAGTATTTCACTTAGGGTACTGTATGATATTAGTGTTACAAATTCATTTATAGTAAGAGATTTGATTGATAGATTTAGATTAAGAGTTACCTATTTGGTCACCTCTGTTTGTGTAGTAAATCTGATATGAGGACATGCCACTCTCGGATAGATAATGAGTTGGGTAAGCGCAAGTTTTCTTGTGATCTTTGTGTATTTTACTTCATAGGCTTTGAAGTTATTTTAAGGATGGATTGGTTGGAGAGGTACTATAAAAATGTGCATCGATTTAAGAAATTATTACTTTTAGATATCCGGACCATAAGAATAGAATGTACATGATCTTTGAGGAGTGAAGAACCAGAAAGAGTGGAAGAGTAGGAAGTAGTATGGGTAGTGAAGGAGTTCTAAGATGTATTTGAACCAGTTTCGGGGTTTCCACTCCCAAGATCAATAGATTTTCGTATAGATTTACTAAAAAGGCCCGAACCATTTAGTCGACCTTCTAATAGAATGCCTCCGAAGGAGATGGAGGAATTGAGGAAGCAGTTGGTTGAGTTAGCAGGTAAGAGCTTCATTAGGCTAAGAAGCGCACTATGGGGAGAAGAGGCGGAATTTGTGAAAAAGTCTGATGGGTCGTTAAGGTTAATATAGATTTTCAGAAGTTAAACGAAAGGACGGTGAAGAATATATATCCTTTGCCGAAAATTAATGATCTTTTTGATTAACTTAATGGAGCTAAGGTATTTGCAGAACTAGATTTAGCTACAGGTTTCCATCGGCTGAAGGTTGTGAGGGACAGTGTTCTATTGACAATGTTCATGACAAGGTATGGTTCATATGAGTGGCCAGTGATGCCATTTGGACTGATGAATGCGCCATCGTTCTTTGTTAATTTGATGAACAAAGTTTTCTAAGATTAGCTAGATAAGTTTGTATTGGTATTCATAAATGACATCTTAGTGTTCTCCATAAATGAGAAGTAGCATGTAGTTCACATAATGCATGTGCTGGAGACATTAAGGGAGCACAAATTAAAGGCGAAGTTCTCAAAGTGTCATTTACAGAGAAGGGAAGTTATCTTCCTAAGCCATGTAATTTCAGAAGAAAGGTTAGCCATAGATCCTTCGAAAGTTGAAGCGGTGAACGGTTGGAAGAGGCCTGAAATTATTACCGTGGTTTGAAGTTTCTTGGGATTCAATGGCTACCACCAAAGATTCATTAGGGACTTCTCTCTTATAGTTGTGCCAATGATGAGGCTAAATAGGAAGAGTGAGTAGTTCATCTTTTCCTAGGAGAGTGAAAAGTAATTCTAGGAATTAAAGCATCGATTGATGAATGCGCTTGTGTTAGTGATATCCGAAGGGATTGATGGTATAACTATGTATACATATGCCTCAAGAGTAGGATTAGATGAGGTATTGATGCAGAAGGGCATGGTGATTTCCAATGCATCTAAGTAGTTGAGACAGCATGAAGATCGATATCTACCTTAAGATTTGGAGTTGGTAGCAGCTTTTTCGCATTGAAGATTTGGAGATATTATCACTTAGGGAAGAGGTTTGAATTGTATGTTGACCATAGGTTCTTGAGATATTTGTTTTCTCATAGGGAGACGAACATGGGACAACAGAGGTGGTTAGAATCTTAGCATCATATGATTTTAGGATAGCATATACCCCAGGAATATGCAATAAAGTAGATGATACCTTGAGCCGAAAACAACAAAGTTGTGTTTCAATTATGATAGAGGAATGGGCTGTTTTAGAAACATTGTCTACAAATGATGTGCAGTTTCGATCTAGTGAAGGTTCGAGCAATACATTCAGAATGCTAGCTTTCTTAGAAGTCAGGCCCACACGAGTAGAAAAAATGGCTAAATTGTAGAAGAGAGGTGAGTTATGTGCAGATATAGTAAGAAGATTGGACTCAAGAGTAGTTGTAGTAGAGCTGAATGGATTCAGTGCTGATAGAGAGGGCAAACTGTGGAAGAATGGAAGGTGGTATGTTCCAAGTGCAAAAAGACCACGGAGAGAAGTGTTGGAAGAATATCATCATTCAAAATTTAGCATATACCCAAGAGGTACAAAGATGTACGAAGGTTTGAAGTGGAGTTTCTTCTTCTAAGGGATATAGAAAGATTCGGGAGAGTATGTGAGAAGAAGTCTTGCATGCCAACAAGTGAAGGAAGAACATCAGAGCCAAATGGGCTTTTATAGCATTTGGATGTTCCAGTTTGGAAATCGGATTTGGTATCTCTGGATTCTGTAGATGGGTTGCCAAGATTGAGGGCAGGGAATGAGAGCATATGGGTCATAGTGGGCAGATTAACTAAGTTGCCCATTTCATTCTAGTAAAGGCCACAAGAACTATGTCAAAGTTTGCATAGATATATATGAGGGTAGAAGTGAGATTTTTGGCATACCTTGCAAAGTGCTATAGGGTCTGAACTACGCATGAGTACTGCGTACCATCCATAAGCAGATGAGCAAAGTGAAAGAGTTAACAAGATCATAGAAGATATTCTTAGAACTTGCATTTTATACATCTACAGATCTTAGAAAGATTATTATGCTTGGTAGAGTTTTCATACAACCATAGCTACCAGAGCAGTATCGATGGCTCCATTCGAAGCACTGTATTTAAGACCACGTAAATCGACTGTGTAATGGTTGGAGGCAGGGGATAGGATCGTATTGGGTCCAAAGTGGTTAAGGAAGCTACCGAGAATGTAAAGCCGATCCGAGATAGGATGAGAGAAGTGCAGTCAAGGCAGAAAAGTTATGCTAATGCTAGGAGAAGAGAATTGGAGTTCTCATTTGGGGATCAAGTGTTCGCGAAGGTTTCTATAACGATCCGGAATTTCGGACAATTCGTATTTAAATATTTGAATGTTGGATTAAATCTTATTAAAATGATTTAATAAGATTATTAACCCCCATTTAGATCATGAGTAATGGTGGTAAAATTGTTTTGGAAAAATGTTTACAAAAATAATTACTTCGAAAAAATATCAATAATGTGACCGAAAATTATTTTATCTATAAACAACTTTTTATCTGTCAGAAGTTGTTAAATTTTTTTTACATACTCTAATTTTCTTAGGAAATTAATAAAATGAAATAAAAATATTTTTCCCTTTATTGAAGTAAACTTTATGGATGATGTCATGCTGAGGTGAAGGAAGATATTTAGGAAATGAGCTAAAGTGGAAATGCTTAAGTATTAAGAAAATATTAAAGGAAAAATAATGGACAGTGATCCTTACATGTCATGAAAGCAGGGTAAGTGTGAGTTTAGGCAACACCATTCTTAGGCTATAAAAGGAGGGGCATACCATTAGGGAATAATCACAACTTCACAAATGAAAACCGAGCTCTCTTTAATGGCTTCTCTTCTTCTTCCTCTCTTATGTTCTAAAATGAAGTAAATCAATCGCAGACTTTTCCAAAAGGCTTAGTATAATATTAGAAAACCTTCCATCATACCAAAAGTTGAAAAAGCAAAGGCAAACCCCCACAATCCATAAAGGTCGTGAACGATAAGGATGTTTGGAGGGAGGAAACAAGTGCTAAAGGCGAGGAAACAAGTGCTAAATGCAAGGAAAGGAGGAAGCAAAGGTGTTGCAAGGAAGGGGTTGGGCTTGGTTCGCGTAGGCTTCGTTGTTTGAGAGGTTAAATGTGAGATAACACCTCATTTTTAATTGAAAATATAATACATATATGTTTGTATTTGATTGTATTTATGTTGATTGAATTGTTGTAAACTTATGTTAAATATTGGTTTGGGTTCGTGACATATGCGTTCCATATATAAGGACTTGAACAAACTTTGGATGGACTTGAATGGACTTGCATGACATATGATCAGACTCGAAAAGTGCATCTATAGTGATAGTCGCTATAGATGTAGTTGTGAATTGCCCTATTTTTAGGGATTGCTATCGAACTTTGTAGAGAGATCCTTACGGTTTCTTGCCATATTTATAATGTCTTATATATGTTTGTTGCTCTTAAAAGTTTGAATCGTAAAAGCTAAGTAACATCTCGAAAAGTAGCCAAAACATCACTAAAACAAAACCGCCCATTTAGACTTTATTTTTGAGCTTAAGAGGTTTCAAAAGATATATAGATTTAAATATGCTATTTCATTCTTTTTACAAGTATTTACTAACTATTATTATAGTATTTCAAAAGTGGTTTGAGATCTTTATGAATTTTTAAATAGAGATATTTTGTTAAAATATATAGAAACATGTCGTTTTCAAGTATTAAAGGATTCTATAAACTAGTTATTTTCAAATAATGTTTTAAGTAAATGTTTTTAAACCTATTATAATTATTATAAAGGATTTTAAAAGCATTTTTATGGATATAGATTTTTAAAGAACATGTTGACTATTTTATATCTTATGTAATAAATACCTTCTAAAATGGTTTATTTAATATCTAGTATTTTAAATAAATTATTACACTTATATGTCTTTTTAAAAGGGTTTCAAAGCACAAACAAAAGGTTTATAAAGGGGTTAGAATGGCCAAATGGCCAAATCGTTAATTATTTAATTACTTGCTTGAAAAGTAATTAACTATGCATAACACTAAAAGCCGACAAAGTAAGGCTTATCTATTTATGAATGATAATATTGATGTTGAGTAGGGACAGAGTAATAGAACTCTAACTTACCGGCTTCCCTCTTGACCGAGGAACAACAAGTCAGAAAATGTCGAAAATATGTTAATCGTGTTGATTTCTTATTGTTTATTAAAATCATTAAACTATACTTAACGCTGAAAGCCGACGAGGTAGACATATCCATTTGTGGGATTTAAGAATGAAGTATCTAGGCAAGGCTTTGATACAACTAGTGCTCTAACTTACATGGCTTCACTCTTAAATGAGGAATGGTTAATTTGGAATGTTGGAAATGAGTTAAGAAAACGAATCATGATTTCTATAATAAGCCGTCTTCATAACTTGATAGTTAACTAGTTAAATACCAAACTTGTCCGAATATGAACTGGGATCTTTAAAAAGAAATGGTTTCAAAGGTAGACACAAGTATAAGAGTGGTTTTGGGTTTTTTTTTATAATGTGTTGATAACATTCATCTTTAATCCTTTTCGATTATACTTAGTTGTGTAAATTGACCTTTAAAAGAATGATTTAAAGCTGAGCATAAGCAAAATGGTATTGGGTTTCTAGTGACAACGTTTAAGATACATTTGTCTTAAACCTTTTGAATGGATTAGCAAAAGTATTTTGATCATTAAAACGGATATTTTGAAGCAAATTATGAGTATAGAATATTTTGGATAAAGATAGAGGTTTATTAGATAAAAGCAGTTTACTAATAAAGGGGTTTTTAATTAATAAAAAGGATTATTAAATAAAAGGGATCATGAGTTGCTTAAGTAACTTAACCAAAGTTCATGTCGCTTGATCATGCTTTGTATGACTTGATATTGTTTTGCATATTCATTTGTTCATGGAATGTATACTAAAATTAGTTTCCATTCAGAAAAAAAACATCTTGTAAGAGATAGTCGATTAGTCGACAATCAAAATTGTCCAAATATAACTATGAGAATATCTAGTTGAAAAATGAGAAGTATATGGTACAGTTATCTTCGATGTTATTGTACTGTGCATATAAACTCATGTGTTCTTTTAGGAAAAATGATATGGAAATCCATCCGCTTAAACGGTTAGAGGGTGATCTCCTCTCTTATATATTGTCTGTTTATTTCCATAAGAACTGGGGTTGAGTTTACCAAGGATTGATTGATTGATTTTGGAGAGTCCGGTAAGTGGGAAGAATGTACTTATATGAGATGACTCAAAACTGTAACCACTTCAAAACCATACACGCGAAATAAGTTCTAGAAATGGTTGTGAATTGGAATGTTATAGTGTTGAACTTTCAATCCTAAGGTTAAGCCTAAGGGAGAGGTCAGCGTTAACATTTCAAAAGATGCTATAGTGTGGGACTGTCCGTCTTTAGGATTATTCCAATAGAGAGGACATCGTTAGCATTTATCGAAGGATTTACGGGGGAACCTATGTGGAGGTTTGAAATCTAATTGAGATGCCTAAATCCTTGGAGTGACTCGTGATCTATTCGAGATAATGGAGTCCATTTGGAGATTCATGTTCTATTCAAGTGATGGAGACTCGTGTGAAAGATGCCGAAGTCACCTCGATAGTGGGAAAATGACAAAAAAGAAAGAAAAGGCATGGCCAGGGAGGTTTACCAAACCTCAAGGGTATATCGACTCTATTTATATAGATGCTTATAGATTGTTGCTAGCGGGAATTGATATAATCTCGATCTCATAATGAGGGTGGTCCAGTTATGTTTACCTTAGAGTATATCCTATCTAGAGATATATAATGCTCAGAAGATAGTTTCTGATCCTAGTAATGGAGTTCGGATGAGGTTAGACTAAGGAGATCTTTGTGGAAAACCATTATGCGAACGCACCTAAGAGGTTTGATTTTAACCTATTATTGTTGCGGAATTCACACAGAAACTATTTGATTTAGTTCATGTGTTATACTCTAGACATTATCTATCATATCACTATATGTTAAACTTAATGAATGCTTGGTTTCTTTGAAGGGAAAGCCATTTTGGGAATTTATAGGGTCCTAATAGTTACTGTTACGTGTCACTCATACTTCTTGATTTTCTGGTGTTGCTATACTAGACTAATTCTGGTGTTATTATAAATAATAATCGAGCCAACCTCATGTATATGTCAAGATTTCGCTACGGTGGCTTTGGTGCTTTTGGAGATGAACTGGATGGTTTGCTACCATACTATTTATTTCTACTGCATTACTATTGTATCATCAGCATTTGTGAGGACATATTGTTATAACTATCCATGCTGGTTATTGCAACTTTGAATAATTTTGTATCTTTAAATGACATTTTATATCATCTTTTGATGTTATATATGATCATTCCTTTATGAAATTCTGATATTGTGTTCTTACTTCCTTGTTTTGTTTTGTCTTCTTTTATTTAATCCTAATAATTTTGACTTTTCCGCCATGGATACTCAGCACATGAATACCGTGGATGCATTGGTGTTGACATTCGAAGGTCAAAAAGGTAAATCGTTACACTTGGTATCAGAGCTGAAGGTTAAGCGAGAACCTTGGCTTTGATTGGGCGTGACTCACTAAGAGATGGGGTAGTGGAATGCCCTAGCATGGTTGAGTGTATTATATATATGAGAGTGTGTTAGTCAGTGCTATAAAAATGCTTCATATTGTATGGGGAACAGAGGTTTATAATCAAGGAACCTAATCGGAGTCCGAACTAAAGGGGTAAAGTGATCTATACTAGTTAGGAAGTGAAATTTACGTGATCGAGCAAAGTGATCAGATTGGATATTGCGTATGGATTTCCATGTGCATCGTACAAGGTTCAGTATGTATACATTCTATGTTTTTTTGGCTTATGGAGAGTTTAGGAGATATATTTTCTATTTGTTACGAGGTAGCGTGAATTATCATCTAACTAATAACCTGGGCTGTTGAGCGTAAGGTATGCTTAGTATGTTGTTTATCATCCTCCTACGATGAGAGAGTTTATGAACCTAAGCAAATTGTGAGCTTTATTTGCTAATGATTATGATATTACTAAGTATTGACGTTTGATTATTTCTTTGGTAACTAGTGTTGGAATTTCAAGGACAAAATATTCTAAATAGGGGAGAATGTAACGACCTAGAATTCGGACACTTCATGTTTAAATATCTAAATTATTTAAATATTTGAATCTTGGATTAAATGCTATCAAAATGATTTAATTTGATTTTTGACGCCCTTTTAAATCATATGTAATGGTGGTAAACTTCTTTTGGAAAAATGTGTAAAAAATAAATACTTTAAAAAAAATATCGATAATGTGACCGAAAATCATTTTATCAATAAACAGCTTTTTAACCATCAAAAGTTGTTCATACTATTTTTACATACACTTATTTGCATAGGAAATTAATAAAATGAAATAAGAATATTTTTCCATTTATGGATATAAACTTCGTATATGATGTCATGCATGAGGTAAAGGAAGGTATTTAAAAAATGAGCTAAAATGGAAATGCTTAAGTGTTAAACAGTGATAAAGGAGAAGTGATGGGAGGTGATCCTCACATGTCATGGAAGGGTGATGAGTGAGAGCTTAGGTAGTACTATTCTTATCCTTCCTCTCTTATGTTCTAAAATGAAATAGTTGCAAATCAACTCCAAATCACTTTAAAATTTGGTATAAGGCTTATTATAATATTATAAAACATTCCACCATGCCAAAAGGTGAAGAAGCAAAGCCAAATCCCCACAATCCATGAAGGTCATAAGCTATATGGGTGTTTGGAGGAAGGAAGCAAGTGCTAAAGGCAAGGAAAGGAGGAAGCAAAGGTATTACAAGGAAGGGATTAGGCTTGGTAAGCTTGGGTTTGGTTGTTTGAGAGGTTAAATGTGAGTTAACACCTCACTTTGGATTGAAAATATAATGTATATATGTTAGTTTTTGAATTTATGTTGATTGAATTGTCGTTTACTTATGTTGAAACACTGATTTGGATTCTTATTTTAAAAGTAAACGACATATATGATCCTTGCATATGGACTTAAAAAAACTTGTAATGGATTTGAATGGACTTGTATGACATACGAAAAGACCATGAACAAAGAACATAGGTTATAGAAGGCCTTTGGCTTAGATCGGACTCGGATTTCAAAGTGCACTTATAGTAGTAGTTGCTGTAGATTTAGTTGTGAATTGCCTTGTTTTTTGCGATTGCAATGGAACTTTGTAGAGACATCATCAGGGGTTTCTCGCCGTATTATAACGTCTTATATATATATTTGTTGCCAATAAAATATTGAACAGTAAAAAGTTAAGTAACATCTTTGAAAGTGGCCAAACATCGCTAGTGCACCCCATTTAGACTTGATATTCAGGCTTAAAAGGTTTGAAAAGATATATGGATTTAAGTATTTTTGTTTCATTACTTTTACAAGTATTTACTAAATATTATCATAATATTTCAAAAGTGTTTCGAGACCTTTACGAATTTTTAAAGAAGAGGTATTTTGTTAAAATATATAGAAAACATGTCGTTTTCAAGTTTTAAAGAATTTTATAAACTTGCAATTTTCAAATAATATGCGAGTATATGTTTTAAAACGTATTATAATCATTACAATGAATTTTAAAAGGGTTTTAAGTATATGTAGTTTGTATAAAATATGTTGATTATTTTATATCTTATATAATAAATATTTTCTAAAATGGTTTATTTAATTTATAGTTTTATAAATACATTACAATACACGTATATCTTTTTAAAAGGGTTTTAAAGCAAAAAAAAAAGGTTTAGAAATTGGTTAGAATTGATAAATAGCCAAATAGTTAATTTCTAAATTACTTGCTTGAAAATTAATTAACTATGCTTAACACTAAAAGCCGACGGAGTAATGCTTATCTATTTATGAGAGTTAAGATTGATGTCAAGTAGGGACGGAGCAATAGAGATCTAACCTATCGCGCTTCCCTCTTCTCCGAGGAATAGTAAGTTGGAAATGTCGAAAAAACGTGTTAATCATGTTGATTTCTTACTATTTATTGAAATCCTTAATATTATACTTAATACCAAAAGCTGACAAGGTAGGCTTATCCATCTGTGGGATTTAACAATAAAGTGTCAAGGAAAGACTTTGATGTAACCAGTGCTTTAACTTACCTAGCTTCACTTTTGAATGTAAAATGGTTAAGTTGGATTGTTGGGAACGAGTTAACCGTACAAATCTTGATTCTATAAGCAATCATATTTAATAGTTAACTAGTCAAATACTGAAGTTGTCTGAATATGAACTTAGATCTTTCAAACAAATGGTTTCAAAGATAGAAACAAGTATAAGAATGGTTTTCAGTTTGTTATGAAAATGTGTAAATAATATTCATCTTTAACCCTTTTTGATTATACTAAGGGATGTAAATAGATCTTTAAAAGAATATTTAAAGATAAGCATAAGCAAAATGGTCTTGGGTTTGTAGTGACAATGTTTAAGTAACGTTAGTCTTAAACCTTTTGAATGGATTTTCGAAAGTTCTTAGACCCCCAAAATGGATATTTTAAAGGAAATTATAAATATGGAATTTTTTGAAAAAAGATGAAAAATTATTAGATAAAAAAGTTTACTTACAAAGGAGTTTTTAACTAATTAAAGGATTAATTAAATAAAAGGGATCAGAAGTTGCTTAAGTAGCTTAACCAAACTTTGTGTGGCTCGATCATGGTTTGTATGACTTGATACTATTTTGTGTGCTTATTTGTTAATGGAAAGTATTCAATACTTGGTTTCCATTAACAAACAAACATCTTATACCAGATAGTTCATTAATTGACTATCGAGTCCAATTATAACTTTGGGAATATCTAGAAGAAAAAAGGATATCATATAGTGCATTTTTCTTCGGTGATGTTATATCATACATATAAACTTGTGTGTTCTTTTGGGATAAATGATAAGGAATACTGTCCACTTAAACGGTTAGGAGGCGATCTCCGCTCTTATGTATTCTCTGTTTATTTCCAAAATAATCAGGCTTGAGTTTATAGGGAATTCATCGATTGGTTTTGGAGAGCCCGGTAAGTGTGAAGAGTGTACTTATATGAAATGACTCGAACTCGTAACTACTTCAAAACCATATATGCAATCAATATCCTGGAAGCGGTTGTGAAGTGGAATGTTATAGAGTTGAACTGTCAATCCTAAGGTTAAGTCCAAGGGAGATGTAGCGTTAACATTTAAAATGATGCTATCGTACGAGACTATATATCCTAAGGTGTATTCCAAGAGGGAGGACAATATTAGCATTCATTAGAGGACTTATGTGGGGAACCTATATGGAGGTTCAAGATTGTTTGAGATGCTCGAATCCATTTGGTTCATGATCTATTCAAGATGATGGAATCTATTTGGGGATTCGTATTTTATTCGAGTGATGAAGACTTGTGTATAAGATGCATAACGTAGCCTCGACATCGTGACAATGGCATAGAAAAGAGAAGGGGCATGGCCAAGGAGGTTTGGCATACCTCAAGGGTATATTAACTCCAATTTTGGAGATACTTATCAGTTGTTGCTAGCAAAAGTTGATATGATCTAGATCATACACCGATGGTGATCCAGTTATGTTTACCTTTTATATCCTGTTCAAAGATATACAATGCTTGGATGGTAGTTTCTAATCCTTGTCATAGAGTTTGGATGTGATCATACCAAGGAGATCTCGATGGGAAATCCATTATGCGAACGCACCTTCACGGTATTGATTGTATACCTATTATTGTTGTGGCTTTCACAAATCAACTATTTGATATGATTTATGTGCTATACTCTGGACGTTATCTATCATATCACTATATGTTAAATGTAATGAATGGTTAGTTTCTTTGAGAGGAAAATCTTTTTGGGAATCCGTACGATCCTAATTGTTACTGTTACATGTCAACTCACATTTTTTGAGTTTCTGATGCTGATTTACCAAATTTATACAAGTGTTATTTTTTTATAATGCGCCGATCTGCCCCATGTATATTTCTAAATTAGCTACGGATGCTTTTGAGCTTCTGGAAATAAGCTGGATGGTTTTCTACCATGGTATTTATTTTCATTGCATTTCTATTGTATCATCATCATTTGTGAGGATCTATTGTTATAACTATCCAAGCTGTAACTCTGAAAAACTTTGTATCTTAGAATAACACTTTATACTGTCTTTAGATATTATATATGATCGTTCTGTTGTGAGGTTCTGAATTTATATTCCTCCTTCTTTATTCTATTTCCTTTTCTTTTATTTAACCCTAACAATTCGTCTTTCTGGCACTTAGATGCTCGACACGTGAATATTATGGATGTATTACTGTCGACATTCGAGGGTTGAAAAGGCGAGTCTTTACAATTTCTATTATGAGAGGCATGGTGCGCTTTGTAAAGGCTTGGAAGCTAGCGCCCAGATATAAAGGGTCATTTTTTTATCATAGAAAGGATTTGGAAGTTGGTGTACAAGGTGGAACTATCTAGTGTTTTTGTAGAGATCCACAATGTGTTTCACATATCACATCTGTAGAAATGCACTAAAGATCTAAGCGCTGTACTTAATTTGGGAGCAGTAAAAGATCTGGTCATAGAGAAAAATATGATCTATGTGCAAAGTTTTGATCAAATGATGGACCCAGATGGGAAGAGGCTTCAGCATAAGGTAGTGAAGCTAGTCTGTGTTCAGTGGAACGCAGATCGAGAGGACTACATATGGAAAACAGAGGACAAGGTCTGGAGGACCTATTTAGAGTTGTTTGTTTCTGAATAGCATATAAGCCATGTATTTTATTCGTTGTTTATGAACCATGTGTGTGTGTATGAATATTATGGTTGATTATGGTATTTGTAAAAAGCATTAGTACTTTTTAATTACGAATCGAGAATTTATGGTTATACTTAGGGTAAGCATGGGACAGTTGGCAAATCATTACTGAGCCGTAATTGAACTTCGGGTGTGAAATTCCTTTAAGGAGGGGAGATGGTAACAACTCATAAATTATGAATAGTTCAACTAATTGATTAACGGGCCAAGAGGGGCTAAGTAAGATAGAAAATGGGACAATAATTTAATGAAAACGAGTATGTGTGCCCAAACTCAAATGATCGTGGGACAATAAACATGACACTGTTCCATTTATTTATTTATTTATTTCATTCTACTAAAAGTAAAGTAAAAGCTCAAAAGATACGTTAATAGTGGTGGCTGAGAGAGATGAGAATAAAGAGAAAATAAAGCAAATACAACCTAAGAAAAATAGAAGAAGATCTAAACAAGATTTCTTAAAGGTTTAGCCAAATAATACACAACCTTTTAGTCAGTTTGTTTTGGTCGATTGGATCATGTTATTTTGTTGGTATTCATACTGATTTATGTCAAATGAAAACTTATTATGATATCCTAACCATTGCCCTAAAGATGAGCTACTAACTTGAGAAGCTCATGGCTTAGGAATAAATAGTTATGAATTTTTAATGTAAACATTTTGAAAAGATACAAGGTAAATAACTCGTAATTAAAATGAAAGACAAGGTAGGGATAATTGAATTATTCATGAATTTTCTGGAATTTTATAAGACTTTGCATGCATAAAATAAGTTAGAACTAATGAAGAATTGCGCTGGTGGAAAAGGGATCTGCGCTTAGAGTTGATGGAAACAATATACATATTAAATAATTAATGTAAGGGGACAAGATCCATAAGATTAGCCAAAAAGATGAACAAAGAACTCCGTAAATGTTAGAAAATAGTAAGGCAGCATACTTAATGGTGACATGTGTAAAGGCGATAATGTTCTTTGTTAGAAGTGTCAAATATTGTTAGTTATTGAGCTAAGGATGAGGTGGCCAAACAACTCAAAGGACAATTATGCCAAGTAAAACTGCACTGGGTAGAGGTGGTGATTTGACAAAAGGAACTTAGTGACTTTGGGGAAGTTGTTCTTCACCGCTATTTTAATGAAAAGTAGAGTGCTGCAATCATGAAGACGGTAAAACAAATTACGCCGTCATACCACGCTGCAATTTGGAAAAGAACATGCGTAGTTAGTAAAGAGCGTACCCCGCATGGATTTTCAGTTTTTAGGGGGTAGTATGGGATCTGTAGTAGGTGAGAAAATCACGCACATGCGTTGGGACAGGGTTTACTACGCTGAAGTGATGTGAGCGAAAGAGAAGAGTGGAAGGGCTATTGACATCGAGTAAGGATGCTTGCTCGAATGCACACCGGAAGAAACTTCTGGTGAGGAGGGGCATTCAATTTCCAAAGGTTTACAGGGGGCCGATTCTATGCAACCTCAAATTAAAATAAAGCAGTACTGTAGGTGACTGATTCTATGCAGTAAGGAACTACATGTGGCTGATTCATTATAGTCTAGAATTAAATAATAATTAAATGAGGCCAATGGATGGCTGATTCATAGCAGATTGGAATTAAATGAATAAATATTTGATAGGGGACCGTAGGAGGCTGATTCATAGTCGTCCTAGGTCTAATTAATTAATATAAAAGTTGAAGGAAGGAAAATCTACGGGTGGATTTTTCATAGCAGATTTAACTTAATGAGTTTATAAGAATGGAGCCGTGGGTGGGGTAGCATAGTAGCCCAGAGCTAAACAAAACAAAACTATGGGGAGTGATTCCGCACAGTTTGATATTCAACAAACAAATAGAATAATACCACAGAGACAAGGGTTAGTGCAGTAAGAGTAAGACAAAGAAGAATTAATGGTATGATGCTAGAAGTTGGTGAAACATGAGTGGAGTAGTAACTATATTGAGTAAAACTTAGAAAGTTTCCAAGGTAAGTAAATATGACTTTTGTTATATGCAGTATTATGTATGTTATTTGTATGTAGTGAGGGGAAAACCTCATTTCATGTTATACGACATTGTCTTAATATATATTTATGTTGTATTTTTAGTTATGTATCATTCACACTAGACATTATGTTTAACCCATTTTTTTATCATTGTTTTCCCATTATCTCATGGGTACTCATTGAGTCGGCTAAGTTTATGGGATATGCAGGTTGTTTTGGGTGCTGGCCAAAGATTGAAGGCAATGTTGAAAGCTTAGTTATTTGTTATTGTATGATAATACCGTTGTTATAAGAGTTTGGGTGGCTTCTTCTTATGTTTACGCAACACTCTACTATGTTTTTCTATGATTATATTTTGACCCCTATGTGGGTATGACTTCCAGTTAAGATTGAAAATATATTTAATTAATATTAGAACAAATTTGGTCGAATAAAACATTTTGATGTACTGTGTACTTAGACTGTTTTGAATTGTGACGACCCGCCTTTCATTCCACAGAAAGGCGCATCATCAATAAGAAAAGAAATAGGTAGAAATAGAAAAGATAGAAAGAAGAAATAACAATATCAGAATCTTGCAGCGGAAATGGGACAAAATATAATATTTCACATATCCATTACATAGTTATTACATCAGAGTACACACAGTTATACAACTTCATTACATTAGACAGTCATAAAGGCCTGTCTGTCCATTACATCCAAAATACAATAGCCAAAAGACATAACACAGCGGAATGATATAGATAGATACGTCTGGACTCCAGCTCCAAGCTTTTTTAAAATTCATCAAGCTATACCTGATCACTTGGCTACTTATAAAAATTTGAGTACCCAATAGTTTAAGAAAAACAGAATAAACTTCGGGTCAGACATGGGTCTGGTGTGAGTAAACGGGTTAAGGTTGTTTAACTTTAGAAATCATTTGAAAACAAAGGTATCACGTAAGACTTCCCACACATAAACATGGATAAGTTTTTACCTTACGCTAACCAAAATATTTGATAGGAAATCCAGTGATATTATAATAGTGTCAAGGGTTTCCAATATAAAATACAGAAATAGCTGGAATGCTTACATCTCACGCTCTAACATAGTTGGACACAATCAAAACTATACAAGCACTTATTGGAGATTGGATTCCATACAATGGCAGGGCTACTGGAGTACCGTCCATTACAGTAGGTGGCTGGATCACCGTACCGAGGATCCACCCTAAATCCCCTACAACACAAGGCCGGAACCATCCCTTACTGGACAGTCTCGAACAAGACAACCCTGTACTTGTGGCCAACAACTGCCCACTAAGCCGAAATGAAAAGGGACCTCTAGACAGGGTAAATTTCATCCTACTTGGGTGCTACCCACTTAACCTTGCTGCACCTCCCCTGCTTTAGCCATTCTCGATTGATGAGGCTTAAGGCTACGATTACCTTTTAAGAACACATCTTGGAATGCTAATCATCCGCTACTGACGATGGTTTGATAGCATTCAATCCATACAAGTTCGTTCCGGGATCAAATGAAACCGAAGGCATTATCTCGTTACACTCATTTTACATTCGCCCTCAGAGTTAACGACAATAACCCTTGCACTCTGAAACTCCATCTCAATCTTCACTTGAGATTTCACGACCTAACATTTAACTTGGATTCATGTGGTTTTTCGATAATCAAACTTGATATCCGATCCCGGCCTTATCGAAATCCAAGCGCCATTTTAAAGGTCAGGTTTTTTAAGTTTAAAAAATTCAATTCAATTTAAAACATTGAATTCACATAGCATTTATCTCAGATAAACAACATCCATTATCACAGATATATTCAATATCACATCACAGAATACAGATTGTCATTCAATAGATATCAATCAATCCAGACATTCTACTTACCAATCATCCACTAGTAAGAATCATTAACCACTATTTAATTAATCTAATTAACTCAAATTAAATTAATTATTTAAAAATTAATCACTTAACCTTGCTTAATCAATCATTAATTAATTAATTACAGACCATTAAATTAATTAATCATTCCTTAATTACTTTTATTATCAATCCTTAATACTTTTACAATCAATCCTTAATTAATAGTTAATTAGTCCTTAATTACTTAATTTATTAATCTCAAATTATAAATTAATTAATCTTAATTAATTAATCAATTATCCTTTAATTATTAATTAATTAATCTCTAATTACTTAACTAACTAATGCTTATTACAATTTAATTAATCCTTAATTATTTAATTATTTAATCTTTAATTAATTAATTAATCAACCTTTAATTATCAAATTAATAATTCTTAATTTCAAATTAATTAACCTCTAATTAATTAGTTTATAATCCTTAATTATGTATCAATTAAAGCTTAATCATTAATTAATTAAACAAATTAATTATTCCTTAATTACCTTATTAATTTAATTGATCCTTAAATTATTAAGACCTTAATTAATTTGAATATAAAAATTATCTTTGTTAATGACTTAATTATCATTAACATATGCATTTTAAACATTACTTTTAAATTACCTTTTAAAGTTCATTTACAATTTAAAATTTAAAATAACTTACAAAATTTTAACTTAACAAAATTAAAGCCGAAAAATTACAAAATTTCTTAACCAAATATTAGAGAAACATTTATTTTATATAAAAGAAATTTATATAATAAAAGTTTAAACTAAATTTTACTTTAAATTTTCAAAACCATGTTGTTTCAAGAATTTTAAATATTGGTTAAACCCTTGCTTCGGGTTCAACCCGAAGATCACTCCGGTCTTACCCCGAGTAAAACCCATATACTTCTATTTTTTTAAAAATTTAGTTTAATTTTAAAAACTGACACATGAAATTACTCACGAACAATCACCCAAGGAAGAACTTGAGCAAACAACACACAAACCCGAGTACTCCTTCTAGTCCACCCCTCTCTTCCAACATACTGACATACTGAAAAAACTGTGCACATGCACTGGCGATCAGCGCTACCCAAACCACCGCCGACACCCCTCTCACATCGATGATCGCCAACACTCCTGATTCCGACCACCCAAACACCCAAACTAACCCAGTAACGAAATTGGCCAAACTCGAGCAATCCTGGAATAAAAACCTTGCTTGAAAACACTCCGAATTCCTGACGCAGACCACCAGAGGTCACGTAACCCCTTTCCCAGCCTCGCAGACATCCACGCGACCAATGCCTCCGGTTCGATGCCACTCAATTCACCAGAGATGACACAGTCATCCAATTTCCGACCACGACCCAATTGGGGTTTAAACAATAAATCGACTGATCATTGCCACCACGGTGGATGATAAATCCACCTGGGATTTTTTCCTAGCTCTGTTACACCTCGATCCCCTCTAGTGAATTTCCGGACCACCGGAGATTCTTCGGTCACCAGAATTAGCTCAAAAACTAATTTCTGGTCATCACCAAAATGCTATCCCAATCCCAATCTAAAATTCATGATTTTTATCTAAAAATCGTATTTTTCAAAGTCAATTCAAGTTGTATGCTTGAATCAGCAAATTAAATTGTTTGATTTTTAGCATTTTTTTAAAATCTTACCGTGTTTACTCAATTCCAGAAGATTTTCAAACTTAAAATACTTAAACATATTTTTAAAGCCTAAATTATGTTTCCACAAGCTTATTTTGTTTGAAACTCAAAGCCTAACAGTGATTAGATAAGGAGTTCTGAAATTATGATTTGTTTTTAAACTCTGTAATTTGGAAACAAAGAAGAACGGGCATACTAAACATGCACAGATCAAACATATACATATATACAGAGATCCACATTTATATATATACATGCAAAGCACAATTTAATCCAAGAATCACATGCACATGTTTTAGTTTTACTTAAGCCTTTTTAAATATATGTTTACTCACCTGTTAGTGATGTTGAACAGAGAGTTTGAAGCAGATGCTTAAAAACCGAAAAGCTTTGATAAAAACGCCTGAATTTGGAAACTCGGGAGCTTTGATTTGCAAACTGAAATGCTTTGTTGAAATGATCTAACTCGAGCTTGAAATTAAAGCTTTAGTTGTTGTTGAGGAGGTTAAAGTTGAAACAGAAGTGATTTTTCTTAATTTTTCTTGAGTTTGTTTGTTTTCATCATGGGTTGAAAATGTTACAGGATTGTGAAATGTTTTTCTTTACAGGTTTTGGTTCTTGAATTTTCTTTGCTTTTGAAATTTAGCTGATAAAAGAATTCAAAGAGAGGAAATGAGATGAATTTATAGGATAAATTATGATTTATTAAAGATAAAAGAAAATTAAAGTTAAAAAGTGACATTTGTTAAAAAAAATTAACATTTGTCATTTGGCTTGTTAATCCACTTACACTTGTTATTAAAAGGTTTCATAGCTTAGCACTTGTAATTGCGTATTTTTAATTATTTTTAAATGTTAAATAAAAGCTTTTGTATCTATTTATTAATTAATAAATACTTTTCTAAATATATATAAATAAAATCCTTTTAAAGAAAATAAATAAAAGCCAATTATATTCAAAATAAAATCATATATAATATATTTTTAAACCAAAATATACTTAAGATATACTTCTTTTAAATTTCAAATTTAAATCCAAATTCAAATTCAAAGTCAAGTTCAATTTAAAATCCAATTTAAAATAAATTCAATAAATACATATATATATATATATTAAACAAACCCAAATTCAATTTGAAATTAATAATTCTATTTAAAATCTATTTATCTATATTTTAAAAAATAACACATTATTATTATTGTTTGTAAATAACAATTCTGCCTGTTTTAATTAATTTATAAAAGAGATTATCATATTTAAATTTGTTTGAAATTCCGGGATATCACATTCCTCCCCCTTAAAAGAATTTTGTCACCGAAATTTAAAATTAAAGATAATCCAAAATCTTTATTTTATTTCAAACAATTCAAGCATACATATCAACCATACATTAACAGCCAAACAAACACTTCATCCAAACAAAAAATTCGTTCAACAAACATCACTAGCTATCCGGACTCAATTCCGGATAGGCTTTCCTAAAATTATCCAGAGTTTCCCAGGTACGGCCTCTGGGATCCTCGCTCCACTGCACCGTAACCATCTTCACCACCTTGCTTCTGAGTTACCTCTTAGCTTGATCAATGATCTGGACAGGATGCCTGATAACATATAAGTCCGGTTCAATCTCTAAACCTCCTTGCACAGCTGGCTCCATAACAAGAGATGGATCGTGCACGTATTTCCTTAGATGTGATGCGTGAAAAATATTGTCAATTCCAGCCATCCGGAATGGCAATTCAATTCTGTAAGCCAAAGCCCCAATCCTCTCAAGTGCTCGGAACGGTCCAATATACCTTGGGGAAAGTTTTCCCGTCTACCCAAATGTTATTGCTCCTTTATCGGGGAAACTTTGACAAAGACTAAATCTCCAATCTCAAATTCCAATTGTCTTCGTCTCTTGTCCCATATTTCTTCTGGCGATCCAGTGCTGCTCTCATTCTCTTATTGATAAGCTCTACCTTCGCAGAAGCTTCTTGAATCAAATCTGGACCAAGAATAAGACAACCTCCTGACTCTACCCAACATGATGGGGATCTACAAGGTCTTCCATACAGAGCTTCATAGGGTGCCATCTTGATACTCGCCTGGTAACTGTTATTGTACGAGAATTCCACTAAATGTTGATGGTCTTCCTAAGATCCACCAAAATCCAATACACAAGCCCTCAGCATATCTTTTAAAATTTAGTTCAGCCTTTCCATCTGTCCGTCGGTCTGGGGATGATAGGTTGTACTCAAACTCAAACTTGTATCCATAGATGATTGCAAAGCCTCCCAGAACTTGCAGGTGAAGATAGGATCACGATCACTTGCTATGCTGACTAGAACACCATGCAATCTGATAATCTTTCTCAAGAAAATTCTCAGCCCAAGATGCTGCAGGACGGGTTGCCTTAACCGAAATAAAATGGGCGCTCTTGGTAGATGGTCCACAATTACCCATATTCCTTCATTTCCCTTTTTGGTCTTCACAAACTATGGATGAAATCCACCGAAATCATCTCCCACTTCCACTTCGGACTTCCAAAGGCTGCAACAATCTGGCTATCTTCTATTGATCACCTTTCACCTACCGGAAGATCGCACATTCATTAACGAAAGCAGCAATATCCTTCTTCATGCCCGGCCACCAGAAGACTCTCTTCATGTCCTTATACATCTTTGAAATCCCTGGGTGGATACTCAACCTTGATTTGTGGCCTTCCCCCAAGACTTCCTGCCTCAAACCATCTACATCTAGCATACACAAACGGCTGTTGATCCTTAAAACTCCTTGATCGTCCACCTTGAAATCCAAATATCGACCATCCTTGGTTCCAAGAATCAATTCCTCGAAAGATCTATCCTACATCTGACTATTTATAATTCTTTCCTGGATAGACGGAATAACTTACAAAAGAGACAGAACTGCATTCCTGGTTAGAGCATCTGCCACAACATTTTACTTTCCTGGAGTATATAGGATATCCAAATCATACGATGCCAAAAACTCAGTCCATCGCTGCTGTCTCAAATAAAGATCCTTCTAAGAGCAAAGGTACTTTAACAGTTTGTGATCCGTGAATAGCTCGAACTTCTCTCCCAAAAGATAGTGCCTCCGGATCTTTAAAGAAAAGACGATGGCCAACAACTCCAGATCATGCGTAGCGTAGTTCCTTTCATGTGGCTTCAATTGCCGACTCATATATGCAATTACTCTTCCATTTTGCATTAGAACTGCACGCATCCCAACTACACACGTATCCGTATAAACCTTAAACTTACTCTTCCCATCCGAAATAGCCAACATAGGAGCACTTGTCAGCTTTGCCTTTAAATCTTGGAAAGCTTCCTCACACTCAGGGGTCCACTTGAACTTTGCTCCCTTCCGAGTCAACGTGGTTAACTATGAAGAGACCTTGGAATAATCTTTGATGAACTTACTGTGGTAGCCAGCTCAACCCAGAAAACTGCGGACTTCGGTCGGTGTCTACGGTTGCTTCCACTCTAGAATAGTCGCTACCTTAGCTGGATCCACTGAAATACCCTTATAAGAAACAATGTGCCCAAAAAATTTGACATCTGACTTCCAAAAATGGAATTTAGAGAACTTGGCCTTCAGAACATGCGTTCTCAGAGTCTCCAACACTATTCCCAGTTGTTGCTTATGCTCCTCTTTAGACTTGGAATTGAAAAGAATATCATCAATGAACATAAGAACAAACTTATTCAGTACATCCCGAAAAACTTGGTTCATCAGGTCAACAAAGTAGGTTGGGGTGTTGGTTAACCCGAAAGGCATAACCAACCACTCATAGAAACAATTGGGTCCCCTAAACGCAGTCAAGGGCATACTATCCTCAGCTACCCTTAACTGGTGGAAAACCGAAGCTAAATCCAGTTGGGAGAAAACAGAAGCTCCATGCAGTTGATCAAAGAGATCATCTATATGAGGTAAAGGATACTTATTTCAGATAGTCACATTGTCCAACTCTCAATAATCAACACAGAACCTTAGAGACCCATCCGACTTGGTGATGAACACTGCAGCAGAACCCCAATAGAAAAACTGGGCATAATCAATCCCTTCGAGATCCTGAGTCTGCTTCACTAGCTCCTCCCTCTCTCTATGAGCCATTCTTCTGCTTGGTTGAATCACTGGTACTGCTTCTGGAACCAAATCAATGCAAAACTCTATCTCCCAGTGCGGAGATGAACACTTGACTTCCTCGAAGACATCTAGAAAATCTTGGACCACTTCGATATCTCCAACCTCCTCTTGAGAAGTCTCAACTCCATGTAAAAGACTACTCAAGTGAATTCCAGAACTATCACACATCACTTTCGCAGCCCTACCCAAATTAGTTTCCAATGAAACTGTTCTTTCTTCATATATCAAGACAGCTTTATACTTATCAAGCCAATCCATTCCCAATATAAGGTCAAACCCCTTAAAACCCAACATATATAGGTCGCTTGAAAAACTATGGGACAGATAGGAAATTCTCAAATCCTTGCAGATCATATCTAACTTGGTTACTCCCCTTACAGGATTAGTTACAAGAATAGGAGGATCTACATTACTAGGGGTGAGATGAAACTTCTCTACTGATTCCAAAGAGATAAAACTAAGAGAGGCACCGGAATCAAACAATACTCTAATATAAAAGTAATGCACCTTCCTATACTCCTTTGCCTTTAGAAGAAGTTGATGGTGCACACTCTAGAGCAAACAACTTATTTTGCAAAGCTTTTTGAAGTAGCGGGCAGGCTCTCACCATATGGCCCGGCTGGTGACAGTTGAAGCACAACTATTTCTAAACCATTGCTGACCCTGGTCCATTCTGACGCTGCTGCTGTTGAGTTCTACCTTGAGGATAACGATTGGTCAAATGCCCTTCTTGTTGACAAATATAACATTTTCAAGCTCCGTTGTTTCGGGTTTCTTTTTATTCTACTTCTTCCAATTTGGATTAAACTTTCTCTTATTCGGGTTGGAAGAATTCCCTCCGGATGCTGCTATAGATGCCACTGATTTCTTATTCATCAACTCCTCATTTCTCGTTGCCATATCAATCAACTCTACAAAAGATCGCTTCAAATGTACTGTCATCTTTTTGTGAAATTCTGGCCTCATTCCTTGCACAAACATCTCATTCTTTTTTAGGGGAGTGTCTATGAGTCCTGGACCACAACGAGATAGTTCATTAAATTTGGCCTCATATTCTGCTGTAGTCATGCTTCCCGACTTCAAATCCAGAAAATCTCTATATAAACGGGTCTTTCCAGCGGTTGGCATGAACTGTTCCTTAAACAATTCCTTAAATCTACTCCAAGAAATGTCGTCCTCTGAGATATATTTGTAACCGCATCCCACCAAGCTGCAACACCTTCTTGCAGTTGCCATAATGCTATTACTTTCTTCTACTCATCAGACAAATCCAAACACTTAAAAATGCGCTCGCAAGAGCGTAGCCTAGCCTGATCCTCAATTATAGTTTTCGATCCTTTAAAAGGTCTCCCTCCAAGGTTGGTGAAGTCCTTGCACAAAGCAGCAAAACTAACTCGAGGCGGTGCTGGATTCACAGCCTTGCTAGCAGTCTAACCTCATCCATCATTGCTCGACATGCTCCCTACAACTCTGCCCTCCTCCCTCTTGAACTCATATTGGCAACTTGGACAGGTAACCCAACAAATTTAAATAGGTATATAACAATATAAAAATTACAAATACGCGCTCTCGAGATAGATACTACTCCAGAGCCTTGGCATTTCTCAACCTCGCTCTGATACCAACTGTGATGACCCGCCTTTCATTCCACAGAAAGACGCATCGTCAATAAGAAAAGAAATAGGTAGAAATATAAAAAATAGAAAGAAGAAACAACAATATCAGAATCTCACAGCGGAAATGGAACTAAATATAATATTTCACATATCCATTACATAGTCATTACATCAGAGTACACACCGTTATACAACATCATTACACTAGACAGTCTTAAAGGCTTGTCTATCCATTACATCTAAAATACAACAGCCAAAAGACATAACACAGTGGAATGATATAGATAGATACGTCTGGACACCAGCTCCAAGCTTCTCCAAAATTCATCAAGCCAAACCTGATCACTTGGCTGCTCATAAAAGTTTGAGTAACCAAGAGTTTAAGAAAAACAGAATAAACTCCGGGTCAGACATGGGTCTAGTGTGAGTAAACGGATTAAAGTTGTTTAACTTTAGAAATCATTTGAAAACAAAGGTATCACGTAAGACTTCCCATATATAAACATGGGTAAGTTTTTACCTTACGCTAACCAAAACATTTGATAGGAAATCCAGTGATATTATAGTAATATCTAAGGTTTCCAATATAAAATACAGAAATAGCTGAAATGCTTACATCTCACGTTCCAACATAGTTGGGCACTATCAAAACCATAGGAGCACTTAATGGAGTTTGGATTCCATGCAATGGTATGGCTACTGGGGTACCGCCTGTCACAGTACGTGGTCTAGATCAACGTACCGAGGTTCCACCTTAAATCCCCTGCAACATAAGGCCGGAACCATCCCTTACCGGACAGTCTCGAACAAGACAACCCCACAGTTGTGGCTAACAAGTGCCCACTAAGCCGAAATAAAAAAGGACCTCTAGACAGGGGTAAATCTTGTCCTACTTGGGTGCTACCCACTTAACCTTGCTGCACCTCCCCTATTTTAGCCATTCTCGATTGATGAAGTTTGAGGCTACGATTACCTTTTAAGAACACATCTTGGAATGCTCATCGTCCTCCATTGACGATGGTTTGATAGCATTCAATCAATACAAGTTCGTTCCGGGATCGAATGAAACCGAAGGCATTATCTCATTACGCTCATTTTGGAATCACCCTCAGAGTTAACAACAATAACCCTTGCACTCCAAAACTCCATCTCGATCTTCACTTGAGATTTCACGACCTAACGTTTAACTTGGATCGATGTGGTTTTCGGATAATCAAACTTGATATCTGACCCCGGTCTCATCGAAATCCAAATGCCATTTTAAAGGTCAAGTTATTTAAGTTTAAACAATTCAATTCAATTTAAAACATTGAATTCACACAACATTATCTCAGATAAACAACATCCATTATCATAGACATATTCAATACCACATCACAGAATACAGATTATCATACAGTAGATATCAATCAGTCCAGACATTCTACTTAACAATCATCCACAAGCAAGAATCATTAACCCCTATTTAATTAATTTAATTAATTCAAATTACATTAATTACTTAAGAATTAATCACTTAACCTTGCTTAATCAATCATTAATTAATTAATTACAAACCATTAAACTAATTAATCATTCCTTAATTACTTTTATAATCAATCCTTAACTAATAGTTAATTAATCCCTAATTACTTAATTTATTAATCTCAAATTTTAATTTAATTAATCTTAATTAATTAATTAATTATCCTTTAATTATCAATTAATTAATCTCTAATTACTTAATTAATTAATGCTTGATTACAATTTAATTAATCCTTAATTATTTAAATAATTAATCTTTAACTAATTAATTAATCAACCTTTAATTATTAAAACAATAATTCTTAATTTTAAATTAATTAACCTCTAATTAATTAGTTTATAATCCTTAATTATTTATTAATTAATGCTTAATCACTAATTAATTAAACTAATTAATTATTCCTTAATTACCTTATTAATTTAATTAATCCTTAAATCATTAAGACCTTAATTAATTTCAATACAAACATTATCTTTGTTAATGACTTAATAATCATTAACATATGCATTTTAAACATTACTTTTAAATTAAATTTTAAATTTCATTTCCAATTTAAAATTTAAAATTTAAAATAACTTACAAAATTTTAACTTAACAAACTTAAAGTCAAATAAATTACGAATTTTTTTGATCAAATGTCAAAGAAACATTTATTTTATGTAAAAGAAATTTATATAATAAAAGTTTAAACTAAATTTTACTTTAAATTTTCAAAACCTTGCTTTTTCAAGAATTTTAAATACTGGTTAAACCCTTGCTTCAGGTTCAACCCGAAGATCACTCCGGTCTTTCCCTGAGTAAAACCCATCTACTTCTATTTTTTTAAATTTAGTTTAAGTTTTAAAAATTAACGCATGAAACTACTCACGAACAAGAGGAAGAACTAGAGCAAACAACACACAAACTCGAGTACTCCTTCGAGTCCACCCCTCTCTTCCAACATACTGACACACTAAAAAAACTGTGCACATGCACTGGCGATCAGCGCCACCCTGACCACCGCCGACACCCCCCTCACATCTACGATCGCCAACACTCCTGATTCCAACCACCCAAACACCCAAACAAACCCAATATCAAAATTGGCCAAACTCGAGCAATTCTGGAATAGAAACCTTGCCTGAAAACCCTCTGAATCCCTGACGCCGACCACCAGAGGTCGCGTAATCCCATCCTCAGTCTCGATAGACATCCACGCAACTAATGCCGCCGGTCCAATATCACTTGATTCACAAGAGATGACATAGTCATCCAATTTCCAACCATGACCCATTTAGAGTTTAAGCCATAAATCGACCGATCATCGCCATAACGGTGGATGATAAATCCACCTGGAATTTTTTCCGAGCTCTCCTACACCCCGACCCCCTCTAGTGAATTTCCCGACCACCAGATATTCTCCGGTCACCAAAATTAGCTCAAAAACTAATTTCTGGTCATCACCGAAATACTATCCCAATCCCAATCTAAAATTCAAGATTTTTATCTTAAAAATCATATTTTTCAATGTCGATTCAATTTGTATACTTGAATCAGCAAATTAAATTGTTTGATTTTTAACATTTTTTTAAACTCTTACTGTATTTACTCAATTCCAGAAGATTTTCAAACTTAAAATACTTAAACATATTTTTAAAGCCTAAATTACGTTTACACAACTTATTTTGTTTGAAACCCAAAGCCTAACAATGATTAGATACAGATTTTTGAAATTTTGATTTGTTTTTAAACTCTATAATTTGGAAATAGAGAAGAATAGGCATACTAAACATGCACAGATCAAACATATACATATATACAGAGATTCACATTTATATATGCACATGCAAAGCATGATTTAATCCAAGAATCATATGGACTGATTTAATTTTTACTTAAGCCTTTTTAAATATATGTTTACTTACCTATTAGCGATGTTGAACAGAGAGTTTAAAGCAGATGCTTAAAAACAGGAAAGCTTTGATAAAAATGCTTGAATTCGGAAACTAGGGAGCTTTGATTTGAAAACTGAAATGCTTTGTTGAAATGATCTAACTTGAACCTGAAATCTGAAGCTTTAGTAGTTGTTGAGAAGGTTAAAGTTGAGACAGAGATGATTTTGCTTAATTTTTCTTGAGTTTGTTTGTTTTCATCATAGGTTGAAAATGTTACAAACTTGTGAAATGTTTTTCTACAAGTTTTGCTTCTTGAATTTTCTTTGCTTTTGAAATTTAACTGATAAAAGAATTGAAAGAGAGGAAACGAGATGAATTTATAGGCTAAATTGTGATTTCTTAAAAATAAAAGAAAATTAAAATTAAAAAGTGACACTTGTAAAAAAATTAACATTAGTCTTTGGCTTGTTAATCCACTAACACTTGTTATTAAAAGGTTTCATAGCTCAACACTTGAAATTGTGTATTTTTAACTATTTTTAAATGTTAAATAAAAGCTTTTGTATTTATTTACTAATTAATAAATACTTTTCTAAATATATATAAAAAATTCTTTTAAACTAAATAAATAAAAGCCAATTATATTCAAAATAAAATCATATATAATATATTTTTAAACCAAAATATATTTAAAATATGCTTCTTTTAAATTTCAAATTTAAAACCAAATTCAAATTTAAATTCAAATTCAATTTTAAAATCTAATTTAAAATCAATTCAATAAACACATATACATATATATAGATATATATTAAACAAACCCAAATTCAATTTGAAATTAATAATTCTACTTAAAATCTATTTATCTATATTTTATCTATATTTTATAAAAAACAACACATTATTATTATTGTTTGTAAATAATAGTTCTGCCAATTTTAATTAATTTATAAAAGAGATTATCACATTTAAATTTGTTTGAAATTCCGGGATATCACATGAATAATACGAAACTCACTCTTCGTTGGTCGAAAATAATTTTGGTGGTGACTACACCTTTATCGACGTTCATTTTTAGGTCTCCTAGTGAAGGATGTTACAGATGGTTTCACATTCTTCCAAAGGTCAATGCGGTATTCAATCTCTCAATTTGGAGGTGAACCCAAAACCTCCTTAAAATCATCGAGGCACTCACTCACAATTGGTAATAATTACAACTCATGTTACAAGATTGAGCTAATATAAGTAGGTAATCATCTTTAGATTCTTGTTTCCATAATATGTCTCTAGCTTCCCCCCACTCTCATCATTTTTTAAATCATCATTTGCCTCCCATTATTAAGTACCACACTATTTTCCTCAAACCAATCCATATAATATAATCTAAAACAAAAAAAAACAAGAACAAACAAGTCATACAGAAACAAACAACCATGACATTATAATTTAACATCGGAACAAAACATACATGGGTTAGCCAAATCTTCAACAAGATTTGACACAACTAAGGGTTTTTCAATTACCTCAAGTTTAGGGTTTAATTAAGATATTAAGTAACTTGATGTAAACGAGTAGGAAACTCCCATTTCAAATAGAACCCTGACTAACATATATTGTTAGAGCAAGATTTCCTAGATTTTAAAGATGACAACTTCGTACATCATTTATGAAGAAAATCAAAAGTCGTCATATCAATAGAGATTTATATTGAAGTGGAGAATGTGTGCTACTCTATTATATTAATGTTATGAGTCCTTAGTCATAGCTATAGGATGTAAAATCCATAAGGTTCTTTCCATAACTTTTCAGGACTTTATAAATACTTAAAAAAGTTTTTAATAATTTTCCAAAATTACTTAACATTTCTAAAAACTAGAAATAAAGCTCAGGCTTTAGCCTAAAGATTTTTTGTACAACGGGGGACATGTAGGGGTGTACTGGCACACTGGTGGGAAGAAATCCTAAAACTGTGAAGGGTTTGAAACATTGTCTTTAAAAAATATGCGATCGTTCTTTCAAGGATTTATGGCTTTTGTCAATACTCTTCATGACGACTTTTCATTATCTATAAATACATATGCGTTTTGAGAAATCAATACCTAACTTTCTGTTCTAAATCTCTTATTTTCAAAAGGCCTCCCCTATTTCAAACATGATTAAATCAGTGCTAAATAAACTCTAATATCAATTTTTTGATTATTCAGAGTCCTAAACACTTGTTCGTTCAATTTTAAAAAGGGTTCTTGTGAGTTATAAGATTTTATACTTGAGTTGTAGGACTTCTATACTCCAGTCAACAAATCAATATTTTGAGATACCCATGCTATCGAAAATTGTTTGTATTATGAGATTGTGTAATGTCATATTCAATAGCTCAAGCACTGTGTAAAACCGTTCTTCTGGGTGAAGGGAGGGTGTTAGTTAATGAAAATCCACAATAAAGATTTTAGGACTAGACATAGAACGGTGTTTGAACTAGTACAAAAGTCATGGTGTGCTTATGTCCTTATTCATTTTTATTTTACTTTTCATCTACAGGTTCGTTTAGTTTACTATATCTTTTAGATAGCTTAGACATACATACGATCCACTAGAATTTCATTTGCTATCAAAGCAGATTCATACATATACCATAACATATCTAGTGAATATTATCTAATATGACACGTATAAGCACTTTTATTGAAGGCCAGTCCACAGTATATCTCCCACTATTCGCTGGAAATGATTACAATTTGTTAGATAGTGTGTAGTTATAACATATATTTAACACATCCAAAAGAAAATGAATTTCACAGATATCTTGTCGTATCTTTAAATTGAATCATGTATGGTTAGTTTGAATTTTTCTTTCTAATTCACAACATCTAATTTTTTGTTAGTTTGAATTTTTATTTATATTTAATTAATTAGAATTAAATAGTAAAGTAATTTATTCATCAGATGTTATATTTTAGTAATACTATGATTTGGTAATATTTGTAGAGTATCATTTTGAATTTGTAAAGAAAGATTAATTGTTACATCTATTTTTGAGTGATATTAAGAATCGCTAATATGTGTACAGGGGAGTTTTTGTTAGTTCATTTTGACAATAAAAAATGTGACACCAAACGTATTACAATTATTATTATTATTTAAAAAAATATTATTTATTTATTTGATGTTTGGATGTCACTTGTAATTATCTGGAGTGTATATAAAGGTACATATGCATGTATAGATATATGATATTGGTATGTATTTGAATAGGCTTTGAATATAGTAAATTACTTGACGTGGTTTTTGGAAAATTAATCCATGTAAAGGGGAACACTTGGCTAGCCATGCAATGGAGGGTGGAAGAATTGGCTTGAGTGAAAATTAAAAAGAAATTAAATTGGGGTGTTTTTTAAAGAAATAGTAGGAAAGGTTTCTATTATTTCCTTAAAACAAATTCCTCTATTTCATTCCTTTATTCAATTTTTTTCCTCTTTCATCCCTCATCCATAGCAACCTCCTACACTCTTATGGTTGAAAAAATTTCATCGTTTCATCTAAAATCACTTCAAATAAAATAAAATATAGCGATTCATCTGATTCTAATAAAGTTTGGATGTTGATTTTACGAATCCGAGGAGGATGTATAGATCAAGGTTTAACTAATTGGCTAGATCTATAAGGTACAATTTATGTTTACATTAGTATATTTTAGCTGTATCATTCTCAAGACAACCTTATATATGTGTTGTTGCCTCGTATTTTTTTGGATCTACCGTTAAATTCTAGCAACCAAATGATTGATTTTGTTTGATTTATTTTGATAAATTAAAATTAAAATACATACATGTTCTAAATTACATTTTTAGCCATGAATATGGTTTTAATAAACATGTAGTATCTATCTAGACATACTTTACATTTTCTCAAATTCAATTATTTAGTTTTCAATTTCGATCATTTAGAAACATAAAATTTATCAATTTGTTACTTGAATTATCATGTGTACTTTGACTTCGAACTTTTGGTTGTTTTAAAATTAAAAAGGGGTTTATTGCAAAAGGTTATTTTATATAATTATGTGTATATTTATATTTATATGCTTGTAATTGGATTAGAACAATTTAAATAATTTATATGTGTATTATGAATTAATTTAAAATTATTTTAATCTTATAATTGTATGTGTACATATTATAATGTTAACATAAAGAGATATATTATATTAGTTAGCTTAATCAAGATATGAATTTAAGCATATTCTACAAATCAACCTCAAATTTTAGTGTACAATTTTTTTGTAACTTTAATTCAATTAATTCTTGTTTGATATTGTCAATTCAACCTTTATGTTACTAAGATATGTCTTTTAGGAACATTTTATGTTTATATATATATGTATATTCACCAAAAATTAAATTGTGGTAGTACAACACACACACACACATATTATATAGCAAATATATACATGGTAGATATAAATCTCAATATATACACATGTGTATATTAATTAGTCAATGTTTATCATATCATCATGTTATATCCTATACGTATTATTAAATACTTTTTATATACATATTAGATGTAGTAGTACATATATAAATCATTAATTAGTTGGCCACACTGAGAAGGATATAAACCTTACTTTTATTTGATTGATTTTGATTTAATTCATTCGTCCATGTGGCTGACCACTCCCTTCTCCACCCCCTCACTAGATTGTATATTCACATTAAATATATATAATTAAGCAAATTAATTAGATAAACCAAAATATTCAAAATAAAATAAGATTTATTAAAACAGTTAGATTGAATCTAGTGTTAAATATTAGACTTCGTGGGCCTACTAAGATCCAATTAAAGACTTATTTTTAAATATACCTTTTCACTCGTTATTAAATGGACAAGTTCCTTCAATCATATCAAAACCCAAACGGTATGTGAAGTCTAAGTAGTCAATTTTTAGGGACAACTAATTGAAGTTATCTATTCGATAGGTGTCGGAAAAGCACGGTCTAGATTTGAAGTTATATAATCAAGTACTATCTCCTTCTTGGCAACCGACCTGGTTCAGTTAGTGGAGTTAGTACAAAAATTTAGCCCAGATGTAAGGCCTAATTTTATTTTTAGGCCTTGAGCTAATTTTCTTTTTTTTTTAGAGAAATGTGTGATCCTTTAATGTAGAGGAGAGCACACATGTGTGTGTATATATATATATATCACCAGTAACAAAGGAGCTGTCAATAAGCACGGCAGGTAGCGAAACCGCCCATACAAAAAGAGAAAAAGAAAAACCTCCCAAAAATTAAAAACTCTTCCTAAATAATCTACACTAACAAGCATCCAATGCCTAAAATAATTCCACGAAAAGAGCAGCCTACAACAACAGCTCCCACATCCCCAACCTCAACAACCATACCTAAAAAAATCTCAAAATAACATACCGAATCTGCTCAAACCACTAACAGACTCGAAATCACCAAAAAAAAACCCCAAAAAGCATGCAACCCACATGCAAATGACTTTGAAGCTCTAAATTTCAATCGAGGACTTTTTCTGATGTTTACTGCTGAAGTAAACTTACTAATTCTTTTACCAGCTTTGGGTTAATGAGTAGAAACACTTGCATGGATAGCATATGGAGAAGATCTTCTTAAATAAGCAAGGCAGCAGTACAAAATAAATTTGAAAGGCCTAAGGTAATAAGAAATGACTTTGAATGAATCATTGTACATATCTCTCTTAGAATAAAGCCTCCGTATATTTACTTCTATGCCCAAACTAACCTGTAGCCTAATCACCTTATTTACAACAAAGCTCAAAGATTTCAACTCTTTGGTCAACAAATATTTTGAATTATTATTCACAGACAAACCCAAAAATACACAAAACACTACAATATCATGCACAGGTGTGAAAGCCATAACTACAACACGTTTCACAAATACATCAATCCTATGCATTTTTGCTATATCACCGAGTGACATAACATTTTCCTTACTAATCAAAAACTTCCGTATAACCTCAGAAACATGCTACTCAACTTCTAACATCTGCGAGTGAAAAGAAAATTCTAAAACAAAATCTAAAATATCAAGATCTTGAAGCTGAATACACGAGTCATGTACCTTAATAACTGGATCCGTGTGTATGCCCTCTTTACCCAAAAAAATATCAGAAACTACCAACCTAATCTCAACCATCTTACAAAAATCTATAGCCACTTCACAACATTGATCATAAAAATAAACTAAACAACTAGGAGGAACACCATAATCCCTCTAAAAATTGTCATTCCAAGAAAGCATACCCTTATGTGAATCAACATTTAATCTATTAGAAACAAAAAGCACCTTATCCACATCTAAACAACCATAAGGAACAAACTAATCCCGTCATTCCTGAGTATCAACAATCAATCTACAAACAATAATATCTTGAAGCAGCAAAGCCATAAGATCTCAAACTCAAAACAGAACTGGACCTGCCACTATGCATATCAACAGCTCCAACCATGTATTTAGTTACAACGTTGCCATCTTCCACAAAACCCAACAATGAATCATTGTGCATGTTTATAACACCCACGCCTCCATCAGTAAATCTAACAGCACTATCACAACTAAAACCTTTCACATTTTTAAGTAAACTGCGATCAAAGATATCAGAGCTCGTTAGTCGAACATGCTCAGAGCGAAAAACAGAATCTTCTAAGTCATTATGACCATCATATCGATTAGAAGTAATAATCTCCTAATTACCATATTCAAAAGATCTAGACTTAAATGTCTTATTTATAGATTGAAAAAAAAAGATTCATCCTGCAAAAGATTAACAGAATTGGAACTCGAGTGCATACTTTGATGGTTAGCATTCGAATGGAGCAATACAATATTTGGATCAAGAAGCAATGGATCAGGACACAAACAATCTATCGAATTATCTCTCAGCAGCATCAAATTATCATCAACCAGAGCACAAGAGAACATTTCAAGCCCATCCGTGACTAATTCACCACCCTTAACAGAAACTCTTGCATTTTGTTTGCACCAAAATTGGTCACAACACTCTTCGGGAGTCGTTGAAGAGATAATAATGAAGAATGTAAATTCAAAACGAGTATTATCGAACAAAAACTCCAATCAACAGTAAATTAAATGCGTAGGCAAGAGATTTATAGTGGTTCGGCGTGTTGCCTACATCCACTGTGAAGTTTTTTGGTGTTTTATTGATTGATACTTGAAGATTACAAGTCTTTTATAGCGAAGTTCAGTAGATAGTAAGTCAAAATTCGAAAACAATGGCAGTGATGATGATATGGAGTGATCCTGGCAGCGTCCGGGCGTGCTTTTTCTCTCCAAATTCTTCCCTCCCGTTTTCTGAATGACCAGGGGCTCTATTTACAGGCGTAGGATGCTGATATTTCGCTGAAAATTCGAGAGACCACTTCTGGCACATGAGGGGGCCCACATGCCCGGGCTCAGGAAATTTGGGCCCACTTTGGGATCGATTCGAACTCCATTCGAATCGATCATAAAATCATCCAATCGAGATGAAATTTGGTGTGGACATTCTTCAACAGTATGCAAGCTTCTGTGAAAATTTCGTGGCATTAGGATCAGTAGATTGAGAGATATGGTCGATACAAAATGGGGTTCTTCAAGTGGCTGTTTGGTTCGAATCCATTTCTTCGCATCGATGGTTTCGAATCGATGGTGGCACGCGCTGTTGCGATGACGTGGAGCACAAACTTCGCCTCGATCCGGATTTTGCTCTGGGTTGACCGCTTCGACTCTATGTATCTCGGTGCGTTCGCATCGATGAATGACATGTCACCATGGCTAGTTGACTCGATGGGTTCGAATGGTGCCGTATTCATGGATACAAACTGCAACTGTTGGTGGATATGAATCAGGGTAACTTGATGGATGCGAAGTGCTTTGACCTGATGGATTCGAACACGGCCGCTCCTGATCGATACGAACTCATGGGAGTTGACCTTCTCGAAGTGGGTGATCTGCCGATGGATTCGAATGGGACCGAGTCGAGCCGAGGTACTTCTATGGATTCGAACTGATTGATATGAACCGGGACACTTTGATGGATACGAAGTCATTGGAGCCTGATCGATACGAAAGTGATCGATACGAAACCGGTGCTTTTCCCTTCAAACTAAATCGATCATAACTTGAGCGTACCAACTCGGATTGACTTGAAATTTGAGATGCTAACTTCTATGTTCTTTCTTGTCGTGTCCTATCAATTGTAGCTGAATCTGGACTCAGAAAAAATTCAGCTATATCCATAGTGAAGCATAGTATGACCAATCTCTGAGACGAACTGTCCTTTGTTTTCGATCGATCTTCTGGTATCGCGGCTTTGCCAAAAAGCGGGATAACGTTTGCCCCCCCCCCCAAGTTCGTCTTGTGGAAATATGACGTGCTTTGAAAAGCTGCAATTTCTCTCTGATCAATCATTGCTCTTTTGTCGAAGGTTGTAACCTTGCTTCGATATGATTGATTGATGTAGAATAGTGCTTGGCTGCTGGTTGTTGTAATCGTAACCAGATGAGTATTCAATCCCTGTAAATGTTTAAAATCAAATATTAGTCCAACATATATGCACATATGTTAATTTGACTTCCATTAACGTTGTGTGTTCACGAGTCGTTGTCAGTTTTGTTTGTTATTGAATCTCGTATCGATTCTTTCCTGAATCGATGTAAAAGGTTGTAAGTAATTTTTCATATCGATGCGAGTCGAAATGATGGATACGAAATGATAGTTTGTATCGATGGGCTTGGATGGATACGAAACGTCCGTTCGTACCGATAGGTTTCGATGGATACGAAATTGTTGTTCGTATCAATAGTCTTTGATGGATACGAAATATCTGATCGTATCGATAGGTAGTGGATGGAGTTGTGAACTTGTTGATGTGAACGAGGGCTTTGAGCTGACGGAGTTCACAATCTTTGGCTGTCCCTGCTGCTTGCTTCGTATCGAAGGATCTGTCATTGATTTCGAATCGATAGAAACTTCCGGTGATGGATTCGAAACTACCGCTCGACTCGAGTGTTGGGGTGACCGGTGGTGACTGGTCATATGGATCGGGAGACGAATCGACCCAGTTCTCCTATGGCTTCGTATAAATAGCGGGGACTTAGCCATTTTCACCTTTTTTACTTTTACTGTTACCTTGTACTCTCTATGTCCTTGCAACAACTCGAAGCTTCCGAGAGCAGTTTGTCACGTCTTCGAATCAATTCAATTCTTTAATCCTTCGAAGTTAAACATTAAAATCAGGTAATTAATGGATAGAATCGTGTTTAGAACGATGAAAATCGAAATTGCAATCCATCCTTCTTGCTGTTATGATCGGTATTGATGAACTTAAAGATCTGGGCGAATTAAAGCAAGTTTGGGGACGGCCATGGAGTCGAGGCCCGTTTGGAGAAGGAGCTGTGGAGTTTTCGAATCGAAGGAGATTATGCGATTTCGTATCGATACGAATATGACGGTGGCGATCGATGCGAAGCCAATGTTCTCTGATCGATGCGAAATGGTGTGCCCCTCATCGATACGAAATGCATCGCCTCGAACTGGATCGATACGAAACTCATCATTTCGAACTGATCGATACGAAACGTATTGATTCGAACATGGTCGATGATACCATCCGATACGAATCTGAACTGCAGCGACCGATTCCAAGTTGAAACTAAATGAATTTAGAGAATTTTTTGCACATTAGAATACTTGACACCGACGAGCTTCTGCCTTGCATGACTGAACTTGACCGTAGAACTGCATATTGGACTACCTTTCGAGGCTCGCCAATGGAACTGTAACTTAACAAAAATGTAACGAACTTCTTAACTTCGATCGATCGTTTGCATCTGGATGGCACGGTTGTGACGGTCAGCGATGACGGTCATTTTCAGTTTGATTTTCAGAGTTTTGTCGTTCATACATTTCAGTTTATTCTATAGAATTTGCTCAAGTAATGCACAGCATTGCACGACACATCCATGCACATTACACCGGGAAATGCACGGGCTTTTTAGCATCTAATGATGATTTCTCGTGATTTAGCTAGTTATGGAAACTTCAAATCCACAACCGCAAGAAACTCAGAGTTCAGTTCCTCCCGTGCTTGAAGTCCCCGGAGATGGAGATTGAAGTTATTGGTCCAGCTCCGGACGAGTTACCTAACGCATCCTTCATTAGTAACCCAACAGACTTTGTTCCGTCCAACATTTCGGAAGACATGCTAGGAAGAATATGCTTAAGGCATGGTTTTTCGATGGATGATGTGCTATTGTCGGAGCCAAATGATAGACCGCACCATCCACCGGAGGGATATACCGCATTCAATCGCCATGCGTGCGCAGCCGGGACGCTCCCTCCGTTTAACCAGTATATAAGAGAAGTATTATCGTTTTTGAGGATCGCTCCGTCTCAGCTGCATCCGAACGGATATGCGTCACTCAATAGCTTGTTCATTGCATTTATGGAATATCTCTATCGATCGCCACTCCCGACTGAGATCAGATACTTGTTTAATTTCAAGAGTCGGGCCGATAGTCCATCTTTTACATTCTTGGAGGCAGTAAGAAATTGCCAAGTGATCACGGGGGCTTGGACTAGATTGAGCTACTTCAGGACGGAGTGGTTTTATGTCAGATGCCCCCAGGGTTCGCTCGACGATGGCTATTTAGACGTGAGTATTGCTATCTTTTCGGGTAGTTGATAGAACTGATGTATTTGAAGTCGAACTCACATCTATTTTCTTTTTCAGCCGTAATTCAGCGACTTGAAGGTGAACGTTTCAAGGAGATAGTGCGGATTTTTCAAGAAATCCCGAGTGAAGAGAGGAATATCGAGATGTTGTTGACAGATAGAAATCTCAGGATTCTCGGACTGATTGAAAGAAGACAAAGCATAATGCTTGACGGTGTCTTAAGAAGCGCCTCGAAAGAACGAGTCAAACGGAGAAAGCCTAAAGTTGTCGTAATTGAGGAAGCTGACTCTGAGTGAACTCATACTGATGATGAGCCATTGGGCGAATCTACAGATGTAGCCCAAGATACCCAAGAACAAGGAAAAGGCAAGGCAGCCGTTGTTGAGTCATCTAAAAGAGAAGATGGAAATCGGTTGTTACGGCTCGATCAGCTCCCGCAGTTAGAATTTCGAAGATGTCTCCTCCGAGAACGGAGAATCTTTATGAAGGGCTTGCCGATATTCCAATTCCGGATGATGTGTCCTTGCAGCATGATGCCGGATTGGAAGAATTTTCTGAAGCCTTAGTTTTGAGCGAGTCTCTGCCCACTAGTGCGGTTGACACATCTGGTTGGTCGGGGGGTTGCACCCACATTCACACTTCACGGCACTACACGATTTCTAAGTGTAATACGTTCACTGTGAGAGATTATTAATTTTGCTCTATGTTTTTGCTTCGTAGGTACTATGTCTGGTAGAGGTTCGATGCTTGGGAGTCTCCGTAAGAAATGCCATTCTTCTTCATATTATGAAGCGTATAGGAGGGAAGGAGATAGAGATTATGACTATGGGCGCTCGAGTCATGAGCGCTCTGACAGAGAAAAAGATTATAAGCGGCGGTCTTGATCTCGCACGCCACCTCCTAGAGCTCACGTACTGCCTCCAGTTCATGTCTCGAGGCCTCCAGAAACTTCACGGCCCAAACCGTCTTCCCAACCATCGAGGTCTGATACTCACCGCAGAACGGAAATCGCGGCCTCCCCGTCAACAGAGCAGACATTGACGGAGCCTTCGGGGGAAGGAGCGGTTAGGCTTGCTCAACTGAGGAAGGAATTTCCTGAAATTTGCTTCGACGGGTTTGTATTTCCCCCGCATCTAAAGAGGATACCGTCGACAGTTTCTCCTATGATGCACGATTATCTCTCGGACGTATTCTTTCAGTATCAAGAATGGTCGAAGACCACTAAGGAAGCGTCAAAGGTGGCCTTTGATCGAGCGGCTACGATCGAGAAGTTGGAGAAAGAACTTGGTCAAAAGGACCGCATCATTCAGGCGCTCGGCAGTGAGGCCAAGTCTTCTCGAAAGTCGGAGATTGAAGCTCTCAGAAGAGCGGATGAAGCTCGGGCAGTGATGGATAGGATGAAGCATGAACATTACGCTACGGTGGAGGACATGGGCCACCGAAATACCATCGTGACTACCGAGCGGGATGCGGCCTTGAAAGAGCTAAACGAGCTCAAGGCCAAAGTTGTAGAGATTATGAAGGAGAGAGACACCGCTAACGTTTCCGCACATGAAGCGTGTGACCAGGCGGTCGAATTTCGAAAAGAGAGAGATGCGGCCTTGGAGAAGTTCCGCGAGACAGAAGCCGAAGTCGATGAGAAAGTTCATCAAGTAGAGACTAAGCTGGAGAGAGACATAGAAGAACTTCTCATCACTTATAATGCTCCGAGGCACAGAAATTTGACATGGCTTGATGATTATCCGACGCATTTGTTCAACGCCTAGAATTTATTAGTTAAAGAAGAGAAAGCATCAAAGCCAGGCGAAGTTTTTGATGAATTCGAGTTGGAGAACGTATACTGACTGATGAAGAGAAGAAGGTTCTCCACGATTTCATGATCTCTCATGCTAAAGAGAGACGGGGCACCCAACACTTGGAAGTCGGTGAGGGATATGGCGTTGCGCATCCATCTACAAGTTCAGAGATGATCACTTCATCTGGATTGGAGCCGATGCCAGCGACCGAGCCGCAACTGGTCCCAGGTTATAACCCTGAGCAGTCACACTTATCTCCCATAAGGCAGCATTCTTCTGAAGCTGTTCAGTCATCTACAAGTCAAGTTGAGGAAGGTACTCTGCATAAATCTACTATGTGTTTGAACTGAAGTACTTGTATTGAAGTGTGTTCTGACAACTTCTTTTCTTTCTTGTCCAGTGAGTAAAGTAACATCGACAGCGCCTCCTGCAGTCCAAGAGCCACATCAAAAAACAGGAGGCCATTATTACCGAAGCGGTCGCCACGACGACACCTGCGCCGACTGAGGTAACACAAGGGGGTTCAATTACTTTTGACGAACAAATGATGAATGAACTCTTGAGCCAGCACAGTGACCCCTTTGTTGACGTGTCATTTGTTCTTGGCACGTTCCCACCTGCTTCTATTGCATCGTCCCAGTCCACCGCTACCTATCGTGAGTCTCGTGCTGCTTGTGAGACTGAGATACTTGCTCAAATCGAAGCAGAGATGGAAGCGGCAGCACACGGAGGTAATTCTGAGTGTGTTACGACGGCGGTTGATCCCACTCCACTCGTGGTGACATCTTCTGGGGACACGCTAGTCGGAACCAGCGCGCCCGTTCCTCCTCTGGTGGTAGACCCGACTCCTCTGACTTCTCGAGAAGAGAATATTCCTTTAAGTTCAAGTTCGGAGGAGTATATCGATATCATGCCCTTGTCAAAGGAAGATCCACCAAAGGGCACGGGGTCGAAGCGGAAGACTGCTAGTGTTTCCAGTGGTTCCGCGTTGAAGAGGAAACCGAGGAAGAAGAAGTGAATGATCCCCTCTAGTGCATTTTTGGCAGCTAGGAAGTCATTTTTATTATCCTTTCATAGGCTATGTATAGATGCAGGCTTGGCCCCTGCTAGTAGGAATTTTTTGGAAGAACTTGTACATGAATCTTCACATACAGTTGGTTGAAATAAAATTCAATTTCTTTGTTTCAATTCTCATTTATTTTGTGCTTAAGTATTTGCGGTGTTTGGCTTTCAATCCGGTGTACTTGTGGTGTTTTTATCGTCAAGTAGAGTTCATTTTATTTGCCAAGTCTGAAAATCTTGGTCACATGTTGTAATCGATGAATAAGTTGAACTTCGAACATTGTATCACTTTGGTTAGTGATCAACACTTAGCTTTTTTGCCCAACAGTTTCTGGGAACAACATTTGTATTTGGTGGCTGATCGCACTTATTGCAAATCTTAAGCACATGTCCACACTCTGGGGACTTACGATAATTTGAGATCGATAATCTGGTTCGCACTCTGGGAATTTGAGAGTTATCGATGTTTGTAACACGGTTCGTGCTCCGGGAACTTGGAATTGATGTTTATACTCCACTTCACGCTCTGGGAACTTGGAGTTAGTATTGATATTTCGGTTCGCACTCCGGGAACTTTGACTTGGTATTTGTGCTCCAATTCACACTCTGGGAACTTGGAGATAGCATTGATGCTTTGGTTCGTGCTCCGAGAACCTGGAATTGATGTTTATACTCCAATTCACGTTCTGAGAAGTTGGAGTTTGCCGATAGATGGTCAGTCACACCTATTTGGGCTTTTTAGGAATTCGTTCACACTCTGGGAACGACGGATTTGATGTTTATACTCTAATTTGCGCTCTGGGAATTTGGAGTTCGTTCGCACTCTGGGAACGATTTATTGGATGTTTATACTCCAATTCACATTCTAGGAAGTTGGAGTCCGTTCGGGCTTTGGGAACGAGTTATTGGATGTTTATACTCCAATTCACACTCTGGGAGGTTGGAGTACGTTCGCGCTCTAGGAACAAGTTGTTTGATGTTTATACTCCAATTCACACTCTGGGAAGTTGGAGTCCGTTTGCGCTCTGGGAATGAGTTATTTGATGTTTATACTCCAATTCGCACTCTGGGAAGTTGGAGTCCGTTCGCGCTCTGGGAACGAGTTATTGGATGTTTATACCCCAATTCGCACTCTGGGAAGTTGGAGTCCGTTCGCGCTCTGGGAACGAGTTATCTGATGTTTAAACTCCAATTCACACTTTGGGAAGTTGGAGTCCGTTCGCGCTCTGGGAACGAGTTATTTGATGTTTATACTCCAATTCGCACTCTGGGAAGTTGGAGTCCGTTCGCGCTCTGGGAACGAGTTATTTGATGTTTATACTCCAATTCACACTTTGGGAAGTTGGAGTCCCTTCGCGCTCTGGGAACGAGTTATTTGATGTTTATACTCCAATTCACACTCTGGGAAGTTGGAGTCCGTTCGCGCTCTGGGAACGAGTTATTTGATGTTTATACTCCAATTCGCACTCTGAGAAGTTGGAGTCCGTTCGCGCTCTGGGAACGAGTTATTTGATGTTTATACTCCATTTCGCACTCTGGGAAGTTGGAGTCCGTTCGCGCTCTTGGAACGAGTTATTTGATGTTTATACTCCAATTCACACTCTAGGAAGTTGGAGTCCTTTCGCGCTCTGGGAACGAGTTATTTGATGTTTATACTCCAATTCACACTTTGGGAAGTTGGAGTCCGTTCACGCTCTGGGAACGAGTTATTTGATGTTTATACTCCAATTCACACTCCGGGAAGTTGGAGTCCGTTCGCGCTCTGGGAACGAGTTATTTGATGTTTATACTCCAATTTGCACTCTGGGAAGTTGGAGTCCGTTCGCGCTCTGGGAACGAGTTATTTGATGTTTATACTCCAATTCACACTCTGGGAAGTTGGAGTCCATTCCTGCTCTGGGAACGAGTTATTTGATGTTTATACTCCAATTCGCACTCTGGGAATTTGGAGTCCGTTCGTGCTCTGGGAACGATTTGTTTGACATTTATACTCCAATTCACACTGTGGGAATTTGGAGATAGTTGTAGGACTGTCGTGTGTTGGTCCAGTTTAGCCTTTGATGTGATGGCTTGCCCCCGAGCGGGGTTTCACTTAGTGATGGCCGGCCGTATCACAGTCACTCGCTATTTGAATAAATTCCATTGTTTGATGGAACTTAGCTCTTCGTGTGTCGTGATTGTTGAATGTTGCATTCGGTGAATCACAGCTCTAGCTTGAAGAGATAATATATTATTGCTGAAATAAGAAAAGATGGCGAAGTCAGTGCCTTATTTCAAATTCAAACTTCATAATGTAAAGGAATTTGCAAAGTATTCATAGATTGAATAGAGCCTGTCATGCGTAGCAATGGCGAAGGTTCTTACTGCTCCAAGCTCTTGGCAAAATAGTACCGCCCATGGTCGACAGCAAGAACAGGTCATTCCCGAGTTTTTGTTCAATCACACATGGCCCTTCCTACGTTGGTTTCACGTGCGAGGGTATTGAGTGTACTCTTCTGTACACGAAATCACCAATTTTGAAGGTTTGGGGTTGAACCTTAACATCGTACAACCGGGGAACTCGCTTTCGGAGTATGACAGTTCTCAAGTCGGCCTAGTCTCCCATAACAACACCAACTCCTTCGTTAGTGGGGAATTTTAAGGTTAGGCACCATGGGGCAATAACAGCCTTGAATTCAGCAAGTGCTGGTCGGCCTAAGAAAGCATTGTACTGTGAATCTATGTTTACCACCGCGAATTGCAATGTCCGGACTCTGCAACACTGTCCAATTCCCAACTCCATTGGTATTTCTAGCACTCCAACAGGTATGGCCGCGCTCCCGTCGAAACCACAAAGACTGGATTGGCATGGTTTCAAGTCTTTGGCATTTAGATTCATTCGGTCGTAGGCTCGCCTAAATATTATATTCATGGAACTTCCACTGTCAACCAGAATCCTTTTCATCCACACATGGCCTTCCTGAGCTGTATGGCTAGTAGATCGGTAGTCGGGACTATGATTCAGTCTAGATTACTACACTGAAATACGATGTCGTCAATCATTGCTTTTTGTCGTTTAATCGGAACTCTATCTTCCAAATTTCTACAGCATGCAAAATCCGCATGCCTAGTGGGACTGGCATATGACTTCATCTCATCCCAGCTTCGGTTTGTTGGATGAGGGATATCTCCAACAGCATTTACTACTAACCTCCCGCCGGTGGGGGCGGAGTTTTCCTGTATCGGTCGATTGGGTTCATTATTTTGATTTGATGGGCCCGATTCTCCGGGCAGCGGCGCCCGAACAAACTGTTCCAGCTTCCTTTCTCTGATCAACTTTTCAACGAGATCTTGTAAGTGACTACACTCGTTCGTATTGTGGCCGTAGCTTTGATGGAACCTGCAAAATTTTCCCATCTGGATTTGCCTCTCTGACGACGGTCTCCGAGCAGGTTTTTTGTACTGAATTGTATTACTGGTTTGTAAGTACAAGTCCTCCAGTGATGTATTCAAAGGAGTGTAGCTGTCAAATATAGGATTCTTGCGCTGCGAGCCACGATTTTGATCTCGTTTTCTAGTTTGATTCACGCTCTCTCTCCGCCGAGCTTGTTTGTTTTTAACGTTCAACTGAACTTTTCCGGAGCTCTCACCGGACTGTTTGATTGCAACATTGCTTTGGATCCCTTCCGTACTTGATCCTGCATCAGTTTTCTTCCTAGATTGTTTCGTGTCTTCCCTTCTCAGGAATTGAGCCGCCTTGGCGTGGAAACGGTCCAATGATGCAGGTGGTTTTCCACCTAACCAGTTGCCAAACTCAGAATCGGGGTCGATCCCCTTAGTCAATGCCATAAGGATGGAGTTAACATGTGGATTGCTGATCTCCGCACATGTAGTATGGAATCTCTCTAAGTAGTGTCTGAGCGTCTCTCCAGGAGCTTGAGTGCCGCTAGACAGAGTGTTGACATCTTTTGGCCTTGCGACGTGCATGCGGAATTGTTCAATGAATTTTGTGGCCAGCTGGTCGAATGAAGAAATGGATCGAGGTGGCAGTCGAGTGAACCACATGGTAGCGATGCCCCCCAAGGATATGGGGAAACTACGACACTTCACTACATTGTCGGCTCTGGCAGCGGTCATCGACCATTCATATTTCAGAATGTGTTGGTTGGGGTCAGAGTTTCCCTCGTACATGGGTAGAGTCGGCATCCTGAATCTCCGTGGGGGCTCAGCAATAAGAATATCGTCCATAAAAGGATCCGGCATTTGGGAGTCCCTGGCTCTCACGGATCATCTAACGTATCATAGTTGAAAGATCCGGCATTTGCGCGTTTTGTGCGGCATGCGACGGAGTATGATTACATTCCATACTTTGGGGTTAGACCGGATGTTGTTGACGGTCCAAGTCTTACCTTCTTGGTTCATAGTCTTCTGGGATGTATGGTTCAGGAGTATGTCCATCATGACGACGGTCCAGGTTCGACTGATTCTTGGGCATCGACCCCTGGTTCAGTCACGACGTTAGTGGTGCGGTATTCTGCGGTGTGGTGTGGAGTGGCACCTCCTCGGGAGGTGGGCCAGGTCTGGAAACTGGCTAATGGACCACCTCTCAGTTGTCCAACAGTCAGTGCCGGTTGATATTCAGCGGCTGGCATGTGACTCCTATCTAGCCGGGGTCGTGGAGATCGATTGTGATGATCAGAAGATGAAGAACTTTCGCCGGAGGAGCGAGAAGCATGGTCTCTCTTGGATCTCTTTCGCTTCTGGCGATCCAGCTGGTTGATCGGCTCGGTGTTAGCGCGTAGCTGTTCTGCTAGTTGTTGTCGACTCTGGGTCAGCTCTTGGAGTAGCAACTGAAGCTCCTGCCTAGTGACCGGACCTGATGGTTCTGAGTGTCCAATAGCATCTTGATTAGATGGAGGTAGTGGCACAGGATTCTGTCGATCCTGTTCTTCTTGATTGATAGCATTAGAGGTGGTTCTTGTGCTAACCATCTTTGAAGGTTGAATTCCTTTCCTAGACTTTGTGCAAATCTGAATAGAAGGGAAGGAAGTTGGATTTGATGATCTGGATCTCTCTCTTAGATTTGTTCAATCCAGTATCGATGATAGATCCAAAGAGCAGGAGAAAATCTGGGTTTTCTCAGTGAAAGCACCAAAGTGTTTGCACCAAAATTGGTCACAACAGAGTCGTTGAAGAGATAATAATGAAGAATGTAAATTCAAAACGAGTATTATCTAACAGAAACTCCAATCAACAGTAAAGTAAATGTGTAGACTAGCGATTTATAGTGGTTCGGCGTGTTGCCTACGTCCACTGTGAAGTTTTTTTGGTGTTTTATTGATTGATACTTGAAGATTACAAGTCTTTTATAACGAAGTTCAACAGATAGTAAGTCAAAATTCGAAATCAATGGCAGTGATGATGATATGGAGTGATTCTGGCAGCGTCCGGGCGTGCTTTTTCTCTCCAAATTCTTCCCTACTCTTTTCTGAATGACTAGGGGCTCTATTTATAGGCGTAGGATGTTGATATTTCACTGAAAATTCGGGAGACCACTTCTGGCACATGAGGGGGCCCACATGCCCGGCCTCAGGAAATTTGGGCCCACTTTGGGATCGATTCGAACTCCATTCGAATCGATCATAAAATCATCCAATTGATGTGAAATTTGGTGTGGACATTTTTCAACATGTATGCAAGCTTCTATGAAAATTTCATGGCATTTGGATCAGTAGATTGAGGGATATGGTCGATACGAAATGGGGTTCTTCGAGTGGCTGTTTGGTTCGAATCCATCTCTTCGCATCGATGGTTTCGAATCGATGGTGGGGCTCGCTGTTGGGATGACGTGGAGCGCAAACTTCGCCTCGATCCGGATTTTGCTCCGAGTTGAGCGCTTCGACTCCATGTATCTTGGCGCGTTCGCATCGATGAATGACACGTCACCATGGCTAGTTGACTCGATGGGTTCGAATGGTGTCGTATTCATGGATACGAACTGCAACTGTTGGTGGATACGAATCAGGGTAACTTGATGGATGCGAAGTGCTTTGACCTGATGGATTCGAACACGGCCACTCCTGATCGATACGAACTCATGGGAGTTGACCGTCTCGAAGTGGGTGATCTGCCGATGGATTCGAATGGGACGGAGTCGAACCAAGGTACTTAAATGGATTCGAACTGATCGATACGAACCGGGACACTTTGATGGATACGAAGTCATTGGAGCCTGATCGATACGAAAGTGATCGATACAAAACCGGTGCTTTTCCCTTTAAACTGAATCGATCATAACTTGAGCGTACGAACTCGGATTGACTTGAAATTTGAGATGCTGACTTCTATGATCTTTCTTGTCGTGTCTTATCAATTGTAGCTCAATCTGGACTCAGACAAAATTCAGCGATATCCATAGTGAAGCATAGTATGACCAATCTCTGAGACGAATTGTCCTTTGTTTTCGATCGATCAGGCTTCTTCATTATTATCTCTTCAACAACTCCCGAAGAGTGTTGTGACCAATTTTGGTGCAAACACATTTAAAGAATAGTTAGAATACCCAAAATGATCTAAAGGATCACCAAATCTACCACTATAATTTCTACCAATATAACCTCGTTAATCACTTTGAAATGCTTGAACAAATCTTATAAAAAAAATCGATCCCTTCTTTTCTTCGAACCCACAGATAGTCTATTAAAATTCTCTTAAGTCTCATACACTTCAAGACAAAAGGAACCCCATGCTCAGGAGTAGACAACTCCCTCCGATCCCCAAAACAAGGAGCAAAATTCAACGAACAACTACTCAACTTATGACCAAAGAGCTCACAACCGAAAGACCTAATTGGAACATGACATTCCCTTGCCAAATGAAATAAATATCCACATCGGAAACATCTCCTTCCTCTTGTGGAATCAATCCTATTCTTGAAATAAGAATTATGCTTGAAAGATTAGGAATGGGAAAGCGGAGGTTCCTTAACAACATGAGCATATGAACGATTAGACAATAGATGTGAATCTAAGAGTGGATTAACATTGGAAAGATATGATTAAAGGGGATGCAAACTAGAAGATGGGGAAACAAACAAGGAGGAGAAGCAGATGCCATTTAATCGGACGTGAATAAATCCTCTTATCATTTCTTAATCAACTAATTAAAGAATTGGCCTTGGGCTGATTTTCAAATGTAAATTTAAAATCATATTTTAAATTTAAAATCTAATTTTAAAGTGTAGAAAGAATTTTATAAAAGTTATAAAATAAATTTAAAATTTCCAAAACTATTTTTGGAAATTAAATAATTAATTTCTAAATCATAATATATTTAACAGATATGATTAATCTAATCTAATTAATTAATTAATTAAAAACTATACACATTGGTATATGTATGTAACTACTGTTGTAGTTGTATATTTATCTTAAAATTATTAAGATGAATAAAATAATTTTTTTGAATTATTCAGGGTATTTATTTAATTTATTTAATTAAATAAAACTATGTTAGGAAAACAGTGAATAAAACTGTTTAATTTATTTAATTAATTAAAAGTTAACTAGTTAACGTATATGCATATACATAGATATTGATTTTACAAATGTAAGGAAAATGGTGAATGCTTTAGTTGGTTATTCATCTTAAATGTTTCGAGATGAACACAATAAAATTTATGAAATTTTAAGTACAAATTTAATTAAATTAATAATTAAAATTAATTAAACATGATATAATCAATAAGAATTAAAAGTTAAGTAACGGTGATTTGATTAACAAGAGCCAAAATTAATTGAATATAATTTAACTAATGGAGAAAAATTGATTTAATATGATTTAACTAATAAGAATTAAAATTAATCAAATATGATTTAATTTGTAATAATTAAAGTTAATTAAAAATGGTTTAACTAACAATACACATACATGATACATAAGTTAAATTAAAGTACAACCGTTATAAATGACTTAAATTAATATAATTATATATTAAACAAAGTTTAAATGTAACACTAAAATAAATCGAAAACAAATGTCGATTTTTTTACCGTCTAGAAGAAATAAAGTAGTGATTAATTTTCATTGATTTTATCAAATAAATCGAGTAAGCAAGTGTCACCATGAATCTAGGTTTCATTTGGGCAAAATACAAGGGTTTGTTAATGAAGTGGAGAATATCTTTTAGTGGTGAGGAAGGTTTCGGAGGTGGTACGAATATGGTTTGATTCCAATTTGAAGTGGTACTAAGGAGTTTGGGCCACATCTTGCTAGGCCGTTCGATATTTTATGTAAATACGTACATTTTTATTTTATTTACATTTTTGTAATTACGTTCACGTTTTGGTAATAGAATACATTCAAAAAAATCCAAAAAGGAATTTTAGATTAAGTATATACGTGAAGTATATATACCATGATTTCAGATGTGTCTATCACTTTAATGACGAGGGTATTTCATAAGAAACGTATTTTTCTTTGAATTGATATCGCTCTAACGTGTATACTCAAGATCATGATTCTCAAATATATAAAGCTTTTCTCCACCATTTATACATTAATAGATTACTTGCCGACTCACTTCGTGTTGAGCAAACTCAAGCTAGGGATCCTACGTGTTGTACAATTAAACAGAGTAAGGTACATGCATGCATTTTTTGGGATACAAGGTATGTGCATAATACTTAGGCTTTTGCAAAGTGATAGGTATGAATGAATATTATCTTTTAATATGTTGAGCAAACTCGAGGTCGAGATTGTGACTAAGATAAAGACCATGGTTATGAGTTGCATATGATATAAGCGATAAAGGGTTATCCATCGCTTGTGGGTCTAAGGATCATTGAGAAAACTCAAGATCGAAATCCTGAGGCAAGCGAGTCCTAAAACTCACTAAAGGAATCGAAAGATTTATACATTTCTTAAAGGGTTTTGAGGATATAAAAATCCAATGGGAGCATTATATAAATAGAATGAATGCATTTAACGTTTCATATATCGTAAGAACATATGTTATGCAAATTAATTATTTACTATATAAATTTGTGCAACTGTTTTAATGGGTGAATTTTTTTAGCAATTGAAATGTACCAATGAAAAGAATAAGCATTGAAAAAGAAATAAAAGATAATACTTACCAATAAATTATTTAGCTTGTTGTCACTTCAAGACTCATGCAAGAGCCAAACGATACAACATACATTCATACCTTGGTTAGTTAAATATTTGTACAACATACACTCATTAATGAATTTTGAACTCTAAAGAAATACAAGATTATATATTTTTTATCCATACTAGATCACATACAAAAGTTGTATGGTGATTAGTCATGTTAGTAATATATGTAATCTCAACGAAATTATTCATTCAAAAGTTGTAAAAAAACCACAGTGCAAGATTATTTACCTAATGCGACTGAATATAATGATAGTCTTGTTGTGTTGAAAAACAACGAATAACCAAGAACCAAAGACAAACCTAGGAATACAATCACTAAAATGTCAATTTCGATTAGTGAACTTAAGTGCAACCTATTCAATGTCCTTAAATGTTAAGGATGTCTGACGCCACTTTCATGATAAATTCAATGCAAACTCGTGACTAAACTTCCTTTAGACAGTTTGACCACTTGAAATGAAAGTGGATGTTCAAGAGCAGATGTAAAATAGGCACAGTTGGGATGAAGAGAGTGAGTCGTCACCTCTACTTTATAAAGAGACATCTAATAAAGGCATTGTATAATATGAAATGAGAATTGTGGTTTACATTCCTTTGGTATTTTCTAATAGAAAATTGTTTTCTTTAAAAGATATTTTCCTGATTTCAATATATTTGAACCAAAATTCTTAGTTGTAAACTAGTTACTATCGTGAAATAAATAACATATAATAAACGGTTGATTGAACTTTGTGTTTTCATGTTGCTATAGTAATGGTGGAAATAGTGATAGCTTATCGCATAATACTTAGTAGTAGATACATCTAGATACAAAAGATTGTTTTCGTATATATACCAAATACTATTTATGAATAATAATGATTTTTAGTATTGATTGAAAATAAATATAGTTTTATTTTATTATGAATATTTGTTATAAATAAATTTGTAATGGTATTTGTTTTCATAACATTAGTGATGCATTAGCGATAGAAAACAAAGAAGTATCTAAAATTTAATAATTATTTTGGAATTATAGCGTAACGAACGGACCTTTCGACCCTCAAAAATTGACGTTAAATGTCCACTGTATTACGTGCCAAGCATTCAAGTGCCAAAAAGGCTGATCATTATGGAAAAGAAAGAAGATAAAATAGATATGAAGAAACTAAATAATCATACAATCTCACAACACAACGGAATAATATATATCAATCAATATAATTCATTGCAAAATCTTTTCCAAAATGATACACCAGAGTTATACTAATAAAATTCTACCTTAGGAAAGTTATAACAGCCTAGCCCTACATAACTGATACATAGATCATACATACATACACAACGAAAATAGATAATAACTAGCTAACGAAGAAGCCACCAGCTCTAGCACCTCCAACATGCAGGCGTGATAAACCTAGATCACTTGGCTTCTCATACATATTTGAGTACCCAAGAGTTTTAGGGAAAGAAAATAACACTCTGGGCCAGACATAGGCATGGTGTAAGTAAACTCAAACAACTGAATTATTTCTTTTATAACACCTTTAAATCAAAAGTATCTCGTAAGACCATGCCGCACATAAACATGGATTGGTTTTTACCTTATGATAACCAAAACACTTTCTATAGAAAATCCAGTGGTAGTATAATAATGTCTAACGGTTCGATTAAAATATGAATATAGGTAAAATGCTTGCATCTCACATTTCTATATAGTTAGGTACATCTAAAACCATAAAGGCACATGTTGGAGAATTGATACCATACCATCAAGGTCTGATAAGAACATCTTATAACCCTGCCACACAAGACCAACCTACCACTTGACTCGTAGTACCGAATATGATCACCACTTTGGGACTCGAAGCATACATGAGTAGATAGTAATTGATTTAGATTTGAGATGACCATACGCTGATAGGAGCGACACAAATAGGCCATACTGCATGCTCGATTTTTGTTATTTCCCAGTTGATGAGGTTTGAGACCACGTTTTATCTTTATTTATCACTTCCCACTTGGAATGCTATGCTGCCTCCTAGGCACTAAAGCAATGCTAGCATTAATCCATACAAGTTCGTTCTAGGACTAAATGTAACTGAAGGTGCTACTTCTATTACATCCTTTTGGGGGAATCCCTTCCAGGTTTAATATCAAATAACCCTTGCACTTCAAAGCTCTATCCTCAATCCCTTATTCTTTAAGACGTCATCAAGTCAAAATGCTTGAGTTAGATCAATGTGGTTTTCAAATAACATATCCGGTCCCGGTCTCTTTGAAACAACTTCCGATAGCTTTCGGTAAACTCAACCCTGGTTATTTAGGAAATAAGTAGACAGATGATAAGAGCGGAGATCACCTTCTAACGATTAGTGGATGGATTTATGTAAAGACCGAAAGATTTTCGGCTTCGAAGTTTGACACTAAAACGTTCACTGTATGGAGTGTTGAGGAATCGAGTGCCAGAAATACCAGACTGTCAGAGTAAGAAGAAAAAGACATAGAAGAAGAAGTAGAAAAACAACAGCAAAGAATCTCACAATCATAGCGGAACAAAATATAATATAGAAATAACACAATTTTATATAAAGAAAAATTGTAACTGTCATTATACATACAAGATATCAGAGTATAACAAATTCAGATAGTTACAATAACTTGTCCCAATACACTGACTATGCAGTCTATAGTACACAGCGGACTCTAATCAATACGTCTCCGCCATCCAGCTCATCTCCTAAGCTCCAACGTCCTAACCTGAAAATTTGTAATACTCGGTCCGACCTGAGCATTACAATAAAGTAGCACCTGAGTAAGGCTGGAAACCAGCGTTAGTAAACCAACTAAATTTGAAATACTAAAGTTATCAAAATTCTTTGAAACCAAGGTAACTCATACGAGGTTACGAGTTTTATCTGATTATAACCAACCGTTTTTTTCTTTTTAGAAATCCATTGATATTGAAATACTTTCAGGGTACACTTACTTATCTAATATAGTCAAACTTGTTTAGTTTATTCCATTCCAGCCTGTAAACTTTATAATCAAAACCGAAGGATTTCTAGTGATTTTTAAATCGAAGTGGTTCCGGATAATGCTGATATCCTGTCCCGGTCTATTCGAATCCAAGTGATAAATTTAAAGGGGTAAACTGTTTAAATAACAATTTACTAATTAGTGGTAATATTCAAATATGGCAATTTATTACACATGTTTATTTCAAATAAATATATCGTTATTTAATCCAAATATTTTAACTCGATTGGTCACTTTACGCCACAAACACGAATAATTGAATTAAATTTCCTATAAAATTTAGCTATGCTATAGATTGTTAACCATTTAACAGTTGTCGTAATATTTCGCACGTACGGCCTTTATTTTCTATTGAATAACCATATCCATTTATTTATGGATCCAAATTACTGTCAAACCAACAATTTATTGATAATAAATTATAAAATGTCGTCAATTTTAAAATTTTAAGTTAACTAATAATAGTAATATTAATTTCCATTAAATTGTAAAATATCACCGACTTTAAATACGGGTTTTGTAAGGAAATTAGATTTTTAGTTAAGGAAGAAAATATAAGCTACCATATAAATGTATGTATGTATAAATTCCATTACATCCCATTTTTTCATCTTCTCTTATTTTCTCTTCTTTTTCTTGTTCTCATTTTCTTTCTTATTTTATTCTATCTTAAGCCTCATCTTTCTATTTCCTTTTACTCTTATTTTTTTTCTTACTTTTCTTTTACTTTATATTTCTTTTTCTTTTTTCTTTTTCTGTTTTCCCACTTTCCTTAGCCCAAAACCGATCCTTCTCCTTCTTTTCCCTCTTTCCTTTTCTTTTCTTCTCCCTCACCTCTTTATTTTTGCAACTCCTTTGATCAATTTCTTATGCACTGAAGTGTGCACATTCATGGTCACCTATGACCATCTTGTACGTTGCCTACTCCTCCCACCGATCACCTACGATTCCTTTATCGACCAGGCCCCTTTGAAACTACAGCAAAGTCCTCAGTTCAAAATTTGGGTTGCTTGACCACTGTATCAAAAACCTGCGCCAACCAAAATACTTTGCCTCACCACCATGAACCACCGCCGACCATCAGATCTTGCCCATAGAATCGCCGCGACCTTCTTCATCTTCTCCCTCAAGGGTGCAGTCCGCTCCGTTTCCTATTCCTCACCATTGCTCAAAGACCAATTCCAATTTCATCCTCACCTTAAACCCTATATGGAGTTCGACTGGCCATCCCACCCATTAGAAAAATCACACATCATTTTTCCTAGTAGCTCCACCTTCCAACGCTTTTGCATGCCCGAAGCCCTGACACGAAAATGCTTGGATCACCAGAATTTCGAATACTTCCCAATTCCATTCAACTTCCTCTACCCCTCTCAATACACGATTTAAAACCCTCAAACTAAGCTTAAAAATCAAGTTTCTCAGGGCAAACACAAGCGTATAATCATTTGATTAAAACATGATACTCGAATTTTAGTCATTTTGAAATCGTTTGCTGTAAATAATATTTTCCTTCTTCTGCACTTAATGGAATTGAATGAAATAAATTTTAAAGCAATCTATACTTGGAATCAAACTACTTTTGTATTGAAATCAAAGCCTAAATCAAGATGGATAAGAAGATATTGAGTTTTGGAAAGGGATGGTTAACTGGTTTTGACTACATAGAGTATATATTTTCTCTATAACTGAAGCTTCCTCATATTTAATCCTTAATTTCTCACATATGTACCCAACAAAACATTCAATCCAGATCGAAATTCATTCACACGTAATTATATGCTTATAAGTATATATAACCAGTTGAAAAGGTAGGTGTTGTACTCACCGAGATGAACTGCTGCTTGCTTTCTTTAGTTTAGCTCCTGCTCTCTTTTTCTGTCTTGATTCCTTTAAAGTTTCAATGGAAGATGCTTGTATTTATATATATATATATATATATATATATATATATATATTTGTTTTATGAGGATGTTTAACTTGAATGCCATAAAGCAGTGATTTGTATCTGTATATATAGGGAAATGAGGTGTCTAAAGCAAGCTACAGGTTGAGATTTTACTTAATTGCTTTTACACTTTTATTTTATTATCTTTTTAAAGTTTGATTTGAACAATGTTTTTACCAAACTTGATATGTTTTTACCTTGATATGTTTTATTATATATTGAGAGGGTATGCATTTATGAGGTTGTCCCCTTGTATGTTTACATGCATATACATGAATTTACATGCAAATATATGTGTGTGTGTGTGTGTGTATATATATCCTTAGGCCAATATGTTTGCCTTTTCTATTTTTATAAAAATGTGTGTGTATATATAAACATACATGTATATCTCTACCTATATACTTTTTATTGTTATCATAAAGTTTGTGCCTTTCTTAGGGATATGTACACATTTATTTACAATCTTCACATTCACTATTATATACATATACATACGCTTTTGTATGTCTTGTCATCACATAAATATTTATGTTTATACCTTTATGCAAGTGTCCATGTTCATTACTTTATATTTCACCCACACACACACATATATATATACATATACACGTATATATATATATATATATATATATATATATATATATATATATATATTTATGAACGTCATTCACTTGTATGCATTTATATTTATATATAAATATATTCTACCTTGAATTTTGAAGGTGGAGTTTATATATATATATTATTTATTTTCTATAAGATCTATCCTATCCTAAGATTTTATAATTCAATATTTATTAAAGTTTTTAAGTCAATTTACATATATATAGATATTTAAATTATTAGAAATTTATTTGTTCGTCATATAAAATCAATATTTCAATAATAAATCATTTAATCTTACAATTAACACACGTCAAAAATTCAGGTCATTACAACTTCCTTATCATTTATCCTAGAATAAAACGAATTTTTACGTACAGTTTAGCACCGCCGACGGTATCTCTACCATATAATTTTCATGTTTCTCTTAGACATTTCCAAAATTATATTTTGGTCCAGATTTAGATAGTCAGTTATTTAACTATCAAATAAACAAATATTGGAACATTGATTCAGTTCCATATGAGATCCAGTTGGCTTTTATTAATTAATCTTTAATTAATAAAATCACTTTATAAACTTGATCAAAAGATCTCTACACAACACTATTCCCAAATCCTTACTTCCCCATTTTACTTGGAAAATATTTATAGTTATCTTGGGGGTATAAGTATATTATCAAAACATTTGGGAACCTCCTCCTTTCAAATTTCTTTCTGAAAACGTTATTTACTATAAGTCGATCCACTTATCCTTTATAAAGGTACCCCTTTAAAAGCTCCCTTCACATTTAAGTACCTTTATAAATTTTAAAAATCAATTCATAAAACAGTTTTATAAGTCTATAAATTAACTTACAAAACCTCTTTACATACCTTTAAAATCATTTATAAAACATTTTCCTATTTAAAAATCCTTTGATTAAGAAAAATCCTTTACGAAATATCTTTTTGGAGAACTCATCCTTTTAAATCACTTTAAATAAACCTTTCTACATTATAAAACCCATTTTTATAAACAAGCTATTATTTATAAATACCTTTATAAAATAGTAATTTAACTTGTAAAATCATTTATAAACCTTAACACCAAACTGATTAAAGAATTGAAATTAATTCAAAACCATATTTTATAGTCTCAAAAGGAGGCTTAGTTGTCCCAATGGTAGTAATTTAAGTTACCATTTAACATCAATTTCATTTTTAAGTCACTTAACCATTTATTTACATAAGTCAATATATATGTAAATGCAATTCATATCCAAATCAGGTAATGACTTGTCAATACAACTCAACTAGCATATACATGTCCAAATAACATAATGCAGGATAGTGATTTGTCCTTCTAAGTAGATGTCCAAATAATTCACTACTTATAGCAAAATGAGAATTTATTCTAATAAGCTTATTTCCACATAATAAACAATTACATTATAGCCGAATGAGGATTTATTCAAGTATCATGTGTCCAAACAATCAAACAACAAACTTATAACAGAAAAAGGATTTATTCTGCTAACACATGTCCACACAATCAAACCCTTTACATAATTTAATCACAATTGTTTGTCTACTTAACTGTATCAACATTTGAATCCCTTTTGTTCAAACCATCTTTAGAAAGAAGACGTTCCCTTAAAATAGTATGATTCTCGAGACAAAGGATTTAAAACTTAAAACTCCCTTTTAAAATGATTAAATATAAATTAAAATCTTTATTAGATCATAATTAGTTTTTATTAAATTTTAACATAATGTAATTATAAATTAATAAATAATTAAACCTTTATTAAATAATTTATTGGTAAATTAAACCCATAACAAATCCTTTATTAATTATTAAATAATAATTTTAAACTTTATTAATAATTAACTATCAGTTAATCACAATTAATTAATTAAATAATCTTAATTAAAATTTAAATAATAAATTAAACCTTTAATGAATAATTATTTTAAACTAAAACCTTAATTAATTTATCACTAAAAATAATTAAACACTTGATTAATTAAATAAATAAATAATTGACTATATATTTGATTAGTAATTAATTAAAACTAAATTATCTATTAAGTCATAATTAATTAAAAATTAATCTTACCTATAAAGGATAATTAACTTGTAACTTATATTTATCTAATTAAGATTAATGAACCTTGTTTAATACTTAATTAATTATTAATTACTAAGCTTAATTAATTAAAAATTATTTATTAAAACTTAATTAACTTCCTAAAACATTTTTAGCAAGCTTATAAAAATTTTCCAAAATAATTTTAAAGTATGAAACTGATTTTTTAAAAAAAAAACAAACTTTTATCGAAATTACATCCATAACGATTATTGCTATGGATATCATACTTACAAATGTTTCAACTTTTCTCTTTGGAAACTTCATACTAGAAAGCTTATTAATTTTTCAAAACAAAAAATAAATAATTTGAAACCAAGTTTCTAACTTTTTTAATCGATTTTGATTACAAACCAAAATTCATACTCTTCACAAAGGATTCTCCATCGATAACCAAATCTAATTGTTATCTTTTATTTGCACAACAACCATATAATTATGTCCATAACAACTTATTCATACCACAAATCCAAAAAACAGGATCATACTTTTACATCATTCACTAAATATATACTTCACATTCAAGCACACACTAACTTAACCATATTCATTCACATATATAAGCAACATACATATGCATCCAACCCATACAATAATCCAACCATACAACATTATATATATAACCATATAACCAACATATGTATAAAAGAATATTTTTTCTCAAAAATTTAAAAATTTACTCACCAAAATTTTGCCAAACTCTTTTGAAAAGATGAAATACTTTAGAACTTGCAAAGCATGGAAAACCAAAAAAACAACTCGAAAATGGGTCATCTTCCCCCTGATTCTTGGCCATGTTACTCTCAGAATTTGGAAAAGTGATTAAAAGAAAGGTTCTTGGAAATTGTTTTCTCTACCGTTTAAAAATATAATAACTCAATTTGGATTTTTTTGAGGGAGGTATGGTCAAAAGAAGGTGAGGTTTTTTCAGACTTGAAAATATAGGTCCGACAATAGTTCTGAAAAAAATGAGTCTAGACACAGCTGAGCTCAAATTTTAAAGAAGTGACACAAATAAAAGTTGTAGCCACTCAAATTTTACACATTTTTAAAGAAAAAAAAAATCCTCCATTTGGACTAGAGATGAGAAAAATATGATATGAGGAAAAGGTGGAAAAATGAAAGACTAGAAGGGTATTTACAAACAAGAGAAAAAAGAGAGTTACCTATCCACCCTTGTACTTCTACCATCTACATTGTTTTGCCACCTCAACACCCTCCACCACATATACCATTTTAGCTCGCATAGCCTCCCTTCCCATCATATTAAAGCAAACATACATCTAAACCTCTTGTACTTGATGTTCAAACATGTTTCATTGATGTGATGTTTACTTTTACTAAACTTTTATACTATATTATCTTTAATGTGTATACATATACATATACATACATATACTTATCTATGTATATATACATGAATACATACATATCCTAACTTGTTTTCGAATTTAATTTGTATATCTGTACAAAAGGGTTCATAACATTTTCGATAACTTTCAGTCGATGAAAAGTCAAAAATTTGGTCACATTTTCTGTTTTTCATCGAAGAAAATATTTTTTAAACTAAATTTGAAAAATATTTCACCATCACTATCTATTATTTAAAATATTTTAATTTAATTATAAATCCTATTATCTGAATATTTAAAATTAATTGAATATTTGCAAATCAAAGTAGTGAAATTCCAGGTCGTTACATATGGACTAGGGCATATGTTTGCTAAATAATTCATTAATCGTATGATTGATAATAAAATGACACTAGTGAATTGTATGTCAAGAGATTAAGGGCGAAGCACCATGAATGACAAAAGAGTTAATGAGCTCATTGGGTTGATGCATGTAGAGGTCTATTTGTACTAAAACGGATCCACTTACTTCTTTAAAGTCACCGATGAACAGTGATAGATATAAACATGTATATTTGATGCATATGTAGTATAACTTTGATATGTTAATAAAATTTAAAAATAAACATAAAACGTAACATGGTAAGAAAATAAAGAAATTCGATTTGATTGAATATGTGAGTATATTGGAAAGGCTTCCAAATGTACCCAAAAATGAATAAAACTCAATCTTAAAGTCACTACTCTCTGTGACATATAATGATGAATGGATAAGGAGTAATCAGACTTTGTTGGATAAAATATGATTAATTATCAATGAAGTTGATTTAACTTCGTTCTATAAGGATGCGTACTTAAGAGTAAGTACATATATTAAATTTAAATTCATTTAAAAAGCATAGTTTATGAGATCATATTCATATAAGATATGAACTTTGTGAGGACCCAACTTATTGACCCATAGAAATTAACACTAGTATGTAATGACCCGTAAATTTTGATAATTAAATTTGTTAGCTTAATAGGGTTTTAGTAATTAAATATTGAAAGAAATAGAAATTGAGTTGGAATCTATTGCAATAAATCTAAATAAAATATTACATTAATGTTAATTAAGGTAATATTTGGAAATAATGTTAATGTTATTCATAATAGAAAAATTTGTTGAATCAAAAGAATGGAAATAAAGAATTATTAATTTAAAACTTAATAAATGGATAAATTATAATTAAATGAAATTTAATATTTAATTATTACATTAAAAGGAATTTAGATGAAATTTGAGAATATTAATGTAATGGATCATGAACTAATTGTAAATCTCATCCATTTGATAATAGTTTATTGAATAATGACTTCAAAATCAAATAAATGATTTATTGGAATTTCAATGGATAATTAGTGAATCTATAAAAATTGAAATTTAATTACGGTAATGGATAAATCAACTAACTTTGAATTGATATCTAAGTTTGTTTAAATTATTATCATCGTTTAAGAAATCAAAAATGATGAAATCTGTGAATTTTTAAATTGAATTAAAAAAGCGATTTAATTTAATTTAATTAATTGACTGAAAAATAGCCATTTTGGCCATTGACCCAGATTTCGACAAAACAAGTTTCATCGGATCTGTAACGGTGAATTATTGTAGGATTTCAAGTTTCGTATCAATCGGACCTGTCGTTTGATCGCACGGACTCGAAACGCTTATAAATCAATTTAATTGAAATCAATTGGAATCAATTGGAATCAATTTGAAATAACTTGATTTTATGGAATTTGGACTTGAAAGCTATTCCATTGATTTTAAAATATTATAGAACATCTATTTTGATATTTGGTTTGACACATTTATGTTCCGGAGTCGAAATGGGCTTTTCGAGTCGTTATCGCTCAATCTTTCCGAACCAATCAAGCCCATTTGTTTCTACTATGTTCTGCCTATATATATGTTATTATAAACCCTAGTAGTCTTTCTTTTCTCATTTCTGTACATACGGAAATTTCTGTTGCTCCTCTTTCTAATGGCAGACAAAATAGAAATTTCCAATTGCAATTTCAAATCAAATTCAAAGCCAAAATTTCAAACTCCTCAAACAACATCAAATTTTATATCGATCTAAAGCTCTCGATGAGCACATCGCAGATTTGATATTCTCTATCTGTTCTGAAGCTCAATTTGTCCAGAAATTAAAGAACTGTTCGCGGCCGTTCGTTGACCATTGATGAACTTTGACGGATCGACAAATCGTTGGTACCGGGGCATAAAGGAGACCGAGCGTAACCCATCGGATTGGTTTGTGCATCAAGATGACGGCTAGATTTGGCGTTAAAATTCGCCTAGGCTTTGAAGCAATCAGCGACGACAACTTAATTTGGAGCATCGATTGGCATCGAGGGTGGTCAGGTGGGTGCCACAGGCGAAGGCGACAGGCGGCAGACGATCGGCGCGGTCGCCATAGGCTGTGAGGCGCGTGCGTCGGCAGATTGCATGGCGGTGGGTCGAGAAACGCTGTAGCATCTTAGGGTTTATGGGTAACAGGAGAACGGAAACGAAGGTGACGTGGCAAGTGATGGGTAGGAATATTTATTTCTTCTATTTTAATTTAAAATTGGAAATTCCAAACAGTCTAATCACAATAATTTTCGCATACGAGGTCTGTTTCACGTCTGGCTTTCTCCGCTAGGTTCGTATTGGAATTCCTGACATTTTGGCGCAAGTTTGGACGGATTTTGAGACTGTTTGAATTTTAGGTTTAAATTGGATTTAAATTAAATTTAAATTCAAAAGGTGAGTATTTTAATCCACTCACAGCTTCTAAAATTTCTTATGTTTGTTAAATTGATTTATGATGTGATTTGAAATTTATTTGTGGCTGTTTGGCACATTTTTAATCATCATCTCAATTAAATTGAATTTATTGAATTAAATTGTTATTTAATTTATTATTGCATATAAACTGCCCGTTGAATTGTTATTTAATTTATTATTGCATATAAACTACCAGTTAAATTGTTATTTAATTTATTATTGAATATAAACTACCAGTAAATGCTTGTTATTTATTATCTATTCTATATTGCTGCTATTGATTGAATCAGATGCCGATTGTGATAAATGTTTGATGATTGATATCAGATGAATGGATGTTGTATTTTATATTGTTATAAATGGCTGGTTGTTATGGATTTTTATTTTTTGGGATTGCGGTTTGAAATGATATATAACTATATTTATATTTTAAATTACGGATTGAAATGATAAAATATCCTTATCACTTGACCACAGGATAGAAATTTTTTTATACAGACACCGTGGTCTACATATATAAAAATAATTTCAAATTTATTTCTATGGTTTTGGAAAGAAATACATGGTTTTATGTAAATGTTGATTTTAGATATTATACAAATGTTATTTTATTCTTGATTTAAGCCATGTATATATGTGTTTAATATAAAATAAGTTATTAATAAAGTTTGACTTTATTTAAAAATATAATATGGTTAAGTATTTATTTAAAGTATATCTTATATAGAATTTATAATGATTTCAATAAATTAAGGTTGAAAGATAAATTGGAAATTGATTTGAAATTGTATTTAATTGAGAATTTCATTTAATAGAAGATCGATTTGGGACTCACTGAGTTTGAGATTTTAAATAATGTGATTTCTAACTTAATTTTTGTTTGAGATTATATAAATGAATATATCAAGTTTGAATAAAGTGTGGGAAATATTCAGTTATTTGAAATTGGAATTTATTGGAATGATATTGGAATTATTGAGTAAATATTTCAAAACTAAATAATAGTGAACTGAATTTGATATATATATATATATATATATATATATATATATATATATATATATAGGGTTAACAAATTTAATTTTGAAGTATTGAGTATTGAGAGCTTCGAAATCTATTGAAATGGTTTATTTGGAGGTTCAAATCTATATTTTAAGTTGATATAAATCGAGGTGGTTTATTGAAAATTGAAAGTGAGTTGAAAGTTATGAATTGAGATTTAATTTAAAGTGAATACAATTGTGAAGTCGATGAAATTATTTTAATTTATAAAGTAAAGTTTAAATTTAAACTATTTTATTTTATATATAGTTTGGATATCCAAACCGTTTAAGTAGTGGAAGTTATGGTTTAGAAGCTATGAAATTCAAGGTATTATGTTTTGAAATGTTATATTTCAAGCGATTGGTTTTGAAATATTATAATTTTGAAAGTGTTATGGTTTTAGAAAGGATATTGGAAATAAAATGATATCATATTGATTTGGTTTTTAGAAAGGCAATGATATATTAGTCTTAAAGCATAAACTATTTTGAAAATGACCGCGGTGTTATAATAACGTTTGGTTGTTAAAGAGACCGGGATCGGAAGTTGTCATACTCTCTGCGAACCCCAAAACCACTTTAACAACCGTGTACGTGGTAGAGGTTCCAGAATGAAGAAGGATGGTGGCGACGTTCCTTTGAGGTATATACGTGGACCCAACTCCCGTAAATTGGCATAAGGTGGCTAAAACAGAAACGATTCCGGGCCAGTGAGGTTGCCCCTCTTATTGGACACACTCCTTCTATACCATTCTATTACTTTGTGATTGATTGGTTCCCTTTGATTTTTTTAGGGTGTGGATCGAGGTGGGCGGTAGTGGCTACTATGTGTCACCACCAGTTCGAATAGCAATTGGTATGTCTACCCAGGCATTGCCTCGTTGTACCATGTCACCTACCCTAGCGCGCCTTGTAAGATTTTGGATTTCCCCCGTAGCGGTGGAATATTTAGGATTGTCTCCCGATCTAGAGATGCATTGATACTGGATGGACTACTGGGACTATCACGTGCTAAGGTGGAAAATGTAAAGCCTTAATGCTACTTAAAAGTAAGTTTATTTTACTAATAGACATTATTATAATAGCGTATATTACTGCATAGTAAATAGTTTAACGGATCCTTAGGAGATGTGAATTCCGAACATCTCTTAAGTTACTGCACTCATGTTTGACCCTGGACAGGAGATGTCAAATCCCGTAAACATCTCAGACTCCGTTTCACTCATATTGTTTACCATTGATTTAACTTACATAAGATCTTTTAGTTCTGACTCGAGTGTTTTGTCTTTTCAATTCACTCGGGACAGCCTGAGAATTACAAGATTTGAAGACTTTATTTCTGAAGAACGAAGATGAAGATTTGTATTACTATTATTTACTATATCACTCTACTACATTTATGTTGTTTCGCTGCATTGTTATTTATTATTCTCTGGTATGTACACTCTGATTCTGTGTTGTATAAGTATAATCAAATGTTTTTGTAAAACAGCTTCATGAACTGTTATTTGATTATTATATTTTGTCATTCCGCTATGAGATTCTATTTTTTTATTTCTTTCTTTGTTTTTCTTATTTACCCCAATAACAATCCACCCTTCTGTATGGTTTGAGTCTGATGTGTGTGGTTTATTATCGATTTAAAGCATATAAAAAGGTGGATGTTACATCTGGTATCAGAGCTTTGGTTTAGCGATAAACCTTAGCTTGTGGGGTCTGACTCTTTATTAATAGGGCAGTAATACCCTATGATGTGTCGCTGAGTGTATATATATGAGATAGCGTATTTGTTAGTGTTCTAAAGAGGTTTTGATATTGTGTTGATTTGTTCCATTTTGTATTTATAAATTCTGCTTGGTGCATAGGACGCTATGACATCAATAGGGATTTCTAAACACTTAATAGGACAGACCGACACAATATTTCTTTTGAATATAAGTAAATAATTTTGCCTATTGTATATTTCTATATATAAAATAATAATTTTATAAATGATATATTTGGCCGTAATATATATTTGTTGGTTGGTAGCGAAGTTTATAAATATTGGTGGTAAAACAAAATTTACAATAAAATAAATTAAAAGTAAAGTAAATGGGAATAAACTGGAAATTTAGAACTCAAGTTCAGGGGTATTTGAAAATTTCTTTCACATGATTTTGGAATTTAATAATAATATTATTAGAAGTATTTTCTGATATAAATATTTCAATATAATTTGAAAGAATTGTTTTAAAGAAATTTTGGAAGGAAATAAGTTCTGCACTTCCCTCTCTGTCGCTGGAAAATAATTTCGGTAATGAGTGCATGCATCATCGGCATTCATTTTCGAGTTTCGAAGTGGGAAGACCATTGTAGTAGTTTACTGCAGATTTATTTTGATAAACTAATATAAATTTTAAACTGTTTTAAATATAATTGGATATATAAATTGTAAGTGTATACATCTATTTATTATTTTACAATGATTTAAAATTTAACCCGGTATTTAGTTCTTAAGTTTCCATTAATTAATAGTTTCAATTACTGTAGTGAAACGGAATGTAACTAATTAATAATTGGAACCTCTAATTAAAATAAGAGATTAAATGCTAGGTTATAAATGAAACTTCAGAAAAGTTGAAATATGTAACCTATAAAACAAAGAATATTATTTTTGAGCATTAAGTTTATTAAAAGAAATAAGATGAACTTGTATAATTTTCAATTACATTCTTAAAAAGCATATATATATATATATATATATATATATATATAACTTACCAAAAGATGTAAAAGTTGAAATGTCTAATAAGAAAATGTAATAGAATATTATACACGTAAAACTTAAATAATGAGAGTGTTTAATAAAATTTATTTTATAAATAAGAAATTTGACATGGAAATAGTTATAAACTTGAGTCAAAATTTTATTACTACTAATTAAATGAAACAGGAAATGAGTAATGTAAGTAAAGATTTTGAACTTAAGCTAATATTGGAACTATTTATCTTTAAAGTAAATAAATGAAATTAATTAGTGAACACACGAATGTAATACAATAAAAAGAAAATTTACATGACATGAATAAATGAAAATAAACGGAAAATTGTAAGAATTTAAATGTAAAGTAAAAAGATAAATCATTATATAAAAAAATGGAATGAAATGATAAATGTTATGAGATGAAATTAATAAGAATGAATTTAATTTATTGTTTGAAATTGTTGTTTGTTTGGTTTATGGTTGTTTGGGCAAGGATACTTTAAAATTGTTTAGATGTATGAATAATCTATTTAGTTTCATCTAAGACTGTTGAGTAAATGGTGCAATTAACTCTTTAAAATCCCATTTTATATAATTATTAACTCTTTTTGGATTATATAAGTGAAATACAGGTTATCGAAGCAATTGCTACTGCTTTCGGTTTCATAATATAAGAGCTGTTTGCCCGACAAATAGGTATGTTCACGTATTACGGTTTTATAGCGCTATTATATTGTTTTTCCCGTGTGGGATATATTATTCTGAGATATTGTGATATATATTGTTATATTTGATATTTTATTTTCTCCCGAGCCTCCCCGTACAAAGGAGACTCTACCGAAGTTTTCCGTAAATTTTGGACTCAAAAATTTTTGAAAATGTTTTCCAAACCATATTAATTCAAGCATCAAAGATTTGATGGTTATAAATTGGTATATTTTATTTAAGTTAATTAATTTTGTAAAATTATTTGTCTATAAAGTTAATATTTTGAATAAGATATATTAACTACTTAATTCCTTCTTTTCCCTCCTTTTTATTTTTTGGGGACGAAAAGTTTTGAGTGGGGGAGAGTGTAACGACACGTAAATTTTGATAATTAAATTTGTTAGCTTAATAGAGTTTTAGTAATTAAATATTGAAAGAAATAGAAATTGAATTGGAATCTATTGCAACAAATCTAAATGAAATATTACGTTAGTGTTAATTAAGGTAATATTTGGAAATAATGTCAATGTTATTTATAATAGGACAATTTATTGAATTAAAGGAATGGAAATAAAGATTTATTAATTTAAAACTTAATAAATGGATAAATTGTAATTAAATGAAATTTAGTATTTAATTATTACGTTGATAGGAATTTAGATGAAATCTGAGAATATTATTGTAATGGATCATGAACCAATTTTACATTTCATCCATTTGACAATAATTTATTGAATATAGAATTTAAAATAAAATAAATGATATATTGGAATTTCAATAAATAATTAATGAATCTATAAAAACGGAAATTTAATTACGGTAATGAGTAAATCAATTAACTTTGAATTGATATCTAAGTTTGTTTAAATTATTGTAATCGTTTAAGAAATCAAAAATGATGAAATCTGTGAATTTTTAAATTGAATTGGAGAAAAGCGATTTAATTAATTTAATATTAATTTAATTAATCAACTGAAAAATAGCCATTTTGGCCACTAACTCGGATTACGACGAAACTAGTTTCATCAAATCCGTAACGGTGAATTATTGTCGGATTGCAAGTTTCGTATCGATCGGACTTGTCATTTGATCGCATGAACTCGAAATGCCTAGAAATCAATTTAATTGAAATCAATTGAAATCAATTTGAAATACCTTGATTTTAGCATAACTTCTTCATACGATGGAGTTTGAACTTCAAACCCGTTCCATTGATTTTAAAATATTTTAAAACATCTATTTTGATATATGGTTTGCCACACTTTCGTACGGAGTCAAAACGGGCTTTTCGGGTCGTTGTCGCTCAATCTTTCCAAACCAATCAAGCCCATTTGTTTCTATTATGTTCTGCCTATGTATATGTCGTTATAACTAGCAGTCTTTCTATTTCTTATTTCTGTGCGTACAAAAATTTCTGTTGCTCCTCTTTCCAATGGCAGACAATACAAAAATTTCCAATTACAATTTCAAATCAAATTCAAAGCCCAAATTTCAAACTCCTCAAATAACATCAAATTTTATATCGATCTGAAGCCCTTGACGAGCGCATCTCATATTTGATATTCATTTTCCGATCCAAAGCTTAGTTTGTCCAAAAATCGAAGAACTATTCGTGGTCGTTCGTTGACCGTTGATGAACATTGACGGATCGACAAATCGTTGGTACCAGGGCGTAGAGGAGACTAAGCGTAACCCATCGGAGTGGTTTGCGTATCAAGATGATGGCTTGATTTGGCGTTAAAATTCTCCTAGGGTTTGAAGCAATTGGCGGTGGCGGCTTAATCTAGAGCATCGATCGGCATCGGGGGTGGTTAGGTTGAGGCCACAGGTGGAGGACGATCGGCGTAGTCGTCGTGGGCCGTGACGCACGTGCTTCGGCAGATCGCAATAACTTTCGCATATGATAGGTAGGTATATTTGTTTCTTCAATTTTAATTTAAAATTTGAAATTCCAAGCACTCTAATCACAATAACTTTCGCATATGAGGTCCATTTCACGCGAGGTTTTCTCCGCTAGGTTCTTATTGGAATTCCAAACATTTTTGTGCAGATTTGGATGGATTCTAAGACTGTTTGAATTTTGGATTTAAAATGGATTTAAATTAAATTTAAATTCAAAGGTGAGTGTTTTAACCCACTCACAGCTCTTAAATTTATTTTATTTGTTTAATTGATTTATGATGTGATTTGAAATTTATTTATGGATGTTTGGCACATTTTTAATCATCATCTCAGTTAAATTGAATTTATCGAACTGAATTATTATTTAATTTATTATTGCATATAAACTGCCAGTTGAATTGTTATTTAATTTATTATTGCATATAAACTGCTAGTTAAATTGTTATTTAATTTATTATTGAATATAAACTGCCATTAAATGCCTATTATTTATTATCTGTTTTATATTGCTGCTATTGATAGATGCTGATTGTGATAAATGTTTGATGATCGATATTTGGTGAATGGATGTTGTATTTTATATTGTTGCAAACGACAAGTTGTTACGGATTTTTATTTTTCAGGATTGTGGTTTGAAATGATATATAACCATATTTATGTTTTAAATTACAGATTGAAATGATAAATATCTGTATCACTTGACCATAGAATAGAAAATTTTATATACAGACACCGTGGTCTATATATATAAAAATAATGTGAAATTGATTTATATGGTTTTGGAAAGAAATACATGGTTTTATATAAATATTAATTTTAGATATTATACAAATGTTATTTTATTCTTGATTTAAGCCATGTATAAATGTGTTTAATATAAAATAAGTTATTAATAAAGTTTGATTTTATTTAAAAATTTAATATGGTTAAGTATTTATTTAAATTATATCTTATATAGAATTTGTAATTATTTCAATAAATTAAGGTTGAAAGATAAATTGGAAATTGTTTTGAAATTGTATGTAATTGAGAATTTTATTTAATAAAAGATCGATTTGGGACTCATTGAATTTGAGATTTTAAAGAATGTGATTTCTAACTTGATTTTTGTTTAAGATTATATAAATGAATATATCAAGTTTGAATAAAGCGAGGGAAATATTCAGTTATTTGAAATTGGAATTTATTGGAATGATATTGGAATTATTAATTTAATATTTCTAAACTAAATAAGTAAACTGAATTTGACATATATATATATATATAGGCTTAACAAATTTAGTTTTGAAGTATTGGATATTGAAAGCTTTGAAATCTGTTGAAATGGTTTATTTGGAGGTTCAAATCTATATTTGAAGTCGATATAAATTAAAGTGGTTTATTGAAAACTGAAAGCGGGTTGAAAGTTATGAATTGAGATTTAATTTAAAGCGAATAAAATTATGAAGTCGAGGAAATTATTTTACTTTATAAAGTAAAGTTTAAATTTAACCATTTAATTTTATATACTGTTTGGATATCCAAACCATTTAAGTGGTGGAAGTTATGGTTTAGAAGCTATGAAATTCAAGGTAATATGTTTTGAAAGGTTATATTTCAAGCGATTGGTTTCGAATTATTATAATTTTCAAAGTGTTATGGTTTTAGAAAGGATATTGGAAATAAGATGATATCGTATTGATTTGGTTTTTAAAAAGGCAATGGTATCTTAGTCTTAAAGTATAAACTATTTTGAAAATGACCGTGGTGTTATAATAACGTTTGGTTGTTAAAGAGACCGGGATCGGAAGTTGTCATACTCTCTACCAACCTCGAAAATCACTTTAACCACCATGTACGTGGTGGAGATTCCAGAATGAAGAAGGATGGTGGCGACGTTCCTTTGAGGTATATACGTGTACCCGACTCCCGTGAGTTGGCATAAGGTGACTATAACAGAAGCGATTCCGGGCCAGTGTGGTAGCCCCTCTTATCGGACACACTCCTTCGATACCATTCTATTACCTTGTGATTGATTAGGGCCCTTTGATTTTTTTTTGGGGTGTGGCTCGAGGTGGTCTATAGTGGCTCCTACGAGTCACTACCAGTCCGGATAGCAATTGGTATATCAACCGTGTCATTGCCTCGTTGTGCCGTGTCAACTACCCTAGCGCGCCTTATACGATTTTGGATTTCTCCCAAAGCCCGTGGAGTATTTAGGGTAGTCTCCCGATCTGGAGATGCGTTGATACTGGATGGACTACTTGGACTACTACGTGTTAAGGTGAAAATGTAAAGCCTTAAAGCTATTTAAAAGTAAGTTTATTTTACTAATAGACATTATTATAATAGCGTATATTACTACATAGTAAATAGTTTAAAGGATCCTTAGGAGATGTGAATCCCGAACATTTCTTAAGTTACTGCACTCGCGTTTGACCCTGGATAGGAGATGTCAAATGCCCTAAACATCTCTGATGCCGTTCACTCATATTATTTACCATTGATTTAACTTACATAAAACCTTTTAGTTCTGATTCGAGTGTTTTGTCTTTTCAATTCTCTCAGGTCAGCTGAGAATTTTAGGATTTGAAGACTTGATTTCTGGAGGACGAAGACAAAGATTTGTATTACTATTATTTACTATATCACTCCTCTACATTTATACTGTTCCGCTGCATTGTTATTTATTGTTCTCTGGTATATGTGCTCGATTCTGTGTTGCATAAGTATAATCAAATGTTTTTGTAAAACAGCTTCATGAACTGTTATTTGATTATTATATTTTTTATTCCGCTGTGAGATTCTGTTTTGTTTTATTTCTTTCTCTGGTTTTCTTATTTACTTCAATAACAATCCGCCCTTCTGTATGGTTTGAGTCTGAAGTATGTGGTTTATCGTCGATTTAAATCATACAAAAATGTGGATGTTTCATAGTGCATCCACGGTACTCATGTGCTGCAATTCCAAGTGACGCAAAGGTAGATTGTCAAGGGTAGAAAGAAAATGAAGGAAGAACAGAATCTTACTCGAATTGAATATATTATTTCAATATGCAATCTTTACAGTGGAAAATCTTTTAAAACATATATCAGATTCTAACCAAGATTTAACTTAGATAGTTTAATACACTTGTCCTTACATTCGCTGAAAAACAAACAAAACACAATGCAGCGGAAAACAGAATATGCCCATACATTGATGAAGATCTCCAGCTCTCCGCTGGAAATCCCAAGCATCTTCAGCTAATCCTAAAACTAGTCGGATCTAAACCAGGTATAAAGATACTCGAATCAGTCTGGCAAACAGCATGAGAAACAAGTATCTTAAATGATAGTGTAATAGATCAGAGATTGGTGACAAAACCTTTTAAAAAGAAAGAGTATCCCATAAGACCACGCCACACATGGACATGGATGGGTTTTTACCTTATGATAACTAAAACATTTTTATCCAATCATTTGATAATTTTTAATGACATTCTTTGAAAATAATTTTCATGTAGACATATTCAAATAGCCAAAATCGTTACAATTATTGAATTCCAGCATACTAGGCTCTACAACTAAAATCACAAGCTCATATTGGAGAATGGATTTCCAACAAAAGACCAAGTAAGGGACTACCTTCTCACATTACCTCTCTAGAGGAATGTACTAAGGTCCAACTAATGGTCCTCTACCAACAAGAAACCGACCTACCTCTAACTAGAAAGTACCGAATATGTCATCACCCTGGTCATTACTGACCTATAAGAGGTCTTTAACAGCACAATAATTTAAACTCAAACGTTATAGCGGGTAGAAATATATCCAGAAGGGATGATCATACCCAAATGGTTCCAACCACATAACCTTGCTACATCTACCATATATTAGCCATTTTCAGGTGTGAGGCCTGAGGTAATGATTACCTTTCATATAGAATATCAACTTTCCACTTTGAATGCCACATTTTCATTCCATAATCATACAATTGATTTCTACAAACGCATAACTCCTGAGCTTTTACGTCTCAGGAAAGGTTGTTAAGCGAAGAGAATCGCCTTCGCCACTACTAAATAGATGATATGTTTTATAGAGATTAATCAAAGTGATTAAGAATGCAACGTAAGATATTCATCCATACAAGTTGTCCAAGAACATAACAAACCGAAGGAACTTCTCCAACCACATCCTATTTTGGAAATCACCCTCGGGATAAGTGGAGATTAGTCCTTGCAAATCTAAAATTTTCATAACAGAACACTGCAGCCACCATATGGTAATTTCCCTGAGGGTCTAGTGGCAAGTAGCCCTATATCATGAGGATCTTCATCTTCAATGACCTTTGTCTTCAACATGTTTTACTTCGAAAATGTAAATCGGTTCGAAGTAGTTTTCAGATAGGAACCACCCAAATTTGATCTCGGTCTCTTCGAAATCCAATCATCATTAAAAATATGAATATGTGTACACATGATTTGTTACGCCTCTTTTCGTTTTAGCTGGTTAATCAAAACCCTTTTAACTTTGGAAATATTCAGGTCGTTTACTTAGGAAAATTTAATTCCTAATCTAACAAAAATTTCATCTTTTTTAAACATGTCTTAACTGAGTCAAAAACAATGTTATTTAAGACATCATTTAGTGTAAACCCAAACTGGTTATATTGAGTAAAAGATTAGACTAATCATACCTAGATTAATTTTCGTATTCAACTCGTACAATTTATGGAATAACGGTGAAATCACCTTTTAAATTCATGAAAATAGTACAAATTCCCTCTTCGTAACTTAATACAAAGTTTGACCACATTGTTTCTTATACTAACCTTGTTTTTTTTTTTATTCTGGAAAAACTTAAATTTGATTTTTTTTTAGAATATCTAGGCTTTCCTTTCGATCTGTTCCACTCTTGGCATAAAAAGAGAACAGAGAGGCCAGGTAAGTTTAGGCCAGTGCTCTATTCCTAACATTGGCTACATACCTCGTTTTCCTTTTTAGATCTTACTGGTGGGACAAATGTACTAGTCATTTCCACATACTCGGATTATTATTACATTCCATACTTTTTAAGGAACAATTCCAATTATTGTTTAAGTGTTATAAACAATTTCTATTAACCATTTATTTAAACTCTTATTAAAACTTCCAAGTCATCTTTGAAATACTAGAATGTTTATTTAAAGACGTTTGTAAAAGATTCGAGAAAGAATAGTTAAGTTTAAATCCATATTTCTAAAGTTTATCAAAAATATTGTAGAAAAGTGCTATGGATAGTGTTTTAGAAGCTTATTTTATTAAAACAATTTTTGTATCATTTGAAAATCCATATTTATGACTCAAATCTCTTTTAAACATTTTAACATATTTATCAAATTTATTATATTTTTAAATATTTAAAAATATGCATTTTGAAGAATTTTACACTTAGGCCACTTAACTGCAAAAGCGCGATTCCCCTAAAATTTTGTTTGGTCATATCTTAAAATTTACTAGATAATTTCTTTCCTTTTATTTTTCATTTGAAAACTATGGTTATATCCAAAAAATTCTTATTTTAAAGATTTCCAATTCCATTTCTATCCTGTACATTCATTTAACTTTTCTGGTGTGAAAATCGCGAACTACTATTATGCGACACGCATTATTTTGGTTTGTTTTTCAATATTTTTAAAACTTCTTCAAATTGATTTTTATTATTTGTAAAACATTTATAAATCATTTTGAATCGATATTTCACTATTTTATTCATTAAAAAATCATTTTCACTTTATTTCCAAAATATTCCATATTTCATTATTTTAATATCAACTTTCTACCTTTTAAACTTATTAGATCATAAGCTATTTATCTTTTTCCACATTCTAAAACTTTAGAATTCGTTAACTCTAAAATCTTAAAAGAGTAGATTCCATTTCCAAAACAATTTCAAAACTTTATCTTTAACTTTTTATTTTCAAATCAAATTTCTACCTTTTCCAAAATGAATCCTTTTTCTATATTATATTTGAAAAGAGTCTTAACTGTGCCAAGATACCACATATGATTTCTAAACAAGTGTGGTCTCAAATCAATAATAATTTACTATGACTAATAATATAATCATAACTAACTTTAATTAAGGCATTGAAAAAATCAACTTTAGCAATCACAAATTCATCCAAGTTCATCCATACAATCAAATCTATTTCTAACATCCATATTATAACTAAATGGTGCCGTTTTATCGTAAGGTATGAACATGAATATCATAGCACAAAAAAATAGGGTTTTAAATGATAAAAGCTCACTTTTGACATGTTTAACTATATATTACTTCTTACTTCTTAAGCAACCATCAAACATCATTAGTTAACAAACCAAACATTGTACCTACTTTTAATATTCATGCTATCCATTTTGAAATTAATTTCAAATTATAAGAAGTATGTATTTTAATCAAGTTCTCAGATTTATTTCCACTCCGTCTAACTTTATTGAAATTTTCCGAATCGAATCCTGCGGTATTTTGGAAGCACTTGCTTCCACTATTTTCTCTCCAGAGCTCCCCGAACTCCACTTCATCCAAAATCGTCTAAAACCATCCTTATTCCACTTAAACCACATGCCTGTGACCTCTTTCCCCTTCCTTCTCATGGCCACCTTCGTCTATTAGCATTGCACATGGCAACACCACCTCCATTCCTATAGTGCTCGGCCTCTATAGGTGCCATCCCTCCTCTATCAGTTTGTAACTACCCGCTATTTTCAACCATTCGCATCCCCACATGTCAGACTTGAACTGTTCAAAATACTAAATTGTAATTTAAATTTGGAAGAACTCAGCATAAACAGTAAATAAACAGTCATAGATCACAGACACAGAGTAATAAAATGCAGCGGAAGTAAAGAAATAGTAGTTCATGAAGCTACTATATAAATATACATCAGAGTTAAGCAAGATACAACATAAGTCTCAATATGATACCAAGTACAAACTGAATCCAACACCGGACTCAACTGAATAACCGAAATCAACTGGATAACTAAAAGCGAAATAGATAGCTGGGTTTCCAAGTGAAGCTCCAACTCCATAGGTGAGTCTCTAATGCTATATCACTCAGTCTGACCCGAGCGCAAAACAAAACACAAAACACTCGAGTCAGGACAAACATACTTATACAATGTAAAGCAACTCAAGTGAACTATAATATAAGGTACAAGTAACTTATAGGATGCTTGAGACCACCCATCCTCTAAGGATCCGTTAAACTATTTACTATGTAGTAATATTTCGCTATTATAATAATGTATATAGTAAAATATACTTACTTTTAAATAGCGTTGAGGGGTTACCCATATAGCCCTTCACAAGTAATAGTGCCAATAGTCCATACAGTACCGTAATACCTCCTGATCGAGAGGCTACCAGATGATACTCCATAGGTATGACACAAATCAAACTCGTACAAGGCGCGCTAAGGTAGATGACACGACACAACTAGGCAATGCCAGGATAGATATATCAATTACGCTTCCGGACCGGTGGTAACGCGTAGCAGCTACTACCACCCACCTCGAGCCACACCCCCAAAATCAAAAGGTCCCCAATCAAACACAAAGTAATAGAATGGTATCGTAGGAGTGTGTCCGATAAAAGGTGCTACCTTCTTAGCCCATCGATCGCTCCTGTTTTAGCCACCTTATGCCAACTTACGGGAGTTGGGTCCACGTATATACCTCGAAGGAACGCCCCACCATCCTACTTTATTCTGCAATCTCCACCGCGTACACGATTGTTAAAATGGTTTTCGGCATTGACAGAGAGTATGACCATATCCGATCCCGGTCTCTTTAATAACCAACTGTTATTATAACCCATGGATCTTTCTTTAAAAATCATTTACACTTGAAAACCAAAATATCATATCAATTTCAAAACTGAATACTATATTATTTCCTTTCAAAATCAAATCAATATATCATTTCCCATTTCAAAAACCAAAGTAATAATATATCCTTTAAATTCCAAAGACCAAATCAACATCTCATTTAAATAAAATCCAAGTTTCCAAATCATTGAATATTTCTTCAATTTATCAAACTCGAAATATTGTTTTAAATCATCTTAAACCAAATCACTATATAAAGTCATATTCTTAAATCTTCAATTTCAATAAGTTCAAATTTATATATTTAAAGACAATTCTTAATTAAATACAATTTCCAATAATTTCATTTCCAAAGCCATATTACTTTTCAAGTTATAACAACTCTGAAACCAAACACTTTGAAACCCTAATACTTTGAAAGCCCAACAATTTAGAAATGTTATCATTTGGAATTCATACTGCTTAAAATCACAATACTTAGGAATCATAGCATTTTTGGAATTTAATACTTTCCGCTTTAACATTTTATATAACCAAAGTATTTATATACTTAGAAATTTTAACATGGTCATTTTATCATAGCCTTATAGTTAAATAAACTTTGTTACTGTAATATACAATTTAAAGCTGAAATTGTTATGTTAAGTTAAAAGTACCTTATTAATTTACATTATTATTACAACAAAGAAAATTTATTATTTAATCATTTAAAATATGCCATTTACATTAATTTCAAGTTACATATCAAATGTACGTTTAACTTACATTTATTATAATAAAGAGCATTTATCATTTTAATCAATATTACTCTAATTAAAACTTACATTATCAAACATACGTTTTAATTTACGTTCCTATTACAGTAAAGTGCATTTATTAAATCAATATCGCACTAAAACTTGACATGTTTCTTTCATTAGTTAGGACTTTACACGTTTCTTTCATTAATTAAAACTTTACATGTTTCTTGCATTAATTAAAAACTTTACATTTTCTTTCGTTAATTAGGACTTTACATGTTTCTTGCATTAATTAAAAACGTACATGTTTCTTTCTTTAATATAAACTTTACATATTTCTTGCATTAATTAAAAACTTTACATGTTCTCTCATTAATTAGGACTTTACACGTTTCTTTCATTAATTAAAACTTTACATGTTTCTTGCATAAATTAAAAACTTTACATGTTCTTTCATTAATGAGGACTTTACATGTTTCTTGCATTTATTAAAAAATGTATTTCATTTTCTTAATTCAAAATACATCATTTATTATGCAACCATACTCATTTCAAAACTAAAGATTGATTGCAATTATCAGGTTAGATTTTAAAATTCCATATTAATCAACTTTAATTATTAAATTATTTACCACAAATAAAAATCTTTAAATTGCTATTTAAAACAAAATATATATTTTTTAATTACACTTTAAACCAATTATTAGCTTATAACATTTTAACTTATAAAAACCGATATCTCTTTATATTTCAAATCTTTAAATCAAATTTTAAGTTAAAATTCCATATATTCAAAATTTCAAAATACTTAATAAATTTTTAGGAAAATATTACTTTAAAAATATTAACCATGGGCCTGTATAGTATTTCCTAACCTAGTCAAGTGATATGGGTATGTATCATTTCAATCCGTGATTTAAAAAGAAAAATCCGCGTTCTATCATTTCAATCCCGCAATCCCAAGAAAAATAAATACAACAAAAATCAATAAAAAATCACTTGAGCATATCATTTCAGCCCATAGTGAGTTTTCTTATCCTAAAGTCCGTTCGGGTATGTATCATTTCAACTCATAGTAATAGGAAACTTGCAGTATGATAAATAGAAAATAAATATAACAATATAGCATATAATATCATAACCGATGATGTAACAAATATATAAACAACATTTAACATCATATAATCAATTACGGACATGTATGAACATAGCATAATAATTTTTACTATTCACTTGTCATCATTTCACAATTATAAAAGTACATTGTTTAGAGTAAAAAATCTCACCATTTTGAAAGCTAGAATCAAAATCAAACACACATCTAAACTCCGCAAAGCACTAAAGGGCATGACAAAGCACGAATATTTTTTTTCAGTGGATGAAGAGTCAGATCCGAACTTGTAAACAACACAATACATAACATATATAAGCAATGATTCAACACAAAAGAATATAGATAAAAACAATGAAAAGATAGAAAATAAGATGACCTAACCTTGATAAATCAAAGCAAGGTGATAAATACATGGCTTGGTTAAGGTTTGTTATCAACTTTGGTGATGTATGCTTTCATGGTGGTCACGGCTAGGCTTTGGTGGTGAGGAGGAGGTGGTGTGTCGGCAATAGGTGGAGACCAAGCCATGCTTGAAGAAGAACAAAAGAAAAGGAAAAAGAAGATAGAAAAAGAAGAAGAGGAAGCCATGGAATGACTAGAGCTTGCTGTATTTTTTCTTTATGCAAATGATATTGAGGAGTTTTTAGAATTGTTTGTACGAGAGTTATCAAAAGAAATACACGGCTAAAGATGGAAGAAAAAAACGGCTAAGGAGGAGTAAATGATAGGAGACAAAAAGGCATAAGCTAAGGAGAAATAAACTTGCATATATTTTATTCTTAAATGCAAATGAATATGAGAAGTGAAAAATAAATTTTTGTACGTGAATTGATAAAGTTTCTCACAGCTAATAGATGGAGTGGTTTGGAAGACAAGCAAAGAAGTAAATGCTAGGAAATTGAAAAGGCGTAATTAAGGAGAAAGGAACATATATATTTATTCTTAATTGAAAATGAAAATGAGGAGTTTGAAATGAGAAATAAATCTTCTTGTACGTGATTTGTGGAATGATTTCTCACAGTTAGAAAAAAAAATATACACGGATATGGTAGGTAATTAAATAGGTAGGCAAATAAAAGGCAAGAAATAAAGCAAATTTAACCTACACCTAATTAAACAAAGTAACGTATATCTAATTAATTTGTTTCCAAACCGTTGAATAAAAGAATATACATAAATAAACTCCAATAAATACAATAAAAGCCTAGACAAATAAAAATAGAACGATAAAATAAAGATGGATATAGGAAAAATATTAAATATGTATATAATAAAAGTATAGAAATTTATTGCGTGTGAAACACGGTAATTTATCCAGTTTAAAAAGTATAAGTTTTAAATTTCCAATAAATCCATATTCTTAGCTCCATCTAGTTATTCAATCCATTTCATTATACGGTATAATTATCATGGTTCATACCATAGTGCATTAATATTCCTATTTTATCTTAATTTCAAATAATGTAATATTTAATTCCATTTGCTACCATAGATCCAATTGTTAGAGATTGAATTTCAATACATAAATTTGATTCAATTCCAAATCTTTTTATTAAGTCCATTACTACTCTACAAACCTAGTTAACCATTCACTCCTTAATATACTCCAATTTAACAACTTCTAAACATTGTAATACATTTCACATTAATGTAAATTTTGTTTATATTTATTAAAAATTGACTTCTCATTTCAATTTAATAGACTAAATAAATATGTAACACATAATAATTATCACTATTTACTTTTAACTACATTTATAAGTTTATTGTCTACAGACCAAAGTTACAATTACTTACAGGACCATGATCTTACTAAATTTCCATTCATTATATTATACCTCATTCATAAATTCAACATTTACATCATTTCAATTTATTGTAATCTCCTTCAATCTATCAATAATTTAGCTTAAATTACATTCTTTACCATTCAAATTAGTTATTACATCCACACTAAGTAACCAATTTCTATTTCTTTTAATATTTTAATTACAAAAATCTTATTAAATCAACTATTTTTAATTACCAGAATTTACGGATTGTTACACAGTTCTTCATTTATTAAATGTTAAACCATGTTTCAATGATGATATAAGAACTTTGGCAGAGCTTGGTAGAGTTTGGAGTTGGTTTGATATAATTTTAAAAAAGTTAGAAAGAAAGAGAAGGGAAGAACAATGGATTTCAAGAAGAAGAAGAAAAGATAGTGATTTGTGTGAGAATGGAAGTGGTATGCATGGCTATTTATAGCCATTAATCCTTTAACCCTTAAGCTTTGTCAAAGGACATAAATACCCTTCCTTAACCATTAAGCAAACATGTCTTTTGAACACTTACCATCATCATATCACTTTATTGCTTTATATCATCTTTACTGAATACTTAAGGATGTATTTGGACGGAAAAGTGGATTAAACTGAAGATTTGTTTTGATTTTGATGTAATCCGATTAGATATGTGTTGGATTCGGTGAAAGTATCTTTTTTTGTACTTTTATTTACTTAATTGAATACTTAGCTTAATTAATCCTTAGTTAATACAAGTGACGTGTTTGTTTCTTTCTTCATATGTTTATATAATAATTATTCAACTTGCGAAATGTTTAGACAATTTATATTAGAAAAACATTAGTTTTGACAAAACGTTTTCCAGTCACATTTTCTATTTTTAATCAAACTATTTATATATGTAAAAAAATTGAAAATTTATTTATTATTGTATTAAATAACTAAAATAAGATTATTTAAGTTATAAAACCATATTAAATAATATTAAAATCCAATTGTAAAAATACCACGTTGATTTGTTAAAGTGCTACGAAATTTGTATATCATTATAAAACAAGTTTATATATATATAACTATTATAAATCAAATTACTATCATTCTTCTATAAATTCGAAATTGATTATCCATTAAGAAGAATTATTTTTCATTTAAAAAAAATTATTTGATCATATACTCTAACTTTATCGGAAACTGATTTTTGATAATTTTATGATAAAAACCCAAAATCTCTATTTTTGTAATCAAATTCTAAAAATAAGTTTAAAATTCTTATTTATCACATAAAACATGATTATTTAAGTTTGAAAATTCTATATCTGAATATTAAGAGTAGATTAAATATTCCATTTTCAAAGTGGTGAAATTATGGGTCGTTACTATAACAAACCCCAATCTTGAATTGTTTAAGATGCGCAGTTGTCTATTTTTTGTGATGAACATAAGTTTCATACACTCAAAATTGAATCTGTTTTAGGTAAGTATTGGATATGATCCAAACACTCAAGTTGGGAATTGAGTATATAAGACGAAAAGATATAAACTAGCCTAAAACGAACACAACCCATTAGAATGTCTTGTACAAATTTTCACACATTAAGGAGAAACTATGAGTTTTGTATCAATATCTAGAAAAAAAAGCTGCTAGCAGTAAGAATTTCCTCAATTGCCAATAGGGTATAAAGAGTATAGACTCTAACATATAACATGATGCTTAAATTCGAAATTGATTTTAAGTACATTATCAAAATACGACTTTGATAGTTGTCCTAAAGGGATATGATCCACTGATCATGGGTGTGCCTTCAAAAGGAAGAAAGATGGGGTTGGAATATAGTAAGGAACATTAATGAGAATAATATTGTAGATTCAATTGCTTAAATTAGCATAACAGATTCATCAATCAACATACTAAGTTAATTTAGATCATACTCATAAAATTATCGCCTAATACAACTTTGAATTTTAGTACATTTATATTGGAACATAAATTCTAAATAATGGTTTATAATAGACTATTTTCACATATTTTGACCAAAATGTCACGACGTTAGTGGGAGCAATGATTGAGTTCGAAATGTTGGATGAGGTCTAAGAACTGGTATGATAGTATCGTTTGACAAGCATCAAAGTTTAGAAAATATTTAACCAGAGAAAAAAAAAGTTTTCAGTAAAAATGCAGAGGAAGCATGTGTATGTAGAAAAGAATATTAAGTGGTGATAAAATATTTCTAAAGCTATAAGTAAGGATGTTGATATTGTCTCAAACGATATACACAAACACCATATTAAAATGTTAACATGAAGCATTTGAGATGGATTTCTTATGCATCGGCAATAAGAATTACCATATATGCTATGTTATCTGATATATCGCAATTTGCTTACATAATTAGTACATTTAGTGAGTATCAAATCCAAATTTAGATAGTTAAATGGTAGTTAAGAGTATTCTCGAGTATTTATAAAATACTGGAGAATTGTTTATGAAAACAACTAACTCCTTATGAAGGAGTAATTGGGCTCGTACTTGTAAGCGATATAGAATATAGTATGTCTATTTGAAATTCGTATTTAACCTTAGTTAAGGAGCTTTGAGATGGAAATGTTCCTACCAAGAGGTGGTTGCTTATTCAACCGAAAGGCTAAGTGTATCACCTTGAATAACACTTGAATAAAAGCAGTATGAATGTAAATGGACAAATTTATGGCTGAGCTAGGGGGTTCCAAATGTTGATAATCCCATGATTTTATTTTGTGAAAACAATGTAGTGATACAAATCCTTAAAGAAACTTGGGCTCTTAAGATTTATAAATACATACTCCAAAAGTTTCACATGATAAACGTAATTTATCAATGATGGAGAGATGTAGGTTGACCGAGTAAATAGTAATACTATGGAATGATTCATTCGAGAGTTTTCTGTTGGTTGACAACAACTAGTTAAAATAGGAAATCTCGGCGTTACATTGCTACACAGTTCCCTCGACTTGAGAGTACCGTCGAACTTCAATGTGATTACTCTGCTTTTATTGTAGCTAAATAATGGCATCATGATCCATCAAGTAACTGTAGTTAGGTCTGTGTTGAAGAATTGGCAGTGAAGCACTGTTCAATAGAGAATTTATCTCCTCAGTTGTATGAGGTTAGTTTCAGGATCAACTGTAGTTAACTTAAAGTGAAATCTCCGACCTAAGTAGTATATTTAATAATAAATTTAATTACCGAACCAAGGACTTTGCTTGTGGATGTATAAGTTGAATAAAGATGATATTGAAATTTTAACCATATACAAATTTCATAAATCCTAACGTGATATTGTATTGACGAAGAGAAGATGTGTAAATAAACAATGCTAAAAGGCGCCGCTTAAGAAAATGTAAAATTAGACTTTATTAATAAAAATTGTTAGCGATGAATTTGGACAAACTAAATTCCACAAATATTGTGTGATAGGATAAGCTGAATTTGGCCAATTTCACACCTATGAGCCTCAAAAATTCTAACATCGTGAGAAATAAATTTCACAAATTCTTTGTGTGGAATAAGCTGAATTGGTGTCGTAGATGCAAGGTTACCAATGGATACCCAAAAAATTTAAAATCCATTTACATCTATATCCCAAAAGTGGATACATATTTGATATCCAAAAACGCAAATACGTATGTAGAAACAAAGACATCCGCATCCAAAAGTTTCCTTTGGTTTTTGTCAGGATTATAATTTTGGTTATGCAAATTTTAATGTAGTGAAAGATATAAATTTCTTATTTTTTAAAGTTAATAGTTTATGCTATCGCATTTGATGCATATTAATTGCTTAAAACTATTTTTTAGCGCCGTATTTTTTAATTTCATATTATTGTTGTGATTGATTTTGTTTACGTAGATCAAAATATGCTCTTTATATTTCTTGATTTATCAATCCTTAGTAGATATGATAATAATTTGATATCCGCCTATATCCATGGATGTGGATATCTGATATCCAAAAGTGATTTCAAGTATGAATAGGACACTATCCTTATCCGAAAATATCCACTGATACCCTACACAGACACAACCTCTTGTTGTTGCAAACCCTAATCCCAATCAAGGATACAAAAATTATATGCCTATCCTATGATCGGGATGGGTTGAAACTAGCATTACTTTTTCCACTTTACCTTAGTATTTTTTTTAAAATAAACTGTAAAGGTTTACTCTCGAACTACTTATAGATGCATGTGGTCTCGATCAATCCACTAGGCATGCTCTGAATTTTAGCCGAAAGGCAACCCTAAAAGTGATTTGGTTAGTATTTTCTTTAAATAATCTCTTGATTGATATTCCTTTGAATTTGTTAGAAACAGACCTAATAAGACACAACACTTGATATGAATTTGATTCAAACATCGACATAGATATTAATTGGATTACATTATCCCTTGAGTTTGACATGTAAACCAATATGTTACAGTTCCCATTGTTGGAATTGCGTCAGCACACAGTGGGTTAAATGGGTAAATTTTAAAAAAATTATTCTATTTGAATATTATTTAGCATATGTATCTAATTCATCTGAAACTTTCCTACATTTTCTTTTAAATAAAATTAATATTTTATTTAAATTTATAAATATTTATTTTATATAGTTTGTATTTATTATATGTATGTGTATCATATACACATATAAGTGTGCATGCACGTGCAATAAGATAGTGTTTACATGGTTTAACATGCTAGTGTATAGATGTAGTGACTTACATCGCAACAAATATGTTAGCCCCTCATGCATACAAATGGATTGTCTAAATGTTTTTGTATGCGCATTTATACACATATGCATAAAAAAGATAAAAATGGAAGAAGTGGTAATAACTAATGAGGCAGTTACAAGTAATTTACCACCAAAAACACAAATCCGATCCCCAACACCTCCCTATCCAGACCATCTCTACAATGGTTTTTAGGGCAGACTAGATCAAGAACGTGGGCAGAAACAATTATAGGTTTTGGTATGTTCTCAACATAAGATGCAAACTGATTTCCATTTTTTTTGAAACTATTCATAATGAAGGTAATACAGTGGTTTTTGTGCCAGATAAAGTTACGCATGAGAATAGTTGAATGGGATTAACCCGTTAGTGGCTTACATAATGAGGAAGCGTCCTTTGTATGATCATTTCATGAGATTTGTGCCGACTATTATGAAGCCTATATCTACAAGTCCAATGGCTTCATAATGATTAAATTGTCCTCATTTGATGCTTTTAACAGAATTATTAAGTGAGGCCCATACACTTTTAGTTAAGAATTTTAGTTCTTAAAAAGTGGAATGTGGACATAAAGTAGACAAGGTATTATTTCACCTCCTTACCTATTTGGATTAGATTGAAAGATTTGAACCTTGCTTATTAAAATTTTGAAGGCATTAGTTGTATTGCTAGTGCTGTTGGCAAAACAATTAGAATGGATAATAACACACCCAAAGAATTATGGATGAATTATGTGAGGGTGCTTATAGAGGTGGATGCCAACTTTAACTACCCTGATAGTATTGCAATTCATAGATTTGATAATGTACTGGACTGGACATGGTATGTTTGGAATATGAGTACAATCCTAAACCTTTTACCATGTGCAAACTATATAGCTATGATGCTCAACATTGTACTATAGTGAATATAACAAACTTGAGACCAAAATAAGCAACTACAATGGTTGATCTATCCCTAAGCAAAACGAACGCGGCAAATAGTCCATGGATAGTTCTTATCATTACAAAAATGTTGATCGAAATGGAAGGAAAGTATTTACAGCACATGCCAAAGTTTCAAACCCAGTTAATATCTCTATATCTAACAAATTTGACTATATGAACTCCATTATGAACTAATATACCTATCCTCTTCTACTACAGCAAAAGCAACTGGTACCGACATCCCATTAGAGATTGTTTTCCATACTCCAGCAGAAAATTTTAATGCACACATACCTTGTCCAGAGATATCTACCTTTTCTGTAGCAACTGCAAATGACTCACCATATAATGTCCCTCATCCCATAGCCACCTCAACTACACAAACAGAGTTAACCCATTCTGAGATATCCACTTCACGTGCAGTAACTAAAACTGGCACTAATAATCACCAGAGAAGGTCTCACTTTCCACAGCTCTAATCTCGATTGTGCTATCTAATTTATCCCATTAAGAGACTGTTTCACCTGCTCAAACAATAGAAACATTGCATTTTTTCAAATTTGATGAAGTAATAGTTGAAGATTACAATGACAATGAATTAGACGTAGAAAATTAATGCTTCGCAGCAGAAGAAGTCTTTGAAAATTCTACTCAACTATAATGACCCTGACTCGACCTTCGAAAATCAGCACCAAATACATCATCCGTATTCGAATTCCGCAGATTCAAACGTCGAATCAGATTCGCCGGAGCTTATAACACATTAAATACAACAACACAGCGGAAGAAAAATGAATAACTTTATTGATACACAATATTTGATACAACACATTGATACACAAGACTGTCAATATAAGAGATACAAGATATAACAGCAGAAGAAAATTTCAACAGAGGAACTCCAATATTAACTTCAATAGAAAGAGAGAGGGAGAGAGAGCTTGAGAATCCATTATTACAACCCCATAGCCAAAGCTCTAAACCAATTGCTCGAACCCCCATCATGTTGTATTGTAGCAAGGTCGGTCCGGGAATGCAATTGCCAAACCAAAGACTCCAAAGAATTCCAAACAGAAAGCTGAAGACTATCGAATCTGTATCTACTAGCTGATTATCTGAAAATCTGACTCTAGGCTGCCCGTGTGGAAAATTATGGGACCCAGAGTTTACAAAGGGAACAATATACTCCAAATCAGTCATGGGACTAGTGTGAGAAAACGAAAATAGTTTATTTGAAAATAAAACAGCAAAAGCATTTAAAATTGAAATCCTCTACGCTTTTTAGAAAATGAAACTACCATAAAGCCTCTCGCCACACACACAATGCAAACGCACAATTGGAGGATATTTCTCCTTATGATAGTCAAACATGCTTGATACACGAAAATCCTTTTGATATTATTATTAGTGCATAGTTTAGAAAATATTTCGAAAGTATAATATTAATCTTAGCCAGCATACAACCATTATTGTATACCTACTATAGCTACCATGTTCAATAGCAGGTTACCTCCCATTCCATGACAGGTTACACAACTAAAACCATACAGCGCGCAAATTGTTTCTTTGGATTTCCAACAAATGGTTAGGCTAAAGAACTTCCAGGGCCACATGGGTACGCCTCTGGAGGGACGCCTCGAGAACCTAACCGGATCTCTGCCAACACAAGGCTGGATTACCTCTATAACTAGGTAACTACTACACGAGTATGCCATCCCCTGGTCGTTACCGACCATTACCCGAGAGCTCTCAACACCAACAACCACAAAGTGATAAATTTGCAGCAACCACATAGGTTAAATATCTGAGATCCATACCATGATATCACCTTTTTCCAAAAGGAAATGGACATACCCTAAAGAGCGCCACCCTCATAAACTTGCTGCATTCTTCCTATTTCGACCATTTTTGGGGTGTGAGGTCCTGATGAGGTCTCGTCGACAAAGCTATGCTTTACACAAAAGCCATGCTTCGATCAACAAATGATCAGCAGCACTTCGTGTGCCACATTACCAAAATGGGAATGTATCACTAGTAACCATCAACTACATAACCTCTAAGCTCGTACGTCTCAGAGAAGGGTGTTAAGCTAAGAGAACAAATTCTCCGCCACCAAACAGAAATATATTTGATAGAAACCAGTTTTACATCTCTAAATGTGATGTCAAACATACATCCACACAAGTCTTTTTCGGGTTTGAACAGAACTGAAGGCACTTCAAAGAAGCCCTTGCAATCCGGGTATTCACAATCTCGATCGGACTATCCATCACTATGGAGATCTCTATAACGGCGCGACTCAGTGCAAAGACATTCGACGGGTAATCCATTCATTCTCGAAAGTACCCGGTCTTCACCATCGGTCTTCAAATGTTATCCATTTCATCATATCGTTATTCGAAATGGGTTAAATGACATAAAGTCCTCTCCCGACTAAACCGAATAATGAGCGCTTAATTTTAAAACCATATGGATATAGTGGGATCTTAATTAAGTCACACTTTTAGCCAAAAACATTTTCTTCAAACGGTTCAAACAAATTCCCACTTTTAATCTTTTAAACAAAAAGATTCACTTCACTTTGAAAAAGTTCACCAATCTTTCACGAAGATTCATTCATAGCTTTCAAAACTATTTCAATTCCAAATCTTTTATACAAAAGATACACCTTTAAGATCCTCTTCAATTTGAAAACAAAGTTCACCAATCCTTATCAAAGATAGCTTTCAAAACAATTTGCATCTCAAACTGGAAATCTTTTCAATAAAAAATGGAAGTTCTTTCATTATACGAAAGCCATTATCATTTGAAAACAAATACTTTTCGTTTCAAAAAAAATCCGATCAAATATATACAAGTTATAGCCTTTTAAAAGTATAACCAGAAAATCAACGAACTACCATATCATCGGCAAGTTCTATTTGAATTAAATTCAAATTCCCTAAATAATTTATTTATTTAATACACTTCAAATGATTTAAAATCTATATATACATTGTATAACTTGTATACCCCTTTCAAACCATATTTTCCAAAGCAATTTCAAAGCTTAAACAGGATATATTTTATTCAAACTAAATTTCAAAACTTTCTTTTCAAAAACTTTTCATATTCAATCCAATTCCATTTCCAAAACCATTTGGATTCAAAATTCAACTTTTAAACAAAATAATATTTAGATTTCAAAATATCCGTGACTTAATCGATTTCCTCGTGAAATCCATATTTTTGTGTGTGGTGTAGTCCAGGGGTTTTACACACAACAATACAATATCATCAATCATATAATCCAAACACAGTAACATCGATAAGCGATATAATCCTATAACGCTTATCTTTATTCACAGATTCATAAAAAATAATATAAATTCATCACAGATAAATAAATTACATTCATCATAGCTCAAACAAAAATAATTCATATCACAAAGCATCACACGTCAAGGATATCATATAATTCAAAGCATTTAATACAATCAAAACATCCATAAGTAAGATCAATCAATCACCTGATTAATTTAAATCAAATTAATTATTTATAAATAAATTACTAATCCTTGTTAAGTAATATTGATTAACTAAAAATCATTTTGATTAATTATCCTTTAATCATTTATTAATTAACTTTTAATTATAAATTAATTAACCTTTAATTATTAATTAACCAACCTTAATTAATAAATCAATCAACTTTTAATCATTAAATAATTAACTTTTAATTTTTTAATTAATTACCCTTAATTACGTTAATTAACCCTTAATTAACAATCATTAATTAATAAATCACCTTGATCAATTATCCTTTAATCAATGACTTTAATTAATTAACCTTTAATTGATTACTTTTAATTAATTATCCTTAATTAATTATAATAAATGATTATCCCTGATCTCTTAATCAACTTTAACCATAAATTAATTACTTTTAATTAAGTAATTATCTTTAAGCAATTAATTACCTATAATTACTTATATTAATTTGATCTTAATTGATTAATTATCCCTTAATTGTAATTACACTAAGTAATTATCCCTTAATTACATTAAGTAATAATCTTTTTAATTTCTCACCTTAATTTGTTTCACCCTTAATAAATTGATAATCATGTGATCAAGTACATTAATTAATTAACCCTTTATAAATTAATTAATCTGAATTTATTACTTAATTAGCCTTTAATTAAGTAATCAAATTACAAATTTATACTCCTTTATTTTTAAGATAACCCAATTATCTTAATTTATTTCAAAATATTATTTAAATTTTATTTTAAATTACCTTCGAGATAAATTATCATTAACATCTAATTTTAACTTAAAACCTTTAAGCAAATCAAAAACATTTAATCTTCTTAATTAAATTCTAAATTATACTATTACATTTATTAAAAATATATTTGAAGAATAAATAAAGGATATGTATACTTCAAGTTCGATTAATTAAAATATTTTAAAATCCTTAATTAATTCCAAAACTAAAAATAGACATTTATTATCTTCCAAAAATAAATCAAGAAAAAATTTTAAAACTTGATTTTAAAAAACTTGTTTTATTTAAATTTAAAACTGTTACATATGAAACCCGAGACAACTTTCAGAAACCCCGAGCCCAACTTTGAGATTTACTCGAGAAAAACCTTATCCGCCCTGAGCCCAACATTTTCTTCTCTCTTTTTTTCCCTGTTTAAATTTTTAAAGCTTCTGCTACGCGAGACAACCCGATGACAAACTCGAGCTTAGACCCTACTTACCGAACACAACTTCATTTTTTACTTCCATGACCAATCACAACGGATACACCCACGAACCTGTGTACATGCACGATCACCAGAATGGCTTTTTACCAACGTCACTCCCTCTCGCACATCATCGACGACCAGTCCGACACCCCTGACTACCCAGATCGATGAACTCGAGCGAAAATCGAGATCGAGCATTTCAACTCAAAACTGGAACCCACCTTCCGACGAAATCCTCTTTGCCTCATCGATCTAGTTCACCAGAATCCCTACAAGCCCGTCCAGAGCAACATCACAATCCCTAGCTTCGATCCCACTAGGTCCGGCCCCTTCCGTTGCCTCGACGATGCCACGCCAGATTTGAATTTCTCGTCGAGCAAAAGTTGCTTCTAGACTCTAAATAACGTTGATCGATCACCACGGCATATTATAAAATCACTCATTATTTATCCATGAATCCACAGACCTCCACCTTCCTCCAATCAAAAATTCGAGGCTATACGACTACGCGATCATCAAATATCGAGCGAATTCTCGATTTTGATCAACTTCCCATATCTCGTGATTTACGAAGTTAAAAACCATGATATTTATCCTAAAGATCCAAATTTTAGATTCGAATCTGATGATATAAACAGAACTCGAAATTAAAGATATCAAATTTCCGGATTTAAAAACATTTTACTGTATTTACTATTTTTCTGAGTATTTTCTAATTATAAATATTTGGAACCATTTTTACAATTGATATTGTAATCTTACAATCAAATTATACTTATAGATCAAAGCCTAAAATGGATTTGTTTGGGTGATATTAATTTTTGAATAGGTTTTAAAACTTGTAACTTAAATAGAGCATTAACATATGCACACACAAGCATGCACATGTAAATCTACATATATATGCACACAAACATGCAGACATTCATACAACATTTTTCACAACAACTTCAAGTATTCATCACCAATCATCAGATATATAAATAGATAAAAGTTTTAAAGGGGTCAGTTTGCTTACCTGGATTGGTTTTGAACAAAGAACCAAAGCCTGGAAAATCTGGAATTGTTTTGATTCCATGATCTAATCTTTGAATTGCTTTTAATACTGAGCCGAATCAAATCTACTTTTAGCTTGATTTGATCTTGCATTTGTTTAAAGCTTTTATGCTTGCCTTAGTTTTTATTTTCCAAGTTTGCTTATTTGATCCGAGAATTGGATTAGGTGCTTCACGTTGAAGATCAAAGTCTGAAAACTACGCTGAGATAATCTTGACTGGAATTTATAACTTCAGTTTGAAAATTGGAAGAGATGTTTGTTGTGAAAATCTGGAATGCCTTGCCTTTTTATTATGTTTTCTTTTCAGGTTGAAGCTAAGAACATGTTTGATTCAAGTGTTGATTCTTATTTTTGATTTCTTTTTCATTTTCAGTTTTAATTTTAGAAAGATGAGGAGAAACTGATGAAGGCTGGTTTATTCTCAAATATACTTTTATAATAATTCAAATTAAAAAGGAAAATTTATTTTTGACACTTTTTAATTAAGAAAATAAAATTTCTGCACTTGTCTTTACATAATTTAGAACCTTAACACTTGTTAAATTCATATTTTTAAAATCTTACACTTTTTTATTTGCTTGCAAAGATGATTACACATGCAATCTTTCATGCATTAATAATTTTAATATGTTTTAAATATATTTCCTTTTAATATTAGCATATGGTTTACATATATGTATGTTTTTTATTAATTTATGCATTTTACTTTTCTATATGCATTATGTTTTTAAATGTTTAGTATATGTTTACAAATTATACTTATCTCATGTTAAAATTAAAAAGAAAAAATATTAACTTCTTTATTAAATCTTATTTAAAATTAAACTTAAGTTATTATACTTACATGGATAACTATAAGTAAATATTAGTATGAAAAATATTAAATTTTTACTTTAATTAACTTTTAGAAAATTGTTATATTGAATTCAAAAAATAACTTTCAAAATATAGATATACATATATAATATAATTAAAAAACAAATTTTATTGATTTTAAAATATAGAGTTTTCAAATCCAATTTATTTTCAATACACTTGTATTTGAATTTCAAACCAAAATTCTTTCTATAATATATATAAACAAATTTCTTATTAAATTTTGGAAAAAATTTAAATGAACGCTTAATTTAATTCAAAATTTTATATAAATTACCAAATTAAATTTGACTCAAAAATCGGGATCATTACAGATTCCCCCTTTAAGAAATTTCATCCTCAAAATTTGCTAAACAGGAAGATAACAAAGAAAGATGATCATACAAAGATGGAGAAACAGTTTTCTAGATTAAACTGAATATCTATTCTGCTTTTGGCTTACAAAATCGGAATATCATCAATAATTATGAGAATGATCTCATACAATACTTCACGAAATATTCAGGTCATCAGGCCTAGAAATATGCAAGGGCATGGGTTAGTCTGAAGGATAACTAACTGTTCGTAGAATGTATTTGGAACCCAAAAAATAGACAAATAGAAACAATTTAACTCAGTTTCATATTTCATTAACCAATTTATTCCAATTAAAATTTCAAATTTATTAAAGTTAACGAAATAATTGATAAGAAACCAAAGATTAGAATACGAAATAGGAACTTATCTACACGATTCGCAGAGCCACCACCGCACCGAAGCTTCTTCATGTGGCTGCCAAAGCCATCCAAGAATTAATATCGGATCAAAAGAGATTTCTAGAAAAAGTTGTTTCCTTTGTTGTTGCAGGGTATCGACCATTTGTAGTGGTACTCCCTAGTACCCAATCTCGTCCTTTTTTTGCACTCATACTTACTATCAATGGATAGTAAGAGAATTTACTGAGGCATGTAGACAGATATCTTAGGGATACTCATTCTAGGGTATTTGTAACCCTATCTCCAACGAGTTACCTAATGTGTTATACTCCTGAGCTAAAGTTCTTACTCAACCTTTAGCTCTGATACCACTGTAACGACCTTGACTCGACCTTCGAAAATTGGCACCAAATACTTCACCCGTATTCGAATGCTCAGAATGCAAATGTCGAATCTGGTTCGCCAGACTTATAACACATTAAGTACAACAATACAGCAGAAGAAAAATGAATAACTTTATTAGCATACCATTTTTTATACAACACATTGATAGAAATGACTACTAATATCATAGATACAAGATATAACAGCGGAAGAAAGCTTCAACTGAGGAACTCCAATATTAACTTCAATAGAGAGAGAGAGAGAGCTTGAGAATCCAATATTGCTACTCCATAGCCAAAGCTCCTAACCAATTGCTCGAACCCCTATCATGTTGTATTGTAGCAAGGTCGGTCCGAGAATGCAATTGGCAAACCAAAGACTCTAAAGAATTCCAAACAGAAAGCTGAAGACTACTGAATCTATATCTACTAGCTGATTATCTGAAAATCTGACTCTAGGCTGCCCGTGTGGAAAATTATGGGCATCCAGAGTTTAGAAAGGGAACAATAAACTCCAGGTCATTCATGGGACTGGTGTGTGCAAACGAAAACAGTTTATTTGAAAAGAAAACAGCAAAAGCATTTAAAATTGAAATCCGCTATGCTTTTTGGAAAATGAAACTACCATAAGACCTCCCACCACACACACACTGTAAACGCACAATTGGTGGAGATTTATCCTTATGATAGTCAAACATGCTTGATACGTAAAAATCCTTTTGATATTATTGTTTGTGCATAGTGTAGAAAACATTTCGAAAGTATAATATGTTGATACACGAAGATTTTGATCAATGACAATGAGCTTCAACAAATAGGAAGAGAATGCAAAAGCTAGAAGAAGATAGATGAAGACCAAAGTATAAACATTAGTATGATTTTCTATGTGTCTTAGTCTAGATTATTTGTTAAAATCTATCCTCAAGAGATTTGTACGAACATTAGAACACATTTATAAAAACTTCATTCACATGTTCACTGTGCATACTTTTATACTTCAGTCGACTGAACAGACATGGCCAGTCGACTGAAACTGTACACATATACAAAATTGCACAGTTTCAGTCGACTGAATTACCTGTGCAGTCGACTGAAATTATTCCTGAAAATTTTTCTTCATATTTTCAGTCGACTGAATCTCCTGCTCAGTCGACTGAATTTAAACCTACGAATTTTCTCCAAAAAGACACCTTCTTCTTCCCAAGAGTTGCAACCATTCATCAATGGAAATGGAAGCATCTCTTGTTTGCAACCTTTAACAACTTATGCACCTCTTCTACAAGTATATATACATGATTCTAACATCATTTAATTCACCGAATTCTCTTGCTTTAATCTTACTATTCTCTTGATCATACTCTCAAGATATTCTCAAAGCAATCACCAATCTATTGCTTGAATCACTGTTTTTGTTTACAACATTCTTTTGATTCATAGCAATTCACATTTCCTAAATCTTCACAAACACATTGCATATTCTCGAGGATAAGATTATAGGAATATTGTACAACATTAGACTCATTAGTGTTGACAAGAACACAACAAGTCGAATATTGTATTTTAGTAATTGAGTTGAAGTCCTCTTCGGTAGTTGAGGCAAGAAACCCCATTCGGTTGTTCGGGTAAGTTGTAAACCTATTCCTCCGGGTGAAGTGAGGGTGTTAGTTAGTGAAATTCCTAAGTGAAGCTTAGGGACTGGACGTAGGACGAGAGGTCCGAACCAGTATAAAATCCTTGTGTCTCCTTGCATTTACCTACTTTATCTACCTAGACTATTTCATTATTCCATATTACACGATCCTACCACATAGCCCACTCTTTCAATTGGTATCAGAGCAAGGCCGTCCTATAACCATAACACCGTTATTAGACATATTGATAATATGGAAAATAACGCAAGTACAAGCACAACATCTGCCTATAGTTCTACATTTGCAGAAGGACAATCCACCCAAAGACCTCCTCTATTTAATGGACTAAACTATAACTATTGGGCTACAAGGATGAGGATTTATATGCAAGCAACAAGTTTCGAAGCCTGGAATGCTACTCAAGCAGAGTTCGTTGTACCTACAACCGATTATCCTACATGGACACAAATTCAAAAGAATGAAGCAAGTGCAAATGCCAAAGCTATGAATATGCTATTTTGCGCCCTGGATAGAAATGAATTCAACCGTGTTAGCATATGTACTACTGCATATTAGATATGGGGAACACTTAAAGTCATACATGAAGGCACAAACAAGGTTAAACAAACAAAGATATCCATGTTGAAGAATCAATTCCAAAACTTTACAATGCGACAAAATGAATCCATCAATGACATGTACTCAAGATTTCAAGACATTCATCATGCTCTAATCGGACTAGGAGAAAGATACACGGACTTTGACATTGTGTCTAAAGTTCTAAATTCACTCTCTGATGAATGGGAGAGAAAAGTACTAGCAATCGAGGAAGCAAATGATTTATCTACAATGAAACCAGAAGAATTGATTGGAAATCTTATGTCATATAAAGTAAATATGCAAGCTAAAAAGGATCAAGCTCAAGAAAGAAAGAATATTGCTTTTCATGCGGAAAAGGAAGAATTAGAGTCTGAAGATGAGGATCTAGCATTTATAGCCAAAAATTTCAAGAAATTCCTATAGTATAGAAAAGGAAACAAAAACGGATTCAAAAAGAATTTCTTGAACAAACCATCATCCCCAAATATAGAATGCTTCAATTGTCATAAGAAAGGACATATGCAAAAAGATTGTCAAGAACAAATAAAGGAAAATCAGAAAAACTTCAACAACAAAAACAAGAAGGATAAATTCAAAAAGAAGGAATTTTCTATAACATGGGACGATTCAGATTCATCATCATCCGAAAGTGATAGTGATAGCAAAAATGAACAGGCAAATGTATGCTTCATGGCTCAAGAATCTGAGGTAAATAATTTAACTTTCGACGATTTAATTGAAGTAAACACTGAACTTTTAAGAACAATAAAAATTCTTAAAAAGAAAATTAAGGAAATTCATGAAAATCAAAACAAAGCTGAGTTCGAGGGAGATATGTTAAATTCGAAAACTCAATTATCATAATTATTTCGAAAACTCAATTATCACTTTTAAGTCAAGAAATTGAAACTCAAAAATTAAAGAATGATATAATTATTTCTGAAAATCATGATTTAAAAACTAAAATTAGACAAGTTGAGTTAGAAAATAATAGTCTTCAAACTAGATTAGAGAACATCACTAAAAATGTTTCTAATTTTAACAAAGGAAGAGAAAATTTATCTAAGATTTTAGAAAATTCTCAATCCTCTTCAAATAAACATGGATTAGGATATAATAAGGAGTCAAAAATTCCTAAAAAGAAAAATACAAATTTTAAAAGGAATATGGATTCAAAACAACAAAAATTAATTAAGAAACCTATTAAAACAAAAGTACGAAACAAGGTAGTTACAATTTGGGTACCAAAAACTAACAATGTATTAATAAGAAATAAATATATTAAAACATTTATGGATAATGTTCATCATAATAAAAACTATATTTATAAAAAGGACACTAAACCAAACTGGGTTTGGTTTCCTAAAACTCTAACTTCTTAAGACCCTATTAAAAAGTGGGTACCAATAATTTCATATTTATTTTCAGGTCCCACTTAAAAAGAAGAAATGGATATTAGACAGTGGTTGTTCAAAACACATGACCGGAGACAAAGATATGCTTACAAACATCACATACTTTGATGGTGGCTCGGTTACCTTCGGAGACAATTCAAAAGGCTATATCATTGGCAAAGGAGATGTGAACAATTACGGTACATCAAATTTACCTTTTATAACAAATGTTTCATTAGTTGAAAATTTAAAACATAATCTACTTAGCATAAGTCAATTATGTGACAAAGGTTTTAAAATAACTTTCTCGAATATTAAATGTAGTATTTTTGATCAAAGCCAAAATCTTATTTTTGAAGGAAATAGAGATAGAAATATTTATGTTTTAAATATGAATATTAATCATAATTCAAGTATGTGTTTACTTGCCAAAGATAATGATCCTTGGTTATGGCACAAAAGATTTTGTCATATAAATTTTAAAACTATTAGAAAACTTTCTAAAAATGAACTAGTAAGAGGATTACCCAAAATAAATTTTAAAATAAATAATTTTTGTGATGATTATCAAAAAGGAAAATTAACGAAATCATCTTTTAAATCTAAGAAAAATATTTCAACTTTACAACCATTAGAATTACTACATATGGATTTATTCGGACCAACACAAGTTCAATCCATTAATCATAGTCGATACGTATTTGTAATTGTTGATGATTTTTCAAGATATACATGGACTATTTTTATGAAAAATAAAAGCGACACTTTTGAGCATTTTAAAACATTTGTCAAAAGAATTCAAAACATTAAAGATTTGAAAATTAAAAATATTCGAAGTGATCGTGGAGGCGAATTCGAAAATGAAGTTTTTGAAACATTTTGTAAAAAGAAAGGAATTAATCATAATTTTTCTTTTCCTAGAACTCCTCAACAAATTGGAGTTGTAGAAAGAAAGAATAGAACATTACAAGAATGCGCAAGAACATTGTTAAATGGGTGTTCTCTACCAAAACATTTTTGGGCAGAAGCCGTTGCTACTGCATGTTATGTATTAAATAGAATTTCAATTAGACCTTTAACTAAAAATACTTCTTATGAACTATTCAATAATAAAAAACCAAATATATCTTATTTTAAAATATTTGGATCAAAATGTTTTATTTTAAATACAAAAGATCAACTAGGAAAATTCGATTCAAAAGCTGATGAAGGAATTTTTGTAGGATATTCTGAACGAAGTAAAGCATATCGAGTATTTAAGAAACGAACAAACTTAATTGAAGAAACTTTGCATATATCTTTTGATGAAAATTTTAATAAAAATGTAAATATAAAAGATGATGAAGAATTGATAAATATAGAAGAAATAAACCTTGAGAATAATAAAGAACTAAGATCTCCTCCTAGAATATTACGAGATCATCCAACTCAAAATATAATAGGAGAAATAAATTCTCAAGTTAGAACAAGAAATCAACTAAATCAAATGGGTCATGTAGCTTTCATTTCATCTATAGAACCTAAAAATCCAAAAGAAGCATCAACAGATGATTATTGGATTATCGCAATGCAAGAAGAATTAAATCAATTTGAACGTAATAATGTTTGGGAATTAGTTCCCCGTCCTAATAATCAATCAGTAATTGGAACAAAATGGATTTACAAAAATAAAGTAGATGAACAAGGTAATATAACAAGGAATAAAGCAAGACTAGTAGCACAAGGGTATAATCAAGAAGAAGGGATTGATTTTGAAGAAACATTTGCTCCCGTTGCAAGATTGGAAGCAATACGTATATTATTAGCCTTTGCTTGTTTTCACAATTTTAAACTTTATCAAATGGATGTTAAAAGTGCATTTTTAAATTGTTTTATTAAAGTAAATGTATATGTAGAAAACCTCCGTTATTTATACATAAAAAATATCCGGATCATGTATTTAAATTAAAGAAAGCACTATATGGTCTTAAACAAGCTCCTCGTGTTTGGTATGAAAGACTTAAAAGTTATTTATTAAACTCAGGATTTAAAATTGGAAAAGTAGATCAAACACTTTTTATTAAAAATACTGCCAAAGATATTTTAATAATTCAAATATATGTAGATGATATTATTTTTGGTTCAACAAATGAAAATTTGTGTAAAGAATTTTCAGATATAATGACTAATGAGTTCGAAATGTCTTATATGGGAGAACTATCATATTTTCTCGGACTTCAAATCAAACAATTAACAAATGGAATTTTTATAAACCAAGAAAAATATTATGATAATTTAATAAAACGATTTGGTATGGAAAATACTTCTGCTAAACCTACTCCTATGAGTACCACTACACATCTCGATCGAGATGAAAATGGCAAAAGTGTAGATCAAAAATTGTTTAGAAGTATGATAGGTTCTTTACTCTATTTAACCGCTAGTAGACCTGACATAATGATGAGTGTTTGTTTATGTGCACGTTTTCAATCCAATCCTAAAGATTCACACTTAAGAGCAGTAAAACGAATAATGCGATATCTTAACCAAACTAAAGATTTCGGTCTTTTCTATCCAAAGGAATGTTCGTTTGAGTTAGTGTCATTCAGTGATGATTTTGGTGGATCCCGAACGGATAGAAAAAGTACAAGTGGTACTTTCCATTACATTGGAAAATCACTTGTGTCTTGGTTTAGTAAGAAACAAAATTGTGTCTCACTTTCCACGTGCGAAGCAGAGTATATATCAGCTGATTTAGCTTGCACACAAGTTATATATATGCAACAAACACTTAAAGATTTTAATATAAATTTAACAAATTCTACAATATATTGTGATAATACAAGTACCATAAACTTATCTAAAAATCCTGTTAATCAGTCTCGTACAAAACATATAGATATTCGCCACCATTTTTTTCGAGACAATATCGAAAAAGGAATAATTAATTTAGAACATATTTCTACCGAAAATCAAATTGCCGATATATTTACTAAACCTCTATTAGAAAACTCCTTTATAAAACTTCGACGAGAATTAGGTATAATATCCTTTAAAGATATCAATTAAATATAATTTTAAAATATTCAATCATTTCAGTCGACTAAAAAAATCTGTTCAGTCGACTGAATGAAAATATCCAATATTTTTCAGAAATATTATATGTTACATTATGTAATTTTTAAACCACACGTTTTAAAACTGAATTATTAATATGAACCATACTTTTCCATCAACATTCTCCTAACCACTAAATCATTGTGCGGTTACAAATTTTAAAATAAATTATAGCCATTAGTTATTTAGTAAAGCTCGACTATAAATAAACTCAATTTTTTTTATTATTTTCACATCTCAATTAAAAGCTTAATCAAATTTCAATACAAAATGTCGTCAAACAACTCCTTCTCTCCAATCAATATCACCTCGTCAGTTGATAACACTCCAACATCGCCAAAACTTCCCACACCAACACCAGCACATGAGCCGGTTTACAAATGGGAAAATTATCGTACTGGTTTCACACCAGAATCTAAAAAGGCGAAACACGGACTATTTATTTCACCTGACACAAAAAGAAAGATTAATGAAATCCATCACTTTCAACAACAACAAATAGATCTTCAACGAGAGCTATACTTCGAGCAAAAAGTTACGGCACGACGTTTGAGTTTTCTAGAACAAATCGGTTTACGCTTCTGTGGATCAAAGAAGAACGAAGTGGCTGAACCTCTACCTCGCCCTGTTAGCTCACTTGATCCGTCTTCATCTTATCGTACACAGTTGATCCTGTGAATCCTTGGATGTCTCCTAAGACTCCTCAATATAGTCCGAATTCATGGGATATAAATTACATGAAGAATGAAGGAAAGAAGACTCCAAGTCCATCCCCAAAGAAATAGTTGAATTTTGAAATATTTATATCAATATTTTTGTAACTATTCCTTTAAATAAGTTGTTTAATTTCAAAAATTAACTGAAACAACAACATTGCATGTTTCAGTCGACTGGATTCCTCTGCTTAGTTGACTGAAAATATGACAGAAAATCACATATGCAAAGTTCAGTCGACTGGAACCATCTGCACAGTCGACTGAAAATTCAATAGCAAAATTTTTGTAACAAAATTCAGTCGACTAAAAGTACTGCTCAGTCAACTGAATATATCACAGAACACTTCGGCCTTTGATTCAGTCGACTGAACATAACATTCAGTCGACTGAACGCTGCTTTCCAGGCAGAATTTCCCCTTTTAACCACCAAATTTTACCATACCTGTTCACTTTTACCTCCTACAAACCTTCTTCCCCAAATCTATTCGAAACCCTAGCTCTCAAATTCCTCAAAATCTAATCAATTCTCACCAAAATGGCACCAAAAAGATCAAGAGCCTCATCTTCTTCATCCTCCGAGCCAATTGATGCTCAAATAGCACAATGGCTTTATGATGGAACCGCTATCACTCGATGGAACAAGATGAAAAATTCTCGAATCTTTGAGCATTCTTTCGTTGATTTTCATAGCTTTCAAACCTACAACCTTCAAGCATTAACAGATCCGGCAGGTTTGACTACACTTCTAGACTTGAAAAGAAATGATCATGCCATTAATCATGTAATGGTAAAATTATTTTACGCTAATCTTAATCTTGGACACCAAACTCCAAGAAATCCAAACAATAGTATTTGGAGTACGGTGTGTGGAAAGAAAGTTTGGTTCTCCTTGGATAGAATAGCACACATTTTAGAGTCTCCAAATATCGGGAGAAAGCTAGAGGATATAGAATTCAACCCACATATGCGCGACAACATCAACCTTCGATTTATGGAGGATAATATCAACTTTAGGGATTTTAAGTCCACCTCCCTTCGACCTATGGCGAGAATTCTCCATAAAGCCCTAATGAGAACAATTACACCTCGTACGGGATCGTACGAAATTGTCTACCAAAATAACTATCGAGCACTATATGCTATTTTTGGCAATATACAAGTTAATTGGGTACAACTTATTCTCGATGAGTTTCTCACTTTCAACAATGGCAAAATGCGCACTATTTACTTTGGAGAGTACATCACGCGACTTCTCCTAAATGTCGATACGCCATTACCTGAATCAGAGAATACAATGGTCCATCAGATTAACCATCGGACCATAAGCCTAATGCAACTCCCATCTCGACCTCCTCGCATAATATCACTCGCCGAATGGGAAGCAAGGCATCAAGAACAACAACAACAACAACAACCTCCTCAACCTCGCCACGAAGAACATCTCGAGCAAGATGATGAAATTCGTCTTGTTGACCCAAGCTTCACTACCAACCAATCCTTGGGGATATTGTCAAGAAATCAACAAATTCTTGACACTCGTCTTAAAAAGGTAGATCATAAGCTTGATAAAATCAAAGGATTCTTCAACAAGCTTTGGGATGCAATCTCATGCTCAAGCACCACCACTGCTTCAACATCTCGCGGCAAACGTCCGGCACCCACGTTTACATGGACGACATCCGAAGAGCATACAAGTAGCAGCGCAAGCGGAGCTAGTTGTGGCCAAGGAGGAAGAGCACCTAGACCACCAATAGGAGGACCCGTCATACGTGAACCAACTGGAAGGGAAGGTTCATATGACTGGGATAAGGATGAGTGATTTTGTTGTTTTGATGTCTATTTTTAAACTTTCTAATGGCTTGTATAAATAGCTATTTTATGCTTGTCTGTCATAACATTTTTATTTCTCTTAATTCATGCTTATATTCTCTATGATTTAGTGATTGTTTGGATACATTATTACTGCTGTTAGTTCTTCCTTTTTGTCGATGACAAAGGGGGAGAAAATCTATGGTACTAACTTTGTTTTGTAGAAAAGATAGTGCATACATTCAGGGGGAGAAAGTAAGTATATACATCTCTAGAATAGTATTGTCATCAATCAAAAAGGGGGAGAATGTTGATACACGAAGATTTTGATCAATGACAATGAGCTTCAACAAATAGGAAGAGAATGCAAAAGCTAGAAGAAGATAGATGAAGACCAAAGTATAAACATTAGTATGATTTTCTATGTGTCTTAGTCTAGATTATTTGTTAAAATCTATCCTCAAGAAATTTGCACGAACATTAGAACACATTCATAAAAACTTCATTCACATGTTCACTGTGCATAGTTTTATACTTCAGTCGACTGAACAGACATGGCCAGTCGACTGAAACTGTACACATATACAAAATTGCACAGTTTCAGTCGACTGAATTACCTATGCAGTCGACTGAAATTATTTCTGAAAATTTTTCTTCATGTTTTCAGTCGACTGAATCTCCTGCTCAGTCGACTGAATTTAAACCTGTGAATTTTCTCAGAAAAGACACCTTCTTCTTCCCAAGATTTGCATCCATTCATCAATGGAAATGGAAGCATCTCTTGTTTGCAACCTTTGACAACTTATGCACCTCTTCTACAAGTATATATACATGATTCTAACATCATTTAATTCACCGAATTCTCTTGCTTTAATCTTACTATTCTCTTGATCATATTCTCTAGATATTCTCAAAGCAATCACCAATCTATTGCTTGAATCACTGTTTTTGTTTACAACATTCTTTTGATTCACAGCAATTCACATTTCCTAAATCTTCACAAACACATTGCATATTCTCAAGGATAAGATTATAGGAATATTGTACTACATTAGACTCATTAGTGTTGACAAGAACACAACAAGTCGAATATTGTATTTTAGTAATTGAGTTGAAGTCCTCTTCGGTAGTTGAGGCAAGAAATCCCGTTCGGTTGTTCGGGTAAGTTGTAAACCTATTTCTCCGGGTGAAGTGAGGGTGTTAGTTAGTGAAATTCCTAAGTGAAGCTTAGGGACTGGACATAGGACGAGAGGTCCGAACCAGTATAAAATCCTTGTGTCTCCTTGCATTTACCTACTTTATCTACCTAGACTATTTCATTATTCCATATTACACGATCCTACCGCATAGCCTACTCTTTCATAATATTAATCTTAGCCATCATACAACCAATATTGTATATCTACTATAGCTACCATGTTCAATAGCAGGTTACTACCACATTCCATGGTAGGTTATTCAACTAAACCGTATAGGGCGCGTATTATATCTTTGGATTTCCTAAAAATGGTCAGGCTAAGGAACTTCCTGGGCCATATGGGTACGCCTCTGGAGGGATGCCACAAGAACCTACCGGATCTCTACCAACACAAGGCCAGGTTACCTCTGTAACTAGGTCACTACTACACGAGTATGCCATCCTCCGATCGTTATCGACCTTTATCCGAGAGCTCTCAACACCAACAACCACAAAGTAATAAATTTGCGGCAACCACATAGGTTAAATATCTGGGCTCCATACCATGATACCACCTTTTTCCAGAAGGAAATGGACAAACCCTAATAGGCGCGACCCTCATAACCTTGCTGCATTCTTCCTGTTTCGACCATTTCCGGGATGTAAGGTCCTGATGAGGTCTCGTACACAAAGTTATGCTTTACACAAAAGCCATGCTTTGATCAACAAATGGTCAGCAGCACTTTGTATGCCACATTACCAAATTGGGAATGTATCACTAGTAACCATCAACTACATAACCTCTAAGCTCGTACGTCTCAAAGAAGTGTGTTAAGCTAAGAGAATGAATTCTATGTCACCAAACAGAAACGTATTTGACAGAAACCAGTCTTACATCTTAGAGTGTAATGTTAGACATACATCCATACAAATCTGTTCCGGGCTCGAACAAAAGCGAAGGCACTTCAAAGAAGCCCTCGCAATCTAATCCGAATCAGACTCCCCATCACATATGGCGATCTCTATAGCAGCGCGACTCAGTGCAGAGACATTCGATGGGTAATCCTTTCATTCCCTAAAATACCCTGTCTTCACCACCGGTCTTCAAATGCTCTCCATTTCGTCGTATCATTATTCGGAATGGGATATATGACACAAAGTCCTCTCCTGGCTAAACTGAATAATAAGCGCTTAATTTTAAAACCATATGGATATATTGGAATCTTAGTTAAGTCACATTTTTAGCCAAAAACCATTTCTTCAAATGGTTTAAACAAATTCCCACTTTTAATTTTTTAAACAAAAAGATTCACTTCACTTTGAAAACAAAGTTCACCAATCTTTCACAAAGATTCAATCATAGCTTTCAAAACTATTTCAATTCCAAATCTTTTATACAAAAGATACACCTTTAAGATCCTCTTCAATTTGAAAAAAAGTTCTCCAATCTTTAACAAAGATAGCTTTCAAAATAATTTCCATCTCAAACTTGAAATCTTTTCAACAAAAACTGGAAGTCCTTTCGTTATATGAAAGCCATTATCATTTGAAAACAAATACTTTTCGTTTCGGAAAAAATCCAATCTAATATATACAAGATATAGCCTTTTAAAAGTATAACAAGATAGTTAGCGAACTATCGTATCATCCGCAAGTTCTATTTGAATTAAATTCAAATTTTCCATATAATTTATTTATTTAATACACATCAAAATGATTTAAAATCTATACATTGTATAACTTGTATACTCCTTTCAAACCATATTTTCCAAAACAATTTCAACGCTTAAACAAGACATATTATATTCAAACTAAATTTCAAATTTCAAAACTTCCTTTTCAAAAGCTTTTCATATTCAATCCAATTCCATTTTCAAAACTGCTTGGATTCTAAATTCAACTTTTAAGCAAAATAATATTTAGATTTCAGAATATCTATGACTTAACCGATTTCCTCGTGAAATCCATATTTATGTGTGTGAGGTGTAGTCAAGGGGTTTTACACACAACAACACAATATCATCAATTATCACAATCCAAACACAACAATATCGATAAGCGGTATAATCCTATAACGCTTATCTTTATTCACAAATTCACAGATTCACAGATAAATAATATAAATTCATCACAGATAAATAAATTATAATCATCACAGCTCAAACCAAAATAATTCATATCACAAAGCATCACACATCAAGGATATCAAATAATTCAAAGCATTTAATACAATCCAAACATCCATAAGTAAGATCAATCAATCACTTGATTAATTTAAATCAAATTAATTATTTATGAATAAATTACTAATCCTGGTTAATTAATATTAATCAGCTACAAATCATTTTGATTAATTATCCTTTAATCATTTATTAATTAACTTTTAATTATAAATTAATTAACCTTTAATTATTAATTAACCAACCATAATTAATAAATCAATCAACTTTTAATCATTAAATAACTAACCTTTATTTATTTAATTAATTACCCTTAATTACGTTAATTAACCCTTAATTAATAATTATTAATTAATAAATCACCTTGATCAATTATCCTTTAATTAATCACTTCAATTAACTAACCTTTAATTGATTATATTTTAATTAATTATCCTTAATTAATTACAATAAATGATTATCCTTAATCTCTTAATCAACTTTAACCATAAATTATTAGTTTTAATTAAGCAATTATCTTTAAGTAATTAATTACCTATAATTACTTATATTAATTTAATTGTAATTGATTAATTATCCATTAATTGTAATTACACTAAGTAATTATCCCTTAATTACATTAAGTAATAATCTTTTTAATTTCTCACCTCAATTTGTTTCATCCTTAATAAATTGATAATCATATAATTAAGTACATTAATTAATTAACCCTTTATAAATTAATTAACCTTAATTTATTACTTAATTAGCCTTTAATTAAATAATCAAATTAGAAATTTATAATCCTTTATTCTTAAGATAACCCAATTTCTTAATTTATTTCAAAATCTTATTTAAATTTTATTTTAAATAACCTTCGAGATAACTTATCATTAACATCTAAATTTAACTTAAAACATTTAAGCAAATCAAAACATTTAATCTTCTTAATTAAGTTCTTAATTATACTATTACATTTATTAAAATAAACTTTAAGAATAAATAAAGGATATATATACTACGAGTTCGAGTAATTAAAATATTTTAAAAACCCTTAATTAATTCCAAAACTAAAATAGACATTTATTATCTTCCAAAAATAAATCAAGAAAAAGTTTTAAAGCTTGATTTTAAAAAAAATTGTTTTATTTGAATTTAAAACTGTTACATATGAAACTCGAGACAACTTCAAGAAACCCCGAGCACAACTTTGAGATTTATCCGAGCAAAACCTTATCCACCCCAAGCCCAACATTTTCTTCCCTTTTTTTTCCTATTTAAATTTTTAAAATTGCTACTACACGAGACAACCCGATGGAAAACTCGAGCTCATACCCTAGTTCCCCGAACATGACTTCAAGCCACTATCTTTCTTCCAAGATCAATCACGACAGATACGCCCACGAACCCGTGCACGTGCACGATCACCAGGATAGCTTCCGACCAACGTCGCTCCCCCCCGCACATCATCGACTACCAGCCCGACACCCCTGACCACCCAGATCGATGAACTCGAGCCAAAATCGAGATTGATCATTTCAACTAAAAACTAGAACCCACCTTCCGATGAAAAACTCTTAGCCTCATCGATCTAGTTCACCAGAATCCCTGCAATCTCGTCTAGAGCAACATCACAATCCCTAGCTTCGATTCCCCAAGGTCCGGCCCCTTCCGGTGCCTCGACGACGCCACACCAGATTCGAATTTCTTGTCGACCAAAAGTTGCGTCTAAACCCTAAATCAATGTCGATTGACCACCAAATCATATTATAAAATCACCCATTATTTTTCCATGAATCCCCAGACCTCCACCTTCCTTCAGCCACAAATTCGAGGCTATACGAATACGCGATCATCAAAAATCGAGCAAATTCTCAATTCGGATCAGCTTCCAATATCTCGTGATTTACAAAGTTAAAAAACCATGATATTTATCTTAAAAATCAAAAAATTTGGATTCGAATCTGATGATATAAACAAAACTCGAAATTAAAATATCAAATTTCCAGATTTAAAAAGGTTTTATTGTATTTACTATTTTTCTGAATATTTTCTAATTATAAATATTTGGAACCATTTTTACAATTTATATTGTAATATTACAATCAAATTATATTTAGAGATCAAAGCCTAATATGGATTCGTTTGGGTGATATGAATTTTTAAACAGGTTTTAAAACCTGTAACTAGAACAGAGCATTAACATATACATACACAAGCATGTATAGGTAAATCTACATATATATACATGTAGATATTCATACAACATTTTTCACAACAACTTCAAGTATTCATTACCAATCATCAGATATATAAACAGACTCAAGTTTTAAAGGGGTCAATTTGTTCACTTGGATTGGTTTTGAATAGAGAACCAAAGCCTGGAAAATCTGGAATTGTTTTGATTCCATGATCTGATCTTTGAATTGCTTTTGATACTGAGCTGAATCTGATCTACTTTTAGCTTGATTTGATCTTGCATTTATTTAAAGCTTTTATGCTTGCCTTAGTTTTTGTTTTCTTGGTTTGCCTATTTGATCTGAGAATTGAATTAGTTGCTTCAGGTTGAAGATTGAAATCTAAAAACTATGCTGAGATGATCTTGATTGGAATTTATAACTTTAGTTTGAAAATGGGAAGAGATGTTTGTTGTGAAAATCTGGAATGCTATGCCTTTTGATTTTATTTTCTTCTCAGGTTGAAGCTGAGAATTTGTTTGATTCAAGTTTTGATTCTTATTTTTAATTTCTTTTTCATTTTCAGTTTTAATTTTAGAAAGATAAGGAGAAATTGATGAAGCTTGGTTTCTTCTCAAATGTACTTTTATATAATTCAAATTAAAAAGGAAAATTTATTTTTGACACTTGTTTATTAAGAAAATAAAATTGCTACATTTGTCTTTACATAATTTAGAACCTTAACACTTGTTAAATTCATGTTTTTAAAATCTTATACTTGTTTATTTGCTTGTTGAGATGATTACACATGTAATCTTTCATGCATTAATAATAATAATATGTTTTAAATGTATTTCCTTTTTACATTAGCATATGGTTTACATACACACACACACACACATATATGTGTGTGTATGTGTGTGTGTTTTTTATCAATTTATGCATTTTATTTTTCTATGTGCATTATGTTTTTAAATATTTTGTATATGCACACTAATTATTCTTATCTCATGTTCAAATTAAAATGAAAGAATATTAACTTCTTTATTAAATCTTATTTAAAATTAAACTTAAATTATTATACTTAAATGGATAACTATAAATAAATATTAGTATTAAAAATATTAAATTTTAACTTTAATTAACTTTTAGAAAATTGTTATATTGAATTCAAAACATAACTTTCAAAATATTGATATAAATATACAATATAACTAAAAACAAATTTTATTGATTTTAAAATGTAGAGTTTTCAAATCCAATTTATTTTCAATACGTTTATATTTGAATTTCAAACCAAAATTCTTCCTACAGTATGTATAAACAAACACATTTCTTATTAAATTTTAGACAAAATTCAAATGAATACTTAATTAATTCAAAAATTTATACAAATTACCAATTTAAATTTGACTCAAAAATCGGGATCATTGCATCAACAATCTGTAGAAAATATTGTAATGCACATTCAAAAAAATCCAGAAAAGAAAGAAAGTATAGATGTTTTCCATATGGTTATGGAAAATCCTATATATGGTTCGAAGCATCAAAAAAGAACTCCTAAAATACCATTCCTTCTAAAAGACGAAAAAGAAGCTCAGTTGCTAATAAATGAGTATAATGTCTTGGAATATCAAAGGTATGAGTACAGGTGTTAAATTTCACCATGTATTCAAATTTCTGAACATCCACAAATTCACACTTATGGGTTTATTAAAAATAAGCTATACACAGCGAATATCTACAATTTTCAAACATTTTTTCCATGCCAGTGGGAACTCATTCATAATAATGATTTGGGGTGTAATGGTCGTATTGTTATATTACTTGACTCAACAATCTGGACTTACGAGATACTACGTAAAAGTGAACAGCACATTACCTTGCATGTGATGAATACAGGGGGGTTTCATAGTGTTTTTACATTTGTTTACGCAAGTAATTGTTAGTTCGTGAGATGATGGTTTTGATGACAACAACCTTATAATAGATTAAAAATATAAATACTAACAGTATAAGTTTAGATACATAAGTATATGCAGGATTTAACCATGCAGGTGCCAAAAATGAAGACTGTACAATATAGGATTCAAGATATCAAGATTGAAGACTCATGAGAATCAAGATTATCAGGAGTTCAAGAATTCAAGTAATTTACTCTGTAGTTAGAAATTTTGTTAAAACTCCTAGAAAAGCACTGGCATCTTAAAATCCAATTTATCCGTGGAATGAATCCACTTCGAGCCTGTTAAAGGGATGGAACCCTAAGTAGGAAGGAATCTACAAAAAATCTAGTGGAACATTGTTTTGTATCCGCTAACCTTTTATTCAAAATGATTTTTCAAATTATATCTTGTTTTCAAAATGATTTCAAAACCTTCCTTTTAAAAGCATCAAAAACATCTATCCAAATTTTTAATACTTTTAGCCTCAAAATAATCTTTAATTTCAAAATCAATTTATCCTTGTTTTTAAACTATCTTTTAAATATAATATATTTAAATTTTAAATATTTATACTTAGATTTTAAATATAAAATTATAGTAAAGTTTTGTAAATATTATTCTTTATACTTACTTATGTATTTTAAATATAGTCAAGTATATTTATAAAGTTTAAAATAGTTTTAATATAAATAAAGGTTATTTTCAAAGAAAATCAAAACACCAAAAACCCCTTTGGGATGTCGACATACTCATGTACCCCATGTCGACACGACGATAGTTGAGTTTAAAATTTAAATTTCAAAAGAAGTGACTATTCGTCATAATCTTCACGAATGGACATGACTGTTGTTCCTCTATAAATAGGGGTTAGTTTCAACGAATTTTAAGACAGTTTTTCTAGTTTTTCACTCCTCTTCTTCTTCCAAATTTCTATATACAAATTCTTATCATTACTCTGCCGAAATCAACATTGAATCTAACTATATTATCTCTGATTTATCCTCTATCACTATCTCAACAAGATCCTCAGTGTTATTCAGAGTTATAGGCTTTTTGTAATCAACTTAGCGAGAAAAGGTGTGATTATAGCTTGGAAATCAATCAAGTGTAAAAGGTGTGATTGTAGCCTTGGAAATCAATTAGGTGAACTTGTTGCCCAGGAAATCAAGTATCTCTACCCAGAGGATTGTGATTCCGGAGGGTGTACCTCGTAGCCTTGAAATCGAGGGTGTAATTGTAAAGATTGTTTTTGAAAGGAAATCTATACTTGTGTGCGGGACTGGATGTAGGGTAACTCCGAACCAGTATAAAATCCAGTATGTTCTTTCCTTTACTTCTTTTACTCTATATTTGCATTTGTGTTTAATTCTGTGATCATATCTATATCTGAATATTGCATACATTTGTGTTTAAATTAACAAAAACTCAAAAAGATTTAACAATTCTCTAAAACACTATTCACCCCCCTCTAGTGTTTATCCTTAGCCTTAAGATCCTTAATCCGCATTTCTCACATTTGGTATCAGAGCGCGGTTTTCAATGTTTCATAATCTGATTTTTGTAAAAGTTTTAAAATGGCTATGGTTGTTAATACTAGTTTAGAAATATTCAGATCATCATCGTCTTTTGAGTCTGCATATAATCAATGTTCAAATTCAAGTTGTCTATCAAAATTGTTTGATGTGCAGAAATCATGTTATATGGCTGTTTAGGAATCAATCCACAACGGACAAATTGTGCAGATCAAAAAGAACAAATGGATACTTGATAGTGGATGTTCTAGACACATGACTGGCAATCCAGATATGCTAAATGATATAATATACAAAGACGGAGGACTGGTTAACTTTGGAGACAATTCAAAAGGATATGTGATTGGCATCGGCAAAGTCGGTAACTCTGAAACTCCTATTATTACTAATGTATTGCTAGTTAAAAATCTGAAACATTATCTGCCAAGTATAAGTCAACTTTGCTATAAAGGATATAAAATTAAATTTGAAAAAGATAAATGTCGCATTGAAGATAACAATTCAACCATAATATTTGAGGGAGTTAGGATCAAGGTTATTTATATTCTTAGTATGAAAGTTTCAAATGATAACTTATGTCTTTTGGCAAATACAAGTGACCCTTGGATTTGGCATAAGAGATTTGGGCATTTGAATTTCAAACTCTTATCTAGACTATCAAAACATGATCTAGTAAGAGGTCTCCCTAAAATGAATTTTAAAGTAGATAGTTTATGTGATGCATGTCAATTAGGAAAACTTAGAAAAAGTTCCTTTAAATTAAAAGATATGATTTCAACTTCTAAACTTCTTGAATTACTTCACCTTGATTTATTTGGTACATCTCAAATTCTGTCAATAAATCATAGTAAATGTGTTTTTGTAATTGAAGATGATTATTCTAGATTTACATGGACAATATTTTTGAAACGTAAAAGTGATACTTTTGAATGTTTTAAGAACTTTTCAAAAAGGATTCAAAATCAACTTTCTCTAAAAATTATAACCATTCGTAGTGATCACGGTGATGAATTTGTAAATGGAAAATTTAAGGAATTCTGCAATAAAAAGGGAATAACTCACGTTTTTCATTTCCAAGAACTCCACAATAAAATGGAGTAGTAGAACGTAAAAATAGGACGATTCAAGAATGTGCGAGAACTATGCTTTTAGACAGTAAATTACCAAAGAATTTCTGGGCAGAAGCAATTGCTACCGCCTGTTATATTTTAAATAGAATTTTAATTAGACCTTTAACTAATAAGACTTCTTATGAACTTCTTCACTCAAAGAAACCTAAAGTATCTTATTTTAGAATTTTTGGAAGTAAATATTTTATTTTAAATACTAAAGATAATTTAGATAAATTTGATCATAAATCCGACGAAGGTATCTTTATCGGATATTCTAATAGAAGTAAAGCGTACAGAGTATTTAATTTAATAACTAACTCCATCGAAGAAACAATGCATGTGTCATTCGATGAAAATTTCAAAAAATTTGAAGATACAAATGATGAAGATGATTTAATTACACAAAATCAAGAGTCAACTGAAACTAATAATGAAATTAATCATCCTAATAAAAGGACTAAACTTTCAAAAGATCATCCTATTGAAAATATACTAGGAGATATGCAATCTTTAGTTAAAACTAGAAATCAACTAAGTCAAATGGATAATGTATCTTTTATATCAACTATTGGACCAAAAAAATCCAAAAGAAGCATCAACTGATGATTCATGGATTTTAGCTATGCAAGAAGAACTAAATCAATTTACTAGAAATGAAGTTTAGGAACTTGTTCCTAGACCTAAAAATAAAACTATAATTGGAACTAAATGGGTTAATAAAAATAAAATGAATGAACAAGGAGAGGTTGTTAGAAATAAAGCACGTTTAGTCGCTCAAGGTTTTTGTGAAGAAGAAGGAATAGATTTTGATGAAACCTTTGAAAGTGTACGTGTAGTACTAAGGATCGAGTAATATGATATATAAATGCGGAAACTGATAATAGCAGTAAAATAAAAATTAAAGTAAGCACACCAGGAATTTTTATACTGGTTCGAACTTCCCATTCTACGTCCAGTCCCAGACTATCCTCTGGATTTAAACTAAAAACCCCTCACTTAACCCGGAGGAATAGGTATACGACACCTGAGCAGCCTAACAGGAATTTTCCGCCTCAACAGCCGAAGAGGACTTCAACTCTAATACAAATAGTTTGACGAATGTGTTCTGAGTAACACGGATTGTCTTTTGATAGTACAACTTCCTATAATCAAATCCTCAAGAGTATGTATGTGTGTGAAGATTTAGAAGGAAGATAATCACGTAGAATCGGAGTATATGAATTAAACACAAGGATTCTAGTGACATTAAATGAGTATGAATGCTTTGAATTGCAGAGAATAGCTAGAGAATAGATTTCAGAATTATAAACAAGAATCGGTGGTTGTAGAAGTGATTTGAAGATGTTTATATAGTTGTAGAAGAGTTACAATCTTTCATGAAGAGTTTCAATCAAAAATTGTGTCCGTATCTCTTGAAATAGAGGACATTACTCTTCATGAAATGATCGCATCTCTTCATAACGTAGTCGTTATTGTCAGGTCGGTCGACCGTAAAACCTGGGTCGGTCAGCTGAGTTTGAAAACGTATATAAAACAGAGTGTATCTGTGCATGTAACACAGGGTCGGTCAACCGAGGGTACAGGTCGGTCAACCGACCTGATGTTATTTGCACAGTGAATTCTTTTATGTGTATAATTTTAAAAGTACAACATTTGTGTGTGTGTGTGACTACTTGAAGAATGATTTTAACAATATTCTAAGACTCAATATAGGAAATATACATACTAAACTCTTAATTGTAGTCTTGTCTCCTTTGTAGTGTGCAGTTTACTTTTATTCTCTTTTTTTCGCCTTTGTATAGTATTCTCTTTGTAGTTCGTCTTATGATCTCTGAAGCTTGTGTCATGAATCAAAACCCATGAATCAACATTCTCCCCCTTTTTGATTGATGACAATACTTATGTGACGAAGTAGTATATATTGTAATTCTCCCCCTGAATATATGGCGACTTTTCTGCAAAAACTTATTAGCTTTTATATATTTATCCCCCTTTGTTATCGACAAAAAGGAGAGTTTAACTGATGGTATAAATTATATTTCACATAAGTGTTAACATAGAGCAATATAAAATAAAATAACTACTACTTATAATGTAAGGTATCAGAAAAATTAACATTTAAAGCATGCGATACCCAGGCTTCTTATAATTTCCTAAATTTTAGGAAACCATACCCATTTGGGTATGGTTGAACCTTTATAAATATAATTTTCATTATTAACTACCATATCAAAATAATCATCAATGTATTTTTCTCTATTTTTCCAATTAACAGGAACCCATATACTTAGATAATTTTTATTCATATTTCCTGTTAATGATTTTGTACTTCTAAAGAAATTTTCAACATTATAGGTCATAGTAGTATTTGAATTTCTACATAAATTGGATTTAGGCTTTACTCGAAATTTAGTACTAGCACTATCATTTTTACTATACATGAAAGCATATCTAGTGCTATTTCTACGATCGGTTTTATTATATCCTAAACCACTTTTATCATTGTGAGTTTTTGAATTCTTAACATAACCTAATCCCTTCTTATTTGAAGCAGGTTGAGAATTTTCAATAATCCTGGATAAATTTTCTCTCTCTTTATTAAAATTAGATCCATTTTTAGATATATCATCAAATTTTATTTTAAGACTAGATTTTTCTAACTCTAAATCCTTAATCTTAGAGTATAAACTATTATTTTTGAAAAGTAAATTATCATTTTTATACTTTTGAATTTCCAGTTCTTCAGATATTGACGAAATTTGAGAGGATAAGTTAGAATTTGATTGTTGAGAACTTTCAAGTTCTTCTTCTAGTATTTTCTTCTCATCTTTCAGCATATCTACTTCTAAGACTGTTCTATCTAATTTTCTTTGCAACTCCTTATTTTTCTTTTTAAGTTGCTTTGTTACATTTACTAATTCAGAATTTATTTCAATTAAATCTTCAAAATTAAAATTACTTACATCGTCTGATGAATCCATGAAGCACACATTTGCTTTTTCATTATCACTTTCACTCTCTGAAGAGGATGATGAGTCAGTGTCGTCCCAAGTGACAGAAAAAGCTCTTCGTTTGGTTTTGTCCTTCTTAAAATTGCTCTTTTTGTGTTCTGGACAATCTTTCTTCATGTGACCTTTCTTGTGACATTCATAACATTCCATTGCTGAAGATGATGGTTTGCTGCTATTAGAATTGTTGTTCGAGTTATTTTTGTTTCCCTTGAATTTGTTTCTGTTGAATTTCAAAAACTTTTTGAAATTTTTAGCGATCATCGCCATATCTTCATTATCTGAGTCGGAATCGCCTTTTTCTGCTTGAAAAGCCACATTTTTCTTTTCTTGTGCTCCATTTCTTTTTGCCTACAAATTTACTTCGTAGGACATTAGATTACCTATCAGTTCTTCTGGTTTTAATGTTGAAAAATCACTTGCTTCTTCATGGGCTAAGACTTTTCTTTCCCATTCGTCCGTTAAAGATTTCAAGATTTTTGTAACAACATCAAAATCAGTAAACTTTTTTTCTAGTGGTAATAAAGCATGATAAATATCCTGAAATCTAGAGTACATGTCATTTATAGATTCATTTGGCCTCATTTTGAAATTTTCAAATTGATTTTTCAACATAGAGATTTTGCTTAAAATTTAACTTTGTTTGTACCTTCATGTGTTATCTTAAGTGTTCTCCAAATTTCATAACCTGAAGTGCACATGCTAACTCTATTGAATTCATTTCTATCTAATGCACAAAATAAAATATTCATAGCCTTTGCATTTGATGTAGCATCTAGTTTTTGTGTGTTACTCCAAGTTGAGTATTCTCCAGTAGGAGTTATGTACTCTCTTTGTATAATATTCCAGATATCAAATCCACTAGATTGTATACAGATTCTCATTCTAGTTGACCAATAATTATAATTTATACCATTAAAAAATGGAGGTCGTGAAGTTGATTGACCCTCTATGAAATTAGTATTAGTGTTAGTGCCAAAATCGTTAGTTTGTGTCGTTGCCATATTACTAGAAATAAATATCAAATAACTTTATGACGGTTATAGGATGACCTTGCTCTGATACCAAATGAAAGTGTACGTGTAGTACTAAGGATCGAGTAATATGATATATAAATGCGAAAACTGATAATAGCAGTAAAATAAAAATTAAAGTAAGCACACCAGGAATTTTTATACTGGTTCGAACTTCCCGTTCTACGTCCAGTCCCAGACTATCCTCTGTATTTAAACTAAAAACCCCTCACTTAACCCGGAGGAATAGGTATACGACACCTGAGCAGCCGAACAGGAATTTTCCGCCTCAACAGCCGAAGAGGACTTCAACTCTAATACAAATAGTTTGACGAATGTGTTCTGAGTAACACGGATTGTCTTTTGATGGTACAACTTCCTATAATCAAATCCTCAAGAGTATGTATGTGTGTGAAGATTTAGAAGGAAGATAATCACGTAGAATCGGAGTATATAAATTAAACACAAGGATTCTAGTGACATTAAATGAGTATGAATGCTTTGAATTGCAGAGAATAGCTAGAGAATAGATTTCAGAATTATAAACAAGAATCGGTGGTTGTAGAAGTGATTTGAAGATGTTTATATAGTTGTAGAAGAGTTACAATCTTTCATGAAGAGTTTCAATCAAAAGTTGTGTCCGTATCTCTTGAAATAGAGGACATTACTCTTCATGAAATGATCGCATCTCTTCAGAAAGTAGCCGTTATTGTCAGGTCGGTCGACCGTAAAACCTGGGTCGGTCAGCTGAGTTTGAAAACGTATATAAAACATTGTGTATCTGTGCATATAACACAGGGTCGGTCAACCGAGGGTACAGGTCGGTCGGCCGGCCTGATGTTATTTGCACAGTGAATTCTTTTATGTGTATAACTTTAAAAGTACAACATTTGTGTGTGTGTGTGACTACTTGAGGAATGATTTTAACAATATTCTAAGACTCGATATAGGAAATATACATACTAAACTCTTAATTGTAGTCTTGTCTCCTTGTAGCGTGCAATTTACTTTTATTCTCTTTTTGTCGCCTTTGTATAGTATTCTCTTTGTAGTTCGTCTTATGATCTCTGAAGCTTGTGTCATGAATCAAAACCCATGAATCAACAACCTTTGCTCCCGTAGCAAGATTAGAAGCCACTAGGATCCTACTTTCTTTCGCAAATCATAATAATTTCAAATTATTTCAAATGGATGTTAAAAGTGCCTTTTTAAATGGATTTGTAAAAGAAGAAGTGTATGTTGAACAACCACCACTTTTTGAAAATGATAAATTACCAAATCATGTTTACAAACTTAAAAAAGCTTTATATGGTCTAAAACAAGCTCCTAGAGCCTGGTATGATAGACTAAGATCTTATCTATTACAATCAAATTTTGAAATTGGTAAAGTAGATCATACTCTTTTTATTAAAAGAAATAAAAATGATATTCAACTAGTTCAATTCTACGTAGATGATATCATTTTTGGATCAACTAATTTTGAAATGAATAAAGAATTTTCTGAAATAATGATAAAAGAGTTTGAGATGAGTCATATGGGTGAATTAAATTTCTTTTTAGGATTACAAATAAACAATTAGATAATAGTATCTTTAATAGTCAAGAAAAATATGCTAAAGACCTAATTAATAAATTTGGTTTGACTACTACAGTGGAAAACCCACTCTCATGGCAACCAATGAGTACCTTAGTAAAGAAGATCTCTCGAAAGATGTAAATCAAAAGTTATATAGAGGAATGATTGGATCACTACTCTATATTACTGCTAGTAGACCTGATATCATGCATAGTGTTTGTCTCTGTGCATGATATCAATCCCAACCTAAAGAGACCCACTTAAAAGCCGTAAAACGTATCATAAGATATGTTAAATACACCCCTGATTATGGCTTATTTTATCCTAAAATTGATTCTTTTGACTTAATATCTTACTGTGATGTTGATTATGCTGGTTGTAAATCAGACCGAAAAAGTACAAGTGGAATTTGTCACTTTTTGGGGCGTTCTCTAATTTCCTAGTTTAGTAAAAAGAAAAACACAGTTTCTTTATCAACTAACGAAGCAGAATATATTTCTGCTGCTTTGGCTTGTTCTCAAGTAATATATATGCAGTAAACTTTAGATGATTATGGTTTAAATTTTTCAAAATCGCTAATTTACTGTGGTAATACGAGTGTGATAAATTTATCCAAAAATACTACTCAACATGCTCGAACTAAACATATTGATATCAGATATTATTTTCTCGGTGATAATATAAGTAAGGAAGTAATCATTCTAGATTATATCAATTCTGAGAATCAAATTGCTGATATCTTAAAAAAATCATTAAATGGATCTATATTTACTAAATTAAGAAGAGAATTAGGTATTTGTTCAATAACTGAAATATAACATATAAATAAACGAAGTATAATTCAAAATTAATTCAAAATAAATTAAATAGGCAAAAATTCAAGAACCATGTCGACATACCCCTCTACCATATGTCGACATACAACGTTTTTAAATTTTTGAAATTTTTCCCACCAAAATTCAAATAATTGGTTATATATTCTTCACATTTTCAAAATTTTATTCATCCTTTCTGTTGTATCTCTATTCTTTTCTCTGAAATCAAATAATCAATGGCCTCCTCTTCCAAATCAAACATAATATCAACCTTTTCGTTCCCCTCTCACACATCTGGTCCATTTCAACGTACTACTCTCGTTCGTGTGACTAAAATGGAGGATTCTCTAAAGGATGCACTTCAGTTAATGACTGAAATTCAAGTAATGCAACTTTAAATGGCCAAGGAACAAGAGAGGCAAGGCAAAATTCTTAGGAATTTGCAAAAATTTCTAATTGACAATCATGCTAACCCAATCTTGATTGACGAAGATTCTTCAGGAGATCAAGATCAAGAGGCCAGCGAAGAAGAAGAAGAAGAAGAAGAAGAAGAACCCATGGAAGAAGCGCATGCGGAAGATGACGACAAAGTCGTGTGCGTTGGAGAAGTGTGTTTTGACAAAGATGGGAATCTTGTCGAACAACGTGGAAATTTCTGTTTCCACTATCTAAACTGTTCGATTCATAGATCTCCTACGTTCAAAAACACACATTAGTTTCTTCTCTTTCTTTACCATTGTTGTTTATTCCTTTTTACGTTTACAATGCAAATGTAAATATAACTATATGATTAATAAATAAATTGTGTTCTTATATGTGTTCTTCCCTATTAATAAATATAACTATATGGTTATCATATACTTAAAATAGTTAGTAGTTTAGGATTAGGTTTATTATTAGATCTAAGTATTCATTATTTATGATAACACTATCATTATAATCACACATCATGGAGTATTAGATTTAGGGGGAGTTCTATAATTTGGTGTTATATAGTTTAGAGTTAGTTTTTGTTGATGACAAAGGGGGAGAAGTATAAAATAGGGTAGTTAGGCATAGATTAAGGGGAGTTATTATTTTAGAGGGAATTATTAGGATAGAAGTAATATTTTATAAACAAAGGTTGTCATCATCAAAAAGGGGGAGATTGTTAGTCCGTGAAATGATGGTTTTGATGACAACAACCTTAGAATAGATTAAAAATATAAATACTAACAGTATAAGTTTAGACATATATGTATATGTAGGATTTAACCATGCAGGTACCAAGAATGAAGACTGTACAATATAGAGATTCAAGATATCAAGATTGAAGACTCATTAATATCAAGATTATCAAGAGTTCAAGAATTCAAGTAATTTATTCTTTAGTTAGATATTTTGTTAAAACTCCTAGAAAAGCACTGGCATCTTAAAATCCAATTTATTCGTGGAATGGAATCCACTTCGAACTTGTTAACGGGATGGAACCCTCAGTAGGATGGAATCTACGAAAAATCTAGTGGAACATTGTTTTGTATCCGCTAACCTTTTATTCAAAATGATTTTTAAAAATTATATCTTGTTTTCAAAATGATTTCAAAACCTTCTTTTAAAAGCATAAAAACGTCTATCCTGATTTTAAATAATTTTAGCCTCAAAATAATCTTTAATTTCAAAATCAAATTATCCTTGTTTTTAAACTATCTTATAAATATAATATATTTAACTTTTAAATATTTATACTTAGATTTTAAATATAAAATTATAGTAAAATTTGTATATATTATTCTTTATACTTACTTATGTATTTTAAACATAGTCAAGTATATTTATAAAGTTTAAAATAGTTTTAATATAAAATAAAGGTTATTTTCAAAGAAAATCAAAACACCAAAGACCCCTTTAGGATGTCGACATGCTCATGTACCCCATGTCGACGCGACGAAAGTTGAGTTCAAAATTTAAATTTCAAAAGAAGTGTCTACTCGTCATAACTCTTCACGAATGAACATGACTGTTGTTCCTCTATAAATAGGGGTTAGTTTCAACGAATTTTAAGACATTTTTTTCTAGTTTTTCACTCCTCTTCTTCTTCCAAATTTCTATGTACAAATTCTTATCATTACTCTGCCGAAATCAACATTGAGTCTAACTAGATTATCTCTAATTTGATCCTCTATCACTATGTCAACAGGATCCTCAGTGCTATTCAGAGTTATAGGCTTTTTGTAATCAACTTAGCGAGAAAAGGTGTGATTGTAGCCTTGGAAATCAATCAAGTGTAAAAGGTGTGATTGTAGCCTTGGAAATCAATTGGGTGAACTTGTTGCCCAGGAAATCAATTATCTCTACCCAGAGGATTTTGATTCCGGAGGGTGTACCTCATAGCCTTGAAATCGAGGGTGTAATTGTAAAGATTGCTTTTGAAAGAAAATCTTTGCTTGTGTGCGGGACTAGATGTAGGGTAATTCCGAACCAGTATATAATCCGGTATGTTCTTTCCTTTACTTCTTTTACTTTATATTTGCATTTGTGTTTGATTCTTTGATCATATCTGTGTCTAAATATTGCATACATTTGTGCTTAAATTAACAAAAACTCAGAAAGATTTAACAATTCTCTAAAACACTATTCACCCCCCTCTAGTGTTTATCCTTAGCCTTAAGATCCTTAATCCGCATTTCTCATAGTAATTTCTATGAAGAGGGGGCTACACTTTAGGAATACTTATGCATCAACACGTCTATTATAGTACTACCATGGGTGGTTATAGGAGATTTTAATAATGCTTCAAGTTTAAAGAACGAAAAGGGGGTTATCAATCCCTTTTCCTTATCTTACTAGCTTAAAAACTATATGCTCATGTGTGGGCTAGTAGAAACTATTTTGCAAGGTTGCAAATATACATGGAGGAGAAAGGATGTGGCAACAAGAATTGACAATGTGCTAGTGAACTATCAACTACTAACCAAATTTCTAGATTTAGTTACCATCATTTTGCCAGACCAGTTTAGTGACCACATCCCAATTTTACTGCAAATCACATAGCAATAGCTATAACCAAAATGTAGGCCTTTTAAATTTGTCAACACATGGCATTACCTTGAAGGTTATTCTATATGTATTCAAGATGGACTTAAATTCGAGACATGAGGAATTCCTACTTAAAATATAAATGTTGCAAGCCATCAAGAAAAATTTAAGACAATGGAACAAAATAAGAGTTAAAACTGGCTCTATACAACATTTCAAACATGAATATAAGCTCTTTTATAAACATGATTCAATCCTAGAAGATAAAAACCAATATCATAAAAACTACTTGCTATGCACTTACAACTAAAGGAACAACTTAAACTACAACATAAGTTCAATAAGCAATAAAGTAAAATCTCCTGCTATAAAATGGGGGAACTAATTCCAAATTTTTCTACACTAAAATGGCAACTGAGGAAACACAAAGTAGAATACAAGCACTAATTGATTCAGAAGACAACTTTATTTATGATGATCGGCAAACCATTACCTAAGCTATTAATTTATACTCAATCTATTCAATGGTCAAACAGGTGTGTTGTTCCCCCCAATTGAACCTAGAAAACTGATCAACGCACAAGGTAAAAAATATTTTTCTACTGCTGTGACTTTGGCTGAAGTTAAAGCTGCAATCTATTCTATTGAGGACTCTGAAAGACCTGGACTCGATGTTTTTTCTTTTAATTTTTATAAAATCTATTAGGATGAGATACATGAAAGCTAGTTTTTGTTGCCGTTAGCTCTGTTTTCCAAACTAAAATGATAGCTCGAGGATTAAATCACAACTTCGTCACCCTAATTCCTAAGAAAGACAAGCCACAAAACGTTTCATATTATCATCCAATATCTTGTGAAAAAGTTTTTTACAAAATTATAGTCAAAATTATATGTTTTAGAATAAAACATTTTCTGCCTTTTCTTATTGTAAAGAACCAGTCAGCATTTAAGTCTAATCGAAATATTGGGGAAATCATCATCCTTGCTCATGAACTGGTTGGAGATTTTAAGAAAAGAGGATAGGCAAAAAGTGTGCATTAAAATTGATCTACAAAAGGCATATGACACAGTTAATAGAGAATTCATGTGCTACATGTTATTTACTATGGGGTTTCCCATCTTCATTATAAATTTGATCTATGAATGCATTAGCATGACTATATTTTCAACTATAGTTGATGGCTCACCTCATGGTTATTACATCTAACCGTCGTTTACAACAAGATGATCCTTTATCCCTATATCTTTTTTGGGTCGCAGTGGAATTTTTTTCATTATAGTTGGAAGATGCACTACTTTTACAATAAATATAGCTTACTTCAACAACTCCCAATTATTACCCATTTTTTATATGCTGATAATGTAATCAAATTCCTAAGTGCCACTATAGGAAATGTAACTTCAATGCTTAATCTTCTCAGCCAACTTGCAGGCACGGTGGGATTGAATATTAATGAACTTAAATCAAAATTTTATTTCAGCAAAGATATTATCAACAAGAACCAAATTCTATCTATTTTGGGCATGGTTGAGGACTCTTTACTGCTCAAATACCTAGGTGTTCCCTTATTAAAAAATTACATCTTGCTTCTCGGTGTACATCACTACTGAATAAGATATTTATAAAATTTGAGGGATGGGATAGTGATTTTTTATCAATCGTAGGAAGAGCTGAAATTAACTCAAAGCATGATCACACAAATTTCCTACACTGGCTGCTAATATATCACATATCTAACTCGGTGCTTAACAAGATCGAAACAATGTGCACTAATTTTTTTAGGGTAGTAGCACTCGTAAAATTGCTTAGGAATATTTATGTCGACCTAAATTAGAAGGTGGCATCAGTCTACGACTACTTAAAGAATATCGACACACAACGTTATTGAAAATGCTTTGGACATTACTTAATAAAGACTCCATTTTTAGTACATGGATGAGAAACATATACATAATCAACATTTTAGGGGATGTCTATAACCAAAAACTACTCATGTACTATAAATACATTTTACGTGTAAGAGATTCAGTAGTTAAAACTATGTGAAGAGTTCATCGTTAATGGTGCCACAGCCTCTTTGTGGCTTGACCCATGGTTAAACCACAAATCAATAGTGGAGCTTTTGGGACGACAAATGTTAACATATGTTTGCATGCAAACTCTACCGTAAACTGTATAATGGAGGAGGGTACTTTACGTTTAGATATGTTATCATCAACAAGACAAGACCAATATATGTTAAGGTATGTTCCTACTGCAACAGAACATTCATCTGATTATCAAAAAATTGGAGACTCGACCTCTTTTAAATTTTCTACTATCTGGAATAATAATATGTTTTTATCACCCAAAGTAGCATAGGTGAAGGTGATTTGGCATCGAATTACAGCAAAAAACTCAGCTTTACACCCTATAGAGCATGCGAAGACCTGTTTCTTCGACTGTCATAAATCGACTTTAATACATCCTCGACATTCACGTACCGTAAATCCAAGTGCCGGAAAAGTAGATTCTCAAGGGTAAGAAAGAAAAGTAAGGCAGAAAAGAATCTCACATATGTTAGTTCAAATAAAACTTTATAGGGGAAATTAAAGTACATTTATCGGCGTTAAACATGGACAGTTATAAATATCTGTCCTTGCAAAGGCGAGATACAATACTACATAATTGTGGTGGAAATAGACAAAAATCTTTAGTAAATCTTCTAACTCCATGCTTTGAGCTCCATTTCACTTTCTTCTAAATCAAAACCTGACTACTAGGCTGCTCGTGTAAAATTAGGGCACCTGGGGTTTAAAGAAAGGGAAAAATAAACTCTGAACTAGTCATGGGACTGGTGTGAGAACTCAAAATATGCATTTTGAAATCAAAATGGTATCTCATAAGACCATGCCACACATAAACACGGAACGAGTTTTTATCTTACCATAACCAAATAATTATTGCGTAAAAATACTTGATATTATTTTTAATGCCATATCTTTGAAAACATTTGCAAGTAAATTTATTAATCTTAGCCGAAATTGTTACCATTATTAAATTCCAGCATACTAGGCTCTACAAACAAAATGGTAGACACTTATTGGAGAATGGATTCCATACAAATGACCAGATGAAGGGACTACTTTCCTGCAGTACATCTCTAGAGGAATGTACCGAAGTCAACAACACATCTGCACCTCATCAACACAAGACCGATCTGCCTTTCTCACTAGATAGTACCGAATATGTTATCACCTCGGTCGTTACCGATCTATTCGAGTACTTCATTACCATACACCACATTAATTTAAATCCCAAACATCATAGCGGGAAAAAACATATCTTGAAGGGGATGATCATACCCTAATTGTTGTGAACCACATAGCCTTGCTGCATGTTTCGATCATTTTCGGGTGTAGGGCTCGAGGTAACGATTACCTTTGTCATGGCACATCATCTTTCTTTGAATGCCATGCTTCCATTCCATCGATCCCTATTGACTTCCACAAACATACAACCTTCGAGCTCATACGTCTCTAAGAAGGGTGCTAAGCTAAGAGAAGGTGCCTTCTCTGCCACCAAACAGATGTATTTTATAAAAGTCAACAATGAAATTTTAAGAATGCAATGTCATAATCCATCCGTACAAGTTCATTCTGGAACTGAACAAAACCGAAGGTACTCTCCAACCACATCCTGTCAGAAATCAACCCTAGGATTAGTAGTGAGAGTCCTTGCAACCCATAGAGTTTCATTAATGAAGGGATCACTGCTAATTTAGTATTTGGGAGCTAATCAGAATTATCAACAAGTAGTCCTTTCATTTTGAAAATCCTTGGTCTTCATTCTCTCTATCGGGACATTTTTCGAATGCAACATTGGTTCGAAGTGGTTTTCTGATAGGGATTTCCACAGATCAAACCCGTTTCCTTCAACCCAATCAATGATAAAAAGAGGTTATGTGAATAGGGAATCATTCTTTAATTGGTTAAGTTCTTTTTTTATCAAACTCTCTTTCGAAGATATATAACTTTTAAAACACTTCTTTCCGGTATAAACGGAATTATTAACCCCTCTTATCAAAACCATTGATTACTTAAAATATTTTTAAACTTGGAATCATTTGAAATAATTTCATTTTACACTTAGTAAAAAATTTCCAAAATCATTTCATTTAAATCTTAGCAAAGATTTCTTAATTCAAAACTCAAAATTTTGATTGAGTTAAAACCATTTTTTCTAGGATGTTAACCAAAATCATTAAATATTAAATGAGCAGAATCTACAGAAATTATCTAATTCTACTCAATATTAATTTTCGTATCAGCAAATACCATTGGTGGAATAATGGTGAAATTGCCTTTAAATGCCATGAATAGTAGGAGTTCTCTCTTCATGCTTTAACACCGAGCACAAGAAGATCATCTCTATAACATCCAAGTTGTCTAAATTTGGAAAATATTATTCTTTATTCTTTGGAAAATTTTGATCCGAGTAAATCAAATTTACTATCCCCTCTTTTAGGCCAGTCCGGATAGCCAGGAGATAGGAAACTGGTTTTCCAAACCCAAGCCTAGACACTATCTCTCTGACATCCATAAGGCGGTCATGTAATTTAATCGACTCTAAATCATTAAACCTTTAAATCATTTCATAAATCGCTCTAATTACCTTTAAAAAACATTATAAATCATTTAAAAACATTTATAAAATAATTGAAGAAGTGTGGTTAAGTTTAAAACTATATTTCAAATATTGTAAAAAAGTGTCGTGGAAAGTGTTTTAGGGTATATTGGTCAAAACGACTTTTTATTATTTGAAATTCATTTTTATCAATCAAATTAATTTTAAAACATTTTAAAAGATTTATAGGATTTATTCCTTATTAAACGATTTAAAACATCTTTTCCTAAGAAATCTAGTTTTGGATTCTGAACTGCAAAATCGGGATTTTTTTTCAAAACTTATTTTACTCATATTTCAAAATATACTTATCGAAATCTTAATTTTCCTTCTTCGTTGCAAAAATATGGATATAATAGTTTGGAAAATTATTATCTTGAAGTATTTTGAGCTATATTCCAACTTTTACACTCATTTGACTTTAATAGCATGAAATCGCGAAACTCCGTTACGCGACGCACTTATTTTCAACTAAATTTCCCATTTTTTTCAGAATTCACCAAAACACTTAAATGTTTACAAAAAATTTCAATTACGTTTTAAACTCTTTTTAAAGAGGTTTAACAATTCCATATACATCATTTTATTAATTCAAGGAAAGTGATTTCTTTTGTGCTTATCGACGTGTATATTCGTGACTTGCATATATTTTCAACATTCAAATGGAAACAACCAAATTTGATGGTCAAAGCATATTAAACATCCATTTGCAAATATCATATCATAATCCAACATATATTATAATAGTTTATGACTTCTCACCATCACTGCTTTCTAACTTTGCTAAACGGACAATAGAACTACTACGATTACATAAAAGCTTTTGAAAGTGGTCCTTAGAACCTTGAGAAGGCTCGGCCAAGAATAAAGAGGATGGCCAAAAGTATGGAAGATTAGTGGTTGGGCTTCAACCTTAAATTCACAAAACTAGACCTAAAATAGGTCATCTTCTCTCTGATTTTTGATCCTTTTACTCCCACAATTTAAAAAGGTTGTTAACTGGAAAGTTTGTGCAAATTTTTTTCTCCTGAATTTGAAAAAATAAAGAAAAACTTGATTTCGATTTGTTTTTAAAAAGTTATGATAAAAAGAAGATAGGGTGTTCTCGGATTCAAAAAACAAAGCCCGAAAATGCACTGTAAAAAAGTGGCATTTTGACATAGTTAGACTCAAAACTAGTAGAAGTTCTAACCATGAAAGTTGTAGCCACTGGAATTTTGAATGGTTTCAATAAAGTAATTTCCTCATTTTGGTCTGATATGATGAAGTTATGCTGGAGTGAATAAGGTGAAAAAATGCGATGAGAGGGTGGGTTATTTATAGCAAAGAAAGAGTGTAAAAGAATCCATACACAAATCATCACTTCATGGCTTCTCCAATACACCTTCCTCCTCCCTAGGCCAGCAAAAACATCGTCCCCATGTGCCCATCACTTCCATCTTCTCATGTACTTATATTTTAACTTTTGTAGGCTTAAGGAGGAAGCTTTATAAAAATATCATAGATTTTGTAATATATATGTGTGTGTGTGTGTGTGTGTGTGTGTGTGTGTGTTTAAGTGTAAATATATATGTATATATTTATTTGTATTTTAGGGTATGCATTATATGTTATATATGTGTACATGACACATAAAGAACGTTGCGTTGGTTCCGAACAATTTTCTTTCGATAAACCGTTGCGAATTGGAGAACCGTTTCCCGGTCACTTTTCAATTCTTTGTTAGCATACACATTCTTATAAACAGACATTGAAGATAAGTTTCTTGTCGTTTTATATTATCACATTTCATGCATAAAACCATATAAATAAATATTAATAATTATTTACCGTAATTGCTATTATACTGATAAAGCGATATTGATTTTGTAACAACCCGGATTTTTGTACGGTTAATTTGTGATATTTAAATGAATTTACATATTTAATTCGAATTATAATATGATTTTGGATTTGAATAGAATGGTTTTATTTAATAAAAAGGGGATTCAGAATTTAAATATAACAATCAATTGAATTAATTAATTATTAAAGTGATAATTTGATATTGGGTAAATTATTTAAATCTGGAGTTGTAAGCTTGTCAAAAATATTTTAAAGGCCTATAAAATTAATATTGATAATATTGGAGGTAATAGATGCATTAAAATTGAATTCATCAGTCGTTTTTTCAATTTTAAAATTGCATATTTTAAATAGACGTTTAAAAATAGCCTTCTGAGGCACAGTCTCGGATTCCGATGAAACCAGTTCCGATGGATTCGTAATATTGAATTATTGTCGGATTTCAAATTTCATAATTTTCGGAGCTACCGTGAATGTACGTGATTAAAACGCCTAGTGAATAATTTATCGTTTTAATTTAAAATATCTCTCTTCATTTCACCTGTCAATTTCTTTTCACATCAACCCTTTTCCAACCTTCTCCTGTACACCAGCTTCTCACCTAATATTCTTCACTTTCCCGTCTTCAAATCATTTTCGTTCCTCGCGTGAAAGAGAAAAAAACAAGGAGAAATTTTCTTAATGGCCGAACATATTCCAGTGCTCCATTCTTCATTCAAACCCCGTTCCCTTCTCCTTTTGTTCGTAACCAAACCCTGTTTTCCCAAATCCCTTTCCCCGCGAACGAAATGGCCTCCTCCTTTCAAAATAAAATCGAATCTCGTTAAGAAAAGTGAAATCAACCGAGGTTGCGATTTCGACCTCAGCAGGGAGCAACCGCGCGAGCGGTGGTGCCGCTAGGTGGAGCGGCAGGGTCTCAGGAGCGGGCGACGTTAAGGATGGCGTGATTCGCAGAGGCTGCGCAGGTGGAGGAGAGTTGCGAGATCGAGTGGAGTGTCGATTCAGGGAAGCTCAGTGGCGCGCGCTAGGGATGACATCGGTGGAGCTCGTGTACACAGGGAGGCATCGCGAATTGGTCGCGATGTAGCGTTGAGGGAAGCGTCGACGTTGGGTAGCCGGAGTTGTCGTGGGTTTATCTTCTAGAGGCAGTGAGGTAACTGCATATACTCAATTCAATTTTTATCGATATACAGAAATAATTTTTACAGACGGAAAAGGAAAACAATTACAGTAAAGTATAAAAATTCCTGTTTAATTTAATATATATATATAGTATATTTCGAAAATAAAATAAATAATATACTCATCTTTTTAATTTACTAGATTATTTAAGGAAAGAAAATCAGTTGAAAATTTAATCTTTGTTCAAGTTAGATCATTAGATAAAGTAAATTATTTGTTAAGTAAATTAATCAAACTAAAAGAAAAGTAATATAGATTATTTTATAAATAGATTTTGGAATTTATATAGACTATTTTCATTAAGATATGGGTTTTTCAAAAGAAAAAAATAAAAGAATAAATATATATATACATATTTTGAACTTATTAGTTTATTTCTAGATAATGTATTATATTGATTGACTTGTTAAATAAACCTATTTAATTTTTTTTAGTCAATAAAAGAGTTTTAAAAGAAATATTATTATAACGTTAAATTATGGGACTAAACTAAATTGTCAAATGGAAATTGGTTGACCGTTTGTTTCGAATATTAATAAACCATATAAATTGTTTATTCAAGGTCAAACATCTGGAAATCCAAGGCAATATTGAAGTGGATTACAAAACTAAGTCAAATGTGAGTTAATCTCACTCAGTTTAAATTTAAATTTAAATGATTAAATTTAAATAATTGTTTAAATGATTGAATTGATTGATGTGCAATAGTATGATATACTTTGGAATTGGCATGTTATATTGTGCTAACAACTGTGGATGCAGAGAAAACAGGTTGGAGGGATCCAACTGGGTCCCTCAACATTTATCCAAATTATTTAATACCCTCGGTTGTGATTATTTTATATTCTGTGATGAATATTATTGATAATTGGAATATTGGATGTTATGGTTTACCTGAATATATTCCGGTGCACTAAGTTATCAAGATATTTAGAATTTGATTTTGGAAAATAAAGAAATGAATTTGGAAGTAAAATAATTATATAAATTTGAATAAATTTAAGAATGAATTGGAAAGAAAATAAAGTGACTTTAAAATTCTAATAAATGAATCCTGAAAATGGAAAGGAAATTTTGAATAAAAAGGAAGTTAATGAATTTTAAACCTCGATGTTATTGTTTAAAAAAACATTTATTTAAAATTTGAGATTTAAACTATTGAAAAGAATAAGGAAGAAATCGGGAAAATCTGGAATTTGTATATTTCTGTTAAAGTATTAAAAATCAAACGGAAGATAATAACAATAATAATAAAATCCAAAATGAATGAACTTTGAAATGAACCGAGTAAGTAAAGAAATTTATTTCAAATGGAACAAATTAGAAATCAATTTGGAAAATTGATTTAAGTGATTGAAGCTAGAATTTTTCTCTGGATAACCAAGTACGTTTTTAAAGTAAATTTTTAAATATAAATTAAATGTTTTAAAATTTATTTTCAAAGAAAGCAAGTTTCGTAAAATTTATTATTTCCATTATTTAAAGTCTTAAGTAAGTATTTTCTTTAATCTATTCTAGCAGTAATTATTAAGAAGTAACTTAGTATTTTATTTTTAAAAGTAGAAATCTAGTTTTATATTTTATTAAGCAACCTTATTTTCAAATATTCATATAGTATGTACTTTTAACAAATTATTAAAGTAATTTTAACTAGAATGTTTTAAAGTATAATTTTAAAAGTAAAGTGTTTTAAATTAATTTAGAAAAATCTAGTTTTATGCTTGGTGATTCCAGTGGAAATAGAAATACTTGGAATTTATTCTGAGAAAGGCAGGTAGTTTTTGAAAACATTTCAAAGGAATTTGAAAAGTGAAAATATATCTTGAGAAGATATTTTTGAGATAAATAAATAATATGGGAAATTTTTTATTGGTTGATGGTTGTTTGTGAATATAAATTGATAGTTAAATCACCGACTATCAATATTGGACAAGTACGTTGATCGTTTCGAAGAGACCGGGATCGAGATTTATTTCTCGAAAACCACTTCGATCCGGTTTGTACATTTCGTATGAAACGAGTTTGGATTCGAAGATGGAGCAGTTTAGTGCAGGGGTTAGTCGCTACTAATCCTGAGGGTATTTCCAAAATGGTTGTAGTAGGTATGGTGCCTTCGGTTCCGTTCGAACCCGGTCCGGACTTGTATGGATGAATGCTTGTGAAACATCGTCAGGTGGACGATGGGCATTCTAAGGGATATGTTCTAAAAAGGTAACGCTTAGCCTTAAGCCTCAGCAAATGGGAATGACTAAAAATCAGGGATAATGCAGCAAGGCTAGGTGGGTAGCACCCAAGCAGGGTGAGGTCATTCCAGTCTAGATGTCCCTTTTTATTTCGGCTTAGTGGGCGGTTGCTGATCCCAACCGCGGGGTGATCTCACTCGGAATTATCCAGTAAGGGGTAGTCCCGGTCTTGTGTTGCAGGGGAGCGGGCGTACTCCTTGGTACAGTGATCTAGGCCCCGTACTATGACAGGTGGTACCCCAGTGCCTAGTCATTAGTTGGAAATCCATTCCTCCTACGAGCCTTGTACGAGTTTTGTTTGTATTACCCACTCTGTGGCTAGTAGCTGGAATTTAATAGATGTAACAATTTCGGCTATTTTATAAGTATTTGTATATAGACCCTAATATAATATCAGAGGATTTCTATAAAAATTGTTTTAGCTATCATAAGGTAAAAACCCGACATGTTTATTTGTGGCGTGGTCTTACGAGATGCTTTTGTTTTCAAAGGATTTTTGAAACTTTAATAATCAATTGGGTGTGATTTTCTCACGCTGGTATTCCAGACTGACTCGGGTGTTATTTAACTATAATGCCCAGGTCAGACCGAGTATTATAGGATACAGGATATGATGTTGTGGAGCTCAGGAGACGAGCTGGATGACGATACGTACATTCGTACTTGTTTTATATATATCTTCCGCTGTGTTGAGTTGATTGAATCCATTGTATGATATTGATGTTGAGCTGTGATTGATGTACTCTGATGATGTAATCTATAAACAGAAATATTTGATGTTGAGTAAAGATTATTTATTATCTATTATATTTTATTCCGCTGCGATGGTTAGATTCTGTTGTTGTTTTCTATTTTCTTCTTCTACCTCTTCTTTAACCCAAATGGTTCGTATTTCTGTACAACTTGAGTTGATTGTTTTAGAATAGTGTTGACCCAAGGGGTACGGATTTGCGGGCTATTACACTTGGTATCAGAGCTTAGGTTGGTGATAACCTTAGCTCTGGTGGGAATTACTCATTTAAAATAGAGTCTGTAGTACTCTATAATGAGTTTGAGCGTATTAATAGATATGAGCGCGTATTTGTTAGTAAATATAAATTGTTTTAATATTGTGTTGATTGGTTTATTGAGTGGCATATGAACTTTCGTCGGCACAGTCTGGACAACTGTATCGAAGGGGTTTCTAAACACTTGAATAGAACAATTGGCACGGTATTGTTTTAATTGTGGGTGGATGAAATAATTTTACCCAAAAATATATTTTTGATATAAAGAAAGTTTTTGTAAACTATTTTAGCTAATACAAGGTTGGTTGGATGTTAGGAATGATGATATTTAAATTATTATCATTTTTGAATGGAAATTTAACTAGAAATTGTAAATACAACCAAAGATTAAGGAGATAAATTCAATTATGAAATGAAATTTATAAATATGAATTATAAATGTAAATTATAAATTGAAATATAATCAAATGATAATTTGTATGAGCATAAGCTGTGCAAATGAATTATAGTTAAAATTCATTTAAGTAGGACTTGGAAATTTAAATCCCGGAGATTTGGATGTATTTTTAAGATAAATAATAACATTATTGTTTTAGAGGTATTTCTGAAAGGAATTTTTTTTAAAGGGATTTTGAAAGTGATATAGCATTGAAATCACTTGGATTATTGGAAAATAATTCTGAGGATGACGGCCGCATCATCAGTATTCATTTTCGAATTTCTAAGTGGCGGATTGCTGCAAAAAAAATTATTTGTTCAGAAAAGCTAGTTGTTTTGAAAATTTCAAAGGAAATTTGTTGGGGATAAACCAGGAATGGTATGACTGTTGAGAAATGTGATTTGAGATGTTGGAGATTTCATAATGATTTGAAACCAAAGCCGGGGGTTTAAAAATCCTGATGAGATAGTTGCTTATAAATTGAGTTGATTTTTAAATCAGGAAGAAATATAAGTTTTGAATAATGGAATGTAAATTTAAAGTGAAAGGTTAAAAATGAAATTAACTTGGTTTGGGAAATAAAAATTTAACCGGATTGAAATTAATTGATTAGGCTGAAAATAATATCTAGTGTATTCAAATTAAGTTGAAGTCGAATTGAGTTAAATAAATCTGAGTTAAAATAAAAATGAAATTGGAATAAAATTTCAGTTAAGTTATTGAACGGAATTAGATTCTTACCTGAATAATTGGAAAATAAGTTGGATAAGAATTGGATTGAAATAAATAAATTAGAATAACTTGTAAATGAATTAAAAATCCATGAAATAAAAATATGCTTGAGCTATAAATAGGTGTGAATCTTGAGTTAAAAATAAAAGATGAACATATTCAAGCCTATAATGAATGGAATTGTGTAAATAATAAGTTGTGACTTATAAAATTGAAAATGGAATACAAAAATCCAAAATAAATATTGTTTGATGAATTGAGAAATAAAATGAAGATCAAAACTTGAATTATAAAATAAATTGAACTTAAGAAAATTTAATGAAGTGATATTTGAAATTGAAAATCAAGTATTGAACTATAAATAGGAGATAACTAATTTTATAATAAATTAGTTAATAAAATGTGTAAATAGGAACGTAATGTTGTTTAATAGAAGCTAAATTGTGAATTTATGATGAAATTTGGAAATAAAACTCAAGTCATGAATTGAATTCGACTTGAATTGTCAGTAAAGTAAATGTAACCGAATTGTGAGTTCATGAAATTTGGTGGTAAATTGAAAATGGATAGTGGGTTCAGAATCTGGGTTATTAATTAAAATTTAATGTGAAGTGTTAATAAATTAAGTATAATTGAAATGTATCGAATAAAAATGTAAATGGATTAAAATAGTAATGGTATGAATTGCAAATAAAATCCAAATAAGTGTAGATAAATTGGAAAATAGCTAGGTAATAAATTGAATGAGTTGAATCTGGGAAGTTAAATTCTATAATAACCAATCAAATGAAATTGCAAATTTAAAATGAGATTTAATTGAGAGAGAGAATTAAGATGAATAGAAAAGAGAAAAATTTACTTGTAAAATGAAAATGAGCTTAAGTATAAAATAAAGTAAATTGACTTAAGCTAAACAAATGGAAGAGTTGGATTAAATTCAACTTAAAACTAAGTGTAATGAGATTGGGTTGGATTTAAATCAAGTAAAAATAAATTTGAATCGAAATAGAATTTGGTGGGTTATAAATAATATTTAAGGAAATGAAAATTCATAATGGATTGAGTGGATAAACTAATTATATTGAATAAATAAATGGATGGGATAAATAAGAATCAAATGGAAGTGGACTTAGGTTTGAAGTGAAATAAATTAAGTAAATTAACTTAAGTTGGGAATAATTAGAAGCTCAACTACGAGTAATATTGGAAGACCATTAAATTTAAGCTTGGTTTGAATTAATTCGGGAATGGGTAGTAATATGCAAGCTTGGAATGGGTCGAGCTAAATAAATGGTCGTGAATGAATTAAAATAAAAAGGAAATTTAATTGGTAATGAAGATGAACCTAAATTGTTGGTTTTGAATGAACTGGTTTGGTTAATAAAATGAAATGCGGGTGAATGGATTCAAATCAGAAATGCAATGAAAATGAGAATATATGAATTGTGAATAAATTTTAAAAATGGAATAGAATTAAGTATAAATTGAGTTAAAATCCATTTACATTGGTTATAAAGCATAAATACTTGTTTATTCACATAGATCTCGTCAAACTACATAGAATAAATTGTCATTTGATGTAAATGGAAGTAATTAAAATTCTATGAGTTGATAGAAGTAAAATAAATTGATTTTGAAATCAATTGAATTAAATATGAGTTCAGTTTACTTAAGAATAAATTAAATGTAGGCGATTGAGTTTTAAACCATTCAAATTGATGGAGTGGTATACGAATGGATTGAAAACCACTCAAATTGAATGAAAATGGTTTGTAAATTAATTGAAACAGTTGAACTAGTATGAAAATTGTATAAATTGCTTACGGAAAATGTTTGATGTGCATTTCGTTTAGAATTCATATGTTTTAACCATTACAACTAAGTGAAATATAGTTAAACTGCATATATTTGGCACTTACATGTTTAAATTGAGTAAGTACAGGTACCTGGAAGCCGTGTGGCTGGATTTGGTTGTGCTATTTGCTAAAAATAATAAGCCGCTTGCTTAAAATGCTAAATAAGGTACGCCTACGCAATAAAAATAGGAAATATGAACGGTTTTTGGTTTTTCCGATCGGGTGGGTCGATGTATATATATTTATCTCTTTTGTCAAATTACAAAAGCTTCTCCGTACAAAGGAGACTCTGCCAAAAAATTTCAGAAATTTTGGGAGTTAGAAAATTTTTGAATTTTTTTTAAACTTTTGTTAACGACAAAACGGTTTCAAATTGGAAATTGTAATAAATTAGTATATGAAGCTAATTAAAATGACATAAATTAGTTATAAATGAAAGATAAAAATTAAATATTCAAAGTTGAAAATAAATAAAATTCATATGTAATGTGGAAATCAATTTGAATAGAAATAGATATTAACTAAAGTGGTAAAGTGAAAACAAACAAAGAAGCATATAGAATGCTTATACTAAACTTAAGTAAGGAATGGTGAATTCTTAATTGGAGATTGATATTACAAATATATTCCAAGTTGATATTTGAATGAGTAAATAATTGACACTTGCAAGGAAGTCGATAAAATGTTTTTGGAATATTATGATTGGATATTATTGTTAAGTAGAATATGCAGGTATTATAAAGGGAAAAGAGAATTGCTTTTGACTTTAGAAGATAAAATTGAATTGCCCGACCAAAAAGGTATGTGTTTAAATTTCTATGAAATTTGATTCGGATTTTGGATTGAGCCACTTGGCTTTTTGTTTTCTTTTAGAATTTGGGAGCCCGTATAGGCCTTTTGTAGTAGTACCGAGCTAGCCGCGCAAAGGAGACGCTGGCGAAATTTTTCGGAAATTTAGGGAGTTAGAAAATTTTGATAATTCAAAATTGATTTTAAGATTAAAACTTGAATGATTGGGCAAATAGGATTGTTGCAAATTATGGGAGAGTTTGGGAAGTTAATAAGAAAGGTAATGTGTCTTTTATTAAAAAGATAGTTGGTAGGATGTTAAATTATTGGTTTTGAAAAAAAAAAGTAATGGGTATTAGACCATTCTTTCTAACTAGTAATCACGGGGACGAAATTCATTTAAGGGGGGAATGTAACAACCCGAATTTTTGTACGGTTAATTTGTGATGTTTAAAATGAATTTACATATTTAATTTGAATTATAATATGATTTTGGATTTGAATAGAATGGTTTTATTTAATACAAAGGGGATTCAGAATTTAAATATGACAATCAATTGAATTAATTAATTATTGAAGTGATAATTTGGTATTGGGTAAATTATTTAAATCTAGAGTTGTAAGCTTGTCAAAAATATTTTAAAGGCCTATAAAATTAATATTGATAATATTGGAGGTAATAGATGCATTAAAATTGAACTCATCAGTCGTTTTTTCAATTTTAAAATTGCATCGTTTAAATAGACGATTAAAAATAGCCTTCCGAGGCACAGTCTCGGATTCCGATGAAACCAGTTCCGACGGACCGTATATTGAATTATTGTCGGATTTCAAATTTCGTAATTTTCGGAGCTACCGTGTGACCGTACGAGATTAAAACGCCTAGTGAATAATTTATCATTTTAATTTAAAATATATCTTGTCATTTCACCTGTCAATTTCTTTTCACATCAACCCTTTTCCAACCTTCTCCTGTACGCCAGCTTCTCACCTAATATTCTTCACTTTCCGTCTTCAAATCATTTTCGTTCCTTACGTTAAAGAGAAAAAAAAACAAGGAGAAATTTTCTTAATGGCCGAACATATTCCAGTGCTCCATTCTTCGTTCAAACCCCGTTCCCTTCTCCTTTTGTTCATAACCAAACCCTGTTTTCCCAAATCCTTTTCCCGCAAACGAAATGGCCTCCTCCTTTCGAAATAAAATCGAATCTCGTTAAAAAAAATTGAAATCGACCGAGGTCGCGATTTCGACCTCATCAGGGAGCAACCGCGCGAGCGGTGGTGCCGCTAGGTGGAGCGGCAGGGTCTCTGGAGCGGGCGACGTTGAGGACGACGTGATTCGTGGAGGCTGCGCACGTGGAGGAGAGTTGCGAGATCGAGTGGAGTGTCGATTCGAGGAAGCTCGGTGGCGCGCACTAGGGATGACAACGGAGGAGCTCGTGTACGCAGGGAGGCATCGCGAATTGGTCGCGATGTACCGTTGAGGGAAGAGTCGACGTTGGGTAGCCGGAGTTGTCGTGGGTTTATCTTCTAGAGGCAGTGAGGTAACTGCATATACTCAATTCAATTTTTATCGATATACAAAAATAATTTTTACAGATGGAAAAGGAAAACAGTTACAGTAAAGTATAAAAATTCCTGTTTAATTTAATATATATATAGTATATTTCGAAAATAAAATAAATAATATACTCATCTTTTTAATTTACTAAATTATTTAAGGAAAGAAAATCAGTTGAAAATTTAATCTTTGTTCAAGTTAGACCATTAGATAAGTAAATTATTTGTTAAGTAAATTAATCAAATGGATAGAAAAGTAATATATATTATTTTATAAATAGGTTTTGGAATTTATATAGACTATTTTCATTAAGATATGGGTTTTTCAAAAGAAAAAATAAAAGAATATATATATATATATATACACATATTTTGAATTTATTAGTTTATTTCTAGATAATGTATTATATTGATTGACTTGTTAAATAAACCTATTTAATTTTTTTAGTTAATAAAAGAGTTTTAAAAGAAATATTATTATAACGTTAAATTATGGGATTAAACTAAATTGTTAAATGGAAATTGGTTGACCGATTGTTTCGAATATTAATAAATCATATAAATTGTTTATTCAAGGTCAAACATCTGGAAATCCAAGGCAATATTGAAGTGGATTGCAAATCTAAGTCAAAGGTGAGTTAATCTCACTAGTTTAAATTTAAATTTAAATGATTAAATTTAAATAATTGTTCGAATGATTGAATTGATTGATGTGCAATAGTATGATATACTTTGGAATTGGCATGTTATATTGTGCTAACAGTTGTGGATGCAGAGAAAACAGGTTGGAGGGATCCAACTGGGTCCCTCAACATTTATCCAAATTATTTAATACCCTCTGTTGTGATTATTTTATATTATGTGATGAATATTATTGATAATTGGAATATTGGATGTTATGGTTTACCTGAATATATTCTGACGCACTAAGTTATCAAGATATTTAGAATTGGATTTTGGAAAATAAAGAAATGAATTTGGAAGTAAAATAATTATAGAAATTTGAATAAATTTAAGAATGAATTGGAAAGGAAATAAAGTGACTTTGAAATTCTAATAAATGAATCCTGAAAATGGAAAGGAAATTTTGAATAAAAAGGAAGTTAATGAATTTTAAACCTCAATGTTATTGTTTAAAAAAAACATTTATTTAAAATTTGAGATTTAAACTATTGAAAAGAATAAGGAAGAAATTTGGGAAAATCTGGAATTTGTATATTTCTATTAAAGTATTAAAAATCAAACGGAAGATAATAACAATAATAATAAAATCCAAAATGAATGAACTTTGAAATGAACGGAGTAAGTAAAGAAATTGTTTCAAATGGAATAAATTAGAAATCAATTTGGAAAATTGATTTAAGTGATCGAAGCTAGAATTTTTCTCTGGATAACAAAGTACATTTTTAAAGTAAATTTTTAAATATAAATTAAATTATTTAAAGTTGTTTTTAAAGAAAGCAAGTTTCGTAAAAATTATTATTTCTATTATTTAAAGTCTTAAGTAAGTATTTTCTTTAATCTATTCTAGCAGTAATTATTAAGAAGTAACTTAGTATTTTGTTTTTAAAAGTGGAAATCTAGTTTTATATTTTATTAAGCAACCTTATTTTCAAATATTCATATAGTATGTACTTTTAACAAATTATTAAAGTAATTTTAATTTGAATGTTTTAGAGTATATTTTAAAAGTAAAGTGTTTTAAATTAATTTAGAAAAATCTAGTTTTATGCTTGGTGATTCCAGTGGAAATAGAAATACTTGGAATTTATTCTGAGAAAGGCAGGTAGTTTTAGAAAACTGTTTCAAAGGAATTTGAAAAGTGAAAATATATCTTGAGAAGATATTTTTGAGATAAATAAATAATATGGGAAATTATTTATTGGTTGATGGTTGTTTGTGAATATAAATTGATAGTTAAATCACCGACTATCAATATTGGACAAATACGTTGATCGTTTCGAAGAGACTGGGATCGAGATTTATTTATTGAAAACCACTTCGATCCGGTTTGTACATTTCGTGTGAAACGAGTTTGGATTCGAAGATGGAGCAGTGAAGTGCAAGGTTTAGTCGCTGCTAATCCTGAGGATATTTCCAAAATGGATGTGTAGGAATGGTGTCTTCGGTTCCGTTCGAACCCGAGACGGACTTGTATGGATGAATGCTTGCGAAACATCGTCAGGTGGACGATGGGCATTCTAAGGGATATGTTCTAAAAAGGTAACGCTTAGCCTCAAGCCTCAGCAAATGGGAATGACTGAAAATCAAGGGTTATGCAGCAAGGCTAGGTGGGTAGCACCCAAGCAGGGTGAGGTCATTCCAGTCTAGATGTCCCTTTTTATTTCGGCTTAGTGGGCGGTTGCTGATCCCAACCGCGGGGTGATCTCACTCGGGATTTTCCAGTAAGGGGTAGTCCCGGTCTTGTGTTGTAGGGGTGCGGGCGTACTCCTCGGTACAGTGATCTAGGCCCCGTACTGTAACAGGTGGTACCCCAGTGCCTAGTCATTAGTTGGAAATCCATTCTCCCTACGAGCCTTGTACGAATTTTGTTTGTATTACCCACTCTGTGGCTAGTAGCTGGAATTTAATAGATGTAACAATTTCGGCTATTTTATAAGTATTTGTATATAGACGCTAATATAATATCAGAGGATTTCTATAAAAATTGTTTTAGCTATCGTAAGGTAAAAACACGACATGTTTATTTGTGGCGTGGTCTTACGAGATTTTTTTGTTTTCAAAGGATTTTTGAAACTTTAATAATCAATTGGGCGTGATTTTCTCACGCTGATATTCCAGACAGACTCGGGTGTTATTTAACTATAATGCTCGGGTCAGACCGAGTATTATAGGATACAAGATATGATGCTGTGGAGCTCAAGAGACGAGCTGGATGATGATACATACATTCGTACTTGTTTTATATATATCTTCCGCTGTGTTGAGTTGTTTGAATCCATTGTATGATATTGATGTTGAGCTGTGATTGATGTACTCTGATGATGTAATCTATAAACAGAAATATTTGATGTTGAGTAAAGATTATTTATTATCTGTTATATTTTATTCCGCTGCGATGGTTAGATTCTGTTGTTGTTTTCTATTTTCATCTTCTACCTCTTCTTCTTTAACCCAAATGGTTCGTATTTCTGCACAACTTGAGTTGATTGTTTTAGAATAGTGTTGACTCAAGGGGTACGGATTTGCGGGCTGTTACAGATTTTTCCTTACATTTTTAAATAAAATATATATCTTTATAAAAGTATTATAAATGATTCATTATCACTTTACAACTATTCAAAATGAATTATCATAACTTAAAATAAGTATTTGAATAACTAATATAATTATTAAATCATTAAACCTCAATTTAAATTAAATAAATCAATTATCATATTTAAAGGCATCACTAACAATGTCAAAAACATACTTAATTTTCAAAAAACAAATCAATTGATTTATTCTTTATTAATTATAAAAATAAGTGTATGTATCTAGCTCGGAATGTGATGTTTTATGTTATAGAGCTGTTTTCTATAAAACAGTTTTCGGCCATTTTATCGTTTTACATTTCGAGGAAAATATTTTTTTAAATACTTATTCAAAATAAAATTACTGTTACCTACTATCACTCAAAAAAATATTATTTGTATTATCAACGTTTTGTTTGAGTAAATTAGAAAATAAATATAATTTGCCAAAGTGATAAATTTGTGGATCGTTACAGACTCTCCTCTTTAAAAGAATTTCAGCCCCGAAATTGCATAAAACAAAACTCAAAGGATTTGCCCAAAATATTTATTTTTAAACTTATACCTATAAGATGCGTAGAGATCACCTATACACAATATCTATTATTCAAATTCACAACTTTATTTTCAAACTAGTATTGATCCCCGATCCTTTAATGCGGACTCTGACTAGACTTTCTGATCAGAACTTTAGTTCTTCTTGCATAGCTCTCAACTATGATCGAAAACTCAAGCATATAACCATAAACCCTCATCAATATTCATCGTCAAGAATCGAATGATAAATCCTCTTTAGGATACGTGTCAAGAAATGTCAAAGTTATGTACTCGAATCTTAGATTAAATCATGCGACGAAACAATTCATATACTTCATATTTGTTTAATAACCTTCCCAAGATTCTTATAAAAATATTTCATATAACCTTCATCTTTTATTCAAACTTTTATAAGGATACTTCTTTACAAATAACCATTTTACATTTTTATTTCCAAAGTATTTCTAGTTAAAAACACATTTCTTTTCAAAAGTAAATATCGTTTTATTATAACACATCTCTAAACATATCTTAATGGTTCCTGAAAAAATTATTTTCAAAATAATTCATTAAATTAAGAAATTGCCATAAACTTCCTCTATCTAATATCAAATGTGAAAACATTCTTTATTTAGTTAAAACTTAATCTATTTAACACTCCTTTATTTATTGAAACTTCCTTTATATATATAAATATATATATATATATATATATTCTCTTTATCTTTACAGATTCAATGTATAAAGTCTCTATATACTTATTCAGTTGCTTTAAGTATATTCATAACTTACTTAACAAGTTTTACTTACTTCAAAATATAATCGAAGAGATTAAAACAATTACTACCAAAAAATTTGTTATAATGAACTTCTCTTTTTTTATAACATGTTAATTATTATATTTTTCATTTTTTTATAAAAGTCTCTAATTCTTCTTATTATCTTTAAATCTCATTATTAGGGATCTAAATATACACATAAGATTTCATTCAAAGTGTCATTCAAGGGTTAAAAATAAATGTTGCTAAAACGTCATTTACTACAAACCAAAACCATTCATTATTAACTTCAAATATTTATTTTAAAGATCAAAGCATAACCATGCTTATCAATTAAGATAATACACTTTGATAAAAATTGACAACCGTTAATTTATCAAATAAGCGATTTACATTATCCTTTTTTTACTTTGGAAAATTATATAGATCGAGTAACCCAAAAATGATACCAAGGAACTGGGTAATGCCAATAGTATCACAATTTCTTTAGCAAGAATGGGAATACTTAAGAGAAGCATTTACCATCCAGACACATCTCTTGCCCATTTTATTTACTTTCGAGCCACTCGTATCAATTAACCACAAGATTATTTTTCACTTTCAAAATCCCTTTTTAGAAATAATACCATTATTACTCCTTTTCCGAAAATTCTTTGAAATTCCTTTCTAATATACTGGAAATTAAATTCTCAAAAATTCCTTTACAAAGCAGTTTTATAATCCAGTTCACAAAATCACTTATATAAAACATATTTATAAGATTTAAATATCTTAAATAAATTCCTTTAATAAACCTTTATTATTTATGAATACCCCATATAGTTTCAACAAGGCAAACAAATATGCTTTTAGGCACAAGTAGTAGGTAAATGCAAGCGTATTCATAGACAGAGAGCTTTGGTCAATGCTTAGAAAGGGTAATATCCCAGAATTTATGGAAATGTAAATTTAATAATTTGTGTTTAAATTTAAATGAATTTGATAATTTTTGTTAATAAATTTGATTTGATTTAATAATCTTCTTTTATTAAATATTTGACTGGTGAATTTATTTTTAATAAATTAATAAATTTGTTTTCTATTTATAATGTATATGTATATTTTATATATATTTTAAATAGATAGGCTTGGGTTTAAATTTAATTAGTATAGCATATTTTCTAATATCTTGAAATTGGGAAATTTTGATTTATTTTTTATTTGAGCTTTTCAAAACTATTTAATAAAATAACTAAATGATTTAAATATAAGAGAAATGTTTATTGGTTTAAATAATATTTTAACTTAAGTTTGAATGTTAAAATAAGGTTATAAAATGTTTGTTTATTTCTTTTAAAATATTCATTAATAATCAAGATTTGTAAATTGAGTATGTAATTTAAAATACAATTTATAAATGAATCATGTGTTCAATTAAATAACAAATAGGTTATACTCTCTTTATAAATTTATTTTAAGTGATCAAAAATATTATTTTAAATAATTGATTTGTATATTGTTTTTATTTATAATAATACTTTTCTTTATTCTTTTGAAATTATTTATCTCTATAACTAGGTATTAAAGAAACTAATTAATTAAGTTTAAATTTTCTTTAACACTTAACTAAAATAACAAATCACTTAAAAGACATGTGTAAGTATTTTATACACATAAGTTAACATGTGTTAAGTGATCTAATAAGTAAATTAACAAGTGTTAAATCCAAGCCATGTGTCAAAATTTTAGTTTTAATTTTTCTTTAATTTTAATTTAAATCAAAAATATTGTTATATAAACTTGCACTTACTTATTCCTTTCTTCTTTCTCATTTTTCATTCTAAACAAAGAAATCTGAAAATCACTCTTCATATCCATAATCTAAACACAAATCATCTTCTAAAATATCATGCATATCAATCTCTGATCCTCATTCAAAAATGAAATGCGTGCAATTTTTCTAAAAATCTGGAAATTCTGCAAACAAAACCTGCATGCAATCATGAAATCAAGAGGTCTGCATTTCTTTTCAAAATCTGAAAATGCAAGATTCTGCATTTTTAAATCCGAGGGCCTGCAAGCAACAAATAAATCAAGAAGCCTGCATGTAAAAAAAAACTGTAGACAGGAAACAAGTTTGTAAAAAGAAGTTTAAAAGGCAAACAAAATCTGAAGTAAGTTTAAAGGCATTTTACAAACGAAGTTTAAAAGGCAAACAAAATCTGAAGCAAGTTTAAAGGCATTCAAACATTTGCAAAGGATCTTCTACATGCATAATTAAAGGGGATGTGCTCTGTCTGCATAATAAAAAGGTGAGTAACTTTTTTAAAAAAAATTAAAGGTTAGAAATTTTTTTTGTTGCATGCTAGTATACTAAAATATATAAATGTTGCATATGTTTATATTTTAATCTATCTGCTGTGTAAATGTATTTGTGTATATGTTGTTAAATTTTCTTGCTCTGTTTTTGTTTGCTGACACAAGTTTTTATTTATATTCTTATATCTTTAATTAGTTTTTGTTAAATTGTAGGATTTAGATAAGTTATGTATGTTGGCTTCAAAGGTTAGACTTTAAAATTTATTTCAAGTGAAAAAATTAAAAGGAACTTACTGGAAAATAAGTAACAGAGCAATTAAACTGTATAAGTGAAAATATAAACTTTTCAAATTAATATTACAGGGTTATAATTCAAACATCATGTAAAATTATGATTTTTAAAAAGTAAAACTATAATTTTTATTACTTAAACCTAAGAGAAATTCAAACTACACTGAATATACATTTTGGGTTAGTATAGATGACATTTGTGGTTGTTTGAGTTGAAATTACTTTAGAAGAAGGTGGAGCTATCAGCATTATTGGGAAAATTCTTAGATTAGGTGGAATTTGTTTTTGTTGTTATGATTTGGGGTTTAAGGTTGTGGCCCTAGTTTTACTGGGTTACAGTATTTGTTAGAGTTCGATCTCCTCTTTTGTTCGAGTGGCTTGGGATCTTGGTTTCTGGAAGAGGATGGATGGATGAAGTCGTCGACGGAGATTCAAAGGTGACAGTGGCCGGAGACGGGAGGAATTGTCGTTGACAGGGTTGGATGAATTTACTGTCTGATGTTTCCAGGTTTGGAAATTGGGTCGAAATCTTGAATTAGTGTATATGTCGATCGATTGATGATTTGGTTGGCCTGAGAGGATGTACGGTGACTGGGGGAAGGTCGCGGTGGTGATCAGTGATGGCCGGAGTTGATGTACAGGTGCACGGTGATAGGTGAACATGTTGATGGTTTCTGGTTTTGGTTTCTTGAGATGGTCTCGGGTAATTTGAGGAGTAACTCGAAGCAATGTTGTTTTTGACTTGAAGTAAAATATAGGGAGCTCGGGTAGTTGAAATTGATTCAGGTTTTAATAAACTATCAGAATCCTATTTCCAGTTTTTTTTTAAAAAAATTTGAAGTAAAAAGTAAAAATGCAAGCTAAAATTCGAAATGTAGTTAAAATTAGAATTTAGATATGAATTCAAATAATTTAATGCTTGGTCATTATAAAAATTTAAGTTTTTAAATTTTAGTTTGGGTTTAAAACAGAAACAGAAACCGTTATCTGTTTTTAATTTAAAAGTAAAGTTTAAATTGCAAGTTGAAGTTTAAACTGGGTTTTTGAAATCTGGAATTTTGACATGAATTTAAAGTAGGTTGTCTGAAATTTGAAATCATTTATGTTTTTAAATTTAAATTTGATTTCAAAACTCATAAGTGTAAAAGCATATGTGTGCTTTAGATTTGAATTGGAAGTTTAAATTTTGAATTAGAAATTTAAAATTAATTTGAATCTGGGTTTTCTTTTCTTTTATCTGGAATTAAAATTGAACTTCAGTTCTTAAATAAAGTAAAGTTTAAATTTAAATTGTTTAAATTGCCTTAAATGGTTAAGTGATTTGCATTTAAATGAAGATGTAGATTGTAAGGAAAGTTTTAAAAGATTTAAGTTAAATCTAGAATGAGTTTAAAAGCTGTATTTTCAATTTTGAAATTTAAAAGTAAATTTTAAATTGTTTTGAATTTAAATTGAATTGATTTAAATTCTTTTAAAAACTTATTTTATAAAACGTATTGTTTCTTTTAACATACGAGATAAAAGTTTTGAATTCTTTTTAAAATCTTGTTTAATTAAAATTTGTATTTATTCTAAAATCTTAAATTTTAAAATGAAGTTTAAATGGAATTTTAAGTTAATTGAAACAATTTGTTTTTAAATGATTAATTAAATAAAGAATGTTTATCTTAAAGTTAATTAAAATTTTAATGATTTGTATTCATTTAAATTATTAAGTTAATTTAAAATGAATAATTAATTATTTAATTAATTAATAATATGGATGGTAAATTAAATAATTAAGAATTTTTAAATTGATTAATTAAGATTTGAGATTAATTAATTTAGGTTAATTAATCTATAATTAAGAATTGTTAATTAAATTTTAATTAATGAGTAAGATTATTTAATCAAGTGATTAATAATTAATTAAGATTCTAATTAACACTTAATTAATTTATAATTAGAGATTAATTAAATTGTAATTAAATATTAATTAATTTGTAATTAAAAACGGTTAATCTGAATTAATTTCTTAATTAAGTAATTAAGAAATGTTAATGAAGGTCATTAACTTAAGATTATTTAAACAATTAATTAATGTGATTAATTTTTATTAATTAATTAGATTAATTAATTAATAATAATCATTTGAAATTGTTTATGTTTAATTACTGAATGGAAGTAATTAATGAATTAATTACTTAATGTAATTAATTGTGTTTATGTGATTAATTTATATTAATTAATTAAGTTTGATTAATTTAAACATTTAATGATTTGATAATTACTTTATGTAATTAATGGGTTTGTAATTACTTAGGGAAGTAGTTAATTGATAATTACTGGATGTAATTAAAGATATTTATTATAGAAGTAATTTAAATTACTTTGAATTAATCAAGGGATTAATGGAGATAATTAATTAAGAGTAGTTAATTTATGGGATGAGTAATTAAAGGAAGTTAATTAGTGATTGGTTATTAATCAAGGGTGATTAATATATATGTGGTTAATTGCAGATTAATTACTTAATATAATTAATTTTAAATAAAGAGATTAAATAAATGGTAATTAGAAATCATTAATTAATAAAATTAATGATGTAATTTGGAATTGATTAATTAAGAAATAATCAATAAATGAGGTAATTAATTAATAAAGGATTATTATAATTAACTTTAGCAAATTAATTGATTAAGTAACTAAAGGTTAATTATTAAGTATAATTAACTTGTGTAATTAATTTAAAAGCTAATTACTTATTGTAATTAGGGAATTATTAATCAGAAATGATTAATTAAGAAGAATCATGAGATGTTGATTTATTAATTGATTTGTAATCAATTAGTAATTAAGTTAAGCAGAATTATAATGATGAAGTAATTAATTTAATTTATTTTAAATTAATTATAGATTAGGTAATTAATTTAATTCATTTTAAATTAATTATAGATGGTGTGATCATTAGATCATTGCTAATGTTTGATGGATGATATTGGATGCCATGCATGGTTTGTAATCTCAGCTATGAGATGAAAATGTATGTGATGTGGATGCATTGGTTGCATTTGGATGATAATATTGATTATCTGATTATGATATGAATTATCTGTTGGTAATGATAAGGTTGATTATTTATTGTGTTGTGAATTTTCTATCATTGTGTATATAGATAATGAATTGAAATTGTTTTAAACTCTAAAACAACTTGGCCTTAAAAGACACGTTTTGGATTTCGATGAGACCGGGATTGGGTTTCCATATTTGGATATCCGAAAACCACATCGATCCAAATTAACATTAGGTCGTGAATCTGAAGTGAAGATGAAGATTCAGAGTGCAAGGGTTATCGTTGTTAACTCTGAGGGTGATTCCAAAACAGGTGCAACGAGATAATGCCTTCGGTTTCGTTCGAACCCGGAACGAACTTGTATGAATTGAATGCTTCAGAACATCGTCGGGTGGACGATGAGCATTCTAAGTGAGATGTCCTATAAAGGTAATCGTAGCCTCAAGCCTCATCAACCGGGAATGGCTAAAACAGGGGAGGTGCAGCAAAGCTTCGTGGGTAGCCCCCACTTGAGAGCGAGATTTAACCCTGTCTAGATGTCCCTTTATTTCGGCTTAGTGGTGCGGTTGCTGATCACAACTGCGGGGTGGTCTTGTTCAGAACTGTTCAGTAAGGAATGGTTCCGGCTTTGTGTTGCAGGGGAGCGGGCGTACTCCTCAGAACGGTGATCTAGGCCACGTACTGTGACGGGCGGTACCCCAGTAGCCCTGCCATTGATGGAATCCAAAATCCAATAAGTGTAGTACGTATTAGTTGTGCCCAACTATGTTGGAACGTGAGATGTAAGCATTCCAGCTATTTCTGTATTTTACTTGAAAACCCTAGACACTATTATAATATCATCGAATTTCCTATCAAATGTTTTGGTTAGCGTAAGGTAAAAACTTTTCCATGTTTATGTGTGGGAAGTCTTACGTGATACCTTTCTTTTCAACGGTTTTTCAAAAGTTAAGCAACTTTAACATGTTACTCACACCAGACCCACGTCTGACCCGAAGTTTATTTCTGTTTTTCTTAAACTCTTGGGTACTCAAATTTTTTACGAGTAGCCAAGGGATTCAGGTTAGGATTCAGGTTAGTTTTGACAAATTGTGAAGGAGCAATGGAGCAGGAGGCTTCCACATATAGATATATAGTTTTCCGCTGTGTTGGGATCTCTGAGAGTTTCCGTATTGTGTATTGAGTTGTAATAACTAGACAGGTGTTTGTAACTGTCTAGTGTGTGATGTATTGTCTGTGTAACTCTGATATTTGTTGTATACTATGTAATACTTATGTTATTAATATAATTTATTCGTTCCGCTGTTGAGATTCTTGTGTTGTTTCTTCTTTCTCTTCTTTCTTTCTCTTTTCTATCCCTTTCTTTCTTAAGGATGATATGACTTTTTATGGAGAAAAAGTCGGGTCGTCTCATTTGGTATCAGAGCTAGGTTGAGCGAATACCTAGACTCTGGAGTGGTGTCTATCTTGAGAGAGCGTATTTGTATTTTTAATATATATATATATATATATATATATATATATATATATATATATACCTATCTGATTGGGTTACCTGTTCAGGTTTTCCAATATAAGTTGTAAAGGTAGGAAAGGTAGTAGTGTGTGTAACACAACTACCATTGGTTGGAGTTTGAATGTATAAGGTTGGAAGTGTATCTGTCGAGACTGTAGACCTAATACCGTCTCGAGTGAATTCCGTGGTGATGAAGTACTTCATCGATCTCTGAAGGTAACCTGTGAAGGTTCGGAGTTCATCTTTGAAGTGCAGAGTTGAATTTGGATCTGTCGGTAGGGCAGAAGCAAGCGAGTGATGGTATCTTGATATCTTAGGAAGTAGTAGCTGCGTGATGAGATGCAGTGACTATGGATGTTCCCGAAGATGTTTCTTTGGAACAAGAGTAAGGAAATGAGTCTGCTCGGTGATGTGCTGAGTCCAGCAGGGTGTTTTTATTTGCTTTGGGGTCTGAGTTTCTCGAAGAGTTTGGATTGAGAACTCTTTGGCTTTGGTGTTAGCAGAGCAGCTCGGAGTGTTCTGTGTTGGCAGAGTTTTCTAGTTGAGTTGTTTTACTGAAGTGGAGTTCTGAAGCAACAGAGTGAATCCTTTTCTTCGGTGAATTGTCTAGGCCAGCATAAGTTGTTCTGATTGGCAAAGAGAGAGTAGTTTTCCTTGGAATTAGGCTGAGTTCATCGCGAAAGTGACTTGCGATAGTTGAGTGTTCTCTTGAGTTGTTGAAGATTGTCCGGATATCTTCTAGGAAGGAAGAGTTTGTCTGTAGCTGGAGATCGAGTTTTCATTCCAGGAGTGGAGTTTTCTTTATGGATCTGTTGAACCATATTTCTGGGATGTGTTGTCCAGTTTGTGCTCGTATTCTTCATCAGCATTTTCTTCTGTTTCGGATCAGAGTTGTGCAGCCGAAGCAGTTTGAGAGTGCTTCTGTTTTGTTTTTCTGGATAAGGAAAAGATAGTTCTGTCTTCTGTTATTTATGGAGTAGAGATTGTTTTTGGGTTTTGGATTGATCTTGAGGAGATCTTGGTGTTGCGTTGTTTTGATCCAGTTTGTTTCTAGTGGCATCAGCAAGAGTTGAGTTGATTAGGAGGGATGTTGGTAGTCCAGGATCGTCCGAAGAGTTTTTATGGATAAGAGACAGAGAAGTTTGGATTCTGGAGTCAGAGATTTGTTTTGGTTAAGTTTTCCTCCAATCCAGGGAGCTATAAGTTTTGTTTTGTTTGGGAAGCTAGCTCCGAGATGTTTGGATCTTTTCTTTGCTTTGGTTGGATAATTGTTTTGCTAGTTTGGATAACTGGGATTCAGTATGTTTCACGTATCTCTGAGGGAGTACGTGTTTGATATTTCTGGTTATAGAACCAGCAGTTCAGGAGGTTTGGTTGTTGAGTCAGACTCGTCTGTAGTCTGATATCCTATTTAGAGTTGTAGATATAGATGGACAGAAGCTCTATAGCTTAGTAATATTGATTGTTTGAATTCTATAGAACGAGTATCCCGATATATATACTGGGGAAACTCGTGAACGTTTTATCCAAAATTCTTTTGGATAATTAGGTTTGTTCTGATTGTGTGAATTGGTTGCTTTGGTTGTTGGCATATGATTAACATATGTTGTATTTTAAAATAAAATCTATAAAAAGATTATTAAATTACCTTTGTTTTATATTTCGGGGATGAAATTCTTTTAAGGGGGGAGGACTGTAATATCCTAGAATTTAAGGCAATGTAAATTTAATAATCTGTGTTTAAATGAATTTGATAATTTTTGTTAATAAATTTGATTTGATTTAATAATCTTCTTTTATTAAATATTTGACTGGTAAATTTATTTTTAATAAGTTAATAAATTTGTTTTCTATTTATAATGTATATGTTTATTTATATATATTTTAAATAGATAGGTTTGGGTTTAAATTTAATTAGTATAGCATATTTTCTAATATCTTGAAATTGGGAAATTTTTATTTATTTTTGATTTAAGCTTTTCAAAACTATTTAATAAAGTAAATAAATGATTTTAAATATAAGACAAATGTTTTATTGGTTTAAATAATATTTCGACTTAAGTTTGAATGTTAAAATAAGGTTATAAAATGTTTGTTTATTTCTTTTAAAATATTCATTAATAATCATGATTTGTAAACTGAGTATGGAATTTAAAATACAATTTATAAATGAATCATGTATTCAATTAAATAACAAATAGGTTATAATCTCTTTATAAATTTATTTTAAGTGATCAAAAATATTATTTTAAATAATTGGTTTGTATATTGTTTTTATTTATAATAATACTTTGCTTTATTCTTTTAGAATTATTTATCTCTATAACTAGGTATTAAAGAAACTAATTAATTAAGTTTAAATTTTCTTTAACACTTAATTTAAATAACAAATCACTTAAAAGACATGTGTAAGTATTTTAGACACATAAGTTAACATGTGTAAGTGATCAAATAAGTAAATTAACAAGTGTTAAATCCAAGCCATGTGTCAAAATTTTAGTTTTAATTTTTCTTTGATTTTAATTTAAATCAAAAATATTGTTATATAAACTTGCACGTACTCATTCTTTCTTCTTTCTCATTTTTCATTCTAAACAAAGAAATCTGAAAATCACTCTTCATACCCATAATCTAAACACAAATCATCTTCTAAAATATCATGCATATCAATCTCTGATCCTCATTCAAAAATCAAATGCATGCAATTTTTCTAAAAATCTGGAAATTTTGCAAACAAAACCTGCATGCAATCGTGAAAGCAAGAGGTCTGCATTTCTTTTCATAATCTGAAAATGCAAGATTCTGCATTTTTAAATCTGAGGGCCTGTAAGCAATAAATAAATCAAGAAGCCTGCATGTAAAAAAAAACTGTAGACAGGAAACAAGTTTGTAAAAAGAAGTTTAAAAGGCAAACAAAATCTGAAGCAAGTTTAAAGGCATTCAAAACATTTGCAAAGGATATTCTGCATGCATAATTAAAGGGGATGTGCTCTGTCTGCATAATAAAAAGGTGAGTAACATTTTTTTAAAATTTTAAAGGTTAAAAAAAATTGTTGCATGCTAGTATACTAAAATATATAAATGTTGCATATGTTTATATTTTAATCTATCTGTTGTGTAAATGTATTTGTGTATATGTTGTTGAATTTTCTTGCTCTGTTTTTGTTTCCTGACACAAGTTTTTATTTATATTCTTATATCTTTAATTAGTTTTTGTTAAATTGTAGGATTTAGATAAATTATGTATGTTGGCTTCAAAGATTGGACTTTAAGATTTATTTCAAGTGAAAAAATTAAAAAGGAACTTACTGGAAATAAGTAACAGAGCAATTAAACTGTATAAATGAAAATATAAACTTTTCTAATTAATATTACAGGGTTATAATTCAAACATCATGTAAAATTATGATTTTCAAAAAGTAAAACTATAATTTTATTACTTAAACCTGAGAGCAATTCAAACTACACTGAATATACATTTTGGGTTAGCATAGATGACATTTGTGGTTGATTGAGTTGAAATTTCTTCTGAAGAAGGTGGTGCTATCAGTGATATTGGGAAAATTCTTAGATTAGGTGGAATTTGTTTTTGTTGTTGTGATTTGGGATTTAAGTTTGTGAACCCTAGTTTTACTGGGTTACAGTATTTGTTAGAGTTCGATCTCCTCTTTTGTTCGAGTGGCTTGGGATCTTGGTTTCTGGAAGAGGATGGATTGATGAAGTCGTCGACGGAGATTCAAAGGTGACAGTGGCCGGAGATGGGTGGAATTGCCTTTGACAGGGTTGGATGAATTTACTGTCTGATGTTTCCAGATTTGGAAATTGGGTCGAAATCTTGAATTAGTGTGTATTGATGATTTGGTTGGCCTGAGGGGATGTACGGTGACTGAGGGAAGGTCGCGGTGGTGATCAGTGATGGCCGGAGTTGATGTACAGGTGCACAGTGACAGGTGAACATGTTGATGGTTTCTGGTTTTGGTTGCTCGAGATGGTCTCGAGTAATTTGAGGAGTAACTCGAAGCAATGTTGTTTTTGACTCGAAGTAAAATATAGGGAGCTCGGGTACTTGAAATTGATTCAGGTCTTAATAAACTATCAGAATCCTGTTTCTAGTTTTTTTAAAAAAAAATTGAAGTAAAAAGTAAAATGCAAACTAAAATTTGAAACTAAATTGAAATCAGAATTTAGATATGAATTCTAATAATTTAATGCTTGGTCTTTATAAAAATTTAAGTTTCTAAATTTTAGTTTGGGTTTAAAACAAAAAAGAAACTGTTTTCTGTTTTTAATTTAAAAGTAAAGTTTAAATTGCAAGTTGAAGTTTAAACTGGTTTTTAAAATCTGGAATTTGAATTTGAATTTAAAGTAGATTGTTTGAAATTTGAAATCATTTATGTTTTTAAATTTAAATTTGATTTCAAAACTCATAAGTGTAAAAGCATATGTGTGCTTTGGGTTTGAATTGGAAGTTTAAATTTTGAATTAGAAATTTAAAATGAATTTGAATCTGGGTTTTCTTTTCTTTTATCTAGAATTAAAATTGAACTTCAGTTTTTAAATAAAGTAAAGTTTAAATTTAAATTGTTTAAATTGCCTTAAATGGTTTATTTGCATTTAAATGAAGATTGTAAGGAAAGTTTTAAAAGATTTAAGTTAAATCTAGAATGAGTTTAAAAGCTGTATTTTCAATTTTGAAATTTAAAAGAAAATTTTAAATTGTTTTGAATTTAAATTGAATTGATTTAAATCCTTTTAAAAACTTATTTTATAAAATGTATTGTTTCTTTTAACATATGAGATAAAAGTTTTGAATTGTTTTTAAAATCTTGTTTAAGTAAAATTTGTATTCATTCTAAAATCTTAAATTTTAAAATGAAGTTTAAATGGAATTTTAAGTAAATTGAAACAATTTGTTTTTAAATGATTAATTAAGTAAGGAATGTTTATCTTAAGGATAATTAAAATTTTAATGATTTGTATTCATTTAAATTATTAAGTTAATTTAGAATGAATAATTAATTATTTAATTAATTAATAATATGGATGGTTAATTAAATAATTAAGAATTTTTAAATTGATTAATTAAGATTTGAGATTAATTAATTTAGGTTAATTAATCTATAGTTAAGAACTGTTAATTAAATTTTAATTAATGAGTAAGATTATTTAATCAAGTGATTGATAATTAATTAAGATTGTAATTAACACTTAATTAATTTATAATTAGAGATTAATTAAATTGTAACTAAATATTAATTAATTTGTAGTTAAAAATGGTTAATCTGAATTAATTTCTTAATTAAGTAGTTAAGAAATGTTAATGAAGGTCATCAACTTAAGATTATTTAAACAGTTAATTAATGTGATTAATTTTTAATAATTAATAAATTAATTAATTATTAATAATCATTTGACATTGTTTATGTTTAATTACTTAATGGAAGTAATTAATGAATTAATTACCTAATGTAATTAATTATGTTAATGTGATTAGTTTATATTAATTAATTAAGTTTAATTAATTTAAACATTTAATGATTTGATAATTACTTTATGTAATTAATGGGTTTGTAATTACTTAGGGAAGTAATTAATTAATAATTACTGGATGTAATTAAAGATATTTATTATAGAAGTAATTTAAATTACTTTGAATTAATCAAGGGATTAATGGAGATAATTAATTAAGAGTAATTAATTTATGGGATGAGTAATTAAAGGAAGTTAATTACTGATTGGTTATTAATCAAGGGTGATTAATATATATGTGGTTAATTGCAGATTAATTACTTAATGTAATTAATTTTAAATAAAGAGATTAAATAAATGGTAATTAGAAATCATTAATTAATCAATTAATGATGTAATTTAGAATTGATTAATTAAGAAATAATCAATAAATGAGGTAATTAATTAATAAAGGATTATTATAATTAACTTTAGCTAATTAATTGATTAAGTAATTAAAGGTTAATTATTAAGTATAATTAACTTGTGTAATTAATTTAAAAGCTAATTAGTTATTGTAATTAGGGAATTATTAATTAGAAATGATTAATTAAGAAGAATCATGAGATGTTGATTTATTAATTAATTTGTAATCAATTAGTAATTATGTTAAGCAGAATTATAATGATGAAGTAATTAATTTAATTTATTTTAAATTAATTAGAGATTAGGTAATTGATTTAATTTATTTTAAATTAATTATAGATGGTGTGATCATTATATCATTGCTTATGTTTGATGGATGATATTGGATACCATGTATGGTTTGTAATCCCGGCTATGAGATGAAAATGTATGTGATATGGATGCATTGGTTGCATTTGGATGATAATATGGATTATCTGATTATGATATGAATTATCTGTTGGTAATGATAAGGTTAATTATCTATTGTGTTGTGAATTTTCTATCTGTGTGTATATAGATAATGAACTGAAATTGTTTTAAACTCTAAAACAATTTGGCCTTAAAAGACACGTTTTGGATTTCGATGAGACCGGGATCGGGTTTCCATATTTGGATATCCGAAAACCACATCGATCCAAATTAACGTTGGGTCGTGAATCTGAAGTGAAGATGAAGATTCAGAGTGCAAGAGTTATCGTCGTTAACTCTGAGGATGATTCCAAAATGAATGTAACGAGATAATGCCTTCGGTTTCATTCGAACCCGGAACGAACTTGTATGGATTGAATGCTTCAGAACATTGTCAGGTGGACGATGAGCATTCTAAGTGAGATGTCCTATAAAGGTAATCGTAGCCTCAAGCCTCGTCAACCGGGAATGGCTAAAACAGGGGAGGTGCAACAAAGCTTCGTGGATAGCCCCCACTTGAGAGCGAGATTTACCCCTGTCTAGATGTCCCTTTACTTCGGCTTAGTGGTGCGGTTGTTGATCACAAATGCGGGGTGGTCTTGTTCAGAACTTTTCAGTAAGGAATGGTTCCAACTTTGTGTTACAAGGGAGCGGACGTACTCCTCGGTACGGTGATCTAGGCCACGTACTGTGACGGGCGGTACCCAGTAGCCCTACCATTGATGGAATCCAAAATCCAATAAGTGCCGTACGTATTAGTTGTGCCCAACTATGTTGGAACGTGAGATGTAAGCATTCCAGCTATTTCTGTATTTTACTTGAAAACCCTAGACACTATTATAATATCATCGGATTTTCTATCAAATGTTTTGGTTAGCGTAAGGTAAAAACTTTTTCATGTTTATGTGTATGAAGTCTTACGTGATACCTTTCTTTTCAACGGTTTTTCAAATGTTAAGCAACTTTAACTTGAAACTCACACCAGACCCATGTCTGACCCGGAGTTTATTTCTGTTTTTCTTAAACTCTTGGGTACTCAAATTTTTTACGAGTAGCCAAGGGATTCGGGTTAGGATTCAGGTTAGCTTTGACAAATTGTGAAGGAGCAATGGAGCAGGAGGCTTCCGCGTATAGATATATAGTTTTCCGCTGTGTTGGTATCTCTGAGAGTTTCTGTATTGTGTATTGAGTTGTAATAACTAGACAGGTGTTTATAACTGTCTAGTGTGTGATGTATTGTATGTGTAACTCTGATATTTGCTGTATACTATGTAATACTTATGTTATTAATATAATTTATTCGTTCCGCTGTTGAGATCCTTGTGTTGTTTCTTCTTTCTCTTCTTTCTTTCTCTTTTCTATCCCTTTCTTTCTTAAGGATGATACGACTTTTTATGGTGAAAAAGTCGGGTCGTCTCAGAAAGTGTTTTGATGTTCATGTCTAAAGATTGCTTTTAAAATTCTTTGTTCAACTTTTATTTATTTCAAAAATCCTTTGAAAATTTTACCAAAATATTCTTTTCTTTTCAAAGACACATATATTTTTAGGTAAAATGATTTCATATAAAACCAAATTCTTTTGTATATTTTATTGATAAATATGTGCTCATATATAATACTCTCAAACTCATTCTACGGCATTACTAACCCCATCTCTAATGAGTTACTCATGCTAGGGTATTACTAACCCTATCTTTGATGAGTGCTTTACCCATATCAGGCTTAGGTGTTCGCTCAATCTAAGCTCTGATACCACGATATGGTGACCCATTTTTCAAATCCCAGAAATCGACATTAATACATCCTTGGTTTCCGCGTGCCGTAAATCTAAGTGTCGGAGAAGCGGATTCTCAAGGGTTAGAAAGAAAAATAAAATAGAATAGAATCTCACATATGTTATTTCAAATAAAACTTTACGGAGGAAATTAAAATATATTTATCAGAGTTAAACATGGATAGTTATAAATATCCGTCCTTACAAAGACGGGATATAATACTACAAAAGTATGGTGGAAATAGATAAAAATCTTCAGTAAATCTTCTGACTCTAGGCTTTCAGCTCCATCAATCTCTCTTCTCAACTAAAACTGACTACTAGGCAACCCGGGGAAAAGTAGGGTGCCCAAAGTTTAATGAAAAGGAAAAATAAACTCCGAATCATCGATGGGACTGGTGTGTAAACTCAAAATATGTGTTTTGGAAACAAAAAGGTATCTCACAAGACCACACCTCACATAAACGCAGAACGGATTTTCATCATATGATAACCAAGTCATTATTATGTAAAAATACTTGATATTATTTTTATTGACATATCTTTGAAAACATTTGCAAGTAAATTTATTAATCTTGGCCGAAATTGTTACCATTATTAAATTCCAGCATACTAGGCTCAACAACAAAATGGCAGGCACTTATTGGAGAATGGATTTCATACAAATGACATGGCGAAGGGACTACCTTTTGGTATTACATATCTAGAAGAATGTACGGAGGTCAACAACAAATCTGCACCTCTACCAACACAAGACCGGCCTTCCTTTCTCACTAGATAGTACCGAATATGTCATCACCACTGTCATTACCGACCTATCCGAGCGCTCGATTACCATACACCATATAAATTTATATCTCGAACGTCATATTGGGAAGAAATATATAAAGAAGTGGATAATCATACCTAATGGTTGTGAACCATATGGCCCTGCTGCATCTACCCTGTTTCGGTCATTTTCGGGTGTGAGGCTTGAGGTAACGATTACCTTTATTATAGCACATCATCTTTCTTTGAATGCCACATTGCCATTCCATCGATCCCTATTGACTTCCACAAACATACAAACTCCGAGCTCATACGTCTATGAGAAGGGAATAATGCTAAAAGAAGTTGCCTTCTCTTCCACCAAAACGGTATATGTTTATAAAAGTCAACGATGAAATCTCAAGAATGCAATGCCAGTCATCCATCCATAGAAGTTCATTCTGGGACTGAATGAAAATGAAGGCACTCTCTTATCACATCCTATCAGGAATTAACCCTAGGATTAGTAGCGAGAAGTCTTTGCAACCTAAAGAGTTTCAGAAATGAAGGGACCACTACTACTTTAGTATTTGGGAGCTAACTAGAATTACCAACAAGCAGTCCTTTCATCCCGAAAATCCCTGGTCTTCATTCTCTCTCTATAAGGACTTTATTTTTCGGACGCACACATTGGTTCGAAGTGTTTTTTGAATAGAGATTTCCCTAGATCTGACCTAGGTTCCTTCGGTCCAATCATCAGTAAAAAGAGATTACGTGAATAGGTACTCATTCTCTAATTCGTTAAGCTCTTTTTCTATCAAACTCTCTTTTCGAGATATATAGCTTTTAAAACACTTCTTTTCGGTATATATGGAATTACTTAACCCCTCTTTTCAAAACCTTTGATTACTTAAAATCTTTTTATACTTGGAATAATTCGAAATCATTTTATTTTGCACATTGGATAAACATATCCAAAATCATTTCATTTAAATCTTAGCAAAGATTTTTTAATTCAAAACTCAAAATTTGATTGAGTTAAAACCATGTTATCTAGGATGTTAATTTAAAATTAGTAAATATTAAGTGAGCAGAATCTATAGAAAACATCTAATTCTAATCAATATCAATTCCCATATTCAACAAATACTATGGGTGGAATGATGGTGAAATCACCTTTTAAATTCCACGAATAGTATGAGTTCCCTCTTCGGGCATTAACATTGAGTATAAGAAGATCATCTCTATAAAATCTAATTTGTTTAAATCTAGAAAATATTATTCTTTGTTCTTTGGAAATTTTCATCCGGTTAAATAAAATTTACTATACCATCCGTTGGGCTAGTCCGAATAACCAGGGAAAGCAGGAAACTGGTTTTCCAAACCCATGCCTAGACAGTATCTCTTGACACCTATAAGGCGGTCAAGTAATTTGATCGACTCTAAATCATTAAACCTTTAAATTACTTCATAAATCCTCCAAATTACCTTTAAAACAATTTTTAAATCACTCAAAAACATTTATAAAATAATTGGAAAAGAGTGGTTAAGTTTAAAACTATATTTCAAAAGTTATAAATAAGTACCGCGGAAAGTGCTTTCAGGCTACATTGATCAAAGCGACTTTTTATTATTTGAAATTCATTTTTATTACTCAAATCACTTTTAAAACATTTTAAAAGATTTATTCTACATTTTTAAACAATTTAAAACATAATTTTCAAAGAAATCCAGTTTTGGATTCCGAACTACAAAATCAGGATTTTTTCAAAATGTGTTTTATTCATATTTCAAAATCTACTTATTGAAATCTCGACTTTCCTTTTTCGTTGGAAAACTATGGATACAATAGTTCGAAAAATTCTTATCTTGAAGTACTTCGAGCTACATCCAAGTTTTACCCTTGTTTGTCCTTTACAGCGTGAAATCGCAAGCTACCGTTACGCGACGTACTTATTTTTAACGAAATTTTCCATTTCTTTTCATGCTTCACCAAAATACTTTTAAATGTTTACAAAACATTTCAAATACATTTTAAACCCTTTTAAAGAGGTTTAACAATTCTGTACACACCATTTCATTAATTCAAGGAAAGTGAATTCTTTTGTGCTTATCGACGTGTATATTCATGACTTACATATATTTTCAACATTCATATGGAAACAACCAAACTTATTGATAAAAGCACATTAAACATCCATATGCAAACATCATAACATCATCCAACATATAGTATAATAGTTTATGGGTTCTCACCATAATTGCTTCCTAACTTTGCTAAACAGACAATAGCTCTACTACATTCATATGAAATCTTTTGGAATTGGTCCTTAGACCTTTGAGAAGGCTCGGCCAAGACTTGAAGAGGATGGTAAAAAGTATAAAAGAGAAGTGGTTAGGCGTCGACCATAAATTCACAAAATTACACCCGAAATAGGTCATCTACTTTCTGATTTTTGACCAACTTACTCTCAAATTTTGAAAATGTTGTTAACAGGAAAGTTGTTACAATTTCTTTTCTCTTGAATTTGAAAAAATAATGCACTTAATATCAATTGGTTTTGAGAAATTTACGATCAAAAGAAGATAGGATATTCTCGGATTCGTAAAAACAAAGCCCGAAAATGCACTGTAATAATGTGGTATTTTGACATAGTTAGACCTAAAACTAGTAGAAGTGCTAAACATAAAAGTTATGGCCATTAGAATTTAGAATGGTTTTAAAAAATGAATTTCCTCATTTCGGTCAGATATGAGGAAGTTATACTAGAGTGAAGAATGTGAAAAAATGTGATGAGGGGATGGGCTATGTATAGCCAAAGGAAGATTGTAAAAGAATCCATACACACATCATCACTTCATGGCTTCTCCAACACACCTTCCTTCTCCCTAGGCCACCATAAACATCCCCCCATGTGCCCATCACATCCATCTTCTCATGTATAATATGTTGACTTATGTAGGCTTAAGGAGGAGCTTTGTATAAAATATCATAAATTTTGTAATATATATATAAGTGTAAATGTATATATCTATATGTTTATGTGTGTGTTAAGGTATGCATTTATATGTTATATATGTGTACATGACACATAAACAAGGTTGCATTGATTCTGAACAACATTCGTTCGATAAACTGTTGCCAATCGGAGAACCCATTCTTGGTCACATTTTCAATTCTTAGTTAATATACACATTTTTGAAAACAAACTATGAAAATAAATTTCTTATCATTGTAAATTCATTAAAATGATTGCATTTCATTTATAAACCATATGAATAAATATTAATAATTATTTACAATAATTGTTATTATAACAACAAATCGATATCGATTTTTCCTTACATTTTCAAACCAAATATATATATTTCTAAAACTATTATAAATGATTCATTATCACTTATAACTATTCCTAATGAATTATCATTATTTCAAATAATTATATGAATAATTAGAATAATTATTAAAGTATTATATCTCAATTTAAATTAAATAAATCAATTATCATATTTAAGGGCATTACTAACAATTTCAAAAACACATTTTATTTTAAAAAAAATAAATTGGTTTTATTTTATATTATTTTTTAATTATAAAATAAGTGTATGTATCCAACTCTGTGTGCGACTTTTTACGATTATAGAGTTGTTTATTTTTAAAACAGTTTTCGGCCAATTTATCGGTTTACATTTCTAGGAAAATATTTTTGTAAATTATTATTCAAAATAAAATTTACTCTTACTTATTATCGCTCAAAACAATATTATTTGTGTTATCAACCTTTTATTTGAATAAGTTTAAAAATAAATATAATTTATCAAAGTGATAAATTTATGGGCCGTTACAAAGCATGTATGGGTCGACTGCCTACAAAGGACAGACTTTGCTCACGGGGACTACTAGACACAAAACACATGCGATTTCTATAATCAAGTAGGTGAATCTCATTCATATGTATTTTTCAAATGTAAATATACTACATATCTTTGGAATCAAGTTCGGGGATGACTTGTGCTTCCACTAACAGCTAACCCATGCTTATTTGAAGAACTTGAATACGTCAATCGCTGTTTTGATTGCAAGAGTTTAAGCAGGGGCATTGCACTTACCGCATCATCTACGATAATCAATCACATCTGGATTGAGCGAAATTGAAGAATCTTCGAACAAAGTAGATTTTGCATTGAAACAAGACCAATGTTGATAGAATTGGAGATGCATGCACCATTTTATAGCGAATTGAAAATCAAGCATAAGAAGACATGAATATGATTTGCAGCTGGAATTTTTTGTCTGATCCTAGATAACTAAAAGCAACCTTTCTAGGGTTTACGGTATTTGTTAACTTGTTGTTGGGTTGGGCCGGTTGTAGTTGTGTTGTTAAAGGGGTTATGTTGTATTATTTGTTTTATCTATGTATTTGGTATGAAAATGTATAAAAACTATCGTTCCCTTTTTCTTTGCTACCATGGCAAGGTTTTTCAAGGAGGCGAGATCTTTAGTGTTCCTTTCATCATTAATAAAGAACCCTTTTTAAAAAAATTAATAACAATTGTATAATATTAGTTGTAAATTATTTACATAAAACATTAATTAAAATACATATACATATGCATATAACTATATAAACAAATATAAGTAAATTATATAAATATTTTAGATTAATTTATAAAATAAGTCAAAGTAGTTATGATAAAAATTCAAACTGGAATATATATATATATATTAAATGCATAATACATATATAAATATGTAACTAGTTATTATGATATAAATATAAGTGTGTATATATATATCATTTATAATTAAAATTATATTTTCCTTTAGCTTTCAGCTTGATAATAAAATATTTTTTTATTTAATTTTCAATTTAAATAGTTTATTAGATAAATATTCATAATAATAATAAATGTACCAAATTAATCAAAAAGTATATAAAAATTATTTTCAAAATTATAACGTATATTTTATTTTATACAAAAAAATTCCAGAATTTTATGTTATTTATAAATATATATACACACATTTTATTTATATGAACAATTTTTAATTAAATAAAAGTGTGTGTATATAATATCCGAAAAATCAATTTTTTTCTTTAATTGCCAAACGTCATAGTAATGGAATTAATTTTATAAAGATTTAAAATGTATTATATAGGGTTAAACTTTTAAATTACATTATATGTAATGTCATATTATTTAAATTTTGAAATTAAAAAGTTTTTTTGACTAGGAGCATTTATTAATAAAAATGCATAATTACATACACACACAACCATCAATATGTGACAACCAATCGATATACCAATTCGTGATGTTATTAATAATATAATGTATGTATATATGTAGAATAATGATTATATAAACATTAGGATATAATACTAAATCTGAAGAATATCTTTCACCAAAGCCTAATGCTCACACCATGAAACGAAGAAGTAAACTCCTTGAATCGAATTCTAAACCGAAGTTGCTGGCTCTCTAATTGCCTTTCCGCCGATGATTATTTGATTTTAATTATTTTTTAGTTGCTTGAATTTTGAGGAGAAGGGAGGGGTATAATTCAACTAGCAATAGAGGATGATGGAGGAAGCAAAAAAATAAAAATAAAATGAAGGATAAGATGTTTATATGTGGGGAAGGGTAGAGAGCAAAAGTAGGATCAAGATCCTTAATTCTCTCTTATCAATTCTCTTACTTTTAAACACTCAAAGTTTACCTCAGAAACCATTAAAATAGCGGGCCTCTATATCCCTACATAGTTGAAGTTATCGTGCCCATTATGAGCCCTAAATTTATTTCAAGCCTGAATAATATTTATTGCATTTGATTTTAATTTAAACGCGTATCGATATTGTATATCAAGTATTGTTTATATAACAATTATTTGCTCACTGTTTAATATTGTTCATTACACATCAAATAAAATTTTATAATAATATTTCGTAAATATTAATTGATTTATTAACAAAAACTTAATTAAATTGGATGGAAAAAGGGTATTCAATGTTTTGGTTATATGACTCTTAGGTGTAAATTTGTTCAGCGATTAACATCAAATATTAATGTTCACACTTTACTTAGCAGGAGATATGACATTATGGCCAAATTTATTACTTACTTGGTTTCGGTAAAAATCTAATTTTACTTTATTAAGCACAACCCGACACGAAAATTATTTTAACCAATCCTGTACATCAAAACAATATCGCATTTATGACTTATGGAATATGGTAGTGGTCAAAATTCCAATGTCGTCCCTATTCAACTCTGTAGTCCAAACAGAAAGTCCTAGGTTCAGTTAATAACAACAATTATTATTAACCAAAATGCACTAGCCAAAAACTTTGACTTTGAGTTGACTTCAGTTGACCGTGAAACTAACATATATAAGTGAGGAGACGAATCCATTCATTAATAGTGTTTTCACTTCTCATGCTTCCACTCGACCAAATTATAGTCGTTCGATGGACGCCATGCCACAAATTAATAATAATAAAAGTGAAGCTTCCACATTGAATAATAACAGTATTTTTAAGTCGAGAGAACTACGTGATTTTTTCATATCGATATTTTCTGTTTGACTTAGGTTATATTAACCAATAGTAAACTATCGAATGAGTCATTCTATAGCTATCCAATAACAATCAGCACGTATCCCCTTGGTACTTCCCAACATCCATAAGTAATATATTGCCCAATATTTAGAGAGCGTTATGTACTTTAGTCTTAATTGATGTATCGATATCCAGTCTCGATGAATCTTTACTAGGAATATTTAAATATATATGTTTATTTTATTATGATAAATCACTCATGATTACAACACATTGTAATTACTATCGCAAAACATACCATTTATGGTTTTTCTATTATATATACCTTTAGTTAATTAGTTCATTAGTAAACACATTATATCATATATAATAGAGAAATACCTTTTATTTTGAACAAGGTTGGTTATTGAGTCAGATATATGTAATAAATCACATAATTTGCCCAAGGGCGTACCACTAACTCTGTCAATCTCTCACTTACATTTAGAGCCAATTATGGAATCTCTTTTTCATCCCTTCGTCGGTTTGATGAGGGATAATCGAGTTAGACCCTTCGTGAATGAATCTACTATGTTTTTTTAACTATATACTCTGTTAATCAACTCTCTTCGATGTTGATAAACTACCTTTATCATATCGAACTACTCAGAGTATGTTTCTTGACTTCTATGAGCTCTTACATTTACATTGGTCTCATGTAACAATAATATAGTATTCTTAATACTTGGAATCACCTCTAACTCAGTTTTAAATTTATGCATTTATATTTATACATTGCTTATTCGTGGCCCTATTCAAGGCAATGTACTTAGCCTTTTTGTTGAATTAATCATAATTTCCTATTTTGAACATTTTCAACTTAAGGCTCCTTAACTAAGATTTAAAATAGATTTAATATTGACATGTTATACTTGATATCACTTATGAAGTTTAACTCTGAGCACTCCTTTATAAAGAGTTTGTTGTTTTTGTAAACAATTTTTTAATATTTCATGGATATTCAAGAACACTCTAAACTATCATTTAGTGTTCTTTATTAGGATTTGATATTTTCTTTATGCATCAAATATATAAGAAAATTATGATATTATAGATAGCACAACATGTATGACATGTTACTAAAGTATAAGGAATCAACCTTACATGTTCTCTATAAAACATTTTAGTAAGGTGTCTTTGCATATCGTTTCAGACATTCCCAACATCCTTTATACTTATATAAAATATATAATTTGCACATCCAATATCGAGCATTAAACAACCAAACTATTATAGATTTTGACATAAGTACATCATGAAAAACCAATAGTATGTTGTTTACATATAATTTTGTAAATATCTATGTACCTTTTAGTGGATCTTTCATATGAACAAATGCTTCCTCCGCATTTTGACTGAAAATCGTACTATTTGATATTTCTATCAAAGTACTTAGTCACTTTTGATTCTTATAAAATGTTACTTCTATATTATTTTTTGGACAATATCCTAAAACCTATAGATCAATATCGCTCCAACTGACTTCGAGACACTTTGGTTGTTATGTGCAAATAGTTCGTTCTAAGTCATTATTTAGAGTTTTCCATTTCAACACATATGTACCAAAATAAAGTCATACCAAGCAATGATTTATGAATAAATCTGAATAAACTTAAGCTCAACTAATAGTGAATCTATAATTCCAGTTTCACCAATTGAAATTTATGATTTTATTCTTATTAACATTGCTCATTATATTCCAACCACATTATTCTTTCTCTTGAAGCCTCATTTGTGGCCGATGGATCATATCCCTTTAAGTACAACTATCAAAATAATACTTTGATACTTTACTTAGGATCCATTTCTAATTTATGCATCATTCCATATCGTAAAGTTTGTAATATCCCGGAAATTTGGACAATATAAATTTAATAATCTGTGTTTAAATTTATATTGGATTGATAAATTTTGTTAATAAATTTGATATTGATTTAAATAATCTTCTTTATTTAAATATTTAATTTGTGAAATTATTTTTAATGAGTTAATAAATCTATTTTCTATTTAATAATGTATATGTATTTGTATATATTTTAAATAGATAAGTTGTTCTTAATTAAATTAGTATAGTATGATTTTAATATGTTTTGAAAATAGAAATTGTGATCTATTTTGGATTTAAGCTTTTCAAAAATATTTAATTAAATAACTATATGATTTTAAATATGTAGGATAAATGTTTTATTGGTTTAAAAATTCATTTTAATTTAAGTTTGTATATTAAATAAGTTATAAAATATTTGTGTTATTAATTATTAATTGATAATTTTGATTTGTAAAATTAATATGAAGTTTAAAATATAATCTAATATATGAAGCATGTATTCAATAAGTTACAAACTCTTGTGTAAATTTATTTTAATTGTTTAAAAGTTTCTTTTTCAAATGATTAATTGTGTATTTTTTTGCTTTGTCCTTTAGAATTATTTAAATGCATAGCTATGTATATGAACTAATTAACTAAATTTAAATATTCATTAATCTTAAATTTAATAACAAAAACATTTTTAAAGACATTTGTAAGCATAAGAATACAAGTGTACATATATTAAAACTTAAACTAACATGTGTAAACTTATCATCCATTTTAAAAGACAAGTGTCAATTTTATTTTCATTTTTCTTTTAATTTATTTAAATCTAAAAATACTTTTATATTAACTTGCATATACTCATTTCTTTTGCCCTTTCTCATTCTTCATTCTAAAAAGAAAATCTGAAACTCTTCAAATATGAAAAACTGCATTTTTCAAACCTGTAAAACATTTGCTTCCAAACTTTTTTTTTCAAAACAAATCTGCATCCTTCAACATATACAAACCTGCATCAACATGAAAGCAAAAGAACCTGCATTTCTTTGCATCTGAAAACAAAAGCTCTGCATTTCAATTTTTATCTAGAGGCCTGCAAGCAACAATTTGAAGCCTGCATGTTTAAAAAAAAACTGAAAGCATCATGAATAAATCAAGATTTTAAAAGCATTCAAGCTACTGCATTTCATAATCTGGAAACAAAGGGCCTGCATTTCATAATTTTCAAATCTGGAACCTGCAAATTGAATGGGCTCTGCATTTTTGGGAGAAACTGTGAGTAACTCATTTTAATTTTATTTAAATAGTAAGGTTGTGCATACTTATAAATTAGAAATGAACCTATATGAAATTTCTATGAATAGTCTACCTGTGATATATGTATTGTTGAGCATTTATATTTGAATGTGATGCATGTCTATTTCCTCAGGGTATTGACTGTATACCCGTTTAATAATTTTCTTCTGATTTAGCTGTTGTTATGAATTAATATTTGAATGAAATATGTTTGGTTCATGATAAAGTAAAGATAAAACATTTTATATAGGTTAAATAAATTTGAATTGCCTGAACCTTGATAACAGAGCAAACATTAGTATAAGAGGAAGAAAAAAAAATTCAAACATTATGATTTATTATTTCAGATTTATAAATTGAAACAATAAGTGAATGCATGAATTTTAAATCAAAAATTACTATTTATAGTACTATAAACAAAGAACAGCTTTCAATTTACAGTATTATACATATTTGATAAACACAGTGGATGTTGACATTTGTTTTGATTGAATTTACTTCTGAAGATGGTATATCTATCTAAGATTGTGGGAAAATTATTTAATTGAGTTGAAATTTGGTTTTGGTGTTGAAATTTGGGATTGAAGGTGTAGAACCCTAGTTTACTAGGTTTAAGATGTTTTGGGTGCTGCGGCTTCAAAGGTGCATCGAGTTCAAAGCTGTTTTGGGAATTGGTAGATGGTGTAGTGATGAAGTTATTGCTGGAGTTTAGTCGATGATGGTGACTGGAGAAGGGAGATAATGGTGATGACAGGTTTGAAGTGGTGGGGGGGTTTAGTCTGTTTCAGGTTTTGGGTTTTAGAAACTTGAATTTAAATTCAAAATGAATTCTGGATCTGGGAGTGTTGAGGTGTGATATGGGGATTGTGGTCGATGGGGGATGACCAGAGAAGATGGTCAGAGGTGGCCTGAGATGGGTTAAGTGGTGCATAGGGGAGTTGTGCAGGTTGTGTTGTTTTGTTTTTGGGTGCAGGAATTTTTGTCTCGGGATAGTCTCGGGATTTTCGAGGGGAAACTCGAAGTAAAGGGGTTACTGACTCGAAGTAGATATGGGTTTGCTCGGGTACACTTTTTGTTTCAGGTTTAACAAAGCAGTACCTGTTCTGTTATTTAGAATTTTTAAAAGTAAAGTTTAAATTAAATCTGGAAATTGAACTTAGATTTAAACTTGAATCTAGAGATGAATTCAAACAGATTGAATTCTTATTTTGGAATAATTTAAATGCAGAAATTCAAGTTTGTTTAAAAAAAAATTAAAAAGAAGAAGAACAGGAAAACCTGTTTCCAGATTTATAAAGTTTGAAATAAATGCAAACCTGAGTTTTAACTTAGAATTTTGAAACTGAGTTTAAATATGAATTCAAATAAGTTTGAATTTGGTTTCTTTGAAATAATTTAAACTCAAAAAATTTCAAGGTTTGGTTTTTAAATAAAACAGAAACTGTATTCTATTTTTAGTATAAAGGTAAATTTAAATTTGCAAGTGGAAATTTAACTGAGTTTTTAATTTGAAATTTGAATGTGAATTAAAATTTGATTTTCTGAGATTTGAAATCATTCATGTTTTTAAATTTAAATTTGGTTTTCAAACTTACAAGTGTAAATGCATATGTGATTTGCATTTGAATTGGAAGGTTAAATATTTAAATTAGAAATTCAAAGTGAACTCAAATCTGAGTTTTTAAATCTGAAAATAAATTTAAACTTCAGTTTTAAATAAAGGTTTAAATTTAAATTGCTTTTAAATGATTAAATTGATTTGCATTTGAATTGAGTGTGAAGATTTGTAGGAAGAATTTTAAAGAGTTAAAACTAAAATGAGTTTGGAAGTTGTTTTTCAATTTATGAATTTTAAAGTAATTTTTAAATTGATTTGAATTTAAATTGAATTGAAATTTAAATTGTTTTAACTTATTGATAAGGTAGATGTTTTAAACATATAAGATTAAGTTTTGTATTGTTTTAAAATCTTATTTTAAGATAAATATGAGTCTTAAGTTAAAATGAAGTTAAATAGAATTTAAAGTAAATTGAAAAACATTTTGTTTTTAAATAACAAAAGTTTATCTAAAAGATAAACATAATTAAATGATTGGATTCATTTAATTAATAAGGTAATTAAGATGAAAATTAATTATTTAATTAATTAATAATGTGGATGATTAATTAAGTAATTAATAATTTTTAAGTTAATTAATTTAATTTGAGATTAATTAATTAAGTTTAATTAATCTATAATTAAGGGTGATTAATTAAACTTTAATTTATGATTAAGATTCATTAATCAAGTGATTAATGATAATTAAGATTTTAATTAACACTTAGTTAATTAATAATTAAAGATTAATTAAATAGTAATTAAATATTAATTACTTAATAACGAATGATGATTAATTTAAGTTGATTCTTAATTAAGTAATTAAGAAATGTTAATGAAGTCATTAGCTTAAGATTATTTTAACAAATAATTAATGTGATTAATTTTGATAATTAATTAGATTAATTAATTAATAATAATCAATTGTTTATTACTTAATGTAAATAATTAATGAATTAATTACTTAGTGTAATTAATTTGACTAATGTGATTAGTTTAGATTAATTAAGTTAAATTAATTTAAACATTTGTTGGTTGTTTGATAATTACTTTATGTAATTTATGAATTTGTAATTACTTAAAGAAGTAATTAATTAATAATTACAGGATGTAATTAAAGATATTTGATATAGAAGAAATTAGATTTAAATTACTTTGAAATTAATCAAGGGGATTAATTTAGATAATTAATTAAAAATAATTAATTATTGGATGTGTAATTAAAGTAGTTAATTACTGAATGGTTATTAATCATGGGTGATTAATATTTATATATGGATTAATTTCAGATTAATTACTTATGTAATTAATTTATAAATTATTAAAAGTAATTAGAATCATTAATTAATTTATTAATGATTTAATTTGGAATTGATTAATTAAGGTATAATTAATAATGAAAATAATTAATGTGATTAATTTTAGTTAACTAATTAATTTAGTAATTACAAGTTAATTGTTTGCAAAGGGTTTAAGTAATTAACTTGTGATTAACTTATAAGCTAATTACTTATGGTAATTAAAGATAGTTAATCAATGAATATTTAGATGATGATCTATAAATTGATTTGAAATCAATTGATGATTAAGTTAAGGAGAATTTTGATGATGAAGTAATTAATTTAATTCATTTTAAATTAATTAGAGAGTGTGAAATTAATTTAATTCATTTTAAATTAATTATAGGAAGTGTGATCGTTAGATAGTTGCTTATGTTTGATGATTGGTATTGGTTGCCTGGTATGGTTTGTAATCTCGGTTATGAGATGAGTAGTGTATGGATGCATTGGTTGCTTTTGGATGATAATATGGATTATCTGATTTTGATATGAATTATCTATTGATAATGATATGGTTGATTATCTGTTGTGTTGTGAATTATCTATCTGTGTATATTTAGATAATGAATTGAATTGTTTTAAACTTAAAACAACTTGGACCTAAAAGACACGCTTTGGATTTCGATGAGAACGGGATCGGGTTTCCATATTTGGACATCCGAAAACCACATCGATTCCAATTTAACGTTAGGTCGTTTATCCAAGTGGAGCGAGTGAAGACTCGAGGTGTAAGGGCTAAATGTCAGTATAACTCTGTGGGTGATTTCGTAATGAGTTGACGAAATAGTACTTATAGATTCGAGATGGTGATTTAGAATGCAAGGGTTATTGTCGTTAACTCTGAGGGTGATTCCAAAATGAGTGTAACGAGATAATGCCTTCGGTTTCGTTCGAACCCGGAACGAACTTGTATGGATTGAATGCTTTCAGAACATCGTCGGGTGGACGATGAGCATTCTATGTGATATGTCCTATAAAGGTAATCGTAACCTCAAGCCTCATCAACCGGGAATGGCTAAAACAGGGGAGGTGCAGCAAAGCTTCGTGGGTAGCCCCCACTGGAGAGTAAGATTTACCCCCGTCTAGAGGTCCCTTTATATTTCGGCTGTGTGGACGGTTGATCATGACAATCGTCGGGGTTGTCTTATTTGGAACTGTTTAGTAAGGAACGGGTCCGGCTTTGTGTTGCAGGGGATGAAGGGAGTAATCCTCGGTACAGTGATCTAGGCCACGTACTGTGACGGGCGGTACCCCAGTTGCCCTGCCATTGTATGGAATTCAAAATCCAATAAGTGCCAACGGTTTTGATTGTATTACCCACTTTTGTGGCTAGTAGCTGGAATTTAATAATGTAACAATTTCGGCTATTTCTTATTTATTTGAAAACCCTAGACACTATTATAATATCACCAGATTTCCTATCAAATGTTTTGGTTAGCGTAAGGTAAAAACTTTTCCATGTTTATGTGTGGGAAGTCTTACGTGATACCCTTTCTTTCAAAAGGTTTTAAAAGTTAAGCAACTTTAACTTGTTACTCACACCAGACCCATGTCTGACCCGGAGTTATTTCTGTTTTCTTTAACTCTTGGGTACTCAAATTTTTATGAGTAGTCAAGATAATTCAGGTTAGGATTCAGGATAGCTTTGACGTATTGAGGAGGAGCAAATGGAGCAGGAGGCTTCTGCGTATAGTTATATTGTTCCGCTGTGTTGGTATCTCTGAGTTATTTGTGATGTTGTATTATGTTGTAAATACTAGACAGGTGTTTATAACTGTCTAGTATGAGTTGTATATCTGTGTACTCTGATAGTGGTTGTAAACTATGTAAATATTTTATGTTATTAATATAATTTATTCGTTCCGCTGTTGAGATTCTTGTGTTATTTCTTCTTTCTCTTCTTTCTTTTCTCTTTTCTATCCCTTTCTTTCTTAATTCATGATGCGATTTCCTGAAGTGTGGAAGTCGGGTCGTGACAGTTAGTATCAGAACAATAGGTTGAGTGAATACCTAGGCTCTGGAGTGGGGTCTATCTTGAGAGAGCGTATTTGTATTTTTAATATATACATATAATTGGTTCTACCTATTTGTTGGATTACCCGTTCAGGTTTTTCCAATATAAGTTATAAAGGTAGATGAGGTAGAAGTGTGTGTAACACGACTACCATTGGTTGGAGTTTGTTGGATGAGGTTGGAAGTATATTTGTTGAGACCGTAGACCTAATACCGTCTCGAGTGAGTTCTGTAGTGATGAAGGACTTTATCGATCTCTGAAGGTAACCTGTAAAGGTTCGGAGTTCATCTTTGAAGTGCAGAATTGAGTCTTGATCTGTCGGTAGGGCAGAAGCAAGCGAGTGATGATATCTTGATATCTTAGGAAGTAGTAGCTGCATGATGAGATGCAGTGACTATAGATATTTCCGAAGATGTTTCTTTGGAACAAGAGTAAGAAGTGAGTCTGCCGGTGATGTGGCTGAGTTTAGCTGAGTATTCTGAATTGGTAGGGAGTCTTCTGGCTGAGTTGTTTTCTTGAAGTGGAGTTCAGAAGCAGCAGAGTGGATCCGTTTCTCTGGAAAGTTGGCTAGACCAGCATAAGCTGTTCTGTTTGGTAAAGAGGGAGCAGTTTTCTTTGAATTTAGGCTGTGTTGATCGCAAAAGTGACTTGCGATAGTATGTTCTCTTGTGTTTGTGGGAGATTGTCTGGATTTCTTTCAGGAAGTCAGAGTTTGTCTGCATCTGGAGATCGAGTTTTCTTCCAGGATTGGAACAGGTGGTTCAGATAGTAGATGGATGGTTCCTTGAGATAGAAGTTGGTGAAGTAACTCTGGTTTCGGAGAAACATCTGAGTTTTCTTATGGATCTGTGGAACCATATTTCTGTGCTGGGTTGTCTAGTCTGTGCTTGAGTTCTTCGTCAGCATTTTCTTCTGTTTCAGATCAGAGTTGTGCAGCGGAAGCAGTTTGAGAATGTTTCTTTTCCGGATAAGGAGAAGTTTGTTCTGTCTTCTGTTGTTGAGAAGCGGGGTTTGTGTTCTTGGTTTTTGAGTGATCTTGAGGAGATCATTGGATTGTTTCTGATTTAGTTTGTTTCTTTTGGAATCAGCAAGAGTTGAGCTGATCAGGATGGATGTTGGTAGCCCAGGATTGTCCGAAGGATTGTTATGGATAAGAGACAGAGAAATTTGGATTCTGGAATCGGAGATTGGATTTGGTTAAGTTTTTCTCTGATCAATGAAGCTATAAGATTTGGAGGGCCTGAAGCTAGCTCCGAAGTGTTTTGGTTTCTTCTGTGATTGGTAAGATCAGTGTTTGGTTTTCTAGAGTTGAATTGCCAGCTTGGATAACTAGGATTCAGGGTGTTTCACGTATCTCTGAGGGAGTACGTGTTTGAATTTCTGGTTGTAGAACCAACAATTTAGGATGGTTTGTTTGTTGAGTCAGACTCGTTTGTAGTCTGATATTCTGTATAGAATTGTTGTTAGGAGCTCTATAGCTTAGTAGTATTGATTGATTGGATTCTATAAAACGAGTATCCCGATATATATATATATATATATATATATATATATATATATATATATATATATATACCGGGGAAACTCGTGGAAGTTCTATCCAAAATTCTTTTGGATAATTAGATTTATTTTGATTGTGTGAATTGGTTGCTTTGGTTGTTAGCATATGATTAGCATATGTTGTGTTTTAAAATAAAATCTGTAAATAGATTATTAAATTAACTTTGTTTTAAATTTCGGGGACGAAATTCTTTTAAGGGGGAAGGATTGTAATATCTCGGAAATTTGGACAATATAAATTTAATAATCTGTGTTTAAATTTATATTGAATTGATAAATTTTGTTAATAAATTTGATATTGATTTAAATAATCTTCTTTATTTAAATATTTAATTTTTGAAATTATTTTTAATGAGTTAATAAATCTATTTTCTATTTAATAATGTATATGTATTTGTATATATTTTAAATAGATAAGTTGTTCTTAATTAAATTAGTATAGTATAATTTTAATATGTTTTGAAAATAGAAATTGTGATCTATTTTGGATTTAAGCTTTTCAAAAATATTTAATTAAACAATAATATGATTTTAAATATGTAGGATAAATGCTTTATTGGTTTAAAAATTCATTTTAATTTAAGTTTGTATATTAAATAAGTTATAAAATATTTGTGTTATTAATTGATAATTTTGATTTGTAAAATTAATATGAAGTTTAAAATATAATATAATATAAGAAGCATGTATTCAATAAGTTACAAACTCTTGTGTAAATTTATTTTAATTGTTTAAAAGATTCTTTTTCAAATGATTAATTGTGTATTGTTTTGCTTTGTCCTTTAGAATTATTTAAATGCATAGCTATGTATATGAACTAATTAACTAAATTTAAATATTCATTAATCTTAAATTTAATAACAAAAACATTTTTAAAGACATTTGTAAGCATAAGAATACAAGTGTACATATATTAAAACTTAAACTAACATGTGTAAACTTATCATCCATTTTAAAAGACAAGTGCCAATTTTATTTTCATTTTTCTTTTAATTTATTTAAATCTAAAAATACTTTTATATTAACTTGCATATACTCATTTCTTTTGCCCTTTCTCATTCTTCATTCTAGAAAGAAAATCTGAAACTCTTCAAATATGAAAAACTGCATTTTTCAAACCTGTAAAACATTTGCTTCCAAACTTTTTTTTTCAAAACAAATCTGCATCCTTCAACATATACAAACCTGCATCAACATGAAAGCAAAAGAACCTGCATTTCTTTGCATCTGAAAACAAAAGCTCTGCATTTCAATTTTTATCTAGAGGCCTGCATGCAACAATTTGAAGCCTGCATGTTTAAAAAAAAAACTGAAAGCATCATGAATAAATCAAGATTTTAAAAGCATTCAAGCTACTGCATTTCATAATCTGGAAACAAAGGGCCTGCATTTCATAATTTTCAAATCTGGAACCTACAAATTGAATGGGCTCTGCATTTTTGGGAGAAACTGTGAGTAACTCATTTTAATTTTATTTAAATAGTAAGGTTGTGCATGCTTATAAATTAGAAATGAACCTATATGAAATTGCTATGAATAGTCTACCTGTGATATATGTATTGTTGAGCATTTATATTTGAATGTGATGCATGTCTGTTTCATCAGGGTATTGACTGTATACTCGTTTAATAATTTTCTTTTGATTTAGCTGCTGTTATGAATTAATATTTGAATGAAATATGTTTGGTTCATGATAAAGTAAAGATAAAACATTTTATATAGGTTAAATAAATTTGAATTGCCTGAAACTTGATAACAGAGCAAACATTAGTATAAGAGGAAGAAAAAAAAATTCAAACATTATGATTTATTATTTCAGATTTATAAATTGAAACAATAAGTGAATGCATGAATTTTAAATCAAAAATTACTATTTATAGTACTGTAAACAAAGAACAGCTTTCAATTTACAGTATTATACATATTTGATAAACACGGTGGACGTTGACATTTGTTTTGATTGAATTTACTTCTGAAGATGGTATATCTATCTAAGATTGTGGGAAAATTATTTAATTGAGTTGAAATTTGGTTTTGGTGTTGAAATTTGGGATTGAAGGTGTAGAACCCTAGTTTACTGGGTTTAAGATGTTTTGGGTGTTGCGGCTTCAAAGGTGCATCGAGTTCAAAGCTGTTTTGGGAATTGGTAGATGGTGTAGTGATGAAGTTATTGCCGGAGTTTGGTCGATGATGGTGACTGGAGATGGGGGATAATGGTGATGACAGGTTTGAAGTGGTGGGGGGGTTTAGTCTGTTTCAGGTTTTGGGTTTTAGAAACTTGAATTTAAATTCAAAATGAATTCTGGATCTGGGAGTTTTGAGGTGTGATATGGGGATTGTGGTCGATGGGGGATGACCAGAGAAGATGGTCAGAGGTGGCCTGAGATGGGTTAAGTGGTGCACAGGGGAGTTGTGCAGGTTGTGTTGTTTTGTTTTTGGGTGCAGGAATTTTTGTCTCGGGATAGTCTCGGGATTTTCGAGGGGAAACTCGAAGTAAAGGGGTTACTGACTCGAAGTAGATATGGGTTTGCTCGGGTATACTTTTTGTTTCAGGTTTAACAAAGCAGTACCTCTTCTGTTATTTAGAATTTTTAAAAGTAAAGTTTAAATTAAATCTGGAAATTGAACTTAGATTTAAACTTGAATCTAGAGATGAATTCAAACAGATTGAATTCTTATTTTGGAATAATTTAAATGCAGAAATTCAAGTTTGTTTTAAAAAAAATTAAAAAGAAGAAGAACAGGAAAACCTGTTTCCAGATTTATAAAGTTTGAAATAAATGCAAACCTGAGTTTTAACTTAGAATTTTGAAACTGAGTTTAAATATGAATTCAAATAAGTTTGAATTTGGTTTCTTTGAAATAATTTAAACTCAAAAAATTTCAAGGTTTGGTTTTTAAATAAAACAGAAACTGTATTCTGTTTTTAATATAAAGGTAAATTTAAATTTGCAAGTGGAAATTTAACTGAGTTTTTAATTTGAAATTTGAATGTGAATTCAAATTTGATTTTCTGAGATTTGAAATCATTCATGTTTTTAAATTTAAATTTGGTTTTCAAACTTACAAGTGTAAATGCATATGTGATTTGCATTTGAATTGGAAGGTTAAATATTTAAATTAGAAATTCAAAGTGAACTCAAATCTGAGTTTTTAAATCTGAAAATAAATTTAAACTTCAGTTTTAAATAAAGGTTTAAATTTAAATTGCTTTTAAATGATTAAATTGATTTGCATTTGAATTGAGTGTGAAGATTTGTAGGAAGAATTTTAAAGAGTTAAAACTAAAATGAGTTTGGAAGTTGTTTTTCAATTTATGAATTTTAAAGTAATTTTTAAATTGATTTGAATTTAAATTGAATTGAAATTTAAATTGTTTTAACTTATTGATAAGGTAGATGTTTTAAACATATAAGATTAAGTTTTGTATTGTTTTAAAATCTTATTTTAAGATAAATATGAGTCTTAAGTTAAAATGAAGTTAAATAGAATTTAAAGTAAATTGAAAAACATTTTGTTTTTAAATAAGAAATGTTTATCCAAAAGATAAATAAAATTAAATGATTGGATTCATTTAATTAATAAGGTAATTAAGATGAAAATTAATTAATTAATTAATTAATAATGTGGATGATTAATTAAGTAATTAATAATTTTTAAGTTAATTAATTTAATTTGAGATTAATTAATTATGTTTAATTAATCTATAATTAAGGGTGATTAATTAAACTTTAATTTATGATTAAGATTCATTAATCAAGTGATTAATGATAATTAAGATTTTAATTAACACTTAGTTAATTAATAATTAAAGATTAATTAAATAGTAATTAAATATTAATTACTTAATAACTAATGATGATTAATTTAAGTTGATTCTTAATTAAGTAATTAAGAAATGTTAATGAAGTCATTAGCGTAAGATTATTTTAACAAATAATTAATGTGATTAATTTTGATAATTAATTAGATTAATTAATTAATAATAATCAATTATTTATTACTTAATGTAAATAATTAATGAATTAATTACTTAGTGTAATTAATTTGATTAATGTGATTAGTTTAGATTAATTAAGTTAAATTAATTTAAACATTTGTTGGTTGTTTGATAATTACTTTATGTAATTTATGAATTTGTAATTACTTAAAGAAGTAATTAATTAATAATTACAGGATGTAATTAAAGATATTTGATATAGAAGTAATTAGATTTAAATTACTTTGAAATTAATCAAGGGGATTAATTTAGATAATTAATTAAAAATAATTAATTATGGGATGTGTAATTAAAGTAGTTAATTACTGAATGGTTATTAATCATGGGTGATTAATATTTATATATGGATTAATTTCAGATTAATTACTTATGTAATTAATTTATAAATTATTAAAAGTAATTAGAATCATTAATTAATTTATTAATGATTTAATTTGGAATTGATTAATTAAGGTATAATTAATAATGAAAAATAATTAATGTGATTAATTTTAGTTAACTAATTAATTTAGTAATTACAAGTTAATTGTTTGCAAAGGGTTTAAGTAATTAACTTGTGATTAACTTATAAGCTAATTACTTATTGTAATTAAAGATAGTTAATCAATGAATATTTAGATGATGATCTATAAATTGATTTGAAATCAATTGATGGTTAAGTTAAGGAGAATTTTGATTATGAAGTAATTAATTTAATTCATTTTAAATTAATTAGAGAGTGTGAAATTAATTTAATTCATTTTAAATTAATTATAGGAAGTGTGATCATTAGATAGTTGCTTATGTTTGATGATTGGTATTGGTTGCCTGGTATGGTTTGTAATCTCAGTTATGAGATGAGTAGTGTATGGATGCATTGGTTGCTTTTGGATGATAATATGGATTATCTGATTTTGATATGAATTATCTATTGATAATGATAAGGTTGATTATCTGTTGTGTTGTGAATTATCTATCTGTGTATATTTAGATAATGAATTGAATTGTTTTAAACTTAAAACAACTTGGACCTAAAAGACACGCTTTGGATTTCGATGAGACCGGGATCGGGTTTCCATATTTGGACATCCGAAAACCACATCGATTCCAATTTAACGTTAGGTCGTTTATCCAAGTGGAGCGAGTGAAGACTCGAGGTGTAAGGGCTATACGTCAGTATAACTCTGTGGGTGATTCCGTAATGAGTTGACGGAATAGTACTTATAGATTCGAGATGGTGATTTAGAATGCAAGGGTTATTGTCATTAACTCTGAGGGTGATTCCAAAATGAGTGTAACGAGATAATGCCTTCGGTTTCGTTCGAACCCGGAACGAACTTGTATGGATTGAATGCTTTCAAAACATCGTCAGGTGGACGATGAGCATTCTAAGTGATAAGTCCTATAAAGGTAATCGTAACCATAAGCCTCATCAACCGGGAATGGCTAAAATAAGGGAGGTGCAGCAAAGCTTCGTGGGTAGCCCCCACTGGAGAGTAAGATTTACCCCTGTCTAGAGGTCCCTTTATATTTCGGCTGTGTGGACGGTTGATCATGACAATCGTCGGGGTTGTCTTATTTGGAACTGTTCAGTAAGGAACGGGTCCGGCTTTGTGTTGCAGGGGATGAAGGGAGTAATCCTCGGTACGGTGATCTAGGCCACGTACTGTGATGGGCGGTACCCCAGTAGCCCTGCCATTGTATGGAATCCAAAATCCAATAAGTGTCAACGGTTTTGATTGTATTACCCACTTTTGTGGCTAGTAGCTGGAATTTAATAATGTAACAATTTCGGCTATTTCTTATTTATTTGAAAACCCTAGACACTATTATAATATCACCAGATTTCCTCTCAAATGTTTTGGTTAGCGTAAGGTAAAAACTTTTCCATGTTTATGTGTGGGAAGTCTTACGTGATACCCTTTCTTTCAAAAGGTTTTAAAAGTTAAGCAACTTTAACCTGTTACTCACACCAGACCCATGTCTGACCCGGAGTTATTTCTGTTTTCTTTAACTCTTGGGTACTCAAATTTTTATGAGTAGTCAAGAGAATTCAGGTTAGGATTCAGGATAGCTTTGACGCATTGAGGAGGAGCAGGAGGCTTCTGCGTATAGTTATATAGTTCCGCTGTGTTGGTATCTCTGAGTTATTTGTGATGTTGTATTATGTTGTAAATGCTAGACAGGTGTTTATAACTGTCTAGTATGAGTTGTATATCTGTGTACTCTGATAGTGGTTGTAAACTATGTAAATATTTTATGTTATTAATATAATTTATTCGTTCCGCTGTTGAGATTCTTGTGTTATTTCTTCTTTCTCTTCTTTCTTTTCTCTTTTCTATCCCTTTCTTTCTTAATTCATGATGCGATTTCCTGAAGTGTGGAAGTCGGGTCGTGACAAAGTTAATACTCTTAATGGGTTAATTGTCGATCGAGGATTATTGATTCTCGATATTGAGAAGAAACTCGCAGTTTCTTTCAATTTGAAAGAATACTAATTAGACATTATAATGCATTATGTTCATTTAGTTTGGTTACTTTCGTTTCATCCCTTGCAATCATTTTTATCCTTAGATGGTATCCAAATCATTTTACTACCAACAATTCCTAAAAGAAATTCCTTTATTACGAAGCTGGTATTTCTAAAACAGAAGATGTTTCTTTGGAATAGGCATTCATAAACATTTTATGAATTGCCTTATATATAAAACTTATTTTCTTTTAGTTTACAATACTTATGTTCGAAACATAAATTGGTCATCCAATGACTATCGTTCCCAAACTTCTTTTGGGGTAATTCATACAAGATCACCTACGAACAATTATTATGTATAGCCTTCTGACTTGCACAACCTGTCAATCCCTAGACCTAGGATATGTTGATGTTTCTCATAAACTCTTATCTTGTCTCATTTTGTAAACTATTTTTAAGATGAAATAAATTTTAATCTTGTGTATTATTCTTAAGTACACGATCTTATAGAAGGAACTAAGCTCAACTTCACCCACAATTAATCATACTTTTTCGAACAATATTCGACCACTTCTTATTGATACATTATCATGTATCATAAGGAGGGGTGGCTTTTAAGATTGAAACTTTATTTATTCTTAGGTATGTTTGGAACTCTTTCCAATATACTCACATATTTGATCGAATTAGACCATTTTATTTTCTATTGCACGTTATTTTATTTACTTTTATTTTATATTCCATGAACTCATCATTAACATATCACATGTGTATCAAAAACACATGTATATGTTTGTGATAATTCATCAGTGAATACAACGAAGTATTTAAACCATTTTGGAATTAATTAATTTTTGTTGCATATATCGATATGTATAAAACCTTAAAGTCCACAACTCTTATGATGCTCCCACTGAATGGGTGCTTTTCTCTTGATTGTCTGAGATACAATTTACTAATAACATATGATTTATAATCATATAGTTAAAAATCATTCTCAAAACTGTGGCTTAGTTCATAATTCCAAAATAACTGCAAATAAGTTTAAATACTTTTGTATTTTCCAATGCATCACAAATACCAGCACTAGTCTTATTTTTAAAACAAGTATTCATAGTATTCATATTGAAATAAAATTATGTCTATTATTCTGTCAATACTAAAAAATAGTTATCATTTTATAAATAATGTTTGGTATATTCTACCAAAACAATTTTCATAATTTGATGCAACCAACATGTGTTATATGGCATGCTATCACAATTTCTATCATTATTATAATAGCGTATGTAATATGAAGATCCATTCAACCATTTAATATAGACTATTTATTTCATTTACTATAACTGGTTTACATTCGAGAATTTTTAAATCATGTATCTTAAATTCAAAGAAATAAATCTCGTCTATTTGAAAATACATTTTGGAATAGAAGTCATATTTCTCATTTCAATGTTAAGTATCAACTATTTTACAATTCTCATTTCTAATGAAGTAGAAGTGACCATTCACTCTCTTCATGCCAACTGTACCATAGGTTACCTCCACTGTTATACATTTGATATTCTTTCTAAACCGCCAAACCATTCAAATGAAACTCCTACTACAATATCGTAAAGAACTCTTTACAAAAATGCATTTGGTCATCCTTAACATTTAAGAAAATCAAATACATCGCACTTTCCATAAATTGATTAAATTGACATTTCAATGGTCGAATTCTTGTACCTAAATCGTAGCTTTTGGTCTAATGTTACATTTAACACAGTAAGATCATAATTGTAATCAATCATATTGAATACACGATCTAATGCTACGGTCTACTTGCATATTTCGATTAAACCGATTTAACGAGGATTCGTACATTATGAGTTGCAACCACTCACACTATAACATTTATATATGATTGAGTATGGATCAGTCATCCATACTTATGTATTGTTTTTTGAGTTCGAAAGTAAAAAAAGGAAAATACATAGTTTTAGGCAAATAACCATGTAAATGACCAACTACGAATGTATCCAATAGTTGTAAAGTTTTTTGCTTACATGGGTATTGAAATAATAACATGAAAATAATATTCATTGGTAAGCTTATTTTATATTTCTATTTGTCAATATTAATTAAGTTCATTTGTATATTTTAATTGATAAACATTTCATCAATTATATTAGTTGCATAAGTTTATCGAAATAGGTTATTTTAATTATACATAAAGTAAGTGTTCTTAAAATATTAGAAAGACTAAATGTTGCCATTTTATTTTTCTAACAAGACTCCTGCTAAAATTTTATTCAAAACCCTAAGACGAAACATAGAAGTCTTTTGACTTCACTTTGGGTGTTAGGACTCGTTTGTCTCGAGATTCTAACCTTGAGTTTTCTCAATAAGTCATAGCCCTACAAACGATGGTTCCTTGTCCTAAGCTCATTTGACCTTGAGTGTGCTCAACAAATCAAAAAAAATTACTTATACCTACCATTTCATGAAATCCTAAGAATAATATATGTACTTGGAGTTTTCTCAACAAATACATATAGTTATCATACATAGTTTAGTCAATATATTAATAATACTACACGTAATATCTCCCGTTTGAGTTTTCTTAATAACGAGAGGGTATGCAAGTTATTTACTAATATATAAATGGTAGACGACAACAACATTTATATTAAATATTCATAATCTTCAATATATAAAATTAAGTAATATCGACTTATGGAATAATGTATTTCCCATGAAATACCGTCATGTTTCAAGTGGCAGACACATCAGAAATCATGGTATACATATTATATGTATGTATTTGTTACTTAAGTCTAATTTAGTTTCTTACCGTTCCACCTTTAGTTTATACATTTGTATCATATAAGTTTTATTATTATATTAAATTATATACTTTATTTAACTTATATGATATTATATGTGGCAAAACAGGCATAGGGAAGAAGTTGCAAAAAAAATATTCTCAAGGACAACAAGTTTAATTTTTAGTCTGAAGGACACTTTCTAGTATAAATAGAAAATGATAATGACAACAATCATTCTGTGATTTGCACTAAAAAGTGTCATTTAGCCTAAAAAGCAAACTTCTTATCTCCGAAACTAAATTTTTTTTCCGACTTTTTCCCCGAGCCTAAAAACCTATGTTATATGTATATCATTATATTAATTTAATCTTATTTTATTAATTTAATTAATCAACACTTCAATTAATTATTTTGTTATTCAATTAAAAGATATTATATTGAATATGTATACTATAAACTTTGCAATAATGCATATTTATCGTATATGTGTGTGTGTGTATGCATTTTAATTTGTTAACTAATTTTTAATTAATTTATTTAATTAAACAATTTTTAGTAAATTTTGTTAGTTCTAAAAATTCTTTTGTACACATGTGTGTACTCATATTATAAATCAAGACAACATCATATATGTCATTATATATATTATACATGTATGTATGTATATATATATAATTAATCGACTTATTTAGTTAATTCATTTATTTTTATTAATCTTATTAATAAATAATTTTTCAAAATCAATTTTTTAAAGTTTTCAAACATTTAAAAAAATTATATTATAATTTTTATAATATGTGTTTTATTTCATATTTAACTTTTAAATTTAAATTTTTTATTTAATTTTCAAAGCAACTTGAAAATCTATATTATAACCTTTATGATTTTTTTCTTATATTAAATTTAAATTTAAAATTTAAAACTTTTATTTTAATTTTAAAACAATTTAGAAATTAGCCCAAGGCCTGGAATAATCTAGGCCTTTATACAAAACAAACAACGGTAATAATGGCCGCCTCTGATTAGCGATTGAAATAGTGCTCGTGTAAATTGCGGTTATCTCTCTCCTATTGCTCTCTCTATTTTCGCTACCTTCTCTCTGAGTAACTTCAGTCTTGTTGTGTTCTGGTTTTGTCTCCGATGTCGATCTCGACCGAAGGCGAGTTCATTCTCTCTGGCTTGTTCTTGTGTGATTGCCCTTCCTTCGCCGCTATTGCTTCTGCCATTTTGGCGGAGGTGGCTGGTCCCATGTCGGTAGTTTTCACTAGAGAATGCTCGGTGGAAATTAGGGTTTTCTCATTGGCTAAATTTGGGGATCTCTGTCGATCTCGCTTTCTGATGGTCGAGGGATGCTTTATGGAAATACTACCGATTTCCGATGATGGGTTAAAGGCTCGGCTTCTCCCCTATGGGCGAAACTCTCTGGTTGATGATTTGCAGGTGGCGCCGGCTTCACCTTGTTTATATGAGGTTGAATCGAGGCGGGAGTTCATCGCCCAATTCGAACCTGCTTTATCATTTGCTGCATCGTGTGAGCTGTTGCATTTTGGGGAGGAGCCGGTATCGGTGGTTTGTGATTTTGGTTATCTTGGATGTGTGTCGGCTGATGGGGATTTCATCGCCCCATCCAGCTCTGCGCATGTTGCTCCATCTTCATCGATTCAGCAGTCCCATACTAGTTTTGGGGCGAATGCTTTGGCTGTGGGTAGCGTTGCTCTAGCTACCATTCCTTGGGACTGTTCTTTGCTAAGAGACGTCCGAGCTTGGTCGACTATTGAGTTTGATTGCCCCCTGTTTGTTGGCCGAATTGGATAGTGAGCGGTTTGTGGTTGATTCTCTAGTACTGTGTCATGCCTCGGAACAACAGGTAAGTTCTGGCCTGAGCAGGCAGGTGAATTTCTCGCCTTTGATTTCTTATTTGTTCAATGTTGAAGGGTTAGCAGAGGCTTTTTGGTTTTTGGCTGATGGAGTTTATTTTATGTTTCTGAGCCATGTCACCCCTAGGTGTGTGCTCCCTGACATTGTTGCCCAGTCATTGACTGGTGGCATGTCAGGTCCTATTGGCATTGAGCGCTTCGTTTGGAGCGGATTGTGCGGGTCCTTTAGTTGGTTTTTGGTATTGAGCAATTGCAAGGCCTCTTATGTGTCGTTTGTGGCTCTTTTGAGACTTCCTCTTCTTGCAGGTCTCCTAAGGTCTCTACGGAGATTTCATTTAGCCTGGATCGAGTGGGTCGGACGATATTCCAGCGGTCACATAGTGGTCACTGATTCGGACCACTATGCGGACAGCCGGGAATTTTGCCAGCCTTCTTTGGTCCGCTCTGTTGATCTCCTGTCAAGGAAGTCTTGCGAACCACACCTGTCTCGCGGGGCTGTCTCATCAGTGACAGTCCGGCTTGGGTTAGGTTCCTACAGCACCGTGGGATGCGTATTATCAGCACCCCTACATTCTTCCGTTTCTATCCGGTTGAGGCGGTTACTCATGTCCCATCGTCTGATTGTTGTTCTTCTCTTTGTTCCCTTCCCTCTTCCTCTTGCGCTTTATCGATTTCCATTCCGATGCTTAGCGAGGTGGAGATTGCGATCATTAATGATCGCCTAACTCGTCTAACTAAGAACCCAGCTCCCTCCAGATATTCTTCTAGGCAGCGGGGCTCGCTTGAGCCGATTGGAGTACCTGCGGAGTCCGTCCCTCGGATCTCGGCTTCGCATCCCCATCGACCCTCTCGTCGCAGATCGAGAGGTCTTCCCGTCACTCCTCGCACTATCCGCACTCGCTCTATAGCGGCGACTGAGCAGACCGATCGGTCTGCTCTTTATTCTTTATATCTTATCTGAGTTGCGTTTGCTCTGCTTTTCCTTTGCTTGTTTCCTGCCCCTCTATTGTCTCAACGTTCATGTCGAACTTTCTTTTCTGCAATATTCGTGGTATTGGTAATGATTCTTCTTCCGTTAGGTTGAAGCGCATTGTCCGGAAACATTCTGTTTGCTTGGTGGCTCTTTTAGAACCATTTGTGGCTCCTGGAGAGGTTACCAAGGTAGTGTTGTCGCTTGGGTTTGGCGGTGCCGTGTCCAATGTTTCGGGTAAGATTTGGATTTTTTGGTCCAAAGGCTGTGTTGTTCGCCCTGTTTTTGACTCGGCCCAGCTTATCTCTATGATGTGTTCTGCCTCCCTCTTCCCTCAACCTTTTCTTTTCTCGGCGGTCTACGCCAAGTGCGATAGGATGGAGAGATTATCCTTTTGGGATGACATTCTTTCTCTAGCTGAGATGGGGTTCTCATACTCTGTTGTGGGAGGTGATTTCAATGTTGTCGCTAGTCAGGCTGAAAAACTAGGGGGGTGGCCATCAATCGCTCCTCGGTTTCTGACTTCAATTCTTTCATAGTTAGCTCTGGTTTATCAGAAATCCCTTTCATGGGCTCTGCTTATACCTGGTCTAACAACCAAGAGGGACCGAACCGGATCCTATCCCGATTAGACAGAATTTTTGGTTCTCCTGATTGGCTGAATCTCCCCTTTTCCTTCTCTACTTCTCATCTCCATCGTTCCTGTTCTGATCATGCCCCATTGGTTTTGCGCTGTTCACCGCGTTCTCTATCGGGGCCTTTATCTTTTCGCTTCCTAAGTATGTGGTGTTCCCACCACTCTTTTCTTCAGGTAGTGGAGGACTCGTGGTCCTCTCCTATTTCTGCTTCTCCCTTGGGGGCTTTCTCCCAGAAGCTGAGACGTCTTAAGGCTTGCCTTAAGAACTGGAATTCCCTTGTTTTCAAAAACATTTTCGACCGTGTTCGTGCGGCAGAGGAGTCCCTCATCCTTGCCGAATCTTTGTTCGATGAGAACCCTTCTGTCGATAACAAGGAGAAGTGGGCCTCTGCTCAACTGGCATTCTCATCGGAACTTCGTATCGAAAACTCCTGTCTTCGCCAAAAGGCGAGGGTCAAATGGATTGTCGAAGGTGACTCGAATTCAAAAATTTTCCATTCTTCAATTCGTAAGAAAGTCAACCTTCTTTCTATTCGAGAAATTTTAAGGTCGGATCTCTCTGTGGCTACAACTCCTGCTGAAGTCAAGGAGATCATTTTGACTCATTTCCAATCCTTTCTGGGTTCTCCTTCTGTGGCGGATCCGGATCTAGATCTCCTCTCCTTCGTTCCCCGTCTGGCCCCTGCAGAGGGAAGTGACGCATTAGCTGTTCCGCCTTCGTTGGAAGAAATCTGTGCCTGTGTCTTTGCTCTTAGCAAGGATAGTGCCAGTGGGCCGGATAGCTTCAACGGTTCCTTCTATCGGTGTGTTTGGCCTATCATTCAGCCAGACTTCTGCCTGGCAATCCAGCATTTCTTTTCCGACTGCATTCTTCCCATTAGTTGGTCTTTCACCAACTTGGTCCTTATTCCGAAGTGTGATAACCCTCGGTCATGCGCGGAATTTCGTCCGATCGGCCTGTGTAATTTCTCTAACAAAGTGATTTCTAAGGTATTGGCCAATCGTTTGGCTCCGTACCTTGATCGTATCATCTCCTCCTCTCAGGCGGGTTTTGTTAAAGGTCGTTTAATCACTAATAACGTCCTTTTAGCCCATGAACTGATTTCCCAGATTGACCAGAAGGTCAGAGGATCTAATGTTGTTTTCAAACTAGATATGGAAAAGACCTACGATCGTATGTCGTGGTTTTTCGTCGTCAGGGTACTGCATGCCTTTGGGTTTCCTGAAACCCTTATCGATTTGGTTTGGAGGCTTATCTCCAACTGTTGGTTCTCCGTTCTCATTAACGGATCGACCAATGGTTTTTTCAAGGCGGGTAGAGGTCTTCGACAAGGTGATCCTCTTTTTCCATCTCTTTTCGTGATTGCGGCAGAGGCTTTCATTCGAGGGATCTACGCCTTAACGATTTTCGGCCAAGTTCACCGTTTTGGCCTTCCGAGAGGGTGCCTGCTCGTTTCCTCTTTATCCTTTGCGGACGACATTGTCATTTTTTCCAACGGAAGCCGGACGTCTGCTTGACGGCTGATTCGCTTTATCCATCAGTACGAGCGGTGTTCGGGCCAGCTCGTTAACTCTTCGAAGAGTAGCTTCGTCCACGCGAAGGACATGGACCCTTCCAGGGTTTCTTGGGTCCAATCGTTTACCGGCTTCCGGGAAGCTTCCCTTCCTCTTCCTTATTTGGGCATTGTTCTCTACAGAGGTAGAAAACTAAACGCCCTCTTCGATCCTCTGACGGACAAAGTTAGGGGAAAGATTATCCGTTGGAATGCATCTCTTCTTTCTCAAGCAGGAAGATTGGTTCTCATCAAGTCGGTATTAGGCTCGTTGGGCACTTATGTCTTCCCTGCGATGACCCCTACCTCTTCTTTCTTTTGGTCGTTCCAATCTTTGGCATCGTCCTTCTTCTGGGGGTCGAAGGTTGACAACCACCGTCATCACTGGGTATCTTGGGACGTTGTGTGCCATCCCAAGAATGAGGGCGGGCTTGGTTTGCGTAACCCTAAGGACAAATGCTCGGCTTTTGCTTGCAAGTTGTGGTACAGGTTTGGGACAAACGACTCCTTATGGGCGACGTTCCTGCATGCCAAGTACCATAGGCTGGCGTCCGTTGGATTTTCCGGTTCTCCCTCATTCGCTAGCGAGACTTGGAAGCACATGCAATCAGTCAAATCATTCTATGATTCTCATGGTGGCCATTCCGGATGGGATGGCGGTTTGCTTTCAATCTTCAAGGCCTGGAGCTCAGCTCGTAATCCGTCTCCGGTTCTCCCTCTGTTCTCTTTCATCTGGGACGCTATAATCCCTCCTAAAGTGTCTTTGTTCATGTGGCGAACCCTTCATAAAGGGTTGCCGGTTGATGAGAACCTTCATAGGATTGGCATTCCTTCTGTCTCCCGATGTAGATGCTGCGGCAACGGGGATTCAGAAACTTTGGATCATTTGCTTTTCTCAGGTTTCTCTGCCAGATCCTGCTGGAATTACTTCGGAAATCTGATTGGTATCCGAGGTAGCAACAGCTCGCCGGCTGATTTACAGAGAACCTGGTGGAACGTAATCTCTGGTAAATCTCTTCGCTCTATCGTCTTCCGCTTGATACCTTGTCTGATCTGTTGGCACCTCTGGTGCGCACGGAACAAGGCAATTTATGAGGAATCTCCCATGGATCCCTCTTCCATTATTCATCAGGTTAGAAACGATGTTTTCTTGGCTTTTCGTGCAAGACCTTTCAAGGGGTCGGTGAGTTCCCGTTCTGGCCGCCTTGTGGACCTGCTATCCATTACCTGTTCTCAGTTTTCCTATAGAGCGGGCATTGGATGAAGCCCGCTTCCAAGCCAGGTGGTTCTGGCTTTCCCGTCCCCGGAACTCCCCCTCCCCCCCTTTTTTCTCTGATATTGTGGCTCTTGGTTTTCAGGCTCTGGATATTCAGGTTTGGATTGGGGACTTATTTCCTCTTCTTATATTGGATCTCGGGCGGAGTATTTCCCGGAGCTCGTTATCGCCGTTCTCTTGAGCGGTTGTCTTTTTCGATTATCGGCCGGTATGTTCAGCGACTATTTCTAGAGGGCGTCTTTGCCTGCTCTTGCTGTTATTATGGTCTTCTGTTATTGTTTGTCTATTAGCTTGCTAAAGCGGTTTATGTTTTTCCTTTTTTGTTTTGGTTACCTGTCAGGCATATTAACAGCTTTTGGTGTTTATTTATAAAATTCAAATTTTTTTTAAAAAAAAAATCTAGGCCTTTATACTAACCTTTGAGCTTACCTCATCAATTGAGGGCAGAATACTTGATTACTCAAACTCAAACTTAGATGCTACTTTTCTAGACACCCTACTATATGGGTAGACATTGATAAGTTAGCCAAAATATTGCTAGTTTAGGCTACATAAGCTATCTGGCTCTGATAACTTTCCAAGAACTAAGCCAGCACATAGCGGGTTAAATAGGTAAATTTCGAAAAAATTATTCCATTTGGATCTTATAAGTTCTATGCAGTTCAATTCATTTAGAACTTTTTAAAATTTTCTTTTAAATAAAATTAATATTTTATTAAATTTATAAATAAAGTTCTATTTTATATAGTTTGTATTATATTATATGTATGTGTATCAATACACATATGAGTATGTGTGCATATGTAACAAGATAATGTGTACATAGTTTGACACGCTCTTGTATAGAGGTCGGAATTACATCGCAAAGAATATGTTAGCCTCTTCGTGTATACAAATGGATTGTCGAAATGTGTGTGTGTATGCACACATAAAATTATTTAAATATACATACATACATACATATATAATTATTACATAATAATAGTTGTAAATTATTTACATAAAACATAAATTCAAATACATATACATATGGAGTGAATTAGAGAAAATGGTAAACTTTGAAAAAAAAATTAGACTGAAAGACGTGAAGTTTTATTTTTAGGCTGAAGGACAATGCTAGTTATATCTTGCGTTATATTCAACTTTTACACTATACAAAATGCTAGTTGTAACTAGCATTATATTCAGTTTTACACTATACAAAATGCTAGTTATAACTAATATCGTCTTTCAAACAAAAAAAAACTTGTTGTCCTTCAGCCTAAAAAAATTCCTAATTTGTTCCTGTGCATGTTTTCCTGTATACATACGTATATAACTATATGAATAAATATAATTAAGGGGAATTTCACTAGAAGGACAAACTTTGCAGTCCAATTAGTTTCTAGGACACATATCTACAGAAATTAATTTCAATGCCAAAATCAGCAGAATAATTACTTTTAAGGGCAAAGTCAGTAGCCAATTACTTTCAAGGACGTAATTTCATAGGTTTTTAGGCCTTAGAAACTAATTATTTTGCTTTTTGTCCTTAAAAGTAATTATTTCAGTTGTGTATTCTAGAAACTAATTGCACTTGCTAAAAAGCCCCTTGTGGCTAATTCCCACTATAATTAAATTATATAACTATTTTAAAATTAATTTATAAAATTAGTAAGAATATTTATGATATAGTTTTGAGCTGGAACACACACACACACACATAATACATATATGTATAAACAAACATGTAACAAGTTAGACATACATATATACATACATATATAATTTATAATTAAAACTATATTTTCCATTTTATTTTGGCCTGATAGTAAAATATATTTTTTTATTTAATTTTTGGTTTAAATAATTTATTAGATAAAAATTCATAATTAATAAAGAACATACGGAATTAATTTAAAAAAAATCTAAAAAACATTTTCAAAAATTTAATACATATTTATTTTATATAAAAAATTTCTAAAAGTTTATCTTATTTATAAATACACACATTTTATTTATATAAATAATTTGAATTAAATAAAAGCACATATACATAAACATATAAAAATAATATCCAAAAATATCAATCTTTTTCTATAACCGCCAAATGTCATAGCAAGGAAATTAATTTTATAAAGATCTAAAATTTATTTTATATAGTACTAAAATTTTAAATTAGATTTATAATAATCTTTATATAATATTAATTATTTAAAATATGAAATTAAAAAGTTTTTTCTTGCCGAGAGCATCTATGAAACCATATGCATAAATTATAGACACATACATACGTAGATATACACACACAACCATCATTATGTGACAATCTATCAATATACCGATTCATGATAGTTTGAACAAAATAGAGTGCGTGTGTGTGTGTGTGTTTAAGTGATTGAATTTTGAGGAGAGGGGAGGTGTATAATTCGGCCCACAATTGAGGATGATGGAGGCATCAAAAGATCAAAGTAAAATAAGGGATAAAATGTTTATATATACGAGAGTGCAGACAGCAAAAGTAGGATTAAGATCCTTAACTCTTTTTTACACATTTTTTTATTTTTGAACACTCCAAGCTTACCATAGAACTCATCAAATAGCCGGTATCTTTTTCCTTTCATACCAAAATTATCATTCCCCTTATGGGCCTCAAATCCAATTCAAGCCTGAACAATATTTATTGCATTTAACTTTAATTTAAAGACTATCGATATTGTATATTGTATATTGTATAGTGTTTATATAACTTTTATTTGCACTATTTACTATTGTTCAATATACATCAAATAAAATTTTATATTTGAAATTTCATAAATATTAATTAATTTATAACAATTGCAAATTAATTAAATCCAGTGAAGGAGTATTCAACGTTATGGTTTTTGACACTTAGATGTAAAATTGGTCAGCGATTAATATTGACCAATTCGAATATTAACGTTCATACTTCACTTAGCAGGTGGTATGACATTATGACCAAATTTATCGCTTACTTGGTTTCGGTAAAATCCAATTTCACTTTACTAAGTATTACCCGGTTGTGGCAATTATTTACAACGATCCTCTTCGCCAACACTATATCACATTAAAGACTTATGGAATTCGATAATGGTCAAAATTTCAATATCATCACTATTTAGTTTTGTAGTCCAAACGCAGAATCTTTGTTCAATAGTAATAATAATTACTAACCAAAATACTCTGGACAGAGACTTTGACTTTGAGTTGACTTAAGTTGACTGTGATACTAAACTCGTATAACCAAGGAGACAAATCTTCTCTTGAATAGTGTTTTCACTTCCAACACATCCACTCGACCCAACTATAGTTGTTTGATGGGTATTGTGCCATGATTAACAAAAATCAAAGCGGAGCTCCCACATTAAAGAGTAACAACATTCTCATGTTAAGAGAACTATGTAATTTCGCCAAAGTGGTTATTTTTTGTTTGACCTTACTTATATTAACCAACAATAAACTATCGAGTGAGTCATTTCATAGTTATCTAATAACTATTAGTACGTAACCACTTGATGCCTCCACAGCCATAAGTAATTTACTATCCGATATTTGGAAAGCATTATGTACTCTAGTCTCAACGAATGTATCGACATCCAGTTTTAATACATCTTGACTGAGATTATTCAAAACTGTATGTTTATTTTATTGTGATAAATCACTCATGATTACAATACATTGTAACTACTAACACAATACATATTCATTTATGAATTTTTCATTAAATATACTTTTAATTTAAACTATAAATTAATATATCATATTATATCAAGTGCATAATAGAAAGAAAACACATTTTACTTCAGACAAGATTGATTATCGAGTTAGATATACATAACAATTACATAATTGCTCATCGGGTATACTCTTAACTCTATTACCTCCGACTAGAGAGATGGGATGATGTACCTTGAAATACAGGTCTCCTTGTCGATGAGTAAATGGATGAGCTTGTATAATATAGCAAGTCCCTTCATATGTGAATGAGGGGCTCTATTCGCCTCAAACATTGAGTCCCCTCGTCGGAGAGCGAGTGGATGGGCTCAATGTTGATTTATGATTATCTAATTCAGAGAGATTAAAAATTAAAACCAAGGTAGGAACACCTTTCCTATTTAAGGCGACTTGGTTATGATGACTAATAGGTGCTTTTGCCTTGATTTGGTTGAATTTACTTATAATGGGTTGCTAAGAGATATCAGATGTTTTATAAGTAATGCTTCAACTGAGGTAATAGCTAACATGGCACATTAGTACTTGATATCTGAATACTTACATGTGATACTTTGATCTGATCAGACTTGCTTGTAATGCGATATTGGGAGATACCAATTGATTTGTAGCAATGCCCCGACTAAGATTAAAACCATGACCCTACACACTGACTCGTGATTTATATTGCATGATAGCGAGATATATGATTTATGTAAGATGTATGAACCGTGAGAGAACGAGGGATGATGATCATAAAACATTAGGCAAGGATATGGGTCCTTGACCTTGATCGGTCTAGAGGGACCTTTGATTTGCAAGTGAAAGCTGAAGAACTAGATGATTAGCCACAATTGATTTGATAGTAGATTCGAAAACACTACTGACAATTTGCTAGTATCAATACATGTTCTTGATCAAAGCATGCTTCTTATATATAAAAGCTTGCTTTAAGGGCAAGTGTTATCGGAAACTTTTTCGAAGTCCTGGAATCAACTCAAATCAGTGGAAGAACTTCCGTAGTGTAAAATGATAAACTCCAGTCGAAAACACATATATGTCCAAGTAAATGTGACTAAGCGATATGCCGATGGAATTGGATTGTGAAATGATGAAGGAGTGTATCAAGAAGCTTGTAAAAGATCAAGGATGGAACGCCTAAGGAAAGGTTCGAGTTTAGAATAAACTTGATTAATCGATGTCGATCAATCCATCGATCGGTGCAGATCGGTCAATTGATCAGTGCCGATCAATTAAACATAGATTTTGGACGTACTTTGCTTCCACGATAATTCTACATGCCATTTTGAAGAGAACGACGAGCTTTGGGATGGGACGTGGATGGTACTCATCACTCCAAATTACCATCTTACCCTGAAGACCAAAAGCATAAAGACTTAAGCATTTTAAAGAAAATGTCAAATAATTGGTTAGGATATCGATCGGGATCGATCGATCAAATTTTGGAAAACGTGCCAAATTGGCTCATTCTTCATGTCGGAAACTCTGATCTGGAAAAACAACAGATTCAAACTTGATATAGGGATGTGGTGCATAAATTTGTCTATAAATAGCAAACTTTAACATATGGAAATGAGTTTTATAATCCACATGTCTTTGGGCACTTTAATCCAAGGTTCGAAATTCCGTATTCTGTTTCCGTTCCTGCCATTGGTAATAGTAAAATTTCCGGATCCGGAAATTCTGGAAATTCTGCTTTAATTCCTGTTTTTTTAATTCCGGTACTTTTTTACTTTAATTTGCTAAATGCGCTAATAAGTATCTATTACTGTCGTAAATTTATAATACATATTTTACATTATATATGAAATACACACTTTAATTAAAAATTCACCGTGTAAGATTCTGTATTATTTATTTAAGATTTTAAAATTTTGATCAATTTTGAAAATTTTCAATTTTTTGTTATGATTCGACGTAAATTAACAAAAGTATAATAATTTTTGTAGGAAACTACACGATTTCTTCTCCATTTATTTATTGTCCCGATTATTTTTTTTTTAATTTTTATATATTTTTTGTATTTTTTAATTTTTTATAAGTTTTTTTAATATATGAAAAGAACATCCCGAATTTAGAGCGGGCTGGAATTTTGACCAGATTCTGTTCCGGCTATGAACGTAAGCGGAACGGAACCACCGGAATAACTGGAATTCCGCCGGAATTTCGAACCATGCTTTAATCAACTTTGCTTAAGGAATACTTTGTTGATTCAAAATCAGACTATTGTAACTTTGGAATTTCTTGTAAATTAGTGGTTATAGAATAGAATAATGAATAAAAAAATGTAAAGTGAAATTGGTTGGAGATATAGCGAAAAACTATAAAAATATTATCTCTTTTTTTTTGCTTTTAACTTTTATTTCTAACATTATTCATTTTTTTATTACGTATCCATCGATTTGGGGGGTTAGCGTAAAAAAGGATAACAGACATGCATGCATGCATACACACGTGCGCACACTTATAACACAGGTTGGCTTTGATATTTTAATAAATTTTTAAGTGTTTTCTTACGTATGTATGTATGATATATTTATTTACGCGTATAAAGGTAGGAAGTTACAGAAGTAATAAAATTAAATTGTTCAATAATAATAATAATAACGCATTTTCCTAGAAAAGACAGCATTTATATCATCGTTAATAATTTTCTTTATGAATATGTAGTGAAAAGAATGGTTGATTTTTTGTACTTTTTTTTTCATTAGGAATATGTTGTGAAAAGAATGGTTGGTTTATTGTACTTTTGTATGGTACTACTAATAAAATTGAAATATTTACATCTGTATGATTTAACTATCAGCTTTTGTAAATATCTTTCCCTTAAAAATAAGTGGAAAAGGAAATCCTGGTCCATCGTGCACATTTATTTAGTTCAAATGATACTTCTCATCTTAATCAATCATGGTTTCTTTATTATATACACGTACGTCTTAAAGAATAATTTAAATAAAGTAGTTTTGCTTTACCCAAATCATAAACAAACAGAGAACAAAAGTAAAGCCAACATACTTACGCTACAATATCAAGCATGATTCCCGAATCTTGATAGGAATCATTTGACTAAATTCAAGAAAAACAATTCCTCTTTCAATTGCCAGAAGTTCATTCACTAATCTTTGTCTTTTATTGTATATTATTCCAAGTGCATTGGTGCATCAAATGTCGACTTAGACACTCACCAATTTACGTTCCATGTGTTCTTTCACAAATAAAGCACCATGTACTCGAATACTTTTACATCAACAACAAAAACAAAACAAGACAAAACAGAAGGTGAATGATTCATCTGCAAATGCTAAATGACATTTTAATCATAAACATTAGTCACCAAAATTATACAAACACTAAAATTGTCCAGTCCATGACTCATGTACGTAGTGCCATTTTTCGACACATGCTTAGTTATCTAAATCACACAATCATCTATACAAAAATTACTTGATCAAATAGGAAACAAACTTATTTCTTCTATCTACTGCATCCCAAACTGAGAGTTCATCAACAACTGCTGATCATAAAACGTTTGACTGTCATACTGATCGCCAAAGTTCATATAATCCCATGAACTATTTCCGATATTCTTCTTCAACGGATACATTGAGTTTTCTCCTTCTTCGGCTCTCTGCCTCTTCAAACCGTTAACAAAAACAGAAGGCTCTGCTTTTGCATATGTCGTTACATTCATGTTTGCACCAGACATTCCTGTATCCACCGGAGTTTCTATAAATCTCGACAACAGCGAAAAGTCTGCTTCGTTCAGAAGCTCCGACAAAGAAAACGATCTTTGAATCTCGAGCTTGTTATCTTCAAATGAACTTTCATTCTCGACCGAGTCTTCTTTCAGATGACCTCCCTTCTGATAAATTCTACATAGCACCCAGTCATCCAACTACATGTAAACAAAGGAACGTATATTAGTACTATCTCTATGATCATATAGCATAAGAAACTGCTTCACATTAGATTTACTCTCTTACCCTCATGGAAGAATTTCTGATCCTTGTGGGTCTAGCAGTATTGTTGCTGCTCTTTATACTGCTTTCAGAAAGGCGATATTCATGCATGATCCAGTTAGTCTTCACACCTTTTGGAGGTTTTCCTATGTAAAACACCAAAGCTTTCTTCACACCGATGTTCTCATTTCCGATGGTGGTCACGATGGGCTTATCGGTTCCGGTAGCCTTCCAATACCCGGAACCCGCTGCCCGGTTTGGTCTGACTCCGTTGGGATACTTCCTATCTCTTGGTGTGAAGAAGTACCACTCTTTGTCTCCGAACATAGCTTTATCTGTAATTTATAATAAGCAGTCACTATGTGTTCTTTTTTCTTTTTTTTAAAAAGGAAAGATATATATAATTTGGTAGTAATAAAAAAAATGAAAAGTAACCTGGAAGATTCCAAGGGTCGAATTTGTAAATATCGACTTCAGCGATTATAGAGACGGGACAAGGAGTGGCCTCTGCTCGATTTTTGAGGTAGAAGAGAATGAGTTCTTCGTCGGTAGGGTGGAAGCGAAAGCCAGGAGGGAGAAGGGGAGCTTGATTGGTCATGGTGTGCAAACTACGAATTGTTAAGAGGGGTAAGGTGAGAAGAGAGAGTTGAAATTGAAATTTTCTGGGATGGGGCGGAGGAGGGTGGTTTATATGGTTGCTGCTGTTTTTGTCGGGTAGCGAGAACGAGGGCAGAATCGTAATTGAAGGGATGAGTTCGTGATTATCTGTAACGTCCCTACCAATAGCATGGGATGAAAAAAAATGATGGCATAAAAGAAAGATATACACGTGTTGAGTTGTGGATGAGGGGGGTCACAAAGTTTTGGAGACTAAAATAATTGGCGAACTCTTTTCCATATAAAGACAAGACTGTTTGTTGCCATGACTATATTGTGCTCTAGTCTTCATCTGCGTTTTATCACCGTTTTTCTGTGATTTCTTTTCTTCTATTTTTATTTGTAATTTTCGTACTGTTCAAGGATAAGAAAACCACTATAAAACTTTTTTTTTTTCTTTTTTTTTATTAGGTTGCGTTAAATATCTGTTGGGCTTAAAAGCATCACACTGTTTCGTTATTATGTTGAAGACAAATAATTAGTTATTTTTAGGGGACAAAAATGCAAACGATGAAGACCCACAAACTAAATATATGCTTCTACAATATTTTTGTGTTTGCAGATGTATGGCTGTTGTTCATTATTATATCACTATGGTATATTCAAGATTTTGCATCAAAACTTCTAAATAATTTTATGTACAGAGCTATGGTTATGATATTTATCATATATGCCAGATTTGAATAATATTATTTAAAACAAACAAATAAATACATTGCTATACATGCAGCAGATGAGTTTGTATTATTTATATAGATACTTGTATATCTTGAAACGAATCTTTTCGTTTTTGATGTATTAAAAATGGTTTCATTTATTATAACAAATTAGAGTGGACTTAAACAAAAGATAGAGGGGCTCGTAACAAGAGCCATGAATATGGACAGCGGCATCAATGTATTGAATTAGTGATGATGTTGGATGTTATAGGGAGGATAGGAAAGAGTTCACGTGCGGCAGTGACTTGATGATTAAGTTTCAAGATCCACCTAACAAGAAATGTTCGCCCTAACCTAATCTTACACCTTTGTCAATGCGATTACTATTTGCTGCTAGCTACTACCCATTTTATTATCTTTGTTTTCGCCAAAGTCATTCCTTCTCAGCATTAAAAGTCTTTTATCATATCATATTCTCTAAAGTCGTTGCTTTTTATGTGCACGGCCATCATCTTAGTTCTGCTTTATTATTATATGCGATTATTTATTTTGCTCAACTTGATAAAATAGTTGTGATGGAGGATGTGGACATTTTCTTCTATTGCAGCTATACTTGGAAATAGTTCAGTTAACCAATACATGTCGTTTCTTGGGTTTTTACTTGCAATTAAGGAGATCAGTCCGGATTCAACCGATCGTGTCTAATCAACTTTGGATGGTAGCAAAAGACGGAAATTGCTCATGCAAATTTCACAAAGTGCTTCTAAATATGGAAATAACATGATAAAGCACATTCTATCCTCAATAGGTGAGGTGAATGCCATCCATATGTACTGCATGGCTGGTGGGAAAGATAAAGCTGTGTGGACTTCCCTGATAATTTCCCAGTGTATAGAGTAGCGGGCATTTGGTTTCTGATATTTGGAATTGGATCCTTGCAGCATCCCCTTTGGCAAATAAATGAAAACTTAAAGCACATCCCCTGGGCAAGTAAATGAAAACTTAAAACACATGTGTGATTTGACATTTTTAATTTTGGATTTATGTTTAAACAAAAAAACGGATGAAAAATAACTAATTTGAAAAATGACGGTAATATACACAATAGAAAAACAAAGAAAATTTGTTTCCTACCTTTTATAAAATAATAAAAAACGGAAATCAATGAATTTCCTTTGTAGTATTCTTTGTTTCCCCACCGCCATAATGACTTAGAATTTTAAATATTCTCCAAAATTATAATTTGTAACTAATGTTGAAAATCTAAACACAAAACTCAAAATAGATCAAACAGACTCGAGCATTCCTAATTTTAGGTTCTTCTAGACAGTCTATTTGTTGGTTTTCAAAGGAGTACAACTTATAAAACCAATTAATTATAGAATTTTTTTTCTAAAAAACAGAAAAATAATTCTGATAAAAGGAGAGATGACTATTTAAATAAAATTGAAGTTAATTACAAATTTTGATATAAAAAATTCATATGTATTTGCTTACACAGTAAAACACAAATCACATATTTACACTCAAAGACATCTCATATAAAGGGTGGAGATCCATTAAATCCTACAAATTAGAGACACTTCTATTCTCGATATAAATATTTTATTTTATTTACATTCTACATAAGATAACTAGAGGAAATATTTATCATGGTGATATAGTCTATTAAAATATTTTCGCCTGCTAACTTTCACCACTTCAAAGTAGCAAGTATCTAAATCCAATTTTTTTTATTAATCAAATAATGACTAATTTCCGAGTCGAATTTACCTCAGTAACATGTTTTCGAATATTGGTGTATTCTTTTTATTTGTATTCACACATTTAAGGTCATCAATGTGCTCAAATCTGCTCTTCGTTTTGGGATGCTTTTATATGATCATATATTGTACACAGAATTGCATGTATAATGTACTTTTTTTTTCAAAAATAAATAGAAGTGAAAATTATTTCCAAAGAGTGGATATATATATTTGTGAAAATTTCGCTATTATTGCAGAACATCGAGGATCTTGTTTGTTATCAGCTAACCAACTCTAATCAACAATGCAAATCCCGAAGCCAATAGAATGATCAATTTAATAACATCTTACCAAAAAATATGGAATGCAAAAGTTTAACGTGATTTGGTGAGTTGTCTACGCCAATGGACCCAACAGCTAGACTTTTATTTCCTTCCAGGTAAAGAGTACCCTAGAAAAATTACAAGCCATTATATATACTAAAGTGGAGACACTAACCTAGAATTATAAATTGCACACTTAATTTTGTCGAAGTCTTGGTTTCGCTCTAAACCCCTAATTCAATTTAATTCCACAAATTAAGGATTCCTTACAAGAAAATTGGTGGACTCACTTTCTTATATGAATGTGGAGGTATGAAAGTTTTATATCGGCAACATATGCTCCCGATTGTTAATTAAATTCCTAGAATCATGGCCATCCAATCACAAAAAGTTTTGCTCAAAATAATGCAATTTACAGTCTTGAAATCATCAAAACAAGGTCGATTGGTTGGGCGACCTCTAACCCTAAGTGGGTAGACTAGTATATGATTTATTTCGAAGTGTAGAATATTATGCATTGACCGACCGTCTAGTCAACAAGAGACTTGTCAACTAGTCTAGGCCTTGAATGCCCAATAAACCTGCTCGATAAACCTGCAATCTTTTATAAGTCGTACTTTTTGAATTATTACTTCACGTGATCATTCGTTTCTTCCATTGCTAAGCTCTCAAACTCCTCATAGATTTGACATACAATTTGCACATACTTGAATTGTACTAATTAAACACTCCATTAAGCATACTCATCTCTCTAAATTGCGTCTTAATAGTCTTTAAGGTTCATGACTTATGTTGCTTAAGCTCTTCGAAAAGAGCTACAAGTTTAGGCACTACCCAAATAAAACTTCCCTGTCGCCTTCTTTCTAAACAATAAGAAAGAAATCATGTGCATCAACAACCACAATATAAGAATAATTATCAAAACACCAAAATTCCTCACTTTACGTAAGTTGTAAAATTTTGAAGACCTAACTATTAAGTAAGTATATTTGAAGAATAAGGTAACTTAGAAAAGTGTGCTGTCAAGTAAAAATTGAACACACTTTTAATGTAGGGGATCTGAATGTAAAATATTAATTACCCTTTGAAAGTAAGGTGTGGACAAACAAAGAATACTTTAAACACTTAATATTGACCAAAGCCTCAAAAAACTAAGTGTGGAAAAAAAGGTGGTTCCAAAATCCAATCACTTAAATAAAACATGCATTCACCCATCAGAATATTTGCAACATATTGCAAACCAAAAGTCATCATGTACAAAAAAGCCGTTAACTATACTACTTGTGTTTAACTTTAAAATTTACTTAATTCACTAGTAATACATACATACATACATACATATATACACTATTATTTGACATTTTGATCCTGCTGTATTCGAACTGATTGGACAAGTTAGATTCGACTGTCGTTAAGGCTAGTAAGTTCATAGCGATGATTGTGGGGTCCAGAACTCAAGTACAGACAGTAATATGAAGCCGTGATCAAATGGAATTGAGTGATATGCAATGCAAAATGTTCAAAGTACGGAATATAGTTTAACATAGAGGAGGGATCTGCTATAACCGTTTTCCAACATAAAGATCAGAATGTTTTAGGAATCAAGTACAATTCGATTGAAAACAATCGATATCTCAATATTCATAAGTCCAATGCATAAATAAATTTGTAAGCAAGATGTGGAGACCCTAGGGATCACACCTCAAAGTGATGAATTAAGAGGGATCGGCCCTCTTCCCTCAATAGGGATCAGTTGAAATCTGAAGAAAACTCACATTGAAGCAAAGATCGAGCAATGACTCAAGTTCTACTAATCCAATTGACATGAAACTTTGAGGCTAAGCACATTAGAATATGGAAAATCTACCATAAGGATCACACCTCCAAATTCCTCTAAAATAGGTATCGGCACCGATGCCAATTTGTTTGATAACGGTGGAAATATATATCGATTAGAGAACTACCGTTAAAAATATAATCATTAAAATATCGTAAGCGCACAGCGTACAATTGTAGTACGTATGCGAGTATGGTTCGATCCGCATGAAAATGAATTAATTATAAATTATACTCAATCAAATTAATCCAAAGGGTTTGAATTTTTTTTAAACTTAAAAAAAAATGTAAAAACTAACTAAAACAAAGTGAACAAAAATATGAGAGTAGAAGGCAATTTAAAAGCAAATTCCTTCTCATGTTCACACAAATCAACACAATGAAACTGCAATCTCCCTTTTTAGTCATTTATGAATTTAGTTGATGTGTTAATCCTAAGTATTATCATATTGTGCTATTAGCTAGCCCAACATAAACCATCAAACTTTAACACACCATCTAAACCACTTGTCAACTATCATGAAAATGATAATGAAACTAAAAATAAAATCTATTCTAAGTATGATCTACATACTATTGATTAGCAACATGGACCATCAAATTTTGATTCTAAATCCACTTCATTACCAAAATCATATATAGATGAAGAGGTAATTTGTGTTTATATTTGTTTAAGCATATTCTATTTGGTATCAACAACATAGGCTATCAAATTCAATATTAAACAATAAAATTTTACCACATCAGAAATTTCCATTAAGCACATAAAGAGATCAAATGAAATCACTATGTTAATTTTATGTGATTCTTGACAGCTTCATCACTCCTAAATTAAAGGGGTTTAGTTTTTCATATTTGAATTCATTATAACATAAAGCAATTTCAACATGAAAGAAGAAAGCTAATAAAAATAAAATAAAAAGTCAATCTACTTGCATAAAATAAATCTAAACTACTTGCATTAAAGAAAGAAATCTAGACTACTAACATAAAAAGAAACATAAAAGAAAGGAACATGAAGTAAAAGTGCATGAATTAAAATTGCATATAAATAAATTGCATAAAGACTAAGAAGCCATTAATGAGAAAGAGAGTTTATGTTTACATTTTGTAGCTACAACTAAACTAACTAAAGAGAAGGTAAGAGCTCTCTACATGAAATATAATGGGGTATTTATATGTGCCTAAAACCCTAACCATATTTTAGGGAGCTACCCAAAATGCCCTTTAGAAAGTGTAACATCCAAGTAATTATTAGCTTCTATCTAATCCACCATTGACATGTTCATGTGCAATTTAATCTCCATTAGCTTTTAATTGTGGTCCGTGGGATTAGTGGATAGGTGGGCTCCTCCATGTTGCATACATTCTTTTATCTCTTCATTCTTTTGTCTTCCTTCACTTATGCATGCATACATACATGAAAGCTTCTTCATATTTGCTCTTTTTTTCTACAGTCAAAAATAAAATGTGCAAGTAAATTATCTCAAATTAAATCATATACAAAATTACCATTTTACCCCCCAAATGAAGATGAATAAATGATGATTTGTGAACAATTTAAATTTTGGTTTAAACATGTAAAATACTCTACTGTGCTCATTTATTTAAATAAAAAATAGATTAAATATGAAAGTAAAAATATGCATTTTTACGTGCACATCAAATACCCCAACGCTTATCTTTTTATTTGTCCCCGAATAAACTAAAACTAAGATAAATCTGTTTTCATAGGAAACACGATTGCATTTAGCGTATAAACAAGCTGTTAAACCTCTAGGTGTCTATAGTAGGACGAATGTTGTCTCATGAGGGTTTTCTGCAGATACTACCCACAAAATCAAAATGCAATATGCAAAGTTCCTAAATGCAGCTACATGATGCAAGTTTCAATTTTTTTACAAATGAAGAATGTTGTTATAAATTGACATGAGTTCGTTACATACAAGTTTCGATCATTATCTTGAAAAATTCGGTCCTTTACTAATCAAAACGTCCAACAAAAGATAAGTTATCATTACATTCAACTCTACTTTGGCTAGTTATTTCAGATAAAAACGTAGTGCAATTATGAAATAAATTCTTTAATTGATTGTCACCATTTGTAAAGTGGTATCTTTATTTCTTTTCGTATCACAAATCAAATCAGTAAAGTCAAGATAGTGCTTGAGTTTCATTTTCTTGCTCTCTCTTATTATTTGTAAAAGTTATCGATATTAACATTATTAACATATGCCTAACTCAAAAAACAGAGGTCAGATATGCCACCCATACACTGCCTTGCGGGCTTACGTGAGGATAGTACGGAGTGTGGTGAGTGAATACACAAGTGTATACATCTGACTCTAGGTGTTTATTATTATTATTATTGTTTTATTACACACACTAGCTTATATATACCGATGCCAGATATACCATTCATGCACTGCCTTTCGGGCTTATGTGAGAAGAGTACAGAGCGTGATGAGTGTACATACTTACATGTGTGCATCAGACTCCAGGTGTATATTATTTATATACAAACTTGTTTTTTTTAATATTTTTTATTTGAAAAGAGAGAGTTTTGCAGAATAAACTTAGCACCATCGAACTTTAGAGATTAAAAATGTCGACATAAATACTTTTTAATCAACCATTCTTTAAACAAAGACTAAATTTAGAATATACTTCACCCCATCACCTATGAATTGCCCTATATACTAGTTAAACTAAAGTTGTTTATAATTTAAACTTTTCTTTTTATTATTTGTTAAGACAATTAATTTTCAAAACATTCAATTTAATGACCAAAACCGTATGCTTACTCTTTCATGCCTACTTAAAAGTAAATCAAAATGCAATTTTCCATTTTTTATTATTTATTTATATATTATTATTGTTTTGATTTTTTTTTGAAGTAAACGGAAATAAAAATAAAAATAAACATGAGATTCACCCCCATACTTGATTTTGACCGTCCCCATAGTCTACCCAAGTGAAAGGAGAAAAATAAAAATATGATCTATATTTACATGAAAATGAAACAATTATTATTTACACGACATCAAAAAATATACCGTTAAAGAGTAAATGAAACGGTCTTCAAAAGACCAATTTATTTGTCTCTTCAAGTATGAGAGACATAGCTTAAGCACAAAAGACCAAGCTATAAATGATTTTAAAGTTGAATGTCGATTTGGAAAACGAATATCGTTTTATTAAAATTCGTATGAGTTGTTTTCTTTTCGATGATTTTGGGGTAGATAGAACAATTGGTTGAAGTTCAAGTTTATTTTCATGAAATTTAAATTCAAACTCATCATTGACAAATTATTCAAATTATTGATTTTAAATTCAAAATGGTGATTAAAGTCTATCCCTTCAGAATGCAACAACTCATCTTCGAAAAGTCCAAAAAATTCGTGTTCACTAAATTTCTCGTCCTTTGTTGAATTATTCACAACTTCATCGTTTTCAAGGTGTAAAGTTGTTGTATGAAATTTTTTTGGTTAGAAAAAAGAAGATCGAATTTAAAATCGAGTTTATCACCCTCAAAAGAATTGAAATCCAAATCATTTACCGCACTTTCGACAACTTTATTAAGATTGTCGTTTTCAATTTCAAAAATTGTTATTTGAAAATTGCTATTTTTGGTAAAAGATGGAATAACACTTGACTCGTCACACGCTGGGATTTGATTTAGTTTCTCATGTTGTTTCATATATGCTTCAAATAACAAGTCCGCGTGATTTTTCTGAATTTCTTCCAGTTGCTCAACAAAATAAAACTTATAATTATTAATTTGAAAATTTTCAATTTTAAATTGTATGGAGTAAAAAATTTCACCATGATTAAAACTATTCCCATTGGAAATCCATTTAAACAGTTGTTTCCATTTTCATTTCGATATCGAACTTCATTTTGGAGTTCGAAATATAATCAGCATGGGTTATAATCAAAATTATTTGAATTTTGAAATGAATTCATATTTTGATTATTTTGAAATCCTTGACATGATTTATTGCATAAATTACTCAAATTATTTATCATTTGATTTCGTTGTTCAAGTAAAGACCAAATCGTTTCAATACTCTTTTCAAGAGTTTAGGGTTGGTCATCATTTCGAAAACTTTGTGGTGCGAAATTCGAATTGTTTGTACAATAATTATTATTAAAATATCCATAAGAGTTTGATGTGAAACTATATGGATTATATTGATTTTCAAAACTATTGTAAAATTCTGGCGAGTAGGAAAATTCAAATATTTTCGAAAATGTTTTTTTATTTCGGACTTTTGAATTCTTTTTCTTTTTTTTTGTCTTTTTTTGTTTTTGGGAAGATTATTTTTTTGGAATTTTGTTTTTTTTTAAAATAACTTAAATACGATGACATTTTTTTATAAAGGAAAAGATTTAAAAACTAAGTTAAGTAAAATGCACAATTTTTTTAGTTTTGGATTTTGTTGTATTTTTATATATGCATGAACTAATGCAACTAAATGAATGCAATAACTTAATAACACATTTTCTGTCCTTAGTAGGTCCTAATCCAAAATCATATAATCACACTTTGTCTTAGTCTAGCCAGGTAACGGACCTGCGTTATCGGTGCACCATGAATCACCATATTAATGCAACCGAAAGTTTAGGTACCTTCAGAAAAACAATCATTATAATATTTACGAATCACCGTAATATTTGTATATGATTATTTCTCTACCGTAGTCTAAACACCAAGAATATAAATGTCAAAAGAAGACAATTTGTCAAAATATAATTAAGACCCAGACGAGCCCGCAACTCCATTAAGTCTGATGTCTAATCGTTATTATTAGAAAATTCTAGGACGATATGCAATTTATGGGCCAAGGAAGCAGTGATGAAATTCCCCAGCTTATGTGAATTTGGGTGTTACCCTTAGAAAATAAAAACAAGATGACATGAATACAAAACTGAAAATAAGTGAATTAACAATGCAACTACGAGTGAGATTTGATTTTTTTTGAATTTTTTTAAAATGCAAATAACCAACAATGCAAAAAAAAACAAGTGATAGGAGCAAGATACCAAAATGTGTAGAAATATTAGCAATTTATTTTTAAGCGGCAATTTTTAGCAAGCAAAGTACTTTTTTTTGAAGTTCCTGTAAATTACAACTTGCAAAATTGTTTAACATGAATATTTATAAAACTAAAATAAAAGAAATTTCTTCATTTTTTTTTCTTTTTTTTCAATGTTTTTTTTGTCAAAAGAAGAAATTAAAATTTTTTTTTTTTTTTTTTTTATAAAGTTCAAAGTTATTGCCCAAAACACATACAAAATAAAACACACACCCCACACATAAACAATTACACTTAAACAACAACAAATATGCAAAAAACACACACAAAAATTATTGCAAAAAACTCAAGCCCGCAAACCCACTTAACAACACTCCCACACTTGAAAAACGCACTTACTTAATCTTCCCAAAAAATTTATGCAAATTGAACAAATTACCAAAATAGAAAGAAAAAAATTCTACCACAACTCAAAACAGAATAAACTCCAAAATAATTCAAAAAAATAAATTCGTATCGAGGTTTATAGTTTGATTTAGGCATTTGAGGCCAGGGAGGTCGGGAGTTATCGAGGCGATTTTTTTTTGTTTTTGGTATTTGGTGAGTCGCAGTGATTGAGGCGAGTGGTGATTTGCTAGTCATGGTTGTAGAAGGTGGTTCGATTAGAGTTGGAGTTGAAAGACGCAGTTGTCACTGACTTGGTTGCTGTTGGAGATGATTGTTCATCTAGGTTTTGTGAATTGGGTGTGTATAGTTGTTGTTGAGGGCATTGCACTTGGCGAATTGGGTGTGGCTTTTGGGCTAATGGGTGGTTGTTATTGGCAGAAGTGAAGTTGGGTTGTTGGGTTATGATGTTGTTTGACTGAAAGGAAATGGTATTGAGTTGATGTTGGTCAAGGTGTGTTGGTCGATGGATGGTTTGTGGGTGGAGTTGGCTGTGTAGTGAATCGGTTTATGGATGGTTAATGGTTGAAGATGAGTACAGGTAAAGATGCTTAAAGAAAGGCTGCGTGTGACAGTTTGATGATTGAATAAAAGAGCAGTGATGCTTGACTGTTGGAGGCATTGTGTAATAGCCTGCCCTTTTGTATGTTTAAGCAGACACACGTGCTAACTCAAACCATACAGAAGGACGGATTGTTATTGGGGTGAATGAGAAAAGGTAGAGAAATAAAAAAACAAACAGAATCTCGCAGCGGAATGACAAAATAATAATCAAATAAACAGTTCATGAAGCCGTTTTACAAAACATTTCATTATACTTGTACAACAAAGATCAGAGTTACACATACCAGGGAATAATAAATAATGCAGCTGAATATATGATGCAGTGAAATAAAATAAATAATAATAATACAATCTTCATCTTCGTCCTCTAGAAATAAGGTCTTCAAATCCTGAAATGCTCAAGCTGACCCGAGCGAATTGAAAAGACAAAACATTTGAGTTAGAACTAAAAGATCTTATGTAAGTTAAATCAACGGTAATAAATATGGGTGTAAACGACATCAGAGATGTTTACGGGGTTTGACATCTCCTATCCAGTGTCTAATGTGAGTGCAATAATATCGTGCTGTACTATATAGTTAAACTATCAACTATATAGTACAATACGATAATATAATAGTGTCTACAGTAAAGTAAAGTATTAAAATAGCATTAAGGCGTTATCCATATCCCCCTTAACACGTTTTTATAATGTCGTAGTCTATACACAATACTGTAAACTCCACTCGCAAGTAGGCTATTAGGGAGCACTCCATAGCAACAACACAAAATAAACTCGTAGAAGGCGCACTAGGGCATGTGAACACGACACACGAGGAAATGCCAGGGTAGATATGCCGTTTGCATATCCAAACTGGTGGTAAAGCATAGCATCTACTACCGCCCACCTCGGAATACACTCCCAAATCAAAAAATCGAGGGCTGGCCACCAAACAATCACAAAATTAGAATATAATATCAAAGAAGTGTGCTCGATCGGAGGAACGACCTCACTTGGCCCGGCATAACTCTTGATTTTAGTCACATCTAAGCTGACTCACAGGAGTCAGGGTCACGTCATATCTCATACAGAAATCGTTCACCAATCATTCTACTTCACTTCTGGAATCTTCACCATGTACACAGTTATGAAAGTGGTTTTCAGTATTGGCAGAGCGTATGACAATATCTGATCCCGGTCTTTTTAACAACCAATCGCTTACTACACACCAGATGGTTCGTTTACATTTCGAAAAGTCAATTTACAATATATATCAAAATATCATATTCTCAAAACCATAATACTCTCGAAATCAGATTCACTTTCAAATCATATTCGCTTTAAATCCACATTCACTTTAAAAAGTCAAAATTCCTTCCAAAAGCATATTTTTAATATAGGTTAAATCCTTACTTCGAAATCATTATTTTCAATATATTATACATTTAAATCAATTCATCATATTTGCTTTTAAACCAAAGGATTTCGAATATAAACACTTCCCTTTTCTTAGTCTGAAAATTTAGAAAATAGTTTAAATAGTTATAATTAGTTAAAATAGTTGTAATAGACTTAAAATACATTAAATATAATTAAAATAGATTAAATGGGTTTAAAATGGATTAATTAGATTTAATATGAGTTAAAAGGTTTAATTAGTTTTAAAAATAAATTTAATGGTTTTAAAATAGGTTAAGTTGATTTAATATAGTTAATAGGTTAAAATAGTTTATAAATCTGAAAATCATCAATTTAGAATCTTAAACATAATCTAATTTTAAAACAGTTTATATTTGAAACCATGCATTTGTAATTTATATCAATTTAAAACTATTTATTACTTTTTAATAAATTCAGACCACTTTAATTTCTCAATTTCAGATTCAAAATTACAATTCTCAATAAATCATTCAATTCAATATCGCTTCCAAACCATGTTCAAAATATCACTTTAAATTATTCCAATTTCGATACATTTCAAAAGTTATATTTTCCAACAACTCAAATACGCAATTCTGACAAATTTCACTTATATTTCAAATTTGACTTTTAAAGTTTCAAATTCATTTCTTAAACCATTCCTTTAAACCACATCGCATTTCACATAAAATTTGATTTTCTAACAACACTTCAGTTTATACAAATCAAATTTTATTTCAAAATATCATTTAATAAATTCAAAAATTTAAGGATTTTAAAATCATCAATTTAACCAATCCGGTGTCCGTATATAATTTTCTACCCTATGGTCTAGTGATACGGATGTTTATCATTTCAATACGCAAATTAATATTTTATGGTTATATATCATTTCAAACCGCAATCCTAAATTAATAAATAAAATCCATAACGAACTTGCAGTTTATACCAATATAAAATAAACATTCATTCATTAAAATTCAACAATTAAGCATTCATCACAAACACCATCTAATTCAATCAATAAATATCAATATATAACTGATAATCAATACAGGTACTAAATTGGCAATTTAAAATTCAAGATTAAATTAAATGATAATTAAATGCAGTAAAGTCAATTTGAACCAGAATGACCATTTAACACAACAAACAACAATCATTAAATTTCTAATCACTTTATAAATTCAATTTAACAACATAAGAAATTTTAGAAGTTGTGAGTGGGTTAAAACACTCACCTTTGAATTTAAATCCAATTTAAACCCAAAATTCAAACAGCCTCCGAATTCGTCCAAAGCAGCGTCAAAATATTCGGAATTTAAACAGGATATCAACGGAACAAACTGCGTTGAAACGGACCTCGTATGCAAAAGGTACGATGGTTAAAAGATTTGAAAATGAAATAAAATTGAATGAATAAATAATAATACTCACCACTCGTAATACGCCACGTCAGCTCCCCTTTCATCGCGTCAGTTACTTGTTAGTCAAACCGAGACCCAAAACTCGTCCCTCCACTTGGTCGTTGACCGATAATAATGCCACCTACGTCGCCTTTCACCTCAATCCGAGCACCTCCCCTAGACCACCAACCCAGGTCGCACCCATGGCAGCGATTCCACCACCTCTGGTCGAACCCTGAGGCGCCGCCGCCACCTAGGATGCAAAACCTTAATGAATTTTTGCGTGAAATCCAATCGTCAACTTCACCTACGAATGACTCAGATCCAACCCCCTCGGTCCACTCTACAATACCCACAAATTGATTCCACGATCGGAAAAGTTTGATCGAGTCGCGATGAATGGCCATGAATAGTTCGACATTTACTGAACAAAGGATGAGCCAAAATGAAAAACAAATTGCATACCTGAGACGTGCTCGTCGAGAGCTTCAGATTGATATACAATTCGATATTATTTGTGGAATTTGAAGTTTTGGCTTTGAATTTTGTTTGAAATTGCAATTGGAATTTTGGTTTTGTCTACCATTGGAATGAGGAGGAGCACCTGGAATTATACGTATAGAATAATGAACATAATAAATAGGCTAGGGTTTATAATGATATATATGTATAGGTAGGTAGAACAAAATAGAAACAAATGGGCTTGATTGGTTTGGAAAATTGAACGATAATGACCCAAAAAGCCTGTTTTTCTCTAGAACGAAAATGGGTCAACCCATATATCAAAATAGATGTTTTTAATATTTTAAACACAATAAAACAAGTTTCAAGCCAAATTCTATCGTACGAAGAAGTTATGCTAAAATCAAGTTATTTCAAATTGATTTCAATTGATTTCGATTAAATTGATTTCTAGGCGTTTCGAGCTCGTACGACCAGGCGACAAGTCCGAGCGTTACGAAACTTGAAGTTCCATATCACCGTTAAGGATCCCATGAAACTAATTTCGTCGAATTCCGAGTTAGTGGCCAAAATGGCTATTTTCCAGGTTAATTAAATAAATTAATAATTAATTAATTAAATCACTTTCCAAATTCTAAATCTACAATGGACCAATTTTATCATTTTTGACTTCTTAAACAATTACAATAATTTAAACAACTTAGATATCAATTTAAAGTTAACAAATTTACCAATTTCAGTGTTTTAGCTTCAATTGTAATTAAATTCAATTATCTATAATAAATTCCAATACATTAGTTGTTGTTCAATTCTAAATTCAGTTGTTGTTCAATTTCAACCCTTTTTATTTAAATCAATTATTATTCTATAAACAAAGTCACATTAGTTTTACATTCCATTACATTAGTATGCCTTATTTACACATTAAATGTGTATGAACGACTATATTTCAAAGTGTGTAACTTCGTTGATTGCGCACATTAATTAAGATTTTAAATCCACTTAATTATTTTATCTAATCCATTTTTTTTATAAATTATTACTTTATGAATAAATTTATGTTTTTATTTATTTTACATTCACCCTGTCAGTTATCGTATTAATTCTCACTAATATAACATTAAAGTTCATTTAATTCAAATAAATTTTCTATTTTAATTAAGTAAACCAATTAAATAGGTGACTTATAACAATCGTTACCATTAACTTTGCATTACACTTAAGTTTATTATTTTCAACTAATTATTATAATTACCTACATAATACCGAATTCATCCAATTACCATTGATTATATGCAGATTCATTTATTTATACAATAGTTACATTTATTTACTTATATTCAATCACATACCCAAATATAACATTTACAACTAAATTAGTAAACCAATTAAATAGTAACTTAGAATCATTACTATAACTTTAAGTCACACTTATGAATTCATTATCCACAACAAATGTTACAATTCTTATGTAACCCAACTTTTATTCAATGGTCATTTTTTCATACTATTTCATTTATTAATTTAATATTTGCATTTGTTTTGTTACAAAAATTTATAACCAAGCATAATTTATATTATTCCAATTAATTGTAATTTCATTTCAATTGTTACAAATTAGTTCTAATTACCACTGTTCAATTATTAATTACAATTTTTTTTATTTCTTTCCATATTAAATTAACAAATATCTTATTAAATTAACAAATTTAATTATCAAATTTTTACGGGTCGTTACACTGTCCCCCACTCAAAACTTTTCGTCCCCGAAAATGGAAAAAGAAGGAAAATGAAAGAATTAAGTGAACAATACATCTTATTCAAAAATATTAACTTAATAAATAAATAAATTTACAAAATTATTTAATTTAAATAAAATATACCAATTCATAACCATTAAATCTTTTTATACTCAAATTAACAAAGTTTAGAAAACATTTTTCAAAAAATTTCAAAGTCCAAAATATACGGGAAATTTCGGCAGAGTCTACTTTGTAGGGAGAGGCTCGGAAGAAATTATAATATCAGATATATAACATATATTTTCCAAAATAATACATCCCCGCATAGGAAAAACAATATAATAACGCTATAAAACCGTAATCCGAGAACGTACCTATTTGTCGGGCAATTAACGCTTAAATTATGAAATCAAAAGCAGTAGAATTGCTTCCATAACATGTATTTCACTTATGTAATCCAAAAAGGGTTAATAATTATATAAAATGAAATATTTAAAATTGTTTCTACCACTAACAAACAAATCAATACAAAATAACAATTACTTGCAACCACAACATATAATTGTCATATAAAATGAATACAAATCAATATCCATCCACATTAATCAAAACAAATAATTTATTAGGGTTAAGACACTTTTAATCACATAAAATGAAAAAAAACTACTAAGTATACCATTTACTCAACAATCTTAGATAAAACTCAATAGATTACTCATACATCGAACACAATTACAAGTATCCTTTCCCAACAATCCATAAACCAACAAAAAATAGATTCAATTATTACTTAAATTTATTCTTGTTAATTTCTTTCACAAGATATGTAGTTCGTTAATTTTTTTTAATTCATTCGGTGATTGTTTCATTTATATTCATTTATTGCTTACAAATATTCATTTTTATTTATTCATGTCATGTCAGTTTCTTTTTATTGCATTATATTCATTCATTCATTTATTATTACTTAATTTATATATTTACATTCATTTATTTGTAGTATTCATGTTCAATTCAATTACTTAGCACGTCAATTCATTTACCTAAGTTTATAATTACTTACTTACAATAATTCCTTTCTATCACATTTTATTATAGTAACATTTTTTGTTATAACTTAAGTTTATAACTACTTATACATCAAATTCTTATTTAAAAGAATTTCATTGAATACTTTCATTACTTCGAGTTTTACTTGTATAATATCCTATTACATTTTTTTATTAAACATTACAACTTTTAATATTTGGTGAGTTATATATATGCTTTAAGAATGTAATTGAAAGCATACAAGTTTTTCTCATTTCTTTTAATTAATATAATGTTCAAAAATCATATCCTTTATTTTATAGGTTCCAAATTTCAAATTTCTTGAAATTTTATCCATAACCTAGCATTTAATCTCTTGTTTCATTTAGAGGTTCCAATTATTAATTAGTTACATTCCATTTTACTGCAATAATTGAAACTATTAATTAACATAAACTTAAGAACTAAATACCGAGTTTCGTTTCAAATCATTTTAAAAATAATAGATAGATGTATGTACCTGCAACTTATATATCTAATTATATTAAAAATAAATTAAAATTTTATATTTGTTTATCAAAATAAATCTGCAGTGAAACTACTACAGTGGCCTTCCCACTTAGAAACTCGAAAATGAATGTCGATGATGCATGCACTCATCGGCAAAATTATTTTCCAACGACAGAGAAGGGAGTACATAACTTATTTCTTTCCAAAATTTCTTTAAAATAATTCTTTCAAATCATGTTGAAATATTTATATCTGAAAATACTTCTAAATAATATTGTTATTATATTCCAAAATCATTCAAAAGAAATTTTCAAAGTCCCGAAACTTAAGTTCTAAAATTTCCAATTTTTTCTCATTTTATTTGTAAATTTTATTTTACAACCAATATTTATAAATTGCGTTACCTAACAACAATTATATTACAACCAATTATTTCATTTATAAAATTTATTAATTTATATACCAAAATATAATAGGCAAAATTATTTCATTTGCCTATATTTCAAAACAAATATTGTGTCGCTCTGTCATTTTAAGTGTTTAGAAATCCCTATCGATGTCATAGCGTCCTATGCACCAACCAGAATTTATAATACCAAACGGAACAAATTAACACAATATAAAAAAACCTTTTATAACACTAACACTCACACACACAAACATATATATATATATATATATATATATATATACACACACACTCAGCGACTCATAATAGGGTGTTACTATCATATTAATAAAGAGTCAGACCCCACAAAGCTAAGGTTTATCGCCAAACCAAAGCTTCGATACCAACTGTAACAGCCTGCCTTTTTGTACGTTTAAGCAGACATACGTGCCAACTCAAACCATACAGAAGGGCAGATTGTTATTGGGGTGAATTAGGAAAAGTAGAGAAATAAAAAACAAACAGAATCTCAAAGCGGAATGACAAAATATAATAATAAAATAAACAGTCCACGAAGCTGTTTTACAAAACATTTGATTATACTTGTACAACACAGATCGGAGGTACACATAACAGGGAGTAATAAATAATGCAACGGAATACGTGATGTAATGAAATATAATAAATAATAATAACATAATCTTCTTTTTCGTCCTCCAGAAATAAGGTCTTCAAATCCTGAAATGCTTAGGATGACCCGAGCGAATTGAAAAGACAATACACTCAAGTCAGAACTAAAAGATCTTATGTAAATTAAATCAACGGTAATAAATATGAATGTGAATGGAGTTGAAGATGTTTACGGGGTTTGACGTCTCCTATCCAGTGTCTAACGTGAGTGCAATAACTTAAGAGATGTTCGGGATTTACATCTTCTAAGGATTCGTTAAACTATCTACTATGTAGTACAACACGCTATTACAGTAGTGTCTACAGTAAAGTATTACAATAGCGTTAAGACGTTACCCATATCCCCCTTAACACATTTTTATAATGTCATAGTCAATACAGATACTGTAAACTCCACTCGCAAGCGAGCTATCAAGGAGCACTCCATAGGTACGACACAAAATAAACTCGTAGAAGGCGCGCTAGGGCATGTGAACACGACATATGAGGAAATGCCAGGGTAGATATACCATTTGCAGATCTGGACTAGTGGTAACGCATAGAAGCTACTACCGCCCACCTCGAAACACACTCCCAAATCAAAAAAATAAGGGGTGGCCACCAAACAATCAAAAAATCAGAATATAATATCGAAGAAGTATGCCCGATTGGAAGAATGACCTCATTTGGCATGGCGCAGCTCCTGATTTCAGTCACACCTAAGCTGACTCATGGGAGTCAGGGTCACTTCATACCTCATGCAGAAATCGTTCACCAAAACATCCTACTTCATTTCTGGAATCTCCACCACGTACACAGTTGTTAACGTGGTTTTCGGTATTGGAAGAGAGTATGAGAATATTCGACCCGAGTCTCTTTAACAACCAATTGTTTATTACACACCGGATGGTTCTTTTACATTCTGAAAAGTCAATTTACAATAGATATCAAAATATCATATTCTCAATACCATAATACTCTCGAAATCAGATTCACTTTCAAATCATATTCGCTTTAAATCCATATTCACTTTAGAAAGTTGTAATTCCTTCCAAAGCCATATTTTCAAAACAGGTTAAATCCTTACTTCAAAATCATTATTTTAAATTTATTATACATTTAAATCATTACATTATATTTTCTTTTAAACCAAAGGATTTTGAATATAAACACTTCCCTTTTCTTAGTCTGAAAAATTAGAAAATAGTTAAATAGTTATAATTAGTTAAAATATTTATAATAGATTTAAAATACATTAAATATAATTAAAATAGATAAAATGGGTTTAAAATAGATTAATTAGATTTAATACGAGTTAAATGGTTTAATAAGTTTAAAATAAATTTAATGGTTTTAAAATAGGTTAAATTGATTTAATATAGTTAATATATGTTAAAATAGTTTACAAATCTGAAAATCATTAATTTAGAATCTTAAAAAAAATCTTATTTTAAAACAGTTTATAATTGAAACCATTCATTTGTAATTTATATCAATTAAAAACTATTTATTTCTTTTCAATAAATTCAGACCATTTTAATTTCTCAAACTCAATTTCAGTCAAAATTCCAATTCTCAATAAAACAATCAATTCAATTTCGCTTCCAAAACATGTTCAAAATATAACTTTAAATTACTCCCATTCTGATACATTTCAAAAGTTATATTTTCCAACAACTCAAATACGCAATTCTGACAAATTTCACTTATATCTCAAACTCGACTTTTAAAGTTTCAAATTCATTTGTTAAACCATTCCTTTAAACCACTTTGCATCTAACATAAAATTTGATTTTTCAACAACACTTCAATTTATAGAAATCAAATTTTATTTCAAAACATCATTTAATTAAATTCAAAAATGTAAGGAATTTAAAGTCATTTATTTAACCAATCCGGTGTCCGTATATAATTTTCTACCCCAGGATCAAGTGATATGGATGTTTATCATTTCAATCCTCAATTTAATATTTTATGGTTATATATCATTTCAAACCGCAATCCCGAATTAATAAATAAAATCCATAATGAACTTGCAGTTTATACCAATATAAAACAAACATTCATTCATCAAATTCAATAATTAAGCATTTATCACAAACATCATCCAATTCAATCAATAAACATCAATATATAACTGATAATCAATACAGGTATTAAATTGACAATTTAAAATTCAATGTTGAATTAAATGATAATTAAATGCAATAAAGTCAATTTGAATCAGAACGGCCATTTAACACAACAAACAACAATCAACAAATTTCTAATCACTTTATAAATTCAATTTAACAAACATAAGAAATTTTAGAAGTTGTGAGTGAGTTAAAACACTCACCTTTGAATTTAAATTGAATTTAAATATAATTTAAATCTAAAATTCAAACAGTCTTCGAATTCGTCCAAACCAACATCAAAATGTCCGGAATTTAATAGGATCTCAACGGAACAAACCGCATGTGAAAGGGCCTCGTACACGGAAGGTACGACGGTTAGAAGATTTGAAAATGAAATAAAATTAAATAAATAAATAATAATACTCACCACTCGTTATACGCGGCGTCAGCTTCCCTTTCATCGCGTCCAGTTACTTGATAGTCAAACCAAGACCTGAAAATCGTCCCTCTAATTCGCTATTGACCGATCATAACGCCACCTACGTCGCCTTTCACCTCAAACCGAGAACCACCCCTAGACCACCATCCCAAGCCGTGCCCACGGCAGCGATTCCACCACCTCTGGTCAAACCCTGAGGCGCCGCCGCCACCTAGGGTGAGAAACCCTAAAGAATTTTTGTATGAAATTCAACCGTCAACTTCACCTACGAACAACTCAGATCCAACCACCTCAGTCCACTCTATAATACCATAAATTGATTCGACGATCGGACAAGTTTGATCGAGGCGCGATGAACGGCTATGAATAGTTCGACGTTTTCTGAACAAACGATGAGCCATAATGAAAAACGAATTGCAGATCTGAGATGCGCTCGTCGAGAGCTTTAGATTGATATACAATTCGATATTATTGGAGGAATTTGAATTTTTAGCTTTGAATTTTATTTGAAATTGCAATTGAAATTTTGGTTTTGTCTGCCATTGGAATAAGGAGGAGCAACTGGAATTGTACGTACAGAATAATGAACATAAGAAATATGATAGAGTTTATAATGATATATATATATAGGTAGAACAAAATAGAAACAAAAGGGATTGATTGGTTTGGAAAATTGAACGATAATGACCCGAAAAGCCTGTTTGTCTCCGAAACGAAAATAAGTCAACCCATATATCAAAATAGATGTTTTTAAATATTTAAACGCAATGGAATAGATTTCAAGTCCAAATTCTATCGTATGAAGAATTTATACTAAAATCGAGTTATTTCAAATTGATTTCAATTGATTTCAATTAAATTGATTTCTAGGCGTTTCGAGCCCGTACGATCAAAGACAAGTCCGACATTACGAAACTTAAAGTCCTAAAATAATTCACCGCCACAGATCCGATGTAACTAATTTCGTCGAAATCCGAGTAAGTGGCATAATTGGCTATTTCCAGGTTAATTAAATAAATCAATAATTAATTGATTAATTCACTTTCCAAATTCCATATCTACAATAGACATATTTTATCATTTTTGACTTCTTAAACAATTACAGCAATTTAAACAACTTAGATATCAATTTAAAGTTAATAAATTTACCGATTTCAGTGTTTTAGCTTCAATTGTAATTAAATTCAATTATCCATAATAAATTCCAATACATTGACTTGATTCAATTTCAACCCTTTTTTTTAAAATCAATTATTATTCTATAAACAAAGTTATATTAGTTTTACATTTCATTACATTAGTATACCTTATTTACACCTTAAATTTGTATAAATTACTATATTTCAAAATACACACATTAATTAAGATTTTAAATCCACTTAATTATTTTATCTTAATCCATTCTTTTATCAATTATTACTCAATTATTACTTTATGAATAAGTTTACGTTTTTATTTATTTTACATTCACACTGTCAGTTTTATTAATTATTATTAATATAACATTAATGTTCATTTAATTCAAATAAATTTTCAATTTTAATTCAGTAAACCAATTAAATATGTGACTTATAACAATCGTTACCATTAACTTTGCATTACACTTAAGTTTATTATTTTCAACTAATTTTTATAATTACCTGCATAACACTGAATTCATCCAATTACCATTAATTATATGCAGATTCATTTATTTATACAACACTTACATTTATTTACTTATATTCAATCTTATACCGAAATCTAACATTTACATCTAAATTAATAGACCAATTAAATAGTAACTTATAACTGTTACTATAATTTTAAGTCACACTTATGAATTTCATTATCCACAACCAAATATTATAATTCTTATGTAACCCAATTTTTATTCAATGGTCATTGTTTCATACTATTTCACTTATTAATTTAATATTTGCATTTGTTTGCTTACATCAATTTATAACCAAATATAACAATTTACATTATTCCAATTAATTGTAATTTCATTTCAATTGTTACAAATTAGTTCTAATTACCATTGTTCAATTATTAATTACAAAGTTTTTATTTCTTTCCATATTAAATTAACAAATATCTTATTAAATTAACAAATTTAATTATCAAATTTTTACGGGTCGTTACATAATAGGTAGTATTTGTATTTGGTTGAGTTGTTGGCTAGGAGAATGGTAATGTATGTAGCAGATGGATGGGCAGTGTTTGAAGTATGTAGTAGAGGGATGTATGTAGTGTGGAGTTGGTAGCAGTTTTATGGTAGTGGCAGGTTGTATGTGAATGTTGCAGTGTGAAGATGCAGTGTGGTAGTGTGACCCAAATGAATGAAATGCACATAAATGGTTTTGTGCACAAGGAGGATGAAGCAGTTGGAAGATGGAAGAAGGATGTTGTGAGTTCTGGCTTGATTGATGCTGCAAATGTGCGGAAGTTTTATTGGGTTGTGGAAGTGGAAGTGATGTATGTTTGCAGAAAATGGTGATGTTAAGGTTATGGGATAGTGGCCGGTGGTTAATGGTTTAATTGTGATGTTATTGAGGGAGTTTGCAGGTGATGCAAGTTGTAGGAGGGTGTATGTGAATGTTTGAATGGAATATGCATGTAAGTTGTAGGAGGATGTAAGTTATGGAAAGTTCTAGGAGAATAAGGAAGTTGAAGTTTGTGAAGAAGTGGTGCACAGTGGTGCACAGAAGTAGCGAGGCGGTAGAAGTAGTGGAAGCTTGGCAATGCTGGCAGTTTTTGTTTGAGGATGAAGTTGAGGGATGGTACGATAGTAACAGAAGTGCAAAGTGATGCAAGTTTGTAAATGGCTTGTAACCAGATGCAAGTTGTAACAGAGAGAAATACTTGTCTGTAACAGTGCAGAAATTGTGTATATTGAGAAATTGTGAAACGGTACAGTGTATATTGGGAAAATGTAATGCAAAGAAAATGAAATGGAATATATATTGTTTTGAAATGAAATTGTATATATTTTTTATACTAGAAATGCAAATGCAAATAGAAAAACAATAAACACATAAATCAAATGAAAGCACAAATCGCATAACAAACACACAACACAAAATATATATTTTAAAATACAAATCAATGCACAAAATGATCATACAAAAAAATCAAACAAAAATAATTCGAAGATTAAAATAAAAATCAAATTGCAAATCTCCGACAACAACGTCAAAACTTGTTTGATAATGGCGGAAATTTCTATCGGTTAGAAAACCGTCGTTAAAAATATAACCGTTAAAATACCACAAGTGCACGGTGTATAATTGTAGTATGCATGCGAGTATAGGTCAATCTGTAGGAAAATGGATTAATTTTAAATTCTACTTAATCAAATTAACCCAAAGAGTTTGAAATTTTTTCAAGATAACAAAATGTAAAAAATAACTAAAAAAGGTGATTAAAAATATGAGAGGAGAAGGAAATTTAGAGGCAAATCCCTTCTCATGATCAAAAAATCAACACATTAAAGTTATAATCTATCTTTTTAGTCATTTTTGAATTTAGTTGATGTGTTTATCCTAAGTATGGTCTATATGTGCTATTAATTAGCCCAACATAAACCATTAAACTTCAATACACCATCCATACTACTTGTCAACTCTCATGAAAATGATAATGAAATTACAAATAAATTATGTTCTAAACATGATCTTTTTACAATTGATTAGTAACATAGACCATCAAATTTTGACTCTAAATCCCCTTAATTACCAAAATCATATGTAGATGAAAAGGTAGCTTATGTTTATTTTCGTATAAGCATGGACTATTTGGTGTTAACAACATAGGCTAAAATTCAATATTAAACAACAAATTTTACCACATCAAAAATTTCCTCCAAGTACAAAAATAGATCAAATGAAATCACTATATTAACTTAATGTGATTCATGATAGCTTCATCACCTCTAAATTAAAGGTGCTTAGTTTATCATATTTGAATTCATTATAACATGAAGTGATTTAAACATTAAAGAAGAGAGCTAAATGAAATAAACTAAAAAGCTAATCTACTTGCATAAAATAAATCTAAACTACTTGCATTAAAGAAAGAGATCTAAACTACTAACATAAAAAGAAACATAAAAGAAAGGAACATGAATTAAAAGTGCATGATTAAAATTGCATATAAATAAATTGCATAAATAAAAGGCAAAGAAGCCATTAATGAGAAAGAAAGTTTATGTTTACATTTTGCGGCTACAACTAAACTAACTAAAGAGAAGGTAAGAGCTCTCTACATGAAATATAATGGGGGTATTTATACATGTCTAAAACCCTAATCCATATTTTAGGGAGCTATCCAAAATGCCCTTTAGGAGGTGTACCTCCAAGTAATCATTAGCTTCTACCTAATCCACCATTAACATGTGCATGTGCATTTTAATCTCCATTAGCTTTTAATTATGGTCCATGGGTTAGTGTGTAGGTGGGCTCCTCCATGTTGCATGCATTCTTTAATTTCTTCATTATTTTGTCTTCATTCACTTATGCATGCACCTACAAATAAAAATAAAAATGTGCAAGTAAATTTTCTCAAATTAAATCTTACACAAATTACTATTTTACCCCCCAAATGAAGATGAATAAACGACGATTCGGGAACAATTTTAAATTTTGGTTTAAACATGTCAAATACCCTAATATGCTCATTTATTTAAATAAAAGTAGATTAAGTTTGAAAGTAAAAATATGCACTTTTACATGCACATCACTATTCCTTGGAATTTGGGCCATGCGATCCATCTTGTTGGTCCGTACTGTCTTGGAGCTCCTTCTGTCGAATTTTTAGGAAGATATTTTATCATCTTCATCTATAAATACAGCCTTGGTCATTCATTTTTAAGACCTTTACGCTGCTAGTTGTTTTGTACATTATTGTAATCAAGGATTTTCATCCGATCTCTATTGTATACTCAGTTTACAAAGTGATTAAAAAAGCTATGTATTAAAAGTGGACGTAGGTAAACAACGCCGAACCACTATAAATCTTTGTTTTCTTATCATTTCTTTGATTTTCTACTATTTCATTGCTAATTTCCTCTGTTTACATTTTACATTCTTCATTTATTTCTCTACAAAATTTCTATAAGCGATTATACCAATTTTTGGTGCAAACGTTTTGGTTCTTTCACCGAGAAACTTGATTCTCTGCCCTATTTGGTTGTTGCTACTAGATTGCATAAATCCCCCGACGAGATCTAGAATCATCTTCAAGAAGCTTATTCATTCTATTCAGATTTGAAAAAGTCCATAGAAAACTACCAACAATGGTTAGGAATGACAGATCTACATCTCGAAATGCAGAAGGAAACGAGAATGCTAGCATCCAACAAAGAGGCCTGAGCAATCTTCCAATAGATGTGAATGCTGCCAATACAGTTGTTGTCCAAAATCCGGCTGATTCCATCACAAGAGCTGAATTCCAGAATCTGATGAGAGAGCTAGTGGACAGTTGCTGGCAATAGAATCAACAAATTCAAGCTAATATTGATCTAATGAACCGACTCAATCGACAACAGCGCTGGAAAGCAAGGTAGGACCCCACCCTTTATTCTACATCTAAGAGTTCTAGTTCATCAGATGACAATCACAGATGCAAGCAACGCAGGATTGACAGATATCATGCAGAAGCTTCAAGATATCAAAAGGTAAACGTACATGGTCTACTAAGACTGATCGGTGCCGATCCCTCCATAGGGATCGATACTGATCCGTCCTCCAGAGGAGGGAGCCTAGCTTTCCATGATGGAGCTCAAGATGGAGCTGTTGTGATTAATTTGAATGCTGGATTTCAGGTGGATGCAGATCAATTACCCCCCAGAATGATGATGAAGTGAACGTACATGATATACATCAAGTGGATGTTGATCCAAGAAGTTGCGGAATGGCCCATAGACATCGACCGAACCATTAACGTGAGGTGAGCATGACAATCGCTTGGCTCCAACAATCTAAACTCCGAAATTGTCGGCTATGGTTAGGCAGCTAGTAAGGGATAGCTGAGGCTTGGCCAATGATTATTGGGGGATCTCGAGAAGCCATACCCCGTTTACCGACAATATCTTACACGCTGAGTATCCAATAAGGTTCAACATGCCATCGATGCCTGCATACGAGGGAAAAACCAACCTTAGACAACATATCATAAGATATGAATGGATAATGGATTCTTCATGAGCTGATGATGCAAAAAATGTAAATGTTTTTCAATTACTCTCTCTGGTATAGTAATGATGTGGTTTATGAGATTACCCCCACGGTCAATCTCTAGATTTGACAATTTAGCAACAAAATTTGTGGAGAAGTTCTAAATGCATGCAACTTGCCCTAAAGATGCGATGTCCTTATCTTGCGTGATCCAGGCTCTGGAAGAATTGCTGAAACATTATTTAGAGAGATTTCATACAGCTACCACAAAATTCAATAATCCAAATGTTCATTCAATATTGATGGTTGAAACGAGAGGGATTGATCCAAAATTTGACTTTGGCGATTGTTTAACTAGCAAACCACCCGCAATATTGGAACATTTCTATGCAAAAGTAGCTCGGTATTTGAGGAAAGAGGAAGCTAGATGTTCTAGGAAGAAGAATGTTGTAGGACCAAGTGGAGAGGGATTGCAGAGTGAGATTGTAGTGAAGTAGTCTGATGATAGTTTTGGAAAAAGTTCAAGTGAATGTCTAAAATAATCTGAATCGGCAAAAGAAAAGTAGTGATAGGAACCGTGAATGAAAGAGGGATTGTGAAAGAGGAAAGCCTAGGATTCCAATATATGATATCTACACACCACTGAATACATCTCTAGAGAACATCTATTTGTCTACCTGCAATACCATGCAGTACAGGAAGCTATCTTCGAAGGAATCAATGGAGAAGCAGAAGCAAACTGGAAAATATTGCCAGTTCCATGAATGCTATAGACATAACATGAATGAGTGTAGGCATCTGTAGGATGTTACTGACAAAATAATTTGGGAAAGAAAGTTACAGCGATTTGTTAAATCCCCGTAGGATAAAGGGCAGGGGACAGCTAACCCCAACCGAGGACAAGTTTCGTACAGGGCTGAGAAGCCTATGTGGGCTGGTGGAAGATTAGTGATCAATACGATAGTCGGAGTACAGCTTCCAGTAGATAAGAGTTGACATGAGATCAAGCGCTATGCTAGTGCGATCAAGCATATGTGTTTTGAATGTTGTTCAAGTACAAAAGATGGAGCTTTGGCAAAACAGCAGCATACAATGGCAGATGACATTGTGTTTAGAAACAAAGATGTAGATAAGATGGAGGCACCGACGAAACGGTCATTTTAGCCATGATCGGCCCCGCCTTAGTGAGGATGATTTTGGTAGATTGTGGAAGTTTCGTAAACATAATTTTGAAAAAGGCTTATGATCAAACAAGGATGGAAGCTAAGGGACTTGAAACCGCCTAAAGCCCATATTCATGGATTTAATGGTGTTGTAATTGAAGCTATTGGATATGTCGAATTGCCCGTGGAGTTAGGAGAAGGCGACCGTTTGAGAGTACGGATTTTACCATTTTTTGGTTTCGATGTTGACTGGCTATATAATGCTTTTCTGGAGCGACCAACCTTAATTAAATTCTGGGTAGCAGTTGCCCAATGATGTTTGACACTGAAGTTCCCAACTGATAATGGTATTGGAGTTGTGCATGGTGATTAGGCGAACTGGACGTGCCTGTTATGTAGTTAAATTAAGAGACGCTCAACGAAAGGAGAAATGTAACGGTGTGGATAAGTATCTCCACATCCAAACTGCTGAAGATTGACAACCGGCACCTGGGCCTGGGCTCGGGAGCCATAGTTAGTTCTATAAAGACATAGATCCGAGGGATGACAAGAAGGAGACCAAAGACATCAAGGATGCATCAGCTGAGCAGACGATTGGCATCACGGTCAGCCACGACGACCCATCACGGGTCCTAAAGATCGGATCATAGCGCGGCCTCGGATGATGAAAGAACTTGCTGGATTTCTCTGAGAAAATCTTGATGTGTATGCTTGGACTCATTCTGACATGTGTAGGATCTCGCCTGCCATCGTCAGCCACATATTAAATATCGACCCAAGACATGTCCCGATGAAACAGAAAAGGAATCGCATGGATTTAGAGAGATCTCCTGCCTTTAAATAGGAGGGGGATGGACTCAAATGCAATAGGTTTATTCACAACGCCTCCTACCTTAAATGGGTATCTAATCTTGTACTTATGAGATAGGTGAATGGAAAGTGGCGGACATGCGTTGACTACTTGGACTTAAACAAGGCATGCCCAAAAGACAAGTTTCCCCTTCCAAGGATCTACCAGTTGGTAGACTCAACCGTAGGACACAAATCGCTATCTTTTATGGATGCGTACTCTAGATATAACCAAATGCCGATGCATATTCTCGATCAGAAGCACACCAGCTTTATGACCAATGTTGGATTGTATTGCTATGTGGTGATGCCATTTTGATTGAAGAATGCTAGAGAAACCTATCAACGCCTAGTCAATGGAATGTTTAAAGATTAGAGTGGAAAAATGATGGAGGTATATGTGGATGGTATGCTTGTGAAGTTACGACGATCGAGCGACCATATTTGACACTTAGCAGAAATGTTCGATATCCTCTGATATTACAAAATGAAGATCAATCCTCTAAGGTGCTCTTTTGATGTTGCATAAGGAATGTTCTTGGGTTTCATCTTCAATCCCGCGGAATCGAAGAAAATCCCGAGAAGAATCAAGCAATTCGCAATATCCCAGTGCCGAAGACCATCAAACAAGTACAACATCTATATGGGAAAGCTACTACCCTTAGTCGATTTATTTCCAAAGCCGTCGATAAATGCATTCCTTCCATCGACTTGATTAGAAGAGGAATAAGAACATTGAATGGACGCAATATTGTGAAGACGCATTCCGAGCTTTGATGAACCATTTAGAGAGTCCTCCCATCTTGTCGAAGCTAGTGGATCATGATGACTTGTATATTTACTTGGTCATTTCGATGCATGCTGTTATCCTTTCTTTTGGCAAGGCTATGACACCAAGGACTTGATCGAAAACCAAAGACAGTTCGCCCCGAAGACCGGTTATATGCAGGATCACTATGGATACTGGTAAATTTTGCTCGGGTCTTGATCAATCTACAATCGACATGGTATGAAAAGCAAATTTACGAAAGCCAACATCTCAAATTTTAAGTCAATCGGATTTTGTATTCTCGAGTTATGGACCGTTCAAATTTCACGTGAAGGATGTTGAGTTCGTATCCATCAGTTATCGACTTCGTACCTATTTGAGCAGACAGTGGTTCGTACCCGTGGGAAAGAGAAAAACTCATCCGTGCCCATGGCCAGGTAGCACTCTCATTCGTATCCTTGGAGAAGGCATTGAGTTTACCTCCTTCATATCCACTTCGTTCGAATCCATCAAGACAACTGAACTCGTGTCCTTAGGATGTCTTATCCATCCACCCATCAAGTCGCTCTGGTCCATATCTATCAGAGAAAGGAGGTCTGGTTCATATCGATTACTTGCTCGATCGATATAAGTAAGAGAGCCAAGCACCGATACGAATAATACATGCATGATCGATAGGAAAAGCATGAATACATATCGATAGGAATTAGCATATGGAGCAATGATACGAACAAGACACATTCTAGCGGAAGACTCGGTCACTTGGCATGAAAAGTGGATCAATCTTGGTAGATAGCACCGTGACATTGGCCATCACTTGCCTTGAAGCGATACGGACAGGATCGACACGAATGGAAGCAATATGAGCTCGGCTACGCATTACAAATGCGATTTTGCATCGATCATAACTGAAAATTTGTAAGTCCAAATGCCACCAAATTTTCACAGGAGCTTACAACCTCAAGAATATACCTGATCGATCCCATCTAGAAAGGACCAATTCTTGATCGATATGAATTGGACATGTATCGCTCTGGTATTGAGTTGAAATCACCTGAACTCGATCCCATAGGCCCACCCACGTGAGAGAAGAAGTAATACGAGATCTGGACGAGATATTTTCCGCCTATGTCTATAAATATTGACCCTAGACCTATAGAAAATGGAATTTTTGGCTTCTCTTTGTCGATACTCTGCCGAAATTGCTGTCGTACTTTGATTGTGCTGTTGTAATCCACTTGTAACCAGTGAGTTATAATCCATAAACATCAATCATTTCATAGTGGACGTAGGTCATACGCCGAACCACACTAAAATTGTGTGTTTCTATACTTTTTCCTATCTATCAATTCATGTGTTTGTTAGATCTGCCTCATTTTACATTTACCTTCTTCATTTTATCTCCTCAAACACATTCGAAGAGTGTTGTGCCCAATTTCGGTACAAATACTTTGGTGCTTTCACCGAGAGAACCCAGCTTTTATCCTGCACTTTGGATCTACTGCCGATATCGGATTGCAATAATCTAAGGTGAAGATCCAGATCTCAGGCCTTAAAGTTCTTCCATCCTATTCAGATTTGCATCAAGTCTAGGAGAGAATTTCACCCTTTACCATGGTTACCGCTAGGACTACCTCAACCGTTGCGGATCATGAAGGAAGAGATAGACAGAATCCTCTGTAGCAACCTACTACGGGTCAAAACTTAGCTAGACCTTCAAATCCACATGGCCTTATTACGAGAGAGGTGTTTCAGAAGCTTATGCAAGAGTTGACCCAGGGCCGCTAGCAGCTTACGCAATAGATCCGTGCCAACACGAAGTTAACTAACCATCTAAACTAGGAAAGGCAAAGGAGATCTAAAAGGAACCAGGCTTCTTATTCCTCAACTGAGAGCTCTGCTTCTTTCGACTACCATTATAGATCTACCTGTATACAACTTGAAGGAAGCTATGTGCAAGTCTACGAGCATCAGTGCACTCTTAATCACGGACAAGCAGGACTTGGTCCATCTACCAGTCACCAGCTTGAGCCCTACTCCCGAGGAGGAATGGTTCCTTATCACCTCACTAATACCCAAGCTGATGCCGCCACTATTAACATGTAAGCTGACATTTGAGGCCGAATAGATCCGACCCTTTGTTAACGTAATCACACTCCCGAGCCTTACGTACCTTAAACCTGGAACCAAGGAGGCGAGGTACGGACCGTCGACGGTGCCTAGACCATCCTCGCATTGTGGAACCTGACTACACGTTGGCCCAACAGGCCCAGAATGTGCCAATACCCTATATCTCGAATATCGTCTGCCAGATGATTTGTGAGAGCCAAGGCCTCACCAATGACAAGTGGGGAATATCCCGGAGTCATGCCCCTTTCACTGATGACATCCATTGTGCAAAACCGCTTCAACGATTTAGAATGCTAACTCTGCCTGTTTATGAAGGGAACTCTGACCCTAACTAGCTCATTTTGAAGTATGAATGGTTGATGAATGCCACGGGGGCTGATGATGCGGTCAAATGCCAAAGTTTTCTAATTTCCCTAGGCGGCGCCGTGAATATGTGGTTTACTCGCCTGCCACCCCGATCTATTTCATGTTTCGACCAGTTGGCTATGAAATACGTTGAGTAGTTTCGCATGCATGTCACAAGGACTAAAGATGTTAATACCTTGTCTAGTGCCACTCAAGCTCTCGGAAAGACACTTAGAAGATACCTGAAAAGGTTCGATGCTGCTTGTGCTGAAATTAGCAATACCAATGATAATTCCATATTGATGGCACTGACTAAGAGAATCGATCCCGATTCCAAATTTGGCAACTGGTTGGCTGGGAAACCCCTGGGGTCATTGGACCGTTTCTATTCCAAGGCAGCTTAGTTCTTGAGGAGAGAGGATGTAAAATAGTTTAGGAAAAAGGATGACGCAAATCCCAGTGTGGAAGGAATCCAGAGCAGTGTCGCTGTGAAACAAACTGAGGAGAGTTCCAGAAAGGGGCAGTTAAATATGCAGGATAAGCATAATCAACAAAAAGGCGTTGAAAATTTGGGTAAGAAGCCGGTTCTGAATCGCGGACCACGGCGTAGAGCTCTTATGTTTGACACCTATACTCCTTTAAATACATCTCTAGAGAGTGTGTATTTGCAAACTTGTAATACTATCCAATATAAGAAACCTGTTCCAAAGCAAACGTTGGAGATATAGATTCAAACCGGAAATTTTTGTATATTTCACGATAGTTATGGCCACTACAAGAATGAGTGTCGTCATCTGTAGGATATTATCGAAAAGTTGATTCGAGAAGGAAAGTTAAAGCAGTTTATTCGGGCGCCGCAGGCTGGAGGTGCAGGCCCATCGAATCAAAATCAAATACCGAATCAGGTTAGAGTATAGGAACCCACGCGTACTAGTGGGAGGTTAGTGATTAACACTGTTAATGGTGGTTCTAATCCAGCAGATCGAAGTTGGAGGGAAATGGAGTCATATATCAGCTCTATTAGGCTTGCGAGCTTCGAATGTTGTAGTAACTTGGAAGATGGGGCTTCGGCCAAATAGTAGAAGACGATGACAGACGTCATCATTTTTTGAGACAGTGATGCCGACTGAATCGAAGCCCCTACCAATATTCCACTAGTCATTTCAGATCAAATAGGTCCTGCTGGGATGAAGAGGATTTTAGTGGATAGTTGTCAGTGTCGCTCGCTTTAATGGAAGTGCGACTACACCCATTGGGATGGTGGAGCTATTTGTGGAGTTGGGAGTTGGAGAATGCCGAAGAGTCCAGATGTTACAGTTTATCGTGTTGGATATCAATTCATCATACAATTATTTCTTGGGCCAACTGACCATTGTCCGAGTTGTTCAGGGAGACCAGGCTGTTGGATGAGCCTGTTACATTATCGAGCTATGGAAGGCACATCGAAAGGAGAATGGTAAGGACGTGGAGGAATCTCTCTGCGTCCATTTTGCAGAAAATTGTCAATTAACGCCTGGGCCTAGGCCTAGGCCCGGGCCCGGACACCACGGCCAATTCCTTAGAGATCTTGATCCAATAGATAACGAAAGCGAGGAGGAGGTCAAAGATAGTTAAATTTCCTAGGTAGAGCCGACGATCGATGTCTCGATCGATGTCGATGATGATTCCAGAATGATAAAGGTTGGATCTCAGTAAGCCAACAGATGGAGGAATTAGTTGAATTTCTCCGGGCAAACTTCGACGTGTATGCATGGATGCACTCTATCATTTGTTGGATCTTGCCGGACATCGCGAGCCATACATTGAATATTGATCCGCGACATGTCCCAATCAAAAAAAAGGCGTGGTATGGATCCAGAGAGATCTGCCGCCCTAAAGGAGGAGGTGGATAAACTCAAGTCGAATGGGTGTATCCGAGATGCACTATATCCACTTCCTATACTTGTCAAGAAACCTAACGGGAAATGGAGGACTTTTGTTAACTACTAAGATTTGAACAAGGCTTGCTCCAAAGACAGTTTTCCACTTCCTCAGATTGATCAACTTGTAGACTCAACAGCTGGACACAAGCTCTTATCTTTCATGGACGCATATTCCGGCTACAATCATATTCCCATGCTCCTGCCCGATCATGAACACACCAGCTTTGTCATCGACCTGGGACTCTACTACTACAAAATCATGCTGTTTGGACTCAAAAACGCTCGAGCAACTTACCAATGGCTAGTCAATCGAATTTTTGCTAACTAGATCGAAAAAACTATGGAGGTATATGTGGACGACATGCTTGTTAAGTCATGATTCTCCACCAATCATATCAAGGACCTGGAAACGGTGTTCAATATCCACCGAGAGTATAGAATGAAGCTCAACCCGTTGAAATGTCACTTTGGGGTCGCGTTTGGAAAGTTCCTTGGATTCATCGTCAATGCTCGAGGAATCGAAGCTAATCCCAAGAAGATTTGGGAAATTAGGAATCTTGAGACTCTAAGGACCACAAAGCAAGTTCAGAGCCTCAACGGGAATTTAGCAGCGCTGAGCAGGTTCATCTCAAAATCCATCGGCAAATACGTTCCCTTCTTCGAACAAATTAGGAAAGGGAAACGGAACTTTGAATGGACTACAGAGTGTGAAGGCACATTCCGAGCACTGGTTCAACACCTATCCACACCACCTATTCTGTCAAAGCCTATTGATCATGAGAGATTGTACATCTACTTGGAGGTTTTAGAAAACGCAATCAGTGTTGCTTTGATTTAGGAGAAGGATCGAAGACAACGACCAGTCTATACATCAACAAACGACTAACCGGAGCAGAGAGAAATTATCCAAAGTTGGAGAAGTTAGCTTACTATCTTTTCATTGCCTCGAGGAAGCTTCACTCGTATTTCCAGGCTCTTCCTATCATTGTCTACACCCACTAGCCATTGCGACAGGTCATTATGCGGCCTGAGACATCGGTTACTCAAGTGGAATATTATGTTGAGTCAGTTCAGTATCACTTACACATTGAGGCAAGCTATTCAAGGACAATTCCTAGCAGACTTCATCACTGAATTCACTATCCCAGAGGACTTGCTAAAAACTAGTGAATTTCCCAAATATGTCTAAAAGCTGCATACTGATGGCACATTAAATGACCGTTGCTCAGGCGCTGGAGTTGTGCTCGAGACTCTTGAAGATCGATCTATATGCTATGCTTTGAAGTTTGAATTCCATGCTACCAACAATGAGGCTGAATACGAAGCCCTACTCACCAGACTTAGGCTTGCCAGAGATTTAAGAATTATAGCTGTGGAGATTAACTGCGATTCACAATTGGTCATGTGTCATATTCGGGAGGAATACTAGGCCAGAGACTGGAGGCTGGTTACTTATCTTGCTCGAGTCTAGGAAATATTGAATCAGTCCGATTATTACGCCATTTATTGCATACCCCGAGAACACAATTAGAAGGCCGACACTTTGGCCAAACTAGCCAACAGTTGTGAAGCACAGTAAATGAGACTTGTCCTTGTTGAGACACTTACTTCTTCGAGTATGATCAGATGGAGACAGATGGGGTGCATGAAGCCACACCCAAGAAGGAGTCATGGATGACCCTATCTAGGAATTATCTCGAGCATGGAGCTTTGCCCGAGCGCAAAAGTAAGAAAAGACAAATTCTTCGAAAAGCTACACGGTTCATTATCCAGAATGGAGTCATGTATAGAAGAGGATACTCTATCCCTCTACTCCAGCATATCACCCACGATGAAATCAAACGAGTATTACATGATGTGCATGAAGGAGAATGTGGCAATCACACCCGGGGGTAAGCACTACTAAGAAAATACTCCGATATGGATATTACTGGCCAACTGTGAATCAAGACGCGTCAGATTATGCCAGGAAACGTGGGAGATGTCAGAAGCATGCTTGGATTCTAAGAGCCCACCTACTAAATAATTCAAATCATCAGTCCATATATGTCCACAATATAGGGTATCGATATATTAGGTCTCGGCCTATGGCTAAAGGTGGTGCGAAGTACGCCGTCATTGTAGTTGATTACTTTACCAAATGGGCCAAAGTCGATCCCCTTGCTACTATCATGACGAAGAAAGTGATCAATTTTGTGGTATGTAGCATTATCTGTCGATTTGGTCTCCCACATACCATCATCACTGACAACGGAGCCCAATTCGATAGTGTCGAGTTTAAGAATTATTGTTGTTGATTCCATATCCAAAAGAAGTTCTCAACAGTTGTACACCCCCAAGTGAATGGATAGGTCGAAGCTGTTAACAAAGTTATAAAGTCCATTCTGAAGAAACGATTAGAAAAATCGGGGGGCAAATGGGTAGATGAACTTCCTATGGCCCTATGGGCATATCAAACAACCCATAAGCCCACGACCGACCACGCTCCATTTTCACTTTTCTACGGCTCGGAGGCCTTTATTCCAGTCGAGTGGGAGGTGCCTTCTCATCATGTGCTTACTATGATCTAAAGATAAATGCTACATTGCTTGCCGAATATCTGAACTTATTAGATGAGAAGCGTGAAGAGGCTGATTTAATGCAGTCGCGCATCGAAGTTGAGTCACCCGATTGTACAATGCTAAGGTCCGACACCGAACCGTTGAACTTGGCGATCTCGTGCTCAAGAGAATTTACCCAGTCCCTTCATATATGAAGCGAGCTTGGGAAGGAACGCATGTTATTCAACAAAGACTTAGAGATAGGACATTCAAATTATCAACCGTCGATGGTCTCACTTTGCCAAGAGCTTGGAATAGCAAATGTCTTCATCGCTATTACACCTGACAGGCTTTGTTTGTTCATTTAGTCTGCTTTTCATTTGCAATTTGTTTATGCATTTCGAAATTTGAACTTGCAATAAGGTAACTGACTTTTCCATACTTTCTTATTTCAACAAAAAAATACAATATCTTCGAGCCAGAGTAGTGATTCTTAAAATACATCATGCGACCATCACAATGCACTAAGAGCTAAGTTCCATCCTACGGTGGGACTTACTAAAATAAGGAGTGACTGTGATACGATTGGTCATTCGCTAAGTGAAACCCAAGCTCGGGGGCAAGCTATCACACTGAAGCTAAAAAGGATAGATACACGACAATCCTCTAACTAACTCCGGCTTCCAGATTGCGAGCTGGAGTATAAATTTATGAATGTGGGCTCAAAAAGGGTGGATCCATCTGCCTAAGGACTTCGCTCGTGTTCAATTCAAGCCGCAGGAGGATGGATTTATCAGTCTAACGACCTTGCCTTCAATACTTATAAACTCGAGGAGGGTTGATTCGTCCACCTAACATCCTCGCTTGTTAACTAAGGAGGGACGTGACACGACCGTCCACGATCCAGACAAATCTATCGTTACCAGCGTGCGAATGGAATCCTAAAACTCAAAACAGATATGTCTGACCGTCTATTGACCAACTCAAAGTCCCCAAAGCACGGACTGGAGTATAAACTTCAATTAGGTGTGAATGAACACCCATAACTAACTCTAAGTCCCCAGACTGCAGATTGGAGTATAAACTCAACTGGGTGTGGCTGACCGCACGAAAAACAACTTAAGTCCCTGGAGCATGGAAATAACTTTAAACATTAAGTAGGCATGATCGACTGTCCACGTGCGAGTTCAATCCTCAGTGTGTGGGTGCGATTGTGAATAAGTGAGTGAATGTAACCCGACCACTCGAACTCATCTCTCTTTGACTTAGTTCCGGCCAAGTGAAGCTAAAAATACCGAGGGTGAAAAGCAACCACTGTCCGACCACCTCGACTCATCCTCAGGACTAGGGGCATGACTCCAGCTCCAACTACTAATCGAGGCAGTACGATGTTGAGAATAAAGTTTGGTTACGACCCGAAGCCATGACACCGGGACTTAACAACTGAACACAAGTCCGATCTTCAGACTGATGCTTTGCAAGTGTGTCGAAAGAAAACTCGAGTGATGCAACACTTAAACAAATAAACTCAAAGTTGTGCAAAGAACAAAAGGAAATTCCGTTTCATTTATCCTTTAAAAGCAAAATAGATATAAGGAGTCCATGCCAAAAAATCCTACTAGCAGGGGCCGAACCCGCATCTATACACAGCCTACAAGAACGAAAAGAAAGCTCCTAACTATCTGCCAAAAAAGGGATGCCAAGATTCATGCCTACTCCTTGGGTTTCTTCTACTTTGGCGTCGACCCACTGGAGCTGCCACTATGATGCCGCTTCGAGCTTTTTCCTTTACTAGGCATGTCCCCGGCTAGGGAAGTATCGTGGTCTCCTCCTCCGAACTCTGTGGAATTGTGATGCTTTTAGAGTGCATGGTCTGAGGGGGAGGGGCACTTTCCATGTGAGAAGATATGAAGGGAACCCCAGTAGTGATTATCGTATAACCCGAAGAGATCATGATTAAAGGGGCCGGGCCAGGTCCTACAATTCCACCTCCTATGATGCTACCCATTGTTGTGCTCGCCATCTCAGCGCTAATTTCTTCCACTATTGCATCATCTTGAGCTTCTTGAGTATCAAGCAGGACGATGGCAGTTGGAGCCGAAGAGCTGGCTACGAACACACTTCCACACGTAATAATTGGCAAGTCATAAAGTGGATCATTGTGGGTGCCGAGGAGCTCATCCACCATTTACTCATTAAAGGTGAAAGCGCTGACATCAACTTCCCCGACCATAGTAGTTGCAGTGGTCGTCGTCACCTCCGTTACGATAGCCTCCTGCTCTTCGTTTTGTTCTTGGGTTGCAGAGGGCATGGTCGGTGCTACTTTTATAACCGGATAGAGATAAGAGAAAAATATTAGAAATTTACTTTGATAGTACTCCATACTTTGAATGAGTTCGAGAAGTGTTCAGAATACCTTCCTTAGGTTGGCTCGCGGTGGGAGCCGAGGTTCCTCTGTACACGTGCTCGTGTGCCAAAGATAGTTATGAGTGATCCGGATCATAATTCGGCATAGGTAGAGGATGAACAGCAGGAGTGGATTTTGGATGGGTTGGTACAGGGATCTCAGAGCTTATACTGTGATGCTTAACGCCAAAGCCCTCTCCAACCTCCAAGTGCTGAGTAGTGAGCTTCTCTTTCTCAAATGCGACTGTAGTGTCGTGAAGGATCCTCTTCTCTTCCTCGTTCAACACTCAGTTTTCCAGTTCGAATTCATCGAGGGATTCGGTACGATGCTCTACCTTCTTATCAGCCAAAAAAGGCACCATGTGCTATGTAGGAGAGTTGGATAATCATCGAGCCAGCTCAAATCACAATATTTCAGGACATTGACATTATAGGTGACTAAAAGATCATCAATATCCCTTTCAAATTTGGCCTCCGCTACCCTGGCCTCAAACTCAACCCTAGCCTCGGCCTCTTGAGATTTAAACTTCACCGCATCCCTCTCGTTTCGAGCCTCCACAGTTTGATTGCAAGCATCTTGGACAATTTTGTTAGCCTCATCTTTCTCCTTAACGACTTCCTCATATTTGGCTTTAAGCTCTGCCAGCTCTTGGAATGCCTTGTCTTTTTCTGTAGTAATTAGCGTTCCTATGTCCTATAGCATCCACCAATTTTAAGTGCTCTTGTCACATCTGCTCCATTTTCCTGTTGGCCTCATCGACCTGTTTCAAGGTTTCTGTCTCAGAATTCCTCAAACTATCATTCTCTCCAGTAAGCACTGTGACGATCCAATCCTTCTGGGTGATAGTTTCTTGAAACTCTTCAATTTTTCTTGGACCGCTCGAACGCCACAACCGAGGCCTTCTCAACGGTTTTCTTCCACTTTGGGTATTGGCCAAAAGCATGATAGACATGATCATGAATGACTATTTTGCTCCATTTTGAAGCACCATCAAATTTGGAGGAAAATGAAAGCCGCCGAAGCATATGTTCGAAAACACTTTTTCCAATTGGGTAAACCGAGCGGCTCCCTCACTCGATAACCACTGAAGTAGCTGCAATAGAGGTATCCACCTTAGTCGTACGATGTTGTTCGTCAGGTCTTGGAGCTACTAGAGGCGTTGTTTGGCACGAAGTTGCAACAGTTTGTGTCCCCGGACTGGGAGGTGGCAATGAAACGCTGGGTGGAGGAGAACGTGATTAGGAGCGGCGTCTATCTCGCCTCTCTCTTCCCTTTCTCTTTCTCGTTCCCTCTCCCATTATCTAGCTCTCTCTATCGTAATAATCCCTCTCTTTACTAGAGTGGCGGCGTTCATTGTCAGAATCACACCTACGAGATTCCTTATAAGAACTGGAAGATTCGCGTGCAGCGTGGAGACTACTAAGCATAGACGGTTTCTTCGACATCGAATCTGTAAAATTAAAAGAAAGGCAAAGTTAGTTATCTTCAAAGATTGGACAACTCGTAAATATTGAGCGTGTGGTGTCGTAAAGTGTATGCACGTATGTGTTAACCCTGACCAACCTGTTGTATCGGCTATACTCGAAGGAGTTGCCTTGCCTAAATCCTAAGCGCTTTGAAGCCCTTCTAATCCGGTATCTTGTTGGAGCGACGTATAATCCAGGATTGGAATACCTATAGGTCTTTCAAAGGGGTTCTCCATATGTGAGGAAGGATCGTCTGAAATTATGACACCGGCAGTTGGAAGAGACATAACTATGGATTTCCGTCTCATAGATTTGCGAAGTTTGTAAGCAACCGACTTGCCTTTCCTTATCCTTTTGGAATGTCGAGGACTATCTAGAGGCCCGACTATGGATTTATCTTTGATGGGCGTATCCTCTTCACCACCCTGATCAGTGATTACAGTTCCGGGTGCTCTTCGTCTAGCTTGACTTGCTAGAGCTGCCGTGAGAGATCCTTCAGGCCTTATGCTCTGATCTCCACCAATCAGCCCAAAGGCCTATAGATTTTCATCCATAAGCACCGCTTCGATCTCTATAAACTCCCCTAGCACATTCTGAAGGATCCTAATAATTTCCCTAAATTGATCACCTTCAATTGAACAATTGAAGTTGTAAAGAGGAAGTAACATTAAGATCGGTATCAACGAGATTAACCAATTAGTCGCTGGAGGAATTGAAACATTTACGCCTAACTAGCCATTGTCTAGCGAATCTTGGCAGGCACCAAAAGTAGAACCACTCAGTTTGGAAGTAGCTAAGTTTAGTCCAAGTTCTAACCACAATTTGATAGTTTATGGCTCCCTCTATGAATGTAAAAGAGGGATTATCTCTCCGACTCTTTACAATGAACAAGAATCTGACTTCCTCTAGAGTCGGGGGGCAGAAAAGTTGCTCCATGAAGATGATGAATAGGTCGTTCAGTAAAGGGTACCCGTTCGGATGAAATTGTGATGGGGCAATCCCTAAATAAGATAACACCTCCCGATTTACTGATTGAATGGTGGGAGTGTCTCGGTTGTGCAAGAAAATGGATTGAAAGCGGTATAACATTCTGGAGGAGTATGCAACATATCGCTTGGCCCAGGTAGCAGTACATAATTCAACGATATCTCGTGTTTTAAGCAAATCCTTCATAACATTGCTTTGGAAATATTGGACGGAACCGAGTCTTGTGGATTCCCAATGAAAGCTGCTACTAATAGCTCGTCCGGAGCAGGAATTATAACTTCGACAGCAATAGTCCGCATCTCTATTATCGGGAGAGGTGGACTTTGAGCCTCCTGTTGCTGTGAACTCTTGGGTTCCATAGCTAGTCAACTTATCAAAAATCACGGTTAGATGACAATAATCCTATGTTTTCCCAAGCGTGAGTGCTTGCACGTGCTGTGTAGTGAAGTGTTATGAGTTAAAAAAAATTCTATGAAGATTAGCAAAGTGTTTGTATGACGAGACTTCAAAATTCAACTGAAGTGACCGTCATCACTGACTATCCCAACCGTTCCATCCAAGATCTGGAGATCGGTCCAAATTAATATTCACTAAATGTTATTAGTTATAATTCCATCGATGAGCTTCGAAAGGCAGTTAAATATACAATGGAACATTTAGGTCAAATTATGCAAGACAGAAGCTCGTTGGAGTCATATGTTTAAATGTAAAACAGAATTCAAGTTCGTCGAGGTTCAACTCGGATCGATCAACAAAAACTCTAATTCATATTAGTCGAGGAGGCTGTTCGTATACATCAAATCTACAAGTTCATATCAGTCATAAAGAGTGCATTCGTATCGATCCCCTAACAAGCAATATGTATTGATCTAGTATGTTCAAATTCATAAGATCAAGTGCGACACCTTCTTATCGATCACCTCGAATCGATACGAAACCCTGCATCCATTGACACGAAGATCTCCACTTCTTCATTACGAAATCCGATCACTTGGATTGATATGAATGCCTTCAAACTGGATCAATACGACCAACCTTTCCTCCTCCATCGATACGAAGCAGAAATCAAACCATCCCTCCATAAGAACTTCATATCCCAAGCTCCATCTTCTCCAAAAGCTTCGAAGGAACCGGCTCTTCGACCCTCAACCTCACTCCGGTCATCTACGGCAACAAATTCACTGGAATCATTCACGAACGCATATAAAATGGCATGAATATTCAAATATCATCATTCTATATTGGTTCTTTGTCGATTAGTTACCTAGTTTAAGAAAATGATTCAAGGAGTTAATGGGTTGATTAGGTTCGAAAACGAGGGATTTCTTTTTTCTAGCAGAGCGATACGAAGATGAGGATGAAGAAAGGAAGCAAGAAAGTGAAAACTTTGTAAGTACCAAACCTTTATATACCTAGGGAGTGACTGTTCGTCTCCCAATCATCACTACTGGTCAAAACAGTCGCCAAGGAGATCGATATGAGTAGGCTATTTCGTATCCATCGAATGACGTAGGTGAAGCAAATGCAATTCAAGTCATTCGTATCCATCACCCTGAGGTCCATAATTACTCGTATCCATCGATATGAAGTGCGTAAAAAAAACTCTCAACCAATTCATGTCAACCACTACCAATACGAATGCAGTTCTTCAACTTTTCAGGTTGGTCCAAAAGAGGATCGATAAGAAGAGATTCACTAAAAACAACCATCAAGCATTGTCACAACTTGAATTTCACATCGATACGAGAGAGGATTGATACGGGATTCGATACAAGAAAAGTGGGAACGACTCGTGAATGTATGAACATTAACAGGAGTCAGGTTAACATGCATATATGTGTGTAATGAATTAGCATTCAACTTTCAAAATTCACAGGAATTGAATGCTCACCTAGTGATAATTATAGAAATGAACAATAGATCTCGGGCGCTCAGCACTCTGTTACAGCAGTGCACAGTACAATCATTGGCAGTCAACGGTTCAACATTTATATTACCGAGAAACAATTAAAGGCTACATCTTTTGACGAAAAGACAACAACCATACATCAAATCAGATAGAAATTTTCTTATAAAAGATTGTAACTTTTCAAAGCACATCATGTTCACACAGGACGTACTTTGGGGGAAAGGTGTTATCCCACCTTGTGGCAAGACCGTGATGCCAAGGACTTGTTCGAAAACCAAAGACGGTTCGCCCTAAAGATCGGTTATACGCAGGTTCACTATGGAAACATTAAAATTTTCCTGTGCCCACATCAACCTACGATCGACATGGCATGACAAGAAAAGCTACGGAAGCCAGCGTCTCAGATTTCAAGTCAATTAGAGTTCGTATGCACGAGTTATGGACCCTTCAAATTTCACGTGAAGGATGTTGAGTTCGTATGCATCAGGCTGGCAATTATCGACTTCGTACCCATTTGAGCAAACAAGTGGATCGCATCCATAGGAAAGAGAAAAACTTATCCGTGTCATGGCCAAGCAGCGCTCTCGTTTGTATTCCTGGAGAAGGCATTGAGTTCTTATCCATCAGTTCAGCAACCACCTCCTTCGTATCCACTTCATTCGAATCCATCCAGATAACCTTACTCGTGTCCTTACGATGTCGTATCCATCCATCCATCAAGTTTCTTTGGTCCGTATCCATCAAAGTAATGAGGTCTTGTTCATACTGATCACTTACTCGATCGATACGAGTAAGAGATCCAAGCAACGTTACGAATAATACATGCAATGGTTGGTACAAGATGCATGAACACATAGCGATACGAATTAGCATAAGGGGCAACGATACAAACAAGAAACATGCTAGTGGTAGACTCGGTCACTTGGTATGAAAAGTGGATCGATCTTGGAAAATAGCACGTTGTCAATGACCATCACGTGCCTAGAGGCAATACGAATAGGATCAACTCGAATAGAAGCGATGCGAGCTTGGCTAAACATTGCAAATCCAAACATGCATCGATTATAACTCAAAATCTACAAGTCCAAATACCACCAAATTTTCATAGAAGCTTGCGTACAACCTTAAGAATGTACCTCATCGGTTCCATCCAAAAAGGGCCAATTCTTTATCGATACAAATTAGACATGTATCGCTCTGATATCGAGTCGAAATCACCTGAACTCGATCCTATAGGCCTACCCACACGAGAGAAGAAGTCTTCTGAGATCTGGGAAAGTATGAGCTGCCTAGGCTTGTAAATAGTGTTCCTAGACCTACAGAAAACGGACTTTTTGACTTCTCTACGTCAATACTCTGTCGAAATTTCTATCATACTTTTATTGTACTATTGTAATATACTTGTAACCAGCAAGTTATAATCAATAAACTTCAATCATTTCATAGTGGACGTAGGTCATACACCGAACCATTCTAAGATTGTGTGTTTATGTACTTTTTCTTATCTATTGATTGGTGTGTTTGTTAGATCTGCCTCATTTTACATTTACCTTCTTCATTTTATCTCTTCAAACACATCCGAAGAGTGTTGTGCCCAATTTTGGTACAAATGCATGTTATGAGTGTTGCACTAATTCACAAAGAGAATCAGATCCAAAGATTGGTCTATTATTTTAGCAAACGATTAGTAGGAGCTAAATGGAATTATCATAAGATAGAGAAATTAGGATTACTTGTTGATTGCTTCATGAAAGCTCCATCCCTATTTTCAAGCTCGTCCCATCAATGTTTATGCCGACCAGCTGTTACGATAGGTCCAACAACAACTTGAGACATTTGGGAGGTTACTCAAGTGGAACATCGAACTGAGCCAATTCGACATCACTTATCTTCCTTGGAGAGCTATCCGGGGACAAGCACTGGCAAACTTTATAGTATAATTCACTGCATAAGATGATCCCCCAGAGAGCAGTGGAGTATGTGGATGAAGCATCCAACGATCATTGTTCTGCAGCCGGAATCGTGATAGTAACTCTAGAAGATCGATTAATTTGATACACTTTGAAGCTTAACTTCCCTGCAATAAACAATGAAGTTGAGTATGAAGCTCTGATTACTGGACTCAAACTTGCTAGAGAAACGAAAATAAAATCTCTCGAAATCTTTTGCAATACACAGTTGGTTGTATACCAAGTCAAGGGATATTACCAAGCTAAAGGACAACGACTTGCCCCCATACCTTACCTAAGTCCAAGATCTATGGACCGGCTTTTAGTATTATGACATCACGCACATTCCTCAAGATCAAAACAAAGAGGCTAACTCATTAGCAAAGTTTAATAGCATTATGGATGCATAATAGATGGGCTTGGTTCCAGCCAAAGTACTAGGCGCTTTGGGCAAAAACCAAATGGAAATCGACTAGGTACTAGAGACGGAGCCGGAGAATGAGTCTTGGATGACTCCGATTAAAGACTATTTGTAGGATCGATGTCTTCCAAAGAGGGGTGAATATGGTGATAATATTAATTATAAAAATTTAATGCGAAAATATATAAAATAATCGCAGCGATAATCATAGGAGAATAATAGCAACACACATAATAGCAGAATATAAAAAGCAGAAATAGAACAATAAAGATTTACCCAGTTTCGAAAAAACCCTACCTATGTGCTGCCCTCGAGGTTTCTACTAGAAATTAAGTAGTCAAACGCTTATACACATAAATTCGCAACACCCGCTATCGACTAACCTAACTCTACGTTCAAAACCCTACCACAACTCAGCCACTGAGTTGTGAGTTCTCGAACTACATCACCGTAGTTCTTTCCCTAGTCGCACGATTAGAATTTACAAAAGTTTAAAAGAAAAATTCAAATTTAAAAACAATTTAAAAAAAACTCTAATTTTAAAAATAAAGCCCAAAAGATATTAAAAGCCGGCCCAAATAAAAAAAAATTGAATAAAGAATTTTCCCTTTCTACTTTTATTTATGTCGGCATGTATTCTACTTTGTGAAAAATTGCTCATTCGTTCCTCTGTGAAAAATTAGGGCTTTTGTAATATGAAGATTCCGACTTTGTAGATTGATATACTATTGAACTTCAATTCATGCTTCTTCGATCTTGTTCATTGCTCAGCTTCGGCTGCTTCAAAAATTTGGCGAGCATATATACTTGGTTAAAAAATTGGTACATGATGTTCCTTTTCAATTTCAATTACACTCGACTTTTGATTCGAGTTACTGAATTGATTTTGATTTAAGAGTATACACTAATATTTTTCTTGAACTCGAATGTCCTTTCACGCCGTGTGCTTCTATATGCATTGTTCGGTTCAATAACCCTTTGCTCTATGACTTGAATACTGTCACTACTCACTGGACCTGGTTATAGGTGCACTATATATATTTGTATGTATGTATGTATGTATGTATGTATATGTGTGTGTTTGCATATGTATATATGTATGCTTGTTGTACTGTGTCTTTTTGAGATCTGACCATGCTTCATTGTATATGCATTTTGTAACTGAGTCTGTCGAATTACATTTTGGTTTCACTTGAATCTGGTTTGTAGCCTCTTTTCCATACTGCTATGTTATATTGTGTTGTGTCTGGTCTTCGCCATTTCATTTGTCTACACAGTCACTTTGTTGCACTATACATTCCAGTGTGCCTTTGTTTGAGTCCGCACTTGCTCATTCGAGCTGCTATCTTCACTGCAACCATATTGTCACTCTTTTTGCCAGCCCATTTTCTTGTTCACTGTTTGTTTGATGATGACAAATGTTGGAATCTTTACTTGTTGCATTTGAAACTGTACTGCCCTGGTCTTGTTCCTTTAGTACACATGTGCTGGCTCCTGTATACTTTGTGGATCACCATTCACCGTTTCACTGCTTATATCATTCATGCTTTAAAATTTTGTGCCTGCGACATATGAGCATGTTAAACTGTGCTGAGTAATGGCTTGTTCAATCTGGTAGCTGCAATTTGGTTGGTTGCACACTGGTTGCATATGAATATGAATACTTGTGTGTTCTTGTATTTTGCACTGTGCATCTCCATCATGTTATAGCCGAAACTCTGAACTATTACATATATGCACTTGACCATGGTTTCATATGGTTTTGAATTTTTGTTCATCATGTAGTCTGCTTTGAGTTTGTTGACAGACTGATTTTTGTATTCATTCAAAGTTTTGTTGACATGGTGTTTCTCGACTGCTTGTTGCTGTAGCATATTTATGTATACATGTTGCTCCTCACTTGTCATTGTAGTATTAGTTGCATTGTAGTCTGGTTACATGAAGTCATGCGTATTTGATTTGTGATGATTTACTTGTATTTCCATATGCTTGTTGCTGCTTTGTACATGCTTCGATTTGAGCTTGCACTTTGTAGTCTGTAGCTTGTATGGCCTTCTTTAGGCGCTGTTCACCACTTTGAGTATTGATTCATTGTTGATTTTGGAGTTGACCAATTTGAACTGCCTTCGTGTGTACATTGCTGAAATTTTTGGTCGAGGCTTAATCCAGTCATTAAACACTTGACCATTCTGTTTTTTTTTGTATTGCGCCTGAGTTGAATTTAGCATTGGCTCTAGTTTGACCTTGTGCTTGTACTGTGACTTTATTTGTATTACACTTGAATATTTGTACTTGAGTTGAATCCTGCTTTTTATTGGGTTGAACTTGTGCTCACTTGTCCCTACAGTTTTATCAAGTGTATAGCAGTGTGCATGGCCTTGTGGCAAGTACAGTGATACACTATGCATGTCAAAAGCTGTTCGCGTATGATGAATTTAAATTTAAATGATGACGAACAACCCAAATAACCGAGGCAAATACTATTTTCAAAACACATTTTGTTTTACACTGCAGAAAAATAATTCTTTTTCAATTTTACCGCATCAGTGTTTAATATGCAGATAACTCAGATGCTGGATTCAGGCTGGATTTCGGTTGGAATAAAGTCGAAGATAAAATACGAGTGAATGAGTGATATGTAGGGAGGTGAAAATGTAAATTAAAACTTGTGATGTAATCGAAAATATATTGTAATCAAAATTTGTAATCAAAAATTTCATTTATGTAGTGAGAGCTCAAATTTGTACTATTCATAATTGTAATAAAATATTTGTTTGAATAAAATATTTATTTGAATTTAAATTCCATGTTATTTATTTTATTCAGAAATATTTATTTAATTATGTGAAAAATAAAATTGTACATCATGAAATACATTTAATTGAATATATATATATATATATGTTTATTATCATCAAACAAAAATCATATACTAGCATATTCAACACTATTTGCTATAGGAAGTCCTTCCCGAGCGAAGGAATGAAAGACGAAAAGTCCTTTGCAAAGCTTCACGATGTATCATTCATGAAGGAGTCATGTATAGATAGGGTTTTCTATTCTCATGCTCTGGTGTATCGCTTATGATGAAATAAAGTGAGTCCGAAAGATAGTTCACGATGGGGAATGCGGCGATCATGCTTGGAGGGATGACCCTAGCAAAGAACATACTCCATTATGGGTATTATTAGTCGATTTTCAACAAGATGATGCTGATTATGCTAGGCAATGTGACAAGTGACAGATGTATGCCAAAGTTCTTAGAGCTCCATTGATAGAAATATCATAAACAGTCAGTCCATGACCGTTTGCCACATGGGGCATATATATTATCGATTCCTTACCAATCTCAAAAGGTGGTGTCGAAGTACGTCATCATAGCCATTGATTACTTCACTAAATGGGATGAAGAAGAATCTTTAACCCGATCATGACAAAGAAGGTAATCAACTTCATTGTACGAAACATCATCTGTAGTTTTGACCTTCCACGAACCATTACAACTGATATGGAACCCAATTCGACAGTGCTGAATTCAAAGACTTCTGTCATCGGCATCATATTAAGAAGAGCATTTGGAAAAGGCTAGAGACAAGTGGGTGGATGAACTCCCAACAGCAGTATGGGCTTACAGAACCACCCAAAATTCCACTATTGGCTATACTCTTGGGTGTGATTCGACCACCTACCAATTAACTCTTATCCTAAAAGTGTGGATATAAGTATAAAAAATTAGATGAGTGTGGCTCGACCACTTATTATTCCACAAACTCCGACATGAAATTGACAGGCGGTAAACACGTCAAGGATGGAGTTCGACCATCCACTACCTAACTCCACTGATCCGAGACCGAGGAAGGAGTATAATTACTCAAACCGCTGAATCCGATAATGTAACACTAGGGCTCGAGCCTCGTGTTTGGTATGACTCAGGGCCATAACTACAAGGAGGCCTTGAGATAGAATTAATGGATGCTAGTTCGAATTAACGAGCAATGAATCACAAGTACATTGAATGAAAAAGTAATAGCTCGACTACTTAGAAAAAATTCACATAAGAGTTCGAAAGAAAATAGAGAACTTTTATTTGCATAATAAACTTCAAAATTGTGATACAAGTTTATTCAATAGCGGGGTCGTACCTGCATAATCACGACCAACAAAAAGAGAGAAATAGCTACACAAGCTATATAAAAACTAAGCCGAAGTCATGGCTATCTCCTCTTCCTTTTTTCTCTTTTGGATTTTTTAGGAATGGCGCCACCAAAATATCTGATTGTTCTTCTTTTCGATCCTCTGTCGTCCTCGGTAGGAGAGATCTCAAAGGTTAGGGGAAGTGCTTCAGGAGCCGACCGCCGGGTGGAATGACTTGAAGTGGGACGAGATTTGGATCGTTGATGTCCATGTCAGCAGGTTCTGCATTAGCTTTCTTCTTTAGCAACTCCTCTCTCTCGATGCATCTTTTAAGCTAAGCTCATCGGTATGTTCGGCAGCGCCAGTGATTCCGACGTCAACTGATTCATCTGGCAACAGTGGGTCATTGGTTTTTTCATCATCAAGCGCTTCAATAATTTGAGCGTCGGGTCCTGGAATGTTGGTGGTCGCCGTAATTTAGTACATGTGGATTGTTGCTCCATGACGGCACCGCTCCTGGAGCATGGCTGGGAACTGAAAGACTTGTAGATTCATGAAATCTAGAAGATAAGCCTATGATTATTAGGCATGAGGAACAAAATCTCTCGAATAATGTAGAACAAATTGGGATACTTATGTCCGGCTCACTCTCAGTTGTCGCCGAAGTGTACCCCTGTAGAATGGAAGTCAGTACCTTTGATTGATAACCAGATCTGTCTGAATCATAGCTCAAATCATATTTTGGGCCAAAAGAATCTAATGCTCAGATTGTTTAAAGCCAAGGAGGACCTTTGGGAACGGACAGACTCAGCAATGTTTTTCCATTTTTCGAAGGGTGCTAGAATATCAAAGTATCGGAGTCCTGCAACAACAAGGTCTAAAGGTCCATCCCTGTGAAGAATCTTCCGTACCAGCTTTTCTTCGTCTACATCCGCTTCACCCAGGGCTTTCTTCTTTACATCAACAATGCATTCCCAAGCCTCGGTGAGTAATTCAAGATAACCTCCACCAAGGAAACTCAGATCACGATGACATTAGACATTAGCATTATATTCAACGATCAGAGGATCGAACAAGTCCTTAATTTCATTTCAAATAGTTTCTTTGGCATCTTATAAACAGGCCTCGATTTGCTTTCTAACCTCATTGTGGCCGGCTTCTCTTGCCTCTTCGTTGAGGACTTCGATTTAAGCAAGTTGCTTATTAAGCTTAAATTTCCATCCCCAGGCTTCGATGGCCTCTTTGCAATATCTTTAAGGATCCTTATGGGATTCGAATTTCTCTTCCATTTCTTTTTTAAGGAGTTCTTCAAGTTCCTCAATGCGGCGGGCCAGAATATTTTTCTCCTTTTGTAGTGTAACTTTTTCCAAAGAAAGCACACCGTTGCAGTGGAGGGCAGCATCTTGTTCCTTTTTACGCGCCGCTTCTACATGACTAACCGCCTTAGATGTTTCTTTGGCATTCTTTTCTGCCATGGTTTGCTTCATTGTCAACTCTAAGATCTCATTGTCTTAATGTTTAATTATTTCTTTATCATGATCACCTCTAGTTTTAGATGATCGATTTCGCGTTGTTTCTCGATGGACACTTCAAATATATTTTTGGCTAGATGTTGGAATACTTTGTGTTGCACAAAAGTGCCATTAATGCATGCAAGGGAACTTGCTTTAGCATTCCATGGAATAGTACGAATGGAAGGAAGGAATTAAGCCTATTAAACATATCTTTGGGAAATTGACCATAAGTTCAGTTATTTATTTTACCATAGAAACTTCAGGAGCTGAAGTGGGCAAAGCTGGATTGGAAGAAACAATTAGGCGTTTGCTTGGCCTACAATTATGGGACCGTTTGGAACTAGATAAACCAGAATATTACTCTAACGACACAGCAATTTGAAGAGCATGGAAAGAAATCTGATCGTCACTATGTACAGGAAGATCGGGCTAAACTTCCTGATGAGACAATTGAGAGTGGGACTTATGTTTGGAAGATGAAGACTCGTCAACTGTCCTCTCTCTCTACGCCTTCCTGATTCTGAACCATGACCGGATTCGTACTGAATTGAAGAGGCCCTTAACTATCAAAGGCATGGGATTTAGACATTGCACCTGCAAACCAAACAAGAATTTATAAGTGACCATTGAATAAAAGGTAGAAAAAAATCGTGTAGTGAAAGTGCATGTGATTGTAAGTGTCCTAGCGTCCCCCCGATGGATCAATTGCTGCAGCCTTGCCCATAGGAGTTTTCTCCCCTTTTCTAGTGGATGGAATGTCATCACTACTCTTGGTGGGAGAATTAAGCCTCCAATACTTATGTTGGGAAAATCATAAGTCATGATATCATTATGGATCGGGAGATTCGAGAACCCTTCCATCGAACTTTCTAGATGTTGGGAACAAGACTCTTCAAGTAAGGTGGTGATAAACTATGACTCTTTAGCATATTTTCTCATGTAGAGTTTATATGCAAGTTTCTTTCCTCTCTTTGTTGGCCTGTGAGATTACACGCCTTGTGATGGTTCGACCACAGGCGCATTGCCTGGGCATGCATCAGCGCCACCGGCTTGCTGATTTTGACACCTTTAATTTCACCCTCTTCGGCATTGTCTTGAGTCCCCTCAAATGGCAGTAACAGGACAATTAGCGTCGCCGTCTTATTACGCCACATTTCTTAGTGGTGCAGCGCTTCTTGGAAGCCCAAGGCCACGACCTTGTTCTAGCAGCCCAAACAAAGATAACCATTCGTCGGTTACAAGAGATCTGATGTCCCTGCCTTGATGTAAGGTGGCCCGAATTACAGAAACCGCCCTAAAGAAGCTTTCACCTTTCAGGCGTAGAGGAACACCTATGAATTTTCAAAATATAAGTTAGTTTGTGATATGACCTGAACTAAAGAATACGAGAATAAAGTGAAGCAACCCTTACGTCCTTCCATTGCCTCGCAAAGCTAAACGGACAATGAACGAAAAAACATTAATGTTAGAAGATGCTAAGCTAGTTCCAAATGCTAGTTAGAACTTGAAAATTGGGCGAAGGCTCGACAAAAGTGTAAGGAAGGCTTCCTGGCTATCATTTGAAATTGCAAATGACTTGATGTCCTTAGGAGATGGCGGGCAGAACAAAACATCTATAAAAGTAAGATGGTACCATAGAGGAAAGCATAGCTGTTTAGGTGCAGCAGGACATGAGTCATTCCTAAATAATTTACCATTCCATGGATTAATGAATTGAAAGGCTGCATGCATTCAGGCTAGCACATCTATTCAGGTGTAGCTGAGCTGAAGCTCTTTCTAAATCATTTAGCATTTCATGGATGAAAGAATTTAAATGTGGCACGCATCTGGCCCATCACGTGAATTTATTGCATGCTGTATATCCCTCAAGGGGAAAATGAACCGCATCATTCACTGAGGGGACCTGAACATCCTCAAGTGGAATCCAATGTTTAGAGCATGGTCTATGAAGAGCGGCCTCGTTAATTCTGAAGGCTTGGTAATCCGTTGGGTTATCTAGAAATATAGCACCTTTTACAACGTAGAGGTTAGGCCATATATCTTCCGTCGGAAGGATGGGAACATTAGAGAAAAGGTTGGTCGATGGGCCATAAAACTCCAGTTGCTCAAACTGACGATCATGGGAGAGTCTGCTAGAAAAAGTTGGGGAACTTGACTCGACTTAGGGATTGCTAAGTTGGGAAGGTTGACCAGAAGGCGTTGCAGCTAAACACTCTGAACTTCTGGAGCCCATATCAACTAAACTCAATAGATAATCAAGATTAGAGAATTTTACCTGTCCCCCCATGCTAAGTGTAAGCTAGTGTGGTGCAGTGTTGTGAAGTGTAGAGATAAACAGTTCAAAATTAAAAGCACGAGACTTTGGATTCTGATCAGAGTGATCGTCATCGCTGACCTTCTCAACTTGCACTTAGATTGATCGGTTGTGCGAGCCTTGGGATCGAGAATCGGCATGTCAAAGTGTGAAGTCCATAATTAAATTCTATATGTTAAGTTTTAGTTCATGTTTTAAGTCCCAAGCTTGGTCGTTCAATCTCGAGTTCGATAGGTTGGTCATGTTGTTCATTGGGATGAGATTGGTTCTAATTCTTCAAACAAGTGAATATGGATTGGTTTTAGGTTCAATTCAAAGCTTAGAATCAGCTAAGCACAAATAGTCGATCCCTATTTCTACCGATCCCTATTTATGCAAAACAACTAATCCTTATTTATGCAAGACAGATCCCTATTATAAGGCCTACAGCCGACCCCTATTACAAAGTAGAATAACTGATCCCACTATCTAAACTGTTTATGCCAATCCCTTTCCATGATAACAACCGATCCCTCCATCCACAACACAACTCTGTTGATCCCTCTACTTTGCCACATTTACACTTCCCCAATAGTGACCAGTTGATCCCTCTACTTAGCAACGCAACCAACTCCTATGCCTAGCCAAACTGTAACGACCCAATATTTTCAACCATTCGCATCCGCACATGTCGGACTTGAATTGTTCAAAATACTGCGTTGTAGAATAAATTTAGCAAACTCAGAATATACAGTAAATAAATCACAGAATCACATTCACAGATATCAGAATCTCGCAGCGGAAATTAAAATTTAGTGGTTCATGAAGCCACTGATACATCTTTAACAAAACAGGAATTTCATTGTTTATAATCCTCAATACAATTTTAAAACATAAATAGAGATAGAGTCTTCAAAGTCTGGGATTCCAGAAAAGATAAAGACTGAAACAAACTTCCAGCAGCACGAATGGTCTACGGAATGTCCTAGCTCCGGAGAGGAAACTGAAGCTGCAACTCAGGCTGACCCGAGCGTAAAATAAAACAAACACTCGAGTCAGGACATACATACTTATATGATGTAAGCTAAATCAAGTGTACTGTAATATAGAGCAAGTAACTTAAAGGATGCTTGGGACCGCCCATCCTCTAAGGATCCGTCAAACTATTTACTATGTAATATATTGCGCTATTATAATAGTGTCTATTTATAAAATAAACATACTTTTTTCTTAGCATTAAGGGGTTACCCATATAGCCCTTAACACGTAATAGTCCCAGTAGTCCATCCAATATCATAGCCCCTCCTGATCGGGAAGCCACCAGAGGATACCACACGGGCTACGGGAGAAATCCAAACTCGTACAAGGCTCGATATGGTAGGTGACACGGCACAACTAGGCAATGCCAGGGTAGATATACCAATTACGCTTCCGGACCGATGGTAACGCGAAGCCGCAGCAACCGCCCACCTCGAACAACACTCCCAAATCAAGGGTGCACCCAAACAATCACATAAGCAATAGAATGGTATACGAAGAAGTGCGTTCGATCAGAGGAGCTACCTCATTAATCCGTCAATCGCTCCTGTTTTAGCCACCTTAAGCCAACTCACGGGAGTCGGGTCCACGTATTACCTTTCAAGAAACCGTCACCACCATCCTACTTCATTCTGGAATCTCCACCGCGTACACGGTTAGTCAAAGTGGTTTTCGGTATCGACAGAGAGTATGTCCATATCCGATCCCGGTCTCTTTGCCAACCCATCGTTATTATAACCCGTGGTTATAGTTTTGAAAAATGGTATTTATCTTTTCAAATCAAATATATATTTCAAATACCTTCAATATCAATCCTTGATTAAAACTTATAGTTTGAAAATGGTATTTATATTTTCAAATCAAATATATATTTCAAATACCTTCAATATCAATCCTTGATTAAACATCTCTTTTGATAATATACCATTTCAAATCATTTAATTAAATTTGGAATTTTAAAAAAAAATAGAAATCAATTTCTCCCTTTAAACCCACCCAAAATCAATTTCTAAATTCTTTTATTTATTACATATTTAAATTCCAAAAATCTTAACTTATTCCCAAAATAAATTTTCATAAATTTTCTAAATAAATCAAATTTCAATTTCTACAGCACTTATGAAATGCTATCTAAAGTTATGGGTTTAAAATGGTCCAATTTTAAAAGACAGCATTTAAATGCTGTAGTAGACTTTTAACTTAAAACCTATTTTCAAATATAACTTATTATTTATTTAAATCTTTACCCTTCAAAAATCCAGAATTTCTAAAACAAGTTATATTCCAAAATTTTAATTCAACATTCATTTATTTAACCCTTTTTAAATCATTATAAATCCTTTATATAATTTAAACCAAATTATCATCAATTTCTAAATTTAAATGATTTAAAAATAATTTCAGAAAATATTATATAAACCACGGGCCTGTATAAGATTTTCTAGCCTAGGTCAAGTGGAACGGATTTATATCATTTCAATCCGATATTTACACAACTCCGGGTTTTATCATTTCGAACCCGCAATCCCAAGATAATTTACAGCAGTTAACAGAACAAGTGAGCAATAATAATCAATTTGGCCTATCATTTCAGCCCATAACAATTTAAATTTAACAGGGAACTTGCAGTGGTGATTTAAGCAGTAAATAAACATTTATAATATAACTGCAGAAATAATACAACAGATACATAACTGATGAGGTGTCAAATTAAATGGGGTTTAACATTCTACGTTATACTGCAGACAGATAATAACGGAATAAAATTTTACACATACACTTGCAATAATTTACCAAAATATATGTACGTATGTCTGGTGAGAAATACTCACCTGAATGCTGCAGCAAAAATTTGAATTTCAAAACGACGATTCACCGGAAAAGAACGACAGAGTGTAACGATCAAAATTCTTCGGATGTCGCCTAGATTCAAATCTAGAACAAGATTCAAATATTGAATACGCGACTTTAGAATTTACGGTCAAAGAAAATTTTAATAGAACGAGAATTGATTTGACTTGCTCGACCACTCCACCGTATAATGTGACCTAAATATACCCAAACGTGAACCGTGCTAACACAAAAATTACGACAAAATTTCCTAAAACAAAAACGGCAAAATGTTGAATACGCATACACGTGCACACTTGCATTCCTATGTATTATGAAAATGTTGTTGCTTAAATTTTCCTCAAACTTAGAGTCACTTTTTCAAATCCAGCTACTATCTTACATTTTAAACTTAATTTGCATCATTGCTTTATGACTTCATCCATCTTCAATCTAAACTTTCCAGGCTTAAAAACTGTACAGACACACCTCATCCTATCTTCAACTATTACTAGCATCCCCAAACTCCAGCCTTTTACTAAACACTCAGGTTAGATGAATTCACTCACAAGGCTTGGTCATCATATCCAAAGCAAGTTTTTTACTGATCCATTCGTGCACCGTGTGATACACAGATATGCACAGCCTATGAATTTTATAAATGCAGACTACCACTCAACTACGTTTTTCTTAATTCACTCATATATGCCTCTATGCTCTTTTCTTCTTCTATCCTCTTTTGCAATGACTTACCCAAACTAGAACCCAAACCTGGTCTAAGTTTACAAATACAGTTTGTCTGAAAGGAGAAAAATGAGCAAATTCCTTATTATACCCCTAGTCGAACCCATGATTTTGAAATCAAAAGAAAACTCAGGTTAATGAGATGTTTGATAGAACTTGGTTTTACATATGTAAAAATTTTTTTCAAAGTAACCTCTCAGTTCTGTAAAGTTAGTACCTCTGACTTAATTATGTATACAAAAAAAAAAAAAAAAAAAAAAAAAGAAAACTCTATAAACCCAGATCCATATGTTGTTCAAGGCATATGATAAGATTCTTAGAGAAAACAAAGTGGATAAATGGTAGTGTGGCCGAGCAAGGCAGAGATAAAACAAAATTTTCGAGGAAGAGGAAATATCTGAACAAAGAAAAGAAAATGACATAGACCATTTACCTGATAAGAGTTCGAGCCCGAGAAGAACAGACAAGAGAGAATGAAACTAAAGAAGATAAAGCAAAGTATATATAGATGGATTTTGCGAAATAGTCAGATATGAAACGTACGAGTATTAATGTAAGCGTTGATCTCTCCTACCACTCCTCTGTTAGAACGTTATGAGCGTGATTTACTGATCAGTTTGCAAAAGGATAAATCTTCGAAATATACAGGGGAAGCCAAGAGTTTCACAACGTATAAAGCTTGATGATAATTTAATGCCAGATTAATTTCCTGCGTGATTTGAGCTCATACCAGAGAACTGGTATCTTGGCAGGTATACATTGTTATAACTTCAAATTTATGTGATGTGTGATTAAATGATAAAACGGCAAGGCACATAAATTTGAACTGATGCGCATTTGAAGGGTGCTTGATTTATATTTTTTTCTTTCCAGATGATATGTGTGATTTTAAACTGCTCATTATGAATATATTTTGATTTCACAATATGTTCCAATTAAACAGTTGCATGGTTAAAGCAAACATGCTTTGAAGTAGTTGCAGAGATTTATGGGGAAAATGGCAAGAATAGAAACGGAGCATTGCTTTGAAATCTGAACGTTTTGCATATATGCGTGATTTCTCCTTTCAGTTTCAAAGAAATAAAGGTTTCAATATTAAGAGGAAGAGAAATCAAATCTGCTGCCAGTTATACACAATTGATTGAATGCATCAGTTTCTTATGTTAATTGTTTACTCACGTGATTAAAGCAATGGGATAAATATATAGGGCTTTGAATATAACTGACGAGCTAAATCAGAGGAGATAAATCAATAGTTATCAATTATACAAGATGTCAGGGAATACGTTCACATTTCAAGCATTGATTTGGTAAATATTTGCTTTAAATCTTCGTATGAATTAAAGGAGAGATAAATGGGAATGAAAACATCAGTTTCTATATGATAAATGCTTATACGTGATTTAGTTTATACATTGATTTATAGGCAAACAAACGGCAAATAGTGATACAATGCAATATTCCCTTGGTCTTAAGAAACGGCAGAGGTGCTGATACAACTAGTGATTCAAGCAAATACATATAGATTTGTTTTAACTGTAGGTTGCGTGATTCATTTCCAGTTTTAATGCATGCGTGATATATCTTCCAAATATAAATGTTTGCACGTTATAAGAATTTTTTTTCAAAAGCATGCGTGCCTTATAAATTTCCAGATTTGATGAATATGGACTGTGTAATTTCCTTCCAGGATACTTTGCTTGAATTATATGTGTGATTAGGAACGGAAAATTTTATTTATTTATTTATTTATTTATTGCACAATAAAGGTGAAATAGAGAGATATACATGGGAATTGAGAAGTTGAAAAGATAGGCAAGGTTAAGTATGAATGCGTGATTTAAAACTGCCAATTGAAATCTAGATTTAATGCATGCGATAACTGCAATTTTTATGAGAAGCTTTGATTTCAAAATCTTATACTATTTAATGTAGGCGTGATTTTAGATTGATGATTTGCAGATAAAAGGATTTGTTTGAGGCGGAATCAAATGGACAAATGGGGAGAAAAGGGCAAGCAGCTTAAATGGTTTAAAGTATCAGTTTTATATATATAAATATGTAAATATGAATACGTGTGTGATGATTCATTTATATTTACATAAATTTTGATTTGTATTAAATATGTTTACAAATGTATTTGGACGTTCGCAGATACCATACTAGATCATAGGCAAAAACACAGGGGAAAAAGAGGAAGCTGTAGAGATTTAAAGCTTTCAGTTACAAAAGTTATAAATATGTTTACGTGATATAAGATTTAGGCAGTTACACAACATATAAAGTTTGAAAATATGTAAATATGCATGCGTGATTTCAGCATGCTTTGATTCTCCTATGTTTGATTTAATAAACAAACTGGCCAGACTTAATGCAAAACTTTTTAAAAAGAAACGTACAAAATGAAAAGTTGCGTGATATAAGCCTGGATATAAAGTTTGTACGTAACTTTATGTTCTTTTTTTTTAGTTCAGTTTGCAAAAATTATAAGTTTTTGAATTTACTGGAAGGGCGAGAGATTTGCTTCAGTTTTCTCTTTGAATAAATGCTTAAACGTGATTGAAGAAATAAACAAGGGAAGTTATCAATGCATGATTTTATTTCTGAGAAAAGGAAAGGCAAACTCATATTCAATTCAGTTTTGATTTACAAAAGGTTTAATTAAGGCATACGTTGATATGGGGAGAAATAAAGGTAAGTATACATCAGAGGATGAACGAAAGAGTTGATATGTATCGTATCAATTTAGGCATGCACAAATTTCTCCTTGGATTTTTGTCTCACACGTTACTTCCATGTTAAGTTTTTACTTCATTTTATTTATTTGATTTTAGTTTGAAAACAATAAATGGAATGGCAAGAATTTATGCAAAGCTTAGAAAAACGTATACAAATTTATTTAAAATCAGACTGTCAGTTAATGCAACGTAACGTTTGTTATAAAATCTCTGACTGATATTTTTCTCCAAAATTTTACGAAAACATGATTTTTACACTACGCTAAACAGACGCAGTCCAAAACATCAAAAAATTTCATAAAAATAACATTTTAAAACACACGTTTTATTACGTCACTTATACCCTATAATTGACGCGTCTTTTGAACGCGAAATTCAACTGTTTAACTTAGCTTAAAATTTCACAGTTATTATTAGATTTTATTGACATATGCAATTTTATAAAATATATCTTCAAATTAAATAATTAAACTATATCTTTAGACACAATTTATATAAAATATACTTTGAAACTAAATAATTAATAATAAAATAAATATCTAAAACTAGGGCTGTTACACTCTCCCCCACTTAAGAACTTTTCGTCCTCGAAAAGGAACGAAAGAAGAGAAACAAAGAAGATAAGCTAGATAACAAGTATTTTAAACGGATGGTTCCGGATTTTAAAGCACGAAGAAGATCTTCTAGAGTCGGTTTTACCCTTCCAGTTCGACTGTCAGTCTATGGGACAATGTCCCGATCCTGAGGAGTAACAAAGATTTCTAAAGACTATAGAGAGATTTCTAAATAGACTGGTATAAGCGATAGCATCCCAATCCGTAGAAGATAGGGAAACCAAGGACATTTAAGATAGTCTGGAAAACAAGATAAGATAATAAATTTGAAATCATAATACTTTGAAAGTCATTAAAATTTATAGATATCATCATCTGGAAATCATATTACTAAAATCATAGCACTTTTTAAAATAATCTTCATTTATACCTTTTAAATTCAATGCCAAATAATACTCATTTCAAAGTTGAAATATTTTAAGGTTCATTTATTCAATTATAAAATTTTCAAAACATTTTATTTTTAAAAACAGCAGCATTTATAATATGCTACGGTAGATATAATAGTATTTTCCAATCAATTCATTATTCTACTTAACTCTTGATTTAGCAATAACCTAACACTTTATTTAAAATACCTATTTTATAATTAAGATATTCCTTTAATAAGTTACACTTGAAATTTCCATTTGAAAACCAAATTCTCAATTATCAAATTTTAGTGATATTGAAATACGTCTTAATCATAATTATCCATTTTTCAAGACATGTCTATTTCCTGAATGAAATATTTATCATAGCAAATACAACAATCAAATTTCTCTATTCATTAAGATATCAATTAAACTATAAATCCTTACTACAAAATATTTCTTCAATATTTTACAAACATATTCTTCTCAGGAATTATTAGGATTTCCTGGTTAGATTTAAGGTTCCTTATTAAATCAAATTTGATTGTTAAGTTATTTTAAATAAGATTCCTTAAATTTCTTTTTCCTTATTTACCTCTATTAATCTTTTATAACTAAAATTTAAGTGTATAACATTTATTATAACCACTCAAATTTTATTTATAAAATCTTTTATATTATATATTATCCAATTTCATTGTTAACTTTTGAAAATCAAGGTAAGTTATTTTGAAATGAAATTGAGTATTATACAACTAAAACTTTCAAATTCAATTATCTCCAGTTGGAAATTTTTATTCAAAAATTTTATTTTCTCCTCAAGATAAACTTTAAAATTTTATTTCCGATTCCCTCCAAACCATTTAGAGATAACTAATATATGTACATAATGTGTCAAATCTATTTTATAAATTAAGTCATATTTTAGAAATTCAAATCAAATAAAATCTCAAGGTAATACTGTAGCCAGACTACAGAATGGTCTTTCACTTCGAAACTCGAAAATGAATGTCGATGATGTTGTAGTCATCACCGAAATTATTTTCCAGCGACAAAGAGAAGAGCACTAAATTTTTAAAATTCTTTGGGAAACAAACTTCTATTTTGAAAATACTTTAAATAATATATACTTTTAAAATTTTAATCCCAAAGTTTGAAACCATCAGAAATTGAATTCTCAAGTTCTTGTTTTTCTAAATTAATTTATAACCATTGTTTATATTCAATTATTTAGACAAACACATGGTTTACAAAACCATAAATAAAATCAAACTATTATCTCCTGACACTAGTTAAATTAAATATTAAAATTTCTGAAAATTTATACTTATATATATTTTAGATTTCCTTTCAAATATAGGAGTAAATTTCCAAAACAAGGATAGAAATTCAAATTTGATGAACTCAAATCAAATAGAATCCAAGCTAGTTAAAATCAGAAGGTCCGATGATTAAATAACAGAATAAGGAACTGGGTAAGTCTATATAAATCGCGGACAACCTTGATCTGGTCAACCGTGACTTGAAGAGTCGGATCGATATGATTGGGTAAATCTATATTTGATCCGAAGAGATAGAGTTCGGAATAACCAAAGATACTGGCATATAAACCGAGGATAAATATAAAGCTCTGGTGAATCAATGCTAATGGTAAAGGAGTTTCGCCCCTTTATTAGAATAATGGCGAGACCGCCAATTCACTATAAAGATCATCCGAAGTGGAGTTATGGGACACTCCAGAATCTAAAGTAGATGAAAGTGAGGGACACGGATGAACTTTGGAACCACAGGGAATGTTCCAAATTCGAAAAGGAAGAGGTTCAAGCTCGAATGAAGGTGATTCTATAAATCAATTTACCATACATTCTAAGTTTGCCTAGAGCCAAAGCTCTGATACCAAATGTAACGACCCAATATTTTCAACCATTCGCATCCGCACATGTCGGACTTGAATTGTTCAAAATACTGCGTTGTAGAATAAATTTAGCAAACTCAGAATATACAGTAAATAAATCACAGAATCACATTCACAGATATCAGAATCTCGCAGCGGAAATTAAAATTTAGTGGTTCATGAAGCCACTGATACATCTTTAACAAAACAGGAATTTCATTGTTTATAATCCTCAATACAATTTTAAAACATAAATAGAGATAGAGTCTTCAAAGTCTGGGATTCCAGAAAAGATAAAGACTGAAACAAACTTCCAGCAGCACGAATGGTCTACGGAATGTCCTAGCTCCGGAGAGGAAACTGAAGCTGCAACTCAGGCTGACCCGAGCGTAAAATAAAACAAACACTCGAGTCAGGACATACATACTTATATGATGTAAGCTAAATCAAGTGTACTGTAATATAGAGCAAGTAACTTAAAGGATGCTTGGGACCGCCCATCCTCTAAGGATCCGTCAAACTATTTACTATGTAATATATTGCGCTATTATAATAGTGTCTATTTATAAAATAAACATACTTTTTTCTTAGCATTAAGGGGTTACCCATATAGCCCTTAACACGTAATAGTCCCAGTAGTCCATCCAATATCATAGCCCCTCCTGATCGGGAAGCCACCAGAGGATACCACACGGGCTACGGGAGAAATCCAAACTCGTACAAGGCTCGATATGGTAGGTGACACGGCACAACTAGGCAATGCCAGGGTAGATATACCAATTACGCTTCCGGACCGATGGTAACGCGAAGCCGCAGCAACCGCCCACCTCGAACAACACTCCCAAATCAAGGGTGCACCCAAACAATCACATAAGCAATAGAATGGTATACGAAGAAGTGCGTTCGATCAGAGGAGCTACCTCATTAATCCGTCAATCGCTCCTGTTTTAGCCACCTTAAGCCAACTCACGGGAGTCGGGTCCACGTATTACCTTTCAAGAAACCGTCACCACCATCCTACTTCATTCTGGAATCTCCACCGCGTACACGGTTAGTCAAAGTGGTTTTCGGTATCGACAGAGAGTATGTCCATATCCGATCCCGGTCTCTTTGCCAACCCATCGTTATTATAACCCGTGGTTATAGTTTTGAAAAATGGTATTTATCTTTTCAAATCAAATATATATTTCAAATACCTTCAATATCAATCCTTGATTAAAACTTATAGTTTGAAAATGGTATTTATATTTTCAAATCAAATATATATTTCAAATACCTTCAATATCAATCCTTGATTAAACATCTCTTTTGATAATATACCATTTCAAATCATTTAATTAAATTTGGAATTTTAAAAAAAAATAGAAATCAATTTCTCCCTTTAAACCCACCCAAAATCAATTTCTAAATTCTTTTATTTATTACATATTTAAATTCCAAAAATCTTAACTTATTCCCAAAATAAATTTTCATAAATTTTCTAAATAAATCAAATTTCAATTTCTACAGCACTTATGAAATGCTATCTAAAGTTATGGGTTTAAAATGGTCCAATTTTAAAAGACAGCATTTAAATGCTGTAGTAGACTTTTAACTTAAAACCTATTTTCAAATATAACTTATTATTTATTTAAATCTTTACCCTTCAAAAATCCAGAATTTCTAAAACAAGTTATATTCCAAAATTTTAATTCAACATTCATTTATTTAACCCTTTTTAAATCATTATAAATCCTTTATATAATTTAAACCAAATTATCATCAATTTCTAAATTTAAATGATTTAAAAATAATTTCAGAAAATATTATATAAACCACGGGCCTGTATAAGATTTTCTAGCCTAGGTCAAGTGGAACGGATTTATATCATTTCAATCCGATATTTACACAACTCCGGGTTTTATCATTTCGAACCCGCAATCCCAAGATAATTTACAGCAGTTAACAGAACAAGTGAGCAATAATAATCAATTTGGCCTATCATTTCAGCCCATAACAATTTAAATTTAACAGGGAACTTGCAGTGGTGATTTAAGCAGTAAATAAACATTTATAATATAACTGCAGAAATAATACAACAGATACATAACTGATGAGGTGTCAAATTAAATGGGGTTTAACATTCTACGTTATACTGCAGACAGATAATAACGGAATAAAATTTTACACATACACTTGCAATAATTTACCAAAATATATGTACGTATGTCTGGTGAGAAATACTCACCTGAATGCTGCAGCAAAAATTTGAATTTCAAAACGACGATTCACCGGAAAAGAACGACAGAGTGTAACGATCAAAATTCTTCGGATGTCGCCTAGATTCAAATCTAGAACAAGATTCAAATATTGAATACGCGACTTTAGAATTTACGGTCAAAGAAAATTTTAATAGAACGAGAATTGATTTGACTTGCTCGACCACTCCACCGTATAATGTGACCTAAATATACCCAAACGTGAACCGTGCTAACACAAAAATTACGACAAAATTTCCTAAAACAAAAACGGCAAAATGTTGAATACGCATACACGTGCACACTTGCATTCCTATGTATTATGAAAATGTTGTTGCTTAAATTTTCCTCAAACTTAGAGTCACTTTTTCAAATCCAGCTACTATCTTACATTTTAAACTTAATTTGCATCATTGCTTTATGACTTCATCCATCTTCAATCTAAACTTTCCAGGCTTAAAAACTGTACAGACACACCTCATCCTATCTTCAACTATTACTAGCATCCCCAAACTCCAGCCTTTTACTAAACACTCAGGTTAGATGAATTCACTCACAAGGCTTGGTCATCATATCCAAAGCAAGTTTTTTACTGATCCATTCGTGCACCGTGTGATACACAGATATGCACAGCCTATGAATTTTATAAATGCAGACTACCACTCAACTACGTTTTTCTTAATTCACTCATATATGCCTCTATGCTCTTTTCTTCTTCTATCCTCTTTTGCAATGACTTACCCAAACTAGAACCCAAACCTGGTCTAAGTTTACAAATACAGTTTGTCTGAAAGGAGAAAAATGAGCAAATTCCTTATTATACCCCTAGTCGAACCCATGATTTTGAAATCAAAAGAAAACTCAGGTTAATGAGATGTTTGATAGAACTTGGTTTTACATATGTAAAATTTTTTTTCAAAGTAACCTCTCAGTTCTGTAAAGTTAGTACCTCTGACTTAATTATGTATACAAAAAAAAAAAAAAAAAAAAAAAAGAAAACTCTATAAACCCAGATCCATATGTTGTTCAAGGCATATGATAAGATTCTTAGAGAAAACAAAGTGGATAAATGGTAGTGTGGCCGAGCAAGGCAGAGATAAAACAAAATTTTCGAGGAAGAGGAAATATCTGAACAAAGAAAAGAAAATGACATAGACCATTTACCTGATAAGAGTTCGAGCCCGAGAAGAACAGACAAGAGAGAATGAAACTAAAGAAGATAAAGCAAAGTATATATAGATGGATTTTGCGAAATAGTCAGATATGAAACGTACGAGTATTAATGTAAGCGTTGATCTCTCCTACCACTCCTCTGTTAGAACGTTATGAGCGTGATTTACTGATCAGTTTGCAAAAGGATAAATCTTCGAAATATACAGGGGAAGCCAAGAGTTTCACAACGTATAAAGCTTGATGATAATTTAATGCCAGATTAATTTCCTGCGTGATTTGAGCTCATACCAGAGAACTGGTATCTTGGCAGGTATACATTGTTATAACTTCAAATTTATGTGATGTGTGATTAAATGATAAAACGGCAAGGCACATAAATTTGAACTGATGCGCATTTGAAGGGTGCTTGATTTATATTTTTTTCTTTCCAGATGATATGTGTGATTTTAAACTGCTCATTATGAATATATTTTGATTTCACAATATGTTCCAATTAAACAGTTGCATGGTTAAAGCAAACATGCTTTGAAGTAGTTGCAGAGATTTATGGGGAAAATGGCAAGAATAGAAACGGAGCATTGCTTTGAAATCTGAACGTTTTGCATATATGCGTGATTTCTCCTTTCAGTTTCAAAGAAATAAAGGTTTCAATATTAAGAGGAAGAGAAATCAAATCTGCTGCCAGTTATACACAATTGATTGAATGCATCAGTTTCTTATGTTAATTGTTTACTCACGTGATTAAAGCAATGGGATAAATATATAGGGCTTTGAATATAACTGACGAGCTAAATCAGAGGAGATAAATCAATAGTTATCAATTATACAAGATGTCAGGGAATACGTTCACATTTCAAGCATTGATTTGGTAAATATTTGCTTTAAATCTTCGTATGAATTAAAGGAGAGATAAATGGGAATGAAAACATCAGTTTCTATATGATAAATGCTTATACGTGATTTAGTTTATACATTGATTTATAGGCAAACAAACGGCAAATAGTGATACAATGCAATATTCCCTTGGTCTTAAGAAACGGCAGAGGTGCTGATACAACTAGTGATTCAAGCAAATACATATAGATTTGTTTTAACTGTAGGTTGCGTGATTCATTTCCAGTTTTAATGCATGCGTGATATATCTTCCAAATATAAATGTTTGCACGTTATAAGAATTTTTTTTCAAAAGCATGCGTGCCTTATAAATTTCCAGATTTGATGAATATGGACTGTGTAATTTCCTTCCAGGATACTTTGCTTGAATTATATGTGTGATTAGGAACGGAAAATTTTATTTATTTATTTATTTATTTATTGCACAATAAAGGTGAAATAGAGAGATATACATGGGAATTGAGAAGTTGAAAAGATAGGCAAGGTTAAGTATGAATGCGTGATTTAAAACTGCCAATTGAAATCTAGATTTAATGCATGCGATAACTGCAATTTTTATGAGAAGCTTTGATTTCAAAATCTTATACTATTTAATGTAGGCGTGATTTTAGATTGATGATTTGCAGATAAAAGGATTTGTTTGAGGCGGAATCAAATGGACAAATGGGGAGAAAAGGGCAAGCAGCTTAAATGGTTTAAAGTATCAGTTTTATATATATAAATATGTAAATATGAATACGTGTGTGATGATTCATTTATATTTACATAAATTTTGATTTGTATTAAATATGTTTACAAATGTATTTGGACGTTCGCAGATACCATACTAGATCATAGGCAAAAACACAGGGGAAAAAGAGGAAGCTGTAGAGATTTAAAGCTTTCAGTTACAAAAGTTATAAATATGTTTACGTGATATAAGATTTAGGCAGTTACACAACATATAAAGTTTGAAAATATGTAAATATGCATGCGTGATTTCAGCATGCTTTGATTCTCCTATGTTTGATTTAATAAACAAACTGGCCAGACTTAATGCAAAACTTTTTAAAAAGAAACGTACAAAATGAAAAGTTGCGTGATATAAGCCTGGATATAAAGTTTGTACGTAACTTTATGTTCTTTTTTTTTAGTTCAGTTTGCAAAAATTATAAGTTTTTGAATTTACTGGAAGGGCGAGAGATTTGCTTCAGTTTTCTCTTTGAATAAATGCTTAAACGTGATTGAAGAAATAAACAAGGGAAGTTATCAATGCATGATTTTATTTCTGAGAAAAGGAAAGGCAAACTCATATTCAATTCAGTTTTGATTTACAAAAGGTTTAATTAAGGCATACGTTGATATGGGGAGAAATAAAGGTAAGTATACATCAGAGGATGAACGAAAGAGTTGATATGTATCGTATCAATTTAGGCATGCACAAATTTCTCCTTGGATTTTTGTCTCACACGTTACTTCCATGTTAAGTTTTTACTTCATTTTATTTATTTGATTTTAGTTTGAAAACAATAAATGGAATGGCAAGAATTTATGCAAAGCTTAGAAAAACGTATACAAATTTATTTAAAATCAGACTGTCAGTTAATGCAATGTAACGTTTGTTATAAAATCTCTGACTGATATTTTTCTCCAAAATTTTACGAAAACATGATTTTTACACTACGCTAAACAGACGCAGTCCAAAACATCAAAAATTTTCATAAAAATAACATTTTAAAACACACGTTTTATTACGTCACTTATACCCTATAATTGACGCGTCTTTTGAACGCGAAATTCAACTGTTTAACTTAGCTTAAAATTTCACAGTTATTATTAGATTTTATTGACATATGCAATTTTATAAAATATATCTTCAAATTAAATAATTAAACTATATCTTTAGACACAATTTATATAAAATATACTTTGAAACTAAATAATTAATAATAAAATAAATATCTAAAACTAGGGCTGTTACACAAACATAACCGACCCCTCTTCGAACCTCAAATACTGATCCCTCTACTCCAACATTTTCACACTTACCTTCAGCATTCACTCCGAACCCTCTCCATTCGCTGCGTTCCAACTGATCCCTCTCCAAATACATATGTCTCATCTCCCCCAAACAACTTCGACCATCACCTCTCCTTTGCGTCAAACTCTAACACATCCACCAACGTGACAGAACTCATAATCTTGTCATAAGTTATAAGCTAAAAGCAAGAAAACCAACCTAAGTTTAAAGAGTGTGAGTTGCTCGAGAGAAGATTTTCGACTTCGGTGCAGGTTGAAGATGGAGTGATGGCTTGAAGCAAGAGAAGACGGTGAATCATGGAAGGAAGGCGATGTTTGATTCGAAGGAATGTGATCTTGTTGGCGATTTGGCTCTAAAGAAATAGGAAAAGGGGTTCAGTCCTGAAGAAAATGAAGACTAATGAAATGAAATGGGACAAGTGAGGGATGTAAGAAAAGTGTTAGCTTATATATGGGAGATAAGGGTTTGGCCTGCTTTAGTTTCTTAACGAAGTCAAGAGAAAGGAGGGAGGGATCGGCTAAAAAAATGTCGATCCCTGCATACATAAAAAGAAGAAAAAAAGATAATGGGATTACCATTTGCCAATGTGCATGCAAACAAGGACATGAAAATTATGTAAAGTAAATATATATAAAATGCAATGAAATTGCATCTAACTCAATGAAAATTGGCAATGACCCATGAGCGTACAAACTCGTCCGGGAGCCAACAACAAGAACGTATACCTTAACGTGCACGTGTATAGTCTAAAAGTTCTATTTTTGAAATCGGCAAAAATTGAACTCAAACCTGAAACTTTCAAGGTCGAGACTGGATCAGATAGCCAAAGCTTTCTAATCTCCTTGAATCGAATATAGATATCAACTGACGGAATATAATCTTGAATTTATATTATTGGAAATCGACAAGAATCATGACAATCAAAAAGAGATACAACACTTTAGGAAAATAATTCGAAGGGAGGATAACGAGTATTTCGAAAACTATATCAATTACTTTCTGACAACTCTAACTTGCTTTGATTCAAAGCACTCAAGTTCATCACAAGACGTGATTTGGGAGGCAAGTGTTATCCAGCATTTTGACCCAACTATATTGGAACTGGTTAGACAAGTTAGATTCGAATGTCATCAAGGCTAGCAAGTCCAAAGTGATGATTATGGGGTCCAGAATCAAATATAAATGGTAGCAATGAAGCCGGGATCGAACAAAATTGAGAGATATGCACTGTAGAATGTTCGAAGTATGGAATATAGTTTAACATAAAGGAGGGATCGACTAAAACCACTCTCTAACATAGGGATTGACATGTTTCAGGAAGCAAGTGCAATTCAATAGAAACCAATCAATATCTTTAGATCATAAGTCCAATGCATATGAAATTTTACGAGCAAGATGTGGAGATCCTAAGTAGCCTATCCTAGGGATCACACCTCCAAAAGATGAAATAAGAGGGACCGACCCTCTTCCCTCAATACAGATCGAATGAAATCAGAAGATAACTAACATTGAAGCAAAGATCAAACAATTACCCAGGTTCTACTAATTCATTTGGCATGAAACTTTGAGGCTAAGCATACTACAACAAAGGAAAGCTACCATAAGGATCGCACCCCTAAATTCTTCTAAAATAAGTATCAACATCGATCCTTGTACCTTGGGATTTGGGTCATGTGATCCATCTTATGGGCCCAAATGGTCTTGGAGCACCTTCTGTCGAACTTTCAAGAAGATATTTTACCATCTTCGTCATAAATATAGGCTAGCTGTTCATTTCTGAGACCTTTACACTGCTAGTTGCTTTAAGCTCTATTGTAGCTAAGGATCTTTATCTGACCCCTATTGTACTTAGTTTACAAAGTGATTAAAAAAGCTGTATGTTAAAGTGGACATAGGCAAACAATGCCGAACCACTATAAATGATTGTCTTCTTATAATTGCTTTGATTTTCTGCAATTACATTGCTAATTTCCTATGTTTACATTTCAATTCTTCATTTATTACTCTACAAAACTTCTATTAGGTGTTTGTGCGAATTTTTGATGCAGACATATATACATTTATATATATATATATATAGCGTGTCTGTGTGTGTTTGTGTGTGTGTTGGCGTATGTAAAATAAATGATTAAACAAACATATAAGTGTGCCAACAAAGTAACAAAAGCCATCACCATAAAGTTTGAGGATTAAAATCATGTAAAAGTAATTCGAAACCACCAAGACTGTAGACTTATGTCCATGCAAATTTCAAAAACTTAGCATGAAAATCAACAATATGAGAAATATATCTTGCCTAATATGCTAGATGCACATCAACATCCTCTTTAGATGAATGGAAACACTTCTTCGATGTCAAATCCTATAAAACGGAAGGAGAGAGAGAGAGAGAGGTAGAGAAAGGAAAGAGAAAAGGAAAAAATGCATTTGATGGAAATTTACCACTTGGTTATTTGTTGTTACTCAATCATGGAAAATTATCAGTATCAAGCATAGAACTAAAAGTACCATTTAAGTTAATATATGAATTAAGCAATACCTAAATGATCCAAAGTTATCAAGGATTGATCATTTCCTATAAATCGTTGAATTCGTAGATGTGAAAATTTAACTTTTGAGATGACAAAGATATACATTTAAATAAAAATGAAAGAGGAACTATAATAACATTAAAATAAGCAATAACCAAAGAATGTTTACTACTAAAGAGATGAAACAAGAGCTATGCACTTCTTAAAATTTACTCCCACTGAAAGCCCATGTAAACTTGGGCGAAAGTTATATACTTATATTTTATAATACTAAGAAGATTAATATTTATTAATAGATAGTTCTTCATGTTTACAAATTCTATAATGAAGACAATGTAATTTATGAATAATGATACTCCGTATTTTACCAAAAGTCTAATAAAATGTTAACCGGTCCACTATTGAAAAATCAAGCAGAAATAATAGACAAATTACCTAAATATTTGTATAGAACTCCGACAAAAAAAACTTGAAGAGTCCATCAAAAATACAGTTGAAATTGGTATAAAGCATGAAAAAAACTCAAAATGAAGTTTTCCGTGAAGCAAGCTTCAGGCCATACAAAGGGACATTCTCAAACATGCTATGGGACAAATTCCTATACCATATGCCATCTGACCCAAAGTGCAACATGGCATGCAACCCAGAATTTCTATGCTTGAGCCAAATATTGAGCTCAACAACTTGAAACCATCCCAAAACATGTTAAAGCACTCGTGTTTTCTATCCGTGAAGTTAGAGCACTCGAGTTGAGTTCTTAAAGTTGCATTTGTTTAAAATCCCTAATTTGCGCTTAAATGTGGTTAGCTCTTAAGTTTGATTCAGGAAAGGGCAGTGGCACGCTTTGGTTCCTAACCCTGAGACACGACTTAAAGCTCCCATACACACGACCTTGAGTTCGAAACAAAGCACTCATAGCAACATCCCCACTTTTTTCGAAGTCCAACTAACCCTTGTCCAACCTATGTGTAACCCAAAGTTTTATCCTTGAACCCAGATGCTTAAAAACATTCCCAAGCACGCCAAACTACTTTTGTTCCATCCTATGATCCCATAATTCCTAAGTTTGAGAGCTAAAAGTACAACTTATCAAAATCCCCAACCCTCAAACTTGACCTAAACCTCCATTAAGCGTCCAGACTTGACCGCTACACCCTTGGACTTCTCAAACTTTACCCAAATCTCCATTCAAATCAATATAAATCAAAGAGGAAGCTTTCCAACAATTATCAAGCATAGTTTATGAAATAATTAAGCTGATCTGCAACTATGGTTAAAGAGCCAAGGGATGAATAAATCAACTAGTCATTGTCAATAAAAACAACAATAAAGCACTATCATTTTCATTTCCCTACTAATAAAATTTATAAATCTCCTACGTTAAATACCTTTTGTCTCTCCAACTATTTGTATCAAGAAGGTATAATGTAAAGAAATAACGAAGATAAAACTGGATGTACACCAATACTATGTCAAACCACTATAAAACTCTTAGTGTGACACTATTAGTACCTAGAAATGCTTTTGCCTCTTATTAAAATTTTGTCATATTTTTTTTCCAGATGTTTGTGGCAACCAAAATTTATTTTTTCATTCAGCCCTAAACAATCATAGCCTCTTTATCTTTCTTGGAAATACTCACTTATATTGTCTCAAAACATCATCAAAAAGCTAAATTTTCAAACTGTAAAGCCAAAATAAATCTATCTCTTTTTGTCTATTAGATGAAGCCAAGTGAAGGTTTAGTAGACGATCCTAATTTTATTGAACACAAACAGATTAGTCTACATTTAATTTCTTAAAGCCTATATTCTATATATTGATCTTTGATCTGTTATCTAGTGTTTTTTTTTTATTATTTCAGGATGAGCTTAATGATCCTATGGTTAATATAAATATGGAGATATGAAGTTTGATGATGTTGTAACTGAAAATCTAAATGTAAATTATTGAATTACAACCTCTTACCATACAACGTTTATGCTGTATTTTCCCTTATATTTTTTGATTTCGTTTTTGTGCAATGAAGGATATTAATCAATAATAAAATCGAGAATGCACTTGTATTTCCAAATGAAAAAGTATTTGATAGTTAAAATATGGAATAAGACGATTAATGAAATGCCTCAAAGGCATGCAAGTTGATTTGCTAGACCATTTTTTAACCGATCAACTAAGTACTTATTTAAAATTCATCTAGCTAAATAAGATTAGAGAAATAAATTTTATTATTTTATTTTTTTTCCTTTTGTGCATGCTATATGATTTTTGTTGTGTTTTGGAAAGAATTAATTTTTTTTAGGGAATATGGGGGATAATTATTTTTAGTTCGTCATTGGGATCATATTATATTGATAACTACAATATTAGTTAAGTTATTTAAACCAGCAAAGTAATAAGCTACCGATCAACTAGCTAACTATACTAAAGTAGCATAAAGTAAATAAATAAATAAAATAATCACCGCTGATGCCAAAGATGAATCAACGCCTAAGAATAGATTATAGGAAGCCCGTGGGACCTAGATCTACCAGATAACGGCTGAAATAAATGGAAAATAACACAAATATATAGTGAGACACATGATTTTATAGTGGTTTGACAATCCATGGCCCACATCTACTTTATCACTTTGTTGCTATTAGATCTGATGTAGTTTTTTTGAGATTATAAGTGATTTGAAAGAGAATAATTCACTAGTACAGGGGTTGGATGGATTTTAAGTCCTAGAATTGTCCAGAGTAGTTGCCTTGGTTACTATTGTATGGATATAGAAGATGAAGAAGAGGCATAGCTTCTGCATAGTGATGGCAGAAGATATATCCTTTTTTGGTTGCTATATGGTTTATATTTATAAGGGAAATAGTCATGTTGGGCTAGAAGTTGAGTTGGAACAGAATCCTAATCTTGGCCCGAAGAAGTGTGAAAAGTCGCCGGACCCATCAAGATGTTTAAACATGTCGGTATGACTTGTTCATGTCGGTGTCAACATGTTTTCTTATTCAATTTTGATCGAACTCTTTCGCACTCTTCTTCTTGCTTCATTTTGAGGTGCCCTATGTTGTTTCCATCAATTGTTGATTGATTTTGATGTTCGTTCTTTCATTACTTGGTTTACTCTACCGTTTTAACTACTAAATGTTCAAATCTTGCAATAGATCATTCAAAACTTTTGAAATCACTTGAGCACACATGGATGGGGTAAAGAATTACTTACTGATGTTGCAGTAATAGGGTATAAGAGTAAACAAGTTGGCATCGACATGAGTGTGAACAAGTCAGCGCCGACCTCTCCTCTTAGCATGTTTTCATGTGATTTTTCTCTAAGCTGTTCTTTTGCCCTATCTAAGTGCTCCTTTAAGATTTCAAGTCATTTCATCTTTGTTTTGACGTTCTAACCTCTATTGACTTTAGCTTGGTTAAAAACCTTATTAATATTTTCTCCCTAGAGTACGCTTTCGTCGAAACAAAGTATGCTATGGATTGAAACTTGACAAGGACTATTATCTTATGATTTCCAGTTAATCGTTTGAATATTGTCTCAAGACGTTACTCTTATCTAGCTTTGATTAATCGATTTTTGTTAACTGTCCACTTCAGTTTTTATTGACATTTCTTTTCCTTACATTGTCGATGTAGTCCACGCATTGGAATCCACATATTGCTTTAAGTTGTTGAGTAGATTCACTCTGATGAATTTGAACCAAAATGGAGGAAGAACAACATATCAGTAAACATGTCGGCACCGACATATTGACCTAAATAACATTTCTCAATTCTTCTATAATTTAACACTTGATAAATTTTCCTTCCTATGTTTTTATATCATCCTTCTTCCCACTGTCGAGTTTTCCTAGTGCCGTCCTAACTTTAACAATCAACCATCATAACTGCCAACCTGCTCACATATCGCCAGCAACTGCTATAGCCTTTCCGAACATCTCACCACCATCCAGTAACACCACCACCTCCAAATCCATCATTTGAACTTTCAGGCTCGATTAACCTCAAACCCTAAGCATTGAGTTGAGTTCCAATTTGATTCCAAAGGTGGGCATAGGTGGATTTTAAGGAGATGATGTTGAAGGAGATGAAATTGACTTGCCCGATTTCAATTCGGTTGAAGGCGATTCATTTGGATTCTAGGAGTTGGTTACACGGGCACTTTTATTCTAAATTTAACATACCCGACCATGTTGAACACCAAGTATTGCTTTTTATAATGACTTGCCGATCACCCCACTAACCATTTTGAAGATGCATCCTCTACCGCTCCAGTTTCACCATCTAATCCAATCGACGCTGAACAACCTTCGACTTCTGAGTCTCAAAGCCAGCCAGTGCCAGTTAATCTAGTTCCACGTCCATTGCCTCTGTGGTTGAGGATTCTGACCGATCAGTCGAAGTAGGTAGCCACTACCTTGATAAAAAATCGCTTCGTAGTATCTGTTTACAACATGGCATCTTAGAGGGAGAAGTCTGTCTGCTAGCTAGAAATGAATTCGCCGGTAATCCCCTGCTTGGCTATACGGCATGTCACTACATGTGCCTTGGTGGTTCCATTACATCTCTTAATTCTTTCGTGATGAAATTTCTATAGGAGACCGGACTAGCTTCATTTCAAGTTCATTCGAACAGGCATGCTTTGTTGAATTTGTTATATATATTTTCATGTGAAAATTCGATCGACCTCCATAGTTCAACAAACTCACTTATCTTTTAAAGTTCAAGAGGAGGAAGGACCATCTATCCTTCGTGATAATAGAGGCATGGAAAAGATGAAAAATTATTAAGAAGTTCATAATAAATATTCTTACGTCAAGAATGAATACTTCTTCACACGCCGCCCGGAGAGATTCAACCATCTCTGGTTAAGAGGAAGTAAGGTTCCTTCAACTGATCTCCCTTATTTCAAAATCTCTGACTCTGGAAATCTAGCTTAATGTATGTTCCATGCAGGCCTTCCAAGACGCGCTGATAAAAGGGAGCATGAGAGAATGCTTAATAACTTGAAGGTGGTTAGAGAAAATCAGTGTATCGTTAAGTTCCTTCTAATGAATGACAACTTGCAAGAGTATGGACTACTTCATCTTGGAAGAATTGCTGATACCAAGTCCTCGACACGAAGTCGTTTTAGATCATGTACTTGTTCCAATGGCCCACTCGTAGCTCTAACGCGGATTCTCAAGAGGAAGATGAGGGTTCATCAGGTGAAGAGCACATGGAGGAAGATATTGGTAGATAGACCGATGAGCCTATGGGAGGTGATCTCCCAATGATGAGGGTGATGTGGGGGATGGATAAAAAAGACAAAAGAGGAATGATCGTGAGCATGACGAGGCTCATAGGGCTGAAAGAGAATGCCTTAAGACTAAAGAAGAAAGAGAAAAGAAGAAGAGAGAATCTGGTTGGGACTATTCTCACAATGTGCATAAACGACATAAGGGTTCCTCTGAGCATCATGGGCCTACTTCTTCCTTCGTTCCTCCATGTACCGGTGACAAAGTTATTGTACAAAAGGAAATCACGTCGTCTCAAGACTTAACTATCGCTCCTCCTATTTAGTCCATACGTACTACTTAGTCTAATCTTCCGGATGCCCTTCCATAACTATCAATGGCTACCCACATCCCTTTCTTCATGGTGTGAAGTTTGATCGAGACATTAAGAATGTGAAGAGGGGGATTACTCAGAAGAAGCTGCAAGAAATTCGTGAAGACATGGATGCAGGGGTTGAGTAGAACCGTGCATGTAAGGCTTTGTCTAATGTAAATCGGATCTACTACACACAAATCAAGTTGCTTGAAAAGGAAAGAATCAAGCATGATAGGATGATTAACGAGCGCTAAGACAATCTGCTTAAAGTCACTAGAGAAAGAGATCTCGCCATTAAACAAAAAGAAAGCATGCATAATTTGATGGAGGAATTAAAACAAGCCTAGGACTGGGCCATAATTGTGTTGAGAAATGAGCTGAATGTTGCTCTTGCTGAAGGTGCAGATTTCGAGAAACAACCAAGGAGAAGGTCGAAGCGCTCATTCAAAAAGATGAAATCATATGGTCTAAAGACCAGGCCTCCTCCCAACAAGCATCCGAGCTCGAACGTCTCTGTGAAGAGTACCAAAAGCTTCAAGCGGAGAATAAAGGTCTGGCTAGGAAGAGGGATGTTCTCTCGACCGAGAAGAATGCGAGTGATATTGAACTCGCAGTTTGCCGAAGTGAAATTAAAGATTTTAAGTGGCAAAGGTCGTGGAGGATAAAGCAAGAGAAAGGGAAGAGTTGAACTACAATCTTCAACACTTCTATGCGAGCGTTATCCTGCATAGAAATCTGAAGTGGTCGGGGAATGATTACCCTTAAACTCCTTTCAATGCATGGAAAGAGATGCTTCACCACACTGGAAATGATCGCTCCGAAATCGAGTTGATGATGTAGTACCTTGATGCTGAAGAGATGGAAATTCTTGTTATAGGAAAAGCAATTCTTATCGAAGAGGATGGCAAGGCTGCTACTGATGCTGCTAGTGCTATCACGGGCTCGAGCTCTTTCGGGTCGGTACGAAGTGTCTCTTTCTAAGTGTAGAGTGCCGGTGATGTAGAGTGCCGGTGATGATTATTCCTTCTTCGGCAGCCATTGCAACAACCGAGCCTTATATCCTCGTTATTGCAATAGGTGAGTTTGAAGGTGAAGTTCGAGAGAGGAGTCCAACTTTAGGTATTTCCCTCATTTTCTCCAGTGCTCCAACATCTCAATTTCACTCCTAGTTCCTTTACTCAGTTGTATAAGTCACTTTATGAACTTATAGGTCAGCCGGATGTCTCGTCTCTACCCTTGTCTCTTAGAGTTGGGGAACTAAAGCAATTTTCACCGCTTCTACTATTGTTTCCACAGGCTTGACTAATCTGATCCATCCCTCCATCTCTCGGTCTGACTTCGATGCTTAACAAATTACGGCCTTGGAAGTATTGGAAGACATCTCTACATTTCTTAAGCCAGATGTTCATATTATGAATGCTTCTGATCCAACTGACAAGAAATGATGGTAGTGCAGATATAGAAAGAGGTCGAAGAGAAGACAAATTTAAAGAAAAAAATAATGATGCTTAAACCAAAGTTATACCATTTACAATCAAGACCAGCAGGTAAAAGCCTGAAGATATGCCTACCGGTGGATCTGAAGAGCTTGATTTTGGTGCCGGAGAAAGGCATGCTCATTCTGGAGGCTAGATTCTTTCTAGAAAGAAAAAGGACGAAAGGAGAAGAAGATCAACTCCCGTTGGGGTGGTAAGAAGTGATTAGTTGATCAAATGATGATGGAGTGGAGCGCCTTTTGTTTTGGTGTGTTTTTGTGTCACCCGATACAGCTTTTGAGTCTTATACCGGCTGATATTGTGCGGGTACAGCCCCCACCATTTTTCCGTGTGCATAAAAAATATTAGCAATGAAAGATTAGATTTTCTGTTGTAATCTCTCTTATGTACTTTTTCTATATTCTATGTACTATGCATGTTTGTGTACCATTGCATGTATATATAATACAGTTGCCAGTTCTACAATTTCCATATTATGTATTATTGTTTTGTGTGATGTATGTATTTACCGTAACCCTATGCATGTAAATAGTGTAACTTGATTATTTACCACAAATCTGTGCCTATAAATAATATTCTTGCAGTTATCTATCATACTATATAACTTAATTTTTTTCTGACCACCAAAGTACTTTGTTCGACGTAACAGAATTGTAGTATGTCATGGTTTAGCTAATTCCATTAACGTTTTCTGTTTGGGCATAGTAGAGCCTGTGTAGTTAATGCCCCGCTATTACCCCGCAATATCTCATAGCGGATTTCTACCACTATGATTTTTCCATATAGCCCCAAAATATAGCCTTTCCTCTTTAATCCCCGGTATTTCCGCTATATCCCGTTATTCCCGCTATATGTTGCAATTTCCGCTATATCTTCCTTAATAAAATGAAGTAAAAAATTGCATTTATACATCATAAAAATTATGAAACTAATTTATTTGATTTAATTTTTAATATATTTTCATAAATGAAAATACTCTAATATTCTACTAAATTCAGTTATGTTATATAACAGTTTTACGTTTATTTAAAGTATATTACATGTTTTTTGTTTAAAATCATTTATGTATTAATTATAATTCAATTGAATGATAAATTTTCATTTAATTAACATATATATATTTGTAAAAACATTAAATACGAGTTTTATATGCTATTTTAGAACCATTTGCTATATCCCGCTATATCCTCGTTGTATCCCCGTAACGACTTTTTGCACCTCCATCACTTTAAATCTGCCGAGCGCTTTAACTGCATAGAGTAGAGCTCATCTTGACGAAGCATTAGTGTGTGCGTCCCTACTCCATACGGCTAGTTACTTCGAACACTGGAATTAAACAATTGATTAAGAGACCGGCTATTTCGAGCAACCCGTTTGGTCGCTCCCAATCTATATTGTGCGGTTATTCCCACCTTCGAGAACTTGCGGTTTTGTTGCTCAATTTCGAGCATTTGGTTCCCTGACTATGATCTGTTCGCATCATTAATTTGGCAATTTGAGTCGATTTTCAATGTCAACTAGGCAGTTTGAATCTTCTAGACATTGCTGGAGCAACATTGATCCTTGGAAAATGGAGATCGATCTTCCATCGATCCGACAATTGAAAACTTTCCCGTTGTTGCTGTGGCAACGCTAGTACTTAGAAAGTTTGATATTCTCTCGGTGTTACTGGGTAACACTAATAACTAGTAAATAGAACAGTTTCCTAGCATGGTCGGAGGCAACATTGGTACTTAGGCAGTAGGGATTGATTTTCCCATCGATTTGGCGGTTTGACTCGATTTTTCCTGTCAACTCGACAGTTTTGGGAGTCCATACTTCTTATCTAGAGATTGATAAGTATTTTCTCATTCGTGTGACTTATTTAGTGGCATACAGGGATATTGCTTACAAGAACGCGGTTCCATTATTTCAAGAAGTATCGTGTAGCTTATTGTGCGGCTCATAGGAAATTGTTTACAAGAACACGGTTCTATAGGTTTAAGAAATGATGTTCGGCTTATTATGTGGCATATAAGGAGATTTCTTACAAGAACACGATTCCATCAGTTTAAGAAGCGACATGCGGCTTATTATGTGGCGCCCAAGAAGATTTCTTATAAGAACGCAGTTCCACTGGGTCAAGAAGCGACGAGCATCTTATTGTGTGGCACACAGGGATATGACCCTTCCCAACATTACCAAAGCAATGTTAGTTTTCAAAAGGCATGGGTTGATTTTCCTTGTCGACTTTGTGGTTTTGAGCCTTTTCGACATTGTCGAAGAAACGCCAATTCTCAGAAGGTTTGGATCTATTTTCCTCATCGATCTGGTGGTTTTCTTACAGGAACGCAGTTCCGTTGGTTCAAGAAGCTAGCTTATTGAAGAAGTAGAAGTAAAAAGGAAGTCCTACCTATTTATAATGCTGGAAGTGTCCCTGGATGGCTTATTTGCAAAAATAGGAAATAAAAAGACAGATATAAAATGTAGTAGTGCCGCAGCGAGTCGTTGTTCCAAGCACATGGAATCGGGAAGCCGTCGACTATTGCTTTCTTGAATGTTCCATCTTTAAGCATTTGGTCGATAACATAGGGTCCTTCCCAGTTCGGGCCAAACGCTCCTGTACCTGGGAAGATCCGTTTCAGGATGTGATCTACCACTTCGAAGGTGCTGCTGAGAACCTTGTCATTGACATGTCGTGCCACTCTCTTCTAGTGAGCAACGGTCCTTAGCTTCCTCATGCTTCTCTTCAAGCTGATCGAGTGACTCGAGTTGTAGCTGCTTGCTCTCTATCTGAATGAAATGTTTTCTATGATGAGAGGGCACTTCTAGTTCCATTAGTATCATACCTTCTGAACCATATGCCAAAGCGAACGACGGGTGTCCTGTCATGGATATGTGTATTTTTCTGTAAGCCCACAGTGAAAACAGAAGCTCATTGACCCAATGTCCTTTAGCTTTCATTGGCCTCTACTTTACGGTGGATTTGATGAATTTATTCACTTCCTCCAGTTGCCTGTTTGCCTACAGATGTGCTACCGTGGAAAACTCTTTTTGATCCGGTAGCGCTTGTAGAAGTCCTTGAACTCAACGCTCTCGAATTGAGTTTTGTTGTCTATGATGATTTTCTACGGTAAACCCAACCTGCAAATAATATTTTTTTGTTACAAAGTTAATCAACTTTTAGTGGTAATAATAGAAAAAGGTTCCAATTCAGCCCATTTTGTAAAGTAGTTGACCACAACGATAGTGTATTTGGCTCCTTCTTTTGCTATTGGAAGCACTCTGATTAAGTTGATTTCCTAGATCATATACGACCAAGGGCTAACCATTTGTGTAAGTTCCGAAGATGGGGCCCTCCGGAACATTGCAAATCTCCGACGTTAATCACACCATATGGTGTAGTCTGTTGCATTTTTTTTATTGTCGGCCAGAAATATCCATAGCGAAGAGCCTTTTTAGCCAACATTTGCCCCCCGATGTGATCATCGCAGTTGCCTTCGTGGATTTCCATGAATATCTTTCTAGCTTCATCTTTGGTTATACACCTAAGCAAGGGAGTGCAGAGTTCTCTTTGGTACAGTACTCCATCCTGCATTACAAATTGTGGTGCCTTCTGAAGGAGCTTCTTTCCTTCATTTCGGCCGCTGGGAAGTGTTCTTGAGTAGGTAATTCTTGATCGGCGTCATCTATGATACTTCCTATTATGTGTTCTCTAGAATCCAATAAACATCCATTTGATTTATGCTGGGAATAGATAAAACTTCTATTGGAACCAATCCCAATGACTATGCCTCTCTAGAATTAGCCAGTTTGGCTTGATAATCGACCTTCACATTTCGTTCTCTAAGAATATAACTTATCGTGTAGTGTTCAATGTTGTCAGGAAATTCCTATGCTTTTGACTAGTAAGGTGCAAGATTCGTTCCTTCAGCTTACTATTATCTCTTCACCTGATAGAAGACTGGCTGAGGGTCGTTGTAGATATGTAGAGCTTTTATTCCTAGTTCCTTCCCAATATTTAATCATGCTATCAATGCCTCGTACCCCGCCTCGTTGTTAGTAGCGAGAAATTTTAGCCTTAAAGCGTAACGAATCGACCATCCTTCTGGAGTTTCAACACGACTCTCGCTCCTAAGCAGAATTCGTGTGATGCACCATCAACAAATAACTTCCATTGTGGTGCTATGATAGCAGTGTCCTTCTCCTCGTCATCACAAATCTTGAATTCAGCGATGATGTCAGCCAATACTATCAGTTAATGGCTATCCTGGGGTGATAAGTTACACCATATTGGCTTAACTCCATGTTCCATTTCAGGAGTCGCCTCGAATTCTTGGGATGGTAGAGTACCTATTTCAAAGGTCGATATGTCAACACCTTGATTAGGTGAGCTTGGAGGTATGGATGCAGTTTCCTTGATGCTATCAGCAAGTATTATGCCAACTTCTCCAGCTTTAGGTATTTTCGTTTAGCTTCGGTGAAACACTTGCTAATGTAGCATACAGGTCATTGAATTCTAGCTTCCTTATGCATAAGTGTGGTGCTTAATTCATGGGCAGATATTGCCAAATAAATGAATAGATCTTTTCCATCTACTGATTTGGATAGGCGGTGTATCCATGTGTCACGGTAATTCTTCAAAAGCGGTCTGATAAACCTTCCACCATTCAAAGTTTATCCCTTCTTTAATGCATCAAAGAATGGTATGCGCTTATCTGTTGCTCTGGATATAAAGCAGTTCAATGCTGCTATCTTTCCATTCAAACTTTGCTACACCTTTTTTGTCATCGAGGCTTTAACATTCCATAGTGCAACAATTTGCTTTGGATGGGCCTCGATGTCACTTGCATTCAAATACAAGAAATTTCCCTAAGGCGACATCGACATAACACATTAGTGAATTTAGTTTTATTCCATATTTTCAGAGGATCTCAAACATCTTTGAGAGATCATCCAGGTGATTTCCAAACATTTGTAATTCCACTAGCATGTCATCCATATACACTTCCATTGTTTGCCTAATTTGGTTTTCAAACATTGTTTACCAATCTCTCGTAAGTAGCTCCGACGTTTTTCAATCCGAATGGCATTACACGGTAGCAGTACAGCCCAAGTCTATGATGAAGCTGGTATTCTCTTAATCAGGCTCATGCATTATAATCTAATTGCACCATGAGTTGGCATCCATAAATTTGGGAAGTATGACCCTGCGGTTCCATCAACAAGTTCGTCGATTCTAGGCAACAGAAAGCTATACTTCGGGTAAGCCGCATTCAAATCTGAGTAGTTGACATAAGTTCGCCATTTTCTACTTGAATTTTCGGACCAATACCGGATTTGAAACCCACTCGGGATATGCTGCATCATGGATGAAGCCATTGGCTAATAGCTCATCTACTTCCTCCTTTAATGTAGTGGATCGCTTCAGATCTAGACAACATCTCTTCCACCTCACTGCTGTGAACTTAGAATCGATATTAAGTGCGTGGCATCCTTTCTCCGATGATATCCCATACATATCCGAAAGCATTCAAGCGGACACGTCCAGATTGGCACAAAGAAATTTTATCAATTCATTTTGCAACTTTCCCAACTATGAACCTATTTTCAAGACCCGAGTTGGGTTATCCATGTCGATAGGGATAGCTACCGTAAACTCCACCTGTTCTGCCCATAGCTTCCCTGTAGTCTTTATCCTAGAGTCCATAGGCATGTTGAAGCAAATGGCCCCTGAGCCAGGGGCAGTTCTGTAGTTGCTATTCTTGTGGTTCATGAATGTGGGGAGTTGTCCCTACATTCTTCCTTTTTTCACGGCACATCACGTGATTCTACAGGATAACGTTCCCCTTCAGCTCTTTGGTTTCCTCCTATTACTCCTATCCCACCGTTCTCCATTGGGAATTTCATCATGAGACACCATAGAGCTAAAGCGATACTAAAGTCAGCGAGGGACGATCGGTCCAAGAAAGATTTGTAAACAGAATGCTCGTGGATGATCAAAAATATTTGGATATGGACCACTCTCTATTCACCTTCTTCATTTTCTACCAGTAGATAAATCATCCCAACCGATTACTTAGATTCACCCATAAAACCCGCAGTCACATCCTTCATGTTGATTTTCATCCGACCAAACGTCTTTCAAAACGGAATGTTGACCGAGCTCCCACTGCCAACCAAAACCCGATGTACAACTGCTAGATAGAGCCCAACATTTATTACCACTGGATCATGAGTTGGCGCATTGATGCCTTCCATGACCTAATTTCGTAAGATGATGTCACCAGTAATCATTATTTGTTGCCAAGCCGGAGCTACGTCTTCAATGGCGTAGCAACACGCCTGAGTGAAATACTTCAGAGAACTAGCATATCGTTCCCTTTCACCTTAACTCTTCTTCAATGGTGTTTAGAACTGATCTTTGATCCGTTTGTTTGGTCCCTTCTCTGCCAGGTCTGGACTAATTTCCTTGAGCATTTGGTGCTTGTGGTCCAATGGATTGATCAAGGTTTTGTGGTTTCTTCACATACTGCTAGTACCTATTGTTCCTTATCAATTCCTCAATCTAGTCTTTTAAATGCAGACACTCATTTGTGTTATGCCAGTTAGTCTCGTGGAAGCGGCAAAACTTCCCCAATTACTTTTTCTACTCGGATAGTTCCCCCTTAGGAGGTTTGTTGTACCGCTTAGTTCCTTGAGTGGCAAGGTGGCTGTTTTCCAAATTATCATTCAACGATGTATAGTCTACAAGCCTTATATTCCTTTGATGTTTTTCGTTCCCATCACACTTACCAGAATTTTGGTTCCTCCTTTTCTAGTTTGTGTTCTTTCCTGCACCTCCTACAGCTATTGTAGAGTTGTTTCCATCCTATTTAACTTCAACATTACTTTGAGTCACTTCTTTCGATTACCCATCGACGGCTCTGCCTTTGATTATACTTGCATCTTCTGGTCTTAGAAATTGGTTTTCCATTTAGTGAAATTCTTTTATTGTAGTTGGTTGCTTCATTTTGATCCATTTATCACAATTTGTATCTGAATGAATAGAACTGACCAAAGCCATAAATACCATGTCTTCCTTTGGATTGCTTGCCTACTTAACCGCGATGTTAGACTAGTTCAAGAAAGCTTTCAGTGCCTCGTTAGGCCCTTGGAAAAAGCTAGATATTTGGTCGCGTCATGTGAAGTCTAAACTATTACAGAAACTTTCTTTCCAACTCATCAAAAGTGGAAATAGACTTCGGTGCGAGTCATGTAAACGGTATGGAAGCAACTCCTTCTAAAAAGAGAAGGAGACAAGCACAACGGACAACATCCATAGCTCTAGCTCCATACATGTGTCCTTCGTATTTAAACAAGTGTTGTTTAGGATACGTTGTTCCATTTTACGATGGCATAGTCGGTATGGTGGATATTCAGGGATATTCTTCTCTTAGTATTTTCACGATAAAGGGGGTTAGATTTGTCGTAGAATCCTAGTCTTCACTTTTCCTACACTTGCTTTCCCGTATTAATCGTTTGACCATGTCAGTGAGTACTCTTCGTTGGCACAGTTATCTACATGTCGTCTTTCAGGAGCTACCCTTAGTGTTTGACTTCACAAGAAATCTTCGTTTGCTAACTGAAGCCTAGGTTCTCCATTCTCCAGCAGAACCACTCCTAGAGTGCTCCATCGGTGCGCAGCTATTCCTGCCACAACTATTTGATCTCCAGCTCTAGCATTTATCTATTAACACCAGTATCCAATCCTAAGTCTCCACCATCAAGCTGCATATCATCTTTCGAGTTTGAAATGAGCACAAGGTCGCCTTCCTACGGAGGTTCACCCTAAAGTTTGGGTCAGGCCCAAGTTGTTTTAGATCAACACCATTATGTCTTCCTATAGCGAGAACTCCTTTACTTCCTCCTAAAATGTCCCTGAAACTCCAGTAGTTGCTTCCTTTGGTCTTCGCTTTCCATTCCTCTGATTTAGACCTGAAATGGAGGAATTTTCTTGTTCTATTGTTGGAGAAGTTTCCATTCTAGTTCTTCTTGTTGTTGGAAGTTGCAAATTTAGCAATGCGTCCGTCTTATCCATGAGAGCTTTCTGACTATTAATAAATTTCCAATTTTGATCGTTGATAATATGGTTAAGCTCTTCTTTAGTGATAACTTCATGTTGAGTAAAAGATCCGTATAGTGGATTTCCATTGTTTACTTCTATTTAATGTACGTTTTCTTCTTCACCACTAACCATTGCTTCTATAGATCTTCCAGATGCGGATTTTCCTGTCCTTGAAGCAATTGGAAAAGAAAATCTTCAATTTCTCCGAGCAAACTGTCAGCGATCTAACTTCTAGATCTTACGCAATCCAAAGTAGAGAGCTCGATTAAGCTTGGTTTCAGTTTTCTCAGCGAAAGCACCAAAATGTTGATGTTAAAAACGGATCAACAACCAATAGTAGTTTGTAGGGAACCTGTGTGACCTAGATCTAGTAAACAATGTTGAAATAAAAGGAAAATAATAGAAATAAAGTAAAGAGACACAAGATTTTATAGTGGTTCGACAATCTATGCCCTACGACCATTTTATATCTTTGTTGCTTATAGATCTGATATAGTTTGTTTGTGATTACAAGAGACTTGAAAAAGAATAACTCATAATCACTGAGATTTGATGGATTCTATGTCCTGGAATTACACAGAGTAGCTGCCTTGGTGACTATTGTGTGAAGATAGAAGATGAAGAGGAGATAGAGCTTCCATATGGTACTAACTGGAGCCAGATCCTCTTTTGGTTGCTTTATAATTTGTATTTATAGGGAAAACAGTCGGGTTATGCTATAACTCGAGTTGGAGCAGAGTCCAAATGTTAGCCTAAGGAGTATGGAAAGTCGCGGGACCCACTAAGATGTTTAAACATGTTGGTACTGAGTTGTTCATGTCGATGCCGACATGTTTTTTTGTTCGATTATGTACGAAATCTTTTGCCCTCTTCTTCTTGCTTTGTTTTGAGGTGTTCCAATATATTTCTATCAACCGTTGATTGACTTTGATGGTCATTCTTTCCTTACTTGGTTTAGTCTGCTGTTTCAGCAGTTATATCTTCAAATCCTATAACATATCTTTCAAAACTCTTGGAAATCACTTGAGCACACATAGAAGAGGTAAATGATTACATGTGTGAAATTAAAGAGATTAGGTATGAAACTAAACAAGTCAGCACCGCTATGAGTGTGAATAATCAGTTGCGACCTCTCCCCTTAGCATGTTTTCTTATGATTTTTCTCCGAGCTTTCCTTTTGCCCTATTTAAGTGTGCTTTTAAGATTTCAAGTCGTTTCGTCTTTGTTTCGACATTCTAACTTCTACTAATTTCTGCTCGGTTAAAAACCCAGTAAACACACACTAACAATCTTTATATTTGTTCAGATTCGGACCTTCATTTAGTTAGATAACTCCATTTTATAGTTTCACTAAGTTGAATCCATTTTAACTTGGAGGAAAATATTTACAAAATTTTTTCTTAAGCTATTGATAGGACTTCAACTAGACTACTTGATTGCTCTATAACAGGACTTAAACTCTAATACAAAAGTATATTTGTGGACTTTATGTATCTTCGATACACGAGTGTCTTCTTTCCAATACAATTCTCTTATAATCCATATAGTATATCTAAGATGAATAAGAGTGGTCTAGGAAGTGATTTTAATAATATGGATGTGGAAATACATGCATGGAGTATGGATGCTTTAGAAATTTAAGAGCAGCAGAACAATAGATGAGAAATCAGAGGTAAAGATCGGATGCTCTTAAATAGGCCAGAGTCTTTTATGGTTATTATAGTGATGTGTTTGAAGTGTTAAATCACTTAAAAATGGATATGAATGATGTTTGAAGCGAATAAGAATGACTAAATAAAGAAAGAGATGTGAAGGTTCAACTAAGAATTCAAAATCCGCTTTGCGCTCTAATCATAGGTGACTCCAGCACATCTCATAGGTTAACATTGTTGGATCAAGTGCATTTGAGGGTAAAATAGGAAAATAGAGAAAAAAATCCTTTCACAAATTTTGAACTAGACCTTTGTTTTCTTATAAAATAACTCATTTGCACAAAATCATATTTAGTGTATATTTGAGAATTGAAGAGTTTATTATTTGAATGTAATGCTATTTTATTTTGTTAAATATTTTATACATTAAGGTATACATTATAACTTACATTTTGTTTTAAATTGATATAAATTTAACTTATAGTTCATTTAGTTACATTTTATTTATTTGAAATTCACATTTATAATATGAATATGTCCCTATGATATAAATAAACTAATCCAAGATATTCATGATATTAGTAATACAGGGATATGACCATTGGGTTTAGTAATCATGTTGTATAAAATAAGCATTCAATATCAGTATTCATTATACTACCTCTCTAATATATTTATGCATGTGTATGGAGATACATATACATACACACACATACGTACATATGTGCATGCTTAATTTGTTTTTGGCATACATATAAATAAAAAATAGTTTTTTTTTAACTAAATAAATTAAATTTTTTATTAGCACTTTCGGCATAAAAAATCAAATAGATATAATTTCTAGAATAATATTATATATATATATATATATATATATGTAAATTCTAGATATTTAAAATTACTTTATTTTATTTTCAGCTAAGGAAAATTTTATTTCACTAATGAATATATGTATTTTAAAATTAAAATTTTAATCCAATGATAAATATTTATATATTTATTAAAAAATGAATCATGGCCTAAAGCATTTTTTATTTAGACCCTAGAGTAATGTGTGTGTTTGTAAATTAAGATTTTATACACACGTACACATACATATATATACATATGCATATATATACACACAAACACACACATATATCTACATATGCTATATACACACACATATACATACATATATATATACATATATAATTGCGTATCTATGTACAATATTTATATGTTTATTAGAAAAATTGAATCATGGCCTAAAAGAATTTTTTTATTTAGACCCTAGAGTAATGTGTGTGTTTGTAAATTAAGATTTTATCCACATACGAGCGCGTGGGTGTGCACACGCACACGCGCACGCATGCGTACACAAACACACACATACACACATATATGTCTATCTGTATACAGAGGAGGTTCGGTATCACCCTTATTTTAGAGCATTCCTATTATATCGTTAGCTATGCTATCTCGATTACTAATTTTGTAGACGTTTAATCCACATAATGTGGATTATCTCTGCAAAACATGATACTATTTCGATATTTGTAGCCTTTCCATAATCATAAATCAATTATTCATCGTTTAAACATTTATTTTAACCGTTAAATTTAAACGTTAAATATATTATGCTGCTTATATTCAAGTAAGGCCAAATTTTGTTGAGATGAACTTGAGTATGAGATGTAGATAATTTCTAAACTTGTAACATCTAAAATAGTTTAGCTCGAGTTATGATAGGGGTGCTAAAGGGATGCTCCAAAGTAGGAGTGTCATTGAATCTTCCTCTTATATATATCATTAATATATGTAGATACATTTTAAAAATAATTAATTTTTTAAATTTTTTCGTGGATGAAGTAAAAAAAATGTGTGTGTCTATATATAAATTTAAATTAAATATTTACCTCATATTTTGTTGTTGTTGTCACGTTGAGTTGTTATCTATTCCTCATTAATTATAGTTCCTTTCTTCTAGATCGGTGTGTAGATCCCAACATAATTAGGGCAATGGTTATTTCCAATGTATTTAACGTGAGAGAATATTGGGCTGTTTATAGCCATCACATATCATAAATATCTCCACATTTTCCTCCTCTTTCAAATCTGCATCAAATTTAGGTCCAAGAGAATCTTTCAAATCTGCTACACTCCATAGATATGGCTAGCCCCTTTCCATTGACTTTCGATGATGTTAGGTCTGATTATCATTTCATGTTAATAAATACTTATTTAATCCAATATATTTAACTAAATTAATATAAAACAATTATGTATTATTTTAACTAATTTTAAGGCTTAAATAAAAATTCAAAACATAAAAAATTCAATACAACATTTTGTTCTGATTTTTGTCATTAATTTATAACTTTTGTAAATTATTTTTGACAATGTTAATTCAGAAAATTGCTAACAGCACTATTTTATTGACTCATTGGTATGAACTTCTTCCATACCGATATTTAAATAATTTAAGTAGTAAAGCCTATATGGACTTTTTAGAAGTGCAATATCAGGCATGAGTTAAGATTCTCATAGACCATTTACGCGAACTCAAATTTCCAGACCCTATTGAGCTACACTCTAAGTAACGACTTTTGTGCACGTTTTTTTTTCATCAGCATAGTTAGTGCATAACACCACTTTAAAGCTCTTGGCTCAATCCAATAGCATTTACCAATTAAATGATTTCTTTAACCATAGATTTTTACTTTAACTTGACTACCAAGTATGGTGATCAACATCCTGGTTCTTTATCAATATGTATTGTTACATTATTGTCATAATACATCAACATTATACCATCAATGCTTGGGATCACTCCAACATCATTAATGAATTTTCCCATTCACACTCCTTTATTTTTGCTACATCGTCTAAGGCAATGTACTCATCCTTATTTGTTGAATCCATAACAACTTCTTGTTTGGAGTTTTTCCAACTTACCGAACCATTAAGGGTAATTTGAATCCAAAGACTTATTTGATGTCGTAGGCATCGCTTTGAAACTCTAGTATGAGCACCCCTTCAAAAGTAATTTGTTATTTTCATATATTTTCAAAAATCCTAGTATTTCTTGAAGGATGACCTTAACTGATGTCTAATGATTTTCGCTCAAATTTGACTAATACCGACTAATTGCACCTTTTGCAAAAGAAGCATCTGACATAGTACATAATATAGCACACATGATGGATCTTATGTCCAAAGCAAAAGGAATCCCACTCATTTTTTTTCCTCACCCATGTATTGAAAGTATTTTTTAGGAAGAACAATTCCATGTCGCACTAGAACATTTTCTACTAAACCTTATTTGTATGATATCTATGAACATTAATTAGAACAATGCTAATGTCCTTTTAGATCTATTTGAATAGATCTTCATATATAGTATAAAGGATATTCTCCCAATCTTTCATAAAATAATTATTGGACAACCAAGCTTTCGCTTATTGTATTATTAGTACATCGTTACCAATCAGTCATAAAGCATCAATGTATAAAACTAGAACTATTATAGCATCATTTAGTTCCTATATGCACATAATTCCCCTATGTTTTGATTGAATCCAAACTATTTGATTACCTTGTTAAAAAATATATTCCAATTCCTTAATGCTTTCTTAAGAACTTAAATTGATCTTAAAAGTCTACATGTCTTGTTGTCATTCCCACTAACTTAGAAAGTCCCTAGCCGTGACATGTAAAAAATCTCCTTTAAATCAACATTTAGAAATGCCATTTTAACGTCCATTTACCATATTTTGTTGCTAGAATAAGAAGAGACTGCAGGTAGAATAAAAATTAATTTAAGCATGTCGATTAGAGAAAACATTTTGGCATAATCAACACCTTGAATTTGGTGAAAACCTTTCTCCATTAACCTTTCCATCTAGGTCCCGACCTTTCCATCTGCACCAATATTTTCTTAAAGACTCAATAGAATCCTATGGGTTTTACTCCTTTGGATACATTTTCAAAGTCCAAACTTAGTTTCTATACATGAAATCCATTTTGGATTCTAATTTATTACTCTCCAAGCCTTGTCAATATGTGAGGTGGTCATAGTCATGAATGATGGAATCCTCTTTCTCGTTACAAATGAAAAAAACGATGTTATCTCTCAGGAGTGCAAGATTCCCTACTAAATCTTCTAATATGTTTTGTATGTACTACAGATGTTGAACTACTATCTAAATGTTTAGTTCCTATGGACATTTCCTGGATCTCATCCAAGTCTATCTTATTGCCACCAATTCATAAGATAGAATCTCCTATTCCAAAAATTTGCATATATTAAAACAAAAACCTTTTATTCCTAAGTATGATAGAATAACTATCATTTAGAATTTTTAGGATATCCTATAAACATACATATAACCAATCTTCCCTTTAAATTGTTGGAATTTGCATTCTTAACTTAAGCTGGACAACCCCATACCTTAATATAAGTAAGTCGGGTTTCTTACTAGTTCAAAACTCATATGTTGTCTTAGGTACATATTTTAATAGTATAGAATTTAATATATATTCCACTGTTTCTGGTGTATATCCTCTAAGGAAAGAGGCAACTCAGTTTCGCTCATCATCGATTGAACCATGTCGAACAAGATTTGATTTCTCCTTTCTAATACACCGCTATGATGAGGAATATAAAGAGGAGTGAATCAGCGGGAATCCTATTCTCTTTTTGGTACTCCTGGTGGTAATCTGATTTATTTTCAAAAGATTCACATATTCATATCTAACTAAATTATTAGTCAATGTAACGAAGTATAAGGATCCACCTTTGGTATATATAGATATTGGACCAAATACATTTATTATGGGATACATGAGTTACCCTAGCACACTGATGCGTAATGGATCTTAAGGCTATTAATACACTAAAGAGGAGGTGGATGGTGTATATATCAAATATTTAACACTTGACTTGTAATTTTCAAAACTATTTCCTCAAAATAATAAATATAACAAAATAAATATATAAATGTAGACCATAAATAAATGTATTAAGGTAAATGATATAAGAAGTTCTCATATTGGTTTGGATATCCAATCCTACATCTAGTCACATACCACATACAGAATTTTCACTTTAATAATTTAATTACCATGGGTGGCGAGTACGCTATTATGATCCAAAATTTCCATAGGTTATAAGATAAACACAACCTCTTTGACTTTGAACCAAGTAGCAAGAGCACTTACCTTGACTTTCTGTGTGTGCCAAGACCACCCAACCTCTTGACTTTCCACGAGTGGTTAAGATCATTTATACAATCCCACTCAGGATGCACCTTTTCTTTTCAAATAGTAGAGTAATGTAACAGCTAATCATATTTTATAATACATACTCTTGCAATCTTTAATACAAAAAGGCGATTGATCATGGTAGCGATGTATCTTTGAGATTCGAGAGGATTAGATGTGACCAAGGAGATAACTGCCAAGAATTCAAGCATGAACTCGCAAACCTTATGTGGTTTGAAAATCCATGAGGAATTAGAGCGAGAGAGTATGGATTGCAAAATAAATGCAAAAGCGTCTAGAGAACTTTATATCAAAGTAATGGCAAAGAAGAAGCAAGAGAATAAAGAGAATAAGTTGTTAAATTTTATTTTTCCAGAGCCTTTATATAGAAGATGAAGATATATGACTTTTGGTGAAAGGTTGAAGTAGACATGTCCTCCATTCATTTAAATTTGAAAATTTTCGCAATGGTCATTGTGTCGACATATGCCAGAAATTTATGTCGATTACCTTGTTGATTTTCAAAATACATACCAACGATCACTATATCGACATATGTTGGAAGGATATGCTGATTTTGAAAAAATGATTTTAAAACTATTTTTATTTTTCCACGATTTAAAACAAATATTGTATTTTTATAAAAGAGTACAACAGATGAAAATAGAGTTTAAGATATTTGCCATGAGACCTTGAACAAAATTTCATAAACGCGAAAATATTTTTTCTGACCACTTTTAATGTCTTGTCCTCAAATCTCTTATGTCATTCTAGTCTTGTCCTTCAATCACCTTTTTCCTTCTAGTTTCTGCCTATTTTCTTATTGTCTTGATTCACCTTTTTCCTTTTATTTTTATTGTCTTGATTCACCTTTTTCCTTTTATTTTGCTCTTGAGTCTTTTTATTAATCTATCTAGATGTATAATTCATATGCACTTGTATATTCTTGAAATATTTCTTGATAGTATACCTGAAATTCCTGTACAATTATCAACGCACCTCGAAGAATCGTTAATAACAATATTTACATGATTACTAACATAAAAATCACATGGCATTAAAAATCTTCCCATTTTGATAATGATAACTATATATATATATATATATATATATATATAAATTATAATAATATTTAAATTTAACTTCCCAGGGTTGATTAACTCCTCCTGAGTCTATGCACTTTCTTCTCCCCTTATCATTTTGTCCCTTTTATATTTCATATTTTTCTCCCTCATCGTTATAAACAAAAATGGGTATAAAATTATTTCAGCACGAATAGACATAAAATATGGAGTATAGAGTATTATACGAATAAATATCAAGTTTTTAGGAGAATCAAAATCGATTACTACGTACAATTCTAATATATGTCTAATTTATTTTATTTTATGACTATACATAATCGTTAACATGAACTCTTATATAATCACGAAGTTATAAGAACATAGACATAATCTTTTAAATACAACTATGGTATAAATAAACATAATTATTCACAAGAAAAACAAATACATGACATTTAGTGATGATGACCCTTGACTATCGGTGACTTATGTTTGCGACTATATAGGTAAATTGCATAAAAATTTACTTTTTGTGATTTGCTTGTGCATTAAAATAACTTCACCTATGCGTCAAATGTCGAAATCATTGTTTATTTATAATTCCTTATCATCGTCTTCTTCATCCTCATCATCATTTACAAAAGGATTATGGGTAGACACGTTTACCGTATATCTGGTTCATAATTCACGATTGGATCGGCTTGGTTATTGATACATATGATTTTTGGTACTTTCTTATTTCTCTTACTTATTTTTGAACCTTGTTTTAGGGACTTTTATTTCAGTAAGCTATTGAAGATATGCTTTATGGATTCCTTTATTTTTGCAAGATTCATAAAGGTAAAGTCCCAAAACAAAGAAGATCCCCCCATGGCCTCTTTGAATTAATTGGATCCATTAGATTATTTTAATTAATTTTTGTGGAAGGGACAAAGTGAAAAAATATGTCTGAACATGAAATGTATTTATTATATAATTTTTTTAATTTGAAAATGAAAGGAAAATTCACCTTTTTAGAAAAAGGTTTATATGTCAACATACATTCCATCTATATATCGACATTATATGATAATTTCCTCTATAAATTTTTGTTTATATATATATATATATATATATATATATATAAAATTAGTATTCTTGTTTCAAATCTTAGTAAAAGAGCATATTTCTAATTCTTGCTTCAATTTAATAAAAGTATATTATATTATTGGTTTTGTTAGGATATTAGCTATTTGATTTCTAGTGTTTATAAATTCTAGTTTTATATTTTCTTCGCATACGTTATCTCTTAAAAAATGGTGTCTTATATTTATGTATTTTATTCTAGTATGATGTGTTGGATTTTCATATTAGCTTATTGCGCTCATATTGTCGTAGAATATTAATGATTGTATGATATTTAAACCAAAATATTTTAATGTTTATCGCATATATATAACTTGCGAACATGCTAGTGCTACAGATATACATTCTGCTTCTGTTATGGATGAAGAGACGAAAATTCTGCTTTTTGCTGAACCAATGTGCAATCTAATATCATAAAATATGATAGGTTCCACTTGTACCTTTTCTATTAGATCTATAACATGCATAATCTGCATCATTGTATGAAACTATGTTGATCGAATAATCCATAATTAAGGTGTTATTTACATAAATTAGAAAGTGTTTCCATTGAGTTTGACTGATATCTTGCAGGGAGATACACGATATGCACTATAGTTTGTCTACTTGTGGTTATACATAGTAAAGAGTCAATCATCCCACAATATAATTTTTGATCTACATCTTTGGATTTTCCTTTTTTACACAAGTTTGATTTAAATGCCATAGGAGTTGATTTAGCACTCATATTAGATATGCCAAATCTTTTACAAGTTCCTTAGCATATTTTTCTTGATTTAAATGGAACTAGTTTGGAGGCCCCGTTCGATCATATGCAGAAGAAAGCTTTCCAAACCTAATTATTATATAAATTTCCTAAATTAATTTCTGCATGTTTCGATCTCGCATGACCAAATGATATGTACGATCATCAAGAAATTCGATCATATACAATAATGCATTATTACGGATCCAATGAAACTAGTTTCATCAAAATCAAAGACAGTGGCCCAGAAGGCCCTTTTTACACGTTAATTAAAACGAATAATTCCCAAAATCCATTTAATCACTCTTAAATCCAATTTATAAGTTTACAATCTTCCTTCTTATTCAAACAGAATTTAAATCGACTTTAGAAATCATTTTCAATCACAGTAAATTCAAGATTCAATTATTTAAACATTTTTAAAAATTATATTTAACAATCTAATTATCAAATAAATAGATATATTTTAAATCCAATTTATTCAACTTATCAAATTAACTTTCCAAATTTAAAATCAATTAAATATTTCAAATACAAATGACCAAAATTCTGGGTCATTACCTTCGCCCCTCTTAAAGGAATTTCGTCCCCTAAATTGCCAAGGTAAGAAAAATGTCACAAACCAATTATCTTTCCAAAAACAATTAGTTGAAATAGATTCCAAATTCTTTTAAGTCCTTAACTTCATTCACTAATTTCATCCATTTATTCTTTCCAAGTTACTTAAAATAAATTTAGTTATCAAAATTTCTTCCAGAACTCTCAAAATGTTTTCTAACCCCTTAAAGTTATGGAAAGTTTTGCCAGCGTCTCCTTTGCGCGGCTCGATTGTAAAAATTTAAAATATATATAATCATAAATGTACATCCCATCTTTGGGGATGATGCATCTTGTAGGGAAAATATAAAAATACGTTATGTAATCTGAGATGTGTACCATTCTATTGGCATTAGCTAGCATATACAACCAATATAAGCTGAAAGCGAGCTCCAAATGTGAAGCGTATGCCATCCACACCTGCTAACTACTTAACAGCTAATGAGAACAAGTATATGGGATGTATTACCAATATATAATACAGAATATGCCATTACTATATGCAGTTTTAGCAATTGCAATAAGAGAAACTATCCACCAAATAATATTCATCCAACTTATTTATCATCATAACCATTTGCATTTCCAAGTGTCAACATTGTATACTTCCATTTCTTATTAACCTTAAGTTGATTTCCACTCAGTTTATTTTGATTCAATTGACTCCCATTAGATTGACTCCCATTCAATTTCTTTACTTTCAATGGTTTTGCATCTAATTAATTAACATTCCTTTATTTAATTTTCACTTATTTCATATTCAATTTATGATTAACCAAATTTTGTTTGTGAATCATTTCATAAAATATTACATTTTTAACCTTTCCTAAGTTAAATATTATCTCACTGTCAGTTAGTATGTTCTTCAATATAAATATTATTACGAACCATTTCACACAACAATTTCTCAAATTTGTCACAAACGTTATATACAACACCACTAGTGTTTATTACCATTCCAATAATTATGTTCATATCCGATTTTATCAAGTAACATTCCAACACACATTCAATTCATTTAACCCTTAAGTTGAATTTCATTTTATAACCCAAACTCATACCCATTTCACAAATTTATTCCAATAATTCATTTTTTAATTCATCGCACGTCAAAATTCAATTTCATTTAGTCCATTCTATTAATCCACATGAGTTAAATTTCATTTCATCTTATCCATTGCCCAATTTATTTATCTTTAGTTAAACTAAAATCTTTAATTTCCTATCTCAATCTCAAATTTCCTTTTCTTATCCATACCATTTCCCAATTAAAAGTTCACATTTAGATAAAAATCTTCAGGATTTTAAACACCTGGTTTATTTCAAATCATTTTGAAATCATATATATACACACATTCTTTTATATATCAAACTTAACTTCTAGAATCTAAAAAAATCATTTAACAAAAATAAAACTTCACAGGTAGCAATTCATCACTTAGAAACTCGAAAAAGAACACTGATAATGCTGCAGTCATCACCAAAATTATTTCCCAGTGACTAAAGTGAGTTTACTGCTTTCTATTCCCTTTTAAAGCCTATTTCAAATTTTCCAGCCTAATATTTTCAAAATAATACTATGACTATTTTTCCAAACCCTTGAAAAACCATTTTCAATCCACTAGAATTTAAATTCTCAAATCTCTTGTTTTAAAAATCCATTTCTATTAACAAATCATATTTATAACTAAACTTATGAAATTTTCAATTTTACAAATATTGGTTATTTTAGTTATAATTAATAATAAATTTTATTATAACGACAATCAACAAATGATAATAATCATATAGTATCATTCATTAACAAGAAAACACACCATATATAACTATAATAATTTCTAAAAAATTATCTCTTGTATATATAAAATATAATTTTTGTAAAATTATTTCATTTACCAATTCTTGAAACAATACTATGATGGATTGCCTTGTTTAATTATTTAGAAACCGCTATTGATATCATGGCATCCCACGTATTGACTAGAATTCATATGCCACTCAACAAATAAATTAATACAACATAAAACATTTTTATATCACCAACAAACATGTGCTCATCTATATACACTCAAAAATCATAATAAAGCATTCCATTACCTTATCTCTTAATGAGTTGTCCCACCAATTCCCTGGTTCTTGCTTAACCTCACTTTGATACAAAGTGTAACGACCCGCCAATCCGCATAATTCAAGCCGACAATAAACCACACGTGTCCAACCTAAATTGAGAAGAAATATAGATATTTATGGAAAAGAAAGAAGAAAGAAGAAGAGAAGAGAAGAAAAGAGAAAGAAACTAAAACAACACAGAATCTCACTATCGTAGTGGAACAACATATATAATATAGTATCAATGATCTTTACAAAGAGAAACTGTTATATACATACATCTATCAAAGTACAACAAAAATTGCAATCATCAACCTGAATAGTTATAATAACCTGTCCTCACAAATTCTGTCAATAATAAAAAGCGAAAAAATAACCATATATGTGAATATGTCTCTGGGCCTCCAGCTCGTCTCCTGAAGCTCCAAAGCATTCGAACTAAATCTATAATATGCTTGGCTGACCTAAGCATTATAATAAAATAACACTTGAGTCAGTCTGGAAAACTAGCGTGAGAAAATACACCCAATTGGATTTTTAAGTTATAAAAACCTATAAAATTAAAGGTATCCCGTAAGACCATGCCGCATGATATGTTTTTACCTTATGGTAATCAAAACCATTTTTTATAGAAAATCCATTGATATTATAATAGTGTCTAAAAGTCAAAGTAAAATATGAATACAACTAAAATGCTTGCATCTCGCGTTTTAGAATACTTTGGCACAACTAAATCCGTAAGCTCGTATTGGAGAATGGATTCCATACAATGACAAAGTAAGGAACTACCTTTTGAAGGTACATCTTTAGATAAAATGCACCGAGGTCTGACAGGAACATCATGTACCTCTGCCACACAGGACTGGCCTACCACTGGCTAGTAGTACTGCATATGATCACCCTACCTTGGGACCCGAAGCATACAAGAATAGATAGTAACTTATCTAGATTTGGAATGACCATACCCTGATGGAAGTGACCCACTTAGCCCTGCTGCATGCCCAATTTTTTTCATTTTCTGGTAAATGAGGCTCGAGGCTACTTTTTACCTTATATATAGCACCTCCTACCTAGAATGCTAATACAGCCCTACATGCAACAATGCAATATCAGCATTCATCTATAAAAGTTCGTTCTAGGACTGAACGAAATATTGAGAGCTCCGTCTTTAATTCCATCATCTTCAAGATGTCCTCACTTCAAAATGCATTTGATGGATCAAAGTGGTATTCTTATAACATACCCGATCCCGGTCTCTTCGAAACAACATTCGATAATTTTTTAGAAACTCAACCTTGGTTCTTAAGGAAATAATAGTCAAAGATAAGATCTAAGATCACATCCTAACCATTAGTGGACGAATTTACTTATCATTATCCTAGGAGAAAGGATCATGATTTATAAGCATGGTACAGTATCGTCGGAGATGATTGTGCCATATAACCCACATGTTTCTCCTTGATATTTCCAAAATTACATTTGGGTTCAATTTTGATAATCGGTTATTTAACCATCGAATAACATCATTCAATCAAGAATTTAATTCCATAGGGAAAACCAACATTGGTTAAGCTCCAAGCAAAACTAGATCTTCTTAACAAATCATTCCATTAACTCAAATCACTTTATAAATGTTTATGCCAAAATACTTTTACAAAGATTCACTCACAAAAACTTATATTTTCAATACTTGAAAAATATCCATATACTTATCTCAACGGTATAATTATATTCACCAATATCAAGGATGATCCTCTTTCATACAGTTCTAAATAATTTATAAACTTCCTTATAAACCTACAAAACCATTTAATTAAATCCTTTTATAAATAAATAAACCTATTTCTAAAATTTTTTTATGTATTTAAAACTGTTTATAAAACGCTTTTATCTTTTAGCCAATCTTCCCTTTTCGTTTCTCAAGACATATTATAAAATTCCCTCTTATAATCCACATCTATTTATAAAAATATTAGCTATAGATCTCAAAAACATTTAAAATAAAATTCTAATCTTTCCTTCAAACACTACTGTTAACTCAAAAAATGGATCAACACCTTGGATTGAGCGTGAAAGCACCAGTCTTGTTCTTACAGAGCAATAATACAAAGAATAAGCATAGAAAAAGAAGAAATAGTAAAAAGAAAAGAAGATTTTTATAGTGGTTCAGCTGTTAATGAAGCCAACGTCCACTTTATAACTTTTATTATTGACTGATTCTTGTTACAAAGTGAATTGTATTACAAAGTTATTAAATATCCCAAGTTAGACAAAGTCCCCAATGCTGTAGTTTACTAGAGATCATAGTAAACCCTTTGGATGACTGTTGTGAGAAGTAGAAGAGTGAAGAATAGTTTCTGTAGAGTTTCAGCAGCCTGTCCCGAGGATCCCCTTTATGTTGCAGTTAGGTGAGTATTTATAGAGATCTATTAAGATAGGCCTTCTTGCCAAATGATTGAAAATCACTGTAGGAAGACGCTCGGCAAAAAGCATCATGAACCGAGCTAACTTGATGGACCACTAGCGATCCCAAGCTTCTGGCTTGATTACGCTCCAACGTCTAGAGATGCTTCCCATTGCCTTCTGCTTTAAAATTCGTAGCGAGCTAATGAGATGGTATGGATCACTAGTGACCCATAGTACATGGATCACTAGCGGTCCATGTTTTAGCATATTTTTAGACTTTGTCTTCTGGGGTGCATTTGTTGTCTTGTGTTGGTGTCCTCTAAGTGATTTCGTAGCATGTTGCCTTGTTTTAATGACGGTTTGCTTAGTAGTTGCATTGGACTGCTGATTGAACTAGACAAATGCTTGTCTCTTAATTTAACTAGCCTGGAATCCCATCAAACTTAGCCATTGTCCTTAGAATACCAATTAGACCACAATGCAAGTGACCTTATGAATCCACGAGCCAATATTAAGGATCATTGGCAATCCATAAATTATGGATCGCTAGCGATCCATCTCCTTTGCGTATTTTCGCTTTCTATTTCTTTGATTTCTCTTATTTTATTATTCTAGCCCTTTTTGGTTAGCTCTTGAGCTATTCTGACTCGACTAAGCTATTACAACTTCCTTTAGATTCTTCTAGTTTTAAAACTTGGATAACATTTACTGCCTAGAGTATGCCTTCATAAAAAACAAGGGGAGCTTTGGAAGTAATTGCTTTCCAGGTTCTACGTGGCGAGCCTTAAGTATTCGTGTTAGGGCCACATGAATTTGACTTTGTCTATTTAGTTGCTTATTAAGTTTTGATCTGAACCGTCGTCGCTTGTCATAACTGACCAAGTTTTGCCCCATAACTTTGTAGAATGCCTTGAAGCAGCACATGGATCTTGCTAGACAAATTCGGGATTGATCGCACGTGATTCGATGGATCGCTAGCGACCTAATTATTTAGCATTTTTTCTTTTGTGCAATCTTCTTATATAACTTCCTCAAGCCGATCCATCTTCATCCTTACCTCCTTCTTGCGACCCGAGCCTTCTCATGTGATTTTGGCTACTTCTTGCGATTCGACCCAAGCTTTGACCAAACCCTGCTCTATCGCCGTTGTGGACCAGAGCCTCTCACTATGACCGACCTGAAGCTCGCTACTGCTTTGATCTCAATCCTAGATCCTTTTGGATTGCCACCGACCAGGCACTAATTCTATCATCTCCTCTCTTGGATCACCATCGACCCACCGTGCTTGGATCGTTGGGTTGAAAACTTCAACCATTCTTGCCTTTCAATTCTTGATTCAAGGTGGGTAATGATGATTTTGGCATTCGTTTAGCTATTTGATGACAGAGTGTATTATTGATGATTATAGCAAAGAGTTCGAGTTGATTATGATTTTATGGAAGAAGATAGTAAATCAAGTCTTGAGTTCTTCACATAACAACATTCTAGAGTTGCCCCGGTGCCTCACGTGTTTTGTTATCTTCGTCCATAGGACCAAAATTGACTTGTACTAAGTTACATTGCTGATACAACATGACACATTGTGAATTGGTTTGACCCTTTCGGACGATTCAGATTGGTCTTGTTTTTTGCACGGTCGGTGTACGTGTACTAGGAAGAAATTTCCCAGTTGCTTCAGATAACGGGTAAGTATGGTAGAAGTAATTCCAAAAAACAATATGAAAAGTACTTTTCTCTTTCCACTACAAGTGAACTATCTGCATGGGATAGAGCGATTGTAGTGTTCAGGACACCGGGCCCACCCCCTATAGATAACACATTGCACTTGCCCCGGTATATACTTGAAAGGCGTGAATGGATATCCTTTTGGAATTCAAGTGATATAGAGGAGTTTTTAGTTAAAGATAGAATTACCTGGCTACTTTGGATGCAAGCCCTATTGAATAAAATAAAGTATCTTTCTTATCATCGTAAGTCCAGTAGAGGAAGCCCAACACGTTTAGAAGCCGAATCGTCAACTATTGCCCCTTCTCTTCTGCTTCACAGGCAAAATATGATTAACTAGTTCTAATTGGTCCGGTCGTGGATCAAACTCCTTCGAACTTTAGAGTTCTTCATAATTTACCGAAGAGAGCTTCCTCTGTGATCTTCATTAAGGTTTTGCACAATATTTGCTTGCAATATGGCATTCCAAAGGACGACGTGTGCCTCCCGAAGAAGAATGAATTTGCCCATATGCCGCCTTTGGGATACACCGCTTGCCATCGATATATGTGCCTAAATGGAGCGGTGCCCCCTTACAATAACTTCTTGAGGGAAACACTTTCGAACTTGGGGATTGGCCCATTCCAGGTTCACCTAATAGATATGCTACGTTAACTTGCATGCACGTTCTGTTTATGCATATATTTAACCATGCTCCGAGTATCAGCTGAGATATTTTTTCTCATTTAAAAGGAGAGACGAGTATCTATACCTTGTCGTCATTGAGGCCCAGAGGAATCACAAGATCGTGTTGCAGTTTCAAAGTAATTTATCCTTGTTCAAGACTCGGTACTTCTTCATTACATGTCCCGTAGAGTTTAATCGGCTTTGGACAACGAGCAGTAAGTTTCCTTCTTTGCTCATTGAATTTTTGAAATTTCGCTATGAGTTTCTAACAAGTCAAATGCTTCATATAGTTATTCCGATGCCAAATAAAGACTTATCGCTTGGCGAAACTTTCCATACTCTAAAGGCTGTAGATGCCGAAGAGATATCGGTTAGATTTTTGCTAACAGACGAAACTTTGCTCTGGTATGGGCTTTTACACCCAGGGAGATCCACCGCTGCGGTTGACGTTTTGTCTCCCTCCCGTTCCAAAATATGAACGCACTCCACTTCTTTGTCACATGGTTCTAAAGAGGGAGTTTTCCATGGAAAGGAGGGCTTGTCTACCGAGTCGGCTGAAGAGACTCATAAGGGAAGAGATGTCACGACCAGTTGCTCGGTCAGAGGGAAGAAGATTTTAAACATCGAGAAGGAAATTCTGCAATGGCAATGGAAAAGGAGGAGGGTGAAGTTGAGAGCAGTTGTCATGGTCATCCTTTAATGATGATGATTTCAATGTAGATTTTGGTGACGGAGACACTGAATCATGTAATTAGACTCCAGGGATGAGTCCCATTATTCCGAACTCGCCTCGCCAAGAGACCTGCAATAAGATGCTACCCCAGAAGTCAAGTGACATCGGGATTCCTCGATTAAAGATGTCGACGTAAACTTTGGGGATCTGAGCAACGTCTACGTTTATTTTTAAAAACTTATGTAGGAAGATTTCAGATTCAAAGAGATGTCCCATCAACCAGGCCATGTTGCGCTCGAAATCAGTCCGGTTTCTTCCACAGTGGCCATCTGATCTGGTTTGTGACATCATTTTAGGCCCTTCCAAACACATTACACGTTTCACTAGGGTCACATTCACTTACACACACATTATTCAAGCCTATTTTCCATTACTAAAGCTCTTTATCCATTCTTCATGTCAGGTACCATGAGAGAACGTGGTCTTTTTGATGACCTCAAGGAGTTCATCGATTCGCAACACTAGTCGAAATGATCCACCAGCCATCGTCGGCCTCGTTAGACTGAGGAGGAATGGAGTAGACGGAAGGAATTGGAGTTGAAGCTCGTCGTCGGGATGAGAGGGAACAGAGTCATATATGCAAAAACAATTATGAGAAGAGAAAGGCCTTTGACGAGTGAGAGGACTATCCAAGAAGTCAAAGGTTGATCGCAGTTCTCATCCTTTAGAGCAACATGCCTTTACCTCGGCCCCGGATTTATTCGGTCTCGAAGTTCTAGTATCTTCTATTCAAGCTCTGTGTTCATCCCAAGTTCCATAGTCCCACATGGTGCTTGCCCAGGTTTTTTACGCCCTCATCAGAGATCGGCTTATGTTCTTCCTTCTGATCCACCTTTACTTTAAGTAGCACTCTCCGAGAGGTTTTAAAAAGCGGTTAACTTTAACCGCGACCTTCGCCTAATCCGTAAAGATTCATAAATGCTCCACCTTTAAGCGGTCAAAAGTGATTTGGAGCAAGCCAAGGGATCAGAAAAACTATGCAAGCAGTAGGCCGATACGAACCGCAACAATCATCAAAAGATCCTCTCCTTTGAATCAGAGAAGGATGGCTTCGAGAAACCATTGGCGAAATGCGATGCTATAATTGAACAACCAGTACAAGGGGGCACGGTGCTTCGGGAGAGTAAAAATAACATCAGCTTGCTAAAAGAGCTGAAAGAGGCCCATGCAAAGATAGAGGTCGTCCTTCGAGATAAAATTAAGAAGGCGCATGTGGAAGAAGTTAAGGTGCAAGAGAAGCTCGAAGCTCGCAACATGATTATCGAAGCCCAGAAGAAGACCATTGCTGACCATAAGGGATATGAGGAGGTTATGAAGTTGTGTGATAAGACCATTTCCAATCAGGCCTAGATGATTTTTCTGCTTCAAGAAAGAGTTGCGCAACTTAACGTCGACAAAACTAGCATTGAAGTTGAAAAGGTTGCCGTTACGGCAGATTATTTGAAGCTACATGACACTTTTGAAAGGAAGACGGAGAAGATGGACGATACCATCTTAAATATTTATGTCAACTCCCTATTGCATCAGAGGAGTCTCATTTATCAAGGGCCCAAGCTCCCATGCACTCTCACCATGGCTTGGGAGGAAATTTTGACCCATTTTCGAGATAATAGGGATGTCTACAATGTGCGGGAGCTAGCGGATGCATACCTTAATGAGGAGTCAAAGAAAGCGCTTATAAAGGGCCGGGAAATTTTACGAATCATAAAGGAACGGGAAGCTGCCAATGTTGCTATGGCAGTGACTGCCAAAACAATGTCTGATCCCTTTGTTTTCGGACCTAGCGAATCATTGAGACAGTCTCACGGTCAATTGGCGAGTTCTAGGCCTGAATCTTCTCCGAAGATTGTGCAACCATCCAAAGAAGGAGAAGGTGGTGAATATGAGATCGACATTCTCGTCCACTCCTCTGATGCAAGTAACCTTCTTGTTTCTCTCGAGTTTGAGAATTTTCAAATCATGCCATAGGAGTAAGATGAACTTAATGCTTTCATTTTTAATCTTATAGGTCCGTCTTCCTTGCTCGCTAATCTGTCGATTTCCCTGATACATAGACCCATCGCTATTTCAACCACTTCTGTACTCGTCTCCACAGCTGCTTCGGTTGTTGTGTCTATGTCCGTTTCATAGCCCAGGCCGAAGTCTGAGAAGATTGCTGCATTGCATGGCTTGGACGATCCTTCTATATCTTTGGAGGGCTACTTCACGACAGCCGATACTCGAGAATAGGAGGTCCAGATTAAGCAACCGTGTAAATTCAAACAGCAATTAGTTGCCATCAAGAAAGAAAAGGTAGAAGCGATAAAATCATCGAAGATCCCTCGCAAATACCGAAAGCGCAAGACGAAAGGGGAGACTTCTAAGAAGGTTAGGGAGTAAGGAAGAGATGTCGGAACCAACGAGACAGTCGATATAACTAAAAGCGGCATTACCCCTAACCGAGAATCTGGAGGGAAGCAAAAATTTCCAACCAAAGGTGGGAAGGGGAGTGGAGGAAAGAGGCGTTGAGAAGCCCGAATGGTAGTGGTGCTGATTTTTTTGGGACATTTTTTTGTTTTGTTCAAGTGCAGAGCTTGCACTTACTGCTTTTGTTGTAGCATCTGTACTTTTTCTTTATGTTTGCCGATATCGTGTGGGTACGACCTCCACATTTTGTCCTTATAGAAAAGAAAAGTTATATGTAATGCAATGCTGACATTTTGATTGTAACTTTACCTGTCTTCTTATCTGTGTCTTATGTACTTATGTCAATTTCATTTGCTGCTATTTTATTTTATCTAGTCCTATGATTGCTACAAAAATTCCTTGTTTGAAGTAATAGAACTTGTGAAGTGTTTTTATTCTTGAGCATTTCTACTTGAGTACCGGTGTATACCCTCCAATTCATTAGGCTGTTTACTTCGAACACTTGACAAACGACCGGTCGATCCAAGTGTTTATTTGCTATTGTTTTCTTTATCATTGGATTGGCTTTATGCTTCCTATCCTTGGGAACTTATGATTTGAATGACTTAATTATAGATTTATTGTTATTCGACAATTAGAATTTTCTACCAATCTATAGCACTTTGATTTTGTTGGATTCATGCCCACTACTCCTGATAATGGGTGCAGGTTGATCCTTGTTATTCTTGTAATGGACGAGTTTCATGGTATCGCCGGGGTAATTTCGATAGTTAAAAGGGTGTATGGCTAATTAAATGTGTAGCTTTTTTAGAAGCATGTGTGGCTTATGGAATACACGGCTATTGGGACCGATATGACTCGTTAATACAGAATGGTTTCGAAACTTCTTAATGTTGCCAATCTTTGGGCAACATGAGAAGTTTATGCTTTAGAAGCATGATTCCATGGCTCGAAAAGGTAGTGCACGGCTTATAGGATGCACGGATTTTGAGACCGATATGACCCATCGATGCAGAACGGTTTTGAAACTTCTCGAGGTTTCCAATCTTCGGGCAATGTGAGAAGTTCATGCTTTAAGAGCTGATTCCACGGCTCAAAAAGATAGTACCTGGCTTATGAGATACACGATTTTTGGGACAGATATGACCCATCGATCGAAAACAGTTTTGGAACTTCTCGACGTTTCTAATCTTCGAGCAAAGTGAGGAGTTCATGCTTTAAGAGTGTGATTCCACAGCTCGAAAAGGTATCATGTGGCTTATGGGATGTGCGACATTGATTCAAGCCTTTCCAATGCCACCGAAGCAATGTCGGTTTTTAGAAAGCGGGGATCGTGTTTCGCCGATCCAACGGTTTGAGTCGATTTGCTTCCATCGACCTGGTGGGTATGTAGGACGTACTTGAGTGTGATTCCTCTATCTCAAGAAGTACTTGATTGGTTTTGAGCTGATGTGACCCCGTCGACTCAGCAGATTAGTATAACGAACACAGTTTTATTGGTTCAGAAAGCAAATTTTATTAAGAAAAGTTGGGAAAGTACTTCCTATTTACAATTCCCCTAGTATCCAGGGAGGTCTTATTTGCTGAAAAATAGGAAGTACATAAGATAGTTTTGGTTAAAGTAACGGTGCGGCGATTCGCTGTTGCATGCTCGAGGAATTTGGATTCTGTCAACGGTTGTCAATTTGAATGTTTCATCCCCTAGTTTTTAATTGATCATATATGGTCCTTCCCAGTTTGGCCCAAAGGCTCTCGGCATGGGATAGACTCTTTTGAGGACAAGGGGTCTCCCACTTTGAAAGTTTGGTTGCAAACTGTGCAGTTGAAGTACTATGCGATCCTTTTTTGGTGAGCAGTGGTCCTTAGTTTGGCTTCTTTCCTCTTTTCATCAATCATATCAAGGGATTTGGGTAGGAGATGCTCTTTTCCCTTTTGATCGAAATTCTTTCTTCAATGGGAGGGGAATTCTTGCTCTACGAGGATCATCGTTTCTAAAGCATATGCCAAAGCGAACGGGGTATGCCTAGTTGCTGCTTTACGTGTTGTTCTATAAGCCCATAGTGTGAGTGGAAGTTCATCAACCTAATTTTCTTTAGCTTTTGTCAGTCGATTTTTGGTAATAGACTTGACGATCTTGTTTATTGCTTCCACTTGCTAGTTTAACATGCGGATGAGGGACTGTGGAAAATCTTTTCTCGATTCGGATGTGTTTACGGAAGTCTTTGAACTTGGCGCTTTCAAATTGGGTCCCATTATCCTCGACGATTTTTTGTGGCACGCCAAACCTGCAAATGATGTTTTTAGCAACAAAATTAATAGCTTTTTTGCAATAATGGTGGCCAGCGATTCTGCTTCGACCCATTTTGTGAAATAGTCAACGGCGACTATAGCTTATTCAGCCCCTCCTTTAGCTATCGATAATACGCCAACTAGGTCAATTCCTTATATTACGAACGGCCATAGTCTGACTATCTGCGTTAGCTATGTTGGGCGAGTTCTTTTAATATTGGTTAATCTCTAGCATCGATCACCCCGTCTGGCGTAGTCTGCTACAACGTGATTTACCATTGGCCAGAATCATCTATACCGAAGGACTTTCTTTGCAAGAGTTTGCCTCCCAGTATGTTCTCCGCGGTAGCCTTCATGAACTTCCTTCAAGGTCCCTTGAGCTTTGTTGTCGGTCACACATCTAAGGAAATGGGGTAGAGAATCGCCTTTGGTAGAGTATTCCATCCTATATTATGAATCGCAGTGCCTTTTGAAGAAGCTTTTTCTGTTGATTCTTATCAATTGGAAGATTCCCTGTAAGCAAGTAGTCTTTGATTGGCGTCATCCATGTTTCTGGTTCGACGGCAGTTTCAAAAATCCAATCGACATCCATTTCATTTATACTTGGGGTGGTTAAGGTTTCAACGGAGACTAGTCCCAATGATTGAGCCTTCGAAGCTTGCCAATTTAGCTAAGTAGTCAACCTTTGGTTTTGCTCCCGCGGGATGTGATTTATGGTATAATGTTCGATGTCGTTCAGCAACTCTTGAACTTTAGATAGATACCGAGCAAGGTTGCCCCCTCGAGCCTGGTATTCACCTTTAACTTGGCAGATAACTAGTTGAGAGTCGCCGTAGACGTGAACGGACATTATTCCGAGTTCCTTCACAACTTTCGATCCTATTATCAGCGCTTTGTATTCTGTCTCGTTAGTTGTCATGGAGAATTCCAAGCGTAGGGCATCACAAATGGCTCGTCCCTCAAGGTTTCGAGCAATACCACTACCCTCGAGCAGAGTTTGTTAGACGCGCCATCGACGAAGAGTTTCCACTGCGTTTCAACTTCCAATAATATTTCTTCCTCTTCATCTCATACGGTAAACTCGACGATTAAGTCTCCAACGCTTGCCCATGGGATGGTAAGTGATATGATATTGGCTCAATTCAATATTCGATTTGAGGGGTCACCTAGAGCTTTGGGTTGGTATAATTCTTGCTTCAAAGGTTGATCAGTCAGCGCTGTAATTAGGCGTGCCAGGAAATGCGGTCGTAACTTCCTAGACGCGATCAAGAGGAAATACGTTAGCTTTTCCAATTTTGGATAATTTTTCTCTGCTCCAATGAACCACTTGTGAATGTAGTATATGTGTCGTTGGATCCTAGTTTCTTCATGCACAAGGGAAGCGCTTAACACGTGAGGTGGGACTACTAAGTAGATGAACAAGTCCTCTCTGTCTACCGGCTTTGATAGGATTGGCGGGACTTCCATATGTCACAACAACTCTTCGAATGCGGTTTGACAAGCTTCATTCCATTCGTAGTCCTTTTTTCCTTTCTTTAACGCATTAAAGAATAGTATACACTTGTCGGTGGCCTTCAAGATGAACTGGCTTAATGCTGCAACTTTCCCATTCAAGCTTTGTAATTCCTTCTTGTTCTTCGGGGCGTGGAATTCACATAGGGCTGTAATTTGGTCTGGATTTGCTTCAATGCCTCTAGTGCTCTCTATGAATCCTAAGAACTTTCCAGAGGCTACCCCAAAGTGACATTTGAGTGGATTGAGTTTCATTCCATATTTTCGAAGTATTTCAAACATTTCGACGAGATTATCTAGGTGATTGGCTACTACTCGTGATTTCACTAACATGTCATCCACATAGACCTCTATGGTTTTTCTGATCTGACGCTTGAACATGGTGTTTACTAACCTTTGGTAGGTTGCCTGTGCGTTCTTTAAATTGAATGGCATTAACCTCTAGCAGTATTATCCTTGGTCGGTAATGAAGCTGGTGTTCTCTTGGCTGGGCTCATTCATCGGGATTTGATTATAGCCTAATTACATGTCCATACTTGAAAGCAATTCATGCCCCACCGTTCCATCCACAAGCTGGTTAATTCTAGGAAGAGGAAAACTATCCTTCATGCTGGCTTTGTTTAAGTCTGAGTAGTCGATGCAAGTTCTCCATTTCTCGTTGGACTTCTAGACCAAAACCGAGTTAGATAACCATTCGAGGCCGGTCGCATTACGGATGAGACCATTAGCCATCAGTTTGTCTACTTCTTCTCTCAATGCGTTGGATTGCTCGAGGCCCAGGCTGCCCCTCTTTTACTTTACTGGTGTAAACCTGGGGTCAATATTGAGTGTGTGGCGTGCAATTTCCGACGATACTCCACACATATCGGAATGCGTCCAAACGAACACATACAGGTTGGCACGAGGAAATTTGGTGAGTTCTAATCGCATCTTGCTTCCATGGTGCGATTCAACTTCAAGACTCGGGTCAAGTCATCTATATCGACAGGAATATACACCGTCAATTCTTTCGGTGTTGCCGGATCCTCCCCTGAACTCTTCTTTATAGGTTCCAATGCCTTATCGAATCTACCATGGTACCTAAGCTAGGCGAGGCTCTATAGTTGCTATTCGGTAGTTTCGCGAATGTGAAGAGTTCTCCCCACATTCTTCCCTTTTTCTTTTCTTTTGGATTCACGCAGTTCTACGATATTGTAGCATCCCCTATCTTGAGGCTCGAAGCTAAGTGCTACCGATGCTGCAGTCATCCATAGTATTAAATTTCGGTGATAAAATACAGTAATGTTAATCATATCCCTAATATCAGAAGTACTTTAATATGAAATAAAATCAACACAAATTAAAACAAATTTTCTGATTACATTTCAAAACTGTATTTCATATTCAGTTTCATAATCCATAATCGATTCCTAGGTTTTGATCTAATATAATAATTACAAATTACGCCAAGAGCGACATATGAAAAGCCCCCTTGGATGTTCAGAGTACTAAATAGACATATCAGTCTTAATACAACACAACAGAAATAAAACTAAATAGCTCTTATATAGCTACTCTTGCCTCCTGCACGTCTTCAAAAGCATTATTCATCCACGTACTAAACCTAAAAACCTCAACTCTCAGTCTACTCAGATTAATTTTGAGCACCCAGGAGTTTAAAGGGTAAAACATAAACTTCGAGTTAGACATAAGCCTGGTGCGAATAATACTATACATGTCGGTTTTATGATATTAAGTGAGACCACGCCGCTTAGCGTAATGAGTTTTCTCTCACTAATATCCCTTTTAAAACATATCTTTACAAATTAAAATCCTGCAATCAAACCGATTAAAGCGGTAATAGAAGCATCATATATGCATGAAAATCGGGTAATCAATAGATTATCTGTCCTAACAATATAGTCTAGTTTGGCTAACTACTGACATTTTGCTGACTCGGGCCTACCAGACAAAATAAATAATCTAACTTCTGTTAGTCACACTTTGGTCGGTCTATCCCAAACTTACTTCTCCTAAGGTCAAGTGATCCTAATGGTTTTATGGGCTCACCAATAACCTATCTTTACTCCACATATTCCTTTCTATATGTAACATTATTTTAGTCTTACCTATGACAAAGCCCTGCACACTGGAATTATGGACTTATATTAGCTAGGAGCTACTGGCTAAAGTATAGGGCACGACCCTATACTAGTCTCATTTTGTATTATAATACCTGAGTCATTTACTTAGGGTCAACTACCCTTCAAGTTTTCCTTGAAAACCTTACAATTATTTGAACTCCAGGCCGAGGGGCAAAACATATCTTTCGAAACCTTTTGAAATCATTGAAGGTATCCCTTCGAAAGCTTTATAGACCTTAAACGTCGTCTTTTCAAAACATTGCAAACTTGCCTTTCGAAAACTTTGGAAACTTTCCATTCAAACACTAAAGGTAAACTTTTCAAAAACATTGGCGAATCACCCCTTCAAAACCATTATCATATACCTTTTGAAAATATTGGGGAACCACCCCATCGAAACCTTCTTTAAATACCTTTCAAAAGCATTAAAGTTGTTTACTTAAAACAAACCATTCGAAAGCAAAGTGTTCAAGTAAAAATGTGTGAAACATAGTTTGAAAACCACTAAAACAAATCCTTTCGAAACCTTTGGGTTTAACTTTTCGAAACCACTAAAACAAATCCTTTCGATAACACTCTTTCGAAAGCAATTTCCTAAGTAGAAGAAAGTGGAAGATGTCAACACCAAACCTTTTGAAAGCATGGAGAAGCGGCTTCTTACCTAAATGCGAAAGCACCCTTTCGAAACCAATGTTTAAAGGAAAAAGCGGCCTCAATTGGGTCAGAAGGTAGAATGCGACGGGAGTGTTTTGACTTTGTCAAAAGCTTGTTTAAAAAAAGGCAGCAACCATATCAAAAGCCATAGTAAAATCATTTCAAAACCAATCTTTGGAATGCAAAGCAAGCGGCTTTTCTTTCCAAAGCAAAACAAGGTCTCGACTCCTTCGAAAGCACGTTTCAATCCCATACCTTTCTCCCATCTCCAATCCAGTACGTACCAAGGCATTGATACCATGTGCATTGGTTTTGACTATGATGGAGGAGGTAGTATGAAGTCGAAAGGTAGCTGTCAATAGTGGCAAAAACAAATCTTTACAGAAACTGAATTTTTACTTTATAAAGTAATATCTTTCCGACTAACTTGCTTGGTTGTCATAATAAAATTGGTTGCCAAATTCTTTTCCAAAATCTTTTCTAAAAGTTCCACCGAAATTAATATCTAATAATTTAAAATAATAATCAAATTGCACCTTCTCTTATTTTAAACATATAAAACATTTAAGTCTCATACCTTAAATAACTTTATATATTTGATAAAAAAAACTTAGAAAAATTCTTCAAATTTCCAATAAATCATTTTTTATATGTTTTCCAACATATTTAAATTTTTGACCCAAAGCTAACATAAAATAGACGAAATTAATTTAAACCCAATTTAACTATTTATAGAAAATTCATAAAATTCACAATAATTCAGAAAATTATAAAACTTGAAACCCATCTCTAGAGTAATATTTCTTACCTTATACCAAAAACGCAAGGCATGTGGATGTCATTTGATAGGTTTTCCAAGTCAATTCTTTTCATAAAATCTATAAGAAATAGCCTAAATCATCAACAGTTGTGTGTGTGTGTGTGTGTGTGTATATATATATATCAATTTAGGCAATCAAAACATGGCAAATCATTTGCAAAATAAACACGGGTCTTATCTAGAAACCGAAAGCTATATAAAAATGAGATGCAATCTATCATTCACCTTGGCTTGATTGTTAAGAAGTTTGAGATTCGTTCTTGAGTTAATTTGATTAAGCTTCGTTCTTGAAATCTTGCTTGTCTTCTCATTATCTTCTACTAATGGTGGCCAACCTTATTTGGTTTAGTTTTTGTTTATGAACATGTAAAATGAGAGTGCATGAGGGTTTAGGGTATAAGAATATGGTCTATTCCTATTTTTCCCTTATCTTATTACCCTTATCTATTTCATTTTTAATTCTCTTTTGTTCATTATTTAATTAGGCATGGCTACCTTCTAATCACACAAACCCCATCCCTTAACTATTTACGTTATTTAATTTAATTTACCTAATTAAATGTCCTAAATAATGTTCATCAAAATTATGGTCGTTATAGACTCCCCTCCTTAAAAAAATTCAACCTCGAAATTACGATAAGGTACTCATAACAATCAATCATAAATGTAAAACAAACCATGAAACAAGTCAGGATAAGCATCTCTAATCCTCCTCTCAGTTTCTCAAGTACAGTCCCTCTCGTCGTCACTCCACTAGACATTAACTAATCTGACTATCTTATTCCTAAGCCTCTTCTCATCTCTCACAACTATACAAACTGCATTCTAACTATAGTCATATCTGGTTCCACTACTATATCATCTAACGAAGTCGGTGAATTAGTAGTATCTAAATCTAGAATGGACTTCCTTAGATGAGAAATGTGAAAAACATCATGAACTCCTACCAAACTATTCAGTAACTCTGCACTATATACGAGTTTCCCGACCCTTTCTACAATAGGAAATGGTTCGACAAACCTCGGCGCCAGTTTTCTAGATTTTCCAAAACTGATTACACCCTTCATTGGTGATATCTTGACGAAAACATGATCTCCAAGTGATAACTCTAAGTCTTTTCGTCTTCTATTGGCATAGATCTTCTGCCTAGACTGAGCTTCCTTCATCCTAACTCGAATTTAATCAATCTTTTCTGCAGATTCCCTAATCAAATCCAAACCAAGAACTAACCTATCCCTGGTCTCCAACTAGCAAATGTTTGATTTGTATGGGCTTCCATACAAAGCTTCAAATGGTGCCATCCTTATACTAGTATGATAAATGTTGTTATACGAAAACTCGACTAAGTGTAGATGGTCTTCCTATGATACTCCAAAATATTATGCACAAGCTCTTAACAAATCTTCTAAGATTTTGTCAACTCTTTCTATTTGCCCATCGGTCCGTGGATGGTAAGCGGTACTCGTCTTGAGCTTGGTACCCAAAGTATCCTATTGAATCTTTCAGAACTCCCTAGTGAATAAAGAATCCCTATCACTTACTATATTACTAGAAATTTCATGCAGTCTAACTACATTCTTCATAAATAACTTAGCCAAAACCGGTGGTGTCCAGGTTGACTTAACTGTGTTGGATCTCGAGTTTTGATTGCTAACATGACACAAGGATTCATGAATCCGTGACAATAATCGGACTCATCGACTTGAAGTATGGCTCGTATAGTCTATATATTTTAACTAGAGTCATGAAATATATATATAGAGTCTAGTCTACTTTCTTTATTAAGATCTTTCCTTAAGAATCATCACTCTCATTCACATGCTCACAAACACTTGCACTCCATTTAAAACAATCACTTTCCAATTTCAAATGCACACAGATTTCACTGAACTACACAGTTCAGTCGACTGACTTGATGCCCTTAGTCAACTGAACCAGTGTATATAAATTTTTCTATAAAATAAATGGACCAGTGAACTGACGACATCTATTCAGTTGACCGAGTCTATACATGTTATCATTCTTGTGCATGTTTCTGAATTCAATCGACTAAATGATCAAGGTAAGTCGACTGAATCCTGCAACTGTCATTTTTTTATCGAAAAGACACTTCTTTTCTCAATGGTTGTCTTCCTCCCTTAGTGTTGCAACCATTACCTTTCGTAAAGAACTTTTTACCAGATATTTCAAATTATGATTTACTATAAATTCACTCAAGTTTCATTGATCATTAACTTAATTCTCCTACCTTTCTGGATCTAATGTGCATAACATTCTCGGATCTATTGCTTATATTAGTTCATATATTCACTGCTTTCAACCTTACTTCCATATCTTATAAGCAATTCTAACCATCCTATTCTTCATACAGCACAATCATACACATTACTCTTAAGGAAATGATTATAGGAAGGGTGTACAGTATCGACTTATCTGTGCCATTCAAGATCATACTCAGTCAGAAACAACTATACTACTTGTATTAGAAGTCCATTTCGTTGCTTAGGCAATAGAAGCCTTATTCGGTTGTCTAGGCAGTAGAAGTCTTGTTTGGTTACGCAGGCGATGTAATACCTTTTCCTCCGGGTTAAGAGAGGGTTGATAGTTAAATTCTAGAAGGAATCTGGTCTGGACGTAGAACGTGAGTTCGAACCAGCACAAAAATCCCTGGTGTAATTTACTTTACTATTTACTTTTTATAATCATATTCCACATCAGCAGATAACTTAGTTTATATAGCACTACCACTGCATTTACATTGTTTATAACAATTGGCCATTTCAATCCTACAGTATGTCACTTTCAAACAGGAATGAAATGGGAACTCTTAGCCAACCTGTCCACTATGTCCTATATGCTTTCATTTCCTCTATTTGACCTTGGCAACCCGTCTATAAAATCCATTGATATAGAATCCCATTTCCAAACTAGAATACCTTAAGGCTGAAGTAACCCACTCGGTTTCTGATGTTTGGCTTTTACCTATTGACAGTTCAAACATCGCTTTAACCATAAGCCTATATCTCTCTTCATACCTTCCTCGAAGAAACATCTTCCCATATCCTAATACATCTTACTTCCTCCCGAATGAATAGTAAACTTCGAACGATGGAATTCTTCAAGAACTTCCTTCCTAATCTTCCCCACATTCGAAATGCACAGTCTACCTTTCTTCTTAACCACCCATTCTGGTCAACATCGGAATCTTTCAATGTTATCGCTCTCTGTTCCCTCCCTTAGTTTTCTAATCCGTATACAATACTAAATCCTTATTCCCTTCTGGAAAGACTAACACAAATGCGTTAGTCAATAAGTGCTTTGGCTTTAGGAATTCTTCCTCACACTTATCAGTCCAGACGAACGTCATGTTTTTTCGCATTAGCTTGGTTATCGGTGCCACTATTCACGAAAAGTCCTTAATGAATCTCCGATAATAGCCAGCTAATCCAAGAAACTCTTTGTCTCTATCACTATCTCGGATCCTCTTCTAATTATTCACTGCCTTAAGCTTATTCGAATCTATAGACAATCCTTTTTTGGCGACTACATGACCATGAAACTTCCCTTTTTTCTTCCAAAATGACACTTGAAAATTTTCGCTTTCAGCTGATGCTGCCTCAACGTTTCAATCACTACTCTAAGGTGAATATCATGCTCTCTTTCATCTTTAGAGTACATAAAAATATCATCTATGAATACCAATACGAACCTATTCGAGTTCTCTTGGAAAACTCGGTTCATCAAATTTATTAAGAATGCTGGCGCATTAATTAGTCCGAACGACATAACTAACCATTCATACGATCCATATATGACTCTAAACACCGTTAAAGGAATACTATCCCTTGCCACTATAAGCTGATGGAACCCTATTGCTAAATCCAACTGGGAAAATACTTTGGATCAACTCAACTAGTTGAGAAAATCGTCAATTCTAGGTAACAGATATCGATTCTTTATCATCTTCTCATTCAACTTACGATAATTGATACATAACCTTAACGGTCCATCCAGCTTCTTGGCAAACACTACGACTGCTCCATAAGGCGAACTGCTTGGTGCAATTAAATTCTTTCCTTCCAAATCCACAAACTGCAACTTTAGGTCCCTCATCTCGGTAGGTGACATTCTGCTTGGCGACCTACTCACCAGTTCTGCTCCTGGTACCAAATCTATTCGAAACTCAATAGCCTGTTTCGGTGGTAGTATTACTATGAGTTCAAAGGCATCTATGAGTTCTTTAACAATGAAAACTCGATTCAACTGGTCTTCTGCCTTCACAACGCCGAACAAAGCAATAACCTCAAAACTAGGGTTTTCAATGGAGTATGTAATCCGGTCACTGTGGTCAAGGTGTCTAAGCGATATTTTCCTATCATGGAAAAATATCCAGCATCTATTTACTTAACCAATCCATACCCAAAATAATTCTGAACCCTATGAAATCAAACATATGCAAACTACAAACAAAGGTATGACCTAACCATTCACACTCTAACTGGTCACACTTTATCCCAAGTGTAGCATACCTACCTATCGGATTTGTAATCCCTAAGGAAGTAACTAGGTATAGGGGTGAGTACGAAATCCTTTCTCATTTTCTCTAAATTATCAACTAGTTTAGCCCAAGTTTTCTTTGAGTTTCTAGAAAGACCATAATAGTATTTAATAGCAGCCACCACCCATCTCTTCCTTTAGGTGTGAGGAAGGGTCTTTGGTCCCTGATGCTCCATCTGCTTCTTGTAGTGAGCTTCCATCACTTTAAGTTTTACCCTAGAAGTGTAATTCCAATCTCTTCTTCCATTCAACCGCCAGCTAAGGATCCTTACTGGCAAGGGGAGTGGGGGTCACATCTAAGCTTAACCTTCTGACCTCTCTCCTCCTTCCACACCATTCTTCTTTTCGTATTGTTGAGCAGTCTATAGACAACATTCTTTTCAAATCTTTAATCTTAGCTTCATAGAAGATCCCGTAGAGTGATTAGCCTTCCTTTAATGATTTTTGAGGATCATCCACCTTTGAATATGCAACCTCAAATTCGGCGCGTAGTTTGACATTATGTGGTACTGGGGTTCAAGGGAATTCTTAGCTTCCTTAAGCTTAGAAAGGGCATTCTTCAAATCTCCATCGAGCTCTTCTTTAGCGATTATTAAATGGTTGTTTTCTTCCTCTAAGGCCTCGGTAGTAGTCGCAGTCACCACTATAAACTCATGCACACTCATGTAACTTGGGCCATAAATGATGGGAGTCGAAGATTCATTGGATTTATAGACCCCGTAAGGATTAGGAAGTGGCCATGAAGATCGACCTAGTTGGTGGTATTATGAGTTTGTTTCAAAGGAATCAAATTACGCTGTGCTAAATCCAAAAAGATATTGCAAAATGACCAATTTTTTATATGAAGAATATGGCTAATTCACACATAAATATAATAATGATTTGCAGCTTTAGCTCCTCAGCTAGAATATTAAGCCTAAGGCTAAACCATTCCCAGTGAGGGTTATCAGGTGTGAAGGAAACACTTTCCAAACTATATTTCCACCGATGCAGTACAAAGTCACTATATGCTTCTTTCTTTTTAACTACTTGGTCGATTTTAGAAAGTAACCCTTGGGTTTCCTCCTTAAGCTGCATAAATAACTCAACTAACTCTTTTTCGTGCTTACAAATCATTTCTACACTAAGACAAAGATATCCATGGTCTAGGTTTGGAGATTCTCCATGCTTTCCTTTAAGAGTTTAGAAAATGCAACACCCTTAGAAAACTATAAAGAACAAATGAACAAAGATGACACGATCACTCATAGTATATTAATAAAACAGAATAACAATTAAAAAGATTGACCAAAATAAAACAAAATAACGAATTCCTTTTTATTACATGTTAAGAAGTTTAAATAGTAAAGATTATCTACAAAGGTTAGGTAATTACATTAACTTGAGAGGACGAGGTAACCTCGACTTCTTTAGACAGTACGGACCAGTCACCCAGTTGGAAAGAGGCATCCTAAGATGTAGAAGGTGAATTTTTCTCCTTCTCTAGCTCCTTAGCTCCGCCCTACAATAAGTAATGGCATATTTGATCAACCTCAGAAGACATCATCCAAGAGATTAGCATAAAACCAAAGCTTAACTATGGTGTAAGTCTTATAAAGCACCCAATAGGTGATCCGTGAAAGTTTGTCCTTAGTCTACACCAGCACCTTCTCTTCCTATCTGTTCCAACTCTTAACCCTTTAACGCAAAGGCCTCATTCACCACCTTTGTCTCCTCCTCTAACTTTTTCATTTTCTCCCGTTGAACCTTGAGCTCTTCCTCTAGTTTAGACTTCTCTAAGGAAGCTACAAAAGATCTGCATCAAGATGAGCAGTATGAGTAATGGATGTAACCAGATTGTCTCATGCCTTATTTCAAGCCTCGACCTCCAAAGCACTTACCTACTACAAAACAAAGAAGGAAAGTCACCAGTGGAGAAAGAAGAAGAAAAAATATGTAAATAGGCCGAAGACCTCTCAAGCTCGGTAGCAAGCTCGGAGAAGGAGAGTGCTGGGAATGGAAGAGTGATAAGGTAGAATTGGAGGCAGAAACAATATGAGATAAACCATCCAAAGTGACACACCCTACCCTTTTAGCAAGGTCGATAATCAAATCCTTAATCGAAGGCAAGTAGCGAATGCAAGGATCATGAGGGTGCTTAAGAGAGGAGATAGGAAGAGCCTCAAAAGAAGGAATGGGAGGAGGAGAAGATCTGTGTAGTTTCTTAGAGGGCTGAGTAGAAGATTCACATTCTTCACCTGTAATTTCTCTGACAAAGAATCACCAAAAAACGCATCAATAAAATCACCAGCCATTTGACCTATGCATAAAAGAAGTCCCAAGATCAATAAACATTCCCACAAAGGAAAGGAATGAAAAATAATAGTTCTTTTATCTATTTTAATGAATTATGACCCTAGTCTCATCTAAAATTGAGGGAAACATAAAAAGGAATGAGAGAAATCATGGTTTGGACGTAGAAAGTTATACTTTTGCGGTAGTGAATTAGTAAAGAAATAGTTTCATTTTCTACCATCATCACCTAAACTTAATATGTGATCCTTATGTGAGTCTTATGTACTTTTGGCCTGATCAGAAAAAATAGAGTGATTAGGGTGTGGATGAAAGTAAGAAAGGAAACTAATAAGGTTTGAAATGAAAAAATATTGACCAATCCACTTTTAGGTCTTACGAGGAACAGATGCAAGAACCGATTTCTTTGGTTATGCTCAGTAAAATCTAGAATCGCTCGTAGAAGTACTTCATGGAAATCAAATTAAAGTTGGAGCTCTTCACATGATGAAGGCATGCCATTCTCATCATAAAGAATAAAGATAGCAATTACAAGGGAATAAAAAGGGGGCCAAATTGGATAGGAATCATACAGATAGCAACTAACCACTCATGGAGGATTTGATTGGGAGGGAGATAAATTCCTCATCTAATGTGCTCGGAAGTGATGGAAATAAAATCATTAGAAGAAGTGTGGATGCATTCGTAATATTTGGTTATTCTACCCACATAACTCTTGAAATCGAAATGGTTTAAAGTATTTTCGATTCCCCTTAGTTTTGTTATCTTAGATGGTAGAGATAAAGGAGAAGAGGAATTAGATGCCATATAAAGTTATTGAATAGATTATTAACTGCCGTTAGAGTGCAAGCACTACAAGAAAAACCATTTACGGTTGCAAAAACTATGGCGTTTTGTCATAAATGCAACCAAAAATATTTTTCCCAAAATATGTTTCGTGACTAAATTTTTTTGTTCCCGCTCCTTAGAAAACTTTTTTCGCCTAGCCAAGAATAAACATGACCAGCCATTTTTTACCATCTCACGTATACTTAGAAAACTCTCTCCCCATATCGATCTACTTCTGCAGAAATTTTTTTCCCCTTCTCAATCCTCGCGGCAGCCAACAATTGCTCAAATTTCATCAACTGAAGATCCAGTTCCCCTTTTCATCATCCACTCCGTCCTTACTCAACGTCCTTCTGACATTACTCAACATCCTCGCGGCAGCCAGCAATCGCTTAGGTATATTTAGGTACGAATCATCTAAATCAATTTCGTGATTCGATTTTGTTATTCTATGTTGATTTAACCCTAATTTGCATGCATCATATATTCAAATTTCTGCCTAATTTCAAACCGAAATTGTTGATTCAACCCTAATAACGAAGATCTTTTTTCAACCCTAGTTTACACCTTTATTTATTTATGTTTTTTGATTAAATGAATAAAAGCTTAGCTATGTCCAGGGTTAAACTATGTAATTGTTTTACCGTTTTAACCAAAGTACAAATTTTGTACACCAAGTACGAATAATCAAAAAATTGAATTATGGAAAATATTGAATATCAACATATCTGGACATAGAGAGTCTGGTACACCCATGATTTTGTCAAAATTATTTGTAATACTAGGCTTCAATTTGGAAAATTAGAATAGTAGTGAATTACAAAGTAATACATAATCTTTTGCCTTCATATGTTAAGAATTTAAGAGAGACATGATGGTTGAGTAAATCTAATTAAAGGAGTTGCATGATCCATACATTTTCTAATCTGTTAATGTGCAATAATATAACTTACATCATAGAGTAAGTCATCAATAATTGTCTTCATCATGTCTTTTGTCCTATAATTAACAAAAACCAGGTAAACGGAAAATGACAAGTGGCTTTGCATGAAACCTGGAAGTAGTCGGCATATATAAATCAAAAATAAGGATGCATGTTGCATCTGTTTATATGATGTAAGGTTTTAGATAGATTCCATATGGGCCACTTTTGGTGTTACAGCCTGCATGACTTCAAGCAATGCCTTCTAAGAAAAAAATTGGTTTCTTTCTTTTATCTATAGTTGTAATTATTTAATGCATATGTAATCAAGTCTGTTATCCGGAAAGTAACCATCTGATCACACTCCTCATCTTTGTCACTTTCAACTTGTTTCCATTTAGTTGACTTTTATAATTTTGCATCAAGGATGTAGTAGTTCTACATAAGTCAGATTTATTAGCTTTAGAGCTTGAAAAATTGTTTGTTTTATTAGTCATATTGTTTGTCTTCCAATATAAATTTAATTGATTTAGACTCTTTATATATTTTATGGCCTATGTAATAAATTTTATAGCCCGTAATATAAATTTTAAGTCCCAATTTTCTAGCCATGGTGTAGATCAATTTTATGGCCAATGTAATAAAATTCTATGCTATAGCACTGCGTTGTTTTGACGAAACCTTCAAACCATTTATAGCCCATGTAATAGGAATAAAAAATGCTTATTTGATAGCCCTAGAAATATACCTAACCATCTTTACAACTGTTCCTAAAGAAGAAAAAAAAACCTATTACCATGTTTTAAAATATTGAATTTGTTAGAAGTTACACTTCAAAGTACCATATTCATTTGGTGTTATTATACTGAATGAACTGATTTTTCTGTAAAACCTACATGTATGAAATCATTTACACTTGTTCATAATTTATTAATAAAAATTCATTGAAACATCATTGAACAAAGTTTTATTTGGCTAATCTTTAGAATGATTGGGTGGACTGATATTAAGAAGTACTATTAACGTAGTAACATATGTTTTTTTAAATTAGTATCAGACATAGGAAGAGGAGGTGTCACCAATTTCTACGTCAAAGATTGGGAACTTATTTGCCTTCATATGTCGAGGATGGAAAAAGATTTTTTAAACAGGTGATAAAACAATGCTTAGCTTAATATGTGTGTTGAGAATTAGAACATGTAATATAATATTAAAACTCAATTTCTTTTTTATGTTTTTAACTTTTGTCATAGAACTAGCATAGAGTACTGACAAGGAGCAATGAATTTCGCGCATGCTGCAAAGAGGAATGTAAGAAGTGTAGAAAAAATTTATGCCCTTGCAAAGATTGTCGGAATCTTAGTCTCCATGATGATCACATCTTCATTGAACATTTAATTATTGGAGGAATGGATCCTAAATACATACACGGTATATGGTTTAACCATGGCGAACAGATAATTGAAGAGAAGAAAACAAATACGTTTGATGTATATGATTTATTCAAGATGATTCACTATGAAGATGAAGATTTTTTGAATGATGATTTTTTCATGATGATAAGGATAATGTTGATTCTCATAGTAAAGAGGATGAGTTACTCAAGAACTTGAAAGATGCAGAAACTCCATTATATCATGGTTGCACAAATCACACAAAATTATCTGCCATCACCGTCTTGTTTAATCTTAAATGTGAGACTGGCTTGTCTGATAGTGGGTTTGATAAGCTTTTAACTGTGCAACATTTATTTTTGCCGAAGAATAATGTGCTTCCCAAAACCTAATATAAGGTAAAGAAATTTCTTAGAACATTCGACATGGGTTTTGAAAAGATACATGCTTGTGAGAATGACTGTTGCCTTTTCAAAAAAGAATACAAAAATTTAGATATTTGTCCAAAATGTGGTTCTTCGAGATGGAAGAAATATCAAGATACTAAAGAGGTTATAAAAGGTATTCTAGTTAAAGTGTTGAGATACTTTCCAATAATTCCGAGATTTAAAATAATGTATAGATCTCAAAAGATGGCAACAGATTTAAGATGGCATATTAAAAATACAAGCAAAGATGGAAAAAAGCGTCATCTCGTGGATTCTATGACACGGAAAATGGTGGATGAAAAGTATACATCTTTTTCATCCGATCCACGCAATATTTGGCTTGGTCTTGCTACGGATGGATTCAATCCATTTTCCATGTTGAGTTCTAAATATAGTTGCTGGCCAGTAATGCTTGTGACATACAATTTTTCGCCTACATTGTGCACGAAGAAAGAAAATATTATGTTATCTTTACTTATTCCAGGCCCAAAGCAACTCGGAAATGATATTGATGTATATTTGGCGCTTTTGGTGAAAGACTTGCATCATTGGTGGTGTAATGGAGTTAATGCTTACAATGATTTAGTAAAACTTTGCTCAAATTGAATGCAATTTTGCTATGGACGATTAATGATTTTCCAGCTTATGGAAATCTTGTTGGATGTTGTGTGAAGGGGAAAAAGGTTGCCCATTATGTGGTGTCAATACCTATTCTTGTTGGCTGAATTGCAGTCGAAAGAGTCTACATAGGCCATAGAATATTTCTACCTACTTCAGATCCACGGAGGAAACAAAAGGCATTGTGTGATAACACCATAGAAAAAGGTAGTGCTCCTAGAATTCTAACTAGGAGAAACATTTATGCATTGTTAAAGGATTATCCAAATGATTTTGGAAAAGAAAAAGAAGAGAACAGTAAGAAGAGAAAGTGTTCTTATGATACAGAATATGAGTATGATAATATTAACAATTCTACAGAATTGGAGCTATCAAGATGGAAGAAAAGATTGATTTTCTTTGATTTTCCATATTGGAAGGTTAGTAGTTAATTTATTTATTTTTCATTGTTTTGACATAAGAAAAACCCAATAATGCGTTATAGTTTTGGTTTTCGCAGGAACTTCCATAACATCACAATATAGATGTAATGCATGTGGAGAAATATATCGATGAAAGCCTGTTGGGCACGATGTTGCATGGTAATAAATCAAAAGATGGAACCAACTGTTGAAAGGATTTAGAGGATTTGGAATTCGAAATGAGCTTCATGCACAACCTCATGGGAATAAAACATATCTTCCACCGGCTCTATACATGTTGTCAAATTTCGAGAGAAAAATATTTTGCAAAAGATTGTAAAATTTCAAAGGACTAGATGGCTACTGTTCAAATTTGAAGAATCAGATTTTGTTGCATGATTGCAAAATTAGCGGATTGAAGTCACATGATTACCATGTATTAATGCAGCAGTTATTGCCAATAGCATCGAGAGGATTAATGGAAAAGAAGGGAAGAAAAGTAATAATTCACTTGTGTTCTTTTTTCAACAAATTATGTCAACGTGTTCTTGATAGAGAGAAGGTAGAACAAATCAATGTTGAGATTATTGAAGTTTTACGCGAACTTGAAATTTTTTTCCACCATCTTTTTTGGATCTAATAGCACACTTGTCCATTCATCTTGGAAAAGAAGCACTAATGTGTGGACCGGTTCATTTTCATTGGATGTACCCATTCGAACGATATATGAAGACACTTAAAGATTATGTAAGAAACTATGCACGACCGGAGGGATTTATTGCAGAATCCTATCTTACAGAAGAATCCATGATGTTTTTCAATGAATTTTTGAAAAAAAATTGGACATATAGAGGAGAAAGACGCTCGAAATGAAGATTATGAAAGCAATGTAATACCTAAGGGATGTCCCATTTCAATGTCCAAGAGAGTTACATTGTCAACTAATGAGAAAGAAATGGCTCATTTAGCCGTGTTAATGAATATAAATGTAGTGGAACCATTTATAGAGTAAGTTTATGTTACATTGTTTTAATCATTTTGATGTGTTCGTAATGCTATTTATAAATTATAATCACTTGTTCTATACTAGTTTGCATTTAGAGGAATTAGAAAATTCAGACCAGCGCATGAGAAAAAATGCGACCTTACTACGGGACACACATACAAAAAAATTCCGATTGGATTAAAAGGAAGATTTGTTAGATTCCAAATATATTCTCATTTGAGTACTAATATTACTCTAAAATATTCATGCTAAATGGAATTTTTGGTAGATACCTATTGCCTCCAAGGATCATGATGACATGTTAAGATGGATTGCTTTGGGTCCGAAGAATGATGCCTTGTCTTACAATGGATATGTTATCAATGATCAACGTTTTCATATAAAAGATGTAGGGAGAGAAACTAAGAATTGCGGGGTGACCTTTGATGCGACTACTATGTACAAAGCAAGTGCAAAAGATATGTCCCAAGTGGTTGATGCGGTCACTTATTATGGAATATTAACAGATATAATTTTATTATATTATCATTTGTTTTATATTCCAGGTTTTAAGTGTCGTTGGGAGTATAAAGGAAATGGAGTAAAAGTTGATGATGATGGATTTACTCTTGTTAATTTACATCAAGCATCGTTTTCAAGAGATCCATACACTCTTGCATCTCAAGCAGGATAAGTATTTTGTTCAAGAGAAAATGATGATTCTAATTGGTATGTTGTAATGAAAGTACCATCAAGACGTTTTATTGATTAAGAGACATATGATTGCATTGAGGAAGATATCCAAGCTGTGGAAGAATATGAAATAACCAAAATGGATGATGAAGATGTTAGCTATGTTGGGGAGGATCGTGAAGGCATAATTGAGTAGATAATATGTTCACCTACTAAGTCAGATCCATACATTAGACTAATGCATTAGTCATAGTTCTAGACTCATTTTACTCCCCGAGTATCTCTATTTCTATTTTGCAAATTGTGTTACTCATTTTGTATTTATTAAATTCACTATCAAAACTTGTTTTAGTAAGGAATGAAAGCATGGATTCAGATTTTATTGTCTTGTTACTCATTTTGCTGGATTCACATAATTTATTCATTGAATTAAAGTAGCAAACAATTCCAGTCCATTTGTGGTTCTAATTATTGTAATATTATGATTTCAATTTGTTAATGAAATAAATTAATATCCACTATGAACCAACCAGTTTTAACTTATGATTGTTATTTGTATGAAGCATGAATATGTGACACAATAAACTACCATCTCAGGCAATCTTGACCTAGTTCATTGTCGTTATGTATTTGTAATGGAATAGCCCATAACTATTGGTATTTTGAACTAAAATAATCTGAATTATAGCATGCAAATTTTCATCTGACAGTTCTGAACTAATGCTTTTCTATTCTTATTTTCAATTGTTCAGTTGGTACTTGAAGAATTAAAGTCAGCAAATTTGGCTCTATAACTATCCCACATCGTCACTCATCTTCGAGGATTTCCAGGCCCCCATTCTGTTCATCCTGAAATCAGGTACTTTTGAATATATTAAAACTTTGCATGGTAATTGTGTCTGTACTCAACCGTGTTGAAAATAATAAATGTGCCTGATAAAAAAAAGTTGCATGCGTACAGATGATCAACACTGCATAAGATTAAGTGTATGTCTTGTTCAATTAACTATTTAATAACCTAATTGAAGTAATTTACACCATATTTAATGTTATATTTCTTGCTTCTTTTTTAATTTGTTTACTTCATCATTTTTGCATCTGTTCTGGTCTATATTTGTTTTAAAATAACTCAAGATTTCATTTGTAATGGGGTGTGGATGTAACAAAAAATTTGGTTGCCTTGGACATGTTTTACTGATTAAGTTATTTTCAATCAGGATGCTTCTATTAACAAAACATCTTGGATGCATATCCTGTACATAAAGTCTGTGTTTATGAGTACTTGCATATCCTATTCTACTAGTTTGTTGCCAAAGAAGCACGAACCTTTCGCAAATAACATGATAAACAAGAAAAAAATATTTTACCATATTTAAAGTTGTGTGAGAGAATCTGTACAGTTTGCTTCATATTTCTAATTATCTTCCTCTTTCTGCCTTATTTGTTTTTAATTACCTATTTCAGTCTTACTTTACCACCTAATTACTAATTGATAAGATTTCTTTTAAAAGTAGCCAAATGACAAGATTATGATCATATTGAATTTTTTTTTGGATGAATGGCTATTGATAAATCAATTTAATTATTTTAGTACACACTTCAAAACAAGTAAGTTGGCCAAATAATACAAACTCGTACATTATCACATATAAGCTCATGCAACTCATGTTAGTTGAAAACATTTCTTTTTATATATAGACAAAAAATTGATGACTGCATTCTTGGAAATTTAGTTATTGAGAGCCATTCTTGTTTAACCATTTTGGTTTTACTAGTGAAATTAGTTAAACCATTTACTATTCTATTTTTAATAAATATTTATGGGTCCAGTTTTATTCATTCGCCTGCTACAGTTTGTCATGGATGGTATATATTTTTCTCATCTGCATAGTCAAAGAACTGATTTTCAAATCATGAACTGGAGCTGGAAAAGAATTGAACTTGCTTAACATGACTACTCTATAATAGTTTTTTGTTTATACATATATACTACGTTAATTTTTGCATGTTAATATACAAGGTCTAGTAAGTTTCTACATTAATGTATTAGAAAAGATTATTGATCTGATTACAAAAAATTAATCTTTTGTTAATTAATTTGTTCGTTATATTGTTTAAGATATAAAATTAACTTCTAGAATACTTCGAATATAACGTTAAAAAGATTCAGAGATCATGTATCTGCAAACTAATTATTGGGTCCAGATTCCTCAAGCGAGTTGATGGTAAATAATGAAATTTTTATGTATCTCATATTTTGTTTCATTTGTAGAAAAGAGATGTTTCCAACCTCTGTACATAGAAAAAGACTAATGATGAATCCCAGATGTATAATTAAAAGTGGAATTATAATTCAAAGCGGAAGTATAAGATTCCAGCCGGTGCTTGCAGTGAAGGCAAAAAATGAGCAGTCAATGCTAAGAAGCAAGTCAGTGTTTACAATGAATACGAAGAACAAGCACTACACGATAACCCTTCTGACCCAAATGGTGAAAGGGATTTGCTAGATGAAGAAGACCCAAATGATGAAAGGGCTTTGTTACATAAAGAAGAACCCCGCTTAGACAATGAAATTCTTCTTGACCAGACTGATGCTGCTAAGGAGGAAATTGAGAGAGCAAGTGATGCTGAAAATGCAAGTTCGTCTCGAAAAAGAGGCAGTAGGGGTCATTGATATAGGCGTACCAATAGGGCCAGGGTTGGTATATTTATCCTCTTTTCTTGGACCACTTGTGCGGGACCAGGTTCCATACACACTTGATGGTTGGAGGAATCTATGTGAAGAGTTAAAAGTTGTTTTGTGGCGATCGCTTTAGGTATGGAGCAGGTTCCCTACTGTATATGCTAGAGAATCTATTTATCAACATTTCTCTCCGCATTTATCTATATTTATTTTGTAGATTTATCAAGCAACTCATCTTTCTTCTTCTCCAACCACTTACTTTTTAAAGTATAAATCCGGTTATAGTTTTGCCAATTTGCGGTTTTTAATTTGACTATAATAAAAAGGAATTTATATTAAGAAATCCACAAGTTCTAGTAGTTGAATCATGTCGTTTAAACATTTTATCCTGACTTTTGTTTAAGAACCTTAATTTGTTAATTTGAATCATCATTAGTGCAGGTTCATATTATGGGTTATCCTTCGATATTCAATTGTTCATATTTCTGGTTTTTTAACATTTAATAGATAAATAAATTAGAAATGAATATTCATATTCACGGAAGGGTCATAATGACAAAGTTTTATGGGTCCGGATGATTAGTTCTAAGGCAAAAATGTAAATATGATTTGAATTAAGTGTTACAAATCATAATTTGAGTCATCTACTAAAGTACATCCGTATGAATTGCTTGCTTATAAAATTAGTGAATCGTTTTTTGATAAATTTTCATTGTTTTCTAATTATTATTTTTGATTAAATCAACTGACTAATGATTTCAAAACAATTATTCTAGAATGCAAATGATATTCTTTAAAAATTAAACAATGCTATCATAGATTATTGGATAGAATTAAAAATTTTCAACATCAATATCCCTGCTCACTTGAGATTGAAATCATGCCAATTTTGATTTTTAGTGACGTTGCTATCATCTTCAAGAGTACAAATCCTATAGATATATTTTAGGTGTCTAATGTCAGGACCAGGTGATTATTTCATGATTTTCATTCAGATTTCTTCAAAATTTAGAGACCATAAAGTCATATATTCACCAATTCTTTACTAGCTTGTCAACATTCTGCTTCACCATAGCATGTTTCTTTACATTCACCTACTGTTAATATGATGTTTTCTACTGTTAATATCATGTTTTCATGTATTGTTGCAGGTTAGATTTAAATTGGAGGAGGAACGACAAAGAAAAGCCGTATTTCAAAATATGGGTGTAATTTGGAGATCCTTAAAAAGAAAATTGGTTCGAAAATTAAATAAAGAGGAGAACGAGGAGGAAAGACTTAAACTGAAACCTACCAACATCAAAAACATAAATAAATGGAGAAAGTTTGTGAATGCCAAAACAAGTCCGGAGTTTAAGGTAACATTAAGATATATGTAATATGCTTTTGGCTACTAAATTCTAACATCTTTTAATATTTCCAAAAACGAAATGAGAAATATTTGGCCCTTAGGGTTAAACAAGTTCCACACACATCTGGCCGTAGGTTATGGCTAGATTGACCAAGGACATGGTTAGTTAGTTAAGTATAGCATTATTAATATTATTTTAAATCTGTCAGTTTATTTGTTTAATGTTATTCTAAATTTAGAAAAAAGGAAGTCCAAATTCATCGTCCATAACTAGAGCTGATGTTTGGATTAAATCTCACATTAAAAAAATGGTGAACCAGTGACCGTGGAAGCTACAAATACTATTGTAAGAATTTTTTATTTTATCGGTATATAAAAAGTTGTCCGAGACTATGATGATTTTACTATCGTACATTATCGATATGTATTTATTTATGTATGCAGAGATTAAAAAATTTGTTAGCCTATCAAAGTCCAGCTAGCCACAGAATGTCAATGGAGATGCTCTTGCACATGCATTGGGACAAGATAAACCAGGACGGTTAAGGGCACTGAGAAGGGGCTGCATCTTAACCAAGCTAGCTATGGCCCAGTCCAGAGGTAAACAACTATCTCAATGTCGAGAGGAGATAGCAGAATGGAGGGGTATGGTACATATGCTGGTGGACCAAAAGGTAAACTTTTAAAAGTATTTTATTATGTAGACAATGGGACAACACTGGAAATAACATTGGGAGAACATTGGGAAAACACTGGGTATAATGGCTTGAGGCAGCAAGTGAACGAACAACAAGCAACACTTTGTTTTAGTGTGAAAATACCTAGCTTGGTCAAACTCTGCAAATTAAGGCCCCATTGTAACTACATTACTCACTGGGAATAACATGTTATAATAATTGGAGACCGTTAAAAAGTTGGAGGCGTGTTAGGTAGTTGTCTTATGGCCTAGTCTAGGGCTTACCTTTTCAAATGGTTTGTAAGAGACAAATGTTGAGTCTCATATTCGCAAATTCTTTTCGTTATTTATCAATTATAGCAACTTTGTAATGGGTTACTAAACTCTTTATTAAATGTGCCTATTTATTCGTTGGTATATTCTCTTGTATCATGTCTAAATTTATCTTTTGGCAATAAGAATGTTTAAGTTTGTTTATCATGGAATGATATTTGTTTTGGTGTCAACTATATAATAATTTGATGCTTTCTTCCTATTTAAATTAATGATTGATTTCCAGTACTATTTATTTTGGCACACAAATACAATTTACAAAGTTATATATTCTTATATAGTAGATGAATAAATTTACATTTGCAAATGCAGCTTATTCTCCATCTGCTTTATTAATAAAATTACAATTATATTGTACCCGAGAACATTGTAACAGAATTAGTTGATGGGCCTTTCATCTTTAGTTTATACCTTCTTTGACATATTCTGCTGAAGATCATTTTATTGATGGATAAATGTTTTTCTAATGTTGTCTGTTCACATAAATCTTTGGCATCCATTTTGAGTATCCAAACAGTATATGTAGTATAGGTGTTCCTGCTTGCTTTTCATTTTTTCTCAAATAAAACTCACAACAAGTTTTGGGTGCACATGTCGTCTTGACACTTGATCACTGAACATAAAGGGTAAGTCTATAATGAACAAGGTTTACTTATGCACCTATAATTTATTGCAAATATGCATAGCATCAAAGTATATATAAAAACACTGTAGTAACTGGGAATAACAAAATAGTGCATACCAACTGGTTTTTTGTTATATAATAATTTTGAAAATAATGAATTCAAATACACTTGTTTGTAAATGATGCTACAACAGAAGGTTTTTTGTATGTACTCTACCATTCAAACTTGTTGGACTGATTCTAGTGACATTTTAATTATTGTGCGTATCCACTTCAGTGCTCCTAAGATTAAAATATCCTAATATTAGTGCTTTGCTGCTGGGTAAAGAAAGTTAGAAAGAAGGGAGCACACCTGAATTGGTAAAAATAATAATTATATAACTCAAGAAATAACATATGGATTTTAGTTTTTGATCAGTAATTGTTATAATTTTCTTTTGAATAATTGTTGAGCAATGATGACGCATGTTTGGTGGTTAATTGGGATGGAACCTCTACAGTTGTTGCCGATGGGAGAGTGTTGTCCATGGACCTAAACGAGGTTGTCAATGGCATTTGTCTTGGACCAAATGCTGTGAGCGTTAGTATAGATTTCATGGAAGAACCAGATACTTACTCATGGATGCCTACACCTGAAATGACAGTATTAGAAAACGTTGAGAATAAGGTAATAGCATGGCCATTAAATTGCAATTAGAGGACACTACAAGGACAACTGAATGAAGTCAGTATGGTAAATTTTATAATTAACAATATTTACGTCGGTCTTCCACAAATTTTATTTAGAAATATGTCTTGTACAATATTTTCACTTAATCACTAAACTCTTGATTTACACTTCTCCTTTTTAGAGTGAAAAGCAGCGCCCAAGACGACAAATGCAAGATATATGGTTGGAATGAGGGTGAAGGGGTAGTTGTCGAAGGAAGAATCTATGCCAGAGATCCACAACATCTTGTTAATGGTATTCCTCGGTCCGGCCGCCTTTGCGATTAGGGTGGGAAATGTAATAAATGGAGATGCATATTTGTGGCGATCCACGGTTAATATGTCGTGCATTAGACATGCAGTTGGTAGGAAAGTAGCATGGCCAAAATCAAAAGTTGAAGTTAATAAAGATGCAGTTGGTAGGAATGTAAATCGTACGATTTCTCCCATGATATCCGCACCCATAATCGCGAAAAAACCAAAATAACATGTAAGTAAATATGCTAGAAATATTTTGTAGTTTATATTTTGTTTCTTCCGTTTGAAATATGCACCACTGTGTTGTTGCATTTTGTATGCTTTGGTTTCTAAAATAAGTACACAGCTTTCAATATGCACTATTTGAAATATGCACCATTTTTTCCAGCAGATTGCAAAGCTGATAAAAGATAGTAAATGCAAGTTGATTGATGTGGGTGAAACGAATGAAGCAGGGGCTGAAGGAACTATCGCTTCAACTGATCCAATATCGGTGGTCCATTGTCGTCCATTGGGATGTGATGCTACAAAAGTTTGGGCTGAAATTGTGAGAGTTCCGGATGCAGTGCTATGGAGACCTACATTGGAGTTGACATGCATGGAAGATGCCTTTGGCGTTCCCATAGCTTGGCCGATAGCAGAAGTCATTATGGAACCAAAATGAAAGGTACGCAATTCTTTATGTAATTGAAAACTTCTTGCAAATTTACCATCATGGATAACCAGTAGCCACAAAATACTTAAACCATCAACTCAAATAATTATAATGCCTAAGTGATTTGAAAAGGGGCAGCCTTCAAAGTTATTTGAAATTTTCCTCTAAATTGCCTCATTATGACCTGCTTGTAGATGTGCAATGAGTTGTTGTACATGAATGATTTATGTGAATATGCAACAATGTGAATAAGTTAGAATTTATGTTGGAATTTACTATGATCAGGCTTATCAAAAAAATGGTATTTATAATGTATATATTAACTGTAATTAGTCGGTGGTTTAATCCAGCAGTAGCCATAAGTTATATCGACTAATTGTACGTATTTAAAAGATAATTTATGATCCTAATTTTCCATTCATTTTACATACTAGGACCATATTATATTATTATCCCATATTTTTATCAACAAATGCATCTATCAATATGAATTTTCTGAATCTATGTTTGGCCGTATCCATATGGGTCTGGCAGACTTCTTACACCTACCTAATTTCACTATCTAAATTAATTCATGTACATTTATATTTTCATCTGTGTTCGAGTATATGAAAATCTGTGTTTGAGTATATGAAAATGTACAAGCAGAGATAAAATGTATAAACCATTGATGAAAAATCTTCATTTTCATTTTATTCTTGGCCAAAACTAACATGCACATTATTTTAGTTTTCATATTCAGTTGTGCATATTCAGTTGTGCATATTCAGTTGAACACAAGATTGCACATATTCAGTGGTGCATAACTTTAGTCTCATTGTTTTCTCAATATTGATGGTCCTGTCATTATTTTCTCTGTATTGATTATAACACGAGTCTCACTGTTGATTATATTTTGTCCACAGGTAGGCATTTCTGAAGAATGAGAAGTAGCATCACTAGTTTATCGTACTTGTTAGGTAGTTTTGTTGTTTATTGTACTTGCTGAGTTCTGATGTTTAAGGCACTTTAACTGCAGCAGTAGCATATTATTTGTGGTACATAGTTCGGTTGCGTAAACTTCTATGTACGGTTAACCTTTTGTCTTGAAACTACTGTTCGGTTGTGTAAACTTCTATGTACGGTTAACATATTGTTTATGTTAGGGCTTTTGTTTATGTATTTTGTGGTTTTGAAATGTGTTTATGTTTGAATGTGTATGTGTATGTGTATATGTATATGTATTTTGTGGTTGTCTAATGTGTATGTGTTTATGAATTATGTTATAAGCCGTGAACACGATTGAACTGGATGCAATTTATAGGCCGAGCTGGAATATTTTTAGTAGCGTTTCGAAAATGCTACTAAAAACGCTACAAAATATAAAAGGTCGAAGGAGAACATATATAGTAGCGTTTAATATATGCGGCTACAAGCTTTGTCAATAAACTGCGTCCTCTATTACAGCGTTTAACAAATGCTACCAAAATATTTTTGAGCAGACCAAGTACATTTTGATAGCGTTTTATACACGCTGCAAAAAAAGAATTTAGTGGCGTTTCATAAACGCCGCAGTAAAACGATTTATGGTAACGTTGAATAAGTGCAACTAAAAATCAGTTATTTTTAGTCGTGGGCTTTACAACAGCATTTATCAAAACGCTGCTAAAGCTTTTAGTAGCGTTTTTTGAATGCGACTAAAAATCAAAATTCTTGAAGTGAAGACAAAGAAAAACTCTAAGACAAAACAACTTTACTTTCATTTGGAAAAAGAACGATTCCTGGAGAAGATAAGAATAGCAGTTAGGGTTTTCTTTTGGATTAGTTTTCTTTTCTTTTCGAAAGCAAACAAAAGAATAGAGAAGAAGAAGAGGAAAATATACCCTTGCCTCAATCAAAATCTCAACCATAAAATCAGAATAATGAAAAAAATCCGCAATGTCCATTGATTAATTACAAGGAAGATTAGTGCAAGAATCAAGACGGAATTTTGTAGAAAACAAAAAAACTAAATGTACATCTTTATAGAAGATCGATCGGTAACGCAACGATATGTGTAATTGATCATTAAACGCAAAATGGCTACAAAGACTTTTTATTTCTTTTGAAAGGAAGGAAAATGATAGAGGTAATGGGTGGCATGGAAAATATAAGAATGAAAACACGTTCACACACATCCACGATTGCTGCAGACTTGCAAGGGATGTGTTACATCCATATTTTCCTAAGCTTTGTCAAAAGAAATATGATGCAAATACCAAATCAGAGGAACTGCTTCCATAATAAAAGCTAGAATAAGGGAAGGAAAAACAAAATCCAGATTGAACTATGCTAAAAATACGAAGCTAAGGCAAAATTTAGAAACCAGACTCACCTGTTCAACATATCATTGGCACTGTAACCTGAAATGGCAACAGGGTGACAGAACCAATCTATGGCCGTCATGCTTACTTCAATAGGTAGAAATGCAGCATAGTTTCAAAAGTAACAACGAGATGTAGAAACTATGTTGTGACACCCAAAAGCCACACTAATAATATAGGACTGCAGCACATACCCTTAAGCGAGTGTATGGAAATAGGGTTGTGCCACAATATCAAACTAACATCCAAAAATTGCAGGCCTAGACCGCAATTTTGTATCAAAAGTCTATAAGGTTGATCCACTATTTGGGGTCGATGTGACAAAACAGAGCCGCAATCCTATATCAATATGAAATTAATGAAAATATGTATCGCCGTTTTAATGTGACAAGACAGGGCCACAATCCTAAGAAATTGACCATAGGCATAAAGACTCACGAGATAAAGCGATTGAAAAACACTACTCCGTGATCGAGAACGAAAACCCACTCCTTAAACGCAAACTAAGGGAACCCAACTTCATCCCAGAGATCGTTAAATTTGACTCAAAGAAAAAGGCTATGGAGCAGTATCCCCAATGTTGAGACTAGATTTGATTAAGTACGTGCAAGGTGAACACCCTTTAAAATAGCAACGCAATCTCTCTAATAAGCTATGCAAATTTACTCCAACTATCCCAACGTTGTGTTATACTAGTATTTCAAATTGGATGGTGCAGCATAGCTTTAGAAGTATTGGTGCAACATAATGGTTATATGGCATCACTACCCTGGGAAAAACAAAGGCACGTCTCGCAACGAGGTAAAGCGAGGTCCAAAAGTGGGGATAATTTGGCTCTACCAAAAAAGAGGTGCAATTCCTGGCTGCAACTTCATCTACACACATGTGTAGTTTATAGGCCTGTTGCATTGCAGAATTAGAAGTGCATAACTCATTCGAATTTGGATTCCCACCTCAATTCTAAGCATTCTCGCTTCACTTTCAAGTTTCTCACCAATGTACAACGTCCAAACCACTCAAGCCATAATTTGTCGATGAAAGCCACGTGAGCAATCCACATATCTAATAAGCAAGATGGATGTTCAACACATGGCGCAATCCACTGGAAAAAAATCAAGAGAGGAAGATTAACATTGGGAATCCACGTGAATCTCTATGTACTATAAATTGATAGGGTATCGTAGTAGGGAAAGGGAACTTTTACCTTGCTCTTTTTGGACACACAAAAACGAAAAACTTGTACTCTTTACCATTTTTATACATAGAATCAAGAAGGAAGATAGTGGCATATTACATGTGGACGTAGGATTCTTTAACATTCGAACCATGTAAATTCTTCGTGTCTTTAACATCTCTCATACTTTACTATTTTCATTTTGTCTACATCCGTACCAAGATAACGAACTAACGGTACTTCAATCATTTCTATTATATAATTACATGAGCATTAAAAATAATATAATTACTTCTAAATGGTTAGATTAATATCACTTAATTTTGTTCATTCATAACCACGGTAGCATTCAGCACTGTGATTACTTCATAAAAAGTTAGTTGGGTGTTTCCGAGAGGAAAAATCTTACTAACACATATAATTTGGCAAACAATTAATGTCCACTTATGGCACTACGTAATCTTACCTTATGTTGACTGCTATTTAAAAATTTAATTGACTGAAAATTTAACTTATTGAATTTGAATTGACTGAATTTGGATCGACATTTAAATTTGACCGTTAAATTGATAATTAAACTTGTTAGTTAAATTTGACCAAAAAATTGACAAGAATTGATGGTTAATCTGCTAGTTAAATTTGTGACATTTAAACAGATAGTTAAATTGACATTTTACTTGATATTTAATTCGATGTTGATAATTGAAATTCCTATCACCTTTAAACACCCGACGTTGGTTGTGATTGACTGCAATGTTATGGATGAATTGGATGCTTCTAATGTTGGTTGATATTGCGATGGATGATATTTGTGATTGTCTGTTATGTGTTTACTGATCTTAACATACCCATATAATCGCCCTGTCATTGTCACTACTGATATGATTGATCATCTATACATTTGATTTTGATATGGACCTGGGACATCTTATTCAACTTGAGATTTATTGGATGCATTGTTGACTAATTTGGCTAGATGGTGATTGTTATGATTATATTGTCGTTCGGAGAAATTTGAATATTTTTGATAAAGGGAATCTTTGTTTCTAAAAATAACTTTAAATTCATTTAAAAAAATTAAATTATAATTTTAATGATAATAATTTTTCCTAAAGAATAACAAAAAGGTTTACAAATTTTTCCATAACTTTAAAGAATAAAAGGAATTTTGTAAGAAGGCCGATGTATGAAATCCAACCATTAAATGATATTGATACATGATACAATTGAATGGGATTTTCGGATTTTGAAAAACAATAAAGTGTTACCAAATCCTCTAAACTTCAATAAATTAATTAAATAATATTTGATGCAGGAAATATGATGTGACGCCCCACCCCGAGACCCACCTTAGTAAAGTGAATTAACAAGTAATTCCGTCTACTAAAGCGGAGAATAGGGCTGGTTAAGGGCGACTATCTATAATTTAGTCTTAAGCATCTGCTGAATACGTCGATGAATGCAATATAATTTTTCTTCAACTCAAGTGGATCGACATACCCAGTAAATGCTTAATCCAAAACTATAGGTAGTTAACGGATCTATCAGAACAAAATACAATAACTAAATGCAAAGCACATCACAGAAGAGTAATCAACATCATATATATACATATACACTATATATGTTTAGTACAATAAAATATGAATACAATAAAGGTGGTACTCGACCACACCATATACACCGAATCAAATGTAAATACATCAGAGTATGCGGAAGAACAGAAATTGTTCAAGATAAATGAGAGCTGATATCTAGCATCAACTTCAAGCTAAATCCAATAGATGATACCTGAAACAACTCGGTCTGACCCGAGTATAAATACACGGGTCAGTCTAGCTACACAAATCAGTCAATATCGGTAATATGAAGCAGAATAGACATGAAGATACTTCTTCTCGAAAGAGAAGAATGAATTGATAAACTCATAAGCTCAACACTTAAGTAACCCTACTTAAGTGAACAAATACCCCGAAGGAGGTAACTCAAACTCAATACTCAAATCAAACACAAGTGCCTCATATCATCAGCGACATCCCAAAATGTCTACATCGTTTCCATGAACCATATTTCATCAAAAGGAGAAACGTCAATACAAACTCTCGCCAAAATGGCAAACATAAAACATTCTCAAATAGGATGATCCAAAACTCAATTATAGATGAATCTCCAAATTCAATTATACCTCATCTCATCGGTGTAAATGTATATAAATCTCAATCTCAACTCGCCAAAATGGCAAAACACGGAATATCCTATAAAATCCTGAAATTATCAAAACTCATAACTCAAGGAACTCGATAAGAGTTCAAAACATCATAATTGAAATCACCATATATATAACATCTTATATAGCACTAGGCTATCGATGTAATAAAACATCTTAAAAAGGTGAAATCATAATTAAACAGAAAACTTACAAAATCCGGATTGGCCAAATCCCCGATTATAATGCCGAAGCAATGCTGCACGTGCTAAACTCAGATGGCCGAAGCCTTAGACAAGGTCGCTAACACCTCCCAAAGCTGTTCGTCCTCATGACAAGGTCGCTGGCACCTCTTCAAGCCATTTTGTCAGCCCTAACAAGGTCACTAACACCTCCAAAAGCAGTTTGTCCTCATGACAAGGTCGTTGACACCTCTTCAAGCCGTTATGTTAGGTAAACATCATGAATGTGTCACAAACTCACGGATAGGAACCCGAAAGGTGTTAACGTGTGTCGCATACCACACATTCGCACTTAGCGGTTTACTAGCTGTTAGTCGATGCCACACTAGAAACATCATAAAACTCAGAAATTTATATCTCGCCTAGTCTCATTGACGAGTGACAAAGAGCCACCATCCTTGTCTCATCTCATCGACAAGCATTAAATGGAATTGTAACTTGTCTCATCTCATCGACAAGTGAAAACATCATGATGGTTCCTCATAAACCATAAATCTCAAAATATGAAATCATAAACTCAAGACTTGCCTTATATCATTGGCAAGTAAATATGACATCGTGATGGATCTCATCGACCATACTCCTATATAGGAGATCTCAAACCATAGTGTTTGCCAAATATTGGCCATCTTAAATAATTCCAATAAATAGGAATTACAAAAATCAAAATTGCCATAATATGGCAAAACATCTCAGAATCATTAATCTCAAATAGCTTCGATCGTACAAGTCCGAAATTAACCGAAATAATAAACGCACATGTCCCATACCATATGTTTTACTAAATCGTTTAATTCTCTTTCTCATACGTTCGAGTAGTATAAAATCGTGTATTTTATAGATAAAATAATTTACTTCAGAAAACAAGCTTTTAAAACCATTTTCCGAAATCAATTTTGAAGACGATATTTGAAAATTCCCTTATTATAGAGAATAAATAGATTTTACAGCTTAAATAATTTAAAAATGTTACATGATAATTATTTGAAATGCCAACTTATTTTTAAAAATTATTTCAAAATTGTTTGGAAAATTCTATGCTCGAAATCAAAGAAATCACTCAAAACCGTCATTCAAATTCAATTCAAATTCAAATCAAATTTGAATTTAAAGTTCATCAAAACTTGGCTAGCCTATTGATAAGCATCATAGCCCTAAAAAAGTTTTAGAAATATCACAAAAAAGATGAAGTACAAGTCAAAAACCAGACGGAAAAAGAACATAAAACACTTAGCCAAAATAATACACAGCTCTGAAACCTTCTCTGGGTTCAACTTTTGGATATAAAACTGGTGGCCTAACGAAATTTGATTGAACTATAAATTAGTGTGCACAAACTAGAAAACTTCATCTTTCAAACAAAAATAATAATAAATGAATTACGACTGGAAATGAAAAAGTTACACTGCCTCAAACATGTACTCAGACCATGTTTGCAACAGTTCAAAAACCAAAAATGCACAGCCTGAAAACCCTCTGGGGTTCAACTTCTAGGCATGAAACAGAGAACCAAATTAGATCATATTAAGCTGAAATTTTGTTAGCCTATAAAAGAAAACTACAGATTTCAAATAAAAAAAGAATCATGCAATTTGGATTAAGTGTGAGAAAGTTATGATATCTCAAAGTTGGACACATGTATTTTCACTGTTAAAATCTGGGCAAAAACAAGCTCCGAGTCAATGTTCGACAGCATGTTTCTATAAGTAATATAGGACAAAATGACCTGAAATTTAATATTCATAAATACTAACAATAACATTATAAACTGCATCAAGAATCATGCAATTTTGACAAAGCATGAAAAAGATATGATGTCTCAAACTTTGACCCAGACATTGTTTTCTTCGTAAAATCTGGGCAAAATATGCTCCAAGTCAATGTTCGGCGGCATGTTTCTATAAGTTATATAGGTCTAAATGATCTGAAATTTAACATGTATTAATACCGAAAACAACACTTTAAACTGCACTAAGAATCAGGTAATTTAGACAAAGCATGAAAAAGATATGATGTCTCAAACTTTGACCCAGACAGTGTTTTCAATGTAAAATCTGGGCAAAAACATGCTCCGAGTCAATGTTCGACAGCATGTTCCTATAAGTTTTATAGGTCGAAATGACCTGAAATTTGACATGTATAAAGTCCAAAAACAACACTTTAAACTGAACTAAGAATCATGTAATTTATAAAAAGCATGAAAAAGGTATGATGTCTCAAACTTTGACCCAGACAGTGTTTTCTCTGTAAAATCTGGACAAAAACATGCTCCGAGTCAATGTTCGGCGGCATGTTCCTATAAGTTATATAAGTCGAAATGACCTGAAATTTGGTATGCTTATAGTTCAACAACTATAGTTTAAACTACAAAAGGAGCGATGCAATTTCGACAGAAAATGTAAGAGATACGCTGTCTCAAACATGGACTCAGGCCATGTTTGCGGCAGCACAGAAAACCAACGTCAAACGAATTTGCGAAATTAACTACCCAATTCATCACTACGAAACGTGAAACTAGCTGGAATGTGTGTGAGAGATTCTCACCTTGGAATAATTGAAGATTAAATTATGCTAACTCAAGAAAGTAGATGTCTTTAGGCAAGAAGATCCTTCAACAACCTATCAAATGAATAAAATAGAGGCATGCAACAAGAAAAGAAACAATTACAAACAACCCAAATCTCAAAATCGAAATTTGATGATGTAATATATGTTTTGGAGTTGATTACCTGTAGAAAAGAGCTATTAATTTGGTTTATTTCAACAAGACTTGGGTTAATTGGAGATTTGAAGCCTAGGGTTTGAAAGAGGAATAGTTCTTCTTCTTTTTGTTTTATGGTAAAAGGAAAAATGTACATATATTGTTTTGAGGAAGAAAAAGCTTTCTCATTACACTACAGGTTAGTGAACAAATGGGCTTGACCCAAAAGAATTAATTAGCCTAAAAATCTAATTAACACTAAATTTATCCTAACACTCTCATATTTACATAATTCAACATATGTGTATTTACATGATTTCATCTCTACAAATTGTACAAACATATTTTTATGTTTCACAAACATTCTTTTACAACAATTAAAAAGATAATTTAGTTATAAAAATACTTTTCATTATTAAAAAGCCTTATTTTGCTTAAATACGCAATTTACAAAATAACTGATATAAAACTCTATTTTTAACTCCAAAAATTACATAAAAATTATTTTCTTGTGCAATAAAATATAACAAACCATTTTTTTCAATATTTTACAACCAAAAATTATTTTTATACCAAATTTCCATTTTTAATTATAATATATCACTTATTAAATGAAATGCTTCTCTTAAAAATATATAAAAGAAACGTTAGGCAATAATTACCAAAATTATTGCGTTTCTTTATATTAAAATCATGATTAGCTCATTTTTTTGCTTAATTAACCAAGTAAAGCTTCAAAACTTTATTTTTCACATTTTATTCCCCAAAATCAATTGCTTATTCCAAATAAATGATTTAAATCTCCAATTTATTCTTAGTTTACAATATTAAATTATAACTACCATTATAATTTAATATTTACAGGTAATCGCCAAAACCAGGGTTGCTACATATGAATTTATTTCGATGATTTAAAATAAATCGAAATATTTGAACAAATTTTATTTAAAAAATAATTTGAATCGATTTGTAGTTGATTAACCTATTGAAAACTTTATACGAAGATTTAAAATGGTAAAATCTTTATGGAAATTTGAAACAAATTAAGTTATTGCAAGCATGTTCACCTAATTTCGATTTGACTTACATAAGGATTTTTAGTCCTGACTTGAGTGTTTAGCTTTTCATTATGCTCAGGTCAGACTAAGTTTTTCAATTATCTAAGAAAAATAAGTCTGGAGGACGAAGACGAAGTTTGGGTATACCATATTTTTTAGTATCTATTCAGCTTCACTATTTCATTCTGTTTGTTAAAATTATATAACTCTGATAATATCGTATTACTTTGATTTATGTTGTAAACTGAAGTGAGTACCTATTGTTAAACGGCTTCATGAACTTTTTATGTGATTATTGTATTTTATCGTTCCACTACGAGATTATGTTGTTGTTTTTTTCTTTCCTTTTTATTTCTTTAAAATAAACCCAATGATAACTATCTTTAAAACGGTTTGAGTTGGATATGTGTTGTTTGCTGTCGACTTGAATTGTCCAAAAAAGGTAGGTCATTATAGCACAAGTAATTGTACGGGAGTTCATGTAGGAGAAACCCAAACTAGTATAAAATCCACGGCGTTATCTTCCTATCTCTATACTTTACTTTGTTGCTTTATTTTTATATGTGATTGCATCTGTGATTGATTATTGATATAATCCGAGAATCAATATTAAACTCAAAAGAAATTTAAAAAGATTTACAAAACTTGGAAAACACTATTCACCCTCCTCTAGAGTTTCACTACCCATACGATTCATAATTCCACTACCCACATTTGGTATCAAAACACTAGATTTTCAAAAACTCGTAATTTGATTTTTTAAAAGTTTTAATGGCCAGCAACACTGTTTGTACCTTTGTTAACACTTTTTTGAAGAACAATCTGCTACTAGACCCTCACTTTCTAATTGTAGTAATTACATTTATTGGTCATGTAGAATGAAAATTTACCCACAGTCTAATTGTTTAAAATCTAAAATGTTACATAAAATGAGTACATTGAACCAAAGACTAATTTTGCACAATGGACTGCTGACCATAAGACACTTTCATAGAATAATTCTAAAGCCATGAATATTGTATTTTGTTCATTAGATAAAAATGAATTTAATAGAATCTCCATCTTTAAGTCTGCATATGAAATTTAGAGAACACTACATGTTACATATGAGGACATTAGTAAAGTAAAACAGACAAAAACTTCCACGTTAACTGTAACGTCTGTGGATTTTCGTTCTCCGAAGATCCGACATCGACACTCACTTTATCGACTGCCGAGAAATCGAAGGCCAAAAACCGAGATGTTATGGGTTTTAAAAAGAAAAAGAAAAAGAAAGAAGAGAGAAGAGATAGGAAATAGAGAGAAAAGAAGATAGATAATTTTTAGAAAACAGAGAATTTTAAAAATAGAAGATAGAAGAATTTTAAAATAGAACGGACAAAAGAAAACAACAGAACAACAACAGAATCTCACAATTCGCAGCGGAACAACATATAATAATAAATGAATAATCTTTAAATAAAGAACTATATCAGTTATTACATTACATACATTTCATTACATCACATCATCAGAGTATACAACATCAACAACATCAATCAGTGCAGCGGAAAAAGAAATACTATATAAGTAATATGCCATGCCATCCATCTTGCCTCCAGCAACTCCAGAATATCCAGAATATCTTGATAAACCTAACTCTTAACTGCCCGTGTGGAAATTGGTGGGCACCCAGAGTTTAGGAAGGAAAACAATAAACTCCGAGTCAGTCATGTGACTGGTGTGAGAACTCAAAACAGTTTATTTATCTTTAAATTCAAAATAGAGGAATATTTTTAATTCAATTCGCAATGCTTTTAAAAATGAGACTACCATAAGGCCTCCCGCACACACACACAATGCAAACGCAGAATCGGAGGAGATTTCTCCTTATGATAGTCAAAGATGCTTGATACGCATTTAAAAATAACATTTGATATTATTATTAGTGCATAGTGTATAACAAATTCATTTCAAAAGTAGAATATAAATCTTAGCCAACATACGACCATTATCGTATGCCTACTATAGCTAACTATGTTCAATAGCAGGTTACCGCCACATTCCATAGCAGGTTCTACAACTAAAACCGTACAAGTCTCGTATTGTTTCTTTGGATTTCCAACGAATGATCAGGCCAAGGAACTTCCCATTGCCACTGAGAATGCCTCTGGAAAGACATCCCCGAGAACCAAACCGGATCTCTGCCAACACAAGGCCGGGTTACCCCTAACTGGGTAACTACTGACACGAGCACGCCATTCCCCGGTCCTTTAGGACCTTTTCAACCGAGCGCTCGATATCCAACATCACACCATAATAAATAGAGTGTTTTCAACATGAGTAAGTATCTGGGCTCCATACCATGATACCACCCCTTTCCAGAAGGAAATGAACATACCCTAAGGGGAGCTACAGCAACCCCTAATAACCTTGCCGCATCTTTCCTGTTTTGACCATTTCCGGGATGTGAGGCTCGACGAAGTCACGTCCACAAAAACACACTTTGTACAAAAAGCCGTGCTTTGGGTCAACAAATGATCAACACAATGATCACTAAGATAGACGATCAAATAAATGATCCTATCACAATAATCAACACAATGATCATTTCAGCATCACTCAGCATGTCACATTACCAAAATGGGATATATCGCTGATAACTTCAACTATATAACCTTTGAGCTCGTACGTCTCAAAGAAGGGTGTTAAGCAAAGAATAAATTCTCCGCCACCAACAGAAATATATTTGAAAGAAATCGGCTTTATATCTCAAATTGTAATGTCAGGCATACAATCCATACAAGTCTGTTCCGGGATCGAACAAAACCGAAGGCACTTCTTACGAAGCCCTTGCAAATCCGGGTATTCACAATCCCGATCGAATTTCCCATCACTTATGGAATCTCTATACCAGGTGCGACCCAGTGCAGAGACAATCGATAGGTCATCCTATCGCTCTCGCAAATACCGGTCTTCAACACCGATCTTCAAATGCAATTCACGACGTATCACATATTCGGAATGGGTTATACGACCCCATGGTCCTTTCCCGGTTAACCCGAATAGTGAGCGCTTATTCAAAATAAGTGTGCATTCAATTTCAAACAATTTACATCAAATACCCATTCAAAGGGAAATATTGATAGTCGGTTATTGAACTATCAATTGATATGCATACATCACCAGATTCCAAATAATTTTCCAAATTATTTATTTTCCAAAATATCTTTACAAGATATATATATAATTTCAACACTTCAAAAATAAATCAATATTTATTTTTAACAAGTTCCACTTTCACATATAAATTCCATAATGAATTTATATTTCAAAATATCATGCATATACAATTTCAACTATCCATTTCAATTTATCTTCAAAAAGATAAATTCTCAAAATATTCACTTTATATCGGAAAACAATTCCATACTTATTTATTTATAAGTAATTCACAAATCTCTTTTATTTTCAACACTTAGAAAATATTCAATATACTTAAATCGAATTAAGTATATATTTCATTATATTAAGAAAATCCTTTCTTAAACATACCTACTTGGGCCAAAACGAATGTTACGTAAAACATCGTTACGACAACCCAAAATCACTAGTATAGGGATTCGAAATTTAAAATAGATATATAAATCCCAATACTATTCAAAACATTTCCTTTCGGAAATCATTTACTATAACAACAGTGTTATAGTCCACTATTTCCTTTTATTTCTCGAAACATCTATTTCAACAATGAATGTTGAAATCTATGGTTTCGAATCTCAATGCATTTAAAACATCGTTAGATCGTTTTAATTCAATTTAAACATCTCATTCAAAACTTTTCCTTTAACGTGTTATTCACTATTCAAAAATGTGAATAAACTTCGTTAACAAATCTCATCCTTTTTATACATTTTTAACTTAAAGGATTATTCACTGTTTAAAACGTGAGTATAACTCCATTTATAGGTTATAACAATTAACTTATCAAAATAGGTCGTTTGCGAATTTATAAAACAACGTTTATAAATTCCATATCTATTTATTTATAAAAAAACTTCCTTTTTATAAATTCCTTTATTAACCTATTCCAGTTTATAACTAAATTATAAACTAAACGTTCACATTATAAGTTAATTACTTATAAAACGATTATTTTACAAAATCGTTCATTTAACTTCCCAAATTATTAATCTTAACTTATAAGATTGTTTATTTATCCAAAATTCATTCTTTCGATAACTTTATAAATTTTATAAACCTATTGCTTATAAAATTTCATTTATAACTTCACAGTTTATAATTTCATAAATTTCATTCATTTAGGAAATTCATTTTCACTACATTCAAACACTTATAAAAACTCGTTTTATAATGTCCATAATTCAATTTATAAATATCCATTTATAAATCCCTAAATATAAATCAGTTTATATTATTATTCTAAAACGTCTTTAAATTCCTTTATAATTTCATCATTTCGATTTATAAAAAAATCAAATTTTATAAATCCTATATTTAAACTTTTATCATATATTCAAAAATCCAATCTAAATTATTTTATAAAATCATTAGTTCATATTTCTCAAAAATCGACTTTTAATCGTATTTCTAAAAATCAGCTTTTTAACTATATTTCACAAAAACCATAATTTTTATAACTTTAAAAATTATAACGTTTATTTATTTATAATGGATCAATTCCAAAAATATAGCATATCTTCAAAAATCATTTTAAAGATCATTTTAAAATCCCAAAATCTGGGTCCAATGATGCTACACACCAAATAGTCAATCACGACTAACAACGATATCATATATCGATATGATAATCCATCAAATATCAAAATATCTGAAATTAAATAAATACTGTTGAGGAATCCAGTTGGATCCCTCCAACCTGTTTCCTGCATCCAAAAACATTAGCACAATACCAATTTCGCTCCAGTACGAAATTATCGCGGTATATGTTCTTAATAAATATTATCCGCTTAATAACGGCGTAATAGGGTCTCATCCGCTAAAAATACGGGAAATCAATCAACTGCAATATATACATATGCCAATATATATATATTGATATTATATATAATACCAATTTCACTGTTTATGAAATATTCGCGGTATATGTTTATAATAAATAACATCCGCTTACTAACGGCGCATAATGTCTATTTTAACAATCAATAATTTACAGTCATCATTCAAACATGCATTCAAATATTTTAAATCTAACTATTTAAAATAAAATCGAAATCTATTCGATTGAGTGAGAAGTTCTCACCTTGGTTTTAAATTCCGTTTAAGCTTTTATTTCGAATAAAATTAAACGCGCGTTTAATTTTACCCGAAATTCTCACTAACTCCAAACGACTCCAAACCAACTCCATCGCGTAGTGCTCGTCCATACGATTCCAACGCAACTGAGTTTGCATTTTTTCGACCTCGTATGAAAAAGATATCAATATTTGAAGTTACACGAATTTGTTTAATATAATTTACAACTTAAATTATAAAATTTTAAACCCTTAACTACATCTGGCCGTAGATCACGCATCATGCCATCACAGCCGTTCGAATGCATCTTCCTTCTCACGCATTCCTCCAGGTCGTCTTCGAACGCACGGCCGCCTCCCCATCCAATTAACGCGACCTCCATCGAGCCACCGGAACTCGATCAAGTTGCACCACTCAACTCGCCTCTCCCCAAGCCACCACCGGCCCAAGCGCGGCCCCACTCGGTCGCCTCCCTGCCTTGAAAAATGCGAACGAACGGTGAACGTTCGAATGCCAATAGCCATTGATTCATAGCACTATTTTTGATCAACTCCATATGGATCTGAAGATCTCACTCCGCTCTATAACCTTCATGTTGGAGAATTTTCGAAACGATGAAGAGATTGAGAGGGAAAGCATCGATCAATACCGGCCATTGAAAAATAGAAGTGGCGGCTGCAAAGTTTTAGGGTTTGGTTTTTTTTTTTATTAAATTTGTGAAATTTAGGGTCTATTTATAGGAAATAAAATGAACACTATTCATCCGGGATTTCCAAACTCCGATTTAGGCGCCGTAACCAGCGTACCTAGGGTTTATCCCGCGTTCCGGACACAATGGAACAGGTTTCGGAAGCTAATTCGGACATCTGTGCGAGTTATGGCTGTAAACGCTCAATTTAAATTAAACCGATTTAAGTCGATTTCTAGGCGTTTTAATTTGTACCGGACAAACGGTAAATCCAAACGACTTGAAATTTGAAACCTTACAATAATATCACATTACGGATCCGATGAAACTGGTTTCGTCGAATTCCGAGACTTTTTGAAAAATGGCTATTTTGACTCGCCAAATTTAAATTAAAAACGATTCGATGCGTTTCGAGCTGCCACGATCAAACGATAGCTCCGATTGACACGAAAATTGAAATCCGGTAATAACTAACTATTACGGATCCAATGGAACTGGTTTCGTTCAATTCTGAGACTGTTCAAAAATTGACTATTTTACAGTCGATTATTAAATATTAAAATATTCAATTTTCACAAATTAACTTTTAATTCGATTTTAAAAGTTCTAAAATATTTCTATAACTCCAGTATGATTAAATAAAATTTTACAAATTATTTTCAATCATATTTAACTCAATTTTTAATTATTTCTATAATTTAACATATTAAATTATCGATTTAATTATCCAATTAAATCTAAAAATTCAAATAAAATTTATTTGACTTAAAAATTCACTTATAAATATTTAAAATTAATTAAATATTCAAATTTTAATTTATAAAAATTCTGGGTCGTTACATTAACAAATCAGTTTCAGTTATTTAAAATGAATCCTAATGAGCCTATTTCTGACATGTAATGTGGATTTCGAGATATAATGCATTCAATAGTTGATTTAGGTAAAAACTTTTCTAAAGTGGACAAAGTTAAATAGAAGAGGCTAATGATATTTGTACTTTGAAAATTTATGAGTTAACAGACAATTTAATTTCCTATGAAGCATATTTGTAGGGTGGAAGGGAAAGCAAGGCAACATAGAACAAATCCATTGCTTTCAATGCAATAACTGACGATTAGGATTCAGAATATAACGATGACGAGAAAATTGTCTTCATGAATAGAAATTTCAAAAAATTCTTGAAGTATAGGAAAATGAACAATTTTCAAAACCTAAAAACATGACCTCTCGAACTGGTACTACTACCTGATGCTTCAACTGTGATGAACCCGGTCATTTTCAAAGAGATTGCCTACAACCGAATAAATCAAAAATCTCAATAGCTAATGATTCATACAGAAAAAGGAAAAGGACTCATACAATAACTTTGGATGATTCAAACACTTCCTCTAACGATATGAACCAAATACTAAAAATGTGAATATGCGTTTGTGATAATAACTAACTAGTTAAAATTGATTAAAAAAAACGTGACGAAATGTGTACCTTTTATTTTCAAATTTTTATTTTCATTTTTTGGTTTATTGTGGTTTTTAGGAATAACATATATATATTTATAATAATATTTGATGAATATAAGTATATAAGTGTGTATATATATAGGAATATATTAGCTTAGTTTTATTTTTTGAAAATTTCGGGTTATGTGTTGACATACCCACAAGTCATATTCGACATACATGTTAGAAAACTGAAAATTGAAATTTAAATTCAAATTTCCCTCTCTTTTGCACTTAATTCCATATTCTGAAAAGGCTGTTTTTTGACTAGAGAACATGACTATTCACTCTCTATTAACTATACATATCTCTACAAATTCATTCGCTCAGTTTATTTCAAATTTCAAATATTCCTTCATTTTCATATCTCTTCAAAAACTTAAAAATGGCTTCCACAAGTCAAACTCCTATAACCATAAGGCTCTAAAAAACTATTAACTTTCTTTTCAATGAGAACGATGCCATTGAAGCCTATATGGAGTATGCTACTTTAGTTTAATTGTCTCTTCTCAAAATGATTTTGGTTTTTTTCCAAATTTGGTCAAGATGTTTTATGCGAATTTAAATGGAAAAAAATTTCAAGGAGAAGAGGGACAACTTTGGAATAGTGTTAACGGTGCTTAAATTTTTTTAAATTGTGAAGTTTTGGGCAATATTCTTGGTTGCAAATCTAGTGGAATTGACCTCCCCACTTTAAAAAATTGATGAACAAAATCGTAAAGTTTTTTACGATATCTGTGAAAGTAATAAAGAATTTGATTTTAAACACAAGAATCTTCGACCAAAATCGAGACTCATGAGTCTCATTTTACAACGAAGTGTCACTCCGAGGATGGGTAATTACAATAACGCTACTCAAAAAGTTTTTAATGCTCTCTTCTCCATTTATAGAAACTACAACATCAATTGGGCACATGCCATTTTAGACGGCTTTGTTCAAAAGAACATTTCTAGACATGAGAACACACTCTATCATGGTGTGTGTCTTACTGAATTTTCGTATATTTTGGTTTTGATTTAAGAGGAGAACAATCTATCCCCCGAAATTTTTTTCGACAAGGCCAACCTCTATCTTAGGCATATTCCATCCTTTTTCGAACTATATGTGACACTTTCGAAAAGGAACAAAGCTTGGCATATGAAGAAGAACAAGAGATTCACCAAAAAGACGAAGAAGAAGGCAATGAAATGGAAGAAGAGGAGGAGGAAGAAGTAGCTACTTCCTTAGAAATTTTTGACAAACCATCTCATCCCTCAAACAAAGAGATCCTAAGGAACCAAGAAAAGCTTCTTAAAACCCGAAAGAGGCTCATGCATTAATTTAATAAAAAAAATCACCTATGTTTCCAACAAAGTTGTAACGACCCGTTAAGTTCGACCATTTAAAATTGTTTGTTTAATAGGATTTTTGTAATTTATTTTAGTTGAAAGAATAAAGGTGGTAGATAAATATTAAAATGAAGGCTAGAATAAATTATATAGAAGTGACTTAGAAACCTATTTAAAGACATTTGAATAAAATTCAAATGAATTTAGTAGAGAAAGAAAGAAAAATTCTTACCTGGACATAAAATTTAATATGGGAATATTAAACCAATTTAATGCAATAAAAGATTGTGAACGATAAATTGAATAGATTAAGAAACCCTGTTATTGCAAGTCAATAAATTTGTAAACCCTAATGAACATCTCAAAATTTATAAATTTATTGAAATTTAAGACATAGCATAAGCGTAGAACTATAGGTATGATGACGAACTTTTATAAATTGTCTAATTAAGGGTCAGCAAATTTATTTGGAAATCAAACTCAATTAAGGGTAAGTAATTATGATGGATTGATGGCATAAACGTTACTAATTTTTATCATAGTAACGGAAGTGCAGATGGAAGGCAACTGTAGAAATTTAAGTACGTATTAACAATTGAAAAGGGACTGTCGATTGAATGGAGTACTTTAGGTTGTCTTACTAAATTTAGAATTTAACATAAGACAAATAGAAATAAATCAATAAACGTATAGATTTTAAGTTTATTATGATGAATTATTTTAGTAATATGACTTAGAATAAATGAAATAATTTGGGTTAATTGGTATTTAATGGAATTAAAGGTTGCAATATTCATAGGTAAGGATTTAGATGAAATAGATTGATGTATGAAAAATTTAATTGGATAAATGGCAATTAATTCCTTTAATTTGTGCAATTAATATATGTTAATTGATAACGATAAAAAGTTGATTTTTTCAGTGTAACCAACGTAAAATATTATCATAGCATGATACTTGGTTTGAATAGAAGGATTTGATTTAATGTGAAAATTTTTGTTCTAAGTATTGAATAAAATTGGGAAGCAAAATTTTTTTATGATAATAACGTTAGTATTGGTTAATAAATAGATTTCAATGCAGTAACCAAATAAATGGAATAAGATGAGTATATATTGCATAGAAATGAAATGTAAATTGTCACATTTGGTTGGAGCTAATTTTTAGAAACATATAAATGTTGAATCAGTAAATATTAAATTCCATTTAATATAAGAATTCAAAGGTGGAAGATTTACATTTGGATTGGAAATTTGATAGTTATTAATTAAAAGTGACCATTGAATAAATTTATGCAAACGTGATATAATGTAAATAGATGGGGATCAACTTTTATTTATGTGGTTAAGGGAATTTAATTTCTATAGTATGATAATCGAAATTAATGGAAGTTGGAATAGCTAATTTATATGTTAGTTGAAATTAGCTAGAATGTGTAGATATTGAATGATAGTAAAAAAAAATTTAAGGGATATAAAAGTTTCAATTATACATGGAAATTCATACTCGCCATAAAAGGTTAATTGAGACCAAAGAAGTAGTATAGGAATCTAACCTTCTTTATAAATTTGGATTTATTGCAATAGTTAATTTCATAAAATAAAGGTAAAGCTAATTCAAATTTAACTGGACCATTGTTGGTATAACTTTAGAAGCAAGATTTATTTATGATTTGAGTATTTAATTCAACAAGTGGTATTTACGACAAATGAAATAGAATTGAACGTAAAATATTACGTTATTAAATGGAAATGGAATTTGTAAACATTGAGTGAAATCTTAAACTAATGTTAGTATTCGTCGTATTTACAACAATAACTTTGAATAATAGAAAGGAAGTGAATATAATAAATTAATCAAATTTATAGTGTTGAATTCAATTGGATTGGAATTAATAAATAGTTAAGAAAAATAAGGGTTATTAATAATTTGGAATTTAATTATGGTAAAAAGGCCAATTGCAATCAAGATAATGAGTTGAAATGGAAATCCAATTATTTATTTAGTTAGATTTTGTTGAGAGTATAAGGGTATAAGTTTTAATAATTGGGTTTTAGAATAAAATTTTAAATTTCCTAATAATAAGAAAGTGCGGATATTAACGCTGCAAATTAATATACTTATACATTTTAATTCAAATTCAAGCGTGTTAAATCAATTGGAACTGATTGAATTATCTTAGTAATGAAATTTGGTTAATAATAGAAGTTGAAAAATAAAAATTGTTTTTATGATTTATTTAATTTATTTAATAAATATTAAAAATAGCCATTTTTGTCACGGACTCGGATTTCGACGAAACCAGTTTCATCGGATCCGTAACGTTGAATTATAATAATGTTTCAATTTTCGTAGCGATCGGACTTGTCGTTTGATCGTACGGACTCGAAACGCCTTGAAATTTACGCATTTTGAAATCAATGTGAAATTTTTGTTTTTAGCATAACTTCTTCATACGATCGAATTTGGTCGCGAAACTTTTTCCATCACGTTCAGAATATTTTAAAACACCTATTTGGATATATAGTTTTAACAAATTCGACTCCGGAGGCATAACGGACTTTTTGGACCATGGTTTGTCAGGCACGTTCGCGTATCCAGTCTAGCTACCCTACCTCTAGCCTATCTATAATACAGCTATAAACCCTAGTCTCTATTCTTTTGCTGTAAGTTCATTTCTTCACTCCTTTCTCTTCCCCAAATGTATACATCTCAGATCCAATTCCAGATCCATCCACAGTTCAAAATCAAAAGTCAAAACTCAAAAATTTCAGAAAATTCCGGAAAAAATATATGTTGAAGTATTCGATACGCGTAATATACTGGTGAAATTCGTTTTTCAATTGGAGCTGTCGTTCATCCAGAATAAATTCAAACAGCCCCAAAACCGTTTATCATCGTTGCACAAAACTTCGTCGGATCGAGAAAACATTTCTGGGTTTTGGAGAGGGAACCGAGGGGATCGCATCTATGTGGTTTGTTTCGAGTTTCAACGGTTGGATTGGTGGGAATTTTCGATTAGGGTTGATAGAGTATGTGTGGGGCTGTTGCGTGCGTTAGGGGGCTTCGGCCTGGGGGCGTTCGTTTCTGGAAGATAATGCAGTGACGTGGCAGGTTACTTTTATAATTATGTGTCGTTTTGTTTATTTTTAATTTTGATTTCAATCACCATTTTTCGCCATAACTTTGTCATACGAAGTCGGATTCACGCGAAATTTTTTTTGTTAGGATCGTAATTTAATTCCGGACTCGATGACGCTAGTTTGGACGAATTCTGAGACGGGCGAATTTTTGGGTTTAAATCGGGTTTGAATTCGATTTAAATTCAAAAGGTGAGTGTTTTAACTCACTCACAATTACTAGAAGCTTTTATGTTTGTTAAATAAATTTTAGAAATGAATAGAAATTTATTTATGAGCTTTTGGCATGTTATTTCATTCATATCTGTTGAATTGCATTTTTTTGAATGTAACTGTTAATTTAATTGATTTATTGCGTGTTAATTGGCTGTTAGAAATTATTGTTTGCATATGAACTGCTAGTCAATAGTTATGTAAATTATTACTAAATAAACTGTTGGATTAATAGTTGATAAATTTAATTTGAATAAACTGCTAGTTATCACCTGTTATATATGATCATATATATAATTGTTATTGATTGATATTGATCGATGTTGTGATTGGATGATGGATGTGTTGTTGAATGAATGTTTTATTTGGATATCATTAAACTGCAAGTTAGTATGCATTTACATTTCATTCGGGATTGCGGTTTGAAATGATATACAACCGCAGTTTTATTTTTTTAAATTGCGGATTGAAATGATAAATATCCGTATCACTTGACCATAGGATAGAAAACTATATACAGGCACCGTGGTCTATATATAACTATTTTTAATGTGATTTCTATGGTTTGCATGGAATACGGTTTATAAAAATCTTAAATTTTATACTGAATAAATGTTTTCTTCCATATTTATATGCATATGAAGTTGAAATTTTGAAATTAAAAGGTGAATAAATTTCTTTATTAAAAATGGAAGAAAATTAAGAAAATGGAGTTTGATGATTTATATCCTATGTTTAAATATTAAGTTGGAAATTTTAAAGATACGATATTTATAATTGGATTTTTCCCAAAATATTTTGAAATGAATATTCTAGTAAAAATTGAATTTGAAAATATATATATATATATTTTACTAGAAATTGAAGTCTTATTAATTATGGATTTTATGTGAATGGTCAAGATTAATTAATAGAATATTGATTTTGAAAGGATAAAAATCCAACTTTAGTTGAAATATTAATGCTCAAAAATGGATATAAATATATATAAAATTGAAATGGTTTTGGGACTTGAAGTAATATTTTGGATTTTGGTTTAACTTTAAAAGAAGAAATATTTGGAAAGCCATGTAATTTATTTCTTTATAAAGAAACAGTAAAGTTAAACCTTTTTAATTCGCATACCGTTGAATATCCAAACCATTTAGTTTTGAAAATAATGGTTTTAAAATACTATGGATTTTCGAAGAATTATGTTGAAAGTTACAAACAAAATATTGGTTACATGGGATATTAAATAATAAAAAGTGACATAATTTTTGGAAAGGAATATTTTATTTGGGAAATGATATCATTGATTTGGGTTTTATAAAAATAATATCAAAATGAATCTTTTTGGGTTTTAAAGAAGAAATGATATCGTAATATTATGGTTTTGAAATGGATTATATTCTGGTTTTAAAGTATAAACTATTTTTAAATGACCGCGGTGTTATAATAACGATGGGTTGGCAAAGAGACCGGGATCGGATATCTGACATACTCTCTGTCGATACCGAAAACCACTTTGACTAACCGTGTACGCGGTGGAGATTTCAGAATGAAGTAGGTGGTGGCGACGTTTCCTGTAAGGTAAATACGTGGACCCGACTCCCGTGAGTTGGCATAAGGTGGCTAAAACAGGAGCGATTCTCAGGCCAATGAGGTCATTCCTCTGATCGGACGCTCCTCTTCGATATTTTACTTTGACTTGGATTTGATTCAGTGGCCACTTCTATATTTTGATTTTGGGGAGTTAGTCCGAGGTGGGCGGTAACTGCGGCTACGCGTTTCCACCAGCCTGGATAGCAATTGGTATATCTACCCTGGCATTGCCTAGTTGTGCCGTGTCACCTACCATACCGAGCCTTTACTACGAGTTTCTATTTGTGTCGTACCTATGGAGTATCCTCTGGTAGCTTCCCGATCAGGAGGTATTACGGTACTGTATAGACTATTGGCATTATTTGTGTTAAGGGGAATATTGGGTCACTCCTTAACGCTATTAAAAAGTAAGTTTATTTTATAAATAGACACTATTATAATAGCGCAATATACTACATAGTAAATAGTTTAACGGATCCTTAGGAGATGTAAATCCCGAGCATCTCTTGAGTTACTGTACTCATATTTATTTCTGTTTATTTAACTCACATAAGAATTTCTAGTCTGACTCGAGTGTTTTTGTCTTTTCAAATTCGCTCGGGTCAGTCCGAGCGTTTCAGGATAGCAGATTTTAGCTTTGGAGGACGAAGACGAAGAATCAGTATTATTTTATATATAGTATTACACCACACTCTTTCTATTCCGCTGCATTGCTTATATTGGTATGTGTAACTCTGATATTTAATGTAAAAGAAGAATCAAGCTTTTGTAAACTGTTTATGATCTGTATATTTGTTATTATATTTTATCCTTCCGCTGTGAGATTCTATTTTCGTTTTATTTCTTCTCTATTTTTCTTATTTACCCCATAACAATCCGCCCTTGCGTATGCTTTGAATTGGCACGTGTGTCGGTTTAAAGTGTGCGAAAAGACGGGATGTTACAGTTGGTATCAGAGCTTTGGTTTAGCGATAAACCTTGGCTTTGTGGGGTTTGACTCTTTGTTAATAGGGTAGAAATATCCTATGGGAGTCGCTGAGTGTATATATATGAGAGAGCGTATTTGTTAGTATTAATGAAAAGTTTTTTATATTGTGTTAATCTGTTCCGCTTTGTATTTATAAATTCTGGTTGATGCATGGGACGCTATGCCATCAATAGGGATTTCTAAACACTTAATAGGACAGACCGACATAATATCCGTTTTAATATAGGTGAATGAAATAATTTTGCCTATTATATTTTCTATATATAAAAATAGTTTTATAAAGATATATATATATATTTGGTTGCTGTAGATTGGGTGTTAGAAAATAAAAATATCTATAATAACTGAAGCTAAGTTGAAATTATGATAAATCAAATTGGAGATTTTAGAACTTAAGTCCGGTATTTTTCCAAATCTGCTTTCAAAGAATTTGTGAAATTTATTGATTTGGTTTATAAGTATTTTCTTATAAAAATATTTCGTATAAATTGGAAGAATTGTTTTAAGGAAGATTTTGGAAAAGAATTAAATTCTGTACTTTCCTCTCTGTCGCTGGAAAATAAATTCGGTGATGACGGCCGCATCATCGACTTTCATTTTCGAGTTTCGAAGGGGAAAGGCCACTGTAGTAAATTCTACTGCAGATTTATTTTGAAATTTTCTAAAAATTTTCTTTTATTGTTCTAAATATAATTAGAGATATAAAAGTTGCAAGAAATTAATTATCTATTATTTTGAAATAGGTTAAAATTTGACCCGGTATTTAATTCTAAATTTTTCCGTTAATTAATTGTTTAAAATTTGTTAGTGAAATAAAAGTTAAGTAATAAATGAATTGAAACCTCTAATTGAAATAAGAGAATAACTGCAAAGCTATAAAGAGGAATTCGCATACATATGAGACAAAGAGAAATATGGATAAACATTAAATTTAATTAAAAGAATGGAGATTAAACTTGTATAAGTTCAATTGCAATTTCCTTAACATAAATAACTTACCCAAATATAAAAGTTGAAGTGTTAAATGAGAAACTGGAATTCAATATTTTACAAGTAGGAATTTAGGAAAAATGAAGTATTCAATAAATTACTGTTATAATAAGAATTTAATGGTATAAACTTAGGTTATAATTGAAATTTTACTGAAAAAGGGTTAAGAATTATTAATAGATGATATGAACCTAAGTATATAAAATGAAATTCAAAATAAGAATTGATTGTATGATTATTGACTTAAGTATGTTTTAATCTTCCCTATTCTAATATAATGGAAAGTAGGAAAAATTGAAATGACTGCAATTAATAGTTAATGAATAAATAAAAACTTCCACTTATAAGAATGAATGTTAGCAGATTTAGAAATTTAAGGGAAATCTTACAAGTGAAGAGTAAGGAAATGAAGATATTCAAAATATTTGTTGTTATTAATGAGAATTTATTTTATAAACTTAAGTAATAAAAAGGAAATGCAAATATAATGAATTTTGTGATAGTTGGAAAATAAAACTTGTAAGAAACAAAGAAATTCCTCCATAAATGAAGGAAAGAAAATCAAACACTGAATTATGAAATAAATGTAAATAAACTATTTTGGTGTTGGTTTGAATTGTTTGGTTGATGTATGGTTGTTGGGTAAGGAATTTTGGAGTTGTTGGAGGAACAATAATCTATCTCTATTCCATCTAAGACTGTTGAGTAACGGATGCACTTGATAGTTATTTCTCACTCCGTAAAATTTCAGAATTTGAACCCGAACAACTAATGGTCGTTGATTGAATGATTGTTGTTTGTGGTGTGTGCTGTTTGTTAAAATGTATGGTTGTTGCATTTGATTTGGATATGAATGATTGAATCTACCCAAACATTTCACTGTAATATAGATATTTAACTTTTAGATTATATAAGTGAATACAGGGGTTGGAAGCAACTGCTACTGCTTTTGGTTCCAAAATAATAAGCGTATTGCCCGACAAATAGGTACGTTTCCGGATTACGTTTAAAGCGCTATTTTATATATTTTCCCGAGTTGGGATATTTTATTTTGGATATATGTGTAATATATTTGTATATTTGGATATTATATTTTCTCCAGAGTCCCTCCGTACAAAGGAGACTCTGCCAAAAATTTTCGTAAATTTTGGACTTAGAATTTTGTTAAAGATATTTTGCCAACTTTAATAATTCAAGAATTAAAAGACATAATGATTATAAAACAAGTGTAATTCATTAAAGGAAATTAATTTAGTAAATTATTGTTATAAGTTAATATTTGAAACTAGATATACTGTTTTATTCTTCCTTCTCCCTTCCTTTTCCTTTTCGGGGACGAAAAGTTTTGAGTGGGGGAGAGTGTAACGACCCGTTAAGTTCGACCATTTAAAATTGTTTGTTTAATAGGATTTTTGTAATTTATTTTAGTTGAAAGAATAAAGGTGGTAGATAAATATTAAAATGAAAGCTAGAATAAATTATATAGAAGTGACTTAGAAACCTATTTAAAGACATTTGAATAAAATTCAAATGAATTTAGTAGAGAAAGAAAGAAAAATTCTTACCTGGACATAAAATTTAATATGGGAATATTAAACCAATTTAATGCAATAAAAGATTGTGAACGATAAATTGAATAGATTAAGAAACCCTGTTATTGCAAGTCAATAAATTTGTAAACCCTAATGAACATCTCAAAATTTATAAATTTATTGAAATTTAAGACATAGCATAAGCGTAGAACTATAGGTATGATGACGAACTTTTATAAATTGTCTAATTAAGGGTCAGCAAATTTATTTGGAAATCAAACTCAATTAAGGGTAAGTAATTATGATGGATTGATGGCATAAACGTTACTAATTTTTATCATAGTAACGGAAGTGCAGATGGAAGGCAACTGTAGAAATTTAAGTACGTATTAACAATTGAAAAGGGACTGTCGATTGAATGGAGTACTTTAGGTTGTCTTACTAAATTTAGAATTTAACATAAGACAAATAGAAATAAATCAATAAACGTATAGATTTTAAGTTTATTATGATGAATTATTTTAGTAATATGACTTAGAATAAATGAAATAATTTGGGTTAATTGGTATTTAATGGAATTAAAGGTTGCAATATTCATAGGTAAGGATTTAGATGAAATAGATTGATGTATGAAAAATTTAATTGGATAAATGGCAATTAATTCCTTTAATTTGTGCAATTAATATATGTTAATTGATAACGATAAAAAGTTGATTTTTTCAGTGTAACCAACGTAAAATATTATCATAGCATGATACTTGGTTTGAATAGAAGGATTTGATTTAATGTGAAAATTTTTGTTCTAAGTATTGAATAAAATTGGGAAGCAAAATTTTTTTATGATAATAACGTTAGTATTGGTTAATAAATAGATTTCAATGCAGTAACCAAATAAATGGAATAAGATGAGTATATATTGCATAGAAATGAAATGTAAATTGTCACATTTGGTTGGAGCTAATTTTTAGAAACATATAAATGTTGAATCAGTAAATATTAAATTCCATTTAATATAAGAATTCAAAGGTGGAAGATTTACATTTGGATTGGAAATTTGATAGTTATTAATTAAAAGTGACCATTGAATAAATTTATGCAAACGTGATATAATGTAAATAGATGGGGATCAACTTTTATTTATGTGGTTAAGGGAATTTAATTTCTATAGTATGATAATCGAAATTAATGGAAGTTGGAATAGCTAATTTATATGTTAGTTGAAATTAGCTAGAATGTGTAGATATTGAATGATAGTAAAAAAAAAATTTAAGGGATATAAAAGTTTCAATTATACATGGAAATTCATACTCGCCATAAAAGGTTAATTGAGACCAAAGAAGTAGTATAGGAATCTAACCTTCTTTATAAATTTGGATTTATTGCAATAGTTAATTTCATAAAATAAAGGTAAAGCTAATTCAAATTTAACTGGACCATTGTTGGTATAACTTTAGAAGCAAGATTTATTTATGATTTGAGTATTTAATTCAACAAGTGGTATTTACGACAAATGAAATAGAATTGAACGTAAAATATTACGTTATTAAATGGAAATGGAATTTGTAAACATTGAGTGAAATCTTAAACTAATGTTAGTATTCGTCGTATTTACAACAATAACTTTGAATAATAGAAAGGAAGTGAATATAATAAATTAATCAAATTTATAGTGTTGAATTCAATTGGATTGGAATTAATAAATAGTTAAGAAAAATAAGGGTTATTAATAATTTGGAATTTAATTATGGTAAAAAGGCCAATTGCAATCAAGATAATGAGTTGAAATGGAAATCCAATTATTTATTTAGTTAGATTTTGTTGAGAGTATAAGGGTATAAGTTTTAATAATTGGGTTTTAGAATAAAATTTTAAATTTCCTAATAATAAGAAAGTGCGGATATTAACGCTGCAAATTAATATACTTATACATTTTAATTCAAATTCAAGCGTGTTAAATCAATTGGAACTGATTGAATTATCTTAGTAATGAAATTTGGTTAATAATAGAAGTTGAAAAATAAAAATTGTTTTTATGATTTATTTAATTTATTTAATAAATATTAAAAATAGCCATTTTTGTCACGGACTCGGATTTCGACGAAACCAGTTTCATCGGATCCGTAACGTTGAATTATAATAATGTTTCAATTTTCGTAGCGATCGGACTTGTCGTTTGATCGTACGGACTCGAAACGCCTTGAAATTTACGCATTTTGAAATCAATGTGAAATTTTTGTTTTTAGCATAACTTCTTCATACGATCGAATTTGGTCGCAAAACTTTTTCCATCACGTTCAGAATATTTTAAAACACCTATTTGGATATATAGTTTTAACAAATTCGACTCCGGAGGCATAACGGACTTTTTGGACCATGGTTTGTCATGCACGTTCGCGTATCCAGTCTAGCTACCCTACCTCTAGCCTATCTATAAATATACAGCTATAAACCCTAGTCTCTATTCTTTTGCTGTAAGTTCATTTCTTCACTCCTTTCTCATCCCCAAATGTATACATCTCAGATCCAATTCCAGATCCATCCACAGTTCAAAATCAAAAGTCAAAACTCAAAAATTTCAGAAAATTCCGCAAAAAATATATGTTGAAGTATTCGATACGCGTAATATACTGTTGAAATTCGTTTTTCAATTGGAGCTGTCGTTCATCCAGAATAAATTCAAACAGCCCCAAAACCGTTTATCATCGTCGCACAAAACTTCGTCGGATCGAGAAAACATTTCTGGGTTTTGGAGAGGAAACCGAGGGGATCGCATCTATGTGGTTTGTTTCGAGTTTCAACGGTTGGATTGGCGGGAATTTTCGATTAGGGTTGATAGAGTGTGTGTGGGGCTGTTGCGTGCGTTAGGGGGCTTCGGCCTGGGGGCGTTCGTTTCTGGAAGATAATGCAGTGACGTGGCAGGTTACTTTTATAATTATGTGTCGTTTTGTTTATTTTTAATTTTGATTTCAATCACCATTTTTCGCCATAACTTTCTCATATGAAGTCGGATTCACGCGAAATTTTTTTTTTTAGGATCGTAATTTAATTCCGGACTCGATGACGCTGGTTTGGACGAATTCTGAGACGGGCGAATTTTTGGGTTTAAATCGGGTTTGAATTCGATTTAAATTCAAAAGGTGAGTGTTTTAACTCACTCACAATTACTAGAAGCTTTTATGTTTGTTAAATAAATTTTAGAAATGAATAGAAATTTATTTATGAGCTTTTGGCATGTTATTTCATTCATATCTGTTGAATTGCATTTTTTTGAATGTAACTGTTAATTTAATTGATTTATTGCGTGTTAATTGGCTGTTAGAAATTATTGTTTGCATATGAACTGCTAGTCAATAGTTATGTAAATTATTACTAAATAAACTGTTGGATTAATAGTTGATAAATTTAATTTGAATAAACTGCTAGTTATCACCTGTTATATATGATCATATATATAATTGTTATTGATTGATATTGATCGATGTTGTGATTGGATGATGGATGTGTTGTTGAATGAATGTTTTATTTGGATATCATTAAACTGCAAGTTAGTATGCATTTACATTTCATTCGGGATTGCGGTTTGAAATGATATACAACCGCAGTTTTATTTTTTTAAATTGCGGATTGAAATGATAAATATCCGTATCACTTGACCATAGGATAGAAAACTATATACAGGCACCGTGGTCTATATATAACTATTTTTAATGTGATTTCTATGGTTTGCATGGAATACGGTTTATAAAAATCTTAAATTTTATACTGAATAAATGTTTTCTTCCATATTTATATGCATATGAAGTTGAAATTTTGAAATTAAAAGGTGAATAAATTTCTTTATTAAAAATGGAAGAAAATTAAGAAAATGGAGTTTGATGATTTATATCCTATGTTTAAATATTAAGTTGGAAATTTTAAAGATATGACATTTATAATTGGATTTTTCCCAAAATATTTTGAAATGAATATTCTAGTAAAAATTGAATTTGAAAAAATATATATATATTTTACTAGAAATTGAAGTCTTATTAATTATGGATTTTATGTGAATGGTCAAGATTAATTAATAGAATATTGATTTTGAAAGGATAAAAATCCAACTTTAGTTGAAATATTAATGCTCAAAAATGGATATAAATATATATAAAATTGAAATGGTTTTGGGACTTGAAGTAATATTTTGGATTTTGGTTTAACTTTAAAAGAAGAAATATTTGGAAAGCCATGTAATTTATTTCTTTATAAAGAAACAGTAAAGTTAAACCTTTTTAATTCGCATACCGTTGAATATCCAAACCTTTTAGTTTTGAAAATAATGGTTTTAAAATACTATGGATTTTCGAAGAATTATGTTGAAAGTTACAAACAGAATATTGGTTACATGGGATATTAAATAATAAAAAGTGACATAATTTTTGGAAAGGAATATTTTATTTGGGAAATGATATCATTGATTTGGGTTTTAGAAAAATAATATCAAAATGAATCTTTTTGGGTTTTAAAGAAGAAATGATATCGTAATATTATGGTTTTGAAATGGATTATATTCTGGTTTTAAAGTATAAACTATTTTTAAATGACCGCGGTGTTATAATAACGATGGGTTGGCAAAGAGACCGGGATCGGATATCTGACATACTCTCTGTCGATACCGAAAACCACTTTGACTAACCGTGTACGCGGTGGAGATTCCAGAATGAAGTAGGTGGTGGCGACGTTTCCTGTAAGGTAAATACGTGGACCCGACTCCCGTGAGTTGGCATAAGGTGGCTAAAACAGGAGCGATTCTCAGGCCAATGAGGTCATTCCTATGATCGGACGCTCCTCTTCGATATTTTACTTTGACTTGGATTTGATTCAGTGGCCACTTCTATATTTTGATTTTGGGGAGTTAGTCCGAGGTGGGCGGTAACTGCGGCTACGCGTTTCCACCAGCCTGGATAGCAATTGGTATATCTACCCTGGCATTGCCTAGTTGTGCCGTGTCACCTACCATACCGAGCCTTTACTACGAGTTTCTATTTGTGTCGTACCTATGGAGTATCCTCTGGTAGCTTCCCGATCAGGAGGTATTACGGTACTGTATAGACTATTGGCATTATTTGTGTTAAGGGGAATATTGGGTCACTCCTTAACGCTATTAAAAAGTAAGTTTATTTTATAAATAGACACTATTATAATAGCGCAATATACTACATAGTAAATAGTTTAACGGATCCTTAGGAGATGTAAATCCCGAGCATCTCTTGAGTTACTGTACTCATATTTATTTCTGTTTATTTAACTCACATAAGAATTTCTAGTCTGACTCGAGTGTTTTTGTCTTTTCAAATTCGCTCGGGTCAGTCCGAGCGTTTCAGGATAGCAGATTTTAGCTTTGGAGGACGAAGACGAAGAATCAGTATTATTTTATATATAGTATTACACCACACTCTTTCTATTCCGCTGCATTGCTTATATTGGTATGTGTAACTCTGATATTTAATGTAAAAGAAGAATCAAGCTTTTGTAAACTGTTTATGATCTGTATATTTGTTATTATATTTTATCCTTCCGCTGTGAGATTCTATTTTCGTTTTATTTCTTCTCTATTTTTCTTATTTACCCCATAACAATCCGCCCTTGCGTATGCTTTGAATTGGCACGTATGTCGGTTTAAAGTGTGCGAAAAGGCGGGATGTTACAAAAGTGGAAAATATTTAGAAAGATCATACGCAAGCGTGGTGGTTCGTCTTCATCATCATTTACATCCTTCTAAGCTTATCTAGTTATTTCCTTATGATATCTAGATTTATATTCCTTAATATTGTGTTCTTTTCATTTAAGTGTATATCATTTTCATATATTTTCTTTTATTAATCGTTGAAATCCAAGCACCTTTCAATTCTAATTAATAATATGTATCTATTACTATCTTATACTGTTTACTAGCCTTTGGAAGTTATAAAAATACAATGGTATAAGTTTAAAACCAAAACTATAAAAAAAAAATCGATTTATGACATATATGTCAACATACACAAATCCTATATGTCAACATACTACGACCAGTTGGAAAAAAATTTAAAATTCAAAATTAAATAACAACTGCCTATTCAATCATTCCAAATTACTACCCACTCCTATATAAGCCGGTTTTTTCTAGAAAACTCACTCACCACTTTATTCTATACTCTCTTTTCATTCTCGAAAATCATTTTACAAATATGCCTTCTCCATAACAGAAATTATGTGAAAACCTACAAACTCTTCAATCTTTCAAGGTGGTTAAAAATCAAATGTAATTAGAGTTAAGTCAAATGCGGATGATCAAGGAAAAAAAAGCATTTCCATACCGTTTGGTAGACGAATTCTTCCTAGTCAAAGATGAACCATCCAATAACCCAAAGTGCACTACTAATAAGGATAATGAAGATTAGAATGTCATCGATGCATATCCAATCTTTAGGTCTGATGGTTGGGTTGAAATTCCATGAAACATCAAGTTATAAGGTTTGAATTGGTTTAGATATGTATATGTATGTATGTATGTACGTATGTATATTCTTAGGTTTTGATTTGATTTGGTTTGGTGTGTATGTTTGAATTGGATTTGTTTGGTTTGGATTGTTAATACTAAGGGTTGACGTTGAGTCTTAAGTTTGGTTGATTGAATGATATGTATTGATATATTGTGTTATCTATAACATGATTAGTATAATATAGTTCATTATTACTAAATATATCATATATCTATATATCATCATCATGTATATCATTTTATTTAACTTAGTTATTGACTTTGAATATATAGTTTCTAACTATTTTAATATAGAGCGAGTTTTATTTTTTTTCACCCATTTTTGTTGATGACAAAAGGAGGGAAAATAGAAAATATGCATATGCATGTATTCACAGGGAGTTATCTAGCATAGGGAGTGTTATATCATATTTTATATATATGATACTAAATGGTTGTCATTATCAAAAGGAGGAAGACTGTCAATATCGGTTATTGATTTTGATGATAACAACCTTAATAAACAACAATATACATTTACATAAAATATGGACAACAATGTTTTGCCCGATTACATAGTATATAGGGCAGGATATTACATAGGTGTTGAATCGAAAACTGTACAGTAAAAATACTCAATAAATGGGCATGAAGACTCACGAATATAACGATCAAGATATGAAGAACTCAAGTTTATAATATAATGTATGGAGCTTTAGGATTTTGTTAAAGTCATTAGTAGCAATCCTTGATCTTTATTTCTTATTTTCTTATCTTTTATATTTTTAACAAAATATATTTTTGAAATATCATTAGAAATATTCTATAAAAGTTTTTTTGAGTTTAAATTGTATATAAACTATGTTTAAATTATTTTACAAAGAATCGAAATATTGTACAAAATATAGTATTTTCATAATGTTTGAAAAGAAAAGAGCTTTCAAAATAAACATATATATGTTGACATATGTATAGGAGGTATGTCGACATGCATGCCGCAAAATAGTTTTTTCAAATTTTGAAATGAAGTGTCTATACAGCGCAACTCTTTGTGAACGGAAACATCTATTTATACATAATATATAAGGTATCAAACGAATTTTTTAGTTTTTATTGTCTTATTTTCTACCCTCCTCTCACTCTATTGAAAGCTCCACTGAAATTATATCAAATTCTCTTCAAAATCAAATAGAACCAATTCATACTTGTTTGTATTGATTTAGTAGTACTTTCGTACTATTTTGGAACCATCTCCCTCGTAAATCAATGCTCAAAGTGCTATCCAAAAGGCTATAGGATCAATTGTATGCGAAGTTCAAGAAATTGTCTTTGAAAAACCTTCAAACTCTTTTTGAATTTTCTTAGGTGTGATTGTAGTCCATTCAAATCAATTAGGTGTGATTGGTAGCCTAGAAATCTAAGTGGGTGTGCTTGTAGCCTGTCTAAATCAAGTGGGTGTATCTTGAGCCTGGAAAATCATGAGGTTGTGTCTCGTAGCCTCAAAAACGATATTGTAATTGGGTTTGCCTTTTGCCTATTTAAAGATTGGAATTTTGAATGAAATCTATACAAGTAATTGTATACGAATGGATGTAGAAGAAATCTGGACTAGTGTAAAATCCCCGGTGTTATCTCTTTAACCTCTACTTTACTTTATTGCTTTACTTCTGTCTATGATTACATTTGTGAGTAATTGTTGATATAATCCAGCGTTGAAAATTTGTGATTCTATATTAAATTTACAAAATTTACAAAATTTAGAAAACGCTATTCACCCTTTCTCTAATGTTTAATTTTCCCTAATGTCCATAATTCTGCAACCGATATGTGAGACTTATCAGTAGGTAAAGGTAGAGTTGGATAGCCTTGGTGGATTGGTGCAGCCATTTGATATTTTGCGGTGGAAGTGGGGGAAAATCTTTATGGACTATGTTGATGGGCACCTAAGAGTAGAAGTGGGAATGAGAGTATTTAGGTCATAACCAGTCGATTGATCATATACACTCATATTTTTCTAGTTAGAAGTTCGAAGAAAGCTGCATCATTGGTGACTTTATACATGAAAGAGACAGTTCAGTTGCATGGAGTTCCTTTTAGCATTTTCAATGACCTAGATCTATTTTTCACTAGTGAATTTTAGAGGAGTTTTCAAAAGTCCTCAGGCACTAAGTTAAATCGAAAAGCCACTTTTCACCTATAGACAGGTGGACAGATTTAGGGCGAATATGGTATTGGAGGACTAACTTTGGATGCATATTCTACATTTTATAGGATTTAGGAGGACCATTTGCCATTTTTAGAGTTATCATATGAATATAGCTATTAGGAAAGTATTAGGATGACACTGTTTGAGGCATTGTACGGGAGGCCCTGTAGATCACTATCTTGTTAGTGGGATACTATAGATAGAATCATTCTTGGACCGAAGATGATAAGGGAGATTTTGTAGATAGTTGAGTTGATCCATTAGAGGATGAAGATGACCTAAGACAGGCAAAAATCATATGCCAATAGTAGATGCATGGAGTTGGAGTTCGTAGTGGCCAACATGTTCTTTGTGAAGGTCTTACCACATAAACATGTTATACGGTTTGATAGTTTGGGAAAGTTGACACCAAGTTTTGTAGGGTCTTTTCTGATCATGGAGAGAGTAGGGAAGTCATCTTACAGAGTAGAGCTTCCTAAAACGTTGGCAGGAGTTTACACTATCTTCCATGTGTGGCACTTGTGGAAGTGTCTAAAAGATTTAGCAGCTATGGTCGTGCCGAGCTAGTTAGAAGAAGTTGAGGCAGAGTCACTTGTTCATCTTGCACCTATTTGTATTACTGAGCATGGAACAAGCCGACTACGCAACAAAGTAATTAAATGGGATAGAGTCCAATGAAAGATAATCCAACAGAGAGTATATAAGATCTCGAGGAGTGGATCTGAGCTATCGATCTAGATCTCTTTTTTGGTATGTTTTCATTTTAGTTGGTATAATTACATGTATGCATAGTATTTAGCTTAGTATATTCCATAGTTAGAAATGTTTGGATGTTAAGCTTGGTAATGAACGTGTCAGTTAGACATTTTATAAATGATGGTTGCTAATGGATGAATTTTATTAATTAGTATAGCAGATGTGGGCTGATATATTCTGGGTAGCCTATAGCACAAACCACCTCATTCATTTTATTTTATTAGTTATAGGAATAATGGTTATTATGTATGCACTGAATGGTTTCTCATCTTTATCGAATAAAATTATATGATATTACATACATTTTGGATACATGGCATAAGCACTTACATTTCAAGAGGTCAAATAATTCAGAAGAATGCCTAATTTTGCATTATTTGTATGTTCATATGTATTCCATAATCACATGTGCATGTTCCATTAGAAACTGAATTTAAGGATAATGGTTGCAAGTGGTTCATGGTTAAGTTGATGGTTGTAGATATTGGCTGTATGAGAGAATTACATTTTTCTATCCTTAGAGATTTCGAGGATGAATTCCTTTTAGAGGGAAGATAATGTAACACCTCAAATTTTTTAATAAGTAAATTAAAATAATAATAATAATAATAAGGAAAAAAATTAATTTTAAAATAAAGGGTAAAAATATTATTTTTCACAAACATTGGAATTAGGCCAGGGGACCTATTCCATTGTGTCTATAATATCATTTAAAGTAAAGAAAACATACATACCTAGTTAGATTTGATTAAATGTGTCAAATATAACGCAAAATATGACCAGTTGAATTTCCTAAGCATTGATTTCGAGCTTAAGTTAGAAACCTTAGTTTTCAACTACAAATTAGACCCTAGCCTCCAATATATCATACACAAAATCATAGCTGCCGCTTATATGTACATTTTTTCTTTCTCTCTCGTAGAAACTCCTCAAAAGTTAAAAAATTCTTCTATTCTCTTTAAAAAAATTACATCAAAATAAAAAATAAAAAGATAAAACAAAGAAAAATTGAATTAAAAAGAGAGAAGCAAGAATTAAAGAAGATGAGAAAGTAAGGGCAATTCAAATCAAGGTTAGGAAGAGGAAAACTTCAAAAAGGTCAGTGAATTGATTACAACATTAATGATAATTATTAGCAATCGAATACCTTTATAATTCTATATGACTTGAAAATAATTTTTTTTAATTTGAATAATAATTCCAAATTGAATCTATTTTGGATTGCAATTTCAATTATGAATTATTATGAATGGTCAGGATTGGAAATTCTAGTGGTTAGTTTATTGAACAATTACTGAAAAGGGAAAAATAACGGTTTAATGAAATTCATATCAAATTCTATGAAATTAATCTTTATCTCTAATCTTTGGATAAATGAAGAAATCCAATACCTATTTATTTTTCCTTAAATTTATTTTGCAATTTGAAACATAAGTATAATTTTCATTAGAAGCACATGCGTAATGAAAACACACTTATATACTTGTGAAATCAATAAGTTAAGTTAGCGTAAACTAAGGTATGAACTATACACAAAAATCTATTTTAAAATAAGTCATTAAACCTATATTCGAAATCATGGAGAAGACAAATGAAAACAAAAAAAATTAATAAACTTCAAAATCTGGAAATACATGAGCCACACTTTTGAAAATTCATTCATACACCTAAAAATTAAGACCAAATGTCTAAAACAGGAATTAGATGTCTAGATTCCAAGAAATCACAACCTAAGAGGAACTTGTTCAAAATTGACTCCATTCAGACCATTTTTGGATGTTTACAATCGAAGTCAGATGTTTGAAATGGAGTCAGATGTCTGAATGCCTAGAAAGCTTTTTTTATCAGTGAAGGTCGGAGGTCCGAATTAGTGGACGAGGCATTTGAACTATTCTAGAAAGCACGGGTTGAACCTAGACCCGGTGTAAGACACGTAGGGAAAATTAAGGGGATTGTATTCCACTTTATCGACTATTAGAAGTTCTCGTAGCCACGTGGAGTAGGTGCAATAAGTAGCATCACTTCATAGCAAGCATGATGTGGAACTCAACAGGGTGATTGTTAGCAGTGTAATTAGAAGCTCCTATTATCAGTGAGACACCCTGGTCACATGTTAAACATGTAGTAACTAAGGAAGGGAGGTGGAGGCATCCGCAACAGTAGGGCTACATGGTTGGGTAGCGCCTGCACCTATGGGAAAATCACAATAGTGTTTTATCGAATATTTTAGGTTGAATGATAAAGTACATAAGACATGTTTACCATTGAGATGTTGACACGGCGGCTTAGGTAGGACATAAATCAGCGAGGTAGTATAATCGGTGTGAGGACAGGCATTGTGATGTCCACTCATTGCGTAAGTGCGACATACGTAGTTTTTCGTTTAGGAATGTTAATCCAATGTTGGTTAGAAAGTTAATCATCGAGATTCACATACTGGGTATTGATGTATAGTTGTCAGATGTTTGTTGTTCAAACAATGTTTAGAAGCCTTTGTAAGTTGTTTTTGGTTGTAGGTGTAATTAGAATTATACTCTTAATCTGTAAAATAACCAATCCTTTATATGTTTTAAACATGAATGGACACACTAGGTCATGTAAATTATAAATGAGGTTAATTGCTTATGAACACTATATGCTAGTAATGCAATTCATTCAACGGACTTTATTTGATCTACTACTTTTTTCCCCTTTTATACCCACTATAGGAGGACAGACCGGCAGGTGATACGGCCTATATACCATGTGTAAATGAAGATAATAGTTGCAGCGTGTCTCTATAACAAAATGTAGATGAAGCGTGTCTCTGTGACAAAGAAATTAAAGATGCTGCAACATTTCTTAAACTATAAGTAAACAACAAACTTATGACTATTAAATGCTATACTCATTTTAAAATCATTTTAATTTGGTTATTTAATCCTCTCATTGGATTTAAAATGACATATTTTACAATGAGTATAAAAGAATATTAGGATAGTTCTATATAATAAGCATAGACACCATATTAAAATATTTAATGTGGAGCAAATGAGATGGATTCTTCATGCATTGGCAAAAGGAATTATGAAATATGCTATGGAGTCTACTATATTATATTTCGCTTATGTACTTGGTACTTTGAGTGAATATCGAATCCAAATTAAGATCGCTAAACGGTAGTTTAGGGTATTCTAAAGTATTTAAAAAATACTAGAGAATTGTTTATGGAAAAAACAAACTCCTTATGAAGGAGTTTTATAACTTGGACTCCATAAGTGATATCGAGTATAATACGTCCATCTTAAATACTTTATCAATCTTAGTTGAGGAGTTTTAACTTGGAATTTTTCCAAACGAAAGGATATGGTTGATTCAAAAAAGGCTAAGTACATCACCTTGAATAATGTCATTGCAATATGTATGTATGTATGTATGTATGTATGTATGTATGTATGTATCCGTGTATGTATGTATGTATGTATGTATGTACACGTACATGTATATATACATCTGTGTGTGTTTTTGTTTGTATAATGCACAAATTTATAACTGAGTTAGGGATGATTCCAAATACTAAGAACCGCGTGATTTTGTTTTATGAAAACATTGTCGCGATATGAATTGTGAAATAACCTAGAGCTCACTAGAGGTTGAGAAACATACATTGAAAGTTTACATGATAAAGGCAACTTCTAAACGTCTGAGAGAGTAGATTCCTAGGATGGATAATTAAGACAATATGGCATATTTGTTCAATAGGGGATGGGATTGAGATTACATAATCAACCCTGACTAAAAGCGGAAGATTTAGAGAGTTAAGGAGATGCTCTAGGGGCAATTATGTAATTTGTTACATATACCTAACTTTATAACCAACCTTGTACATGATAAAGGTATTTAATTTTTATTATATACTTCGTAATATTTAATAGAGTTAGGGGTATGCCCTAGGGATAGTTATGTAATTTGTTACATATATCCAACTCGATCTTCAATCTTGTTCAAAGTAAAAGGTGTTTCCATTCTATTACATGCTTGTTATATTGTGATATAATTAATTTAAAGTGTATTAAATAGAAAATCCTTAGAAGATATGTAATTACAATGTATTAAAATCATAAGAAATTTATCAAATTAAAAATAACATATTATTTTATGTATACATAGTCGAAATGTTTAAGACGGTATATTAATACATCCTTTGAGGCTAGAGTATGTGATGCTCTCCAAAAGTTAGGCAGCATGTTGCTCATAAAAAATAGGGGCACCAAGAGGTAACCTACTAATTATTATTGGAAAATTATGGAATGACCTACTCAAGAGTTTTCAATCAGCTAATATAACTAAGGTCAAATAAAGAGTGCCAAAATAGCGGTATTACATAGTTCTCATGACTTGAGAATACTATTTAGCTTAAATGTGGACACTTCACTTTGATTATAGTTAAAACATGGTAGGGTGTCTGACTAATGACAATAATTTGGTTTGAGTTGAACCATTGGAAGTGAAATGCTATTCAATAGAAAAATCATCTCATTAGTTATATGAGCTTAGTATCACGATCAATTATAGTCAGTTCAAAGTCAAAATTCTTGGCCTGGGCGATACGATTATAATAATTGTTATTTTTGAACTAAGAATTTTGTGTTTTGACTATCAAGTTGAATGTGGATGATGTTAGAATTTTGATCGATATTGAATTCCATAAGTCCTAATATGATATATTATTGACGAAGAGAATTAGTATAAATAATCATTACTAAAAGCTACCTCTTAAGTAAAATATAACATATGATTTTACTCGAAAGGTCTACAAGCGATGAATTCGGCCAATTGGTCATAAAACTATCTAAGTTGACGTGTGAGAATTATTTTTTGAATTGTTCAAAATTAATCACTAACTGAATTCACCCCTCAGACTCACACGAATGCATTTGTGAATTCTCCAAAAAATCACTCTATTTAATTAATTTATAAAATATTGTACGTTAATTACGTAAATTAATGTCTGCAATTTTTGATGTTTGGGAGTTGTTGGTAATTATTTAAATGCATATATAAATGTTATATTTTCATACACAGATATATGATATCGGTATACCTTTTAAATAGGATATAAATACTAAATAACTACTGTGTGGTTTTTTGGAAAATCTTCTCATTATTGAAGCACGATAGGGTCGCCACATCTGAGGGGATGAGAAATGGACTAATTATCATCTTCAAAAGGAATTGAATAAGGAAGTTCGACGAGGAGAATGGGAAATGTTTTTTTCCCATTCAAAATAAATCTCCTCATTCATTTCTTTTTGAATAGAAATATTTTTTTTTCCTCTGTTCTTCACCACTTATGGAAAAAATTCCTTTAACCCATTTCTAAAAATAAACAACTTCATATTAAATCAAAATATAAAATAAAATAAGGAGTTTTTGGTTCACCCATATCCTACACCGATTTGGTGCTTGTTTCAAAAATCGAAGGAGAACTCATAGATCGAGGTGCAATTTATTGCCTAGATCCATAAGGTAAATTATATTTTAGATTTATAAATTTTTTTGTTTCTCCTCATGATGATGTTATATAAATATTGTCGCTCGCCCATATCTGAAATTGACACTATGACTTAAACAACTAATTCGATGACATGGTATAATACAATTTATTTGTTCAAAACTGAAAATTTTTGTGTGTGAAAAAATTACAATTTTATTTATAAATATGATTCTATATGTACATATTGTTTTAAAGGTAATTCATATGTCATTTATTCATAGAATATAAGATTTGAAATATTGATCTATAACCAAAACATAGATCTCAAATAAACTACAAGTTAATAATACTTGTCTAAAAACATATATGTATGTTTTGATCTTAATATTTCTTTTACTATTTTGTTTTAGATGGGATTAATCATGAGAGATAAAATGGAGTATTATTGTTACCTGGATGTTTGACCAAGTAACTAGAGCCTCGGCATAAGTACCGTTCGGCATTAACCTCGATCGACAGAAGCCTCGCTCGGCACAGAGCCTTGGTCAACGTGGCAGGGCCATTCGGCACGATAGGGTCGTTCATTGTGAGCCTCATTCGGCACTCAGTACCGTCAGCATTCCAGTATCGCTCGTCACTCAGTATCGTTTGACATTCCATTATCACTTGGCACTCAGTATCGTTCGGCATTCCGGTATCGCTAGGCATTAAAGTGTCGTTCGGCATTCCAACGCCGCTCAGCATAGAGCCTCATTCGGCATAGAGCCTCGTTCAGCATGAACCTCGTTCGGCAGAGGCCACGTTTGGCATTCCAGCCTCGTTCGGCCTACACACTTCACTCAACACACTGCCTCGTTCGGCATAGAGGTACCGATCGGCTCATATATGTGGCACGACATTTATCGTTCGGCATTTGCGGCTCGGCACACGGAAGTCACTCACCACGGGCTGAGGTATCGTGCTGCATTTAAGACTCATTCTATTTTCTTTACAATTGTATTCAAGTAGTTGGTGTACGGATTGTATATGTAATCAATCGTTGAGTAAAGCAATAAAGATTAACTTCAAAGTGGACGTAAGTAGTTACACCGAACCACAATAAATTCGGTGTTCTTGTCTTTGCATTTAATTTGGCTTAGAGTTCTCTGTTTTAATTTTCTTTCTTTATTAATCTCTCTGCATAATCTTTGTCAAGGGTGTTAGCGACCAATTCTGGTGTGAGAATTTTAGTGCTTTCACTGAGAATCAAATTCTCATGCCGCTAGGATCTTCTTTATAGCTACCGATTGAATAAATGCCCCGTAGGAGATCCGACTTATTGACAGGACCTCCGTTGAATCTACTCAGAGTTTAGATCAACAACTCTATTATAGAAAGACCCTAGACCCAATCAGCTTCTCATAACGCAGATGTCAACGAGACTTCTAGCGTACAACAGATAGGACCTAGCAATTAGAAAGTTAATCTCGGCACAGGGACTGCCGGAGCTCATAACCAAATGGAAGTTTTCACTAGGACGGAGTTCAACGACCTAATGAGAGAAATCATGGAAAGTAGAAGGCAACTTGCAGAACAAATTCAAGCTAATGCTAACCTCATGACACAGCTTACACAGCAACAGCATCAGAATGCTGGAGGTAGACATATTCCTTATTCTTCATCTGATAGTTCGACCTCATCCGATAAACCTCCCAAGCGTAGACGCCGAAAAATGGAAACTATACAAGCAGGGGCTACCGACCGATCAACTAGAGATCACTTACATCATGGAGACCACACTCAAACCGGAACGGGAAACATAGGAGCTGAAGCACGAGTGGAGACTGGACGTCTGGTTCACCAAGACTCCAATGAAGCCGGTCCCTAAGATACACGTTTGGCATATCACCAACAGAGGGGACATCAACCTGTGCAGTCTCGTAGAATGGAGGCCAACCTTCCATCCTCCATAATACTACGGACTTATGAACTATGGTCAGACAGTTGATGAGAGAGAATCAAGGCTTAACCAACAAAGATTGGGGGATATCCAGAAGTCATACTCCAGTCACCGATACCATCCTACAGGCCGAGTATCCCATGAAGTTTAGCATGCTAACTATCCCAACCTACGAAGGAAAGATAGATCCCAGGCATCATGTGATGAGGTACGAATGGATGATGGATTCGGCTAGAGAAAATGATGCGACCAAGTGTAGATGCTTTTCAGTTACTTTATCTGGAATCGCCACCACGTGGTTCACTCGACTTCCCCCACGGTCTATATCCAGCTTTGACGAATTGGCAATGAAATTGTAGAGCAGTTCAGGATACATGCCACTCGTCCCAAGGATGTGATGTCCCTATCTAGTGTAGTCCAGGCTCTGGGGGAGTCGTTGAAAGAGTACTTGTAGAGATTTCATGTTGCTGCTACTGAAGTTAGCAACCCCAATAACCACGCAATTCTGATGGCGGTAACGCAAGGAGTAGATCCGGATTCAGAGTTTGGAGATGGGTTGGCAAGAAAGCCTCCAACAACGCTAGAGCGTTTCTATTTAAAGGCTCATCAATTCATAAAAAGAGAAGAACCCAGATGGACGAGGCAAGGTAAGGCACTAGAGCCCGTTCAGGAGACAGTGAAAGGCAATATCGCCGTAAAACAATCCGACGATAACTCGGGAAAGGTTCAAGTCAACGTCTAGAACAAGACTGGGCCATCTAAAGGGTCCGAAGGAGGAAATCCCAGAAAGAAAAGAGAAGCAGGGAAATGGAACCAAGGATTCCAACCTACAACGAATGCACCCCACTGAATGCATCTCTTAAGAATATTTACCTATAAACTTGTAACACTTTTCAATACAGAAAGTCATGCCCAGAGGAGTCCATAGAGGAACAGAAGAGGAAGGGGAAGTACCGTCGCTTCTATGAGACTTACGGGCATAATAAAGAGGAGTGTAGACACCTCCACGACGCCATAGAAAACTTGATCAGACACTAAAAGCTACAGGAATTTGTCAAGAACCCACAAGAGGGTTGGCAAGGAACATCAGAACCCGGAAGCGGGCGGCTCCACGCCAACCAGAGGAACCTACCCAAACTGTGGGTAGATTGATCGTAAACACGATAGTCGGTGCACCTCACCCTGCAAGCAAGAATTGGCAGGAGATGGAGCGATATGCTAACTCGTTAAGGCATGAGGATTATGAGTGTTGTTCGAATATGGTGGATGAGACCCCTGCAAAGCAGCAACGCATGATGACAGACGATATAGTGTTTAGGAGCCGAAATGTAGACAAGGCGAAGGCTCCTACCATCAACCCGATGGTCATATCTGCGACGATCGGGCCAGCATATGTCAAAAGAATTTTTATTGATTGTGGAAGTTCCATTGACATCATCTTCAAAAAGGCATACAACCAAATGAAGATGGAGACAAAAGATATAAAACCATCTAAAGCCTGTATCCATGGCTTTAATGGTGTAGCGACTGATGCGATGGGGTAGTTGAGTTTCCAGTTGAACCTGGAGAAGGTGAGCATAGGAGGGTGCGAATCCTACTGTTTATAGTGTTGGATGTTGATTCTCCATATAATGTGTTTCTGGGTCGGCCAGCCCTGGGGAAGTTTAGGGCAGTTTCGGCCCCGTGGTGTTTGACGTTAAAATTTCCGACAGACAAAGGAGTTGGTGTGGTGCACGGCGATCAGGCGACCGGTCGCGCATGTTATGTGGCTGAGCTGAGAGAGGCCCAACGGCGAGCGAAAGGAATGGTTGCGAACAGCTTCGTCCGCATCCGGAATACTAGCGATTGACAAGTTGTGCTCGAGCACTGGCTCGAGCGACACTCTCGGATCTATCGAGACATAGATCCGAGAGATGATGATAGGGAACCCAGGGAAGCAAAAGCAGTACTGCCTGAACTAACGATTGACATTCCAGTCAGCCGGGATGACCCGTCGTGAGCTCTTAAGATTGGATCGCAACTCGGCCCGTCAATGGCCGAGTATCTCACTGATTTCCGCCGATTGCACCTGGATGTTTTCACCTGGACACATTCTGATATGTACGGGATCTCTTCCGCTATTGCGAGCCATATGTTGAACATAGACCTAAAGTACGTTCTTGTAAAACAGAAAAGGAGAGGCATGGACCCGGAGAGGTCCACTGCTATCATAACAAGCATGTACCGGCTTCTTGCTAGCTCCCAACTGTTCGGGGATTCTCACCCTCTGGAATAGAAGATGGATTGTGGATGCCGAGACCAGGGTCTTCTGGGTCACAACAAGCATGTTGCTCAAATGGATCGAGTACTGGCTGATCAGCCAATTGAGTAAGAGGAAGGACTGAAGATTCGGTCCCAGATGGACCGACAATGGTGTCTTTTCCTCTGGATGAGGGGGAACCTTTGCAGTAGAGCACCTTCGCTGCAGACAAGTCTAAAGGCTCGTTCCCCCTAAGAAATTCTTTCACCAAGGCCTCCCCATCAACCTCTTCGGTGCCCAACTCGACCTTCCTGATCTTTATTAAAGTCTTCCGTGCCTCAGCTAGAGATTCAAGGTAGCCTTCGCCAAGAAAAGTTAAATCTCGATGCATGAGGACACATGCGTTGAATTCTGCTATCAGTGGGTCAAAGATGCACTTAATCTCTTCCCTGCGAGCCTTTGTAGCCGCCTCAAGGCGAGAGTTAATCTCCACGGATGTTATTTTCTTACCCTCTTCACGGGCTTCATCCTTCAGCATCCCAACCTTAGAAATCTCGTCGTCGAGCTTTGCCTTCAGAAGTCGCATAGCAACGATCCCGTCGCAATATCGTTGTGACTCTTCCTGGGCAGCAGTTTTCTCCTCCCTTTCTTTGTGGAGTTGATCTTCCAGCTCTTTGACACGTAGGGAAAATGCATCCCTTTCCTTCTGCATTGAATCCTTCTATAAAGCCGATGCCCTACAGCATTGGGCCACCTCGTCGATTTCTTTCTTATAAGTTGACTCCAGACGATTGACGGCCTCCGTAGTGTCTTTAGCACCCTGTTGGATGGCTTTAAGCGAAGACTTGTATGCAAAGAGCTCTTTATCCTAAGCTTTGATAATGTATTTATCATGGATAGCCTCAAGCTTCAGGTGATCAATTTCATGTTGACGCTCAATGGAGACTTCTGAGACTTTTTGGCTAAGTGGACGAATGCATCATGCTAGACATAGATGTCATTAGTACAAGCAATAGCGCTTTGTTTGACATGTCTTGGAATATGGTGAATCATCGGGAGAAATTTTATGCCATCAAAGCATATCTTTGGGAACGCGGCTTTAAGCTCGGCAAGTCGTTCTGCTACCAATGGATCATACAGGAGCGAGAAGAGTCTGCTTGGAGACTGCAGGTGTTCTGTGGGGATCCCGAGATTGCCTGGTACTGGATGAATCGGAGTGTTGATCCCGATGGGCCTCAAGCTGGAACCCCTTATGTGCGGACTTTTGTTTACTATGCTCCTCCGATTGAGGAGGAGGATAACAAGGATAGGAGGACTGACTATTGGTTTTCCTTCAGTAGGATGATTCTTGATGGTGGTAGTCTCGATCGCCGGAATCATCTTTATCTCGACATTTCCCGAAACCCGAGTCCCGACGGGAGTGGCGAAAAATAGATGAACCACGGAGACGGTCAAGTCCATGTATACGCCCCATATCACCTGCACAGAATTTTAATAGTGACAAGTCAGCAAAGAGTAGAGTGATGGCAAAAATTTAAGTGCAAGGTGAAGTGCACGTTTTTGTGTTTGTCCTAGTGTTCCCCTCGACGGACCAGTTTCTTTATCTCTACTAATATGAGGTTTTTCTCCCCGGTTTTAGTCTTGTGCGCTTGTATCACCTCCGGTGGGCAAAATGAAGCTTAAGGGCCTCCGGATCGTCGAAACCATAGTTGAGCAGATCATCAGGAACAGTGAGGTTCGACAGACCTTTCAAAGAACTTTCTAAGTGTTGAGGGGAAGGCTCTCTCTCCACTGGAATAAGAGTGACTCTAGAAGTTCCACCCACTCTCTTCTTCCTCGGCTTAGGTTGGTTTCTTCTTTCCCTTTGAAGGGGAAGGTGTTGTTTTGATGTCCTGAACCTCGACTACCATGTCCCGAGTGGGACTAACATTTTCACCCGGTACTTCAGGCATCTTGCCTTCTCTAATCTCCCCTTCCTCTGGTGTGTCAGAGGCATTACGTGATGAAGAGCCAGCCTGCTTTTTTCCTTCGCTTGGAGCAGGCTTGGTTATAATGACGCCTTGAGGGAGACTTATCTGGCGACCTTCCACCAGCAACCCACATTTCATGAGCGATTTATTTGAATTGAGAGTTCTGATATCTCGGTCTTCAGCGGGAATAGCTCAGATAGCTTTGACAGCGTCAGAGTATCAGGAGCCTTTGGGACATGGGTTAATACCTGAAAATAGAGGAAGAGTTAGAAATGGTGCAGCTTCCGCCAAACACTACTATTGATCCAAAAAAAGACTTACTCCCTTTCACCCATCTCCTCACAAAGCCGGGAGGACAGCGCACATAGAACTACCTCTACTTATATTGGGAAAACTTGCTTCATGCCTCGGTCAGGATTTGACACTTCCTATGCGGGTCGAGAATTACAAAAGATGAGCTATCTGACCGTCTCTTGAAGCGATAGATATAGCAGATGTCTTCAGAATTCGGGAGCCTGAAGAGGACACACATGAAGAGAATGCAAGTGCCGTATATGAACGCGTGGCTGTTTGGATGTAATTGTGATGGGGCGATCTTGATATACTATAGCACGTCATGAAGAAAGGAGTTGAATGGCGGTACGCTTACGACCCAACTCATGAATCTGTTGCAGGCTGTTTATCCGACTAGGGGTAAGTGAGGACGATCCTGGCCCGATGGAACCAACACATCGTCAAAAGGAATCCTGTGGACTGAGCATATATGATGAAGCATGCTTTTGTTAATCTTCAAGGCTTGGGAATCGATCGGATCGTCTAAAAAGATCGCTGCATCCAAGGCGTCGGAAGCCAAGTTGAAAAATTCGGTCGTGAGGCTCGGCATGTCTTATACAAGAGTAGTTGATGGATTTGAAGTTCCAACCATGTCTTGTTGAGAGGACGACCCAGGACTGTCCGACATTAGACTTAACAACATAAATAATACCCCCGTGTGGTGTGTGAACTAGTGCGATCATTCAAACATAATTGCCAAGAAATTAAAAGTCACTGAGTTAGTGAAATAAAGTTGGGCTTCGAACTATCATCTTCGAAGACCGTCATTGCAGACCGTCTACGAGAGCTTGTTATAAGATGACTTATGTTTTGAACTCGATGTCCACACTGTGCATTGAAAGTTATCATCTGTTTTAAGCAAGTTAAGTTCAAATTTACAGTTTTTTAAACACAGGAGTCATCAGTCTGGATTTTCTGATATGCTTAGTTGTTTAATTCCATGTACTTGTTCACTGTCATACATTCCGGCATAAAGAATAGGTTGAGCCAACTATGCATTATGTTCGACTAGGGTTGTTTTTGTACACCACTCTTCTACCTTCCATCATTACCGTTCGGCATGCGGCCAGACATGCCGAACCGCAATCATGCCGAGCCGCATCGCTCGGCACTTCACCCTCAACATCAACTCCCTTCCTACACACCCTCTTTATCGCTCGGCACAGACGAGTTATCCAGCAAGTCATGTCGAGTCGCCTCGTTCGACACACTACCCATCTCCCACTTCTCTCCTGCATTTCTTCCTACCTCGACCGGCATGAGGGAATCATGCCGAGCCATGGCCGTGCCGAACCACGTCGCTCAGCATGACTGAATCCTAACTCCATACTCACTGCTATACTTCCCCTCCATCACTCGGCATAGGGAAGTCATGCCGAACCACATCAATGCGTCTTCCACCAACTCCCTCCTTCAAACACCTCTGACCTCCTCTTCTTTCCTCCACTCCACTTAGCCTTAAAACATGTTCTAACTGCGATCTGATTCCCTCAACCGCACGATTCCTACTGACCTCTATTTTGCAGAGATTCACGAACTTGAATCTCGGGCTAAGTATCCTAGCCGGGATTAAGCATTTAAAGGAGGAGTCATGACCTAATAAATGGCTCGAAACTCATAGAAATTATGGAATAGGAAGCATGTTTCTGTTCAATATCGTTTTCGGGAAGGATGTGGAGCGATGTAATATGTTCGAGAAAAAAAGGGGGAGGGTAAGGTGTAAGCCTAAGTCTGTTCGAAGATGAATTTGTAAGTCCTGAAGAGCAGAGGTAAAAGTAAAAGTGAGGGGAAGGAGAGGTGTCGGCTTATATAGAGCGAAGAATAGTCGAAGGGACAGTGACCGGTAGAACCGGTCAAGGCACCTCCATCGTTCATCATCAATGTCGCTCGGCATTCGTATGTCGCTGGGCATTAGTATGTCATTCGGCATTAGTATATCGTTCAGTATAAAACACCTCGATTGGCATTCGGAATAGGAGCGCGAAGGAAAACACGAAGTACTCGTGATTCAAAGTGCATCATGTTCATCCACATGATGCACTTTGGGAGGCAAGTGTTACCTGGATGTTTGACCAAGTAACTAGAGGCTCGGCATAAGTACCGTTCGGCATGAAGCTCGTTTGGCAGAAGCCTCGTGTAGCATAGAGCCTCGGTCGGCATGGTAGGGTCGCTCGGCATGGCAGGGTTGCTCGGCATGAACCTCGCTCAGCACCCAGTATCGTTCGGCATTCCAGGATCGCTCGGGACTCAGTGTTGTTCGACATTCTAGTATCGCTTGGCACTCAGTATCGTTCGGCATTCCAGTATCGCTTGGCATTCCAGTATCATTTGGCATTCCAGCCCAGCTCGGCATAGAGCTTCATTCGACATAGAGCCTCGTTTGGCAAGAACCTCGTACGGTAGAAGCCTCGACTGACATGAAGCCTCGTTTGGCATTGCATCCTCATTCGGCCTACACACTACACTCAACACACTGCATCGCTCGGCATAGAGGTACCGATCGGCTCGTATATGTGGCACGACATTTGCGGCTCGTCACACAGAAGTAACTCACTACGGGCCGAGGTATCTTGCCGATAGGCCCAATAGGGAAGTCCAACCCACTTTGTCTATAAATAGAGAGGCAGAGGCAAAGTGAAAGGGACCTATTTTTGAGAACATTGGCGAGACTTTGCCGCAGTCAAGACTCGTTCTCTTTACTTAGCAATTGTATCCAAGTAGATGGTGTATGGATTGTATCTGTAATCAATCGTTGAGTAAAGCAATAAAGATTAACTTCACAGTGGATTTAGGCAGTTACGCCGAACCACTATAAACCCGGTGTACTTGTCTTTGCATTTAATTTAGTGTACAGTTCTCTATTTAAATTTTATTTGTTCATTATTCTCTCTACATAATCTTTCTCAAGGGTGTTAGTGATCAATTCTAGTGCTAACAATTATATTTTCCCATATGTGTGTGTGCAGTTTTATAGATTTGTATATAAAAGGTATATAGAAATATATGAATCCCATGTTCATACCAAAACTATTTTAGAAATCCTTTGATTATTTCTCAAATATGGTTGAAAATTTTTATATAATTTAAAATATATACATTTTGGATAAATGAAATTATTTCCTATTTCATAATTAGTAAACATGGATATGTTATTAATAGTATTTAATTCATTAAGATTGTTTTTCATTATTCAAGTGTAATCTAGATTTTAATCCTAAATAAAGCTTTCCAAACTAAACTTAGATTCCTTATTTTGAATTTGGATTTTGATGTTGAACTATTCAATTTATGACAAGTTTTGTCTAAAAATCATTGTCATTAATATTTATATCTCATCATATTTTGCAATCAATTAAAAATCTCAATGGATAAAACTAAATTAAGGAAACTTATATATATGTGTGTGTATATGCGTGTGTGTATACATACATATATGTATACATACATATATATATATGTATGAATGTATGTATGTGTGTGTGTGTGTGTGTATGTGTGGGTGGGTGTATGTATTTATTTACTTTGACGTTGATTGTTATGTCATTTATGCTGCAATTGATATCTACACATCTATATCTTATTTGTCATGTAAACCATTTATTATCACACTTTGGAATATTGATTAAACATAACTATAGTAGAATATTCAAAATAAAAGAAGGTGTAATCAATTGTTGATACCACCTTTTCATCTTTCCTTCTAAATATTAATGTGATTAAATTTAGATCTAATATTAATACGTTCATTCCCTTTTTATACCTTTAAGAAATACGAATATATTTGATATAATTTAAGCTTTATACCTAATGAACATAGATTTAATAAACTTAATCAGAAAGTTAAATAAAATTGGATTTTATTCAAATTAAATAGATTGGATCTAGTGAAACCCTCTAGACCTCCAAGATCCACCAAGATCACAAATAGAAAAAAATTGAAATCTACTTATTTTACCCACTTATGACTAATCCAGCATCGTAAAAGGTACTAGAGCCATACTAGCTCATGCAATGTAAATTAGCAATGTTAGGGATAACTGATTAAAGCCTACCTATTCAATATGTTGTCCAGAAACGTAGTGCTTAAGGTTAGAGTTGAGTAATCAAGTGCTCTACCCTGCCTGGCTACTGACCCGGCCCTGAAGGATGAAGTAAGCTCAAAAGTTATCTCTAATATATGGCACGACTTGATTTTGAGCCTTTGGTTAATTTTCAAAATCGGATAGAAAATACAAAATATATTAAAATTTAAGTTTAAAATAAAAAATAATTTTTTTATAACTTATAAAATGCATTCAATTTTCAAAATTATTTTAAGAAATTAAATAATTAATTATGAAATTTGAAATTTAAAATTTAAAATTAGTTAATATGATTAATTTAATTAAAATAAATAAATAAATAAAAATTAATTGACTAAAACATATATACTAATATATGTGAAGAACTATAGTTGTTGTAGTTATTTATTTATCTTTAAGATGTTTATGATAAATTATATTAAAATTTTAAATTAATTGAAATATTTTATTAAAATTTTTAATTCAATAAAATTTATTAAATAAAAGTTAATTAACTAAAATGTATATGTATATTGGTATGTATGCATAAACAAAATATGAATGGGATAGTTGATTGACTATTTTAAATAGTGTACTATAAGTAATATGAAATTTTAGAAATTTTATATAAGATAAATTAAATTAATTAAATATGATTTAATTATTAAGGATCAAAATTAATAAACTATGATTTAATTAATAAGATGCATGTATATATTATATACGTAAATAAAAATATTAAATTTATAAATAAGTTAATACTTATATAACTATATATATATATGTATGTATGTATGTATGTATGTATAAGTGGAACTTGAAAGAGATCAGAATTAGATTAAATGAATAAAATACATACGTATTGTACGTATACCATGATTTTTGATGTGTTTGACTGTTTAATCGGGAGAGTATTTCATAAGAAATACATTGTTCCCTAAATTGATATCGCTCAAATAAATATCAGTTAAAAATAAAAAATCTTTAATATGAATGTTATTCACTGTCATTTATACATTAGCAAATTACTTGCATACTCTTAAGTTGTTGAGAAAACTGAAGCTAGAGATGTTACGTGCAGTGTTATGAATATACTGACTAGACGAGGTATGATAATTGTACGGATTTTGTAATGACCCGAAAATTTTGAAGGTTTTTATAACGTCATTAACTGAATTCTCTTGAAAATATAACAACAAAATTTAGCAATGAAATTTGGTATTTGAAATACGTCTATTTTAACATAGCAAAGGATAATTTTTCATTGGTACATATGGAAGTTAGTTCTTCTGTGTAATCTTCAATTTTAATTTAAATTGGTTAACTTCATGAAAATAAATATTATCGCAACCGGAAAATTTTTATGTAATAAAATTGTGAACTATTTTCTAAGTGAGACATCATATTTTGTTTCACCATATTCAAACTTCTTTAGCCCAGTTTATCTTCTTTTCGGCGTTTTAACAATAGTTTGGTAGCGAAATATTGACTTTTGATAGGATGGCTATATCGTTAATATATGTGTACCATTCTGTTCGTTGCATCGAGCTGATCTTCATAGTATATTCATTTCTATATTGTGGTGTCCGGTATGCGGCGAAATTAGTAAAACGCTTAGCTGGTTATCCATTTTGAATCTTTGGGCTTTTCAACGACCATCCATTTATCCATTGGTCGAAAACAAACCGCCTTTTTCTTTTATTATTCCATGAATTCTCGTGCTTCGCCATTTATATTCTCAACTTTTTTATATATATTTGCTGGTTTATTTTTCCCGATCTCTTATTTTCGTTCTTACTTTTTATTTGGTAAAAATAAGAATAATATATATATATATATGTATGTATGTATGTATGTATGTATGTATATACAAGCTAATGTATATCTTCTTTTAGACCTGCTCACCTATTACTTTCCGTCGTCTCCTCACATCGGTCGTGCAAGTTTCCATCACCCCTCCAATTTCACCACCGTGCCGACTGTAATCCCAAGCACCCGCCACCGTCCAAAACTCGGCCGACCAATTCATTAGCACGTTCCTGCACTACCACTCTCTCTCCACCGCTCCGTCTTTTCTGGCCGGCTTCTCCCCCATCAGGGTTGTGCCAGCCAACCGACACCTGACAGCCTCCACCTCCATTACCTCCCTCCGCCCACCCATGCCTCCCTTGCTCCATACAAACCCAGCGCCTTATGCCACCAACCTACGCCTCCCCTTCTTTTAGCAACGAACCACTTCCAATCTCTGCCTCCTCACAGCCCTTACTCGCCTAGAAGACGGCATACACCATGATTCGCCTGTGCTTCATCTCCATTGCAAACTCCGAACACACCTATATCACCATAACTCAACAAACTACCCTACCATCTCCTATTGCCACCAAGTATAGTAGCTTTTCCGCTCGCCTACAACCCATTGTCCTCTGGCCTTACAACCTACCTTCCATCCATCAACACCCAGCACCAAGCTCGCCTTCCCATCCTACACCATCGAGCACGACCTTGCGAGCAGCGTCATCCATCAGCACGATTGAAATATGCTGTTAAATTTGAATGGTTAAGTGATCTAATTGCCAACTATGATATGCCATCATTTTCCATTGTTTACCTATGACATATGACACCATAACCTATTGTGTATATTATATTTAAATTTTTTACTAATGATATATGCCTAATGATGATATGTTATATGATTATCATATTTGTTCCCACTCTGCAAGTTACCTGTTAGTTTAGAAATCCTTATGGGTTGAAATGATACATACTCGAACGATATTTTAGAATAGGGAAAAAAATTTATGGGTTGAAATGATAAACCCAAGCGATTTTTATTGCTTTTGAATTTTGGGATTGCGGGTTGAAATGATATATATACATGTAAGTATTAAGTTTAAATTGTGGATTGAAATGATAGATCTCCGTATCACTTGACCATAGGATAGAAAATTATATACGGACAGTGTTGGTCTATATTTTGAAAATGATATCCAAAGTTTGAAAGGAAATATATGGATTTTAATAAATATTGATTTTTTTTAAATATAATATAAAGATTTTAATTTTAATATATGTGTGAAAATTTTATATTTTAAAATTATATGTTTGAAAATTTTAATTTATAAGTAAAGTTTTAAAATGAAAATTATAAACTTTTACTTATAACTTTATTATTTTTAAAATATACAAAATATGATTTAAAATTAATTTAATAATAAAAACATTTACTCTAATAATAACTAATGCATTAAGATTTATTAAGAGTTTAATTTAACTAATTATATATATCATATGTTAAGCATTTATTTAAATTAGTATTGATATTTTAAAATAGAATTTGTAATGGCCTTAAGTAAATGGAAGTTGGAGAGATAAATTAAATAAGAATTTATTTGTAATTTAATTTGTTAAGAATATAATTTAAATAAGAATTGATTTATAATTAAATTTGTTTAGAATTGAATTTAAATAAAGTTTGATTTGAACTTATTGATTTGTGATTTTGAAAGGTATGATTTTATAACTTGATTTGATAAAAAAACTGATCAAATGAATATTTTCAACTTTAAATAAATTTGAGATTAAATATTTAATATTAACTTAAATTTGTAATATGAGATTTCATTTAAGTGTTATTAAAAAAGATTAAGTGAATATTTTGAAAATTTAATAAGACTAAAGTTGAATTTTGAAATGTAAATGAAATTTATCAAATTTAGTTATTGTAAAAATTTGAATAATTAAACTTTGAAACCTATTGAATCTCAAATGGTTTAAATTTGATGTTCAACCTAAATTTGAAATCGATTGAAAATGGTTTTAATAAGAATTTGAACTGAGGTTGATTTAAATGGAAGTTTGGAAATAGGGTTGATTTGAGTTGATTTTTGAAATCGGAAAAATAGGGTTCTAATTAGTAAATAGCCCTGACTCCCGCGAGTCAGCTTGATGTGCCTAAAACAGAAGCCATGTCAGGCTAAGTGAGGTTTCACCTCCGATCGGAAACATTTCTTCGATACCATTCTGTTACTTTGTGATTTGATTGGGTGCACCTTTGATTTGGGAGTGTCTCGAGGTCGATGGCAGTTGCTGATATGCGTTACCATGAGTCTAGATCCGTAAAATGGTAGAATCCTATCGTGGGCATTGCCTCGCATGCCTTGTCACATGACTTATCGCGGACTTTGTTTTGTACCGTACCTATGGAGTGCCCTCTAATAGCCTCCAGTTTACGGAGGAATTATGGTACTGTATAGACAATAGGAATATATAAAAATGTGTTAAGATGGATATGGGTAAAGGCTAAACGCTATTTTAATAGTTTACTTAACTGCAGATATTATCTTTGTAGCGTATTGTACTATGTATATATATAGTTTAACGGATCCTTAAAGGATGGAATCCCAACATCCTTTAAGTTATTTGCATTTCACTTGACATTTCACTTGAGTTGATTTACTAGTATAAGAATGTTAATCCTAACTCAAGTGTTTTTTGTTTTTCTTTATGCTCAGGCCAGATTGAGTGTCATGGCATTTGAAATTCACCTTTGGAGTTTGAAGCTTTGCTTGGAGATATTTTCTATATCTACTTAGCTTTCAGTTGTTTTCGGTTTTCAGAATTATGAGTTGATGTTATATTTGAGACTACTTCGTAGTTGAGATTTCTATTGTATCTAGTTTTACACTCGGATGTTCTGTAGTAGCTTCGTGAACTACTATTTATCTATTCCGCTGCTTATTGTTATATTACTCATTGTCTATGATTATGTGATTGATTTATTTACTACATATGTTGAGTTTTACCAAATATAAATTAACAATCTATTGTTTTGAGCAATTCAAGTCCGACATGTATGGATGATTGTCGATTTGAATGGTTTGAAATGCCAGGTTGTTATATATTTGTCGAGAAAAATCAATGAACATACATTATACTTAGGCCATTGCAAATAGTGGGTGGAATGAATATTCTTTTTTGATCTGTTGAGCAAACTCAAGGTCAATATTATTGATTATGACAAAAACAATAGGTTAAGAGTTGTATATGTATTTATTACTTGTGGGCCTATGATTTTTTGAGCAAACTCTTGGGCAGAATCCTAAGGCAAGCATGCCCTAACACCCACTAAATGAATCGAATGCTTTCTGCTTTTTCTTTAGGCTTTGAAAATCATAAAATTCTAGTAGGAACATCTGCTATATAGAGTTAAAACGATCTACACTGATAAATTTATGCAACTTATAAAGTTGGTAAATTGTTTATCAGTTGGTTTGCATGGGGACTTGGGAATAGCATGCGTAATTTTTTATGAGTTATGAGACCTGGTTCGGTGAAGTCGGACAATGGTGGCTTTGTTAGGGAAGGATGTGTAGAGGATACAAAGGGAAGGGGCAATTTGGTAAATTGATGCCCAAAAGAAAAGGTGTTGATGCATCCTTCTATGGGTGGCTTTTTGACACATAGTGGTTGGAATTCCACATTGGAGAGTATATGTGGTGGAGTGTTGATAATTAGTTGGCCACTCTTTTTTGGACAGCCTATGAATTGCAGGTGAACTAAATTAAGATTGATATAGAAATATGAAATATGCCTACCAATAAAATCTATTGACATGTTGTCACTTCAAGATCCATGAAAGAGCCAAATTGCAAAAATTATAAAATATTCATGCCTCAATCGCTCAAGAGTTTATTATTTGAGACTGTATATTGGCTTTTATGAGTTTTGAACTCTCAAGCAATACAAATTATGGATATTTTATCCATATTCTATCACTGTTTGAACCAAAAATGGCCCAAACACCCAAGAGATTGTGTAGAGAATATAAAGTAAAGAAAAGTAAATTAAAAGGAGATAAAAGAGAACATATGGTAATTTGTAGTGGTTCGGCTAAGCTTGGGCTACGTCCACTTAGTAATTTTGTTAATGGTTTATAGTAATGTTTACAATTCTGTTCTTACGGATGGGTATAAATCCGTGGATGGTACAGAGATTAGAGTTAAAGAGAAAGAGAGCCAAAAAGATCCTTAAAATGAGCCATGCCCTCCTATTTATAGCTGTAGGAAGCCAAATCTCGTCCCTACGATCTCCACATTGTTTTCCACATACATACCAATTCTCTTAAGAAAAATGAGAGACACCTCATCAATAATCATTGATTGATACTGATCCATGGGCTTGAATTGATATCGATCCATAAGTTTCCATATGGATTGTTTTGAATGCATTTTACTGACTCGATTCGTGGTTATAATCATGATTCTTAGCTTGTTTGCATCAGCATTAGCTTGCTTTTGAGTCCAAGTGATGGATCGATGGAAGAATGGAGTAGCCGACTACGAGTGCTCGTGGAGATCGATAAAGAATTGCTTGGGATCAATGAAATAATGCTTGTGATAAGCTCCTGATATCATCACTTGTAAGTAGGAGGAAGTTAGGCCAACACGGAAGAAGTTTCGTGGATCGGTAATAATCCAAGTGGTTTGGATCGGTACCGATCCACCACTTTGGTGGAACTGGTTTCCTATTTCTTGAGGTGGCTTTGCATTCGTCTTGTGATCGATATTCTGAAATTTGAAAAAGGATTACTGGCATGGCATGTGAGCATAGGAGTTTGAGGAAAAATGAGTGAAGTGTTGTGGATTGGTACCAATCCAAGTGGTTAGATCGGTACCAATCCGACACTTTGTTGGATTTTAAACTATGGATTCTTGGCATAGTTTGTGCTTTATTCCTGCCATCTTGATTGTACGTGGTTTACGAATGCTACGGCCATCCTTATAGGATTCCTGCCTTGATAGCTCTCAAGTTTGACTCGTCAAGTTCGTCTGTATACCGTCTAGTCAAAAGGCTGGATAACATTTGTCCCCTCCCCCAAAGCATGCCTTGCAAATGGAAGGTGTGATTTGCAAAAGAACAAATATCAAAGTTGATGGAATATTCAAAATGGAATCTTCTAGTTAAACCGATCAAGCTGTTACAAAATCATTCTGTTCCTTTGGATTCACCTGTAAACCAAATTTTATTCCGGACCATGATAGCAAAGGACACTAGTCCTAGCTTGAGTGTGTTAGTCATAGATATTCATTCTGTGTTCCCCCAGCATTTTTAATTCATTCATTGTACCATAAAATAAGAATCATCTGATGTTCATTTAGTAGTTAGCAGTCATATGTTGAAATCTCAATCCCTCCGAATCGTTAGTGAATTCGTAGTTGTTTAGGGCCGATAGTTAAATCCACTATCTCTTCGGGATGTTAATTGGGTTCACGGCCATTTTGGGCTGGTAATTATATCCATGGTCTCTCCGAAACCTTAATAAAATCAATGGTCATTCAGGGCAGGTAATCAAATCCATGGCCTATTTGGATCGTTAACCAAATCTGTGGCCATTTAGGGTTGACACTTAAATCTGCGATCTCTCCAGATCGTTAATTGAATTCGTGGCCGTTCGGGACGATAACTATATCTGCGATCTCCTCATATAGTTAATTGAATTCGTGGCCATTCAGGGCCGATAGTCAAATACATGGGTCCCTTGCCGAGCCCAATCCACTCAATCTCCGACGAAGGGACTCAACGACAAGCAAGCCCATCCGATCACACTACGACGAAGTGACTTACTTCTTGCACTTTGCTCTCTGCTCTCCAGCCCAGACTTATAGCAATCAATATCGTGCAAATCCATATACTCGCTCTTCGACGAAGGGACTTGCACTCTGGTCCCATCTCTCCAAATGGGACTTAAAGCGAACAATATCGTACAAATCCATCCGCTCGCACTTTGGCACCCTGTCTATGGGTCCCTTGCTGGGTATGAATCATTTCTCTTAATCAATCTATCAACTACGACCCAAATTCTATCATACCCTGCTCTAGTCCTTGACACCCCATCTATATAAGTCCATCAACACTTGCACCCATTTCCACTTGGGAACTTCAGGTGGTTATAGAAATCCACTTGGCTTTTCTGCTCTGTGTTTACCAACTACCAACTCGCACACTTTGAGAAGAACGTCCGAAGATCCTCTTTCATACCTTCTCGATAATAGGTCTGTTTCATATCATGGTACATCTTCTTAGTGCCAAGATATATAGTTAGTCAAGAGTGGTGGCACTCTCATAGCACCTCCTCTCACAATCCATCAACGTCGGGAATAAATTATCTAACGGAGCCGACCATCTCAATTGAGTATGTATGGCTTCATCTCCACAAACTCTACTCCTTCTATTTTTTTCCATGATCTAAGCTAGTCTAGCATCTCGTCTCTGGTGTGTACCTGTACGCTCAATCTAGGCAGGCCTGATCATCAGACTTGCCAACATTTCTCCCCCTAACTCACAATAAGATCTAATGCCGTATTAGTTTCTTTTGCATGTCATATTATTTACTTCGGTCTTATGTGCTTTCAACTTATCACAGACATAGTACATGTGTATAAAATACACATATCTGTGATAATTCGTCAATGGTATATGGAACCATTTTGGTATCATTAGACTTATGATTACATACAACCATATGTGTTAATCCTACGATTTCACTAACCATCCAGTCGCTTCCAATAAATGAGTGTTTTTCCCTTAATCGTTTGAGATATAATTCACCAGTTCAATATGATTCCTAATCATACGATGAAAGAATTAATTCTCAAAACCATGGCTTAGTCCATTATACCAAAATAACTGTGGGATTTCAGATGCTTCTATATTTTTTAATGCACCATTTTTTATAAAAACAAATACCATTTTATAATTTTATATTATAACAAATATTCATTATATTCACACCGAAATAAAATTGTGTCTATATTCAGTCAATACTGAAGACTGTTATTATTTCATAAATAGTTATGGTATGTTTACGAAAACAATTTTTCGTATCTTGATGTGTCTACTAAGTAGAGTTATACAATATGCTTCCACTATATCCGCCATCGCTACAATAGCATACGAAATATAAAGTTTTAATAACCACTTATCATAGAATTTTATTTTATACATTGCAACTAGTTTACAGTCGAGAGTTTCAGATCAAATACGTTGAACACGAAGAAATAACATTCATAGAAAATAATTTTATATATGAGAATACATTTGTGATAGAAATCACATTTCCTATTCCATATTATGTATCATTTAGTATTTTATACAATTCGCAATTCAATGTCTCTTCATGAAGTAGAGATGACAATTCAGTATCTTCATCCCAATTATCCTTAAGTTATATTCGCTTTTGTACATTCTCTTTCATTTCCAAATGATAGAACCATTCAAAAGGAGACCTTCACAACTGCACTCTAACGAACTCTTTACAAAATACATTTAGACTTCCTTAGTGTCTAAGGATATTGAATAAGTTGCACTTTGCGGGAAATAATCGAACCGAAATTTATATATTGAATTCTTAGGTACACCTTGTATCTCTTTGTTAAGTGCTACATCTAACATAATGAGATCCTTTCCCTAATCAATCGTATTGAATACATAATCTCTTGCTATGGATTACTTACTTACTTTGAGTGAACTAATTTCATCGAAGTTTTGCACATTACAATTCGATACTATTCACTATACAAAACTTGTATTTAATCAAATATGAATCAAACATTCATATTCTAAGATTTCAAAATTTATAAAAGGAAATACAAAGTCTTAATCAGATAAAATTTTAAGTGGCCGAGGTACAAACAATTTAGTGGTTGTATCATTTGGCTCTTGCATGGGTCTTGAAGTGACAACATACCAAAAGATTTAAAACTGTGTATTTATATTTCTTTGTTGGTCTTGACTCGGTTCATTTTTATATTTTAATTGATAATTATTTATCAATTTATGTTAGTTACATAAATTTATCGATGTAAATTATTTAAACTCTACAGAGAATAAGTTCTTACAATATTAAAAAGGTTAAATATTACCATTTTATTTTTCTAATAAGGCTCCTACTAGATTTCTATGTTTCTCAGAACCTTAAGAAAAACATAGAATTCTTTTTATTCCTTTGATGGGTATTAGGAATTGCTTACCTTGGGATTCTGACCTTGAGTTTGGTCAATAAATCATTAGCCCGTAAGCGATGTATAACACTCTGTTGACTATATCACGTACAATTCCTAACTCGGATCTTGTCCTAATCTCAATCCCGATTAGTTTGCTCAATAAATTGAAATAGAGTATTCACTCATACCTACCAATTTGTGATAGCCTAAGTATAATGCACATACCTTGAATTTTCTCAACAAATCCATGCATGTATCTTTCCTCGTCTAGTCAATATGTTAATAGTATTGCACATAACATCTAAGTTTGAGTTTTCTCAACAACTAAAGAGTATGCAAGTAATCTATTAATATATAAACGATAGAGGACAACTTACATACTATGGATTCATAATCTTTAATACACATACACACATGTTGAGTGATAACAATTCAGAAACAATGTATCTCTAATGAAATACCTTTATGATTCAAGCGTCGGGCACATATGAAATCATGATATACATACAATAATCATGTACTTCTTCCTTAAACCTATGTTGGGTTTCTTATATCTCCCCCAATATTATGCATTCATATTATATAAGTTTAATTTATTTATAGTATTTTATAATTTAACTAAGTTATATAACATTCTTATGTGTATTACTAATTAAATCTTATCTAATTATTATTTAATTTTTTATTTAATTAATACTTTAATTATATTAATTATATCCATTCTAAACATTTCTAAATGAGTATGGACTATAACATTTATAGTACTTTATATACACATGCACATATCATCATACATGTATACAATATACTAGTTAACATTTAATTAATTTAAATAATTAAAATTATTTTAATTCAAATGAAATTTCCAAATTCCTAAATTTTTATTATTATTTACCTTAAACATTGTAATATAAATATAGATATATCAATATATATGTTTTAATATAATTAACTATTTATTAATTTAATAATCTAGTTATTAGATAATCAAAATGAATTTTCTAAAAAATTGGAAAATATTTTATAACATCTATAAAATTTCATTTATATTTTAAATTTTACTTCTAAATTTAAAATATTATATAAATCCTTAAAATAGATCTTGAAAATTAGCCCAAGGCCCAAAATCAATTCATGCCTTTATATTGGTGAAAACCGTAGGGGCTTGCATTACCCCAACGCGCCAGGCCGGTAGCTAAGTATAGCAACGTACTTAATTACCGAAACCCAACCTTAGATGCTATATTTCTAGACACCCTACTAAATGGGATGGCTTTAATAAACTACCCTTAATATTTCTAATTTAGACTGCATAGACCACTAGGGATCTGATACTACTAAAAGAATTTGGTCATTCGAAAGTGGGTCAAATAAGTTGAATCAATCTTTTCCCTAGTTTTATATCTATTGGGCCTATAAAGTCTAAGGGCTAATTAGATACAATTTAGTACAGTTTTAAACAAAATATAGTTCTATTTAATCTGTTCAAAAAGAAGTTTATTTTTAATTTAATTTAAATATATTATAATGAGTGTACCAAATACACTCATAAATGTGTATAGTCTAAGTGCAACATATAAGTAGTGCACATGGCCAATGTGTACGTATATATGTATTGAGATTTATGCCGCAATGGACACATTTGCCCTTTATATATACCTTCATTGAAACAATCCTGTATTTTGTGATTACTTTAATTTTGTATTTTAATTATTTTAACTGAAATTCCTGATTTAAAAACTTTATTTTATTTATTAAAATCGATGAATTTTGTTATTTTGAATATAAATTTTGATTTTTGTGTGAATTATAATTCCAACCTGAATATATGGAATATTTCCAAAAAAGTGGATTTTGATCAAAAGGGTCAAACTTTGACTTTTAAATTTAAAGTTTAAATTTTTGAATTTTTGAATTTAATCATTTATTATGAAATAATTTAATTCAAGAATGCTGCTTTTTGCTTCACTGAAATCGGATTAATATTGTGAAAGTTATGTTTTTTACAATATTGTGTGTAAATTGTTTTATTTAACAAATTTGTTTATTTTAATTTATATAAGTAATATTTTTGTTTGTAAAATCATGTTCTAATTTGTGTAACATGATATGTTATGCATATATTTTGTTCTTAAAACATTTTTAAAGTATATTTATAATTTTCAAATGTTAATTGTATATTGTTTTCAACTTTTAAATTCTAGTTTCAATTAAATAGCTATTTCTTTATTTATTTTATAATTTTTCGTTAAAGAATTATTTATTTTCATTCACACTTTATGTTGTTCAGCATTTATTTTATTTACTTGAATTTTATTTATTTAGAAGTGTTGCTGAAATTTTATCAAAGTCAGTTGAATTTTATTTACAATTTTTAATTCTAGTTTCCATTAAATAGAGTATTTTCTTTATGTATTTCCTACTTTTCCTAAAAATATTTATTTATTTTTCATAATATCTATCTCTACATCATTTTTCTATTTAGACATTCACTTATTAAATAAATGGTGGTAAGTGTTTAGATCCTTATTTATTTCTTGGAAAGAAATTTCAAATATATATACCTTTAAAATGTATTTATTTAACGTTATTGTATTTATTTGTTTGTGAAAGCTTCTTGTATACATCTTTCTTTAATTTATCGAAAACGTATCAATTAAGATACGTAACCTACTTTTAATTTTAAGCAAACGTTACTTCGATTTCTTGCCTTTTTATCTTTTCGTCCCTTGATTTTCTACCAAAACTTCTCCACGATTTGTGTCATTCATTCCTTAATCCCTAGCCGCCTATATCCCTATTTTCACGTGAGAAAATTTCGTCCCATCTTCGTTTCTCATAGCACTTATGATCTGAAAAAAAGAGAAAGCAACGGCCTCTTTTTTTCTCTCCTTTTTCTTCTTTTTTTTCATTTGTTTTTGCTTGTTCATCTCTAGCTTTGCTCGGCTAAAGCCCTCACCACCTTCACCGACCACCACATCACCTCCTTCCCATCACCATACACGGCCTAAACCCCTCCTCCTCTGACCAAGGCTGGCCATGGCCATCAAATGATGGAAACACCTCCAAAATTACAAAAAAACCCTTGAAACCATGCATAGTCAAGCTAGTTTCCACTATCCCCTTAATATGTTGCCTTGGGCACCCCTTAGGCACCACCACCATTAAGTTCACCACCCTTGGCCTTCTCTCCAGCCACGACCAGGTCTGCACCTTCCAAGGCCGATCCTAATTCATGCATAGCCAAGCCTAAAGTTTCACCAAAACTCCTCTTTTTGCCTTAACCTTTGATCTTCCTTCACTAGTAACTCCTATCCCTTCACTTTTACTTGTAGCCATGCTTAAATGAGTCCAAACCAGGTCCACACCCTAGCCAAAACATCACCAAGACCAAAACTATATAATTTTGTGGCCGAGAAAATGTGATTTGTGGCCAAGCAAAATCAATTGAAAACTTGGTGTTGTCTTTTGTAAACTCTATTTCCATTTTGTTCCAATAATTTTAATATTGTATTTATATTTATATTTACATTTATATTTTGCTTTGTTTTGTTATTGAATACAGAATAACATCTTGGCCCTCCACTCCACTCAAACCAAAAATCGGTCTATCGTGCTTTCTGAATTTTATTCATGTGTTTTGATTTGCTATCTCCAGCGTAAAAGGGTGAGTATTCACTCATGACATTTATACTTTTATAATTAGTGAATTGACAACAAGTGAATGTGTAGAATATTATATCATGTTATGCCTACCTATGATATGAATCATATGATGTTAACCTTGTTTATAAACCTGTCATATCATCTATTACTGCTATATGATGCTATATTGTTTATTCTATTATGTTCTCACACTGCAAATTCCCTGTAGAATAGAATCACTATGGGTTGAAATGATACATACCCGAACAGACTTTAGAATAGAGAAAAATCGTTATGGGCTGATATAATATGCTTGAGCAATTTTTTATTTATTTTATTTTACTTCGGATTACGGATTTGAAATGATAAAACTCGGATTTTTCTTTATAAATTATGGGTTGAAATGATATATTATCCGTATCACTTGATTTAGGCTACAAAATTTTATACCGACCCGAGGTTATTTTATATACTTTTCTGGATAGTTATAGGTTTTTTAAAATGTAAATTATGGTATTATGATTTAAATTTGAATTTAAAATGATTTATTAAAGTGTTGTCGATTTTTCTGTGAATATAAAATGTTAAGTAAATGTAAGCTTAAGAGTGTAACTTGAAATATAACCTAACCTGGGATTTGAGATTTGGTGTAAAATGAGGATTTAAGTTAAAGAAAATAATTTGGAATTTAATAAATGAATTATTGGAAAATTTGGATTTAATTATTTGAAAGTATAATAACTTCACTTTTAAATGAATTATTTTTTATTATAATATAAACCATTTTTAAAAGGTAATTAAATTTGAATAGTTTAATTTGAATTCAAATAGTGATTTCAAAATGAGATTTTGAAAGAATATGATATTTTGATATATTGAAATGGTTTGGAAATGATTTGATCCTTATTTTGATTAAGATTTGAATTTTAAATGATATTTTATTTTCGAAGTATAAATACCATTTTTAAATTATAACCATGGGTACACTTCTTTGTGTGCCATTTGATTTCCTTGTGATTGTTTTGGTACACACCTTGAATTTGAGAGTACGGCTAGAGATGACGATTACTGCAGCTCTGCGCTACCCTAGCCACATTTACACTATTATTTGCATTAATTACTTTAATATGGCTATTTCTGTGATAGTGTTTATTGCTGTTTAATTGATGGTTTACCGAATCCTTAAAGGATGGGCAATCCCAAGCATCCTTTAAGTTATTGAGTATTGCTATTACAGTTCACTTGAGTTGGTTTACATTGTACAAGTATGTATGTCCTGACTCGAGTATTTTGTGTTTTACTTTACGCTCGGGTTAGCTTTAGAGTCATAGCATTGGATTCACCTTCTGGAGTTAAAGAATTGTTGGAGCTTATCTGACTACTATTCGTCTATTTTTGATCCAGTTATTTCCTATTTAGTATTGCTTCTGTATTAGTGATTTATGTATCCAGACTTCTATTATATCCGTTTTTAAACTATGATATTTTGTATATGTTTTGAGAGTATGTGTATAGTAGCTTCCATGAACTACTATGGTATTTTATTTCCACAGCGTGTTATTCTGATATTCTATGTCTGTGATTCTATGTTGATTCTATTTGCTCCAAAATTTATTATAATCGGTTATTTTGAATTATTCAAGTCCGACATGTGTGGATTATTGTCGATTTGAATGGTCCAAAATAATGGATCGTTACATTTGGTATGAGAGCTTTGGTTTTAGGCAAACCTTAGCCCGAGGAGCAAAAATTCATTAGAGATAGGGTAGAAATACCCTAGAATGAGTGAAATCAATCTCAGAATCATTTCCAAAGTGAAATCAATCGGAAGAGCAGAAAGCAGCTCGTAGAGCACGAAGAGCCCTAGCCTGTATGGCGCGGGAGGAAGTGATCGAGAGGTGGAGAAGCTGTGGAAGGAAAGGACAGGACCGGGTCCTTATGACCATGTCGTTTATAATCGGTGGCATGAGAGGGGACACTATGTAGCCATGTGTAGGAAGAGAGATGGGGGGAAATGGATGGAGGGCAAGCGTTTTCGATCTAAGATTTTCTGTTTTAAATGCCGGGAGTTGGGACACTTTCCAAGCCACTGCCAAAAGGTGGAGAAAGTGAAATCTGCACCCGCTGCATCAATCAGCCTATCAATTATTTACTACCACTGTAGGAGTGGTATTCTATGGATCTGTTTGTTATCGATAGTATGTTAGGTTGCGTTAAGTGAACTCTATTGTATCTTTTGCTTAGCTGAAGTTATCAAACCAAAGATATTTATGCTCCTGTTCTTTGTATGATATGAATTTGAGTCTTTCCAAATAATGAATATAAACTCTTTTGTATTGACATAAGTTATATATCTCTAATCTTGGTTAGGATTCTTTTGATTTGGGTTCCTCTAAATTTGAGTCTCCGTTCTATTTTGAAATCCATCCTTGAATCATCCCTTGAAAATTTTTGTTGATTGTATTTTAAAATTGTGTATATATCGAAATTATTATTTTGGTAAGGATGGCCATATTTTGTATATAAAAGTGTAATGTTTTCGACAAGAATTATATACCTTTTAAAATGAAAATTTGCAGCTTCGAAACGATATGAAATTTTTGAAAATTATTTGATTTATAAAACGATTATAATGGAATGGTTTTGAAATTGAAATTTGAGTGATTGAACTCTGGCAAATTTAAATTGGCTTAAGGTTTTGAAAATATATAACAATATGATTTGAAAGTATTTTTTCGAATAAGAAATGTTTCAAATGATTTTAATGAGTTTCAAATGATTCAAAGAAATTTCAAAAGAAGTTTTCGAGAAAATAAAAGTCCAAAACTCACTTATGTCACTGGAAAATGATTTCGGTGATGAATGCATGCATGATCGACATTGATTTTCGAGTTTCTGAGTGGAGGAGAGGCCACTCTAATAGCTTTGCTATGCAAGTGATTTAATGAAACCAATTGATTTCAAATACCAAAATATAATTTGATTTTCGAAAAGATATATGCATATATATGTGACATAGTTTTGAATTGAGATGGTGTTCAGTTCTTGAGTTTCGAATTTGATTGATATTACCCTATCCTTTGGAATTGATTTACTGATTTGTTGTTGATATCCAACTCTTGGATTAGAAATATGATTTCTTCGAATATTTGAATATTTGAACACTTCCAAATCAAGGTTTACTTTTCCAAGCTAAGTAATTTTGAAAGGTATAAAGTATTTGATAAAGTATATGAGTTTAGTTTTTTTTGTTTTAATATGATTAAAATTAGTTTGAAACTGCTTTGTTAAGTAAATGAATAAGATTATTTTGAATTATACTAAAAGATTGGAAATGATTTGAATAAAGTATCTATATATATAGCATAATAATCTTTCCAATGGTAAATTGGATTTTTCATGTAGAAATAAATAGTTTGAAGGTTTTAAAAGGGGTGGTTTTAAACTTAGTAACCAGCATGGGTATAATTGATTTTGAGAAAATATTTGGTTTTGGAAATAAATTGGAATTTATAACCCGGTATTTATATGATGACTTCAGAAATGGATTTATTTGACATAAATTATGTTGATTTGGAAATTTGAATTATTTTTCTAAACTTATTATTTTGGAAACTTTGAAACTGAAGATATTAAATTTGGAAGAAATGATTTGGTGAAATCATATATGATTTTGAAACTGAATTGATATTGAAATGATTTGAAACTGAGAACCTTGTATTACTAAGTACTTGACTTGGGAGTGGTCGAACTTACATAAAATGGATGTGTATAAGCATGAAGTTCATTTGAAAACTATTAATTTGAAAGGTACTCAATTTGGAAATAGAAATTTTATATAATCGAAGTCTATATAAGTGTGATTTGATATAATATTGATTTGGAAAGTATTCGATTTGAAAATAAAATCTTATATAAAGTGGACTTTATATAAGTATAATATTTGAAAGTGATTTGAAAAAGGTACTGTATGATACATATTTTTCGAAGTAAAGATATGGAAAGTGCCTTCTGCTTGATATCTGCTTTGTGGCCACATTGTGGATTCATTCTATCGATATTATTCTCTCTGATTTTTGGTTTTCCGGATGTGATACTCGAGTGTCCTACCAAGGCGTAACCCATGGTCGTTTGACTGTTGTTGGGCGATTTCTCACCCATGGGATCACGAGACCAAGAGGCATTAGCTTCCACGCCGAACCAACCACAACTACCGAACCATATCATCTCCATACCACCACCGGACCAGAGTGACAACCGGACCAACCCTCTCCTCCACAACCGAACCAACAACTACCGGTCCAAACGAAATACTTCCTCCCACCGAACCAACGTCTACCGAACGACACCCTACCGAGTCAAAACATGCCGGACCAACCTCACCTTCATCTCACCACCGGACCAACGTCCTACCGGACCAAAGCCATTCCAACTACGACGAACGAAGCTCCACTGAACCAGATGTGCCAGGACAGATTGCTTCAGCCCAGGCCCACCAGCAGCTATATACATCCAAGACCCCTGCCCCCAGCCTCATTCTATAAATAGAGGGGCAGGGGTACAACAATGGCAGACAAGTTTGAGAGCTCAAGCAAGGAAGGAACTTTCAAACAACTTTCTTATACTTGTACTTAAAGCTTTGTACTTGTAATCCAAAAGAAAAGAGAGAATAACATATAAAGTGGACGTAGGCACGTTCTGGCCGAACCACTATAATTTGCGTGTCTTTTACATTTTAGTCCTTGCTTTTTACATATTTGCATAAGTAACCTAAAACCTTGAAAAATAACATATAATCAACTAAATAATACGGATTGGAGGTGTTTGTCCATTTTTTGTGCAAACATTTTTGGTGCTTTCACTGAGAGTTTGGAACTCGAGGCTTCAGCTTCCCTCATTCAACCTTCTTTCCCAATAGCACCCTTCATTGCCTAGGAAACATGACTTCCAGGCCGAGAAAAACACCAACAAGGGAAAGAACGTTGCAACCAGCAGCGCTCCAGATCCAGTGGATCCAGATCAAGAGAACCATCCCACTACAACAGCAGATCAGGCAAATCCAACAGCCCCTGCCGCGGAACAACCGGCAGCAATCACTAGGGCAGATCTAGACAGAGTTGTGACTGAAGTAACTAACCGCTTCGCATCCCAACAAGAAGCTTTGGTGAACCAACTCATGTCACGCTTGAGGGATGCCGAAGAATCCAACCGCAACACTGAATCATGGGGTGAGTCTCAATCTGGAGGATCTCAGAGACAGCAAAGGTCTTCCCTCTTCGAAGAAGCTATCAACAGGAACAACAGTGATAGGGGCCGCGCCCGGACTCAGCCCGAACTCCGACTCGAGGAAGCGCTTGGAACCGAACCCAATGGGGGAGGCACCAGGCGAGGGTCGGATGTAGCTGAGCCAGTCATGCCACCTAATCATAGAAACCCCGCTGAACGGAGCCGAGCTAGAACCCAGCCCGAAGTTGACCCCATGGAAATGCTCGAAACAGAACCCCGCAGGGGAAGATCAAGGCAGGGGGCAACTGTAGCTGGTCCTAGCATGCATCCGAGTAGCCAAAGACAGCCACTGGATAATGTCAGAAGTGATAGGCTATACCATCCCTACAGGTCATCCGGACGAGATCGATCCCCCAGGGAAGAACCAAGCTCATTCTTGTCCGCTCCAAATTCTGATGAAAGAATGGCACGATTATTCAGGGAATGCGTCCGATGGGAGCAAAGGGAGCGAGGGATAGGCGCTAGGGTAACCAGCCCTTTCACCCGCGACATCGAAACCGCCATCACCCCTCGAGAGTGGAAAATGCCGACGATGGAACCGTACAAGGGAACTTCCGACCCCGTTGTACACTTGCAGAGATACACACAGCATATGCTCATGAGCGGGGCAACGGAAGGAGTATTATGCAAATGCTTTCCACTATTTTTAGCAGACCTAGCTACCTCCTGGTTCTGCCATCTACCCCAAGGATCCATCAGTTCATGGGAAATGTTGAAGGAAAAGTTCATTAGCCAGTTCCGCATTCATGTGGAACAACCCAAGGATGCTTATTCTCTATCCAGTGTCAAACAGAAATCCGAAGAGACACTGCAACAATATCTAACCCGGTTCAACGCCGCAGCGGCCGCAGTCCAAGATGCCGATGAGAAACTCACCCTAATGGCCCTCTGTAGTGGTGTGAACCTAGATACCAAGTTCGCTAGAAGACTAACTAAAGAAAAACCAGCTACCTTGCCCGATTTCTTTCATGAAGCAGGGAAGTACATGAGACTCGAAGAGGCTTCCAATGAAAGGCAGACAGGACCACAGGCTAAGACGGCCCATGGAAACGCCCCTGCCGCAGCGAAAGACATTCGGAGAAACGACTCCAGAGACAATGCAGGGGGCAAGAAGGGAGAAAAGCGCTTGTACCGACCAGGACCGAGATTTGACGCTTACACTCCCTTGAATGAAACAGTTGAGAACATCTTCCTGGCCACCCAGGACGAACTCACATACAAGCGCCACTCGTACAAGAAAGAGTCAGATCACGCAATCCAGTCCGGAAAATTCTGCCGTTTCCACGAGTCTCATGGGCACGATACCAATTAATGCCGCCATCTCCGAGACCTAATTGAAGAACACATCAGGAGAAAGAAATTAGAACGCTATGTGAAGGGACAGGACAGGACCCCAGCTCCTACCAAGGAAAACCCAGGGCAGCTCCACCTAGAGACAGGCGGAGGAAATCGCAACACCAGCGGTTCCAGCCAAGAGAAGATAGTGGTCCATACAATATCAGGAGGGCCACACATCGCTGACAAGAGCTGGACAGAAATGGAAAGATATGGAAACTCACTCAGAAGCGAGGGAGACTGCGTCAATTCTGTTATGGAAGAACGCCACCCTAAGCGGAAGGAAAGTAATGATATCACATTCAGCGGGCGCGACCTAGAAGGAAGGCAATACCCTCATATGGATCCTATGGTCATCTCTGCCTAGTTCGGTCCAGCCAAAGTTTTCCGAATCTTAATAGACACTGGAAGTTCAGTAAATATCCTATTCAAGCATGCTTTCGACAAAATGAAGCTGTCAATGATGGATGTATCCCCCTGTAACAAACCACTACACGGTTTCACTGGAGAAGCAAAGATGCCTCTCGGACAATTGGATCTCTTTGTTGAATTGGGAAGTCATCCCCGTTTCGCCGTTCGGAAACAAGCATTCGTGCTAATAGACAACCACTCGGCCTACAATGCCTTTTTAGGAAGACCAGCCTTGTCCGACTTCCAAATTGTCCTTGCCCCATGGTGCCTGAAGATGAAGTTCCCAACAGATAATGGAGTGGGAGAAGTAGAAGGAGATCAAGACGCCGCTCGGGACTGCTATGTAACCGAGCTTCGCAATAACCGCAAGAAAGATAAAGGGAAGAATGCAGAGACTACTATCTGCATGAAAAGCTTGGAAGCATAGCAACTAAAGAAAGCCCCTCCTCTTCGATATACAAGTGATCCCTTCAACGAACTAGATCCCAGGGACGGAGAGGAGGAGGCCACCGCCGAGCCTACAGAGGCTATGGAATTCGTATCTGTAGACAAACACGACCCAAGTAAACTGCTGAGAGTCGGATCTCAGCTAAAAAGAGAATTAAAGAATCAACTCGTTGATTTTCTTTGCCACAACATGGATGTATTTGCATGGACGCACGCTGATATGACCGGAATCCCCCCGGACATAGCATGCCATGCACTAAACATCGATCCTACCAAGGTACCGGTAAAGCAAAAGAAGAGAAGTATGGGGGCAGAACGATCAACAGCCCTCGAGGAAGAAGTAAAGAACTTACTTACCAATGACTTCATACGTGAAGCCATCTACCCGGAGTGGATCGCCAACCCGGTACTGGTAAAGAAAGCTAATGGGAAGTGGCGAACATGCATCGATTTCTCCAACTTAAATGACGCCTGCCCGAAAGTCTGCTTCCCACTCCCACGAATCGACCAACTCGTGGACAGCACTGCTGGACACGAACTCTTATCCATTATGGACGCATACTCAGGATATAGCCAAATCCCTATGCATGCCCCCGATCAAGACCACACCAGTTTCATCACGGACCGGGGGTTGTACTGCTACAAAGTAATGCCTTTCGGACTTAAGAACGCCGGAGCTACTTACCAGCGCCTCGTCAACAAGATGTTTGCAGAAATGATAGGACGAACCATGGAAGTTTATATGGACGACATGCTAGTGAAGTCAAGAAAAGCCAACGATCACGTGAGCCACTTGGGTGAGATGTTTCAAGTACTTGGCAAATATGGAATGAAGCTGAACCCTCTAAAGTGCTCCTTCGGAGTGTCATCAGGAAAGTTCTTGGGATTCATCGTCCATGCCAGAGGGATCGAAGCGAACCCCGAACAGGTCCGAGCCTTGCAAGATATCAAAATACCATCCACTCGGAAAGAAATGCAAAGCCTAAACGGGAAGGTGGCCGCCCTATGCCGGTTCATCTCTAAAGCAACTGACAAATGCATTCCTTTCTTCGAAGCCCTGAAGAAAGACAAAGGAAAATTCGAGTGGACCGATGAATGTTCAGCAGCTTTCCTTAACCTAATCGAGCACCTCCAACGGCCACCAGTACTCTCAACGCCAAATGAAGGCGAAGAACTATACCTATATCTTGCTGTGTCATCCCATGCCCTAAGCGCCGCTTTGGTAAGAGAAGAAAATCGCACACAACGGCCAGTGTACTTCATAAGCAAGAGGTTCACGGGAGCAGAAACCCGGTATCCCAAACTCGAGAAACTGGCGTACTGTTTACTAATCACATCAAGGAAGCCGCGACACTATTTTCAGTCTCATTCCATCAGAGTTTTAACCGATCAACCGCTAAAACAAGTGCTCCATCGCCCCGACACTTCTGGGCGATTACTTAAGTGGTGCATCGAACTAAGTCAATATGATATCACTTACCATCCTCGCATCACTATCAAGGGGCAAGCCATAGCTGATTTCATTGCCGAATTCGCTACTAGCGAAGGTAGGGACCAATCTGAAATAGCAGAAGATATCAAGTGGAATCTCTTCGTAGATGGAGCGTCGAACGAACAAGGCTCGGGGGCAGACGTTGTGATCATCACTCCCAGGGGAAGAAAGCTGCGTTATGCATTAAGACTGGAATTCGCTGCCACCAACAATGATGCCGAATATGAAGCAGTAATAGCCGGATTAGAGCTCGCCCTGGAGATCGGTGTCAGTTCCTTATGTCTTCGCAGTGATTCGCAACTCATCGTAAATCAAATACTAGTGGAGTTCCAGACTCGAGGAGAGCGGCTCACGGCATATCTGAAAAAGACCAAGCAGCTGCTAAATCAATTGGATCACTACTCGATCAAACACATTCCCCGAGAAGAAAATCAAGAGGCCGACGAACTGGCAAAGCAAGCTAGCATGGGAGATGATACCACTTCTGGAACGATAACTGTCTCAAGGCTACTAACCACGAGTTTTGAGCAAGTAAACCTGATAGCTGCAACCAAAGAAGAAACATGGATGACCCCTATCCGAGAACACTTACAAAACGGCACCCTACCAGACGGGCGAAATGAAGTTAAGAAAATTCTAAGGGAAGCTTCCCGCTACACGATGCAAGAAGGCATCCTCTATCGGCGCGGCTTCTCTAACCCCTTATTGAGGTGCGTTGCTGGAAGAGAAGCCAGGGGAATTCTATCCAACATCCATCAGGGAAGTTGTGGAGACCACACCGGAGGGCAGACTCTGGCAAAAAAGCTACTCCGATATGGATATTTCTGGCCCACCTTGAACAAAGACGCCTTAGACTTCATCAAAAAATGTGACAGATGTCAGAAATTTGCCAAAATCCCTCGACTACCAACCAATGAAATAACTCAGATGACCAGCCCTTGGCCCTTCGCAATATGGGGGATTGACTTAATTGGCGAACTGCCAACGGACCGAGGCGGAGCCAAATATGCGATAGTGGCAGTCGACTACTTCACCAAATGGGTGGAGGCGGAACCTCTAAATAAAATATCTTCGGCAAAAGTTATCAACTTCTTAATCAAAAATATTCTGTGCAGGTACGGAACACCACTCAAAATCGTATCAGACAATGGACTTCAATTTGACAGCAAGGAATTCACCAACTGGTGCCAAGAGCACGGGATTCGCAAAAGCTTCTCATCCGTGGCTTATCCCCAGGCAAACGGCCAAATAGAAGCTGTCAACAAAATTCTCAAAACCTTAATCAAGAAGAAACTTGAAAAGTCGAAAGGCGCTTGGGTGGACGAACTTCCTACGGCACTTTGGGCCTATCGCACATCTTACAGAACTTCAACAGGGCATACTCCCTTCTCTTTGGCATACGGATCGGAGGCCATGCTCCCAGTTGAAACTATAGTGCCCTCTCACCGTAGGATCCACTACAACCCGGAAGAAAATGAAGAACTCCTCCACATGTCTTTGGATCTAATTGAGGAGAGAAAAAATGATGCAGCACTCAAAGCAGCAGCTCACAGCAAAAAGTGGCAGCACTATACAACTCCAAAGTCAAACATCGCAGCTTACAAGAAGGAGACCTTGTCCTCAAGAGAATCTTTCCGCGCCCCGGGGCACTGGACCCCATCTGGGACGGACCTTATGTAATTCATAAAGATCTCCACAACGGAGCTTATATTTTGTCAACAGTGGACGGAGAGGTGTTCCAGAGGGCATGGAACATCCGACACCTCCGTCGATACTTTCCTTAACTTGTACTGCCCATATGAAGTGAATTAACAAAGAGAATCAGTGGACGTAGGCATTTTCGTGCCGAACCACTTTAAAAAACTTGGCTCTTGTTAACTTGTTCCTTTATATCTTGGCTACTTGTTAAGCTTTATCCTTTGCTGTTGAACAAAATCCTTTGCAGATAACATTTCAATCCAGAACTTCGCAACACAACTCCACCTGGACAAAATCTAACAGGTACGCTACGCTCCTATGCCCTCGCCAATGAGACACTTTGCTCCGGTATCCCTCTGCCGCGAGTTAACTCATTGTTTGCCTCGGCCCTTAAAGCCGACTGTAATGAGCCGAGTATAAGTCATCATAAAAAAGGCCGACCATAGCCGATGGCAGCTCATTACAGCGATTCGGCTCGCCGACGACTGTGAACCGATCATAAGCCCCAACATAAGGTGTGGCCAGCCAGGGGCAGTTCACAGTTGACGATCGGCCCCCACGCTAGCAGGCCACAGTGAATCGAATAATACCCACGATTACGGGCCATAATGGCCCGGGTAGTTACAGTGCGCGATCGGCTCCAATGTGTCTTAAGTGCGGCTGTAGTAAAAAAGAAAACTCCCCGCAGTAGGCGTAAGATGGGTGACAAATGTCTCCAAGACCCACAGCTAGGGAAAGTGACTACAAAACCCGTTTTCCACGAACTTAAGCACATCGACGGCCTTCCGTGATTGGAAGTTTTACTTTTCCTATATTTCAATTTCATTTAAAACTTTTCTCCTATTCTCCGTAATGGTGCTTGAAAGTACAGGACATGAAATAGGGAACGTTCGCTAATGGGAACAGAAACTTACAATCGAATGACGAGACACTCAATAGAATTCCGTGCTTAGTCTTACAGGATGCACGAAATTGCCGTCTATGGCCAAAACATGAAGGGCGGTACCTTCTACTTTTATACATTAATGCATAGATGCAGTTCATATTTACACATCACATTTACATTGCAAAATGAGAAAATTATGCTTTAAGCAAAAAACTTGGCATCAGACACAGTCAAGTCACTAGTAATATGCATAGTTACATCACTTACACAGCACAGCAAAATAGAAATAACATTCCAACATAAAGGAATCAGCTTATATTATGAAATTACAAAACGTCATTCATCACAAACAATATTATTACAGTTACATCTATGTTTTGGACTAACATGAAAAGCAATAAAAAGAAATCAAAAGGTGACCAGCTGCGTTCACGCTTCGCCCTCATCCTACCAACTCTCCAAGCATACTTAGCCGCAGGGTCGGAGCTCCCAGCATGGTGACCAGAAGTCCCACCTGTCCAATTCAGAAGGGGAATTCATTAAGCGAACAGTAAGTGATCAAGTTATGAAAATCCAAAAAGAAAAGAGAAAGAGAAAAGAGACTCACCAGCGTCCGCCGCTTGATCCTCATCAGCCAATTGCACACCCGCTTCCTCTGCAGCAAGCAGCCGCATCCCTTCCTTCACCGCTACCTTCTCCTCCTTTGAGAACTGGGCGGTTACCACGTCCATCCTGAATGCCGCTCCACCTTCCTTATCTGCATCGGCCTTGGCCTCCTCCAAAGCCCGGAGATATATCCAAGCCATGATCCGGGGATAGTCATCCATCCAGGATAGATTACCCTGCTTCCAGGTACGGAAGTACATATCCTGCAACATCTTATCCATCATCCCCTCATTCTCCTCAAACTCCCTCACCCGGGCCTCGGAGGACAACAACTTAGCGACGGCAGCATCCCTCTCCGATCGGTATCTCAAGCGGTCAGCCTGGAGAGACCTCCTCATTTTCTCCATCTCTTCCTTTAGCTTGGCCTGAGCAAGCTCTGCGGCCTCAATCCTCCCAAACAACTCTTCAATCCGCTCAAGATCCGTATTCCGAACCTCGTCCACCGTCGCAGTGGCCATATCAATCCGCCCCTTGCAAACAGCCTCCATTTTTCGCAATTCTGCCTTGCTGGCCTTTTCCAGACTCTCCTTCAACTGCCTGGAGGCTGCCTCGTGCTGAGAAATCTGGATAGCCTGATCGGCAAGCTGCTTGTCCTGATCGGCAACCTGTAGCCGCAGCCGGATGTTAGCACTCCCGATTTCCTCCCCAGCCCTAGCCAGTCGAGCATGATGCTCCATCAACTTCTTGACCTCCTCCGCGACCCGGTCAATGTTGTCCTTGGCTTCGTCCCCCATGGCAGCTATTCGAGTAGTGAGCAGGTCCAAATCTAGGGACTTAGCCTCATCAAGAATCCGAACCATGGGATTGCGGGGGAGAAGATGCTCTCCCGTGGCCTCGTCAAATAAAATATCCTGAAGGCTTGGATCCAAATCCGGGTGACCGGCAAAGGGATTGCGAGGCACGTCGGGACGTTTTATCCGGATCACAGTAGGGTTCTCGAAAGGAGGCGGAAGGGGGACAAACTCAGTGGTCTTCTCCGTAGTATCTCGGGGAGGCTGAATAGGAGACTGAGGACCAGGTGGTGAATCAAATAAGGAACGCCTCCTCTTCCTCTGCGGGATATCTTCTTCAATGACTCCAAGAAGAGGGCGATATTTAACTACATCCCCGGAACGGCCAGTTGGCGGCTTAGTAGCAGCTCTCATCAATTTGAATTGTTCAAGGCGGTGTCGAACGTCTGAAGTTTTGGCCACCTCGCCTGCCCCTGTAATAAAGAACAAGTGTTACAAGCATACAATGGTCCATAATTCGAGAAATATGTTAAGTTAAAAAAGAATGAGAAAACACATCTATTATACAAACCCTGCGGAGGAGTAGGATCCTGCAATAAATCCTGGATTTCATCCCAGGACGGGAGCGAGCCATAAAATATTCCTAATTCCCTGTCATAAATGGAGTCTGCAGAGTCAAAAGTTCACCTTGAATCGCTGGAGCCGCCTCAGCTGAAGAACTCTTAGGGAATGGATCGGCACCAACCCCAGCCTTGTCACCCCCCTTTGCCTTCTCCACCGAGGCTGATCCTTCCTCCAACCCTTCAAAAGCCTGGCGGAAGGCATCATCCGTCCACTCCTGGATCTCCCATGCCTGCTCAGAAGATAAAGGGCCGGCACCACTACCACCCTGTCCTTCACCTTCTCCATCTCCTCCGCTCTCCTCTTCGTCTCTTTCCTCCTCTCCACCTTCCTCCACCGGAATGTCTGGGCATGTACTAGGAGAGGGTCCATCAGACATCTTAAGCTTCTTTCCCCCAACGGCTGGAGGCACCGAGAAAGGTCTCTTCTTGCTACACTTCGCGGTGGCCCCATCCTTGGCTTTAGTAGCCCTCTCCTCGGCTGTATCTCTCTGTTTAACCACAGATTGACGTGGCAGAATCAAGTTATACTCCAGGAGAGTGGCATTCCTGATCAAGTAAGAAGCCGACCGATCCCGTGCCGGAATGGCTCTTATTTCCGCAGCCGTCTGAACCAAGGAATCATTCTTCACGACCGCAAAACCACCTGTCGCTAGCAAGAAATGAAAGCATATGAGAAGAAGCGTTGTGATCGGGACAAGGAAAGTATAAATAGAGTTCAACTTACATCCGGAAGTGAAAAGGCGGAAAGAAACAGAGTCATCCCTAATAAAAAACCATTCCTTCTTAAACATACTGAGCTTCAAGTACAGATCCAGAACAGGCTTGAAGGGCACGGCCTCTTCCAAACTGATACATGGAGACCCCTTCTTGTAGCCTCTCAAGTTGTACAGATACCGGATCTCCCGGTTGGAAGGGGGACGCCCATATCTCCTCTGAAAGATGACGAAAAGACTCACCAGAATGGCGTAGGAGTTAGGCTGAAGCTGGAATGGAGCCAACTTCAGATATGTGACAAAGCTAACTATCTAGGCATTGAGAGGCGGGATAGCACCACACATGCAATGATATCTGCTGTAAGCAAAGTAGCCTTCGGGGGGGTCGTACGGCATCACTCCGTTCTCCGGCAACCGCATAAGCGCTCTATCTATCCCGAAGGAACGAGCTATAGTGTCAAGTTGCTCCTCCTTTAAGGAGCTAGGAAAGCAATCGGGAGGGGAGACCAGAAGTTCCTGGGGACCGTACCCATCCACTAGCGACCTTGGGGCAGGTCCATGTCGCGCCGGTCCTGGTTGGGCTGGGGGCACGGAAGAAGACTCCCCCTATCCTTGGACTTCTTACTGTCCGATCGAGTTTCCGCTTTGCGAGACATTTATCTGCGGCACAAGAAAAACAGGATATTAAAACAAGGAATATGGGAATATAAACGAATAGTTGTCAAGTCCATTCGGTGCCAGATGCCTCCATGTTTCATTCGAGATCAGGTCCATTCGGCACAAAGCCCATTCGGTAGAGCAACACGAAGAAGCATTCGGCATTAAAAGCCAATCGTGGTCGTTCGGCGAAAGAATGTATACCTGGTTCGGCACGAAACAGATTCGGCAAAGGGTATATTCGGCACTCGTTTGATTCGGCAATCGTTTGATTCGGCACCCAGTTTGATTCGTCACTCTTCGTTCGGTAAGGAGTCACGAAGGGGTGTAGCCCCTATATATATAGGAGCGCAGAAGCACCGGACCAACCGGTTCGGCACACCGGACCAATCGGCTCGGCACCTCAAGCCGGATGAAGCTATACCAGGTATCCAAACCACGAGGCTATCACACTGAAACAAAGCACGACATATGCTAGCATATGCCCTACTTTGGGGGGCAAATGTTGGGCGATTTCTCTCCCATGGGATCGCGAGACCAAGAGGCATTAGCTTCCACGGCGAACCAACCACAACTACCGAACCATACTCAGCTCCATACCACCAACGGACCAGAGTGACCACCGGACCAACCCTCTCATCCACAACTGAACCAACAACTACCGGTCCAAACGAAATACTTCCTCCCACCGAACCAACCCATACCGAACCAACGTCTACCGAACGACACCCTGCCGAGTCAAAACATGGCCGGACCAACCTCACCTTCATCTCACCACCGGACCAACGTCCTACCGGACCAAAGCCATTCCAACTACGACGAACGAAGCTCCACCGAACCAGATGTGCCAGGACAGATTGCTTCAGCCCAGGCCCACCAGCAGCTATATACATCCAAGACCCCTGCCCCCAGCCTCATTCTATAAATAGAGGGGCAGGGGTACAACAATGGCAGACAAGTTTGAGAGCTCAAGCAAGGAAGGAACTTTCAAACAACTTTCTTATACTTGTACTTAAAGCTTTGTACTTGTAATTCGAAATAAAAGAGAGAATAACATATAAAGTGGACGTAGGCACGTTCTGGCCGAACCACTATAAATCTGCGTGTCTTTTACATTTTAGTCCTTGCTTTTTACATATTTGCATAAGTAACCTAAAACCTTGAAAAATAACATATAATCAACTAAATAATACGGATTGGAGGTGTTTGTCCATTTTTTGTGCAAACAACTGTGGCTACATAGCGTAATTCGCAGGGGCTGCGAGTGCCTACGGGTACAGATGTTTCCTAGGGGATCCAGGTGTAACAATTGTGTCTCTACGATCTATTGGGTCACTTGGTAACATAATCAACAGGGGCTACGAGAGCATACGGGTACGGATGCTTCCTGGGGGATCCAGGCGTAACCATTGTGTATCTGCGGTACTATCAATCTTCATAGCGTAATCGCAGGGCTACGATAGCCAATCTACGGGTACGGATGTTTCCTGGGGGATCCAGGCGTAACCATTGTGTATCCGCAATCCATGATTGACATGTTTTGGTTTGGTTGTTTTGTTTGGATTGTACTTACCATATCTGTTTTTTTTATTTTTTTTCTAGTATTTTCACTGGGTGTTGAACAAGTCTACTAAGTACTTGGAGAATTCTAGCTTTGCGCCTGATCAAGGCATAGCTAGAGCCTGCGAGAACGAGGGTAAACTTGTTAAGACATCAAGTTACAAAAGTATTTTTATAAAGTATTACATAAAGGACATTTTGATCATTTATTTTATCCTTCCAAATAATTGAAATTTATATAGCTTTAAATTAATGGTTCATCCTTGTCTTTCAACCTGTTTTTCCCTTCTAGCTATTCCTATTCTCCACCTTGTTAAACTTACCTATAACAACATTTATCAGGTATAATTTTAATCTTCTTATTATCCTGTCTTAATCCTATTTCATTCTATCCTTTTCTATGTGTTTTTTGTACCTCATTCCTTTTCGAGGACGAAAAGATTTGAGTGGGGGAGAGTGTAACAACTCTGTATTTTGTGATTATTATAATTTTGCATTTTAATTATTTTAACTGAAATTCTTGATTTAAAAACTTAATTTTATTTATTAAAATGGATAAATTTTGTTATTTTAAATATAAATTTTTATTTTTGTGTGAACTATAATTCCAAACACGAATAAACGGAATATTTCCAAAAAAAAGTGGATTTTGGTCAAAAGGGTCAAACTTTGAATTTTAAATTTTAAATTTAAATTTTTGAATTTTTGAATTTTATCTTTTATTATGAAAATAGATTTAATTTCAAGAATACTGTGTTTTGTTTCGTTGAAATCGGATTAATATTGTGAAAGTTATTCTTTTTACAATATTGTGTGTAAATTATTTTATTTAACAAATTTGTTTATTTTAATTTATATGAATAATATTTTTGTTTATAAAATCATGTTCTAATTTATGTAACTTGATATGTTATGCATATGTTTTATGTTTATAACATTTTTATAGTATAGTTATAATTTTCAAATGTTGATTGTATATCGTTTTCAACTTTTATATTCAAGTTTCAATCAAATAGCTATTTCTTTATATATTTTCTATTTTTCCTTGAAAGAATTATTTATTTTCATTTATACCTTTTTTTCAGAATTTATTTTATTTACTTGACTTTTATTTTGTTTAGAAGTGTTGTTGAAATTTTTCCAAAGTCAGTTGAATTTTATTTACAATTTTTAGTTCTAGTTTCCATTAAATAGAGTATTTTCTTTATTTATTCCCTACTTTTCCTAAAACTATTTATTTATTGTTCATAATATCAATCTCTACCTTATTTATCTATTTAGACATTCATCTATTAATTAAATGGTAAGTGTTTAGATCCTTATTTATTTCTTGGGAAGAAATTTCAAATATATATACGTTATTGCTTTAAAAGGCATATCTTTAAAATGTATTTATTTAACATTATTGTATTTATTTATTTGTGAAAGCTTCTTGCATACACCTTTCATTAATTTATAGGAAATGTATCAATTAAGATACGTTATCTGTTTTTAATTTTAGGCAAACGTTACTTTGATTTCTTGCCTTTTTATCTTTCCATCCTTGATTTTCTACCATAACTTCTCCACAATTTGTGCCATTCATTCCTTAATCCCTAACCTCCTATATCCCTATTTTCACGTGAGAAAATTTCTTCCCATCTTCATTTCTTATGGCACTTCAGATCTGAAAAAAAGTGAGCAACGGCCTCTCTTTTTCTCTCCTTTCTTCTTTTTTTTTCATTTGTTTTTGCTTGTTCATCTCTAGCTTTGCTCGGCTAAATCCCTCACCACCTTCACCGACCACCACATCACCACCTTCCCATCACCATACACTTCCTAAATCCCTCCTCCTCTGACCAAGACTGGCATGACCATTGAATGATGCAAACACCTCCAAAAATTGCAAAAAAACCTTGAAACCATGCATAGCCAAGCTAGTTTCCACCATCACCTTCATATGTTGCCTTGGCCACCCCTTAGCCACCATCACCATCAAGTTCACCACCCTTGGCCTTCATTCCAGCCACCACCAGGTCTATACATGTCAACACCGAGCCCAATTCATGCATGTCCAAGCCTAAAGTTGCACCAAAACTCCTCTTTTTGCCTTAACCTTTAATCTTCCTTCACTAGCAACTCCTATGCCTTCACTTATACATGTAGCCATACCTATATGAGTCCAACTAGATCCATCCCTAGCCAAAACATCACCAAGGACGAACACATATGGCTTTGTGGCTGAGCAAATGTGATTTGTGGTCAAGCAAAAACAATTGAAAACTTGGTGTTGTCTTTTGTAAACTCTATTTCCATTTTGCTCTAATAATTTTAGTATTGTATTTATATTTATATTTTGCTTTGCTTAGTTGTTGAATACAAGAATAACATCTTGGCCCTCCACTCCACTCAAATCAAAAGTCATGCTATCGTGCTTTCTGAGTTTGATTCGTGTGTTTTGATTTGTATCTCCAGCGTAAAAAGTTGAGTATTCACTCATGACATTTATACTTATATAATTAGTGAATTAACAACAAGTGAATGTGTAGAATATTATATCATGTTATACCTGCCTGTGATATGAATCATATGATGTTAGCCTTGTTTATAAACTTGTCAAATCATCTATTACTGCTATGTGATGTTATATTGTTTATATTATTCTGTTCCTACACTGCAAGTTTCCTGTAGAATATAATCACTATTGGTTGAAATGATACATATTCGAACGGACTTTAGAATAGGAAAAAATCGTTATGGGATGAAATGATAGGCCTGAGCGATTTTTCATTTATTTTATTTAACTTGGGATTGCGGGTTTGAAATGATAAAACTTGGATTTTTCTTTGTAAATTACTGGTTGAAATGATATATTATCCGTATCACTTGTTTTAGGCTAGAAAATTTTATACCGACCATTGGCTATTTTATATACTTTTATGGATAGTTTTAAGTATTTTAAAATGTAAATTATGACATTTTGATTTAAATTTGAATTTAAAATGATTTATTAAAGTGTTATTGATTTTTCTGTGAATATAAAATGTTAAATAAATGTATGCTTAAGAGTGTAACCTGAAATATAGCCTAACTTGGAATTTGAGATTTGGTGTGAAATAAGGATTTAACTTAAAGAAAATAAATTGGAATTTAATAAATGAATTAGTGGAAAATTTTGATTTAATTATTTGAAAGTATAATAACTTCACTTTTAAATGAATTATTTTTTATTATAATATAAACCACTTTTAAAAGGTAATTAAATTTGAATAGTTGAATTTGAATTCAAATAGTGATTTGAAAATGAGATTTTGAAGGAATATGATATTTTGATATATTGAAATGGTTTGGAAATGATTTGATCCTTATTTTGATTAAGATTTGAATTTGAAATGATATTTTATTTTTGAAGTATGAATACCATTTTAAAATTTATAACCATGGGTACACTTCTTTGTGTGCCATTTGATTTCCGTGTGATTGTTTTGATACGCACCTTGAATTTGAGAGTGTGGCTAGAGGTGAGCGATTAATGCAGCTCTATGCTACCCTAGCCACATTTACACTGTTATTTGCATTAATTACTTTAATATGGGTATTTCTGTGATAATGTTTATTTCTGCTTAATTGATTGTTTACCGGATCCTTAAAGGATAGGTAATCTTAAGCATCCTTTAAGTTATTGAGCATTGCTATTATAGTTCACTTGAGTTAGTTTACATTGTATAAGTATGTATGTCCTGACTCGAGTGTTTTGTGTTTTACTTTACGCTCGGGTCAGCCTGAGAGTCACGGCTTTGGATTCACCTTCTACAGCTAGAGAATTGTTGGAGCTTATCTGACTATCTATTCGTCTATTTTTATCCAGATATTTCCTATTCGGCATTGGTTCTGTATTAGTGATTTATGTATCCAGACTTCTATTGTATCCACTTTTAAACTATGATATTTTGTATATGTTCTGAGAGTATGTATATAGTAGCTTCATGAACTACTATGGTATTTTATTTCCGCTGCGAGTTATTCTGATATTCTGTATCTGTGATTCTGTGTTGATTTTATTTGCTCCAAAATTTATTACAATATGTTATTTTGAATTACTCAAGTCTGACATGTGTGGATTATTGTCAATTTGAATGGTCCAAAATAGCACGTTACATTTGTTGTCCGTAGTTTTGTTTTGAGATTATATAAATAACAACAACATATATATGCACAGTTTATTTACACTTATATGTAATATTTTATACAATATTTTTGACTAATTAACAATAGTTTGCTTATATTCATAACATGACAATTAATGAGTTTAAGTACACATTTAAGAAGAGATGAGTTGTAATACCCAATAAAATAAACAATAAATAAATGAATTAAATTGAATTAAATGTAATAGGGTAAAAAATGAAAATTTAATAAAGTTTGAATTTGATTACCAAAGTTATATCATTGCGTCTACAGTTAAATTCTGATTAATTTCCATATATTATATGCTGGAAATAGAGATCGAAGAAGAAGTTATGAGCTTTTGAAGTTCAGATTTAAAGTAGTTTAGATAGGATTCAAATAAATAATTAATTCCCTTATTTGAAATTTAAAATCAATTGTGATTAGAATTGGGGGTTAAGTAATGTGAAAATTAGCGATTAACATTAAAAGTTAATTAGGGTATGAAATCAATAAATAATCAAGCAACGATAAATAAAATAAATACCATCCCATAATAAGGGAAGAAGTTGACCTAGCACCTCAAGGAGTCGACTTAGAGGTTGACCATAGGGGTCGATCACTTGGAGCAAGGAGGTCGACCACTTCCTTATTGTGGAGCCTATTGTGATGAGTTATATGTTACAGATTTATCTTTTTTAATTTATTCCCATTCAACGGTGCTGGTGCGTTTCTAACCACTATAAATTAGACCATAGACTTTTCAATTTTATCCATAAATATTTCAAAAACAATAGCGAAACTCTGCCGTTGTTAGCTCTCCAAATTAGATTCAGAACCTCCGTAGAGTATTCAAGTAAGAATTCAATCTATTTTCTATTTATTTCTTCTTTCTCCAACTTATTCTTATCCTATTCTCCTCCAACTACTTTGAATCTTATAAATATATATAACTCTTCCCTATTGTGCGTATATATAGCACCCTATAGTTTTATAACACTATTTAGGATAATTGATTTGCTAAATAAAATAAAATAATGTGAGGATCAACAGATTGAGATTTGATTTATCCAAGGGTAACTGTGCCACGTTAAAAGAAAATTAAAATGAAATAGACAAACTAACGTATTAGAAAATAAGGAAGGGCAAAATGGGAAATAGGAGAGCCTTATACCCTAAACCACTAGGAAGTGAAACATATATTCATTTCATTCTAAAAAATTAAAATATATCAAGACCGGTCACCATTTCCATTCTCAAGAGAAGATAAAGCTTGGATTAAAGAGAAAGAAGTTAATCAACATCAAATCTCACATCTTTTAATCTCAAAGAAAAGATGAATGATTACCGCATCCCATTTTCTTATGGTTTTCAATTTTAAGTTAAATCAGAAACATTTTTGCAAGTTTATACCCTGTTTTCGATGATTAAATTTATATACATGCTTGTTGATGAATTATACATGTTCATATTAGTTTTTATGATATATTTGATAAGAAAACCCGATTAAATGACATCTATATACTTTGAAAATTTAAATATAGGTCAGAAATGATATTTTAGATATGGTTTTCAATTTTCATAATTTTTTGAATTAATGTGGATTTTATATCAAATTTCTAGTGAAGAAAATGATTTATTGTGTTATAAATTATTTACGGCTAAAATAATAATTATTTGAATTTAAATTTTTTATATGTTGTAGAAAATATTAAAATATATTTTATGGAATTTTTACAGATTTTTCCTTAGTGTTTTGATGAATATATAAAATTATTTTAAGCTATGGGACTTAAATGTTGTATATATTTAATTAAGGAGAATGGGCACTTTATAAAATAAAATTATTATTTATTTTTAGAATTACTGGCAGCACTTTTCTAAAAAGAATTTATTAACCAACAAAAATTTGAAAAACAAAGGTGGGTTAGTTGAAAAGTTATCCTTTTTAAGTTAAAAACAAAAAAATCATAATTTTAGCATATTTCAGCCACTTTTGGCATTAAAGCTTCCGACCTAGACCTTTCGACAAGGTCGAAAGCATGCTTTTGACAAGGTCAAGACCAATGCACTTGGTATTAAGTTACTTGGTACGTAATTAATTGGACAAGGTCGGAGGGTACTTGGTCGAAACTTTAGTTGCCTAAGAGGTTAAAGTGTGTTTGTTTTGTACGCCAAATATAACGCTTGCTTTGCTTTTGAAAAGGAGCTTTCGACTTGGTTGCTTTCGATTGGATCAAATATTTAAAGTAAAGGTTTAATGCTATTGAAGGGGTCGAAACACCTAGCTTCCGCCTTTCAACCTTTCGAAATCATGCTTTTGGAAAAGTCAAATGGTATGCTTGTCTTTTAAAGAAAGAAAAAACCAACCGCTTCTCCATGCTTTCATAAGGAAGCTTTCGACTTAGATGTTTTTCCTTTTTTATTCTAATTGAAGTATTACCCAAGGTTTCGAAAGAGATATTTTAAATTATTAAAAAGGCTGGACCTATTATTTTAAAAGAACGATTTTTAAGCTTTCGAATGGGTCGAAAGAAAAGCTTTCGAAGGGGCCGAAAGCAAAGCTTTCGAAGGGGTCGAAAGCAAAGCTTTCGAAGGGGAGCTTTCGAAGGGAAGCTTCTAAAGAGGTCGAAAGGTTTTAAAAGTGGATTTTCCATATGTTTTTAAATTGACCCCAAGAGCTTTTGAAAGGTTTATGCTTCAAAGGTTTAATGCCTTCGAAAAGTACTATTTTAGTGAATGGTTTCGAAGGGGTTGAAAGCAAAGCTTCTGATGGAGTCGAAAGGTAGTTTTCAAAGGGGTCGAAAGGCAGCTTTCGAAGGGGTCGAAAGGTCCTATTTTCCGATGGTTTTGAAAGGATTGAAATGGATGGTTTTTTAAAGTTTTTCTAAGGCAATGTTTTAAAGTGTTTCAAGGTAGGATGTCTAAGATTTTTAATGCATACTAAAGGAAGATTTTTAACGGTTTCGAAAGGTTTGAAGTATGGGTTCGAGAAGAAAGGTTTTGGCCTAGATAAATAAAGGATTTTACTTGGTTTCGAAAGAGATGCTTTCAAAGGATTCAGAGGGGATACTTTCAATGAAATCGAAATGGTACTTTCAAAATTTTAAATGTTTTCATCAACTAAAGTTTGAGTAAAGAATATATATATATATATATATATATATAACATGGCAATGTGATTTTTAGTAAAGCATGAAGATTATTTATTTTCCTTTGTTAGTTTGATTTAAAGGTTTTAAATAATTTGAAAAGATTTTCAATGAAAATTATGAGAGGGGATCTCATAGTGAAAATGACTCAGATATTGGAATACCAGATGGGATTGGGTCGTGCCCTATACATTTGCTATTGGCCCCAGCTAACTATTGTCCAAAATTCCAGTGTATAATGCTTGGTAATAGGTAGACTAAAATTATGATTACATACTAAAAGGAATATATGTTTATATAGATAGGTTATTGGTGAGCCCGTAAAACCATTAGGATTAGGAAGACCTAAGAGATGATTAACTTGAGGATAGATTGTATAGAAGAGAAGTATTAACAGATAGTTAAGGATAGATCATCCAGAAGAGGAGTATGTAATAGGTGTTAGATTTTTTTTTTTTATATTTTCTGGTAGGCCCGAGTCAGTCAAAGGTTAACAGTTAGCGAAACAAAACTTATGTGTTTGAACAGAGAGTTCATTCATTAGCTGATATTTATGTATGTTTACATAATGACGCTTTACAGTGTTTAACCAGTTTTAGTTACAGGAAAAAAAGGTTTTGCCAAGATATGTTTTAGAAGGATGTTAGTGAGAGTAAACCCGTTCTGCTAAGCAGCATGGCCTCACTTAACATATTTAACCAGGATTTATAGTATTATTCACACCAGGCTTTATGTCTGACTCGAAGTTTATTTTTTCCCCTTAAACTCTCAGATGCTCAAAATTGATTTGAGTAGGCTGAGGGGTTAAGGTCTTTTCCAGGTTTTAGTAGAATGACGAATAAGGCTACCGAGGCAAACACGAGGCTAACGGATAGCTACTTAGGAGTTGCAGTTTTGTGTTTTGTTGTATTTCCGCTATATTTCTACTAAGTCTGATATGACTAAATGACTCTAATCATCCAAGGGGGTATCTTCATGGATTGCTCTTGGCATATTTTGTAATAGGTATATTTTATCTGTGATTGGGAACATATTGGGATAATGTATTCAGAATATGGGACATCTGTTTTGAAATTTAATGAAGAAATATTGGTTTAAATCTGTGTTTTGTTTCATATTCAAGTGCTTCTGACATTATAGATATAATTAACATTACCTTATTTAGTCCCCTGAAGCTAATACTATAGATGACTGCAACTTCTATAGCGCTTTGTTTTGGGCCTCTAGATAGGGGATGTTACAGCTTGGTAGCAAAGCATGGTTTATAAAAACTTTAACCAAAAATAGTTTTTGAAAACATAATCCTTAGTAATTAGAGTTAAGATCGGGGTATGCGATAACATATAATAACGCACTTGTAATTGTAATATATTAGCATACGTTATATCTCTAGACTCCTATCTTAATTAGGCTATTCATCTATATCCCATGAGGCTTGAATACAGATATGGAAGGAAGAAGAGGCAAAGTTAATCTTAGAGGAGAGAGCACCACCCCTAATGGAATTGCCCAACCAAATGCTAGAAGAGGTCTAGGTCAGGCTCAAGCTGAAAATGTTGTGCTGGGATTCTCCAAGTGGATATGAGAGCTATGTATTAGTTATTCATAAACAAGATGCAAGATGGAATTGCAATTGGAGTTGTCGAAGGGAATGCTGCTGGAGAAGGAGTTCAAGAAGCTCTGATAGTCAACAACTATGCTAACTTGAGCAAAGACTATATTAGGCTTGGAGGGAAGCCATTCATTGGAACTGAAGATGCGATTGAGGTAGAAAACTAGTTGTTTCATTGTGAGATGATCTTCGTTGACTTAGGATTGAATGATGAGCAGAAGAGGAGATTAGCTTCAAGACAGCTTCAGGGAGCTGCTCTGTTTTGGTAGAATACTATTGTCGATGGTGTTGATGAGGAAACCATGACTTGGGAGGAGTTTACGAGAAGGTTTCAAGAAAGGTTTATGTAAATGATGCTGTAACAACCCGTAAATTTCTGTAATATTTTAATTCGAATTTCAATTGAAAATTTGATTTAAATTATTTTAAAATTGATAAATTTGGAATTTTAAATTATATTTTTGGGATTTGATGTGAAATGTTCTTCTAGTAAAATAAAGATTTTTCAGAAAATTTAAATTTTGGTCAACGTTGGTCAAAATTTGACTTCCTGTTGAAGTTTATAAATTTGAAATTTTATTCTTTTTTTTATGAAGCTAGATTTGATTCAAACCTTTTTCCTACATTTTGTTTCATAAAATTCTGATTTTTACTTCTCCAAATTTTCATTTTTCAACGTATTACACGTAGCGATTTCCACATTTTATTTCTTCTATTTGTTATTGGGCTTTGGCTAATGGGTTAGGAGGTAAATAGTCATCTGACTAGTCGGTACAATTGAAAGGCCATCAGTTGAGAAACTTTTATGTACAAAATTATTTCATGCCTTCTCACTTCTCATTTACATCTCCTGCTCAGAAAATCTATAGTAAGTTTCTTCTTCCTCTTCCCAAATTTTCTCTATTTTCCCTCTTTTCTCCCTCCATCCTTCATCCAAATTTCGGCCATGCTCGTCACCACCTCCACCTCCTTTTTTCTCCAATCAAAGCCGACCTCCTCCGCTCTATAACCATCATATTTCAACCATCCAAACCCTTGTTTTGCCCTAGGCCGAACCACCTTTTCCCCTTTCTCCTTCAATTGCTTTGGCCATCAACACTATTCTATCCTAAACGCTGACCCTAGCCTTTCCATAGAGATGTAGGCCAAACCCTATCCAAACCCTAGCCATGTTAGCTGAACCACTTCTAGCCTAAACTCCACCAAGGCCGAACCACACCATAATTTTTCCCCTTCCTATTGCCTTGACCTTTTGCCAAACCATAGCCTTGCTTTGACCAAATCCCATCATGGCCGATCCTTGTAGCCACAACCCAAGCCATAGGTCGAATTCCTTCATCTCAAAAGTGGTTGAACCACTTGAGTTTGTTAAGGCTGAGCCCAACCTAGTCCAAAGTCTTGTGTGGCCGAGCACAAACCCCTCTAGGCCGAGCCTAGTTTCCTTTAGGCTAAACCTTTCGATATGTTTTGAAAAAAAAGAGAAAAATTTATGCTTTTATATTTTTTTGTGTAAATTTATTTATTTACATATGTATTTATTTATTTATTTTATAAGCTTTGGATTTGGATTCTCCTCCCACTCAAGCTTGTTCTTGATTGTTGTGCTTATTCATAGTTGTTGTGTTTGTTTGGAACCAATTTCTTTGGCTAAAGAAGGTGAGTAATCATGCTTGATTGCATACCTACATTTTTGGTGAATTGATGTCATTTGAATTGTATTGATATGTATATGCAAGTTAGTAATTTCTTATATGATTATATTATGTTATTCCACCTTGTGTTATACCTGTTATGATCACATGCCATGATTTGTTATTATTATTTTGTTTATTTCATATTCTGTTCTCACACTGCAAGTTCCTTCACTATGGGTTGAAATGATTCATACCTAAATGGTCTTTAGATTAAGGAAAAATTGTTATAGGCTAAAATGATAGCCCTGAGCAATTTTTATTTGATTTGGAATTGCGGGTTTGAAATGATGTAAACCCAAAAAAATTATAAATTCGAATTGAAATGATATATATTCGTAATTACTTGACACTAGGTTAGAAAATTTTATACAGAATCCGTGGTTGGTTTTAAAATAATTTTTTAAATTTTTTTAAGTATTTTGGATTTTAATATATGAATTTCAACTAAAAATTTTGATGTAGCGAGTTTTATAAAATTTTACATATTTACATGTCTTAAATTTTATAAGAAAATACATGGTTAAAATTGTAACTTTTGGATTTAATTTATAATATAAAAGTTAATTAAAATTAATAATTCAGTTTGACTTAATAATGAACTTTTAACATGTAAGCTTTAATTAATGTAAGAAACATGGATGTTTTTAATTAATTTAAGGATATATTTTAAAATGATTAAAATAACAAATGTTCTTTAACCCAATTATAGAATGTAAGTTAATAATATACATTTAACTTAATAAAGTAAATTTCAGCTTTAAATTGAATATAATAGTAATGAATTTTGTTTAACTAAAATCATAGTTTGTTTAATATCCAAATGAAAAATTTTATATAATAAAATAGAAATTATAAAATAACTATGTTAAAAATTGTAAGTAAATAAATATTTTGACTATATAAAATGTTAGAGGAGAAAGTGTTACATTTTAAAATGCTACGATTTCTTAAGGTAACAATTTTAAAATGCTACGGTTTCTAAAGGTGACAATTCTAAAATGCTATGATTTCTTAAGGTAACAATTCGAAATTTCTATGATTTCTTAAGGTTATATTCCCACAATGCTATTATTTCGAAAAGATTAATTTTCGAAACATTATGGTTCTAAAGGTTGCAATTTTTAAAGTGTTATGAATTCTAAAACATTATGTTTTCAAAGTGTTATAGTTAAGTGTATAAATTTGAAAGTGTTACAACTTTGGAAATGAATATTATTTCAAAGAATAATGATATTGGATTTACATGGTTCCGAAATGAATATGTTTGATGTGAAATATTAACCATTTAAAAATGAAATAACCATGGGTTATAATAACGTTTGGTTGTTAAAGAGACCGGGATCGGTAATTGTCATACTCCCTGCCAATACGGAAAAGCACTTTAATAACTGTGTATGCGGTGGAGATTCCAGAATGAAGTAGGTGGTTGATGACGTTCTATTTGAGGTATACACGTGGACCTAACTCCCGTGAGTTAGCTTAAGTGGCTAAAATAGGAGCAATCGACGGGACAAGTGAGGTCGCTTCTCCCATCGGATACATTTCTTCGATTGTCATTCTATTACTTTGTGATTGATCTAATATGCACATTTGATTTTTGGAGTGTGGATCGAGGTGGGCGGTAGCTGCGGCTATGCGTTACCACCAACCCGAAAGTGTAATTGGTATATCTACCTTGGCATTGCCTAGTTATGTCGTGTCACCTACGTTGTTGAGACCACTTTGAGTTTGTTTTGTGCCATACCTATAGAGTGCCCTCTGACGACGCCCAGCGCGGAGGAGACTACAGTACTGTATAGACTATGAGAATATAACAATTGTGTTAACGGGGATATGGGTAACACATTAAAGCTATTTTAATAGTTTATCTTACTTTAGACATTATTATAATAGCATATTGTACTGCATAGTAGATAGTTTAACGGATTCTTAAAGGATGAGCGATCCCAAGCATTCTTTAAGTTATATATTCATTTCTTTACAGTTCACTTGAGTTGATTTATATTTTCATAAGTATGTATGTCCTGATTCAAGTATTTGGTGTTTTGCTTTATGCTTGGGTCAGCCTGAGCACCACAGCTTTGGATTCGTCTTTTGGAGCTAGAGTTCTGCTGGAGATTTAGCTGTCTATCTGTTGTTTCTATTTCAGTTATTTCCATTCATCCTTTGCTTATGTATTACTGAACTTATGTTCTTGGACTTCCTGTTGTATCTATTTTCAAACTCTGGTATTTTGCATTTGTTTTGAGACTATGTATCTAGTAATTTCATGAACTACTATGTTTCTTTTAATCCGCTGCGAGTTATTTTGATATTTTTTGTGTGTGATTCCGTGATTGATTTTATTTGCCCCAAATTTTAGTAACAATCTATTGTTTTGAATTATTTAGGTCCGACATGTGTGGTTCTATTATCTATTTGAATGGTCCAAAACAATGGGATGTTACAGATGGCACAGTCGATGTTGGTTAGAAATTCACTGAACTGGAGCAAGGAGAGATGTCTGTTCTAGAGTATGCTAGAAGATTTGAAGAGTTAGCCCGATATGGGTATGCCATGGTTGATATAGTGATAAAGAGAAATGAGAAATTTATAAGAGGCTAGAAGCCTGAGTTGGAAAGAGCTACCTTACCACACATAAGAGATCCGTGTGATGTAGTGGTAGAAATGGGGCTAAGGAAGGAAGAGGCGTTAGCTTGTTTGGAAAAGAAGAAAGAGAAGGAAGTCCATGTGGACCATGGCCAGAAAGGAAAAATTTTCCTTAAGAAGAATGCTCAGAAGGGAGGAGTACGGAAGAAAGGAAAATCTGAGGTGGTTCGTTATAAATGTGAAAAAGTAAGGACACTATGCTAATAAGTATCGGACTGGAAAAGGAAAAGGAAAAGAAGTAGTTGGAAAGAAGAATATTTGATGACTTGATTGTGATCGGATCAACCACTATAAGAATAAATGCCCAAAGCCTATTAGAAAAGGAAAGAGATAGATGTATGCAATGGAGCTTGTAACTTCAAGGCCAGTTGTGCAGGAGAAAGGGAAAGCTATTTTGGGAGGCTCGTTACAGATTCATTGTATGTTTGTTAGCCATTATGTTTGGTACCGGTGCATCACATTCTTTTATTTCTCAATATTTAGCAGATAAGATTAACCCAGAACCCTAGTATTTAGTTACTTCCTTAAGGGTTGCAAGTTTGATAGGAAGTTATGCGACACTTGGGATGAGGTGTCACAATTTAGAGTTTGATTTGCTAGGTCATGCATTTGATTGTTGTTTGCATGTATTTGATTTTTTGGGGTTTGGAATCATCCTTGGGATAGATAGGTTAAGTATTGCCACGATAGGAAAATATCACTTCAACACCTAATTTGTAGTGATCGGATAATTTTTACCATAGAAAACCATATTTGTGAGGTGAATGCTTTATTTGGTATCATGGAGTTGGAGGATGAGTTGCATCGAGTCTCTGTGGTTAGAGAATTTGCTGATGCATTTTAGCTAGTGGTTGGACTACCACCGAAACGAGCCGTTGAGTTTCGGATTGATTTGGTGCTTACAGCAGAACCGATGAGTAGGCGCCAAGCAGCATGACACCTACAGAGATGAGAGAGTTAAAGGTGCAGTTGGTGGACTTGGAAGGAAAGACTTTTACTCGGCCAAGTAGTTCACCTTGGGATGCTTCCATATTATCTTCTAAGAAGCTGGATGGATCGTTGAGGCTATGTATCGATTATCTTAAGTTGAAATAGAAGACAATAAAGAAACGATATCCATTGCCAAAATTGTCAATTTGTTTGATCAGTTAAGTAGAGCCAAGGTATTCTCTCGGTTGGATTTGGCAGCACGATTTCATCATCTTAAAGTGGTGGAGGATAGTACTCCTTTAATGGCGTTTAGGACAAGGTGTGGATCTTATGAATGGTTATTTATGCCGCTCGGACTAACTAATGTGCCGGCATCTTCATGTGTTTGGTTAACCGATTTTTCCGAGAGCACTTGGGTAGATTTGTGTTGGTCTGCCTAGATGATATTCTGATATATTCTAAGGATGAGAAGGAGCATGATGTTCATCTTAGAGTTGTGCTTGAGACATTGAGGGAGCATCAGTGGAAGGCTAAGTTTTCGAAGTGCCATATTTGGAAGAAGGAAGTGAAGTTCCTTGGTCATGTAGTCTTAGAGAAAGGGTTGTATGTATATCCGACTAAGATTGATGTGGTAAATAATTGGAAGAGACCCGAGGCAGTGACCGAGATAAAGAGTTTTCTTGGATTAGCCAGATATTACCGAATATTATAAAGGATTTTTCACAGATAGCTGCACTGATGAATAAGCTTACGCGAAATGATATGAAGTTTGTATGGACTGATAAGTGTGACGAAGAATTTTAGAGCTTGGAACACTTATTGAACCATGCACCGGTGTTGATGGTTCTGGAAAGGAATCAGGATTTAGTTGTTTGTACTAACATGTGTGGAACTGGCTAGGAGCTGTGTTAATGCAAAGAGGTAAAGTGATTCCTTATGCTTCTAGACATCTAAGACCCAATAAGTAAGGTATCCAACACATGACTTGGAGTTAGCTGTCGTTATATTTGCTTTGAAGGTATTGGGGCATTACCTTTTTGGGAGAGCGATTTGAGCTTTAAATAGATCATAAGTCGTTGAAGTATTTGTTCTCTCAGAAGGAGTTGAACATGAGACATCAGAGATAGTTGGAGTTCATTGCTGCTCATGATTTTGGAATTGAGTACACACCCGAAAAAGGAAATAAGATAGTAGATGCACTTTGTAGGAAACATCAGAATGCGGTATTAGCAATGATTGCTGAGTGAAAAGACTTAGAAGCATTGTCAGCTTGTAAATTACAATATAGATCCGTTGTAGGTTCTAATGCAGGAAGTGTTGTATTGTCTTGTTTAGAATTTCGACCGATAATGACTGAGAATATAGCTTCGGAACCGGAGGAGGATCCAGTTTTGGCTGAACATATCAGAAAGTTAAGGAATGAAAAGCGATGACTTAAAGGATTTCAGTATTGAACAGAAGGGTTGGTTGAGAAAGAATGGAAGTTGTGTGTTCCGAATGTAGGAAACATGAGGAAGGAGGTTTTGGATGAGTGCATCATTCGAAATTCACTATCCATCCAGGAGGAACGAAGATGTATTAGGGTATAAAGAGAAGTTTCTTCTGGGAAGGTATGAAATGGGACATTGGTTTATGTGTTAACCAGTGCTTGAATTACCAGAAGACTAAGGTTGAACACCAAAAGCCAAGTGGATCACTTCAACTTTTGGAAGTTTCGATGTGTAAATGGGATTCTATCTCTATGGATTTTACTGATGGGTTGCCAACATCTAGGAGAGGAAATAAAGTATATGAGTTCTAGTAGATATACTGATTAAGAGTGCGCATTTCAATCTGGTAAATTCAACTAGGACAGCTCCTATTTTGGCGAAGTTATTTATGAAGAATGTAGTTAGACTACACAGGATTCCTACTAGTATTAACAGTGATAGAGATTCTTTGTTTATTAGTGAGTTCTGGAAGAGTCTAGCGAAAGCATTAGGCACCAAGCTCAACATGAGTACCGCTTACCATCGACAGACTAATGGGAAAACGGAAAGAGTTAACAAAGTCATAGAGGATTTGTTAAGTGCATGTGTATTGGATTTCGGGGGACCATGGGAAGGCCATCTCCATTTAGTCGAGTGTAACAATAGTTATCAAGCTAGTGTTTGGATGGCACCGTTTGAAGCTTTGTATGGAAGACCATGCAGATCTCCCATATGTTGCTTAGAGAACGAGGACAAATTGGTTCTTTTTTCTGATTTAGTGAAAGAAGCCACAGAGAAGATTAGGTTAACCCGGGCTAGGATGAAGGAAGCTTGGTCTAGGTACAAAAGTTATGCAGATAGTATACGGAAAGACTTGGAATTCTCTGTTGGAGACTTTGTGTTTGTTAAAGTTTCATCGATGAAAGATGTGATTAAATTCAAGAAATATGGAAAGTTAGCACCTAGATTCATTGGACCTTTTCGTATTGTTGAGAGGATCAGGAGACTAGCTTATAGAATAGAGTTACCAAGTAGTTTGGCAGGATTCCATGATTTTTTTCCATATTTCTCATCTTAGAAAGTGTGTTAGAGACCTAGAGACTATTATAGAACCTACAGTATTAGAGGATTTAGTGGTAGAGCCAGATTTGACCATTGCTAGAAAGCCAATTTGGACAGTCGAGAGAGATGAGAAGAGGTTAAGGAACTTGACATTCAGATTAGTAAAGGTCCAGTAGAGTGATGATGCTAGAGACTGTACTTGGGAGACTGAGAGCAGGACCAGAGACTCTTATCCTGATTTGTTTGATGGTATGTTTTACCGTTGATTGTTTTGTTGTTTACCTTATCGTAATTTCGAGGACAAAGTACTTTAAAGAGGAGGAGTCTATAACACGCCATATTTTTATAAGATTATTTAGGATATCTAATTGGCCAAGTTAAATTAAATAATGTGAGGATTAATAGATTGAGACTTGATTTGTCTAAGGGAAATCGTGTCATGTTAAAAGAAAATCAAAATGAAATAACATAAAGGATATGTTAGAAAATAAGGAAGGGCAAAATAGGAAATAGGAGAGCCTTATACCCTAAACCCTTAGGAAATGAAACATACATTCATTTCATTCTAACAAACTAAAATATATCAAGGTCCGCCACCATTTCCATTCTCAAGAGAAGATAAAGCTAGGATTAAGAGAAAGAAGTTAATCAACTTAATCAACATCAGATCTCACATCCTTTAATCTCAAAGCTAAGACGAATGATTACTATATCTCATTTTCTTATGGTTTACAGTTTTAAGTTAAATCTGAAATGTTTCTGTTTATGCCATGTTTTGGATGACTAAATTTATGTACATGCTTATTGATGAATTATACATGTTCATATTAGTTTTTATGAAATGTTTGATATGAAAACCCTATTAAATGATATCCAAATGCCTTGAAAAATTAAATAAAGGTCAGAAATGATATTTTTGAATGGGTTTCAATTTTCATAATTTTCTAAATTAATGTGGATTTTATGTCAATTTTCTAGTGAAGAAAATGATTTAATTGGTTATAAATTATTTATGGCTAAAATAATAATTATTTAGGTTCGAAATTTTTATATGTTGGAAAACATACTAAAATAGATTTTATAGAATTTTTCCCGATTTTTCATTAGTGTTTTGATGAATATAAAAATTTATTTGAGTTATGGGACTTAAATGTTTTATATATTTAATTAAGAAGAATAGGCATTTTATAAAATAAAATCATTATTTATTTCTGAAATTATTAGCAGCACTTTTCTAAAAAGAATTTATTAACCAATAAAAATTTGACAAACAACGGCAGGTTAGATGAAAAGTTATCTCTTTTAAGTTAAAAACTAGAAAATAATACTTTTAGCATGTTTCAGCCACTTTCGGCATTAAAGCTTCCAATCTAGACCTTTCGATAAGGTCTAAAGCATGCTTTCGACAAGATCGAAACTAATGCATATGGTATCAAGTTACTTGGTACGTAATGAATTGGACAAGGTTGAAGGGTACTTGGTTGAAACCTTATTTGTCGAATAGGTTAGTGTGTGTTGGTTTTATAAGCCAAATGTAACGCCTGCTTTGCTTTCGAAAAGGAGCTTTTGACTTGGTTGCTTTCGATTAGGTCAAATATTTAAAGTAAAGTTTTAATGCTTTCGAAGGGGTCGAAACCCTAGCTATTGCCTTTCGACCTTTCGAAGTCATGCTTTCGACAAGGCGAAAGGTATGCTTGTCTTTAAAAAAACCAGCGCTTCTCCCACTCTTTCAAAAGGAAGGTTTCGACTTAGATATTTTAAACTTTTTATTATAATTTAAATATAACCCAAGGTTTCGAAAGAGGCGTTTTAAAGTATTAAAAAGGTTGGAGCCTACTATTTTAAAAGAAAGGTTTTTAAGCTTTTGAAGGAGTCGAAAACAAAGCTTTCGAAGGGGAGCTTTTGAAGGGGTCAAAGGCTGAGCTTCTAAAGAGGTTAAAAGGTTTTAAAAGAGGATTTTCTACATGTTTTTAAATTGAGCCCAAAGAGATTTCGAAAGATTTATGTTTTAAAGGTTTAATGCTTTCGAAAGGTGCTATTTACTGAATGGTTTCGAAGGGGTCGAAATCCAAGCTTTCGAAGGGGTCGAAAGCAAAGCTTTCGATGGAGTTGAAAGGTAGCTTTCGAAGGCATCGAAAGATAGCTTCCAAAAAGGTCAAAAGGTCCAATATCTGATGGTTTTGAAAGGGTAGAAATCGATGGTTTTTTCAAGGTTTTCTAAGGCAATGCTTTAAAGTGTTTAAGATAGGATTATAAGGTTTTTAATGCTTTCGAAAGGAAGATTTTCAATGGTTTCGAAAGGTTTGAAGCATGGATCCGAAAGGTTTAGGCCTAGATAAATAAATGGTTTTACTTGGTTTTGAAAGGGATGCTTTCAAAGGATTTAGAGGGGTACTTTCAATTGAATCGAAAGGGGTACTTTCAAATATTTAAATGTTTTCATCAACTAAAGTTTGAGTAAGAATATATATATAACATGGCAATGTGATTTTGAGTAAGATTATCTATTTTCCTTGTGTTAGTTTGATATATAGGTTTTAAATCATTTTGAAAAGGTTTTCAAGGAAAATTATAAGAGGGGAGCCCTAAGTGAAAATGACTCAAATATTAAAATACCAGATGAGACAGTTATAAGGTCGTGCCTTATACATTAGCTATTGGCCCCAGCTTATTGTTGTCCGAAATTGCAGTGTGCACGGCTTGGTCACAAGTAGACCAAAATTATGATTACACACTGAAAGGAATATATGCTTTTACACAGATAGGTTATTGGTGAGCCCCAAAACCTTTAGGATGAGGAAGAACTGGGAGATGATTAAGTTAGGGACATACCATCCAGAAGTGACGTATTTAACAGATAGTTAAGGACAGATCGTATAGAAGAGGAGTATCTAACATATGTTAGATTGATTTTGCTTATATTATCTGGTAGGCCCAAGTCAGCCAAAGGTTAAAAGTCAGCCATATAAAACTTATGTGTTTGAATTGATAGTTCATTTATTACCTTTTATTTATGTATGTTTACATAATGATTCCTTACAGTGTTTAACCAGTTTTGGTTGCAGGAAGAAAATGGTTTTGCAAAGATATGTTTCAAAAGAACGTTAGTGAGGGAAAACTCGTTCTGCTAAGCGGCATGGTCTCACTTAACATATTTAACCGGGATGTATAGTATTATTCACACCAGGCTTTATGCATGACTTGAAGTTTATGTTTTTCCCCTCAAACTCTCGGGGGCTCAAAATTTATTTGAGTAGGCTAAGAGGTAAGGTCTTTTCCAAGTTTTAGTAGAATGGCGAATAAGGCTACCGGGAGCACGCAGAAGGCTAACTGATAGCCACTTAGAAGTTGCAGTTTTATGTTTTGTTGTATTTCCGCATTGTTTGCATTAAGTCTATTATTACCATATGACTCCAATCATCCAAAGGGGTATCTTCATATACCGCTCTTTGCGTATTTTATAATAAGTATATTTTATCTATGTCTGGAAACATATTGGGATTATATATTAAGAATATGGAATATCTGTTTTGAAAGTCAATGAAAAAATGATGTTTTGAAATCTGTATTTGTTTTCATATTCAAGTCCTTCCGATATTATAAATACCATTAACATAACTGTATTTAGTCGCTGGAAGCTAGTACTATAGATGACTCTAGCATCTATAGCACTTAGTTTTGTGCCTCTAGATAAGGAATGTTACAACATGTATATATATCAAAAAAAGAGAGTATCTAAAATAGATTATGAGGCGTGCAAATCCAAGGAAGTCAAAATTAAGGCTAGTCCGTGAGTGGAAATCTAAGTATTTCTTTTAATATATTGTTTAGTCTTTTTTCTTGAATTTGAATACGCATCAGGGATTTTAGGCTTTCGAAAATATGATAGATAAAATTCCCCAAATTTCCTTTTTATTCTGATATCTCAATTCTATACTGAGATTCCTAATTTTTCATGCTAATTTGATGTAATTTGTTTCATTTATGTAATTTATGAAAATTTCATAGTCTGTTACACTTCTTCTTCTTCGTTGGATCAAACTATGATTCTTCAATAAAATAAGGGGTTTAGATTAAGAATTCTATTCATAGTTTACACCACTTATTCTTATCTATTTCTTTGTAAAAGAGGAGTTGAATAGAATACGGGGTTTTGATTGCAATTCTTATTGTTTAAGATATACCATTGAATTGGTGTAATAAATTGAGTTTCTATTTTATTTACAAGTCTGCTATTACAGTTTTGGTTATGAATATTTATTCCCCGCTTTGGGCATTAGAATCTCATGAAATCTTGGGATTTGAAGATAAAGGAATTGTGATAATAATTGGTTAGGAAATTGTCATTTATTGCTATTTCAAAGCGTAAAATCCATGCATTTAGAACTTATTAGGCCCAACTATTTATTTATCTCCATTTACGTAATTAACATATAATTATTGCGTATATAGCGTAGTTAATTAGGAATTTATATACGTTTATTTCCCTCACTAGGAAGGTAATTGATTGTGGGGCGAAAACAAGAGGAAACTTTTATATAGATTAATTATTATTTTACGGCGCAATAAGGAAGGTTCCTCATAAGGCCTAAGTTATGAAACGGTGAGATGAGTGTGTGTGTGTGTGTGTGTACATGGAGAGTGGTTGATTGGTGGCTAGTCATATGGATGTGAGGTTAGTAGAGTTACATGGCGATGTCTGCCCTTCACTTTGAGGCTACCAGCAGTTGTGTATACTTTTATTGATGTGAGATATCCTTATGATAAATATTGCAATGACGCGAGGTTGGTCCCAAATTCTGTAGGGAAGATCTATCCAGCTAATCTGGCTGCAGTTCCTACGGATAATGGACTAGTGTGTGATGTCATTATGAGTATGGGCCATAAGACGAAGGCTTGCTTCGCGATTTTGAGGTATTAAGTGGATGGACCCGCCTCTTTCCCCCAAATGAAGTGTTAAATGGCCAAAGGGACATGTTAGATGGTATCTCTACAGAAGTCCGCTTCTAACAATAGGTCTTAAACGATGGGGTCGGCCTAGATTAAGGTCTTAAATGACCAGAGTCTATTTGTTTTCCACTTGGAAGTATTAAGTGGCCTATGAGATTTCGCATGATGTCAGTTAGATAGTACAATTGAAGAGAAGGCCTTGGAAATATGTCTTAAATGATGGGATCTGCCTTAATTAAAATCTTAAACGAACAAAGTCTGCCTATTTTCCAATAGAAGGTATTAAGTGGCTTGGTTATCATCTCTCACATTAGAAGCTATTTATGCCGTATGATTGGGGTATAAATTTTTCTGAAACCTCCTTCTGAAATGGAAGGTATTAAGTGGTTGGACCCACCTCCTTTCCTTATAAAGAGGTATTAAATAACTTTAAAGGTTTTATGTTCATAGACATTATCTTAGTTTGAAATATACTGTCCAAGTGCTGAAAAGGCATGATAGGAAGTTTTTATTCACAAAACGCTTATTGTTCTTACTCCCTTCTCATTACAACATAGGTTAAGGACGGAGTGATGGCATTGATGATGCTTAGACATGGAGAAGCTTGGCTTGTGGTAGTATTTATAATTATTATTTGCTTTTATATGTACCCATGTATTTAGGCAATTGTTATCACTGATATTATGTTATGATTTTTATGGAATTTTGTATTATGACATTGTTATAGTTTTGTAAATGGGTACGCTTTGTTATTATATTTTTTCCATCCTCTGTGAGTTGTGAAATTTTAGTTATGGATCTATACTATTATTTTCTTAATTCTACCAACAACTTACCTAAGAATGGATCTAACTTTCAATGGGCCTTTTCAATGTCCAAATTTAGACCTGTTGTAGGGTGGGTTGTTACATTTTGTATCAGATCCTAGCTTAACCGATCAACAAGGAAAGTATACAATGCGTACGAGTGGCATACTTTTTATTTCTTATTTCAAAAGATATTTTGAAAACTCATACTATGTACTTCTTTTTAATTTACGCTTAACTCTATGAATTCTGACTACAGAAGTAGCTACTACTACATTCCAAAAGGGTGGACGAAGTAACTATGAGTTGAAAATAAATAGAGTTAAATTTATACTTCTTTGTAGGACCTAGACTTCCTTATCATGCAGACCCTATAAGTATAAATGTAAGAAAGTAATGAATCATAAATGGAAAGGTTGATGAGAAATATATGGCCTTAAGGGAACATCTATTATGTTGACAATAAATATGGATAAATTAACATTTATGGAGGTAACAACTAAAGCTGTTATGTGTTAATAAAATACGAAAGTAAGTAAAGGATCAAACATCCATAAGAGGGAATAAGTCATCACCACAAGGAGGAAATTAGATTTTTAAAGGGTAGGGTACAAAGGTTTAAAGGAAAGAACAAATTTTAATCCTACCTTATGGGGCATAATTTGATAAAAAGGTTTCTTTAAAAACCTCTTAAAAATTTTAAAAGTGTATTTCAAAAGATTTTGAAATGAGAATCTTAAAAGTTAGAAATTTTTGATAAAAGGTGATTTTGAATAACTTTAAATTATACCACCATTTGTTTTGAAAAAAGTATGAAAAGTGGTTGTAAATTTAAAAAGGGTGGTGAAACAATTTTGATAGGTGATTTTAATTTAAAATTTTATGACTTAAGAAGTGTAACGCCCCTAATTTTTGATAACATTATTCAAGAAATTTAATTAGATAAATTAAATAGAATAATGTAAATGTAAGTGATAAGAGGATTGAGACTTGAATTAATTTAATAAGGTCCTTGCCCAATGAACTAATTAATGGGCCGTTAATTAAGTCACATATGGGTATTTTGGGAATATCCGTCCCTAGCTTCCACACTTATATTTATTTCGTTCACATCTTCTTGCTTCCTATTTACACCATTTTAAAATGCAAAAAAAATATAGAGGAACGATCGGCCATTGAGAGATCAAGAGAAATTCAAATTAAAGCTAGAAAATCAAATTAAAGCTAGAAGATCAAGTTAAGGAAAATCAATCTCAATCCAATCTCCTTATCAACAGCAAGTGTATAATAATTTCATCTCTATTTTTTTAATCATATATTGCGGATTTAAGGGATAAATTTATTTTTATGACATATTGGATGATGATATGCTTGATTTAGGAATTGTTTGATTAAACCAGATTGTTTAAAGGGGTTTTATATGGGTTTAGATCAAAATCGAGGTTAAATGATGTTTAAATGCTATGGGAAAATTTATGTTATGAGAAACATGATTTTGGAGTTGGTTTTCAATTTTGAGAATTTTCCAAGCGATGGAAAGATTATTTTGTATTTTCAAAGAAAAATATGGTTATTTGGGTTTATAATTTATTTTGAAAAATAAATTGAGAATTTGGGTCTGAAATTTTGATATGTTAGACCACATAATTAAAGTGAATTTTTAGGGATTTTTCCAAAGTGATTTGCTATGCAAATTTTAGAATAGGGACTTCTTTGCAAAAATTGGAAGGGCTTGTTTGATTAACTCGACCATGGTTTAGATTTGGATTAGCAGTAGTTATTTTTGGAAAATAATTTGAAAAAGTTAAGATAAACAATCTGATGTTGACATGTGGCAGATTAGTTAGAGAAAAGTTTGTTTAAACAAGAATTATACCAGGTTTTGCTTAGAAAAGTGGTTTCGCCCACTTAGGAAAGCGCTTTTCGACACAGTAGCTTCCGCCTTCATCCTTGTCGAAACCAACTATGCGAAAGCCAATAGACATGGTATCACAATGATGGTACATAGTAGACTGGAGATAAGCGAAAGGTAGAATGTTGAAAGCATAGCTTCCAAAGGGGTCAAAAAATTTGGTTTAGTTTTAGAAGGAAAGCATCTGTGTATGTTTTGTTTTAAGCCTTCGACAAGGTCGAAGCATAAATTTTCGAAAGAGGTTTTAGAGGGTTTTGAATGGGGATGCCATTAATTTATAATTGCTTTCGACTGGGTTCTTACTTGTAACAGATTGTTTAAAAAAATGGGTTTCCGACCTTGTCAATACCCTACAACTGTTCCATAGCCTTCCGATTGTATTGAAGATATCAATGCTTTCAAAAGGGTTTTCTTTCCTAAGATCAAGTCACTTCCTAAAGCTTTGGAAAGGGGTTTGGGATTTCGAAGGAGTTGGTTTTGAAAGGGGTCTCGACACCAAGCTTTTAATGTCATTACCCAGATGTTCAATGCTTTCGAAAGAGATGGTGCAGATTCCATCAAGTCATCCCTAATATTTTTATATGATAAAGGATGGTTTTGAAACAGATGCTTTTGACTTTATTCACTTTGACCCAAATAATGTTTTATGTATAAACCTAGTGCTTTTGAAATGGGCACTTTTAATCATTTCTTAAGGGTTACTTCCAAGAGTGTTGAAAGGGGTACTTTCAACTGGTTTCGAAGCTAAGCTTCCAAAGTAAAATGTTAATACTTTAATATATTCGAAAGGTTTCAAAAAATAGAATCTAAAGTATTATAGGGCAGGAGCCTAATGTTTTTAAAAGAGAATTCTAAGGAGGTTGTCCTATGATGTTGAAAGCTAAGTTTCGAAGGTATCAAAAGGTGTTATAACCCAAACTTAATTTTTAAAGGAAAAACCCATGGTTATATTTTAAAGGAGTTTTTACAATGGTTTTAAGAAGAAGCTATCTTTGTTAAATTTAAACGCACGGGAGTGGTATTACTATGTTGTGATGTTGCTTCTTCAAATACGAATATATTCACTTTTAAAATGGATCCATAACTGCATTTGGAGGATAAAGGGTAGAAAAACCAGTTAGGTTAACCCAGTAGAATATAAATGGATAAAACTCCTGAATGAGTAGAATTGCATCCAAAAGATCTGGCCATATCCAGGTGGTAAGGAAGACCAGAATATAGGATGCTAAAATATAAACGAAAGATATCGGAAGTGGCTAATAGGTTTACAATAGAACCATGAAAAATGTATGATATTGGCAAGGGCATATAGGTTCATAACTAGCCCATGAAAACTATGTATAAAAGAAGATGTCAGATAGGCAGGTTCATAGTCAGCCCATGAACTATGCGTGAAGAAAGATGTCAGATAGACAAGTTCATACTAAGATCATGAAAACTATGATTGGATACTAGCAGGGCCAGTAGGTGTGTGGTTAGCCCATGAAAACTATATCCGGATGAAATATTGACAATTGTCAATAGGTTCCTAGTCAACCCATGAAAACTAGGGTAAGAAGAAAGGATATTGGGGTTACCAATAGGTTCCTAGTCAGTCCATGAAAACTAGTATAAGAGCAATATTGGAGTTACCAATAGGTTGATAGTGATCCGATGAAAACTATGTAAATGGACACGGAGCCCTTAAATGTTTAACCGGTTATATTCAGCCTATGAAAACTGGGAGGTTAAAAATAGTCCTAGAAACTATAAATGAGACAGACAGTCTAAAATGAATGGGGATGGGTAATCCAAAATGGATTCCATTATTTTCCCATATGGCCAAACTATTCTATTTTGAATTGTTTTAACCATTGTGGATGTAGGAGCGCATTATATTGTTCTATAAAGGTTATGAGATACTAGTGAGAGGAAACCCGTTTTGCTAAGCGGCATGGTCTCATAAGATATCAAATGACTTGAGATGGTAGATTATTTTTCATACCAGCATTATGTCTGACTCGAAGTTTATGTTTTCCCCTTAAACTCTTGGGGTACTCAATTGATTTTGAGTACTTTGAGAGTTGAGGTTTTCAGGTAGCCCTTAAGACGAATAAGCTTCCGAAGACGTACAAGAGGCATGATGGCTATTTAGATTTTCTCTTTCTTTTGATTCCGCTATGTTGTTTGTAATGGAAAAAAATTTATATTGCCTATATATACTCTGACCATCCCATGGGGCATCTTCATATGTCGCTCTAGGCATATGTTGTAATAAGTATATTTTTTCAGAAGGTGGTTTACGAATGTTGGAATGAAAATGTTTTGATATGGAATGTGATTTTTTTTGAAGTTTTAAATTTTTTCATATTCATGTGTTTTTGTGTATCAATGAATCTAACACCACTGTATTTGGTCACCGGGGATTAATAACTATGGATGACTGCAGCATCCATAGCAGTTAGTTTTGAGCCTCTAAGTAAGGGAATATTACAAGTTGGTGTTAGAGTATTGGTTTATGAAACTTTAAAAGAAAGTTAAACCTAAAAAAATTTCAAACATAATCCAATGAATTTGAAGATATAGTCAGGATTTGATTAACGCTATAGTAAATACCTGTATTTGATATATGTATATTGTAACGACCCGTAATTTCGCTACTTCGAAAATGAGCGATTTCGTTTGTTTTAATTTTAAAAAGGTTTAAAACTTAAATAAATAAGTTATATATAATAGATAATAATAGAGAAATTATTTATTCTTATGGTTGATAATGTAAATTTGGATTTTTACAACAAACCAACAAACGTTAAGTTTTGCTAAAAAGAAATAAATGCTTAAATAAATAGGTTTAAATGTTTATGTAAAAAGATAAATATCATTGAAAACATCTAATAAAGACAATAAAATAATATTAAAATATTTAAAAGTATGTTAATAATCGTTTTACAAAAATAACCAAATTTTCTCACATTTTGTCAGTTTTACATACACCGTAAAATTAGAGATTTTGATATTATTTAAATGTGATTTTAATATATAAAGAGACATGTTTTAATTCATATAAATAAGTAAAAAGTTCATTTTTAAATTTGGTTTAAATAAATAAATAGTTTAACTAAAACGTCAAAATATGACCTAAAACATTTTGTCGAAAAACGACGTTTTGTCGATTAAAAGTTGTCGCAACGTCACCGCACCTTTATTTTCTTATATAGGAACAAACATATTCAAATAGTATAAGTATTAATTAATTTACTAATCAACTTTACTTCTACTAAAGAAGGTTAGAAACTTCTAGAAAACAATTAAGAAAAAATAAGCACAAAAAGACAAAACAAGTACAAAAGTAAAAAGTAAAATATCAAATCAAAGAAACATAATTATTACTTACTTTACTTAATATCTAAGTGAAAATGACATAAAGTAATGATTTGAAATGTGATGTTTAAGTGTTGAAAAAAAATAAGATTAATTTTTAAGTAAGTAAGGTTATTTTGGTAATTTGGTAAAGGGACATTTTGATAATTTACCACTTCATTTCTTTTTCTATAAATAAGACCACCATTCTTCCACTTTCTTTTACACCTTTTCCTACCTTCTTCTTCTTCTTTTTCCAAGCTTTTCTCTACCTCTTTAATGGCTTCTTCTTCTCTTCCAAAATGCTTACTAACTTTTTCAAAACCATATCAAATCAACTCCAAACACCACCAAACTTTTCCAAAGAGCTTAGAATACCATTAGAACATGGTTTAGCAGCTAGGAAGTGAAGAAATGATGGAGGAAGGCAAGGAATAAGGCGTGGCTGAACCTATGAGGAAGAGGACCAAGTTGTGAAGCTTCGGAGCGAGAAAAAGAGAAGGAGGTGCTGCCGGAATCAAAAGGAAAGTCTACGGAAAAGATTTGGTGAAGATAATAGGATTTAAGAAAAGTGTTGTTGCATATGTGTAACATCCCGCCTTTTTCGCATGCTTAAAACCGACACACATGTCGATTCAAACCATACGGAAGGGCGGATTGTTATGGGTAAATAAGAAAAAAACAGAGAAGAAATAAACAAAATAGAATCTCACAGCAGAAGGATAAAATATAATAATAAAATATACAGTTTATAAAACTGTTTAAAAACTTTTGATTCTTCTTTATACAATTTAATATCAGAGTTCACATACCAATAAATACCAATGCAGCGGAACAATGTGAGTGTGGTGCAATAGTATAAATAATAATAATACAAATCTTCGTCTTCATCCTCCAAAGCTAAATCTTCAAATCCCGACACGCTCGGACTGACCCGAGCGAATTTGAAAAGACAAAAACACTCGAGTCAGAACTAAAAGATCTTATGTAAGTTAAATTAACAGAAATAAATATGAGTGCAGTAACTCAAGAGATGCTCGGGATTTACATCTCCTAAGGATCCGTTAAACTATTTACTATGTAGTATATTGCGCTATTATAATAGTGTCTAATTGTAAAATAAACTTACTTTTAAATAGCGTTAAGGCTTTACATTTTCCACCTTAACACATTTATATATTCCCATAGTCTATACAGTACCGTAATCTCCCCCGTACTGGGCGTCGTCAGAGGGCACTCCATAGGTATGGTACAAAACCAAAATCGTATAAGGCGCGCTAGGGTAGGTGACACGGCACAACTAGGCAATGCCAGGGTAGATATACCAATTGCTATCCGGGCTGATGAAAACGCGTAGCCGCAGCTACCGCCCACCTTGAAACAAACTCCCCCAAAAAAAATCAAAGTAAAGGTGGCCACTGAATCAATCCAAAGTCAAAGTATAATATCGAAGAGGAGTGTCCGATCAGAGGAATGACCTCATTGGCCCGAGAACCGTTCCTGTTTTAGCCACCTTATGCCAACTCACGGGAGTCGGGTCCACGTATTTACCTTGCAGGAAACGCCTCCACCAACCTACTTCATTCTGGAATCTCCACCGCGTACACGGTTAGTCAAAGTGGTTTTCGGTATCGACAGAGAGTATGTCCATATCCGATCCCGGTCTCTTTGCCAACCCATCGTTATTATAACACCGCGGTCATTTAAAAATAGTTTATACTTAAAAACCAGAATAAAAATTTCCATTTCAAAAACTATGAATAAGATATCATTTTAAAACCCAAAACAATATGATATCATTTTATCCAAATATAATTCTTTTCCAAAAATCATACTGCTTTAAAATCTATAATATTTGGAAACCAAACATTTGTATTATACTTTCAAAGCATAATATTTCAAAAATTCATAGTTTTAAAACCATAACTTCTAAAACTTGAATGGTTTGGATATTCAACGGTATATAAAATAAATGGTTTGACTTTAAGGTTACTTTTTAAGCAAAAATAATTTCCATGGCTTTACAAATATATTTCTTTATTTAAAGTCTAAACCATAATTTAAATATCACTTTCAAGTTCCAAACCCATTTCAATGTATGTATATATATATATATATATATATATATATCCATTTGGAGTATTAATATTTCAAAACTAAAGTTGGAATTTTATTCTTTCAACAAATCAATTGTTCTATTATTTAGTCTTGAATATTCACATAAAAATCCATAAATACAACTCCAATTTCTAGAAATTTAATATTTCCTTAAATTTAATTATACTAGAATATTCATTTAAATTTATCTTGGAAAAACTACAGTTATAAATATCATACCTTAAAATTTCCAAACTTAAACATATAATATAAATTATCAAATTCCGTTTTCTCAATTTTTTCATTTTTATTTAACAGATTTTGTAACAACCCGCATATTTATCGATTTTATATTTAAATATTTTATTTAAATATTTTGTCGTTAATCGAATATTGGTCCGAAAAGCTACTTTTTGCAAACGGTCAAATTAGGACTCGTGACCACTTCCATTGAGTTCGAAATGCCGTTTACAATCTTTTTAAGTATAAACATTGGTAGGTTTGGAGTTAGTAGAATTTCACTAACTTTTTCCGCTTTGGACTTTGGGTTAGATTGCCATTATAACTCAAGCCCAAACCCCCTTCCTTCTTCTCACTCTTCATAAATTTCCTAACAACCAAGCTTTTGCATTAATGGTGAGTGGAAGACAAAATTAAAACTCCAAGCTTAGGTTTCAACTTTAAATCCATCATTCAACTCCAAAATCAAAGTGAAGACATTGGATTCTAGCTTGTAGTTGCTTCTCCATTGTTTCAAGCTCCTTCTTCATTGAATTTGTGCAAAGGTGAGATTTTTATCTCACAAATCTAGTCTATATCTATATTGGACTGTTGGGAATGATTCCCTATCACTTTTGCATGTACATTTGCCTTTGGTTTGGATTGGATTGGCGAAAAACTCCAATTTTTAGCATTTTTGGAAATTTCATGCACTTAGCTCGTTCTGACCACTTGACTCGTTCGGTGATAGGTCGCAAGGTCACTGGGTCGTAGGTCGCAGGGCTTTAGGTCGTTCTGGAAGAATGGCACTTCGGAATTAGGTCGCTCACGAGTTAAGTCGTTAGGTCGCTCGCGAGTTAGTACCATAGGTCGAAGGGCTTTAGGTCATTCTGGAAGTATTGGCACTTCGGAGTTAGGTCGCTCGCGAGTTAAGCCTTAAGTCGTAGGTCGCTCACGAGTTAGGCCTTAAGCCGTAGGTCGCTCGCGAGTTAAGCCTTAAGACGTAGGTCGCTCACGAGTTAGGCCTTAAGCCGTAGGTCGCTCACGAGTTAAGCCTTAAGTCTTAGGTCGTTTCCGACCTATAATCTCTAGGCAAACGTTAAGTCTCTCGCCCTGGTTTATCTCGTAGGTCGTCTCCGACCTAAGCTCCTGATAAGTCGTTCGAGTTAGGTCGTTGGACCACTTACCTTAGGTCGCTCGTCCACTAAGTCAGCCTGGTTTATCTCGTAGGTCGTCTCCGACCTAAGCTCCTGATAAGTCGTTCGAGTTAGGTCGTTGGACCATTTACCTTAGGTCGCTCGACTCTGTTAAGTCGTAGGTCGTTAGACCTTAGGTCGTTCGCCTTCCTTAAGTCGCTCGACCCCTCCACACTAGGTCGCTCGGCTTGCTTGAGTCGTAGGTCGTTGGACCTTAAGTCGCTTGCCTCCCTTAACTCCAGTTAGGTCGCTCGGCCATTGTGTTAGGTCGCGTGAACCCTTAGGTCGTTAGACCTCATTTTTCTTTAGGTCGTAGGCCGCTTGTCTTCACTTAGGTCGTACCGTTTTGGACGGGGCGCTACCCCGCACCCCGCCGGGGGCGCTGCCCCCTGGACCACCACGACCTGACCGGGTAGGTCGAACCCCGTAAGCGGTGGCGTTGCCCCCGCACCCCCCGGACCCCCCCTCCGTAGGGGATCTTATCTGAAAAACATTGAGCTGATTTCCTTGGATTTTATTCACATCTCCGTATGCGATCTTTGTGATTGATTGTTTCTACAATTGCTTCTGTGTTTTGTCATTTTATAATATAAAGGTTTCAATACTGGTAGTAAATATCAAAACTCTTTTAACAAACAATTTCAACTCTATTTTTAATAACAAAGCTCTTTTCTTAAACCGTTTTCCAATCTATTAGTATATACAAACCTTTACCTCGCTCGGATGAGAAATCTAATTAAACGACTTAGTAAAACAAGTGGTATGAAACGCTTGCGTTCACTTCGTCGGTTAATTCTTGGACTTGTTCGATTGAACCTCTTGTGACAATTTTATTAGTGAAGATTTACAGTTTGTTCGTAAATATTTAAGTTAAGCAAGTGGTTATGGGACATGAAGCTAAACTTCTATATTTAGTAGCTTAGTGTAATTGACACTTCTCGTTGATCATGACGATCATTCTGATGCTTTAGACTAGCAACTGTGCGATGTCTCTTGTTGCGAGGTTAGACTAGATACCACTTGTGTGATTCCACTCACACATACCTTTTTGCTTTTTGGTTAGTCTGGACCTTAATCTGTGTGATTCCATTCACACATGTGGGGTAGCTCCCCTTGGTCTTCGGACCGTCATGTGATAGGCCTCTTTCTCTTTTCTTTGATTTCTGGACTTCTTGCATTGATTTCTAGAATTTATGTCATTAACTTGTTATAAGTACAAGTTTGGGGTATGATGCCCTTTCCAAATCTTTGAGAAGATTCTTGTGATATTGATTATCTCTTATTGATTGATCTTCTGTTGATCATTATTTACATACTTATAGTGGTATGTCATCATGGATATTTTATGTTTATGCCATATCTTTTATGTTATATCTTGTCATCTGATATTTATAGCTAGACTGACCCGTTTATTATTTTTCTTAAACAATACTCGGGTCAGACCGAGATGTTACAGGTGCTTCTGCTTGACTTCTTCCCAGGGATTCATCACTCTGACTTTTGGCTAACTGTTTAGATTAACAGTTTTTTGTTGTATACACTTGAGATATAGACTCATAGTTGTATTCTTTTGTATAGCACGTGTTGCTATTCTTTTGTATTATTGTGGATCTTTTTACCACTACTCTGATGTACACTTTCATGTGTTAGTTATATATTCATATCTTCTTCCGCCTTTGTGATATAGATGTCTGTGACTGATTTGCGTTATGCTTATTTCTACGTTTGTTTCCGAAGATTATTTATAGCCACCGTATGATAATCAATTACATAGATGGTCGCTCCTCAATAGCCTTATTCTCCGTGCTAGTTGACAGCACTACTCCGTAGTGTTCTTGGCTAGCGTGGGTATAGAGGTGGGGCGTCACAGATTTATACACAGCGTAAATTCAAAAAATTTAACTTCATATTATATATGTAGAAGAATAATATTTATAAAATATCAAAACTTAAAAAAATTTATAAACCGTATCCCATCCAAACCATAGAAATCACTTTAAAATATTTTATATATAGACCACGGTGCCTGTATATAATTTTCTATCCTATGGTGAAGTGATACGGATGTTTATCATTTCAATCCACAAATTAAAAATAAAAATTTGCGGTTGTATATCATTTCAAACCACAATCCCGAATGGAATGAAAATGCATGATAACTTGTAGTTTAATGATATAAAATAAAACATCCATTCATCCATCATCATCCATCATCCAAATCACAATCATCATCCAATAACAAAACAATATCAATATATATCCGATAATATATAACAGGTAATAACTGGCAGTTATATTCAAAAATAAATTTAACAACTATTAAACTAACAGTTTATCTGCAAATAAATAACTATAACTGTCAATCTATATGCAGTAATAAAATTTAAATGAACAGTTATATTAAATAAATGCGATTTAACAGATATGATGAATAAAACATGCCAAATAGTCATAAATAAATCTCTACTCATGTCTAAAATAAATTTAACAAACATAAAAACTTTTAGAAGTTGTGAGTGGGTTAAAACACTCACCTTTTTGAATTTAAATCGAATTTAAATCCGATTTAAACCCAAAATTCGACGGTCTCCAAATCAGTCCAAACCAGCGTCAACAGATCTGAAATTTAATTACGATCCTAACAAAAGAAATTTCGCGTGAATCGGAGATCGTATTAAAAAGATATTCAATATAAACGATTTGAAAACAAAATAAAATAAAAATAAAACAAAACCTAAATAGAGCCATGTCATCTCCTTCTCCCACCCCTTTCTCACGCGTTTTCTCCTACAGGCCGCGCGCAAATTACAGAACCCATCAAGCTCCAGTCTCCTCCCCTTTGACCGTGAATCACGACCACCTCGGACCACTATTCGACAAGCCGCTTACGCCATTGCCTTGCCTGCATCGAGCCGCTACCCCCTATGCCAGCGCGCGCCTCCCTGGTGGCCGCCGCCGCCGCCTCCAAGCTAGGGTTTTGAAACCCTAATTCGCCAATTCCAACTGCCTCCGGTCGTCTTAGCTCACGAGACCACTGTCAAACGACTCCACAAGCCTTCCTCCACAAAACCCAGAAAGCAATTGCTCGATTGTCGCCTCAATCGATAACGCCCAATTTCATGCTTAGGGTTTCGAAATTCATGCCTTTGACCAAAATTTTAGGTTGACTCGAGCCTCAAATGCACAAACAGAAACTTCGCGTAGATTCGTATTGATGAAAACTACAACACAAAAATTTTTGGAATTTTCTGGGAACTTTGAATTTTTATCTGATTTGAATTTTGAATTTGGATCTAGAATTGCATCCATTGAGGAAGAGACAGAGTTGAAGAAATGAATGTACAGCAAAAGAGAATAGAATGGAGGCTAGGGTTTTCCGTCTATTTATAGATAGATCGCAAAAGAATAGGTGTGCACGAATTTTAACGTGCAAACGGAAGTGGTCCCAAAAGATAAAAATATTAATTACACACGTTACGGATTTAGGAAATAAATAAATTCCTTATCATTTACATTTTATTTTAAACGTATTTAAAAATGTAAATCTAGACGTTTCGTTTACGTTTCAAAATATATCCACAATTTTATTAATTTCTCCACTTCCTTATATTTAGAAATTATAAATTAAGTTTTCAAAGACCTATTTTTGATTTTCAAACTTTTATATACTCATCTTTTACCAGTAATAAGGATGCACTAATATTTGTTCATGGTTTCACCTTATTATCCTCAAATTCCATTTTAATTTTCAATAATTACAATTGTTGAATGTTGATACTTTAATTAAATTTATACATCTTGCTTTCTATAATCTATATCAACAAATGGTCCAATTATAAATAGAATTAGCATTAACTTCATCTTATCGAATTAACTACTCCAATTACAAAACAAATCTACGCTAACTGCACGATTTAAGTCAATTAATTATAATTGAGTCTACATTAAATGTTATAAATTATAAATTGGAACCTCAATAAATTCGCTTATTGATTTAAAATCTTTCTATTCAGTAAATAGACACTTTTATGGGTATAAATAACATTTGAATTATAATACATGTCATTAGTGCATGCTTCATTTCTTATAAGCTCCCCTTTATTAACTAGAACACATTAACCAAAACAAAATAATTAATTTAGATTTATTTCAATCGATTGCCATTCTTAACTTAACATACTCAAAATGGTTAACCTAAATAATTATTACCCTTTTACATTCAAATTCACTTACAACCATCATTACAACAATGTTGCCATAGATTTAGATTTAATTAAATAAATTAGATAAATGGGTAAAGTTTTGTAATTATCACTAATGCCAAATATATATGCATTAATTACTACTTATTATTATGAATTCATTTATTAATTTACTAGTTGCCTTTGTCTTCTTATATCCTATTTACTATCAAACTTTCTATTTAGTTATAGTTTATCAATATATATATATATATATATATATATATATATATATACCTAGGCAAATCAAGTTCTTGTCTTTTCTGTTATTTCAATTAAATCGGGTATGCACAAATAAATTGTTTATTAACTTATTCTTACCAAATTATTTACATGCATTCAGTTACACCTAATTTAATACATTGATTTTCATTTATAAATTAAAGGTTTTTTTTTCCTTTAAAATCTTTTATTACTAACCATACTCCAACCTCTACAAGACATTGATTTATTAAATTTGCACTTATTATGCATACTTTTAGCAACTCATATATACTTTGCGTCTATTCCCCAAATTTCACATTCTATTGTTACATAAATTTGCATTGATTACTATTTATTATTATTGCTTTACTGATAAATTAGATATTTGCATTGGTTTTGCTTATGCTAAATTAATTTCCCATAATAAATAAGGTTTCAAAACAATCAATAACATTTCCTTAGCCCAAACCCCGTTTACCAATTATTTTCCTTCAATAATTCATGTTGCTATAAATACGTACATTTACACTTTATAGTTATTCTAATATACCTATTCCAACACTCTTAACCCTTATCTTTATGTTCACCCACTTGTAACATAAATTTTTATTTTCAAATTTATTCCCATTTACGGTTAATCAATGTTATTTTACATTAACCAATTTTAATGTTCACCTTTAATTTCACATCTTCAAAGTATATCTAGGAAAAATCTTTCCACCACTTAATTTACTGAATCTTATGCAGTCTTACTATAAATAGGTTTTAAATTACCATTACTGTACATTCAATTACTATCCAAAGTATTTATTCATAAATCAATTCGATATATACGTTTGTTTCCTTCTATTTGATTTATACCTAGTATACATTTTCCTAAATCATGTTTCATTACCTTCCTTAAATGGTTATCGCATTGAGATCAAATTTATTAGCTTATATCGCATTATTACCATTAATTAAAATTGGCTTACAAATTTTTTTTTTCAATACTCTAAATAAATAACATATTATTCCATAATTACTCTTGTTTTCACATATTCCAATCAAAAATTAAACCACAATATTTACATTATTTTATTGAATTGGTAATCTCATTTTAAATTGTTAACTTTTAATAAGAACAAATGGCAACACCAAATTCCCAACATTCATTTTATTAAAAATTATGGAAAATATGACAAATTTAGTTAATGAAATTTTCGGATCGTTACACTCTCCCTCACTCAAAACTTTTCGTCCCCGAAAAGGAAAAGAAGGGAGAAGAAAGAATTAAATAACAATACATCTTATTCAAAATATCTAACTTATAAACAGTAATTTACTAAATTTATTACCTTAAATAAAATATACCCGTTTTATAATCATTGTACCCTTTTATACTTAAATAATTAAAGTTTGGAAAACATTTTCAACATAATTCTAAGTCCAAAATTTACGGAAAATTTTGGCAGAGTCTCATTTGTACGGAGATGCTCGGGAAAATATAATACCAAAATATAACAAAGTATCATATAGAATATTCAAAATAGTATATCCCAACACGGGAAAATATATAAAAATAGCGCTACAAAACGTAAACCGGGAACGTACCTATTTGTCGGGCAATTTACGCTTAATTTATGGAACCAAAAGCAGTAGCAATTGCTTGATAACCTGCATTTCACTTATAAAATCCAAAAGATTAACAATTTATATAAAGTGAAATATTTAAGTGGTTTCAATCACTAACAACAATGAATACAACAACCATCAATTTCAACAAACAGTATACACAACAAAACAAAACAACCATTCAATCAAACAAGCAAATAGTTGTTCGGGTTCAAAACTTGAAATGGTACGGAATGAAAAATAACTATCCAATGCATCATTTACTCAACAGTCTTAGATGGGACAAAAATAGATTATTTATTCATCCAACAACTTCAAATTTCCCTACCTAGCCAACTATAAAGTAAACAATATCGATTTAAACCAACAAATCAATTCAACTTATATAAATTCATTACATACTTTAATTGTTTGATTTCCTTTCTTTTACTCAACCCACATAAATTTTCCTTTTTATAATTTACATTTATTTCTAACAAACTTCAAATTTTATTTCTCATTCAACGGTTGTTTCCTTATTTCTACTTATTACATACCATTATTCATTTTTATTTTATTTAGGTTATGTAAGCCTCTTTTATTTATATTACATTTAATGCACTTCTCAAATTCAATCATTTATTAAATGCTTACTTGCTATTATATTAAATTACAGTAACCCCATTTTAATTACACTTAAATTCTTAACCTTATTACCTCCATTCTTATAGATAAAGGATTTTATTAATTTATTACCTAAGGTTTACAGTCATTTATTTATATTACCTACTTTCCATTTTATTCAACTAGTGGCATTTAAATCATACTAAATTTTATAACCATACACATCAATCCTTATTTATTAAAGAGTTTCGTTTTATTTACTTAAGTTTAAAATCACCTATTTATAATACTTACCTTTAATTATGGTAAAATTTCAATTATAACTTAAGTTTATGCCATTAAATTCTCATTTATAATAGCAATTCATTGAATACTTCATTATTTCCAAAATTTCTACTTGTATAATATTCTATTCCAATCTCTTATTTAACATTTCAACTTTTCATATTTGGTAAGTTATATATGTTAAAGAAAATGCAAAAGAACTTATGCAAGTTTTATCTCATCTTTTAATTAAATTTAATGTTCGACAATATTACTCTTCGTTTCATATGTTACATATTTCAAATTTCCTTTAATTCCCATTTATAACTTTGCATTAAATTTCTTGCCTAAATTAGAGATTTCAATTCATTAATTACTTACCCTTTTATTCCACTAAAATAATTTAAACAATTTATTAATGGAAATTTAAGAATTAAATACCGGGTCAAATTTCAAATTATTTTAAAAATAATAGATAGATATATTCTTATAACTTATAAACAATTAAAATTTTAGATATTTTCAAAATAAATCTGCAGTTACTACAGTGGCCTTTCCCCCTCGAAACTCGAAAATGAAAGTCGATGATGCGGCCGCCATCACCGAAATTATTTTCCAGCGACAGAGAGGAAAGTACGGCACTTATTTTCTCCAAAATCTTCTTTAAAACAATTCTTCCGAATTATACTAAATATTTATATAAGAAAATACTTATAACAAAATTATTATAATTCATAAATCCTTTGAAACCAAATTTTCAAAAATCCCGGACTCAAGTTCTAAAATTTCCAAATTTCATTGATTTTAGTTTCAATCTCATTTTACCTATTATTTAAAATTTTATTCCTAACAACCAATCTATTGCAACCAAAATATATATATATATAATATCATTTAAAAAATTTATTTTATATATAGAAAATATAATAGGCAAAATTATTTCATTTACCTATATTTAAAACAATTATTATGTTGGTCTGTCCTATTAAGTGTTTAGAAATCCCTATTGATGTCATAGCGTCCCATGCACCAACCAGAATTTATAAAATACAAAACGGAACAGATTAACACAATATCAAAATCTTTTTATAACACTAACAAATACGCTCTCTCATATATACACTCAGCGACTCCCATTGGGTATTACTACCTTATTAACAAAGAGTCAAACCCCACAAAGCCAAGGTTTATCGCTAAACCAAAGCTCTGATACCAGATGTAATGTCCCGCCTTTTTCGCACGCTTAAAACCGACACACATGTCGATTCAAACCATACGGAAGGGCGGATTGTTATGGGTAAATAAGAAAAAAACAGAGAAGAAATAAACAAAATAGAATCTCACAGCGGAAGCATAAAATATAATAATAACATATACAGTTTATAAAACTGTTCACAAAACTTTTGACTCTTCTTTATACAATTTAATATCAGAGTTCACATACCAATAAATACCAATGCAGCGGAACAATGTGAGTGTGGTGCAATAGTATAATAATAATAATACAAATCTTCGTCTTCATCCTCCAAAGCTAAATCTTCAAATCCTGACACGCTCGGACTGACCCGAGCGAATTTGAAAAGACAAAAACACTCGAGTCAGAACTAAAAGATCTTATGTAAGTTAAATTAACAGAAATAAATATGAGTGCAGTAACTCAAGAGATGCTCGGGATTTACATCTCCTAAGGATCCGTTAAACTATTTACTATGTAGTATATTGCGCTATTATAATTGTGTCTAATTGTAAAATAAACTTACTTTTAAATAGCGTTAAGGCTTTACATTTTCCACCTTAACACATTTATATATTCCCATAGTCTATACAGTACCGTAATCTCCCCCGTACTGGGCGTCGTCAGAGGGCACTCCATAGGTATGGTACAAAACCAAAATTGTATAAGGCGCGCTAGGGTAGGTAACACGACACAACTAGGAAATGCCAGGGTAGATATACCAATTGCTATCCGGACTGATGGAAACGCGTAGCCGCAGCTACCGCCCACCTCGAAACAAACTCCCCCAAAAAAAATCAAAGTAAATGTGGCCACTGAATCAATCCAAAGTCAAAGTATAATATCGAAGAGGAGTGTCCGATCAGAGGAATGACCTCATTGGCCCGAGAATCGCTCCTGTTCTAGCCACCTTATGCCAACTCACGGGAGTCGGGTCCACGTATTTACCTTGCAGGAAACGCCTCCACCAACCTACTTCATTCTGGAATCTCCACCGCGTACACGGTTAGTCAAAGTGGTTTTCGGTATCGACAGAGAGTATGTCCATATCCGATCCCGGTCTCCTTGCCAACCCATCGTTATTATAACACCACGGTCATTTAAAAATAATTTATACTTAAAAACCAGAATAAAAATTTCCATTTCAAAAACTATGAATACGATATCATTTTAAAACCCAAAACAATATGATATCATTTTATCCAAATATAATTCTTTTCCAAAAATCATACTGCTTTAAAATCTATAATATCTGGAAACCAAACATTTGAATTATACTTTCAAAGCATAATATTTCGAAAATTCATAGTTTTAAAACCATAACTTCTAAAACTTGAATGGTTTGGATATTCAACGGTATATAAAATAAATAGTTTGACTTTAAGGTTACTTTTTAAAGAAAAATAATTTCCATGGCTTTACAAATATATTTCTTTATTTAAAGTCTAAACCATAATTTAAATATCACTTTCAAGTTCCAAAACCATTTCAATGTCTATATATATATATATATCCATTTGGAGTACTAGTATTTCAAAACTAAAGTTGGAATTTTATTCTTTCAACAAATCAATTAATCTATTATGTAGTCTTGAATATTCACATAAAAATCCATAAATACAACTCCAATTTATAGAAATTTAATATTTCCTTAAATTTAATTATACTAGAATATTCATTTAAATTTATCTTGGAAAAACTCCAGTTATAAATATCATACCTTAAAATTTCCAAACTTAAACATATAATATAAATTATCTAATTCCATTTTCTCAATTTTTCCATTTTTATTTAACAGATTTATACACAGCCTAAATTCAAAAAATTTAACTTCATATGTATATATGTAGAAGAATAATATTTATAAAATATCAAAACTTAAAAAAATTTATAAACCGTATCCCATCCAAACCATAGAAATCACTTTAAAATATTTTATATATAGACCACGGTGCCTGTATATAATTTTCTATCCTATGGTCAAGTGATACGGATGTTTATCATTTCAATCCGCAAATTAAAAATAAAAATTTGCGGTTGTATATCATTTCAAACCACAATCCCGAATGGAAAGAAAATGCATGATAACTTGTAGTTTAATGATATAAAATAAAACATCCATTCATCCATCATTATCCATCATCCAAATCACAATCATCATCCAATAACAAAACAATATCAATATATATCCGATAATATATAACAGGTAATAACTGGAAGTTATATTCAAAAATAAATTTAACAACTATTAAACTAACAGTTTATCTGCAAATAAATAACTATAACTGTCAATCTATATGCAGTAATAAAATTTAAATGAACAGTTATATTAAATAAATGCGATTTAATAGATATGATGAATAAAACATGCCAAACAGTCATAAATAAATCTCTACTCATGTCTAAAATAAATTTAACAAACATAAAAACTTTTAGAAGTTGTGAGTGGGTTAAAACACTCACCTTTTTGAATTTAAATCGAATTTAAATCCGATTTAAACCCAAAATTCGGCGGTCTCCAAATCAGTCCAAACCAGCGTCAACAGATCTGAAATTTAATTACGATCCTAACAAAAGAAATTTCGCATGAATCGGAGATCGTATGAAAAAGATATTCAATATAAACGATTTGAAAACAAAATAAAATAAAAATAAAACAAAACCTAAATAGAGCCACGTCATCTCCTTCTCCCACCCCTTTCTCACGGGTTTTCACCTACAGGCCGCGTGCAAATTACAGAGCCCATCAAGCTCCAGCCTCCTCTCCTTTGACAGTGAATCACGACCACCTCGGACCACTATTCGACAAGCCTCTTACGCCATTGCCTTGCCTGCATCGAGCCGCTTCCCCCTATGCCAGCGCGCGCCTCCCTGGTGGCCGCCGCCGCCACCTCCAAGCTAGGGTTTTGAAACCCTAATTCGCCAATTCCAACTGCCTCTGATCGTCTTAGCTCACGAGACCACTGTCAAACGACTCCACAAGCCTTCCTCCACAAAACCCGGAAAGCAATTGCTCGATTGTCGCCTCAATCGATAACGCCCAATTTCATGCTTAGGGTTTCGAAATTCATGCCTTTGACCGAAATTTTAGGTTGACTCGAGCCTCAAATGCACAAACAGAAACTGCGCGTAGATTCGTATTGATGAAAACTACAACACAAAAAATTTTGGAATTTTCTGGGAACTTTGAATTTTTATCTGATTTGAATTTTGAATTAGAATCTAGAATTGCATCCATTGAGGAAGAGACAGAGTTGAAGAAATGAATGTACAGCAAAAGAGAATAGAATGGAGGCTAGGGTTTTCAATCGTCTATTTATAAATAGATCGCAAAAGAATAGGTGTGCACGAATTTTAACGTACAGACGGAAGTGGTCCCAAAAGATAAAAATATTAATTACACACGTTACGGATTTAGGAAATAAATAAATTCCTTATCATTTACATTTTATTTTAAACGTATTTAAAAATGTAAATCTAGACGTTTCGTTTACGTTTCAAAATATATCCACAATTTTATTAATTTCTCCACTTCCTTATATTTAGAAATTATAAATTAAGTTTTCAAAGACCTATTTTTGATTTTCAAACTTTTATATACTCATCTTTTACCAGTAATAAGGATGCACTAATATTTGTTCATGGTTTCACCTTATTATCCTCAAATTCCATTTTAATTTTCAATAATTACAATTGTTGAATGTTGATACTTTAATTAAATTTATACATCTTGCTTTCTATAATCTATATCAACAAATGGTCCAATTATAAATAGAATTAGCATTAACTTCATCTTATCGAATTAACTACTCCAATTACAAAACAAATCTACGCTAACTGCACGATTTAAGTCAATTAATTATAATTGAGTCTACATTAAATGTTATAAATTATAAATTGGAACCTCAATAAATTCGCTTATTGATTTAAAATCTTTCTATTCAGTAAATAGACACTTTTATGGGTATAAATAACATTTGAATTATAATACATGTCATTAGTGCATGCTTCATTTCTTATAAGCTCCCCTTTATTAACTAGAACACATTAACCAAAACAAAATAATTAATTTAGATTTATTTCAATCGATTGCCATTCTTAACTTAACATACTCAAAATGGTTAACCTAAATAATTATTACCCTTTTACATTCAAATTCACTTACAACCATCATTACAACAATGTTGCCATAGATTTAGATTTAATTAAATAAATTAGATAAATGGGTAAAGTTTTGTAATTATCACTAATGCCAAATATATATGCATTAATTACTACTTATTATTATGAATTCATTTATTAATTTACGAGTTGCCTTTGTCTTCTTATATCCTATTTACTAACAAACTTTCTATTTAGTTATAGTTTATCAATATATATATATATATATATATATATATATATACCTAGGCAAATCAAGTTCTTGTCTTTTCTGTTATTTCAATTAAATCGGGTATGCACAAATAAATTGTTTATTAACTTATTCTTACAAAATTATTTACATGCATTCAGTTACACCTAATTTAATGCATTGATTTTCATTTATAAATTAAAGATTTTTTTTTCCCTTTAAAATCTTTTATTACTAACCATATTCCAACCTCTATAGGACATTGATTTATTAAATTTGGACTTATTATGCATACTTTCAGCAACTCATATATACTTTGCGTCTATTCCCCAAATTTCACATTATATTTTACATAAATTTGCATTGATTACTATTTATTATTATTGCTTTACTGATAAATTAGATATTTGCATTGGTTTTGCTTATGCTAAATTAATTTCCCATAATAAATAAGGTTTCAAAACAATCAATAACATTTCCGTAGCCCAAACCCCGTTTACCAATTATTTTCCTTCAATAATTCATGTTGCTATAAATACGTATATTTACACTTTATAGTATTCTAATATACCTATTCCAACACCCTTAACCCTTATCTTTACGTTCACCCACTTGTAACATAAATTTTTATTTTCAAATTTATTCCCATTTACGGTTAATCAATGTTATTTTACACTAACCAATTTTAATATTCACCTTTAATTTCACATCTTCAAAGTATATCTAGGAAAAATCTTTCCACCACTTAATTTACTGAATCTTATGCAGTCTTACTATAAATAGGTTTTAAATTACCATTACTGTACATTCAATTACTATCCAAAGTATTATTCATAAATCAATTCGATATATACGTTTGTTTCCTTCTATTTGATTTATACCTAGTATACATTTTCCTAAATCCTGTTTCATTACCTTCATTAAATGGTTATCGCATTGAGATCAAATTTATTAGCTTATATCGCATTATTACCATTAATCAAAATTGGCTTACAAATTTTTTTTTTTCAATACTCTAAATAAATAACATATTATTCCATAATTACTCTTGTTTTCACATATTCCAATCAAAAATTAAACCACAATATTTACATTATTTTATTGAATTGGTAATCTCATTTTAAATTGTTAACTTTTAATAAGAACAAATGGCAACACCAAATTCCCAACATTCATTTTATTAAAAATTATGGAAAATATGACAAATTTAGTTAACGAAATTTTCGGGTCGTTACAATATGAATGTTGGTAGGAAGAATTGGTTAAGTTAAAAGGTGAGTGCTCTTATTTACAAATAAATCCATAACTTATTTCAAGTATAATGATTTTAGAAAGGTTTAAATAAATCAAATGATTTGATAAATGAGGCTTAATGATTCCATGTACATTTGAAAAGAAAATGGAATAACTTGAAAAGATTATATCTAAGAAAGATATTTGATTCAAAAGATGAAGCAATTGATTGATGATTGAAATCCACATATGAACTTAACATCTTTATAAAGCGATGATTGGTTTCGAAGGAACCGGAGTCGGATTTGGATGATTCCTATCTGAAAACCACTTCGAACCAATGTATACGTTCGAAAGTGAAGATATGTTAAAGACGATGATTATTGAAGACTGTGGATCTTCATAGCATGAAGACTGCTTGTTGAACATGCTCTGGTTGGCCACTATTATAGAGTTATTTATAGAAGTGGTCTCCTCGTAATGGAGATTTTTTGGATTGCAAGGGCTTCTCGCCTAGTAATGGCCGAGGAAAGTGCCTTCGGTTTCGTTCAGTCCCAGAACAAACTTGTATGGATGCTTGTCTGACATTGTATTCTAAATCACATTTGAGTGGTTTCTATAAACGTATATCAGTTGGTGGCGGAGAAGGTAATTTCTTTTAGCTTAACACCCTTTCCCAAGACATACGAGCTCAGGAAGTTATACTTTTTCAGAAATCAGTCGTGTGACATGGAATGACAATGTGGCATTCAAAGTGAAACTTGTTAAGATCAAAGCGTGGTTTTGTATGAAAAGTGTGGCTTTGAAGAAATTAAGCGTAGCCTCACAAGCCTCACACCCCGGTTATGATGAGATTCTATGTGGTCAGATGTATGCTCGCATTTCAGATAGTAGTGATTTGGGTTATCATATGTTCTGAGCCCTAGGTACCAGATACGTCTGGGCCTCAAGGCATTTATTGCCTCATATTGATAAAGTGGTTAGCTTGAGAAAAGCAGGGAACTACCGCTTATCATTTGTAGTGTAGCAAGTATAGTTTCCAAGTGACTAGTTTGAGAAAAGCGATTAAGGCACCGTGGGAACTATGTTTATTATGCGTGGATCGGAGAAAAGGTCACTAGTTCCCTATCATGCTGGAAATCCAAACCCAATATGATATTTACGGTTTTGATTATATTCCCAAAATAGCTGTAATGACTTGCAAACATTTCAGCTACCCCTTTTGGTATCATATATTCTGTTGGTATATTCCATTGACCCAGTCCGGATATATTACCTTAGACTTACTCCAGATATTGACATCTTATTTGAATAAGTTTATTTGAAAAGTGTTTCCAAAAGAATGTCATAAGAAATATTATCAAACGTTCTGATATATAAAAGTGTTTTGGTTATCATAAGGTAAAAACCCGTCCGTGTTTATGTGTGGGCGTGGTCTTATGAGATACCTTTCTTTTCAAAGGTTTTGATAACATAGTCATTTTAAAGTTCGAGTATCTCACGCTGGTTTATCAAGCCTAATTCGGCTATTTTTAACACTCGGGTCAGATTCGAGTTGTTTCAGGTTCGGCTAGAGTTTCCAGAGGAGAGCTGGAGATCTTCACCATCGTATGGACGTATTCTGTTATCCGCTGTGCTTAGTGCATTTTGTTTGTTTTTGTCAGCAATTGTAAGGACAGATGTTTATAACCGTTCAAGCTGAATTTAGGTTAGACTCTGATATTGTATTTGAAATTTTTCGCTGTAAAGAATATTATTGAAATAATATATGTTATTCCATTCGTGTGAGATTCTGTTTTGTCTTTATTTTCTTTTTCTACCCTTAATGATCCGCTTATTCGTGCAATTTGAGTTGGACATGTGTGGTTTATTGTCGATTCAAAGGGTACGGAAAAACGGATTGTTATATTTGGTATCAGAACTGATGGTTAAGCGAGAACCTTGGCTTTTGTTGGGTAAAGACTCATCAGAGATAGGGTTAGTAATACCCTAGGATGAGTAACTCATTAGAGATAGGGTTAGTAAATCCTAGAATGAGTTTGAGTGTATTATATATGAGCGCGTATTTGTTAGTGACTAATAAAAATGGTTTGTGTTGATTTAACTATTGAGTGATTTATGGATTCTGATCGATGCGTCTGATCACCGTTATCGATGAGGGTTCCTAAACACTTGAAAAAGACGAACCGACACACTAATTTTGAAAAAAAGGTAAATGAAATAATTTTACCTAGGATTATATTTTGAATATAAAGTATATATTTTGAAAAGTTGTGCAGATAGAAATTGGGACTAGTGAAATTTAAATATGAGCATCTTGTGATTAGAATTTCACAGTTTGACTATAGGATGTTTCATAAAGATTATCGATAAGTAAGAAATCTAATAAGGAAATTAAAATCTTTAATTTATTCGAAATAATAAATTAAGAAATGATAATGTTAAGTTACTATCATAAAGTGATCAATTGTTTGATTTAAAAGTTTAAGTACAAATACCTTGTGAATTAAGTTTCACGATTTGATTATAAGGTATTTAATAATAAGATTTGTTTAAGGAATAAACATATAAGATGAAAATGTATTTAAATAATAGAAAATGATTTTGTAAAAGTTATATATAAAAGGAATGAGAATTTAAGTTCGATTAAAACAATTGTGGTAATTAAAATGAAGTTAATTAATATAAGATAAAATGAATTTATAAGATAGGTTTAACAAAGTAATCTCTAAAGGATTTTGAAAATGGTACTATTTCAAATATAAAAAGGTATTTTATGATAACTAATTCGACTGGCTCGAAAATAAACTAAAAATGGGCAAGGGTTGTGTTCGGATGGTAAGCACTTCTCTTAAGTATTACTCTTCTTGTTAAGAGAATATATGATACTATTGGTAGTACCCAGTTCCTTGGATTGTTCTGCAATTGCTTAATGTATATAATTTTCTTAAGTAAAGGGATAATGTGAATCATTAACTGATAAATTGAGTAGTAATCTTTATACAAGTATTTAAACTAAAGATAAATTAGGAATCACTAATTGATAAGACAAAGCGGGATTTCCGACGATTTTGGACAGTCGAAAATTTCTGAATCATACCTAACTCGGAGCTAAGAAATTTATGAAAACTAAAATATTGTGAAATATTCTGAGTAAATGAAATTGGATAAGTATAATTTATAAATGTGATTATGAACAAAAAAGGAAATTATAACCTAGAAATTGTTTTATTAATGAATTCTAGCATTAATTAAGAATGTGGACTAAAGTCTTTAAAATGTGATTGATTTGCATAAGTTAAGATGTAATAAACTTTAGTAATAGTTTTACGAAATGACTCGTAAATAATATTAGTGTTAAAGGAAATATACCGAGTTAAAAGATTGTAGGAAAGTTTTTTTTCAGATAAATAATCTTTTGAGTGAAAAATGGTTTCTTTAGAATAGTTTCCCTTATTAAAAATATTTGAAAATAAATAATAAAAGGGGATTATATAAAGAAGCACCTTTATAAAGTATTTGACTTAAGATAAAGTTTTTATGAAAGTTTTTGAAGTTAATAAATACATATGTATATGTAGATTATTTCGTCACATAAATGATGATCTAATATTCGAGTTTGGAACTTTGATGTGTTTACACCGATTTGAAAAAGAATTTATCACTCGATTCTTAAAGACGAACATTGATTAGGGTTTATGGTTGGGTACTTGAGTTTTCTATTATAGTTGAGAGCTATGCAAAGAAATCAAAGGTTTCTGAGTAAAGAGCCTGATTAAAGTCCGCACTAGAGGATCGGGGGATCGATACTAGTTCGGAATTAAAGTTGTGTATTCGAATAGGAGATCGAATAAGATATTTCATATGGATAATTTGTGTATATTATATGGAATTAAATTTAAAGATTAATGTTTTAGGTAAACTTTTGTTTGGGTAATTTCGAGGACGAAGTTCTTTTAAGTAGGGGAGAATGTAACGACCCATAATTTTCCTACTTCAAAAATGAGAGATTTCCTTTGTTTTAAATTTAAAAAGGTTTAAAACTTAAATAAATAAGTTATATATAATAGATAATAATAGAGAAATTATTTATTCTTGTAGTTGATAATGTAAATTTGGATTTTTACAACAAACGTTAAGTTTTGCTAAAAAGAAATAAATGCTTAAATAAATAGGTTTAAATGTTTATTTAAAAAGATAAATATCATTGAAAACATCTAATAAAGATAATAAAAGAATATTAAAATATTTAAGGGTATGTTAATAATCGTTTTACAAAAATAACCAATTTTTGTCGCATTTTGTCAGTTTTACATACACCGTAAAATTAGAGATTTTGATATTATTTAAATATAATTTTAATATATAAAGAGACATGTTTTAATTTATATAAAGAAGTAAAAAGTTTATTTTTAAATTTGGTTTACATAAATAAATAGTTTAACTAAAACGTCAAAATATGACCGTAAAACATTTTGTCGAAAAACGACGTTTTGTCGATTAAAAGTTATCGCAACGTCGCCACACCTTTATTTTCTTATATAGGAACATATATTCAAATAGTATAAGTATTAATTAATTTACTAATCAAGTTTACTTTTACTAAACAAGGTTAGAAACTTCTAGAAAACAATTAAGAAAAAGTAAGCACAAAAAGACAAAACAAGTACAAAAGTCACAAAGTAAAACATCAAATCAAAGAAACATAATTATTACTTATTTTACTTAATATCTAAGTGAAAATGACATAAAGTAATGATTTGAAATGTGATGTTTAGTGTTGAAAAAAAAATAAGATTAATTTTTAAGTAAGTAAGGTTATTTTGGTAATTTGGTAAAGGGACATTTTGATAATTTACCACTTCATTTCTTTTTCTATAAATAAAACCACCATTCTTCCACTTTCTTTTACACATTTTCCTACCTTATTCTTCTTCCTTTTCCAAGCTTTTCTCTAACTCTTTAATGGCTTCTTCTTCTCTTCCAAAATGCTTACTAACTTTTTCAAAACCATATCAAATCAACTCCAAACACCATCAAACATTGCCAAAGAGCTTAGAATACCATTAGAACATGGTTTAGCATCTAAGAAGTGAAGAAATGATGGAGGAAGGCAAGGAATAAGGCATGGCCGAACCTATGAGGAAGAGGAGCAAGTTGTGAAGCTTTGGAGCGAGAAAAAGAGAAGGAAGTGCTGCCGGAATCAAAAGGAAAGTCTACGGAAAAGATTTCGTGAAGATAATAAGATTTAAGAGAAGTTTTGTTGAATATGAATATTGGTAGGAAGAATTGGTTAAGTTAAAAGGTGAGTACTCTTATTTACAAATAAATCCATAACTTATTTCAAGTATAATGGTTTGAAATTTTAAATACGTTGAATGAATGTTTGATAACTTTGTTGCAAATTGATTGATTGTTGGTTGATAACTTGTTTGATAAATGATAGGAGAAATGATTAGTAAATTAACCGTAGTTAATTAAATGAGAATTAAATCCATACAAATATGTGTGTGAAAGTTATTTAGCCTCTTAATGATTTTAAATGAGTTTAAAATGATTTAGAAATATTTAATAAACAATTAAAAGTGTTTTTAAGAAATTTGAAAAGAAATTGAAAAACAAGTCAAAACTATGCGCGTCGCATAACGGTAGTTCGCGATTTCGCGCCGTAAACGTTAAATAAGTGTACAAAGTGAAATATAGCTAGGAATTATTCGACATAAGAATTTTCCGTTCTATTATATCCATAGTTTTCCAACGAAGAAAGAAAATCTAGATTTCTTCAAGTAGATTTTGAAATATGTCCAAAATAATTTTTTAAAAACATCGCGGTTTTGCAGTTCGAAATCCAAAATGGGATTTCTTTATAAATGATATTTTTAAATGATTAAAAATATGAAATATATTTAATAAATCTATTAAATTGGTTTAAAAGAGATTTGGAATGGAATATATGAATTTTCAAATTTTAAAAAGTTGTTTAAATCAAATAAGCTTATGCAGCACTCTGTGCAGCACTTTTATGCTGCAAATTCTATAACGTTTTGAAATGTAGTTTTAAACTTAACATTTCTTTCCTCAATCTTTTGTGAATGATTTTAAAGGAATAATTAAGTAATGTAAGGATGATTTGGAAGTCTTAATAAGATTTTGAATAAATTATTAAGATGAATTGTTTATACCACTTAAACAAAAGTGAAGAATATTGAATGTAATAACAAACTAAGTATGTGGAAACGACTAGTACATTTGTCCTGCCTGTGAGATCTGGAAAGGTAAACAAGGTGTTTAACTAAGATTAGGGAAAGAGCAACCAGTGCCCTGAACTTACCTGGCCTATGTTTTCCCCTCTTAAGCGAGGGGTGGAACAGATCGAAAGGAAAGCCTGGATGCTCTAAAAAGATCATTTTTAAGTTTTTCCAAGATAAAAAAAAGAAACTAATTTTTGAAATAAAATATATTAAAGACAATGATCGTTAAAAGACAAAGATATTCATAACGTTGGATAACTTGCCATTAGTCCCTGGAGGTGAAACTTGTCATTAGTCCCTGGCGGTGAAACTTGTCATTAGTCCCTGGAGGTGAAATTTACCATATCTAAGATGGCAGTAGTGCTCTATTATGAAAACCTTCGATTTGTAAGAATATGATTTGTAGTTAAGAAAGAAATCTTTGATTTAGATTTAATGAATGATTTGAGAATATTTTCCCTAAGTTACAAGTATAACTTGAATATAAGAAAATCTTTGATTGAGATTTAAAAGAATGATTTGGAAAGGTTTTCCTAAGTAAAAGAGAAAATGATTTGGAATTATTCCAGGATTTTAGAAAGGTTTAAATAAATCAAATGATGTGATAAATGAGGCTTAACGATTCCATATACATTTGAAAAGAAAATGGAATAACTTGAAAAGATTATATCTAAGAAAGATATTTGATTTAAAAGATAAAGCAATTGATTGATGATTGATATCCACATATGAAATTAACATCTTTATAAAGCGATGATTGGTTTCGAAGGAACCGGAGTCGAATTTCGATGATTCCTATCTGAAAACCACTTCGAACAAATGTATATGTTCGAAAGTGAAGATATGTTGAAGATGATGATTATTGAAGACTGTGGATCTTCATAGCATGAAGACCGCTTGTTGAACTTGCTCTGGTTGGCCACCATTATAGAGTTATTTATAGCAGTGGTCTCCTCATGATGGAGATATTTTGGATTGCAAGGGCTTCTCGCCTAGTAATGGACGAGAAAAGTGCCTTCGGTTTCGTTCAGTCCTAAAACGAACTTGTATGGATGTTTGTCTGACATTGTATTCTAAATCACATTTGAGTGGTTTAAACAAATATCTGTTGGTAGCAGAGAAGGCAACTTCTTTTAGCTTAACACCCTTTCCCGAGACATACGAGCTCAGGAATTATACTTTTCTAGAAATCAGTCGTGTGACGTGGAATGACAATGTGGCATTCAAAGTGAAACTTGTTAAGATCAAAGCGTGGTTTTGTATGAAAAGCTATGCAAGGAAATCAAAGGTTTCTGAGTAAAGAGCCTGATTAAAGTCCGCACTAGAGGATCGGGGGATCGATACTAGTTCGGAATTAAAGTTGTGTATTCGAATAGGAGATCGAATAAGATATTTCATATGGATAATTTGTGCATATTATATGGAATTTAATTTAAAGATTAATATTTTAGGTATACTTTTGTTTGGGTAATTTCGAGGACGAAGTTCTTTTAAGTAGGGGAGAATGTAACGACCCATAATTTCCCTACTTCAAAAATGAGAGATTTCCTTTGTTTTAAATTTAGAAAGGTTTAAAACTTAAATAAATAAGTTATATATAATAGATAATAATAGAGAAATTATTTATTCTTGTAGTTGATAATGTAAATTTGGATTTTTACAACAAACGTTAAGTTTTGCTAAAAAGAAATAAATGCTTAAATAAATAGGTTTAAATGTTTATTTAAAAAGATAAATATCATTGAAAACATCTAATAAAGATAATAAAAGAATATTAAAATATTTAAGAGTATGTTAATAATCGTTTTACAAAAATAACCAATTTTTGTCGCATTTTGTCAGTTTTACATACACCGTAAAATTAGAGATTTTGATATTATTTAAATATGATTTTAATATATAAAGAGACATGTTTTAATTTAAATAAAGAAGTAAAAAGTTCATTTTTAAATTTGGTTTACATGAATAAAAAGTTTAACTAAAACGTCAAAATATGACCGTAAAACATTTTGTCGCAAAACGACTTTTGTCGATTGAAAGTTGTCGCAACATCGCCGCACCTTTATCTTCTTATATAGAAACAAATATTCAAATAGTATAAGTATTAAATAATTTACTAATCAAGTTTACTTTTACTAAACAAAGTTAGAAACTTCTAGAAAACAATTAAGAAAAAGTAAGCACAAAAAGACAAAACAAGTACAAAAGTCAAAAGTAAAACATCAAATCAAAAAAACATAATTATTACTTACTTTACTTAATATCTAAGTGAAAATGACATAGTAATGATTTGAAATGTGATGTTAAGTTTTGAAAAAAAATAAGATTAATTTTTAAGTATGAAAGGTTATTTTGGTAATTTGGTAAAGGGACATTTTGATAATTTACCACTTAATTTCTTTTTCCATAAATAAGACCACCATTCTTCCACTTTCTTTTACACCTTTTCCTATCTTCTTCTTCCTTTTCCAAGCTTTTCTCTACCTCTTTAATGGCTTCTTCTTCTCTTTCAAAATGCTTACTAACTTTTTCAAAACCATATCAAATCAACTCCAAACACCACCAAACTTTGCCAAAGAGTTTAGAATACTATTAGAACATGGTTTAGCATCTAGAAAGTAAAGAAATGATGGAGAAAGGAAAGGATTAAGGCATGGCCGAACCTATAAGGAAGAGGAGCAAGTTGTGAAGCTTTGGAGCGAGAAAAAGAGAAGGAAGTGCTGCCGGAATCAAAAGAAAAGTCTACGGAAAAAAATTGGTGAAGATAATAGGATTTAAGACAGGTGTTGTTGCATATGAATGTTAGTAGGAAGAATTGGTTAAGTTAAAAGATGAGTACTCTTATTTACAAATAAATCCATAACTTAGAAAGGTTTAAATATGTTGAATGAATATTTGATAACTTGGATGCAAATTGGTTGATTATTGGTTGATAACTTGTTTGATAAATGACAAGAGAAATGATTAGTAATTAACCGTAGTTAATTAAATGAAAATTTAATCCATATAAATATGTGTGTGGAAGTTATTTAGCCTCTTAATGATTTTAAATGAGTTTAAAATGATTTAGAAACGTTTAATAAACATTTAAAAGTGTTTTCAAGAAATTTGAAAAAAAATTGAAAATCTTTGGAATAAAATCCAGTTGGAAAAGGAAATCCAATAAGAGATAAGCTGCCAAGTCAAAACTATGCGCGTCGCGTAATGGTAGTTCGCAATTTCGCGCCGTAAAAGTTAAATAAGTGTACAAAATGAAATATAGCTCGGAATTATTCGAGATAAGAATTTTACGGTCTATTATATCCATAGTTTTCCAACGAAGAAAGAAAATCAAGATTTCATCGAGCAGATTTTGAAATATGTCCAAAACAATTTTCTAAAAACATCGCGGTTTTGCAGTTCGAAATCCAAAATGGGATTTCTTTATAAATGATATTTTTAAATGATTAAAAATATGAAATAAATTTGATAAATCTATTCAATTGGTTTAAAAGAGATTTGGAATGGAAAATATGAATTTTAAAATTTTAAAAAGTTGTTTAAATCAAATAAGCTTATGTAGCACTTTCTGCAGCACTTTTATGCTGCAAATTCTATAGCGTTTTGAAATGCAGTTTTAAACTTAACAATTCTTTCCTAAATCTTTTGTGAGTGATTTCAAAGGAATAATTAAGTAATGTAAGGATGATTTGGAAGTTTTAATAAGAGTTTGAATAAATTGTTAAGATGAATTGTTTATACCACTTAAACAAAAAGTGAAGAACAATGAATGTAATAACAAACTGAGTATGCAGAAACGACTAGTACATTTGTCCCGCCTGTGTGATCTGGGAAGGTAAACAAGGTATTTAACTAAGGTTAGGGATAGAGAAACCAGTGCCCTGAACTTACCTAGCCTATGTTTTCCCTTCTTAGGCGAGGGGTAGAACAGATCGAAAGGAAAGCCCAGATGCTCTAAAAAGATCAATTTTAAGTTTTACCAGGATAAAAGAAAAGAAACTAATTTTTGAGATAAAATATATTGAAGATAATGGTCGTTAAAAGATAAAGATATTCATAACGTAGGATAACTTGCAATTAGTCCCTGGAGGTGAAACTTGTCATTAGTCCCTGGAGGTGCAACTTGCCATTAGTCCCTGGAGGTGAAATTTACCATATGAAAGATGGCAGTAGTGCTCTATTATGAAAATCTTCGATTCGCAAGAATATGATTTGAAGTTAAGAAAGAAATCTTTGATTTAGATTTAATGAATTAGAAGAGAATATTTTCCCTAAGTTAAAAGTATAACTTGAATATAAGAAAATCTTCGATTGAGATTTAAAAGAATGATTTGGAAAGGTTTTCCTAGGTAAAAGAGAAAATGATTTGGAATTATTCCAGGATTTTAGAAAGGTTTAAATAAATCAAATGATTTGATAAATGAGGCTTAATGATTCCATATACATTTGAAAAGAAAATGGAATAACTTGAAAAGATTATATCTAAGAAAGATATTTGATTTAAAAGATGAAGCAATTGATTGATGATTGATATCCACATATGAACTTAACATGTTTTCAAAGCGATGATTGGTTTCGAAGGAACTGGAGTCGGATTTGGATGATTCCTATCCGAAAACCACTTCGAACAAATGTATATGTTCAAAAGTGAAGATATGTTTAAGATGATGATTATTGAAGACAGTGGATCTTCATAGCGTGAAGACTGCTTGTTGAACATGCTCTGGTTGGCCACCATTATAGAGTTATTTATAGCAGTGATCTCCTCGTGATGGAGATTTTTTGGATTGCAAGGGCTTCTCGCCTAGTAATGGCTGAGGAAAGTGCCTTCGGTTTCGTTCAGCCCTAGAACGAACTTGTATGGATGTTTGTCTGACATTGTATTCTAAATCACATTTGAGTGGTTTCTATAAACATATATCAGTTGGTGGTGGAGAAGGAGACTTGTTTTAGCTTAACACCCTTTCCCGACACATACGAGCTTACGAAGTTATACTTTTCTAGAAATCAGTCATGTGACGTGGAATGACAATGTGGCATTCAAAGTGGAACTTGTTAAGATCAAAGCGTGGTTTTGTATGAAAAGCGTGGCTATGAAGATATTAAGCGTAGCCTCACGAGCCTCACACCCTGGTTATGGTGGGATTCTATGTGGTCAGATGTATGCTCCCATTTCAGATAGTAGTGATTTGGGTTATCAGATGTTCTGAGCCCTAGGTACTAGATACGTCAGGGCTTCAAGGCATTTATTGCCTCATGTGGATAAAGTGGTTAGATTGAGAAAAGCAGGGAACTACCGGTTATCATTTGTAGTGTAGAAACTATAGTTTCCAAGTGACTAGTTTGAGAAAAGCGATTAAGGCACCGTGGGAACTATGTTTGTTATGCGTGGATCGGAGAAAATGTCACTAGTTTCCTATCATGCTGGAAATCCAAACCCAATACGATATTTACGGTTTTGATTGTATTCCCAAATAGCTGTAATGAGTTGCAAACATTTCAGCTACCCCTTTTGGTATCGTATATTCCGTTGGTATATTCCTGTGACCTAGTCCGGATATATTACCTTAGACTTAGTCCAGATATTGCTATCTTATTTGAATAAGTTTATTTGAAAAGTGTTTTAAAAAGAATGTCATTAGAAATAAGATCAAACGTTCTGATATATAAAAGTGTTTTTGTTATCATACGGTAGAAACCAGTCCGTGTTTATGTGTGGGCGTGGTCTTATGAGATACCTTTCTTTTCATAGGTTTTAATAACATAGTCATTTTAAAGTTCGAGTATCTCACGCTGGTTTATCAAGCCTGATTCGGGTATTTTTAATACTCGGATCAGATCCGAGTAGTTTCAGGTTCGGCTAGATTTTCCAGAGGAGATATGGAGATCTTCACCATCGTATGGACGTATTCTATTATCCGCTATGCTTAGTGCATTTTATTTGTTGTTTGTCAGCAATTGTAAGGACGGATGTTTATAACTGTCCTAGCTGAATTTAGGTTAGACTCTGATATTGTATTTAAAAAATTTCGCTGTAAAGATTATTATTGAAATAATATATGTTATTCCTTTCATGTGAGATTCTGTTCTGTCTTTATTTTCTTTTTCTACCCTTAATGATCCGCTTATTCGTGCAATTTGAGTTGGACATGTGTGGTTTATTGTCGATTCAAAGGGTACGGAAAAATGGATTCTTACATTTATATAAGTACATGTTCCCCTCTCTCTTAAACCGCTCTTCTATATCTTACTAAGGTTCATATGCAGATTTACGAGAAAGAAGATATGGAAGCGGGAAACGGAAGAGGAAATCTAGGTGGAGTAAGCACCACAACCAATAGAAATGCTCGACCTAATACCCTGAGGAACCTAGGTCAACAGCCTAATTCTAATCCAAATGTTAAAGCTAATGTAGGTGCTGGAAATAAGCAAGTAGATTTAGAGAATGTTATATCAGTTGTTGGCCAATCTTTTGCATGCTGAGTTACTAGTAATGTTGAAGGAGCTAATCCTATGACTCCAATTGAGAACAACTATGCTAAGCCAAGCAGAGACTACACCAGTTTGGGTGGAAAGCCGTTTGTTGGAAAGGAGGATGCTTTTGAAGTTAAGAATTGGCTACTGAGTTGTGAAAGGATATGTATTGATTTAGGCTTGGATGATGGGCAAAAGAGAAGGCTAGCCTCTAGACCATTGCAAGGGACAGCGCTTCGCTAGTGGAATAATGCTACTACTGGAGTTTCGAAAGAAGAGCTGACATGGGCTGATTTCAGGAGAACGTTTGAGTAGAGGTTTATATTTGAAATTGATAAGTCAGCATTGAAGAGAAATTTTATGGATTTGGTGCAGGGTGAGATATCAGTGATCGAGTATGCTGCTAAGTTTGATGAGTTGTCTCGATATGGATATGCTTTAGTTGACACTGATGTTAGGAGGGATGAAAGGTTCATTCGAGGATTGGGTCTTGAGCTTGCTAGGATGACTATGACCATAACCAAGATCCTTCTAAAGTAGTGGTGGAGATGGCCATTCTCCATGAGGAGATGCTTGATATTTCAGCTAGAGAGAAGCCAGTTGAATCCCAGGTTCCTCAGGGAAAGAAGAGAAAATTCTTTAAGAAGAAGGGAGCCCAGAAAGGGGAGGCTGCAAAGAAGGCAAGGCTGATTTCGTGTGTTATAAATGTGATAAGAAGGGGCATTATGCTAATGAGTGTCGGTCAGGCAAGGGAAAGAAGGCTGCAAACAAGAAGAATGTAGTGCTTTAACTGTGACAAGTGGGGACTACAGGAACCAGTGTCTAGAGCCAAGTAGGTCAAACAAGGGAAAAGTTTTTTTTGTTGGATCATCAGCTAAGCCCACTGCAGCTGATAAAGGAAAGAATGTGATGGAATGTACATTTTTGATTTAGAGTAAACCAGTTAGGATACTTTTTGATACCAGTGCGCCACATTCGTTTATATCCCAATGATTAGTTGATAGGTTATGCTTAGAACCCACATACCTCGTTACTTCCTTAAAGGTTGCGAATTCAATAGGATGGTATAAAACTCTAGGGATAAGAGGTGACTAATTAGCACTTGATTTTTTAGGTCATAAGTTTGCATGTAGTTTGCACGTTTACAATTTCGTAGATTCTGAAATCATTTTTGGAATCGACCGGTTGAGAAGGTATGAGGCTAGGATATTCTACCAGAATGGGGAGATATCTTCAATACACCCAAATAGTTATAACCGAATTAAATTCCTAATAGAGAATTATGACTGGAGTTGTTGTGCTATGTAAAGTGCAATGGAAGTGGGTGAAGAGCTAAGTCAGGTTCGAATTCCAAGAGAGTTTGCAGATGTGTTTGAGCCAGTCACAAGGCTACCACCGAAACGAGCTGTTGAATTTTGGATAGACCTTGTGCTAGAAGATGAACCTATAAGTAGATCACCTAGCAGGATGACACCAATAGAGATGAAGGAACAAAAGGTGTAGCTAGTGGATCTAGAAGGAAGGAATTTTATTAGACCAAGAAGTTTGTCTTGGGAAGCAACCGCGGTATTTGTGAAGAAAGCAAATGGGTCGTTGAGGATGTGTATCGACTGTTGTAAGATGAAATAAAGGACGATAAAGAATAAGTATGCTTTTCCGAAAATTGACTACATTTAGGACAATTTGTGGTTCGTATTAGTGGTTAATGATGTCATTTGGGTTGACAAGTGCACCTGCTTTCTTTATGAATTTGATGAACCGAGTCTTCCGAGAGTATTTGGATAGATTCGTGTTGGTGTTTGTAGATGACATTTTGGTATACTCTAAGGAGGAGAAAGAACATGAAGATTATTTTAGAGTTGTTCTAGAGACGTTAAGGCAGTATCAGCTAAAGGAAAAGTTTTTCAAGTGTCATTTTTGAAAGAAAGAAGTTAAGTTTCTTAGTCATGTGGTTTCAGAGAAGGATTATCAGTCGATCCAGTAGGATCAAAGCGGTGAACAATTGGAAGAGACCAGAGATAGTGACTGAGATCAGAAGTTTTCTTAGACTTGCTAGCTATTACCGGAGATTCATTTAGGATTTCTCGTAGATAGAAGCTCCTTTAACTAAGCTTTCCAGAAAGGAAGTGAAGTTTATTTGGTCCGTAAAATGTGAGGAAGCATTCCTTAAGTTAAAGAATTTGTTGGCCAATGCTCCAGTGTTAGTAGTTACAGATGGTAACAAAGTGTTGGTAGTACACACTGATGCATGTGGGACTGGATTGGAAGCAGTGTCGATGCAGAAGGGTAAAGTCGTTACTTATGCATCTAGGCAGCCTAGATCGCAAGAAGTAAGATATCCTACTGATGATTTAGAGTTGGCCGCAGTGATTATTTCCCTGAAGATTTGGAGGCATTATCTTTTGAGGGGAGATTTGAGTTATATATCAATCATAAGTCTTTAAGATGTCTATTCTCTCAGAAGGAGTTGAATGATTTCGGTATAGATTATACCCTAGGTAAAGGTAATAAAGTAGCAGATGCTCTTAGCAGAGGACATCAGAATGTGATGTTGGCTATGTTGGCAGAAGGGAAAGAACTAGAAGCTTTGGCCAATTGTGATGTGCCGTTAAGACTGACTGCCAGTTCTAGTCAGAGTACTGCCATGATGTCCTATTTAGAAGTTCGATTGGTGATGATCGAGAGAATTGAAGGAGAATCCATTATTAGCTGAAAGAATCAGAAGGTTTGAAGTTAGAACCGAAGTCGTTGATTTGAAAAAAAAATTGTCTTGACCAGAGAGGATGATTGAGGAAGAAGGGACAGTTATGTGTTCCAGATATGGAGAACATGAGAAGAGAAGTTCTTGAGGTATGTCACTTATCCAAGTTTACGATTCATCCAGGAGGGACCAAGATCTATCAAGATATGAATAGGAGCTTCTATTAGGAAGGCATGAAGAGGGATATTGACTTGTGGGTTAGGCAATGTGTAAACTGTCAGCAAGTGAAAGTTGTTAAGAAGATTTCTTGTTAACATCCCCAATGTTTTCATAAGATAACTCAATTTGAACATGATAGTTTTGATGGGAGGATTCTCGCTTTCGAAAGCATACCTTTCGAATAGAATGACTAAGTCAAAAGGACTTGAGGAAACAACTCTAGTTTTTGACTACATCATCCTAGTTAAAAAGAATAACAAATTGTCAAACCCTTCGACATTGTCGAAAGCAGTGACGAGGCTATTCCAACCTTTTGACCAGGTTGGAATAGTCAAATTGCCTCTAGCGGTTAATCATAATATATGGCTTCCTAAATCATTGTATATGTCTCATCCCTCCAGCGAATTGAAAACAATCGATCATCAACGTCTTCTACCCCCTTTCGATCACGTCAAAACGTGACATTTATAACCTTTCGACTTCGTCGAAAGGGGATGATTATTCTTACAGTTTGCCTCAATTGTTCTCAACCCCTCAGAGTCAGTGTTTCCACCACTAAACCTTTTGAAAGGATTCTGATGTCCAAATGAATAGATTCCCTTTGAATGAATTCCATCATGATTGATTGTTAGGCCATATAAACCAGAATTCCTTTTCGAAAGTACCCCTTTCGACTAGGTCGAAAAGTGTTCCACCTTTCGAAGTAGTCCCAATTTAATAGTCTATAATCCACTCTATTTTTCCTTATATAAACTCAATTTAAGCATTACCATAACTCTGCATTCAACAAAGTCAATACCCCATCGCCACTTTTGTTTTCAATACTGAGAATAGGTTTCAATGATGATGTGTTTTGACTGTAAATGCTTAAGTCGATCTTGCATATAGCATATACCAAAAGAGATTATGAGAATAGGTTAGAATCATATGCAATTGATCATTAGTCAAGCTAATGATCTTAATAATCTTCCTTGTCGCCAATATACATTATGAACAAGCTATCTCCATTTTTATTTATTATTCGAAATGAGTTACAAGAATTTGAGGTCTCTCCCCAATTTGATTTAGGGTTTCCTCAAATAACAATTATTGCTAAGAGAGTAGTGTAAAGAAAATGAGTTCAATATTCCAGAAACCGGTCCTTAAAACTGGACCCCTTGGGTCTTATTTATAGATGCAGGTCAGCCACTATGTAACATCCCGCCTTTTTGTACGTTTTAAATCAGCGATAAACCACACACGTCAGACTCAAACCATATAGAAGGACAGATTGTTATTGGGATTAATAATAAAAAGCAGGGAAAGGAAAAAATAGAATCTTGCAGCGGAATGACAAAATATAATAATCAAAAAGCAGTTCATGAAGCTTTTTACAAAATATTTGATTATACTTTTACAATATAGAATCACAGTTACACATAACAGAGAATAATAAATAAAAACGCAGCGGAACAATATAAATGTAGTGGAATGATGTAATAAATAATAGTAATAATACAATCTTCTTCTTCGTCCTCCAGAAATAGAGTCTTCGAATCCTGAAATGCTCAGACTGACCCGAGCGAATTGAAAAGACAAAAGACTCGAGTTAGAACTAAAAGATCTTATGTAAGTTAAATCAATGTAAGTAATATGAGTGGAATGGCATCAGAGATGTTACGGGGTTTGACTTATCCTATCCAGTGTCTAACATGAGTGCAGTAACTTAAGATATGCTCGGGATTTACATATCCTAAGGATCCGTTAAACTATTTACTATGTGATAATATTTCGCTATTATAATAATATCTATAGTAAAATAAACTTACTTTTAAATAGCGTTAGGGAGTTATCCAATCTCCCCCTTAACATAATAATAGTCCCAGTAATCCGTCCAGTATCAGCGCATCTCCAGGTCGGGACACTACCCTAAATACTCCACGGGCTATGGAAGAAAACCAAACTCGTACAAGGCGCGCTAGGGTAGGTGACAGGGCACAACTAGGCAATGCCAAGGTGATATACCAACTACACTTCCGGACCGTGGTAACGCGTAGCAGCTACTACCGCCCACCTCGAGCCACACCCCAAAATCAAAAAGGCCCCAATCAATCGAAAAGTAATAGAATGGTATCGAAAGAGTGTGTCCGATAAAAGGTGCTACCTTCATAGCCAGTCGATCGCTCCTGTTTTAGCCATCTTATGCCAACTCACGGGACTTGGGTCCACGCATATACCTCAAAGGAAATACCGTCACCAACCTACTTCATTCTGGAATCTCCGACGTGTACACGGTTGTTAAAGTGGTCTTCGGAGTTGGCAGAGAGTATGACAACTTCTGATCCCGGTTTCTTTAACAACCAAACGTTATTATAACACCGTGGTCATTTCAAAATAATTATACTTCAAAACCAGAATATACTACCCATTTCAGAACCATATAAATACGATATCATTTCCCCTTTTAAAACCAAATCAAAATGATATCATTTTTATTTCAAACATATCCTTATCTAAAACCATAACACTTTCAAAGTTGTAATATTTCGAAACCAAACGCTTGAAATATAACCTTTCAAAACATAAAACTTCGAAGTTCATAACTTTGAAACATAACTACACCACTTAGATGGCTTAAATATTAAATTACTTTATATAATAAAATAGCTTCTTCAATTTCAATAATCAATTCCAAATACAGATTGGAACCCCCAAATAAGCCATTTCAATTTCCATATATTTCAAAGCTTTAAATATTCCACCATTTCAAAAGTATTTTTTGAAAATTCCATAAATATCAAATTCAATTACTATTATTTGATTTGAAATGTTTACACAATAAATCCAATATCATTTAAGTAAAACTTTTCAACTTCAAGTAACTGGATATTCCTTCAATTTATTTAACTTGATATATTCATTTAAATCAACTTGATATTCATTTAACTCACTCTGAACCAAAATCAAGTTATAAAAATCATACCCTTTTAAATCTCAATTTTATTTAAATTTCAAATCAATTTACTCGAGTATAATTCTTAAGTAATTTAATTCAAATTAATTTCATATTTATCTTCCAATCTAATTTTTTAAGTCATTATAAACTCCATATAAAATATAATTTAAACAGATGCTTAACCATATTATATAAAAACAATCAAACTTTATTATTTAACTTATTTATATTTCAAAACAAATATATCCATAGCTAAAGATCAATAATAAAATAACATTTATATAGTATCTAAATCAATATTGATATAAAATCGTATATTTCTTTACAAAACCATAGAAATCACATTAAAATATTTTTATATATAGACCACGGTGTCCGTATATAATTTTCTATCCTATGGTCAAGTGATACGAATATTTATCATTTCAGTCCGTAATCTAAAATATAAAAACGGTTATATATCATTTCAAACCACAATCCCGAATGAAATAAAAATCCATACAACTTGCAGTTTATACCAACATAACATACAACATCCATTCATCCAATATCAATCATCAATCATTTATCACAATCATCATCCAATTAAATCAATAACATCGATATAAATAGATAATAAACAATAGGTATTTACTGGCAGTTTATATTCAATAATAAATTAAATAACAATTTAACTGGCAGTTTATATGCAATAATAAATTAAATAACAATTTAATCCAATAAATTCAATTTAACTAAGATGATGATAAAAAATATGCCAAACAGTCATAAATAAATTTCTAATTACATCAAAAATTAATTTAACACACAAAAGAAATTTTAGAACTTGCGCGTGGGTTAAAACACTCACTTTTGAATTTAAATTGAATTTAAACGCAAAATTTGAATAGTCTCAGAATGCATCCAAACCAGTGCTAAAATGTCCGGGATTTCAATACGATCCTAGAGGAGAAAACCACGTATAATTTCGACCTCGTGTGTGAAAGTTATTGATGTTGGAAGTTTAAACGATAAAAATAAAGAAAAGTAGATTAAATAAATAAACACGCATACCCTAACTTCACATGTCGGCACGAAGTCAACATCTCACAGAACCAAAACATACGCGTACAGAAGAAGCATGATATCCCAGCCACCGATGATCATCCAAACATCATGCATCCTTGTCTCGTCGTTGACTAGATCAGACAGCGCAAAACTCCTCCCCAGGTGCGCCCCTCCGCCTGGTCCATCGCCATGAGCCGCGATGCTTCCTGGCAACCACCGTACGCACGCGTCCGCCCCATCTTCTCGCCCAGTTTCCCATGAATACCTAAACAATCTTGGCCAGCGAACATCCCTACAAGGTCTGCTCGGCGTCCTCTCCCAAACGCCACTTCCCGATCGTCATATCGTCGCGAATCCGCCGTTGGATCAAAACCCTAGCCCATGGACGGCTGAGGTTCAACTTTAATTTCTAGATAAATGATGTATCAAATTGAAAAATGAATTGAAGGTCTGAGATGTTTTCATCGAGAGCTTCGAATCATATAAAATTGGATATTACCTATGGAGTTTGAATTTTTGGCTTTGAATTTTATTTGAAATTGCAATTGGAATTTTTTGTTTTGTCTGCCATTGGAATGAGGAGGAGCAACTAGAATTGTACGTACAGAAATGAGAAATAGAAAGGCCGCTAGGGTTTGTAACGAGGTATATATAGGTAGGTCGGAAATAGAGATGAATGGACACGATTGGTTTGGACTGTTGAACGATAAATGGCTCGAAAAGCCTGTTCTGATTCCGAAACGAAATTGAGTCAATCCATATATCAAAATAGATGGTCTTGAATATTTTAAATGTAATGGAACTGGTTTCATGTCCAAATTCCATCGTATGAAGCAGTTTTGCTAAAATCAAGTTATTGCAAATTAATTTCAATTAATTTCAATTAAATTGATTTTAAGGCGTTTCTAGTCCGTACGATCAAATGACACGTCCGATCGCTACGAAACTTGAAATCCTACTATAATTCACCATTACGGATCCGATGAGACTAGTTTCGTCGAAATCTGAGTCAGTGGCCAAAATGTCTATTTTTACATTGTTTAACTAAATTTAATATTAAATTAATAAATTGCTTCTTCAATTTAAATTCTATAATCAACGCATCTTATAATTTTTGATTTCTTAAAAAATCAAAAAAAAATTAAACAAATTTAGATGTCAAATTAAAGTTGATGAATCCATCAATTACAGTGTTTAATTTCAATTTCATTAGATTCAAAAATTATAAATTAAAATTTCAAAAATCCATTTAATTGATCTTTCATTTTATTATTTAATCTATCATTATCAAATGGATGAAATCAACATTGGTTCGTGATTTAGTACATAATATTCGCAATTTTCAACTTAATTTCCATTAACGTAATATTTAAATATTTAATTTCAACTATTTGTAATTAATCTAATTATTGAATTTTAAATTCCAATAGATTTATAAATCTTGATTTCCTTCCTTTTATGAATAAAGTAAATTTTATTTCCCACTTTAACTAAATTTACAGCAACAAAATATTTAATTTAGATTTATTTCAATTTTTACCAAATTTAAATTAACAGGCTAAATAAATAGGTAACATAAAATATTTGTTACCATTTACTTTCAACCACACTTATAAGTTACTATTCCCAAACAATTGTTACAATTGTTTACATAGCACAAATTTCATTCAATCATCATTAACAATATATTATTTCATTATTAAATTACAAATTTTTATTTCTTCCAATATTAAATAACAAAATTTAATTTAATTAATAATTTAAATTATCGAAAATTTACGGGTCATTACACTCTTTCTGCGCTTTTACTTTCGACAAGGTTGAAAGGACTCCATTTTGTATGCTGCCTCAAACCTTTCGACTTGATCAATAGGTCACAAACCTTTCAACGTTGTCGAAAGGTATTCTCTTGTTGTAACAACCCGTTATTTTGAACCATTCAAATCAGCAATAAAACCACACATGCTTGAATTGAATAGCTCAAAATACCGAATCGTTAGTTTAAATTTGGCAAAACACAGCATAAACAGTAAATAAATGATCACAGATCATATACACAGTAATAAAATGCAGCGGAAGAAAAAAGATAGTAGTTCATGAAGCTACTATATAAATACATCAAAGTTAAACAAGCTACAACTAAAGTCTCAATATGATAAATCAAGCACAGAGCTGGATACAATACTGGAATCAACTGGATAACTGAAATGAAATAGATAACTAGATCTTCAAGCAAAGCTCCAACTCTTAAGGTGATTCTCAAATGATGTATCACTCCGTCTGACCCGAGCGTAAAGCTAAATATAAAACACTCGAGTCAGGACATACATACTTATACAATGTAAACCAACTCAAGTGAACTGTAATATAAGATACAAGTAACTTAAAGGATGCTTGGGACCGCCCATCCTCTAATAATCCGTTAAACTATTTACTATGTAGTAATATTTCGCTATTATAATAAGGTATATAGTAAAATAAACTTACTTTTAAATAGCGTTAAGGGGTTGCCCATATAGCCCTTAACACGTAATAGTCTCAGTGGTCCATTCAGTAACAGTGTACCTCCAGATCAAGAGGCTACTCTAAATACTCCACGGGCTACGGGAGAAAACCAAACTTGTACAAGGCGCGCTAGGGTAGGTGACACGGCACACAAGGCAATGCCAGGATAGATATACCAATTACGCACACGGGTTGGTGGTAATGCGTAGCAGCTACTAATGCCCACCTCGAGCCACACCCCCAGATCAAAAATCAAAAGTGGCCACCAAATAAATCTCAAAGTCGGAATATAATGTCGAAGGGGTGTGTCCGATCAGAGGAAGGACCTCGTTGGTCCGTGATCGCTCCTGTTTTAGTCACCTTACGCCAACTCATGGGAGTTGGGTCCACGTATATACCTCGAAGGAATGCTGCCGCCATCCTACACCGCATACACGGTTGTTAAAGTGGTTTTTAGGGTTGGCAGAGAGTATGACAACTTCCGATCCCTGTCTCTTTAACAACCCAACGTTATTATAACCCATGGATATTTATTTCAAAATCATTTATACTTTAAAACCAAAATATCATATCCATTTCTGAAACCAAAGCAGTGACATCCCATTTAAGTTCCAAAATCAAATCAATATATTACTTAAATAAAACCCAAATGTCAAAACACTGAATATTTCCTTCAACTTATTAAACTTGAAATATTCCTTTAGATCATCTTAAATCAAACCACTTTATAAGGTCATATTCTTAAACTAAAATTTCAATAAGTTCAAATTTATATATTTATATACAATTCTTATTTAAATACAATTTCAAATAAATTCATTTCCAAAGCTAAATCACTTTTAAGTTATAGCAACTCTGAAACCAAACACTTTGAAACATATTTATTTAGACCATTTAAATTCAATGTCAATATCTTCCAAACAAGATTCAGTTAACCATTTAAATTCAATGTCAAATAATATTCACTTCAAAGTTGTAGCATTTATAAGTCTATTCTCTCAATGCGGGTGAATACGTCCCGATTGAATTTGATATGGTCGAGGAAAACGAAGTGATGATCCCTCCCCCTATTGTTATGCAAGCCGGTGTGGATTTTTGGTTTGATTATTAGGTTGGTTTCTTTTTGGAATCTAACCACCGTCTTCTTAATATGTTGTCGGTCTGTTGAAGGGCTTGGAAGCTTCGTGGTAATTTGCAGGTTAAGCTGATCCACTCCATGTATTATCTTAAGTTCTCCTCCCCTGAGGATCGTCAGCTGGTTCTAGAAGCTGAGCCTTTGTTTTTTGATGGTAGGCCTTTTACTGTTACTCCTTGGTCTCCAACGGTGGCATGTGCTCGTGAACAAGTTCTTTCTATTCCTGTTTGGGTTTATTTTTTGCAAATTCCCTCTTCTCTTCAGCCTCTTCTTGGGTTGAATTAGTTAGCCTGTAATATTGGAAAATTGAAATGTTTTGACTCTAATACAGTTGCACGTGATAAAATGATGTATGCAAAGGCTCTTATTGAGATAACCCCCATTAAGCCTCTCCCTTCATCTATTCCTGCTCAGCTTGCGGTCGGGCATGTTGTGGAAGTCCGCGTTCGCTATGGTTGGGTTCCAGATATCTGTTCCTCGTGTCACTCTTTTGGCTACTTGGCTATCGCATGCTTGCGTACTAAAGCCTCCGCGAAAACTCCGAAGATCCCTTTGCCTCGCCCCCCTCGCAGGATTTGGGTTCCCTTGGTTTCTTCTCATGCCTCTCGGATTTCTCCTGCTGTTTCATTATCTGACCAGTGTCCGCCTCCTTTGCCTTTCACTAGGCCTGACTCTTCTCCCATTTCTGTAGTCCCATGTGATGCCTCTGCTGTTCCTTTAGCTGATCTAGACCCCGCCTCGCCGTTGTTGCCTGTTGTTTGGGATTAGTCTGAGGGGTGTTGGGTTGATCCCAAATCTGATATGCGCTTTAACCTCTTGGATGAATCCTACTTTAGATTTGTTTCGGATGATCTTCTGGACCTTAGATGCCTTCATTACAAACCGTCTGGTGATTCCTTAGTTCTCGATTTGGACGGTTTATATGTGAGTTCGAATTCTTTCATGCTAGCTGATTCTTCCTAGGATCGTTTGTTTATCTACTCTTCTGATGCTATGGGTTTTGATCCTTTTCTTGCTAACCTTTTCCGCCCCTTTGCTGGTCTTTGTGGGAATTCTTCGGATAATGGTGACACTTCCTCTTCGGAGGAGTCCTAGATTTTGTGATATTTATAGTTACTGTGGCATAGCTGTCATGTACTTATGCTATATTTTTCTTTTCTTAGTAGTTAAGGTGCTTTTACCTTACTCCTGTGCTTCAACTTTTATTACGTTCGTAATAAGAAGTGGACGGTCCACTATAAAATCGACTGGCCTTGCCAAAAAAATTTCAAATTTTAGCTAATTTAACTTATAAAAATCACATTTCACGATTCAAAAATATTCATTTGGATATCATTTAACTTACGATTTAATAAAATAAAATTTGATCAATAAATATCCAAATTAAACTACAATTCATTAATAAGTCAAAATTTACCCTATTTTACTTAACTTTTATTTTTTACCAAATAAGTTAACACTTTATTTTAAAATATCCATCTCACAAATAAAATATCCTATCACTAAATTTACTTAACTTCCATTTCAAAACTAAATTTCCAATTATCAAGTTAAGTCATTTTAAGTTGCATTTGTACATTTAAATCATAATCATTCATTTTTACAAAAAATAACCATAAATCAAGTATTTTCTCATAGTTAATATAACAGTCCAATCCTATTTATAAATATATTCATCAAGACATCAATTAACTAAGATTCCAAATTAAATAAATTTTATTACTAACTCCAATCGAAACTGCAGTTCATTTTATCTACTCAAAATACATTATTTACTGTACAAACCTTATTTATTTGAATAAATAACCTTTATTAAATTTACTAGGTTAGATTTTAGATTCCAAATTTAATCAAAATTAATTATTAAAATATTGATCATAAATAAAATCTTTAAATTGCAATTTAAAAGGAAATAAAGATTTTTAAATTACAATTTAAACAAATTATCAACTCGTATAATTTTAAATTATAGGAAACCAATAACTCAATATCTCTTTATATTCAAATCTTTAAATCAACTTTTAAATCAAAATTCCACATATTTAAAATTCAAAATACTTAATGATTTTGGAGAACTATTATAAAAGTTTATCTATGGGCCTGTATAAAATTTTCTAACCTAGGTCAAATGATACGGATATGTGTCGTTTTAATCCGTAAATTAAATAGAAAAAAAATCTGGGTTCTATCATTTCAAACCCGCAATCCCAAGTAAAATAAATGCAATAAAAAACACTCGAGCCTATTATTTCGGCCCATGTTTATTTTTCCTTATTCTACAGTCCATTCGGTTATGTATCATTTAAACCCATAGTGATAAGGAACTTGCAGTGTGATAAACAGGAAATAAAATAACTGTATAGCATACAATATCATATCAGATGATGTAACATGTATATAACAACATTAAATATCATATAAACATATCACAGGCAGGTATGAACATAGCATATTAATTTTTACAATTCATTTGTCATCATTTAACAATTGTATAAGTATGTAATGTCTAGAGTGAATAACTCACCTTTTTAAAGCTAGGATTGAAATTCAAACCTAAATCTAAACTCTGCACAACACGAAAAGGAACGACAAAGCATGACTATACTCTTTTGAGTGGATAAAGAGTCGGATCCAAATCTTGTATACAAAAAAATAAAGCAATCAAATATCACAAACATAAGAACATGATTTAATACAGAGAATAGAGATTACAACAATGAATAGATAGGAAATAAAATGATATAACCTTGATAAATTAAAGCAAGGTGATCAATACATGGCCTAGTTTGGTCAAAATTTTGGTGATGTTGTCTTTATGGTGGTCACGGCCTTGGATAGTGGTGGTGGAGATGGTGTAGTGGTCGGCTATAAGGGTGAGGCCGAGCTAGGCATGAAGGAAACAAAAGAAAAACTAAATAGAAAAGAGGAAAAGAAGAAGGAAGCCATAGCTTTCTGCATTTTTTTCTGGAACACAAATCAGATGAGAAGTATTTCTATACATGAATTTGATAAGGAGTGGCGGCTAGGGTTTATAGATAAAAGTGAACGGCCAAGGAAGGATGAGAAGACAAGAAAATTAAAGGAGAAAGAAACTTGTATATATTTTATTCTTAAATGCAAATGAAAGAGAGGAGTTTTGAAATGAGAAATAAATCTTCTTGTAGTGATTTGTGGAATGATTTCTCACGGCTAGGGAAAAGAAATACACGGCTAAGCAAGTAAGAAAGAGGCCATGCAAATGAAAAGGCAAGAAATTAAAACATGTAACCTATGACTCTTTGATTTTCTCCAACCATTTATAAAAAATATAAACAAATAAAAATACAATGAATGATCAAAGTGCAAACTAAAATAAAATAACATAACATAGAAAATAAAAATACAGGAATGAACATAGAAAAATAGAAATTGAAATACCAAAAATAACTACAAACGTTGTGCTATATCTAATTTAAAAATTATAAGTTTAAATTCCCAATATATCCATATATTTGATTTTTCAATCTTGTTATTGAATCAACTATAAACCTTTCCTCTTATGGGTAATATTAACATTGGTTTATACACTAATACATTAATAATTTCCCAATTCATCCAAATTTCAATTTGCATCATATTTAATTTCATTTACCTACAGTAAATCCATTTATTACGGATTGAATTCAATTAATTTATTCCCAATAACTGCCTTGCTTCAATTCAACTCGTTTTATTAAATCTATTATCACTCTATAAACCTAGTTATTATTTGGTTATCTTTCATTACATAAATATATATTCAAATTTTCATCTTTCTTTTGTAATAACTGTTATTTTCAATTATATTAAATTCGCCAAATATATACAATTATTATAATTAAAACCTCAATCAATTTATTCAACTTGGTTTCATTACTTTATTTCATCTTATGAATAGAATATACATTTCCATTTACGTCATTACATTCACACTTTACAGTTACAGTCCTATCTCACATTAATGAACATTAACCTACATTTAAATGTAATTGATTTCCTACTCTGAATTTAGCAGCCTAAATAAAAGTTGACTTGCATAAATGTCATCACTAACTTTATATTACACTCAAGTTTATTATTTCCACTACTTATCAGAATTTCTTATAAAATGTTGAATTCATTTAATTACCATACATTTATTTACTTATATTCAATTTTATCCTAAATGTAACAGTTACAGCTACATTAATAGACCAATTAAACAGTAACTTACGACCGTTACTATAACCTTTAATTTACATTTCATTTTTAACACTCACTTCATTATAAATTATAAAGGTTTTTTTTCTTTTTTCCTAAATTTAATTACAAAATCTTATTAAATTAACCAGTTTAATTATCGAAATTTATGAGTCGTTATACTTGTGCTTCTTGGTTTATCCTTTCACTTCTTTGCCTTCGATCGGGTAGAAAGGTCTTCACCTTATATAGTGTTTTGAGCCTTTTGCCCTATTCGAAAGTCGTGCCATCTTCCGATGTTGTAGAATGCTATGCCACCTTTCGACATTGTCGAAAGCTATGTTTCCTTTGATGTTGTCGAAAGTAATGTTTCCTTTCGACGTTGTCGAGAGCTATGCTTCCTTTCAAGTTGTTGAAGGTTTTGCTTCCTTTACACGTAGTCTAAAGGTGTCCTTGTTCTTCTTGTTATACTATAGCAACTTACCCTAGAAACTTCTTTATTCTCTCCTGACCGTTTGACCTGGTCGAAAGCCATGCCTCTTTTCGACGTTGTCGGAAGGTCCTTTATTATTCTTTCGCCATTGCTGTTTTCTAAATATTGCTTTCTTCATTGTACCTTTCGACATTGTCGAAAAGTGTCCTGGATGGATCTTTGATGGTTCGAAAGGCTTATTATGCTTTTGAAAAGGTTACTATAGGGGAAAAGTCTTTGATCTCAAAAGGTTTAACGTGTACTTGGGATAGAGCCATCGATTGCCTTCGAAAGGGATCACGAAGTCAACGTTTCTTGTTCATCTATTTCCATCTGGGTCGAAGGCCTTTGCACTGTATGAGTAGTTGGTACCTTCGACTTCTTCGGTTACTGCTTATTACCTTTGAAACATCTTTTTTATGTCCTTTATGATGACTTGGTATGTCCCTTCATCAAAACCTTAACCTTATTAACTTTCTTTCATATTTTTGCTATATAGTAGATTTTATGGCTTACATTTTGTCCCAACCCCTCCCCCCCCCAACGGGGACATATGAAAGAAGCTTTGGTTCTTTAGGAATTTTTTTTAGAACTTCCTCGCTCTCCATAACTTTATTTTTCCTGCAAAATTCAAAGTAAGTGATATTTTCTGTTGTTAGCTCATTATGATACTTATATGCATGCTTAGTAATAGATTAACACATTAATGCTTTCATATTTTGACAGTTAGGTGATCATAATCATGATTCAACATATATGAGTCTTGTAATCAGAAGCTACTAATGTATGTAATAAATGTAGTCTACAAATTCCTTGTGAAAAACAGTCAATGGCTGCAAATAAGGGATATGAGTTATTATCAGAAAATAGGTCTTTGTAACCTATCCACTCTAATATTTATTTGAAAACATTTCCAAAGATTCGAACGATCTTGAAGTCCCTTATTCAGGTGTTGGTGAGCATCATTTGGAGTCATAAAACATTAATTCTAATTTAGGCATCAAAAAGACCAGCTTGAAATTTCGAGTTATATGTAGCAATCTCAATTCTACTACTTTATTCCCCATATTTGGCATTTGATAGAGATTAGGAAATAATGAAATTTGACCCAGATTAGGTCATTACCTCGTAAAATTTATAAGTTAATAATGATATATCTAGAATCTTGATGACAGTATCCAAAAATATCAATTTGAATGGCATTTCTAAACCTAGATTTGGGTTTTACGGTAGATTAACCAAATTTTAGTATAATTATCTTCATATTTAGATCCGACCCAGATCTAGACATATGTCGGACAATTATCTTTGTGAAAAGAGTATTCCGCCCAGATTCAAGCATTCGGGATGAATAGGAATCTAAAGATCTTGCACCCAGATTAGGGTTTACTTTAGCAGCAATCTTGATACCCAGATTCAGGTATATTAAAATAATCAGTGGTTTATAAAGGCCCGAAACTCATATTCCTGTATTAAATAGTGAAATTCTAAAATGAATATCCTAAAACCCATATTCGGGTAATAATAAGTGGAGTTCTGTCTCACTCCTTTGCTTCTGTCTTCTTTGACATGTATGAACCCTTCAGGTTTGAATATGTATAGATATAATCTGATTGGTTGCCTCTGAGCTAGGACGTCTCAGTCCATGATCGGATATGCTTTTTCTCAAGAACGAACATCGTAGTTCACGATTTGATGAGTCTCTTCTTGGGCTTGGATGTCTCAGTCCTTTATTGAATAAGCCTGCCCTTAGGCTTGGACATCTTATTCTATTGTTAAATAAGCCTCCTCTTGGGCTTGTACATCTTACTTCATTGTTTGATGGGCCTCTTCTTGGACCTGCACATCTAAGTATGTTGTCGTCTGGTGCTCTTGGTTAGCTCATCTTAAAGGCTGGAACCAAGGACTTACCCAACCTCCCTCCAGGAGGCGCCCTGCCTTGGCCTATTTGTGGCGCGGGAAGAGGCTTGTTCGGTACTTTACCCTAGCCATCTTATGGCGCGGATAGAAGCTTACTCCATCCTCCCTCCGGGAGGTGCCTTAACTTGGCCATAGCACGGCGCAAATAAGGGATTGTTCGGTGCTTTACCCTGGCCATCTTATGGCATAGATAAATGCTTACTTCATCCTCCCTCTAGGAGGTGCCTTGACCTGACCAGAGGCATGACCAAGGGTTTGTCCTATGCTTTAACCTGGCCATCTTATGGCACGGCTAAAGGCTTGCCCGCCCTCCTTCCAGGAGGTGCTCTGCCCTGGCCACCTCAGCATGGACAGAGGCTTTTCTACCATCTTAGGTAGACTACCAACGTAGATAATTTTCAAATATAAGGAGCATTTCACTCCCGACCATGTAGATTTTCTCTTATCAAAAATTAGCCCTTTATTGATTCATTTTCGGAAAATACGGCTTTAAATGCTCAGCATTCCATGTCCTAGGCACCATGTTTCCTTCTGGCAACATAATTTATAGTCTTTCGGAGGGATTACTTTGCAAATGACTAATTGTCCCTTCCATTTTGGTCCCAGGAGTCCATCCGTAGAATTCTTTGTGTTGTCAATTACTCTACGAAGTACTAAGTCTCCCTCGTGAAATGATCGTGTTTTTACTCTTGAATTGTAATACTTCGAGATTCTTCTTTGATATTCGACGGTTCTTATCGTTGCTTCATCTCTTAGTTCATGTGTCAAATCTAATGATTCTCTTTTTAACTCTTGATTCTCATCAAATGCGTAGGCAATTACTCGGTGTGAGGATATTTCAATCTCGACTGGTAGCATTGCCTCACACCTGTATGTAAAAGAATATGGGGTATGTCACATTGCTGTCTTAGCAGATGTCCGGTAGGCCCATAGTACTAATGGCGACTCCTCTACCCAATTTCCTTTTGTTTTACTCAGTCGCCTTTTCAGAATTTTTTTTATGGTTTTGTTTGCAGCCTCAATTGCGCCATTAGCTTTTGGATGTGCGGCAAATAGAAAACTTTTAATTATTCCATTTTTGACACAGAAACGGGAAAATTCTTTGCACTCAAATTGCATCCATTGTCAGAAATTATTTTCTAAGGAATTCCGAACTGGTTATGACGTTCTTGATAACAAATCTCAACACTTTCCCAGAAGTGATTTTCGAAAGTGGTTCAGCTTCAACCCACTTGGTAAAATAGTCAATGGCTACTACGGGCTCCTCCCTTTGAAGTTGGTAATGGTCCGATCAAATCTATTCCCCATATATCGAAGTTCCATGGACTTATGATTGAAGTTGATTGACTTTGGGGCAACCTGGGTATCATTGAATATTTCTGGGATTTCTTGCATCTTTTCACATAATCTATGGATTAGCTTTCCATATGGGTCCAGTTAAATCCCTGCCTCGTTATTTTTTTGCAAGCTTTATTCCATTTGAATGGTCGCCTCAAAATTCTTCGTATGCTTCAGCCATTAATTTTACCGCATCATTCATGCTTACACATCTAAGATAGGGTGGAGCATATCCATTTTTATAGAGGATTCCGTTCGTCAAAACAAAGGTAGGAGTTTGTTTCTTTATTTTTCTCGCTTCTCCTTTATCGAACGGTAGTATCCCTTTAACTTAATACTCAACAATGGGTGGCATCCATGTATCATCACATGTGCTATTTGGCTTTGGTTGGCTCATCCTTTCATCTGTTAACTCATGACCACTTTCTTTTCCCTCTCCCTTTTGGGACTTGGCCTAAGACCTTGTCATAACTAGGAACTCTTTCCCCTGCTCGAATGTTTCCTTTTCAATACTTGGCTTTTCTTGATATCCAACGGGGACAATTCATGTCTCTAGGGCTCCCCTTGAGCTGCCCAACTTAGCTAAAGAATCTGCCTGTGCATTCTCTGCTTTTGAAACTTGATGTATCGAAAAATCCTCCAACAAAGCAAGCATTCGTAATATGTTCTTCACATATAAAGATAGATTGGGGCCTTTTGTTTGGTATGTATGGTTTACTGGATCTACCAACAGCTGAGAGTCGCTAAAAATCTGCATCCGTGAGATTTTCAATTCTAGTGCCAAACTTAATCCTGCTACCATAGATTCATATTCTGCCACATTAATTGTTGCAGGAAATCCCAGTTTTATGGCATAATGCAAACGATGTCCATCTAGGGTTATGATTATATATCCTTCATCGTCACCTTGTTCATTTGACGCTCCATCCACAAATAATCACCACATGGGCTTTTGATCCTTTTCTTTTTTCGATTGTTCCTCTATAAAATTGGTGCATTCATTAACATAGTCTGTCGGTGCCTGCCCCTTAATTGCAACTCGTGGTTGAAATTATATATCATATTGTTTGAATTCAATTCCCCATTTCACCAACCTTCCCGAAGTCACAAGCTTACTAAAAACTTTCTTAAGAGGAAAATTGCTTAAAACTCTGATCGAATGTGCCTAAAAGTATGTTCTGAGTTTTCATGCTGTGAGAATCAACCAATAAGCTAATTTCTCTATACCTGGGTATCAAACCTCAGCATCCTTTAACCACCTGCTTACATAATATACTGGGAGCTCTGCCCCATTGCCCTCGAATGAGCACCATGCTGACTGCATGTTTAGACACCACCATGTATAGATATAATATTTCCTCATTTTCGGGACTTGAGAGTATCAATGGTTTCTCCAAATGGCTTTTTAATTCCAAGAACCCTCTTCTACAATCCTCTCCTCATTCGAAATTATTCTTTTTCTTAATCACATCAAAGAAAGGAATACACTTATCAGTAGCTTTTGAAATAAACCTGCTTAGGGTAGCTACTCTTCCATTTAAGCTCATCCTTTCTTTACTAGTTTTTGGTTCGGCCATGTCTTTTATGGCTTGAATTTGGTCAGGATTTGCCTCAGTTCCTTTAGAACCTAATAGGTAGCCTAAGAACTTTACAGAGTGGACCCCAAAAGAGCACTATTATGGATTCAACTTCTTTTGATACCACCGTAATATCTTGAACACTTCCTCTAGTTCCTTAAGATGGTTCTTAGGCTTGCTAGACTTTACTAACATATCATCAACCTAAAATTCCATGTTTCTACCAATTTGTTCCTTGAACATTCAATTAACCAATCTCCAATAAGTGGCTTGTGCATTCTTTAACCCAAGTGGTGTGGCCCTCTAACAATAAATTCCCCATTCTGTTATGAAGCTAGTATGATCCTCATCTGGCTTGAACATCGGTATCTGATTGTACCCTGAATAAGCATCCATAAGGAATAACAACTTGTGTCCATTTGTTGCATCCACTAACTAATCTATTCGTGGCAGAGGAAATAATCCTTTGAGCACGCTTTGTTTAAATTTGTGTAATCGATGCATGTCATCCGCTTTCCGTTTGATTTTTTCACCGGAACTGGGTTAGCTAACCATTCTGGGTAATATATCTCCCGGATTAATCCATTTTCAAGGAGCCTATCTACTTCTTCCTTTAGAGCATATGTTCGAACTTTATCCAACTGTCTTTTTTTGCCTTATGGGGGTTACTCCTAGGTTGATATTAAAGGCATGGCACATGATAGTCAGATTAATTTCCACCATATCGAAATGTGACCAAGCAAACATATCCTTGTTGACTTTAAGAAAATGAATCAAGTCTTTCTTTAACTCGCCATCAAGATCTTTTCCCACTTTGACCACTTTAGAAGCATCTTCTGAATCTATATGGGTTTACTTAAGGTCTTTTATGGGTCGTATTCTCTATGTCTCACCTCGACAGTCAAACCGTGTGACTATTGGACCTTCTTCTGTTAAGTTAGTGTTATCCCTCTTTCTCTTGGTTCCTGCAGGCGTGTATCATTTGTTAGGAACTGAGATGTTGGTTTTGATGACAACAACCTTTTTAACTTATCTTATTATAAAATATATACTAACATTGTTGTCTATATATATATACAGGATATATATATATGCAGGTATTGATTACTGAAGACTGGTCAGTATAAAGACTCAAGACTCGAGATTGAAAACTCTAGAGTATCGAGATCAAAATTTCAAGATATGTGTCTAGTTTTTATTAAAACTTCATAATAGCTTGAAAATCTTCATTTCGAATTTCATTTGGGATGGAACCCATTTCTACCTTCATAGTGGCCTATAAACCCACGAAAGTAGCTTACAAACCTAGGACAAGTGACTTACAAACCCATGAACATCCTAGTTTTGTACAAGTTCTCGAGTCTTGATGTGATGAGATACTCTGTAGGAAGAAGCTTGCAAAACTACTTCAAAATGGTTTTTCAAAATGATTTTCAAAATGATTTTCAAAACTGCTTTTCAAAATATTTTAGCCTTAAAATTATCTTATCAAATGATTTTTCAAAAAGATGTTTTATCCTTAAAATATAATTTGTTTTTGTTTTAAAATAAACTCTTGTTTTAAACTTCGTTTTCAAAAACAAATTTTACGTTGTTTTTTACATAGGGATGTCAACATCATGGGATACCCCATATTGACATGGTGGCCGTTGAATTCAAAAGTTTCAATTTTCAAAAGAAATGTCTATTCGTTTAAATCTATTCACGAATAGCTATGTCCGTTGGTGCTTTATAAATAGGCTTCACAAACGAATATTTTAATCATCTTTTTTCATATTTTCTTCACTTCATCTCCATGAATCCATATTCTATCATTTTCATATTTTTAAGATTGTGCCGAAATTCTACCGAAATCTTAAGTGAATCAAATTAGAGTAACTCCAAATCAGTATAAAATCGGTATGTTCTTTCCCTTTACTGTTTTTTATTTACTTTCTACATCTGTGTTTGATTATGTAATTATTCTTTTATTAAGTTTTGCATTTGTTTGTGTCATAATTTTAAGTTAGTTCATATAGTCTTAGAATCCATTAAAACATTAGCCCCACCCCCCCCCCCCCCCCCTCCCCCCTCTAGTGTTAAATTAGCCTTAAGATCCTTAATCCACACTCCCTTTCAATTGGTATCAAAACACAGGTTTTCATAGTTTTCATAATCTGAAACTTGAAAAAAGAAGTAATGGCTACAACCACTGGTAATGTCAACTCTGGCACTAGTTATGTTATCACTAACATTAGTTCATTTGTAGAAGGTCAGTCTATTATCAGACCGCCATTTTTCAATGACAGTAATTATACATATTGGGCTTGTAGAATGAAAATTTATTTACAATCTGTAGAATTAGATACTTGGAATATCACACAAACTGAGTATATTGAACCAACTACCAATTTTTCCCAATGGACTACTGAGCAAATGGGGGTTGCACAAAATAACTCAAAGGCCATGAATATATTATTTTGTTCACTAGATGGGAATGAGTTTAATAGAGTGTCTGCTTGTAAGTCTGCATTTGAAATCTGGAAAATTTTGCAAGTTACTCATGAAGGAATGAGCAAAGTTAAATAGACTAAAATTTCCATAGTAACTAATCAGTTTCAATAGTTTAAAATGCATGCAAATGAGCCCATTTTCGACATGTATTGTCGATTTCAAGATATTGTTCATTCACTAATTGCAATGGGAAAAAGCTTTTCGAAGGAAGATGAGTCAGAAAAATTCTAAATTCACTCACTCCAGAATGGGATCAAAAGATACTTGCAATCGAAGAAGAAAATGATATTAATCTCATGAAAATAGAAGAATTGATTGGGAATCTGATGTCTTATGAAGTTCAACTGCAAGGAAGAAGAGGAAAAAAAGCTATAGGAAAGAAATCATTAGCATTTAATGCAACAACTGAAGATTCGAAACCAGACAGTGATGAGGAGATTGCCATCATGACATGAAACTTCCGAAAATTCCTAAAATATAGAAAAATGAATGATTGCAAAAGAAATGATCAAAAGAATACTAGAAATAATGCGGAGAATGTCAACAATGATAGATGCTACAATTTCAATAAAATCGGGCATTATAGAAAAGACTGTCCATATCCAAATAAACAGTTATTCCCTCCAAACAATGAAAAGAAGACGGATAATTCAAATATGTGCTTCACTACTATTTTAAATCAGATAATGATAAGAGTATGGATCTAAAAAGAGGTGCGCATTTACAGTATTTTTTATTTTTCTTGTTTGAATGGATGCTTGTTTGTTGCTTGATTGTTTTAAAATTCCTCGAATTTTTAAAATCATATTTATCCCTTGAAATTTGAATTTTAAATTCAAAAATAATATTATTTTAAATATTAAATTATTAATATTTAAGTATTATTATATTTAATGCTATCATAGGAATTACATAATTAGAATATAGGATATAATATATATATATATATATATTAGGAATTAGGAATAGAAACTTGTCCTTTGATTCAATAGGCATATGTCGACATACCCGGATACCCCATGTCGGCATGCCCCTCAGAATTTGATTTCAAAATTTGAATTCAAACTTTTGAATTTCCATCCATCTTTCCACCATTTTCAATGCTTTGGAAAGATGTCTCTTGACTAGAGAACATGTCTATAGAATCTCTATTTATCTCACTCTCTTTATCATCACTTTGCACTTTTATTTCAAATTACAAACTTATCTTCATTATCTTCAACTCCTCTCAAACTTCTTCAATGGCCTCTTCAAGCACTCCTAACACCATTAGGCTTCCAAAATCTATCAAAAATTATCTTTTTAATGACCCGAAAGCTATCAAAGCTTACATCAACTATGTAAACTTTGGTAAAATTCATACGGAAAAATTTTCTATTTGAAGATTTTCCTTCTTATGAAATTGAAAATATTTTTCAACAATGTTTTATTCTTAGTTTAATTGATAACAAACAAAATGATTTTATATGTTATTCAAATCTTGTTAAGATGTTTTATGTGAATTTGAATCATGGTTTTTATGAGGGGGAAGAAGGACAAATTTGGAGTAGTGTTAAAGGAACACAAGTTGATTTGGATTGCGAAATTTTGGAAAATATTTTGGGATGTAAGTATACCGGAATGAATCTCTCAAAATTTCAAATCAATGAAAATGATTGAGAGACATTTCATCCCAACTTTTATGGGGATGACAATTTCGAATTCAAAAATCGTTATTTTTGTCCAAAAGAAAGAATTGTTAATCTTCTTATCCAACACACTCTTATACCAAGATCGGGAAACTACAACAACCCAACTTTAAAAGTTTGCAAAGCTTTTTTTTCAATTTTTAGAAATTATGATATTAATTAAGCTCAAGTTACTTTGGATGAGCTAAGGACCAAGAATTTTATTATGGGTGAAAACACATTATATCATGGAATTTATCTCACCTGGATTTTGAATTACTTTGGAGTTGATTTCAAAAGGGAAGAATTTATAAATAGAAAAGTGTTCAACCATGGAAACACTTCCCTTATGCAAATTACAATGGTGTTCCAACCATATGAAACACTTACGGAAAAGGAAGAAAGACTTGCTCATAAAGAAATGGAAGAAATGGAGGAGGAGGAAGAAGAAGAGAAAGAGAAAGGAACGAAAATTGAAGAGGAGGAAGAGGAAGATCAAGAAACCTCCTTAGAAAGTATTGAATATCCTATTAATCCCGCTAAATCATCCAAGAAGACCATTCTCAATAATCAAAGAATTATAATGGAAAATCAAAAGACACTTAAAATATCAATGAGTAAGAAAAGGGATAAGATTTCCACTAAAATCGACAAGTTCTTCGGGAAAATCAGTAGAAAGCTTGGATTATCGTCTTCTTCGTCTTCATCTAACTAGTTTTAGTTCATGTTATCTCAAGTTCTATATTTGTATTTTCTTTATTTTAGTTAACATTATATTATCTTACGTAATTTTGACTAGAATTATTAATGGAATCTTTCATTTCCTATTGTTCAACTTCACTTGTCTCTGTAATTTCTTGTTTTTTGTATTATACAAATTTTAGTCTAATAGATTTGTTCATAATATTCAAAACAAATCAAAATGTCATTTTAAGTAGAGGCATGTCGACATACACCATCCCTCCATGTCGACATCCAACCAGCAGAAAATAGTTACACTTTCAAATTTTATTTTCATGTAACTAACTTGTGTCTATTCATTTCAAACGACTTTCTACCCCTATTTATATCTGTTTCTTCCAGAATAAATTGTAAAACTTCATCTCTAATCACTCTCTTTCATAGTTCTTCCTATATTTCTTGAATTATGGCTTCTTTGATTAAGAATCTAAGTGATAATCTTGAAGAAACTCACACTTCCTTCAAGAATGTTCTTACATTCATACTTCGTAATCAGCATCACTTAGAATTGAGTAAAATATAGATGATCAAGGAGAAAGAGAGACATTTCGACGCCCTTCGTTGGATGATCTTATCCCTTAACAAGGACGATCTCGAAGGAAATCCACCAGTCACTCTCGACAAAGATAAAGAAGAATGGGATGCCATCAAAGTAGACCCTATCTTTGAAGAAGATGGATGGGTGGAAGTACCATGGAATGTCTAGTCATTCTGTGTGTTATTTGTTTGATTTGATTGGTGTGTTTTAAACTTGATTGACTTAATTTATTTGATATGGTTTGTATATATGAATAATTACTGTAAATATGATTGGTTGATGATTGATTTACTTTTTGGATTACACTTATGATCACACTTAGCACTTATTACACTAATATATGGTTTACCCAATTTTGTTATGGTTGATTATCTTATAACAAGTTTAGGGATTTTTAAGAAGTTTTTGTTGATGACAAATGGGGAGAAGTTATAAAATAATAGTTAGCTCGAAGTAAGGGGGAGTTACGATAGGAGTTATGGTATGATAACTATATTTTATAAATACAGGTTATCATCATCAAAAAGGGGGAGATTGTTAGGAACTGAGATGTTGGTTTTGACAACAACAACCTTTTTAACTTATCTTATTATAAAATATATACTAACATTGTTGTCTAGATAGATATGTATATGCAGAATATATATATATATATGCAGGTATTGATTACTGAAGATTGATATGTATTAAGACTCAAGATTCAAGGTTGAAAATTCTAGAGTATCGAGATCAAGATTTCAAGATATGTGTCTAGTTTTTGTTAAAACTTCATAATAGCATGGAAATCTTCATTCCGAATTTCATTTGGGATGAAACCTATTTTTACCTTCTTAGTGGTTTATAAATCCACGACAAGTAGCTTACAAACCTACGACAAGTGGCTTACAAACCCACGAACATCCTAGTTTTGTACAAGTTCTCGAGTCCTGATGGGATGAGATATTCTACAGGAAGAAGCTTGCAAAACTACTTCAAAATGGTTTTTCAAAATGATTTTCAAAACTGATTTCCAAAATATTTTTGCCTTAAAATTATCTTTTCAAATGATTTTTCAAAAATATGTTTTAGCCTTAAAATATTATTTGTTTTTTTAAATAAACTCTTTTTTTAAACTTCACTTTCAAAACCAAATTTTACATTGTTTTTTTACATAGGGATGTAGACATCATGGGATACCCCATGTCGACATGGTGGCCGTTGAATTTAAAAGTTTTAATTTTCAAAAGAAGTGTCTATTTGTTTAAAGGTTCACGAATGGTTATGGCTGTTGGTGCTTTATAAATAGGCTTCACAAACGAATTTTTTAATCATCTTTTTTCATATTTTCTTCACTTCTTCTTCTCCACAAATCCATATTCTATCATTTTCATATTTTTAAGATCATGACAAAATTCTACCAAATTCTTAAATGAACCAAATTAGAATCTCATTCTTGTTTGATTCTCTGCCCTCTCTCGAAGATCAAAGTGCTATTCAGAGTTATAGGGTCAATTTGTAATCAAAAGTTTATCGAGTCTCTCTATAAGGTATGGTTGTGTCTTGAAATAAATTGGGTAATCTTGTGGTCCATAAGTCAAGAGAGTTTGCCCGGGACTCGTGAGAAAAGAGGGCACCTCAATGCCTGTAGAAATTAAGGAATGTAATCTCGACAATGGTGTAATAAAAATCTGTATGAGGTGGTTTGCCTTGGTACAGGACTAGATGTATGGTAACTCCGAACCAATATAAAATCTGGTGTTGTTCTTTCCCTTTACTATTTTTATTTACTTTCTGCATCTGTGTTTGATTCTATAATTTTTCTGTGATTACGTTTTGCATTTGTTTGTGTCATAATTTTAGGTTAGTTCATATACGTCTTAAAATCCATTAAACACTATTCAACCCCCCCTAATGTTAAGTTAGCCTTAAGATCCTTAATCCACACTCCCTTTCATCTTTGATACATAAGCTTATTAGACTTCTTAATATTAATCTTTGCTTTGAATGTTGGATGTGAAAATCCATCATCCAAAGGCTATAAATTAGTAGAAGAATCAAATTAAGTAGAATACTCCCTCTTGTATTAATCAAGCGTGGCGAAGTACATTTCATGGGAGCTAAATTGTTCTCCTCACACAGTTCCGTAGCCTCGCTTTGTCAAAAAATTTACCATGAGTTACTTTGGGAAGACAAAAGCATCAGTCTCATCCTAGGCTGGTCTACCGAAGAAGGCATTGTAGTAGGAAGGTTGGTCAATTATCACTAAGATAGTTTCAAATGTTTAGCAAGTTCGAGGGACTCCCATTTGTACTAGTAGCTTTATCTGCCCCGTTGGAGATGAACCCTTGTTGAACCCAATTATCGGCTTAGTGCTTGGCTCTAATTTGTGCTCTGGGTAATTCATCTGGTCGAAAGCATGTTTGAATATAACATTAACTTTTCTGCCTCTATCAACAAGAACCTTGGAGACAATAGATAACCCAATTTATGTAGTAATCATAAGGGGGTCATTATAGGGATGATGGACTCCTTTGCGTAGCTCTTGTGGGGTGACCACCAGATTAGGCATTTGGATGTTAAGACGTGGGCTCTTCATTAGGGGTTCCTCTTGAACGGAATAAATTCCCTCCTTGGCCTCTTTAATTTATTTGCTTCCAGCCCCTTTACTACTTCCTGTAGGATGCGGTCCACCATGGATCTCATCTATCCTGTTAATTAGCGGGCTTAAGCTTAGGGGTCTTTATCCTCTAGCATATTTACAACGTTGCTCAGGCATTTCTGGGGAGCATTTTCAGTTCGTTGGGCTTTGTACTGATCTTGGATAAATTCTTTAAGATGGCCTTCTCGAATCAGGTTTTGAATTATTCCAATTACAACTCTACATTCATCTTTTTTATGGCTGTTAGCTTTATGATAGGCACAATAGTCCCCTCCCTTCCTCTGCTCTAGATTATTCTTAGCTTTGTAGGAGGTCAGAAAGTTGACTCTTCCCTTAGTTGTAGCATATATGTAAGATAGTGGTTTCTTTAAAGCGATTGTATTAGCAACTAGCTCTTTCCATCTGACCCTTTTATGGCTACGGTCTAAGCCAAATTTTCCTCCCTCCTTTTTGGGAATCGACTTCTACCCCCTTTTAATCACGTTGAAAGGTGACATTTAAGACCATTCGACTTTGTCGAAAGGGGATGATTATTCTTACAATTTGCCTCAATTGTTCTCAACCCCTTGGAGTCAATGTTTGCACCACTGAACCCTTCGAAAGGAGTTTGATGTCCAAATGAATAGATTCCCTTTGAATGAATTCCATCATGATTGATTGTTAGGCTATATAAACCAGATTTCCTTTTTAGAAGTACCCCTTTCGACTAGGTCGAAAAGTGTTCCACCTTTCGAAGTAGTCCTAATTTAATAGTCTACAATCCACTCTATTTTACCTTGTATAAAATCGATTTAAGCATTTCCATAACTCATGCATTCAACATAATCTACACGCATCACCACTTTTCTTTTCAGTACTAAGAATAAGTTTTGATGATGATGTCTTTCGATTGGGAATGCTTAAGTCCATCTTACATATAGCATTGACCAAAAGAGATTATAAGAATAGGTTAGAATCATATGCAGTTGATCATTTGTCTAGCTAATGATCTTATTAATGATCTTCCTTATCGCCAGTATCCACTATGAATAAGCTATCTCCATTTTTATTTATTATTTGAATTAAGTTACAAAAATTTGAGCTTTCTCCCTAATTTGATTTAGGGTTTCCTCTAAGAATAATTATTGCAAAGAGAGAAGTGTAAAGAAAATGAATTCAATATTCCAAAATCTGATCCCCAAAGTTGGATCCCTTGAGTCTTATTTATAGATGCAGGTCATCCTCTTTCTACACTTCTGCTTTCAGCAAGGTCGAAAGGACTCCCTTTTATATGCCGCCTCAAACCTTTCGACTTGATCGAAAGGTCATGAACATTTCGATGTCATCGAAAGGTATTCTCTTGTGCTTCATGGTTTGTCCTTTCGCTTCTTTGCCTTCGACCGGGTCGAAAGATCTTCACCTTATATGCTGTTTTGAGCCTTTTATCCTAGTCGAAAGATGTGCCATCTTTCGACGTTGTCGAAAGCTATGCCATTTTTCGACGTTGCCGAAAGCTACGTTTCCTTTGATGTTTTCAAAAGTTACATTTCCTTTGATGTTGTTGAAAGCTACGTTTCCTTTGATGTTATCGAAAGCAATGTTTCTTCTCAATGTTGCGAAAAGCTATGTTTCCTTTCAAGTTTATGAAGGTTTTTCTTCCTTTCGACATTGTCGAATGGTGTCCCTTTTCTTCTTGTTATACTCTAGTGGCTTCTTCATTCTCTCCTAACCTTTCGACGTGGTTGAAAGCCACGCCTCCTTTCGACGTTGTCGAAAGGGCCCTTTATTATTCTTCCGCCTTTGATGGTTTTTGAATATTGTTTCCTCATAGCACCATTCGACATTGTTGAAAGCTGTCGTAGCTGGATCTTTAACTAGTTCTAAAGGCTTGATATGCTTTCAAAAAGGTTGCTATGGGGGCAAAGCCTTTGATCTCATTAGGTTTAACGTGTAGTTAGGATAGAGCTATCAATTTCCTTCGAAGGGATTCTGAAGTCAACGTTTCTTGTTCATCTGTGTCGAAAGGTTGGTAGTGGCGGAAGGGACCTATTTTTTTCTATCTAGGTCGAAAGCCTTTGCACTGAATGAGTAGTTGGTGCCTTCGACTCCTTCGGTAATTTCTCAATGCCTTTGAAACATCATATTTACGTCCTTCATAATGACTTGGCTTGTCCCTTCGTCAAAATCTCAAACTTATTAAGTTTCTTTCATATTTCTGCCATCGAGTAGATTTTATGGCTAAGAAAAGCCGAACATTAGAAGCCGAGTGCATTACTTCAGCCTCTAGATATTTTAGTTTGGAAACTGGATTTGATATCCATGGATTTTATAGATGGGTTACCAAGGTCAAGGAGAGGAAACGAAAGTATATGAGTTACTGTGGAAAGGTTGACCAAGAGTGCCCATTTCATTCCAATAAAGTCGACTAGAATGGTACCAGTTTTGACGAAGTTGTTCATGAAGAGCATAATTAGACTTCATGGAGTTCCTAGTAGCATAGTTAGTGATAGGGATACTTTATTCACTAGTGAATTCTGAAAGTGTCTACAAGATGTGTTAGGCACTAAGCTCAATATAAGTACCACATATCATCCACGGATGGATGGGCAGACTGAGAGAGTCAATAAGGTGCTCGAGGATTTGTTGAGAGCTTATGTGTTGGATTTTGGTGGACCTTGGGAGGATCGCCTACATTTGGCTGAGTTTTCTTATAATAATAGTTGCTAGACTAGTATACGAATGATGCCTTTTGAAGCTTTGTATGGAAGGCTATGCAAATCCCCTGCATGTTGGTTGGAGACTGGAGACAGATTGGTCTTAGGTCCAAACTTGGTAGGGGAGGCATCAGAGAAGATTGAGTTAATCCGAGAATGAATGAAGGAAGCTTAGTCCAAATAGAAGAGTTATGCAAATAAGAGGCAAAAAGACCTAGAGTTTATAGTGGGAGACAGGGTTTTCATTAAGGTATCACCGATGACGGGTGTGGTACGGCTTGAAAAGTCAGGAAAGTTAGCCTCGAGTTATGTTGGTCCATTCCAGATTATAAAGAGGATTGGAAAGCTTGCATATAGAGTAAAGTTTCCAAGAAATATGAAAATTGTCCATAATGTGTTTCATGTGTCTCATCTTTGCAAGTGTATGCATGATCTAGAGGCCACCGTTCCTTAGACAGAGTTGGAGAACTTGGTAGTAGAGCCTGGTTTAACTTTTGTTAGAGAACTAGTTTGGGATGAAGCAAGAGATGAGAAGAAACTAAGGAACAAGACAGTCAAGTTAATGAAAGTTTACTGGAGCGACAATGAGAAGGACTGTACTTGGGAGATAGAGGACAGGATTTGAGATACTTATCCTTATCTGTTTTGAGGGTATGTCTATATTAGATTTATATAGATGTTTCATAGTCAGGTAGACTAGTATGGTTGTTAAGAGTCGTTACAAATGATTATTATGCTTAATATTTAGTCCTTATTGCATTTCGAGCACTCCTATTTATTTTAAGGAAATTACTATTACTGAATTACGAGTGAGTTTTAAATGAACATCTTTAAAGTAGCTTTCTACTACCACTTTGAGATCTCATATTTGACCTTAGTAATAATTAACCAACATGAAACATTCGAGTGAGCCATTCCATGGTTATCTAATAACAACCAATATGTAACCTCTTGGTGTTTTTCAACGGCCATGAGTAATACACTACCCAACCATTACTAGAAAAGTTACTATTTACCTACTTCACATTACCGATGCTACGATGATGTCATTACTCAAGACATCGATGCGACATCGTTAAGTTGTGGGAAAATCATTACCTACATAACGTTATTGACAAATTGCCAATACATATACAATGACATTGGCCTTAATGATAATATCTCAGTTGACGCCTTCCTCTTCCACACCATCCAAATTATAGAAAAAAGATTCTCGACTTCGACCAAGCCCCAACCTTCTCCGCCTTAACTTCGATGTCTTCCCTACTTTCCAAATTATAGCTAAAAGCCCCAATCTTCACGTGTCGACCAAGCCCTCCACCTCCATGCAAAACCCTCCTCCCACCTTGATTTCTACCACCACAAAGCCCCCAACTCCTCCTCATCAGCTATGCCCTCTACCGTGAGGCCGCTGCAAAGCATAAGCCTCAAGCCCAAGCCTCGTATCCCTACCTTGATGCCATTTCCGCTGATATGAGGAAAGTCACGTTCGAAGGATTTTAGATAAAATAATTTTATTACATAACACATTATATAAATATGCATATCATTATGTTTGTAATATATTAAGTTTGCATTTACAGATGAAATTCTATTGCAAAGAAGGTGTTCACCTATAGGTAGCGTCTAGGGCTTGGTCGGTTGCAAGGTCCCAAAAATACCATGAGCGGACGTATGTTATGCGTAGGAGTGGCACGAAGCATGCAACCCTTCCCCAAGAGAAATATAACTAGTTTTTGCCATATTGGACGTTAGAGGAATTCAAGGCATTATCAAAAAAAAATGCCGAAAGCAGAAGTATAAATCATAGATTGCATACAGGTGGCTCCAGATCTTACGCAAATCATCGTAACGATTTGGTATATACTTATTTGTTAAATTTATTTAACGTTTAAAAAAAATTAAAGTGGACTTAGATGATAATATACTTAATACAAATTTCAGTACGAAGAGAAACATAATTAGTTAGTCTACACCTTGATAACTCTTTTGTTAGACTCACAAGATTAAGTCATCAAATGAGTCCACCGTCAATAGTTGGATGCTTGTACCAAATTTTCCATATGTTATCCATAAGACTGAATTCCTTTACATAATGTTTACGTATATATACATGTACAAAATTCTAATGAATATGTAAAATTCAAAATAGGAAAAATACCGAGATAGGATTGATGAGCTTCAAATTCAAGGTGTGGAGATAACTACAGAAGTGGATGAATATGTAATCCATATACTCACTAGAGATGCTGCAAAAGGGCAGATCGTATGCATAACAATGACAATATTCCCCAGGTTCATAATAGCTTAAATGTTGGTTATATACATAGTATACTAAGTATATATGTATACAAAACCGTATACATGTACACATATGGTATAATATACACACATGCATACATATTGGTTTTAAATCCCAAGAACCACATGTGTGTGTGTGTGTATTTTATACTACAATCACCACCTACGATGTTAAAACAACAATAAATAAATAAATCAAACAAGAGTTTATTCGAGTTAAAATATAGAATTTTTAAATACACAAGAAAGTACACAAATATATAAGTTAAATCACTTAATAAATTAAACAAATATATATAATTGAGTTAATAATAATTTTTTTTTAATAAATTAAACAAGAGTATGATTTCAAAGTTAAATTACTTAATAAATTAAATATTTATACGTATACAAAAATAAATTGAATTAAGTTATAATTTTAGTTTCAACAAATTAAACAAGAGTTTATTCGAGTTAAACAATATAATTTTAAACACACAATAAATTAAACAAATATATAAGTTAAATCACATAATAAATAAAACAAATATATAAGTTAAATTACAAAATAAATTAAATGAATATATAAGTTAAATCACTCGATAAATTGAACAAATGTACATATAATGGAGTTTAATTATAAATTTTGTTTCAATATATTAAACAAGAGTATGTTTGTAAAGTTAAATTACTCAATAAATTAAAAATTCACACGCACATGCACATACACACACACATACATACATACATACATACAAATATATAAGTTAAATCATCTAGTAAATTAAACAAGTATATAAGTTAAATCACTCAATTAATTAAACAAATATATGGCTAACGTAAATTTAATATTTTTTTCAATAAATACAATAGTCAAAATAAAAAATTACTTATTATTAACAAACAAATTTGGTTAAAACGTAAAGATCATCATTAAATCGAGTTTCTTCATTTAGCACCTGTATAGAAGAAGAAAACCGACAGTTGAAATCACACATAAGTTAGCCATAGAAGTTAGCTAAAATTGCTTACAGATGCTTCTTTGCGACACTTTTCAGATAATGACATTTTTGCTAGGGGTAGTGGTGATAGAGATAGAGATGGAGATGGTGATGCTAGGAAGGGTTCATATGAGTAGGTATTTGCTTATGCGTATTTCGAGATGGTGATTGTATGTATATTTGATATGTTTGGATATTTGGTTTGTTTATAGATGATGATTGCTTATGAATATTTGGTTTGTTTCGGTATGGTTTGGTGGTGTTATTGGTGTTTGAATTTTTTCTTATAGATTATTTAAATGCTTGGCTTGTATTGTGATGGTATTGTTTGGTTTGGATATGATATATAATATATGATATTTGAATGTGATATGTGTTATTCGATATTTGCTTATGATATTTGACATATGTTATACGACTGTGATATATATACGAATGTATGATTGAGGTAAGAAATGCATCAGAAATGCTGTAAATACGTTTCAATATATGCATCAAAAGGGCATCAACATAATGGTAGAAAATCTGATTTTTGCACTTTGACTAGGTGTCACTACGACATGACGTTGAAATGACATCGGCATAGAGGCACCGGCTCATGTCATCAGTGGGCGTTGGTAATGGCACCACATGTGACATCTTTAAGGTGTCAATATTCTTTTTCTAACATATTTTTTTACGAACGCCTTATAAGTTGTCAGCACAGCGTCGGTAGGTCATTTATCGATGTCCGGTCGGCGCCTTTTTGGCATCGGTAAATGGCCTTTTTTTAGTGGACATTTGGAGAGCGTTAGATACTCTAATCTTAACGGATGAACTGATATCCTTTCTCAGAACTTCTTGACTATAAATATTCAAAATAATATGTTATTTTAATGTGATAAATTTCTTATGATTATATGATACATTGTAATTTCGATCATGTAACATATCATTTAAGTATTTCCTATTAAGTATACTTTAAATTGATTACTTAATTAATTATATTACTGTATAACAAAGTATATTATGGAAATAATAATAAGATTGATTACAGAGATGGATGTTTTATGTAACAAATTATATAGTTGTTCTTGGGGTGTACCCTGAACTCTATCATTCGCTGAGTGTACAAGATATTTCATAACATTTGGAGCATATTAGTGATGAGCATCAATTTTTGATGTATCCACTAGTTCTGTTTTCCTTGCATTAGTATATATATATAAGCATTGCTTGTTATAAATGTTCATGAGGGAAATATTTATGTGTGCAATGTGGAAACTCAAAGAATTCAAGTTTAGAGAGATGGGCGGCCAGCTTCTTATAGGCATAGAGGGTTGATGGATAAAAAAATTCCATTTGAAAGAATTGTTTTTGTTCATTCCTCAAAAATATTAACCTCAAAAACATAAATAATTCATGTTCTTCCTTTTTGAAAAGGCATTTAGGGTGCTGTTAGAAAACTGTTATTAGAAACTGCAATCATTTCATTTTCTTTTAACGTTATGCAGTTTCTAATCTTAATATGACCCTATTAATTAGATCATAAATAGAATGTTTCATTTACCTTTAACGTTATGCAGTTTCTAACCTTAATGTGACCCAATTAATTAAGTCATAAATAGACCATTCTATAATTAGAATATTAGGTCTGTGGTTAATCTTAAAGCATTGAATTGGTATATGATGGACGTACCGGATTTAGAGTTAAATGTTAGATAAAGGATTGGGTCCTCTCTCTCCTGGTAGACAGATGTATTCTTCTCCATCAAGAAACATATGAAGAAATAGGGTTAGAGAGAGAAACCAAATTTTGAGAAGAAGAGTAATTATTAGAAGTCAGAAGAAGAAGATGACAGCCATTACGTCTTCCGTTGTTAATCAAGGTACGTCATCTTAAACAAAACAAAAAATCAATTAAGCTTTGTTTGTGAAATATTCGGTATTGGTGATCCTTGGGCTATTACTTGAATTGTTCATCATTAATCATGAAAGATCGAACAATAAAGAATTTCTGACATTTGGTATCAAAGCCGCCAATCAATAACTGGATATTTCCTATGATTGCAATTGATCTATTCTATGCTTTACTCATGATGTTTAATCAAGTATGTGTTATAAGTCAATTATGCACATGAGATTTATGACTTTGTTAATCACCAAAGTGGTCAAAATCAGAACAATCATTTAGTGCATAAGTGACATAATGATTATTGATAGAAATTGCCAGTTATAATAATACCAAAAAAACTGGCGTCACTAATGGTAGACCCTGAGAACTTACCCATAGGAAAGTCATGTTCTATAACTAGTTGACAGGATGAGGTTTAATAGATATCTTGATTAAATAAATATTGATCATCCAAAGATGTCAGTTTTATTTAATTGAATATATTTACTACTTACTTATCTTTTGGTATTTAACTATGTTAAGTATAAGATAGTATCTATCGAAAGGAGTGTTATATTATACTATTATGTACATATCTGAATCGCGTTAGCTGTGAGCTTATAATTATTTCATTTTTTTTATTTTGCAGTAGTTCCCATGAATACACATGCTTCATCTGGTACATTGTTCACTGGTGTTAATTTTTCTGAATGGAGAGAACAAGTCAATTTCCATTTAGGTGTTCAGGATCTTGACTTGGCACTCCTTAAGGATAAACTTGTTGCTCTTACAACAGCTAGTGCTGAGATAGAAAAATCACACCATAAAGCATGGGAACGCAGTAACAGATTGAGCCTCATGTTTATTAAGATGGTTGTTGCTAACAACATCAAGTCAACAATTCGCAAACAGAAAGTGCTAAAGAATATATGCAGTTTGTGGAAGAGCGTTGTTGGTACTCTTATGGCAGAACTCACGACCATGAACTTTGATGGGTCGCGAACTATGCAAAAGCACATTATAGAGATGAATAATCTTGCAGCAAGGTTAAACTCCCTTGGATTTACAATAGGATTCTTTTCTTGTCCAGTTTATCCTAAACTCGCTACCTTCTGAATATGGACATTTTCAAATTAACTATAACACTATAAAGGATAAGTGGAATGTTAATGAATTGGCCAGTAGACTTGTTTAGGAAGAAGGACGTTTGAAAAATCAAGTGAATCACTCAGTAAGTTTTGTGAGTAATAAAGCTGGTAAAGAAAAGAATGGAAAATCAAGTCATTTCAAGAAGAAAAAGGCACCTGCCAAGAATGGGCAGGATAAGGAAAAGAAGGAACTAAAGGATGCTCGATGTCATTTCTGTAAAAGGAAAGGACATTATCAAAATGACTGTACGAAAAGGATAGCTTGGTTCGAAAAGAAAGGGATTTCTTATTATCCGAACCTTAAATCCAAATGAAGATCATTTTCTCTTTATGGGAAACGGAATGAAATCCACAATAGAAGGCATTGGGACTTATCATCTGATTCTAGAAAGTGGATATGTATTAGACTTATATAGTACCCTTTATATACTTCATTATCTAAAACCTTATTTCTGTAAGTAAGTTGGACATTTCTGGTTTTAGATGTACGTTTGGATTTGGTTGTTTTGATTTATATAAGAATACTGATAATGTTGGTTCTGGTATTCTAATTGATGGTTTATATAAATTGAAACTGAATGACACTTATGCGAATTCCTTGTTGAATGTAATAAATAATGTTGGATGCAAACGTAGCATGTTGAATGAAAATTCGGCTTTCTTATGGCATAAAAGACTAGGTCACATATCCAAAGAAAGAATGATGAGATTAGTAAGTAATGAAATTTTTTCAAATTTGAAATTTAGTGATCTAGAATTATATATGGATTGTATTAAGGGTAAACAAACCAAACATAATAAGAAAGAAGCCACTAGAAGCAGCCAGCTTCTTGAAATAATACACACTGATATTTGCGGACCTATGGACACTCCAGCCTTTAATGGAGAAAAGTATTCCATCACTTTTATTGATGATTTTTCCTACTATGGTTATGTCTATTTGCTTCATGAAAAATCTCAATCTTTGAATGTCCTTGAGACGTTTGTAAAGGAAGTTGAAAGGCAATTAGATAAAAAGGTGAAAAGCATAAGGTCTGATAGAGGTGGTGAATATTATGGCAAATATAATGAGTCAGACCAGTGTCTAGGTCCATTTGCAAAATTCCTCAAAAGTCATAGCATATGTGCACAATACACAATGCCAAGTACACCACAGCAAAACGGTGTAGCAGAAAGGCGCAATAAGACGTTAATAGATATGATTAGGAGTATGATGTCAGATTCTACACTACCTAAGAATTTGTGGTCGTATGCTCTCAAAACCGTAAATTATTTGTTGAATAGGGTTCCTAGCAAAGTTGTTCAAAAGACTCTGTAATGACCCGCAAATCCGTACCCCTTGAGTCCACACTATTCTACATCAGTCAACTCAAGATGAACGGAAATACGAACCATTTGGGTTAAAGAAGAAGAGGTAGAAGAAGAAGATAGAAAACAACATCAGAATCTAACCATCGCAGCGGAATAAAATATAATAGATAATCACAGATCTTCACACCAAAAACAAATACTATATCTGTTTATACATACATCATCAGAGTTTACATAACACACAACTGGACAGTAATCATAATCTGTCCTCACAATCTGAATGCACAGCAGAATACAAATCAAGTACGGAAGTACATCTCACCATCCAGCTCGTCTCCTGAGCTTCACAGCCTACTTTCCTGTATTCTATAATACTCGGTCTGACCCGAGAATTATAGTTAAATAACACCCGAGTCGGTCTGGAATACTAGCGTGAGAAACCACACTCAATTTTATTATTAAAGTTTCAAAATCCTTTGAAAACAAAAGCATCTCGTAAGACCACATCATAAATAAACATGTCGGCTTTTTACCTTACGATAGCTAAAACACTTTTTATTAAAATTCACTGATATTATAATAGTGTCTAAAGAAAGTAAAATAGAATCTAGCTAAAATGCTTGCATCTCACATTTCAGCAATAATTGGGTACAATCAAAACCATACGGACGCGTAGGGAAAATGGATTTCCAACTAATGACTAGGCACTGGGGTACCACCTGTTACGGTACCGGGTCTAGATCAGCATACCGAGGATCACTCCCGACTCCCTGCAACACAAGACCGGGACTACCCCTTACTGGATAATCCCGAGTAAGATCGTCATACGGTTGCAATCAGTAACCGCACCACTAAGCTGAAATAAAGGGACATCTAGATAGGGATGACCTCACCTGAAATGGGTGCTACCCACCAAGCCTTGCTGCATAACCCTTGATTTTCAGTCATTCCCGGTTGATGACGCTTGAGACTAAGCGTACCCTTTCTAGAACATTTCAGTTAGAATGCCCATCGTCCACCTGGCGATGTTCTAAAAGCATTCATCCATATAAGTCTGTCCCGGGTTCGAACGGAACCGAAGGCACTATTCCTGCTACATCCATTTTGGAAATATCCTCGGGATTATTAGCGACTAGCCCTTGCACTTCACTGCTCCATCTTCCACTCCGAACTCTTTTTTCCAAGAAAATGTACAAACCGGATCGAAGTCGTTTTCGAGAAATTAATCCCGATCTCGGTCTCTTCGAAACGATCAGCGCATTGTCCAATATTGATAGTCGGTTATTTAACTATCAATTAATATTCACAACAACCATGAAACATAAATGAATTTCACCAAATTATTTATTAACCTTAAAATATCTTCGCAAGATATATTTCCCTTTTCAACCCTTTTGAAAACAGTTTTCAACCCACACTCTTCTTATGGAATAAATTCCCAAATATTTATTTCCACTGAAAACACCAATCACAAAAACTTTAGATTTTGAAAATAATTTAAAAACACTTTATAATAAAATATACTTTAACATTTAAATTGAAAACTACTTCAATACTTTATTAAAAAAAATATTTAGGAATATTTAAAATGAGGTTACTTATAAAATATAAAACTAGATTTTCTCTTTAAAAACAAATACCAAGTCACTTTTAAATAATTACTGCTACAATTGATTAAAAAAAATACTTACTTTAGAATTTAAACATTTAGAAATAATAAATTTTCTAAAACATGCTTTTTAAAACGACATTAAAACTTTTAAAAAATTACTTTGAAACGTACTTGGCTATTCAGGGAAATATACTTCTCTTCACATCCTCTAAAAATAAATCAATATTTATTTTTAAACAAATCTTCCATTCCATTAATAACTTTCCATCGTGAATTTATTCCTCCAAATATCCATTGATATATTACTTTACTTTTATAAACCCAGTTTATAAATTCCAAAGTCCCACTTCTCTTTTAAAGTTCCAACTTCAACCACTAAAATCAATTTTCAAATTGATTTACAATTTACTCCATTTTGAAATAAATTTCTTTACTTACTCAATTCATTTCAAAATCCATTAATTATAGACTTTATTTTTTTCGTTTTGATTTTAAATCTTTTAACTGAAACATAACAATTTCAAATTTTCCAAATTTCTTCTTTACTCTTAATAATTTAAATCTTAAATTTAAAATAAACGCTTTATTCTTTTAAATAATAACACTGAAGTTTAAAATTCGTTATCTTCCTGTTTATTCGAAATCCCCTTTTCATGTATGGAATTTATTTATTAGAATTTTAAAACCACTATTATTCTTATCCAGTTCATTCTTAATTTATTTAAATTCTCTATAATTATTTTCTTAAAAATTCACTCTTTTATTTTCTTTTCAAAAATCTAATTCTATATAATTTGATACCTCAGTGTACCGAAATATATTCAAGTAAACCATAACATTTAATATTCCAATATAATTCATCACAGAATATCAAATAATCATAACAGAAAATATTAACTAATCTAAATAAATGTTGAGGAATCCAGTTGGATCCCTCCAACCTGTTTCCCTACATCCACAGATGTTAGCACAATATAAAATACCAATTCCACTTCGAGGTGGAATATCGCGGTATATGGGTTTTAAATATAAAATCATCCGCTATTATACGGCGCATAAGGTCTCATCCGCTATATAATGCGGAAAATCAATCATTCCAAGATATATTATATACTACTATATATAATATTGCACATCAAAACAATTCAATCATTCAATCAATTATTTAAATTTAACTATTTAAATCTAAACAACCCAGATGAGTGAGATTAACTCACATTTGCTTCCTGTTTTGCAAATCCACTTTATTGTCGACCATTATCTCCAAATTTTGGACCTTGTATAAATATTTATATAATTTACTAATGTTCGAAATAATCGAAAAATCAATTTCCTTGATATACTGATAAATTGATAAATTTAAAATGCATATTTATTTTCTTTTGAAACTTCACAAAATAATTTATATCTGATCTTATAAACTTCTCAAACATAAAAGATCCTTATTATAATTTTTCTTCTTTTCCAAACCTTATCTATAAACATTTAAATTATAATAAAATAAAATCCTTCAAACCTACATGTATTAAATTAAAACACAATTGTTTTATATATATCTCTAACTGCGAAATATTATTATTCTTATCTATAAAATAAAAATAGTATTTAACTGTAAAATTTTAAAACTGCTTAAAATATAGTTTTCTTTTTGAATTAAATATTTTAAAATTTTCTGTTTAATACAAATTAACTTCCCAAATCAATAAGCTATTTAACAGCATAGTATTACCAGTTAATAAAATTAATCAACCAATTTTAAATAAATAATTTAGCTAGCCTAATTTACATTTCACTATTAATAAAAGTAATAGAATTTAACTCGAATACCTCACAACGAACAGAAAACCAAATCAACGAGCTTCAACTCGAAATCCAAACCGCACCTCGACGAGCTCATCACCGCGACCATCCACTGCCCGAATGCCATCCAAGCCACTCTAAGTCAAGACCTCAAATACACAGCCCGCCTCCTTGTCGATCGCCAGGCACACACGCACCAAAGCTTGGTCACAGGTTCTTCTACCATAATCACGCAAGGGACCGCGCGCGAGCATAGCGTTACCAACCTCTCCCTTTGAGATGCCGGTCGTCGTTGAACTTCGTGCCCCAGGTCGTGGTCTTTTTTTTATTGCATGAATTCGATTTAGGGTTCCGGCAAAATATTAGGGACCAAAGGATCGGATTTAGGTTTTCTCTTTTTTTTTATTTGGTTCTGAACGAAGAAGGGGAAAGAGACAGGATTTGATGCCAACGTTCCTGAATCTCTTTTGGTGTACAGAATACGCCTTGCTACACTAATATGAAGTGAATAAAAAAATACAACTGATGTGAAGGAATTTCAATTAATGTTTGACCAAGATATAAATATAAATTAATAAAAAATTAAATCCAAATTGTCTCGATCGATGCAACCCAAAATTCTGACATTCAATCGAGGCATGCCGCCAGGTGTTTATAATGTTATACCCCTATTCCGAATGCAACGGAAAAGGTTTCGAGCCCTAATTCGATCGTATGGCGAAGATAGCTTTTCGAACCCAGTTATTATATAAAATTTCGACTTAAATTTCAACGTGTTTATAAATTGTACAATCACACAAAAACTCCAAACACTACGAAATTTGAAATCCGATAATAATACACTACTACGGATCTAATGAAACTAGTTTCGTCGAAATTTGAGACTGCGCCTCGCAAGGCTATTTTTAAATATTAATTGAAACGATATATTTTTAAAACTTCACAAAACACTTCCAAATTCAAGTTTAACGATTTTACTATCTTCAGTACTATCAATATAAATTTTACAAGCCTTTAAATTAATTTTAACAAGCTTAAAACTCCACATTCAACATTTTTACCCAACTTAATTTTTTTTAATTTAATAATTAAACCATCCAATAAATAGTGATATTTCAAGTTCAAGTTAAATATTAACTTTTAAATATTCAAAATCAATTAAATATTCCAATTTCAAATGCTCAAAATTTCCGGGTCATCACATTCCTCCCCCCTTAAAAGAATTTAATCCCCGAAATTACTAGTTAGGAAGAATGGTCCAATACCCGTTTACTTTTCCCAAAATCAATAATTCAACATCCTACTAACTATCTTTTTATAAAAGAATCATTATCATTCTTACTAACTTCCAAAACTTTTCCATAGTTTTCAAACGATACTATTTTCTCAATCATTCAAATTTCAATTTAAAACCAAATTCTGAATTATCAAAATTTTCTTAAAAATTTTCTAACATCCTAAATTTCTAAAAAATTTCGCCAACGTATCCTTTGCGCGGCTAGCTCGGTTGTAACGACCTGTAAAATTCGATGATTAAAATGAGTTAAATTAATAAGATTTTTATTAAATTTAGAAAGAAATAAAAATCTTATAATTTATATTGGAACGAATGTTAGAAATTAGATGTAGCAATTGAAACTAAAGTTAACAATTTAAAATTTATATTGCAATTAATTGGAAATAATGTAAATCGAATAGAAACGTAAGTTTATTTATAGGGCAGTAATTGATGAATAAAAAGTTTGAAACCAATTAAATAAATTTATGGAGAACATTTAATAGTAATTAACGTACATAGCAGGCAATTGACAATTTATGGATTTGTTAAGATTGCAAAGTTATAATTAAGTGCAAATAGGAATATTTGGTAATTAATTAAAATAAGAAAAAAAATGTTAATGTTATAACTTGGTTACAAAATTTAAATACGGAAGTGGATGTAAATATGAATTAATTAATGTGTGCATAAATTTATAAGGGATAAAACGTATATTAATGTAATAAGGATGGTGCAGGTTGATAAGTATTCATAATGTTTGGGTTGATGGTAAACGTTACTTTAATGATTGTAATATAAAATAACGGAAGTGTGAATGAATATTAATAGAAACGTAAACTTATTTTGAGGTGGATGTAGATTTATGGCATGGAGTTAATGCAAATCAATGGAATTAATGAAGACGTTTACGTAGCTACACATTGAATATATGAAAACAGAATGTAGGCATTGAATTAAATTAAGGAATAATTTTTTTTTTATGGTCATTGAATAAAAATAAATGTTCGGTAAGTGAATTTATTGGGTATATTAAAGGAAATTGGATGTAGATTTATGAAATAACGTAATGCAAATAAATTTAGCGAAATCAAAGTTAAGTGCAACCAATCGCAATAAATTGTAAGTAAATTTTTACAAGAGTTTGGATTTAAAGTAATGATGTTAATATAATATTTATTTAATTTAAGATGTAATTAGGCGTGTATTAACGTAATGAAATAAAATTAGCATTATAGATGGAATTGTAATCTATACTGATAAGTAACGAAATTATAAATGACAATTAGGATTAAATAGGTGGCAAAGTTTATATAGGTAGTTTATTCATTTAATGGGTAAATAAACTTTGGAAATCAATTACAGTAAATACAAATGAACGTTTTGTTAATATAAATTTAAGTAATGTTATTTTTATTCACAATATGAATTGGTTGATTCAAAAAAAATGGAAGCCAAGATTTTATTTATCTAATTGAAATGTAAAGTTCAATAATTGAATTAATTGCAATTAAATGAAATTGAATATAGCTAAATAATGCGTTATTTGAAATAAAAATGGAATATGAGAATATTTATGTAATGGTTTTGAATCCAAGGTTTAATCCATCTATTTGACAGGAATGAATGGAATAATAATTTATTTATTTAATAAGTGGATTTTTGGATTTTTATTTTATAATTTCTAAATTTGATAAATTTGAAATTAGATATTGAAATTTATCATCTCTAAATTGGAATTTAAATTTGTTTAAATCATTGTAAATGATTGAGGAATCATAAGTGATGAAATTTATCAATTATCGAAATAAAATTGAAAAATTGATTTAATTAATTATTAATTTATTTAATTAATTATTAATTTATTTAATTAATTATTAATTTATTTAATTAATGGAAAAACAGCCATTTTGGCCACTGACTCGGATTTCGATGAAACCAGTTTCATCGGATCCGTAACGGTGAATTATTATAGGGTTTCAAGTTTCGTAGCGGTCGGACTTATTGTTTTATCGTAAGGACTCGAAACGCCTTGAAATAGATAAATTGAAATCAATTGAAATTAATTTGAAAAATATTGATTTTAGCATAACTTCTTCATATGATAGAATTTGGACGTGAAACCTTTTCCATCGCGTTTAAAATATTTTTAAATACCTATTTTGATATATGGGTTTACTCAATTTCGTTCCGGGGTCAAAACGGGCTTTTTGGGCCACTTTGTTGTTAGCGCGTATTCAACCCGATCCATTTATTCTAATTCAACTTTCTCTATAAAAATCATGTTATAAACTCTAGCCTCCCTAATTCTCATTTGTCTATACATAAATTCATTTTATTCCTCATCTTCCTCAATGGCGGACAAAATTCTATATTTCCAGATCCAACTTGAAATTCAATCAAAAGCTAAAAATTCAAACTCATCAAAAAGATTTCAAAAAAATATATGTCGAAGCTCTCGAAGAGCGTAATCCAGATCTGGATTCGTTTTTGGATCTGAATTTCTGCATAGCCGGAATTGGCTCGGTTATTTTCGGTCGTTCGTTGATCGTTGATGAACTTTGATGGATCGGAAAATCTTGGTACCATGGCGTAGAGGGGACCGAGTGCTGCTCGTCGGAGTTGTTGATTTGTCAAATCGACAGCTGGATCGAGCTAAAGAATTCGACTAGGGTTTCTTATACGCCGGCGGCTGCGTTTTTATGGAGGCTCGTGCAACCTACTTTTCGATCGTGGATGGCCAGAGGACATCGGTAGGAGGAGGCGCGCTCGCCTATGGCATCGGAGCTTGGACCGAGCGTTCCTGGCGACTGTGACTTAGGGTTTCGGCGTTGACTCCTGTACGCAAGTTTTGGGGTGGCCAGTAGGGAAGAAGAACGACGTGGAAATTTTTGTTGGGTAGGTTTTGTTTTGTTTAATTAAATTTAATTTTGTTTTCAAACGATTTAACGCGTGTAACTTTCTCATACGAACTCCATTTTACGCGCGATTTTTTTTTGTTAGGATCGTAATTAAATTTCGAATATTTTGGCACTAGTTTCGACGGATTTGGAAACTGTTTAATTTTTGAGTTTAAATTGGATTTAAATTCAATTTAAATTCAAAAGGCGAGTGTTTTAACACACTCACAACTTCTAAAATTTCTTATGTTTGTTAAATTGATATATGATGTGATTTAAAATTTATTTATGGTTGTTCGGCATATTTTTAATCATCATCTCAGTTAGTTTCATTTAATTAAATTAAATTGCTATTTAATTTATTCATTGCATATAAACTGCCAATTAAACAGTTATTTAATTTATTATTGAATATAAACTGTTATTTAATACCTGTTGTTTATTATCTGTTCTATATTGATGTTATTGTTTGGATTTGATGATGATTGTGATAAATGATTGATGGTTGATATTGGTTGAACGGATGTTGTATTTTATATTATTATAAACTGCAAGTTATTATGCATTTTCATCTCATTCGGGATTGCGGTTTGAAATGATATATAACCATAATTTTATTTTTAAATTGTGGATTAAAATGATAAATATCCGTATCATTTGACCATAGGGTAGAAAATTATATACAGACACCGCGGTCTATATGCATAAAAATATTTTGAAATGTTTTCTATGGTTTTGGAAAGAAATGTACGGGTTATATAAATATTGATTTCTGATATTATATAAACGTCAAATTTATTATTGATTCCTAGCTATATATAAATATGCTTTGAAATATAAAATAAGCCCTATAATAAAGTTTAATTATTTTATATAATATGGTTTAATAAATATTAATTTTTGATATTATATAAATAATATTGTATATATAGTTAAATTCTTGAATTTAAGCTACGTATAAATTGGTTTAATGAAAATAAGTTGAATACCAGAGTTTGATTGTTTTATATTATATGGTTAAGTACCTGTCTAAGGTATTATATATATAGAATTTTAAATGATTTAAAATGAAATTTAAGATTGGAAAATAAATATGAAATTGGTTTAAAATTGTATTATTTAAGAATTGTACTTGACTAAATTTTGTAGATGACTTGAAATGTAAGTAAAAGTGGAGATTTTAAAGGGTATGATTCTATAACTTGATTTGGTTTAAGTGATTTAAATGAATATAAAGTTAAGGCAAATGAATATATCAAGTTAAATATATTGAAAGTATATAAAGTTGTTTGAAGTTAAAAGTTTTACTTAAATTATATTGGATTTATTTAGTAAATATTTCAAAACTAAATAATAGAATAAGTTAAATTGGTGTGTGTATGTGTATATATATATATATATATATATATATATATATATATGAATTATAAAATTTAGTTTTGAAGTATTGAATTTTTAAGTTTTGAAATATATTGAAATTGAAATGGTTTATTTGGAGGTTCAAATAGGTATTTGGAATTTATTTGTGAAATTAAAGAAGCTATTTTATTTTATAAAGTAAATTAATATTTAAACCATTTAAGTGGTGTAGTTATATTTCAAGGTTATGAAATTCAAAGTTTTATGTTTTGAAAGGCTATATTTCAAGCGTTTGGTTTAGAAATATTTTTACTATGAAAAGTTATGGTTTTAGAAAAGGATATATTTGAAAAGATATCATATTGATTTGGTTATAAAAGGGAAATGATATCGTAATTATACTGTTTTGAAATGAATATTATATCCTGGTTTTAAAGTATAAATTTTTTTGAAATAACCGCGATGTTATAATAATGATTGGTTGTTGAAGAGACTGGGATCAGAAGTTGTAATGCTGTCTGCCAACTTCGAAAACCACTTTAACAACCGTGTTCATGGTGGAGATTCCAGAATGAAGTAGGATGGTGGCAGCGTTTCCTTTGAGGTAAATACGTGGACCCGACTCCTGTGAGTTGGCATAAGGTGGCTAAAATAGGAGCGATTCTCGGGCCAATAAGGTCATTCCTCTAATCGGACGCACTCCTTCGATATTAGACTTTGACTTTTGGATTGATTCGGGGGGCACTTTTGATTTTTGATTTTGGGGGTATTGTCCAAGGTGGGCGGTAGTAACTGCTACGCGTTACCACCAGCCCGGATGCGTAATTGGTATATCTACCCTGGCATTTCCTAGTTGTGCCGTGTCACCTATCCTAGCATGCCTTGTACGAGTTTCTATTTGTGTCGTATCTATGGAGTATCCTCTGGTAGCCTACCGATCAGGAGGTATTACGGTACTGTATAGACTATTGGCATTATTACGTGTTACGGTGGAAAATGTAAAGCCTTAACGCTATTTAAAAGTAAGTTTATTTTACTAATAGACACTATTATAATAGCGAAATATTACTACATAGTAAATAATTTAACGGATCTTTAGGAGATGTGAATCCCGAGCATCTTTTAAGTTACTGCACTCGTATTTATTTCTGTTAATTTAACTCACATAAGATATTTTAGTCCCGACTCGAGTGTTTTGTCTCTCAATTCGCTTGGGTCAGCCTGAGCATTTCAGGATTCGAAGACTTTAGCTTTGGAGAATGAGGACGAAGATTCATATTACTATTATATACTATATTATTCCACTACACCATTTTATTCCACTGCATTGTTATTATCCTTTGGTATGTTAACTTTGATATTTATTGTATGAAGAAAAATCAAATGTTTTGTAAAACAGTTTTATGAACTGTATGTTGATTATTATATTTTATCGTTCCGCTGCAAGATTCTATTTTTTTCTCCTCTGCTTTTCTTATTTACCTCATAACAATCCGCCCTTCCGTAGGGTTTGAATTGGCACGTGTATCGATTTAAAGCGTGGGGTAAGGCGGGATGTTACATCTGGTATCAGAACTTTGGTTAGCGATAAACCTTAGCTTTGTGGGGTCTGACACTTTACTAATAGGGTAGTAATACCCTATGGGAGTCGTTGAGGGTATATATATGAGAGAGCGTATTTGTTAGTGTTATAAAAGGTTTTAATATTGTGTTAATCTGTTCCATTTTGTATTTATAAATTCTGGTTGGTGCATGGGATGCTATGACATCAATAGGGATTTCTAAACACTTAATAGGACAGACCACATAATATTTGGTTTTAATATAGGTGAATGAAATAATTTTGCCTGTTATATTTTCTGTATATAAAATTAATTTTTAAATGATATATATATATATATATATTTGGTTGCAATATATTGGTTGTTAGGTAATGAAATTTATAAATAACAGTGAAATAAGATTTAAAATAAAATAAATCAAATTGGAAATTTAGAACTTAAGTTCCGGGGTTTTGAAAATTTCTTTCAAATGATTTTGGAATATAATAATAATATTTTAGAAGTATTTTCTGATTTAGATATTTCAATATAATTTGAAAGAAATGTTTTAAAAGAAATTTGGAAAAGAAATATGTTTTGTACGTCCCTCTCTGTCGTTGAAAAATAATTTCGGTGATGAGTGCATGCATCATCGATGTTCAATTTCGAGTTTCGAAGTGGGAAGGCCACTGTAGTAGTTTACTGCTGATTTGTTTAATAAACCAAACATAAAAATTTAAATTTGTTTTAAATATACTTGGATATATAATTTCAAGCATATGTTTATCTGTTATTTTAAAATGATTTTGAATAAAACTCGGTATTTAATTCTTAAGTTTCCATTAATTAATAGTTTCCATTAAGTGTAGTAAAATGGAATATAACTAATTTGTAAATTGGAACCTTTAATTAAATAGGTGATTTAATGCTAAGTTATAAATGAGATTAAAAGAAAAGTGAAATGGTAATCTTATAAAATGAAAGATATAATTTTTGAACCTTTAATTAATTAAAAGAAATAAGATAAACTTGCGTGATTTTAATTACATTCTTTAAAAGCATATATATAACTTATCAAATATTTAAATGTTGAAATGTTTAATAGGAAAATGTAATGGAAATTGTACAATCATAAGTATGTAATGAAGTGTTCAATAAATTGCTTTTGTTTATAAGAATTGATGTTGTAATTGTTATAAACTTAAATTATAATGGAAATCTTACTATAATAAAATATGATAGAAGGTAAATGTTTTAAGTAAAGTAATTATAGACTTAAGTAAATGTGAAGTTAATTATTTTAATAAAACAAGTAGAAAGATGAATACTGCAAATAAATGAAACTGTAAGAAATAAATGTAAATAAAAAAGAAACTATTTGATATGAAAAAAAAATGAAAATTTGCAAGAAATAAATGTGAATTAAAAGATAAATCATTATATGAATAAAAAGGAAATCAAACAACAAATAGCAAGAAATGAAATTAATAAGGATGAACTTAATTATTGGTTGGATTTGTTGGTTGTTTTGGGTGTGGTTGTTTAGGTAAGGATACTTTAAATTTGTTTAAATGAATGAATAATCTATTTAGGTCCACCTAAGACTGTTGAGTGAAGAGTACACTTAGTAGTTTATTCTTCATTCTTTACAATTTAAAGTTTTGAACCCGAACAACTACCTGTTTTGTTTGATATGGATGGATAGTTGAATTGTGTTGATTCTATATGATGGTTGTATGCTGTTTGTTGCAATTGATTGTTGTTGTATTGATTGTTGTTGTGGATGAAACCACTTTAAACATTTCATTTTATATAATTATAAACTCTTCTAGATTATATAAGTGAAATGCAGGTTATGGAAGCAATTGTTACTGCTTTTGGTTCCATAAATTAGCGTTAATTGCCCGACGAATAGGTACGTTTTCGGATTACGGTTTACAGTGTTATTATATTATTTTTCCCGTGTTGGGATATATATTATTTTGGAAAATATATGTTGTATATTGTTATATTTGATATTATATTTTCTCCCGAGCCTCTCCGTACAAAGGAGACTCTGCCAAAATTTTCCGTAAATTTTGGACCTAGAAATTATTTTGAAAATGTTTTCCAAACTTTATTAATTTAAGTATAAAAAGATCTATTGGATATAAATTGGTATATTTTGTTTAAATTAATTAATTTTTTAAGTTTATTTGTTTATAAATTTAATATTTTAAATAAGATATATTGATTTCTTAATTCTTCTTTTCCATTCTTTTTCTTTTTTGGGGACGAAAATTTCTGAGTGGGTGGGAGTGTAACGACCCATAAAATTCGATGATTAAAATGAGTTAAATTAACAAGATTTTTATTAAATTTAGAAAGAAATAAAAATATTATAATTTATATTGGAACGAATGTTAGAAATTAGATGTAGCAATTGAAATTAAAATTAACAATTTAAAATTTATATTGCAATTAACTGGAAATAATGTAAATTGAATAGAAACATAATTTTATTTATAAGGCAGTAATTGATGAATAAAAAGTTTGAGACCGAGTAAATAAATTTATGGAGAACATTTAATATTAGTTAATATACATATCAGGCAATTGACAATTTATGGATTTGTTAAGATTGCAAAGTTATAATTGAGTGCAAATAGGAATATTTAGTAATTAATTAAAATAAGAAAAAAAATGTAAATGTTATAACTTGGTTACAAAATTTATATATGGAAGTGGATGTAAATATGAATTAATTAATGTGCGCATAAATTTATAAGGGATAAAACGTAAATTAATGTAATAAGGATGATGCAGGTGGATAAGTATTCATAATGTTTGGGTTGATGATAAATGTTACTTTAATGATTGTAATATAAAATAACGGAAGTGTGAATGGAAATTAATAGAAACGTAAACTTATTTTAAGGTAGTAATTGGATGTAGATTTAGGGAATGGAGTTAATGCAAATCAATGGAATTAACGAAGACGTTTACGTAGCTACACATTGAATATATGAAAACAGAATGTAGGCATTGAATTAAATTAAGAAATAAAAAAATTATGTTCATTGAATAAAATAAATGTTCAGTAAGTGAATTTATTGGGTATATTAAAGGAAATTGGATGTAGATTTATGAAATAACGTAATGCAAATAAATTTAGAGAAATCCAAATTAAGTGAAACCAATTGCAATAAATTGTAAGTAAAATTTTATAAGAGTTTGGATTTAAATTAGTGATGTTAATATAATATTTATCCAACTTAAGATGTAATTAGGCGTGTATTAACGTAATGAAATAAAATTAGCATTATATATGGAATTGTAATCTGTACTGATAAGTAACGAAATTATAAATGCAATTAGGATTAAATAGGTGGCAAAGTTTATATAGGTTGTTTATTCATTTAGTGGGTAAATAAACTTTGAAATCAGTTACTGTAAATCCAAATTAACGTTCCGTTAATATAAATTTAACTAATGTTATTTTTATTCATAATATGAATTGGTTGATTTAAAAAAAAAATGGAAACCAAGATTTTATTTATCTAATTGAAATGTAAAGTTCAATAATTGAATTAATTGCAATTAAATGAAACTGAATATAGCTAAATAATGCGTTATTTGAAATAAAAATGGAATATGAGAATATTTATGTAATGGTTTTGAATCCAAGGTTTAATCCATCTATTTGATAGGAATGAATGGAATAATAATTTATTTATTTAAAAAGTGGATTTTTGGAGTTTTATTTTATAATTTCTAAATTTAATAAATTTGAAATTAGATATTGAAATAGAGGTTAATATTGAAATTTATAAATTTATCATCTCTAAATTGACATTTAAATTTGTTTAAATCATTGTAAATGATTGAGGAATCATAAGTGATGAAATTTGTCAATTATCGAAATAAAACTGAAATTTTGATTTAATTAATTAATTATTAATTTATTTAATTAATGGAAAAATAGCCATTTTGGCCACTGACTCGGATTTCGACGAAACTAGTTTCATCGGATCCATAACGGTGAATTATTGTAGGGTTTCAAGTTTCGTAGCGATCGGACTTGTCGTTTGATCGTACGGACTTGAAACGCCTTGAAATCGATAAATTAAAATCAATTTGAAAAATATTGATTTTAGCATAACTTCTTCATACGATGGAATTAGGACGTGAAACTTTTTGCATCGCGTTTAAAATATTTCTAAATACCTATTTTGATATATGTGTTTACCCAATTTCGTTCCGTAGACAGAACAGGCTTTTTGGGCCACTTTGTCGTTAGCGCGTATTCAGCCCGATCCATTTATTCTAATTCAACTTTCTCTATAAATATCCTGTTATAAACCCTACCCTCCCTAATTCTCATTTATCTGTACATAAATTCATTTTATTCCTCATCTTCCTCAATGGCGGACAAAATTCTATATTTCCAGATCCAATTGCAAATTCAATCAAAAGCTAAAAATTCAAACTCATCAGAAAAATTTGAAAAAAATATATGTCGAAGCTCTCGAAGAGCGTAATCCAGATCTGCGATTCGTTTTTGGATCTGAGTTTCTTTGTAGCCGGAATTGGCTCGGTTATTTTCGGTCATTCGTTGATCGTTGATGAACTTTGATGGATCGGAAAATCGTTGGTACAATGGCGTAGAGGGGATCGAGTGCTGCTCATTAGAGTTGTTGATTTGTTGAATCGACGGCTGGATCGAGCTAAAGAATTCGACTAGGGTTTCTTTATACGCCGGCGGCTGCGTTTTTATGGAGGCTCATGCGATCAGCTTTACGATCGTGGATGGCCGGAGGACATCGGCAGGAGGAGGCACGCTCGCCTATGGCATCGGAGCTTGGACCAAGCGTTCCTAGCGACTGTGACTAAGGGTTTCGGCGTTGAGTCATGTACGCAAGTTTTGGGGCGGCCTGTAGGGAAAAAGAATGACGTGGCAATTTTTGTTGGGTAGGTTTTGTTTTGTTTAATTAAATTTAATTTTGTTTTCAAACGATTTAGCACGTGTAACTTTCTCATACGAACTACGTTTCATGTGCGATTTTTTTGTTAGGATCGTAATAAAATTTCGGACATTTTGGCGCTAGTTTGGACGGATTTGAAGACTGTTCAATTTTTGGGTTTAAATTGGATTTAAATTCAAAAGGTGAGTGTCTTAACCCACTCACAACTTCTAAAATTTCTTATGTTTGTTAAATTGATATATGATGTGATTTAAAATTTATTTATGGTTGTTTGGCATATTTTTAATCATCATCTCAGCTAATTTCATTTAATTGAATAAAGTTGCTATTTAATTTATTCATTGCATATAAACTGCCAGTTAAACAGTTATTTAATTTATTATTGAATATAAAATTCTATTTAATACCTGTTGTTTATTATTTGTTCTATATTGATGCTATTGTTTGAATTTGTTGATGATTGTGATAAATGGTTGATGGTTGATACTTGATGAATGGATGTTGTATTTTATATTGTTATAAACTGAAAGTTATTATGCATTTTCATCTCATTTGGGATTGCAGTTTGAAATGATATATAACCGTAATTTTTATTTTTAAATTACGGATTGAAATGATAAATATCTGTATCACTTGACCATAGGGTAGAAAATTATGTAGAGACACCGCGGTCTATATGTATAAAAATATTTTGAATTGTTTTCTATGGTTTTGGAAAGAAATATAAGGGTTATATAAATATTGATTTCTGATGTTATATAAACGTCAAATTTATTATTGATTCCAAGCTATATAGAAATATGCTTTGAAATATAAAATAAGCCCAATAACAAAGTTTGATTATTTTATATAATACAGTTTAATAAATATTAATTTTTGATATTATGTAAATAATATTTTATATATATAGTTAAATTCTTGAATTTAAGCTACGTATAGATTGGTTTAATGAAAATAAGTTGAATAATAGAGTTTGATTGTTTTATATTATATGGTTAAGTACCTGTCTAAGGTATTGTATATATAGAATTTTAAATGACTTAAAATGAAATTTAAGATTGGAAAATAAATATGAAATTGGTTTAAAATTGAATTATTTAAAAATTGTACTTGAATAAATTTTGTAGATGATTTGAAATATAAATAAAAGTGGAGATTTTAAAGGGTATGATCCTATAACTTGATTTGGTTTAAGTGATTTAAATGAATATAAAGTTAAGGCAAATGAATATATCAAGATAAATATATTGAAAGTATATCCAGTTGTTGAAGTTAAAAGTTTTACTTAAATTATATTGGATTTATTTAGTAAATATTTCAAAACTAAGTAATAGAATAAGTGAAATTGGTGTGTGTGTGTGTGTGTGTGTGTGTATGAATTATAAAATTTAGTTTTGAAGTATTGAATTTTTAAGTTTTGAAATATATTGAAATTGAAATGGTTTATTTGGAGGTTCAAATCAGTATTTGGAATTTATTTACGAAATTAAAGAAGCTATTTTATTTTATAAAGTAAATTGATATTTAAACCATTTAAGTGGTGTAGTTATATTTCAAGGTTATGAAATTCAAAGTTTTATGTTTTGAAAGGCTATATTTCAAGCGTTTGATTTAGAAATATTTTTACTATGCAAAATTATGGTTTTAGAAAAGGATATATTTGAAAAGATATCATATTGATTTGGTTTTAAAAGGGAAATGATATCGTAATTATATGGTTTTTAAATGAATATTATATCCCGGTTTTAAAGTATAAATTTTTTTTGAAATAACCGCGGTGTTATAATAACGATTGGTTGTTGAAGAGACCGGGATCGGAAGTTGTCATACTGTCTGCCAACTCCGAAAACGACTTTAACAACCGTGTACGCAGTGGAGATTTCATAATGAAGTAGGATAGTGGCGGCGTTTCCTTTGAGTTAAATACGTGGACCCGACACCCGTGAGTTGGCATAAGGTGGCTAAAACAGGAGCGATTCTCGGGCCAATGAGGTCATTCCTCTGATCGGACGCACTCCTTCGATATTATACTTTTACTTTTGGATTGATTCGATGGCCACTTTTGATTTTTGATTTTGAGGGTGTTGTCCGAGGTGGGCGGTAGTAGCTGCTACACGTTACCACCAGCCCGGATGCGTAATTGGTATATCTACCCTGGCATTGCCTAGTTGTGCCGTGTCACCTACTCTAGCGCAACTTGTATGAGTTTCTATTTGTGTCGTACCTATGGAGTATCCTCTGGTAGCCTCCCGATCAGGAGGTATTACGGTACTGTATGGACTATTGGCATTATTACGTGTTAAGATGGAAAATGTAAAGCCTTAACGCTATTTAAAAGTAACTTTATTTTACTAATAGACACTATTATAATAGCGAAATATTACTGCATAGTAAATAGTTTAACGGATCCTTAGGAGATGTGAATCCCGGGCATCTCTTAAGTTACTGCACTCATATTTATTTCTGTTAATTTAACTCGCATAAGATATTTTAGTTCCGACTCGAGTGTTTTGTCTTTCAATTCGCTCAGGTCAGCCTGAGCATTTCAGGATTCGAAGACTTTAGCTCTGGAGGACGAGGACGAAGATTCATGTTACTATTATATACTACATTATTCCACTACGCCATTTTATCCCGTTGCATTGTTATTATCCTTTGGTATGTGAACTCTGATATTCATTGTATAAAGAAAAATCAAATGTTTTGTAGAACAGTTTTATGAACTGTATATTGATTATTATATTTTATCGTTCAGCTGTAAGATTCTGTTTTGTTTTTTTCTCCTCTGCTTTTCTTATTTACCCCATAACAATCCGCCCTTCCGTATTTTTTGAATTGGCACGTGTGTTGATTTAAAGCGTGCGATAAGGCGGGATGTTACATCGGTGCAACTAAAGAATGTCTCTACGGGCTCCCAAATTCCAAAAGGAAACAAAAAGGCCAAGTGGCTAGATCAAAAATCCAATCAAATTTCATACAGAAATTTAAACACATACCTTTTGTCAGGCAATTCAAATTTATCTTTTTAAATCAAAACCAATTTTCCTTTCCATTTATAATACCTGCATATCTTATTTAGCAATAATATCCAATCATAGCTTTTGAAATCATTTTATACATTTCCTTACAGAAGTTTTCATATCTACTTCTATTCAAATTAGTTTTCCCATTTCCATATGAATTCAATTTATCTTCAACTCTGAATATTGAATTTTATCTTCCATTTATAACTGATTCATATCATTATTTTAAATTAGTTTCAATTTCCATTTCCAAAATTCCTTATTTTAATTCCAATTCTAAATCGTTTTGTCGCTGACAAAAAAAAATTTCCAAAAAAAATTTCTAACTCCCAAAATTTTCGAAATTTTTTGGCAGAGTCTCCTTTGTACGGAGGAGCTTTTGCAATTTGACAAAAGATATAAATATATATACATCGACCCACACGGTCGAAAAAATAAAAACATTTCATATTTCCTATTTTTATTGCGTGGGCGTACCTTTATTTAGCATTTTTAAGCAAGCGGCTTATTTAATTAGCATTTTGCGCGATCAAATCCAGCCCAACTGCTTCCATGAACCTGTACTTACTCAACTAAAACATGTAAGTGCTAAAATCATGTAACTTAACAACATTTTTACATATTTAACTAGTAAACATACGAGTTTCTATAAGCAATACAGGTTAAACAAAATTTATAAGAAACTTATAGGGTTCCGACATTAATTTTAATTGTTTACAACCAATTCATGCCATTCCATTCAATTATAATGGTTTACCCTTCAATTTCTTACATTCGATTTATTTTTAATCCAAACAAGCTCATATTCAACTCAGTTGATTCAAAATCAATTTTATTTCACTTCTATCAATACATAAAATTTTAATTACCTTCGTTTACGTCAAATGGCAATTTATTCTATGCAATTTGATGATATCCGTGTGAAAAATAATTACTTAAGTTTTATAACCAATTTAAATTGATTCCGACTCAAATTATTTTAAATTCCATCCCATTTCTAGTTTTATTCACCAACCATGCATTTGCATTCATTCCATAATTGTCTTCATTTCATTTAAGACCATTTTATTAAGCTTGAACCATTCCATGCTTATATATTAATAATCATTTCCCAATTTAAATTTACCCAAGCTTTTATTTAATGGACTTTTACCCTTACTCGAAGCCAAGCTTCCACTAATTTACTTTAAATTATTCAAATTTCATATTTAAGCTCATTTCTATTTTGCAAATAAATTTTCCTTTTCTAATTAACTTGATTCTATTTCAATCAAATCTCATTTCAAACTACAAATTTATTTGATTAGTTCATCTGTTTCGTATAAATTTTAAATTTCCAGATTCAATTCATTCTCAATTCACTTAATTAATTACAAGGCCATTTTCAATTTATTCCCACCCTGGGTTTTATTGCAACTAAAACCATCCCTATTTTAATCCAATTTCAATTTATTTGACAACATTTTCAATTATATTTACTTCACTAACAATTCAAGTCGAATTTGATTTATAACTTGAGTTTTATTTCCAAACTTCAATATTAACTCACAAATTCAGCTTCTATTTAACTACATTAGGTTCCATTACATATTTCATTAACTAATTTATTATCTAATTAGTCCTCCCCCTATTTATAATTCAATACTTGATTTTTTTTTTAATCTCAAAAATTACTTCATTTAATTTTCTTAAGTTCAATTTATTTTATAATTCAAGTTTGGATTTTTGTTTTATTTTCCGATTCATCATACAATATTTATTTTGGGTTTTCTATTCCACTTTTCAATTTTATAAGTCACAACTTATTATTTTACACATTTCCATTCATCCTAGGCTTGAATATATTCATCTTTTATTTTTAACTCAAGATTTACGCTTATTTATAACCCAAGCATATTTTTATTCCATAGATTTTTAATTCTTTTATAAGTTATTCTAATCCATTTATCCCAATCCAATTCTTATCCAACTTATTTCCGTTTATTTAAGTAAAGATCTAATTCCATTCAATATCACCTATAACTCAACCAAATTTTTATTCCAATTCAATTCTATTTTAACTCAGATTTATTTAATTTAATTAGATTCAATTTTCTTCATCAATCCAAGTTAATTTTATTTTTAACTTTTCACTTTAAATGTTAATTCCAACATTCAAAGCTCATATTTCCTTCCTGATTTAAAAATCATCTCAATATAAGCCTATAACCTATCTCATCAGAATTTTTAAACACCCAGCCTTTGGTTTCAAATCATTTAAAATCATCATTATCTCAAAATCACCCTTCTCAAAATTTTAAACCAATCCTGATTTTTATTCCCAACAAATTTTCTTGAAATTTCAAAAACAAAACTAGTTCTTCTGAACAAATTGATTTGGTAGCAATCTGTCACTTATAAACTCGAAAATGAACATCGATGATGCTGCAGTCATCACCGAAGTTACTTTCAGCGACTGAAGTGAGCTCAATGTTATTTTCCTTCCCAAAATTTATTTGAATCAATTTCCTTTCAAAAGTACTTCTAAAATAATAATGCTATTATTTATCTTCAAAACACTTTGAAAAACACTTCCAAAATCTTCGGGATTTTAAATTTTCAAATTCTGGCTTAAATCAAATTTTAACTATAATTCATTTGTATAATTTATGCTCATACAAATTTTCATTTGATTATATTTCAATTTATAAATCATGTTTATAATACATTTTTATAAATTTCATTTTATAATGAATTTATTTCCTTAACCTTTGGTTATATTTTCAATTTCTTGTTAAATTTTCACAACAATGATAATAATTTAATATTATCATACCTAACATCCAAGTAACTATATATTAGCTAAAATAGTTTACAAAAACTTTTCTTTATATCAAAATATATTTTTGATAAAATTATTTCATTCACCCACCTTTAAAACAGTACTGTGTCAATTTATCGTGTCAAGTATTTATAAACACTTCTCGAATAGCGGCCAACTTACCCGATCAAAATTCATATTACACTCAACCAATAAGTCAACACAATATTAAAACAATTTATATTCACTCATAAATGCGTACTCATATCTATTAATACGCTCAAACTCATTGTAGAGTACTACTGACTCTATTTGAGTAATTTCCACCAGAGCCAAGGTTATCACCAACCTAAGCTCTGATACCAAGTGTAATGACCTGCAAATCCGTTTATCTTGAGTTGATTGATGTAGAATAGTGTTGACTCAAGGGGTACGGATTTGCGGGTCATTACAGACTGCTTTTGAATTATGGACTAATAGGAAACCTAGCTTAAGACACCTGCATGTTTGGGTTTGTCCAGCGGAAGCGAGAATTTATAATCCACATGAAAAGAAATTAGATTCTCGAACGGTTAGCGGGTATCTTTTAGGTTACCCTAAAAAATCTAAAGGATATGTGTTTTACTGTCCTAATCATAGTCCAAGAATTATAGAAACTGGTAATGCAAGATTCATTGAGATTGGTGAAGTCAGTGGGAGTATTAGAAGAGAAATAGTGGAAATAAAAGAAACAAGGATAAATGTTACATTGTCTAGAATAGTTCCTCCATCAACTATTACTCCAAATGTTGTTCCAGCTGTTGGAGAACAACATGATGATGAACAACATATAAATGAAGAAGTACTTCCTAAAGGAAATGACTCACATAATGCTGATATGCATGAACAACAACAAGTAGCATTAAGAATATCTCAAAGAGATCGTAGGTCAGCTATTTCTAATGATTATATGGTTTATATGCAAGAATCAGATTATGATATAGGAATCAATAAGGACCCAGTTTCGTTTTCATATGCTGTAGAAAGTAAAGAGTCAAAGGAATGGATTAATACCATGAAAGAAGAACTAAAATCCATGCAACAAAATGAATTTTGGGATCTCGTTGAGTTACCACATGGCTGTAAAAGAGTCGGATGCAAATGGGTTTTTAAAACTAAACACGACTCTAGTGGTAATGTCGAATGGTATAAACCTAGACTTGTTGCTAAGGATTACACTCAGAAAGATGGTGTTGATTACAAGGAGACATTTTCTCTTGTTTCGAAAAAGGACTCACTAAGAATAATAATGGCATTAGTAGCACATTATGATTTGGAATTGCATCAAATGGATGTGAAAACAGCCTTTTTGAATGGAAATCTTGATGAGGATGTTTATATGGATCAACCTTAGGGTTTTTCTATAAAAGGTAAAGAGCAATTGGTGTGTAAACTTAAGAAATCAATATATGGGCTTAAACAAGCATCCCGACAATGGTATATAAAGTTCAATACCATTATTACATCTTTTGGTTTTGAGGAAAATAAGGTTGATCACTGTTTATACCAAAAGATCAGTGGAAGCAAGTTTATTTATCTAGTCCTTTATGTTGATGACATCTTGCTTACTGCAAATAATTTAAGCATATTGCATGAGACTAAGGAATTTCTCTCAAACGAACTTTGAAATGAAAGATATGGGAGAGACATCCTATGTGATTGGAATAGAAATATTTCGTGATCGATCATAAGGAATATTGGGATTGTCTCAAAAAGGATATATCGAAAGGATTCTAGAGAGATTTGGAGTGAGTAAGTGTTCACCTGGGAAAGTTCCTGTACAGAAAGGTGATAAATTCAATCTCATGCAATGTCCTAAGAATGATGTTGAACGAAAGAAAATGGAATCAATTCCATATGCATTTGTAGTTGGTAGCATAATGTATGTTCAAACCTGTATTAGACCGAATATCATTTTTGCGGTCGGTATGTTAGGGAGGTATCAAAGTAATCTAGGAAGGGAACATTGGCAAGCTGCAAAGAAAGTGTTAAGGTACTTACAAGGCACGAAAGATTACATGCTCATGTATAGTAGATCTAATGAATTGGAGGTGATTGGATATAGCGATTCAAATTTTGCTGGATGCATCGATACTAGAAAATCGACTTTTGGTTACCTGTTTATGTTTGCTCAAGGAGCCATATCATGGAAAAGTGCGAAACAAACTATCGTTGCTTCATCTACTATGGAGGCGGACTTTGTAACATGTTATGAAGCCATAATTCATGCATTATGGTTGCGGAACTTATTTTAGGACTTGCGGTTATCGACACCATTAGCAAGCCGCTGAAAATTTATTGTGATAACTCTGCAGTGGTATTTTTCTCAAAAAACGACAATACACTAAATGTGCTAAACATATGGAACTGAAGTATCTTATTGTGAAAGATGAGGTTCAGAAACAGTGAGTGTCAATCATGCACATCAGGACAGAACTTATGATTGCAGACCCTTTGACGAAAGGGTTATAACCAAGACAATTTAAGAAAAATGTTCAAAGAATGAGTCTTGGTTGTATTAATAATAATTGATGTGTGACATTCTGAGCTCCTTTGTGTGTTTCTGATATACAATTATGTGTCTCTTGTTTTTAATGTGGTAGTACGTACTTTATGTAATTTTAGACAAGAAAGAATCTTATAAAGATATTATGTTTAATCATTATGATATAAGACATTATGTGGACCATTATGCTGTTTTATATAAATTATGAGTATAAAATGATGGATTGCTGATATTGTAGTATATGGAAGGAAATACACTGAATTAATAATGCACAATCGCCATAACTCTCAGGAATTTATCATAGTATGATGTTCAACACTTGATATTACGAGTAATCAGGTCAAGTGGGAGAATGTTAGAAAACTGTTATTAGAAACTGCAATCGTTTCATTTACTTTTAACGTTATGTAGTTTCTAATCTTAATATGAACCTATTATTTAGGTCATAAATAGAACGTTTCATTTACCTTTAACGTTATGCAGTTTCTAATCTTAATGTGACCTGATTAATTAAGTCATAGATAGACCGTTCTATAATTAGAACATTAGGTCTGTGATTAATCTTAAGTGTTGAATTGGTATATGATGGACGTACCAGATTTAGAGTTAAATGTTATATAAAGGATTGGTTCTTCTCTATGCTGGCAGATAGATGTATTCTTCTCCATCAAGAAACATATAAAGAAATACGGTTAGAGAGAGAAACCAAATTCTGAGAAGAAGAGTAATTATTAGAAATCAGAAGAAGAAGATGACAGCCATTACATCTTCCCATGTTAATCAAGGTATGTCATCTTAAACAAAACAAAAATCATATTAAGCTTTGTTTGTGAAATATTCAGTATTGGTGATTCTTGAGCTATTACTTAAATTGTTCATCATTAATTATGAAACATCAAACAGTAAAGAATTTCTGACAGATGCAACATAAAGTCTCAAGTCCTAATACGCTTGTATGCAAAAGTTAATTTTTGGGTCTTTTATCAATCGACTTTTAATATCTAACTCAAATTATGTATTCCTAAACATACTGATGTTTATAGTTAAAAAAAGACATGTAAACTTTTTTTGAACACAATATGAGTGGCCTCAAAGTTTAGTTCGATTGTATGAAAATCTTGACTTTCTTGGTCATCGTTTAAAATTGTACTTTTGACATTTGAATAAGCTATTTAAATATCTAAAAAAAAGATTATTATAAGGCCTTTTTTTAAAAATGCATTTCATACAATGCAATCCATCTAGAATTGTTTTGTTGATTGTATTATTAAAGTGCAAGTTTAAATTATATATTTGAATTGCAATTTTGAGGATGATATATTTTCAATTATATAAATATACTAACAGTTTAAAAAAAATACTATCAACTATGTTGTTTTTTTTTTGGGAATCTTGCATATTGCAAGTTCAACAAAATTAAATTGTCGCTGTTGCAGTTAAATTAAGGATTTTGAATTTGAATTTAAGACGTAGAACATTGAGTTTTAGTTGTGATGAGTTGGTATGTTATTTTATTTTCTCTGGAGAGCCCGTACAGTAAAACTAAAGGAAGTCATTTCAACTTGGTAATACACCGTTAATCGGTGACAAATCAAGGTTAGTTCGTGAAAATAAAATATAAAAAATCGAAGAAGAAAAGTACGTAATACAGCAGTCGTAATCAAAACTTTTAAGCTCTGCCGTAAATGTACACGATACTATCATCAGGTACAGCGTATGAATAACAACTGTCCTCCACTTAGACCATATATAGTTTATAAAGCCGACTATGACTTATTCGTGACTGGGCAAGCTTATGAATCGTGACGGGTACCGTGACGAAATTCACAGAATTTTATGGGATCCCGCGTTCATTTTACTCTACTTGCTTATATTATCACGCATCATGTGTTATATTATACACATATATTAATGATATCTGTGCACACGGTTGCTTACGTTCACGTGGTTTATCAACAGTATCCACAAATGCTGACTATACATGTACCGATTTACTTTATTTGTAATTCATTTACTAATTAACTGCTATTATATTCTTGATGATTGCGTTTATCTTTCGTAATTGACTCTTATTTGTACTAATCCCTATTTTTAATCAAAATTTCGTGTTGAATGTTGATCAGCAGGGAAACCAAGGTACCTGCTGGATTTACAGAGGCAACTTTTATTTAATGGTTTTAAGTAAGTTTGGACGGTAACATTTATTTCTTTTAATGAAATACCAATCCACACGTGTCGATTTTGCAAAGCTCCGTGACTTTGTAGAGTTAAATCAATCACCTTCATTGAAGAGACGTTCACTGAAGAAGAACGTACGTGGTAATCGTTTAATTTATTTGTTTCTCAAAGCTTTGGATCCAAAATTCTAATCAACAGTTGTATCACCTATAAAGATGATGCTAGCAGATATACTTTTCACCCCGTTGATTTTGGAGCTCACCGCTTCTTGTATAAAATCGAATATTCGTTCAAAATCTGGTTCAAATTTACAAGAAGAAAGAACAAGTGTTATAAAAACACGTTGCTTTTCTCAAATGAGACAACTCGGCGTATATTGACCATATGAGCAACATTTTTGTAAAAAAAAAGAAATAAAAAAAAAAGAATATAAGGGAATCCATGATATATTCTACAGTACACTAAGGCATATAAAAAAGTGGATATAATTGGACTTCACAGTTTTGTTTTTTGGCTTGGTGCTCAATCATATGACATCTTTGATAGATGTAATCAATAAATTTTGTATGCATACAACAAAATAAAGTAATTAAATTTTCATGAACTCGTAAAACAATCGTTTATTAATGAATAGAAGGAGATAAACTGAGTGTATGAAAAGATACTATAATAAAATGAAAATGAAGTGGACCGAACTCTGCGTGACTGTGCGTGTGTGTGGGGAAGTAAAAGAAAAGATGAACAAATCCTTGACTTCAAATATTCCTTGGAAGTCATAACTCAGCAGCAAAATCCAATCGTGCACACTGATTGATGATGAGAAATTATGAACAGTAGTAATAACGTTTTGCTTCTATGAGTTGGCCATTTATCCCATCAAGCAACAGTGATTTTGACTTTATCTTAAGAAAAGCTTTGTAGATGGATAGATAGATAGCATCTACTTTAGCTGTACTAGCTACCCTCATCTCCTACATCATACCTTTTCGTACATATGCTGCTTTTTTTTTAATATTTCGGAAGATGGGAAAAAAACAAAAAATCAACGTTGAATGACACATTCCCCATGGTTTTCAGCACAAAACACTGAGTCATTAATCTAAACAAATTATCTAGGACGAATGTTGATAAAATTCATTTATTTTGATTTGGAAACACAAGTTTTGCCTACAGTTCATACAGTGAAGTTATACAGCGAAGTTGATGGTCGTGATTTACATGATGACCAGGGATAAAAGTAATTATTCTTTAAAGATTATTCTATAGTTAACGTTTGATAATAGTATTCTTCATTATGCATTTTGTTCTTAAACCGTGATAACAATTTTATGCAATTATCATCTGCATTACTGTAAAAAGGCCGACCTTTAATATGTACTCCAAGTAGGATCGGCCTTTTAAGTTTGGGTACAAAATTACTGCTGTGATAACAAAAGGCTTGGGGTTGGGAACACTAAAGCCTTTCTTTCTTGAAACATACATATATTCCAGAGACAATGAATTACATTATATTACTAAAATAATTGCCACATCTTTAAGCTGAGCATGATTCAATTAGCCTTTATAGGCAATGCTCGTACACCTCAGCAGGCCCGGCCCGATTAATTAGCTACCCAAGACTAAAAAAAGTTTTCGGGTCCCTATAGGTAAGAAATTTTTAACTTCCGAAAAATTGTTACTTCAGTTTGAATTCAACTTGTAGAAACAACTTCCCAACCAAGTATTCATGTGTTAGTGGCTAGCTTTTGTTTATATATTTGTAAGTATTGTTTTTTTCATTACCCTAGGCTCGTATGTTGGTCAAGCCCATGGAATTGGTGGGCTTCACCGTGCCGACCCTGCACTAACAGACGCTTTCATTTCAAAGTACACAAATAAATCAGACTCGCAGTAAGTTTATTTCATTCATACTTCCCTTGCACTGCGCACATACTTGTATCAAATAAAAAATTAACCCTATTCTTAAACTGATGAAAAAACTGCATTTAGACTCCAAGCATCTTAATTGAACAACTCAAAGTGTGCTGATATGAACACGATGAACTCATTTTCATTAGGATTTTCAAATCAGCATGTTCCTTTACTCTATTTAGAGCAAGTTTGAAGGATGTTCACCCTGCACACACTCACAATTTGAATTAGCGTACTAATAAATCAGTTGTTTTTCTCTTTGAGCATACCATTGTTTCATAAGAAACATCCTTAATGTGCTACGCAGTGGATGAAATCGGAACGATATATGTCTACCACTGATAAACATACAAATATTTCATAGGTGTGTTTTATGTCATTAACGTGGTCTGAAATTCCCACCATTATTTTATCGGTTTGATGCCTTAAATCATCCTTGACCATTAATAAGTCGAATTTTATCGGTGACCTTCGTAAAATTATTATGAAACATAAATCTTGATTCGTGACTCAAATATACTTCACATGATATTAGTTATTTCTATATTGCATTAAAGAAAAGGCAAAAAATTATTTACATGGAAAGAAATAAATTTGAGAGATAAAGATGATTAATCAATTTCCTACTCAATTGATTAATGAAGGCTTATCAAGTACATGCATATCTTAGAAAACTAATATTTAAAATATGTGTGTTTCCATGTCAATCGATGAATTGATGTGGCATGTGTATTTATTAGCATAAATTTTTAACGACTTTCTCGTTGACCCCAAAAAGCATGAGGAAAGCGATACCTGGTTGAATAAAGAATCTAGTGATCCTAGGTTAGCTTATTAGGAAGACACATGCTTCATGTTGAATCCATCTTAGTCTCGGAGTCATGAGTGTTTTGGAAATTCAAACAAGTTACGGTCGAAATCATAATTAAGTGCTTGAAAATTCAAAAACAAGTCACAATTTAAGGAATCTCATGTCAACTTGTTAGTTGTATGAAGATATAATGGCGAAGTCAAGGTTATGTCAAAATCATGATAATAATAAGTAATAATTTATGTCTCTTTATTCATAACGATGTGGTTGTAAAAGTACAAGCTCTTATTTGCAATGAGGGTCGCAAGATTAAAATTGGCATTAAAATCTTCAAATTGATTTAGAGTTACAAACTTTACAAGTGTAAGAATGAGAAAAGAATGAATCGTCCCTTCCTTCGTACTCCTAGGTCTATATTCATAAGCTTGAGAGGTGCGGCATAACTACCACATGTCACTTTCGGCATGCTTTATGTCCGGCATCATCATCGTATCAGTGCTCGCATTTAACATCAGGTCTTAATTTTATGAACTTGGGCATTTCTTTGTATGTTGATGAGTTACGATATGACACCAGGCATTCGACATACACACTTGCATTAATAAGCTTCAGAATCACTTCAAAAAGGAGAGACTTACGATATTCTTCATAGGCTGATGATTTATGACACGCTCCTATATACTTTCAGTGTGCGAAAATCTATTTCTATTACAGGTATTCAATATGTGATATCCGCCTAATATTGATAGGTTTTGACCTCAACTCTGATTATACTCTGGATCGGTAACATGTGATATCATAGGGAGGCGATGTCCATAAGAGGCGGGATTGAAAAGAGGCGGCATAACCTAGAATTTGATATCATCACTTGTCTTGGTGAAATGTAGCATTAATTATTTGTCGGTGACATGCGACATCGATAAGATACGGCATTGATAAAGCGTGGCATGGATGATATGCGGTGTTGATAAAATACGGCATTAAATAAATACGGCATGGATGACATGTGATATCCTCTTTTACCTTTATTAATGGAGTGCGACATCACTGTGGTCATAGGCTTCCGACATCTTTCCCCTAGCTACTCTTCGACATTTACTATCATATTGACGAGACACGGCATTCCATTACGCATTGATGATGCATGATATCCCTTAAGGCACGACACTTGCAATAGGTTCGACATCAACTACTCTTATATTAGTGTAGATGCCTCCAATGGTGTGATATTCTTTGATTTTGACATCCTTGTCGTCGACATACCTTCGAAATCAAGAACAGTAGTAACAAAAATCAATTTCTTTAACCCAAGAATCGATCTCCATATAAATGCACTCATCTATTAGAGATAAACACCCCCTCAAGTTCAAGTTCCACTCTACTCTTGTATTATGTGTAATACCCTATTTTAGTTAAACATTATTTATGACATTTATTGAATTGATTAAATAGAATAATGCAAATGATTAAAGAGAATGAGATCTAAAACTTAATAAAGTCATTTCTTAATAAACCAATAAGATTGTTTTGAAAAACTTAACATACAAGTGAAAATATGAGAAGGGATAAATATGTAGATCCATCCTTTAACCTTTAAAACCCTCTTCCCCTCATTTCATTCTCACCTTTCACAAACTTAAACAATTAAAAGAAAAACATCAAGGCCAGACAAAACTCAAGCTAAGGGATCAAAATCAAGGGGATTAAAGAGGAAAAGCTTAGGAATACTAAGATCAAATCAAATTCAACTCCAACAATTAATTTAATGTGAACAATAAGTGTTCCATCTCTATTTTTGCTTTTTAAATTTGGCAAGGGGTAATATCCGAATCATTTTGATAGACTTTGCCAAGATATGGTTGAATATTTATTGTTTGGATAGAATGTTGAATTGATAGATTTTTATGAAATTATTTAAATGGGTTTTAAGGGTAAAACCTAAGTTTTTAATCTTCAAATGCTTTGAATTTCTGGTAAGTTCAGTAAAACATTATTTTGGAGATGCATTTTTAATTTCATTATTTTTCAAGTTATGCATATTTAGATTTATATGTTAAAAACTTGATAAAACTATGTTGAACCAATGTAATTTACATTTAAAATTTAATTAAATGACATGCTTGGTAATGCAGTGCTTACCAAGTTAGGAACAACTGACGGTGGATGCAACGTTTTCTATATAAAGGCAGTGTGCACTAAAATTTTAATTATACTTTATATGCTTCAAGACTCTTTAAGTAAATTTATCAACACATGTTTGTTAGTAGTATTCACAAAAAATTAATCTAAAAATTTACATCCCATAAATATGTACTTTTGTCTTCATATACTATAAAATCTAAAAAATAGCCATTAACAAAATTATATATTTAAACCTCCTATGAGTAGCACGGGTCCAAACTCATTCTTTTAAGGGGGGAGAATGTAACGGCCACAAATTTAGTCCTTTAAATATGGATATTTAATATATTATTTAATAATTAATAAATGGATTCTATAACCTAAAAATACCCCTTTTAATATCAACTAGTAATAGTAAAATGATTTTTAAAATGCGTTCATAAAAATAGTTAGTTCAAAGGAAAATAAAAAAGGTGACCAGAAAGCTTTTTCCAAAATCCTGATTTTTAACCATTAAAAAGCTGTTTAAAAGGTTGTATACTCCTAAGGACACTTAAACATATACTCAAATAAATAATGTGTACATAATTAAGGATGGTAAAAATTTAAATACAAGTGTACTTAAGATGGAGGAGTGATGTGACCATTTTTAAAACAAATAAATAAAAGAAAATTAAAAAAAAAGAAGTAAAGGTCACCTTAACATGACCTTTAAGTACAAGGAACGAGTTTGTATGTTGGTTAAAGAGTGAGAGGGGGGTGGCAACATGTTTATGAAAGCAAGGAGGTAGATGGTGATGATGTGGCAATAATAGTGGATGGCATGATACAAAGGGTATTTTTGTAATTTTATAATTTCGTTTATATAAAACTAACTTAATTTTCTCTCTCCCTTCTCCGTTTTCATTTTCAACCTTTTTAAAAAGTTTTTCAACTCCTTTTTAAGCTATTTGAAGTTTTATTGGTTTCCAAAATTTCAAAGTTTAAAATATTCTTTTCTTTTCCATTTTAAATGCTTAAAAACTTATTTTAAACACCTTTTCTTCTTCATACATCTCCTCTCTTTCCAAAAACAACACATAGTCACCTCCTACCACCCATGGTTGAGCCCTATCTTGCCTAGGCTGAGCCAACTTTCTAAGATCTAATGCCAAAAATCATCTCTTTTAAAGAAACATTCAAAAATCTTGGCCTATTTCAGGTTTTAGAAAAGATTTTGTTAGCTTGTTTGAGTTTGGTGAGTAAAACTCACATACTTTTTGTAAAAATTGCATCTTTTGTTTATGTTGACGTTATTATGTGATATTGCTTGGTTATTGGTTATTTACGTGCTTTGAATGTGATTATATATGTATTATACTTGAAAATTGTATTAGGCTTGATGATTAAGTCTAATTGTGTTATGAATGTGATAAAGTTTGGATTTTTTGGGTGTTTGTGTTGTGGTTATGTTGTATGTTCTGTGGAAATATGTATGTAAGAGTTTGCTAAGAAAAATTAGCACCTTTGTATGGTTTGACAACTTGGAACCCTTGTGTGTAAAACTATGGTTGTTGGTTTTAGAAATCAAATTGTTTCAGGTTTCAAACAGTATTTTGCTTTTACAAACTCTTACCTAATGTTTGTGGAAAGTTAGTAAGTTTTAAAAATATTAGGCCCCGTTTGTCTTGTCGTTTTTAGTTTTGTGTTTTCATCTATACAAAAGCGCGTCCGTTGTATGTATTGTTGAAAAACAAACAATCTTGAAAAATGAAATTAACATGTAAAATAGAAAACAAGTTTATTTTTTTTCGTGATTTGAGAGATAACAAAAGCACGGAGAACAATCCAACTCCTTCGTTGTCCGTTGGTCGTCGCAATAGCTAAGAATTATAAATCTTATTTTATTTTTTTCTATTTCTTAGTGCAAGTTGTAAACACAAAACTCAAAATACAAAACCAAACGGGCCCTTAGTTTTTCAGAAAGAAATCTAAGAAAACATTTTCTAGTTATGCCATCCATAGCGATAGTCATTATGGATGCAGTTCCGATAAAATTCTAATTTTTGATAAACTTAAGTTTTAAACCTAAATTATTTTAGAAATATTTTATAAAATTAACAAATGATGTTTAAGGAGGTTAATGAAGAATTTAATAATTAATTATTAGTTAATTAATTTTGGTAATTAATAAATAATTAAGTATTAAACAAGGTTCATTAATTCTAATTAAGCAGAGATTAGTTTCTTTAAAAGCAAGATTAATTTTAATAGTTATTGATTAAGTAAGATTAAATTTTAATTAATTATGAGTTAAGTATAAGATTAGTGTCTAATTAATGATTAACTAAGTATAGAGTTATTTATAAATTAATTATTAAGTGTTTAATTATTTTCTACTAATTAAGGGTTTTAATTTATAAATAAGTTATTTATTAAAGATTTAGCTATTTCTTGATTAAAGTTAATTTAAGACTTAATTAAGATTTAATTATGATTTAATAAGTGGTTTAACTTTTAGTTAATTATTTTTAAAGAGGTTTAAGTTTTCAATTCTTTGTTTTTAAGGATCGGTTTATTTAAAGATAACTTTATTTTACAAAGAATAATTTTGAACACAAGAAATTTGATTGTTGATACCATTAATTAACCATACAAATGTGAATAAGTTATACTAAATTGATGACATCTATTTAGTAGAACAAATCCTCATTCTGCTACAACGTAATTGCATCAATTATTTTGAGCATCTGTTTAGCAGAATAAAATACCGTTCTGCTATCATTTTATTAGATAAAATATAAATGACATCTTTTAACATAATAAATCTTCATTCTACTATAATTAAATTAGCAGATTATTTAGGCGTCCATTTGGCAGAATAGATCCACATTCTACTGTTACATTGCTTTGGACATTGAATTGTATGTCAGTATATTCATATTGAATAAGAGATGTTTTTTAATTGTGTACAGTTGTTAATTGCCTTCATATTTGTGCCCACCCTTGTGTTCTATAATGTTTGAATGGAAATGTGCATATTGGATAAGAGATGTTCTTTAATTGTGTACGGTTTCAATAATATGATTTTAAAATTAATAGATTATTTTAATACTAAGGATTTAAAATCAAATAATTATTTTAATAATGGTGTTTTAGAATTGATTAATTATTCTAACCGTGATGTTTAAAGATAATTAATCATTTAAACAAGGATTTTTTAAAGTTAATTAATATTGTTAAATAGCACTGTTTTGAAGCAATTAATCAGAATTGAAGCTAACTGATTATTTTATATAAAGTAGTTTTGAAAATAATTAACTCTTGATTAAAGATGATTTACCATTTTAAGTAATGATATTAATGTAAATTATTAGTTTAAAAGGTCATTAAATTGTGTTAAAGTAAATCAATTCATTTTGGTAAAGCCATTTAAAGTTAATATTTTTAAATGTGAAATCTCAGCAAAAGTTTGTTTTAAAAGTAAAAGTTCGATTCGATTATGGAAAAGAAATTCCCATAATCCAAAATCGCTTAGATGGAAAGGATTTAATCATATTTTTATCACTAAACTCGAGGCATGGACTAGTTTCTATCTCGAAGGTTAAAAATGTCATCAAGGTAATGCGTAGAGGTAATAATACATCAACTTGCCTAATTTCATTTCAACCGAGGGATATCACTTGTTTAGAATCAACGAGTGGTGGTAAGAATATGAAATTTAATTTCCATATACAATAATTTTTAATTATCCCTGATAGTTGATTTATTAACCATCAGTTTAGCTTTCTTCATTATGTATCATCAATCTAAGACGATTTGGTGCTCATTTGAGCTTTGTTACCTTTTTTCGAAAACGACTATAAACAAAGCGCTAGTGGAAGCAAAGCTATGTATGGTTGTTCCCATTAGGATATTTTCACATCTACTTTAGGTTGGTTTCGGTTACACGCACAATAAGATGTGAAATACTTGGATTCTCAATAAAAGCTGGCGAGGTCCGGCTTGTAGTTCCCGAGAGCGATCATAGTTTTCAAGTATATTTTTAAAGATATACTTTTGATAAGGGGGAGAACTCTCCTAATCATTTAATAGAAAATTTCCCTTTCCTTCCTTTTGATTCCAAAATTTTAAATTTACTTCTTTCTTAATTGCATCAAGAAGAGTTGTGAGCACTTCACAATGTTTAATTATTTGCATCCATTGTTGTGATTGGATGTTGTTAGTGTGAGGGAAAACATGTTCTGTAGTTGGTGGAGTGGTCTCACGTATTGTGTTTATTTCCACCTTTTATTAGAGATTTACTCATACCAGTCTTATTGTTTGACACGAGTTGTTTATTTTCTCTAAACTCTCGGGTACTCAATTATATATGAGTAGTCTAAGAGTAGCAGGTTTTCTTTGGGATCTTTGAAGACGATGAACAAGTAGGGGGATACTTTATCTATCTAGTTATTTATTTCTGCTTTATATCAATTATGTATATGTAATTTGTATCAACATGTGTGATAGCAGAGTGTATAACTGCCCAGTCTGATAGTTGTTGTACTTTTGTGTAACTGATAACTCCATATAAGAAGTAACCTTTTGTATTATATTATTTTATATTATATGTAACTGTTCCATTGTAAGATTTTTCTATTTTGTCATGTTCTATTCTTTTATTTTACCCTATAACATCTTGTCTTTCAAACGCGTGGGAACGACACAGAAATACCGTGGATGTATTAAGTGTCGTTCCTAGGGGTCAAAAAGGTGGGTTATCACACCACATAATTTTAAGTCAAATGGAACATTTATGATGGATAGTCCACATAATTTTAAATAATTAAACCACATGTGATGGGTAGTCAATGTGGTAGGGTATGGGTATTCCAAGTAATATTGAGATGGATAATCCACATTCTGAATATGCTTTTATGTGAGATAGATAGTCCAGATAATTATTAGATGGGCAGTCAGATTAATATAAGTTGGGTAGTCAGTTTAAATTGCGATGGATAGTTATTCGAAATTCAGATAATCTAATGAATTGGGATGGTAATCCAATATATGTTGCATTATTATAAAAAAATTCTATGTTCTAACCATTGTGGTTGTAGGAGCAAAATATATGGTTGTTATGTTATAGTTAATATATTAGTGAGAGTAAAACTCATTCCTCTCAGCGGCGTGGTCTCACTAGAAATCTATTTTGGTCGAGATTGTAGGTTATTATTCACATCAGAATGTTGTCCGACTCGAATTTTTTGGTTTTCCCCTTAAACTCTTGAGTAGTCATTTTAGTAGGTCAAGAGTAAGGGTCAGTTTCAAATAGACGGATAAGCTTTCGGAGACGTGTATGAGGCAATCTAGCTATTAGGAACTTTATCTATTTTTGCTGTGTTGTTTTTTTTGTATATTTGGATGTAATGACAAAGTTGTATATTACCCAGTATTTGAGTCTAATCAACCAAGGGGGCATCTTCATATGTCGCTCTTGGAGTATTTTGTAATAATTATAATTTCTCAGAACATGGGTTTATGAATGGGATTACGTAATGAATATGAAATACCATTTGTGAAATGAGATGTGAAAAATTATTATTAAACTATATTGGAAAATTTTCATATTCATGTGCTTTCGATTATTGATATGATAAATATAGTCCCATTTTATAATCAAGAATTCATAACCATGGATGACTGTAGTATCCGTAGCAGTTAGTTTTGTGTTTCAGAATGGGGATGTTACATTATTCCTCTATTGAAATTAGATACATTAATCTCTTGTATTCCTCTCTGAAATTATATAAAAAAATCTCACCTTCAAGGTGGATATACACTATCATATAGATATCGTAACCACTATAAATCTCTATGTCATATTTATTTCTTGTTTATTCCTATTTTGTCTAGTTTGATTGTGTTGAATTAAGTTCGATTTTTTGTTTTTTAATTTGTTTCACATGTAGCATATCCTACAAATACTACCATTAAGATTGAGGATAAACTAACATTATGGTTTTCCCAAACAACTGGTATTAGAGCTGAAAGGATTGTTATTGGGTAAAAGGTGTTTGATAGAATGGCAGGTTTGGAGAATGAGAATACATCGAAGGATAATTCAACTCCAGTAGTTGTACCTTAAAGGAAACAGACTATTGGAAGCGGGTTAAATGGGTGAATTTAAAAAAATCATTTTGCATAATTGTTGGGCCTATGAAGTGTAACTGATTTTAGATGCAATCTAAATAATATAAAATCTTATTTTATTTAGTAAGTTTAAAAGGAGTTCAATTACTTGATTTATTTTAATTAATTTGGTGTTAATATAAAATAGAGTACATCTGATATACTCTGGTGTGTATATGTGTAAAATTTACTTGTTTTGTGTTAATGTTTTGGTAAGTGAAGGGTCAGGTTGTTATTTATGGGATTTTATTTAATATGTCATAAATGTCATGAATATGCAATTAATTAGGAATTATACCTACTAATTCTAATTTAACCAAATTTGTATTTAGTTAGTTTATGAGTATATTTTAAATATATTTGCATGAGTGTAGTGAAAATTACAAATAATGTACATGGTTAATGTATATTTTTGTAGTTACTGGGTTTACACTACAACGGACACATTTGCCCTTTATAAACGCCTTTGTTGTCCATTGTTTCGTTATGAAATTATACAACATAATAATTATACACACACATACACACAAAACTTAAAATTAATTTGAATACTTTTATTTGTTTTGAAATTAAAAATTAAAAATTCTAAACTAATTTTGACTCGGGAAGAATTCAAAATTATATCTATGATTTTAATGAAAGTCCATTCATAAATTTTGCATTGAGATAATACACACACATATATAAAAAACAATAATATATATTTTATCTTCGAAAATAACACATATGTTTGAAACTTACATCAATTTTATAAAATAACTTCAAATAATTAATGTATGTAGTTAACTCATATATATATATATATATTATATTACAAAGAATGTTTAAACTAATTAAAATAGTTCTGAAATCTGATTTTTTTAATTACAATATAATGTTATGAATATCTTTTTCTATTATACATTACTTTCCAACACAATGACCAATAAAAAATTAGACAATATGGGCATATATATTCGTTGTATATACTAACATAATGTAATTGTTGCTTAATTTTCTCGTAAATAGTTAGTTGGCCTATTGAAGGCAATCTATCCCAATCAAAGCCAAATCAATTAGTTTACCACCGTTTTAGAAAGACCGGCCAAATCCCATGTTGGTATCAAGCCAATCTTTCTACACAGCAAGGTTCCAAAATGAGGCCCTAATGTCTCTTCTCAAAGCAACCTTCACACTTAGCAATATCTGGACTAGGTCCGATTCTATCCAGACTGGCTCTCCTATATTGAAATTCTTCCAATAGCAACTAAAAACCAACACAAGTCGCCCAAAATCATGCCAACCGATGGTCGGCTTCTTTCCAAGCCCACCAATATAGACATCACATTAGGTAAGAATCACCTTAGCATAGCCCGTCTTTAGCATGGCTTGAGTACAGTAAACTCCAACCGACATCAAGTCACCCTCATGTTCGCCTCATGCTCAGTCATTAACCGTCTTCCATGAATAGTCCTTAATTAGATTCCAAGTATATTCGGTATTGTTGACGGCTGGTCGGCCAGCTCAGCCGGAGCAGCTATTTGGCAGCTCAAGTGAAGGACAAAGTTGTCCATCCATCCGTCCATCCGCAGCACTATTTTTTGGTGGTATAACTGATGTGGCTTACCATCAGCATTAAATGTGCACTTAATGCAATCCCATGCCTGGTATAGTGAGGCAATGAGTGCATTCTCTTCTGCCACACATCTTTTGACACACTTTAAAGCTATCAACCTCCACCTCTATAGTCAGATCAACGATCAAGCAATTTTCCTGCCTATTTTATAGCGCAATCTCAACCATCCACCATCCACATCAGCAACTATAAATAAACCCTCTTTGAAACTTCAAAGAGGTTAAAATCTAGTAAAACATTCAAGAATTCTTAATATTGTGCATAATTCGGTGCTCTCGTTACTACATAATTCCTTAAGATTACATAGCTTTTTTAGTCTTAATTGCCCCCTTTTCTCATTATTCTCTTGTATTTCCTTGTACTTGTAAGAGAAATATATAGTAAGACTACTTCAGTGGATGTAGGCAGCTTCATTAAACCACTCTATATCTTGTGTTTTTTACCTTTCAGCTGCACATTTAACTCCTCATTCTCTTATATTTTTAAGTCTAGTGATTACCAACTAACATTTTTTTTCATGATGCACTCGTACCACTCTGAGGTTGTCTAAAAAACTTGTTAATATTTTGATGTTGGAAGGAGTGCCTCATCCTAAAAGATCTCATATTTCCACACCTTTCAACTCTTCAAGACCCGATTGACTTGTTACCATGGACAATCTTTCGTCATTCGAAGGTAACAACTCTAATGAGCACCATACCAACGGCAACACTCTCTCCAGTGCTGCCCAACTTAATGTTTGCTCCAATGAATAAATATGGTGTGTTGTATTGTTAATACTGTCAAACATGGGCCAGCTGGCCCATAAAGTAAGTGGCTTGAGAATGTAGATGGATGCTCATGCCATTTTGAACTTTGTCCCACAAGCTCCTTCGACAGCCGAGCTGGTCGGCCTGCCTGCTCATAGGCCAGTGCCATCCGGTGGTTATGATCTTTTGAACATTGTCGTGGCCTAAGAGAAGGTGTGGCCAAAAACTAAGCTGATGAACATCTCAATATTTCCTAGAAGGTATGCATGCACATGCCTAGCCGAATTGATCTTGCCTTGGATATAGCTTCACCTGTCAGGCCAACCTGCCATCCTTCCCCTTCAGTGGAATGACTGCCAACTCCCGATTGTCCATAAACCTTTTCATTTGACCATCTCAACGAAGTTCCCCTGCCATAAGCAGGGTATGCATGGCTCCCTTGGTGCACTTTGGATCTCATAGGGATGTGGCCGAAAACATGCAATGAGTAGAGCGAGCCACGCATTCCAAATCCCCCTTAGTACATAAAGGGAGATCTCCAACTCATCTTCATCATTCTCCATCTTGTCACCATTCTCCTATTTTGCCCCAATGCAGGCTAAACCCTCAGCTCATGGTTAGCTAGAATATCTTGCAATAGGCTGATGCTAGCCTTCGGGAAGAAATGCACATCCTCTGTCAATAGCTCAATAGAATGAAAGTCCACAGTTCTAGGGACATGGAATTCTCAAATGATAGGAACATGGCACCATTCTCCAATAAAATTCTAGACACTTACATCCATCGATGGTAAGCTCTACCGCTAATTGACAAGTATGATGGAAGTGTAGAGCCATCCGACCACATCATGGCCTTCAACTCCATCACCTGTGCTAACAGCTCTCCGACTCAGAAAAGTGCTTACTCTTTCCCTCTACCAATGTAGGATCAGCTTCCCCTTGGTTCTTACACCTACGACCAGGCATTATTCACTTCTGGCCTAGTTGTACATGGACTATAGGACTCGTTTCTTCATGTCCTGTACGTACGTCATATTGGGGAGCAAGTTGGGAAATATGAAGAAGGGTTCTTCTAAAAGATAGCAGTCATATGTTTATTACTTTTACAAAGAGTTCACCTAGGCTAGGGTGTGGACATGAGCAGCTTAGTCGTAGCTATATGCTCAGGGGCCAGGGACAAGTCTCGATCGGGGAAAAAGTTCTAGAAATAGCCAGCTTCTTCCCTACCCTACTTCTGTCAACAAGTGAATGACATGATGAGGATGAAATATGTAGATCTTTCAAATAGTGATAGCAAGGCAAAGGGCTCCATGCAGACTGGCCTTAGCAACAATAATGATTACCGCAACAACAATCGTTAAGCCGACGTCAAAAGGTGTCCAAAGGCTAGCCCTTCCTACAAGCCTAGGAATCGTAATTATTAACGCTTGAATAGGGACATTGCCACCATCTACCCCACCACCACCAGCCATATGCGGTACCAAAAGGCTCGCTATCATCAGAGACAAGAAGCAAAACAAACCTCGCCTTAATGGAAAGTACTGCATTTTCCATCGAATCAAGGACCTTTCCATAATATTATTGTATGCTCAAGGATGAGATCCGAAGGCTCATCCAAGAAAGAGTACTCCTATAATTTGTTCGACATCTGGTTGGGCAAAGGGAAAACTGAGAAGAATGGCAGAATAAGCCACTTCCACCTAGGAATGCTAGTGTTCAAGTCGTCATCGAGGTCCTAACCATATGCGATGGATTGGATAAGGCCGGCAATAGCCAAAGGAGCTAATCCCCGTGTCAAAGTGAAGTTGGAACTGCTAGGCATTTTACTCATTGGGGTCCTAGGCTCCAAGGTGCCCCGATTAGATTCAGAGCGGTCGATCAGCTTCATGGCCTAGGATAGGAAAGTTGTGTTCTAGTCCTATGACGATCATGTGGCTGTTACTCTTGCATTGGCCAACTCCCATGTCCATCGGGCATTCGTGGATGGGGGTAGCTCGGTCAATGTCACATTTAAGAATGTCTTTGAAGCTCTAGGATTCCTGCCTCTAGCTTCACCCTATGTGCCTTGCCCATTTATAGCTTTGAGGGTGTAGGCATTGTCCCGATGAGCACAACCTTGCTCGTAACAACATTCAGTTAAGAACCCCTTGCTTCTAAGATCCAGATAAACTTTGTAGTAATTGATTTACCATCTTATTATAGCCTATTAACAAGACGACCGACGCTTGCCAAGCAGGATTCCATCGTCTCATACAACCATATCATCATAAAGTTCCCTATCTAAGATGGGTTGGGAGAAATCAGAGGCAACCAACAAAAATATGGGAATGTTGTGGAACTTCCCTCAGGCAAGAAAAGAAGGGTATTCTCATGCTATAGCAAGAACATTCCACCATCAATGGTGGGTTTCTCAACAAATCTAATAGGTCGATCAAATTCCTTCTAAGGTCGCCCCGAATCCTGAGGCACTGGCAGCAACCGCTACACTTTCATAACGGACGGCCTCATCTGAAAGCCGGGGGCATCACAACCTCAGTTCAGACTCATCACTACAGATAAGTTCTCCATTAAAAAAGAGCATAACATAAATACTTTTCCATCTATCTATTGCTAATGAATGGGCAACGTATAGCCCATCTCGCCATCAAGTCCTTGTGAGCGAGTTGCGCATAACTTGCATTACCATTATGCGACTCACTTACACTGGAGTTTCAAAGATAAGAAAATGCACTCCATTTTAATTTAGGATCAATGGTTGCCTCATGATAGGTAACATGTCACCTGGCTTAATCTTACAGCCCCATGCGCTTTGGTCTTAGGCTCGTCCACCACTCTATGCTCGACCGCTTACCGCCCAAGAGAACCTATGAGTAAATATGCATTTAAGCTCATGCTGGGAAAACCCCACCCTACATCTTGCCATCACTTGGCTACATTAACGGTTGTATCAGCTCACCTTATAATCACTTAATAGTTAGCATAATCCTAAAATGAAAGAAACTTTTGAAGAATCAATATAGGCAATATTGGATACTCGAGGTTTTCTGCTCAACAAGTTGCACAAATGATCAAGCAACACAACAAATTTCTCAATCGGAGTTTGCAAAAAAGATCCATTTCATTTAGTCCAAAGCAGCACGGGTGCATAATTCCTACCCCGCTAGGCTTACAATGATATTCTTATCATTTAGTTGAAAAGAAGAAAAAGAGCGGAGAAGAAGATGTATGTCAATAACTCTTCTAAGGCAAGCCAAACCGCACTCTTATCACCACCCAGAAAGCCGTTGGCTTCATTGGAAAATCACTTCAGATGCTTCGAATGATCTAGAACTTGTTGAAGAAAACTGACCATGCTCCAATCCTTAAAGCCTTGCACATCGAGTCTCGGATGTGACCCTGAAATGCTTCTAGATAACCTCACCAAAGAATAAAGCAAGGCTTCGGCCATGGCAGAAGAAGCAGAGGCTACGACCCCTACTCCTTCTAAAGTAGAGAAGAAGCATCCAAACTGACCCTAGGTCGAGAGTGTTAAAGCCTCAAAGCGAGGAAGCGCCCTAGCTTCGTCTAGATCATTAATTTAAATCGACGTCTGACCACTATTAGAACCTTGCTGGTAGGTAAGTATCCAAGCCAAGCGGCAAGGCGTAGTCCTTCCCAAGCGGTAGTTTCTAGCCAATGGTTTGAGCAACAATCAACAAGTAGCAGTTCAAGCACCAAAGAGATTTCTCCCTTCTCAACGTCACAACTATATTTGATAAAACGACATGCATGAAAAAGAATTTGGGAAGGAAATAGACGATATAGCCGGGAGCTTTTTATCAGTAAAGAATTATGAATGTTTCATAAGCTCTGAAAATTTTCCTTGAAAAGCGATTGTATAAGCAAAGGGAGGAGAAGAAGGGGTATTTACATAATCAAGCTTTTAATCGCATGCGTTGAATTCGGAAGGAAAAAAGAATACTAGCCGTCCAAGAGAGATCAGTATAAAGTCAGATCATCCAAGTGGGAAGATACGACACGCCTCTTACCAAGTCTAGAAAAAAGAACGTTAGAGCCATTTGTATATTGCCATTTGGAAAGCGCATGAAATGTTTTACGAAGCTATCAGTCGAAAATACTTGTGTACTTTTTTAAGCCCGCACCTATAAGCAGTTATGGATTTGGAGGCAAAATGTTGCTTAATTTTCTAACAAGTAATTAGCAGGCCCATTAAAGATAGTTTAGCCCAATCAAAACCAACCCATTTAATTTTCCATCGACCCGCGAAGGCCGTCCGAAGCCTATGTTGGTCTCAAACAAAATTTTCAACTTAGAAAAGCACCAAGATGAGTCTCGTCCGTCTCATTCCAAAACAACCTTCACACTTATCAAGATCTAGACTTGGTCTGACTTAGTCCCAAATAAGCTCTCCTATATTGAACTTCTTTCAACAGTGACAAAAGGCTAACATAATTCACTCGATGTCATGTTAGTTGATGGTCGGCTCTTATCCAAGCCCTCCCCAGCAGACAACACATTAAAATAGAATGGCACTACCATGGCTCCTCTTTAGCATGGCTTTTTTACAACTAACTCCAACCAGCATCAAAACTCCTTCCTGGTCACTTCATGCTTTGTCATTAACTGTCTTCCCTATATGGTCTTTCATTAGATTCCATGTTGCCGATAGCCGATTGGCGAATTCAGCTAGCTCAGCCATGTGGGCACTAAAGTAAATAAAAAAGCTTTCTATCCATCCAGTCGAAGTGCCAAAATTAGGCATTTGAACTTATGTAGCTTACCATCAGTATGAAAGGAATATTTAATGCAAACTCATGCCTGGTATAGAGAGGCAAGGAGTACATTCTTATTGATCGCACATATTTTGACACACTTTACATCTGTTGACATCCATCTCTACTATCGAATCAATGGTTAATCACTTTTCCTGCTAACTCTATAGCACGATCTTAATCGTCCATTCTACAACATCCATTTCAACTACAATAAATACCCCCTGATTTACAACTACAAAGTTTTAAAATTTGTTAACAACATTCAAGGATTCTGAATACTATGCACAATTTGGCGCTCTTGTTACCACATAAGTGCTTAAGATTACATAGCTTTTTCAGTCGTAAATGCCCTCTTTTTTCTTATTATTCTCTTGTAATTCCTTGTAGTCGTAAGGGAAATATATAGTAAGAGAATTTCACAGTGGATGTAGATAGTTAAACTACTATATATCTTGTGTTATTTATCTTTTAACTATATATTTAACTCTTTGTTTATTTTTTAAGCCTAGTGATTAGCAACTAATCTTTGCATTTCACAATGCACTCGTATCATTTTGAGGTTGGTTAGAACACTAGCCAATAGTAATGTATAATTAAAATGAGATTGGATAGTTACCTTATAAAGTAGCCTAAAATTCACACCCCAAATTATTGAATAACTCCTATATTTAATCGAATTGGCCACCAGATTTTGCTACGATCAAGAGATAAACACGGCCTTATATTAATTTAATTTTTTTATTATTTTCTTATGGGAATTGTATGGCTTTAAAGCCATGAAATATTTGGTAGGAATAAAAAAGAGAGTAAAGTTGCAACGACTTGGTATTTTGAACCATTCGCATCCGCACATGTCAGACTTAAATTGCTCGAAACAACAGGTTAATTTATATTGGAAAAACTTAGCATATGCGGTAACCAAATCAATCACAAAACCAGAGTATTACAACAATAAGCAGTGGAGTAGATAAATAGTAGTTCATGAAGCTACTATAAACATTAGAGTCTAAAACAAAATACAACAGAATCTCAAATACAAATGAATCTCTAATACATAAACAACTGACAAGTCTGAACATAAATCACTGGAACAAACTGAAACAAATGAAATCTAGATAGATAGATCTTCAAACAAAGCTTCAATCTCCAAAGGTGAGTCTCAAATGTTGTGACACTCAGTCTGACCCGAGCATAAAGGAAACACAAAACATTCGAGTCAGGATTTACATTCTTATACCAGTAAATTCAACCCAAGTGAAATATCATTTGAAATACAAGTAACTTAAAAGATGTAAATCCTCTAAAGATCCATTAAACTATCTGTTATGTAGTAATATACGCTATTATAATATGCCTGTAGTAAAATAAACTATTCAAATAGCGTTAAGGCGTTACTCATATCCCCCTTAACACATTTTATATATCCCATAGTCTATACTGTACCATAAGCTCCTCCGTGAGGTTTACTTATAGGGCACTCCATAGATATGGTACAAACCAAACTCCTAGAAGGCGCGATAGGGCACGTGACAAAGCACGCGAAGCAATGCTAGGGTAGATATACCATTTGCACTCCCGGATTGGTGGTAACACATAGCAGCTACTACCGTCGACCTCACGACACACTCCCAAATCAAAGGTGCACCCAAATCAAATCACAAAAGGAATAGAATGGTATCGAATAAATGTGTTCGATCGGAGGTGCGACCTCACTTGGCCTGGTATAACTCCTGTTTTAGCCACATCAAGCTAACTCACGGAAGTCAAGGCTGCGCTAAAACCTCATATAGAATCGTCATCAAACCATCCTACTTCGTTCTGAAATCTCCACTGCGTACAGAGTTGTTAACGTGGTTTTCAGTATTGGCAGAGAGTATGACAATATCCAATTCCGGTCTCTTTAACAACCAAATGCTTATTTCACACCGTGGTCATTTCATTTCAAATAGTTCATACTTCATATCAAAATATCGCATTCATTTCCAAGCCATACGAATTCGATATTATTATTCACTCTAAATAATATTCATTTCCAGAATCGTAACATGTTCAAATTTATAACACTTCTGAATCATAACACAATTGAAATCATATCACTTTTAAAATCATAACACTTCCGTAATCATAACAGTTTCCACTTAAACAGTTTAAATGTTGAAAATAATATATATATTAAAATAGTTATAAATTAAAATAGTTTATATATATAAAAATATTTTATATAATAAAATTAGTTTCCTCCAATTTCGAAAATCGATTCAAATCATTTTATATGAAAAAGTTCAATTTAAATTAATCCATGTTCAACACTTCCAATTTAAAAGGTTAAAGATTCAATTCCAATTCTTAATAAACCATTTCAATTTTTACCGATTTCAAATTCGGGTTTAAACTATCTCTTCAATTTCAACAAGATTCAAAGTATAAATATTCAAAACATTTCAATATAAGATTTCATTTAGATTTCAACATTTAACTTTAATTTTATTCAAGTTGGAAATTATTCACTTAATCATCTTAATAACAATTAAATAAAATCTCAATTTATAAATTTAAATTAATATTAAATATTCGGTCTCACTTTTATTTAAAATGGAGAATATTCATTAAATCACTTTTTATCAAATCAAGTAATCAATCATATCTTTTAAAATCTTAAAATCAATAAGTTCAAATCAATTCTTGTTTACATTCAGTTATTAACCAATTTAAATTCCAAGTCAACATTAATTTATCTTCCCACCTTTATAATTACAGCTATAAAACAAGTCTATTTTTTAAATATTAATATAAATTTAAATAAATACTTAAACATATTATAAACTAATTAAATTAAATTTTATTAAATTAAATCTTATTATTTAATGTACTTTGTATTAAATATTATTTTATATATTTTAAAATAATAAAATTATAAGAAAGATCTTAAAAAATATATTTTCAAACTAACTTATAAATTTAAAATTTCCAAAACATATAATTTAAAAATCTTAATTTTTCAACATAAAATACAAATATTTATTAAAATCCATATATTTTCATCTAAAACTCTATATTCATTTTTTCAAATAGACCAATGGTGTCCGTATATAATTTTCTATCCTACAGTCAAGTGCAATGGATATTTATCATTTCAGTCTGCAATAAGTTGATATTTACGGGTATATATATTTCAACCCGCAATTCCAAAATTTCAAAATTAATGAAAATCGCCTGGGTTTATCATTTCAACCCATAACGATTCTCCCTTAATCTATCAGATCATTTCAGGTACGTATCATTTCAAACTATAGGGATTTCTAAACAAACGGGGAACTTGTAGAGTGATAACAAATATGATAATGATATAACATATCAAGAACATGCATATATCATCAATACAGATTTAATCATAATATAAATAACAGATTATGGTGTCATCTGTCACAGATGAGCAGTTACAAATAATGGCATATCATATACAGCAATTAAATAATTAACAGTTCAAATTTAACAGCATATTTCAATTGTTATTTCAAGGTGAGTTAAATTTACTAAATATAAGAATGTTAATCGTGAGTGATTGCTCACCTTTCGAGGCTAGAGAGAATAGGACAAGCATACAGATAAGTGACAAATCAATGCAACTAACTGCCGCGATCAATTCTGGACACGGTGAAATCAAATGCAAAGCACGGTGAACTAGATATCAAATATATATAAGAGAATATATATATATATATATATATATGTAAACTATATACATACATATATATATATATATTAAAATCATATTTTTTTTTTAAATTTAAACCCATACTAGAATAAAATATATATATATTTTTCAAAAATCATTGTTTAATTTAAATAACATTAAATGAACCAAAATATCTACATATAATTTAAAATCAATGTTTAATTTTAAACACATATTAAAAATGAAATCTTTATATATATATTCTATTTCAAAATCTTTTTTTCTTTTTCTTTTCTTTCTTAAAACACATCTAATAAAAATCGAATATCTATATTTTATAACGTTCTTTCTATATGTATACATATAAGCTACTCAATCATATAGCAAGCAAATATATTTCATATACTATATTTTTAAAATAAAATAAATATTCGATTTGAATGCACAGAAAAAAGAAACAAATATATATAAATCTCTACAAAGCTTGGCTTGAAAAATAACATAAGCAAATAGAAATAAACATATATAAGAAAAGCAAAATCATATACATATATGTATGCTACTTAAAAATCAATATACAGACTATATATATAGGCAACAAAACATATATATATATGTGTGTGTGTGTGTGTGTGTAGGCTATAACATCTGCAGAAAATTTGCATATGAAAACAAAGGTGTATGTGGTTGCTTGGACTTATATACACAGCCTATATAAAAAATGCTATGGGTAGACGGCGGCTGCTATATAGGGCCGACGAACTACTAGAGTGGTGGATGCGGGGTGTGGCAAGGCGGAGGAGGATGGTAGGCGACCCTGGCTATGATGAAGGCGGAGGGTAAGTCGTGCTCGGCTTGCGGGGTTTGTTAGAGAGTGGGATGTGGGATGGTGGCAAAAGAAGGGGCTAGGGAAGGTATGGAACAACAGCATAGAGGAACAAAGGCGGTAGGCTACAGGCGGTAGACTTGGAGGTGGCTGATGTAAAGGTGGGATGCCATGGAGGGGAGGAGACAGCACGTGGGGAAGAGGGCGGAGTTTGAATGTGTATCCAAAGTGGGTTGCAGCTAATGCTTGGTGGATTCGAATGGGACAACGGATGTTGGAGGAACAAGGCCGTGCTAGTTCGAAGAAGATGGAAACAAATAGGAGGATTGGCTATCTACAAGCAATTCATGCAACAATAAAAATATAATACTTATTATATTATTATCATCATCATTATTATTCTAGTAGAGAAGGAAAGTATCAAGAAGAGTATGGAGATGAACAGGAGCAAGATGATACGAAAGCAACATGACGTTAGGCAAAAATATACATAGTTATGTTATATATATATATATATATATATATATATTCTCTAGTGACAAAACAAACAAAAGAAGAGGGATAGAATGGAACCAAGAGAGAGTGAAAGGTCACACAATAAATAATGTATTGAATATTGGGAATGGAAAGATCATATGTCAAATTTAGGAACAATAATAAAAGCAAGTGTTGGTTGGATTACACGGCTGTAATATGAAAAGGAAAAGGAAACAAAAAGGCAAAAATACGGCACTGCTACGACGAACCTTTATGGCTATTTTGCTATGTATCGGACGTCGAATTGCAGTAATAAATATATTGCGGAGATCGGCATGACGAGCCGAACAGAATGGTACACAGATATTAACAATATGGCCTTCCTATCAAAAGTCGATATTCGATAAATAAAATGCTGTTAAAATGCGGAAAATAAGATAAACAGGGCTAGAGTAGTCCAAATTTTGCGACTTTGAAGATGATAAACAAATTATTGTATAAAAGTATTCGAGTTTTCAAAAAAAAATTATTTACATCAATTTTAACCGATTTAAATTGAAATTGAACTTACACAACAAAATTAACTTCCATATTTTCGGATGAAAATTTATCTTTTGCTACGTTTCAATAAATGCATACCAATTATCAAATTTTTATCGCTAAATTTAATTGTTTAATTTCAAGCAATTAATTACATTATAAAACTGTTAAAATTTACTTGTTGTTACACTTTCCCCCGAAAAGGAACGAGATGGAAGAATAGAAACAACAAAAGAGAAAGATAGATTCAAAAATACAAAGATACAACAATTAATCCAAAACCATTTAAATTTCATTAGTTTTTAAATTGATTATATTTTACTAATTTGGTTTCAATTCAATTTATTCAATCTATAAATATTTAGTGTATTGACATTTGGTTGATTTCAAATCAATGTATTTTCATTCAGTTGATTTCAATTTATTAATATTTGTTACAAAAATTTCTTTCAAAACAAAATTTATTTGATTTAACTCGTTTATTAAATCCATTTAACTTCGCTTAAGTTAATTTCACATCAAAAATTAAATTTCAACTGCTATTGGTAATTTATATTTGTATCACAAACAATTTTCGAAATATAAATTTATTTATTTCCTACTTATTTTCTTAAGTCCATATGTATTTACTTATATAGCATTTTATTTTTTATTTCTCAATTTATTTCTTATGATATCAATTAAATGTATAAACATTCATTACACTATTCAAATTTTTATTTATAATTTTCTTTAATAAAATTTCATTTTTGGACATCTTATTACTTACATTTTATATCGTATATTATTCAATTCCATTCAAACTTCCAAGTAAGTTTTATTAATGTTTCGAATGTAATTAAACACTATACAAATTTTTATTTTACTTTCGACATTTATATTAAGCAAAAATTTTAGTTTAAACAATTTATTACCTAAATTTTCTCCTGTATAACCTTCAATTACAAATTCATATTAACATTTTTACTTTTTGATTATTCAGGTAAGTTATATATGTTTTAGAATGCAATTAAGTACTATATATGCAAATTTATCCTAGTTCAACTGTTTTCAAGTTGTTTTAAATTCAAATTCTCATTTTAAGCACTCCATTTGTTCAAAAATTTGCTTCATTTCAATAATTGGAAACCATTACTTAGTTTAAAACTGAAGGGTTTAATTTCCTATTTCACTTCAAACCATTTTGGAATAAATATATATGTGTATATGTGTGTTGTGTTTTGTACATCAAATTATATTCAGAAAATTTAAATTAAATGTATTTTCCAAAACAAAATGTAGCAAAGTTACTAACTAGTCTCTCCACTTTGAGACTCGATAATGAATGTCCATGGTACTGCAGTCGTCATCGAAATTATTTTCTAGTGACAAAAGAGGAGAGTACCGACTTACTTCATTTAAATTCTTAAAAACATTCCATTCGAAAATACTTTCAAATAATATAATTTTTTTCCAAACTTTGAGAACCAAATTTGAAAAGCACTGAAAATATATTTCTCAAATCTTTAATTTAAATTCATTTTATATCCAAATCAGATTGTATCCTATGTTTTAAAATTTCAACCCTTATAGTATACAACAATGGTAAACAGTTTATGAATGTTGTCAAAATAATAAATGATAATCTAGTATTATCATTTCTAACAACCAATTCACTTAACCATTTAATTTTAGAAAATTCTACTTTTATATATAAAATACAATCATACAAAAATTATTTCTTTTACCAATTTTAAAAGCAATATTCTGTCAGTTTGCTCTATTGAAGTGTTTTGAAATTCCTATCGATGGCATTGGCCAGATGAATTAATCGAAACCCCAAATCGAACTTAACAACTAACACAATATAAAATATTTTTTTAACATCCCGCCTTTTTGTACGCTTTAAACCAAGGATAAACCACACACGTCAGGCTCAAACTATACAAAAGGACAGACTGTTATTGGGGTGAATAAGAAAAGAAGAGAAAGAAATAAAACAAAACAGAATCTCACAGCGGAATGACAAAATATAATAATCAAATAACAGTTCATGAAGCTATTTTATAAAACACTTGATTATACTTATACAACACATATCAGAGTTACACATACCAGAGAATATTAATTAATGCAGTAGAACAGTATGAATGAAGTGGAATAATATACTAAATAATAGTAATGCAATTTCCATCTTCGTCCTCCAGAAATAAAGTCTTCGAATCTTGAAATGCTCAGACTGACCCGAGCGAATCGAAAAGACAAAACACTCGAGTCAAAACTAAAAGATCTTATGTAACTTAAATCAACGATAAATAATATGAGTGAAACGGTGTCAGAGATGTTTACGAGATTTGAAATCTCCTATCCAGTGTCAACGTGAGTGTAGTAATAAGAGATGTTCAGGATTCACATCTCCTAAGGACCCGTTAAACTATTTACTATGTAGTAATATTTCGCTGCTATAATAATGTCTATAGTAAAATAAACTTACTTTTAAATAGCATTTAAAGCCTTGCATTTTCCACCTTAACACGTAATTGTCCTTGTAGTCTATCCAGTATCAGCGCATCTCCAGATCGAGAGACTACCCTAAATACTCCATGGGCTACGGGAGAAAACCAAGCTCGTACAAGGGGCGCTAGGGTAGGTGACACGGTACAACTAGGCAATGCCAGGGTAGATATACCAATTACGCTTTAGGAACCGGTGGTAACACGTAGCTGCTACTACCGCCCACCTCGAGCCACACCCCCAAAATCAAAAGGGCCTAAATCAATCATAAAGTAATAGAATGGTATCGAAGGAGTGTATCTGATAAAAGGTGCTACTTTCTTAGCCCATCGATCGCTCCTGTTTTAGCCACCTTATGCCAACTCATGGGAGTCGGGTCTACGTATTTAGTTCAAAGGAAATACCACCACCGTGCTACTTTATTCTGGGAACTCCTCCGCCTACACAGTTGTTAAAGTGGTTTTCAGAGTTTGCAGATAGTATGGCAACTTCCGATCCCGGTCTCTTTAACAACCAAACGTTATTATAGCACCGCGGTCATTTCAAAAGAATTATACTTCAAAACCAATATATAATATCCATTTCAAACCCATATAAATACGATATTGTTTCCATTTCAAAAACCGAATCAATATGATATCATTTTTATTTCAAATATATCCTTTTCCAAAATCATAGCACTTTAAAATTTATACACTTCGAGACCAAACATTTGAAATTATAATACTTTTATAACATAATACATTGAAATTCATAACTTTGAAACACTTAAATTTCGATAAGACATTTCAATTTCGATATATTTCAAGGCTTTAAATATTCCAAAATTTCAAAACTAAATTTGATAGTTTCGATTCAACAATTAAATTTATATTATTTAGTTTTGAAATATTTTACATAATAAATACATTATCATTTAAATAGAACTCAAATTACAAATAACTACGTATTTCCTTCAATCTATTTACTTGACATATTCATTTAATTCACCTTAAACAAAAATCGAGTTATAAGAACCATACCTTGTAAAATTTCAAATTTTATGAATTTCATGTCAACTTATTTGAGTTTGATTCTTAAATAAATTCAATTTCAAATAAATCTCCAATTTATCTCCCAACCTTAATTTATTTAAATCCTTATGCACTCTATATTGAAATAAAATTTAAATGCTTACTCATATTTTATTTCAATATCAAACTCTATTATTAAACTTAATTTTTATTTAACAAACTTATACATAGCTTAAATTCAAGCATTTAACTATATATTAAAATAATATTTATATAATGTCAAAAATAAATATTTATTAAACCATATATTTCTTTCCAAAATATATATATATGGACCGTTGGTGTCTGTATAAAATTTTCTATCCTATGGTCAAGTGATATGGATATTTAACATTTCAATCCGTAATTTAAAATATAAATATGGTTATATATCATTCTAAACCGCAGTCCCGAATGAAATAAAAATTGATGCAGCGCACCATGTTTTCAGCCGTAGGTCGTTCGCAAGTTATATGAAGTCGCCAGCGACTCAACTACATAAGCCGCTTTTCTTTAGGTCACTTGTCGTAAGTCGCCAGCGACCTAGCAAGTCACTTAGTCGCTCAAGCGACCTAGTTAATGATGCACACAAGGTTAAGTCGCTCTAGCGACCTAACAGGTTGATAAGTCGCCCCAACGACCCTGTAAGTTTTCTGGAACCACCTGCGTGCTATCATAACGAGCTACGACCTAAAGTGTTAGGTCGCTTGTGTATGTTACGTCGCAGTTAAGTCGCATGTGATGATGGATTCCTTAAGTCTCTCCATGTTTAGGTCGCTGAGGTTTCTTAGGTCGTCCAGATCTTATGCCGCTCTATTCTTACAAGTCGCTCAAGTATGCTAAAGCTCTTAGGTCGCTCACCTTATGCTATCCCTTATGTCGCTGAAGTTAAGTCGCGTAATGTTGTATTTTGTTAAGTTGCGTGATGTCGTTTGTTGTTAGGTCGGCTATTGTTAAGTCGTATGTTCTTATGTCGTAGGTCGTTGATGTGGTAACTTGTTAAGTCGCTTGTGATGTTAGGTCGTAGGTCACGTGAGTTGTTAGGTCGCATGAAGGTTAAGTTGCATATGTGTGGTGTTGTAAAATTTCTATAAATACGAGTGTGTTGTCATTGTAAAGGAGATTGATTTTGAATAAAATTTGTTTGTGTGCTTTGTGCCACTTTTGTTGAAGTTGAGTGCGATCTCCTTCTTCTTCCATCTTCAGAAATTCGAATGCACTCAAATCAATGAACTTGAAGCCGATTCACGGAATCTCGTGCGCGAGATCAACGTCGAAGAAATGTAGATCTTCTAACGCGGAATCGTAAGCGATCAACGTGTTAGAGATAGCTATAATCCGGTATCTCGAGAGATCAACGGATTTGGGCATTTATCTTGTTTTACTTGACACGAATCATTTCGTGAGGAAGAAATTGCATCAGTTTGAATCGAAACATTAATAGCACGTCAAAGTTTGTTAATCCGCTGCGTCAGTTTGATATCAGAGCTTGAAGAGCCAAGCCGAGCTAAGTCAGAGATAAGTCGAAGCCGAGCTAAGTTAGGCTGAGCCGAGCTAAGTCCTAGTGTAAGTCGAGTTAAGTCGAACTATATCAAAGTTAGATCGGAAAAGAGATTGTTTGAAGATCATGCCTCCGAGACGTGCTAATCGATTTCAAAATGTTGAAGATGTATATAGAAGACAAGAAGCTTAGCAGATGGAGCAGCGTATCAATGAAAAGTTTGATGAAGGTATTGGAAAGTTAGAGAAGTTGATGAGATACATGAATCAAAGTCAAAGGGGGAACTTCACTAGTTTCGCACCATAGTGGAAACAGAGTTTCACCTTCAGTTGCGGAAGAAAGAAGAATGTCACCCCAATCTTATCGAGATCGGAGAGAATCATCAGTTTCTATGAGGCAAGAACATCATGAGTATCGAGGTGAAGAGAGAAGAACTCATCTGGATTTGAAGATGATCTGTATCGTGATGCCGAAAGACATGATAGAAGGGACATGGATAGTCGAAGAGATGTAGATGGACGAGATCGATATCGACATACATATGATTTTGAGGAATATGGTGATAGAGGAAGTATTCATGATCGAGATCGAGGCCAAGTGCGAAATTGATATATTGATTCAGAGAAAGATCGTAAATGGGAATCAAGTATGAAACAAAAATTCCAGAGTTCAAAGGGGGAATGATAGCGGAAGAATTTCTGGATTGGTTATCAAATGTTGAAGAAATTTTTGACTTCAAGGAAGTACCCGAGCATCGTAGAGTTAAGTTGGTTACTACACGATTGAGGGAAAGAGTTGTGGCATGGTGGCGACAAACTAAACTTACACGGGAAAGAATGGGAAAGTCGAAGATTGTTTCATGGGAAAAGATGAAGAAGTTGATGAAGGCTACTTTCTTGCCTTATAATTATCAGTCTCTTATGTATCAGCGCTTACAGAATTTGAGACAAGGGACAAAGTCGGTAAATGATTATGCAGATGAGTTTTATCAACTGATTGCTAGAAACGATATCATGGAAACGGAGGAACAGATGAAATCTAGATTTGTTAGAGGATTGAGAATGCAAATTCAGGATATGGTAAATATGTTTGATCCAAGATCCGTTGCTGAAGCACACCAGAAGGATCTAGCTTGGAAGAAGAAAGGTAGAAGAGGAGGTGGTGCACTTACAAGTTCGATCAATCAGGTGAAAGGGGCTAGTAGCAATACAAATGTTTCCAAGGCTGTTAGTAAACCTGTTGTCAATGAAGTTGTTAGGACCAAGGTCAACAACAATTTCAAGTGTTATAATTATCAGGAGTTTGGTCATAAGAGCAATGAATGCCCGAGGCCTAAGAAGCGAGCGATGGTTGCTGAGCTTGAGGATGACGATGCAGAAATAGAATGTTCCAATTCACCACAAGTTGAGGAGGAAGAAGAATTACTGACGGGGGACGAGGTATATTCTTTAATGATAAGGAGATCTTGCTTGAAGCCAAAGCAGGAAGAGGAGACTAGTTGGTTGAGGAGTAATATTTTTCAGTCGACGTGCACTATTTTGGAAAAGGTTTGCAAGTTTGTTATTGATGCTGGAAGTTGTGATAACATCATCTCTATAGAAGCTATAAAGAAGTTAGCGTTAAAGACAGAGAAGCATCCCAAACCTTACAAATTGGTTTGGTTGAGGAAAGGTAGGGAAGTGAAGGTTAGTCGAAGAGCTTGTGTAACTTTTTCCATTGGAAAGAAGTATAAGGATAAAATTTAGTGTGACGTGGTAGATATGGATGTATGTCAATTGTTGTTGGGAAGACCGTGGCAATTTGATAGAGCGTGCAACACGATGGTAGGACTAACTGCTATCGTTTCATGTTCGATGACACTAGAATCACTTTAGTTCCTAAAAGACGACAACAAAGTGAAAGCAAGTTGGTGGAAATCGAAGAACTAAAGACTCTGTTATCTTTGAAGGAATTTGTCAAAGAAGTAGAGGATGGTCCTGAAGTATTTCTGTTGATTGGACGTGAAAGTAGTGAAACGGTTGAAATTCCTGAGGAAGTTAAGCCAATGTTCAAGGAATTTGAAGATGTATTTCCTGAAGAATTACCAAAGGAATTACCACCGTTGAGAGACATACAGCATCAAATTGATCTTGTTCCGGGAGTCGTGTTACCACATAGACCATACTATAGAATGAGTCCAAAGGAGCATAAAGAGTTGAGAAGGAAGGTGGAGGAGTTACTTGAACAAGGGCGCGTACAAGAAATTTTAAGTCCTTGTGCAATACTAGCCTTGTTAGTACCAAAGAAGGATGGCACTTGGAGAATGTGTACAGATAGTCGAGCACTAAACAAGATTACAGTGAGGTACATATTTCCGATGCCAAGATTGGACGACTTGTTAGATCAGTTGAGTGGAGCTGCTATCTTTTCAAAGATTGATCTGAAGAGTGGGTATCATCAGATTCGAATTCGACAAGGGGATGAATGGAAGATAGCCTTCAGGACATGGGAGGGGTTGTATGAATGGCTAGTCATGCCATTTGGTCTTTCGAATGCACCTAGTACTTTTATGCGAGTGATGAATCAGATCTTTCGACCATTTATTGGAAAGTTCGTGGTGGTATACTTTGATGATATATTGATATACAGTGGAAGCACAGAAGAACATCTACAACACTTGCGGGAAGTGTTGATGATACTTCGTCAAGAGCAATTTTACACGGCAACAAAGAAGTGCGTGTTCATGACACACAGTATTTTGTTCTTGGGACATGTGTTGTCCAAGAAAGGTATCCAAGTGGATCAAGGTAAAGTTGAAGCAATCAAGGATTGGCCACAACCCAGGAATGTCACTGAAGTGAGAAGTTTCCATGGTTTAGCATCATTCCACCGAAGGTTTATTCCACATTTCAGTAGCGTGATGGCACCGGTGACAGATTGTATGAAAGGAAAGCAATTTGTGTGGACTGAAGAGGATGATTCTCCTTTCCAACAGATCAAGAAACTTTGACTACAACACCGATTCTTAGATACCCAGACTTGCAGTTACTCTTTGAGCTGAATACTGACGCGTCTAAAGTTGGAATTGGTGGGGTGCTAAGTCGAAAGGGGCGTCCAATTGCTTATTTTAGCGAGAAACTTTCTGGAGCCAAGACAAGATATAGTACCTATGACTTGGAGTTCTATGCTATTGTCTAAGCCATAAAGCATTGGAGACACTACTTGTTTTATAAAGAGTTTGTGTTGTATACTGATCATGAAGCATTGAAACATTTACAAGGACAGGATAAGATTGCAGCCAGACATGCTTCATGGATCGCATACTTGCAACAGTTTACATTTGTTGTAAAGCATAAGTCGGGAGTTACAAACCATGTGGCAGACACATTGAGTAGAAGAAATCATTTGTTAACTACGATGAGAGTTGAAGTGACGGGGTTTGATGCATTTCCAGAATTGTTTGTTGAGGATCCTTACTTTTCTAAGATTGTAGATGAAGTTTAGAAAGGGAAGACGGATGAGTACGTATTGGTAGATGGTTTTCTATTCAAAGGAAATCGATTGTGTATACCAGAGTGCAGTTTGTGAACGAAGATTGTAAAGGAATTGCATGAAGAAGGTCATGTGGGAAGAGATCGTACCTTGCAGTTGATTTCTTAATCATATTTTTGGCCTTCCATGAGGAAAGAAGTTGAAAGATTTGTGTAGAGACGTCACGTATGTCAATTTTCTAAAGGGACGGCTACGAATGCAGGATTGTATATGCCATTGCCCGTGTCTACTAGACCATGGGTTGATGTTAGCATGGATTTTTTTTGGGTTTGCCAAGAACTCAACGAGGGAATGATTCTATATATGTTGCGGTGGATAGAATTTCGAAGATGGCACATTCCATAGCTTGTAAAAAGACCGCCGATGCAGTCCGTGTTGCTCAATTGTTCTTTAAAGAGATTTATCGACTACATGGGTTACCTGAGACCATTGTTTCTGACCGGGATACTCGATTTCTAAGTCATTTTTGGTTAAGTCTGTGGATGATGGTTGGGACTATGCTGAATTTTAGTAGCGCCTATCATCCACAAACGGATGGGCAAACGGAAAGGGTGAACAGATCTTTGGGAAACTTGTTGAGATGTCTTGTGAAGGATAATTTGAAGAGCTGGGATGTGAACTTGTGTCAGGCAGAATTCACACATAATCATTCCGTTAATCGAAGTATTGGATTCAGTCCATTTCAAGTAGTATATTCAGCAATTCCGAAGGGACCGTTGGATTTGTCGACAGTTTCACGTCAGAAAGGGGTTGTTAAACGAGCTTGCGATTTCGTGAATGAGTTGCAGGAGTGTCACAGGATTGTTCATGAACGATTGCTTAAGTCAAATGAGAAGTATAAGCAACTGGCAGATAAGAAGTGAAAGAGTGTGGACTTCAAGGAGCGTGATTTTGTTTATGCAGTATTGACGAAAGATCGTTTTCCAGTTGGAACTTACAACAAATTGAAAGCTCAAAAGATTGGTCCAGTAGAAATCTTGAAGAAGATCGGTGATAATGTTTATCGGTTAAGATTGTCGGATCATATTCATACTGCTAACGTTTTCAACGTCAAACATTTGATTCCGTATCATGAAGACAAGCTTGTCGAGGAAGAGGAAAGTGTGAATTCGAGGATGAATTCTTTGCAACCAGAGGAGGATGATGCAGCGCACCATGTTTTCAGCCGTAGGTCGTACACAAGTTATATGAAGTCGCCAGTGACTCAACTACATAAGCCGTTTTCCTTAGGTCGCGTGTCTTAAGTCGCCAATGACCTAGCAAGTCACTTAGTCGCTCAAGCGACCTAGTGAATAATGCACACGAGGGTAAGTCGCTCCAGCGACCTAACGGGTTGACAAGTCGCCCTAGCGACCCTGCAGGTTTTCTGGAACCACCTGCGTGCTATCATAACGAGCTACGACCTAAAGTGCTAGGTCGCTTGTGTATGTTACGTCGTTCCAGTTAAGTCGCATGTGGTGATGGATTCCTTAAGTCGCTCCATGTTTAGGTCGATGAGGTTTCTTAGGTCGTCCAGATCTTATGCCGCTTTATTCTTATAAGTCGCTCAAGTATGCTGAAGCTCTTAGGTCACTCACCATATGCTATCTCTTATGTCGCTGAAGTTAAGTCGCGTAATGTTGTATTTTGTTAAGTCGCGTGATGTCGTTTGTTGTTAGGTCGGCTATTGTTAAGTCGTATGTTCTTATGTCGTAGGTCGTTAATGTCATAACTTGTTAAGTCGCTTGTGATGTTAGGTCGTAGGTCGCGTGAGTTGTTAGGTCGCATGAAGGTTAAGTCGCATATGTTTGGTGTTGTAAAATTTCTATAAATATGGGTGTGTTGTCATTGTAAAGGAGATTGATTTTGAATAAAATTTGTCTGTGTGCTTTGTGCCACTTTTTTTGAAGTTGAGTGTGATCTCCTTCTTCTTCCATCTTTGGTTATTCGAGTGCGCTCGAATCAACGAACTTGAAGCCGATTCACGGAATCTCGTGCGCGAGATCAACGTCGAAGAATCATAGATCTTCTAACGCGGAATCGTGCGCGATCAACGTGTTGGAGATAGCAAGAATCCGGTATCTCGAGAGATCAACGGATTTGGGCATTTATCTTGTTTTACTTGACACGAATCATTTCGTGAGGAAGATATTGCATCAATTTGTATTGAAACATTAATAGCATGTCAAAGTTTGTAATTCCGCTGCGTTAAAAATCCATAACAACTTGTAGTTAATAACTATAAAAATACAACATCCATTCATCCAATATCAATCATCAAACATTTATCACAATCATCGTCCAATTCAATCAATAACATCAACATAGAACATATAATAAGCAACGGGTATTTACTGGTAGTTATGTTCAAAAATAAATTAAATAACTATTTTACCCAAATAAATTCAAATAAACTGAGATGATGATTCGAAATATGCCAAACAGTCATATATATAATTCTAATCACATCATAAATCAATTTAACAAACATAATAAATTTTAGAAATTGTGAGCGGGCTAAAACACTCACCTTTTGAATCTAAATTGAATCTAAATCCAATTTAAACCTAAAATTTGAGCAGTCTCAAAATTCATCGAAACAAGCGCCAAAATGTCCGTAATTTGAATGCGAATCTATCGGAGAAAACTGCGCTTAAAATGGACCTCGTATGTGAGAGTTACGTGCATTAGAATGATTGACACTTAAATTAAAATAAAATAAAATAAACGAACCAGGACATGCCACGTCGTCTTCACCTTCACGTGCACGCAAGCTACTCCCAGACGACCGAACCCAATACACGATCAACCAGCCCCCCTTTGACCATGAAGTTAGGCCGCCTCCGACCATTGTTCGACAAGCCGTAGCCACCATCACACTCCCCCTTGAACGCCGCACCCGCCCACCCCCACCTAGGTCCGGCTCATCCTAACACCGTCAGCCGCCTCCTTCAATTAGGGTTTTCGAGCCATAACTTTCCAAATTCGACCATCATCGGTTGTTATACACAACAAGACCACCGATGTTGAACTCCCGTCGGCGAACTCTACCAAACCCTCAAGTCAATTTCATCGATTAAGGCCAAAATAAAAAAGCCTCAAATCGGCCTAGGGTTTCGAAAATTCAAGGCTTTGACCGAATATTGCCATTGATTCAAGCATCGTTTGCAAAAACAAACACTAGGTGCAGATTTGTATTTTCGAGATATTCGATATATAATTTTTCCGAATTTTTTTGAGGAATTTGAAATTTTGGATTTGAATTTGATTTGAAATTGCAATTGAAATTTCGGTTTGTCTACCATTGGAATGAGAAGGAGTAAATGGAATTGTACATACAAAATAATGACAATAAGAAATAGGCTAGGGTTTATAATGAGGTATATATAGGTAGGTCAGAAATAGAGATGATGGACAAGATTGGTTCACACGCTGAATGATAAATGGCCTAAAAAGCCCATTCTGACTCCGGAAGGAAATTGGGTCAACCCATATATCAAAATAGATGTTTTTGAATATTTTAAACTCGATGGAACAGGTTTCAAGTTCTAATTTCATCGTATGAAGAAGTTATGCTAAAAACAAGCTATTTCAATTTGATTCCAATTAATTTCGCGGCGTTTCGAGCCCTTGCGATCAAACGACAAGTCTGATCGATACGAAACTTGAAATCCTATAATAATTCACCATTATGGATCCGATGAAACGGGTTTCGTCAAAATCTGAGTCAGTGGAAAAATGGCTATTTTTACATTAATTAAATTAATAATTAATTAATTAAATCACTTTTCAATTTAAATTCTATAATCAACACATCTTATCATTTTTGATTTCTTGAACAATTTCAATAATTCAAACAAATTTAGATGTCAATTTAAAGTTGATTAATCCATCAATTTCAGTGTTAGATTTCAGTTTCATTAAATTCAGAAATTATAAATTAAATTCTATATAATTCCATTAAATTTGGCCTCTCATCCTATTAATTAATCTATTATTATCAATTGGATGAAATTAACATTGATTCATGATTTATGACATAATATTCACAAATTTCAACTTAATTTCCATTAACATAATATTTAAATATTTAATTTCATTTTTTAATCACAAATAAATTTCCAATTATTATAGTTTAAATCCCAATAAACTGATAAATCTTTATTTCCATTCTCATAATTCAACAAATTGTCCTATTATGAATAACATTAACATCATTTCCAAACAGTATTATAATTACTTAAGAACACTGATTTTTATCCAATTACTATTTATTATTATTAATTCATAAACAAATTACAATTTTTTATCTATTCCTGATTTAATTTCCAAAATCCTATTAAAACAATTTTAATTATTGAAAATTTACGGGTCGTTACACTCTCCCCCACTCAAAAATTTTCGTCCCCGAAAAGGGAAAAAGAAGGGAAAAGAAAGAATTAAGTAAACAATACATCTTATTCAAAAATATTAACTTTATAAACAAATAAATTTACAAAATTAATCAATTTAAATAAAATATACCAATTAATAACCATTAAATCTTTTTATACTCAAACTAATAAAGTTTGGAAAAATATTTTTCAAAAATTTTCTAAGTCCAAAATTTATGGAAAATTTCGACAGAGTCTCCTTTGTACGGAGAGGCTCAGGAGAAAATACGATATAATATATAACAATATATAACATATATTTCTCAAAATAATATATCCCCACACGGGGAAAACAATATAATAACGCTATAAAACGTAATCCGAGAACGTGCCTATTTATTGGGCAAATATTAATTATGAAACCAAAAGCAGTAGCAATTGCTTCCATAACTTGTATTTCACTTATATAATCCGAAAGAGGTTAATAATTACATAAAATGAAATATTTAAAGTTGTTTCAACCACTAACAAAAAAATCAATTATAAACAACAATCATTCGCAACCAACAACATACACATCATATACAAATCAGCCATTCAAGAAGATAAACGATCGGTTTGTTCAGGTTAAGACGCTATAATCACATAGAATGACAAATAACTATGAAGTATTCCATTTACTCAACAGTCTTAGATAAAATCAATAGATTATTCATACATCTAAGCAATTAAAAGTATCTTTTGCCCAAATAACTCATAAACCAATACAAACAACAATTTCAAACAATGGATCAAGTTAAATTTTATCAATTTCATTTCATAACCTTTGTTGTTTGATTCCTTTTTCATTCATATAATGGTTTATATTTTAATTTACATTTATTTCTCATAGATTTTTATATTTTCATTCATTCAGTGTTTATTTCATTTATTTATAATATTTATCTTTTTAATAATTAGTAGCCTTTCATCTACACATCAAATTCTTATTTATTAAAGGATTTCATTGAATACTTTCATTACTTCAAGTTTACTAGTATAATATCCTGTTACATTTCTTATAAGCATTATAACTTTTAATATTTGGTAAGTTATATATATGATTTTTAAGAAGGTAACTGAAAATCATACAAGTTTATCTTATTTCTTTAATTAAATTAATGTTCAATAATCATATCATTTGTTTTATGGGTTACTAATTTCAACTACCTTGAAATTTTCATTTATAACCTAGCATTTAATCTCTTATCTTAATCAGAGGTTCCAATTATTAATTAGTTTCGACCCATTTCACTAAAATAATTGAAACTATTAATTAATGGAAACTTAAGAACTAAATACCAGGTTAAATTTCAAATCATTTCAAAATAATAGATAATTATATATACTTACAACTTATATATATATTTAATTATATTTAAAACAATTTAAAATTTATATTTTTTTATCAAAATAAATCTACAATAAAACTACTATAGTGGCCTTCCCACTTTGAAACTCTAAAATGAATGTCAATGATACGTGCACTCATCACCGAAATTATTTTCCAGCGACAAAGAGGGGAGTTCAGAACTTATTCCTTTTTAAAATTTCTTTAAAACAATTCTCTAAAATTATATTGGAATATTTATATCAGAAAATACTTATAAACAATATTATTATATTCCAGAATCCTTTGAAAGCAAATTTCAACATCCCGGAACTTAAGTTCTAAATTTCCAAATTTCATTTATTTTATTTTCTTCAAATTTTGTTTCCAATCAATATTTATAAATTTCAATACCTAATCAACCAATATATTACAACCAAATATAACCTTTATAAAATTTATTACTTTATATACAGAAAATATAATAGGCAAAATTATTTCATTCACCAATATTCAAACTAATATTGTGTCGGTATGTCCTATTAAGTGTTTAGAAATCCTTATTGATGTCATAACGTCCCATGCACCAAACAGAATTTATAAATACAAAGCGAAACAAATTAACACAATATAAAACTTTTTACACTAACAAACATGCTCTCTCATACACACACACACACACACACTCATCGACTCATCGTAGGATATTACTACCTTATTAGTAAAGGGTCATACCCCACAAAGCTAAGGTTTTATCGCAAAACCAAAGCTCCGATAACAGACGTAATATCCAGCCTTTTGTACGCTTTAAACCGAAGATAAACCAAACATGTCAGACTCAAACCATACATAAGGGTAGATTGTTATTGGGGTGAACAAGAAAAGAAAAGAAAGAAATAAAAAAAAACAGAATCTCACAGCGGAATGGCAAAATATAATATTCAAATAACAGTTCATGAAGAAGTTTTACAAAACATTTGATTATACTTATACAACACATATCAGAGTTACACATACCAAAGAATATTAAATAATGCAGCGGAACAGTATGAATGCAGTGGAATAATATAATAAATAGTAGTAATGCAATCTCCATCTTCGTCCTCCAGAAATAAAGTCTTCGAATCCTGAAATGCTCAGACTGACCCGAGCGAATTGAAAAGTCAAAACACTCGAGTCAGAAATAAAATATCTTATGTAAGTTAAATCAACGGTAAATAATATGAGTGGAACGGCGTCGGAGATGTTTGCGGGATTTGACATCTCCTAACCAGTGTCAATGCGAGTGCAGTAACTTAAGGGATGTTCAGGATTTACATCTCCTAAGGATCCGTTAAACTATTTACTACGTAGTAATATTTCGCTATTAAAATAAACTTATTTTAAATAGCATTAAGGCTTTACATTTTCCACCTTAACACGTAATAGTCCTAGAAGTCCAACCAGTATCAGCGCATCTCCAGATCGGGAGACTACCCTAAATACTCTACGGGTTACAAGAGAAAATCAAACTCGTACAAGGCGCGCTAGGGTAGGTGACATGGCACAACTAGGCAATGCCCGAGTAGATATACCAATTACGCTTCCAGACCGGTGGTAACGCATAGCTGCTACTACTGCCCACCTCGAGCCACACCCCTAAAATCAAAAGGGCCCAAATCATTCACAAAGTAATAGAATGGTATCGAAGGAGTGTGTCCGATAAAAGGTGCTACCTTCTTAGCCCGTTGATCGCTCCTATTTTAGCCACCTTATACCAACTCACGGGAGTTGGGTCTACGTATTTACCTCAAAGAAACACCGCCGCCATCCTAATTCATTCGGGGATCTCCACCACGTACACGGTTATTAAAGTGATTTTCGGAGTTGGTAGAGAGTATGACAACTTCCGATCTCGTTCTCTTTAAAAACCAAACGTTATTATAACACCGCGATCATTTCAAAATAATTATACTTCAAAACTAGAATATAATATCCATTTCAAACCCATATAAATACGATATCATTTCTATTTCAAAAACCGAATCAATATGATATCATTTTTATTTCAAATATATCCTTTTTCAAAATCATAGCACTTTCAAATTTATATACTTCAAAACCAAACATTTGAAATTATAACACTTTTAAAACATAATACTTTGAAATTCATAACTTCGAAACACTTAAATTTGTATAAGACATTTCATTTCGATATATTTCAAGGCTTTAAATATTCCAAAATTTCAAAACTAAATTTGATAGTTTCGATTCAACAATTAAATTTCTATTATGTAGTTTTGAAATATTTTACATAATAAATCCATTATCATTTAAATAAAACTCAAATTACAAATAACTACATATTTCCTTCAATCTATTTACTTGACATATTCATTTAATTCACTTTAAACAAAAATCAAGTTATAAGAATCATACCTTCTAAAATTTCAAATTTTATGAATTTCACATCAACTTATTTGAGTTTGATTCTTAAATAAATTTAATTTCAAATAAATCTCCAATTTATCTCCCAGCCTTAATTTATTTAAATCATTATACACTCTATATTAAAATAAAATTAAATACTTACTCGCATTTTATTTTAATAAAAATCAAACTCTATTATTAAAATTAATTTTTATTTAACAAATTTATACATAGCTTAAATTCAAGCATTTAACTATATATAAAAATAATATTTATATAATATCAAAAATCAATATTTATTAAACCATATATTTCTTTCCAAAATTTTTTTATATATATATAGACGATGTCTGTATAAAATTTTCTATCCTATGGTCAAGTGACACGGATATTTATCATTTCAATCCGTAATTTAAAATATAAATACGGTAATATATTATTTCAAACTGCAATCCCGAATGAAAAATAAATCCATAATAACTTGTAGTTAATAAAAATGAAAATACAACATCCATTCATCCAATATCAATCATCAAACATTTATCACAATCATCATCCAACTCAATCAATAACATCAACATAGAACAGATAATAAACAATAGGTATTTACTGGCTGTTATATTCAAAAATAAATTAAATAACTATTTTACCCAAATAAGTTCAAATAAACTGAGATAATGATTCAAAATATGCCAAACAATCATAAACAAATTTCTAATCATATCATAAATCAATTTAACAAACATAAGGAATTTTAGAAATTGTGAGTGGGTTAAAACACTCACCTTTTAAATCTAAATTGAATTTAAATTGGAAAATCACCTTTTAAATCTAAATTGAATTTAAATCCAATTTAAACCCAAAATTTGAACAGTCTCAGAATTCATCCAAATCAACACCGAAATGTCCGAAATTCCAATACGAATCTAGCGGAGAAAACCGCACGTAAAACAGACCTCGTATGCGAGATTCACGTGCATTAGAATGATTGAAATTGAACTTAAATTAAAATAAAATAAAATAAATAAACAAACGAACCAGGACATGCCACGTCGCCTTCGCCTTCACATGCACGCAAGTAACTCCCAGACGGCCGAACCCAATACGTGATCAACCAGCTCCCCCTTTGATCGTGAAATTAGGCCGCCTCCGACCATAGTTCGACAAGCCGCAACCACCATCACTCTCCCCCTTGAATGCCACACCCCCCAACCTAGGTCTGGCTCATCCTAATACAGCCAGCTGCCTCCTTCGGTCAGGGTTTTCGAACCCTAACTTGCCAAATTCGACCATCACCGGTCGTTATACACAACAAGACCACCAACGTTGAACTCCTCTAGGAGAACTCTACCAAACCCTTAAGTCAATTTCATTAATTAAGGCCCAAATCAAAAAGCCCCAAATCGGTCTAGGATTTCGAAAATTCAAGGCTTTGACCGAGTTTTGCCATTGATTCGAGCATCATTTGCAAAAAAAATACTAGGCGTAGATTCATATTGTAGAGATATTCGATATATAATTTTTTTGTATTTTTTATGGAATTTGAAATTTTGGATTTGAATTTGATTTGAAATTGCAATTGGAATTTTGGTTTGTCTGTCATTGGAATGAGGAGGAGCAAATGGAACTGTATGTATAGAATAATGAACGTAAGAAATAGGCTAGGGTTTGTAACGAGGTATATATAGGTAGGCAGTAATAGAGATGAATGGACAAGATTGGTTCACACGTTGAACGATAAATGGCCCAAAAAGCCTGTTCTGACTTCGGAACAAAATTAGGTCAACCATATATAAAAATAGATGTTTTTGAATATTTTAAACTCGATGAAATAGGTTTCAAGTCCTAATTCCATTGTATGAAGAAGTTATGCTATAAAAAGCTACTTCAATTTAAGTCCAATTGATTTCGCGGTGTTTCGAGCCTGTGCGATCAAACGACAAGTCCGATCGATACAGAACTTGAAATCCTACAATAATTCACCGTTATGGATCCGATGAAACCAGTTTCATCGAAATCCGATTCAATGGCAAAAATGGCTATTTTTACATTAATTAAATAAATTAATAATTAATTAATTAAATCACTTTTCAATTTAAATTCTATAATCAACACATCTTATCATTTCTGATTTCTTGAATAATTTCAATAATTCAAACAAATTTAGATGTCAATTTAAAGTTGAATAATCCATCAATTTCAGTGTTAAATTTCAATTTCATTAAATTTAGAAATTATAAATCAAATTTTCTATAATTCCATTAAATTTGGCCTCTCATCCTATTAGTTAACCTATTATTATCAATTGGATGAAATTAACATTGGTTCATGATTTATTACATAATATTCTCAAATTTCAACTTAGTTTCCATTACCGTAATATTTCAATATTTAATTTCATTTTTTAATCACAAATAAATTTCCAATTATTATAGTTCAAATCCCAATAAATTGATAAATCTTTATTCCATTCTTGTAATCCAACAAATTGTCCTATTATGAATAGCATTAACATCATTTCCAAACAATATTATAATTACTTACAGAACATTGATTTTTATCCAATTATTATTTATTATTATTAATTCATAAACAAATTACTAATTTTTATCCATTCTTGATTTAATTTTAAAAATCTTATTAAATCAACAAATTTAATTATTGAAAATTTATGGGTCATTACAATTTTATATTAAATACAAATATACTCCCTCACAGGATGATCCAAGAATGGATTCTAGATTAAGGACAGAGATTTAAATTTAGAGGGACCTTAAGCAAAGTGAATCTAACTAAACAGATAGGCTCGAAAGGAAGATAGATAGATTACAAAAGAGAAAAGATGGATAGACTTATATCAATCGCAGGTGACCTTAATTGGGTCAACTGAGATTGTAGGAATAAGATCGATGCGGAATTCAATTTCTCGCTTGGAAGGGAAGGAAGTGACTTCACCAAAACATCAGGACAATCCCTGACTATCAGGTGGAGTCAAGATCATTAGAATTAGTATCAAAATAAAGGATAGAACTGCCCGCACAATCCTAATGCATTTGATCTTCGGTCATAAGGGAATTACTCGAATCGTCTACTCGAAAATGGTTCTGGCCCTACAACATCTAAATCGAGGATGTATAAGTCTCTGGTTAATCGATGTCTATTGTAAAGAGTTTTGCTCCTTTCAAATCATTTAAGGTTGGTAGGACTACCGATGGGATTAGTCAACCAAAAGGATGAAGTTGACAGTTGAGGTTGAAGCTATGGGATGCTCCAGTATCAATGGGCATGAACAGGAAAAGACAAGGATGAATTTCATAATGAAGAGGAAAGTTCCAAAATTCAAAGGAAATTCAAAATAAAGAGGAAGAAGTTCAAGCTCGAACGAAGTTGATTATGAAATTAATTCTACTCCATATGCTAAGTTTTGCCAAAACCAGAGATCTGGTACCACTTGTAACGACATGGTATTTTGAACCATTTGCATCCGTACATGGCACACTTGAATTTGTCAAAACAACATATTGTTAATTTATATTTAGCAAAACTTAGCATATACAGTAAACAAATCAATCACAGACACGGAGTATTACGAAAATAAGCAACGGAATGGATAAACAATAGCTCATGAAGCTACTATAAACATCTGAGTCTAAAAGAAAACACAACAGAATCTCAAATACAAATGAATCTCGAATACACAAGCAACTGATGAGTCTAAACATAAATTACTGGAATAAATTGAAACCACTGAAAGCTGGATATAAAGATCTTCAAACAAAGCTCCAATCTCCAAAGGTGAGTCTCAAATGTTGTGACACTCAGTCTGACCCAAGCATAAAGAAAACACAAAACACCCGAGTCATGATTTACATTCTTATACCAGTAAATTCAACCCAAGTGAAATATCAATTGAAATACAAGTAACTTAAAGGATGTTTGGGATTTCCATCCTCTAAGGATCCATGGAACTGTCTATGTAGTAATGTATGCTATTATAATATGTCTATAGTAAAGTAAACTATTAAAATAGCTTTAAGGCTTTACACATATCCCCCTTAACATATTTTATATATTTCTATAGTCTATACAGTATAGTAAGCTCCTACGTGAGGTTTACTCAGAGGGCACTCCATAGGTATGGTACAAACCAAACTCGTAGAAGGCACGATAGGCATATGACAAGGCACGCAAGGCAATGCCAGGGTGGATACACCATTTGCACTGTCGGACTAGTGGTAACGCATAGTAGATACTACCGCCCACCTTGAGATACACTCTTAAATCAAAGGTGCACACAAATCAAATCACAAAAGCAATAGAATGGTAATGACAAAATGTGCCCGATCGGAGGTGCGACCTCACTTGGCTCGGTATAGCTGAGTTTTAGCCACATCAAGTTGACTCGGGAGTCAGGCCGAGCTAAAACCTCATATAGAATCGTCGTCAAACTATCATACTTCGTTCTGGAATCTCGACCACATACACAGTTGTTAAAGTGGTTTTCGGTATTAGCAGAGAGTATGACAATATCCGATCCCAATCTCTTTAACAACTAAATGCTTATTTCGCACCGTGGTTGTTTCATTTTAAATAGTTCATACTTCATATCAAAATATCGTATTCATTTCAAAACCATATCAATTCAATATCATTATACACTTTAAATAATATTCATTTATAGAATCGTAACACTTTCAAATTTATAACACTTCTGAAATCATAACACTTTTGAAATCATAGCACTTTTGGAATCATAACACTTCCATAATCATAGAATTTTCCACCTAAACAGTTTAAATGTTGAAAATATTATATATATTAAAATAGCTATAAATTAAAATGGTTCAAATATACTAAAAATACTTTATATAATAAAATTAGTTTCCTTCAATGTCGCAGATTGATTCAGATCAACTTATATTCAAAAGTTCAATTTAAATCAATCCCTGTTCAACACTTTCAATTTAAAAGGTCAAAGATTCAATTCCAATTCTTAATAAACCATTTCAATTTTTATCGATTTCAAATCCAAGTTTGAACTATCTCTTTAATTCCAATAAGATTCAAAGTTTAAATATTCAAAAAGTTTTAATATAAGATTTCATTTAGATTTCAACATTTAACTTTAATTTTATTCAAGTTGGAAATTATTCACTTAAACATTTTAATTACAATTAAATAAAATCTCAATTTATAAATTCAAATCAATATTAAATATTCAATCTTACTTTTATTTAAATTGGAAAATATTCGTTTAATCACTTTTTATCAAATCAAGTTATCAATAATATCATTCAAAATCTCAAAACAAATAAGTTCAGTTCAATTCTTGTTTAAATTCAGTTATTAACCAACTTAAATTCTAAGTCAACATTAATTTATCTTCCCACCTTTATTATCAAAGTTATAAAATAAATCTATTTTTAAAATATTAATAAAAATTTAAATAAATACGTAAACATATTATAAACTAATTAAATTAATTTTTTTAAATTAAATTCTATTATTTAATGTATTTTGTATTAAATCTTATTTTATATATTTTTAAAATAATAAAATTATAAGAAAGATCTTAAAAAAAAATCAAACTAACTTATAAATTTAAAATTTCTAAAACATATAATTTAGAAATCTAAATTTTTCAATATAAAATATAAATATTTATTAAAATCCATATATTTCCTTCCAAAATTCTAAAATCATTTTTTTCAAATAGACCAATGGTGTCCGTATATAATTTTCTATCATATGGTCAAGTGGTACGGATATTTATCATTTCAATTCGTAACAAGTTGATATTTAGGGATGTATATCATTTCAACCCGCAATCATAAAATTTCAAAATCAATGAAAATCACTTGGGTTTATCATTTCAACCAATAAGGATTCTCTCTTAATCTATCAGATCATTCAGATATGTATCGTTTCAATCCATAGGGATTTCTAAACTAATAGAGAACTTGCAGAGTGGAGACAAATATGGCAATGATATAACATATCAACAACAGGCATATATCAATAATAAAAATTTAATCATAATATAAATAACAGATTATAGTGTCATATGTCATAGGTGAACAGTTGCGAATAATGGCATATCATATATAGCAATTAATAATTAACAGTTTAAATTTAACAGCATATTTCAATTGCTATTTCAAGGTGAGTTAAATTTCTTAAATATAAGAATGTTAATCATGAGTGATTGTTCACCTATCGAGGCTAGAAAGGATAGGAAAAGCATATAGATAAGTGACAAATCAAGGCAACTAACTGCGGCGATCAATTCTAGACAACGGCGAAATCAAATGCAAAGCGCGATGAACTGGATTCGATGGATATCAAATATATATAAGCGAATATATATAAATTAAAAACTATATATATATATATATATTAAATCATATTTTTTAAATTTAAACCCATATTAGAATAAAATCGATATATATTTTTCAAAAATCAATGTTTAATTTGAAACACATCAAATAAAATCAAAATATCTACATATAATTAAAATCAATGTTTAATTTTAAACACATATTAAAAATGAAATCTTTGTATATATTCAATTTCAAATCATTTTTTTCTTTTTCTTTTCTTTCTTAAAACACATCTAATAAAAATAGAATATCTATGTTTTATTAAAAAAATCAACATTCTTTCTATATGTATGCATATAAGCTACTCAAATCATATAGTAAACAAATATAAATCATATATTATATTTTTAAAATAAAATAAATATTCAATCTGAATGCGAAGAAAAATAGAAAAAAATATATACATATCTACAAATCTTGGCTTAAAAAATAACATAATCAAATAGAAATAAACATATATAATAAAAGCAAAATCATATACATATATACGCTACTCAAAAATCAACATACAGACCATATATAGGCAATAATATATATATATATATATATATGTATGTATATGTGTATATACGCATATACTTATGTATGTATGTATGCGCTGACTATAAATCTGCAGAAAATTTGTATATAAATACAAAGGTGTATGCGGCTGCTTGGATTTATATACACAGCCTATATATAAAACTGCTATGGGTGGACGGTGGCTGTAACGACCCCAATTTTGGAATTAATTTTAATTGATAGTTAATTTAAATTTTGAATAAATTTTGGAATAAATTTGAAATTTGAATATTTAATTTGTATTTGAATTTTAATTTAACGACTTAGGAAAAATATGTGTTAAATCATTTGAATTTAAATCTTATATATATGTGACATAAGTAGAAAAATAAATAATGATAAATTAAGAATAGACTTGTACAGAATTTCATTTATATTTTAAAGTAAGAAGACAAAGCAAATATATTTAAGTAGAAACATAAAGTACTTCACAATAAATGCAATATACCTCTAGCATACAAATACATATCATATCAGCCACCTAGTAGGATATAAAAACATGATCAGGCAAGAATAAAGTAAAAGCTGCCAGGCAAATAAATTTTTGTATGTTGCCTGTAAAGTTTTGAAAAGCAAAGCTAAGAACAAAGTAGTAAAAATATCTAAAACAAATAAAGTAAAAAAATGAAAACAGAAAGGACTTAGGCATTTAATGCCATACCTCTAATATATCTCAGCACAAACTATATCACTTCAGCCATGCCTATTGTACTAAATAATATAATCAACCTGTATAGTTTTCTTTTTTATATATCATCATTCTCAATTTCTTCCATTTCATTTCGTTCAATTCCAAGCTGCGTAAAAAAAGATCTAAAATAATACCATTCAACTTAAACAAAAGAATTCAACTGCAAACAACAATAATTCAACACTTCAATTCAAAACCAAAGGATCAAGAAAAGCTTTAGCTTGCAATTTCAATAGCCTGGTTCAAAGAAGAAGCTCTGTTCTTTTCTGAAAGCAGGGTGAGTAACATCACTTTAAAACAACTGAAAATATAAATCTGTGATGAAATCTGTTGTACGTAGTCTATAATGTCTGATTGAGTTTTTTTTATTAAATGCGGGTATGTGAGTAAACAATGTTCTTATACCTAAGTATCACTAAACTAGAGAATAAATATAGGGTGTTTGTGAGTATATATCAGATGATAAGCTTGGTTTTACAGGTGTGGAATTGACCTGTCTTTTACCTCCTCTGTTTCCTTGTTCTTCTTCCTTATTGAATGAGTTACAGGTTTAAATAAACAAGAAACTTCGATCTCTTATCATTGAATCAGTATGAGACCTTGGTTTCAAAGACAAATGGATGGGTTTAAGTATCAGGATTATTTAAAAATAGTTTTTAAATAAAACAAGAATAAACAGTGTGAAAAAAACTTGATTTCACCGAGCAAACTTTAAATTTTAATAAATTCGATTGAAACGAATTTGAGATTCACTCATATAACATGAATCGGCATTAGAAGATAATAATTTTAAGCTAAGATTTATGATTTTTAAGTGAAGGAGTTGAGAGCAGTTTGGTGTTGAACTAGAAATGATTTTTGATCAATTTCTGACACTAGGTTAAACTGGGGATGTCGGGGTTGTTCGTGGTGATGGAGAAGCCTACGGTGGTGGTGGGAAAAATGACCGAAGGTGGCAACGACCATGGTGGCATCGGCAGCATGGGGCTTTCTTTTGTAAACCTAATTTTGTCACGGCTAAGAAATTGATTCGTTCGACACCTATGATCGATCGAGCATTACAAGGCTTTGGGGGACGATGGAGAAGGTGTCGACGAAGCATCGACCGGAGTTTCAGGTCCTCTGGTGGTCGAGGTCTCGAGTTCGACGCATTTTTCCCAGGTTTGATGGCAAATCTTGGTAACATTTCAAGGTTTGGGTTTTGACTCGAATTCGATTTTGAGTCCACCAGGAAGCGATCCGATGATTAAGTTGAAGTTTGGTGATTTATTGGATGGGAGATGATCGTTGTTGGTGGTCGGGATCGCCACAGCCTTCGTGCACATGCATGGAGGCACTATTGGTGATCTGAGCATTTTTGTTGAGTGAAGTTGGGTTGTTCGTTGTTTTACTCGAAGTGATACTCGAAGCGCTGGTTGTTTTGTTCGAGGCAGTAAGGTATTTGACTCGAAGGGAAAGAAGGTTGCCTCGGGTGGGTCGATCTTGTTTGGTTACAGGTTTTTCTGAAACCTATTTCTCAGGTTTAAATCGTTAATAAAATTTAAAAGCTAGTTTAAATGGAAAGAAAGTTTTAAAACAAGTAAATTAAGTTTTAAACTGGTTCAAGTTATGTTTAAATCTCAATTCAAAATAAATTAAGTTTTAAACTTCAATTTGTTTAACTACTTAAAAAAAATGTTTGAATAGTTTGAATTTTAGGAATGAAGCTTAAAAAACAAGTGAAGTTTTTAAAACCTAAGTTTAATATGGAATCTAAAATTAAATACATATTTCAGACTTGAAATAAATGGAAGTTTTTAAATATAAAAAAATGATTTAAACAATTTTGATTATTAAAGTGTATTTTAAAATTGATTTGAAATTAGATTGAAATTGGGTTTTAAATTCTTTTAAACTTCTATTCTAAGATAATAATTCTTTAACTTGTGAAATAAGAGGGTTTTGAAATTTGTTTTAACCATTTGAAGAGAATTAATTTTTGATTAGAAATAAATCAATCAAGTAATTAAGAATTAATTTAGTTATTGCTAGGTACTTAATTAACTAAATAATTAGAATTAATTAATATGGTTTTAATGGTTATTTAATTTATAATCAATAATGATCAATATAAGTGAAATTCTTTAGCAAGGTCATTAAAGAAATTTTAATTGTTAATAAAATCATTAACTAAAATTAATTTAATAATTAAAGGTTAATTGATTCATTATTTAAAGATGGGTTGTAATAATTAAAAGTTAACTCATAAATAAAGGGGAAACTTATTTCAGATAATTTATAATTAACTTATGTTAATTAACCAAGATTAATGATTCATTTATAAGTGATACTTCTGATTTAGGTAAATCAGTTGATTAGCAAATTTCACCTATGAAATGTTTGGATTTTAGTAGATGTTGAATTGTTTGATATCCCTGATATGTGATGCATTGTGATATATCCTGATTTATGTTGTGATCTGTAATGTAATTAATTATCTGTGATGTAATTTATTATCAGTGATATACATATCTGTGTTATGTGAATGAACGATAAGCATTATCGTTTATACCGCTTATCAACTATATTTTTGTGCTTTAATCTGTGATGATTGAATGATGTTGCACCATTGTGTTAAACCCCTGGACTACACTTATACACACACAAATATGGATTTCACGAGGAAATCGATTAAGTCACAGATTTTTGAAATGATTTTTAAATAGACAATATTTAAATCCAAATTGTTTGGGAAATAGATTGGGTTTAAAGTGAAAAGCTTTTGAAATAGGATTTCAAAGATAAAATTTATCTAGAATAATTTGATAAAGCTTGAAGTTTAAATAATTTGTTTTAAATTAAATTTAAAATTTGAAACTGAATCCCATGATTTGAAACTAGGGATTAAAGATGTTATATATGGGTTAAACAATTTTAATGTATTGATTTGGGAATTTGAATTTAATTCAAGGGCTTTAACTCGTGCAAATAAATTGGATTTTTATGAAACGAAAACTATTTGTTTTCAAATAAATAAAAGTTGTCACATATAAAATGAACTTCCAAATTGTGTTGTAAGGTTTCAAGCTTGAAATGAAATTGAAATGTTTTGAAAGGCTATAAATGAATCTTTGGAAACGAGTTTGAGAGTTATAAATTAAATCTTGATTTAAAGATTTAACGAGTTGATCCAATTGAAATGGAAATTGTTTTGAAATCTATGAATGAATCTTTATGAAACTGGATGAACTTGGTGGAATGAATCTTTTTGTTTAAAAGGATTTAAAATGGTAATTTGTTTAAACCATTTGAAAGAAAAGTTTTGGGTAATAAGTTGTGACTTAACTGAGACCCTAATATCCATATGTTTCTTGTAAATATTGCGCTCACTATCCGGTTTAGCCGGGAGAGGACCTTTGAGTCATATAGCCCATTCTGAATATGTGATACGACGTTATGGATAGCATTTGAAGACCGGTGGTGAAGACCAGATACTTTTGAAAGCGAAAGGATAACTTGTCGAATGTCTTTGCATCGAATGGTCCCTGGTATAGAGACTCCATATGTGATGGAAAGTCCGGACGTGATTAGGGATTATCTGGTTTTGTAAGGGCTTCTTTGGAAGTGCCTTCGATTCTGTTCAAACCCATAATAGACTTGAATGGATTGTATGTATGACATTACAAATTGAGATATAAAGCAGATTTCTTTCATATACATTTCTGTTGGTGGCGGAGAATTTATTCTCTTAGCTTAACACCCTTCTTCGAGACATACGATTTCAGCGGTTAGGTAGTTGAAGGTTATCAGGGAATATTCCTAATTTGATAATGTGGCATGCTGAGTGCTGTTGATCATTTGTTGTTCAAAGTGTGGCTTTTGTGAAAAGCGTAGCTTTGTGGACAAGACTTCATCGAACCTTACAACCCGGTAATGGTCGACACAGGAAAGATGCAACAAGGTTTCAGGGGTAGCTTCCCTAGGGTATGGCCATTCCTTCTGGAAAAAGGTGGTATCATGGTATGGAGCCCAGATACTTACTCATGTGGACACTGTATTTTATTAATTTGTGATGTTATTGGTTTAGAGAGCTCTCGTATAAAGGTCCAAGAGGAACGGGGGTGGCATATCTGAGGTTTTATTCCCCAGGAAGGGGGTAGCCGGCCTTGTGTTGGCAGAGATCCTGTTAGGAGTCTCGGGGCGTCCTTCCAGAGGCATACCCATGTGGAAATGGGAAGTTCCTTAGCCTGACCATTTGTTGGAAATCCAAACTCCAATACAAGCCTTGTATGGTTTTAGTTGTAGAACCTGCCATTTACTTATGGTGGCGCCCTACTGTTTAGATGGTAGCTATAGTAGGCATAGTTCGAAATGTCTACGTTGGCTAAGATTTATATTATACTTTCGAAATGCTTTTCTGCACTTTGCACTTATAATAATAATATTGAAAAGAAATTTGCGTATCAAACATATTTAACTATCAAGACGAGAAATCTCCTCCGATTCTACGTTTGCATTGTGTGTGTATGCGGCAGGCCTTATGGTAGTTTCATTTTCTAAAAGCATTGCGAATTTATTTTAAAATATTTCTTTGTTTGTTCTTAAAGATAAACTGTTTTTGTTACTCGTGCCAGTCTCATGACTGTCCTGGAGTTTATTGTTTCTTTCCTAAACTCTGGGTGCTTAAAATTTTTCCACACGGGCAGTCTAGAGTTGGGTTTTTCAGATAGCTAGGTTTAGTAGATTATCTGGAGCTAGTTCAATCTTTGGATGTGGATGAGACTTGCTTGTCTTAGTGAATCGTGATGTTGGATCGAGCTACTGCTGGAGTTCTCTCTGGAGGACTATCTTAGAGTTATGTGTTCCGCTGCTGATGTTATCTATTTCTTTTCCGCTGCTATTTTATTGTATCATATCTCTGATGTATATTGATATCTATTGTATCATCTGTTGTATCAGAATATATCAACGTATTATTCTTTTCCTTCCGCTGTGTTGTTTTACTTAATTGCGTTATAAGCTCCGACGACTCGGATTCGAACGGTCGAATCTGCGGCATTCGAGTACGACGTAAAGTATGGATGTCGATTTTCGAACGCGAAAAATCCCGCTCGTTACATTTGGTATCCGAGCTAAGGCCGAACTTTAGCTCAGGAGTATAACACATTAAGTAACTCATTAGAGATAGGGTGAAGTAAACCCTAGAATGAGTATATCCCTAAGATATCCGTTCGAATGCCTCAGTAAATTCTCTTACTATCCACTGATAGTGAGTACGAGTGCAAGAAGAGAACGAGATAGGGGACAAGGAAATACGACTATAAATGGTCAATACCCTATGACAGTGGAAATAATCTTTCTCTATCAATCTCATTTGACTCGTCTTCCCAAATTCTTTTTGATTGCTTCGTACCAGCTCCAGAAGAAGTTTTGGTGTGATGATGCTCTACAAATCGTTGTAGGAATTTTTTACTTCGTATCTTCATCGGTTTCTTATCAATTTTTTCTGATTTAAACCTTAATGAATAATGAATTAGAGATTTGGAATTGAAAATTTTAAATTGAGTTAACTTGATTAATAGAATATGAAGGATAATTTGAATTGTATCGATAAAACGATTTCGTTTAAAACCAAATTTGAAATTCTATTATAATTTCTTGTGAATATCGAAGTCCGAAGAGGGACAAGTTGGTATATAATTTGAGATATTCCGACTTGAGTTTGGAATCCATATCTAATGTTTGAGAATTGTGGAAAATCAAACCCATTTATCTATTGTTTGGGTCTCAATATATTCTACGGACAGTTAGTTATCCATCGGACTAACCAGTGCCTTGCATATTTCGTAGATCTGGATAACCCGAGTATCTTGTGAAGGGTTAAATAGATACGTTCTTGTATCTATCTGTGATATTCTGATTTGGTAAGCCAAATGCAGAATATATATTCATTTTGATTTGATGAAACATTTTTCATCTATCTTTCATCTATCTCTGTGTTATTTTCGTGCCTGTAAATTTCGAGGACGAAATTTCCTTAAGGGGGAAGTCTTTAACGACCCCAATTTTGAAATTTATTTTACTTGATAGTTAATTTAAATTTTGAATAAATTTTGGAATAAATTTGAAATTTGAATATTTAATTTGTATTTGAATTTAAATTTTAATTTAATGACTTAGGTAAAATATGTGTTAAATCATTTGAATTTAAATCTTATATATATCGGACATAAGTAGAAAAATAAATAATGATAAACTAAGAATAGACTTGTATAGAATTTCATTTATATTTTAAAGTAAGAAGACAAAGCAAATATATTTAAGTAGAAACATAAAGTACTTAACAATAAATGCAATATGCCTCTAGCATACAAATACATATCATTTCAGCCACCTAGTAGGATATAAAAACATGATCAGGCAAGAATAAAGTAAAAGCTGCCAGGCAAATAAATATTTGTATGTTGCCTGTAAATTTTTGAAAAGCAAAGCTAAGAACAAAGTAGTAAAAATATCTAAAACAAATAAAGTAAAAAAAGTGAAAACAGAAAGGACTGAGGCATTTAATGCCATACCTCTAATACATCTCAGCACAAACTATATCACTTCAGCCATGCCTATTGTACTTAATAATATAATCAACCTGTATAGTTTTCTTTTTTATATAACAGCATTCTCAGTTTCTTCCATTTCATTTCGTTCAATTCCAAGCTGTGAAAAAAAAAGATCTAAAATAATACCATTCAACTTAAACAAAAGAATTCAACTGCAAACAACAATAATTCAACACTTCAATTCAAAACCAGAGGATCAAGAAAAGCTTCAGCTTGCAATTTCAATAGCCTGGTTCAAAGAAGAAGCTCTGTTCTTTTCTGAAAGCAGGGTGAGTAACATCACTTTAAAATAACTTAAAATATAAATCTGTGATGAAATCTGTTGTATGTAGTCTATAATGTCTGATTAAGTTTTTTTTTTATAAATGTGGGTATGTGAGTAAACAATGTTTTTATACCTAAGTATCATTAAACTTGAGAATAAATATAGGGTGTTTGTGAGTATATCAGATGATAAGCTCGGTTTTACATGTGTGGAATTGACCTGTCTTTTGGCTCCTCTATTTCCTTGTTCTTCTTCCTTATTGACTGAATTATAGGTTTAAATAAATAAGAAACTTCGATCTCTTATCATTCAATCAGTATGAGACCTTGGTTTCAAAGACAAATGGATGGGTTTAATTATCAAGGATTACTTAAAAATAGTTTTTAAATAAAACAAGTGTATATAATGTGAAAAAAGCTTGATTTCACCGAGCAAACTTTAAATTTAAATAAATTTGATTGAAACGAATTTGAGATTCACTCATATAATTTGAATCGACATTAGAAGATAAGAATTAAAAGCCAAGATTTATGATTTTTAAGTAAAGGAGTTGAGAGAAGTTTGGTGTTGAACTGGAAATGATTTTTGATCAATTTCCGACACTATGTTGAACTGGGGTGTCGGGGTTGTTCGTGGTGATGGAGAAGCCTACGGTGGTGGTAGGAAAAATGACCGGAGGTGGCAACGACCATGGTGGCGTCGGCGGCATGGAGTTCTCTTTTGTAAACCTAATTTTGTCACGGCTGAGAAATTGATTTGTTCGACACCTATGATCGATCGAGCGTTACGAGGCTTTGGGGGACGATGGAGAAGGTGTCGAATAAGCATCGACCGGAGTTTCAGGTTCTCCGGTGGTCGAGGCCTCAAGTTCGAGGCATTTTTCCCAAGTTTGATGGTGAAGCTTGGTAACATTTCAAGGTTTGGGCTTTGACTCGAATTCGATTTTGAGTCCACCTGGAAGCGATCTGATGATTAAGTTGAAGTTTGGTGATGTTAGTGGATGGGAGATGATCGTTGTTGGTGGTCGGAATCACCACAGCCTTCGTGCATGTAACAACCCGAAGTTTCCGAACCCGAAAATTCCAGATAGTTATGAAAAAGAAGAAAGAGATAGAAGAAGAAGAACAGAAACATCAACAACTCACATTCACAGCGGATAAAATATAATAATAAATAATAATAGCTTTCAAAAGAATACTATATATGCCGATTACATTTAATATACATCAGAGTTTCACATTATATACAGTCACTGAATATTTACAATTATCATGACTCAGATTGACAATAATATAAATACAGCGGAATACTCTATACGATATCGCCATCCAGCTCGCCTCCTGAGCTCTAGAACGTACCTACCTGAAAATCTGTAATACTCGGTCTAACCCGAGCATTACACCAAAGTAACACCCCGGGCAGGCTGGAAACCAGCGTGAGTAAACCCATCTAACATGGAATACCAAAGAAATCAACTTATATAAAACCCGGGTAACTCATATCAATTCACAAGCCACAATTTTATTATAGCCATCACAAATTCCACACAGCTATTTCCTAAGTACCAAACTTAGATAAAATAATCCAATTCACTTAAATCATTTCATTCCAATTTATTTATTCCCACATCAATTTATGTTTAATCCGAAGTGGGTTCGGGTGTTTTCCTAATACCCGATCTCGGTCTCCTAAGATCTTATATTATCCTAATCCCAAATTATCCAAATGAAATACACAACATTTCATATCAGTGATATCAACTCATTCAAAGTATCACATACCATTCAATCATCCATAATCAAATTTGATCACTCCAAATTAATTCAATTGATTCTAATTGAATTTTCAATCCTCAATCATTTAGATTTTCTTTACTTGTTAATTAATTAATTTCAAATCAAATAATCCAATCATCCCTTCAATATTCATTTTAATTAATCAACCTGGATTAATTATCCTTTAATTTCATTCAAGCAACTATCTTTAATTAACTTCACCATAGTACTTATCCTTAACCAAAGGATAAGTAATCTTAATTACTTCATAAACAAATTAAATGATTTAATTACATTAATCCTTAATTACTTATATATTGACTTCTCATAAGTCACTCATTCTTGATTATCAATCTTAATTAATCAAATCTTTAATTCCTTCATTGATTATATAATTTAACGATTTCCATTTATTCAATTGATCCTAATCTAAATTAATTACATTAATTAAATCCCAATATTTATCATTCTTGATTTATCTCAATCCTGAAATTAACTACCCATTTATTTACTTCATTAAATAAATCAAATTTCTCCTTAATTGATCATCTTAATTAATTTCTTGATTAATTTTATTAATTTCATTAAGTAATTGCTTATCCCACCATCCATTGATTTTTCTGGATTAATTAAACTCAACAGGTTAACTTAAACTTTAATTAATTAATTAATTCGGACCTTTAATTTCTAATTTAATCACCCCACTCATTAATTGACTAAATTAATTTATTATCCATTCTAGTCACCCTACTAATTTAATGAATCACAAATCATTAAATCTTTACTAACATTAAAATGGAAACAATTCGTTTTTATGATTTACGTTTAAACAACTTAAACCCCAATATTTCGAGTCAAATTTCAATTAACTCGAGAATCATCCAAAACCACAGACCGGATCATCAATTCACAGTGCATATCAAATTAGTTCAACCATTCAACCAAATGTTTAAATTCAACCATTTAAATTTAAATAGAAATTCAATAGAGTGAGATTTACTTACCTTTGCTCTTATTTGCAATCTTCCTCAAAATTGCCTTGGTTTCCTTGATTTTTTTCTTTTTTTTTTGACCTTGAATAAATAATTATAAAATTTATTAATATTTTTAAACAGATTGAACAATCAAATTCCCATTTGATATTTTAATTAACCAATGGTTTATTTTAAAATAATAGTTTGATTTTAAACAAATTCTTTAAAATAAATTTAACAAGTTAATTAACAAATAAATCTCTATTATTTTAAAATCAAATTAGTAAATAAAGTTAGGTATGTATATATATATATATTTCATTTTATTTATTATCTTAAATCTCGCTGAAAATAATTCACTGCATGCATAATTTTTTTATTTATAATTAAATTGGAAACAAAACCGAATAATACCTTACTGTACGATGATGCCGCCACCATCGTCTGCCCCACCATTCAAACCAACCCCTGCTCCAGAGAAAAACGCGAGCTCCAGCCACGTTCGAAAACGTACGAACCCACCTCAACTCCACAACTCTGCCGACCTCGCCTCGAGCAATCTCACAACCCAAAAATCCTCCAATCGCAAGCGTCCCGCCTCATACTGCACACCGTCTCATCTGCATTCACGAGTTCGCTTGACGCACAAAGCCTTGCTCGATCGAGCATCAACCGCCTTGGACCTCGCCAAGCATCGCGATGCTCTTGATTAAACTCGGATCGATTCACTCGCCCCCCCCCTTCTCTTTTTTTTCTCTTTTTTTTCTTTTTTTTTTAAAATCGATAACTGGAATTTGCGATTTAGGGCTAAGGGATGGAGCGTGAACTACAAAGTGGATGGAAAGATTGATTTGGCTTTCATTTGAAGACCGATTTCGAAAACAGCGATATACAGGAGAAAGAAGGAAGTTCGGCCTCCTTTCTTTATTTTTATTTTTTTTTATTTTTGTTCGTTTAAAGAGTTCGGTTTTCAACTGAGAATAGAGAGGGACGAAGATGTAAATCTTGCGAATAGCTTCTAGCGTAAGCTTTGATTATTATAGAATTAAATATTCAAAAATATCTCGTGTTGTATAACGCGAAATTCCGGACCCCGAATCAGATATGCCTACAGGCGCTTATAAGGTTTTACCCGCGTTCCGAACACAATGAAACGTGTTTCGAAAGCTGATTCAATCGTATGCGCGAGTTACAGAAGAAAACGATTGATTTTAAATTAAATCGATTAAAATTGTTCTAAGCGTTTTGAGATGCCATGGTCAAATGACAACTCCGATTGCTACGGAAATTGAAATCCGATAATAACTAACTATTACGGATCCAATGGAACTGGTTTCGTCGAATTCCGAGACCGCCCGGAAGGCTATTTTTGGATTCAATTTAAATGATATATTTTTAAAATTGAACACATTATCTTTAAATTGAATTTCAACCATTCTATTGTCTTCAGTGATATCATTATAAATTTTATAAGCCTTCAAATTATTTTAAACGGGCTTAGAAATTCCAGATTTATTGTTTTACCCAATTTTCAATTATAAAAATCAATATTTAAACTATATAATTCAATGATTTAATTATCAAGTAAATATTGATATCTTGAATTCAAGTTAAAATTAACTTTAAAATATTTTAAAATCAATTAACAATTCCAATTTAAATTTTTGAAATTCTGGGTCGTCACATTCCTCCCCCCTTAAAAGAATTTCGTCCCCGAAATTACTAGTTAGGAAGAATGATCCAATTCCCGTTTATTTTACCTAAACCTACAATTCAACACCCTATCAACTATCTTTATTAAAGAGCTACTTTCACCTTAAACAACTTCCCAAGCCTTCTATAGTTTCAAACAATACCCTTTGCTCAAACATCTAAACTTCAATTTAAAACCAAATTTTAAAATTATCAAAAAATTTCCTAAAATTTTCTAACTCTCTAAATTTCCGAAATTTTTTGCCAGCGTCTCCTTTGCGCGGCTAGCTCGGTACTACTACAAAAGGCCTCTACGGGCTTCCAAATTCCAAAAAGAAATAAAGCCAAGTGGGTACATCAAAAACCCAATCCAATTTCATTCAGAAATTTAAATACATACCTTTTCATCGGGTAATTCAAATTTATCTTTTGGAATTAAATCCAATTTTCCTTTCCTTCTATAATACCTGCATATCTCACTTAGCAATAATATCCAATCATAACATTTCCAATCATTTTATACATTTCCTCACATATGTTTCATACCTACTTCGATTCAAATTAGCTTTCTCATTTCATATGAATTCCATTTATCTTCACTTCTGAGTATTTAGTTTTACCTTTCATTTATCACCGATTCATATTAGTTTCATCTTCTAATCTACATTAGTTTTTAATTTGAAAACGTTTTGTCGTTAACCAAAATTTTTCCCGAAATTTCAAAAAATTTCTAACTCCCAAAATGTTTGAAAATTTTTGGCATAGTCCCCTTTGTACGGAGGAGCTTTTGCAATTTGACAAAAGAAATAAATATGTATCGACCCACACGGTCGTAAAAAGAAAAAACAGTTCATATTTCCTATTTTAATTGCGTAGGCGTGCCTTATTTAGCATTTTAAGCAAGCAGCTTATTTATTTTAGCATTTAGCATACCCCAAATCTAGCCAAACGGCTTCCCTGTACCTGTACTTACTCAGTTTAAATATGTAAGTGCCATATATAGAAATTCTATTAGCATTTCACTTACTTTCAATGGCTAAACACAAACATTTCAAAAACAACAAACACCAAACGCTTACCATAAGCGATTTATATAATTTAAAGCTAATCCAATTGCTTTCAACCAAATTTATATGCCATTACATTCAATTCTAACGGTTTACAATGCAATTGTTCACATTCAATTCATTTTTAAGCAAAACAAACTTATATTCACTTCAATTAACTCAAAAATCAATTATATTTGCTTCCACTAATCCATAAAATTTAATTAAATCCAGTTTACGTTAAACAACAATTATTTCTACGCAATTTGATAACATCCATGTGAATAAATAATTACCTAAGTTTTATAACCTATTAAAATTGATTCCAACTCAATTTTACATACTTCAATTCCATTTTAATTTATTCACAATCATTTTATTTAGCTCGACACATTCCATTCTTGTATACTACTAGCCATTCCCAAATTAATTCAATCCAAGCTTTATTTAATGGGCTTTCACTCTTATTCGAAGCCAAATATCCATAACTTTTAAACTTAAGTGAATTTACTTTGGTTTATTCCGATATTAAACTTAAGTTTGCTTCTATTTGATTCTCATTTAAGCAACTTCCATTAAATTTAGTTAACTTATCCATTTTAAATTTTGATTTTAAATTCACCTTCACAATTTCCAAAATAATGTCCAACCACATACTTATCTCATTTATACTTTAAATTAATATACCACCAAATTTAAGTTCAGTCTGATAATCTTATTCCAATCACAATTTTGATATAGTTTTTATTCTATCAGACTTCATCCATTTATTATTTAACTCAATAAACCCATTTAAAATTTTTAATTGCTTACTTAATTCATTATCGAATCTATTTTATTAAGGCCACTCTCAATTTATTTCTATTCACTTGGGTTTTGTTTTGCAACTCAAACATTGCTACTATAATCACTTTTCTTATATCCAATTTTCTTGCAAATTTCATTAAACATTATTCAAATCAACTTTGAATTTTATATGTGGTTCAAACCATCACATTTTCAATCCAACTCTATTTTATTTTACAACATCTCTTCTTATTTAATTCATTATCAAATCCAAGTCGAATTCTATTAACAATTCGAATTCATGTCCAAATTCCATTATTTACTTACAATCCATTTATTTACCCAAGTAAATTTTATTAATATACTCAATCAAACAATTATTTAGCCAATTAGCTTACTTCTAATTTTTTTCTTTCAATATTCGATTTTATTACAAAAATCACTTCATTAAATTTTCCTGAGTTCAATTTAATTTTATAATTCCAGTTTGGATCTCTCCTGATTTTTTTCTAAAATTCTAACACCTTTATTTTAAAAATTTAGAAATGCTTTTAAATCCACATAATACTATTAAAATAGCTTTTTATAAATAAAAAATATATCTAATAACTTGATGTCTCAACCATTCCATCCTTGTTCTCACAGAAATTTAGTCATACGTTGATCAGGCGTAGGACTGAATATTTATAAGTACTTAGCAGACTCATTTTCAACATCCAGCGAAAATACTTAGGAAAGTAATTTTATTGAAAATATCGAAAACAGTTTTTAAAATAGAGGAAATTTTTTTTTTATAGTGAGGATGCTCTGGAAATCATCACCCCCATCCATGGTCGTAGTTAACCCGATGATTACGTTGCCGTTGCAACAAAATCCACAGATAACTGTAGGCCCCCGCGCCCCACGATTACACCATGGAACCCACGACAGATCGCAGCTACAACTGGGGTTACGTAGCTATCACATCAAAAACTCATATAACTGTAGGCATCAGCGCCATCGAATTTCGCTGCCAAAATGAAACTTCTCCACTCCACTTGACCATAGATCGCAGTCTACCGATGTTGCGTTGCCTTCCCGGCAAAATCAAGTGTAGACCGTTGACACTCATCCTCCAAACAATTTCGCTATGGTCCCCGCAGTAGATCGCAGCGACACCGAGTTACACTGTCGTCACATCATAACCCAAATGCCTCTGTAGGCATCAACGCCATCGACTTACGCTACCCAATAATCCTCAGGAACTAGTTTTTTCCGGACTCCTCACAGGATCAACTTTAGAACCCCCCTGGGCTCAAGGCAGCACCACCCGGTGGCACTCCTAAGAAGTTCATTTCAAGGGAGCGCCTTTTTCCCCAGAGCAATCATCAAAACACTTTATACTATACATATAGTATCTTCAAATCATACACCTAGTATGATATCATACAAAGCTCCTTTACACAAAACCGATTATCCCAAAATCGATAATTCTCAAACTAGGCTTTCCAAATTCAATATTGATTTTACCCAAAAATCAAAAGCCTTTCCAAATCCAAAGGTTCACAAAACCTTTTCCAAAATCCTCATAAGATCCTGTATACACACACACACACATATATATATATAATTTTTAAAACTTTGGATCATTTCAAACTTGTATAAAACCCTTTTATACATCAATTCTTATCTCAGTTGGGTATTTAAATCAATAACAGTTTGAACTCCGACCAGTTTATATTTAGAAAATAGCTTGAAAATTTTAAAAATAAATAAGTAGAGGGAAAGTAATTATTAGTTTGTAAAATAGCTATAAAATAGGTAACTAACTGTAAAATAGTTACGAAATAGTCGAATAGTTTCAAAAATTGTAGATAATTTCAAAATAGTTGTAAAATAGAAATTAGTTTGTGAAATAGTTGAAAAATAGTAATTAGTTTAGATAACAGTTGAAAAATGGTTAAATAGCCCCAAAAATAATCGTAAACAAGTATATAAAATAATTTGGCTTTAAGAAAGAGAGGTTGTATATATATAATAGCTTAGAAAAATAAGTTTATATCAAAATAATTTATATTAAAAATAGTCAAGAGCTAACTGTTCACTTTCCCAACAATGCAATTTAAATCTCCATTTAAATTGACCCAATTCCAATACTAATAACTCCAAATTCCCTTGAACTTGATTTATTCTCAATTCAAGTTGAATAAATCTTGATTGCTTCCCAATTTAAATCAAATTCCATTTAATTTTAATCCTGTTTAACTTTAATTATAATTTCAAATTATTCCAATCAATTTGAATTATTATCCATTTAACCCATTTCAATTCAAATTATTTCAAAATAATCCAACTTAATTTCCCATTCAAATTTTTAAACTTATACATCTTCAATCACTAATCCGTTTAATTCAAACCAAATTCAATTTTAAACTAATTCAATTAAATCTTGAATTTAAACTATCTCGAATTATAGAAATTTGAGTTAAATTCTCAAAGGTTGGTTTAACCATTTAAACCAAATTAACCTTTATTAAAAGTTTTTAATCAATTTAATTTTTGAGTTCAACTCTTAAAATTCCATTTAAATCACTTTTATCTATGTATTTCAAGGTTAAATACAATTTTATTTGTTTTCAAACTTAATTTTATTATTCAATTTTATCTTCCAGTTTGAAGCCATTTCTTAAACAAGTTTACTTTACAATTCAATTATTGTAATTTATTTTATTTTTACAATAGGATGATATCATCCAATTTATTTTAAAACGTCCATCCATTTTCTATCTTTAAATCTCAAACCCGTTTTGAGATCATACAAATCCCCAATTCAAATCAACCATTTAACTTTCCAAGTTAAATTCCAATTTCATCTAAAAATCTTTAATCCAAGTTGTTCATTCAAACTTATTTAACTTCTTCCAAGTTAAATTCAATTTACTTAGTCCAGTCAACCTCATTCTCACATTGAATTTCCCACTTCAACTTCAAATTCTTTCCCTTTTATAATTTCAAAACTTATATCACTTTGGGTTTAATATCACATTTCCGGGAAAAATCAAAACTCAACCCTTAGAGTTTATTTCAAATTATCTTTGATATCATGTATACCCATACATACATATTTATTTCTTGGCCCTTCCAGCCATGTTTTAAAATTTTAAACCACTTTCGGTTTTAAATTCAAATCAATTTCAAACAACCCATTGTTTCAACAAATCCCGGTTATCCAAATAATACTTATTTATTATTTTCATTACTTTGAAACAAAATTTCAAATTCTGGGATTAGATTTAGAATTTTATTTTCAATCACTTAAATTTAAATTTAGTTGTATTTTTGTTTCTACTTAATTCAATTCCAATTCTAAATTTCAGTTTCAATTTGAATCCATTTCAAACGTATCTTTATTAAATTTCAGTTTGGTTGTATTATATTATTTCTTAATTTTAATTTCAATAATTTAACAATCAATTGCCTTAATATTTATTAGAATGAAATATTCCTTTATATATCAACATATATTTTATATAAAATCATTAAAAACCTTTATATAAGCAAAATAACAAATACGCGCTCATACACACACACACACACACACACACTACTCATTCTAGAGTTCTACTGACTCTATTTAATGAGTAATCCCTACCAGAGCCAAGGTTCTCGCTTAACCTTTCTGCTCTGATACCAAATGTAACAACCCGAAATTTCCGAACCCGAAAATTCCAGATAGTTATGAAAAAGAAGAAGGAGATAGAAGAAGAAGAACAGAAACATCAACAACTCACATTCACGGATAAAATATAATAATAAATAATAATAGCTTTCAAAAAAATACTATATATACCGATTACATTTAATATACATCAGAGTTTCGCATTATATACAGTCACTGAATATTTACAATTATCATGACTCAGATTGACAATAATATAAATACAGCGGAATACTTTATACGATATCGCCATCCAGCTGGCCTCCTGAGCTCCAGAACGTACCTACCTGAAAATCTATAATACTCGGTCTGACCCGAGCATTACACCAAAGTAACACCCGGGTCAGGCTGGAAACCAGCGTGAGTAAACCCATCTAACATGGAATACCAAAGAAATCAACTTATATAAAACCCGGGTAACTCATTTCAATTCACAAGCCATAATTTTATTATAGCCATCACAAATTCCACACATCTATTTCCTAAGTACCAAACTTGGATAAAATAATCCAATTCAATTAAATCATTTCATTCCAATTTATTTATTCCCACATCAATTTATGTTTAATCCGAAGTGGGTTCGGGTGTTTTCCTAATACCCGATCTCGGTCTCCTAGGATCTTATATTATCCTAATCCCAAATTATCCAAATGAAATACACAACATTTCATATCAGTGATATCAACTCATTCAAAGTATCACATACCATTCAATCATCCATAATCAAATTTGATCACTCCAAATTAATTCAATTGATTCTAATTGAATTTTCAATCCTCAATCATTTAGATTTTCTTTACTTGTTAATTAATTAATTTCAAATCAAATAATCCAATCATCCCTTCAATATTCATCTTAATTAATCAAACTGGATTAATTATCCTTTAATTTCATTCAAGCAATTATCTTTAATTAACTTCACCATATTACTTATCCTTAACCAAAGGATAAGTAATCTTAATTACTTCATAAACAAATAAAATATTTTAATTACATTAATCCTTAATTACTTATATATTGACTTCTCATAAGTCACTCATTCTTGATTATAAATCTTAATTAATCAAATCTTTAATTCCTTCATTGATTATATAATTTAACGATTTCCAATTATATTTCAATTGATCCTAATCTAAATTAATTACATTAATTAAATCCCAATATTTATCATTCTTGATTTATCTCAATCCTGAAATTAACTACCCATTTATTTACTTCATTAAATAAATCAAATTTCTCCTTAATTGATAATCTTAATTAATTTCTTGATTAATTTATTAATTTCATTAAGTAATTGCTTATCCCACCATCCATTGATTTTTCTGGATTAATTAAACTCAACAGGTTAACTTAAACTTTAATTAATTAATTAATTCGGACCTTTAATTTCTAATTTAATCACCCCACTCATTAATTGACTAAATTAATTTATTATCCATTCTAATCACCCTACTAATTTAATGAATCACAAATCATTAAATCTTTACTAACATTAAAATGGAAACAATTCGTTTTTATGATTTACGTTTAAACAACTTAAACCCCAATATTTCGAGTCAAATTTCAATTAACTCGAGAATCATCCAAAACCGCAGACCGGATCATCAATTCACAGTGCATATCAAATTAGTTCAACCATTCAACCAAATATTTAAATTTAACCATTTAAATTTAAATAGAAATTCAACAGAGTGAGATTTACTCACCTTTGCTCTTATTTGCAATCTTCCTGAAAATTGCCTTGGTTTCCTTGATTTTTTTTCTTTTTTTTGGCCTTGAATAAATAATTATAAAATTTATTAATATTTGAACAGATTGAACAATCAAATTCCCATTTGATATTTTAATTAACCAATGGTTTATTTTAAAATAATAGTTTGATTTTAAACAAATTCTTTAAAATAAATTTAACAATTTAATTAACAAATAAATCTCTATTATTTTAAAATCAAATTAGTAAATAAAGTTAGGTATGTCTATATATATATTTCATTTTATTTATTATCTTAAATCTCGCTGAAAATAATTCACTGCATGCATAATTTTTTTTTAATAATTAAATTGGAAACAAAACAGAATAATACCTTACTGTACGATGATGCCGCCACCATCGTCTGCCCCACCATTCAAACCAACCCCTGCTCCAGAGTAAAACGCGAGCTCCAGCCATGTTCGAAAACGTACGAACCCACCTCAACTCCACAACTCTGCCGACCTCGCCTCGAGCAATCTCGCAACCCAAAAATCTCCCAATCGCAAGCGTCCCGCCTCCTACTGCACCCCGCCTCATCTGCATTCACGCGTTCGCTTGACGCACAAAGCCTTGCTCGATCGAGCATCAACCGCCTTGGACTTCGCCAAGCATCGCGATGCTCTTGATTAAACTCGGATCGATTCACTCGCCCCCCTTCTCTCTTTTTTTCTCTTTTTTTTTCTTTTTTTTTAAAAATCGATAACTGGAATTCGCGATTTAGGGCTAAGGGATGGAGCGTGAACTACAAAATGGATGGAAAGATTGATTTGGCTTTCATTTGAAGACCGATTTCGAAAACAGCGATATACAGAAGAAAGAAGGAAGTTCGGCCTCCTTTCTTTATTTTTATTTTATTTTTTTGTTCGTTTAAAGAGTTCGGTTTTCAACTGAGAATAGAGAGGGACGAAGATGTAAATCTTGCGAATAGCTTCTAGCGTAAGCTTTGATTATTATAGAATTAAATATTCAAAAATATCTCGTGTTGTATAACGCAAAATTCTGGACCCGGAGTCAGATATGCCTACAGGCGCTTATAAGGTTTTACCCGCGTTTCGAACACAATGAAACGTGTTGCGGAAGCTGATTCGATTGTATGCGCGAGTTACAGAAGAAAACGATCGATTTTAAATTAAATCGATTAAAATAGTTCTAAGCGTTTTGAGCTGCCAGGGTCAAATGACAACTCCGATTGCTACGGAAATTGAAATCCGATAATAACTAACTATTACGGATCCAATGGAACTGGTTTCGTCGAATTCCGATAATAACTAACACATTATCTTTAAATTGAATTTCAACCATTCTATTATCTTCAGTGATATCATTATAAATTTTATAAGCCTTCAAATTATTTTAAACAGGCTTAGAAATCCCAGATTTATTGTTTTACCCTATTTTCAATTATAAAAATCAATATTTAAACTATATAATTCAATGATTTAATTATCAAGTAAATATTGATATCTTGAATTCAAGTTAAAATTAACTTTTAAATATTTTAAAATCAATTAACAATTCCAATTTAAATTGTTGAAAATTCTGGGTCGTCACAGTGCACGTGCACGGAGGCACTATTGGTGATCCGAGCATTTTCGTTGAGTGAAGTTGGGTTGTTCGTTGTTTTACTCGAAGTGATACTTGAAGCGCTGGTTGTTTTGTTCGAGGCAGTAAGGTATTTAACTCGAAGGGAAAGAAGGTTGCCTCGGGCGGGTCGATCTTGTTTGGTTACAGGTTTTTCTGAAATCTATTTCTCAGGTTTAAATCTTTAATAAAATTTAAAAGGTAGTTTAAATGGAAAGAAAGTTTTAAAACAAGCAAATTAAGTTTTAAACTAGTTCAAGTTATGTTTAAATCTCAGTTCAAAATAAATTTAGTTTTAAACTTCAATTTGTTTAACTACTTAAAAAAATGTTTAAATAGTTTAAATTTTAAGAACGAAGTTTTAAAAATAAGTAAAGTTTTTAAAACCTAAGTTTAATATGGAATCTAAAATTAAATACGTATTTCATATTTGAAATAAATGGATGATTTTAAATATAAAAAAATGATTTAAACAATTTTGATTATTAAAGTGTATTTTAAAATTGATTTGAAATTAAATTGAAATTGGGTTTTAAATTCTTTTAAACTTCTATTATAATAAATAATTCTTTAACTTGTGAAATAAGAGGGTTTTGAAATTTGTTTTAACCATTGGAAGAGAATTAATTTTTGATTAGAAATAAATGAATCAAGTAATTAAGAATTAATTTAGTTATTGCTAGGTACTTAATTAGCTAAATAATTAGAATTAATTAATGTGTTTTTAATGGTTATTCAATTTATAATCAATAATGATCAATATAAGTGAAATTCTTTAGCAAGATCATTAAAGAAATTTTTAATTGTTAATAAAGTCATTGACTAAGATTAATTTAATAATTAAAGGTTAATTGATTCATTAATTAAAGATGGGTTGTAATAATTAAAAGTTAGCTCATAAATAAAAGGGAAATTTTTTTCAGATAATTTGTAATTAACTTATGTTAATTAATCAGGATTAATGATTCATTTATAAGTGATACATCTGATTTGGATAAATCAGTTGATTAGCAAATTTCACCTATGAAATGTTTGGATTTTAGTAGATGTTGAATTGTTTAATATCTCTGATATGTGATGCTTTGTGATATATGCTGATTTATGTTGTGATCTGTAATGTAATTAATTATCTGCGATGTAATTTATTATCAGTGATATACGTATCCGTGTTATGTGAATGAACGATAAGTGTTATCGTTTATACTGCTTATCAACTATATTTCTGTGCTTTAATCTGTGATGATTGAATGATGTTGCACCATTGTGTTAAACCCCTGGACTACACTTATACACACACAAATATGGATTTCACGAGGAAATCGATTAAGTCACAGATTTTTGAGATGATATTTAAATAGACAATATTTAAATCCAAATTGTTTTGGAAATAGATTGGGTTTAAAGTGAAAAGCTTTTGAAATAGGATTTCAAAGGTAAATTTATTTAGAATAACTTGATAAAGCTTGAAGTTTAAATAATTTGTTTTAAATTAAATTTAAAATTTGAAACAGAATCCCATGATTTGAAACTAGGGATTAAAGATGTTATATATGTGTTAAACAATTTTAATGCATTGATTTGGGAATTTGAATTTAATTTAAGGGCTTTAACTCGTGCAAATAAAATTGGATTTTTCTGAAACGAAAACTATTTGTTTTCAAACAGATAAAAGCTGTCACATAAGAAATGAACTTCCAAATTATATTGAAAGGTTTCAAGCTTGAAATGAAATTGAAATGTTTTGAAATGCTATAAATGAATCTTTGGAAACGAGTTTGAAAGTTATAAATTATATCTTGATTTAAAGATTTAACGAGTTAATCCAATTGAAATGGAAATTGTTTTTAAGTCTATAAATGAATCTTTATGAAACTGGATGAACTTAGTGGAATGAATCTTTTTGTTTAAAAGGATTTAAAATGGTAATTTGTTTAAACCATTTGAAAGAAAAGTTTTGGGTAATAAGTTGTGACTTAACTGAGACCCCAATATCCTTCTTGTAAATATTGCGCTCACTATTCGGTTTAGCCGGGAGAGGACCTTTGAGTCATATAGCCCATTCTGAATATGTGATGCCACGTTATGGATAGCATTTGAAAACCGGTGGTGAAGACCGGATACTTTCGAAAGCGAAAGGATAACTCGTCGAATGTCTTTGTATCGAATGGTCCCGGGTATAGAGACTCCATATGTGATGGGAAGTCCGGACGTGATTAGGGATTATCCGGATTTGCAAGGGCTTCTTTGGAAGTGCCTTCGGTTCTGTTCGAACCTAGAATAGACTTGAATGGATTGTATGTCTGACATTACAAATTGAGATATAAAGCAGATTTCTTTCAAATACATTTCTATTGGTGGCGGAGAATTCATTCTCTTAGCTTAACACCCTTCTCTGAGACATACGAGCTCAGAGGTTATGTAGTTGAAGGTTATCAGCGATATATTCCCAATTTGGTAATGTGGCATGCTGAGTGCCGCTGATCATTTGTTGATCAAAGCGTGGCTTTTGTGAAAAGTGTAGCTTTGTGGAGGAGACTTCGTCGAACCTCACAACTTGGTAATGGTCGAAAAAGGAAAGATGCAACAAGGTTTCAGGGGCGGCTTCCCTAGGATATGGCCATTCCTTCTGGAAAAGGGTAGTATCATGGTATGGAGCCTAGATACTTACTTATGTGGACACTGTATTTTATTACTTTGTGATGTTATTGGTTTAGAGAGCTCTCGTATAAAGGTCCAAGAGGAACGGGGGTGGCATATCTGAGGTTTAATTCCCCATGAAGGGGATAGCCGGCCTTGTATTGGCAGAGATCCTGTTATGAGTCTCATGACTGGCCTGGAGTTTATTGTTTCTTTCCTAAACTTTGGGTGCTTAAAATTTTTCCACACAGGCAGTCTAGAATTGGGTTTTTCAGATAGCTAGGTTTATTAGATTATCTAGAGCTAGTTCAAGCTTTGGATGTGGACGAGACTTGCTTGTCTTAGTGAAACGTGATGTTGGATCGAGCTGCTGCTGGAGTTCTCTCTGGAGGACTATCTTAGAGTTATGTGTTCTGCTGCTGATGTTATCTATTTTCTTTTTCGCTTCTATTTTATTGTGTCATATCTCTGATGTATATTGATATCTATGGTATCATCTGTTGTATCAGATATTGTATCAATATTGTATATCAATGTATTATTCATTTCCCTCCGCTGTGTTGTTGTACTAAATTGTGTTATAAGCTCCGGCGACTCGGTTTCGAATGGTCGACTCTGCGGCATTCGAGTACGATGTAAAGTATGGATATCGATTTTCGAACGTGAAAAATTCTGCTCGTTACAGTGGCTGCTATATAGGGCCGACGAACTACTGGAGTGGTGGATGCGGCGTGTGGCAAGGTAGAAGAGGATGGCAGGCAGCCCTGGCTGTGATGAAGGCGGAGGGAAGGTCATGCTCGGCTTACGGGGTTCGTCAAAGAGTGGGATGTGCGATGGTGGCAAAAGAAGAGGCTTGGGAAGGTAAGGAATGACGACGTAGTTGAACAAAGGTGGAAGGCTACAGGCGGTAGACTTGGAGGTAGCTGATGTAAAGGTGATCGGTAGGAGCCTAAGGAGGAGAGGAAAACGATGGGGAGGAGACGACATGTGGGGAAGAGGGTGGAGTTTGGTTGTGTGGCCGAAGTGGGTTGCAGCTGTTGCTTGGTGGACTGAAATGGGATTATCGGTATTGGAGGAACAAGGCCGAATAAGTTTGAAAACGATGGAAACGAGTAGGAGGGGTGGCTATCTACAGGAAATTCATGCAACAATACAAATATAATACTTATTATAGTATTATTATTATTATTTTAGTGGAGAAGGACAAGTATCGAGAATAGTATGGAGATGAATAGGAGCAAGATGATAAGCAACGTGATGACAAACAAAAATATACATAGTTATATTATATATATATATATTCTCTAATGACAGAACAAACAATAGAAAGGGGATGATAATGGAACGGGGAAAGAGAATGAAAGGTTACACAACAAATAATGTATTGAATATTGGGAATGGAAAGGTCATACGTCAAATTCAAGAACAATAATTAAAGCATGTGTCGCTTGGATTACACGGTTGAAATATGGAAAGCAAAGGAAACAAAAATGCACCAATATGACACTACTATGACAAACCGTTATACTGATTTTGCTGCATATCGAACATCGAAATGCAGTAATAAATATACTGCGGAGATCAGTATAACGAGACGAACAGAATGGTACATAGATATTAACAATACTACCATCCTATCAAAGTTCATATTCGGTACCGAAAATGCTGATAAAATGCCGAAAATAAGATAAACTAGTCTATAGAAGTCCAAATTTTGCGATATGAAATATGACGTCTCACTCAGAAGATGATAAGAAAATTTATTGTATAAAATTATTCAGGTTTCAAAAACATTTTATTTACATTAATTTTAACTGATTTAAATTGAAATTGAACTTATACAAAAGAAGTAAATCCCTTATTTTCGGAAGAAAATTTGCCATTTGCTATGTTTCATTAGACCCATACCAATTATCAAATTTTTATTGTTTAATTTAATTGTTTAATTTCAAGCAAAATTTCAATTAATTACGTTATAAAACCGTTAATATTTACAGGTTGTTACAAAATAAAATCAATGACAATTAGCATGTTTAAGTATGCATTTATGAAGAGAAAACGTGGATTACTTTTCTCAATCCTTTACTTGTCAATTTAATACCATTTTGAAATAATTTTTGAACGCTCAAATCATATCTAGCTATGTTATTTTCGAATAGAATAAACCATAAGAAGAGAGGCAAAATAATGATAGTTAATATGATTAAGTAGGCATTTAAGAAGAGGAAAGGGTGGAGAGGAATTTTCACCTTCCTTTACTTATTCTTTTTTTACCATTTCAATTCTATTTTGAATAATCGAATTTACCTCTTTTGTACCCTTATGGATGGCCTCATATGTGCCTTGTAAAGGCCTTTAAAGATCCTAAAACCATTTAGTAATTCCTCCATTTAACCATATTTATATATTAATGGATATCGCATATCGCATATATAACTTTTATATAATATTTTATTACATTCTAATACGTTCAAAAATAAAATAAAATTTAATAATAAATATTTCATTAATATTTACAACAATTATAAATTAATTAAATCATGTGGTATTTGAGACTATTCATCATTACGGTTGTGCAGCTCGTATGTGTAAATTTATTTAGTGATTATTATCGAACAATTCAGATATTAACGTTCACACATCACATTTGCTAATCGTGTGGTAAACCCCAACTTTACTATTTTAAGCGGTATCTTTTAGCAATGATTGTTTACATTAATTCTCTTTGTCAACACTGCACACTTAAGGACTTATGGAATTTGATTTGGTTTTGGTCAAAATTCCAATATCACCCGCATTGAAATTAGTTAGTATAAACATGAAATCCTTAGCTCAATAATAATATTTATTATCGACTATACTGCTTTGGCCAGAGACTTTGACTTTGAGTTGACCACATTGGACCATGATATTAACCTCTTATGACTTAGTAGATGAATTCTCTATTGAAGTGTGCTTCAACTCTGACCAAACTATAGTCACTTAGTGGATCTCTATGACATGATTTATCTATAACCAATATAGATTATCCACAGTAAAGTTCCACAGTGTTCAAGTAATGGGAACCATGCAACATCGCCATATAGGGATCTCCCGTTTGACATTAGTTATAATAAACAATTAAAAACTCTTAAGTGGATCATTACATAGTTATCCAATAGCTATTAATATGAACCCTTAGTTTCCCCAACAGTCATGAGTTATATGGTACCTAATATTTGGAGAGCCTGATGTACTCTGGTCTCAATGGACGTATCAATATCCTATGTTGAAATATCTTGAAAAGGAATATCTAAAATAAAATATTATTTTATATTCTGATTAATTACTCATGATGCAACTATTTGCAACTACAATCACATAACATTTCATTTAATGATTTTCTAACTTATATACTTTAAATTAATAATTTAATAAATTATATCAATATATATGAGGTATATAATGAAAATGAATTACCTTTATTATGAACAAGATCGGTTACAGCGTTAGACATATATAATAAATTAAATAATTTCCCTAGGACATAACCTATGCAATGATCCGCTTTTTCAACTTTCAGAAGTCGACACTAATATAACAACATATTCACGTGCCGACAATCCAAATGCTACAAAGATAAATTTTTAAGGAAAAAGAAAGAAAAGATAGAATAGAATCTCACATCATGACCACTAATATATAATATACAATAAATCTTTACACACAAAAAACTGTAATATACATGCATCTATCAGAGTATACTAAGTAATCATTAGCCTATACAGTTATAACAACTCGTCATAATTAATAAAGTTAAATAAAACAACTAATAAAGCAGAATAAAATACACGTGAATACAACTTGGAGGCATCTAGCTCGTCTCCCGAAGTTCCGAAGCATCTAAACTAGCTTTGTAAATATGCTCAGCCTGACTCGAGCATTATAAGAAGAATAACGCCTCAATCGGTCTAGTAAATCAGCATGAGAAACACACCTTAAATGGATTTTTAATGTTATAAATACCTTTCTAAAGAAAAGTATATCGTAAGACCACGCCGCACATAAACAATGACGGTTTTTTACCTTACGATAACCAAACCATTATATTAGAAAATCCAGCCATATTACAATCTAAGGATGAAAATACCAGTAATCAAGTAGCTTGATGCTCATGATTTTAAATCACAACAATAGTAGGTATATAATCAAAAACCATGAAGGCACGATTGCTAATTGTGTAGGATTCCATGGAGGTGTCCTCGGTACTTCAAGAATGATCCTTCTACACAAGGATCAGAGTTATCCTTTCAAAGCAATAATACATCCTTAGTGATGTATAATAGGAAATACATAGCTGGCCATGCAAGGATGAATGCATCACTCCATGCATGCATAACAACTATACGTAACTCGAGGAAAGAGACGACTGCATCCTCATGGGTTGGCTAAACCCTTGGCTATGCATCCTATCTTTGGTTTTAGTCATTATCCCTGGTAAGACTACGTCCGACAATCTAGCTCACGCACCGCCACCTGAATAGATCTCAGAAACACACATGGATTCTGTTGAGACTTGGTTTTGATTCATGACACGAAGCTATCATTACAACATACAGATTTGACAACTTCTACGACAAAAAGAAACAAGGAGACGATACTTTAAAAACCGGGGCATCAACTATGGTATTTTGTTTTTAAGTCTTAGGTCAATAGTTGTTAAAATCTCTCTTCGATTATGTTTACACTAGCTTATATATTTAATCACTATAGCTACTAATATAAGCACACATTTAAATTATAAAAGAGTTTTAAAGTTATAAAAATTAATCTATATATGTTAATTGTGCAAACTGCACAAAAATAACCAGGTCAGTCGACTGACACTGGAATTTATGTGCAGTATGCACAGTTACATAAATATACGAATTTAAAATTTAAAATTATTTTGAATACTCAGTCGACTGTCCCAGAGGCTCATTCAATTGAATTTCTATGACAGCTATATTTTTCTAAAAAGACATAACCATTTGTGAAGAGTAATGAACCTTTACAAAGAGATTTGGACACAACACTTCAACCGGAACTCTTCGCCAATGGTCATTGCTTTTTAACATCTATAAGTACATATCCTAACTTTGATTTCAAATTACAGAATCTGCTTTTCTCTCTTATCTAAATTTCTTGCATGCTTATTTCTTAAATCAGATTTATATATTCTAAGAAATACTATTCCTTTCCAATCTTTATAAACTTCAAATATACACATAATACTTGAGGAAAAGATTATAGGAAGGGTGTACTACAAGTGACAAATCCGTGTTATCAAAACACATAAAAAGTCAAACAATCTTTTATATTTGTTGAAGTCATGTTCTGCTGCTCAGGCGTGTGAAGTCCTCTTCGGCTGCTGAGGCGAAATCCTATTCTGCTGCTCAAGTCCATGTTCGGCTCTTAGGGGCTGTATAGACATGTTCCTCCGGGTTAAGTGAGGGTTGTTGTTTTATTGAAATTTCAAAAGGATTCTGGGACTGGACGTAGCACGGTGCTCTGAACCAGTATAAAAAATTTCTGGTGTCATTTTACTATACTGGTCTCAGAATCATACATGGATTCCTACGGCTCAACAAGGATCTCAGAATCACAAATTGGCCCCCTTACCTCCATAGGTCTCGAAACCATACACAGATTCCCACATCCAAAATAGATGTTAGAATCACACATGGATTCCTACGTCCAAATAATTCTTAGTCTCCTCCAAGTATAGATCCCTTATATGGTTTTAGAGTGGTTACGGCTTCAAATCCTCTCTTACAAGTACACTCCCCCGCTTACCAAATGTTCCAAAATAGATCGATCAACTTCTGTAATGCTCGATGCCGGCTCATTTGGAAATAATTAGACAATACATAACAGCGGGTGTAATGACCCGTAAATTAATTGCTTTGTATTTATTACTTAAATCATTTTTAAATATTTAAATAATGGATTTTAATAACCAAATAAAATATTTAAATATTAATTAATGATATTAAAATCATTTTCAAATTTTGTTTACCAATATAATTACCTCAAATAAAAATAGAAAATGTGACCGAAAAACGTTTTTCGAAATTTCGAAAGTTCGGCATAAGAAAGTCATCAGAAATGTTATGCACATTTTGTTAACTCATATACACATGCACACACTTGCACATATATCATGTGATAAGGTAATCAATGTTTTAAAGTTAATAACCAAGCTTAGTTTAAAATATAAAACTCAATCTGACATTAAATGCACATATTATATTAAATAACCTTAGGAAATTAATTAAGCACCCTAACCATAATCTGAACGAGTATCTAAGACATTGTAGTGGGTGGACCTATGGGGGTGCATGTGCATCTAGGGTGAGGGGGAGGCATGGAAGCATGACATATGAAGACATTTTTCTATTTTATATTAATAAGTTATTTTAATCGCCGCTTCATTTCCTTCATCTATAAATACCCACCATCTCCACACATTCTCACTTTACGTCTTCATTTTCATATGCACTTCTCTTCTCTTCATGTTCAAGAATATCCATGGATACCAAATACAAGAGTTGATAAAATATAGCTTCTTCACTTTAAAACTCCAAATATTCTTCTACAAACACCCCTCCACCAATACAAAAGCCATTCCCACCTCAAAACTCCTAGTCGAGCCCATTTATACCTATCTAAGCCCATATATGCCCTTGGATGAGCCATGTTGCATCCCACAATCTCACATTAGGTCCAATTTCAGAGTTAAGGCAAGTTGCTAAGAGTTTAGGCAAGTTCGGTAAAGGTTTAGCTTAGTTTGGAACAAATTTGGTGAGTAAAGCTTCCACCTTCAAACCAAATGTTTTCAAACTATATTTGTGCTCATGCCATAGATATGGAATGCTTGTTGTATTGGTGAATTAATGGTTTGGTTGTTGGAATGGGTTGTTGCTTGAAAGTTAGTCATTTTGGAAAGTTAGTAAGCGAATCATTAGTTATATGAAAATCTAATAGTTAAACTGAATTTCGTTGTTTGTAAATTCTTGATACATATTGTATTATTGTAAATCACCATGTATGCATGCTCATACCTTTGTTATGTGATGTGTGGTAGTATTTCAAATGTCATAAACTTGAACCCCGAACTGTCCATATAGCGATAGTCCCTACATTGGCACTTTCGAAAAATCACCTTTTATCGAAACCTTTTCTTTTCATTATCGTGCTTGGAATTATTTTACAAGTTAAGAAAGTTTTTGATTAATGATGTTTTGATAATAATTAATTATTTTAATAATGATTATTTAGTTTAATTAATTATTTATTTAATTAATAAAGATTGAGGTTAATTAATTAACTTATTAATGATGTTTTTAATTTAACTAATTCCTTAGTTAAATTTGCATTAAATTTAATTAATCATTTTATTTAATGATGTTTAAGGTTAATTAATATTTTGATAATGATGGAATAAGATTAACTTATTTATTAATTAATGATGTTTTATAATTGATTAATCTTTTAGTTAATGACTTTTGAAAGTTAATAAATTTGTATAGCCATAATTAATCTTTCCTAAAATAAAATTTTAAATTAATTAATCACTTTTAAATAAGGATATTTAATTATTATTTAATTCATTTAATTAATTTGATTATTAATTAATTGAATTAATGATATTTTAAAGGAAGATTTACCTTTTTTAATTAAAGGTTACTAAAGTAAATTAATCAGGTTAGTTAACGAAGTTTTAAAGTTGATTAATCAATGTAATAAGAATATTCTTGTAACAAACGCGATTTTTCGTTGACGAAAACCGACATCAATACGTCCACTGTATCAACTGCCGAGCAATCGAAAGCCGAAAAACCGTACCATTAGGGTTTTAGAAAAAGAAAAAAATAGAAGAAGATAGAAAAAGATAGAACAGAACAGAAGAAATAACAGAACAACATCAGAATCTCACAATTCACAGCGGAACAACATATAATAAATAAATGAATAATCTTTAAACAAAGAACTATATCAGTTATTACATTACATCAAATCATCAGAGTGTACAACAACAACAACATCAACGGCGGAAAAGAAATACTATATACTAGTATACGCCATGTCATCCATCTTGCCTCCAGCAACTCCTGAATATCCTGAATATCCTGATAAACCTTAACTCTTGACTGCCCGTGTGGAAATTGGTGGGCACCCAGAGTTTAGGAAGGAAAACAATAAACTCCGAGTCAGTCATGTGACTGGTGTGAGAACTAAAACAGTTTATTTTTCTTTAAAATCAAAATAGAGAAATATTTTTAAATTCAATTCGCAATGCTTTTAAAAAAATGAGACTACCATAAGGCCTCCCGCACACACACACAATGCAAACGCAGAATCGGAGGAGATTTCTCCTTATGATAGTCTAAGATGCTTGATACGCATTAAAAAGAACATTTGATATTATTGCTAGTGCATAGTGTAGAGAAAATCATTTCGAAAATAAAGATATAAATCTTAGCCAGCATAGACATTTCGAACTATGCCTACTATAGCTACCATCCAAACAGTGGGGAGACACCATAAGTGAATGATAGGTTCTACAACTAAAACCGTACAAGATCGTATTGTTTCTTTGGATTTCCAACAAATGGTCAGGCCAAGGAACTTCCCATTGCCACATGGAAATGCCTCTGGAAGGACGTCGCCGAGAACCAAACCGGATCTCTGCCAACACAAGGCCGGCTTACCCCTAACTGGGTAACTACTGACACGAATATGTCATCCCCCGATCGTAACCGATCTATCCGAGGATCCTCGATTTCCAACAACCACAAAATATGCAGCAACAATATAGGTTAAATATCTGGGCTCCATACCATGATACCACCTCTATCCAGAAGGAATGACATACACTAAAGGGGCGCTACCCCCTAATAACCTTGCCGCATCCTTCTTGTTTTGACCATTTCCGGGGTGTGAGGTCCGACGAAGTCTCGTCCACAAAGCCACACTTTATACAAAAGCCGTGCTTTGGGTCAACAAATGATCATAGAAATGATCACCAAGATAAATGATCAAATAAATGATCCTATCACAAATGATCAACACAATGATCATTTCACAGCAACACTCAGCATGCCACACTACCAAATTGGGAGTATATCACTAATAACCTTCAACTATATAACCTCTGAGCTCGTACGTCTCAGAGAATGGTGTTAAGCTAAGAGAATAAATTCTCTGCCACCAACAGAAATATATTTGAAAGAAATCAGCTTTATATCTCAATTTGTAATGTCAAACATACAATCATACAAGTCTGTTCCGGGATCGAACAGAACCGAAGGCACTTATAAAGAAGTCCTTGCATTCCGGATATTCACTAATCACGGCCGGACTTCCCGTCACTAAGGGTGATAAAACCTCTATATCGGAGATCAGCCGATGTAGAGTAACTCGACGGTAATCCTTCCGTTTTCACAAACATCCGGTCTTCAACACCGGTCATCAAATGCAATCCATTACGACGTATCACATACTCGGAATGGGTTATACGACCCCAAGGTCCTTTCCCGACTAACCCGAATAGTGAGCGCTTATTCAAAAATAAGTGTGGCATTCAAATTCAAGCAGTTCACAACAAATACCTATTTAAAGGTAAATATTGATAGTCGGATTTTTAACTATCAATAGGCGTGTTCAACATCACCAAATCCAAATAATTTTTCAAATTATTTATTTTCCAAAATATCTTTACAAGATATATATATATATATATTTTCCCCACTTCAACCATTTGAAAACAAAATTTTCAAATCACTTTTCCTTACTCGAAAATACTTTCATTTCAAAATGGTTCATTTAAACCACTTTAAATAAATCCCTACCGATTTACTTTATATTTACGTTCCAAATCCGTAAATTTAAAATTATTCCCCTTTCTTTTATAAATTCCATAGTGAATTTATAATCCAAAATATTTATGAATATACGATTTCAATTATTCATTTTAAATTTATCTTCAAAAAGATAAATTCTCAAAACATTTCATTTCACATTGGGAAAAACATTCCCATACTTATTTATTCATAAGTAATTCACAGTCCATTCAATTTCAACACTTGGAAAATATTCAATATACTTAAATCGAAAATTAAGTATATATTTCATTCTTTAAGAAATCATTCTCTTAAACACATTTGTTTGGGCCAAAACGAATGTTACGTAAAACATCGTTACGACGACCCAAAATCACTAGTATAGGGATTCAAAGTTTAAATAGATATATAAATCCCAATACTATACAAAACATTTCCTTTCGGAAACCATTTACTATAACAACAGTGTTATAGACCACCATTTCCTTCTTTCTCGAAAACGTCTATTTCAACAATAAATGTTGAAATCTATGATTTTGATTCATAATACATTTTAAAACATCTTTAAAATAATTAACTTCATTCTATAATATTCCTTTTGCCAAACATGACAATTTTATTCAAAAATGTATTCACTGTCCAAAATCGTGAATATATTCCCTTTAATAAACTTCAATGTTCAATTTATCAAATTCAATTGATTTCGAATTTATAAACAATGTTTATAAATTCTAAGCTTCGATTTATAAATCTCATTATTAACAAATTCCATTTATATCTCATTTAAATGCCAAAATCCGATTTATAAGTTGATTACTCATAAATCTTATATTTTACAAAATCTATTCATTTTATATATTCATATTTCATAAATTTATAAATCTCAATTTACTTATGAAATCCATTTTTATTTCACTTTATTACTTATAAAAACTAGTTTTATAATTCCAGTATTTTTAATTTATAAATATCAATTTTATAAATCTTTTATATAAACCGTTTATAATAATTCAAAATTCCCAATTAAACCATTTTATAAATTAATCACTATTTATTTCAAAAATCTTAATTTGGTTATATTTACAAAAATTATAACTTTTATAACATTAAACTTATAACATTAATTTATTTAAAATAAATCAATTCAAAATTTTAATAAAACGTATACTTTCAAAAATCACTTTAAAAATTCCTTTAAAAACCAGAAATCATTATTTTAAAACTTCAAAAATAAATCTGATGATGTAACAGCACCAAATGGTCAATCACGACATCCAAATATCATATATCGATATGATAATCAACAAATATCAAAATATCTGTAAATAAATCAATACAGTTGAGGAATCCAGTTGGATCCCTCCAACCTGTTTCCCTGCATCCACAAACATTAGCACAATACCAATTCCGCTCCAGTACGGAATTATTGCGGTATATGGGTTTTGTAAATATTATCCACTTAATAGGCGGCGCAATAGGGTCTCATCCGCTATACAATGCGGGAAATCAACAACTGCAATATATACATATGCCAATATATATATATATATATTGCTATTATAAATATAATACCAATTTCACTGTTTATGAAATATTCGCGGTATATGTTTTTAATAAATAACATCCGCTTACTAACGGCGCATAATGTCTATTTTAACAATCAATAGATAACAATCATCATTCAAACATGCATTCTAATATTTTAAATCTTACTATTTAAAATATTACATCGAAACTTTCGATTGAGTGAGAAGTTCTCACCTTGATTTCAATTTCGTTTTAGCGATTTATTTCGAATAAAATTAAACGGACGTTTAATTTTATACGAAATTTTCGCTAACTCCAAACGACTCCAATCCAATTCCATAGCGTAGTGCTCGTCAATACGATTCCAACGCAAAAAGTCTCGTGCGTTTTCGACCTCGTAAGAAGAAGTTATGAATTTTATAAGTTTACACGAATTTTTACATATACAATTTACAATTTTTTTTTTAACCTTTAAATCCATCTCAGCCATTGATTTCTGTTGCCCTAGATCTGGACCACGAATTCTTTCTTCCCCAATCACGTATCTTCCCAGGTGAAAAACATGGCACGAACCCATAGCACGCTCCCCAAATCGAACGACGCGGCCTTCATTTCCTGTTTTGATGACGATCAGCGAGCCTCGCGTCGAAGCCCTCGCCTCCACCTACCACCGCCGGCCGACCGCACCCCCCTAGTGCCACCGTTGCTCCTAAAAACATGCGCAACCGGCCGTCCCTTGAGCTGGAATTGCCACCGATTTACTCGACTATACCCAATCATAACCGTATAGATTTAAAGAACTCTTCTCCCTCTTCAATTTCTTAGTTGAGAGTTTCTGCTGATTGATGATAGATTTGAAGAAAATTGAGGGAGAATGAATTAAATTTTTGGCCATTGATTGTTTAAGAGGCGGCCGGCTAAAATTAGGGTTAGGGTTAATTTTTGGAAAAAAGAAAATAATAGGGTGCTATTTATAGAAATTTTCTCAATCACTATGCATTCCGGTTTTCCGGAATCCGATTTACGCGCCGTAACTGGCGTTTCTGTAGTTTATCCCACGTTCCGGACACAATAGAATAGGCTTCGAAAGCTAATTCGATTGTCTGTGCGAGATATAGCAATAAACGATCAATTTAAATTAAACTGATTTAAACCGATTTCGATGCGTTTTAATTCGTACCGGACAAACGGTAAATCCGATTGACACGAAATTTGAAACCTTACAATAATATCACATTACGGATCCGATAAAACTGGTTTCGTCGAAATTCGAGACTTTTTGAAAAATGGCTATTTTAACTCGCCAAATTAATATTAAAAACAATTCGATGCGTTTCGAGCTGCCACGGTCAAACGACAACTTCGTTTGCTACGAAAATTGAAATCCGGTAATAACAAACTATTACGGATCCAATGGAACTAGTTTCGTCCAATTCTGAGACTGTTCAAAAATTGGCTATTTTACAGTCGATAATTAAATATTAAAATATTCAATTTTCACAGATTAACTCCAAATCCAATTTTAAAAGTTCTATAACATCATTCTAATTCCAACATGATAAAATAGAATTTTACAAATCAATTTCAATCATTTTTAACCAAATTTTCAATTATTTCTATATTTTCACTATCCAAATTATCGATTTAATTATTCAATTAAATCCAATTATTCAAAATAAAATTATTCGACTTATAAATTTCACTTACTAATATTTAAAATTAATTAATAAAAATTCTGGGTCGTTACAATTCTAAGTTATTAAATCCTTCTAACAATGTTTTAAAGTCAGCGAACTCTTCTAATATAATGTTTTAAAGCTAATTCTTGTAATGTGAAGCCAAGTACGAATTCGGGTTTTCAAAAGAAAATTTTCAATTCGTTTACGGAAATGAATTAATTTTCGTAAAGCGATTCACTTATATGGAATATTTGTATAATTAGCACTATACATCGAAGAAGTAGGCTTGTTGCTATTTTGAATGTTAAGAATAATCGTGAAACATGACTTTGAGGTAACACTACCTTGACTTGTCCGTTATTATTGTTAATCAAGAAATAGAGCAAGTTTGAATTCGATAATGGGTGGTAAGTATACAAGACTTAATTTCCATATACGATCGTTTCATATCCTCGATAGTTGGTTTCTCAGCTATCGATTACTTCAGCTTCTTTATTATTGTCATTATAAGATGATGTGTTGCTCCATTGGGAACTGATGTCCTTTATCGAAAATGACTAAATCCAAAGCACGAGTGGAAACCAAGTTATGTGGGTTGCTTCCATTAGGGTACTTTCACATCTCATCTAGATTTAGATTTGGTGGCACCATTAGATGTGAAATATTCAAATACTCGGTAAGGTTTGGCAGGGTCCGGCTTGGTATTGTCCAAGAAGCATCACGGTGTATATGAGCTTCTTAAAAATATATTACTAGAGGTGTACTTCAAGGGTGGTGCACTTTCTTTGTCATTTGTTGGAGATTTTCCTTTTCTCATTTGATTCGAACCTTTAAATTTAATTCCTTATTTGCATCAGGAAGAGTCAACCACTCTTCGCGGAGTATAATTATTTATCCTTTCTTTATGTTTAAATGTTGATGTATGTGAGAGTAAACCTGTTCTGTGGTTAATGTTACGGTCTCACAAATTTCTGTTTAATTTCACACATATTTTTTAAAGTTTTACTCCTACCAGACATATCTTTGGACATGAGTTTGTTTTGCCTAAACATTTGGATACTCATTTAATTTGCGTAGTCCGAGAGTAGCATATCTTTGTTGGGCTCTTTTGAAGATGGCATCCGAGCATAAGGCTTTCATCTTCTTAGTTATCTATTCCGCTGTATTATCTAGTTTGTGTAAGTGTTTTTATTTTGTTTTAGCATATGTAAAGGGAGGTTGTTATAACTGCCTAAACTAATTGTAGTACCTTTGTGTAACTCTCATAACTCCATGTTAAGGAGTAACTTGATGGACTATCGACTGTTATGTTTATTTAGCAGTTTTGTTGTAACATTTTCTATTCCATTCTTTATTTTACTCAACGATGATTCATCTTTTCGATGCTTAGGCAATGGTACATGAACACCGAGGATGTGTTAAGTGTCACTCCTAGGGGTCAGAAAGGTAGGTCATTATAGTTGGTATCAAAGCATCAGTTTAGCAAACACCTTAGTCTGGTTTGAGGTACAACTCATTAGAGATACGATGAGTAAGGCCTAAGAATTAGTTAATCTTGAGAGAGCATTTCCTTTTCTCTTATAAAGACTAGTTTAAGATCCTTTGTTGCAATTTTCTTTTTTTCATCTTTGCCACTATCTTTGTATTCTAATGATATTGTCACTTATCCATGTTATTTGTTAACGACAAGTTTTCTATCGAGTTAGAAAATTGCCGATAAATTTTGAAATAAAAATAACTACAAGCGTATAGCATACAAAAGTTAGTACATGGCGAGTACGGGTCGATCTGCAGGGAATTGTTAGATTTTAAATTTTCATTCGGTCAAATTAAACAAAAATTGAGAGTTATTAGTTAAAAATGTAAGAAAATGAAAAAAGGAATGTGATAAAAATATGAAAGTAGAAAGACAATTTAGAGATAATTTCCACTCTCTAGATCACATAAATCAACACAATATGAAATTATGATCTCTCTTTTTTGGACATTAGTTAGTTTAATTGACGCGCTTATTATAATATGACCTATTTGTGCTATTAATTAGCCCAACATAAGCCATCAAACTATACCACACCCCTTAAACCACTTACAAACTCATATATAATCTATTTTAAGTATGTCCTATTAACTATGAATTATAAATATAGGCCATCAAATTTTGATTTCAACATTCACTTCGATACCACCATTATATGTAGATGAAGATGTAATTTTTGTTTATGATTGTTTATGCATAGCCTATTTGGTGTCAACAATATAGGCTATCAAATTCAAAGGAAAAATAACAAGTTAAACCACTTCAAGCATTTTCATTAAGCACAAAAAGGAGAGCATAGATTTCCAAATTATGTTGAATCTATATAATTAAAGAGCTTTATTACCCCTAAATTGAAGGGGTTTAGCTTCTCATATTTGCTATCATATAAACAAATATAGATTACAATATATAACAAAAACAAGAAGAAAAAGAAAGCTAAATGAAACAAGAGCGATTAAAAAGAAATAAAACTATTCTACTTTCATGAATAAATGAAACTGCACTACTAGCATGAAAGAAAATAACAGGAAAAGAAAAGAGCAATGTATTAAAGTTGCATAAAAAAATAAACTACATGAAATAAGAAATGGCTAAGCAGCCATGAAAACAAAGAGAGCTCTCATTTTATTTTTGATCCTAAACTAAATAAGAGGAAGAGAGCCTAAAAGAAGAAAGGATGGTTACATGAAGATATGGGGTATTTATACATGTTTTAAAACCCTAATTCTCTTTTTGGGAACTACCCAAACTACCCCTCTAAGAAGTGTGGTGGCCAAGCAATCGTTAGCATGTGTTAGTCCTCATTTAGATGTGCATGAAGCTTTAAACTCTATTAGCATATGCATTAGCCTCTAAGTTGTAAATTAAGGTTGGTGGGTACGTGGGATCCTCCATGATCCATGACTTTGAATTATTTCCATCTTCATTCTTTTGTATCTTCTTTGTGCATGCATATATCTTCATGAAAGTACTTGTATTTGAGTTCAAATTCCTACAAAATAATATAGAAATTTTCAATTAAATTTTCTCAAATTAATATATGCATAAAATGACTAATTGCCCCTGGATGAAGATGAATATGTGATGATTTGAAAATAAGTTGAATTTTGGTTTAAACTTGTTAGAACACCCAATATGATCATTTATTTAATTTAATTCGATAAAATATGGTAGTAAAAATATGCACATTTTCATGCACATCAAATACCTTCATACTTATCTTTTTAGTCGTCCTCCAAAAAAGAAAAAACTAAAATACATCCGTTTTCATAGGAAACACGATTGCATTGAGCGTATGCAGCAAGCTGTTAAACCTTTAGGTGGCTCCAGTAGGACGGATTTTGTCTCATGAGGATTTTCAGCAGATACTACCCAAAAAATCCAAATGCAAAGTGAAAATATTTACAAAATGAAAGATTTATTTACAATGAGATGAATGCAAGTTTTTGAAAATATTTAGAAATGAAGGGTTTACTTTCAAATTAACACAAATAAATTAAATATTAGTTTTGGTTATTATCTTGAAAATTTAACCCATTTACTCATCAAAATTTCCAACAAAAATCAAGTTATCATAACAAATAAACTATAGTTTAACTCGTATTTTTTGGTTGATGACACAATGTAACTATGAAATGGTTCCTTATCGATTGTCAAAGTTCATCAAAGTGGTATTTTCATTTCTTTTCAATAACAAGTCAAATCAAACAAGTTAAAATAGTGCTTGGATTTCATTTGCTTACTCTCTCTACTTTTTTTGAATTTTTTTTTGATATTTACAATATTCACATATGCCTAACTCAGTGAACCGAGGCCAGATATATTATCCATGCACTGCCTTGCAGACTGATGCGAGGGGAATACGAAGCGTGGCGAGTGAACACCCAAGTGTGAACACTTATTGACTGTAGACATTATTACTAAAAGTATTTTTATATACACACACCTAACTCAAATAAACTAAGGCCAAAAATACCGATCGTACACTGTCTTTTAGGCTTACTGGGAAGGGTACAGAGCATGGCAAGTGACACACGAGTGTGAACACATGACTCTAAATGTTTATTAAAAATATAAATATATACAAGAAATATATTATTTTTATATTTTTTTCGAATAGAGAGTTTTGCAAAATCATCTTAGCACCATTTAACTTACAAGACAAAAAATGTTATATCCTTTACTTTAAATCGATCACTTTTTAAAACAAAGACTTTCAATTAGGATATATTTCATAATTATCATGTATGAACCTTCCTATATACTAGTTAGACTATCTTTATTTGTAATCAAACTTCATTTTTATTTTTGTTAAGACAATAATTTTTCGAAAATTTCAATTTAGTAACCATAATATTATATTTATCTATAATGTTTCTTTAAAAATAAATCAAAATTTAAATTTTTTATTTGATTTTCTTAGAATTTTTTAGGTTTTTCTTTAGTTTTGGAAAGAGAATGCAAAAATAAACCATTAAAAAATTGAAAATAAAAATGACAAGACTCTCCCCACACTTGATTTTGATTGTGTCCCCACAGTCAACCCAAATGAAAAGAGGAAAAAATAAAAAAATAAAACGATGAGCTATATTTACATGAAAACGAAAAGATTATTATTTACAAGACATTAGAAAATATGCTATTAAAGAGTAAATGAAACGGTCTTCTAAAGACTAATTCATTTGTCTCGTCAAGTATGCGAGACACAGCTTATGATCGAAAAACCAAACCGTAAATGATTTCAAAGTTGAATGTTGATTTGGGAAAATGAATGTCGTTTTATTAAAAATCATATGAGTTGTTTTATTTTCGATGATTTTTAGGGTAGATATAACGATTGATTGAAGTTCAAGTTTATTTTAACCAAATTGAAATTCAAGTTTATCATTGAAAACTTTTTCATAATTATAAACTGAAAAATCAAAATGGTGACTTATATCATCCCCTTCAGAATTCGATAATCCATCGTTGAAAAGTTCAAAAAAATCATGTTCATCAAATAGGTATATGCACAGCACAACCAAAATTTCGTAAATGTGAAATATTTGGTTAAGATCCACTTAAGAGTTGTGATAGTGAAAGCTAATGATAAGCTGTTGGTCTAATTTTAACCAATTTCGATGCATGCAAAATTGCATGCTCCCAAGCTGAAACGGGTAGTTGCATAAGAAATGGTCTTGCAATAAGTTGCAAGCGCTTAATTAATGATTCTGCTAGACCATTTTGAGTATGAACATGAGCTACTGGATGTTCAGTTTCAATTTTCAATGATAGACAATAATCATCAAATACTTGAGAAGTAAATTCTCCAACATTATCTAGTCGAATTGATTTAATCTGATGATCATTGAAGTGTGCTCTCAATTTTATTATTTGAGTAAGTAGCTTGGCGAATGCAAAATTTCTGGTAGAAAGTAAATAGATATGTGATCAACGAGTTAATGCATCAATCAATACCATAAAATAATTGAATGGTCCACATTCAGGGTGGATTAGGCCACATATATCACCTTGAATTCTTTATAGAAATGTTGGAGATTTAGAAGTGATTTTACTATATGAAGGTCGAATGATTAATTTTCCTTATGTACATGGGGAACATAAGTAATCACTTTGTAAATTCAATTGGTTTGGTAAATCATGCCCTTTTGAGTTTTTGGCAATTTTACGCATCATAGTTGATCCAGGATGACCCAAGCGATCATACCAAAGAATTAATGTCTATGTATTTGTGAGCTTCTGGATCATGTTTATAGACTGAGATTCAACTATGCCAATTTTTATAAAATATAAACCAATTTGAAATTGTACTAAATTTTTCTAGGATAAGCTTCTGGCATTCATTTCTAGAAATAAAACAAACATATTCTTTGTTGTTTTCATTTATAGTTTGAATATGGTATCCATTCATTCTTATATCTTTGAAACTCAGCAAATTTCTTTTAGAGTTTCTTGAGTATAATGCATTCTGAATAAAGATATGCGTACCATGCGTACCATTTGGTAATATTATATGGGCTCTTCCGAACCCGTCAGTTATATTAGCAGATCCACCTATAGTCGAGACTTTAGTTGAGAAATTTTCAGATAGTTTAAAGAAAAACTTCTAGTTTTTCAAAATTGTATGAGTAGTTGCACTATCTAGTAAGCATATATCATCACCCAAATGGTGTTCCATACCTTAAGTATTAAAGACAATAATTAGTCAATCATTAAAATTTGTATGCATAAATAATGTAATGTAAACAAACAAAGTAATATGATTAAAATAGGCTACTTATTAAGAACAACATCCACATTACACATTATTTTTAACTAGTTCTGCAAAGGGAAATACAAATGAACACAAACTTCAAACTGATTTATTAATGCAAGCTAATGAAATAAAACGAAAACCACATAACAAACTTCAAGCTATTTCTAATTGATCAACTCGGTAATATCATTGATCATTGCACTTAGATTTTCATCGTTAATGAAATTTCCATTATCATCTTTGAAGAAATCATCTAACTTCAGGTTAGTGTTTTCAGGTAACTCTTCGGCATTATTTGCCTCAATATTCTTCGAGCGATGATATTCTTCAATTGTTTCTTTGATGATCTACATGTACGTGGCCAGTGACCAGATCGTCCACATCTATAACAAACTTCCTCATAATGCCTTTTATTTTCTAAAGCTGAATCGTTGTTTTTACAGGCTTAATTTTATTTTTTTTACTTTTTAAAGTTAGTGGTTTTGTTACCTTTAAAACCACCATAACGCCTCTGTTGGAGATATATCCATGTCCATGACCACGTCCTCTACCTCGACCTCGACCCCTACCTCTTCCTGAGTGGGCAAAATTAGCATTAACTTCAGGTAATGCAGTTGAACAGTTGGTCTTGAGAAGTGATTTTTTATAAGCAATTCATTATTTTATTTAGCAATTAGTAAGCATTCTATGAGTTCGGAATATTTTTGTAAAATGACGCTCTCGATATTGCAGTTGTAGGAGTATATTCGAGGCATGAAATGTTGAGAAAGTCTTTTCAAGCATTTGTGCGTCATCCACATTTTCTCTACATAATTTCAGTTTAGAAGTAATTCTAAACATTGCAGAATTATATTCTCTTACAGACTTAAAGTCCTGAAACCTCAAGTTCAACCACTCTTGCCTAGTGTTTGGAAGTATGACCATCTTCTGGTGATCATAACGCTCCTTCAGGGAGTTCCATAAATGGATAGGGTCTTTTTTAGTCAAATATTCTGTTTTTAGATCGTCGTGGATATGACGTCTTAAGAATATTATAGCCTTTGCTTTGTCCTGCTGGGACATAGTATTGCCATTTTTAATGGCATTTTCTAAGCATTGAGATTGCAAATGAATCTCAGCATCCAATATCCATGATAAGTAGTTTTCTCCAGATATATCCAAAGCTTTAAATTCAAGCTTGGCGATGTTTTCCATTTTTTGAACTATACATAAAATAAATTGCATAAGGTGAAAATATTCGCCAGAACATCACTCACTTATTTGTTTGTACATAATACAAGGTCTGAAATGTTTTATATGTAGAACCATAGAGTTAATCAATAATCCAAAAAACCAAGGACTATAGAGGCATGATAACAGATGAATACATTACAATTAATAGCTCCTCTACAGACAACCGGACTAATGGACAAATGACAGAGATTATAAGCAAAAATTGAAGTGACCATTGTTAACATACGTACAATTAAATTGGCACAATGTCAGGGACACTACAACTTGATACAAGGCCACTGAAAGTAATCATACTGTTACATTTCTAGCATTCATAATTTGTTTAGTTGCTTAATATATTTCATTCATGTTTGAAAATTTATTAGGAACTACCAAGAAATATCAAAATAGTCATCTCATATTCTTAGCAATGTTCGTTTCCAGCTAAAAGTTAAAAAAAATGTCTTCCTTCATGGTATCAAACAACTGTACCCCAAAAAATGTATCGACAAAACCAAACATTTGGATTTTGCAACTTTCATGTATTTATCATGCAAGAAAGGAAAGTCAGTCTTTACGTATGTTCCATTCCAAACTTTTGAATTTTATTTGGCAACAGATATGCAAAAAAAATATTGAATTTAGAAGCCAAAGGATTAAAATAAGAGTGATACAAGAAAAGACATAAAAAAATATAGAAGCAAACCCCAAACTAGCATGCGCTGACTTGACAGCTTTATCAAAAAACATGATATTGACAATTACCTTCTTGTAGAGAGGAAAAGTAAAGAGTTTAAAAAGAAATGCAAGAACAATTCCTTTACCTGCTTGTTGTTTTAATGGAAATAAGAAATAGAACGAATGTAGATATATTATAAAAGACTCGTCTGCACTAATATATAATAGGATTTTGAATATGAATAGCCTCGGAATTGGAATGGTCAGAAGTGGAACGGTCAGAGCAATTAATATCTAATTACTTGCTGAGAAGTTGGAAAGTTTGAAGGTGAAGAGGTTGAGAACAATAATTAATTCGCATTCCTGTGCAGAATATTGAGAATGTAGTATACAGAAAGTTTGTGCTACTCAAAAAAATATCCCTAGTTGAGCAGCAAGAAAATAAAATAAAAGAAGAAACACATTCATGCTGATAACGTGTTGCAAAATAAAGAGAATAGAGCCATTTGAGAGAGAACAATTTCATTGAACTGAGATAGATTTTACAATACAATCAGATTCCATATTTATAGACTCCATATGCAGTGCAGATTACAACAATTCCCTTTCTTATTTAGCATATTCATCCCTATTATTAATATATATTACAACAGTGTGAAATTATATGTATTATATTGATTTTCATAACTATCAAAAAATTCTCACGAATTAGGAATTTGAGACATTTTCCCAAAAAAAATGTTTTTTAAGGAAAGGTACTCACAATGGAGAATTCATTTTTCAAAAAAAAAAAGGAAATTTGATTTTTGGTTTACTTTTTATTTTCAATTTTTTTGAAAAAAATATTTTATTACTTTTTTTTGGATTTTTCTTTTTCTATGAAAAAACTCATTTAATTTTTATTTTTTGGACTTTTGATTTTGCAAATTTTCAAATAATGAAAAAAAAACTAAGTTAAGTAATATTTACAATTTTTTCTAGTTTTGGATTTTGAACTTTTTTTTAAATATGCATGAACTAATGCAACTATATGAATGCAAGGTTAATTACGAACTAATTATCCTAAACCAAAATTGTATAATCACACTTTGTGTTAAATCAACAACATAGTTATCAGCCAAGTAATGGGTAGGATTTATCGGTGCACCATGAATCACCGTAGCAATGTAGCCGAAGGTTTAAGTACCTTCAGAGGAACAACCACTATAATATTTACGAATCACCATAATATTTATAATTGGTTATTACTCTGCTGTAATCCAGACACCAAGAAATTAAATTGTTCTAAGAAGACAAATTGTCAGTATACAATTAAGTGTTGTCGATTTCTAATCGTTATTATTAATCAAAATCTGAGATGAAATGCAAAGCAGAAATTAAAAGTAAATTAACAATGCAACTATGATGAAATTTTTGTTTTTGTTTTTGAATTTTTTTTAGAATGAAATTTTTGATTTTTTTATATATAAATGCAAATAACCAACAACGTAAATAAAAAAATGATAAGGACGCAAATTTTCATAAGCAAGCAATTTATTTGGTAAGAAGTAGAGCGACAGTTTTCAACAAGCAATTCTTCCTTTTATTTCCTGCAGCCTAAAATTTAAAAATAAGAAGTATATATAGTATTTTTATATCAATGAAGAAACTAAAATAAATTAAAAAATAAACAAATTAAACTAAAAACAATTGAAAATAACTTTTTTGATTTTTTTTAAAGAGAACAGTTAAAAAAATTACAAAAGAAAATGAAAGAAAAGTTTTCACAAAAGAATTTATTTAACAAATGGGAAATGTTTCCTTCTTTTGGATTTTTATTTTAAATAAGATAAGATGATACTTGAACAGAAGAAAAGAAAAGGATTTTATTAAACCAAACTCAGCCCACTTACAACTCAAAACCCAAAACGGCAATTTTTTTCTTTCTCTGATGAAATAACTTAACAAAATAAACAGACTCAAACGAACGCAAAACAAAATCCCAATTCGTGATAATGAAGATTTCAAACCAAATTCTTATGTTTTTCAAACCAAATTCCCAATCCCAAATTCGCAGATTTCAAAAACTCAAAACAAAATCGAAACACAAATGGGTTAGTAAGGCGATTGGTTTGCTTAAGCGATTGGGTGTGGGGTTGCGGTTGGATGGTTATGATTGTGGACGATTGGAGGCTTTGGCGGCGTTTGATTTGGGTTTGGTGATGGGCGACTGGTTCGTGAAGACTGTCGATTAAGGCGGTGGGTGGTTTGATGAAGGTAGCGGTTATTTGGTAATGGTGAGGCGATGTGGTGAAAGGAATGAAGTCGCGACTGTGCTGTGGGTGGTTTGGGTAGCGATGGTTAAGGGTTGCGGCGGTCCATGTTCTGGTTGTGGGTAGTTCAAGGTGATGGCTTGCAGGACTGTTGACGGGTTTTGATTACAAGGACATGGAGTTGTTCGTGCGGTGATAATGGTGTTCATAGGAAACGTGAAAAGCACAAGGCAGTAAAGTATTAAGGCAATGGTTCAGGTGATTATTTTGTTAGATGATGGTATGTCTGATGCTGGAGAGTATGCATTGTGTGACGATCCGGAAATTTTTAACATTTGAAATGGAATATTTAATTGATTTTAAATATTTGAAGGTTAGTTTAACTTGATTTTCGAATATAAATATGAATTTGGCAATTAAATTATTGAATTTAATTTATTGTAGTTGGATAAAAATTTGAATCTTCAGTTTTAAGCTGATTAAAATTATTTCAAAGGCTTGTAAAATTCATATTGATAACACTGAAGATAATAGAAGCTTCAGAATTGGAATTGAAAATGATTTGTTCAGTTTTGGAATTATATCGTTTGAATCGATATTTAAAAATAGCCTTTTGAGGCACAGTCTCGGAATTCAATGAAACTAGTTCCATTGGATCCGTAATAGTTAGTTATTATCGGATTTCAATTTTCGTAGCAATCAGAGTTGTCGTTTGACCATGGCAGCTCAAAATGCACAGAAACTGTTTTAATCGATTTGATTTAAAATTGATCGTTTACTTCCGTAACTTGCGCATATGATCGAATTAGCCTCCGAAACACATTTCATTGTGTTCGGAATGTGGATAAAACCTTATAAACGCCTAGCGGCATGTCTGATTTGGAGTTCGAGATTTCGAGTTATGCTAAACGACATATTTCAGAAATTTATTAATATTAAAAATTGAAAAAAAAAGTGAAGCAGCCACCCTATAATCGTACTCGAGCCACCCTACCATCTGAAACGCGCAGATCTACTTTCCCCTTCCTCGTTTTTAAATCACGCATCTTCCTTCAAAGATTGACAGCCAAAAAAAAAAGAAATGAAGAAAAATGGTCGAATCAATGATTCTTCTCATTCGATAATTCATCCTTTCTCTGCTCTTTAAAATCAAAATCCCTCTCTAAAAAAATACAGCCGCCTTCAAAATTATAACCATGAATTCTTTGTTTTCTTTCCCTCATTGGTAGTCCAAAACTCTCGAGCCTCTTTCCCCATCAATTAATCAATTCGTATAAAAAAAAGAGAAAGAGCGACGGCGACTGCCATTTAAATTGTGGGTTTTGGGCTCGATCTCGAGCATCACGAAGTGCGGCGGCGGCTTGTTCGTGGTGGTTTGGGTAGAGAGGCGCGATGTCGAATCGTGTGAAAATGTCAGCACTCGATGCATACGAGTTATCGAGCACGGCGGCGAATGGCGTTAGGTGAAATCGCGATCGAGTTTAGGGCACAGCGAAATTTCTGGTTTTCGTGGGCAACATCGTGTGGGATGCTCGAGCAGGAGGCAGTGAGGTCATGGATCGAATTTTGGAGCGGCAATCGATGGTGGTCTGCTCGCTGCTGTGATAAGGTTTAAAAATCATGAAAGCAAGCTGGAAAGAAAAATGGATCGCAAATCAAAGGTGAGATCTTCTCGCTTAAATTATAATAATTGAAAATTTCAGTTATTAATTGATGGTTGAATTGTGATAGTTAAATTTAATCATTGATTGTGTGCTTGGATGATTAATTTATTATCAGTTATATTAGTTTAGACCCTATGCGCCGCATAATAGCGGAGGTTATTATATTAAACCCATATACCGCGATATTCCACCTCGAAGTGGAATTGGTATTATATATATATATATATATATATATATATATATATATATATATATATATTTGGAGTTGTTGATTTCCCGCATTATATAGCGGATGAGACGCTATTGCATCGCATAATAGCGGATAATATTTTATAAATCCCATACACCGCGATATTCCACCTCGAAGTGGAGTTGATATTTAATTGTTGTGCTAACATATGTGGACGTAGGGAAAACATGTTGGAGGGATCCAACTGGATTCCTCAAATATTGATTTTGTTTCATATTTTGTGTGTTGACTATTTATAATTTGTGTGTGATTATTTGTAATTGAAATATTGTAGGCTATAATTTAGCCGAATATGTTTTTGGTATCGTAGGATACCAGGAATAAATAAAATTTGATTTTTGAAATTTAGTAGAGAATTTATAATAAATTAATTTTTGAAAATTGAAAAGAAGGAATTTGTTTCAAAAGATAATAAATTTAGTGTTGAAATAAAATTAGAAATCAATTTTGAAAATTGATTTGGTATTTGTAAATAAATCTGAAAATCAATTCAGAATTTAATTCAGTGCTGAAAATGAATATTTAGAAATTGATTTGAAAATCGTATATCAATGGATATTTAGAAGTTTAAATTCACAATAGGAATTTATAAAGGAATTTACAGATTTGGTATGTGAATTAAAATAAATCGAGAAGATTTATTGATTGTTATAAATGGAAAGATAATTCTTCCCTGGAAAGCCAAGTATATTGTTAAAGTAGCTTTTGAAGTATAAGTTAAAAGTTCTAGAAATTATTTGGAAAAAAAATTATTGTTGGAGGAATTATTTTTGGAAATTATTTTAAATCTTTAAAACATGGATTTATTTAATCACTTATAGAAAGAGTTATTTTAAAGATTAAATTGATATTTGTTTAGAAAATGGTTATTTAAAATAGTTATACCCTATCTACTAAATTATTTTAAAGTTAGTTTAGACTTGAAGTTTATGTAAGATATTAGTATAATATTTTTATAACTAATAATTAAGTAAGTGTTTTTAAAATAGTTTATTTCCAAGTATATATGTTTGGATAAGTAATTTAAATTATTTTAAAGCATTTAATCTCGGCAGATTTTCAGTGGAAATAAATATTTGGGAATGTTTTCCGCATAAGGAAAAATGATTTGAAACTGGTTTTCAAGATATTGAAATGTGGTCAGTAATCTGAAATTTGTTTTCAAATGGTGGAAGTGTTAAAATATATCTTGCGAATATATTTTGAAGATAAATAATTTGGGAAATTTATTTAAATTCAGTAATTGTTGTGGATATTTATGATAGTTAAATAACCAACCATCAATATTTGCCTTTCAAATGGCATTTGAATTTCGATGCGACCGGGGGTCGGATTCCAAGTGGATATCCGAAAACCACATCGAAACCTTTGTGATTTGTGATTGATCTTTTATTTAAAAGATCGAAGTGAAAAATTGTTGTGATTTGTTTGAAATCTGAATGAACGCTTATTTTTAAAAATAAGTGCTCGTTATTCGGATTAGCCGGGAGAGGACCTTGTGTCATAAAACCCATTCTAAAAACGATACGACGAAATAGGATTGCATTTGAAGATGGTGTTGAAGACCGGTTATTTTCGAAAGAGAAAGGATTACCTGTGGAATGTCTCTACACCGGGTTGCACCGGTATAGAGATTTTATCACCCTTTGTGATGGGGATTCCGAACGTGATTAGTGAATATCCGGATTCGCAAGGGCTTCTTTGAAGTGCCTTCGGTTTTGTTCGATCCCAGAACGCACTTGTATGGATGTGTGGCTGACGTTACACTTTGAGATGTAAAGCTGGTTTCTATCAAATACATTTATGTTGGTGACGGAGAATTTATTCTCTTAGCTTAGCACCCTTCTCTGAGACGTACGAGCTTAGAGGTTATGTGGTTGATGGTTACTAATGATACATTCCCAATTTGGTAACGTAGCACACGAAGTGCTGCTGATCATTTGTTGATCAAAGCATGACTTTGTGAAAAGTGTGGCTTTGTGGACGGGACCTCATCGGACCTCACACCTCGGAAATAGTCAAAACAGGAAATTTGCGGCAAGGTTATGAGGGTCGCGCCCTTTAGGGTATGTCATTTCCTTTTGGAAAAGGGTGGTGTCAGGTATGGAGCCCTAATATTTAACCTTTATGGTTATTGCAAATAATTTTCTTTATGGTTGTTGGTGTAGAAGATCCTCGGATAAAGGTCCCAAATGACCGGGGGATGGCATACCCGTGTAGTAGTTACCTAGTTACAGAGGTAATCCGGCCTTGTGTTGGCAGAGAGCTGGTTAAGTTCTAGGGACGGCCCTCCAGAGGCGTACCCATGTGGCAGTAGGAAGTTCCTTAGCCTGACCATTTGTTGGAAATCCAAAGAAATAATACGCGCCCTGTATGGTTTTATTTGTAGAACCTGCCATTAAAATGGCAGCTATAGCTGGCATAATATAATGGTACCTATGCTGGCTAAGATTGATATTATACATTGAAATGTTTTCCACTATGCACTTATAATAATATAAAAAAAGGAATTTTGCGTAATAAGCATATTTGAGTATCATAAGGAGAAATCTCCCCCAAGTGTGCAATTGCATTGTGTGTGTGCAGGGAGGCCTTATGGTAGTTTCTTTTTCCAGAAAGAATTGCAGATTTCTTTTAAATTCATTTCTTTTTCTTTGTGAAAATAACTTTTTTTTTAGATCTCACACCAGTCCCACGACTGACCTAAAGTTTATTGTTCCCTTTCTAAACTCTGGGTGCCCACAATTTTCCACACGGGCAGCCTAGAGTCAGGTTATCATTATTCGGAAGCAAAGTCAAGAAGTTGCCGTGGAAATCAGGAATTGGAGCTGGATGGCGAGGCATATCACTTATATATGTAATATTTCTTTCCGCTGTTGTTGTTGTACACTCTGATAATGTAATATGATGTAATGTTATAACTGATATAGTGATTCTGTTTAAAGATATTTATTTATCAATTATATTTGTTCCGCTGCGAAATGTGAGATTCTGTTATTGTTTCTGTTTCTTCTTTCTTCTTCTTCTACCTTTTCTTCTTAACCCTAGTTGTTCGGTTTTTTGGCATTCGATTGTTCGGCATTCGATACAGTGGACGTATTGACGTTGACTTTCGAAAGTCGAAAAAATGGTCTATTACAAAGTGGTATCAGAGCATTTGGTTAGGCGATAACCCTGGCTCTGTTGGGTATTACTCAATAGAGATAGAGTCAGTAGTACTCTAGAATGAGTGTGAGTGTTATAATAGATACGAGCGCGTATTTGTTAGTGAATATAAAATTGTTTTGTATTGTGTTGACTTATCGGTTGATTGTTTATAGATTCTGGTCGGTGCAGTCTGACCAACTGTATCGATAGGGGTTTCTAAACTCTTGAATAGGATAAATGGACACGGTATTGTTTTAAAATTGGGTAAATGAAATAATTTTACCCAAAACTATTTTTGTATATAAAAGAAATGATTTTCTGTAAAATTTTATGGTATATGGTTGCTTGGTTGTTAGGAAGTGATGAAATTGAATTATCCTCATTGTTGTATGGAAATTTAATAAGAAATAATGGTATAACCAAAGATTTGGAGATAAATTCATTTAACAAATGAAATTTGTAAATATGAATTGAAAGGATAAGGGAATGAATTCATGTATAAATGAGTTTTATAAATTGAAATGAGATGCCAAAGAAATTTTTGGAATACGGATCAAAGGATTTGGATTGAAATTTCAAAGGATTAAATTTCTCTAAAATGTTACGATATCTAAATAAGTTTTATAACTCATAAAAATATTTGAAATTTGATTGGATTAAAATTCAAATTGATAAGGGATAAATAAAAGTAAGTGTGGAATAAATTTATGAATGAACAAATGATTTAACATTTGTAAGTAAGTGGATTGGAATTGAAAAATGGAATGAGATTTGACTTGAATCAAGTTGAATAAAAATCCAAACTTTGGAAAAACAAAAATAAAATGGATTGAATTCAAGTAAACTAATATGATAATTAATTAATCCATGAAATAGGAAAGTTGAATTAGTCAAAATTAAAACTTGAATTGTGAGTTAAATTTGCAGATAAATTCAAGTAAGTAGAAATAAATTAAAAATTTCCTTGTTATTGATAAAATGAATTCGAGATAAACTGAGAATGGAAATTTAAAATTTAAAATGGATAAGTGAGTAAAACTAATTTAATTAAATTAGTCGATGGAATGGATTCGATAAATGAAAATCAAATCAAGGATTTAAGTTTGGAAATGTTACAAGAAAAAATAAACTTGAGTTTTGAATAGAAATAACTTAAGTAAAATATTGGATAAAAGCTCGACTTAAGTAAAAATTGTGAAATGATTGTTGTCAAGTTTTGTGGAATGGTTGTGAATGAAACTTGTTTGAGTAATGAAATGCAAATGAATGGAATAGAACTAAAAATGCAAGTATAAATATTGACAATGAACTATTAAATTAATATGGTGTGAATTTGAATATCATTAAAGATGAAAAAAAACAAAAGAAGAAAAACTTGGTTTTGAAAGTTGATGCCAAGTATAGTTGATTTGTAAGCTATAATTGCATAGTGAATGCATACTTGGGCTATGAATATTCATAAATGAGGTTTATGAAATGGATGCTAAGCAAAGATTTTTGTATATTAATGCGTCAAAATGAATGTGAATATGGAATGCAAAATGAATTGAACGGAATCAGTTGGAAATGAAATAGAATAAAGAGTAAACTGAGTTTGTGTCAATTTAATTTAGTTATAAACTAGATTGGATATTCTATTAAGTGAATATCATCGAAATTTGCATAGAAATGGTTGTCGTTTGACGTAAATGTGATTGTATAAAATTCTATGAGTTAAGGAAAGCCAATAAAATTGATTTTTGGATTAATTGAAATGGATATGAGTTCGTTTCGTTTAAAAATGAATTGAATGAAAGAGAGTGTGTTGTAAACCATTGGAATTGAATGGAAATGATGTGTGATTTAGTTGTAAGCAACTAAAATTGTATCGAAACCATATAAATTGCTAATGGAAATAATTTTGAATATTTTGCTTGTGAAAACTATGTGCTCACTATTGAAAATAAGTGAAATGTAAATGAATTTCCTATATATGTCACTTACATGATTAAATTGAGTAAGTGTAGGTACAGAGAGGTCATTTGGCTGGATTTGAATGCGCAAAATGCTAATTAAATAAGCCGCTAGCTTAAAAATGCTAAATAAGGTACGCCTACGCAATAAAAATAGGAAATATGAACTGTTTTTGTTTTTTCCGACCGGGTGGGTCGATGTATATATTTATATCTTTTATCAAATTACAAAAGCTCCTCCAACAAAAGGGACTCTGCCAAAAAAAATTCAAAAAATTTGGAAGATAGAAAAAAAAATTAAAAATTTTTTGTTAGCGATAAACGATTTCAAATTAGAAATTGAAGTAAATTAGTGAATGAAACTAATTTAAAATAATAATATGAATTAGTTATAATTGAAAGATAAAATTCAATATTCAGGGTTGAAGATAAATTGAATGCATATGGTAATGGGAGAACTAATTGAATAGAAGTAGATATGAAAACTTCTGTAAGAAAATGTATAAAATAATTTTTAAAGGCTATGAATGGATATTATTGCTAAGCAGGATATATAGGTGTATTAAAGGAAAATTGGAGTTGGGATTTGATTTTCGAAGATAAATTTGAATTGCTCGACAAAAAGGTATGTATTTAAATTTCTGTATGAAATTTGGTGATTTTCTTGTCTAGCCACTTGGCGTTTTGTTTTCTTTTGGAATCTGAGGGCCTGTAGTGCCATTTTGTAGTCGTACCGAGCTAGCTGCGCAAAGGAGACGCTGGCGAAATTTTTCGAAAATTTAAGGTGTTGGAAAAAATTTTGAGAAAATTTTGAAAACTTTAAATTTGAATTTGAATTGTGAAGTAAAAAATATTGTGTGGAAACTATGGAAGATGTTAGGAAGATAATTGAAGTGATAATGGATCTTTAATAAAAATATTTGCTTTGACAAATTGTTGAAAACTATTTATTTTGGGAAAATAGAACGGGTTGAGGATCATTCTTCCTAACTAGCTATTTCGGGACGAAATTCTTTTAAGGGGGAAGGATGTGACGACCCGAAAAATTTTAACATTCGAAATGAAATATTTAATTGATTTTAAATATTTAGAGGTTAGTTTAACTTGAATTTCGAATATAAATATGAATTTAGCAATTAAATTATTGAATTTGATTTATTGTAGTTGGACAAAAATTTGAATCTTCAGTTTTAAGCTGACTAAAAATATTTCAAAGGCTTGTTAAATTCATATTGATAATACTGAAGATAGTAGAAGATTCAGAATTGGAATTGGAAATGATTTGTTCAATTTTGAAATTATATCGTTTGAATCGATATTTAAAAATAGCCTTTCGAGGCACAGTCTCGAAATTCGACGAAACTAGTTCCGTTGGATCCGTAATAGTTAGTTATTGTAGGATTTCAATTTTCGTAGCAATCGGAGTTGTCGTTTGACCCTGGCAGCTCAAAACGCACAGAAACTGTTTTAATCGATTTGATTTAAAATTGATCGTTTACTTCCGTAACTTGTGCATACGATCTAATTAGCCTCCAAAACACATTCCATTGTGTTTGGAATGCAGATAAAACCTTATAAACGCCTGACGGCATGTCTGATTCGGAGTTCGAAATTTCGAGTTATGCTAAACGACATATTTTGGAAATTTATTAATATTAAAAATTGAAAAAAAGTCAAACAACCAACCTATAATCGTGCTCGAGCCACCCTACCATCTGAAACGCGTAGATCTACTTTCCCCTTCCTCGTTTTAAATCATGCATCTTCCCTCAAAGATTGACAGCCGAAAAAAAAGAAATGAAGAAAAATGGCTGAATCAATGATTCATCTCGTTCGATAATTCATCCTTTCTCTTCTCTTCAAAATCAAAATCCCTCTCTAAAAAAATACAGCCTCCTTCAAAATTTATAACCACGAATTCTATGTTTTCTTTCCCTCATTCGCAGTCCAAAACTCTCGAGCCTCTTTCCCCTTCAATACCGAAATCAATTCGTATTAAAAAAAAGAGAAAGAGCGACGGCGACTGCCATTTGAATTGTGGGGTTTGACCTCGATTTCAAGCATCATGAAGTGTGACGGCGGCTTGTTCGCGGTAGTTGGGGTAGAGAGGCGCGATGTTGAATCGTGTGAAAATGTCAACACTTGATGCGTTCGAGTTATCGAGCATGGCGGCGAATGGCGTTAGGTGAAATCACGAACGAGTTTAGGGCACGGCGAACTTTCTGGTCGTCATGGGCAACATCGAGTAGGATTCTCGAGCAGGAGGTAGTGAGGTCATGGATCGAGTCTTGGAGCGGCGATCGATGGTGGTCTGCTCGCTGTTGTGATAAGGTTTAAAAATCATGAAAGCAAGCTGGACAGAAAATGGATCGCAAATCAAAGTCTTCTCACTTAAATTATTATAATTGAAAATTTCAGTTATTAATTAGTGGTTGAATTGTGATAGTTAAATTTAATCGTTGATTGTGTGCTTGGATGATTAATTTATCATCAGTTATATTAGTTTAGACCTTATGCGCCGCATAATAGCGGAGGTTATTATATTAAACCCATATACCGCGATATTCCACCTCGAAGTGGAATTGGTATTATATATGTATTTGAAGTTGTTGATTTCCCGCATTATATAGCGGATGAGACCCTATTGCAGCGCATAATAGCGGATAATATTTTGTAAATCCTATATACCGCGATATTCCACCTCGAAGCGGAATTGGTATTTAATTGTTATGCTAACATCTGTGCATGCAGGAAAAACATGTTGGAGGGTCCAACTAGATTCCTCAAATATTGAATTTGTTTCATATTTTGTGTGTTGATTATTTATAATCTATGTGCGATTATTTGTAATTGAAATTATTGTAAGCATAATTTAGCTGAATATGTTTTTGGTATCGTAGGATATCAGGAATAAATAAATTTTGATTTTTGAAATTTAGTAGAGAATTTATAGTAAATTAATTTTTGAAAATTAAATAAATTTAAAAGAAGGAATTTGTTTCAAAAGATAATAAATTTAGTGTTGAAATAAATTTAGAAATCAATTTTGAAAATTGATTTGGTATTTGTAAATAAATTTGGAAATCAATTCAGAATTTAATTCGGTGCTGAAAATGAATATTTAGAAATCGATTTGAAAATCGTATATTAATGGATATTTAGATGTTTAAATTCATAATGGGAATTTATGTAGGAATTTACAGATTTGGTATGTGAATTAAAATAAATAGAGAAGATTTATTAATTGATATAAATGGAAATAGAATTCTTCCCTGGAAAGCCGAGTATATTGTTATAGTAGCTTTTGAAGTATAAGTTAATAGTTTTAGAAATTGTTTGGAAAAAATTTATTGTTGGATGAATTATTTATGGAAATTGTTTTATATCTTTAAAACATGGATTTATTTAATCACTTATAGAAAGAATTATTTTAAAGATTAAATTGATATTTGTTTAGAAAATGGTTATTTAAAATAGTTATACCCTATCTACTAAATTATTTTAAAGTTAGTTTAGACTTGAAGTTTATGTAAGATATTAGTATAATATTTTTATAACTAATAATTAAGTGTCTTTAAAATAGTTTATTTCCAGGTATATATGTTTGGATAAGTAATTTAAATTATTTTAAAGCATTTAATCTCGGCAAATTTTCAATTGAAATAAATATTTGGGAATGTTTTCCACGTAAGGAAAAATGATTTGAAACTGGTTTTCAATATATTGAAATGTGGTCGGTAATTTGAAATTTCTTTTCAAACGGTGGAAGTGTTGAAATATATCTTGCGAATATATTTTGAAGATAAGTAATTTGGGAAATTTATTTACATCTGGTAATTGTTGTGGATATTTATTGATAGTTAAATAACCGACGATCAATATTTGTCGTTCAAATGGCATTTGAATTTTGATGCGACCGGGGGTCGGATTCCAAGTGGATATCCGAAAACCACATCGAACCTTTGTGATTTGTGATAGATCTTTTATTTAAAAGATCGAAGTGAAAAATTTTTGTGATTTGTTTGAAATCTGAATGAACACTTATTTTAAAAATAAGCGCACGTTATTCGAATTAGCCAGGAGAGGACCTTGTGTCATAAAACCCATTCCGAATAACGATATGACGAAATGGGATTGTATTGTAAGATGGGGTTGAAGACCGGGTATTTTCAGAAATTAAAGGATTACCTGTCGAATATCTCTGCACTGGGTTGCTCCAGTATATAGATTTTATCACCCTTTGTGATGGGGATTCTGGACGTGATTAGTGAATATCCGGATTTGCAAGGGCTTCTTTGAAGTGCCTTCGGTTCTATTCGATCCAGGAACGGACTTGTATGGATGTGTGACTGACATTACACTTTGAGATGTAAAGCTGGTTTCTATCAAATACATTTCTGTTGGTGGTGGAGAATTTATTCTCTTAGCTTAACACCCTTCTCTGAGACGTACGAACTCAGAGGTTATGTAGTTGATGGTTACTAGTGATACATTCCCAATTTGGTAATGTAGCACACGAAGTGCTGCTGATCATTTTTTGATCAAAGCATGACTTTGTGAAAAGTGTAGCATTGTGGACGAGACCTCATCGGACCTCACACCCCGGAAATGGTCAAAACAGGAAAGATGCGGCAAGGTTATGAGGGCCGCGCCCTTTAGGGTACGTCATTTCCTTCTGGAAAAGCGTGGTGTTAGGTATGGAGCCCTGATATTTAACCTTTGTGGTTACTGCAAATACTTTTCTTTGTGGTTGTTGGTGTAGAGGATCCTCGAATAAAGATCCCAAAGGACCGGGAGATGGCATACTCGTGTAGTAGTTACCTAGTTACAAAGGTAACCCGACCTTGTAGTGGTAGAGAGCTTGTTAAGTTCTTGGGATGTCCCTCCAGAGGCGTACCCATGTGGCAGTAGGAAGTTCCTTAGCCTGACCATTTGTTGGAAATCCAAAGAAACAATACGCGACCTGTACGGTTTTAGTTGTAGAACCTGCCATTTAAAATGGTAGCTATAGCTGGCATATTATAATGGTACCTATGCTGGCTAAGATTAATATTATACTTTCGAAATGTTTTCCACTATGCACTAATAATGATATAAAAAAGAATTTTGCGTAGTAAGCATATTTGATATCATAAGGAGAAATCTCCCTCATGTGTGCGATTGCATTATGTGTGTGTACCGGGACGCCTTATGGTAGTTTCATTTTCCAAAAAGCATTGTGGGTTTCTTTTAAATTCCTTTGTTTTTCTTTGTGAAAATAACTGTTTTTTTTTTAGATCACACACCAGTCCCACGATAGACCTAGAGTTTATTGTTCCCTTTCTAAACTCTGGGTGCCCACAATTTTCCACACAGGGAGCCTATAGTCGAGTTATCATTATTCGGGAGCAAAGTCAAGAAGTTGTTGTGGAAATCAGGAATTGGAGCTGGATGGCGAGGCGTATCACTTATATATGTAATATTTCTTTCTGCTGTTGTTGTTGTACACTCTGATAATGTAATATGATGTAATGTAATATGATGTAATGTAATAACTGATATAGTGATTCTGTTTAAAGATATTTATTTATCTATTATATTTGTTCCGCTGCGAAATGTGAGATTCTATTATTGTTTCTGTTTCTTCTTTCTTCTTCTTCTACCTTTTCTTCTTAGCCCTAATGGTTCGGTTTTTTGGGCATTCGATTGTTCGGCATTCGATACAGTGGACGTATCGACGTTGGCTTTCGAAAGTCGAAAAAATGGGACTATTACATATTGTGTTGCTTGGTGGCAGGGCGGTGAATTGCTGTTGGAGAACAAATTGCAGTGGTTAAGGCCAATTGCAGTGTAGAAGTGTATAGCAACAGGCAGTGTGTAGTTGCTTTGTATTGGCTCTTGTAGGAGACAGTGAATGTTGATGGCTGGTTGGAGCAGGAGTTTGATGATAGTGAAGTATGCAATTTTGACTACATGCAGTTTGAATGGTAATGTGCAGCAAGTTGTACAGTGGCAGATACGAGGAGTGAAATGTGTGTATAATGAGGAGGTTGGGGTATGGCAATGAAATGTTTGGTAATATGCAGTGGATGGATGAGTGGCAATGTTAGGGGGAGGCAGTGGGTATTGTAGTTTATGGTGACAGTTTTGAATTGCTGTGTGAAGAAATGTATGACAGCAATTGATGGTTACAGTGGAGTTGTGGTCGGTGAAGGAGGTGTGCTATTGCTTCTGCTGGATTGAGATGGGGGGCAGCCGGCAGGAAGGAGGAGTTCAAGTGACAGCAGTTGGCACCAGTAAGGCAGCAGTAGTAAGATGTGTGGAGAGTGCAGAGTATTGGATAAAGCAATTTAGTGGTAGTGATGGTGAATGGGTGGTCGACTGTTGAATGGATTATTGCAAGGTTAATGGAGTGTGGTTAATGTAGAAGCAGTGTATGTGAAGTTTCAGATTTGAGGATAGCAGCAAGGCAGTGCACTGGAAATTGAAGTGGCAATGTAAAATGTGTTGAAGAAGTTTTGTAAAACAGAGAGGAAATGTACACGGTGCACAACAATGAAACAGTGTTTTTCTTTGTTTTTTTTTAAAAAAAATTGTAAATGCAAATTATAATGAATGTAAAATAGAAAATTGTGATGAATGCAAAAAAATTTAAATGAAATTTTTTATCTCTATTGGAAATGAAATTGTGTAATATGCAAATGCAAAAACAAACAAAAAGAAAACAAGCACACAAACAAGTGCACATAAAAATCAAACAACAAACACACAACACAACAAAAAAATTTAAAAAAAAGGCAAGTTAACACACAAAACAAACACACAATAAAAATCAAACGAAAATAATTCGAAGAATAGAAAAATAAAATCAAAGCAATTTTCCGGCAACAACGCAAAAAACTTGTTTAACGAAATTTTTTCTATCGAATTAGAAATTTCTCGATAAATTTTGAAACAAAAATGACCACAAACGCACGGCGTATAAAAATTAGTACGTGGCGAGTACGGATTGATTCGTAGGGAATTATTAGATTCTAAATTTCTATTCAATCAAATTAAACCAAAGTTGAGGGTGATTAGCTAATGTAAGAAAATGGCAAAAAGAAGTGATAAAAAATCGGAGTAGAAAGACAATTTAGAGATAATTTTCACTCTCTAGATCATATAAATCAACACAACGTGAAATTATGATCTCCCTTTTTTGTCATTAACTAGTTTAATTAACGTGTTTATCATAAGTATGGCCTATTTGCGCTATTAATGAGTTTAACCTAAGCCATCAAACTATAACACAACCTTTAAACCACTTACAAACTCATATGAAAAATGACAACAAATGTGGAAAATAAAATCTATTTTAGGTATGACATATTAACTATGAATTAGAAATATAGACCATTATATTTTGATTTCAACATTAACTTCATTAATTACCATTATCATATGTAGATGAAGATGTAATTATTATTTGTGATTGTTTAAGCACAGCCTGTATGGTGTCAACGATATAGGATATCAAATTCAAAGAAAAAAAACCAAAGTTAAACCACTTCAAGCATTGTCATTAAGCACAAAAAGAGAGCATAGATTACCAAATTATGTTGAATCTATATAATTAGAGAGCTTCATTACCCCTAAATTAAAGGAGTTTAGCTTCTCATATTTGTTATCATATCAATAAATATAGATTGCAACATAGAACAAAAACAAGAAGAAAAAGAAAGCTAAATGAAATAAAAGCTAATTAAAATAAAATAAAACTATTCTACTTGCATAAATAAATGAAACTATACTGCTAGCATGAAAGGAAATAAACAAGAAAAGAAAAGAGTGATGTATTAAAGTTGCATAAAAAATAAATTACATAAAATAAGAAATGGCTAAGTAGCCATGAAAAGAAAGAGAGCACTCTTTTTTTTTGATCTTAAACTAAACTAAGATGAAGAGAGCCTAAAAGAAGAGATAAGTGTTACATGAAGATATTGGGTATTTATACATGTTTTAAAATCCTAATTTAATTTTTGATAACTACCCAAACTACCCCTCTAGGAAATGTGGAGGCCAAGCAATCATTGGCACGCGTTAATCCTCATTTAGATGTGCATGAACCTTTAAACTCTATTAGCATGTGCTTTAGCCTCTAATTTGTACATTAAGCTTGGTGGGTAGGTGGGGTCCTCCATGATTCATGACTTTGAATTGTTTCCATCTTCATTCCTTTATATCTTTTTTGTGCATATATATATCTTCATGAAACCACTTGTATTTGAGTTCAAATTCCTACAAAATAATATAGAAATTTCCAATTAATTTTTCTCAAATTAATATATGCATAAAATGACCAATTTTCCCCTGGATGAAGATGAACATGTGACGATTTGAAAATAATTTGGATTTTTGTTTAAACATGTTAAAACACCGAATATGATCATTTATTTAATTTAATTCGATAAAATATGGTAGTAAAAATATGCTCATTTACATACACATCGTTATTGAAAATGAGTACAAGAGGAAGAGGAGAGAGGGGATCTAGAACTAGCATGGCTACAAATGACAGAGCTCGTAGAAATGAGCCAATTGTAGAGCCAATAGTAAAAGCAGTGATGCAAGTTCAGCCACCTCAGAACTTTGCAATCTTGTGCAAGAATTACACTGCTTTAGGAGGTAAGCCTTTCTATGGAACTGACATTCTAGGAGTTCAGATATGGCTCCGCTCTTATAAAAGGATATTTGGGGATCTTCATTTGGGAGATGATAGAAAGATATTGTTGGCAGCACATTAGCCTCAGAAAGCAACAATGGATTTGTGGAATTCGGTCACCACCAATACACTAGAAGAAGATTTCTCTTGGGAGCCTTTTAAAGAGGTTTTTTAAGCTCAATTTATCCTAGAGGCGAGAAGGACTCGGTTGTTAAGAAGTTTCATGGATTTAAAATAGGGTGGGATAAAGTGGCGCAGTATGAGCATAGATTCAATGCATTGTCCCGTTTTGGACCGAGATTAATTGATACACCACTCAAAGAGAATGAAATATTTTTGAAAGTAAAGCGACCAGAGTTCTATCGGGAAATGACCAATCATCTCAACGACCTTTACCAATCTAATCAGTATGCCTTTAAGGTTTGAAGCTCTTGATATTGAACAAGGAGTTCAAAAAGTGGTAGTGCCAGCAATCCAAGCCCAACCTTCATCAGTGATAGCACTTGCTAGTGAGTCATTTTTCAAGCACAAAGGGAAGAAGAAATGGTAAGGAAAGAAGTCTGGATGTGGAGTTCCAACTCAGAATAAATAATTAGACTTGACCAAGATCCTTTGTTATAAGTGCAAACAAATGGGCCAATTTGCAAATCAGTGCCCGATCAGCTTATGGACTGCTCTACTACAATTGCAATAAAAATGGGTATATGAAGAATGAGTTTCCATTTCAAAAGAAGGGAGCTCAGAGGAAAGCGTTTACTATTAAGGAAATACCGTCTACTTCTACGAACCCAAAAGGAAAGTAGGTATTGCAAGGTTCATTATCCATTTTTGATATTCCTGTTAGAGTGTTATTTGATACCGGGGCATCTCATAGTTTCATCTCATATAACCTAATAAACCAGTTGAATCTTAAATATGTTATTCTCCATAATTCCCTTTGTGTGTCGAACCCAATTGGGGGTTCAATCAATCTTGATACCATAAGTTTGAATGCGCCTGTTTCTTATTGAGGTCGGCCTTTCTTTTCTGACTTGTTTGTTCTTGGGTCCATGGGTTTTGGAGTATTACTAGGAATGGACTGGTTATCTAAATTTAAAGTTATCTCGGACTATGTAAAAAGGGTGATCGTAGTAAAAGATGTAAGATGTAGGAGCATTGATATATATTATGGAGAGCCAAGGGGGTTAATGAGTAGTTTTCTGTATTCCCTTGAAACACCCAAAGAGAAGATAAGGAATATACTAATTGTTTGGGACTTCAAGGATTTTTTTTAAAGAAGTGCAACATTTGCCTCCTCATCGCGAAGTGGAATTCCATATTGATTTGATTCTAGGAACCAGACCGATTGTACAACCTCCTCAAAGGTCGGATCCAAAGGAAAGAAAAGAATTAGAGAAGCGGACGTTTTATTTATTTCAGAAAGGTTTGATTAGATACAGCACATCGAGTTGAGGATCACTATAAGTGTTTGTTACCATGGCCAATGGTTCTCTTAGATTATGTGTGGATTACCGATAATTAAATAAGAGGATTATCAAGAATAAGCATTCTTTAAATAGGATTGATGACATGTTTGACGAGCTCCACGGAGCTCGGATATTTTCTCAGTGGGATCTTACCACTGGTTTTCATCAATTAAGGGTAGCAGAGGAAAGTGTACCCTTAAAAGCTTTTCGAACTCATGACAGTTTTTATGAGTGGTTACTCATGTTGTTCGGATTGACTAACGCACCCGCTTATTGCATGGATTTGATGAATAAAGTGTTTCGGGATTTTCTTAGCAAGTTTGTTCTCATCTTCATCGATGACATTCTCGTTTATTCTAAGTTGGAGGAAGAGCACAAGTACCATCTTCATGTTGTTCTAAGTACTTTAAGAAGTCATGTTTTAAAGGAAATTTTTTCTAAGTTCCATTTCTAGAAATCAGAATTTAGATTTCTAGGTCATGTAGTTTCGAGAGAAGGCATATCAATGGACCCAGCTAAAGTAGTTACGGTTTAAGATTGGAAAAAACCTGAAAATGCGATGGAGGTCAGGAGTTTCTTGGGATTGGCAGGTTTCTATAGAAGTTTCATTAAAGATTTCTCGAAGATTGCTTCTCATCTAACAAATTAACGAAGAAAGATGATAAGTTTAGGGAGATGCCCAAGTGCGATGAAGCGTTCAATGTGTTAAAGGAGAAATTGACAAGTGCTCCCATTTAACTACTCCAGATGGGAGCGAAGGATTAACAGTTTACGTAGATGCTTAGAGAACCAGATTGAGAGAAGTTTTGATGCAGAATGGAAAGTAATAACGTATGCGAGTCTATAATTGAAACCTTGTGAGAAGAAATATACTACACACGATTTGGAGCTATTGGCGGTTGTCTTCGTATTGAAGGTGTGGAGGCACTATCTTTTGGGTGCAAAGTTTGAATTATATACAAATCACAAGTCATTAAAGTATCTCTTTACCCGAAAGGATTCGAACTTAAGGCAGCAAAGATGGTCGGAATTTCTCGCATCTTATAACCAAGAGATTCTTTATACCCTAGGGAAAGTAAACATCGTTGTAGATGCGTTGAGTAGGAACGTGGAGACGATTGCAAATTGAAGTTAAGCCAGCACTAATGGAGAGAATTGTATATTTTCGAGAAGAAGATCCTATTCTAGCTCGGCTTAAGAAGGATGTTGAAGATGGAACTTATCTCTAGTTTTCAGGTAGACTTATGAGGCATTTTAAGGATGAATGGATAGATTTGTATGCTAGATATTAATGGAATTAGACACGACATGCTGAGAGAATGCCATCGGTCAAAGTTATCAATACACCTAGGAGTAACCAAAATTTTTTAGAATATAAAAAAGACTTTTTGGTGGAAAGGGATAAAGAGAGATATGTCGATCTTCATGAGCCGATGTGCAAATTGTCAACAGGTCAAGATTAACCAACAGAAGACTACTGGGTTACTCCAACCATTGGATTGGAAGTGGGAGCAAGTATCCACGGACTTTATTGATAGATAGCCCAGAATAAGGAAAGGTAATGAAGGCATTTGGGTTATTATAGATCGATTAACGAAGAGAGCCCGCTTTATTCTGGTGAAATCAACAAGAACTGCAACTTCTTTGGCAAGAATTTATGTGAAGGAGATCATTCAACTACATGAAATCCCAGTAAGTATAGTCAGTGATTGAGATCCCATCTTCACCAGCTATTTTTGGGGAGCACTGCAAGCTGCTTTAGGAACAGATTTGAATTTAAGCACAACCTATCATCTATAGACAGATGAATAAACTGAAAGGTGAACAAGATTTTGGAGGATCTCTTGAGAGCGTGTATTTTGGATTTTGGAGGTCCTTGAAAAGATCATCTGCATTTGGTAGAGTTCTCTTATAACAACAGTTACCAAGCTAGCATTGGTATGACACCCTATGAAGCTTTGTATGGATGACCATGTAAATCAACTTCATGTTGGGTTGAGAATGGAGACCGATTAGTTTTTGGACCAGAGATAATTTCGAGAAGCACTAGAGAAAGTGGCTATGATCAAGAAAATGGGATGAAAGAATCCCAAGATTGATACAAAAGTTAATTCGATCTATGGAGAAGGGACTAAGAGTTTACAGTCAGAGATTTGGTATTTGTGAAAGTTTCCCCAATTAAAGGAGCCACAAGATTAGAAGAGCAGGAAAGCTAGCACCCAGATTCATTGGACCATTTAGAATCCTTAAGAGAATTGGATCATTGGCCTATAGAGTAGAATTTTCTGAAAGATTATCAGAAGTTCATAATGTCTTTTATGTATTTCATCTGAGAAAGCATGTTTGTGACCCATCTTTGATTGTTGAGATGCCTGTTCAGGAAGACTTAGAGATAGAACCAAATTTGATGATAATCTGACACCCAATTTATATTGTAGATTGAGATGAAAGGATATTGAGGAATAAGGTAGTGAAGTTTGTGAAGGTTCAGTGGAGTAATGACCCCATGATTGTACTTGAGAACCGAGGATTATATTAGAGAAACTTAACCTGATGTAGTGTCAGATTAGATGTTAGTTGTTTGAATGCATTATGAATGTTCTATTAGTTGCTTTGCATTGTTATATGAATTTATTGGTATAATATATACCTCTTGGATTTTCTTTTTATGTATTAATTTTAGGGATGAAATCCTTCTAGGGGAAGAGCGACGAGATGCAAATTTATCATTTTGTATTTAATATTTAAATCATTTTTTAATATCTAAATAATTGATTTTAATAACCAAATAAACATATTTGAAATATTAATTAATGATATAAAAATCATTTTCAAATTTTTTACCAAAATAATTAGTTCAAATAAAAATAGAAAATGTGGTCTAAAAATGTTTTCCAAAATTTTGACTTTTCGGCATAAAAAAGTCGTCGGAAACATTATGCACATTTTTATAACTCATTACACATGTACAAACTTGCATATATATCATGTGATAAGCTAATCAATGTATTAAAGTTAATAATCAAGCTTAGTTTAAATATAAAAGTTGATTTGACATTAAATGCAAAAATATATTAAATAACCTTAGGAAATTAATTAAGTACCCTAACCATAACCTAAACAAGTACCTAAGACATGGTGGAGGGTGGACTTGGGTGGGGGGTGTGTGCGCATCTAGGGTAGGGGGAATGGAAGCATGGTAAGTGAAGACATTTTGCTATTTTATATTAATAAGTTATTTTAATCGCCGCTGCATTTCCTTCATATATAAATTCCACCATCTCCACACATTCTCACTTTACATCTTTATTTTCGTATTCATTTCTCTTCTCTTCATGTTCAGGAATATCCATGGCTACCGAATTCATATCTAAAGTTGGAAAAATATAGCTTCTTCATTTTAAAACTCCATATATTCATCTACAAAAACACCGCTCCACCAAAACAAAAGCCATATCCACCTCAAAGCACCTAGGACGAACCGATTTATGGCCAGGTTGAGCCTATATATGCCCTTGGCCAAGCCATGTTTCACTCTACAAGCCCACACTAGGTCCTATTTTGGAGTTATGGCAAGTTACTAAGAGTTTAGGCAAGTTCGTTAAAAGTTTAGCTTAGTTTGGAACAAGTTTGGTAAGTAAAGCTTCCACCTTCAAACAAAATGTTTTCATACTATATTTGTGTGCATGCCATAGATATGGAATTCTTGTTGTATTGGTGAATTAATGGTTTGGTTGTTGGATTGGGTTGTTGCTTGAGAGTTAGTCGCTTTGGAAAGTTAGTAAGCGGATCATTAGTCATATGAAAATGTAGTATTTAAACTAATTTCGTTGTTAGTAAATGCTTGATACATATTGTACTATTGTAAATCATCATGTTTGTATGCTTATACCTTTGTTATGTGATGTGTGGTCGTATTGCAAATATCATAAACTTGAATCTTGAACTGCCCGTATAGCGATAGCTAATATATCGGCACTTTCGGAAAATCGCCTTTTATCGAAATCATTTGGTTTCATTATCGTACTTAGAATTATTTTACAAGTTAAGAAAGCTTTTGATTAATGATGTGTTGAGTAATAATTAATTATTTTAATAATGATTATTTAATTTAATTTATAAGGATTAAGGTTAATTAATTAACTTATTAATGATTTGTTTTAAATTTAACTAATTTCTTAGTTAATGATGTTTTAAATTTAATTAATCATTTTTTAATGATATTTAAAGCTAATTAATCTTTTGATAATGATGAATTAATATTAACTAATTTACTAATTAATGATATTTTTAAAATTAATTAATCCTTTTAATTAATGACTTTAAAAGTTAATTAATCCGCTTACCTTTAATTAATCTTTCCTTAAATAAAGTTTTAAATTAACTAATCACTTTTAAATAATGATATTTAATTATTATTTAATTTATTTAACTAATTATATTATTAATTAATTGAATTAATGATGTTTAAAAGGAGATTGGCCCTTTTTAATTAAAGGTTATTGAAGTAAATTAATCAGCTTAGTTAAAGAAGTTTTAATGTTGATTAATAAATGTAATAAGAATATTTTAAGTTAATTAATGATTTTTTGAAGTTATTGAACTCTTTTAACAAAGAGTTTTAAAGCTAATATTTATAATGTGAAGCGAAGTACGAATTCTAGTTTTTTAAAGAAAGTTTGATTTGTTTATAGGAATGAATCCATAAAGCGATTCACTTATATGAAAACGGTTTATTTATCTAATTAGCACTAAATATTGAAGAAGTAGACTTATCATTATTTTAAAAGTTAAGAATAATCGTGAGATATGACTCTGAGGTAATGCTACCTTGACTTGTTCGGTATTATTATTTACCAAGAAATAGTGCAAGTTTGAATTCGATGGCTGGTGGTAAGTATACAAGACTTATTTTCCATAAACGATTATTTTGTTTCCTCAATAGTTGGTTTCTCAGCAATCGGTTACTTTAGCTTCTTTATTATCGTCATTCTAAGACGATGTGTTGCTCCGTTGGGAATTGATATTCATTATCGGAAATGGCTAAATCCAAAGCACAAAAGGAAGCCAAACTATGTAGGGATGCTTGTAAAACTTTTAATTTTTTATAATATTATTCAGGATATTTAATTAGATAAATTAAATAGATTAATGTAAAATAGAATGATAAGGAGATTGAATAAATGATAAGAAGGTTGTGTTTAATTAAATAAATGGTCTTAAGAATGGTCACTAAGCAAATTAAATTGCACAATGGCATATTCGAAAATAGCCGCACCCAATTACCATAACACTTATATTCGTTTCTTATGTCATTCATGTTCATTTTTCTCATTTTCACAAAACTTAAATACATAAGAAAGGAAGAGCTTAGAGCCTACCATTGCTAGAAGAAGAGAAAAATTCAAATCCACCTAAGAATCAAAGTGTAACAACCTGGTATTTTCAACCACTCGCATCCGCACATGTCAGACTTGAATTGCTCAAAATACCGCGTTGTAAATAAAATTTGGCAAATCTTAGAATATACAGTAAATAATAATCACAGATCACAAACACAGAGTAATAATAGTGCAGTGGAAGTAAAAGAAATAGTAGTTCATGAAGCTACTATATAAATATATCAGAGTTAAATAAGATACAATAGAAGAAATAAAGTACAATAGAAGTCTCAATATGATAACAAAGTATAAACTGAATACAACAACGGAACTGAAATAGATAAGACTAGATAAGCTGATAATCTCCAGCGATTCCAATCTCCAGAAAGTGGAACTGTAACGACCCAGAATTTTAAGTTATTAAAATTTGAATATTTAATTAATTTTAAATATTAATAAGTGAATTTATAAGTCGAATAAATTTTATTTTGAATAATTGGATTTAATTGGATAATTAAATCGATAATTTAATATGTGAAATTATGGAAATAATTGAAAATTTGGTTAAATATGATTGAAAATGATTTGTAAAATTTTATTTTATCATATTGGAGTTAGAATGATATTTTAGAACTTTCAAAATCGAATTAAAAGTTAATTTGTGAAAATTGAATATTTTAATATTTAAATCGACTGTAAAATAGCCAATTTTTGAACAGTCTCATAATTGAACGAAACTAGTTTCATTGGATCCGTAATAGTTAGTTATTACTGGATTTCAATTTTCGTGTCAATCGGAGTTATCATTTGATCGTGGCAGCTCGAAACGCATCGAATTATTTTTAATTTTAATTTGGCGAGTTAAAATAGCCATTTTCCAAAAAGTCTCGGATTCTGACGAAACCAGTTTCATCGGATCTGTAATGTGATATTATTGTAAGGTTTCAAATTTTGTGTCAATTGGATTTACCGTTTGTCCGGTACAAATTAAAACGCCTAGAAAATCGTTTAAATCGGTTTAATTTAAATTGAGCGTTTGTTGCCATAACTCGCACATATGTCCGAATCAGCTTCCGAAACCTGTTCCATTGTGTTCAGAACGCGGGGTAAACCTTAGAAACGCCAACCGGCACGCTCGATTTGGAGTTCGGAAAATCCGGGTGAATAGTAAATCGTCAAATTTTTTATATAAGCCCCCATCATCTCACATTTGCAAAGAGAAAAAGGAGCTAGGGTTTCATCATCTGCAGGCGGCCACTTTCAAAACTAATGGCCGAAAAATAACAAACTTCTCCTCCTCTTTTCTCTTCATCCATTAACAATTAGGCGAAAGTTCCAACTACAATCTTGTAGAACACACTGAGATCTACAGATCCAACGGTCACTTTTCCTTATCGTCGTCGTTTGGAGGCGTTTATGGCCTGCGTTCGTACTTAAGTCGGCACGCAATTCGAGCTCAATAAGGGGGCCGAGCTTGCTGGTTGCAGCCGAGTGTTGCCCTTATCGTGCTCGTCAAAATGCAAGTTGCTGATCGTGTTTTCGTGGAGCGATGTGGTTGCTAAATTGAACCCTAGTTATTGAGAATGGGCTTGGGTGGTGCGGCAATTACCTGTAGAGGGTTGCGTTGGGGAAGAACTTACGTGTGTGGTCTTGATGCAAAGGAGATGAATCCAGTGGCTAGGAATAGAGTAGGTTTAAAATTATATAATTTATGTTATATAAAAATCGTGTAAACTTCATAAATGCATAACTTTTTCATACGAGGTCGAAAACGCGCGAAACCAGTTGCGTTGGAATCGTATGGACGAGCACTACGCGATGGAATTGGATTGGAGTCGTTTGGAGTTAGTGAGAATTTTGGGTAAAATTAAACGTCCGTTTAATTTTATTCGAAATAAATCGCTAAAACGAAAATAAAATCAAGGTGAGAATTTCTCACTCAATCGAATCAGTTTCGATTTTATTTTAAATAGTTAGATTTAAAATATTTGAATGCATGTTTGAATGATGATTGTTATCTATTGATTGTTAAAATAGACATTATACGCTGTTAGTAAGCGGATGTTATTTATTAAAAACATATACCGCGAATATTTCATAAACAGTGAAATTGGTATTATATATAATAGCAATATATATATATTGGCATATGTATATATTGGAGTTATTGATTTCCCGCATTTGTTTAGCGGATGAGACCCTATTGCGCCGTCTATTAAGCGGATAATATTTTAAATCCCATATACCGCGATAATTTCGTACTGGAGCGAAATTGGTATTGTGCTAATGTTTGTGGATGCAGGAAAACAGGTTGGAGGGATCCAACTGGATTCCTCAACAGTATTTACTTGATTTCAGATATTTTGATATTTGATGGATTATCATATACGATATATGATGTCGTTGTAGTCATGATTGACTATTTGGTGTGTAGCATCATTGGACCAAATTTTGGGATTTTAAAATGATTTTTAAAGTGATTTTGAAAATATACTTTATTTTTGGAATTGATCCATTTTAAATAATTAAACGTTATAATTTTTAAAGTTATAAAAATTATGATTTTTGAGGAGATATAGTTAAAAGCTGATTTTTGAGAAATATGGGTTAATGGTTTTATGAAATAGTTTAAATCGGGATTTCTGAATTTATTTATAAAAAGTTTAAATATAGGATTTATAAAATTTAATTATTTTATAAATCAAGAGAATGGTGAAATTATAAAGGAGTTTAAAAACGTTTTAAAGAATAATATGAATTAATTTATATTAAGAGATTTATAAATGGATATTTATAAATTGAAATATTGATATTATAAAACGAGTTTTTATAAGTGTTAGGATGGATTGAAAATGAATTTTGTAAATGAATGGAATTTATAAAATTAAAAATGGTGAACTTATAAATGAAATTTATAAATAGTAAGATTTATAAATTTTATAAAGTTATTAAAAGAATAGTTTTGAATAAATCATTGAATCTTATAAGTTATAAGATTTATAATTATGAAGTTTAAAAGAACGATTTTGTAAATAATCGTTTTATAAGTATTTAACTTATAATATGGACTTTTGGTTCATAATTGAGATATAAAGTGAATAGGTTAATAAAGAAAATTTATAAAGAAAGAAGTTATAAAACAAATAGAAATGGAGTTTATAAACGTTGTTTTATAAATTCGAAAACGACTTATTTTAAGAAGTAAATTGTTGAAACCTATTAATGGAGTTATATTCACATTTTTGAATGTGAATAATCCTTTAAAATGAAATGTTAGAAATGATGAAATTGATTAACGTAGTATATTCACGTTTTTGAATAGTGAATAATATGTTAAAGAAATTGTTTTGAATGTGATATTTTAAATAGAATTAAAACGATCTAACGATGTTTTAAAAAAAAAGGTGTTGAGATTCGAAACCATAGATTTCAACATTTATTGTTGAAATAGATGTTTCGAGGAATAAAAGGGAATGGTGGACTATAACACTGTTGTTATAGTAAATGATTTCCGAAAGGAAATGTTTTGTATAGTATTGGGATTTATATATCTATTTTAATTTCGAATCCCTATACTAGTGATTTTGGGTTGTCGTAACGATGTTTTACGCAACATTCGTTTTGGCCCAAATAAATATGTTAAAGAGAATGATTTCCTTAAAGAATGAAATATATACTAAATTTCGATTTAAGTATATTGAATATTTTCCAAGTGTTGAAAATAAATAAAATTTGTGAATTACTTATGAATAAATAAGTATGGAAATGTTTTCCAATATAAAGTGAATATTTTGAGAATTCATCTTTTTGAAGATAAATTGAAATGAATAATTGAAATCGTATATCCGTAGATATTGTGAAATATAAATTCACTATGGAATTTATAAAAGAAAGGGGAACTTGTTTAAAAATAAATATTGATTTATTTTTGAAGTGTAAAAATTATATATCTTGTAAAGATATTTTGGAAAATAAATAATTTGGAAAATTATTTGGAAACTGGTGATGTGTGCATATCCATTGATAGTTCAATAACCGACTATCAATATTTCCCTTTGAATGGGTATTTGATGTGATTTGTTTGAATTTGAATGCCACACTTATTTTTGAATAAGCGCTCACTATTCGGGTTAACCGGGAAAGGACCATGGGGTCGTATAACCCATTCTGAATATGTGATACGTCATTATGAATTGCATTTGAAGATCAGTGTTGAAGACCAGGTATTTGCGAGAGCGATAAGATGACCTGTCGATTGACTCTGCACCGAGTTGCTCCGGTATAGAGTTCTCCATATGTGATGGTGAATCCGATCAGGATTGTGGATATCCGGATTGCAAGGACTTATTTGTAAGTGCCTTCGGTTTTGTTCGAGCCCGGAACAGACTTGTATGGATTGTATGTCTGACGTTACAAATTGAGATATAAAGCAGATTTCTTTCAAATATATCTCTGTTGGTGGCGGAGAATTTATTCTTTTAGCTTAACACCCTTCTCTGAGACGTACGAGCTCAGAGGTTATGTAGTTGAATGTTATCAGCGATATATTCCCAATTTGGTAATGTGACATGCTGAGTGTTGCTGTAAAATGATCATTGTGTTGATTATTTGTGATAGGATCATTTGTTTGATCGTCTATCCTGGTGATCATTTCTATGATCATTTGTTGACCCAAAGCATGGCTTTTGTATAAAGTATGTTTTTGTGGACGTGACTTCGTAGAGCCTCACACCCCGGAATGGTCAAACAGGAAAGATGCGGCAAGGTTATGAGGGGTAGCGCCCTTTAGGATATGTGCATTTCCTTCTGGAAAAGGGTGGTATCATGGTATGGAGCCCAGATACTTACTCATGTTGAAAACACTTTATGATTGTGTGAATTGATTGCGAGCGCTCGGTTGAAAGGTCCCAAAGGATCGGGGGATGGCATATTCGGTCAGTTGTTACTCAGTTAGGGGTAACCCGGCCTTGTGTTGGTAGAGATCCGGTTTGGTTCTCGGGGATGTCCATCCAGAGGCATTCTCATGTGGCAATGGGAAGTTCCTTGGCCTGATCATTCGTTGGAAATCCAAAGTAACAATACGTGACTTGTACGGTTTTAGTTGTAGAACCTGCCATCTAATATGGTAGCTATTAGTAGGCATAATATAATGGTACCTATGCTGGCTAAGATTTATATTCTACTTTCGAAATGAATTTTTCTCTAAACTATGCACTAGTAATAATATCAAATGTTCTTTTTTTTAATGCGTATCAAGCATCTTTGACTATCATAAGGAGAAATCTCCTCCAAGTCTGCGTTTGCATTGTGTGTGTGGCGGGAGGCCTTATGGTAGTCTCATTTTTAAAAGCATTGCGAATTGACTTTAAAAATATTCCTCTATTTTGATTTTAAAGATAAATAAATTGTTTTGAGTTCCCACACCAGTCACATGACTGACTCGGAGTTTATTGTTTTCCTTCCTAAACTCTGGGTGCCCACTAATTTCCACACGGGCAGTCAAGAGTTAAGGTTTATCAGGATATTCTGGAGTTGCTGGAGGAAAGCTGGATGGCATGGCGTATTACTAGTATATAGTATTTCTTTTTCCGCTGTTTGATGTTATTGTTGTTGTACACTCTGATGTAATGAAATGTAATGTATAAAATGTAATAACTGATATAGTTCTTTGTTTAAAGATTATTCATTTATTATTATATGTTGTTCCGCTGCGAACTGTGAGATTCTGATATTGTTGTGTTGTGTTCTGTTCCGTTCTATTTTCTCTCTTCTCTCAATTTTTCTACCTTCTCTCTCTTCTTCTACCTCTTTCTTTTTCTTTTCTTCTTTCTTAAACACCCTAACTATTCGGTTTTTCGGCAACGAAAAATCGAAAATGTTACATTTGGTATCAGAGCATATGGTTAAGCGACAACCATGGTTCTGTTGAGTATTACTCATTAGAGATAGAGTCAGTAGTACTCTAGAATGAGTTTGAGTGTAATAATAGCTATGAGAGAGTATTTGTTGGTGAATATAAAAATTGTTTTATATTGTGATGATTGGTTTATTGAGTGGCATATGAACTTTCGTCAGCGTGGTCCGCAAGACTATGCCGAAGGGGTTTCTAAACACTTGAATAGAACAATTCGACACAATATTGTTTTATATTGGGTAAATGAAATAATTTTACCTTGATTATATTTTTATATATATAAAGAAATAATTTTTCAGAATTATTAAAGTATATAAGTTGATTGTTTAGGTTGTTTGAATAATCTAAATAAAAGAATAATTGTATAAACAAAAGAATTATAAGAATTGAATTATAATTAAAGTGAATTATAATTGTGAAATAAACTTATATATATAAGAAGTGAAACTATATGAATATATTTATGAATATGAGTTGTAAATAAAAATGAATTTAAAGTTAAATGGAAGTATAACTGAAGAGATGTTTAATGAAGTTGATATTAGTATCAAAGTAAATTAATAAAGTTAAGTGATAAATGTGAACTTGAGTTATACAAATGAAATTCAACTTTTGTAATTGAATTGAATGGATGGATTGAATGTAAATCAACTGAATGTAAATTAAGTTGATATGAAATAATGGATGTAAGTGTTAATTCATTAAAATCTAATGTTATTAGAAAGTTGAATAATTGAATGAAAATCAAATTAATTAAACCAATTGATAAGCAAAGGAATTTGGTTGTAATTAATATACATTGGTTGTTATATGATTGTTAGTTGATTGTATATAATTCATTAAGTGTTAATGAAATTGAATTAATTGAATGGGAAGCTAAAGTAATTGAAATTCAATTGGAAGTTAAGTGAATCTTAAATAGAATTAAATTTGATTTGGAAGTGAACCAACTTGAATATGAATTTGTGAATATAAACTAATTGAAAATGAATGTTAGAAAGAACATCCACTGTTAATGAACCAATGTGATTTAAATTGAAAACCCTATTTCATTGAATATTAATGAGAATATGAATGAATATATGTTGGTTATGGATGATAGTTGGTTGATGTTTGCATTTGTTGTTTGTTTCATTTGCTATGTTGACATATATAGTTATTGTAACAACCCGATATTTTCGTCAATTTTCAAAATTGAAGTTTTTAAATTTTAAATTACAAATGGTTATAAAGTTTGAGGGGCTTTGATTTCTAAATAGTGGTTCATTTGATTTTGGGCCGTGAAAAATTTTTAAAAAAAAACAAAGAAAAAACCCAATCTCCCATTCTTCTTTTATTCGTTTGCGACCCGATCCCCCTTTCATTTTTCATTCGCGTGCCCTAATCGATCGAGAGAAAAATTAATGGCGGCCCCTTTTCTTCTTTTATTGTTCGTCCCTCTCCTTCATCCCTCTGCCAAAGCTAGGGCTTCAGCAATCGACTTCTTCAAATCGATCGGGTTCAACTTCGATGGTCTCCTCCTTGCTTCGGCCGCTTCTTCCTTGTCGAGTGTGTCCCCGCTTCAATCATGTGAGTAATTTACTTACTTACATCTTATTCAAACTGTTCGATTACGTTTCATTGTTTCGGCCTTGATTTGAAATTGTCAATTGAATTTGGTTACTTGGTTATCAATATTTGAACTTCTCCTGGTTTTGTTTTTTAAATTACGTTGTGCAGTAACCTGAGCATTTAGCTTGTTGTAGTGGTTATTTTCACTTTGGCACTACACATCTTTGCATATCATTACATTGTCACTTGTAATGTTCATTTGAAACTGTAGCTTTTATACTCGAGTCATGGTTCATATATTCATTGAGACGCCTACTGCTCGACTTTATGGTTGTGTTCATTTTCATTTGAACTATTCTCTGAAACTCGTAGTTGTGTCTGTTTCATTCACTGGTCCTTGTACCAATGCTCGGCCATTTGGGTGGTAGCTGCTGTTATTGGTTTCACTTGATTTTGTAATTGGTATATTCATGGGTTCATGCCTGAGTACTGTTCGAACTGTTGTTGCACACTGTTTTTATACGTGTGTACTTCATATCCCCCTGTGAATTGGGTGCTTCCTTGACCTGTGCATGACTTGATGTCTGTACACATTTGCCTTGGCTCTGGCCATCCTTGTTCAATTTCCTCCTTGACCCTTTTATGTTTGAGCATATTGCATATGTGAAACATATCTAGCTTGGTTGTCTCAACCATATTTGTTTTGTTCTACCTGAACTTGCCTTAGAGACGATCTGCAGTTGTTTTTAAGATGTAATATCTTCTTATTACATTATACGGTTTTCACTTTTGAACTACATGTGTAGTTGATATTGGTGCCATGTATCTACTGCCTTCATGTTCGTGTGCAGTGGTACCATTTCCTGTTCTCATGCATGTGTGCGGTGCTGTGCATACGTACAGTTATAACCTTGTTGTATTCACCTTTGTGCTTATACATGCTATGGTGCCACTTTTGTTTTGCATATTTTGTATGCTGATACTTGGTCATTTTGTTGTTTCATTACAACTTTTGTCGGCATATTCAATATGCAGACACTTGAGCATTTTTGTTGTTCACTGCCACTTTTGTTTTTGCATATTTAATATGCAGACATTTGAGCTTGTTTTGTAGTGATGCACTTGGTTGCATCTGATTCATTTTTGAGGCAGTTTGCATGTATGGGCTGCTACGTTGTATATATGAATTGCTTAATGCATTTTTGTGACCTTCATTATACGCTACAGTTTGTACATGCATTTGCATCACTGTTGTGTCTTTGGTTTTTGGGGTTGCTGTGTTATCATCATATTGAACTGGTTTTCTTGTTGTTGCATGCTTGTATCACAGCATACTGCATGTTTTACCTTTGAAGCTTGGCATTTGAATAAAGTTTTTTTCTTTCTTTTAAATTTGCAGTAGTTTGCTAATTATTTCTTTCGAAAATGTTTGCTAGTTATCACCATGTATATACATACATATATGTATATATATGTGTGTGTGAATGGCATAACTACAGCTCCAATGTGTTCATTGCTGTGTTGTTTTCTTGCCTTCATTTTGTTTGCATATTTAATATGCAGTAACCTGTATTCTTGACTTTGAGTATTTATGTGTACGAGCACTTGTATCTGGCACATGTGTTATGTGCATTTCAGTTGTACTTCTTTTATTGCCTGGTTTGGATTTGTGTTCTGGATCTTGTTTAAGCACTGTTCACTTTGTGTTAGCATTACACTTGTGTTGAACTCGGTTTTCGAGTTTGACCTTGTGCTCGTGTGTGAATTTTTATTGTGTACAACAGCACTATAGTGGCAAGGCAGTGCACGCAAGCGTGAACTGCAGCCACACAGTACGGCGCGTATGATATTCTATTTGTTTTGACTTATGGATCCTTTTGCGTATTCCTTATGCAGTAGTGGCGAGGCAGTGCACGCGTGCGTGTACTGCAGCCCTACTTGAATTAATATTTTAATTGATATTTCAATGGTTTGAACTGTTTGTTCATTTCTATTCAATATTCTGAATTGCATTCTGATTTGGTTTAATTACTGTCGTCTATTCAGTAATTAATTATTATTGCTTCTGTGCACTAATAACTGAGTTTGAATTAGACTGACCTGAGTATTATTTTCTTTTGAATCTAATACTCGGGTCAGACCGAGTATTTCAGGTTGTAGATATTCAGCTTTGGGTTGCTGCTAGAGCTATGAAGTTCTTTCATATCTTTTGGAGTAGTCGTCGTCATTTGTAGTAGCCTGTATTATTGTATAGGAAGATATGTATTCATGTATATTATGTACGTTATTGTACTTGTATATGTAACTTCCTGAATCGACTGTTGTTGTTGTATCACATGTACCGTGTCAAATGTATTGTAACTGACATCAGTTATTATATATATGAGATTTTCTGTTTTATCTGTGTTCCGCATTTATATTTATCTGTGTTATTAGTTTATATTTTGTCCTAGACTATTATAGCCACTGTGTAGTAGCTTTGAGTTTGCATCGGCGTGTTGGATTCTCTCCTGAATTTAAAAGCATGTTTTTACTATCTGACATATCGGTGCTCGCACAAAACAATTACACGGATGGTCGCTCCTCAACAGCCTTATTCTCCGTGCTAGTTGACAGCACTACACCGTAGTGTTCTTGGCTAGCGTGGGTATAGAGGTGGGGCGTCACAGCTTGGTATCAGAGCCTGGGGTTTAGAACAAATATAAAACGTAACTTAGATAGTACATGTGTTACAACTATTTGTCGACGTTTTATCTCTCATATTTGCATATGATTGTTTTTGAATTGTTAGTTATGAATTCCTAAAGCTTATTCATATGCATTTGATTTTGAATTCTTGTGTTTTCGGCTTTGATTTGATTTAGCCGATGATTGATTTTGTTCGAATCTCAGCGATTCCGAACTTGATATTTTATGTTTTCCTCTGCTTGATTTTCATTCGACTTCGGTCACTTTGTTTTTGAGAAATTTCTAATTTTCTTGATTTCCAAGACTCTGACTTTGTTTGCCGTTGAATTCTTTGTTGATAATGTTGAATCGTTTTGTACTCTATTATGACCATTACTTGTTGACTTCGGCATTGACTTGATTTTCATTTTCGTTGAAGTCATTTATGCATTTATGCTCGTTCTGCTTTGTTTTTCCAAATTTAATCGATTCTTGTTAATTCCCCGATTTATTGCTATCATTTATTAGCAACTTTGATAACGTTTTCTTCGGGATTTTCGTGAACATACTTTTGGATGGATATAGTATCGATTTCTTTGGATTCTATTCACGTCTTCGTATGTGAATTCTTGTGATTGATTGTTTCTACAATCATTTTTGTGATTTGTCACTTTAAAAAAATATATAAACGTTTTAATACTAGTAGTAAATATCAAAACTCTTTTATCAAAATGTTTTCAACTCTATTTTCAATATCAAAATCTTTTCCTAAACCGTTTTCCGATCTATTAGTATATACAAACCTTTATTTCACTCGTATGAGAAATCTAATTAAACGGCTTAGCAAAACAAGTGGTATGAAACGCTAGCGTTTGCTTCGTCGGTTAATTTTTGGACTTGTTCGATTGAACCACTTGTGACATTTTTCTAGTGGAGATCTACAATTTGTTCGTAAATATTTAAGTTAAGCTAGTGGTTATGGGACATGAAGCTAAACTTTTATATTCACTAGCTTAGTGTAATTGACACTTCTCGTTGATCTTGATGATCGCTTCATGAATTAGACTAGCAATTGCGCGATGTCTCTTTCATTGCAAGGTTAGACTAGACACCACTTGTGTGATTCCACTCACGCATACCTTTTTGCTTTTTGGTTAGTCTTGACCTCAATCTGTGTGATTCCATTCACACATCCTTAGTGTAATTGACACTCCTCGTTGATCATGATGATCGCTCTGATGGTCAGACTAGACACCATTTGTGTGATTCCATTCACACATACCTTTCTGCTTTTTGGTTAGTCTTGACCTCAATCTGTGTGATTCCATTCACACATGTGGGGTAGCTCCCCTTGGTCTTCGGACCGTCATGTGATAGGCCTCTTTCCCTTTTTCTGTGATTTCTAGATTCCTTATGTTGATTTCTGGAAATTTTATGCTTCACCTATTTTTGTGTACTGGTGAATTCATATGTTATTGATTTGTCATGAGTACAAATTTGAGGTATGATACCTCTTTGGATCTTTGAGAAGATCTTGTGATATTGATTATCTCTTATCGGTTGATCTCCTGTTGATCATTATTTGCATACTTATAGTCGTATGTCAGTATGAATATTCCATATTTATGCTATACCTCTCATCGGTTGATCTCCTGTTGATCATTATTTACATACTTATAGTAGTATGTTATTATGGATATTTTATGTTTTGCGTTGCACGTGTGGGTGATTTTCATGCTCACGTGTAGGTGAGATTCCATGCTCCCGTTCTCGCTTTGTGTTGCACGTGTTGGTGATTTTTCATGCTCACGTGTAGGTGAGTTTTCATACTCGCGTTCGAGTTTTCATACTCCGGTTCGAGTTTTCATACTCTCATCTTGTGATTTCTGGATTTCTTGTGTAGATTCCTAGAATTTGTGCTTCACCAATTTTCGTGATCTCTATTGATAAGTTTTATCAATTTTTGTGCATTGGTGAATTCGTGTGATATTGACTTGTTATGAATACGAGTTTAGGGTATGATACCCCTTTCTATCTTTGAGAAGATTCTTGTGACACTTTTGATGAATGAAAATCCACTTATCGAAGTTGCTACTGATGTCGCTATTTTAATCACGTGTTTTAAAAATGGTTTCAAAATATAAATCCAAATTGTTTTCAAAAATTTTACGATTTGCGCTTTCAAAAGAATGAGGAAGCGAATTAAACGTTTCAGTAAAATCGAGAACTATGACCCCTTTCTTTTGCTGGTTCGCTTAATTCCGGACTTGTTCGTTTGAGAATGTAAATTGTAATTTATAAATAAAATGGTTTTCAAAATTTTTACAGTTTACGCTTTCAAAAGAATGAGGAAGCGATTTAAACGTTTCAGAAAAATCGAGGACTATGACCCCTTTCTTTTACTTATTCGCTTAATTCCGGACTTGTCCGTTTGAGAACGTAAAATGTTATTTATTTAAAATACACAATTTTGCACTTTCAAGGAAACGATGAAGTGAATTAAACGATTTAGTAAAACTCGTGGTTATGGGTCATGTGCGTTTGCTATTTCGGTTAGTTTCGGACTCGTTAATTGAAAATTTTGTGATTTGAAATTTGATTACTGTTATGGTAATTTCTGATTATCGTTTTGATAATCGGATGTTTGTGATTTCTGATTTATCGTTTTTGATAATCAGATATTTATTGTTTCTAATTATCGTTTGTGATAATTAGATATTTGTGGTTTAATTATCGTTTGTGATAATTAAACATTTGCAATTTGAGATTTAATTATCAATTGTGATAATTAAATATTTATGATTTGAAATTTGATTACCGTCGTGGTAATTTCTGATTATCGTTTTGATAATCGGATGTTTGTGATTTCTGATTTATCGTTTTTGATAATCAGATATTTATTGTTTCTAATTATCGTTTGTGATAATTAGATATTTGTGGTTTAATTATCGTTTGTGATAATTAAACATTTGCAATTTGAGATTTAATTATCAATTGTGATAATTAAATATTTATGATTTGAAATTTGATTACCGTTGTGGTAATTTCTGATTATCGTTTTGATAATCGGATGTTTGTGATTTCTGATTTATCGTTTTTGATAATCAGATATTTATTGTTCCTGATTATCGCTTGTGATAATTAGATATTTGAGATTTAATTATCGTTTGTGATAATTAAATATTTGTGATTCAAGATTTGATTATCATTTTGATGATTGAAAATTTGCTGATTTGGAATTTGATTACCGTTGAGGTAATTCCTGATTATCGTTTTTGATAGTTAGATATTTGTGTTTTCTAATTATCTTTGTTGATAATTAGATTTGCTGATTTTGCTGTTTTAAGATTTCTTTATTCTGATTGTCTATTTGATAATCAAACTTTGTTGAGAATTTGGGAATTTCTTTTATGAAATTAAAAGCTTACCTTCTCATGCTCTTATGGTTGTTACCTTTTGTCCATTTATTCCTTAGGATTGCGTGGACGCAATTTCTTTACGGAGGGGAGTCTGTAACAACCCGATATTTTCGTCAATTTTCAAAATTGAAGTTTTTAAATTTTAAATTACAAATGGTTATAAAGTTTGAGGGGCTTTGATTTCTAAATAGTGGTTCATTTGATTTTGGGCCGTGAAAAATTTTAAAAAAAAAAGAAAAAGAAAAAACCCAATCTCCCATTCTTCTTTTATTCGTTTGGGACCCGATCCCCCTTTCATTTTTCATTCGCGTGCCCTAATCGATCGAGAGAAAAATTAATGGCGGCCCCTTTTCTTCTTTTATTGTTCGTCCCTCCCCTTCGTTCCTCTGCCAAAGCTAGGGCTTCAGCAATCGACTTCTTCAAATCGATCGGGTTCAACTTCGATGGTCTCCTCCTTGCTTCGGCCGCTTCTTCCTTGTCGAGTGCATCCCCGCTTCAATCATGTGAGTAATTTACTTACTCACATCTTATTCAAACTGTTCGATTACGTTTCATTGTTTCGGCCTTGATTTGAAATTGTTAATTGAATTTGGTTACTTGGTTATCAAGATTTGAACTTCTCCTGGTTTTGTTTTTTAAATTACGTTGTGCAGTAACCTGAGCATTTAGCTTGTTGTAGTGGTTATTTTCACTTTGGCACTACACATCTTTGCATATCATTACATTGTCACTTGTAATGTTCATTTGAAACTGTAGCTTTTATACTCGAGTCATGGTTCATATATTCATTGAGACGCCTACTGCTCGACTTTATGGTTGTGTTCATTTTCATTTGAACTATTCTCTGAAACTCGTAGTTGTGTCTGTTTCATTCACTGGTCCTTGTACCAATGCTCGGCCATTTGGGTGGTAGCTGTTGTTATTGGTTTCACTTGATTTTGTAATTGGTATATTCATGGGTTCATGCCTGAGTACTGTTCGAACTGTTGTTGCACACTGTTTTTATACGTGTGTACTTCATATCGCCCTGTGAATTGGGTGCTTCCCTGACCTGTGCATGACTTGATGTCTGTACACATTTGCCTTGGCTCTGGCCATCCTTGTTCAATTTCCTCCTTGACCCTTTTATGTTTGAGCATATTGCATATGTGAAACATATCTATCTTGGTTGTCTCAACCATATTTGTTTTGTTCTACCTGAACTTGCCTTAGAGACGATCTGCAGTTGTTTTTAAGATGTAATATCTTCTTATTACATTATACGGTTTTCACTTTTGAACTACATGTGTAGTTGATATTGGTGCCATGTATCTACTGCCTTCATGTTCGTGTGCAGTGGTACCACTTCCTGTTCTCATGCATGTGTGCGGTGTTGTGCATACGTACAGTTATAACCTTGTTGTATTCACCTTTGTGCTTATACATGCTATGGTGCCACTTTTGTTTTGCATATTTTGTATGCTGATACTTGGTCATTTTGTTGTTTCATTACAACTTTTGTCGGCATATTCAATATGCAGACACTTGAGCATTTTTGTTGTTCACTGCCACTTTTGTTTTTGCATATTTAATATGCAGACATTTGAGCTTGTTTTGTAGTGATGCACTTGGTTGCATCTGATTCATTTTTGAGGCAGTTTGCATGTATGGGCTGCTACGTTGTATATATGAATTTCTTAATGCATTTTTGTGACCTTCATGTATACGCTACAGTTTGTACATGCATTTGCATCACTGTTGTGTCTTTGGTTTTTGGGGTTGCTGTGTTATCATCATATTGAACTGGTTTTCTTGTTGTTGCATGCTTGTATCACAGCATACTGCATGTTTTACCTTTGAAGCTTGGCATTTGAATAAAGTTTTTTTCTTTCTTTTAAATTTGCAGTAGTTTGCTAATTATTTCTTTCGAAAATGTTTGCTGGTTATCACCATGTATATACATACATATATGTATATATATGTGTGTGTGAATGGCATAACTACAGCTCCAATGTGTTCATTGCTGTGTTGTTTTCTTGCCTTCATTTTGTTTGCATATTTAATATGCAGTAACCTGTATTCTTGACTTTGAGTATTTATGTGTACGAGCACTTGTATCTGGCACATGTGTTATGTGCATTTCAGTTGTACTTCTTTTATTGCCTGGTTTGGATTTGTGTTCTGGATCTTGTTTAAGCACTGTTCACTTTGTGTTAGCATTACACTTGTGTTGAACTCGGTTTTCGAATTTGACCTTGTGCTCGTGTGTGAATTTTTATTGTGTACAACAGCACTATAGTGGCAAGGCAGTGCACGCAAGCGTGAACTGCAGCCACACAGTACGGCACGTATGATATTCTATTTGTTTTGACTTATGGATCCTTTTGCGTATTCCTTATGCAGTAGTGGCGAGGCAGTGCACGCGTGCGTGTACTGCAGCCCTACTTGAATTAATATTTTAATTGATATTTCAATGGTTTGAACTGTTTGTTCATTTCTATTCAATATTCTGAATTGCATTCTGATTTGGTTTAATTACTGTCGTCTATTCAGTAATTAATTATTATTGCTTCTGTGCACTAATAACTGAGTTTGAATTAGACTGACCCGAGTATTATTTTCTTTTGAATCTAATACTCGGGTCAGACCGAGTATTTCAGGTTGTAGATATTCAGCTTTGGGTTGCTGCTAGAGCTATGAAGTTCTTTCATATCTTTTGGAGTAGTCGTCGTCATTTGTAGTAGCCTGTATTATTGTATAGGAAGATATGTATTCATGTATATTATGTACGTTAATGTACTTGTATATGTAACTTCCTGAATCGACTGTTGTTGTTGTATCACATGTACCGTGTCAAATGTATTGTAACTGACATCAGTTATTATATATATGAGATTTTCTATTTTATCTGTGTTCCGCATTTATATTTATCTGTGTTATTAGTTTATATTTTGTCCTAGACTATTATAGCCACTGTGTAGTAGCTTTGAGTTTGCATCGGCGTGTTGGATTCTCTCCTGAATTTAAAAGCATGTTTTTACTATCTGACATATCGGTGCTCGCACAAAGCAATTACACGGATGGTCGCTCCTCAACAGCCTTATTCTCCGTGCTAGTTGACAGCACTACACCGTAGTGTTCTTGGCTAGCGTGGGTATAGAGGTGGGGCGTCACAGTTATTATGTTGCTATATGATGTATATTGATACTATTGTCTATATGCATGATTCTCATGTTGTTTGTTGAGTGATTAGTAGGTGCAGATTGCGTTTGCTTCGCATTTGGAGCTCGCTTTCGCGCTATATTAGCCGTATATGCTTGCTAATAAAATATAAGGTACATATCTCGGATTACATATCGTACTTTTACACTTTTTCCCTACGGGATGCCTCATCACTTGATGAGATGTATATTTGTGATATATATACTGTCATTTTTTTTTCGGATCGAGCCGCGCAAAGGAGACTATGGCGAATTTTTTCGGAAATTTAAGGCGTTAGAAAAAAAAATTGAGAAAATTAGAAAATTTTGAAAACTTTAACTTTGATTTTGGAATTGAAAGTTAAACAATAGTAGTTGTTTTTGAAAAGATAACTAAGTATGATTTGAAAACTTAGTAAAGATTTGTAAGAAGTTTGACTATGAATTTTGGAAAGTTAATCGATTTTGTAACTTTTCTTATTTGTTAATTTCGAGGATGAAATTCTTTTAAGGGGGGAAGATTGTAACGACCCAGAATTTTAAGTTATTAAAATTTGAATATTTAATTAATTTTAAATATTAATAAGTGAATTTATAAGTCGAATAAATTTTATTTTGAATAATTGGATTTAATTGGATAATTAAATCGATAATTTAATATGTGAAATCATGGAAATAATTGAAAATTTGGTTAAATATGATTGAAAATGATTTGTAAAATTTTATTTTATCATATTGGAGTTAGAATGATATTTTAGAACTTTTAAAATCGAACTAAAAGTTAATTTGTGAAAATTGAATATTTTAATATTTAAATCGATTGTAAAATAGCCAATTTTTGAACAGTCTCAGAATTGAACGAAACTAGTTTCATTGGATCCGTAATAGTTAGTTATTATTGGATTTCAATTTTCGTGTCAATCGGAGTTATCGTTTGATCGTGGCAGCTCGAAACGCATCGAATTATTTTTAATTTTAATTTGGCGAGTTAAAATAGCCATTTTTCAAAAAATCTCGAATTTCGACGAGATTAGTTTCATCGGATCCGTAATATGATATTATTGTAAGGTTTCAAATTTCGTGTCAATTGGATTTACCGTTTGTCCGGTACAAATTAAAACGCCTAGAAAATCGTTTAAATCGGTTTAATTTAAATTGAGCGTTTGTTGCCATAACTCGCACATATGTCCGAATTAGCTTCCGAAACCTGTTCCATTGTATTCGGAACGCGGGGTAAACCTTAGAAACGCCAACCGGCACGCTCGATTTGGAGTTCGGAAAATCCGGGTGAATAGTAAATCGTCAAATTTTTTATATAAGCCCCCATCATCTCACATTTGCAAAGAGAAAAAGGAGCTAGGGTTTCATCATCTGCAGGCCGCCACTTTCAAAACTAATGGCCGAAAAATAACAATCTTCTCCTCCTCTTTTCTCTTCATCCATTAACAATTAGGCGAAAGTTCCAACTACAATCTTGTAGAACACATTGAGATCTACAGATCCAACGGTCACTTTTCCTTATCGTCGTCGTTTGGAGGCGTTTATGGCCTGCGTTCGTACTTAAGTCGGCACGCAATTTGAGGTCAATAAGGGGGCCGAGCTTGCTATGGTTGCAGCCGAGTGTTTCCCTTATCGTGCTCTTAAAAATGCAAGTTGCTGATCGTGTTTTCGTGGAGCGATGTGGTTGCTAAATTGAACCCTAGTTATTGAGAATGGGCTTGGGTGGTGCGGCAATTACCTGTAGAGGGTTGCGTTGGGGAAGAACTTACGTGTGTGGTCTTGATGCAAAGGAGATGAATCCAGTGGCTAGGAATAGAGTAGCTTTAAAATTATATAATTTATGTTATATAAAAATCGTGTAAACTTCATAAATGCATAACTTTTTCATACGAGGTCGAAAACGCGCGAAACCAGTTGCGTTGGAATCGTATAGACGAGCACTACGCGATGGAATTGGATTGGAGTCGTTTGGAGTTAGTGAGAATTTTGGGTAAAATTAAACGTCCGTTTAATTTTATTCGAAATAAATCGCTAAAACGAAAATAAAATCAAGGTGAGAACTTCTCATTCAATCGAATCAGTTTCGATTTTATTTTAAATAGTTAGATTTAAAATATTTGAATGCATGTTTGAATGATGATTGTTATCTATTGATAGTCAAAATAGACATTATACGCCGTTAGTAAGCGGATGTTATTTATTAAAAACATATACCGCGAATATTTCATAAACAGTGAAATTGGTGTTATAAATAATAGCAATATATAGATATTGGCATATGTATATATTGGAGTTATTGATTTCCCGCATTTGTTTAGCGGATGAGACCCTATTGCGCCGTCTATTAAGCGGATAATATTTTAAATCCCATATACCGCAATAGTTTCGTACTGGAGCGAAATTGGTATTGTGCTAATGTTTGTGGATGGAGGAAAACAGGTTGGAGGAATCCAACTGGATTCCTCAACAGTTTTTATTTGATTTCAGATATTTTGATATTTGATGGATTATCATATACGATATATGATGTCGTTGTAGTCGTGATTGACTATTTGGTGTGTAGCATCATTGGACCAAATTTTGGGATTTTAAAATGATTTTTAAAGTGATTTTGAAAATATACTTTATTTTTGGAATTGATCCATTTTAAATAATTAAACGTTATAATTTTTAAAGTTATAAAAATTATGATTTTTGAGGAGATATAGTTAAAAGCTGATTTTTGAGAAATATGGGTTAATGGTTTTATGAAATAGTTTAAATCGGGATTTCTGAATTTATTTATAAAAAGTTTAAATATAGGATTTATAAAATTTAATTATTTTATAAATCAAGAGAATGGTGAAATTATAAAGGAGTTTAAAAACGTTTTAAAGAATAATATGAATTAATTTATATTAAGAGATTTATAAATGGATATTTATAAATTGAAATATTGATATTATAAAACGAGTTTTTATAAGTGTTAGGATGGATTGAAAATGAATTTTGTAAATGAATGGAATTTATAAAATTAAAAATGGTGAAGTTATAAATGAAATTTATAAATAGTAAGATTTATAAATTTTATAAAGTTATTAAAAGAATAGTTTTGAATAAATCATTGAATCTTATAAGTTATAAGATTTATAATTATGAAGTTTAAAAGAACGATTTTGTAAATAATCGTTTTATAAGTATTTAACTTATAATATGGACTTTTGGTTCATAATTGAGATATAAAGTGAATAGGTTAATAAAGAAAATTTATAAAGAAAGAAGTTATAAAACAAATAGAAATGGAGTTTATAAACGTTGTTTTATAAATTCGAAAACGACTTATTTTAAGAAGTAAATTGTTGAAACCTATTAATGGAGTTATACTCACATTTTTGACTGTGAATAATCCTTTAAAATGAAATGTATAGAAATGATGAAATTGATTAACGTAGTATATTCACGTTTTTGAATAGTGAATAATATGTTAAAGAAATTGTTTTGAATGTGATATTTTAAATAGAATTAAAACGATCTAACGATGTTTTAAAAAAAAAGTGTTGAGATTCGAAACCATAGATTTCAACATTTATTGTTGAAATAGATGTTTCGAGGAATAAAAGGGAATGGTGGACTAAACACTGTTGTTATAGTAAATGATTTCCGAAAGGAAATGTTTTGTATAGTATTGGGATTTATATATCTATTTTAATTTCGAATCCCTATACTAGTGATTTTGGGTTGTCATAAAGATGTTTTACGCACATTCGTTTTGGCCCAAATAAATATGTTAAAGAGAATGATTTCCTTAAAGAATGAAATATATACTAAATTTCGATTTAAGTATATTGAATATTTTCCAAGTGTTGAAAATAAATAAAATTTGTGAATTACTTATGAATAAATAAGTATGGAAATGTTTTCCAATATAAAGTGAATATTTTGAGAATTCATCTTTTTGAAGATAAATTGAAATGAATAATTGAAATCGTATATCCGTAGATATTGTGAAATATAAATTCACTATGGAATTTATAAAAGAAAGGGGAACTTGTTTAAAAATAAATATTGATTTATTTTTGAAGTGTAAAAATTATATATCTTGTAAAGATATTTTGGAAAATAAATAATTTGGAAAATTATTTGGAAACTGGTGATGTGTGCATATCCATTGATAGTTCAATAACCGACTATCAATATTTCCCTTTGAATGGGTATTTGATGTGATTTGTTTGAATTTGAATGCCACACTTATTTTTGAATAAGCGCTCACTATTCGGGTTAACCGGAAAAGGACCATGGGGTCGTATAACCCATTCCGAATATGTGATACGTCGTTATGAATTGCATTTGAAGATCGATGTTGAAGACCGGGTATTTGCGAGAGCGATAGGATGACCTGTCGATTGACTCTGCACCGAGTTGCTCCGGTATAGAGTTCTCCATATGTGATGGTGAATCCGATCAGGATTGTGGATATCCGGATTGCAAGGACTTATTTGTAAGTGCCTTCGGTTTTGTTCGAGCCCGGAACAGACTTGTATGGATTGTATGTCTGACGTTACAAATTGAGATATAAAGCAGATTTCTTTCAAATATATCTCTGTTGGTGGCGGAGAATTTATTCTTTTAGCTTAACACCCTTCTCTGAGACGTACGAGCTCAGAGGTTATGTAGTTGAATGTTATCAGCGATATATTCCCAATTTGGTAATGTGACATGCTGAGTGTTGCTGTGAAATGATCATTGTGTTGATTATTTGTGATAGGATCATTTATTTGATCGTCTATCCTGGTGATCATTTCTATGATCATTTGTTGACCCAAAGCATGGCTTTTGTATAAAGTATGTTTTTGTGGACGTGACTTCGTCGAGCCTCACACCCCGGAATGGTCAAAACAGGAAAGATGCGGCAAGGTTATGAGGGGTAGCGCCCTTTAGGATATGTGCATTTCCTTCTGGAAAAGGGTGGTATCATGGTATGGAGCCCAGATACTTACTCATGTTGAAAACACTTTATGATTGTGTGAATTGATTGCGAGCGCTCGGTTGAAAGGTCCCAAAGGACCGGGGGATGGCATATTCGGTCAGTTGTTACTCAGTTAGGGGTAACCCGGCCTTGTGTTGGTAGAGATCCGGTTTGGTTCTCGGGGATGTCCATCCAGAGGCATTCTCATGTGGCAATGGGAAGTTCCTTGGCCTGATCATTCGTTGGAAATCCAAAGAAACAATACGTGACTTGTACGGTTTTAGTTGTAGAACCTGCCATCTAATATGGTAGCTATTAGTAGGCATAATATAATGGTACCTATGCTGGCTAAGATTTATATTCTACTTTCGAAATGAATTTTTCTCTACACTATGCACTAGTAATAATGTCAAATGTTCTTTTTTTTAATGCGTATCAAGCATCTTTGACTATCATAAGGAGAAATCTCCTCCAAGTCTGCGTTTGCATTGTGTGTGTGGCGGGAGGCCTTATGGTAGTCTCATTTTTAAAAGCATTGCGAATTGACTTTAAAAATATTCCTCTATTTTGATTTTAAAGATAAATAAACTGTTTTGAGTTCCCACACCAGTCACATGACTGACTCGGAGTTTATTGTTTTCCTTCCTAAACTCTGGGTGCCCACCAATTTCCACACGGACAGTCAAGAGTTAAGGTTTATCAGGATATTCTGGATATTCTGGAGTTGCTGGAGGCAAGCTGGATGGCATGGCGTATTACTAGTATATAGTATTTCTTTTTCCGCTGTTTGATGTTGTTGTTGTTGTACACTCTGATGTAATGAAATGTAATGTATAAAATGTAATAACTGATATAGTTCTTTGTTTAAAGATTATTCATTTATTATTATATGTTGTTCCGCTGCGAATTGTGAGATTCTGATATTGTTGTGTTGTGTTCTGTTCTGTTCCGTTCTATTTTCTCTCTTCTCTCTATTTTTCTACCTTCTCTCTCTTCTTCTACCTCTTTCTTTTTCTTTTCTTCTTTCTTAAACACCCTAACTATTCGGTTTTTCGGCAACGAAAAATCAAAAATGTTACAGGAACCCAATCTATGAATAACTCAGGCTGACCCGAGCGTAAATAAGAATACAAACACTCGAGTCAGGACATACATAGTTATACAATGTAAACCAACTCAAGTGAACTGTAGTAAAGGTACAAGTAACTTAAAGGATGCTTGGGATCGCCCATCCTCTAAGGATCCGTTAAACTATTTACTATGTAGTATATTGCGCTATTATAATAATGCCTAATAGTAAAATAAACTTACTTTTAAATAGCGTTAAGGAGTGACCCAATATTCCCCTTAACACAAATAATGCCAATAGTCTATACAGTACCTGCATATCTCCTGATCGTGAGACTACGAGAAGACACTGCATAGGTACGACACAAATAGAAACTCGTAGTAAAGGCTCGATATGGTAGGTGACACGGCACACAAGGCAATGCCAGGGTAGATATACCAATTACGACACTCGGGCTGGTGGTAATGCAGCAGCCACATAGGCCAACCGCGGAACACATTCCCACAAAATCGGAGGGGCGCCCAAACAATCACAAGTAATAGTATGGTATCGAAGAAAGGCGTCCGCTACGAGGTACGACCTCAACTGGCCCGAGACCGATCCTGTTTCTGCCACCTTATGCCAACTCACGGGAGTTGGGTCCACGTAATATACCTCAAGAACGTCGCCACCATCCTACTTCATTCTGGAATCTCCACCGCGTACACGGTTAGTTAAAGTGGTTTTCAGTATCGACAGAGAGTATGCCCATATCCGATCTCGGTTTCTTTGCCAACCAATCGTTATTATAACACGCGGTTATAACTTAAAAATAATATTTTATACTTCAAAACAAAATATCATTTCAATCCAAATCTTTATCAAAATAAAGATTAAATCATTTCCAAACCATGTCTATATATCAACATACCATATATTTCAAATTCAGTTATTTATCAAAATAAACATCAAGTCATTTCAAATCATTTTAATATCAAAATATCATATCTTTCAAACTTCATTTTTAAATTATGTTAATATCAAAATATCATATCTTCCAAAACTTCATTTCAAAACATTTAATATATATAAAATATAGTATCTTTCAAAAACTTCATTTCAAAACATTTAATATATTAAATATCATATCTTTCAAAACTTTATTTCAAAACATTTAATATATATCAAAATATCATATCTTTCCAAACTTCATTTCAAAACATTTTATATATCAAAATATCATATCTTTCAAAACTTCATTTCAAAACATTTAATATATATCAAAATATCATATCTTTCAAAACTTCATTTTCAGATCATTTTAATATCAAAATATCATATCTTTCATAACTTCATTTTAATAAGTTCAAATCCAAATATTCAACTTTAAACGCCCTTTAAATTCAGAGATATCATTCATTTATTATCATTCCAAATCACCGTTTAAATAGCTTATATTTAATCAAATAATTCATTTAAACCATTTAAAAGTGAAGTTTACATATTTTCAGATCAATTATTCAATTTCCAAAGTTTTAAACCATTCTGAGTTCATTTACTAAGTTAAAACCATAAACATTGAAAATTTCAACCTTTTTCAGCATTCAGAAAAAGCTTTGTAAGTTATACGTGAAAACATTTCAATTTAAACCATTTAAACATTATAAAAAATCATATTTTAACATTCAAAGATGTTCATTAAATACTCTTTTAATTTATGATTTTTATAAAGCAAACCTTTACAGAAAATCCAAATTTTTTAATAATTTCACTTAAAAAAATTCAATTGTACAATTTTCATATTTTTACATTTGACACATTATTAACACTTACATTTTCAAATCTCCATTTCACAAACTAAACTAAATTTACAATTTATTTAATTAACTTAAACCTTTAAACAAAATCAAATTCCACATTTCCAAATCAAGTTGTATTTTAAAATTTCACTTTTAAGCATTCATTTACTTAACCACTTTAATTCATAGAAAATTCAATAATATTTTATTCAATCATTTAAATTCAAATTCAAATCAAATTATCATATTTACCATTTTCCAAATAAGAATAAATTTCCATTTTATTTATATAACTTAAATATCATTTTTAACCAAAATTCTAAATTTCCAAACTTAAGTTATATTTTAATAATCCAATTTAACCATTCATTAAGTACATTCTTAACTCATTGAAAAATCATAGTTTCTTTATTTTAAAACATTTAAAACTATATTTAAATCAAATTTCATAAATTTATATTTTTAAAATACTTAAAAATATCCAAAAACACTTTATAAAATAACCACGGGCATGTATATAGTTTCTAACCTAGGTCAAGTGATACGGATATATATCATTTCAATCTGCAGTTTACAAAGAAAAATCCGGGTTCTATCATTTCAAACCCGCAATCCCAAGTTAAAAACAAATAAATAAAAACCGTTCAGGCCTATCATTTCGGCCCATAACGATTTTTCCCTATTCTAAAGTCCGTTCGGGTATGTATCGTTTCAACCCATAGTGATTCTAGTCTACAGGGAACTAGCAATGGTGATAACTGATATAAATAACAGAATAACATATAATAGCAGTGACATATGATATAACAGGTGTAATAACAGGTATGAATAGCATATGATAATAGTATAGCGATTATAACAGGATGATATGCATTACAGATTCAAGAGATGTCAGTTTATCAACTACATAGGTACATATTAGTCTGGTGAGATTAACTCACTTGTTCAAAGCTGGAGAATGCTACCAAAGCACATACACTAACACTACAAAGGCACGACGACATGGATATGACTTGAGAGTGGAGAGACAAAGCTAATAGCCTTGCATGCATTTACACAAAACAATACAAATATATGTAGGTTTCAGCGCAAGTTATCACCAAATAACATTAGAAACAAAAGCCCAAAACAACACCAAACAAATTGCACTTGTTCTCAACCTCATATGCTTCAGTTAGATATAGAATAAGCTCAACTAAGGCAGAGGATTGGATCTGGTTTGGGGTACAAAGTAGTCAGCCATCATGGTGTAAAAGGTGATGAGATGATATAGGTGCAAAACTATACAATTTCAAGGCAACAACTTCATCTCTATGCTCCTATTATGCTCGGCCGGAGGCTAGGTGGGCCCAATCAGTGGTGCAGGTGATGGTGGTTGATCTAGCAGAGGGTGGAGGTAAGGTTAGAGATGGTGATGGTGGAGGTAGTGGCGGCAAATGGTGGTAGAAGGAGGAGATGACAATTCTAGGCCATAAGTGATAGTTTGTGATGGTTTTTGGTGTATTTTGTGGTGGTCTTCACCTTGGATTGGCTCAGCCTGAAATGGAGAGGTAGTAGGATAGGTGATGGTCAGAGGAAGGGGGTGGTGGTTGTTAGCCAAATCTTGGAGGAGGAGGAGTGGAGCCATGAAGGTGAGAACAAGTGACAAATTTCAATAGAAAAGCTAAGAAAACAAAGAAGAAAGAAGATGAAATTTTACCAAACCTTTGCTCAATGATGGCCGTGAGTTTTTGGATGAGAAAGATATTAGAATTCGCGTGAAAAGTTAGGAAATGCAGCTGAGAGAAGAAATGAAAAGCAAGGCCAAAGACAATAAAGAGAGGAGTTGAGAAAATGAAAGGTCGGGAGATGAAAAGGCTTAGGAATTCCAAAAGTTTAAAACTCTTCAAATTTCCTCTATTTTTTTTTTAATTTTATATAACTAAAATATATATATAAACTAAGATAAAATACGAATATTTAGTAAATAAACAAAAATAAATAAATAAATTTTAATTATATATGATTTAATTAAATAAAACAGTAAAAATTGCAACTAGTCTTGAAAATATGAAAAATAAATGCAATGAACTTTGGAAAATTTGTATATACTTGAAAAATATTTATAAATAAAGATAAGAACAAAAAATAAAAATGAATTCAAAAAAATAAAAATAAAAAAATTAATTAAAAAAATTAAATGAAGAAAATAGCAGAAAAATGGAAACTAGGCTTAATAAATTGAAGTAAATTCAAACAAACTTTAGAAAAATTATATTATCGCTTTAAAAATAATAAAAGACAAAAACATACATACAATAACATATTAACATTAAAATAAAATATGACAAAGAAAATATAATTTATATAATTTAAAATAGAAAAAATTGCAAAATAAAACAAATTATACTCAAAATTGAGATGTACATAACTTTCACAGTTTAAGTCCGTTTCCAACGAAATAAAAAGCAGTGTTCATGTTATTTCATCTATTTTCATAATAAAAGATAAAATTTAAGATTTTAAATAATTTAAATTTGAAGTTTAAAAGTCGAAGTTTGACCGGTTTGAACAGCAATTCACATTTCAGTAAAATATTCAATTTATACTTGCTTGAACTATAAATCACTTAATAATCAACATTTATATTTTTAAAATGAAACATTTGAAATAAAACAAGTTGAAAATAATTTAAAAATAAAATAAAGTCAAATTTAAATTATATGCAAAAATCTAGGGTTGTTACACTCTCCCCCACTCAAAACTTTCGTCCCCGAAAAGGAACGAGGAAAGAGAAAGCATAGAAAAAATAGAGGGAAACAAGATTAAGACAAGATGACAAGGAGATTGAAAGTATACCTAATAACTATTGTTATAGGTAAGTTTCACAAGGTGGAGATGATCTTCCCATGATTCTCCTGAATCAGGAACAAAAGCATGAAAAGATCCTTTAGAATCTGATTCACTCTTCCCGCTTGACCGACGGCCTGTGGATGGAAAGCAGTGCTCAGATTCAAAATCGGTACCAAAGATTATTAAAGATTATAGAAAGATTTCTAAACAGAAAGATTATAGAAGGATGCCTATACCAGTCTATAGTAAGATGAGGAAAATAAGGACAACTAAAGACAATTTGAAAACAAAATAGGATAATAAGTTTGAAAAACAAATTATTGATAATTAATTTTTACACACGTTACATGAATCTTAAATATATCTAATTTCATTATCTCATCATCTAATCATCTTAAACTAAAAATTTCAAAAATCATGAATTTGAAAAAAAATCATTATTATACTCAAAATGTACTTAATAAGTTTAATTCCTCTTTATTCCTAATTAAAATTAAAATTATTCCTCTCGATATATTTTATCACTTATGTTAAATATACTTACACTTATTATAACTATTTTAAATTATTCTTAATTCCTTTAACATCATTTATATTGTAAATTATTCAATTAACCTTTTATTCTACTTACCTCTGTTAATCTTTTTTTAACTAAAATTTAAGTGTATAACATTTATTATAACCACTCAAATATTATTTATAAAATCCTTTTATATTGTATATTATCCAATTACATCATTAACTTCTGAAATTAAGGTAAGTTATATTTGAATGCAATTGTATTATACAAATAAAACTTTCCAATTAAACCATTTCATGCTTGAATATTCATCCAAAATTTTGATTTTCTTTTTATAATTGAAATTATTCTTTAAAATAAAATTTAAGAAATAAATTTCCGATTTCTTCAAACCTTCTAGGGATAAATAAATGTATGTACGTAATTTATCAAATCAAATTTAAATCATATATCTATATATATTATAAATCAAGTCATATTTTATAAATTCAAATCAATTTGATTTCCCAAAAAAAGTTGTAGCAAGACTACAGAGCGGTCTCTTCACTTCGAAACTCAAAAATGAATGTCGATAGTGCTGCAGTCATCACCGAAATTATTTCCCAGCGAGTAAGAGAAGAGCACTGAATTTTTAAACTTTAGAATTCTTTGGAAACACATTCTTATTTGAAAATACTTTAAAAAATACACTTTAAAACTTAAACACGAGGTTTGAAACCATCAGAAATTAAATTCTCAAATTTCTTGTTTTAAATTCATTTCAGTTCCCAAATCAATGTATAAACAACTATTTATAAATTCATTTATAGAAAAATAAATGATAAGTCAAGTATTATCATTTCAAATAATCAATTTAAATCAATTTATTAAATTCCATAAATTTACTTATATATCAATATTTTTTTAAGTAACCAAGTTTTAAAATAATATTGTGTCGGTTTGTTCTGTCAAAGTGTTTTAGATACCCTATCGATAGCGTTGATCAGATGAATCGATCGAAAACCCAAATCAATATCAACAACTCAAACAACACAACATATAAAACAAAACATAGATTTACAAGTACAATTCAAAATGTTTGGAAGAATAGATCGGAAACAAAAGACAAGATGATTCAATAACATAGTAGGGAGATGGCTAAGCTTAAGTAAATCGCGGGCAACCTTAACTGGGTCAACCATGACTTAAGGAATAAGATCGATGTGGATTTTCTAGGGTAAATCTACATTCAATCTCAATAGATAGAGTTTGGAATGACAAAAGATATTAGAATCTAAACTAAGGATAGATATAAATCTCTAGTGAATCGATGCTAACTACAAAAGAAGTTTCCACCTTTACAAATGAATTTTGGAGATTGGCGGGACCGCCAATTCACTATAAAGCTCATTCGAAGTAGAGTTATGGGATACTCTAGAATCAAAAGGAGATGAATAGTGAGGGACACGAATGAATTTTTGGAACCGCAGGGAACGTTCCAAAATTCAAATGAAATTTGAATCAAAGAGGAAGAGATTCAAGTTTGGACGAAAGTGATTCTATAACTAAATTTACCAAACATTCTAAGTTTTGCCTCAAAGCCAAAGCTCTGATACCAAATGTAACAACCAAGTATTTTCAACCATTCGCATTTGCACATGTCAGACTTGAATTGGTCAAAATACCGTGTTGTAAATAAAATTTGGCAAATCTCAGAATATACCGCAAATAATAATCACAGATCACAGACACAGAGTAATAATGGTGCAGCGGAAGTAAAAGAAATAGTAGTTCATGAATCTACTATATAAATATATCAGAGTTAAATAAGATACAACAGAAGAAATAAATTACAACAGAAGTCTCAATATGATAACTAAGTACAAACTGAATACAACAACGTAACTCAAATAGATAAGACTAGATAAGCAGATAATCTCCAGCGATTCCAATCTCCAGAAAGTGGAATCCAATCTGTGAATAACTCAGGTTGACCCGAGCGTAAATAAAAATACAAACACTCGATTCAGGACACACATACTTATACAATGTAAACCAACTCAAGTGAACTGTAGTAAAGGTACAAGTAACTTAAAGGATGCTTGGGACCGCCCATCCTCCAAGGATCCGTTAAACTATTTACTATGTAGTATATTGCGCTATTATAATAATGTCTAATAGTAAAATAAACTTACTTTTAAATAGCGTTAAGGAGTGACCCAATATTCCCTTTAACACAAATAATGCCAATAGTCTATACAGTACCTGCATATCTCCTGATCGGAAGACTACAAGAAGATACTGCATAGGTACGACACAAATAGAAACTCGTAGTAAAGGCTCGATGTGGTAGGTGACACGGCACACAAGGCAATGTCAGGGTAGATATACCAATTACGACACTCGGGCTGGTGGTAACACAGCAGCCACATACACCCACCGCGGAACACATTCCCACAAAATCGAAGGGGCGCCCAAACAATCACAAGTAATAGTATGGTATCGAAGAAATGCGTCCGCTACGAGGTGCGACCTCAACTGGCCCGAGACCGCTTCTGTTTCTGCCACCTTATGCCAACTCATGGGAGTTGGGTCCACGTAATATACCTCAAGAACGTCGCCGCCATCCTACTTCATTCTGGAATCTCCACCGCATACACGGTTAGTCAAAGTAGTTTTCCGTATCGACAGAGAGTATGCCCATATTCGATCCCGGTCTGTTTGCCAACCAATCGTTATTATAACCCATGGTTATAACTTAAAAGTAATATTTTGTACTTCAAAACAAAATATCATTTCAATCCAAATCTTTATCAAAGTAAAGATTAAATCATTTCCAAACCATGTTTATATATCAACATACCATATATTTCAAATTCAAATATTTATCAAAATAAATATCAAGTCATTTCAAATCATTTTAATATCAAAATATCATATCTTTCAAACTTCATTTTTAAATTATTTTAATATCAAAATATTATATCTACCAAAACTTCATTACAAAACATTAGTATATATATAATATCGTATCTTTCAAAAACTTCATTTCAAAATATTTAATATATCAATATCATATCTTTCAAAACTTCATTTCAAAACATTTAATATATATCAAAATATCATATCTTTCCAAACTTCATTTCAAAACATTTTATATATCAAAATATCATATCTTTCAAAACTTCATTTCAAAACATTTAATATATATCAAAATATCATATCTTTTAAAACTTCATTTTCAGATCATTTTAGTATCAAAATATCATATCTTTCAAAACCTCATTTTCGGATCATTTTAATATCAAAATATCATATCTTTCATAACTTCATTTTAATAAGTTCAAATTCAGAGATATCATTCATTTATTATCATTCCCAATCACCTTTTAAATAGCTTATATTTAAATAAAAATAATTCATTTAAACCATTTAAAAGTGAAGTTTACATACTTTCAAATCAAGTATTCAATTTCTAAAGTTTTAAACCATTCTGAGTTCATTTACTAAGTTAAAACCATAAACATTGAAAATTTCAACCTTTTTCAGCATTCAGAAAAAGCTTTGTAAGTTATACGTGAAAACATTTCAATTTAAACCATTTAAACATTATAAAAAATCATATTTTAACATTCAAATATGTTCATTAAATACTCTTTTAATTTATGATTTTTATAAAGCAAACCTTTACAGAAAATCCAAATTTTTTAATAATTTCACTTAAAAAATTCAATTGTACAATTTTCATATTTTTACATTTGACACATTATTAACACTTACATTTTCAAATCTCCATTTCACAAATTAAACTAAATTTCCAATTTATTTAATTAACTTAAACCTTTAAACAAAATCAAATTCCACATTTCCAAATCAAGTTGTATTTTAAAATTTCACTTTTAAGCATTCATTTACTTAACCGTTTTGATTCATAGAAAATTCAATAATACTTTATTAAATCATTTAAATTCAAATTTAAATCAAATTATCATATTTACCATTTTCCAAATAAGAATAAACTTCCATTTTATTTATATAACTTAAATATCATTTTTAACCGAAATTCTAAATTTCCAAACTTAAGTTATATTTCAATAATCCAATTTAACCATTCATTTAGTACATTTTTAACTCATTGAAAAATCATAATTTATTTATTTTAAAACATTTAAAAATCCATTTAAATCAAATTTCATAAATTTATATTTTTAAAATACTTAAAAATATCCAAAAACACTTTATAAAATAACCACGGGCCTGTATATAGTTTTCTAACCTAAGTCAAGTAATACGGATATATATCATTTCAATCCATAGTTTACAAAGAAAAATACGGGTTTTATCATTTAAATACCACAATCCCAAGTTAAAAACAAATAAATAAAAACCATTCAGGCCTATCATTTCAGCCCATAATGTTTTTTCCCTATTCTAAAGTCTGCTCGGTTATGTATCATTTCAACCCATAGTGATTCTAGTCTACAGGGAACTAGCAATGGCGATAACTGATATAAATAACAGAATAACATATAATAACAGAATAACATATAATAACAGTGACATATGATATAACAAGTGTAATAACAGGTGTGAATAGCATATGATAATAGTATACCAATTATAACAGGATGATATGCATTACCGATTCAAAAGATGTCAGTTTATCAACTACATAGGTACATATTAGTCTGGTGAGATTAACTCACTTGTTCAAAGCTGGAGATTGCTACCAAAGCACACACACTGACACGACAAAGGCACGACGACACGGATATGAGTTGAGAGTGGAGAGATAAAGCTAATAGCCTTGCATGCATTTACACAAAATAATACAAATACATGTAAGTTTCAACGCAAGTTATCACCAAATAACATTAGAAACAAAAGCCCAAAACAACGCCAAACGAATTGCACTTGTTCTCAACCTCATATGCTTCAGTTAGACATGGAATAAGCTCAGCTAAGGCAGAGGATTGGGTCTGGTTTGGGGTCCAAAGTAGTCGGTCGCATGGTGTAAAAGGTGATGAGATGATATAGGTGTAAAACTATACAATTTCAAGGCAACAACTTCATCTCTATGCTCCTATTGTGCTCGGCCAGAGGATAGGTGGGCCCAATCAGTGGTGCAGGTGGTGGTTGATGTGGCAAAGGGTGGATTTCATGTCATAGATGGTGGTGGTGGAGGTAGTGGCGGAAAATGGTGGTAGAAGGAGGAGATGACAATTCTATGCCATAAGTGATAGTTTGTGATGGTTTTTGGTGGATTTTATGGTGGTCTTCACCTTGGATTGGCTCGGCCTAAAATGGAGAGGTAGTAGGATGGGTGATGGTCAGACGAAGGGGGTGGTGGTTGTCAGCCAAAGCTTGGAGGAAGAGGAGAGGAGCCATGAAGGTGAGAACAAGTGACAAATTTCAATAGAAAAACTAAGAAAACAAAGAAGAAAGAAGAAAGAAGATGAAATTTTACCAAAACTTTGCTCAATGATGGCCGTGAGTTTTTGGATGAGAAAAATATTAGAATTCACATGAAAAATGACGAAATGAAGCTGAGAAAAGAAATGAAAAGAACGGCCAAAGACAATGAAGAGAGGAGTTGAGAAAATGAAAGGTCGGGAGATGAAAAGGCTTAGGAATTCCAAAAGTATAAAACTTTTCAAATTTCCTCTATTTTCTTTTTAAATTTTATATAACTAAAATATATATATAATCTCATATAAAATACTAAAATGTAGTAAATAAACAAAAATAAATAAATAAATTTTAATTATATATGATTTAATTAAATAAAACAGTAAAAATTGCAACTAGTCTTGAAAATATGAAAAATAAATGTAATGAACTTTGGAAAATTTGTATATACTTGAAAAATATTTATAAATAAAGATAAGAACACAAAATAAAAATAAATTCACAAAAATAAATAAATAAATTTTAATTAAAAAAATAAAATGAAGAAAATAGCAGAAAAATGGAAACTAGGCTTAATAAATTGAAATAAATTCAAATAAACTTTAGAAAAATTATATTATCACTTTAAAAATAGTAAAAGACAAAAATATACATAAAATAACACAATAAAAAAAATTAAAATAAAATATGACAAAGAAAATATAATTTATATAATTTAAAATAGACAAAATTGCAAAATAAAACAAATTATACTCAAAATTGATATGTACATAACTTTCACAGTTTAAGTCCGTTTCCAACGAAAAGAAAAGCAGTGTTCAAGTTATTTCATATATTTCATAATAAAAGATAAAATTTAATATTTTTAAATAATTTAAATTTGAAGTTTAAAAGTCAAAGTTTGACCAGTTTGAACAGAAATTCACTTTTTAGTAAAATATTCAATCTATACTTGTTTGAACTATAAATCACTTAATAATCAACATTTATATTTTTAAAATGAAAACATTGAAATAAATAAAGTTTAAAATAATTTAAAAATAAAATAAAGTCAAATTTAAATTATATGCAAAAATCTAGGGTAGTTACATAAAGCAAGGTGAATTAATCTCGATCTAATCTCCTTATCTTAATCAGGGTGAATAATAATTTATATCATCTCTATTATGTTTATAATCATTTATTTTCGAATGTAAGATTAAATTTGTTTTAATATTTATAATAATTTATATGCTTGGGTTTATATCATGTTTGATTTAAATCAAAATTTTCGTATGTAAATTTATTCGATTTTTAGGGTAAAATAGATTGTAAATGATTTTTAATGCCATGAGAAAATTTTATGTTATGTAAAACATGATTTTGAAGTGGGGTTTTAATTTTAATAATTTTTCAACTTATGGGAAATTTAGTATGAATTTTCAAAGGAAAATATGATGAAATTGGGTTAGAAAATTTATTTTGATTATTCCATGAGGAATTTGGATCTAAAATTTTAGTATGCTAGAAAACATGATGAGAGTGAATTTTTGTAATATTTGGGAATTTTTCTAATTGATTTACTGTGGAAATTAAATTGTTTTAGAAGAAAGGACTTATTTGCATTATTATTTTTTCTTGATAGAAGGGTTTAATTGTTAAATTTTCATTGATTTGGATTCGAAAATATACGACTGTCATTTTTGTAAAGAATTTGAAAAGTTTAAGGCAACCAATCAGGTGTTTACAAATATACAGGTTAGTTATGAAGCAATTACTAAACATTAATTTGGCCTTTTCAATAAAAAATTGGTTCCGCCTCTTTTGGAAGTGACTTTCGACCCAATGCTTTCGCCTCGACTTAATCGAAACCAACCATGACCCACCTAATTGAAACTAATACATAAGGTATCACTTGGATGGTACGTAGTGGATTGGAGGAAAGGAGAAAACCATGGTGTCGGAAGCTTTACTTCCGATAGGGTCAACACCTTAGTTTTACTTTCAAATGATTAAGCACCTGCCCAGTTTTATTAAAGCTTTTGAAGGAGTCGACAAAAATGCTTTTAAAAGGGTTTTTTAAATAGCTTTTGAATAGGTTGCCATCTTATGTTTTAAAGTATAGAATTTAAAATGAAATCATTTGATTGTAAAATAATGCTTTCGAAAGTAGTGATGCTGACCTAGTCGAAACTCTGCAGCCGTTTCTATATCTTTCGAGCATGTTGAAGTCATCGATACTTTCGAATGGTAGTTTTTTTTTAAACTTATACTAAGCCACTTCCTAAATGCTTTCGAAAGGGTTTATGGGGTTCGAAGGCAAGGCTTCGAAAAGGGGTTTCGTTGCTATCCATCAATGTTTTACTTAAATGTTTTAAAGCTTTTGAAAGGATGGTGCCGACGCCGTCAAACTTTCCCCAAACAATTTTATATGAAAAATTAAGGTTTCTAAAGAGATACTTTCGTATATACTCACTTTGACCCAAAAGATGTTTTTGAGTAAACCCAATTGTTTCGAAAGGGGTACTTTCATTGGTTTCGAAGCTATGTTTTTAGGGATTATTAAGTAATATTTTGATATTTTCAAAAGGTATATTTTGGTTTCAAAAGAGATTATTTAAAGAGCTTCGAAGGGTATATACTTAGTGTCTTGAAAAGAAGTTACCTATGCTTTTGAAGGAGGTTATCCAAGGGCTTTGAAGGTGATGTTTTAAGGTTTCAAAAAAAATAACCCAATCTCATTTTAAAGGAAAAACCATGGCATATATAAAGAGTTTTGAGATGGAGTTTTGAAGAAGATTTCCTAGATTAACAGGTTAAAGGGAGTAACCGAGTTTTATATAAAATGATTTAAATGATATAAAACCATAGGCGTTGGTGTTATGTTGTTACGACTGCTTCTTTATCTATTCATTAACATTGTAACGAACCCATAACAGTACTTTTGGGGAGGGTAGAATAACCAGCTAGGTTGACCCAGTAGTGAATATAAACTAAGGATGCTAAAATGTTAATTAAAGATATTGGGAAGGGCCAATAGGTTCACAGTAAGTCCATGAAAACTGAATATAGGAAAAGATATTGGCTGAAGTCAATAGGTTCATAGTAAGCCCATCAAAACTATGTATGAACGAAGATGTTAGGAAAATAGGTTTATAATTAGCCCATGAAAACTATGATTTGATATTGGCAAGGGCCAATAAGTTTGTAGTTAGCCCATGAAAACTATATCTGTATTAAGTTATTGACAAATTCAATAGGTTCCTAGTCAACCCATGAAAACTAGGATAAGAGGAAGTTATTGGAGTTACCAGTAGGTTCGAGGAGAACCCGTGAAACAAAGATGTTATTGACAGGGGCCAATAGGTTCTTAGTGAGCCCATGAAAACTATGAAGCTGGACATGGAGTCTATAAACATTAAACAGGTTATTGATCAGCTTATGAAAACTAATAGGATAATAGTGACCCTAGAAACTATAAATAAGACTGTTAGTTAGAATGAATGGGGATGAAAAATCGATAATTGATTGACTTGTTTGCTATCATCATATTATTTTGAGATGTTTTAACCATTGTGGATGAAGGAGCATAGTATATGGTTTTATAAAGGTTTTAGGATATTAGTGAGGGGAAAACTCGTTCCGCTAAGCGGCGTGGTCTCACTAGATATCTAAATGATTTAGATGGTAGATTATTATCATACCAGGCTTTATGCCTAACTTGAAGTTTATGTTTTCCCCTTAAACTCTCAGGTACTCAATTAATTTTGAATAGTTTGAGAGTTAAGATCAGGTACCTCTTTAGGCAAATAAGCCTCCGGAGACGTGTAGGAGGCATGATAGCTATCTAGAGTTCTCTTTTATTTTGATTCTACTACGTTGTTAAGGCAGAGTTGTTTAATTGCCTATATATACTCTGATCATCCAAGGGGGCATCTTCATATGTTGCTCTCGGATTTGTTGTATAAAATATATTTTCTCTGAATGTGGGATTCGAGTTGGAATTATGTAATGAATTTTAAATATTTTGAAATGTATTGACAAAGTTGTTTGTTGACTTTAAATTTTTTCTATATCCATGTGTTTCTGTTATATCAGCGTACCTAACATTACCGTATTTGGTCATCGAGGATTAACAGCTATGGATGACTACAGCATCTGTAGCCATTAGTTTTAAGCCTCCACGTAGGGGATGTTACAAGTTGGTATCATAGAATAGGTTTATGAAAATTTTAAGAAATTTAAACCTAAAAATATTCAAACATAAGCTAATGAATTTGAAAATAAGATCGGGGTTTGGGTCAACGCTATAACAACGTATTTGTATTTGATACACACACACACACACGTATTCTCCTCTCCCTTAGACTGTTCTTCTGTATTTTACTAAGGCACGTATGCAGATTTACAAGAAAGAAGATATCGAGGTAGTAAACGGAAGAGAAAATCTCGATGGAGGAAGAACCACAGCAAATGGAAATGCTCGACCCACCAGGAGGAAACTGGGTCAATAGGCGAATGATAACCGAAATGCTGATGCCAATGTGGGTGCTGAAAATCCCCTAGTGGATATGGGGGCGATGTATCAGTTCTTCGTCAATTCGATACAAGTAGGAGTTGCTGCTGGTGCTGCTGAAAATGTGGGAGGAGCTAATAATGTGGCTCCGGTTGGGAATAATTATGCTATGCTGAGCCGAGATTACACCAGTCATGGTGGGAAGCCATTTATTGGAACAGAGAATGCCATAGAGGCAGAGAATTAACTATTTCATTGTAAGTGAATAGTTGCTGATTTAGGATTAAATGATGAGAGGAAGAGAATGTTGGCCTCTAGGCAATTACAAGGTTCAGCACTTCATTGGTGGAACAGTGTTACTGTTGGAGTTTCGGAGGCGGAATGACTTAGGCTGATTTTTGAGGAGATTGCACAAAGGTTTATGTCTGAGGTTTCTAAATCAACGCTGCTAAGGAAGTTTTTGGATTTGGAGCAGGGAGAGATGTCGATTGTTGAGTATGGCGCTAAGTTTGATGATTTGTTCCGTTATGGATATAATACTATAGACACCGTCGTCGGGAGGAATGAGTGGTTCATTAGGGGGCTAAAGTTCGAGATTTCTAGGGTGATCCTGCCACATCTCTGTGATCCTAGTAATGTAGTGGTGGAGACGACAATTTTCTGTGAGGAGATGCTTGCTATTTGGACTAGAGAGAAGCCAGTTGAAACCCAGGTTCTCAAGGAACGAAGAGAAAGTTCTTTAAGAAGAATGGAGCCTAAAAGGGAGTTGCTACCAAGAAGGAAAATTCTAATTTAGTTTGCTTCAAGCATGACAAAAAAGGTCATTATGCTCATGAGTGCCAGTCAGGCAAGGGGAAGAAGGCTGCAGATAAGAAGAATGTGAAATGTTTCAACTACGATCAGGTTGGACATTATAAGAACCAGTGTCCAAAGCAAGTCAGGGCGAACAAGGGAAAGATTTTTATTGTTGGACCATCATCTACTAAGCCAACTACAGCTGAAATGGGGAAGACTATGATGGAAGGCATGTTTTTGATTTAGAGTATACCAGTTAGAATACTATTTGATACTAGTGCATCACATTCATATATATATCACGGTCTTTGGTTGATAAGTTATGCTTAGAACCCACGTACCTTGGGGCTTCCTTAAGGGTTGTGAATACAATAGGAGGTTATGCAACTTTAAGGATGAGATGTGACTAGTTAGAACTTGATTTGTTTAGTTATAAGTTTGCATGTAGTCTATATGTTTTCGATTTCGTAGATTTTGAAATCATTTTGGGTGTGGATTGGTTGAGTAAATATGAGGCAAGGATATTTTGCCAGAATGGGAAGATATCACTTAGACACTCTGATAGTCATAATCGAGTCATATTCTCAGTGAAGAATTCTGACCGGAGTAGTTATGGTTGGTTAAGTGCTATGGAAGTGCAAGAAGAGTTAAGTCTGGTCCGAGTAGTAAGAGAGATGCAAATGTCTTAGAGCCGGCCATAGGGCTACCACCGAAAATAGCTGTTGAGCTTTGGATAGATCTTGTGCCAGGAGCTGAACCTGTTAGTAGACCACCTAACAAGATGACACCGACTGAGATGAAGGAATTGAAGATGCTGCTAGTGGATCTGGAAGGGAGAAATTTTAGTAGAACAAGCAGTTCTCCTTGGGGAGTGGCCATGGTGTTCGTGAAGAAACCAGATGGGTCTTTAAGGAGGTGTATCGACTATCGTAAGTTGAATGAGAGGACGATTACGAATAAATATCCTTTGCCGAGAATAGATGATCTATTTGATCAGCTGTGTGGAGCTAGAGTGTTTTACCAATTCAATTTGACGGTAGGTTTCCATCAGTTAAGAGTAGCAGAGGACAGTATTCCTTTGACAACATTTCAGACTAGTTATGGTTTGTATAAGTGGTTAGTAATGTCATTCGGGTTAACAAATGCACATGCTTTCTTCGTGGATTTGATGAACCAAGTTTTCCGATAGCACATGGATATGTTTGTGCTTGTGTTTATATGTGACATTCTAGTGTACTCTAAGAATTAAAGGGCGCACGGTGATCATCTTGGAGTTATGCTTGAGACGCTAAGGCAGCATCAGCTGATGGCAAAGTTTTCAAGTGTCATTTTTAGATGAAAGAAGTTAAGTTTCTTGATCACGTGGTTTTAGAGAAGAGCTTGTCAATCGATCTAGATAAGATCGAAGCTATTAATAATTAGAAGAGACCAGAGATGGTGATTGAGATTAGAAGTTTAATCGTACTTGTTGGCTATTACCGGAGATTCATTAAGAATTTCTCGTGAATAGCGGCGCTTTTGACTAAGCTAACTAGGAAGGAGGTGAAGTTTTTTTTGGTCTGACAAACGTGGGGAAGCATTCCTTAAGTTAATGCATTTGTTGACCAATCCACCTGTGTTAGTAGTTCTAAATAAAAACCAAGGATTGGTTGTGTATACCGATGCATTTGGGATTGGATTAGGAGCTACGTTGATGCAAAAGGGTAAAATGATTGCCTTATGCTATGTGACAACTTAGACCGCATGAAATGAGATGTCCTAATCTTGATTTGGAGTTAGCAGTGGTGATCTTCGCATTGAAGATTTAGAGACGTTATCTTTTAAGGAAGAGGTTTGAACTATACACAAATCATAAGTATTTAAGATACTTATTCTCTCAGAAGGAGTTGAATATGAGACAATAAAGGTGACTGGATTTTTTGGCTGCTTATGATTTTGGTATAGAGTATACTCCTAGGAAAGGAAATAAGGTGGTAGATGCTCTTAACAGAAGACATCAGAATGTGATGTTAGCTATATTGGAAGGATTTAGAAGCTTTGACAACTTGTAGTGTGCAGTTAAGATCTACTACCAGTTCTAGTCAGATACTGCCATGTTGTCATATTTGGAAGTTCGTGCATTGTTGATCGAGAAGGTTTCTTTTAACTCCTAAGCAGAAAGAGGATCCAGTATTAGCCGAGAAGATAAAAAGGCTTGATATTGGAACTGAGATCGATGATCTTAAAGATTTCAGTCTTGACCAGAGAGGATGGTTGAGAAAGAAGGGACGGTTGTATGTTCCAAATGTTGAGATCTTAAGGACAGAAGTTCTTGGAGAATGTCATTGGTCTAAATTTACGATTCATCCTGGATGGACCAAGATGTTTCAAGATATGAAGAGAATCTTCTATTGGGATGGTATGAAGAGGGATGTTGGCTTGTGGGTTAGGCAATGTGCAAACTATCAACAAGTAGAGGTCGAACATCAAGAGCTGAGTGAGTTGCTTCAACCTTCAGAGATTCCATTTTGGAAACGGGATTCAATATCCATAGGTTTTATAGACGGGTTGCCAATGTCAAATAGAGAAACTGAAAGTATATGGGTCGTAGTGGACAGGTTGACCAAGAGTTACCATTTTATTCCAGTTAAATCAACCAGGACGACACTTGCTTTAGCTAAGTTGTTCATAAAGAACATAGTAAGATTTCATGGAGTTCCTAGTAGCATGGTTAGTGACAGAGATACTTTATTTACTAGTGAATTGTGGAAGATTCCATAGGATGTGTTAGACATTAAGCTCAAATGAGTACTGCCCTCAGACTGATGAGCAAAAAGAGAGCGTAAATAAGGTACTCAAGGATTTATAAGGGCTTATGTATTGGACTTTGGGGGATATTGGGAAGATAACCTACATTTGGTTAAGTTTTCCTATAATAATAGTTATGAGACTAGTATAGGTATGGTGCCTTTTGAAGCTTTGTATGGAAGGCCATTTAAATAACCTGCATGCTGGATGGAGACTGGAGATAGATTAGTCTTGGGTCCAAATCAGGTTAGAAAGGAGACTGAGAAGATTGAGTTGATCCGAGAAAGGATGAAGGAAGCTTAGTCCAGACAGAAGAGTTACGTAGAGATGAGGTGTAAAGACCTAGAATTCTCAATGGGAGATAATGTTTTCATTAAAGTATCACCGACGAAAGGTGTGGTATGATTTGGAAGTCAGGGAAACCGGCATCGAGATATGTTTGTCCATTCCAGATTATAAAGAGAATTGGAAAGCTTACATACAGAGTAGAGTTGCCAAGCAATATGGAAGATATCCATAATGTATTTCATGTGTCTCATGTTCGCAAGTATGTGCATGATCTAGAGACTACTATTCCTCCAACAGGGTTAAAAGATTTGATAGTAGAGCCAGATTTGACTTTTGTTAGACAACCATTTCGAGTTGTAGCAAGAGATGAGAAAAGATTGAGAAACAATACAATCGAGTTCGTGAAAGTTTAGTGGAGCGACAACGAGAAGGATGTACTTGGGAGACAGAAGACAAGATTAGAGGTACTTCTCCTGATCTCCTATAAGGGTATGTCTATATTAGCTTTATATAGATAGTTGCTAGTCAGGTAGACTATTATGCTTGTTAGGAGTTGTTACAGATGATTTCTATGTTTAGTATGTAGTCCTTACTGAATTTCGAGGGCGAAATTCTTTTAGAGGGGATCTTGTAGTATCCCTAATTTTTGATAACATTATTTAACACATTTAATTAGATAAATTAAATAGAATAATGTAAAATAGAATGATAAGGAGATTGGGATTTGAATAAATGATAAGAAGGTCGTGCTTAATTTAAATAAATGGGATTAAGAATGGACATTAAGCAAATTAATTTGCACAAGGGATATTGGAAAAATAGCCGCACCCTATTACCATAACCCTTAATTATTCTCGTTCCTTATATCATTCACGTTCATTGTTCTGATTCTCAAAAAACTTAAAAACTTAAGAAAGGAAGGGCTTAGAGCCGACTATTGCTATGAGAAGAGAAACTTCAAATTAAGCTAAGAATTAGGGGAATAAATCTTAAACTCAATCAAATCTCCTTATCCTAATCAAGGTGAATAATAATTTATACCATCTCTATTTTGTTTATAATCATTTGTTTTCGAGTTTAAGATTAAATTTGTTTTAACGATGATTTGGATGATAATATGCTTGGGTTTATATCATGTTTAATTTAAATCAAATTGTTCACATATAAATTTAATCGGTTTTTAGGGTAAAACCAATTGTAAATGATGTTGAATGCCATGAGAAAATTTAATGTTATGCAAAATATGATTTTGGAGTTGGGTTTTAATTTTAATAATTTTTCAAGTTATGGGAAATTTAATATGAACTTTCAAAGGAAAATATGATGAAATTGGGTTAAAAAATTTATTTCGATTATTCCATGTGGAATTTGGATCTGAAATTTTAGTATGCTAGAAAACATGATGAGAAGGAATTTCTATAATTTTTGGGGATTTTTCCTAATTGATTTATTATAAAAATTAAATTGTTTTAGAAGGAAGGACTTATTTGCATTATTGTTTTTGCTTAATGGAAGAACTTAATTGTTAAATTTTCATTGATTTCGATCTAAAAATATATAGCAGCTAATTTTATAAAGAATTTGAAATTTTGAAGGCAACCAATCAGATGTTTACATATAGGTAGGTTGGTTATAAAGCAATTGCTAAACTTAGCATTAATTCAGCCTTTTTAATAAAAAATTGGTTCTGCCTCTTTTGGAAATGACTTTCGACCCAATGCTTTCGCCTCGAGTCATTCGATACCAACCATGACCCACCTAGTCGAAACCAATACACAAGGTATCACTTAGATGTTACATAGTGGATCGAAGAAAAAGCGGAAGCCATGGTGTCGATAGCATTGCTTCCGATGGGGTCGAAACCTTAGTTCTACTTTCAAATGATAAAGCGCATGCTCTGTTTTATTAAAAAAATTCGAATGAGTCAACATATATGCTTTTGAAAGGGATTTTTTTAAATAGCTTTCGAAGGGGGTAGCCATCTTATGTTTTAAGGTATAGGCTTACGAACGAGATCGCTTACTTATAAAACAATGCTTTCGAAAGTAGTGGTGCCGACCTAGTCAATACTCTACTGCTATTTCTATACCTTCCGAGTGTGTTGAAGTCATCAATGCTTTCAAATGGTAGTATTTGTTTTAAACTTATACTAAGCCACTTCCTAAATTCTTCCGAAAGGGTTCATGAGTTTCGAAGGCAATAGCTTCGAAAGGGGTTTCGATGCAATCCTTCAATATTTTACTTAAATGTTTTGAAGCTTTCAAAAGAATGGTGCCGACGCCATCAAACTTTCCCCAAACAATTTTATATGAAGAGTTAAGGTTTTGAAAGAGATACTTTCATATATATTCACTTTGACCCAAAAGATGTTTTTAAGCAAACCCAACGGTTTCGAAAGGGGTACTTTTGTTGGTTTCGAAGCTATGATTTTAGGGATTATTAAGCAATGTTTTGATACTTTTGAATGGTATATTTTTGTTTCGAAAGAGATGATTTAAAGAGCTTCGAAAGGTATATAATTAGTGTTTGAAAAGAAGTTACCTATGCTTTCAAAGAAGGTTATCCACGGGTTTCGAAAGTGATGTTTTAAGGTTTCAAAACAAATAACCCAGTCTCATTTTAAAGGAAAAACCATGGCATATATAAAGAGTTTTGAGATGGAGTTTTGAAGAAGATTTCCTAGATTAACAGGTTATATGGATTAACCAAGTTTTATATAAAATGATTCAAAGGATATAAAACCATAGGTGTTGGTATTATTATGTTGTTATGATTGCTTCTTCATATATTCATTTGCATTGTAATGAACCCATAACAGTAACGGGAGGGAAGAATAACTAGCTAGGTTGACCCAGTAGTGAATTTAAATAAAGGATACTAAAATATTAATTAAAGATATTGGTATGGGCCAATAGGTTCACAGTAACCCCGTGAAAACTGTGTATAGGAAAAGATATTGGAAGGGGCCAATAGGTTCATAGTAAGCCCATGAAAACTATATACAAACGAAGATGTCAAGATGATAGGTTCATAGTTAGCTCATAAAAACTATGATTTCATATTGGCAGTGGCAAATAAGTTTGTAACTAGCTCACAAAAACTATATCTGAATCACGTTATTGGCAGATGTCAATAGGTTCCTAGTCAACCCATGAAAACTAGGATAAGAGGGAATTATTTGAGCTACCAATAGGTTCAAGGAGAATCCATGAAACAAAGATGTTATTGGCAGTGCCAATAGGTTTTTAGTGAGCCAAAAAAAGCTATGAAGTTGGACAGGGAGTCTATAAAAATTAAATAGGTTATTAGTCGGCCCATGAAGACGAATAGGTTAATAGTGACCCTAGAAACTATAATGGAGACAATGGGGATAGGAAATCTAGAATTGATTGACTTGTTTTCATATCATCATATTATTTTGAGATGTTTTAACCATTGTGGATGCAGGAGCATAATATATGGATTTATAAAGGTTTTAGGATACTAGTGAGTGGAAAACCTGTTCCGCTAAGTGGCATAGTCTCACTTGATTTGAGATTGTAGATTATTTATCATACCAGGCTTTATGTCCGACTTGAAGTTTATGTTTCTCCCTCAAACACTTCAGTACTCAATTGATTTTACGTAGTTTGGGAGTTGAGGTTTTCAGGTACCTCTTTAAACAAATAAGCTTTCGGAGACATGCAAAAGGCACGATTGCGATCTAGACTTCTCTTTTATTTTGGTTCCGCTATGTTGTAAAGGAGAAGTTGCTTAATTGTCTATATATATTCTGATCACCCTAGGGAGAATCTTCATATGTCGCTCTTAGCGTATGTTATAATAAATATATTTTCTCTAAACGTGGTATTCGTATTGGGATTATGTAATGAATTTGGAATATTTTAAAATGGAACGAGAAATTGTTTGTTGCCTTTAAATTTTTTCCATATCCATGTATTTCTATTATATCAATGTACCTGACGTTACTGCATTTGGTCACCAAGGATTAACAACTATGGACGACTGCAATATCCATTGTCGTTTGTTTTGGGATTCCAAGTAGAGGATGTTACATTGATCCCATTAGGGTAATTTCACATCTCATCTAGATTTGGATTCAGAAGTGCTATTAGATGTGAAATATTCGAATACTCGGTAAGGTTTGGTGGGGTCCATCGGTATTATCCGAGAAGTGTCGTGGAGTATATGAGCTTCTCAGAAGTGTATAACTAGAGGCGTACTTCAAGGCTGGTACACCTTTCTGGTTATTTGTTGGAGTTTTCCTTTTTTGATTTGATTTGAACATTCAAATTTATTTCCTTATTTGCATTTGGAAGAGTCAACCACTCTTCGTGGAGTTTAATTATTTATCCATTCTTTATGTTTGGATGTTGGTGTTAATCGACGGAATTTCTATCGAATTAGAGAACCGTCAAAAAATTTGAAATAAAAACAACCACAAGCACACGGCGTACACTTGTAGTAAGTGGCGAATACGGGTCGGTCCACAAGGAATTGATTAATTTAAAAATTCTATTCAATCAAATTATACCAAAGTCGAGTGAATTAAACTAGAGAATTAGTAAACTAGCTAACTAACTAAAATAAAAAAGATGAAAATATACGAGTTAAATTATAATTTAGAGAATAAATCCACTCTCTAGATCACATAGTTCAACATTAAGAAATTAAGATCTCTCTTTTGTAGTCATTAGTGCTTTAATTGATGTGCTTATCATAAGTATGGTAAATATGTGCTATTGATTAGCCAACATAAGCTATCAAACTATAACACATCCCTTAAAGCATTTACTAACTTTCATGAAACTTGGCAAAGAAAATGAAAATGAAATCTATTTTAAGTATGCCTATTAGCTATTGATTAGAAACATAGACCATCAAATTTTAATTTCAAATCACTTTATTTTGCCATAATTATATTTTGATGAAGAGGCAATTAGTGTTAGTGATTGTTTAAGCATAGCCTATTTGGTGTCAGCAATATAGACTATTAAATTCAAAGCAAAAAAAACTAATAAACCACTTCTATCATCATCATTAAGCACAAAAAGAGAGCACGAATTGACAAATAGTTGAAGCTACATAATTAGAGAGCTTCGTTACCCCTAAATTGAAGGAGTTTAGCCTCATATTTGTCATTTGATTAACAAATGTAGCTAGCAACATGAAAGCAAAAAAGAAAGGAAATTGAAAGCTAATGGAAAAGGAAACTATTCTAGTTGCATAAATGAAAAGAAATCTACACTACAACATGAAAGGAAAACAAACAAGAGAAGAAAATAGCAATGTGTTAAAATTGCATAAGAAGAAATTACATGAAATAAAAATGGCTAAGTAGCCATGAAAAGAAAAGAGAAGCTTTTATTTATCTTGATCCTATACTAATGAAGAGGAAGAGAGCCTAAAATAGGGACTAAGGAAGAGGAGCGTTACATGAAACATAAGGGGTACATATACATGTGTTAAACCCTAATTCATATTTTTAGAGATGCCTAGAATTCCCTTGTAGGAAGTGTGGTGGCCAAGCTATCATTCGCTTAAATAATCCTCTACTTAAATGTACATGAAGCTTTAACGGCCTTTTAGCATGTGCATTAGCTCCTAATTGAAAATCAAGGCAAGTGGGTGGGGTCCTCCAATTTCTTCACTTTGAATTATTTCCATCTCTGTCTTTTGTATCTTCTTTGTGCATGCATATTCCTTCATGAAACCACTTGTAATTGAGTTTAATTTCCTACAAAATAATGTAGAATTTCCAACTAAATTTTGTCAATTTAATATATGCACAAAAAATGACCATTTTTCCCTTGATTGAAGATGAATATGTGACAATTTCAAGTAATTTGAATTTTGGTTTAAACAAGTTAAAATACCCAATATGATCATTTATTTAATTTAATTAGATTAGATATGGTGGTAAAAATATGCAATTTACGTGCACATCAAATACCCCCACACTTATTTTTTTTATTCGTCCTCGAATAAAGAAAACTAAGATAAATCCATTTTTGTAGGGAGCACGATTGCATTGAGCGTATGCAACAAGCCGTTAAACCTCTGGCTGTCCCCGGTAGGACGAGTATTGTCTCATGAGGGTTTTCAACAGATACTGCCCACAAATTCCAAATACATGATGAAAACATATACAAAATGCAAGATTTATTTACAAAGAGATGAATGCAACTTTTTGAAAATATTTACAATGAAGGATTCACTTTTAAATCAATAAAAATAAGTTAATATAGGTTTTGGTCATTATCTTGGAAATTTAAGTCATTTACTCGTCAAAATTTCCAACAAAAATTAAGTTATCATAACAAATAGATTGTAGTTTAACTTGTTGTTTCTGTTGGTAACAAAGTGTAATTATAAAATAGATCCTTATTTGATTATCAAAGTTTATCAAAGTGGTATATTCATTTCTTTTCAATAACAAGTCAAATCAAATAAGTTAAAAATAGTGCTAGGATTTCAATTGTTTACTCTCTCTTGTATTTTTAAATTTTTTATTGATATTTACAATATTTATATGCCTAACTCAGGTAAACTGAGGCCAGATATATTACCCATGCAATGCCTTGCGGATTTATGTGAGGGGAATACAGAGCGTGGTGAGTGAACACACGAGTGTGAATACCTATCGACTGTAGGCATTATTAATAAAAGAAATTTTTATATAATAAACCTAGCTCAAATAAACTGAGGCCAGATATAACGATCGTGCACTGTTGTTAGCACTAGAATTGGTCACTAACACCCTTGAGATAGATTATGTAGAGAGACTAATGAAGAAAGTAAATTAAAACAAAGACTTGTATGCTAGATTAAATTCAAAGACAAGAACATCGGATTTATAGTGGTTCGACGTAACTGCCTACGTCCACTTTGAAGTTAATCTTTATTGTTTTACTCAACAATTGATTACAGATACAATCCGTACTCCAACTACTTGAATATAAATTCTAAGTAAAGAGAATGAGTCTTGAATGAGGCAGAGTCTCCCCAGTGTTTTCGAAAAAAGGTCCCTTTCACTGTGCCCCTGCCTTTCTATTTATAGACGAAGATGGGTTAGACCTCCCTCATGGGCCTAGGAGTAAGATACCTCGGCCCGTAGTAAGCGACTTCTGTATGCCGAGGAACAAATGTCGAACGGCAATTGCCGAACCACGTACCCAGGCCGAACGGCATTCGTATGCTGACCGAGGAAGATATGTCGAGCAGTATCTGTATGCCGATCGAGACAGTGTGCTGAGTGAAAAGTGTAGGCCGAACGAGACCTGTGTCGAATGAGACTTGATGCCGGTCGAGAGGAGATGCCGAACGACCTTGCTATGCCGAGCGAGGTGAAATGCCAAAAAACCTTGCTATGCCTTGTGAGAAGAAATGCCGAACGACCTTGCTATGCCGAACAGCCCTTCCATACCGAACGATGCTCTTATGCCGAGCAAGGATGGATGCCGAACGAGGCTAGATGCCGAATGAGGCTAGATGTCGAATGAGGCTAGATGCCGAACGAATCTTGGATGCTGGATGAGGCTAGATGCTGAGCAAGGAAAAATGCCAAACGGGGCTAGATGCCGAGGGAGGCGAAATGCCAAACGAGGCCATATGTTGAGCGACTTCTTAATGTCGAACGGTGCTCTATGCCGAGCGACCTCTTGATGCCGAACGGTGCTTTATGCCGAGCGACTTGTTACTTGGTCAAGCCAATGGGTAACACTTGCCCCCCAAAGTGTATTATGTGGATGAACATGATATTCTTTGAGCCATGAGCACTTCATACTTCTCTTTAAGCTCTTGTTTTGTTTCATCAGTAGTGATCTCCTGAATTCGAATGAGGCATTGAATGCCGAATGACATATGGATGCCGAATGACATACGGATGTCGAACGACATTGAATGCAGAATGACATTGATGTTGAATATGGGAGGTGCCTTGATCGGTTCTACCGGTCACTGTCCATTCGTCTTCCCTCATTCCAGTATAACTCAACACTTCTCTTCTTTTCCCTTTACGTTTTACCTCCGCTTTAACATCCTTACGAACTCGTCTTCTTTCAGACTTTTTCCAATATCTCGACTTCTCTCATGACTCCCAAGTCCTTCACGTTACCTTTCGACTATCTGCAACAACAAATCTGAGTGGATTCCGCTTCTAAATCGAGCACATCGCTGAATCTTGACCCTTTCTGCTAGGTACGAACCATTTACCTGCTCAACTCTCCCCAATTAGGGATTTAGGACAAGACATGAATTTACGGCCTTCCTCTAACCTATGAATACGCATAGATAAGGAAGATGTATCTGAGGTTTAGACAAGACATGAATTTACGGCCTTCCTCTAACCTATGAATACGCATAGATAAGGAAGATGTATCTGAGGTTTAGGCGAGTCTTAGGATTAGATGGAGTGGAGGATGGAAGAGGGTGTCGTCTTAGTAAAAATCAGTGAGGGTTGAGATGGTCGATTGAAGGTGGCATGTGAATTGGAGTGGTGATCGCATGGCCACCTAAGAGAGTATCTAGTTTATTTTAAGAAATGAGTTGGAGGAGAACGTATGGATGTGGCTTGGCATGAATTCCGCATGCCGAATGATGTGAGGGAGTGTAGGAGTGAATGTTGAAGTTAGGTTTAGCGTGCCGAGCGATGTGGCTCGGTATGACCATGGTTTGGCATAACTCCTTTATGTCGAACGAGGCAATAGGGAGCGCAGGGGAAAAGTAGAAGTTATGGGTAGAGCGCCGAGTGATGCGGCTTGGCATGTCTTGCCGAATGACCCATCTGTGCCAGGTGGTAGAGAGGGAGCGTAGGAATGAGGTTCGAGTTAAGGGCAAAGTGCCGAGTGATGCAGCTCAGCATGATTGTGGTTTGGCATGACTTGCCACATGTCGAATGGTGGAGAGGAAAAGTAGGAGAGCGGTGTACATATTGCAGTCAAAACCATCTCAACTTGAACTTGATGCATTGTTGACTTAACACACCTCTTATTCCCGAACATATGACAGTGGACAAGGACGAACTTAAACAATTAAGCATATCGGACAATCCAGATTGATAACTCCCTTGTTTTGACAACTATAAATCTGAACTTAACTTGCTTAAAACAGTTAATAATCTTTCACATATAGTGTCAATGCCGAGTTCAAAACATAAACCATCTTATGATAAGCTCTCGTAGATGGTCAGCGATGATTGTCTTCGAAGTTAATAGTTCGAAGCCTAACTTCATTTCATCAACCCTTAACTTTTAATTTATTGGCACTTATACTTAAATGGTTGCAAATAGTTCACACACCACACCGGGGGAGTATTTTGTTGTTAAGTCTAATGTCGATTGTTTTTCAAGTATAGTTCAAACAGGTGTTTCGTTAGATTCAACATTCACTAGAGATGTCTAGGAAATCTAGTTCTGCCATGATCTTGGATAGACCTAGGCCATCTTCTCAACAAGAAGTAGTTGAAACTTCAAACTCGTCGACTACTCCTGTACAAGACATGCCGAACCCCACGATCGCATCTGTCGAGTTGGCTCCCGATGCCTTGGATGCAGTGATCTTTTTAGACGATCCGATCCGATCGATTCCCGAGCCTCGAAGATTAACAAAAGCACGTTTCGCCGTATATGCTCAGTACATGGGATCCTTACGATGATGTGTTGGTTCCGTCGGGACAGGATCGTCCTCACTTTCCCTAAGTCGGATATATAGCCTACAACAGATTCATGTGTTGGGTCGGTAGTGTGCCGCCATTCAACTCCTTTCTTCGCGACCTATTACAGTATATCGAGATCGCCCAATCGCAATTACATCCAAATATCCACGCCTTCATATACGGCACTTTCGTTCTCTTCATGAGTGTCCTTTTCAAGCTCCCGACTCCTGGTGATATCCGCTATATCTATCGCTTCAAGAGATGGTCAGATGGCCCATCTTTCATATTCCTCGAGCCATGTAGCAAGTGTCAAATTCTGACTGGGGCATGGAGCAAGTTCGCCCACTATAAGCAGGAGTGGTTCTACGTGTGCTGTACTCCCGGCTTTGTGAGGAGATGGGTGGAAGGGAGTAAGTCTTTTTTCTGGATCAATTCTCGTGTTTGGCGGGAACCACATCTTTTCTAACTCCTTTTATACTTTTACAGGTATCAACCAACGTCCCAAAGGCTCTGGGTATTCTGAAGCTATCGAAGCTATCCCCGTAGAAGTTCGGGACATCAGATCTCTTACTTCAAATGAATCTCTCTCAAAGTTTAGACTGCTGGCGGAAGGTCACCGAATAAGCCTCCCTCAAGGCGTCACTATAACCAAGCCTGCTTCAGGCAAAGGAAAAAGTAGGCTGGGTCTTCAACACATAAAGCACCTGACACACCAAAGGAGGGTAGATTAGAGAAGCTAAAACACTCGAAGTAGAGGGTGAAAATGTTAGTCCCGTTGGAACTTCTAAGGTCACCCTTATTCCAGTGGAGAGAGAGCCTTTCCCACAACATTTAGAGAGTTCTTTGAAAAGCCTGTTGAACCTCACTATACCTGATGATCTGCTTAACTATGGCTTCGACGATCCGGAGGTCCTTAAGCTTCATTCGCCCATGAGAGGCGAGACAAGCGCTCAACCCCAAAACTAGAGAGAAAAAACTCCTATTAGTAAAGATAAAGAAATTGATCCATCAGAGGGAACACTAGGACACACATAAACACGTGCACTTCACCTTACACTTAAATTTCTACCATCACTCCACTCTTTGCTAACTTGTCGTTATTTAAATTCTATGCAGGTGACATGGGACGTACACATGGACTTGACCGTCTTCGTGGTTCATCTATTTTTCACCACTCCGGATGGGATTTAGGCTCTGGAAGACGTCGGGATAGAGATGATGATGGCGATAGGGATTATCACTCCCGGGATTCATCATCTCGAAAGAAAACTTATCATCAGCCTTCATAATATTATAATCCTCCTTCTCATTCGGAATAAGGCAGAGAGAAATATGGCTACAAGGGGTCCCAATCCGATGTCCTCCGCGATTAACACTATGGTTCATCCAGTACACAACAATCTCGGGAATCTCATAAGAAAACTGAACTTTCAAAGCCACATCCCCTACTCCCGCAATAGATCCAACGATATCGAAGAGGCTAGCCAAGCTAAAGGCTAAGTTTCCCAAAATCTGCTTTGATGGTCTGAAGTTCCTCCTGGTGATTCATCACATTCCGGGACAGTTCAAACAAAGAGCCATTGCTTGCAGCAACGACATTTATGGTCAACATGACGCATTTGTCCATCTAGCTGAAAAAGCTCGGAAGTCTCTGTGCAGCATCAACACGAAATTGACCACCTAAAGCTTGAAGCCATTCACGATAAAGACATTATCAAAGCTCAGGATGAAGAGCTCTCTTCATAGAAATATCAGCTCGAAGCCGCCCAACAAAGTTCTAAAGATACTGCGGAGGCCGTCAATCGTCTGGAGGTAACTTATAAGAAAGAAATTGACGAAGCGGTTCAATGCTGTGGGGACCTGGCTTTAGAGAAGGATTTAGTTCAAAAGGAAAGGGATGCATTTGCCCTTTGAGTCAAAGAGCTGGAAGGTCAACTCCGCAAAGAAAGAGAGGAGAAAACCGCTACCCAGGAAGAGTCGCAACGATATTGTGACGAGATCGTTGCTACGCGACTCCTGAAGGCAAAGCTCGACGACGAGCTCTCTAAGGTCGGGATGCTGAAGGATGAAGCCTGTGAAGAGGGAAAGAGAATAGCATCCATAGAGATTGACTCTCGCCTTGAGGCGGCAACAGAGGCTGGCAGGGAAGAGATTAAGTGCATGTTCGACCCACTTATAGCAGAATGTAACGCTCGCGTCCTCATGCATCGAGACTTGACATTTCTTGGCGAGGGATACCTTGAATCTCTAGCTGAGGCATGGAAGACTTTAATAAAGATCAGGAAGGTCGAGCTGGGCACCGAAGAGGTTGACGAAGAGGCTTTGGTGAAAGAATTTCTCAGGGAGAACGAGCCTTCAGACTTGTCCGCAGCGAATGCCCTTTATTGCAAAGGTTCCTCCTCATCAAAAGGAAAAGATGTCATTGCTGGTCCGTTTGGAACCGAGTCTCTAGCCCTTCCTCCTACTCAATCAGCTGATCGGCAAGTTCTCAATCCATTCGAGTAACACGCTGGTTATGACCCAGTAGACCTTGGCCTTAGCATTCACGCTCTATCTCCTATTCCATAGGGTGAGACTCCTCGGACGGTTGAGAGCCACCAAGAAGCCCGTATATAACTCTTATTCTTAAAGTTAAAAGACCCGTCGTTTTCGGTGAAAGGTTATTGTATTCTAACATTTGTCTCTTGTGATTTTACGCAGGTCGCTCTGACCCTGAGCCCACTCCAAGGAGCGGTGACACCAAGAAGAGGAAGGAGAATACGAGCGAGGCTACTCGCGTGGGAGGAACTCCCGGTCCAGATGCTCAAGTGATTGAGGCACTCGATGAGGATAAGTCTGAGACTTTGTCTCCTGTCGAAGGAAGTTATGAAATTGAGATCACATGCGCCTCTGATCACACTTCTAAATGAGCATGAAGGAGTAGCTCACGGAGGAAAAGAAAACGACAGCTGAAATCAAAGTCGAGCCTCGAGTGGTGGATTTAGATGATCCTTTGAACAAGCCTTTAAAGGTCATCCTTCCTGATGGGTCCAGGCCACTAGAGGTCCCTCGTTCTTCCTCGGTTGTTACCTCCCATCAAGCAAAATGTCCAAACGAAAACACATGGGGGAAGAGTCACATGAGAAAACGAAGGAGGAAAAGAAACCCAAGAAGTCAAAGAAGTAGTTGTTACTCTCGTTCAACGAGAGTTAGTTTAGATTATGTAATTATTTTTGTTTATTTCCATGGTCAATTAAATAGTCTGTTGACTCCAAGTTTTGGAGGAGTTGTGGTAGAACCTCACTTTGGATGAATAAATAAATTATATCTTTTGTCTTTCAAACGACTTTTGTTGCTCTGCTTTCTGTATAACTGCGGTCAAAGCCCATGCTATTGTGAGTTACATAAACTCCCAATTCATTTTCATATAACTCAAAAATTCTTTGGAGTTGTACATCCTTTATCACATGCGTCAGGTACTTAGAATATTTTTTTAGTTTGTACTCTGGAAACTTAATGACTTCAAGCCAGTTGTATTCTAGTCTGCACTCCAGAGACTTAGAGATTTTTAGGCCGTTTATACTCTAATCCTCACTCAGGGGGGTCAGAGTACACCGGTCCGCACTCAGGGGACTTGGAGATTTTAAGTTGTTTATACTCTAGTCCACGCAAAGGGGACTCTGAGTACTCCAATCCGTACTCAGGGGACTCAAAGTACTCCAGTCCGCACTTAGGGGACTCAGAGATTTTAAGTCGTTTATACTCTAGTCCGCACTTAGAGGACTCATAGTACTCCAGTCCGTACTCAGGGGACTTGGAGATTTAAATTCGTTTATACTCTAGTCCGCACTCAGGGGACTTAGTGTACTCTAGTCTGCATTAAGGGGACTTGGATATTTTGAGACATTTACACTTTGGTCCGCACTCAGGGGACTCAGAGTACTCCAATCCGTACTCAGGGGACTTAGAGATTTCAAGTCGTTTATACTTAGGTCTGCACTCAGGGGACTCAGAGTACTCCAATCCGCACTCAAGGAACTTGGAGATTTCAAGTCGTTTATACTCTGGTCCGCACTCAGGGGACTTAGAGTACTCCAGTGCGCACTCAGGGGACTTGGAGATTTCAAGTCGTTTATACTCTGGTCCGCGCTCAAGGGACTCAGAGTACTGCAGTCCGCACTCAGGGGACTCAGAGTACTCCAGTCCGCACTTAGGGGACTTGGAGATTTTAACTCGTTTATGCGCGTTAGTAAGTCAGACAGAATAATGTAACTTTAGTTTTCTGTCATAAAATCATCATACACGGAGATATCAATAATTCATGGAAAAAATGGCTTCAAGCCTATATTAATGAAGTAAGCTAAATTGTCTTATTACATGCTGAAAACTAAGAATCAATGGAATGAAAACATACTGAAAATAATTGCAATAAAGATAGAAAATGAATATACTAAATATAATAATGTCGCAGATGCTCGCTATTCCATTATCGGGGGAGCGTCGCGCCATCAACAGTCGCTAGCTTGAAAGTTCCTTCTCCAAGCCTCTGTTCGATGACGTATGGACCTTCCCATGTGGAATTCAGATGCGACAAGACCGTAATAACTCGTTTCAAAATGAGGTCGCGCACATTGAAGACTCTCGGCCGAACTTTTTCTTTATAATATCGAGAAACTCGGTGTGTATACGCGGCCTCTCTTAAATCAGCTTCTTCACATTTTTCATCAATGGAGTCCAGCGATTCCAGCAAAAGTTCTTGATTCATCTTGGGGTCATAATGAGTTACCCGATATGACTAAACTTCAAGTTCTATGGGTATAACGGCTTCCATGCCCTATGCCAATGCAAATGGAGTGTGGCCAGTCGCGGACTTATGTGTGGTTCTATAAGCCCAAAGCGCTGTTGGAAGTTCATCCAACCACTTTCCTTTAGCTTTTTCCAAATGCTTTTTCAATATGGACTTGATTACTTTGTTCATGCCTTCCACTTGTCCATTGGCTTTTGGATGAGCAACTGCTGCAAACCTTTTTTCAATACCATACTTTGACAAAATTCTTTGAACTCTTTACTTCCAAATTGAGTTCCGTTGTCTGTAACGATAGTCCATAGGAGGCTAAAACGGCATATAATATTTCATACAACGAAATTAATGACCTTCTTGGTGGTGATCACGGCTAAGGGCTCTGCTTCTACCCACGTGGTAAAATAATCGACCGCAACTATCGTGTATTTCGCACCACCTTTAGATATGGGTAAGGAACCAATTATATCGATCCTCCATATTGCAAATGGCCAGAGACTAACCATTTGCGTAAGTTCCATTGGCGGAGCTCTCAGGATTTTTGCACACTTCTGGCATTTGTCTCATCTCCTTACGTAGTCGGCGGCGTTTCGATTTATAGTTGGCCAATAATATCCATAGTGGAAGATTTTTTTTGCCAATGTCTGCCCACTAGTATGGTCACCGCATTCTCCTTCATGGACTTCATTCATGACTTCTTTTATCTCATCGTGGGCAATGCACCGGAGTAAGGGGGTCGAGAATCCCTTTCGATACATTATTCCGTCATGTATTGCATATTGCGAAGCCTTATGAATGACTTGTCGTCTTTCGCTTCTTCTTCCGGGCAAGACCTCGTGTAGCAAGTATTGCTTGAATGGGGTCATCCATGATTCCTTCTCGATTTCTATTTCTAACACGAAATCTGCCCTCATCATATTTATACTCGAAGGGTGTAAGATTTCAACGGGAACCAATCCCATTTGCTGTGCATCGCCAGTGCTCACAAATTTTGCCAAGGAATCGGCTTCTCTATTTTGTTCACGCAGGACATGCGAAGTATCATAATATTCTAAATTTGCTAGCAGCTCTTGAACCCGTGAAAGGTATGGGGCAAGTCTCTGTACCTTCGCTTCATAGTCCCCCTACACCTGGTATACCACCAATTATGAGTCACAAAGATTTCAACCGATTCCACTCCCAGTTATCTGATAAGTCTCAAGCCAACAATCAATGCTTTACGCTCAGCTTCGTTATTTATCGTTGGGAATTCGAGCTTCAAAGCATAACAAACTGATTGGTTTTCAAGAGTCATAAGAACTATGCTATCCCCCAAGCAACGATCGTTAGATGCCCCATCGGTATACATCTTCCATCGAATGGGAGGTATGACATTGTGACTACTCAATTCATCTGACATGGTGAATTCAGCAATGAAGTCTGTTAGTGCTTGCCCTTGTATAGCCCTTCGTGGTAGGTAGGTAATATCGAACTGACTCAACTCAATATTCCATTTTAACATCCTTCTATAGGTTTCCATTCGTTGGAGTACCTGTCGCAAGGGTCGGTCGGTATAAACACTGATCGAGTATGCCTAAAAGTACGGACGAAGCTTGCGTGATGCAATCACAAGCAATAGGCTAGTTTCCAATTTTAGGATAATCTCTTTCTGCCCCTGTCAAACGTTTACTGACATAGTACACTGGCTTTTGAACTCGGTCCTCCTCGCGAACCAAAGCCGTACTGATAGCATGCTGGGATACAGCCAAGTACACATACAACATTTCATGGTCTACTAGTTTCGATAGTACCGGGGGACTTTTTAAATGCCTTATTGGAGGTCGGAATGCATCCTCACAATCGAATGTCCGCTCAAAATTTCTCTTTTCTTTTTATATTACATCGAAGAAAGAAATACATTTATATGTGGCTCTGGATATGAATTGACTCAATGTGGCTACCTTTCCATTCAAGCTTTGTACCTGCTTAATAGTTCTAGGCACTTGTATGTATCGAATAGCTTGAATCTTTTTCGGGTTAGCTTCGATTCCCCATGCATTTACAATAAAACCAAGAACTTCCCTAACGCAATGTCAAAAGAATACTTCAAAGGATTGATTTTCATTCCATAATGTCTGAGTATATAAACATCTTTGCTAAAGTCTCGAATGTGGTCGTTTGACTGCCGTGACTTCACAAGCATGTCATCCATATAGACTTCCATTGTTCTACCAATCTGATCTTTAAAAATTCGATTCACCAAACGCTGATAAGTTGCTTACATTTTTTTCAATCCAAAAGGCGCCACTATATAGCAATACATCCCAATGTCTGTGACAAAACTGGTGCTTTCTTGGTCTAGAATGTGCATCGAGATATGATTGTATCCGAATACGCATCCATAAATGACAGTAACTCGTGTATGGCCGTTGAATCGACCAGCTGGTCGATTCTAGGTAAAGGGAAACTATCCTTCGGGCATGCTTTGTTTAAATCAGAGTAATCAACGCAAGTTCTCCACTTCTCATTTTCTTTCCTCACAAGCACAGGGTTAGACATCCATTCAGGGTAGAGAGCGTCATGGACGAACCCATTGGCTTTGAGTTTGTCCACCTCCTCTCTTAGAGCAGCGGACATCTCTGGGTCCATGCCTCTCCTTTTCTGTTTTACAAGAACGCACTTCGGGTCTATATTCAACATATGATTTGCAATAGCGGAAGAAATCCCACACATATCAGAATTTGTCCAAGCGAAAACATCCAGATTTGCTCGGAGGAAATGAATGAGATCCTCGACCATTGACGGGTCGAGTTGTGATCCAATCTTGAGTACTCGTGATGGGTCATCTCGGTTGACTGGAATGTCAATCGTCAGTTTAGCCGGTGCTGCTTTTGCTTCCTTGGGTTCCCCATCATCATCTCTCGGATCTATGTCTCTATAGATCCAGGAATGTGGCCTGAGCCAGGGCTTGGGCACTACTTATCAATTTTCAATAATCTAGATGCGGATGGATTTTTCCACAACCTTTCCTTTCTCTCGCCGTTGGGCCTCTCTCAGCTCATCCACATAACATGCACGACTGGTAGTCTGATCGCCATTCACCACACCAACTCCTTTGTCTGTCGGAAATTTCAACGTTAAACACCACGGGGCCAAAGCTGCCCTAAACTCTACCACGGCCGGTCGACCCAGAAACACATTGTATGGAGAATCAACATCCAAAACTATGAAAGGTAGGATTTGTACACTCCTACGTTCACTTTGTCCCAGTTCAACTGGCAACTCAACGTACCCTACTGCATCGGTCACTGCACCATTAAAGCCATGGATTTGAGCTCCATCTTCATTTGGTCATAAGCCTTTTTAAAGATGATGTTAACGGAACTTCCACAATCAATTAAAATTCTCTTCACATATGTCGGCCCGATCGTCGCAGATATGACCATCGGGTCGACAGTAGGAGCCTCCACCTCGTCTACGTCTCGGCTCCTAAATACAATATTGTCTGTCATCATGCGTTGCTGCTTAGCGGGGGTCCCATTTTCCACATTTGAACAACACTCATAATCTTCATGCCTTAAGGAGTTAGCATATCGTTCCATCTCCTACCAATTATTGTCTGTAAGGTGAGGTCCACCGACTATCGTGTTTATGACCAATCTACCCACGGTTCGGGAAGGTTCCTCGGGTTGGCGTGGAGCCGACCTGTGTCCGGGGTCTGATGTTCCTCGCCTACCCTCCTGTAGGTTCTTGACAAACTCCTTCAATTTTTTCTGTCTAATCAGTTTCTCTATGGCATCATTGAGGTGTCTACACTCTTCTGTATTATGCCCATAAGTCTCATGGAAGCAACAATACTTCCCAGTCAATTTCCGTTCCTCTGTTGACTCCTTTGGGCGCGGCTTTCTATACTGGAATGTATTACAAGTTGACAGGTAAATATTCTCAAAAGATGCATTCAGTGGAGTGTATTTGTTGTAGGTCGGAATCCTTGGCTTCCATTTCCCAGCTTCTCTTTTCTTTTCGGGATTTTCTCCTCCGAACCCTTTAAATTGCCCAGGCATATTCTGCACATTGACTTGAAACTTTTTCGAATTGTCACCGGATTTTTTAACGACGATGTTATTTTTCACAGTCTCCTGAACTGGAACTGGTGCCTTATCTCGCCTCGTCCATCTAGCTTCCTCTCTTCTTATGAATTGATGAGCCTTCGAATAGAAACACTCTAGCGTAGTTGGTTGGCATTGTCTTGCCAACCAATATCCAAACTCTGAATTCGGCTCTACTCCTCGCATTACCGCCATCAGAACTGCGTGGTCGTTAGGGTTGCTAACTTTATTTGCTGCAACATGAAATCTCTACAAGTACTGTTTTGATGACTCCCTCAGAGCCTGGATTGCACTAGATAGGGACATTGCATCCTTGGGACGAGTGGCATGTATCCTGAATTGTTCTACAAACTTCGTTGCCAACTCATCAAAACTGGATATAGACCATGGGAGAAGTCGAGTGAACCACATGGTGGCGATTCCAGATAAAGTGATTGGGAAGCATCTACACTTGGTTGCATCATTCGCTCTAGCCGAATCCATCATCCATTCATACCTCATCACATGCTGCCTGGGCTCGGTCTTTCCTTCGTAGGCCGGAATAGTTGGCATGCTAAACTTCTTAGGGTACTCGGCCTGTAGAATAGTACCCGTGAATGGAGTATGACTTCTGGATATCCCCTAATCTTCATTGATCAAGCCTTGATTCTCTCTCATCAACTATCTGACCATAGATGATAAGTCTGGAGTTTGTATGGAGGATGGAAGGTTGGACTCTGTTCTACGGGACTGCTCAGGTTGTTGTCTCCTCTGTTGGCGGTCTGCCAAACGTGTATCTTGGGGACTAGCTTCATTGGGGCTTGATGAACCGGACGTCCAGTCTCCATACGTGATCCAACTCCTAAGTTTCCTGTTCCAGTTTAAGTGTGGTATCCAAGATGTAAGTGATCCCTAGTTGATCGACCAGTAGTACCTGCTTGTGCAGTTTTCGTTTTATGGCGTCTACGCCGGGGAGGTTCATCAGATGAAGTCGAACTATCAAATGAAGAATAAGGAACGGGGCTACCACCAGCATTCTGATGTTGTTGCAGAGTAAGCCGAGTCATGAAGTTAGCATTAGCTTGAATCTGCTCGGCAAGTTGTCTTCTACTTTCCATGAGTTCTCTCATCAAGTCATTGAACTTTGTCCTGGTGATGACTTCCGTTTGATTTTGGATGGTAGTCCCTACACCTAGATTTTCTTTTTGATTGTTATGTCCTATTTGTTGTACGCTAGCAGTCTCGTTGACGTCCGCATTATGAGAGGCGGATCTGGTACATGGTCTTCCCATAGTAGAGTTATTCATAGGAACTCTGAGTAGAATCAACGGACGTCGTGTGAACAAGTTGGATCACATTTGGGGGATTTATTTAATCCAATAGCTACAAAGCAGATCCTAGTGGCCTGAGAATTCGAATCTCGGTTAAACCACCAAAATATTAGCACCAGAATTGGTCACTAATACCCTTGAGATAGATTATGTAGAGAGATTAATGAAGAAAGTAAATTAAAACAGAGAATTGTATGCTAAATTAAATGCAAAGACAAGAATACCGGATTTATAGTGGTTCGGTGTAACTGCGTACGTCCACTATGAAGTTAATCTTTATTGCTTTACTCAACAATTGATTACAGATACAATCCATATACCAACTATTTGAATACAAATGCTAAGTAAAGAGAATGAGTCTTGCATGAGGCAGGGTCTCCCTAATGTTTTAGAAAAAGGTCCATTTCACTGTGCCCCCGCCCTTTTATTTATAGACGAAGACGGGTTGGACTTCCCTCGTGGGCCTAGGAGTAAGATACCTCTCCTGTAGCAAGTGACTTCTGTATGCCGAGGCACAAATGCCGAACGGCAATTGCCGAACCATGTACCCAGGCCGAACGGCATTCGTATGCCGACCGAGGAAGATATGTCGAACGATATCTGCATGTTGATCGAGACAATTTGCTGAGTGAAGAGTGTAGGCCGACGAGACCTTTGCCGAACGAGACTTGATGCCGGTCGAGAGGAGATGTCGAACGACCTTGCTATGCCGAGCGAGATGAAATGCCGAACGACCTTGCTATGCCTTGTGAGAAGAAATGCCGAACGACCTTGCTATGCCGAACGGCGCTTCCATGCCGAAAGATGCTTTTATGCTGAGCGAGGAGAGATGCGAACGAGGCTAGATGTCGAGCGGCTTGGATGCCGAACGAGGCTAGATGCCGAGCGAGACGAAATGCCGAACGAGGCCATATGCCAAGCAACTTCTTAATGTTGAACGGTGTTCTATGCTGAACGACCTCTTGATGCCGAACGGTGCTCTATGCCGAGCGACTTGTTACTTGGTCAAGCCAACAGGTAACAACTACCTTTCGGGCTTACGTGAGAAAGGTACAGAGCATGACGGGTGCACATACAAGTGTGTGCACTCGTCGACGGTAGGTGTCAATAGAAAATATTTACATATATACAAATGTTTTTTTTATATTTATTTTTCAAATTTTTTTTGGAAAGGGAGAGTTTTGCAAAATCATCTTAGCACCACTTAACTTAGAAGAGAAAAAATATGTTATATACTTTACTTTAAATCAACCACTTTTTAAAACAAAGATTTTCGATTAGGATGTATTTTACAATTAATGCTGATGGATCTTTATATATACTAGTTAAACCATCGTTATTTGTAATTAAACTTCATTTTTATTTTTGTTAAGACAAATAAATTTTCAAAAATTTCTATTTAATAAGACAAAACCATATATTTATCTTATAGTGTTTCTTTAAAAATAAATAAAAAGAAAATTTGTTTTTAGGGTTTTTTTGAGATTTTAAAAGAAAAGGCAAAAATAAACCATGAAAAAATAAAATAAAAATGAAGATGAGTCTCCCTCCCCAACTTGATTTTGGTTGTGTCCCCACAATCAACCCAAGTGGAAGGAGAAAAATAAAAATAAAAAACATGACCTTTATTTAAATGAATATTAACGGTATTTACACGAGATCAAAAAGTATATCGTCAAAAAGTAAATGAAACGGACTTCCAAAGACCGATTCATTTGTCTCATCAAGTATGCGAGACACAGCTTAAGCTCGAAAAACAAAACCGTAAAAGATTTCGAAGTTGAACATTGATTTGGAAAAATGAATGTCGGTTTATTAAAAATCGTACGAGTTGTTTTATTTTCGATGATTTTTTAGGTTAAAACAATTGATTGGAATTCAAGATTAGTTTCACCAAGTTGAAGTTCAAACTTATCATTGAAACTTCTTCAGAATTATCGATTTCAAAAATCAAAATGGTGATGTAACTTTTTCCCTTCAGAATTTAACAATTCGTCTTTGAAAATTCCATAAAATCCATGTTCACTAAATTCGTGTATTTGGATTATCAACAACTTTATTACGTATCTCAAGTTCAAAATCCAACGTTGTTGTATTTAAAATTTTGAAATCGAGAAAAGGAAGATCGAATTTCAAATCGAGTTTCTCACCCTCAAAAGAACTGAAATCCAACTCAATTACCCTTTTTTCAACAACTTCATTAAGATCGTTATTTTCAGTTTCGAAAGTTTTTATTTGCAAATCGCCAATTATGGTAAAAGATGGATTATTATTTGACTCGTCACACGTTGGGATTTGATTTTTTTTCACGTTGTTTCATATATGTTTCAAACAACGAATCCATGTGATCATCGTAAATTTCGTTCATTTGCTCAACAAAATCCAATTTATAGTTATTAACTTGAAAATTTTTAATTTTGATTTGTTGAGAACAAAAAATTTCACTCATAACATGGCTAAGATTATTCTCATTGCCAAATTCATTTGGAAAAGTTGTTCCCAATTTCATGTTGAGTTTGAATTCATTTTGGAGTTCAAAATTGAATTGGCATGGATTATAATCGTACTCTTTTGAATTTGAATTGAATTCAAATTTTAAAATCCTCGAAAACTTTGACTTGAGTTTTCACGGAAGTACGAATTACACAAATCATTTATCATTTGATTTTTTTGTGTAGAGATTTCAAGTAAAGACAAAATGCTAGTTTCAAGATTTGAGGGTTGCCCGTTATTTTTAAAATTTTGTGGTTCGAAATTTGAATCGTTTAAACAATAGTTGGTGTTAAAATATCCATACGAATTTGGAGTGAAACCATACGGATTATATTGATTTTCACAACTATTGTAAAATTCACATAAGTGGGGAAATTCGGACATTTTCATGAATGTTTTTTTTTTATAAAGAAAAATATTTACAAACATAATTTTTTTTCAAAACAGTAAATTGATTTTTGGATTTTCAAATTTTTTTAGCTTTTTTAAAAAGGTTTTATATTTTTTTGGATTTTTTTTCTAAATTTTTTTGGGTTTTTGAAATTTCAAAGGAAAAGGATTTAAAAATTTCAAAGAAAAATAAAAGGAATATTTATAAAAAAAATATTTAGTTTTGGTTTTTTGAAAAAAAAAAATATTTTCTTTTTTAAATATGTATGAACTAATGCAACTAGATAAATGCAAGGGTTAATTACAAATGACTTATCCTAAGTTAATCCAAAATTGTATACTCACACATTGTCTTAGATAAACAATATAGCTCTCAGCCAGGTAACGGACAGGATTTATCGGTGCACCATGAATCACCGTAGCAATGCAGCCGAAGGTTTAAGTACCTTCAGCGAAAAACCACTATAATATTTAGAATCACCGTGGTATTTATAAATGGTTATTACCCTGTCGTAGCCTAGACACCGAGAAACTAAATTATTCAAAGAAGATATATTGTCAATATACAATTAAGTATTATCGATGTCTAACCATTATTATTAATCACAATCCTAGGATGAAATGCAAAGCAGAAATTAAACGTGTATTAACAATGCAACTACAAATGAATTTTTTATGTTTTTTATGAATTTTTGATTTTTTTTTAAAATATATGCAAGCAAACAATAATGCAAGACAAATAAAAACAACAGATATAGCAAGCAAGCAGTTTTTTTGGCAAATAAGGCGAAACAATTATTTTTGGCATACCAAGCGAATCAAACGATTTTTCCAATCTGCTTTGCCAATCTGAAAAAAAAAGTGAACCAAGATATATACAATTGTTTTTATATCAAAGAAAAAAGAAAAAAATAACAATTGAAATCAAGCAAAACAAATGATAGTGAATTTCTTTTTTAAGCAATACCAAATGAAAAATGAAAACAAATTCTCTTTTTTTTTTAAAAAAATTCTTCACAATTCACCATTCAAAACACTCGAAACACTCAATTCACAAACACTCAAAACACACTGTAGAAAAAAAATGAAAACTCAACCCACTTAAACCTGTTTACACCCAGTAGAAAATTAAAATAAAACGATTTACCACATTCTCAATCAACACAACACCATAAAACAACAGTTATGTATTCATGAAATTTTCACACTCTCCAATCAAGTCGAGTTGTCCAGACTTTTTACCTCTTGAAAGTCGAATTATAAAAGTCGGCTTTGGTAATCGCATTTAAGAGGAGTTTGGCGATTGGGGATTCTCGAGAGGCAATTCTGGTTCGGGGTTTGATTTGGTTTGACGAAACAGTGCTCGTGGATGGAGGCGGATGTTCTATGGGCAAGGCGACTCGAGTTTGAGTGTCGTAATGGGATTCGACTTGATTTGGGGGCTGAGGCAATTCAGTTGAATTGATTTGGGTATGCGTACAGTTGAATGATGTGAGGAAGGTCGCGGTTGTTATTATTGGAATACCTATAGAACAAAATGAATGAAAAATACATAAAGTCCCACATCGCCTAATATGTTAAGAAAGCCAAGTATATTGATAGCTTTCTCAAGTGGAGGTTGGGGGACTGGGGCTCCCAAATTTATGCTTCGTTGTGAGGAAGGAGATCATGCATCTCCACCACACGCGCGTGCGCCGCCGCCGTCCGTCCGACCGACCGAACCGAACTGGGTCGGGCTCGGGTACGGGTACGGGTCGAAAATGACCATTCTTTTTGCTAGGCCATTGTTTAACGGTTTTGGGCTTCGGCTGAATCTGGGCTGGGCCTGGAATTTGAAGAGAAGCGGGCGGGTGAAGACGGACGCGACTGTTCATAAAGCGGACTGAAGAGGCGCGGCCCGTTAGATGTGAACAGAAGCGGGTGTGACCCGTTAGAGGCGAAAAGAAGCGGGTGTGACCCGTTACAGGCGAACAGGTGCGGCCCGACTGAAGAGACGCGGCCGAACATAAGCAGACACACGAACAGTAGCGATTAAAGGAAACGAGCGCGACCGTTTGGACAAACGGGTGCAGACGCGACCGTTCGAAGGGATACGAACAAACTATAAATAAGGAGGAAAACTGATCACTTTCCTCATTGAATTTTCTTATCTCTTCTCTTCTAATAACTGTTGTTCTTATAATCAAAATCACAGAGTGATATACTCATTACAATTTCAAGCAGAATTCGTCTTTGTATCTTAGGAGAATTTTGAAATAAAATTCTTAAGGAAATCGTTACGATGAGCCTCAGACACAATCCGGTTATAATTCTAGTTTGTTTGTATATTTATATACATTATTCTATATTCTATCCGTTATTCAGGTTATACTATTTATTCAAAATAGTATAACGCTATTGTTGTAACTTATTTACAACATTCATAATGTTGAAAAAATTTATACACAATTCCATTGTAGTGGAAATCTAATTTATAAACTTGTGCGACGAGTTTATTGTAGCGTGCTATCTGTTTTAGTACACTAGAAAAATAACATCTTAAGAATTTTACTGTTTTCTTACTAAAACAGAGATGGCAACAGTAGAATTTTCAAAGAATACTACTCACAACAGACCTAAACCGTTCAAGGGAGATGGTGATGATTTCTTGACATGGCAGAATCAGATGTTGTTTTATCTCACCACACTCGGTCTGCAAAAGTACCTCGAGGAGGAGGAACCCATTCCTGCACTTGGCAAGGAAGCAGAGGTGAATACGTGGAAGCATTCCGATTTTTTATGCAGAAACTATATTCTGAATTGTCACGACAAGGTTCTATACAAAGTATATCAGCCTTTAAAGACATCAAAAGAACGCTGGAATGCACTTACCATGAAGTATAAGACACAGAATATCAGTCTTAAGAAATTCATTATAGACAAATTCATGGACTACAAGATGGTTGACTCCAAACCGGTGACTGCTCAACTGCATGAATTGCAAATCATCATTCATGAACTCGAAGCGGAAGGTCATATGGTTGGAGAATCGTTTTTGGTTGAAACCATCACGAGAAAACTGCAGCCGTCATGGAGAGATTACCGCAACTATCTAAAGCATAAGAAGAATGAAATCTCTTTACAAGATCTCATAGTCCGATTAAAAATTGAGGCAGACAACCGTGTAGTTAAAAAACCAAGCGAGGAGGCATTTGTGACTGAAGGGTCAAAGACCAAAAACAAAATGAAGAATTTCCAGAAGAAAAGGAAAGCTCATGACAACAAACCGAAAGACAATAAACGAACCAAGAAGTTTAATGGCGAATGTTGGGTTTGTGGAAAAGTTGGACATGCCGCTAGAGATTGCAGACTCAAGAAGGAACGCAATAAAGAGGCAAATACAGTGGATAACATGGAAGTAGACGAGTCCAACTTCTCGACAGTGGTATCTGAATGCAATCTGGTTTCGAATCCTAACCAATGGTGGGTAGATACAGGTGCTACTCGTCATGTTTGTTCTGACAAATCCATGTTTTCTACATATCAGAAATTCGATCACGAAGAAAAACTCTACATGGGTAATTCTAATCCTCAAGTTTACTTCTGGAAAAACTGTTAAATTGAATATCGTGCTCCACGTTCTAGACATATGCAAGAATCTCATCTCTGGTGCAGTCCTATCAAAGAAGGGATTCATAATGGTGTTTGAGTCAGACAAGATGGTTATGTCCAAAGCTGGAATGTATATCGGAAGGGGTTATTTATGTGATGGCCTATTTAAGGCAAATGTAGCCGTTGTCGGCAACAAAAATATGTATTCTGATTGTGCTATTAATAAAATTGAAGTTTCTTATTTGCTTGAGCATGAAATTTTACTATGGCATGATAGATTGGGGCACATAAATTTACGCAAAATGAAAACATTATTAAACTTGGGATTAATTCCAAAATTCCAAGTAGATAAGAACTACAAATGTGAGACACGTGTAAAAGCAAAAATGGTCAAACAACCATTTAAATCTGTTGACAGAAGCACCGAACCATTAGGTTTGGTACATACAGATTTATGTGATTTTAAATCACTACCTACAAGAGGTGGGAAAAAGTATTTCATTACTTTTATTGACGATTATACGCGATATTGTTATGTATATCTTTTAAATAGTAAAGATTAAGCAATAACAGCGTTTATAAAATACAAGGCTGAGGTAGAAAATCAGTTAAATAAAAAGATGAAGATACTAAGATCTGATCGAGGTGGAGAATATGAATCGCCATTTGAACAGTTCTGTGTCGAAAATGGTATAATTCATCAAACAACAGCTCTATATTCACCACAACAAAATGGCGTAGCCGAGAGGAAGAACAGAACGTTAAAAGACATGATTACTGCCATGCTTTTAAATTCTGGTCTACCGACGAACTTGTCGGGGGAAGCATTAAATATGTCTAATCACATATCAAACAAAGTCCCTCACAATAAACAGGAACAGTTCCATATGAGTTATGGAAAGGACACAAACCAAGTTTTAAATACCTCAAAGTGTGGGGGTGCTTGGCAAAAGTTCCAGTTCCGCCTCCCAAGAGAGTCAAACTTGGACCAAAAACAGTAGATTGTTATTATCTTGCGCCAGCCCAAAATAGTAGTGCCTATAGATTCTTGGTATTCAAGTCTGATATAACTGATATTCATGTAAATACAATCATGGAATCAAGAGATGCCTCATTCTTTGAATATGTGTTTCCGCACAAAAGGAATAAAGGAAATAAGGTCCCAAAAAGGACAAGGGAAGAATCAAACGATTCGCATGAAGAAGAAACTCATCATGAAATTGAGGATGCTGAACCAAGAAGAAGCGTAAGGGCTAGAACTTCCAAAACATTTGGTTCGGACTTTTTTACATATGTATTATAGCACGAACCTCAAACATACAAGGAAGCAATGTCATCTTCTGAATCCTCATGTCGGAAAGAAGCAATCCAAAGTGAGATTGATTCAATTCTAAGTAATAAAACTTAGGAAATTGTTGATATTCCACCAGGAATAAAACCAATTGGCTGCAAATGGATTTTCAAGAAGAAAATGAAAGCAGATGGCTCTATCGACAAGTATAAAGCCAGATTAGTAGCCAAAGGATATCGTCAAAAAGAAGGAGTAGACTATTTTAATACATATTCGTCGATAACACGAATAACCTCTATAAGAATGCTAATAGCAATTGCATCCATCTATAATCTAGAGATTCATCAGATGGATGTAAAAACAACATTCTTAAATGGAAATCTCGATGAGGAGATTTACATGGAGCAACCTGAGGGATTCATTTCCAAAGGAAATGAAAACAAAGTCTGTAGATTAGTCAAATCATTATACGGACTAAAACAAGCTCCAAAGCAATGGCACGCAAAATTTGATAATGTCATGATGAGAAATGGTTTTCGTATAAATGAATGTGACAAATGTGTTTATTATAAACAACTTGGACAATCATATGTGATGATCTGTCTATATGTGGACGGTATGCTAATATTCGGTCCAAATACTTAGGTAATTGAGATCATAAAGAAAATTTTGATCAACAATTTCGACATGAAAGAGTTGGGTGTTGCAGATGTTATTTTGGGAATAAAAATAATAAGAACACCTAATGGAATTGAGTTATCTCAATCACATTATGTAGAAAAAGTGATTGAAAGATTTCAAAACTTTGGAATTAAAGGAGTAAATACACCTTTTAATCCATCATAAGTACTGCATAAAAACATTAATGAGAGTGTAATGCAACTGGAATATTCTAGTGTAATAGGATGTCTCACGTATCTCATGAATTGCACAAGACCAGATATAGCTTACGCAGTAAGTCGATTGAGCAGGTATACGAGCAATCCAGGGAAGGAACACTGGAAAGCACTAATGATAGTGCTTGGATATTTAAAAAATACCACTACCTATTCCTTACATTATGGAAAATATCCTGCCGTCTTAGAAGGATATAGTGATGCAAACTGGATTGCAGATTCAGAGGAATCAAAATCAACAAGTGGTTATGTCTTTACCCTAGCAGGGGCAGCAGTATCATGGAAATCTACTAAACAAACATGCGTAGATCGATCCACTATGGAATCAGAGTTCATTGCATTAGATAAAGCAGGCGAAGAAGCAGAATGGCTTCGTCACTTTTTAGAAGATATTCCATTCTGGTCTAAACCTGTACCGGCCATATGCATACACTGCAATAACCAAGCAGCGCTAAGCAGAGCGCAAAACTTTGTGTATAATGGAAAATCACGACACATTCGTCGACGCCATAACACAGTTAGGCAGTTACTCTCAAATGGAACTATTTCCATAGATAATGTGAGAACAAATGATAACCTAGCGGATTCATTTACTAAAGGTTTATCAAGAGAGAAAATTGACTGCGCATCGAGGGGAATGGGCTTAAAAGCCTAAACCACCAAGAGTTATCTTATACGGAAACCTATCCTAGCGACTGGAGATCCCACGGACTAGGATCAATAGGAAAACCAGTTCTGAGTAGATCAAGGCATAATGCATTTGCGTAGACATAATCCAACTCCATTCCTGTGGTGCACATTATAAATGCATGCCTACAGAAGTATTTAAAGGTTAAAACTATGTTTTTTAATGATGACCATATCTTGGAAATAACAAGTGGGGTATATGTAGGATACTCTTAATGGTTGCGATCACCTATGTTAGTGTGAGCTGGGTCGGCTCTATGAGAATATTAAAAGGCTTTTATCCTCTAAAAACACTCGCAGAACAAAAAATTGTTCAGGACCAAAATGAACACAACCAAGAGATTGGATGAGAAGGGAATCAATGCTTCGTAAAGCTTATTGTCTGGATATACAATAAAGGCCGACGGTTCAAGATGAAATAATTCACCGATTAGCCAAGTAGATCCGATAAGTTTTAACTAGGGAAAGTTCAAAGTGAAATATCTACTTATCCACGATAAAGCATTATTCCATATGTACTTTGTGATATTCCGCTTTGTGTGGGGGATATGTATATTATCATTCATGTGGGGGATTGTTGGAATTCCTATAGAACAAAATGAATGAAAAATACATAAAGTCCCACATCGCCTAATATATTAAGAAATCCAAGTATATTAATAGCTTTCTCAAGTGGAGGTTGGGGGCCTGGGGCTCCCAAATGTATGCTTCGTTGTGAGGAGGGAGATTATGCACCTCCACCACACACGTGCGCGCCCGCCGCCGTCCGTCCGACCGACCGAACCGGGCCGGGCCGGGCCGGGCTCGGGTATGGGTACGGGTCTAAAATGACCATTCTTTTTGCTAGGCAATTGTTTAACGGTTTTGGGCTTCGGCTGAAACTGGGGTGGGCCTGGAATTTGAAGAGAAGCGGGCGGGTGAAGACGGACGCAACTGTTCATAAAGCGGACTGAAGAGGCACGACCCGTTAGATGCGAACAGAAGCGGGTGCGACCCGTTAGAGGCGAAAAGAAGCGGGTGTGACCCGTTAGAGGCGAACAGGTGCGGCCCGACTGAAGAGACGCGGTCGAACATAAGCAGATACACGAACAGTAGCGATTAAAGGAAACGGGCGCGACCGTTTGGACAAACGGGTGCAGACGCGACCGTTCGAAGGGATACGAACAAACTATAAATAAGGAGGAAAACTGATCACTTTCCTCACTGAATTTTCTTATCTCTTCTCTTCTAATAACTGCTGTTCTTATAATCAAAAGCACAGAGTGATATGCTCATTACAATTTCGTGCAGAATTCGTCTGTTATATCTTGGGAGAATCTCGAAATAAAATTCTTAAGGAAATCGTTACGACGAGCCTCAGACACAATCCGGTTAGAGTTCTAGTCTGTTTGTATATTTATATACATTATTTTGTATTCTATCCGTTATTCTGGTTATACTATTTATTCAAAATAGTATAACGTTGTTGTTGTAACTTATTTACAACATTCATAGTGTTGAAAAATTTATACACAATTCCAGTGTAGTGGAAATCTAATTTATAAACTTGTGCGACGATTTTATTGTAGCGTGCTATCTGTTTTAGTACACTAGACAAATAACAGTTATCGTTGCTGAGAGGCGATTGGTTTCATGATGCAAATAGAGTAGCGACTGTTGGTGGTTGTTTGAAGATGTTAGAGGTCTTGAAGTGGTGGCGACTAGGCATGGTGGAGGCGATTTGGGTTGCTGTGTTTGTCGAGGCTGATGTGGTTTCTGGCCAGTGAAGAAGGAGGTTTTGGTTTTGGCAACAGTTGTGTGATGGTCTGTGAGTTTGTAGGACTTATGGGTTGCTGTGTGATAATTTTCAGAGAATTCGTTTAAGGCAGGGAAGACAGTGGAGATAAATAGGCAGGTAGATATGCAGGGTAGTTGAATATGAGGAGCAAGAATTGTTATTTTGTAGTTAAGCTGTCAGTGGTGATTATGTATTCGAATGGAGATTTGTATGATATGCAGTGGTGTATGATTTGAATTTGGTGGAAGATTGTTGACAGATTGTGCTGATATGGTGCGAATGCTGTGAAGTTTGGAGTGTGGTTCAGAAATATGGGTTGAAAGTGCTATTTTATATGAGACAGTGAAGTAAATGGAGATTCAGGCAAATGGTTGTGTGAAGGTTGTTGATGCACTATGGTAGTGGAGTGGAAGTGCTTCTGCAGGGGAAGAATTGGTGAAATGGTGAGGCAAGTTGAAGTAATGGCCGATTGATGATGGAGGAGTTGTTGGTTGAAGTTAAGCAATGTAAGGTTGAAGTTGAATGTCAGTATGGAGTTTGAGGTAGGTTATGGTTTATAGTGCAAAGAAGTGATGACAGAGGAGAGTTAGTGTCAATGTGCAAGTGAGTGGAAGTGGGTGGGATGGCAACTGTATGTTTGAAGAGGATGGAAGATGATTGTCAACAGATATGCACAAATTTTTTTTTTTGGTGGTCTTGTATGCTTGGAGCTTGGAGGAGGCAGTTGTATATGGCTGGGGATTTCTTTGAGCAAGAGGTGGTGAAGTGTATGAGTGTAGAAGTGGTCCGTTGTAACAAAGAGAGAGAAGTTAGTGGCACAAGTAATGAACACAAAGGTAGAGAGTAAAAACAGTGGCAATGCAAAAAAAGATTATGTAAATTGTAAAATGAAATGCAAATTGTAAATGAAATGGAAGTAAAAAATAAAAATTGCTTTTGTTTTGAAATTGTGAATTTTTTTTAAATATGCAAATGCAAAAATAACTAAAGAAACAATAAGAACACAATCAAAATGCAAATAAAAATCATACACAAACATATAATTTTTTTAAATTATAAACACACAGTAAAATCACACAAAAATAACCCGAAGAACAGAAAATTAAAATCTAAGACAATTCCTCGGCAACGACGCCAAAAACTTGTTAATTGACGTAATTTCTATCGGATTAGAAAACTGTCGAAAAATTTTGAATTAAAAATAACCGCAAGCGTACGGCGTACAATTGTAGTACATGGCGAATACGAGTCAATCCGCGAGGAATTGATGATTTAAAAATTCTATTCTGTAACGACCTAATTTTTCGACGCCCGAAAGTTGACATCGATACGTCCTGTGACGCCCCACCTCTATACCCACGCTAGCCAAGATCACTCCGGAGAAGTGCTGTCAACTAGCACGGAGAATAAGGCTGTTGAGGAGCGACCATCCATGTAATTGCTTATCACACGGTGGCTATAAATAATCTTCGGAAACAAACATAGAAATAATCATATCACAAATCAGTCACAGATATCCATATCACAAATCAGTCACAGATATCCATATCACAAAGGCGGAAGAAGATATGAATATATAACTAACACATGAAAGTGTACATCAGAGTAGTGGTCAATAAGATCCACGATAATACAAAAGAATAGCAACACGTGCAATATAAAAGAATACAACTATGAGTCTATATCTCAAGTGTATACAACAAAAACTGCTAATCTAAACAGTTAGCCAAAAGTCAGAGTGATAAATCCCTGGGAAGAAGTCAAGCAGAAGCACCTGTAACATCTCGGTCTGATCCGAGTATTATTTAATAAAATAATAAACGGATCAGTCTAGCTATAAATATTAGATGACATGATATAACATAAAAGATATGGCATAAACATAAACATCCATAACGACATACCACTATAAGTATGTAAATAATGATCAACAGAAGATCAATCAATAAGAGATAATCAATATCACAAGAATCTTCTCAAAGATTCGAAGGGGGCATCATACCCTAAACTTGTACTCATAACAAGTCAATGACATAAATTCCAGAAATCAACACGAGAAATCCAGAAATCATAAAAAGGGAAAGAGGCCTATCACATGACGGTCCGAAGACCATGGGGAGCTACCCCACATGTGTGAGTGGAATCACACAGAATGAGGTCAAGACTAACCAAAAAGCAGAAAGGTATGTGTGAATGGAATCACACAAGTGGTGTCTAGTCTAACCTTGCAATGAAAGAGACATCGCGCAATTGCTAGTCTAATTCATAAAGCGATCATCAAGATCAACGAGAAGTGTCAATTACACTAAGCTAGTAAATATAGAAGTTTAGCTTCATGTCCCATAACCACTTGCTTAACTTAAATATTTACGAACAAACTGTAAATCTTCACTAATAAAATTGTCACAAGAGGTTCAATCGAACAAGTCCAAGAATTAACCGACGAAGTGAACGCAAGCGTTTCATACCACTTGTTTTACTAAGTCGTTTAATTAGATTTCTCATCCGAGTGAGGTAAAGGCTTGTATATACTAATAGATTGGAAAACGGTTTAAGAAAAGAGCTTTGTTATTAAAAATAGAGTTGAAATTGTTTGTTAAAAGAGTTTTGATATTTACTACTAGTATTGAAACCTTTATATTATAAAGTGACAAAACACATAAGCAAGTGTAGAAACAATCAGTCACAAAGATCGCATACGGAGATGCGAATAAAATCCAAGGAAATCAGCTCAATATTTTTCAGATAAGATCCCCTATGGAGGGGGGGTCCAGGGGGGGTGGCAACCCCCCAAGGTGGGGGTGCGGGGGCAACGCCACCGCTTACGGGGTTCGACCTAGTGAAGACAAAATGAGGTCTAACGACCTAAGGGGAATAGGGTCGAGCGACCTAATGGTTGCGACCTAGGGGTCTAAGGAGTCAAGCGACCTAACTGGAGCAACTCTATGGTCATGCGACCTAACTGAAATGGCCAAGCGACCTAACAATAGCACAGGTCAAGCGACCTAACGTTTTAAGGCCGAGCGACCTAATTAAACTCACGACTTAATGGTGTGAAAGGCGTGCGACCTAATGTGTTACGACCTAAGGGTCGAGCGACTTAGTGGAACAAGGTCATACGACCTAATACTTGTAGTAGGGTTGGGCGACCTAATGGAGTAAACGGTCGAGCGACCTAACAGGTTATAGGTCATGCGACCTAGTGGGTTAACGGCCAAACGACCTAACGACCTAAAAACCCGCGACCTAAGGGTCGATCGACCTAAATGGTCCAGCGACCTAGCACTAAACAAGGCCGAGCGACCTAATGGTACCCGCGACCTAGAGGTCAAGCGACCAAGGGATGAAATGGCCAGAGGATATAGGCGAGCGACCTACGACCCACCTACCCACGACCTACGACCTAAGCTCAAACGCGAGCTGCGAGCTACGAGCTAGCGACCTAGCGAAGTGAGAGAGACCGAGCGACCTACGACCTAAGGTCCATACGACCTATGGCCTAACACCGAACAAGCATTTAGATGGCCCAGCGACCTATGGTACTAACTCGCGAGCGACCTAAGTCCTAGGTCGTGAGCGACCTAACTGCGAGTGAGCAAAAATGGCCAGAGCCAAAGCAGAGCGACCTAACGGCCATACGACCTACGACCTAAGGTCCTGAGCGACCTAACTCCGAAAACACGAAAATGGCCAGAACGACCTAGGGGTTAACTCGTACGCGACCTACGACCTAAGGTCCACACGACCTAACTCCGAGCGAGCTAAAAACGGCCAGAACGACCTAAATGCAGAAATTTCTCCCAAACACCAAAAATCGGAGTTTTTCGCCAATCCAATCCAAACCAAAAGCAAATATGCATGCTAAAGTGATAGGGAATCATTCCCAATAGTCCAATATAGTTATAGACCAGAATTGTGAGATAAAAATCTCACCTTTGCACTAAAATTTATGAAGATGAAGCTTGAAAGCAAGGAGAAGCAATCCAAAGCTTGAATCCAATATCTTCTACTTGAATTTGGAGTTGAATGATGGAGTTGCAATTGAATTTGAGCTTGGAGTTTTAATTTCCCATTCTCTTCACCATTAATGCTAAAGCTTGAGTTAGTTAGGAAATTTATGAAGAGTGAGGAGAAGAGGGTTGGAACTTGGGCTTAATAGGCTAAACTAACCCAAAGTCCAAAGCGGGAAAAGTTAGTGAAATTTCACTAACTCCAAACCTATCGATGTTTATACTTAAAAAGTTGTAAACGACATTTCGAACTCAATGGAAGTGGTCTCGAGTCCTAATTTGACCGTTTGCAAAAAGTAGTTTTTCGGACCAAAATCCGATTAACGATTTAATATTTAAATAAAAATATTTAAATGTAAACTCGATAAATATGCGGGTTGTTACACGTCCACTGTATTCATTGTCGCACAGTCGAATGCCGGAAAACCGAACCCTTAGGGTTTAAGAACAAGAAGGTAGAAAAAGAAGAACAGAAATAATAACAGAATCTCACATTTCGTAGCAGAACAATTATAATATATAAATGAATATTTTTAAAACAAAGAACTATATCAGTTGTTACATTACATCACATTACATTATCAGAGTTTACAACAACAAACAGCGGAAAAGAAATATTACATATATAAGTGATACGCCTCGTCATCCAGCTTCAATTCCTGATCTCCACAGCAACTTTTTGACTTCGCTCCAGAATAATTGACAACCTAACTCTAGGCTGCCCGTGTGGAAAATTATGGGCACCCAGAGTTTAGAAAAAGAACAATAAACTCCAGTTCAGTCGTGGGACTGGTGAGAGATCTTAAAAACGATTGTTTTCATAAAGAAAATGAAAAGAAATCCTCTATGCTTTTTGGAAAATGAAACTAGCATAAGGCCTCCGGCCACACACACCATGCAAACGCAGAATTGGAGGAGATTTCTCCTTATGATAGTCAAACATGCTTAATATGCAAAAATCTTTTTAATATTATCATTAGTGCATAGTGTAGAAAACATTTCGAAAGTATAATATTAATCTTAGCCAGCATAGGTACCATTATATTATGCATGCGCTACCATGTTCAATAGCAGGTTACCACCACATTCCATGGCAGGTTATACAACTAAATTCGTACAGGGCGCGTTGTTTCTTTCGATTTCCAACAAATGGTCAGGCTAAGGAACTTCCTACTGCCACATGGGTACGCCTCTGGAGGGACGTCCCGAGAACCTACCAAGATCTCTGCCAACACAAGTCCGGGTTACCTCTGTAATTAGGTAACTGCTACTCAAGTATGCCATCCCCCGGTCGTTTGCGACCTTTATCCGAGGATTCTCAACCAAAAAGCAAAAACCACAAAGTATAATCAATTTGCGCCAACAATATAGGTAAAATATCTGGGCTCCATACCATGATACTACCCTTTTCCAGAAGGAAATGACATACCCTAAAAGGCGCGACCCTCATAACCTTGCCGCATCTTTCCTGTTTCGACCTTTCCGGGGTGTGAGGTCCGACGAAGTCTCTTCCACAAAGCTACACTTTTCACAAAGTCATGCTTTGATCAACAAATGATCAGCAGCACTTCGTATGCCACATTACCAGTTTGGGAATATATCACTAGTAACCATCCATTACATAACCTCTAAGCTTGTACGTTTCAAAGAAGGGTGTTAAGCTAAGAGAATAAATTCTCTGCCACCAACAGAAATGTATTTGATAGAAACCAACTTTACATCTCAAAGTGTAACGTCAGACACACATCCGTACAAGTCTGTTCTGGGATCGAACGGAACAGAAGGCACTTCAAAGAAGCCCTCGCAAATCCGGATATTCACTAATCACGTCCGGAGTCCCCATCACAAAGAGTGATTAAATCTCTATACCGGAGCAACTCGGTGCAGAGACATTCGACAGGTAATCCTTTTGTTTCGAGAATACCCGGTCTTCAACACCATCTTCAAATGCAATCTCATTTCATCGTATCATTATTCGGAATGGGTTTTATGACACAAGGTCCTCTCCCGGCTAATCCGAATAATGAGAGCTTATTTTTAAAAATAAGTGTTCAATCATATTTCAAACAAATCACAGCAATTTCCACGTTGATCTTCTTAAACAAAAGATCCATCGCAATCACAAAGGTTCGATGTGGTTTTCGAATATCCAATTGGAATCCGAACCCCGGTCACATTGAAATTCGAATGACATTAAAAAGGTCAATATTAATAGTCGGTTATTTAACTATCAATTGTCACTTACAACAATCACCAAGATTTAAATAATTTTCCCAATTATTATTTTCAAAATATCTTCGCAAGATTATATATTTTTAACACTTCAACCATTTGAAAACAAATTTCAAATCATTTTTCACTCGTGGAATAAGACTTTCAATATTATTTATTTCCACTGAAAGTCTGCCAAGTTCAAATACTTTAAAATCCTTTAAATCACTTATCCAAAATATATACTCGGAAACATTTAGATAAAATTATTTTAAAACATCATTTAAATATTAGTTATGAAAATATTATACCAATATCTCATATAAAACTTCAAGTCTAAACTAACTTTAAAATAAAATTAATAGATAGGGTATAACTAATTTGAATATCCATTTTCTAAATCAAATATCAATTTAGTCTTTAAAATAATCCCTTCTATAATTAATTAAATAAATCTTTACTTTAGAGGTTTAAAAAAATCCCAAAATAATTTTTCCAACAATATTCTTCCAAATCAATTTCTAGAACTTTTAATTTATACTTCAAAAGCTACTTTAAAATATACTCGGTTTTCCAGGAAAAGTACACCTACCATTCTAAAATGGTTCATTCAAATCAATTTATAAATCTTTTTGGATTTATTTTAACGTTCCAAATCCGTAATTTCCTTTCCATAATTTTAAAATAAAATAATGTTTATTTTTAAACAAATTTCTCTTTCTTTTATCAAATTCCCGTTTATGGATTTAAATTTTTATATATCCACAGATATACGATTTTCAAATCGATTCCCAAAAAATAATTATTTTTACCAAATCAATATCAAATTTATTTTCTAATTTATTTTCAAAACACCAAATCAAATTTCAAATTGATTCTCAAATTTATTTCAAACACCTAATTTATTATCTTTTGAAACAAATTCCTTCTTTTAAATTTATTCAGTTTTCTAAAATTAATTTACTATAAATTTTCGACAAAATTTCAAAAATCCAATTTGATTTATTTCTAGTATTCTATGATACCAAAAATATATTCGGCTAAATTATAGCCTTCAATAGTTTCAATCACAAGTCACACACAGATTATAAATAATCAACACACAATATTGAAACAAAATCAGTTATTTGAGGAATCCAGTTAGATCCCTCCAACCTGTTTTCCTGCATTCACAGACGTTAGCATAACAAATAAATACCAATTCCACTTCGAGGTAGAATATCATAGTATATGGGATTTATAAAACATCACCCGCTATTATGCGGCGTATGGGGTCTAAACTAATATAACTAACAATAAATCAATCATCCAAGCACACCATCAATAAATTTTAAATTTAACTATTTAATATTTAAATCAGAAAAATATTTGATTGAGTGAGGAGATCTCAGCTTTGCCTTTATTTTGCAATCCAACCCAAACCAGCCATTTCTTCCCGATTTAAAACCTTGTAACAATATTATAAGGTTTTATTAATATTTTAATTGATCGAACAATCAATCTCCGTTTAATAGATTTAATTTTAACTAATGATTCAATTTGAAAAATAATTAAATTTTAAACTAAATTGAATAATCCATTACTATTTAATAAATTAAATTTACTAATAATTGGATTTAAACTGATTTCCTTTAAACTAATTATTTTTTTAGTGCCCTAAATAAATTAAATAAATTTATTAACAAATCAATTACTAATGTACATTGTTTAAAAATAAACTTGTAGATGAAAAATAGATATATATATATATATATATATATATATCCTTTAGAAATTACATGCACCAAAAATGTTAACCTAACCTATATACATTTAAAAAAATCTAATCTTTATACAAAAATAAACTTAGAAAATAAAGATGGATATTTGTAAAGTATTTTATTTTCCTTTAATATGTATTTACTATTTTTTCTCCCTATGTGTACATATATACCGACTTTTGTGTGTTTTTTTCATATATATATATATATATATATATATATATATATATATAATTAATTAAAGGAAAGAAAATACCTCAGCTTAACCTTACTGCTATGGCCCTAATTCGAACACGACTGCACACAGAGAAACCCCAGGCCAGAGAACCCATCATGAGTCTCCCATTCCCACGAACATGAAACCATAGCTGTCCCTCGAATCACGGTGTTGCCACCGCCTTCGATCGGCGACCACCCACCAAGCTTCAATACTGAACGCGTGCCCGTCTTCCAGTACGACTTCCTTCTTCGCCATCGAGAAACCCCTTGCTTGACCACAAATCGATGTCGTGCATCCAAGCATCGGGCGTCTACGCGCTCTCGTCGTCCCCCAACACCCCGACCAAATCTCGAGCTCGATTTATTTTATTTTGTTTTTATTTGACTTCCTAAAGCATACGGAAGGAAGGAGATAATCATGGCCATGTTTCATTTTGATTTTCGTTGGTTTTAAAATAAATAAAGAGTGGAGTTTCATGCTGTGAAAGCCAATGTTGAATGGAGAAAAAAGGGCATACCTGAGAAGGAACTGCCATTAACTGGTCAACAGTGTATATAATATTATTAAATTTTAAATTGTCTCGGAAACGTAGCTAAAAATATCGACCTTCTATCAAGGCGTGTCGACAGGCATTTATAATATTAAACCCCTATTTCGAACGCAATGGAAAAGATTTCAGGTCCATATTCGATCGTATAGAGAAGATAGCATTTTGAACTAGTTATTAAATTGAATTTCAATAGAAATTTTAGTGCATTTGCTTATCATACGATAACATGAGAACTTCGAATGCTACAGAAATTGAAATCCGATAATAATCAATATTACGGATCCAATGGAACTGGTTTCGTCGAATTTCGAGACTGTGCCTCGGAAGGCTATTTTTAAATATCGATTCAAACTATATAATTTCAAAACTGAACAATGCACTTTCAAATTCAATTCTGTAGTTTCTATTATCTTCAGTATTATCAACATGAATTTCCTAAGCCTTTAAAAAAAATCAGCTTAAAACTGAAGATTCAAATTTTTATCCAACTTCAATAAGTTAAATTCAATAATTTAATTACCGAATTCATTCTGATATCTGAAATTCAAGTCAGACTATCTTTCAAACATTTAAAAATCACTTAAATATTCTAATTTCTAGTGTTCAAAATTTTGGGTCGTCACATCCTTCCCCCTTTAAAGAATTTCGTCCCAAAATCACTTGTTAAGAAGAATGATCCTTAACCTATTCGCTATCTTTCCAAAATCTAATAATTTTAACAATTTGCCAAAATAAATCTTTCTATTAGAGACCCATTATCATTTCAACTAATTTTCTAAAATCAATCATAGATTCCAAACAACATTGTTTACTTCACAATTCAAATTTAAATTTAAATTCAAATTTTAAATTATCAAAAAAATTCTCAAAATTTTTCTAACTCCCTAAATTTTCGAAAAATTTCGCCAGCGTCTCCTTTGCGTGGCTAGCTCGGTACGACTACAAAATGGCACCACAGGCCTCCAGATTCAAAAGGAAAACAAAAAGGCCAAGCGGCTGGACAAGAAAATCATCAAATTTCATACTGAAATTTAAATACATATCTTTTTTTCGAGCAATTCAATTTTATCTTCAAAATCCCAATTCCAATTTTTTTATTTTTCCTGTAACATACCTGTATATTCTACTAGCCAATATTCAATTACAACATTCATATATCATTTTGCGTATTTCATTACAAAAGTTTTAATACTTACTTCTTATACAATTTTTTTATTCCACTTGAATTAAATTTTCCTTCCAACTTATTTTGTATCAACCTTTACTTTTATCTAACTTCTCATTAAGTTAGGTTTTTATTTTATCAACTTCAAACTTTACAAGTTATCAACTTAATGATATTCCATAAATATTTTATATAACATTCCAGAGTCTTTTCAACCTTTCAAAAATCATTTTTTGAAATCAATTCAAATTATCCTTTGAATTTTCAAAACCAAACTCAGTTTTCAAAGAACCTCCATTTAAGATAATTTGGTGGCAATTCCTCTCCTCGAACTTGAAAATGAATACCGATGATGCCGCGATCATCATCGGAATAATTTTCCAATGCTTTTCATCCCTTCAAAACATCTTTCCAAAAACTTTTGAAATTCATTTTCAAACTAAAAAGGGATTTAATTTCCAAATTTTAAAATCCTTTCAAAAACATTTTTCCAATATTCCTTTGGAATTCTATTTCAAATTATAAATCACATTGATAGTTTACATTCTCAAATTCCATTTGATGTGAATTTATTTCTTTAGCTTAAGTTATGATTTCAACTTCTTATTCAATAATCAATGATAATAAATTAATATTATCAATTCCTAACAAACAAACTACCATATACTATATAATTATGGAAATCATTTCTTTTTATATACAAAAATAATTTCAATAAAATTATTTCATTCACCCTATTTTAAAACAATATCGTGTCGAATTGTTCTGTACGAGTGTTTAGAGATCCCTATCGATAGAGTTGTACGGACTATACCGACCAGAATCAATATACTACTCAACAAACCAATCATCATAATATAAAACAATTTTTATATTCACTAACAAATACACGCTCATATCTATTATTACACTCAAACTCATTCTAGAGTACTACTGACTCTATCTCTAATGAGTAATCCACCAGAGCCAAGGTTGTCGCTTAACCAAATGCTTTGATACCATAATGTAACGGTCTAGGCTTTTCAACCATCGACAGCGGCCAATCTCGACTGGTAGGCATTTCAACCATCCCAGCCCCGCCATGGCATACAATGGTACCCTGCCCTTGCTTTTACGGCCAGCCTTTCGACTGTCGCGCCTTACGGCTAACCAACCCCTTAAAGAGGACGCATAAGGGTAAGAGTCTCATGCGCGCCACCAAACAAAAAGCGAGAACCCCCTATCACGTTTCACAAAGATTAGCAAGGCCAGTCGTGAGACTGGTGTAAGATCTTAAAAATAATTATTTTCACAAAGAAAAGGAAAAGAAATCCACTATGATTTTTGGAAAATGAAACTAGCATAAGGCCTCCCTCCACACACACCATGTAAACGTAGAATTGGAGGAGATTTCTCCTTATGATAGTCAAACATGCTTAATACGCAAAAAACTTTTTAATATTATCATTAGTGCATAGTGTAGAAAACATTTCGAAAGTATAATATTGATCTTAGCCAGCATAGGTACCAGTATATTATGCCTGCTATAGCTATTATGTTCAATAGCAAGTTACCGTCACATTCCATGGCAGGTTATACAACTAAAACCATACAGTGCGCATATTGTTTCTTTAGATTTCCAACAAATGGTCAGGCTAAGGAACTTCCTACTGCCACATGGGTACGCCTCTGGAGTGACGTCCCGAGAACCTACCCGGATCTCTGCCAACACGAGGCCGGGTTACCTCTGTAACTAGGTAACTACTACTCGAGTATGCCATCCCCCAGTCGTTTGCGACCTTTATCCAAGGATCCTCAACCACAAAGCAACAACCACAAAGTATAATCAATTTGCGGCAATAACATAGGTAAAATATCTGGGATCCATACCATGATACTACCATTTTCCAGAAGGAAATGGCATACCCTAAGGGCGCGACCCTGATAACCTTACCGCATCTTTTCTGTTTCGACCATTTCCAAGGTGTGAGGTCCGACGAAGTCTCGTCGACAAAGCTACACTTTTTACAAAGTCATGCTTTGATCAACAAATGATCAGGAGCACTTCGTATGCCGCATTACCAGTTTGGCAATATATCATTAGTAACCATCAACTACATAACCTCTGATCTCGTACGTCTCAAAGAAGGGTGTTAAGCTAAGAGAATAAATTCTCCGCCACCAACAAAAATGTATTTTGATAGAAACTGGCTTTACATCTCAAAGTGTAACGTCAGACACACATCCATACAAGTCCGTTCCAGGATCGAACGAAACCGAAGGCACTTCAAAGAAGCCTTTGAAAATCCGGATATTCACTAATCACGTCTGGAATCCCCATCACAAAGGGTGATCAAATCTCTATACCGGAGCAACTCGGTGCAGATACATTCGACAGGTAATCCTTTCGTTGTCGAGAATACCGGTCTTCAACCCCATCTTCAAATGCAATCTCATTTCGTCGTATCATTATTCGAAATAGGTTTTATGACACAAGGTCCTCTCCCGGCTAATCCAAATAATGAGCGCTTATTTTTAAAAATAAGTGTTTAATCAGATTTCAAACAAATCACAATAATTTCCACGTTGATCTTCTTAAACAAAAGATCCATCACAATCACAAAGGTTCGATGTGGTTTTCGAATATCCAATTGGAATCCGACCCCCGGTCGCATCGAAATTCGAAATGACATTAAAAAGGCCAATATTAATAGTCGGTTATTTAACTATCAATCATCACTCACAACAATCACCAAAATTTAAATAATTTTCCCAATTATTATTTTCAAAATATCTTAGCAAGATTATATATTTTTAACACTTCAACCATTTGAAAACAAATTCCAAATCACTTTTCACTCGCGGAATAAGATTTCTGATATTATTTATTTCCACTGAAAGTCTGCCGAGTTCAAATATTTTGAAATACTTTAAATCACTTATCAAAAATACATACTTGGAAACATTTAGATAAAATTATTTTAAAACATCATTTAAATATTAGTTATGAAAATATTATACCAATATCTCATATATAAAACTTCAAGTCTAAACTAACTTTAAAATAAAATTAGTAGCTAGGGCATAACTAATTTGAATATCCATTTTCTAAATCAAATATCAATTTAGTCTTTAAAATAATTCCTTCTATAATTACTTAAATAAATCTTTACTTTAGAGTTTTAAAACAATCCCAAAATAATTTTTCCAACAATATTCTTCCAAATCAATTTCTAGAGCTTTTAATTTATACTTCAAAAGCTGCTTTAAAATATACTCGGCTTTCTAGGCAAAGTACACCTTCCATTCTAAAATGGTTCATTCAAATCAATTTATAAATCTTTCTGGATTTATTTTAAATTTACGTTCTAAATCCGTAATTTCCTTTCCACACTTTAAAAAAAATGTTTATTTTTAAATTTTCTCTTTCTTTTATCAAATTCCCATTTGTGGATTTAAATTTTTATATATCACAGATATACGATTTTCAAATCGATTCCCAAATAATAATTATTTTTACCAAATCAATATCAAATTTATTTTCTAATTTATTTTCAAAACACTAAATCAAATTTCAAATTGATTCTCAAATTTATTTCAAACACCAAATTTATTATCTTTTGAAACAAATTCCTTCTTTTAAATTTATTCAGTTTTCTAAAATTAATTTACTATAAATTTTTGACTAAATTTCAAAAATCCAATTTGATTTATTTCTAGTATTCTACGATACCAAAAATATATTCGGCTAAATTATAGCCTTCAACAGTTTCAATTACAAGTCACACACAAATTATAAATAATCAACACATAATATTGAAACAAAATAAATTATTTAAGGAATCCAATTAACTTGCTTTGGTGTTGTTTATCCTGCATTCATTTCTAAGTTTAACTTAGACCGATCCGTTTATTATTTTCTTTTAAATAATACTCGGGTCAGACCGAGTTATTTCAGGATAATCGCTATCTCTGATTCAGTTGCTGCTTCAGCTTTTGGGATTTCACCTCATCTTTTATTTAGGCTTCATGGTGTTACTTTTGGTGTATTGACTCTCATCTCATGTATGTTATGATGACTATGTATATGTACATTTGGTTCATGTGAACCATCGATTGTTGTAGCATGTATTCAAACTTACCTTCCGCTATATATGATATTTCTGTTCTGATGTGATTATACTTATCTGTGTTGTTGCTATTATGAGTTGTTTTGAATTTTTAACAAGCCATCGTGGTTTCGTTTTTAGATTTGGATTGAATATATATCGTTGGGAGTAATTTACGCAACTCCTATCGATGTAATCAATTCTCGTTTAAGGCATAGCTTACGGATGGTCACTTCTAACAAGCCTTATTCTTCGCAATAGCAGACGTTGTTATCTTATAATAAACTTTGTTATTGTAAGCATAGAGGTGGGGCATCATAGTTTGGTATCAGAGCTGAGATTCAGAACAAATTATAATAAACACGGAACAGAAGCAGAATGGAACATGTGTTACAACTACTCGAGTGTTTTGTTCGTGCCTTTTTAATCTATTCCTTCGTTGTTCTTAAACTTTTATCCATTTTAACATGTTGGAATATGTCTAGGAATAAATCTCATATTTCCGTAGTATTCCAATTGTTAAATTCCTAATCAATCTTGTATTGTTTTTACTAATCCTTATCTTCTCTTGTTCTCTCAGCCTATGGCTGGAAGAGGTAGAGGGAAGCGTTCTACTGCAGGTTCGTCTAGTATTTCTCATCCGAACAGAGTCTATATGTCAGCTGATCAGTTTATGGAGCTATTTAGGGGTACTCAGCCTTCTGTTGCTACTCCCGCAGCTCCTACTCATAAGTCTTTCTTCGCCCACATGTGTAGCGACTATTCCCACCTTGGAGCCAAGCCTTTCAAGGGATCGGAAAGTGTATTGGAGGTTCAGACTTGGTTGCATGCTAGTGAGCGCATATTTTCTCGGATGGATCTTGTAGATCATCATCACGTTCTCGTGGCATCTAGCATGTTGCAAGAATGTACGCTTGATTGGTATGAGCTTTTGATTATGGAAGTTGATGAGTCCTCTCTCTTATGGAATCAGTTTAAGGAACGATTCGAACTTAAATTCGTTTCTAAATCAGAAAAGGACAATCTTTCTCGTAGTTTCCTTGAGTTAAAACAAGGAAAGTCCTCTATTTCTGATTATGTTGCATCTTTCGAGGCCTTATCCAAACACGGAGTTGAGTTCATTAACACTCCGCGTAAGAAAAATATTAGATTTGTAGAAGGTTTGAAGAAGTATTTGAAGAAAGTCCTTTTGCTTCAGCTTAAGCTTCCTTTTAAGGAACATGTTGATTCGGTGCTTTGCCTTGAAGCTGTCGTAAAGGAATGTGGTAGTAGCGATGAGGTTGAGGTTTCTAAGAACCCCAATAAGAAGAGGTTTCCATTTCATAAGCCTAATCCTTCTTCCAACAAGAAGAAGAAGAGGCAAGCTACCTCTAGTTCTCATCCTAGTAGTGCACCTTCTAATCAGAGGGCGTGTTATAATTGTAGTTCTCCAGACCATCTTCTCCGTAGTTGTCCTAAGCCTCGCATCTGCCGCTATTGTAAGAAAGAAGGTCATTGGGTTTCTGATTGTCCTACTACTCCTAAGGGTTTCAAATCTGGGAAGCTTAATGTTGCTAAAGCTTCTGGTGATTCTTTTTAGCCCAAAGGTATTAATCCTTCTGTTTTGGAAGGTTTTATTTTATTTCATGGTCGTTCTATTAGAGTCCTTTTCGATACGGGTGCATCACATTCATTCGTGTCAAAGGAGCTTGTGGATGTTATTCCTTTGGATGTTGTTAGTCTTTGCGACCCTTTGAGGATTGTGAATCCTATTGGTGGATCCGCTACTCTTGGTTTGTTATGTGTTGATGTTGAGATTATTGTATGTGGTTTTTCCTTTCATGTGAATCTGCATATTATGGATCATCTTGGTTTTGATATGATTTTGGGAATGGATTGGCTCGTCCGTTATGAAGATGAAATCCTATGTCCCGAAAGAACTTTATATCTCAAGCATCCCAATGCTATCGAGCATTTATCTATTATATTTCGAGACATGGACCATGCTTCGAATGCTCTCATTTCTTCCTTCGAATCGGAGGATGTCATAGCTAATATTCCGGTTGTTTGTGATTTTTCTGATGTCTTCGAGCCTATTTTGTGTTTGCCATCGAAGAGGGCAATTGAGTTCCATATTGATCTTGTCTTTGGTGCTCATCCTATCAGTCTTCCTCCTACGAGGATGTCTGCTAAGGAAAATGAGGAACTCAAGCAAAAATTATCTGAATTGGAAGCCAAGCAATTTATTCGTTCTAGCTCATCTCCTTAGGGCGCTACTATTGTCTTTGTTAAGAAGCCAGATGGTACTCTTAGGCTTTGCATTGATTATCGCAAGCTGAACGAGCTCACTATCAAAAATAGGTACCCATTACCTAGGATCACGACATGTTCGATCAATTAAGTGGCTCTAATCTTTTCTCCCAACTCGATCTTGCTATCGATTTTCATCAGTTACGAGTTGCGGAAGATAGCATCCCTCTTACCGCATTCCGTACTCGTTATGGTTCTTATTAATGGCTTGTTATGTCGTTCGGTTTGTCGAACGCTCCAGTGTATTTTGTTGATCTTATGAATCGGATATTTCGGGAATATCTTGATAAGTTCACCTTGGTTTTCATAGATGATATTCTTATTTATTCCAAATCTGAAGCCGATCACATTCAGCATTTGGAGATTGTTTTGAGCACTCTTCGTCGGCATCGTCTTTATGCCAAATTCTCCAAGTGTCACTTCTGGGAGAATAAGGTGAAGTTTCTCGATCATATTGTTTTTTCCGATGGTATCTCTATCGATCCTTCCAAGATCGAATCTATTCAGAATTGGAAGAGGCCCGATACCGTTACTGAGATCCGTAGTTTCCTTGGATTGGCGGGTTATTATCGTTGGTTCATTAAGGACTTTTCTCGTATTGCTTTACCGCTTACCACTCTCACGAGAAAAGCTGTTCCTTTTATTTGGTCGAATAAGTGTGAGATTTCTTTCATGAAGTTAAAAGATCTCCTTACTCATGCTCCTATCTTAGTGGTTCCCGAAGCGAATCATGATCTTGTTGTTTATACCGATGCCAGTGGTTATGGACGCGATGGTTTTCTCATGCAAAAGGATAGAGTAGTTACATATGCTTCTAGACAACTAAAGCCTAACGAGATTCGTTATGCTACCCATGGTTTGGAGTTAGCCGCTATAGTCTTTGCTCTAAAGATTTGGCGACATTATTTAGTGGGCGAGCGTTTTGTTCTCTTCACTGATCACAAACCTCTGAAATATCTCTTCACTCAGAAGGAACTTAATATGAGCAACAACGTTGGCTCGAATTCCTTGCTTCATATGATTTCGATATTTAGTATACTCCTGGTAAGGGTAATCGAGTTGCTGATGCGCTTAGTCACAAGTAGCAAGTTGTTATTTCCATGATACTAGCAGAGTGGAATATGTTGGAAGTTTTATCTCATTGTGATATTAGAGACTGTGCTTCGTTATCTGATTCCCCTGTGCTTTTATTTAGCATGGGAGCTCGTCCTAGTTTGTTGGATCGTATTGCCGATGCCCAGAAACAAGACCCAGATCCCTCTTATCTTATTCAGAGTTGTAAATCGAAACCCTGAAGTGATAGTCTGAAGGATTTCGATATTGATATTCATGGTTGTATTCAAAAGAAGGGAAGGTTGATCGTGCCTAATGTTCCTAATCTTAGAAATGACATTCTTGAGGACTGTCATCATTCTATGTATACTATCCATCTGGGTGGTAGTAAGATGTATGCTGACATGAAATGCTTATACTTTTGGGTGGGTATGAAGCGTGATGTTGCAAGTTATGTGAGTCATTGCACGACTTGTCAACTTTTTAAAGCGAAACACCAACGTCCTAGTGGTCTTTTGCAGCCTATTGAGATTCCAGTATGGAAATGGGATCAAATTTCTATGGACTTCATTGATGGTCTACCTCGTTCGAGGTCGGGCCATACGAGTGTTTAGGTGATTGTTGACCGATTGACCAAATCAGCCCATTTTATTATTATCAATTCCAATCGGACTGCTCCTTTGTTGGCTAAGCTTTTTATTAAGGAAGTCGTTCGACTTCATGGAGTTCCTAGTTCCATTATTAGTTACAGAGATCCGCTTTCCACTAGTGGTTTCTAGCAGAGCCTTCAGAAAGCTTTGGGTACTAAGCTCAATCTCAGTACAGCTTATCATCCACAGTCTGATGGTCAGACTGAAAGGATGAATCAAGTCTTAGAAGATCTCCTTCGCGCTTGTATTCTTGATTTTAGAGGTAGTTGGAAAGACCACTTATCTCTTGTTGAATTTTCTTATAACAACAGTTTCCAATCTAGTATTGGTATGGCTCCTTTCGAAGCCCTTTATGGAAGGCCGTGTCAATCACCATCTTGTTGGTTGGAATCCGAGGAAAAGTTAGTTCTCGGCCTCGACTATATTCGTGAATCTTCTGAGAAGATTGATATTATTAGACAGCGAATGAAAGAGGCTCGAATAGGCAGAAATCTTATGCCGATCATCGTAGGAAGCCTTTGGAATTTTCTATAGGTGATCGCGTGTTCATTCGTGTTTCTCCAATGAAGGGGGTGGTGTGTTTTAGTAACTCCAGGAAATTGGCTCCTCGATATATTGGACCATTTCCTATTATAGAATGCATTAGCCCTGTTGCTTATCATGTATAGCTACCTATTCAGTTTTCGGGAATTCATGACGTATTTCATGTACCCAGCTCTGTCGATGCCTTCGAGGTTCAGATTCTATTATTGATCCCATATGTTGCAAGATCTTGAGATCTCGCCCGACTTACCTATGGTGCAAAATCCTATTCATGTGCTAGCTTCGGAGGTTAAACGCCTTCGGAATAAAGAAGTCTCGCTTGTGAAAATTCAATGGTCCGCAAACCCCAAAGATTGCACCTGGGAAACCAAAGAATTCATCGAACGTTCTTATCCCGGTTTTCTCTCCTCTTTGGGTGGGGGTGAGCATTCTTGATCCATCTCTTCTATTTTAATCTTTGTTGTGATGAATAAATTGTGTTATAAACAACTTCTAGTACGAAAATTGCGGAGACGCTTATAAGGGGGAGCTTGTAACAACCTTTATTTTTGAATTACCGTCGAAATAAAAATTTGATTCTCCTGGCGAAGATGAAACATCAGAAAATTTCAAATGGGTATTTCCTAAATTAAATAAAAAATGGAAATTCTAAATTGAAAAAAAAAAGTGAAATCCATTGCAAAGTCAGTAGAACACTTAAGTGGTAACAGCTGAAATGAATTGCAATTGGCATTGTTGTGTTGGATATATCTAAGTTAAGTTATAAAATTCTTTCTTTTGCCTTCACGTGTATAAGAGAAATGAGTCCATTCAAAAACAAGTTGGAACATTTTTGCTTGCACCACTAAGTTTTTAAAAGCAAAAGTTGAACACTTTTGCCACCATCAACATTTTTATGCAGCTGTGTCCTTTCTTTCAATTGTGCACGTCTAACATAAATGCAATTGCATAAAAAGTTTGCCAGCACACTTCATTGTTTGACTTGTTCACCAATTTGAAAAGAAAAGTAAGCTGCATCATTCTTTTGCTCACTTTTTCCAAGTAGCTCGGTGAAGCTTTAACGACAATTCATTTCTTGCTCCACTCAGATCTTGGTTGCTTGTTGTGTCAGAAACAAAATTATTGGTGAGTGCAAAACTCACACTTCTAATTAACTTTGCTGCCTGTTTTTTTATATGCAAATTGGTTCTCCGATACCATTTGTGTGTATTAAATACACCTGAGCACATCCTGGCGTTTCAATTTATTTTCCTTCATTACATGCATGAACGCAAGTGTTGTCTGGGCTATATTCCTTCGTTACTTCAGTGTGTATGTAACGCACAAGTACATGCATAAAAACTTTGTGCCTAGGTTACTATATTTTTGTGATTCAATTACGTGTATTCATGTAACACATGAAAGCTAAGGCCATCATTTTTAGTGTGTGCGTGAAGAATATGTCCTACCATTTTATTTTATTTACCTCATTCTTGCGTGAAAATTTTTAGTGCTCAGGCCTTTCCTTAAACTTGTTACGTGCGTGCGAAACTTTATTGCCAGGTCAATTATTTTCGTTAACTTCATACGTGCGTGCATGCAATACTCGAAATCAAGCCCAGGTCACATTTTTTGTTTCGCATTTTATGTCGTGCGTGCAATCTATGTTACCTATATTTTTTTATGTGGTGTGTGTAAATGTATAGCTTTGCCCAGGCTACCATGTTTACAGATATGCACGTGTTGCACGAAAATGTAGTAATTCCCAGACCATCATTTTGATATATATATATATATATATATATATATATATATATAGGTGCAAGATGCATTGCACGCAAATGTTTTGGAACATCACATTACGTGTCTATATGAATATTGCCAGGCCATCTTTTTTTTTGTTTCATTTTTTACTTGCAATATTAGGTAGCATGAAAATGTGTCCAGGTCATTAGTATTACGTGTGTTCATATATAGCTTTCCCAAGGTACTTTTGGTAATTCATTTTTACGTGTACACTAAAAAAAATCATGCCCAGGATACAATATTTTGTATATTCATTATTTGCGTGTAAATGGGATTGCAAAAATATAGTCCAGGCCATCATCTATTTCTTTACTTTATTTTTGCATGCGAGTTTGTATAGTAGGGAAAATCAAGTTCCATGCCACATATTTTGTTCGTGCATACGTGTAGTTATGTTTAGGACATTTTTCGTGCAAGCATTAACACGTGACTGAGTATAAATAATGCATGCACCAAATTGTAGTCCAGGCTATCTCACATTTGATGAAAATAAATAAGTAGTGCAGTCTAATTATTAATTTATTTTGAACCGATGTTTTGTTTTGGAACGTATTTTGCTTTCGTTATTTTTATAACGGATTTTTACCCTGGTGTTTTATATTTGAAGCGTGTTGTTTTGATGGGATTTTTGACGAACAAAAATTTACTGTTGTTTTGACTTTAATAATCGTCAATTTAAAGTGAATTTTCAAGCGGCTATCTTGCAACCAAGAAAACCCGCAACGCTGATTTTTATATCCGTTTTTACGGTGTTTTGTGAAGCGTAATTTCCTTGTCGAAATTGCTATAGAAGTTGCTATTTTAATCACGTATTTTTAAATCGTTTTAAAATATAATTGTTTCCAAAAATTTCACATTTTATGCTTTCAAAAGAATGAGGGATCGATTTAAACGCTTCAGCAAAATTAAGGACTATGAACCCTTACTTTTACTGATTCGATTAATTCCGAACTTGTCCTTTGAGAACGAAAAAAATTATTTATATAAAATATACAATTTTGCACTTCAAGGAAACGATGATGAGATTTAAACGACTTAGCAAAAATGCGGAATATGGAACCATGCTTTTACTAATTCGGTTAATTCCGAACTCGTTAATTGAAATATTTGCCGTGGAATTGCTGATTGAAATTTTTGATGATTTTGTTGGGCTTTCGAGCCACTATGATAGACCTTCGGTTCAATTAACAGTACTAGGCCTTCGGGTCATTTGTTGGACCTTCGGGTCATTCGTTGGGCGCCAAATATTATGTTGACGGTACTTGGTAGGCTTCGGCTATTTGAGATGCACGTGCGACGTAGCTTAGACTCGCCATATGTTGGGATCGATCCATTTTATGCTGATTTTTCTAGTTATCTTATTTTGATTTCTAGGTTTTTGTGTATTGCTGTTTTGAATTCAATTTTGAATTTGAGAGTTGATTTTGATGGTGTTTAATGAGATTTCTTTATTTAAACAATGTTGATTATTTATGCTGAATAGTCTCGATTGAGATTATAATTAACTTGCTTTGGTGTTGTTTATTCTGCATTCATTTCTAAGTTTAAATTAGACTGATCCGTTATTATTTTCTTTTAAATAATACTCGGGTCAGACCGAGTAATTTCAGGATAATCGCTATCTCTGATTCAGTTGCTGCTTCGGCTTTTAGGATTTCACCTCATCTTTTGTTTAGGCTTCAGGGTGTTACTTTTGGTGTATTCAGTCTCATCTCATGTATGTTATGATGACTATGTATATGTACATTTGGTTCATATGAATCATCGAGTGTTGTAGCATGTATCCAGACTTACCTTCCGCTATATATGATATCTCTATTCTGATGTGATTATACTTCTCTGTGTTGTTGCTATTATGAGTTGTTCTGAATTTTTAATAAGCCACCATGGTTTCGTTTTTGATTTGGATTGAATATATATCGTTGGGAGTAATTTACACAACTCCGATCGATGTAATTAATGCTCGTCTAAGGCATAACTTACGGATGGTCGCTTCTAACAAGCCTTATTCTTCGCAATAGGAGACGTTATTACCTTATAATAACCTTTGTTATTGTGAGCATAGAGGTGGGGCATCACACCATATATATTACCCATGCACTGCCTTGGGGACTTATGTGAGGGGAATTCAGAGCGTGGCGAGTGAACACATGAGTGTGAACACCTATCGACTGTAGGCATTATTAATAAAAGAACTATTACATACATACACCTAACTCAAATAAACTGAGGCTAGATATATCGATCGTACACTGCCTTTCGAGCTTACGTGAGAAAGGTACAAAGCATGACGAGTGTACACACAAGTATGTACACCTATCGACCGTAGGTATTGATAGAATATATTTACATATATACAAATGTTTTGTTTTTTTATGTGTTTTTTTGTATATATTTTTTTCAATTTTTTTTTTTTTGAAAAGACAGAGTTTTGCAAAATCATCTTAGCACCACTTAACTTAGAAGAGAAAAAATGTTATATCCTTTACTTTAGATCAACCACTTTTTAAAACAAAGATTTTCAGTTATGTATTTTACAATTCACACGTATGGATCTTCCTATATACTAGTTAAACCATCGTTATTTGTAATTAAACTTCATTTTTACTTTTGTTAAGACAAATAAATCTTCAGAAATTTCTATTTAATAAGCCAAAACCATATATTCATCCTATAGTGTTTCTTTAAAAATAAATCAAAAGAAAATTTGTTTTTGGGTTCTTTTAAATTTTTTAAGATTTTAAAAGAAAACGCAAAAATTAACCATGAAAAAATAAATAAAAATGAAGATATGTCTTCCCCCCACACTTGATTTCGACTGTGTCCCCACAGTCAATCCAAGTGGAAGGAGAAAAATAAAAATAAAAAACATGACCTTTATTTAAAAGGAAATTAACGGTATTTACACGAGATCGAAAAGTATATCGTAAAAAAGTAAATGAAACGATCTTCCAAAGACCAATTCATTTGTCTCGTTAAGTATGCGAGACACATCTTAAGCTCTGAAAACCAAACCGTAAAAGATTTCGAAGTTGAACATCGATTTAAAAAAATGAATTCGTTTTATTAAAAATCATACGATCTGTTTTATTTTCGATGATTTTTGAGGTTGATAAAACAATTGAATGAAATTAAAGTTTATTTGCACGAAGTTGAAGTCCAAACTTATCACTGAAAACTTCTTCAAATTATCGATTTCAAAATCAAAATGGTTATGTAACTCTTCCCCTTCAGAATTTAACAACTCGTCTTTGAAATTCCATAAAATTCATGTTCATTAAATTCGTCTTCCTTACTTGGATTATCAACAACTTTATTTTGTATCTCAAGTTCAAAATCCAACGTTATTGTATTTAAAATTTTGAAATCGACAAAAGGAAGATCGAATTTCAAATCGAGTTTCTTACCCTCAAAAGAATTGAAATTCAACTCAATTATCTTTTTTCAACAACTTCATTATGATCGTTATTTTCAGTTTCAAAAGTTGTTATTTGAAAATCATCAATTGTGGTAAAAGATGGATTATTATTTGATTCGTCATGCGTTGGGATTTGATTTGTTTTTCACGTTGTTTCATAAATGTTTCAAACATTGAATCCGTGTGGTCATCGTAAATTTCATTTATTTGCTCAACAAAATCCAATTTATAGTTATTAACCTGAAAATTTTCGATTTGGATTTGTTGAGAACAGAATCTTTCACTCATACCATGGTTAAGATTTTTCCCATTGCCAAATTCGTTTGGTAAAGTTGTTAACATTTTCATGTTGAGTTTGAATTTCATTTTGGAGTTCGAAATTGAATTGGCATGGGTAATAATCTTACTCATTTGAATTTTGAATTGAATTCAATTTTGAAATCCTTGAAAATTTTGACTCGAGTTACCAAAGAAATACGAATTACACAAATCATTTATCATTTTATTTTGTTGTGTAGGGATTTCAAGCAAAGACAAAATGCTAGTTTCCAGATTTGAGGGTTGCTCGTTATTTTGAAAATTTTGTGGTTCAAAATTTGAATCATTTAAACAATAATTTGTGTTAAAATATCCATATGAATTTGGAGTGAAATCATATGAATTATATTGATTTTCACAACTATTGTAAAATTCACATAAGTGGGAAAACTCGGACATTTTCAAGAGTGTTTTTTTTGTTTTTATTTATAAAGAAAAATATTTACAAACATAATTTATTTTTCAAAATGGAAAATTGATTTTTGGATCTTCAAATTTTTTGGCTTTTTTAAAAAAAGGTTTTATATATTTTTTTGGATTTTTGTTTTTCTAAATTTTTTGGGTTTTTGAAATTTCAAAGGAAAAGGATTTAAAAATTTCAAAGAAAAATAAAAGGAATATTTACAATTTTTTTAGTTTTGAATTTTGCAATTTTTTTGTTTTTTCTAAATATGCATGAACTAATGCATCTAGATGAATGCAAGGGTTAATTACAAATGATTTATCCTAAATTAACCCAAAATTATATACTCACACATTGTCTTAGATAAACAAGATAGTTCTCAGCCAGGTAACAGACAGGATTTATCGGTGCACCACGAATCACCATAGCAATGCAGCCGAAAGTTTAAGTACCTTCAGAAAAAACCACTATAATATTTACGAATCACCATGATATTTATATATGGTTATTACTCTGCCATAACTTAACACCGAGAAATTAAATTGTTCGAAGAAGACAAATAGTCAATATACAATTAAGTGCTAACGATGTATAACCGTTATTATTAATCACAATCCTAGGATGAAATGCAAACCAGAAATTAACGTGTACGAACAATGCAACTACAAATGAATTTTTTTATGTTTTTTTCTGAATTTTTTAAAAATATATGCAAGCAAACAATAATGCAAGACAAATAAAAACAATAGATATAGCAAGCAAGCAGTTTTTTGGCAAGCAAGGTGAAGCAATTATATTTGGCAAGCCAAGCGAAGCAAGTGATTTTTCCAATCTTCTTTTGTAATTTGATTTTTCCAATCTGCTTTGGCAATCTGAAAAATAAAGAGTGAACCAAAATATATACAATTTTTTTATATGAAAGAAAAACTAAAATAAATGAAAAAAAATTGAAATCAAACAAAACAAATGATAGCGAAAAATGTTTTTTTGAGTAATACCAAATGAAAAAAATTGCTTTTAAAAAAAAATTCTTCACAATTCACAATTCAAAACACTCTAAACACTCAATTCACAATCACTCAAAACACTGTAAAAAAAAGGAAAACTCAACCCACTTAAACCTATTTAAACCCAGGTAGAAAATTAAAATAAAATGATTTACCACATTCTCAATAAACACGACACCATAAAACAACATATACGAATTCCTGAAATTTTCACACTCTCCAATCAAGTCGAGTTGTCCAGACTTTTTTCTTCTTAAAAGTCGAATTGTTAAAGTCGACTCTGGTAATCGCATTTCAGAGGAGTTTGGCGATTGGGGATTCTCCAGAGGCGATTCTGGTTCGGGGTTTGATTTGGTTTGATGAAGGAGTGGCCGTGGATAGAGGCGGATGTTCTATGGGCAAGGCGGCTCGAGTTTGTGTAACAATAGGGGAATGGTAGCACTGATTTTCGAGAAGAATGGAGACCATATGCTCTAGGAGAATGATAAAATTAAGGAAGAAGGGTCAAAGGTAAATAAGGAGGATACTGAAGCTCGAGCAGTGGGATGATGGAATGTAACAGTTGACATAGGTGCACGTGCACGGCTGAAGTACAAATTGCTGCAGTAATATCAATTTGTTAGTTTGAATCTTTTACATTATACTGGGCCGCATTTGATGTTTGGGCTTAAGTAGGCAAAGTGTTTGTGATAATTCTCTGATGTGTATATATGAAGAGGTGATATTGTAATTGAGAGTGTGAAAAAACTCAGTAATAAAATTGTTCTTCTTTCATATTGATGCTGTTGCCATTAGCGATATTTGTTCTCTTTAATATTTTCATATTGTTCAACTCTATGCTCATACCTATAGATTCATTCTTGTTAAATCATATCTGTTCAGTTAAGTATTGTTCTCTGCATAATGATTGTATCAGTGTTCATATATTTGCTTTTATCTGATTTGTAGTTATCTGTTCTTGATCTTTCATATGCATCATAATGTTAATATTCTTCTTAGAAGTTGTTTCAGATCTTGATGCAGTATCTCATTTGCCTATTAATTGATTTCTGTTATTCAATTAGAATTTAGTTCTTGTTCAGTTTGTATGCAAATATCTTGAGTTGTTGATTCTTGTGCTTATCTTTCCTTTTGATTGTTAAACTCTGTAAATCTGAATCTTTGTTCTATACACTTGCTAAAATATATCATTCTTTGATGAAGTTTGGTATCAGTTATGAATCTTGATCATCCTTTTGCAATATATTTCCATTCTTGAATCTGCCCTCAATTTGCCTTGATCCATAATACCTTGTTTTGATATTCATTAGACAGGAAATCAGTATTTCCTGTTATAAAATCCTGAAAGTAATTTGTCTATCCCATTGCCTTTGCTAAATTCATTGTATGTTTCTCTGTTGTATCAACTTTAAGGTAAAACCTGCTGTTCTTGCATATATATCAATTTTGTATTGGGTATAGGTATGTGTAACTGTCTAAGTTTATCTTTCATATTTGTTGATCTTTCATTTCTTCTATAAATCAATACATAAGTTCTTGATCCATGTCAGTGCATTGTCCCATTCTTTGTCCAAGTAAAAGTTCAAATTACCATTTCTTGGTTCAATAACGCATCTATAATAAAATTCACCTTCAGATCATCATTTCTGCTGTGTGCATGTAACTGTGCACAGTCTTTGTTTCAGAGTGCATTTTTTTTCAGTTTCTTCTTCCTCCTGCATATCAAATTCCCACTTCTACAACCACCTTATTCATCACCAGTAAACTCTTCTTTCCAGCATGAGCAAAGATCTAGAGCCACCATGTTCTTCCAATTTAGTATCAAAGCCCTCTAATGGGGAGGAAACCGAACCCCAAGTCGATCCAAACCTCAACAAAAACAATTCTTATATACATCCATCCTTTCTTGATCAAGAACTACTATGGCAACGGCAAGGAGAGTTTAACGAACATATCACTAAATCTTTAACCCGTTAGAGCATAGAAACCGAAAGCTGGAACATGACATCACCACCAGATTCGAAGGATTCCACAATGTCCTTACTTCTCTTGCCAATGATATGCAAAAAATGAAGTTCAAATCTCAAGCACCACCACTTGCACTTCCCATAAGCCCTCCACCAACACCTCAGTTTCATCCACCAATCCAAAACAATGAGAATCTTCCTTATATTGCAACCACCAGTACAAGAAACCATCCACCACAACCCAGAAATGCTCCTTATCCATTGAATCTAGACCTTCTCGCTTCAAGAAATCCCGGTCCAAACTATTCCATTCCTCCTCCCAATTATACCAATATGCATTCAAGAAACGAGTTGCAGGTCCCTATTTTTTATGTTGTTATAAGAAAAGTCCATATATTTATAAGTATGCAAATTTAGTCCCTATTTTTTGAAAAATAGAAAACGCAAGGTGCTTTGCACTTTTCTGACAGAAAATGCAAGCTAACTTGCAACTTTTATCAGAAAAGCGCAAGCTAGTTTGCACTTTTTTTATTTTGAATTTTTTTTCAAAAATTTTGAAATTTTTGAAAATATTTAAATTTTTGAAAAGCGCAAGTTAACTTGCACTTTTATAAGAAAAGCGCAAGATAGTTTGTGCTTTCTGATTTACAAAAAAGGGGACTTAATTTACATACTTATTATCATAGGGACTTTTCTTACAACAACATCGAAAATAGGGACCTTCAATGCAAAGCCCCTTATCCCAATCCTATGACCTCTTACAAACTAGATTTCAACATGCTGAGGAGCAGTATTGGGTAGAGATTTGTTCTTTTTATTTGAAGAAAGAGGCATTGCAGTGGTATCACTGGTATACAAATACAGTACTTAATCATGAAATGTGGCCAGTTTTTAAAGAAGAGATTTTAGTGAGATTTAGCCCGGAGGAGATGGAGAGACCCTATGAAACATTATCCAAACTCAAACAACATACCACAGTGAGAGCATATCTTAGTCGCTTTGAACAGTTACAAGCAGTAATTGAGACCCTACCACCTAAATTTTTGCTTGATAGATTTATTGGAGGGTTGAAGGAGGAGATTTGATATGATGTTATGACTTCAAGGCCAGTTGATTTCACAGAAGCGGTAGCACTAGCCAAAATGTTTGAATGCAAGTACACAAAGACTTGAAAGAACCATAAAACTTCCACTGCTAACCAGTCCCATACTCCTATCCCTAAGCCTACCACCACTCATCCTACCCCTGCTTTTGTCAAAGACTCCACACCTAATCAACCTAACACCATGTCTCGTGGCAGTAGCAACTCCACTATGGAAAGTATAGCAAGAAGTAGAGGGTTGACTCCCAATCAAATTGTGGAAATAAGAAGACGGAATCTATGTTATGGCTGCAAAGAAAAGTGGTCAATGGATCATAAATGTAAGAATTCTTATGTGTATGTTTTAGAAGGAGTAATGACACTTAAGGAAGAGGAGGATGCAGAAAATAATTCTCAGGATGATTCATGTGAACCTGAAGAAGAGATAGTGGCAGAAGAAGCACTCTCCATCACCTTGCAAGCAATGTGTGGAATTCCTACCCTGTCTACCATTAAAGTGAAGGGGATCATCAACAGAAAGCCCGTGCAAGTTCTCATAGACTCAGGATCGACACATAGTTTCATCAATACACATCTGGCCAACAAGTTGGAACTGATTATTGATGAATCCAAGGTTTATGAGGTGACTGTGGCCAATGGTGAAAAGATGACTGGGTCAGGTATATGTAGAAATGTAATGTTAAAATGTCAAGGATGCAAAATGCCCGTTGATTTGTTGTTATTGCCCTTGGAAGGTTTCCAAGTTGTATTGGGTGCTCGATGGATGAAAAGCTTGGGAGATGTGACTTTAAACTTGGAGCAATTGCAGGTTAAATTTCGATACAATAACAAATATTATACTTGGCAAGGACTCAGTCAAGAAGAGATGAAGATCGTTGATAAAAAGGCTATAGATAAAGAGAATGCACATGGTCAGTTGAGTATGTTACTATGCTACCAAGTTTATATGAAGGAAGAGCCGACTCCATTCCTACCTCCAGCCATTCAAGCATTGATTGACCAATACCCTGAAATTACTTCCACTATTCCATTCCTACCCCCAAAAAGAGAACATGATCACAAAATTCCTCTCCTCCCTAATATTAAACCGATTTTCCTTAAATCATATAGACATTCATATCACATAAAAAATGAGTTGGAAAAAAATGTAAATGAATTGTTAGTAGCCGGAGTTATCAGGCACAGCAGCAGCCCATTCTCTTCCCCTATGGTGATGGTCAGAAAAAAAGATGGAACGTGGAGATTGTGTGTTGATTATAGAAACCTAAATGCTTGTACTATAAAGGATAAATTTCCCATACCTCTGATTGATGACCTGTTGATGAGTTACAGGGAGCTGCCTATTTTTCAAACTGGATTTGAGATCAGGATACCATCAAGTTCGTATGTGTAAAGAAGATGTACACAAGACAACGTTTAAGACACATGAAGGACATTATGAATTCCTTATGATGCCTTTTGGTCTAGTTAATGCTCATCCACCTTTCAATCCCTGATGAACCATGTGTTTAAACCCTATTTGAGGAAGTTTGTTCTGGTATTTTTTGATGACATTTTAGTTTACAGCAAGGACTGGACAGAGCATCTTGATCATCTCAAGACTACATTTCATACATTGCATCAGAACATGATGGTGATTAAATTGACAAAATGCAGCTTTGCGAAGCAGTCTCTGGAATACTTGGGCCACATTATCTCATGTGAAGGCCTAGCTGTTGATCCAAGCAAGGTTCAAGCAATCATGGAATGGCCATTACCCAAAAATTTAAAATCACTAAGAGGCTTTTTGGGGTTAACTGGCTACTGCAGAAAATTTATTAAAGACTATGGAAAAATTGCAAGTCCACTTACTGACATGCTTAAGAAAAATGCCTTCATATGGACCGATCAATCAAGAGAAGCTTTCGAGAAATTGAAGCACTGTCTCACTAGACCCCCTATATTAGCTATGCCAGATTTTTCTCTACCTTTTACTCTCGAGTGTGATGCCAGTGGCCAATGTGTGGGAGCAGTATTACTTCAGAATAACCTACCTATAACATACATGAGCAAAGCTTTACATGGAAGAAACTTGTTGCTGTCTACTTATGAAAAGGAGTTATTAGCCATTATTTTAGCCACAAAAAAATGGGCTCAATATCTTTTGGGAAGACAATTTATTATTAAAACCGATCACCAAAGTTTAAATTTTTTGTTGACACAGAAATTGCATACAGGGTTGCAACAAAAGTGGCTAATTAAATTGCACGGCTTTGATTATAAAGTAGATTATAAATCCGGTAAAGATAATATAATTGCAGATGCATTATCGAGGAAGGAAGGAAGCAATTGGGATGACGCAGAAACACAAGCTATCTCTGTAGTACAAACTCCATGGTTGCAGGAGCTTAAGCATACTTTACACTCATCTGATTGGTATCAGCGGCAGATCAAGTGAGTTCAGGATAAAGAACTCAGTAGTAGCAAGTATAAAATAGTTGATGGGTTGATTTTTTACAAAGGAAAGATTTTTGTGGATCACTACCTCAGCAGTTTGCAACAATCACTGATATAGGAGCATCATTCAACACCTCTGGGGGGCATGCTAGAATTAAGCCTACTTTGAAGAAGTTAAAGCAAGTATTTTACTGGAAAAAAATGAGAAGAGATGTGGAAATTTTTGTGAAAGAGTGTGAACAATGTCAACGAAATAAAGGGGAGAATGTTTTGCTACCTGGATTGCTGCAGCCATTACCCATTCCTGAGATGATTTGGACAGATATAGCTATGGATTTTATCACTGGTTTTCCAAAGAGTGATAAATACACTGTTATACTAGTTGTTGTTGATCGGCTAAGCAAGTATTCCCACTTCTTTCCTCTCAGCCACCCCTACACTGCTAAAGATGTTGCTAATGTATTCTTTAATGGTGTGTTTAAGCTACATGGCTTACCCAAAACCATTGTTAGTGACAGAGACTCTATATTCACCAGCAAATTTTGGCAAGAACTGTTCAAGTTGCAAGGCAGTAGCTTAAAGCTAAGCACTGCCTACCATCCTCAAAGCGATGGGTAGTCAGAAGTGATTAACAAGATATTGGAGGGGTATTTGAGGTGCTTCATCTGCCATAAACCTAATGAGTGGAGTAAGTGGATAACACTAGCTGAGTATTGGTATAATGCTACTTGGAAGGTTTCGACCAATACTACTCCATTCAAAGCTGTATATGGTATTGAACCACCCACACTCCTATCCTATGTCCAAAACACAGCTAAAGTTGGACGAGTAGAGGAGATGTTGGTTAATAGAGACATAATGTTAGAGTATTTGAAGGATAGTTTGAGAATGGCACGTGAAAGAATGAAGAAGTATGCAGATTTGAAAAGATCAGAGAGGAAGTTTGAAGTAGGAGACTGGGTGTTTCTTAAGCTTCAGCCTTATAAGCAATTGACAGCTAGAAATCAAAAGACTTGCGATCTCTCACCCAAGTACTATGGACCATATGAAGTAATTGAAAAAATTGGAGAAGTAGCTTATAAACTCCATCTTCCAGCCACTGCAAAAATCCACCCTGTCTTTCATGTCTCTCAGCAGAAGAAAAAGGTAGGAAATTCTGTGATTGTGCAAGATGATATTCCTAGTTTTGTGGAAGAGATTGTAGAACAGCCCGAGTATATAATTGATAGAAGAATAATACCCAGAAATAATGAAGCAGTGGTTCAAATTTTGATTAAATGGAAGGAGAAATCTGTAGAAGAATCTACCTGGGAAGATTATTGGCCAATGATAAAAAAATTCCCTACATTAGACCTTGGGACAAGGTCACTTCTTGAAGTGGAGGGGAGATGTAACAACAGGGGAATGTTAGCACTGATTTTCGAGAAGAATGGAGACTATATGCTCCAAGAGAATGATAAAATTAAGGAAGAAGGGTCAAAGGTAAATAAGGAGGATACTGAAGCTCGAGCAGTGGGATGATGGAATGTAACAGTTGACATAGGTGTACGTGCACGGTTGAAGTACAAATTGTTGTAGTAATATCAATTTGTTAGTTTGAATCTTTTACATTGTACTGGGCCGCATTTGATGTTTGGGCTTGAGTAGGCAAAGTGTTTGTGATAATCCTTTGATGTGTATATATGCAGAGGTGATATTGTAATTGAGAGTGTGAAAAAATTCAGTAATAAAATTGTTTTTCTTTCATATTGATGCTGTTGCCATTAGTGATATTTGTTCTCTTTAATATTTTCATATTGTTCAACTCTGTGCTCATACCTATAGATTCATTCTTGTTAAATCATATCTGTTCAGTTAAGTATTGTTCTCTGCATAATGATTGTATCAGTGTTCATATATTTTCTTTTATCTGATTTGTAGTTATCTGTTCTTGATCTTTCATATGCAACATACTGTTAATATTCTTCCTAGTAGTTGTTTCAGATCTTGATGTAGTATCTCATTTGCCTATTAATTGATTTTTGTTATTCAATTAGAATTTAGTTCTTGTTCAGTTTGTATGCAAATATCTTGAGTTGTTGATTCTTGTGCTTATCTTTCCTTTTGATTGTTAGACTCTGTAAATCTAAATCTTTGTTCTATACACTTGCTAAAATATATCATTCTTTGATGAAGTTTGGTATCAGTTATGAATCTTGATCTTCCTTTTGTAATATATTTCCATTCTTGAATCTGCCCTCAATTTGCCTTGATCCATAATACCTTGATTTGATATTCATTAGTTTGGAAATCAGTATTTCCTGTTATAAAATCCTGAAAGTAATTTGTCAATCCCATTGTCTTTGCTAAATTCATTGTATGTTTCTCTTTTGTATCAACTTTATGGTAAAACTAGTTGTTCTTGCATATATATCAATTTTGTATTGGGTATAGGTATGTGTAACTGTCTAAGTTTATCTTTCATATTTGCTTATCTTTCATTTCTTTTGTAAATCAATACATAAGTTCTTGATCCATGTTAGTGCATTGTCCCATTCTTTGTCTAAGTAAAAGTTCAAATTACTATTTTGTGGTTCAATAACGCATCTATAATACAAATTCACCTTCAGATCATCATTTCTGCTGTGTACATGTAATTGTGCACAGTCTTTGTTTCAGAGTGCATTTTTGTTCGGTTTCTTCTTCCTCCTGCATATCAAATTTCCCACTTCTACAACCACCTTATTCATCACCAGTAAACTCTTCTTTCCAGCATGAGCAAAGATCTAGAGCCACCATGTTCTTCCAGTTTGAGTGTCGCGATGGGGTTCGACTTGATTTGGGGGCTGAGGCGATTTAGCTGAATTAATTTGGGTATGCGTACAGTTGAATGATGCGAGGAAGGTTGCAGTTGTTATCGTTGCTGAGAGTCGATTGGTTTCATGATGCAAATAGAGTAGCGACTGTCGGTGGTTGTTTGAAGATGTTGGAGGTCTAGAAGTGGTGGCGACTAGGCATGGTGGAGGCAATTTGGGTTGTTGTGTTTGTCGAGGCTGATGTGGTTTCTGGTCGATGAATAAGGATGTTTTGTTTTCGGCAACAGTTGTGTGATGGTTTCTGTGAGTTTGTAGGATTTGTGGGTTGCTGTGTGATAATTTTCAGAGAATTCGTTTAAGGCAGGGAAGACAGTGGAGATGAACAGGCAGGTAGATATGTAGGGCAGTTGAATGTGAGGAGAAAAATTTGTTATTTTGTGGTTATGCTGTCAGTGGTGATTATGTATTCGAATGGAGATTTGTATGATATGCAGTGGTGTATGATTTGAATTTGTTGGAAGATTGTTGACAGATTGTGTTGATATGGTAAATGCTGTAAAGTTTGGAATGTGTTTCAGAAATATGGGTTGACAGTGCTAGTGTATATGAGACAGTGAAGTAAATGGAGATTCAGGAAAATGGTTGTATGAAGGTTGTTGATGCACTATGGTAGTGGAGTGGAAGTGCTGCTGCAGGGGAAGAATTGGTGAAATGGTGAGGCAAGTTGAAGTGATGACCGATTGATGATGGAGGAGTTGTTGGTTGAAGTTAAGCAATGTAAGGTTGAAGATGAATGTCAGTATGGAGTTTGAGGTAGGTTATGGTTTATGGTGCAAAGAAGTGATGACAGAGGGGAGTTAGTGTCAATGTGCAAGTGAGTGGAAGTGGGTGGGATGGCAACTGTATGTTTGAAGAGGATGGAAGATGACTGTCAGCAGATATGCACATTTTTTTTGGTGGCTGTGTATGCTTGGAGCTTGGAGGAGGCAGTTGTATATGCTTGGTGATTTCTTTGAGCAAGAGGTGGTGAAGTGTATGAGTGTAGAAGTTGTCTGTTGTAACAGAGAGAGAGAGAAGTTAGTGGAAAAAGTAATGAACAGAGAGATAGAGAGTAAAAACAGTGGCAATGCAAATTTCTTTTATGTAAATTGTAAATGAAATGCAAATTGTAAATGAAATGGAAGTAAAAAAAATTTGCTTTTGAAATTGTGATTTTTTTAAATATGCAAATGCAAAAATAACTAGAGAAACAATAAGAACACAATCAAAATGCAAACAAAAATCACACACAAACACACAATTTTTTTTAATTACAAACACATAATAAAATCACAAAAATAACCCAAAGAATAGAAAATTAAAATCGAAGACAATTCCTCGGCAACGGCGCCAAAAACTTGTTAATCGACGGAATTTCTATCGGATTTGAAAACCATCGAAATATTTCGAATTAAAAATAACTGCAAGTGCATGACGTACACTTGTATTTCGTGGCAAATATGGATCGATCCGTAGGGAATTGATGATTTTAAAATTTTCATTCAATCAAATTATACCAAACTCGAGCGAAAATTAAGCTAGAGAATTAGAAAATAAGCTAACTAACTAAAAGAAAAGGATGCACATATAAGAGTTAAATGACAATTTAGAGAATAAATCAACTCTCTAGATCACATAGTTCAACATATATGAAATCATGATCTCTCTTTTATGGTCATTAGTGCTTTAATTGATGTGCATATCATAAGTATGTCATATTTGTGCTATTGATTAGCCAACATAAGCAATCAAACTATAACCATCCCTTAAAGCACTTACTAAGTTTCATGAAACTTGACAAAGAAAATGAAAATGAAATCTATTTTAAGTATGACCTATTAATTATTGATTAAAAATATAGACCATCAAATTTTAATTTCAAATCACTTTCTTTTGCCATAATCATATTTTGATGAAGAGTCAATTAGTATTAATGATTATTTAAGCATAGCCTATTTAGTGTCAACAGTATAGGCTATCAAATTCAAAGCAAAAACAACTAGTAAACCATTTCTATTATCATCATTAAGCACAAAAAGAGAGCATGAATTGACAAATAGTTGAAGCCACATAATTAGAGAGCTTCATTACCCCTAAATTGAAGGGGTTTAGCCTCTCATATTTGTCATTTGATTAACAAATTTAGCTAGCAACATGAAAGCAAAAGGAAAGGAAAATGAAAGCTAATGGAAAAAAGAAATATTCTACTTACATAAAGAAAAGAAATCTACACTACAACATGAAAGGAAAACAAACAAAAGAAGAAAATAGCAATGTATTGAAGTTGCATAAGAATAAATTAAATGAAATAAAAATGGCTAAGTAGCCATGAAAATAAAATAGAAGCTTTCTTTTATTGTGAGCCTAAACTAATGAAAAGAAAGAGAGCCTAAAGAGAGAACAAGGAAGAGGAGGGTTACATGAAACATAAGGGGTATATATACATGTGTTAAACCATAATACATATTTTTGGTGAATGCCTAAATTGTCCTTGTAGGAAGTGTTGTGGCCAAGTTATCATTAGCTTCAATAATTCCTCATTTAAATGTACATGAAGTTTTAATGGCCTTTTAGCATGTGCATTAGCTCCTAATTGAAAATCAAGGTAAGTGGATGGGGTCCTCCATATTCTTCACTTGAATTATTTCCATCTTCATTCTTTTGTATCATCATTGTGCATGCATATTTCTTCATGAAACCACTTGTAATTGAGTTTAATTTCCTAGAAAATAATATAGAAATTTCCAATTAAATCTTCCTAATTTAATATATGCACAAAAATGACCATTTTGCCGTTGATTGAAGATGAATATGTGACAATTTCAAATAATTTGAATTTTGTTTTAAACAAGTTAAAATACCCAATGTGATCATTTATTCAATTTAATTAGATTAGATATGATGGCAAAAATATGCACATTTATGTGCACATCAGTTGGTGTATGTGAGAGTAAAACGATTCCGTGTGCAGCGATTTGGTCTCACATGTTTGTGTCTAATTTCACACCTATTATTTAAATTTTTACTTATACCAAACATATCTTCTGACCCGAGATGTTTGTTTTCTTTAAACTCTTGGGTACTCATTTTATTTGAGTAGTCTGAGAGTAGCAAATCTTTGTTAGGTTCTTTTGAAGACGGAGTTCGAACAGGAGGCTTTCATCTTCTTAGTTATCTATTCTGCTGTATTATCCAGTTTGTGTAAGTGTATTTTTTGTTTCAGCATATGTAAAGGCGGGTTGTTATAACTGCCTAAGCTGATTTGTTTTACCTTTATGTAACTCTGATAACTCCCTGTTAAGGAGTAACTTGATGTACTATTGACTGTTATGTTTTATTTAGCAGTTTCGCTGTGAGTTTTTTTATTATATTCTTTATTTTACACCATGACAATTCATCTTTTCGATGCTTAGGCAACGACACACGAACATCAAGGATATGTTAAGTGTTGTTTATAGGGGATAGAAAGGTAGGTTGTCACGGCGGGGATCACCCCTTAACGTTTATGTTGATGGACCTCCTCATTATTTGTCCAAGAAGAAAAAAAATGGGTTTAACACAAAGTATATCATCACTGGCGGTAACTGTAACACATAATCTCATGTTTCTCTTAGAAATTTCTAGAGTTAAAATTCTTTGGTGTTAAGTGGGGAATATTTCCGTGCCACCAAAATTAAGAAGGATTACATATTTAGGCTAGGATTTGATAGACGGTTTTTAACTATCGAATAAACAAACATTCAAAATAGAGATTACATTTTCCATGTAAACTACTAAGCCTCTTAAAATTAATCTTTGATAATTTAAACTCACTTTCTAAATATTTATCAAATTATTCATATACTTATCTCACTAGGATAAGTGTATTCACAAACCATTTCTTTCAAAACTTGGAAAACCTTTTTCACATAATTATAAGGTGGTATAAGTATATTTTCCAAACATTTGGAAAAAAAATCTATTTCAAAATCTTATTAAAATGGTCAAGGCTAAATGTTGTTTAAAACGGAGATAAGGACAATCCTAAACACTATTTCTTCGGTGTTAAGTGTGGAACGATTCTTTATACCACCATAATTAAGAAGGTCGGCAAAAGGGAAATACAATCTTTGTTTCTTTTATAAATTTGCTTCAATAAATCCTTTTAATAATTTCCAATTAAGAAATCCACTTTACTTAAATTCCAAATCCATTTATAAAACGTTTATAAATCTCCAAGTTCATTTATAAATCTTTTTATAAATTTCCAAAATCAGTTATAAAATTTCTTTTCAAATTTCAAGATCTCCTTTTAATCTATGAAACTCTTTTCATAAATTTTTCCTTATTTTAAACCAACCTCTTTCATAAACCGTAATCAATAAGGTTCCTTTGATAAACAAATCAATCAGTTAAAACCTTTTTAAACAACAAGTTATTATTTAAAACACTTTTTATTTTACTTAATTTTCTTTAAACCTTGTTCAAAATAATAACTTTACAATATCATTAATAATATATTAAATTAACTTTAAACAATATTGTTATACTGATAAATTAACTATAAAACAATATTAATATAATAATTAATTTACTTCAAAATATTATTAATACAATAATAATTTCAATACATTCTTAATATAATAATTAATTACATCCAAAACATTATTTATATAATAATTAATCATTTCCAAACTTTATTAGTATAATAGTTAATAAATTTCAAAACATTATTAACATAATAATTAATTAAACTTTAAAATAATATAAGTATAGTAATTAATTAACTTTTAAGTAATATTGATATTATAATTAATTTTAAAACATTATAGATAAAATAATTAACTTTACTAAAGAAATAATTTTACAAAACACTTTGTAAAATAGAAATTAATCAAACACTTTGTTAAAATAATAATTAAATAAAACAATTTACTTCAAATTATAAAATTTGAAGTTAATTTAAATCCATAACTTTCCAATTCCAGAAAGAGGCTTAGCGACCACAATCGTACTTAATAAGCTACCATTAAATTCAATTTAACTTCCCAAGTAAAATTACAGGTATTTACATAATCATACATATATGTAAACCAAATCCATAACTAGCAATCAATTATTAATGCATCACTTATCCAGTATTAATCAACTAGGACTTAAATGAATATCCAAATTAATATAATAGTAGAACAAGGAATTATTCTACTAAATGAATGTCATTCAAAACAAACTCTTTCATTTATTATTAGATGGCATTTATTTTGCCAAATAGATAAAAACTAAGGAAGTACAATTTAATTAACTACGTTATTATTTAAACTATATTAAATCAGTATTATTTTTTCACTTAATACATTATCCATCTTATATGATAATTTATTCAAACTCAACAATTAAACAAATAAAACATCCAAGCATACCACAAAAAAAAATTATCTACCATATAAGATATTGACTAACCAAAGAGGCGAGTTTAACTCATCGAAATTCCACTTATCGCCAAATCATTCTAGCTCCATCTAAAATCGAACAACATTTGATTTTAGCTTGAAATTCTGGTAGCTCCAATTTTCCATGAATCCAATTCCAAAATGTAAATATCGTTCCTAGTAGTGCAACGCAACCGATTGCATTCAATTTGGGACCTAGTATGAAATAGATATTTAGTTTACAAGAATTTGAGATATTTAAATTTAATTTATTCACTAATTACACAATTATGTTAGTTAATTAATTAGTTAATCAAACCCTAAATGCATCTAAAACAAACCTAGGCCGCCAAAAAACTCAAACACCGACGCCACTTTATTCGCATGCGCCACCTCTTTCGACCTTTATTCGTCGTCGCACAACCATTGTCGAATGCCCCAGCCAAGACGACTTCGTTGCCATCCACCTCATTACCCAAGTCACCGCCTTTGCCAATCCCTAAATGCATTTTGACGATGAACTGAGATTGCCGCCACCTCACGTCGATCTAGGATGATCCAACTGTCCATCACCTTCCCCTCCTCTAGCCTAACAGCTTTCTAGTTGGGGTCGAGGTGCTATGTGGCCTCTGGTGGTCGTAATGAACGAGGACTGTAGGATGAGAGGATGTAGCAATAGTGGCTAGGGTTTCATGTTTTAGGTTTGGAAAAAAAACGAGAGGGGTGCAGACCTTATATGAAAACTCTAACCGGTACTATTCAACGCTCGAAAATCTCAAACTCCAATCGAGGCATGCTCACTGGCTTTCTTAGCTAAATACTCATATTCCTAACTCAATGGAACTATTATTGGGATCTAATTCCATCATATAAAGAAGTTAGCTTTTATAAACAAATTTTATTATTTTTAATCTACTAAAATTAATCGCCTTGAGTTGCAAGCTCACACGACTGCACAGTATGTTCGATCGACATGAAACTCGTCAGCATATAATAATTCATTATTCTAGATCCGATGGAACTAGTTTCATCGAATTCCGAGACAGTGCTCCAAATTATAATTTCATACATTAATTAAAACGAGTTACTATTAAAACAAATTCAATCACTTTAATTATAGATTAAAGTTTACACTAACCATTTATTATTTAACTTTAAATTTGTTTTAGAAATCACTTTGTTCAATTTAAATTCAAGATTCAATTATTGAAATAATTTCCATATTTAAATCACTATTCCAATATTAAATTCATAATTCGCATATTCAAATATATTAAATAATTCCTATATTTGGAATTCAGGTCATTTAACTTTCTAAAACCAATACATTAATATTTATAATTAATTAAATTTCAACATCAAAATTCCAGGTCATTACATCCTAACTCCATCAATCTCCTACTTTTACTAAGTTTAATTATGGATACTTATTCACATTCCTCTGATCAGTTTTCTCAAAACTAATTGAGCTTGTCCATTAGTGAATGGATTGTTATATTGTTTTAACTATCTACTTTGTCAATTAACTCTTTCCAACATGGATAAACTACCTTTATCATATGAAAATCTTCGAAGTATGTTCTTGACTTTTAGCGAGCTCTTAGGTTCTTTCGTGATCTGTATTGCAGCATTGTTATCGCATAACAAGGCTAAGTGATTATTGGAATTTGGAATAACCCCCAGCTTAGTTATAAATTTGTGCAATATACAACTTTAGTTGCAGTGTTATTCATGGATATGTACTTAGCCTTTTGGTCAGCCATAACCTTTCATTTGGAACAATTCGAACTTAAAACTCATTAACTAAGATTGATCATAAATTTAAGATTGACATACTATACCCGACATCACTTATGAAGTTCGAGTTTGAAACCTCCTTCATAAAGAGTTCATTGTTTCTATAAACAATTATCTAGCATTTCATAAATAGTCCAAAACACTGTAAATTATAATTTAGTGATCTTAATTTGGATTTGATACTTTTTTATGTAAATACATAAGCAAAATGTGATAATACAACATGCATGATAATTCCTATTACCAATGTGTAAGTGATTCGTCTTGCATGCTCCATGTTGAACATTTTAATATTGTGTCTACGTATATAGATTTGGACATTCCTAACATCATTTTATACTGATTATAAAAAGATAACTTTTCAAATCTTATATTGAGTATTAAATAACCCAACTAAGACGATCTTAACATGGATACATTATTAAAATCCATGAGTTTATTTTTTACATGTAGTTTTAGAATTATTTTAGTACCTTTATAGTTCTTTCTAATAAACACACACTTCCTTTGCATTTTGTCTGAAATTCAAACTGTTTGATTTTTTTATTGAGATATTTGCTTGACTCTGATGCTTACCGAACGATATTTTTGCATTAGTTCTTGGATCATATCCCAAACCCATAAACTTAGTATCACTTTCATTGACTTCGAGATGTTTTGGTTGTTATGTGCAAATAGAATATTTTAATTAATTATTTACAATTTTTGTTTCAACGTCCATGTACCAAAACTCAAAAGCATATCAAGCAATAATTTTGCAAGGAAAATCCAAATTAACTTTAGCACATTAAATGATGAATCTATTACATTAGCTTCAACAATTGAAATTTATTGTGATATTTTATTAACGTAGCTTACTATATACTGACTACATTGGTCTTCATCTTGAATTCATTTTTGTGGACAATGGATCTTATCTCCTTGGACATAGCTATCAAAATCAAAATTTTCTATTACATTTTGGATTTGCACATCATGTCATATTACAGAGTCAATACTCTTGATTTCTTTACTGTCAACTGAGGAAATTCTATTCTCAACATTGATTCGAAAATCCTAATTTCTCTTTAATGTGTGAGAGTTCTCATAAGACATTCTAATTAGCTATTCTCATTTACACTTAATCAATTTGAATTAATCCTTTGTAATCAGTCTTATCTTTGGAACGTATCCAAATCCATTTTACAAGAAATAATTTCTAAAATAAATTCCTTCATCATGAAGTTAGTGTTTCCTGAAGCAAAAATTGTTTCTCAATGTAATAAAATAGGTATTCATAAACATTTTATGAATTTCCGATCTGCATGTACAAAAATGATTTGATTTTTAAGTCTACAAAACTTTTGTTCATGTCATACATTGGTCAATCTGTATTTATCGGTCCAAAACACATTTAGGATAGTCCCCACAAGATCCCCTATGAATAAGTATTACTTGCAATCTCTCTACTTGTAATGGCCCGAAAATTTTCAACCCCAAAAAATCGACACTAATATGTCCACTGTCTAGAGTATCAAGCAATCGAGAGCCGAAAATCCCAGACTACTATGGTTAAGAAGAAAAAAAACGATAGAAAAAGAGCAGAAACAACAACACAGAATCTCACAATCGCAGTGGAATAAATATAATATAAAATAACAGCAATTATACAAAGAAAAGCTGTAACCGTCAAAACATTACGAGTTCTTATCTTATTCAAACTACACTTGTTACGAAACTCATTATTAAAATAATATCTAAGTGCTATTACTTAGTTTAAATGGTCAGATTGACTTAATTCGTACGATTCCAGCCTATTTGATTCTGTAAATCAAAACCCGTAAAGGTTGTAGTGGTTATTAAATCAAAGTGGTTTCGGATAACGTTGATATCCGATCTCGATCTCTTCGAATTCAAACGCCATCTTTTAAGCCAGGTTGTTTTTAATGAAACAATTCAATTCAGAATGTCATATTCACATAGAAGTTCCATCTCGAATATCTATTTCAATTAAACGTCTCATGTTTATATTAACCATTCGATTCAGGTTATTTTATATCACAGAATAATGGGAAATACATACTAGATAACCAAGGCAGTCCAATGCACTTAACCATTTTTAAACTATTCATAGACTAAACTAACCAGTCACACAATAATCTCTTTAATTTAAACAGAATTAATTATTTTCAAGTCCTATTTAATTATCATTAAACTAATTACGAACCACTTTATTTTATTTTAATTAAATATTTGGAATTGATTAATTTTTAACATGTATAATTAACTTAAGACTTTTGATCAATTAGCATTTTATTTTACCTTAACCTTAACTTAATTACAACTATTTATTTACCTTAATAAACTTTAGGAATCAATGAAAAATTAACATATATATATAATTTTCCTAAGCTTAATTATTTTAAGTTTAAATTATTTTATTTGCGTTGACCATTTATTAACCTAAGGTTTAGGCTAATTTAAAGTTTTAAATTACGTTATTCATACTAACCATAAACTAACTAATTTGAAATAATTTAAAACTATTTTCTTTTCCCTTTTAAACTTTTATTTTTCTTTTATTTTGAAAACTCGGCCCACCTGGCCCAAACCCAGAACCCCATCTCTCATATCCTTCCCATTCTTTCTCCTTTCCTTACTCTACTTCCTCTTCTCTTATATATTTTATCTATTATATTCCTCACCACTACCTGCTTCTACCTGATGCACAAACCTCCATGTGTGTGTGCACACACAACTAGAGGCACGCCGACCCTCTTCGACGCCTCCACCTAGTCACCCATGCCACCCTCACTCGCTCTAGCCACCTAGAGCTCCTCGAAAACATCCAAATCAAAATCGAGCGAATATGCCATTACCCAGAAAGAAAGCCCCTTCCTAATTCCCATTCGCACCGCCGCCATCGACCTCCAGAACCTTTTCCATCTTGCCAGGCACTGCGCCTAACACCCATATTCCTTTTTTCCGTCCTCCGAGCCACCTCGATGCCACCGCGATGCCGCAATTCTTCGACAACCCCACCTTAGTCAAACAAGCCTTAAAACCCTGCTTCACCTCCTCCCCACCATCACGGAGCCTAGAAAATCAAGCTGCCATTTTCCCATGACCTCCATCACCTCAACCCCCTTCGACCACAACCTCGAAGCTCAAAGCCCTCGCGGTCGCCATAAAAATGCCCACGACCGTTTCTCGTTCAACTCCCACAATCTAAACACCCTGTCAAATAAAAATTTAAACAAGGACACCAAAAAATCATTATTTTCTAAGTCTAATTCAATTATATATGTGAAAACATGATTTAGGATACTTGATTTTCTGACAATGTTTGATTTCCTCTTGTAAAAGCCTATTACCAGAGACATTGCTTACTAATATCCCATGAAATTAATTTTAAAAATAAGTATACTTATATATGAACATATTTCCTTCAAGTAGCACTACCTATAACTAGTTAGATTAAGAGTATGAATTTTGAAAACTTGAGTATGATGGAAAGCAAGAACAGAGGCAAGCCAAAAATTGTATAGGCATTCACACTTATATACAGGCAAATACATACATCCATATACATGAAGATCTATATTTCTTTCTTTGCAAACAATATAACCTTATACTCTTATTCTATTTCATCTTTAACATACTTACATTTATAATAAAGATTTGATTTTTAAAGATGAAGTTTACTCACAGACTATTATTTTGAACGGAGAACAAGGTTTTTGAAAACTGCTAGCCTTCTTTGTTGATCTTCTCTGTTGAATTGTTTTGATCTTCTTTAGTTTGTGAAATGGTGGTGATTTTTATCTTTATTTTACTAGCTTGTTCTCAAATGAATAAATATGAAACAAGTAGAGGTATATATAAGAGAGTAGGTTGCATTCCTCTGTACACTACAACTCCTTTTTTCTCTTTTTTTCTTCTTATTCTTCATTGATCAAAGATTTCTTTTGAAATGTCGGCTTGATTTAAAGTTTTGTATGCTGATTTGATTTCGTGTGACATGCTTTTGACTTTGATTATATGTTTTTGTAAGCTTGACTAGATATGTCTCCTGACATGTTTACATGTACATTCATTGATGTGTGTGTATATATATATACATGCCTTTTCCATTTTTTGATAATGTACAAATACATGTATGCCTATCTCATTTTTATAACAATGTTTGTACTTATTTACACATGTATTTATATTCATGTATACTATTATATATACTTATACATATACTTATGTATATATATTTATGCATATGAATTTTTATCCTATTTCACTTGAATTTATACATATTGTCATTTCCTTATATAAAGTTGTAATACATATATGTTTACATTTCACTATTTAATATAACATACATTTGTTTTGTATTTGTCATCATATATACACATACATATTCATTCATATACTTATATATATTAAAAATCTTAAGCTCATATGTATTTTTATTCATATACAAATGTATTCTACCTTGAATTTCAATGATGGAGTTTTTTTTATTTATATGTATTTTTCTTAATTTAAATGGTGGAGTCTCCATATATATTATTATTTATTTCCTATAAGATTTATCATATCCAGTGGTTCTATGATTCAATATTTAATTTGGCCTTTAAATTAACTTATATACCAAGATATTTTAGATATCAGAAATTTATTTGTTTGATCTATTAATATTCTCATAATTTAAACCAGTTAATTACCCAATTATCTGACCTCAAAAATCTGGGTCGTCACATTCCTCCCCCCTTAGAACTTTTCGTCCTCGAAAAGGAACGAAACATAAAATTTTAAATTTAATGTTTATTATTAGTTAAATCATCCTTAAAACATTTTGCTCCTTATTCCTTTTATTTTACAATTTTAAAACACTTTAAAATTTATAACATTACCAAACTAGTTTATATAAAAATACTCTTTATAACTCGATGTCTCAACAAGTCCTTCCTTGTTCTCACAGAAATTCAGTCATCCGTTCATCAGACGTAGCAATGAAAATCTATAAGTACTTAGCAGACTCACTTTCAACACCCAGTGAAAATACTTGAAAAAGACTTTTGTGAGAATGCCCTGGAAATCATCGCCCCCTCCATGGGTCGCATTTTTCACGATGATTTCGTCGCCATCTCGGTGAAATCCATAGAAAACTGTAGGCATCTGCACCCCTCGATTTCACTATAGAACTGCCATAGATTGCAGCTACACCCAGGACTACGTTGCCATCATGGCAAAAACCATGTAACTGTAGGCATCAGCACCCTCGAATTTCGCTGCCAAATGAAACTTCACCACATAGATCGCAGAATACATCAGTCGGGTCCCAATGAAGCCTGTAGGCACTCGACGCCACATGACTTTCGCTATGGAACCACATAGATCGCAATATACCGATGTTACATCGCTATCCAAGCAAAATCAAACGTAGATTTTAGGCAATCACTGCCCCTCGACTTACGTTATTGAAACACAGTAGATCGTAGTTACACCAGAGTTACGCTACCATCACAGCATAACCCCAATTTATCTATAGGCATCAGCGCCCTCGATTTTCGCTACCCCAACCACAATCCATAGGAACTACAGTTAGTCTGGACGTCCTCTAGGATCAAAATTTAGAACCCCCTTAGGGCTCAAGGCAGAACCACCTTGTAGATCTCCTACTATAAGTTTCAACTCTAAATGGGAGCACCTTTTTCCCCATAGTATTCTCAAAACATTTCATACGATACGCATATAGTATCTTCCAAATCATGCTTCAAAATCGATAGTTCTCAAACTTGGCTTTCCAAATTCTCAAAATTTGCCTTTTGCCAAAAGCATAAGCCTTCCAAAATCAATGAGTTCCAAAAACCTTTTCAGTTTCATTCTCATAAAATCATTCTTATATATATAATTATTCTTTCAACTTGAATAATTTTCAAATCACTTCATACTTATATAAATTCCACTTTATATTTCCAATATCTCTCAAAGAAAGGAGTTTGAATATATAACTAGTATTTACAATCCCATTTATACCAAATTAAGTTTTCAAGTTTGATTTCCTTTACAAAGTCATTTGTACATTACTTACTTTTATAAAGTGCATTTCAGTTATAGTACTATCCAGCCTTTTATTTTAATCATCATAAATTTCTCAAGATATTTTATTTCACTTCAAAACATTTTTGCTTCAATATCTAATTTGGTTCTAATTCAGAATTGCTTCAATTTCCATTTGGGTTATAACTTCAATTTTTATCCCAATTAGTATTTAAATCCATGATTTAAATATAAGTAATTTCCACTCTGACCAGTTTGAATCTAGCAAATAACTTAAAAAGTTTAAAATAGTTAAAAAGTCATAAAATAGTTAAATAGTTGGAAAATAGTTTTAAAATAGTTGAATAGTTAATATAAGACATTTCAGTATTAAAAGAATGGTTTGTATAGTAACTAGCTTGGAGAGGTCAAAATAATTTAAATAATTAAGAAGATAGATTTAAGACAGTTTATATAATTTACTTGAAAATAGTTTCAGTGTCAAACTGATTCAATTTCCTATCTCCAATTTGAATCAACTTCAATTCCCATTTCCTTTTAGATAGATTCAATCCAGATTCCCATTCAAATCAACTTCGATTCACATTCTAATTCAAATCAATTCCCATTTTGAATTTGAACTAATTCCCCGATTACAGTTCCAATTAATTCAATTCAACTCAATTTCAAATTTGAATTAATTTCAGTTCCATTCTCAATTTTCACCCATCTTGATTTACACAAATTCGGGTTCTGTTTCCAAACTGTTGATTTAATCATTTAAATCAAATTAACCTTTAACATTTAATTTAACAACCCAAGTCTTTTAAAATAATTTAATTTTCAGCCAAATTTCAAGTATTCATTTAAATTACTTCTACTTAATCTCATTTGAGGTTTAAGTAAGAGTCCAAATCTTTTTAAACAATTTAATTCTCAGAATTCAATTCGTTTTTCAATTATAACTTCAAAATTTTAAAGCCCACTTCTTAAACAATTTCAGTTGACAAGTTCATTTTTTAACATTTAAATCTTAAGTTCAAATTTCCATAATTCAATTTTTTTTCTAAAAATCAGAATAGTTTCAAAATGAATTTTTAATTCCATTTAATTTCAGTCATGGATATATATATATATATATATATCATTCCAATCCACTTCTTCATTTACTCGAAATGGTCCAATTACAGTTTTATATATACTGCCAATAACAACAAGATGATAATAGGATATATCAAAGTAAATAAGCATCCAAATTATCTAAACATCAATCAATAGCATTCATCATGCATTTTCAAAATTTGAAACCCGTTTTGAGACCATACATAAATCCTTTTTCAATTCAACCCATTTAACTTCCCTAAATTAAACCTCAATCTCATCTTGAAATTTTCCAATTCAGGCCATAAGTCCGAACTTATTTAACTTTACCTAAGTTAAATTTCCCATTCGTTCAATCCATTTAATCTGACTCGGTTTAAATTTTCATTCCAAATTTAAATTCTATCAATGTCATTTCCCATTTATAAGTTCAAAAACTTATTTCTCTTTAGGTTATACATCTCATTCTAGGAGGATTTCAAAAATTAAACACCCGGTTATTTATCTCAACTTTGAAATAATATATATTCACATACGCATATTTATCCCATTTACACACCAAGTCATACTTCCAATTTTAACCCATCCTTGGTTTTTAAATCAAAACAAATTCCTTTAAAGTTTCCAATACAACTCTTGTATTAAACAAGATTTTTGTATTCAAAAATATTCTAAATAATATATATTTTTACCTTTTTGAAACAATTCCAAATTTCTCTAGGCCTGGATTTTAAACTTCACAATTCAAATCCCTTTTTAATTTATAAATGATACTTATAAATTCAGCTTATAACATTTCACTCTGGCTCATCATTTCTTTATTAAGACACAATACTCAATTTTTTGATGATTATCATAAACCAAACACACCATATATTCCATCATCATTTACTTGAACAATATAATCAAGATAACTTATTTCAAGTACTTTGAAAATTATTTTGAATTTTCCAGGATTGAAATTCAAGTTGAATCCATTTTTAGATTAACTTATTAGTATAGTTAATCCTTACCCAAATTTCTATTTGGTCGTATATATATTACCACTTAATTCTTATAATCTTATTTAATTTTAATAACAACAACCAATTTCCTTAATCCTCTATAATAATCAGAAAATTATTGCTTTATACATCAAAATATAATCTTGTATAAAAATTACTTTTAAAACTGATTTAAAATCAATTTATAAGAAAATAACAAGTACGCCCTCTTATACACTACACTCAACTCTATCTAGGGTACTATTGACCCTGTCTCTAATGAGTAATCCTCACCAGAGCCAAAGTTCTCACTTAACCTTTAGCTCTGATACCTAATGTAACGGCCCAAAATTTTCGACCTCAAAAATCGACACTAATACGCCCACTATATAGAGTACCGAGCAATCAAGAGCCGAAAATCCCAGATTGTTAGGGTTAAGAAAAAAAATAGAAGAAGAACAGAAACAACAGCACAGAATCTCACAATCGCAGCGGAACAAATATAATATAAGAACAAATATAATATAAATAACAGCATTTACACAAAGAAAAGCTGTAATTGTCAAAATACATACAAGATATCAGAGTACAACCAATATGGATAGTTAAAATAACTTGTCCCAATATATTGAATATTCAGTCTATAATACACAGAAGAATATAACCAATACGACTCTGCCATCCAGCTCGTCTACGGAGCTCCGAATGTCCTAACCTTAAAATTTGTAACACTCGGTCTGACCCAAGCATTACAATAAAGTAAAGCCCGAGTCAGGCTGGAAAATCAGCATGAGTAAACAAATTTAATATGAAATACTTAAGTTAAAAATGCTTCTTTGAAAACCAGGGTAACTCGTCCAACATTACGAGTTCTTATCTTGTTAAAACCAACACTCGTTACTAAACCCATTATTAAAATAATATCTAAGTATTGTTACTTAGTTTAAATGGTCAGATTTACTTAATTTGTCCGATTCCAGCCTATTTGATTATATAAATCAAAACCCATAAAGATTGGTCTCTTCGAATCCAAACGCCATTTTTTAAGCCAGGTTGTTTGTAACAAAACAATTCAATTAAGAATGTCATATTCACATAGAAATTCCATCTCTAATATCTATTTCAATTAGAACATCTCATGTTTATATTAACCATTCGATTCAGGTTATTTTTTATCATAGAATAACATGAAATACATACTAGAGAACCAAGGCAGTCCAATGCACTTAACCATTTTTAAACTATTCATAGACTAGATTAACCAGTCACATAATCGCCTCTTTAATTTAAATAGAATTAATTATTTTAAAGTCCTGTTTAATTATTATTAAACTAATTACAAACCATTTTATTTTATTTTACTTAAATATTTGGAATTAATTAATTTTTAACACGTATAATTAACTTAAGACTTTTGATTAATTAACATTTTATTTTACCTTAACCCTTAATTACAACTATTTATTTACCTTAATAAACTTTAGGAAATAATGAAAATTTAACATATATATAATTTTCCTAAACTTATTTATTTTCAGTTTAAATCATTTTATTTGCATTGACCATTTATTAACCTAAGGTTTGGGTTAATTTAAAGTTTTAAATTACTTTATTCATACTAACCATAAACTAACTAATTTGAAATAATGTAAAACCATTTACTTTTCCCATTTAAACTTTTATTTTTCTTTTATTCTGAAAACTCCGCCCACCTTGCCCAAACCCAGAACCCGATATCTCCTACCCATCCCTTTATCTTTTCCTTACTCTACTTTCTCTTCTCTTATCTATTTTATCTATACTATTCCTCACCACTACCTGCTTCTACCTGATGCACAAACCTCTGTGTGCACGTGCACACACAACCGGAGGCACGCCAACGCCTCCACCCAGTCACCCACACCACCTCACTCGCTCTAGCCACCTGAGCCCCTCGAAAAACCCAAATCAAAATCGAGAGAATATTCCATCACCCAGAAAGAAAGCCCCTACATAATTCCCATCTGCACCGCCGTTTCCGACCTCCAGAACCTTCGTCGCCTTGCCAGGAGCTGCGCTTAACACCCATCTTCCTTTTCCCCTCCTCCGAGCCACCTCAATGCTGCAATTCTTCGACAACCCCACCTTAGTCAAACGAGCCTTAAAACCCTACTTCACCTCCTCCCCGCCACTACGGAGCCTATAAAATCAAGCTACCATTTTCCCATGACCTCCATCACCTCAACCCCCTTCGACCACAACCTCGAAGATCAAATCCCTTGCGGTGTCCAAAAAAAGGCCCATGACCGTTTCTCGTTCAATTCCCAAAATCCAAACACCCACTCAATAAAAAATCTAAACAAGGACATCATAAATCATTATTTTCTAAGTCGAGTTCAATTATATATGTGAAAACATGATTTAGCATACTTGATTTTCTGACAATGTTTGATTTCCTCCTGTAAAAGCCTATTACCAGGGACATTGCTTACTAATCTCCCATGAAATTAATTCTAAAAATAAGTATTTAAATTGAACATATTTCCTTCAAGAAACACTGCCTATAACTAGATAGATTAAGATAATTTGAATTTTGAAAACTTGAGTATGATGGTAAGCAAGAACAGAGGCAAGCCAAAAATTGTGTTGGTATTTACACTTATATACAGGCATATAAATACATCCATATACAGGCAGATCTATATTTCTTTCTATGCAAACAATATAACCATATACTGTTATTTTATTTCATCTTTAACATGCTCATATTTATAAGAAAGGTTTGGTTTTTAAAGATGAGGTTTACTCACAGACTATTGTTTTGAATGGAGAACAAGGTTTTTGAAAAATGCTAGCCTGCTTTGTTGATCTTCTCTGTTGAATTGTTTTGATCTTCTTTAGTTTGTGAAATGGTAGTGATATTTATCTTTGTTTTACTTAGCTTGTTCTCGAATGAATAAATATGAAACGGGTAGAGGTATATATAAGAGAGCAGGCTGTATTCCTTTATACACTGTAACTCTTTTTTGTTCTTTTTTTTTTCTTCTTCATTGATCAGAGATTTCTTTTGAAATGTCGGCTTGATTTAAGGTTTTGTATGCTGATTTGATTTCATGTGACATGCTTTTGACTTTAATTATATGTTTTGTAAGCTTGACTAGATATGTCTCCTAGCATGTTTACATGTACATTCATTGATGTGTGTGTGTGTATATCCTTATGTATATATACATGCCTTTTCCATTTCCTGATAATGTACAAATACATGTATGCCTTTCTCATTTTTATAATAATGTTTATACTTATTTACACATGTATTTATATTATTCATATATACTATTATATATATATACTTATACTTATGTATATATAGTTATGCATATGAATTTTTATCCTATTTTACTTGCATTTATACATATTGTCATTTCCTTATATAAAGCTGTATATACATATATGTTTACATTTCACCATTTAATATAACATACATTTGTTTTGTATTTGTCATCATACACACACATACATATTCATTCATATACTTATATATGTTAAACATCTTAAGCTCGTATGTATTTTTATTCATATACAAATGTATACTACCTTGAATTTCAATGATGGAGTTTTTTTTATTTATATGTATTTTTTCTTAATTTAAACGGTGGAGTCTCTATATATATTATTATTTCTTTCCTATAAAATTTATCATATCCAGAGGTTCTATAATTCAATATCTAATTTGGCCTTTAAATTAACTTATATACCCAAATATTTTAGATATCAAAAATTTATTTGTGTGATCTATTAATATTCCCATAATTTAAGCCAGTTAATTACCCAATTATCCAACGTCAAAAATCCAGGTCGTCACACTACCGTACAACTTGTCAACTCCTTGACCTAGGATATATAGAGGTTGTTTCGTCGACTCTTATATTGTATGATTTTGTAGATTTTGTTTTAGATAAAATCAAATTGTACTTTTTCTTAAGTACATATCTTTACAGAAGGAAGTTTACTCAACTACACTCATCATCAATCGTACTTTGTCTAACAAGGTCTGATTACTCCTTATCAATACATCATTATGTATGATAGGAAGGAGTGACTTTTGAGATTAATCATATTCCTTTTTGGGTACATTTGGACTCCTTTCCAATACATTCACATATTCGATCAAATTGAATCGTTTTATTATCTTTTAGATGTCATGTTATTTACTTCCTTTTTATTTTCTGTGAACTTATAATAAACATAATGCATGTATATCAAATACACATTTTCATATTTGCGAAGTTCATTAATGAATTTAACAAAGTATATGTAATTTTTTTAGTATCATTAGACCTACGAATGCATATATCTATATGTACCATTCCTAAGAGTTCGCCAACTCTTATGTCGCTCCTAATAAATTAGAATTTTGCCCTTGGTTGTTTGATATACATTTCACCAATACCATACGACTCATAATAATATGATTGAAGAATAATTTCTCAAATTGTGGCTTAGTTTATAGTTCCAAAATAATTGTAAAATTTTAAATTCTTCCAGTGGCAAGTAAGGAACTACCTTCCATACTATACATCTCTAGAGGGATTAATCGAGTATCAACACCTTTGAAACCTCTGCACATGGTAAGACCGGCCAAACCATAGACCCATCTGGTGGTCGGATAGAACCGAATATAACATCACCACGTCACAACCAACCTATCCGAGATCCTATAGGACACAAAATATATTTGACATATAAAGAGTAATCTAGAGAGGTGATGACCATATCCTAATGGTTGCGAACGACATAGCCTTACGACATGCCCTGTTTAAGCCAATTTTTTGGTGATGAGGCCCGAGGTAATAGTTACCTTTCACATAACACATCCACTTTGAATGCCACATTGCCAATTCCATTATATACTATTGATTTCCACAAATTTACAACCTTTGAGCTCGTACGTCTCAAAGAAGGGTGTTAAGTATAAGAGAGTTACCTCCCACACCATCTAACAGATGTATGTTTGTAACAATCAATGTACGTTATGTTATAAATGCACTGTCAGTCATTCATCCATACAAATTGTCCCGGAACGGGACAAACTGAAGGAACTCTGTTAGTACATCCTATCAGGAATCACCTATAGGATTTGTAGCGAGCAGCCCTTGCATCGAAGATCAAATGAAGATCTTACTACCATATATATATGATATGGGAAATCTCCCCCGAGGGTCATTGATGAAGCAACCCTGTATTCCATTTATTATCATTCCATGTCTTCACCTTCGAATGCGTAAATTAGTTCGAAGTGGTTTTCAGATAGGAATCACCCAAATCTGATTCTGCTTCCTTTCAACCAACCATAGATAAAATATGTTAAGTAAATAGGTGCTTATCATTTGATTAATTACTTTCTCTTTGTTAAAAAAATATCTTCTAAAGATATGTATTTTTTAAACATTTCTCTCCAGTATATACGAAATCATTAAACCCTCTTTAACTATGGAAATACCAAATCAAAATCATTTCTCATATATCACATTACAAAACCTTATTGAGTAAAAATGATCGATAGAACTTATACTAATTCTACTCAATATCAACTTCTATATTCAACCTTTACTATTCGTCGATCAACAATGAAATCACCTTTTAAATTCACACGGATAGTATGGGTTCCCACCATGGAATTTAATACCATGTATAAGGGGATTATTTCTGTACAATCCAAGTTGTATTAAGTTTGAAAAAAATTTAATCTTTTATACTTGCCTTGTTTTCAACATTTCGACCTCATCTACTCCCAACCCAAGAAAGAGGCCAGGTGAGTAAGGGCACTGGTTTCTTATGAACATCTTCTTAGTTTAAGCATCTCACATCCAGATCTCATGAATAGAAAAACCCAGTCTATTCATCAGCTTTTAGAGCCAATATTAAATCACTTAATTATAACAGCTTTTCTTTAAATCATTTATTTAAAAAATTTAAAATAAGTTATAAAACCTCCACATTATCTTTAAAATACTTAATTATTTTTTTTGAAAACATTTAAAAAAATATTTGGGAAAGAACACTTAAGTTTAAAGTCATATTTCAAAAGTTATTGAAAGTGCTCCAAAAAGTGTTGCGAATAGGACTGCGAGTAGTGCTTTTAAAGCTTGTTTGATCAAAACAACTTTTAGATTATTTAGAAATTTATTTTAATAACTCAAACCTCTTTTAAAACACTTTAATATATTTATAGAATTTATTTAATTTTTTTAAATAATTAAAAATATCAATTTTATAGAATTTATCGCTTTGTTTTTCGAACTACCAAACCACGACTATTTTGAAAATTTGATTTGCTCATATTTCAAAACTAATCCACTAAACAAAATATTAATCCGTTTTATTTTTTTAAAACCATGATTATAAGAGTTTAGAGAATTCTTATTATAGATAATTTCGACTCCGATTCCGTTGTATAAACGGATTTAAACTTTTATGACGCGAAATAGTGAACTGCCGTTACACGACGCACCTATTTTTGACCCAATTTTTCTAGCTTGTCAAAACTTCACCAAATTGGGTTCTGGCATTTATAAAGTATTTATAAACATTTTAAACCATTTTAAAGATGTTTATCAGATCTCATAGACACCCTTTTATTTATTAAAGAAAGTAATTTCCTTTGTAATATTCGACGTATATTAAACGTGAATTGTTTACACATCCAAACAAATATATTATCATATCAAAACATGGTTTATAACCTTTAGAACCAAGCATAGCCAAATATATGTGTGTGTGTGTGTGTCATCCAGTATATTATATATAAAGAGAGTTCCTCACCTTAGATTCAATCGAATTGACTGTAGCCCCGTTATTCGTAAAATCTAGCTCGCTAAGCTTGTGCTAAAGCTCCTAGATAGGCACGGCCTTGGCCTTTGGTGGTAAGGTGTTTAGGGCCTTGCTTTGAAGAAGGGAAAGGCTCGGCCTTTGGTGGTAGGAGGTGGAGGCCGTAGGTTTCAAGGGAAAAAGGAGTGGATTTTCTTTAGTTTTGAAGTGTTTGTATAATATATATACACACTATATAATTTTATTTACTTTTTGCCATAGTATTTGCCATTATTTCCCTTAGGCAAAAGGCAATTAAAGTGGAGAGAAGTAGTGAAGATGACTTAGGAATTTATGAGTGAATTAAGTGAAGATGGATGGTGGTATTTATAGGCAAAAATATGAATAAAAATGTCATGATATTTACTTGCCATTTCACTAACATTGCCTCACCACCACTCCTTCCTCTTACCTCATCATCCATGGCTGAACATCCCCCAAGTGTGTAGCCATATGCTCATACTTATGATGCAAGAGGTTGACTTTGGGTTTACTTAAGGATGAAGTTTTAGGAAAATAACTTAGATATTTTGTAATACACACACACACACACACACACATATATATATATATATGTACAAGTATATTTGTATGGATATATGTGTTTACATGTATGTGTGCATAGGTATATCTCATGATTCACAAAGTTATAGTTCTATGTTGAATCTTACGGATTCCTATTTCAATTTCTGGTCATATTTTCATTTCTTATTTAATGTATATGTATATATTTGTAAACAAAGTATGAAAGTAATATTTCTATCATCATATAATAATTTAAAAGGGCTTATATGATAATTAAAATAATTATTAAATCATTTAAACTCAATTTAAATTCAAAAATCTTTATTCCAAAATAGTGATATCATTGATGATGTCATAAAGAGAATTTATTTTCAAAAATAAAATAACTAATTTTATTACATATTCTCACTCATATAAAAAAATGAGTGTATGTATCTAGCTCCATGCACGATGTCGGATGGTCTAAGAGTTGTTTATTGATTAAATGGTTTTCGGTCATTTTATCGGTATACCTTCGAAAGTATATATTTTTGTAAATATTTATTCAAAATAAGGTTACCGATATTATTTATTGCTTAAAACATTATCATTTATGTTAAAAAATCTTATATCTAAATTTAAATTTTTTCCAAAATGATGAATTTACGATTCGTTGCATACTTTTCCCCTTAAAAGAATTTCATCCTCAAAATTAAGGATAAGAAGAGAATGACTCGTAAAGGAATATATATTTGACAAGAGGAAATATATACAAGATATGATAAGTGACCACATCATAGGCAGTGAGTTCGCTGTCTTGATACCACATGCAACTATACATCAATCCTAAACTTAGGATAAGCTTTCCTCATTCTACCTTCTGTTTCCCAGGTGTGGTTTTCGGCTTCACCACTCCATTGAAATTTAACCGACCTAACTACCTTCCTTCTCAATCACTTCTCATTGTGATCCAATATTCGAACTGGTCGTCTGATAACTGCCAAATTTGGTTCTACTTCTAAATCTTCTTGACAGCTGTTTTTATAATCTGTTCTGGATCATGCACATATTTCTATAGTTGGGATACGTGAAAGACATTGTGCACACTAGACAACCTTTCGGGAAATTCCACATGATAAGCAAATTTTCCAATCCACTCATGAATGGGAAAATGTCCAATAAATCGAGGTGCTAACTTTACTGCCTGTCCAAATCTTATCACTCCTCTCACCAGAGAGAGTTTTAAGAATACAAAATCTCCAACTGAGAATTCCAAATTCCTACGCCTTTGATTAGCATAACTCTTCTGCCCGCTCAAGGCTTCTTTCATCTTCTTTTTGATCAAGTATACCTTTTCCAAGACTTCTCAACTCATATCAGGACCTAGTACTAACCGATCTTCGATTTTGACTCAACATGCTGAGGATCTACATAAAGAACTATATAAAGCTTCATACGGTACCATGCCAACACTTGCCCGATAGCTGTTGTTGTAGGAGAATTTCACAAGATGAAGATAGTTTTCCCATGATCCTCCAAAATCTAAGATACAAGCTCTCAAAACATCTTCCAAACTCAATTTACACTTTTAGTTTGTCCATCGGTCTGAGGATGGTATGCGGTGCTTATACTCAGCTTCATTCCCAAAGCTGTTTGTAATGCCTTCCAAAATTTACTGGTAAAGATTGGGTTCGATCACTGACTATGCTGCTTGAGACACCATGCAATCAAACAATTTCCCATGTGTACATCTCTACAAGACATGCACTAATTCTCATTGGTTTTACTAGGATAAAGTGTGCGCTTTTGGTCAATCGATCTATGATAACCCAAATACCTTCATGTCTCTTTCTTGGTCGAGGTAAGTCGTCGATGAAATCCATCGACATTTAATCCCATTTCCAAGTTGGAATTTCAAGAGGTTGAGGTAATCTAACAGTCTTTTTCTGATCGCTTTTAATTTGCTAGCAATTTGCACATATGCTAACATGGACAGAAATGGTCCTCTTTATGTTTTCCCATCAAAATGTGTGTTTCACGTCTTTGTACATTTTGTTAATTCTAGGGTGGATATTTAACTTAGATTGATGGCACTCAGTCAACACTTCTAGTCTTAAATTGTCAATATTGGGAACACAAATTCTTTCATTTAACGGTAATTCCCATGGTTATCTACTTCAAAGCTTGAATTATGCCCTCTGCTTATATCCTTAATAGTCTTCCTTAGATGCCAATCTTCTCTTTATTTCCTAGCAATTCTCTTTAGAAGAGTCGGAGTCACTACCAACTAAGCTATAACGGCATGTTTTCTACTTAACGCATCTACTACTACGTTGGCTTTCTCGAGTGTATATAGAATATCTAGATCATATAATGTGAGAAATTCTAGTCAACGTTGCTGTCTTATATTTAAGTCCTTCCGAGTGAAAAGATACTTCAAATATTTGTAATATGTTAAGAGTTCAAAATTTTCATCTATTTAAAGAAGGAATATTATTTACCAAGGTCAAACAAAGTTTATCAAAATAAACTATGAGAAATTATTATCTAGTCTAGAAAATAATGTCTCTAAATCTTTAGTGCAAACACAACGGCTAATAGTTTCAAGTTGTGTGTTGCATAATTTCTTTCATATGTCTTTAACTGCCTACTAGCATATGCAACAACCTTCCCATGTTGCTTCAGTACCACGCCTGCTCCTAGTCCACAATCGTTAGTATAATTGGATAAACCTCATCTTTCATTAATAATGGCCTAGACTGGAGTGGTAGTTAACCTTTACTTAAGCTCTTGAAATGTTCTTTCACATTTCAGCGTCCATCAAATTTAACATTCTTCATAGTCAACTTCGTTAAGTAATAGAAAATTTTGGAGCAGTCCTGAATAAAACTCCACTAGTATCCTACCAATCCTAAGAAGCTGTGAATGTTCTTTAGAGTTTATGGTTGATTGCAATCTAGAATGGCGGTAATTTTCCCTAGGTCAACCGAAATTTCTTCCTTTGACACAATATGTCCAAGGAATCTTCCTTTTCTTCCCAAAAGTGGCATTTTGATAACTTAGGCTTGAGCACATTCCTTCTCAATATTTTTAGCACAATCTCTAAATGTCTTTCATGTTCTTCTTCGGTCTTTGAATATATAAGAATATCATCAATAAAAACCAATATGAATTTATGGAGCACATCTTTGAATACTCTATTCATAACCTTCACGAAATATGTATGCACATTGATTAGCCCAAAAGGCATAACCAACTACTCGTAGAAATCATTTGGTCCTTTAAATGCAGTTAAAGGAATGCAATCTTCTGTTATTCTTATTTGATGGAGTCCTGTAGCTAGGTCCTTTTGGAGAATATTCGAGAACTATAAAGTTGATCAAACAATTCATCAATATGGGATAGATGATACTTATTCTTAATCGTTTGTTTATTTAGGTCTAGATTGTCTACATAAAGTTTCAGGGACATTAATACACAATCTGCCTCCTGCGTCATCTTTTTGGCATCGGTTTAGATAAAAACCATAGCAAATAGTATTATTTATGCCGGTTCTTATTAACAATCACAACAATTGGTCTATTAAAAGCAGGAGAAAATCTAGTACTTAAACTTAAAAGCACAAATTCAGTTATGCTTACTTGGCATTGCTATTTTCTATGATTTCAAAATTCTCAAACTCTGCCTGCGTTCCTCGGATTTATCATTTCTAAAAAAAATCACCCACTAACTCCACCCACGTTGCCTTTCCTTTTTTCCTACCCAATTTGCCACTTGAATCCATTTGAAATCCAAAAAAAAACTTTTCTCCTTTTTCCTTTAATCAGAGTAGATCCTCAACGCAGCAGATCCTAATACAATCTCAATTTTTCTGCTTTCTGGATCGCTTAATTTGGATGCTACTTGAAGTGAAAAAGTTCAAAGCTTCAATGATTTGTTCATCAGTTTCCACCGCTACAATCGATTTGTGCGGGTAATCTACTTCGATTCACTGAGTGTCAAAGATAGATCTATCAGAACGATTATTTTGATTACTTCTTCGTAGGTAATTCCTTTTTTCCAACAAATAACACAGATATATCAGAACTATGATGACCCATCTTCTCGACCCTCAGAAATCGACACTAATACATCCACGGTATTCATATGTCGTAAATCCAAGTGCGGGGGAGGTAGATTATCAGGGGTGTAAAAGAAAATAAAGATAAAAGATAACTGTAATGGCCTAAACCACTTCAAAATATAATATTTAAAGCGATTTTAAATATAAATGGTTTTAGGATTCAAATAATATTAGATAGGATTAGAAAATAGAAATATATATATATATATATATATATATATAGTGACATTTGCTTATATCGACAAAAGTGACAAAAATCCTGATTTCAGGAAAGTAAGTTTCAATGGTTAAACAAATTATTTTAATTAATTTATGAGTGTTTATATTTTTAAATGACATTATAAAAATTTATTATTTAATTTGGTTTACATAAATAAATAGCTTATATAAAACATCAAAATTTGACAGCAAAACATTTTGTCAAAATTCAACGTTTTGTTGATTTAAAGTTGTCGCAAATTTGTTGCACCTTTATGTATACAATTTAATAAATATGATAACATATAAAGATAGTTAACAATTAACTAAACAATGTTACTTTTATTAATCACACTTAGAAAATTATAGAAAGTAATTAGCAAAAGTAAACTAAAGAAGACAAAACATATGTCACATCAAAAGTGACATAAAGTAAAGAAAAGTAGCATAAAGTAAAGAAATGTGACATAAAGTAAAATAATCGTTCTTATTCTTTACTCAACTCTTAAGTATTTGAATTTTAAAAGTGTGATGTCATGTGAAAGGTAAGTTTTGAATTAAATAAGTTTACTTAATTCTTAAGGAAAGTTATTTAAGTAAAAACACAAATCTATATTTTATTCAAATATTTTCTATAAATACATACTCACTTTCTCACTTTCTTTCATACTTCTTCTTCTCAAAATTTCAAGCTTCTTCTTACCTCCTTTAACGGCTTCCAACGTTAACAAAGTTATGCCAAAATATTTTCAAAAATAAATAAAGAAAATATCGACAAAACACCGTCCGAACCACTTCAAACTCCTCCTTCTTCCTCACATTGCTCACGCCTCCCTCTTTCTCCATTTGGCTGAGCACTCTAGCCTTCCATAAGCCAAGGCGAGCCATATAAGTCGAAGCGTTTAAGGGATCATAAGCTAAAAACGTCAAGTAGCGAAGTTATAGCCGATTTTACGTTCGCCAAAACCAACCAATGTGAAAAATCTAAATTGCTAAGTAGGAAATATTTATACGATGTTTTGCAAGTTATAAATGTTATTTGAATGTTAATAATGATGTTTGATAAGTGTTCGAAAAAGAAAGCAACCACCTTTAAGTCATTTGCAAAATTAAGTAAGCAAATATGTACATAAATGACACTTATATGACATCGTAATAAAAATGTTGTTAAATTGACATGCAAGTTCATATGACATATTAGAATATGTTAAAATGATTATAAATATTGTTTGGATGTTTATTAGTTGTATATTGATTATATATGTTAAAACAAGTCACGGATTTACACGACGTATAATCACATGAAAATCACTTTCCAAACTAAAATGAAATGTGATATGGAATCATTTGTACCTTTGAAAAATGTTTCAAAATGTTTTAGAAATGGTTACTAAGTGTTTAAACTTGTTTCGATAAAGTTTGGATATGAATCTCAAAATACGCCAAAAATTTGACCCGTCGCGTAACGGTAGTTCGCGTTTTCGCGTCAAAAGTTCGAATGAACATACGAAGTGGAATATAGTTCGGATTTCTTCGAAGTAAGAATTTTCCGAATCCTTACATTCATATCTTTCATAAAAAAAAAGAAAATTAAGGTTTCATCTTGTATATTTTAAAATATGGAAAAATCAATTTTAAAAAAAAATCCAGTTTTTTCACTAAATGACCAAAGTTGGAAATTGATGAAATTAGTGTTTTAAAATTATAAAATAAATTCTAAAAATCTTTTAAAATGTTTTAAAAGTGATTTAAGTTATAAATATCGTTTTTTAAATGATATAAAAGTTGTTTTAAAGAATATAGCTTTTAAATCACTTTTTGCAACACTTCTCGCAACGCTTTTCAATAACTTTTGAAATAAAGTTTGAAACTTAACAATTCTTTTCCAAATCCTTAGTAAATGTTTTTAAGTGAATAATAAAGCATTCCAAAAGAAAGTGAATAATTTAAACATTATTTCAAAGATGGTTAAACAAATAGTTAAGTGATCTAAAAAGGGAAAATGAGTATGGAAAAACGACTAGTACATATGTCCCGCCTATAAGATCTAAAAGTGAAAACAAGGTGTTTAATAAGGTTAGGGATGAAGCAACCAGTGCCCTGAACTTACCTGACCTCAATTTTCTCTCTTAGGCGAGGGGTGGAACATATTGAAAGGAAAGCCCGGAAGCTCAACTTGGATTTTATAGAAATAATCTTCTTATACTCATTATTAAAATCCGAAGAGGGAACTTGTCATATTTGTGGAATTTAAAAGGTGATCTCGCCGTAATTCCGCCTATAGCACTTATTAAATATGAAAGTTGAATTTGGATAAAAGTAGAATGATTTCTATAATCCTATTTTCTCAAAAGTTACTCTTTAAAAATGATTTGAGAAATATTCAAAAAGAGGTTTAAATGATTCTGTATTCACTAAAAGAATATTTTGAAAATATATATCTCTTGAAAATATTTTAGTAAGGGAAAACGAATGAATCGAAAAACAATCACCTAATTACATCATTTGTATCGATGATTGGATTTCGAAGGAACCGGGGTCGGATTTGGTTAATTCCTATCCAAAACCACTTCGAACCAGTTTACATGTTTGAAGAATGAGGATGTTTGAAGACGGAGATATTGAGACGAATAATAACGAGGGACTACTCATTGATTAATTGGGGATAAACTCCTGATTCACTATATTGTAGCAGTAGTGTCTTTGTTATGAAAAACCTCAAAACCACATGGGCTTCTCGCCTAGTAATGGCCGAGCAAAGTGCCTTCGTTTTCGTTCGTCCCAAAACGAACTTGTATGGATGAATGTCTGACCTTGCATTCCAAATCATAGTGAGTGGTTTCTATAAAAGTATATCAGTCGGCGACAGAGAAGACACCTTCTCTTAGCTTAACATCCTTTTTCGAGACATACGAGCTCAGGAAGTTATATGTTTGTAGAATTCAGTCTTGTGAATGTGGAATGACAATGTGGCATTCAAAGTGAAAGAAGATGTGCTATGTGAAAAGGTAATCGTAGCCTCGAGCCTCATCAATCGGAGATGACTGAAACAGGGCTAGATGCGGCAAAGCTAAGTGGGTCGTTCCTAAGTAGGGTGTGATCATCCCCTTCTAGATAATTTTTTCCCGCTATGACGTTTGGGATGTAAATTAATATAGATGTATGCGAGGAGAGCTCTCGGATAAAAGTCAGTAACGACCGGGGGATGATATATTCGGTACTATCTAGTTACAGAGATAGGTCGGTCTTGTGTTGGTAGAGGATCATTTGTGATGGTCCTCGGGACATCCATCTAGAGGTGTACCCATCAAAAGGTAGTCCATTCACCCAATCATTTGTATGGAAACCCAATCTCCAATAAGAACCTTCGGACTTGATTATAAACCTATTATGCTGGAATTTAATCAATGTAACAATTTCGGCTAAGATAAATAAGTTTATTTGCAAATGTTTTCAAAAAAAATGCCATTAAAAATAATATCCCTAAATTTTGCGTAATGAAGAGTTTTGGTTATCATAAGGAAAAACCCGTTCCGTGTTTATGTGCGGCGTGGTCTTATGAGATACCTTTTTGTTTTCAAAACATCGTACTTTGAGTTCTCACACCAGTCTCATGACTGACCCGGAATTTGTTTTTCCCTTTAAACTCTGGGTGCCATATTTTTCGGGCAGCCATATAGTCAGGATACCTTAGGAGCATTTTGGAGCATGTTGGGGAGCATTTTGGACAAGTCTTTTGGAGTGATGAAGTTGAAGTACCTTATGTAGTTATCTACCCATTTTCCGCTATGTTATGTAGTATGTATTTCTAGCATATGTACGGATAGACAGTTATAACTATCCCCTAGATTTGTATTTGACTTTGATCATTATGTATAATTATAAATGTTGAATGCGATATGAGATTCTATTATTCTGTTACCTTCTATCTTTATTTTCTTTTACACCCCTGATAATCTGTCTCCCCGACACTTGGATATACGTCATGTGAATACTGTGAATGTATTAGTATCGATTTCTGAGGGTCGAGGAGACCGGTCGTCACATTTGGTATCAAAGTTGAAGGTTAAGTGAGAATCTTGGCTTTGTTGGGGTATGACTCATTAGAGATAGGGTTAGCAATGCCCTAGAATGAGTTTAGTCTGAGAGAGCACATAATTAAAACTTCTAACTTGAATAAGTATATTCATATTGTTTAGCATTCCCTAAGATATCTCGTCTATATACCCTAAAGATCTTTTTCATACTATATACATATAGTAGAAAATGAGTGGAAGAAGAGTATGAGGCAGGGGAGGAAGTGATGCCACAAATGGTCAAACTCCCGCAGCTACATTAGTCGAGGAAGTAGTGATTTCGGTACCGCCCCAAATTAACTTTGCAACTTTATGCAAGAACTATACCGGCCTTGGTGGTAAACCTTTCAAAGGAATAGAAACCATCATTGAAAGTACAAGTTTGGATTCGCTCTTGTGAAAGAATTTTCAAAGAACTGAATATTGGAGATGAGCAGAAGAGATTCTTAGCTTCTTGGCAACTACAAGATGGAGCTCTAGTTTGGTGGGAATCTATCAGAATGAGTCAGAAGAGGATTTCTCTTAGGAACGATTCAAAGAAGTTCTGGAGGAGCAGTATAAGCCAGGAGCAGGAAAATTTAGTCTTTATCGAAATTTCATGGATTTTAAACAGGAGGATGAAATGTCGTTTGAGGGGTATGCTAACAAGTTTAACGAATTATCTCGTTTTGGGCCTGGATTGATAGATACACCCCTAAAAAGGAATGAAAAGTTTATTTCTGGAATGAAGAAGCAATACCATGTCAGGATGACTGGGCATGTGAAAGAACCATTTGTAGACTTAATAGACATGGGATACAGATATGAAGCTTTGGATAAGATAGATCCACCTGTAGTACAAGAAAGCAACAACAATAACTAGAAGAAGAGGAAGTTCAATGGCAAGATGTAATGGCAAGGAAAACCCAAAGGAGGATCTCAGGATAACCGCTTTAAAGATGCCACTTGCTACAATTGCCAACAAAAAGACCATCTATCAACTCATTGTAGAAAACCCAAAACTCAAGGAACTCAAGGATCGGCACCAAGAAGCTGCTACAATTGTTATAAACCGGGTCACTTGATTAATTATTGTCCCCTAATGAAGAAAGGAGAACAAGCCAAAGTTTATGCGATCAAGGATGAGCTTTCAACCTTCAAAGATGTGAAGGGAAAAGGAGTGTTGGAAGGTAATATTTTTATCAAAGATGCTTTAGTTAGAGTATTATTTGATACATGAGCTTCTCATATTTTTATTTCGAAAACAACGGTAGAAGAATTAGAACTTGAACCTAAAATTGTTGACGACCCTATCTACGTAACAAATCCTATAGGAGGTTCCACTAATCTTTGTATGCTTTATAAAAAAGTTCCAATTTCCTATCCTCCCATCACTTTCCTTTCGATCTTTTCGTTTTAGATTTTATTGGATTTGAAATTTTACTTGGTATGGATTGGTTGGCTAAGTATAAAGATGTGCTCGATTGCGAGAATAGAACAATATTTTTATGGAGCGTCTTTGGAAAAATCTTAGAAATATCTTGTGAAGGTCCTAGTCCAAGAAGGGATAGTTTTCTTTATGCTTTGGATACATCCCAGACAGGATTAGAAACAATACCCGTTGTTAAAGAATTTGCAGATGTCTTTGGGGTAGTGAAAAGTTTTCCCCCACACTGAGAAATCGAATTCCATATCGATTTAGTTCCTGGTGCTATGCCAATTAAACAATAAGATAGAAGGATGGCTCCGAAAGAAAGGGATGAGTTGAATAACCAAACCCAAGAGCTATTAAAGAAAGGACTGATAAGACCCAACCATTCAAGTTGGGGATCAGCCGTACTTTTTGTCACCAAGTCAGATGGATCATTGAGATTGTGTGTAGACTATCGAGATCTAAATAAGAAAACCATTAAGAATAAGTGTCCTCTTCCCCGAATAGACAACTTGTTTGAACAACTACATGGAGCTCGACTTTCTCTAAAATGGACCTAGCTACAGGATTCCATCAGTTAAGGATCGCAGAAGATTGCATCCATTTAACTCCATTCAAAGGTCCGAATACTTTCTATGAGTGGTTGGTTATGCCTTTTGGGCTGACTAATGCACCCACTTATTTTGTTGACCTTATGAATAGAGTGTTTAGATATGTACTAAATAAATTCGTGTTAGTCTTTATCGATGATATCCTCATCTACTCAAAGACAGAAGAAGAACACGGAAGGCATCTAGAAGCTGTGTTAGAAATTTTAAGAAATAATTTGCTAAATGCCAAATTCTCAAAGTGCCATTTTTGGGAGAAGGAGGTAAGATTCCTTGGACATATAATATCAAGAGGTGGAATTTCAGTAGATCTAGGGAAAGTTGCAGCTAGTCAAGATTGGAAGCAGCCGCAAACTCCTAAAGAGATTCATAGCTTCTTAGGGTTGGCAGGATATTATAGTAGATTCGTTCAAGACTTCTCTAAGATTGCCTATCACCTAACGAAGTTGACAATGAAGGATGCTAAATTTATTTGAACTCTTAAGTGTGAAGAAGCATTGCAAGAACTAAATAAGAGATTGACAACTGCTCTAATTTTTAGCAATTATAAATGTCATGGAGCAATCCACTATTGTGTGAAGAAGCAATCCACTGTTCCCATTTATAATTGCTAAAACTGGAGCGGTTGTCAATCTCTTCTTTAGTTCTTGGAATGCTTCTTCACACTTAGGAGTCCAAATAAATTTAGCATCCTTCATTGTCAACTTTGTTATGTGATAGGCAATCTTAGAAAAGTCTTGAACGAATCTTCTGTAATATCCTGCCAACCCTAAGAAGCTACGAATCTCTTTAGGAGTTTGCGGCCGCTTCCAATCTTGAATAGCTGCAACTTTTCCTGGATCTACTGAAATTCCATCCCTTGATATTATATGTCCAAGGAATCTTACCTCCTTCTCCCAAAAATGACACTTTGAGAATTTGGCTTTTAGCACATTATTTCTCAATATTTCCAACACAGCTTCTAGATGCCTTGCATGTTCTTCTTCTGTCTTTGAGTAGATGATGATATCATCGATAAAGACTAACATGAATTTGTTTAGCACATCTCTAAACACTCTATTCATAAGGTCAACAAAATAAGCAGGTGCATTAGTCAGCCCAAAAGGCATAACCAACAACTCATAGAAAGTATTCGGATCTTTGAATGCAGTTAAATGGATGCAATCTACCGCGATCCTCAACCGATGGAATCTTGTAGCTAGGTCAATTTTAGAGAAAACTCGAGCTTCATGTAACTGGTTAAACAATTCGTCTATTCGGGGAAGAGGATACTTGTTCTTAATGGTTTGCTTATTTAGATCTCGATAGTCTACTCACAATCTCAAATGATCCATCTGACTTAGCGACAAAAACTATGACTGATCCCCAACTTGAACGGCTGGGTCTTATTAGTCCTTTCTTTAAAGCTCTTGGGTTTGGTTATTCAACTCATCCCTTTCTTTAGGAGCCATCCTTCTATCTTGTTGTTTAATTGGCATCGCACCAGGAACTAAATTGATACGGAATTCGATTTCTCGGTGTGGGTGAAAACTTTTCACTTCCTCAAAAACATCTGCAAATTCTTTAACAACGGGTATTGTTTCTAATCCTGTCTGGGATGTATCCAAAGCATAAAGAAAACTATCCTTTCTTAGACTAGGACCTTCACAAGATATTTCTATGATTTTTCGAAAGACGCTCCACAAAGATATCGTTCTATTCTCGCAATCGAGCACAGCTTTGTACTTAGCAAACCAATCCATATTGAGTAAAATTTAAAAATCCAATAAAATCTAAAACGAAAAGATTGAAAGTAAAGTGATGGGGGGGATAGGAAATTGGGACTTTTTCATAAAGCATTCAGAGATTAGTGGAACCTCTTATAGGATTTGTTACGCAGATAGGGTCGTCAACAATTTTAGGTTTAAATTCTAATTCTTCTACCGTTGTTTTAGAAATAAAACTATGAGAAGCTCCTATATCAAATAATACTCTAACTAAAACATCTTTCTTAAAAATATTACCTTCCAACACTCCTATTCCCTTCACATCTTTGAAGGTTGAAGGCTCATCCTTGAATGCATAAACTTTGGCTTGTTCTCCTTTCTTCATTAGGGGACAATCCTTAATCAAATGCCCTGGTTTATGACAATTGTAGCAGCTTCTTGGTGTTGAACCTTGAGTTCCTTGAGTTTTGGGTTTTCTACAATTAGTTGATAGATGGTCCTTTTGTTGGCAATTGTAGCAAGTGACATCTTCAAAGCGGTTACCTTGAGATCCTACTTTGGGTTTTCCTTGTCATTCCTTCTCGCCATTGAATTACCTCTTCTTCCAGTTATTGCTACTGCTTTCTTGTACTATATGTGGATCTATCTTATCCAAAGCTTCATATCTGTATCCCATGTCTATTAAGTCTACAAATGGTTCTTTCACATGCCCAGTCATCCTGACATGGTATAGCTTCTTAATTCCAGAAATAAACTTTCATTCTTTTTTAGGGGCGTATCTATCAATCCAGGCCCAAAACGAGATAATTCGTTAAACTTGTTAGCATACTCCTGAAACGACATCTCCTCCTCTTGTTTAAAATCCCTGAAATTTCGGTAAAGACGGGATTTTCCTCCTTCCGGCATATACTGCTCCTCCAGAACTTCTTTGCATCGTTCCCAAGAGAAATCGTCTTTGGACTCATTCTGAGTAATAGATTCCCACCAAACTAGAGCTCCATCTTGTAGTTGCCAAGAAACTAAGAATCTCTTCTGCTCATCTCCAATATTTAGTCCTTTGAAAATTCTTTCACACGCGCGGATCCAAACTTGTACTTCAATGATGGTTTCTATTCCTTTGAAAGGTTTACCACCAAGGCCGGTATAGTTCTTGCATAAAGTTGCAAAGTTAATTTGGGGCGGTACCGAAATTACTACTTCCTCGACTAATGTAGCTGCGGGAGTTTGACCATTTGTGGCATCACTTCCTCCCCTGCCTCATACTCTTCTTCCACTCATTTTCTACTATATGTATATAGTAAGAAAAAGGTCTTTAGGATATATAGACGAGATATCTTAGGGAATGCTATACAGTATAAATATGCTTATTCAAATTAGAAGTTTTAATTATGCGCTCTCTCGGACTAAACTCATTCTAGGGCAAAAATAACCCTATCTCTAATGAGTCATACCCCAACAAAGCCAAGGTTCTAACTTAACCTTCAGCTCTAATACCAAATGTGACGACCAGTCTCTTCGACCCTCAGAAATCGACACTAATACATCCACAGTATTCACGTGCCGTAAATCCAAGTGCCAGGGAGGCAGATAATTAGGGGTGTAAAAGAATATAAAGATAGAAGACAACAGAATAATAGAACTCACATCGCATTCAACATTTATAATTATACATAATGATCAGAGTCAAATAAAAATCCAGCGGGATAGTTATAACTGTCTATCCGTACATATGCTAGAAATACATACTACATAACACAGCGGAACATGGGTAGATAACTACATAAGGTACTTCAGCTTCATCGCTCCAAAGGACTTGTCCAACATGCTCCCCAACATGCTCCAAAATGCTCCTAATGTATCCTGACTACGCGGCCACCCAAAAAATAGGGCACCTAGAGTTTAAAGGGAAAAACAAACTTCGGGTTAATCATGGGACTGGTGTGAGAACTCAAAGTACGATGTTTGAAAACAAAAAGGTATCTCATAAGACCACGCCGCACATAAACATGGAATGAGCTTTTACCTTACGATAACCAAAACTTTTTATTACGCAAAATTTAGAGATATTATTTTTAATTACATTCTTTGAAAACATTTTCAAATAAACTTATTAATCTTAGCCAAAATGGTTACCATATAGCATTTCGAGGCTATTCATTACGCCAATACAAACAAAACCGTAGATTCTTATTGGAGAATGGGTTTCCATACAAATGACCAGGTGAAGGGACTACCTTCCGATGGGTATACCTCTAAATGGATGTCTCGAGGACCATCACAAAGGATCCTCTACCAAATAAGATCAGCCTACTCTATAACTAGATAGTACCGAATATATCATCCTTCGGTCTTTACCGACCTTTATCCGATAGCTCTCTTCGCATACATGCACATTAATTTACGTCCCGAACGTCGTCGAGGGAAGAAATATATCTAGAAGGGGATGATCATACCCTACTTGGGAATGACCCACTTAGCCTAGCCGCATCTAACCCTGTTTCGGTCATTTCCGGTTGATGAGCCTCGAGGTTACGATTACCTTTTCACATAGCACATCTTCTTTCAATTTGAATGCCACATTGCCATTCCACATTCACACGACTGATTTCTACAAACATATAACTTACTGAGCTCGTATGTCTCGGGAAAGGGTGTTAAGCTAAGAGAATGTGTCTTCTCCACCACCGATTGATATACTTTTACAGAAACCACTCATTATGATTTGGAATGCAAGGTCGGACATTCATCCATACAAGTTCGTTCTGGGACCGGACGAAACGGAAGACACTTTCCTCGGCCATTACTAGGCGAGAAGTCCTTGTGGTTTTCAGATTTTTCATAACAAAGAGACAACTGCTACAATATAGTGAATTGGGAGTTTATCCCCAATTAATCAACAAGTAGTCCCTCGTTATTATTCGTCTCAATATCTCCGTCTTCAAACATCTTCATTCTTCGAACACGTAAACTGGTTCGAAGTGGTTTTCGGATAGGAATTAACCAAATCCGACCCCGGTTTCTTCGAAATCCAATCATCGATAAAAATGATGCAATTAGGTGATTGTTTTTCGATTCATTCATTTTCCCTTACTAAAATATCTTCGAGAGATATATATTCTCAAAATATTCTTTTAGTGAATACGGGATCATTTAAACCTCTTTTTAAATATTTCTCAAATCATTTTTAAAGAGTATCTTTTGAGAAAATAAGAATATAGAAATCATTCTACTTTGATCCAAAATTAACTTCCGTATACAACAAGTGCTATGGGCGGAATAACGGTGAGATCACCTTTTAAATTCCACGAATAGGACAAGTTCCTTCTTCGGATTTTATAATGAGTATAAGAAAATTATTTCTATAAAATCCATGTTGAACATCTGGGCTTTCCTTTCGATATGTTCCACCCCTCGCTTAAAAGAGAAAACTTAGGCCATGTAAGTTCAAGGCACTGGTTGCTCCATCCCTAACCTTAGTTACATACCTTGTTTTCACTTTTAGATCTCACAGGCAGGACACATGTACAAGTCGTTTCCGCATACTCATTTTCCCTTTTTAAATCACTTAACTATTTTGTTTAACCATCTTTGAAATAATGTTAAATTGTTGAACTTTCTTTTGAAATGCTTTGTTATTCACTTAAAAACATTTACTAAGAACTCGGAAAAGAATCGTTAAGTTTAAAACTTTATTTCAAAAGTTATTGAAAAACGTTTGTAGAAAGTGTTGAAAAAAGTGCTTCAAAAGCTATATTCTTCAAAACAACTTTTATATCATTTAGAAATTCATCTTTTCAACTTAAATCACTTTTAAAACATTTTGAAAGATTTTTAGAATTTATTTCATATTTTTAAAACAATTATTTTATCAATTTCCAACTTTAGTCATTTAGTGTAAAAAAAGGATTTTCCTTGAAAATTGATTTTGCCATATTTCAAAATATACAAGATGAAATCTTGATTTTCTTTTTTTTATGAAAGATATGGATATATGGATTCGGAAAATTCTTACTTCGAAGAATTTCAAACTATATTCCACTTCGCATGTTCATTTGAACTTTTGATGTGAAACGCGAACTACTGTTACGCGACACGTCAAATTTTTGGCGTATTTTGAGATTCATGTCCAAACTTTGTCGAAACAAGTTTAAACACTTATGAATCATTTCTAAAGTATTTTTCAGACATTTTTTAAAGGTATAAATGATTCAATATCACATTTCATTTCTTTTGCAAAGTGGTTTCCATGTGATTATACGTCGTGTAAATCTGTGAACTTGTTTCAACATATATATTCAATATACAACTAATAAACATCCAAAACAATATTTATAATGATTTTAACGTATTCTAATATGTCATATGAACTTGCGTATCAATTTAACAACATTTTTATTTCAATGTCGTATAAGTGTCATTTATATACGTATTTGCTAACTTTTGCAAATGACTTAAAGATGGTTGCTTTCTTTTTCAAACACTTGCCAAACATCATTACTAACATCCAAAAAAACATATCACAACATCATAACCAAATATACACATATAAATTAGGAGTTCTCACTTTGTTTGGTTTTGGCGAACGGAAAATCGGTTATAGCTTCGCTACTCGACGTTTTAAGCTTACAATCCCTTGAACGCTTCGACTTAGATGGCTCGCCATGGATTGTGGAAGGCTAGAAATGCTCGACCAAATGGAAAAAGAGGGAGGCGTGAGCAATGTGCGGAAGGATGAGGAGTTTGAAGTGGTTCAGACGGTGTTTTGTCGATGTTTTCTTTATTTTATTTTTGAGAATATTTTGGCATAACTTTGTTAAGGTTGGAAGCCATTAAAGGAGGTAAGAAGAAGCTTGAAATTTTGATAAGAAAAAGTGTGAAAGGAAGTGAGAAAGCGTGTATGTATTTATAGAAAATATTTGAGAATAAAATATAGATTTGTGTTTTTACTTAACTAACATTCCTTAATAATTAAGTAAACTTATTTAATTCAAAATTTACCATCCACATCACATCACACTTCTAAAATTCCAATACTTTAGAGTTAACTAAAGAATAAGATTGATTACTTTACTTTACGTCACGTCACATTTCTTTACTTTATGTCATTTTTCTTTATTTTATGTCACTTTTGATGTGACATGTGTTTTGTCTTTTTTAGTTTACTTTTGCTAATTACTTTCTAGAATTTTCTAAGTATGATTACTAAAAGGAACCTTGTTTAGTTAATTGTTAACTATCTTTATATGTTACCATATTTATTAAATTGTATATATAAAGGTGCAACAACATTGTGACAACTTTAAATCAACAAAACGTTGTTTTTTGACAAAATGTTTTACGGTCATATTTTGACGTTTTATTTAAGCTATTTATTTATGTAAACCAAATTTAAAAATAAATTTGTATAATGTCATTTAAAATATAAACACTCATAAATTAATTAAAATAATTTTTTTAACTATTGAAACTTACCTTTCTGAAATCGAGATTTTGCCACTTTTGTCGATATAAGCAAATGTTAATATTTTTATGTATATTTTTATTTTCAAATCCTATCTAATATTATTTGAATCCTAAAACTATTTATATGTTATATTTAAAATCACTTTAAATATTATATTTTGAAGTGGTTAAATTTTGGATCGTTTCTATTGCTTCGCGGGTAGTTCCTTTGTTTCCCACACAAATTTGCAGCCAATGTTAATTACTATTTTCATTTTATTGTTTGATATATATATATATATATATATATATATATATATATATATATATGTCATTTATATGCTGTGTTGTTTGCAATATGAGCACTTTCTTTTATAAGGCTAGTTGCATCAAAAGTTATACCTTTGTTCATTTTCGAATCATAAATCTTTTTAATGTATGTTATGATGTAATCTCCTCTTATTCTTCGATATGATTACTTTTACAAATTAGTAGTCAGATTTTTAATTTTGGTATATGTAATGACCATTTATACTTGCTTACTTTGTAAATCATATGTTTCTACCATTTTTGTTCTCATGGACTAATTTCATTCATTGATAATTCCCTTGTTAACTTGGTAACTTAGTGCTATTGAGTTGATACAAATTCATAATACCTTCCCTTTAAATTATTATTTAATGCATGAATTCTCAGGACCTTGCATATTTGGTAACCATTTTTCCTCATGTAGTTGATGGATTCTATGTTTCTAAATATTACTCAGATTGTTATCATATGTCTATACAAATTTAGGCCAATGATTTGGTTTTGTTGCAAAATTAATTCTTCTTTTAGTTCAGCACATTAACTTCAATTGTAAACCATTTCTACTCAAAAACATGCAATACCATGTATTCTTACCATTTTTTGGAAATTGATTTGATCCTTTGCTAATTATTTCTCATATTATTTTGGTAATAAGTAAAGGTTTTTTTAAATTTGCTTTATGTGGTAACTTGATAAATCTTATGTCAATATCATTCATGTGTCTTTAATTTGATTTAAACTGTACACAATACTGCATGCTATAAACAGTTGTCAAAATTCAAAATTTACGGAAGAAAATAGTTAATTGTGTTTTCTACATGACTAAAGTTTAGTCTACCAACCAGTCGCAAAATTCTAATTTTGTTTTATTTATTTAAATTACATCTAACTCAATTTGTTAATCAATGTCTACACTATTTTTATGCCCATTATATGGTTTCACTGCACATTTATTTCTCCTTTTAATTTACTACCATGATTTAATGTAGCAAACCATTTCTACCTCGTCGCTCCAAAATAAGGTATTCATAACATATTTGTGCATTTGATTTGATTCTGTTGCACATTACTTCCTCATTATCTTAGTAATTATCAATCATTATTTTCAAATCTGGTATGTGTGGTAACCTTTTCCGCTCATTCACATGATAAATCATTTACAATATTTACATGCCTATATTTTGATTTAAAATGTGGAAAGTACAACATAGCATGGCAATTAAGAAAATTTAAAGTGTATGGAAAGAAATTATTTAGTTGCTTATTCTACGAGGTCTAGTCTTAATTAATGTATTAACATTTAGTCTCAGATCTGTCTAAAAAGGATGTTATTGGTTTATTTATTTAAAGTACTTCTTACTTGCTCTCTAAATCTTTATACTAATTTCTCACTCGTGATTTGTTTTCACTGGAAAGTTAATTCTCCTTTTAATTGACTACCTTAATTTCATGTACTAAACCATTTACGTTCAATCGCATGCAAAATCATGTATTCATATCATTTTTGTGCAACTGATTAGTAATTGCTAAACCATTTAATTTATGATGGTTGTATTAGGAATGCGAGAATCATATCATTTCAGTGCAATTGATTAGTAATTTGAAAAATTGTTGTATTAGGAATGCGAGGTGGAGCTTTGGCGCAATAATTAGGCCACTCGCATGGTGATTTGGACGTCCAGGTTCGAGTCTGGAAACAACATCTTCGCAATGCGATGGAAAAGCTGCGTACATTATCGACCTCCGCAAAGCCCGCTATCGTGCGGGAACCTCATGCACTAGGTTCCACCTTTATTTATGTCTATGTTGTTTTGAACCCATGATCTGGTTTACAGTGATTCTTCCTTTAATTTGCTGGCATAATTTCATGTGATAAACCATTTCTTCTCAGTCACTTCTAAAATCATGTATTCTTACAAGTGGAAATTAGGTTGAAGGGCTTGTATTTACATGGTAATAAGTTTGACAACGCTTCTGAATAATTAGTTTTAAAGACAATTTACAGCATAATGATAAATTCATTTATCTTTTTAAGTTACACAGAAAAATAATAAATTATTTTATCTTTATTTCTGTGTAACTGGAAATGATAAATTGTTTTTCTTTTTCCTACAAAATGTTCTTAAAACTAATTTTTCAAAAGTAATGTTCTTAAAACTTATTACCATGTACAAATAAGCCATTGAAGTGAAATCCCCTTCTTACAATTTTAGTACAATTGATTCGGTTTCGTTGCACATTAATTCCTCTTTTATTACAGTGATAAATAGTTACTGTTTTTAATCTGCTATATATGGTACTTACTAATTTGATACCCTGTGTTTATACTATTTATGTGCATTTTTTGGTTTGATTTAAACAGTAGAATTTACTATCAATATTTAAGGAAATTTAAGGTGTATGCGAAGAGAACTACTTGCATTTTATACAATATGTGGTCTTAATGCATATAACATTTAATCTATGTTCCATTTGAAAATATGTTATTGGTTTATTTACGGACAATATGACTTGCTCACTTCGTAAATCCTATCTCTATATTATTTTTGTGTCCATGATCCTTTTTCAGTGCATAATTAATTTGTCTTCTCTTAACTATTGTACTAACATCCTTTCACCACTTTTTCTACATATTTTAACTAATTTCCAAATTATCCAGTTATATTAGGAATTGCTGATTTGGTTAAAGCAGTCCATTTTGGCAATTACAGGGACGATTTTCATAGTATACAATTCGATTGCCTTTTTGGTAGTAACTATGTTGGATAATATATATTTTCTCAAGTTACCGTCAAAGATTTTTTACCTGCTTTGTAAATAAACAGTTATGCATTGGTAGTTAGAAGGGGGTACATGTTCATGATTTTGTACAATTGTGTCAGTTTGGGTACAAATTATTTTTTAAATATTGTATGGAGGTATTTTTCAAACTTTTGAAGTACTGGCTACAACTTTTTTTTATCCACGTTACCTATTGTGGGCATATTTTTGACAACCACGGAAATGTTTGTAAAATTTCATTTCAGATCAAATTAATAGTCATGAGAAGATTTTGACGAAATAAAACAAGATAAATCAATCAACCTCAATTTTAAGTTTTTTCCATATTGTTTCTTTTTGCTGTCAATTAATCATAGTACCATGGCTCATGAGTTGGTTATAACTCCAAATTAAATTTCATAAATTTAATGATCTTTTCAGGCTTCTTGATCTTAATGCTAGGTTGTTTTATGGCTATTTGTACTAAAAATCTTAGATTTTCATCCATTTCTTTAAGGTTACATTTGGCAAAAATTCTTAAACTTTCACCCTTTTTCTCTATGCTATGGTGAATCCAGTAACATTATATTATCAGCTTCGGATGTGATTTTATTGGCTTTGGTTAACTTTGCTCTAAATAATAATAAAATGCATTGAACTGTAACTTTGATATGTATCTGTCTATGTATATACACACTTAAATTAAGTGTTGCTTTAAGTTTGTACTTAATTAAACATAAGTTGTTTTTCCGATAATGTGCATGTTCTGAAACTTTGTAGATGCTTGCAACTATATGTTCACAGATTACCGATGATGGGATTGCTACCCAAAGTGGCAACTATAGTGGACCATCTAAATGTTTTGCGTTTTGAAATAATGTTATTATTGCCCCAATGAGGTATGTGATTATAACATTTTTTCCTTATATAATTTTGTCGTGTTTTATATTGCATGATACCATGATATATTTTGTGTTCTCGGACATACTTTCAACTCATGCTTTCGTAATTTAGGTGGTACATCTGAATTTTTTGCTTTTGTGGCTGCAGCATCATGAATGACTTCAAAAATCTATTTGATGCCACTGAGTTTGATTTCCTCAACCTCCACTTCAAGTTAGAGACCATTGACATGCTCAGAAAGCATAGGTACATTGATGAGTTTCAATAGAAGAAGCATAAATAAATAGATAATAAAAGTACATCATTAGCCAAATTTGTAGAGAGTAAGAGTTAGGGTGGTAAGGTTTCTAGGTTGTTTGACGTTATTATTATGAAATATGAAGGTGGTTTAGGACATGATATTTTTTTTTTTGAAAACCCAGGAGAACCCGGCGGGCCGGTAAACTCCTGAGGAGAGTATAGTAAAGTCGTCCGTTGATCCAAACCCCCATACCCCCGAGTAAATTTATATAGGATAGGGAAGCACATGGTAGGAATCGAACCTGAGTCTTTTTACCAGAACACAAGCCTACTTTACACTGCGCCGCACCCGCGGACTAGGACATGATATTTATGTTAACGCTGATTGGAAGGAGTATTGATAGTGGGAGAGAATTGGATTTGTTTGCAATACAATTTATAGTTGCTCTATGTCAATTGTTTTGTTGTGTATTTGCATTTTTTTGGTTAACAAGTTGCTTTTGTAAAAACACCTATTTAACCGAATTGTAATTATTATTATAGTGGGATTGTTAACATGTGATAAATGTACTTCTACTGGAATAAAATTTTACACCAAATAGTCTTTCCTGCAATCTATACTAGGTTGAATCAATCTATTTATGTGACCTTAACATGTTATATTAAGCAGATTAGAACCTGATGTATATTGTGTGATTGCCTTTGAATATATCTATAGTGTATTTTATTATTTTAAATATACAGTCTTATAAAAATGATCGTTAAAAGATCATGTGTTTCATTTCATACCATACTGTACTTTATTAATTAGTGTATCATAAAAATCAAGATAGTATAATCTGCTCAAATTTCAATGGTGTAGAATATGGTGTTATAAATACATATATTGGATTTCAAATAATGTTCTATGTTGGTTGTTTGGTTGAGCATGACTATATTTATAAAGTTTCAGTTATTTCATCACTGTTCTAAAATGAAATGCAATGAACTATACATGCATGTTTACTTTGTTTAAAAGTGAAATTTGACACCTATACTATCACGGTGAAAACCAAATTGAAAAATACCTCAGAAGCACTAACTTCAAACTAGACAACTAACGTCGTGTAACTAATTTTCTACAATAAATAACCATCAACGCTATAAATCCATCAGCCGACGTCCACCAGTGTACAAAGGTTCCATTCTAGTACATAAATAAAATACGGTTTTTATGTGCAACCACAGCAAATACATATTTATTTCCGACTATTATCTGCGTAACCATAGCAAATATTAAGCCGCTGCCTAAAACATATCCCGCTTACCATGTTCGTTTCCCTCCCGCCTACTCCGTTGCTTAAACAATAAAAATCGATGTTACACCAACCAAATCAAATCGTTGTGCCCTAACCTTCGCTACTGCCCCATTCTCCAACTCCGACTCCAACAAATCGCTGCTGCCCCATCCTCCAACTCCGACTCCAACAAATCGCTGCTGCCCTTTCAAATCACTACCACATCCTGCTCCGACTTCCTTGATGCTTCTACAACGCCAGATCCATGTCGGGAAACTCCTCCGTCGCCATCAAAGTCCTTGACAAACCCGAAATCGTCAGCACCGGCCTCGCCTCCTTGATCCTACACGAGGTCTCCGCCATGCGCAGCCACTCCGCCAAGCACAGCCACTCCGCCATGTCTTTACATAAAAAGATTGATTCTCGTGGTTTTGGATGCATATCTGGATTCGTGTATCTCTTCATCACTAAATTAAGTTGTAGAATTTTATTGATTCGAGCGTCAGTTTCAGTCTGCACTCCAATTTTTCCTGGAGCAATATTGGATTTCACATCTGATTTTTTTAATTCAGAGTTTGTTAAGGGAATTTCGCTAGTCAAGGTTCTTCCTTTATTGTTATTTAAGGTGAAATATAACATTCCTCTTATGGGTTTCTAAAGAAATTGGGCTCTGAATCTGAATTTCGGAAATTTTGTGAATAAGTTGCCTGCATGATTGTGAATTTTTTAATTGGAAATATAAATGGAAACCAAATGCTTGTGTTTTTGGATATTGTTATTGTTCATGCTGCAAATGTGTTCTGCTTCACTTTCACATGCTGGTATAATTATGAAGGTTTGTAAATTCTCCATTTAATATTATTCTCCTTTAGTAGTATCGTCAGGTTAGTTACTTCTTACCTAATGTTTACATTTTGCTAGTTGTTTTGAATTTGCTTAAACATCTGCATAATGTTATTTTTTTTCTTCTTTTTATCTTTTCTATATTCATATCTTAAATACAGGAGCATGCCTCTGAAATATTAGGATATCGTATTGAATTTTCATAGTATCGAATAATACTGAATCTCCTGCATTATCTTAGTTGTTATTGTGTCTTTTTAGCTCAATTAATGTTCTTCATCAACTGATTTTTCTTTCCATCAAAGCTTATCCATTTTCATATTCTTGCTTTTATGAAAACATCAGAACACATTAAAGATATTGCAAGTGAGTGGAATAGGTTCAGGTAATATAGTTGTTTGAGCATGTAAAATAGCTTCGTGTATTGTAGGATTGATGCAAATTCCCTTCAGAGTTTAAGGGCAGTGTCCAATTTACTGGGAATCCATAAGAATATATGAAGAAAAGCTACAAATCACTCTTTTTTCTTTTATGCATACATTGTGTTTATCTTACCTTTTGCTTATGTATTTGAAATGCAGTAGTGGCATTGGTTGCCTTAAAAGCGCAGTTGGAAAATCCATACAACGTTCTTGGAAATTGGGATATTAATTTTGTTGATCCATGTTGCTAGACTCTATCTCCAAAAATTGGAAATTTAACAAGATTACAATCTGTGTAAGTTCCTTTATTTGATTCACATCCTAATCTCATTTGTATGGTTCTATAATATCAGCTTTGCAATATTCATGAAATAATAGTGAAAAAAATATGAACCTTGTTATTATAGGCTTCTAAAAAACAATGATATATCAGGACAATACCTGCTAGTATTGGAAAGTTGGAGAAACTACAGACATTGGACTTATCGAAGAATCAATTTGGTGGAAGCATTCCTAGTTTGCTTGGCGACTTAAAGGACCTGAAGTACGTGTAAGTCTTATGTACATTACAAATTTCAATTTCTTTAACATGGTTGCTATTTTAAAGGTTCTAATTCTCTTGATCTGTTTCCTTTAAACTTTTTCTTATTAGGCGTTTGAACAAGAATAGCCTTTCTGGACAATTTCCTGATTCTTTGTCCAATATTGTAGGACTTTCCCTGTTGTAAGTATTCTTTTAGGCAGTGCTCCATTGTGTAGTCTATATTTTTAAAGAGTAGTGAGTAAAGATTTATTTTTCTCACTTTTATTTACATCTGCGAAATAATTATGTTAAAAAAGGAGAACGTGAAGCAAAAAGGAAGAGGACTTCTTTCTGGCAACAATGTATAATAATACTATACAAAACTTTCATGATATGATATGCAAATGAATTTAGAGCCTTTCAAGTAATATAAAAACATATATGAATATATGATAAAGCCAGCACTAAATTTTACCCTTTTGCAAGTGCCCACTAACCACGCTCATTTCAACTGTCTTCCACTACTACTACTACTTCATCTTCTACCTCCCACTTCCACATTCAGACCACAACTGATAGAGTCTATAGTATAAAATGGTAATGGAAATGATTCTAGTGCAATTACTGTTACTAATAGGTTATGCAACACTATTGCCTTCCAGTTGCTTATCTTTGAATATTTTCCCATTGCATGTTGCTTTGCTCTCCACATTATTCATTGCAAATGAAGTTAGTAGCAATGCTATCACAGTGATAACCACTTTCATTGATGCTCTACTCATTGTATGTATGCAATGGGTGTTTTATGCTTGTTAGGTAATGATATGTTTGTGGTATATATAGAGTTATATGAACAACTTTGGTTACTTTGTTGATTTCACTGTTTATTGTAAGGTAATTTTGCCGGCTGTGGCCAGAAACTGCATTATTGATTTTAAATTAAAGAATTATTTTTACAAAAGTTTTAACTTGATTATATGGATTATTGTCTACACAAGTATTGACTGATCGGTAGAGTGTAGTAGTTTTAGAATTTGTGGATGCACCAAGTGAAAGCGTGACTATTGTTTCTTCCGACTGTATTTCTGATTTAATATTTCCACTGAGACAACACACTTAATATTTCCAACCGTATTGGTAATTTTACATGTAATATATCATATTTACCAAGACGAGTATAATTCATAGGCAGATAGTTGGTATATACATGATTATGGAAATGTTTTTTTCTATTAAATTTAATAATAGAGATCTAGCATCCAAGATATTACAAAAGAGTTATTATGGTTTTGTTTTGGATGCCTGGAGTTTCGTAATCCGTAAACCAAAAGCAAAACCCTTTTTTACAGCCACACACTCTTCAACCCTATGCAGTAGTTTAATATGGTATTATTATTATATTGGACACCACAGCTAATTGGTGATAGCATTACCTATAGGTGATAGTGGAAAATATTTCACGGTACCTGGTGATTATCAAACTTCTGGTTCGTAGTGTTTAAATGATGACATGTCAAATTAGAGTTATTTTTTAATTCATAATTATACAATTGTTCTTTTGAACCCCTCAGGCAGAACATGGTACGACACAACAATTCAATGACGAGTTTAACTTCACTGCTATGAATGAGAAATTCAACAAAGATGAAGTTTGGGGATCTATTGGAAAAAATAAACAAGAATATAACTCGGGACATGGATCAGAAAATCCTTCAAATCATTATAATGCTGAAGCCAGTGACTGTTCTTTACAAGGTCCCATTAACAGTGGAAACATAGTAAGTAGTTCTCTTCATATATTGATGTTCCGTGTTATTCGATATAGTGTTTTGTAAGTGGCAACATGACTTAACATCAAACTTTAATTTGTTTCATGAACACTATCGTCATGTCATTTTATAATGAGAATAAATCAACGAGTATTTATTTTCCTAACCACGAATAATGCATTTGTAACAAAACTATCCTTGTTCACGCAAATCAGTTGTCGAATGATTTACCTTAACAAAAGAGTATCTGAGAATATTCGGCCCTGTTTGTTTTCATTTTTGGTTTTTGGATTTTAGTTTTTGAAGTCCATTTTCAAATTTTCATTTTGAGTGTTTTTTATATTTTAAAAAATGCATTTGGTTCTATAATTTTGAAAAATAGTTTTTAAACTAAAAATCAAAAATGCTATTCCGAAACAAAAATGACAATTTCAAATTTGGTTGGAATTTGACCATTAAATATAGAAGTGAGAGAAGATAATGAATGAGACTTACAAAAAATGTCATTAAACTGGAAAATCATAAATTGACAAAAATCGCAAAATGATAGTGACTACTGAAATGTGAACTATATTAAAATGAAACTAACTCATAATGTGTTACAAATTAACCATATTTCAACTCAAAATCATTACAAGATAGATAAAATATATCAATTGTATCACTATATAAAGAGGAAAAAAGTTTTGATGTATCTTATAAGCAAGTAGTCTTTGCTTTGTTTAAGTGGCTCTTCTTCCTCATGCTAAGCCTTCTCTTTTCTGACCAATACAAATATACAAATACATCAATATATATATGTATATATCAGCACCTTGAACTTTTTGAGTACTCGATTACATCTACCATTTCAGTACGAAGGGTAATAGATTGATGGAAATAGTGCTATCAAGCAAATATTGAAATAAATCATTTACTTGGGAAGTGACAAACATGTGTTATTCGCAACTACACAAAAGTGGCTCTTCTTCCTCATGCTAAGCCTTCTCTTTTCTGACAAATACAAATATACAAGTACATCAATATATATGTATGTATGTATGTATGTATGTATGTATATCAGCACCATGAACTTTTTGAGTACTCGATTACATCTACCATTTCAGTAGAAGGGTAATAGATTGATGGAAATAGTGCTATCAAAGCAAATATTGAAATAAATCATTTACTTGGGAAGTGACAAACATGTGGTATTCGCAACTATACAAAAGTGTTACGAATCTGATAGTAACTTCAATATTGTTATTAAACTGTTTAGAAATTGTCACAGCAGAAAAATGTTTATAATTTTCACAATTAAATTGCAAAAACAGCAATAGAGTAAAGTGTGACAAATTCTAGTAACTACTGCTACGGTATAGAACCGTTACAGTTGATTGTGTATGTAATCCAAAGAACTACCTAGTCGTCCGAGTCCAGAGAATATCTGTTTCCTTGAAACAATATTGCCTCCTTATATGCACCGAAGGATATGAGCAATGTGTCTCTCAGGATGAAACGGACCGGCTTCGATATGCCGTACGTGCAGACAGAGCGATGACGAACTGAAGGAATTATTGAATTCAAAACAGAGGTCTGGAAGAGGAACAGAAAGAAGAAGCGAAATATTTGTAAGTCTGTAATCTCGTTCTATGTGGGCCCCTATATATAGGCTGGAGGAGGTGCATATTCGGAGCGGCCGTGACTGTTGGAAATGTTGCGACTCTTTAACCGACAGACGCGCGCGCACAGGCGCAACGGTCTAATTTTGAAGTTCAAAATTAGCCGTTTCAGCGTAGCAGGCCCGAGTGGCAGACGGCGGCCCATCCATTCACGAGACCCCAAGAGCCCTACGGTCCAATATTTGACATTTTAATATTAATATGAAGGCACAAAGTCCACATGTCCAAAGCCTTTCATTGCCACAAGTCTTCATGTCTCCTTTGTTTTTGATTTAGTATATTGGGTTGTAGTATATATGGTGGTATTGAAACAAATATTCCACTATGTGGGACTTTGTTTCAATGCACACAACACTCAAAATCTTCCACTTCCTCATTCATTTTTTTTCTAACAATCTCTACATGAATGAGTAGTTGTTCATAGTTTCACGAGACATTTATCGAATCGGTTTAAAGTAGCACATGTGCCTTGAACTTTCCTAGTGATTACCTATTTGAATATACAGGCGAATCAGTAGACTTATAATGTTCTTGAACTGTAAGCCTTTAGTGTAATTCTAAAATAGATAGCACATGATAAATGTTTCTTATAATCATTCGTTTTCTGTTTGTCTTCATTTTTGCCTTGAGCACCTGTCTGGTCTCATAAGTGCTTAGAGAATTTGGCCTCATAATTCTCTTTGAAGCGGCGCCTTCGCACTTACGTCGGTGATTCTGTAAAGGGTATTCACAATTTCTCAAGTAGAGACATCATTAAAAGTATCAATACTTATCCTATTTTCCATCAAATAATGCACTGACTTTATCATAGGAATAGTTTGTGTGTAACAGTGCCGTCAAGTTTCTCTTAAACTTAGTTGTCCCCTTGAACATAGATCTTGGGATCTTCAGTCAACCAGGTGGGGTTTCCATTAAAGAAAAACTTTTATTCTATGGGTCTTAACCCCATTCCCATCGATAATGTTTGAACTTTCTCTCTTGGCAAGCCTTTTGTTAGTGTATCCGCTATGTTATCTTTAGACCTTATGTAGTCTATAGTGATAACTCCATTAGAGAGAAGTTGTCTTATTGTTTTATGTCTACGACGAATATGCCTAGATTTACCATTATATGGTGTATTATTAGCTCTCCCGATTGCTGATTGACTATCACAATGTATACATATTGAAGGCACATGTTTGCTCCAATTTGGAATGTCTTCAAGAAACTTCGAAGCCAGTCTGCTTCTTCTGTGGTCTTATCTAGTGCAATAAACTCTGATTCCATCGTAGATCTAACTATACAAGTCTGTTTGGATGATTTCCATGATATTGTTCCATTTCCTAATGTGAACACATATCCACTTGTAGACTATGTATCTTGTGAACCAGTTATCCAATTGGCATCACTGTATCCTTTCAATGTTGAAGGATAGGTTGTATAGTGTAGACCATAGTTCTGCGTATACTTTAGGTATCCTACAACTCTGATTAATGCTTTCCAATGATGTTTACCATGATTGCTGGTAAATCTACACAGCTTACTTACAACGTATGCGATATCGGGCCTAGTGCAGTTCATAACATATATGATACTTCCTAGTATACGAGAGTATTCAAGCTGGTAGATACCTTCATCAATGTTCTTTACCTAATTTTGGTTCATATCTACTGGTGATTTTGCAATAGTTATATTATATTGTCTGAATTTTTCAAGTATTTTACTGATGTAATGTGATTCGGATAATGTATATCCCTGTGGTGTTTTCAAAATTTTGATATCCAATATCACATCAGCCAGTCCTAGGCCTTTCATATCGAATCTAGAGGATAACATATTCTTTGTAGATGTTATTATGACTTTGTTATTGCGTAGGATTAGTAAGTCATCAACATAAAGATAAACAATGACATATCCAACATGTGTGTTTTATGTAGACACATTTATCTGATTCATTTATTGTGAATCCATTTTATAACATGGTTTCATCAAATTTCTCATGCCATTGTTTTGGAGCTTGTTTAAGGCCATAAAGCGACTTTACTCATTTGCATGCTTTATTCTTATTTTTAGAGCTAAGAAACCCTTCAGGTTGCTTCATATATATTTCTTCATCTAGTTCACTATTCAAAAATGTAGTTTTTACATCCATTTGATGTATTTCTAAATCAAGTATGGATGCAATTGCAATAAGCATCCTAATAGATGTTATCCTCGTCACTGGTGAATATGTATTAAAATAGTTTAGGTCTTCCTTTTGTCTGAATCCTTGGACTACAAGACGAGATTTGTATTTGCCTATTGAACCATCGGGTTTCAATTTTTTTTTAAAGATCCATATATTACCTAAAGTCTTGCATCCTTGAGGTAAATCAACTAGCTCCCATGTATGGTTAGCCATAATGGATTCAATCTTATTGTTAATAGCCTCTTTCCAGTAAGGGGCATCGTTAGAGGATATAGCTTGTTTGTATGTCAATGGATCATCTTCCAACATAAAAGTGTAAAGGTCTGGTCCAAAGGTCCTAGGAGGTCCTTGACCTTTTGCTCCTTCTTGGTCTCTCCACTTGTTGATCAGCAATAGTTTGTCGAAGTTTATTTTGTTCAGTATTCACAAGAGAATCAGTAAATTCATCTTATCTTGGTCTCTTTTGAGTATCATTGTCAGTACCCTGTTTTAAAGGGAACATATGTTCGAAAAATCTTGCATTTCTCGATTCGATGATGGTATTTTCATGAATATCGTCAATTTCAGATTTGTGTACTAGAAATCGATAAGCGGCACTGTTTTGTGCATATCCAATGAATACACAATCAATTGTTTTTGGTCCAATTTTGACCTTTTTTGGTTTAGGTATCTCTACTTTGGCAAGACACCTCCACATTTTTAAGTATTTGTAGGATGCCGGTCTATTTTTTCAAAGTTCGTGAGGAGACTTGGATGTTTTCTTTCGTGGTATTTTATTTAAAATATGGTTTGCCGAAAGAATAGCTTGTTCCCAAAAGTTATCTGGCAAGTCAGAAATGATTAATAAAGCATTCATCATTTCTTTAAGAGTTCTATTTTTCCGTTCGGCTATACTGTTGGATTGAGGTGAATATGGTGCTGTAGTATGGTGTATAATACCTTGCTCAGCGCAGAATTCCTCAAAAGGAAATTCATATTCTCCTCCTCTATCCCTTCTTAAAGCTTTAATTTTCTTGTTGAGTTGATTCGCAACTTCTGGTTTATACTATTTAAACATAACGAATGCTTCATCCGCTTCTAAGAAGATACACATAGCAGTACCTAGTACAATCATCAATAAACGTAATGAAATACTTTTTTCCACCTCTAGTTTGACACGTTTTCAAATCATATACATCAGTGTGTATAAGATCTAGAGGTGCAGTTTCTCGTTCAACAAGATGAAATGAGATTCTTGTCAATTTTGCTTTTGCACAAATTTGATATTTATAGTTGGAGTTTATGTTACATTTCGGTATACATTCTAGATTAATCATTTTTCGCAGGGTATCAAAATTCACATGCCCTAATCTAGAATGCCATATGTTGGAAGAGTCAACAGTATAAGCAGAAGATTCACTTTTATTCATATCAGTGTTTGGTACAATAGTTGTTACATATGCTTTGGATAAACCATCACATATATATCCTCTTCTACATACACTTCATTCTTTGATAGTACAAATTTATCGGCTACAAAGGTTAATTTGAAACCATGCTTGCTAAGCAAGAACCCTGATATCAAATTCTTGCGGATTTCTGGAACGTGAAGAATCACTCAAAGTAAGCTCTTTTCCAGAAGTTAGTTTCAGCACAATTTTTGCCTTGCCTTCGACCTTTGATGCAGATGAATTGCTCATGAAAAGTTGTTCATCATCAGTTGCAGTTTTATAGGTTGTAAACATCCACTTATTAGCACATATGTGTCGAGTGACACCTGTGTCTACAAACCATTCATTTGAATTACCAATAAGGTTGCATTTTGATATTACTGCACATAAATCTATATAAGAAATGTCATTTGTAATTTTAGACGTATTTGCTTCTGATTTTTTCTTTTTGAGAGCACGACATTCGGCTGCTTTATGGCCCTTCTTTCTACAATTATGACAAGAACCCTGAAGTTTCTTTTTTGACTTTCGAGGCACATTCTCACGTTTTCTCTTGTTAGGTTTATCTGACTCAACAACATTTGCTTTGACAGCCATATTCCGAGAGATTTTTTTTCCAGAATATCTATTATCTTCCTCAATTCGCAGACGAATTATGAGTTCTTCAATTGTCATTTCCTTACGCTTATGCTTAAGGTAATTTTTGAAGTCCTTCCATGATGGAAGAAGTTTCTCAATGGTTGCGACAACCTGGAAGGATTCGCTAAGTATCATCCCTTCATGTTGCAACAGTACAATAAACATTGTAGAGGCTATTATCTAGACCATTCAGAATATAATTTTTACGCATAAAGTTTGAATTTTTTCAGACATTTGCGGCCTCCACTTTGATTGCATCGGGTTCGAGTTCGTCAATTTCAGGAGCATCTTCGGTTAGAAATTTGACGAGGCCTAACGTGGTTAGATAAAACATCTTCTTTTGCCAACGCTTGAAGCCCGTCCCGTTAAACTTTTCTGGTCTTTCTCCATGAGACAGTGCCATTGTCGGAACCAGAGGCGCCGGCTGAGTGTTTGTCACCGTCTGTGTTGGTGCAACGTTACTGTTGTTGTTATTGTGAGACATCGTCGTTTACAACGATCAATATTGTTTTAAGAATGTTATTCGCAACTACACAAAAGTGTTAACCCCAAAGCCTTATTTTTGACATTTTAATATTAATATGAAGACCCAAAGCTCACATGCCCATAGCCTTTCATTGCCACAAGTTTTCATGTCTCCTTCTTTTTTTCTTTTGATTTAGTATATTGGGTTGTAGCATCAACACTCATAATCTTTCTCTTTCCACTTTCTCGTTCATTTTTTTTCCAACAACATGCAAGCATTATAAAGTTTCCAATATTGACCCTATCCAAATATGATAAATTTTCCAATATACTAGTGCTTTCTGAACAACGTATTCACCGTTAGTGCTAGGAACAGATGTTATTATCAAGGAGAAAACTGAGATATTACTGAGGCTGCATTTGTATGCAATAAGAGACTCAACTGCTGAATGCTGAACAGTCTTAAATAAGCATCAACCATAATTTTATACTCGAGCATTTTTGTGATGCAATAATGCTCATTAAGAAGGTTAAATAGCTATATATGGAGTTTTATTACAAAACACTTGCTACAGTGAAGAAGGGGCGACTTTAATCATTTGTTGTGTGGCACCAGACTGGCTAAATTTTACCTTAGATTTGATAGAGGGGAAAACTTTCCAGTAGCTTTGAATTACGTACCAGATCCACTCGTTCTGAATTTTTGTCTAACCTCCAAAACATATCGGTATAAAAACGTATATCAGTATACAATCTTAGCTTTGCTTGGACTGTTGAATGAGTTCACTTCAACCATATTTGAAAACTAGGCAGAAGGCATCTTAAGATGGAAATCTTTTCTGCTTATGCTGCTTATTTGAATTCATATTCAACTAGTTCACAATACATGTTCATATTTATAGACCTTTCATCACTAATATAAACTCTTTTATACTCTATAATGTCAGGTGGCAGATCTGCCTTCATTGACTTTATATATAAACCTTTCATTACTAATATAAACTCTTTTATACTCTATAATATCAGGTGACAGATCTGCCTTCATTGACTTTACCCAAATTACCTTAAACCATATATGCCTTCGCGTGTAATACCTCACAAAATAAATACAGAACCATGTCTGCAAAAAAAAAAAAACATCAATACAACCGTTATTAAAGTACAATCAAATCCGCCCATACCAAAGAGGATTGTAATAATAATTAACACTGGCTATGAAACAGATAACGTATTATCTGAACTGATATATTCAATAATACACATTAAGCAACAAGGTGCAATTCTATTTTCGGAGGACTGTGATATTCGAAATTGCTTAATGCAGATGGTAATTGCATCATCGCCTGGTGCTTCTTACACAGTTGCGCAAATATGTCCATAAGCATACCAAATATATTTTATCATTACATAAATGACATGCTTCTGAATGCTGCAACATTTTATTCTGACTTTTGGATACAATTAAATAAGCATACTTGCAATGGGACTTCAGATCAATGATAAAAATGGTTAGCAAATTATATCTGTCAGACTTTAATATAGCCAGGACTATATAATTAGTACTTGTTTGATAATACGCGCGCGCACACACACACATACAAAGTTATTAAAACTCTAAGAAATTCTGAAAGGACCATTAATGTTTAAAACCCAAAAACAAAACTTGTTAAGTATAACTAGGAAAAATAGTTAGTCTGCCTACATAGGTCTTTAAAGGAACCAAAAGCGTTAAAGGTTGTGATTTAATCTCATAAGGACTTGTACAAGTACAATCAAGGATGAAGGAGAATTAGTTTGAGGATCAGGTGGTTGCTTTGTAAAAACGAAAAACTCCAAAAATAAGCCTAAAATTCTGCTGAAAACTGCGATAGCAGTAGTAATAGCGACTGCTTAACATGTTCTGAGAAAACAAATCTCTCTAGCAATGGAGACAAAGCACTGTACAATGATGAGTAGGAAAATCAATTTGTCTTTACACAGTTTTTTCTTGTACCCGTAGTAAAGAAATCAATAGGCATCTTTTCAAGGTTTCACTATTTTTATAAAAATGTAAATTGAATATATAGTGCATATTATATTGATTGTTTTGCAATCCTTTACATTCCAGATTATCTGATATCTGCATAAATGTAATATAAATAGTAAAGCTATATGATTCTACTTGGCAATACATAAAATATACAATATGATTCTACTTGGCAACTGCAAATGCAAAGCTATACAGAATATATATTTCAAAGTTTTAAATTGTTTGATAATTATTGGTATGCATATATAAATGCCAGAAACTTAAACTGACAGGTAACAAAACAAGACCACATACATTCTTCTAACTAATGTGACCTGACATAAAAAGAAAGAAGAAAAAAATAACATAACAAAACACACAAGTTTCAAAGTTTTCAATTGTTTAGTTATTAAGGGTTGATTTTATTTAAAAATAAGATAACATGTTCTCACTGTTATCTACCATGATTTTATTTTCACTCCTGACTGGATTAGGATATGCAATAAACTACATTACTGCAGCACAAAACAAGTGTTAAAAAAAAAGAAAAAGAACCTCTAGCCACTCTGTCTAATAAACCTTTTATGCTTAAGTGTTTACAGCAAATACCAATTCAAACAGCATATTATTTTTCTATTATAAGTTACTGAACTTGAAATCATCCAAGTACAACACCTGTTTTTCGATTTGTAGTCATAAAAACACAATTTTATTTCACTGTACTACATTTTAATTTCACTTCAGCAAAGCTATCAGAATATTGTTTTAATTAAACCTGCAACATTTTTAACAAAATCGAAGATCATTCGCGTTTAACCCTAATTCGCAAAAGTAAGTCGAAGGGATCGTCAAATAATTCACGCTTAATCCTAGCTATTACTAGCTTGAAGTAAATGAGATAACTGAGAAATAAAAATCAAATTTACTTCAATTTGGGATGATATCTGAAGAGGGCAGTGATTTTCCTCACGATGGAATTGCAGAATTTGCGGCCGTCGAATAGGAATAGGGTTTTGAATGTGTTTCCATTGTGTGTTGAGTTTTCGGACTCTTAATTTTGGGTCGAAAACTGGAAAAATAATAATAATCAGTTTTTAAGTTTTTGTGTTAAGTCCATTTTGAAAAATTGACTGTTTTCAAAAATGAATTTTATAAAATGACAAAGCAAACAAGTTTTCAATATTTTGCAAAATTGAAAACTAAAAATACTCTGAAAAGTGGTAACCAAACATGCCCTTCATTTTTCTGGTTTGTGAATTCTGAAACTAGAATCATCATATTTCTTAGAGACTCTTAATGATTTAAGCATGTTCACTGCCTTGGAAGGCAGTGCTTTGCCTTGGAAGGCAGTGCTTTGCCTTGAAAGGCAGTGCACGCACTGCCTTGTTCAAGGCAGTGCTTCAGCACTACCTTTTACAAGGCACTACCTTGAAAGGCAATGAAAGGCAGTGTAGCACTAATAGAGATTTAGCAAGAGTTTATTTTTGATCTTAAGAATGATGTATACTTGGTCAGGAACATAGAATCATATCCTATCAACATTTTTCTAAGACTTCATTCATGCAAACTCCCAGGTATTCATTTGGGTGTTAGTGTTTGTGCTTATTTTAGGACTACTTCAACATTTTCACAATCAATGAGTTATGGTTCTACATTTTGTAGGGTAAGCTGGTTCGCTCAGATGATGGAGATGGTACATATTCAAGAGAGCATTATTTCTTTGCTCACTGACCATTATACTAGCAGCCACATGTAGAAAGATCTATCAATTTTTTTTTTCCATTTTCGATTGTTTATTTGTATGTCTTATATATATGGGTGTAAAACTATAATAACCTTGGACAGCGTGTTTAAACTTACTTTGTTACTGATGATAAATTAGTTTGTTTTGTTTTATCAAGTGTCTAAATAGAATTTAGATTTGTTTATTTGCATTTGGTCTTCTGGATTCTATCCCAGTATCAAACCATTGAAAGTTTGTGTTTGAGATATCATTATCGATGATGCAATACGGAGATTTGATTAGTCTAGATGTGAATGGTTTTTAATTCAATTACAACAAGTAATATGTTATGTGCTTTGGTTAGTCTAATGCGACGGTTGCTATAAAGAACCATAGCAAAAAATAGGCATGTTGCGTCGGTTGTTATAAACAACCATGCTAACAGGCCACATTTTTGAAGCCAAATGTCAATCTATTGCGATGGTTGTTATGAAAAACTGTAGCAAAAAATAAGCCTATTGCAACGGTTATAAATAACCGTCACGGTTTAAAAACCGTTGTAATAGGTTTATATCTGTTGCGACGTTGGCATTTGCTACGGTTGTTAAACCGTCGCAACAGGAGATAAACAACAGATGCAAATGACTTGTTTCGTAGTAGTGCGTTGTCTATCTTTGCAATAGTTTTTCGTAGTAGTGCGTTGTCTATCTTTGCAACAAAAACTATTGCTGAGCTCTAACGCGAGCGACTTGGTCTAGTTAGTCCTTTCTTTAACAATTCATCTATTTGATTCCTGTACTCATTTACTTCCTTGGGGGCCATTCTTCTAGAAGAGTGAAAACAGACCTCGCACTGGAAATCAAGTCGATTCAAAACTCAATTTTTCCATATGAGGGCAAACTTTTAAATTCCTAAAAAACATTCGAAAATTCTTTAACAATTGATATTTCTTCTAGACGTTTTTGAGACGAATTTAGGACATACATAAAATTATCCATTAGTGGACTTGGTTCTTCGCGCGTTATTTTAAAGGTTCACTTTTATTTTCCAAATGCACCGTCCTTTTAACACAATCAAGAAGAGCCTTATATTCAGACAACTAACCCATACCAAGTATAATATCAGATCTAATAAAATCGAGAAAGATTGACAAGCACCTTTGTCCAAGTGGTTAATTGATTCGGCTTTGGTGCAGGATGTCACAAGTTCGAAACTTGCTTTCGAACGTTTATTTGACATGGGATATGTTGTCCTAATGATTCGTTGTACATAAAGTACCAGTTCCCAAAAAAAAAAAAAAATCGATAAAGATTATGTCACATGAATTTTTTTGGGATAGTTAGGCAATTTGTACTTTTTCACAAACTATATCGAGATTAATTTTACTACCTATGGGGTTAGAGACATAGATAAAGGGATCTAATATTTTTTGTAGTAAGTTTCAATTTATCAACCAATTCTTTAGAAATAAAACTCTGGGAAGCCTCAGTATCAAACAATACTAACTAGATTTTCACTAATGCAGATATTACCTTCAAGAACTCTCTTGTCCTCTGCATAGTCGAAGTTAAGGGTTCATCTTTAATGGTAAAAACTCTGACTTTTTCTCCTTTCTTTATCAGTGGACAATCCTTCTTTTGGTGCTCTGGTTTGTGACAATTGTAGCAATTTTTATTCTGAGTCTAAGGATTCTTACATGTGGTGGAAAAATGACCATTGTGTTGGCAATTGTAACAAGTAATATCCTTTAAATTGTTTCCTTGCAGTCCTTTTTCTGGCTTGTCTTGCCATGGCTTCTTCCCAGAATGGTTTAATATCCTCTTCTTCCAGTTATTGTTGCTGCTTTGAGTTGTGAGTGGGTTCTTTTTGTCTAGAGTTTCATATCGAAAACCCATGTCTACCAAATCTACAAAGGTTTCCTTTACGTGTCCGGTCATTCTGTCTTGATATTGCCCCTTCATCCCAACGATAAGCATTTTAATTTTTTAAAGGAGTGTCTATCAGACCTGGCCTAAAACGCGTCAATTCACTAAACCTGTTGGAATATTCTTCTATGGACATCTGTCCTTGTTTTAAATCCATAAAACTCTGAATAAAGGAGGGATTTTCCCTTAGTTGGCATATATTATTATTCCAAGACTTTCCTAAACCATTCCCATGAGAAATTATCTTTAGAATCATTAAGAGTTTTGGACTCCCACCATGCTAGAGCCCCTTCTTGTAACTGACAAGAAGCCAAGAACCTTTTTTGCTCATCCCCGATATTCAATCCCCTAAATTTTTTATCACAGCGCAGATCCAAGTTTGAACTTCAATAATGGACTATATTCCTTCGAATGGTTTACCACCCAAACTGGTGTAATTCTTGCATAAAGTAGCAAAGTTAATTTGAGATTGCACAGGGATTACCACTTCCTCAATTACCAGCATTGATTGATCGTTGGTGGCCGTAGTGTTGCTACCTCCTCTTCCCCTATGTCCTCTTCTATTACTCATCTCTTACTTTCTGCATATAGTAAGGAAACATCTTTAGAATTTGTAACAGCCCGCAAATCCGTACCCCTTGAGTTAACACTATTCTACAACAATCAACTCAAGTTGTACAGAAATACGAACCATTTGAGTTAAAGAAGAAGAGGTAGAAGAAGAAAAATAGAAAACAACATCAGAATCTAAACATCGCAGCGGAATAAAATATAATAGATAATAAATACTCTTTACTCAAAACTTAAATATCTCTGTTTATATATTACATCATCAGAGTACATCAATCACAGCTCAACATCAATATCATACAAATGGATACACAACAACTCAACACAGCGGAATATATGTATATAAACAAGTACGGGAGTACGTATCGTCATCTTGCTCGTTTCCTGAGCTCCACAGCATCATATCCTGTATCCTATAATACTCAGTCTGACCCGAGCATTACAGTTAAATAACACCCGGGTCAGTCTGGAATACCAACGTGAGAAAATCACACTCAATTGATTATTAAAGTTTCAAAAATCCTTTGAAAACAAAAGCATCTCGTAAGACAACGCCACAAATAAACATGTCGGGTTTTTACCTTACGATAGCTAAAACGATTTTTATAGAAATCCTCTGATATTATAATAGGGTCTATATACAAATACTTATAAAATAGCCGAAATTGTTACATTCATTAAATTCCAGCTACTAGCCATAGAGTGGGTGATACAAACAAAACTCGTACAAGGCTCGTAGGGAGAATGGATTTTCAACTAATGACTAGGCACTGGGGTACCACCTGTCACAGTACGGGGCCTAAATCACCGTACCGAGGAGTACGCCCGCTCCCCTGCAACACAAGGCCGGGACTACCCCTTATTGGAAAATCCCGAGTGAGATCACCCCGCGGTTGGGATCAGCAACCGCACCACTAAGCCGAAATAAAAAGGGACATCTAGACAGGGATGACCTCACCCTGCTTGGGTGCTACCCACCTAGCCTTGCTGCATAACCCCTGATTTTCAGTCATTCCCATTTGATGAGGCTTGAGACTAAGCGTTACCTTTTTAGAACATATCCCTTAGAATGCCCATCGTCCACCTGACGATGTTTCGCAAGCATTCATCCATACAAGTCCGTCCCGGGTTCGAACGGAATCGAAGGCACTATTCCTACTACATCCATTTTGGAAATATCCTCAAGATTAGTAGCGACTAGCCCTTGCACTTCACTGCTCCATCTTCGAATCCAAACTCGTTTCCCACGAAACGTACAAACCAGATCGAAGTGGTTTACGAGAAATAAATCTCGATCCCGGTCTCTTCGAAACGATCAACGCATTTGTCCAATATTGATAGTCGGTGATTTAACTATCAATTTATATTCACAAACATCCATCAAACAATAAATAATTTCCCAAATTATTTATTTATCTCAAAAATATCTTCACAAGATATATTTTCACTTTTCAAATTCCTTCGAAAACAGTTTTCAAAACTATATGCCTTTCTCAGAATAAATTCCAAGTATTTCTATTTCCACTGGAATCACCAAGCACAAAACTAGATTTTCTAAATTAATTTAAAACACTTTACTTTTAAAAATATACTTTAAAACATTCAAGTTAAAATTACTTTAATAATTTGTTAAAAATACATACCATATGAATATTTGAAAATAAGGTTACTTAATAAAATATAAAACTAGATTTCTAATTTTAAAACAAAATACTAAGTTACTTCTTAATAATTACTGCTAGAATAGGTTAAAAGAAAATACTTACTTTAGACTTTAAATATTAGAAATAATAATTTTTACAAAACTTGCTTTCTTTAAAAACAACTTTAAAACATTTAATTTATATTTACAAATTTACTTTTAAAAACATGTACTTGGCCATCCAGAGAAAATTCCAATTTCAATCAATTAAATCAATTTTCCCCAAATTGATTTCCAATTTATTTATGTGAAACGAGTTTCTTTAATTTCTCAATTCGTTTCAAAATTCATTAGTTATGGACTATTATTAATGTTCTTATTTTCCGTTTGATTTTAAACCTTTTAACTGAAATATACAGATTTCAGGCTTTTCCAATTTCTTCTTTATCCCTTTCAAAATTTTTAAATCTTAATAAATGTTTTGTTCTATTAAATAATATCACTGAAGTTTTCAAACTTCATTAACTCTCTGTTTATTCAAAAATTCCTTTCTATATATAAATTTTTATTAATTAGCATTTTGAAACCACTAATATTCTTATCCAATTCACTTTAATTTATATACATTCTTTATAATTATTTTTTACGAGTTCACTTCTTTCATTTCCTTTCAAAGTCCACTTCTATACATTTAGATAAAACAGAGTACCGAAATATTCAAGCAGACTACAACATTCAATATTCTAATATAATTCATCACAGAATATCAATTAATCACAGCTGTGGGTGTATAATAATTTAAATAAATGTTGAGGGATCCAGTTGGATCCCTCCAACATGTTTCCCTGCATCCACAGACGTTAGCACAATATAATACACCAACTCCAAAATATACCATACCATAGTATATCAACCAATTTAATCATTCAAACAATTATTTAGATTTAATCATTTAAATTTATATTTAAACTGAGTGAGATTAACTCACCTTTGACTTAAATTTGCAGTCTATTTCCATTCACTTCCATTCCAGCTTGTTTCTCGATTTTTTACACCTTGTATAAACATTTATAATTTTTATTAATATTCGAATCAATTAAACAATTAAATTTTCATCTACTGACTTAATTTACTAAGAATTTGGGTTTTAAGCTAATAATTTGTTTTAAACAAATTTTCCTTTTTAAATAAAATATAATTTTAGCAACTAAAATAATTAAATAAGTTTTATTAAATAAATCTACCTCCATAATATATTTTATTTTTAAAATTAAACAAGTAAATCAAAATGTGTATAAGTTTATTATTTTATTTTATTTTAAAACTCATGTATACTTATAAAAATAATCTATATAGATTTTAAAATCTAATTTTATATAAGTTTCCAATCATTTCAAAATTCCTATTTCTTTTCCTTCTTCTTTCCAAATTCATACCTGTCTAATTAAGCAACTGTTTTAAATCAAATTTGCCTAAATAATAATATTATTATTTCTTTATGATGAATTTGACTAATCCAAATTGTTAAATCAAAATTAATAAGGAAAAAAAAATACCTCGCTGTCTACAGAGAACCTAGATCTATTCGAGAAAATCGCAGCTACTCGAGCACATCAGTACAACATCCGCCATACAAACTGTCAGTGCCACAAACAACTCTCCACTCTTCCACCATAACCATTCATGACCACGTACCTTCATACCACAACTAACAGTGCTGCCACCACCATATAACTTATCCACCTCTGTCAACATCCATACTTCAGCACAACAAATTCCCACTGCCTCATCATCTCCGACAAAACCCAAACTGCTGCAACCAAAATCGCCGTGACAACTTCACCTCAACCTCATCTGCCTCCACCAGTCACAATTCCTACCCACAACCCCCAAGTTTCATCACGAAATCGCCTTCACCTAAAAATCAAACCACTTCCACAATCTCCTCGCCAAGATATCACCGCAACCCCAAATCACCCAATCGCTTACAAACAATCGCGCTTCAAACCCCCAACAAACCAAACTTCATCAGCCACCTTCCCTAGACTAAATTCGAATTATTAAAATTCGTTTTCAAGTCAAATGAAAATTTTACATTTGTCTGATTTTTTTTTAAAGAAATGAGGCGAATATGTTTTTTTACAGAGAATCTTTTCCATAGGGACTAGATGAACGAAATTTGATTTTCGAACGAGAAGACTTCAATTTCGAAATTAAGTGAGGAGGAACGAACAAGCATGATTTATGAGAAAGCTCGGCCTTGTTTTTTTTTTCTTTTTTTTCTTTTTTTTTATTCTGAGACTTCGCCTACTTCAATCTAGTTTCGGCCATTTGATTATCTTGTTTTTGTTTTTGATTTGCTCGAATCCCTGAATCAAAAGAGAGGAGATGAATTTTAAAGGAACAGGCACGTACGGGGTAAGCTAGAGAAGGGTAGGTCTGCTTGTTATCAGTGTTAGGGTGGCTGATAGATTTGAAATTTATATTTTTATATTCAAAATATCCCGTGGTTAAAATTCTAACCCCTAACCCCAATTTAAATGCAACGACCAGCGTTCATAGCGTTATATCGTTATATTTTCAAAACTGAACCAAAACATCTTTAAATTAGAATTTAAAAGTGCTATCACCGTCCATATTATCAAAGTAAATTTTCCAAACCTTCAAACTATTTTTAACCGTCTTAAAACTCCAGATTCAATAATTTACCCTCTTTTGATAATTAAATTCAATATTTAATTATCCAATAAATATTGATATTTGAAATTCAAGTTAAAAATTAACCTTTGAACATTTAAAATTAATTAAATATTCCAATTTCAAATATACAAAAATTTCGGGTCGTCACATTCCTCCCCCTTAAAAGAATTTCGTCCCCGAAATTACTAGTTAGGAAGAATGGTCCAATACCCGTTTACTATTTCCCAAAACCAAACAGTTTAATTAACTTGCCATAACATATCCTTTTTATTATAGACCCACTATTACTTCAACCAATTTCCAAAACCTTCCATAGTCTTCAAATAACTTACTTGTTTAACTATTCAAATTATAATTCAAAACTAAATTTTGAATTATTAAAATTTTCTCAAAAAATTTCTAACTCTCTAAATTTCCAAAAAATTTCGCCAGCGTCTCCTTTACGCAGCTAGCTCGGTACAACTACAAAATGGCTCTATGGCCTCCCAAATCCAAAAAGAAAACAAAAAGGCCAAGTGGCTCGATCCAAATCCCAATCAAATTTCACACCAAATTTAAATACATACCTTTTTGTCGAGCATTTCAAACTTATCTTCTGAATCAAAATCAATTCTCTTTTCCCTTTATATTACCTGCATATCCTGCTTAGTACTAATATCAAATCACAAAATCCCAAAACATTTTATTGACTATCTCACAAAATGCCAATATCTATCCATCCAAATATTAACTTCGAATATATTTGTAATATCAATTTCCAATTAAGAATTCATCATTCCTTACTTAAGTTTAGTATAAACATTCTATACGTTATTTATTTATTTATTCTCATCTTACCACCTTAGTTTATATCCTTTCCTATTCAAATTGATTCTTTCATTACCATACGAATTCAATTTGTCTTTAACTCTAAATATTTAAATTTTATTTGTCATTTAAAACTAATTTATGTCATTATTTTAAATTGGTTTCATTTACTAACTTATTTTAGTTTCCAATTTGAAACCGTTTTGTCGATAACAAAATTTTTTTTCAAAAATTTTCAAAAATTTTCTAACTCCCAAAATTTCTGAATTTTTTTGGCAGTCTCCTTTGCACGGAGGAGCTTTTACAATATGACAATAGATATAAATATATATCCATCGACCCACACGGTCGGAAAAACAAAAAACAGTTCATATTTCCTATTTTTATTGCGTAGGCGTACCTTATTTAGCATTTTTAAGCAAACGACTTATTTATTTAGCAGTTAGCGTGCCCAAAATCCAGCCACACGGCTTTCAGGTACCTGTACTTACTCAATTTAAACATGTAAGTGCCAAACATATGCAATTTATTAATATTTCACTTAGTTGCAATAGTTAAACACATGAATTCTAAAAGAAATTCACACCAAACATTTTTCCATAAGCAATTTATATAGCTTTCATACTAATTCCACTGTTCCAATTAATTTATAACCATTTTCATTCAATTCGAATGGTTTTCAATACATTCGTATACATTTTCATCAATTTGAATGGTTTAAAACTCAATCGCTTACCTACAATTTATTTTTAAACAAACTGAGCTCATATTTAATTCAATTGCTCTCAAAATCAATTCATAGAATTTTAATTACTTCCATTTACATCAAATGACAATTTATTCTATGCAATTCGACGAGATTTATGTGAATAAATCAAGTACTTATGTTTTATAATCAATTGAAATTGATTTCAACTAAATTTATACTTAATTCTATTCCTTTTTTAAATTTATTCACAACCCAAATATTCTCATTTTCATTGCATTTCAAATTTGAACCCATTCACTTGCATTTCATTTTACTTAACCAAACTAGTTTCATTATTCAAACAGGTTCCATTCAAAACCATTTGATCTAGCTCGACACATTCTGTTTGAATTTCATTCACAATCCATTCATTTACATTTCATTTCATATTTGTTTATTCCAAACTATTTTATTTAGCTCGAAAACAGTCTAAGCTATTTCATTCCATAACCATTTCTCAACTTATTTAAACCATACTTCATTTGATTCTTATTTATTCCATCATTTATTTATTCCATATAATTGGTTTACCCACTCAATCCATTATGAATTTTCATTTCCTTAAATATTATTTATAACTCACCGAATTTTATTTCGATCAAAATTTATTTTCACTTGATTTAAAACCAATCCAAAATTATTAAACTCAGTTTAAGTGGATTTCAATTCAACTCTTTCAATTGATTACAAGACCATATCCAATTTATTTCCACATATTTGGATTTTTATTTGCAATTCGAACAATTACTATTTTAATACAATTTCATTTTTATTCGATACATCTCCAATTATGTTTAATTTGTTAACACTTCATGTTAAATTTTAATTAATAACTCAAGTTCTGATTCCACCATTCACCTTTAATCTTACCATCAAATTTTATTAACTCACAATTCAACTTCATTCTCTATTTATTTAATTAATTGCAAGACCACTTTCAATTATATTTTCTTCACTAGTGATTCAAGTCGAATTTGATTTATAACTTGAGTTTTATTTCCAAACTTCAATATTAACTCGCCAATCCAGCTTTTATTTAGCTACATTGGTTATCATTATAGATTTCGTTATCTAATTTATTATCTACTTAGTTTTTCCTTAATTTATAATTCAATACTTGAATTTTAATTTTAAAGATCACTTTATTCAATTTGCTTAAGTTCAATTTATTTTATAATTCAAGTTTTGATTTTTATTTTATTTTCAATTCATCCAACAATATTTATTTTGGATTTGTATTCCATTTTCAATTTTATAAGTCACAATTTATTATTTACACAATTCCATTCATTCTAGACTTGAATATATTCATCTTTTATTTTAACTCAAGCCTTATGCTTATTTATATCCCAAGCATGTTTTATTTCATGCATTATAATTCTTTTACACGTTATTCTTATTTGTTTATTTCAATTCCGATCCTTATTCAATTTATTTTCCATTTGTTTAGGTAAGAATTTAATTTCATTCATTAATTCAATTGAATTCTCATCCCAATTCAATTTTACTTTAACTCAAATTTATTTAACTCAATTCGATTTCAACTTGATTCGAATACAACTGGATATTATTTTTCAGCTTATTCGATTTATTTCAATCTAGTTAAATTTTATTTCCCAATCCAAGTTAACTTCAGTTTAACTTTTCACTTTAAATTTACATTCCATTATTCAAAGCTTAATTTTCTTCCTGATTTAAAAACCATTTCCACTTATAAGCTTACAACTATCTCATCAGGATTTTTATACACCCGACTTTTGGTTTCAAATTATTTTGAAATCTTCAACGTCACAAATCACATTTCTCAAAAATCAAACCAACCCTGGTTTTTTTTACCCTCAACAAATTTCTTTTGAAATTTTCAAAAACAACTAGCTCTTTTGAGCAAATCAATTTTTTTTTTGCATCAAATCCTTCACTTAGTAATTCGAAAATGAATACTGATGATGCGGCCGTCATCATCAGAATTATTTTCCAATAATCCAAGTGATTTCAATGCTATATCGCTTTCAAAATCCATTCAAAACACATTTTCTTTCAGAAAGATCTCCAAAACCATAATGCTATTATTTATATTCAAATACTTCCAAATTTTCGAGATTTTAAATTTCCAAATCCTGCTTAAGTAAATTTTAACTATAATTCATTTATACACTTTATGCTTATACAAATTCTCATTTGATTGTATTTCAATTCATAAATTACATTTATACTTCATTTTTACAAATTTCATTTTATAATGAATTGTTCCCTTAAATTTTAGTTATATTTCAATTTCTACTTAAATTTTCATTTAACAATGATAATACTTTAATATTATCATTTCTAACATCCAACCAACCATATATTAGCAAAGTAGTTTTCAAAAACTTTCTTTGTATCAAAATATATTTTTGGGTAAAATTATTTCATTTACCCACATTTAAAACAATACTGTGTCAATTGTTCTATTCAAGTGTTTAGAAACCCCTTCGATACAGTTGCGCAGACTGTGTCGACGAAGGTTCATATGCCACTCAATAAATCAATCAACACAATATTAAAACAATTTATATTCACTAACAAATACGCGCTCATATCTTATTAATACGCTCAAACTCATTCTAGAGTACTATAGACTCTATTTGAGTAATTTCCCACCAGAGCCAAGGTTATCACCAACCTAAGCTCTGATACCACCGTAACAGCCCGCAAATCCGTACCCCTTGAGTTAACACTATTCTACAACAATCAACTCAAGTTGTACAGAAATACGAATCATTTGGGTTAAAGAAGAAGAGGTAGAAGAAGAAAAATAAAAAACAACATCAGAATCTAACCATCGCAGCGGAATAAAATATAATAGATAATAAATACTCTTTACTCAAAACTTAAATATCTCTGTTTATATATTACATCATCAGAGTACATCAATCACAGCTCAACATCAATATCATACAAATGGATACACAACAACTCAACACAGCAGAATATATGTATATAAACAAGTACGGGAGTACGTATCGTCATCTTGCTCGTCTCCTGAGCTCCACAGCATCATATCCTCTATCCTATAATACTCGGTCTGACCCGAGCATTACAGTTAAATAATACCCGAGTCAGTCTGGAATACCAGCGTGAGAAAATCATGCTTAATTGATTATTAATGTTTCAAAAATCCTTTGAAAACAAAAGCATCTCGTAAGACCACGCCATAAATAAACATGCCGGGTTTTTACCTTACGATAGCTAAAACGATTTTTACAGAAATCCTCTGATATTATAATAGGGTCTATATACAAATACTTATAAAATAGCCGAAATTGTTACATTCATTAAATTCCAGCTACTAGCCACAGAGTGGGTAATACAAATAAAACTCGTACAAGGCTCGTAGGGAGAATGGATTTCCAACTAATGACTAGGCACTGGGATACCACCTGTCACAGTACGAGGCCTAGATCACCGTACCGAGGAGTACGCCTGCTCCCCTGCAACACAAGGCCGGGACTACCCCTTACTGGATAATCCCGAGTGAGATCACCCCGCGGTTGGGATCAGCAACCGCACCACTAAGCCGAAATAAAAAGGGACATCTAGACAGGGATGACCTCATCCTGCTTGGGTGCTACCCACCTAGCCTTGCTGCATAACCCCTGATTTTCAGTCATTCCCATTTGAGGAGGCTTGAGGCTAAGCGTTACCTTTTTAGAACATATCCCTTAGAATGCCCATCGTCCACCTGATGATGTTTCGCAAGCATTCATCCATACAAGTCCGTCCCGGGTTCGAACGGAACCGAAGGCACTATTCCTACTACATCCATTTTGGAAATATCCTTAGGATTAGTAGCGACTAGCCCTTGCACTTCACTGCTCCATCTTCGAATCCAAACTTGTTTCCCACGAAACGTACAAACCAGATCGAAGTGGTTTTCGAGAAATAAATCTCGATCCCGGTCTCTTCGAAACGATCAATGCATTTGTCCAATATTGATAGTCGATGATTTAACTATCAATTTATATTCACAAACATCCATCAAACAGTAAATAATTTCCCAAGTTATTTATTTATCTCAAAAATATCTTCACAAGATATATTTTCACTTTTCAAATTCCTTCGAAAACAGTTTTCAAAACTATCTGCCTTTCTCAGAATAAATTCCAAGTATTTCTATTTCCACTGGAATCACCAAGCACAAAACTAGATTTAATAAATTAATTTAAAACACTTATTTTAAAAATATACTTTAAAACATTCAAGTTAAAATTACTTTAATAATTTGTTAAAAATACATACCATATGAATATTTGAAAATAAGGTTACTTAATAAAATATAAAACTAGATTTCTACTTTTAAAACAAAATACTAAGTTACTTCTTAATAATTACTGCTAGAATAGATAAAAGAAAATACTTACTTTAGACTTTAAATATTAGAAATAATAAATTTTACAAAACTTGCTTTCTTTAAAAACAACTTTAAAACATTTAATTTATATTTACAAATTTACTTTTAAAAACATGTACTTGGCCATCCAGAGAAAATTCCAATTTCAATCAATTAAATCAACTTTCCCCAAATTGATTTCCAATTTATTTATTTGAAATGAGTTTCTTTAATTTCTCAATTCGTTTCAAAATTAATTAGTTATGGACTTATTATTAATGTTATTATTTTCCATTTGATTTTAAACCTTTTAACTGAAATATACAGATTTCAGGCTTTTCCAATTTCTTCTTTATCCCTTTCGAAGTTTTTAAATCTTAATAAATGTTTTGTTCTATTAAATAATATCACTGAAGTTTTCAAACTTCATTAACTCTCTGTTTATTCAAAAATTCCTTTCCATATACAAAATTTTATTAATTAGCATTTTGAAACCACTAATATTCTTATCCAATTCACTTTAATTTATATACATTCTTTATAATTATTTCTTAAGAGTTCACTTCTTTCATTTCCTTTCAAAGTCCACTTCTATACATTTAGATAAAACAGAGTACCGAAATATTCAAGGAGACTACAACATTCTATATTCTAATATAATTCATCACAGAATATCAATTAATCACAGCTGTGGGTGTTTAATAATTTAAATAAATGTTGAGGGATCAAGTTGGATCCCTCCAACCTGTTTTCCCTGCATCCACAGACGTTAGCACAATATAATACACCAACTCCAAAATATACCATACTATAGTACATCAACCAATTTAATCATTCAAACAATTATTTAGATTTAATCATTTAAATTTAAATTTAAACTAAGTGAGATTAACTCACCTTTGACTTAAATTTGCAGTCTATTTCCATTCACTTTCATTCCAGCTTGTTTCTCGATTTTTTTACACCTTGTATAAACATTTATAATTTTTATTAATATTCGAATCAATTAAACAATTAAATTTTCATCTACTGACTTAATTTACTAAGAATTTGGGTTTTAAGCTAATAATTTATTTTAAACAAATTTTCCTTTTTAAATAAAATATATTTTTAGCAACTAAAATAATTAAATAAGTTTTATTAAATAAATCTACCTCCATAATATATTTTATTTTTAAAATTAAACAAGTAGATCAAAATGTGTATAAGTTTATTAATTTATTTTATTTTATTTTAAAACTCATGTATACTTATAAAAATAATCTATATAGATTTTAAAATCTAATTTTATATAAGTTTCCAATCATTTCAAAATTCCTATTTCTTTTCCTTCTTCTTTCCAAATTCATACCTATCTAATTAAGCAACTGTTTTAAATCAAATTTGCCTAAATAATAATAATATTATTTCTTTATGATGAATTTGACTAATCCAAATTGTTTAACCAAAATTAATAAGGAAAAAAAAAAACCTCACTGTCTACAGAGATCCTAGATCTATTCGAGAAAATCACAGCTACTCGAGCACATCAGTACAACATCCGCCATACAAACTGTCAGTGCCACAAACAACTCTCCACTCTTCCACCATAACCATTCATAACCACGTACCTTCATACCACAACTAACAGTGCTGCCGCCACCATATAACTTATCCACCTCTGTCAACATCCATACTTCAGCACAACAAATTCCCACTGCCTCATCATCTCCGACAAAACCCAAACTGCTGCAACCAAAATCGCCGTGACAACTTCACCTCAACCTCATCTGCCTCCACCAGTCACGATTCCTACCCACAACCCCCAAGTTTCATCACGAAATCGCCTTCACCTAAAAATCAAACCACTTCCACAATCTCCTCGCCAAGATATCACCGCAACCCCAAATCACCCAATCGCTTACAAACAATCGCGCTTCAAACCCCAACAAACCAAACTTCATCAGCCACCTTCCCTAGAATAATTTCGAATTATTAAAATTCGTTTTCAAGTCAAATGAAAATTTTACATTTGTCTGATTTTTTTTTAAGAAATGAGGCGAATATGTTTTTTTATAGAGAAGCTTTTCAATGGGGACTAGATGAACGAAATTTGATTTTCGAACGAGAAGACTTCGATTTCGAAATTAAGTGAGGAGGAACGAACAAGCATGATTTATGAGAAGGCTCGGCCATGGTTTTTTTTTTCTTTCTTTTTATTCTGAGACTTCGCCTACTTCAATCTAGTTTCGGCCATTTTATTATCTTGTTTTTGTTTTTGATTTGCTCGAATCCCTGAATCAAAAGAGAGGAGATGAATTTTAAAGGAACAGGCACGTACGGGGTAAGCTAGAGAAGGGTAGGTCTGCTTGTTATCATTGTTAGGGTGGCTGATAGATTTGAAATTTATATTTTTATATTCAAAATATCCCGTGGTTCAAATTTTAACCCCTAACCCCAATTTAAATGCAACGACCAGCGTTCATAGCGTTATATTTTCAAAACTGAACCAAAACATCTTTAAATTCGAATTTAAAAGTGCTATCACCGTCCATATTATCAAAGTAAAATTTCCAAATCTTCAAACTATTTTTAACCGACTTAAACTCCAGATTCAATAATTTACCCACTTTTGATAATTAAATTCAATATTTAATTATCCAATAAATATTGATTTTTGAAATTAAAGTTAAAAATTAACCTCTGAATATTAATTTCAAATATACAAAAATTTCGGGTCGTCACAGAATTATAGACGAAATTACCTTAAGGAATGGGTATAAAACTAGAATATACTTATTCGAATAAAATTTCAAATATGCGCTCACTCTGACTAAACTCATTCTAGTCCATACTAACCCTATCTCTTATGAGTTGACCCCATCAAGGCTTAGGCATTCGCTCAACCATAAGCATTAATACCAAATGTGACAACCACCTCCCCGACCCTTAGAAATCGACATTAATACATCCTTGGTACTCATTTCCCACAGATCCAAGTGCCGAGGAGGCAGATTATCAGGGGGTGAAAGAAAATAAAGGTATAAGACAAACAAAATAGAATATCATATCGTATTCAACATTTAGTTATACATATGAGTGATACATGCAATTACTCCTAAATTGCTCCATCAGAGTCTAGTAAGTACTAATCCAGTTAGGATAGTTATAACTACCTATCCTCACAAGTGCTATTAGATACATCACACAATATAGCTGAATTAATAGACAACTTTATACAGAGGACCCAAAATGCTCCGTGCTCCTTTCAAAATGCTCCAAGCTACCAAACTACTTGGCTGCCCAAAAAATATGGCACCCTAAGTTTAAGGGAAAAGAAAAATAAACTCTAGGTCAGTAAGACCGGTGTGAGAAACTCAAAATACAGATATTTGAAAAAAAGGTATCTCATAAGACCACGCTACACATAAATATGTAACGGGTTTTAACCTTATGATAACCAAAACCTTTACAACGCAAAAATAGTGATATTATTTTTAATGACATTCTTTTGAAAACATCTTTCAAGTAAACTTATATAATCTTAGCCGAAATTGTTACATTGATTAAATTCCAACATAATAGGTCCTACAATCAAGTTCAAAGGCACTTATTGGAGAATGGATTTCCATACAATGGAAGGTAAGGAACTACCTTTTATACAGTACATCTTTAAAGGGATGTACCGAGGATTAACACCTCTAAACCTCTACAATTGGCAAGATTGGCCTACCTATAGACTTATCTAATGGCAGATAGAACTGAATATGACATCACCCTGGTCATAACCGACCTATCCGAGATCCTATAGCTTACACAACATACTTGACATACAGAGAGTAATCTACAAAGGTGACGACCATACCCTAATGGTTGCGAACCACGTAACCTTACTTCATGCCATGTTTAAGTCATTTCTGGGTGACGAGGACCGAGGCAATGATTACCTTTCTCATAGTACATTCCACTTTGAATGCCACATAGCCAATTCCATCATACACCATTGATTTCCACAAATGTACAATCTTTGAGCTCATACGTCTCAGATAAGGGTGTTAAGTATAGGAGAGTTACCTCCTACACCACCAAATAGATATATGTTTGTAAAAATCAATATACGTGTATGTTAAAAATGCAATGTCTGACATTCGTCCTTATAGTTTGTTCATAAATACGATAAACCGAAAGAACTCTTCTAATACATCCTATCAGGAATCACCTCTAGGATTAGTAGCGAGTAGCCCTTGCATCGAAGATCAAATAAAGATACTATAAAACACTTTAAAAATAAAGGGTATCTTGTAAGACCACCCCGCACATAAGCACAGACGATTTTTTACCTTACAATAACTAAAACACATTATATAGAAAAATCCAGTGATATTACAATAGTGTTTAGGGTTTTCAAGTAAATATATAAATAGCCGAAATTGTTACATTAATTAAATTCCAACATAATAGGTATACAACTAAAGCCGAAGGCACTTATTAGAAATTGGGTTTCATACATGGAAAGGTAAGAAACTACCTTTCGAAGAGTGCACCTCCAGATAAAATGCACTCGGGGTCTGACAAGAACATCTTGTACCCTTGCCACATAGAACCAACCTACCACTTGACTATTAGTACCGAATTTATCACCAGCACGGTTGTAATCAGCAACTGTACAGGTGTGTACCAAAATGAGACAAATATTAAGTCTAGATCTGGTGATGATGTACCCTAATGGGAGCAACCCACATAGCCCTGCCGCATATCCTGTTTTTTCCATTCCAGGTTGGTGAGGCCCGAGGTTACGTCATTACCTTTGAAAAGCACTACACACTTGGAATACTGACATTGCCTTCCAAGTGATGACACACTACCAGCGTTCATCAATACAAGTCATTCAGGTGATGAACAAACTGAAGGCACTATCTTCACTATACCCATTTTGAAATCACCCTCAGGATTAGTAGCAAATTTCCCTTGCACTTCATAGTCTTCATCTTGGGTCATGACTTCAAACCTTCCAATCGCATGCTTATGTTGGCTCAAAGTGGTTTCCAAAATTAGCTCCCTTGTATTCATCATGTTACCAAAATGCGGTATTTGTGATAAGTACAAGTCAACTTATTTTCAATAAAACATGTCAACGTTTTATTCTAACTACTTTAATTTGTTGGCTACATAATGGTATGGACAAGAGATCCTTAGTTTAAAGCAATCCACTTAAAAAGGAACATTGAGAATAAATAACTAATGCGGTAAAATAACCTTTTAAAATAAATCTCCAGTAAATAATAATTAAAGCTTAATTAAACCTTAATTAACAATAATTAAATCATAATTAAGCCTTAATTAATTTAAAATAAATTAAACCTTACTTAAATAACCTTTGTTTATAATTAACCACTAATTAAATAATAATTAATTAAATATTTAACCTTTAAATAAATAATAATAAATAAATAAAATAACATAAAATTAATAATTAAAATAATTAAACTTGATTAATTTAAAATTGATTACCTTTTAAACTTAATTAACTTCTTAATTAATAAACAATTAACTTACTTAATTAGTACTAATTAATGCTAATTACTTTACCTTAATTACAAATTAATTAATAATTAATTAATTATTAATTAATTAATTATCGAAAAAATACTTAATTAAGTTATAAGTTGTCGAAATTTAGTTTGTAAAAGATTTTTCAAAACACTTTAAATGAAAATTACAAATTTTGAAAATTTGAATTCCGAACTACATACATAGCGATTATCGCTATGGATACAATAATTTAGAATTCCTTTTCTAAGTTATCATCCAAAACTTTGGCTATCCATTCTTGTTTACTTAAACACATAAAGGAATATTTAAAAAAAAACACTTTAGAAAAGTTGGGTAACAAATTAAAGAAACAACCCATCTTTAAGGAACCGAAACAAGTAAACGATTTTGTTTTCAATCGGATCTCTGGTCCATTTCAACATCCAAAGAACCAACTTCCATATCCATTTCAATCATAATCCATACACATAGAATACTAAACCAATACCTTACCAAAACACTTTAAATATCATCTATTTACAACCAACCATAACACTGACTTACCAATTTTAAACCATTCGCTAAACCGCATGTTAGCACACATAAACACATCCAATTCATTCCAAAATCCAACACTACATTATATATGTTATACATAACCAAATCAAACCAACATAAGCACATAATTTAATTCTTCCCAAAAATTAGAATTTACCCACCGAAAACTCGATGAACTAAATTATTTGTTCTTATGAACTCGAGTACGACCTAGTCCTTTGTACTTTCTTAGCAAAATGAAGCCTTCACATGCTTTTAACCTTCAAGAGGGTTTGGCCTTGATAAAGTAGGGTTCGGCCTTGGAAGGTTTTGGAGGAGGACTGGTTGAATTTTAAGAAAGAAGCGAAGAGGTTGATTTTGTGGAGTTTAAACAAAGCTTTGAAGTGAATTTAAAGTGAAAATCTTTTTTTTTTCTATTTCTCTTTAGGAAGCCATGAAAAAGATTTTAAAAGCTTCAGGAGATAGGCAATGGAAGAGAGAAAATAAGGAAATGAAAGAGAAATTGGAAAAAAGTGGTTTTATAATATGTTAACAAGTGAAATTACCAAAATTCCCTTTGTACTATACTCTCTCTCTTCATTTTCCACCTCAACCCCTCCCTTTTCCATCAAAAATCCACCCCCTCCCTATCCACTAAGCTATCTTGTCAAAGGAAACATGCTATGACACCATTTGTACTAATTTTTTTACAAAATAAAATCTTATCATATATATATATATATATATATATATGTTAAAGCAAAACCTTAGTCAAAGCGGTCAAGCTGAAGCCTTTTATCGAGTTTCCGTACTGCCCCCAACTCAACTTAAAAAAATTCCACCGAGGCATTTCAGTATTTTCCCCCACCCGCTCCCACATTGCCTAACAGTCCTCCACTTTCCTCTTTCCTCTTCGTTCTCCACTTTTCTTCAACTCCACTTTCCCCTCATCCATAAAAAATGGCAACTTCCTTCTTTCCCTTTCCTCATCGGCAACCGCATCCTCACCTTAATTTACTTCCTTCCTCCCCTTCTACCGTCTGTCGCGAGATCAGATATCGCCTCGCTTTATGCCGGCCATCACCATCCTCCTTCACCGCAATGTCCAATTTTCACCCAACACCACATCCGCCTCTCCCCGCAAAAATGGCAAGTCCCCTCATTCAATTTTCTAACCGCCACCCCTACACTGTCCTTGCTTCGCTTCCACTTCTCATTCTCCTCCACTGTCTGCCGCTACAGCACATGCCGCCACCGCCACGGTCTTCCTTTACCTCAACTACCCCTTCCCCCCTCTGTCGTACGACAACACCAACTCCGTGCCGACCGATTGTTCAAGCTTCCACCGTCCACCTTCTTCATTACCCTAGGTACGATCTCAGTCTGCTTTCCTCTCTTTTTTGTTTTGATTTAATCTCATTTTACTCCCTTGCCTACTTGCTCCCCTGCCCTAATTGCTCTTCCCTTCGCCTCCAATTCCATTTCCCCTTTCTTTCCTTTGTCCTCCACCCCCCGACTTCACGTCTTTCGCCTAACTTACTGCTGTGTCAAATTTATGTTTATTCAACGACATTTTCGTTTATGTTTATATTCAGGTTGCTATTACTGCAGTTTTCACTCTATTTTCTTGGATCATAAATATAATTTATCCGACAAGCCATTGATTCAGTGACATCTAATTTATGACAGAATGATGAGAAAGCCTTATTGTAGCAGGCTCTTACAATGTCTATGAATGATGGTAAGCCTACTGCTGATGCTAGCATGTCAAATGCCACTACAAAAGATAAAGATCTGGCTTTCGGTATGTTCTGCTCCATGTTCCCCATGAACACTTTACATAGTTATTTATCCAATATAGATATATTATTTTATTGTTGTTTGATGTTCGTACATCATTCTTTTCGAAACTATTAAGTACATTTTATCTTATCTTTGTGCAAGTCATTCGTTGGAAAACTCGATGTGAATGGATTTGAATGGCTTCAAGAAAAGTACGAAAATGAGAAGATCAGTATCAGACGTGCAGTTGGAGGTGGTGGTGATCGTCGTACCCAGCAATCGCTTCGGTTAAAAAAAATAGTATGCTCCTTTATACTGCTTAATTAGGTATTATTCTATGTTATTAAAGTAGAACTGCAACTGAAGTACAAACCGATTTAATGTTAATATTTTCTATGCTACCGTATTGAAATGATAAAATTGCTAATGTTAGTTAATGAACAGAGTAACCTCGGATAGCGAGTTCTTTCTCTTCATATACCACAGGAAACTTTCTTGTATCGTTGATATAATCATTTTTCTGTTATATCTCATATTTTTACATGTTATAATAGAGTATACGCACAATACTTTAACTGGACCTTGGCTGTGTTTATGAGTATTGGAGTTATTGATCAGCAGTCATGTCAAATCATCTGCTTTATGCATGTATAATTACTCAATGGACAGTTGTACTCTCTACCTATATGCAGTGTGATATGCATATATCACAGATCGCAGCAGGTGCATTTATTTTTCTAATGATTCAACGTTCAAATATGTGCCACCAGTCCTTCATAAGTTCCGTCCAGTTGGACAAAGAACAACAACATGTGTCATTGATGTTGAATATGCGATTATATGATTTTTGTTTGATGATAATAAACATATATATATATATATATTCGTGTAAATGTATTTGGTAATGTACTATTTCATTTTTCATAGATTAAATAAATATTTGCTGAATAAAATAAATAATACAGAATTTGAATTCAAACAGAAATTTTATTCAAACAAATATTTATTACAAATTTGAATAGTACAAATTCAAGCTCTCACTATACAACTTTGATTACAATATTCAATTACATCACAATCTCACTTTTACATCTGACCTCACTACATAATCACTCATTCACTCAACTGGAATTTTATCTTTAACTTTATTCCAATGTGGATCCGGCATCTGAGAAATCTGCAAAAATAATTTTTGACACAGTAAAATTGAAAAGGAAATATTTTGTTGCAGTACAAAATAAAAAGTGAATTTTAAAAATAATATTTGCCTCAGTTATTTGGGTTATTTGTCATCATTTAATTTCGAATCCATCATACACGAACAACTTGTGACATACACAGTGTATCACTGTATATGCCACAAGACCGTTCACACCGATATACACTTGATAATGTTACAGGGACAGGTGAGCACAAGGTCAAACCCAAAATAAAAAGACGGGTTCAACTAAGGTGCAATATAAATAAAATCTCGACACGAGCACAAGGTCAAACCCGAGCGTTTAAGCTGGATTCAACTCAATGTACAAATCGTAATACAACAGTGCCAACAGATCAGAGACCACAACTGATCGCATTCAAGTCATAGAAACAAATAACAATAAAGCTAGCTCAAAGAATAATATGTGCACGAGCTAGGTCAGAGAGTAGTTCAAGTGCATGAACACAGTGAAATGCACAAAGGCATAGCAACTACACCAAACCAAGACCACATACAAGTAACATGCACTTCAATGATCAGTTCAGGTCAGACCAACAAGAATATGAATGCAAACAATACACGGCAGTGAAGCATGTACATGTGTAAACAACAACTTCAAACTGCTCATGTACACAAGTGATGAAAATTCTTATAAATACAAGTAAACACAACTGGACAGTACAAGGTTAAGACAAAGCAATGCTAACACAAAGTAGAGCAACATCACAAGAAGGTATCATGAATATACACAATGCAGACCAAAGAGCAAAAGTAATCTGGATCAAATGCCATCAGGTCAGAGACAATACAACAAGCTACAAGGATCAATTAATTGGATGAACAAGACTCAAACAATCAATACGCTGCAAGTGCAACATGTAAGGGATGCATAAATGACTACCAGAGCACAAATTCAGACTCGATGGAACCAGACTCAAATGTATAGGTAAATGAAGATGCAGTGAAGCAAAAATATGGCAGAACTTAGTATTCACTCGAGGCAACTAGCAACTACATGCAGCAAGTTCATATAACAAAAGTGCACAAGGGCAGTGTAATGATGACTGGAAACTCAAGAATCAATACAACATGAACCATACCGAACCAAGATTTCAGCAACAACAACATGAAGGAAACAAACTACAAGACATCAACAAGTATGACAGTAACATATGATCAGCGGGATGCATGCAAGTACATAGTGGAAAATGATGCAATTCAACAACTACTCAAGTGCTCGACAAATGTGTATTGAGGGATATTTCAAATGGAGTTACAAACATCAGCATATACAAGTTGCAATATGCATCAACCATCAGCTCATATATATATAGAACAAATATTCAAACTTCCTCAAGTTGTCAAGAGGCTACTACACAACACAGCAACAACCAAGAGTGATATTACAGTGAAGAATCAAAGTCAAAGCCGACTAGAAATTCAATGCTACAAGCCCAAGTACACAACCAAGTAAATAAACACAGCAGTATGTTGAAGCAACTCGAAGTACAAGCTAATGCAGACTAAAAGAGAATGAATATATAGTGAACTAAGCCAATGATCAAACCAGCAATGTCATAGAACAGATGGTATAGTTCGAACGTGATCACCAGTTTTTAAGAAATCAAAAATGGTCGAAGACGTGGATTTGCATATACAAAATCTGGCTGGAATCTTTAGTTTAATAAGATAGTCAATGCCGAAGTCAAAACGAAATCAGAGAGTAAAGTCAAAGAATCAGAGAATTCAAAGTCGTGGTAAAGACGAAATCACGAGTTCGAAATCAATATCAAATTTTGACCAAGTCAGAAATCAACGCAGGAACAAATTGAAAAAGTCAAAAATAAAATCCAAATAAAATAGGAAAGAAGCTGCCGTAACGATCAAGGAACGATCGAACGGTTTCAAGCTAAAACCGTGATAGTAAAGTAAGGGAAAGATTATAATTTAACAAGTCAGTGAAATCTAAATCGTTCAAGCATTACCAAGCGGCAGACGAATGTTTTGACGAATTCAAATAAGAAATATATGACGTAAATTTAAGATTTCGATTCCTATAAATTGCAATTGACATCATTGGCAATTGATATCGAGTTCAAGCATTAAAACCCCAAAAATCATCATCGGCAGATTACAGGAGTTCAATCAAGCATAATAGAATAGCCTAAGCGAAAAAAACATATCGGAATTATCGAATCAAACTCAATCATCGAAACGACCAAGAGCGAACAAACAAGAACAAATCACACGCAAATAACCACTGTATCGAGAACAACAAAAAGGCGCAGCTTCAAAATCCCTAATTTTGGAACGGAGAATCGAGCCACCATTTTCACAAAGGAACAAAGCAAAGAGGATCAGGTCAAAGTAAAAAAGGGCCGGCTTTCTTATTTTCTTTTATTATAAAGGCTTTTTATTTTTTAATTAGGGTTGTTTTAATTTTTAAATTGCTTTAATTTTGTATTTCAATTTTAAACCGTTGTAATTTCTAGTCGTGTGACTAGGGACAAGCTACGTGGCATAGTTTGAGAATGCGCAACTCAGTGGCTGAGTTGTGGCAGGGTTTTAAGCGTAGAGTTAGGTTAGTCAGTAGCGGGTGTCACGAGTTTACGTGTGTAAGCGTGTGACTACTTAATTTCTAGTAGAAACCTTGGGCGCAACACGTAGGCTGGGTTTTGCCGAAGCTAGGTAAATTCTGTGTCGTTCTATTTCTGCATTTTATTATTCTGCTATTTATTTCTGTGCTTCTATTATTCTGTGATCTGTGTTGAAATAATTTTATAAGCTTCCGCAATTAATTTTTATAATTAACACCATCACCCTATTCCCCTCCCCCTCTCGGGTGAAATCGATCCTACAAGTGGTATCAGAGCTAGGAATAGAAGTCGGTTTTTTGGTTTTAAAAGTTTAGTTTTTTTCAAAAAACAATTTTTAAAAAGTTGAATTTTTAAAATGGCTTTTAATAATGATTTTGCTGAAGGTCGGTCCATAGTTAGACCATCAAAGTTTAATGGTGAATATGCCTACAGGAAAAATAGAATGAATTTTTTTTGAAAACCATTGACGCTTGGAACATTGTTGAGACAGGTTATAGAACACCAACTATAATTGTAGATAATCAGGAAATACATAAATCGATGGATCAATGGACAGAACTAGAAAATAAATTACAAAATGCTAATGCTAGAGCTATGAATTCTATTATTTGTTCAGTGGATCAATTTGAGTCGTGTCTCACATTGTCTAACTGCGCAGGAAATATGGCACACACTAGAAGTGACTCACGAAGGAACATCTCAAGTCAAAGAATCTCACCTTGCCATGTTAAGCAGCGAATATGAGAATTTCACAATGGCAAAAGAAGAAAATGTCAAAGAGATGCATGGACAACTTTCCGATATCGTATACAAATCAAAGGCTCTTGGAAAATCATATACAGAGTTGGAGATAGTCCGAAAAATCCTTAGAGTCCTTCCACGAAGTTTTGAAGACAAAGTGACTGCCATTCAAGAATCAAAAGATTTGAAACAAATGAAAGTCGAAGAACTCATCGGAAATCTCACTGCTTATGAGCTAGAAATGAAATTCAAGGAAGAACGTGAAGGAGGTGATACTCGAAAGAAATCAATAGCTCTTAAAGGAACAACAGAAAGTGATAGTGATGATAATGATGACGGAGCAGCAAAATTGGAGCTGATAATAAAGAAAGTCAAAAGGTGGAATTACAAATACAGAAATCCAGCTCTAAATCGAAGATTGAAAAGCAGAATAAATAAAATATTAGACAATCCAGAAGAACCACAGATCATCTGTCATAAGTGCAACCAACCCGGACATATCAAGCCCAACTGTCCTCAAAATCGATGCGACTTTGAAAAGAAATCAAAAAGGAAAAGTTTTGCAGCCACGTGAAATACAAGTGATGAAGATAATCAAAGTGCTAACAGTGAGAATGAAAAAGCAGACATGTGTCTTCATGGTGAAATAACCGACAGTGATGATGACGAGCCAAGTGAGGTATCAAAACTTTCTCATTCAGAATTACTTATATATTTCCACGAAGTGAATGGCTGTTTTGAACGACTTAGGGAGAAGTATGCCAAACTTGAATCACAAAAAGATACTTTGATAGATTTAAATAACAACTTGACCAATTAGTTGAGACCCACTAAAGTAGGATCCCTAAGTGTGACAAGTGTCCAACATCCGAAGAAGAAATTGAAAAATCAGAAATTAATATAAAATCACTTGAGAATGAAATTCTGATTTTGAAAGAGAATGAAAATACTAGAAGAGAGAATTCTATTAAAAAGTGCACACAATTGTTAAACGAAAATGAATCTCTCAAAACACAAGTCCAACAACTGTCAACAACTTTAGATAAATTTTCGAAAAGTGAAAAATTGTTGAATATGCTATTAGAGAAGCAAACTGTTAATACTGCTAGACAAGGACTTGGATATACTCAATCTGAAAATGTTGAAAGCGATATTAATCAAGAAAATTCCATATGCACAATTTGTAGAAAATATGACACAATCACAATAATTGTTGCTATAGACCCAAACATGTGAAAACTATACCAATTTGGGTTCCAAAAGGCACAAATATAAAATCTCTCAAAGTTAAACAAATTTGGGTGCCAAAGGGAACAATTATAAATAGTTTTGGGTCTCCACAAAATTATTTTTCTAAATATTCTGCCACTAACAACCATGGACCTATAAAAACAAATAGGTCACATAAATCTTTTCCCGTGTAGGTGCGGTGGAAGGCTAAGGAACAACAATAGGGCTACTTGGATTCTGGCTGTTCCGAGAGCACACCGAGTGACAAAGCAAAGTTCCTTAGCCTAGTATAAAGGTGACAGAATCACATTGGACAACAACGAAAAATATTGTAAAGGTAAAACAGGTAATGGTATATCTGTTTGAACGACATATTAAATGTGATATTCTGCACAGTATTCTAAGTAAAATCAGCCAATATTGAGATGATGAAAAGATGATGATTTTGATTCTGACTTGTTTAAAATTGTTGGCCAATTATATTCTTATGCCAAAAGCACTATAAAAATCTCTATAGCATTTGAATTACTTCATATATATTAGTTTGGATTAATAATAGTGTTTTATTGTTGGATGTTGATACATTTGGCTATAATATGGCTAACTCTATATTCACGGTTTTTGATTATTTACACGGCTTCATTTCAAATTCAAGAGAATGTCATTTGAAAAGCTGTTAAAATTGATTTTGAGATATTTTGTTGCATACTTCATGGTCTGGTCTATCAAATTCAATTAATGATAATTTTGAGTGAAAGAGAATTTCAGATGCAGATTGCACTCGTAATCTAGTTGATAGAAAAACTACTAGTTGAACGTGATTTTTGTTGAGACATTTAGTAACTGCATCGTTTTTTTTAAGAAAAAATCTACATATTTTTCATTTCAAATAATTTTCAAATAGCAGAATTTTTTCTCATAGAACCCCCTCAAGAAAATCATTTTTAGATTAGTCATTTTGTAAAATTGATTTCATAATTATTTTTGAATTTGATTTTAAATGACAATTTTGACTAGTCAAACTCCCTAATAATTATGAAAAGATAAATAGTGATTGAAAAAGTGATGAGTGTTTTTATTTATCATACATTACTCAAGATAGTATATTTAGAAAAATTTCTTTAGAGATTCAAACAAAAGTTATAAAACTTTTTGTTGGGTAAAGATTCCATGACCATTTCTATGTCTATCATATTTCTATCGACCACCACTCATCAAAAATTCAATATAGTTTGTCGATATGTGGTACTTTAAACAGGAATCATTCGTTTTTCATTTTATATAAAAAAAAAATCCAAAGTATCCACTCTCATTTAATATTCCTCACGGTTATGCATGGGTGAATTACTTGGAATTTGTTATGTGCTTCCATGCTTATTTAAAAGTCCTCACGGTTATGCATGTATGGAACGCATATCAAAATTGATTTATTAAATAAACAAGTTGATTCTAATTCCATTTAAAAGTCCTCACGGTTATGCGTGATTAGAAGATACGTGAATTCATTTTTAAAATTAAATTGGAATACTACTAATCTCATTTAAAAGTCCTAACGGTTATGCATGATTAGTGGATATTCAAATTCCTGATATAAATGTACCACAAACAAATACAACTGTATGGTTTTATATGATGACATCATTTCCATTATTTCTAAAAGTGGAATATGCGCCTAACAAGGGTAGTTATGATTTTTGTTTGATTTTTTTATTAAAATTTAATATTTATATTTAATTGAGTTTTAATATTGGATTAATATCGATTACTTTATCTCTATTTTCTATAACACTATCATTCTTTTGCTGATAACAAAAGAGGGAGAGAAAAGTTAAGATTTTTTCAAATAAAATCAAGTAAAGGTCAAATATTTTCCATTTGCATCTAGGCTCATTTGCATATTTTTATTTCTATGCATATATGTAGGGGGGCGTTGTGTAGAGAGGAAGCATTTAAATAGGGGGAGCAATTAGAGTGTATCTATGATCAAATACAAAATCTTAAATATATGTTTGTTATCATCAAAAGGGGGAGATTGTTGAATATGCGATTATATGATTTTTGTTTGATGATAATAAATATATATATACATATTCGTGTAAATGTATTTGGTAATGTACTATTTCATTTTTCATAGATTAAATAAATATTTGCTGAATAAAAATAAATAATACAGAATTTGAATTCAAACAGAAATTTTATTCAAACAAATATTTATTTCAATTTTGAATAGTACAAATTCAAGCTCTCACCATACAACTTTGATAACAATATTCAATTACATCACATTCTCACTTTTACATCTGACCTCACTACATAATCACTCATTCACTCAACTAGTATTTTATCTTCAACTTTATTCCAATGTGGATCCGATATTTGGGATATCTGCAAAAATAATTTTTGACACAGTAAAATTGAAAAGGAAATATTTTGTTGCAGTACAAAATAAAAAGTGAATTTTGAAAATAATATTTGCCTCAGTTATTTGGGTTATTCGTCATCATTTAATTTTGAATCCATCATACACGAACAACTTGTGACATACACAGTGTATCACTGTAAATGCCACAAGACCGTGCACACCGATATACACTTGATAATGTTACAGGGACAGGTAAGCACAAGGTCGAACCCAAAATAAAAAGACGGGTTCAACTCAGGTGCAATATAAATAAAATATCGACACGAGCACAAGGTCAAACCCGAGTGTTTAAGCTGGATTCAACTCAATGTACAAATCATAATACAACAGTGCCAACAGATCATAGACCACCACTGATCGCATTCAAGTCATATAACCAAATAACAATAAAGCCAACTCAAAGAATCATATGTGCACGAGCTAGGCCAGAGAGTAGTTCAAGTGCATGAACACAGTGAAATGCACAAAGGCATAGCAATGCACCAAACCAAGACCACATACAAGTAACATGCACTTCAATGATCAGTTCAGGTCAGACCAACAAGAATATGAATGCAAACAATACACGGCAGTGAAGCATGTACATGTGTAAACAGCAACTTCAAATTGCTCATGTACACAAGTGATGAAAATTCTTATAAATACAAGTAAACACAACTGGACAGTACAAGGTTAAGACAAAGTAGAGCAACATCACAAGAAGGTATCGTGAATATACCCAATGCAGACCAAAGAGAAAAAGTAATCTAGATCAAATGCCATCAGGTCAGAGACAATACAACAAGCTACAAGGATCAATGATTTGGATGAACAAGACTCAAACAATCAATACACAGCAAGTGCAACAGGTAAGGGATGCATAAATAACTACCAGAGCACAAATTCAGACTCGATGGAACCAGACTCAAATGTACAAGTAAATAAAGATGCAGTGAAGAAAAAATACGGGAGAACTTAGTATTCACTCGAGGCAACTAGCAACTACATGCAGCAAGTTCATATAACAAAAGTGCATAAGGGCAGTGTAATGATGACTGGAAACTCAGAAATCAATACAACATGAACCAGACCAAACCAAGATTTCAGCAACAACAACATAAAGGAAACAAACAACAAAGACATCAACATGTATGACAGTAGCATATGATCAGTGGGATGCATGCAAGTACACAGTGGAAAATGATGCAATTCAACAACTACTCAAGTGCTCGACAAATGTGTATTGAGGGATATTACAAATGGAATTACAAACATCAGCATATACAAGTTGCAATATGCATCAACCATCAGCTCATATATATATACAACAAACATGCAAACTGCCTCAAGTTGTCAAGAGACCACCACACAACACAACAGCAACCACGAGTGATATTACAGTGAAGAATCAAAGTCAAAACCGACCAGAAATTTAATGCTACAAGCCCAAGTACACAATCAAGTAAATAAACACAGCAGTATGTTGTAGCAACTCGAAGTATAAGCTAATGCAGACTAAAAGAGAATGAATATGCAGTGAACTAAGCGAAGGATCAAACTAGCAATGTCATAGAACAGATGGTATAGTTCGAACGTGATCACCAGTTTTTAAGAAATCAAAAATGGTCGAGGACGTGGATTTGCATACACAAAATCTGGCCGGAATCTTCAGTTTAACAAGATAGTTAATGCCGAAGTCAAAATGAAATCAGAGAGTAAAGTCAAAGAATCAGAGAATTCAAAGTCGTGGTAAACACGAAATCACGAGTTCGAAATCAATATCGAATTTTGACCAAGTCAGAAATCAATGCAGGAACAAATTGAAAAAGTCAAAAATAAAATCCAAATAAAATAGGAAAGAAGCTGCCGTAACGATCAAGGAACGATCGAACGGTTTCAAGCTAAAACCGTGACAGTAAAGTAAGGAAAAGATAAGAATTGAACAAGTCAGTGAAATCTAAATCGTTCAAGCATTATCAAGCCGCAGAGCGAATGTTTTGACGAATTCAAATAAGAAATGTACGATATAAATTTAGGAGTTCGACTCCTATAAATTGCAATTGACATCATCGACAATTGATATCGAGTTCAAGCATTAAAACCCCAAAAATCGTCATCGGTAGATTACAGGAGTTCAATCAAGCATAATAGAATAGCCTAAACGAAAAACACATACCGGAATTATCGAATCGAACTCAATCATTGAAGCGGACAAGAGCAAACAAACGAGAACGAATCACACGCAAATAACCACTGTATCGAGAACAACAAAAAGGCGTAGCTTCAAAAGTCCTAATATTGGAACGGAGAATCGAGCCACCATTTTCACAAAGGAACGAAGCAAAGAGGATCGGGTCAAAATAAAAAAAGGCCGGCTTTCTAATTCTCTTTTATTATAAAGGCTTTTTATTTTTAATTAGGGTTGTTTTGATTTTTAAATTGATTTACATTTTTATTTCAATTTTAAACCGCTGTAATTTCTAGTCGTGTGACTAGGGGACAAGCTACGTGGCGTAGTTTGAGAATTCGCAACTCAGTGGCTGAGTTGTGGCAGGGTTTTGAGCGTAGAGTTAGGTTAGTCAGTAGCGGGTGTCGCGAGTTTACGTGTGTAAGCGTGTGACTACTTAATTTCTAGTAGAAACCTTGGGGGCAGCACGTAGGCAGGGTTTTGCCGAAGCTGGGTAAATTCCGTGTTGTTCTATTTCTGCATTTTATTATTCTGCTATTTATTTCTGTGCTGCTATTATTCTGTGATCTGCGTTGAAATAATTTTATAAGCTTCTGCAATTAATTTTTATAATTAACACCATCACCCTATTCACCCCCCTCTAGGGTGAAATTGATCCTACAAGTGGTATCAGAGCTAGGAATAGAAGTCGGTTTTTTTAGTTTTAAAAGTTTGGTTTTTTTCAAAAAACAATTTTTAAAAAGTTGAATTTTTAAAATGGCTTTTAATAATGATTTTGCTGAAGGTCAGTCCATAGTTAGACCACCAAAGTTCAATGGTGAATACGCCTACTGGAAAAATAGAATGAAAATTTTTCTGAAAGCCATTGACGCTTGGAACATTGTTGAGACAGGTTATAGAACACCAACTATAATTGTAGATAATCAGGAAATACATAAACCGATGGATCAATGGACAGAACTAGAAAATAAATTACAAAATGCTAATTCTAGAGCTATGAATTCTATTATCTGTTCATTGGATCAATTTGAATTTAATCGTGTCTCACATTGTCTAACTGCGTAGGAAATATGGCACACACTAGAAGTGACTCGCGAAGGAACATCTCAAGTCAAAGAATCTCACCTTGCCATGCTAAGCAGCGAATACAAGAATATCACAATGGCAAAAGAAGAAAACGTCAAAGAGATGCATGGACGACTTTCCAATATCGTATATAAATCAAAAGCTCTTGGAAAATCATTTGGAGATAGTCTGAAAAATCCTCAGAGTCCTTCCACGAAGTTTTGAAGCCAAAGTGACTGCCATTCAAGAATTAAAAGATTTGAAACAAATGAAAGTCGAAGAATTCATCGGAAATCTCACCGCTTATGAGCTAGAAATGAAATTCAAGGAAGAACGTGAAGGAGGTGATAGTCGAAAGAAATCAATAGCTCTTAAAGGAACAACAGAAAGGATAGTGATGATAATGATGACGGAGCAGCAGAATTGGAGCTGATAATAAAGAAAGTCAAAAGGTGGAATTACAAATACGGAAATCCAGCTCTAAATTGAAGATTGAAAAGTAGAATAAATAAAATATTAGACAATCCAGAAGAACCAAAGATCATCTGTCATAAGTGCAACCAACCCGGACATATCAAGCCCAACTGTCCTCAAAATCGATGCGACTTTGAAAAGAAATCAAAAAGGAGAAGTTTTGCTGCCACGTGGAATACAAGTGATGAAGATAATCAAAGTGCTAATAGTGAGAATGAAAAAGCAGACATGTGACTTCATGGTGAAATAACTGACAGTGATGATGACGAGCCAAGTGAGGTATCATAACTTTCTCATTCAGAATTACTTATATATTTCCATGAAGTGAATGGCTGTTTTGAACGACTTAGGGAGAAGTATGCCAAACTTGAATCACAAAAAGATATTTGATAAATTTAAATAAACAACTTGACCAATTAGTTCAAACCTATCAAAGTAGGATCCCTAAGTGTGACAAGTGTCCAACATTCGAAGAAGAAATTAAAAAATCAGAAATTAATATAAAATCACTTGAAAATGAAATTCTGATTTTGAAAGGGAATGAAAATACTAGAAGAGAGAATTCTATTAAAAAGTGCACACAATTGTTAAATGAAAATGAATCTCTCAAAACACAAGTCCAACAACCGTCAACAATTTTAGATAAATTTTTAAAAAGTAAAAAATCATTGAATATGCTATTAGGGAAGCAAACTGTTAATACCGCTAGACAAGGACTTGGATATAATCAATCTGAAATGTTGAAAGCGATATTAATCAAGAAAATTCTATGTGCACAATTTGTAGAAAATATGGACACAATCACAATAATTGTCGCTATAGACCCAAACATGTGAAAACTATACCAATTTGGGTTCCAAAAGGCACAAATAAAAAATCTCTCAAAGTTAAACAAATTTGGGTGCCAATAGGAACAATTATAAATAGTTTTGGGTCTCCATAAAATTATTTTTGTAAATATTCTGCCACTAACAACCATGGACCTATAAAAACAAATAGGTCACATAAATCGTTTCCCGTGTAGGTGTGGTGGCAGGCTAAGGAACAACAATAGGGCTACTTGGATTCTGGCTGTTCCGAGAGCACACCGAGCGACAAAGCAAAGTTCCTTAGCCTAGTATAAAGGTGGCAGAATCACATTGGGACAACAATGAAAAATATTGTAAAGGTAAAACAGGTAATGGTATATCTGTTTGAACGACATATTAAATGTGATATTCTGCACAGTAATCTAAGTAAAATCAGCCAATATTGAGATGATGAAAAGATGATGATTTTGATTCTAACTTGTTTAAAATTGTTGGCCAATTATATTCTTATGCCAAAAACACTATAAAAATCTCTATAGCATTTGAATTACTTCATATATCTTAGTTTGGATTAATAATAGTGTTTTTTTGTTGGATGTTGATACATTTGGCTATAATATGGCTAACTCTATATTCACGGTTTTTGATTATTTACACGGCTTCATTTCAAATTCAAGAGAATGTTATTTGAAAAGCTGTTAAAATTGATTTTGAGATATTTTGTTGCATACTTCATGGTCTGGTCTATCAAATTCGATTAATGATAATTTTGAGTGAAAGAGAAATTCAGATGCAGATTACACTCGTAATCTAGTTGATAGAAAAATTACTAGTTGAACGTGATTTTTGTTGAGACATTTAGTAACTGCATCGTTTTTTTAAGAAAAAAATCTGCATATTTTTCATTTCAAATAATTTTCAAATAGCAGAAAATTTTCTCATAGAACCCCTTCAAGAAAATCATTTTTAGATTAGTCATTTTGTAAAATTGATTTCATAATTATTTTTGAATTTGATTTTAAATGACAATTTTGACTAGTCAAACTCCCTAATAATTATCGAAAACATAAATAGTGATTGAAAATATGATATCCCGAAAACCGGGCAATATAAATTTAATAATTTGTGTTAAAAATTTAATTGATTAAATAATTTAAGATAATAAAATTTTGAATTGATATAATAATCATCTTATAATAAATATTTAAATTGGTAGATTTTATCTTTTAAAGCTAATAAACCAATTTTTGTTTATAATATATATAATTGTATATATTGTAAATTGATAAACGTTGATTTGGAACTTAGTAAATGAATCAATTTTTAATTTTAATTTATATTTGGTAAATTGGAAATTTGATTTAAATTTAACATTTAACTTTTCAAAACAATTTAATAAATAATTATATGGTTTATATTAAAGGAAAATCTTATTCGTTTAGATTTATATTTTAATTAACTTAAATATGAATTTAAATTAGATTAACATTAAAAGCTTGGTTTTATTTTATTTTTAAATATTGTTTGAATTTATATATAAGAGTTTAAAATACAATTTACATGTGATCTTAATTTATTAAGTAATAGAAGTAATTTATGATCTCTTTTATAAGTCATTTTAAATATTGTTTAATTTGTTATTTTCAGATAATAATGACAATACTTAGTTCTTATGAACATAAATAGATTTTTATAGAAATAAGTTTTGTTATTTTAATTTTAGTAAGAGTTACATATGAATATATAAACTTGATTTTTAAATTAGGTTTTATAATTTAATTTAAATTTGATGTTGTGAAAATTTAAAAGAATAAATGTTTAAAATATTTGAATAAGCTTTTACTTACAAATTTTTTGTTTTGTTTATCTAAAAAAAAAGGGAGAGATTTATATATACATAGGAAATAGTAAAATAAGATTTAAAATCTCTTATAAAATGAGTTAGAGTTTTATAAACAATTTAGAATTAAAATTAAAATAAAAACACTTAAATACATGTGTGAGTCTTTTAACATTTTAAAATGACGTGTTAAAGCCTAAACTAAATAAATGACAAATGTTAAAATTGAAACAAGTGGTCAATTTTTTTTTTTTTTTCTTTTAGAATGAAATCAAATTTTTTCTTATATAAACCTATTACTTCTCACCCTTATTTTTTTTTCTATTCTTCTTCTTCAAAAAAAAAACTTGAGAAGCTTCAGATCTGAAATTTAAAACTCATCTTCCTCAAAAACCAGAAATTTTTGATCAAAAACAAACTTATAAATTTCTCATATCTAAATCAAAACTTGCAAAATCTGTTTTCCCTCAAATTATATATGAAACAATATGATCCTCTAATCCAAAAGCTATCCGAAATTCATTAATCTGCATACATCTGAAAATCAAATTGCAGCATCAAAAACTAGCATGCAAATGAAGATCATTTCTTTTCTATTTTTAAAATCAAACAAAACCTCATTGTTTTCTGCAAACATGCAAATGAATTTGGAAGCATGGATACATCAAGGAGCAGAACGTTCCAACAAGAATAAGATGAAGTTTTAATAGCAATCTGCAGTTTTAAAAAAAAGCAAATTGAAGTTCAAAAGTCATAAGCAAAAATAGGAGAAATCTGAAGCTTCAAATGTAAAACACCATTCAGGTTCCAGCTTTGCTTAAGCATGAGGCTCTGCTCATTAATAATTCAGTGAGTAACATTTTATTTTAAAGTTAATTTAAGTAAATATATTTGTTGATTGTTTTTTTCCTGAGTTAAACATGATTTGTGTGATGATAAATATGATTAAATCTCCTATATATATATATACACACACACACACATATATATATACGGTTGAATGCATGTTTACTATTGCCTGTTCTAGCATTCCAAGCTTAAACACTGATCAAAATCATGATCTTATATTCAAAACCCTGTTATAGCTTAAGATTTAAATATGTATTGTATGTAACATAAGTTAAAGATTTAATTTTTATTAAATATAAAAATAAATGAAACTGTATTGTCACTGGAAAACACTATGTCAACAGAGTAATCTTTTGAAAAATTAAGAATTTAATCATCTAAATTCTTTGATTTAAGATCATCTATAAATTAAATTATCAAAGTCATGAATTTTAAAACTAAAATTAAAATTTTTAGTTTGAATTTGATTGAGAAATTCTGGTTTAACCAGAAATCATAATTTGGGTTGATTCTGTCGATCAAGGAAGATTGGATGGCCAGTTTTCTTCCTGGTGATGGAGTATTGATTGAAGTTTCAGGGGAAAATGATAATTGATGGATTAAATCAGTGAGACGGAGGTGTTTAGGGATTAAAGTATTTAACCCTAGTTTTTGTTCATATGAGAAAATTGATCACCGCGATCAAAATAGGTGATCGAGTTTGCCCTGTTTTAAGTAGATGGTAGATGGGGTATGAAGGAGTTCATGGACGGAGACGTAGATTCGCTGACGATCAGAATGTTGAGATTGAGGCATTTACCTGTTTCGACATTGTTTTCTGTTTTGAGCTTGAAAGCACAATTTCGATTCAGGGGTTCTGCACTTCAATGGATGGTTGGAAATTGGTTGGAAAGTGGTCGGCGACTTGCATATGGGGTCGCGAGGGGTCGGAGCAGGTTGCTCCGGTGGTGCAGGTGCACATGATTTATGGTGTGTATACTGTGTTTGGGGGAAGAAGGCCCTCGAGTGATGTTCGAGTAGGATTGGGTTTTCCTCGAAGCTTGGGAATGATTGACTCGAAGTTGAGTTGTTGTAGGCCTGGGTATTTCGATTTATACAGGTTAGGGGTTAAAACCTGACTGTCTTAGTTTGAGTAATATTCAGATGAAAAGGATACTTGAGTTACTCGAGTATGGTATGAGCTTACTCGGGTTTATTTTAGTATTGTTCGAGTTAGATTATGTTAGAATCGAATAAATTATAGCTCGAGTTAGTTTGTTCATGCTTAGGAAACGTGTTTTGTTTTCAAATTAAATCTGAATTTTAGATGTATAAAGCAAAGATTTAAAGTGAGTTTTAAATCTAACTTTTAATTATGGATTCAAGTTGATTTGAATCTTAAGCTGGAAATGATTAAGTATTTAAATTCAAATTTGTTTTAAAATAAATTTAAAGGGGATTTATTGTTTAAAAATGTTTTAAAAGAAATTTGAATGTAAATTTGAAATTGAAATATAAAGTAATGTTTAAAAAAGTTTAAATTTGATTCAAATCTGAATTTGAATCTTTGGTTTAAAATAAATTTAAGTTTTATAAATCTAAGTGTTTAAAGCAAATGTGAATGATACTGTAAAATTTAAATGTTTTGAATTTAAAAAGAAATTTGTTTTAACTCTTATGAATTTCTTTTATAAGAAAAGTATTATTTATCATATAATGTAGAAGTTTTAAATTGATTTTAAAACTTGTTGAAGTTAAATTATAGTTTAATGATTTGTTATACATTTAATTATTAGGATAATCAAATGAGTAATTTATTTATTTTAATAAATTAATAAAATGGTAATTAAGGGTATAATTTTAAAAAGTTTAAGATTAATAAAATGGTGATTTAAGATTCATAAATTAAATAAGATTAGTTTTTAATTAATGATTAATAATTAATTAATCAAATAATAAAGGATTAATTAAGTTTTAGTTAACACTTAATTAATTAAATAATTAGGTTTAATTAAATGGATTATTAATGGTTAATTAATTAATAATTTATATTGATTAAAATAAGTTAATTATTTTAGAAAATAATTAATGAATTGTTTAATAGTTAATGAAGGTCATTAACTAAGGATTATTTAATAATTAATTAATATGATTAATTTAAATTAATTAATTAGATTAATTAATTTATAGATAACCATTTGTGTAAGATATTAATTATAATTACTTATGGAAGTAATTAAGGAATTAATTACTTATTGTAATTAATTGAGCTTAATTTGATTAGATTAAGTTAATTAATTCAGTTTAATTAATTTAAAATAATCATTTGATGATTTTGGAATATAATTACTTAGTGTAATTAAATGAAGAGAAATTACCTAGGGAAGTAATTTATGGGTAATTAGTATATGTAATTAATTGAAGGAGATTTATTGATAAAAGTAAATAGAGTACAATTACTTTGTGAATTATTCAAGGGATTAATTGAAGATAATTAATTAGGGAATGATTACTTTATTTGGTGAAGTAATTAAGGGTAGTTAAATACTGAATGAAGTTAATCAAGGGTGATTAACAATAATGGTTTAAATGAAGATTAATTACTTAATGTAATTAATTTAGTTAGGAGAATGTAATTAGAGATCATTAATTATTATAATTAATAATGTAATTAAGAATGAGTTATTTAGAAATAATTAATAAATGAGGAATTAATTTATATAATTAATTAAGAAGTAATGTAATTAATTTATAGTTAACTAATTAAGAAAGTAATTAAAGATTAATTACTGCATTTGATTAAGTATGATTTATTTGAGAAATTAATTAGTGGATAAGTATTGGAATCTAATTAAGGTTAATCAATCAGGGATGATTAATTAAAATGAATAATTGATTTATGATTGATTAATTAACTGATAATTAATTAATAGTGATATAAGCAAGTTGATATTAGTGAAGTAATTAATTTAATTCATTTTAAATTAATTTAAAATGATGAAATTAATTTAATTCATTTTAGATTAATTATATTTAGTGTGGTTAATCATTGCTTATATGGATGGATGATATTATTGTCTTGAATGGTTTGACCTCAGATATGAGATAGATAATGTTGAGTGATATAGATGCATTGGTTGCATTGTGATGATGATTTGGATTACCTTTTGATAATGATAATATGGATTATCTGTGTGATGATAATATTGATTATCTATTGTGAATCCATGATTTATCTATCTGTGTGTATAGATAATTGAGTTGTTTTAAACCTTTTAGACAACATGGCCTTAAAAGACACGTTTTGGATTGCGATGAGACCGGGACTGGGTTTCCATATTTGGATATCCGAAAACCACATCGATCCAAATTAACGTTTGGTTGTGAATCTCTTGTGAAGAGTGAAGACTCGAGGTGTAAGGACAATACGTCAGTATAACTCTGAGGGTGATTCCGTGATGAGTTTGACGGAACTAGTTCTTATAGGTTCGAGATGGTGATTTAGATTGCAAGGGTTATCGTCGTTAACTCAGAGGGTGATTCCAAAATGAGTGTAACGAGATAATGCCTTCGGTTTCGTTCGAACCCGGAACGAGCTTGTATGGATTGAATGCTTTCAGAACATCGTCAGGTGGACGATGAGCATTCTAAGAGATGTGTTCTCTAAAGGTAATCGTAGCCTCAAGCCTCATCAACTGGAATGGCTAAAACAGGGGAGGTACAACAAGGCTTCGTGGGTAGCTCCCACTGGAGAGCGAGATTTACCCCTGTCTAGAGGTCCCTTTTTATTTTGGCTGTGTGGGCGGTTGGAACGTACGCCAACTACGGGGTTGTCTTGTTCAGGACTGTCCAGTAAGGGATGGTTCCGGTCTTGTGTTGCAAAGGAGCGAGCGTACTCCTCGGTACGTTGATCTAGGCCACGTACTGTGACGGGCGGTACCCCAATAGCCCAGCCATTGATGGAATCCAAAATCCAATAAGTGCCAACGATTTTGATTGTATTACCCACTTTTGTGGCTAGTAGCTGGAATTTAATAAATGTAACAGTTTCGGCTATTTCTTATTTATTTGAAAACCCTAGACCTATTATAATATCACCGGATTTCCTATCAAATGTTTTGGTTAGCGTAAGGTAAAAACTTTTCCATGTTTATGCGTGGGAAGTCTTACGTGATACCTTTTCTTTTAAAGGGTTTTTCAAAGTTAAACGACTTTAACCTGTTACTCACACCAGACCCATGTCTGACCCGGAGTTTATCTTCTGTTTTCTTAAACTCTTGGGTACTCAAATTTTTACGAGTAGCCAAGGGATTCAGGTTAGCTTTTGACGAATTACGGAGGAGCAAATGGAGCAGGAGGCTTCTACGTGTAGATATATAGTTCCTACTGTGTGTTCTCTGTGTTAGTATTGTTTTGCTGAGTTGTATTGAGTTGTATAACTAGATAGGTGTTTATAACTGTCTAGTATGTGATGTAAATTCTGTGTAACTCTGATTAGTGTTGTATATTATGTAATATTTATGTTATTAATATGATTTATTCGTTCCGCTGTTGAGATTCTGATGTTGTTTCTTCTTCTTCTCTTTCTTTTCTCTTTTCTATCCCTTTCTTTCTTCAAGATAATGCGATTTTCTGTGGTGAGAAAATCGGGTCGTCACAGGTGGTATCAGAGCGCTAGGTTAAGTGAATACCTAGGCTTTGAAGTGATTTTCTTTCTTGAGAGAGCGTATTTGTAATTTTAAAAATATATTTATTTATTTATTTATTTATTTATTTTTGCCTATTTATTGGGTTACCTGTTCAGGTTTACCAATATAAGTTATAAAGGTAGATAGGATAGTGGGGTGTGTAACACGACTACTACCAATGGTTGGAGTTTGAGTGTTGAGGTTGGAAGTATATCTATTGAGACTGTAGATCTAATACCTTCTCAAGTGGGATATGCAGAGTATAGAATTTTATAGATCTCTGAAGGTAACCTGTAAAGGTTCGGAGTCTATCTTTGAGTTGAATGATTTGAGTTTGGATCTGTCGGTTGGGCAGAAGGAAATAATGGTATCTTGATACCCCAGGAATTAGTAGCTGTGTGAAGAGACACTGACTATGGATGTCTCCGAAGATTTTTCTTTGGGACAAGTTTTGGAAGTATATCTGCTTCGATGTTGTGGCTGGGTTCAGCAGGATGTTTCTGTCCGGTTTGAGATCCGAGTTTCTCGAAGAGCTTTGGATTTGGAAGTCTTTGGCGTCGATGTCAGCAGTGCAGCTCGTAGTGTTCTGTGTGCCAGCAAGAAGGTCTTCTGGTTAGCAGTTTTTCTGAAGGAGTTCAGAAGCAGCAGAGTGGATTCCATTTCTTCGATGGATTGGCTAGTTAAGCGTATGCTGTTCTGATTGGTAAAGAGAGAACAGTTTTCTTAGGATATTGGACTGGTTGATCGCAAAAATGACTTGCGATAGTTTGAGTGTTCTCTTGAGCTATCAGAATTTTGTCCACATCTCGAGATTGAGTTTTCTTATCAACTGGATTCTAGGAGTGATACCGGAGGTTTGGTGAAGCAGCTTTGGATCAGATGGGACATCTAAGTTTTCTTTATGGATCCGTTGAACCATATTTCTGAGACGTGTTGTCCAGTTTGTGCTTGTGTTCTGCACCAGCATTTTCTTCTACTCCAGATCAGAGTTATGCAGTGGAAGCAGTTTAGGAGTGCTTTTGTTTTGTCTTTTCCGGATAGGAGAAGTAAGTTAGTTTTCTGATGTTTGTGGAGTAGAGTTGGTATTCTTAGTTTTGGATTGATCTTGAACAGATCATTCTGTTGAATTGTTTTGGTCCTTGTTTCCAAAGACATCAGCGAAGGTTGAGCTAATCGGGAGAGATGTAGGCAGCCCAGGATCGTCAGAAGTGTTTTGTGGATAAGAGAAGAAGGAATTCGGATTCCGGAGTAGGAGATTTGATTTTGGATAAGTTTTCTCCGATCTAAGGAGCTATAGGATTAAGTAAGACTGGATAAGTCAGCTCTGAAGTGTTTTGGACCTTTCCTGTGTTCTTGTGAGAATTGGTGTTTGATTTTTAGGTTGAATTGCCAGTTTGGATAACTGGGATTCGTTGTGTTTCACGTATCTCTGAGGGAGTACATGTATGATTTATCTCTGGTTATGGAACCAGCATTTCAGGAGGATGTAATTGTTGAGTCAGACTTGTCTGTAGTCTGATATCTTGTTTAGTTTTGTAGATATAGTTTGATAGGAGCTCGGTAGCTCAACAGTATTGATTGTTTAGATTTTATTGAGCGAGTATCTCGATATTTATACCTGGGAAACTCGTGAAAAAAATTTTATCCAAAATTTTTCTGGATAATTAGATTTGTTTTGATTGGATAAATTGGTTGCTATGGTTGGTAGCATATGATTGATATATGCTTGTGTTTTAAAATTAAATCTTAAGATAGATTATTAAATTACCTTTGCTTTTAAATTTCGGGGACGAAATTCTTTTAAGGAGGGAGGAATGTGATATCCCGGAAATTGGGCAATATATATTTAATAATCTGTGTTAAAAATTTAATTGATTTAATAATTTTTGATAATAAAATTTTGAATTGATATAATAATCATCTTATAATAAATATTTAAATTGGTAGATTTTATCTTTTAAAGCTAATAAACTGTTTTTTGTTTATAATATATATAATTGTATATATAGTAAATTGATAAACTTTCATTTGGAACTTAGTAAATGAATCAATTTTTAATTTTATTTTATATTTGGTAAATTGGAAATTTGATTTAAATTTAACATTTAAATTTTCAAAACAATTTAATAAATAATTATATGGTTTATATTAAAGTAAAATCTTATTTGTTTAGATTTATATTTTAATTAACTTAAATATGAATTTAAATTAGATTAACATTAAAAGCTTGGTTTTATTTTATTTTTAAATATTGTTTGAATTTATATATAAGAGTTTAAAATACAATTTACATGTGATCTTAATTTATTAAGTAATAGAAGTAATTTATGATCTCTTTTATAAGTCATTTTAAATATTGTTTAATTTGTTATTTTCAGATAATAATGACAATACTTAGTTCTTATGAACATAACTAGATTTTTATAGAAATAAGTTTTGTTATTTTAATTTTAGTAAGAGTTATATATGAATACATATATAACTTGATTTTTAAATTAGGTTTTATAATTTAATTTAAATTTAAATTTGATGTTGTGAAAATTTAAAAGAATAAATGTTTAAAATATTTGAATAAGATTTTAAGTACAAATTGTTTTGTTTTGTTTATCTAAAAAAATAAGGGAGAGATTTATATATACATAGGAAATAGTAAAATAAGATTTAAAAGCTCTTATAAAATGAGTAAGAGTTTTATAAACAGTTTAGAATTTAAATTAAAATAAAAAGACTTAAATACATGTGTGAGTCTTTTAACATTTTAAAATGACATGTGTTAAAGGCTAAACTAAATTAATGACAAATGTTAAAATTGAAACAACTGTCCAATTTTTTTTCTTTTTTTCTTTTAATTTAATGAAATAATTTTTTTTCTTATATAAACCTATTACTTCTCACCCTTATTTTTTTCTATTCTTCTTCTTCTTCAAAAAAACCTTGAGAAGCTTCAGATCTGAAATTTAAAACTCATCTTCCCCAAAAACCAGAAATTTTTGATCAAAAACAAACTTATAAATTTCCCTCAAAACCATATCTAAATCAAAATCTGCAAAATCTGTTTTCCCTCAAATTATATCTGAAACAATATGATCCTCTAATCCAAAAGCTATCTGAAATTCATTAATCTTCATACATCTGAAAATCAAATTGCAGCATCAAAAACTAGCATGCAACTGAAGATCATTTCTTTTCTGTTTTTAAAATCAAACAAAACCTGCATTGTTTTCTGCAAACATGCAAATGAATCTGGAAGCATGCATACATCAAGGAGCAGAACATTCGAGCAAGAATAAGATGAAGTTTTAATAGAAATCTGCAGTTTTTAAAAAGCAAACTGAAGTTCAAAAGTCATAAGCAATAATCAGAGAAATCTGAAGCTTCAAATGTAAAACACCATTCAGGTTCCAGCTTTGCTTAAGCCTGAGGCTCTGCTCATTAATAATTCAGTGAGTAACATTTTATTTTAAAGTTAATTTAAGTAAATATATTTGTTGATTGTTTTTTTTCTTGAGTTAAACATGATTTGTGCGATGACAAATATGATTAAATCTCTCATATATATATGGTTGAATGCATGTTTACTATTGTCTGTTCTAGCATTCCAAGCTTCAACACCGATCAAAATCATGATCTTATATTCAAAACCCTGTTATAGCTAAAGATTTAAACAGGTATTGTATGTAACATAAGTTAAAGATTTAATTTTTATTAAATATAAAAATAAATTAAACCGTATTGTCACTGGAAAACACTAAGTCAACAGAGTAATCTTTTGAAAAATTAAGAATTTAATCATCTAAATTCTTTGATTTAAGATTATCTATAGATTACATTATCAAAGTCATGAATTTTAAAACTAAAATTAAATTTTTTAGTTTGAATTTGATTGAGAAATTCTAGTTTAACCAGAAATCATAATTTGGGTTAATTCTGTCGATCTAGGAAGATTGGATGGCCAGTTTTCTTCATGGTGATGGAGTATTGATTGAAGTTTCAGGGACAAATGATAATTGATGGATTAAATCAGTGAGACAGAGGTGTTTAGGGATTAAAGTATTTAACCCTAGTTTTTGTTCATCTGAGAAAATTGATCACCGGTGACCGAGTTTTCCCTGTTTTGAGTAGATAGTAGATGGGGTATGGAGGAGTTCATGGCCGGAGACATAGATTCGCTGATGATCAGAATGTTGAGATAGAGGCATTTACCTGTTTTGACATTATTTTCTGTTTTGAGCTTGAAGGCACAATTTCGATTCAGGGGTCCTGCAGTTCACTGGATGGTTGGAAATTGGTTGGAAAGTGGTCGGCGACTTGCGTATGGGGTCGCGAGAGGTCGGAGCAGGTTGCTCCGGTGGTGCAGGTGCACATGATTTATGGTGTGTATACTGTGTTTGGGGAAAGAAGGCCCTCGAGTGATGTTCGAGTAGGATTGGGTTTTGCTCGAAGCTTGGGAATGATTGACTCGAAGTTGAGTTGTTGTAGGCCTGGGTATTTTGATTTATACAGGTTAGGGGTTAAAACCAGACTGTCTTAGTTTGAGTGATATTCAGATGAAAAGGATACTCGAGTTACTCGAGTATGGTTTGAGTTCACTCGGGTTCATTTTATTATTGTTCGAGTTAGATTATGTTAGACTCGAATAAATTTTAGCTCGAGTTAGTTTGTTCATGCTTAGGAAACATGTTTTGTTTTCAAATTAGAACTGAATTTTAAATGTATAAAGCAAAGATTTAAAGTGAGTTTTAAATCTAATTTTTAATTATGGATTCAAGTTGATTTGAATCTTAAGCTAGAAATGATTAAGTATTTAAATTCAAATTTGTTTTAAAATAACTTTAAAGGGGATTTATTGTTTAAAAATATTTTTAAAGAAATTTGAATGTAATTTGAAATTGAAAAATAAAGTAATGTTTAAACAATGTTTAAATGTGATTCAAATCTGAATTTGAATCTTTGGTTTAAAATAAATTTAAGTTTTAGAAATCTAAATGTTTAAAAAATTTGAATGAGAATGTAAAATTTAAATGTTTTGAATTTAAAAGAAATTTGTTTTAACTCTTGTGAATTTCTTTTATAAGAAAAGTATTATTTATCATATAATGTAAAAGTTTTAAATTAATTTTAAAACTTGTTGAAGTTAAATTATAGTTTAATGATTTGTTGTACATTTAATTATTAGGATAATGAAATGAGTAATTTATTTATTTTAATAAATTAGTAAAATGGTAATTAAGGGTTTAATCTTAAAAAGTTTAAGATTAATTAACTGGTGATTTAAGATTCATAAATTAAATAAGATTAGTTTTTAATTAATGATGAATAATTAATTAATCAAATAATAAAGGATTAATTAAGGCTTAGTTAACACTTAATTAATTAAATAATTAGGGTTAATTAAATGGATTATTAATGGTTAATTAATTTATAATTTATACTGACTAAACTACGTTAATTATATTAGAAAATAATTAATGAATTGTTTAATAGTTAATGAAGGTCATTAACTAAGGATTATTTAATAATTAATTAATATGATTAATTTTAATTAATTAATTAGATTAATTAATTTAAAGATAATCATTTGTGTAAGATATTAAGTGTAATTACTTATGGAAATAATTAAGGAATAAATTACTTATTGTAATTAATTGAGTTTAATTTGATTAGATTAAGTTAATTAATTCAGTTTAATTAATTTAAAATAATCATTTGATGATTTTGGAATATAATTATTTAGTGTAATTAAATGAAGAGAAATTACTTAGGGAAGTAATTTATGGGTAATTACTATATGTAATTAATTGAAGGAGATTTGTTGATAAAAGTAATTTGAGTATAATTACTTTGTGAATTATTCAAGGGATTAATTGAAGATAATTAATTAGGGAGTAACTAATTTATTTGGTGAAGTAATTAAGGGTAGTTAATTACTGAATGAAGTTAATCAAGGGTGATTAACAATTATGGTTTAAATGAATATTAATTACTTAATGTAATTAATTTAATTAGGAGAATGTAATTAAAGATCATTAATTATTATAATTAATAATGTAATTAAGAATGAGTTATCTAGAAATAATTAATAAATGAGGAATTAATTTATATAATTAGTTAAGAAGTAATGTAATTAATTTATAATTAATTAATTAAGAAAGTAATTAAAGATTAATTACTGCATTTGATTAAGTATGATTTATTTGAGAAATTAATTAGTGGATAAGTATTGGAATGTAATTAAGGTTAATCAATCAGGGATGATTAATTAAAATGAATAATTGATTTATGATTGATTAATTAATTGATATTTAATTAATAGTGATATAAGCAAGTTGATATTAGTGAAGTAATTAATTTAATTCATTTTAAATTAATTAAAAATGATGAAATTAATTTAATTCATTTTAAATTAATTATATTTGGTGTGGTTAATCATTACTTATATGGATGGATGATATTATTGTCTTGAATGGTTTGAGCTCAGATATGAGATAGATAATGTTGAGTGATATGGATGCATTGGTTGCATTGTGATGATGATTTGGATTACCTTTTGATAATGATAATATGGATTATCTGTGTGATGATAATATTGATTATCTATTGTGAATCTGTGATTTATCTATCTGTGTGTATAGATAATTGAATTGTTTTAAACCTTTAAGACAACTTGGCCTTAAAAGACACGTTTTGGATTGCGATGAGACTGAGATCGGGTTTCCATATTTGGATATCCGAAAACCACATCGACCCAAATTAACGTTAGGTCGTGAATCTCTTGTGAAGAGTGAAAACTCGAGGTGTAAGGACTATACGTCAGTATAACTCTGAGGGTGATTCCGTGATGAGTTTGACGGAACTAGTTCTTATAGGTTCAAGATGGTGATTTAGAGTGCAAGGGTTATCGTCGTTAACTCTGAGGGTGATTCCAAAATGAGTGTAACGAGATAATGCCTTCGGTTTCGTTCGAACCCGGAACGAACTTGTATGGAATGAATGCTTTCAGAACATCATCAGGTGGACGATGAGCATTCTAAGAGATGTGTTCTCCAAAGGTAATCGTAGCCTTAAGCCTCATCAACCGGGAATGGCTAAAACAGGGGAGGTGCAGCAAGGCTTCATGGGTAGCTCCCACCGTAGAGCGAGATTTACCCCTGTCTAGAAGTCCCTTTTTATTTCGGCTGTGTGGGCGGTTGGAACGTACGCCAACTACGGGGTTGTCTTGTTCGAGACTGTCCAGTAAGAGATGGTTCCGGTCTTGTGTTGTAGGGGAGCGGGCGTACTCCTCGGTACGTTGATCTAGGCCACGTACTGTGACGGGCGGTGCCCCAGTAGCCCAGCCATTGAGGGAATCCAAAATCCTATAAGTGCCAGAGACTTTGATTGTATTACCCACTTTTGTGGCTAGTAGTTGGAATTTAATAGATGTAACAATTTCGGCTATTTCTTATTTATTTGAAAACCCTAGACCTATTATAATATCACTGGATTTTCTATCAAATGTTTTGGTTAGCGTAAGGTAAAAACTTTTCCATGTTTATGTGTAGGAAGTCTTACGCGATACCTTTTCTTTTAAAGGGTTTTTCAAAGTTAAACAACTTTAACCTGTTACTCACACCAGACACATGTATGACCCGGAGTTTATCTTCTGTTTTCTTAAACTCTTGGGTACTCAAATTTTTACGAGTAGCCAAGGGATTCATGTTATCTTTTGATGAATTATGGAGGAGCAAATGGAGCAGGAGGCTTCTGCGTATAGATATATAGTTCCGCTATGTGTTCTCTGTGTTAGTATTGTTTTGCTGAGTTGTATTGAGTTGTATAACTAGACAGGTGTTTATAACTGTCTAATATGTGATGTAAATTCTGTGTAACTTTGATTAGTGTTGTATGTTATGTAATATTTATGTTATTAATATTATTTTTTCGTTCCGCTGTTGAGATTCTGTTGTTGTTTCTTCTTACTTCTCTTTCTTTTCTCTTTTCTATCCCTTTCTTTCTTCAAGATGATGTGTTTTTCTGTGGTGAGAAAATCGTGTCGTCACAGGTGGTATCAGAGCGCTAGGTTAAGTGAATACCTAGGCTTTTAAGAGATTTTCTTTCTTGAGAGAGCGTATTTGTAGTTTTAAATATATATATATATATATATATATATATATATATATATATATATATATATATATATATTTCTACCTATTTGTTGGGTTACCTGTTCAGGTTTACCAATATAAGTTATAAAGGTAGATAGGTTAGTGGGGTGTGTAACACGACTACTACCAATGGTTGGAGTTTGAGTGTTGAGGTTGGAAGTATATCTGTTGAGACTGTAGATCTAATACCGTCTCGAGTGAGTTGTGCAGAGTATAGAATTTCATAGATCTCTGAATGTAACCTGTAAAGGTTCGGAGTCTATCTTTGAGTTGGATGAGTTGAGTTTGGATCTGTCGGTTGGGCAGAAGGAAATAATGGTATCTTGATACCCTAGGAATTAGTAGCTGTGTGAAGAGACACAGTGACTATGGATGTCTCCGAAGATTTTTCTTTGGGACAAGTTTTGGAAGTATATCTGCTTCAATGTTGTGGCTGGGTTCAGCAGGATGTTTCTGTCTGGTTTGAGGTCCGAGTTTCTCGAAGAGCTTTGGATTTGGAAGTCTTTGGCGTCGATGTCAGCAGTGCAGCTCGGAGTGTTCTGTGTGCCAGCAAGAAGGTCTTTTGGTTAGCAGTTTTTCTGAAGGAGTTCAGAAGCAGCAGAGTGGATTCCATTTCTTCGATGGATTGGCTAGTTAAGCATATGCTGTTCTGATTGGTAAAGAGAGAGCAGTTTTCTTTGGATATTGGACTGGTTGATCGCAAAAGTGACTTGCGATAGTTTGAGTGTTCTCTTGAGCTATCAGAAGTTTTACCGCATCTCGAGGTTGAGTTTTCTTCTCAAGTGGATTCTAGGAGTGATACCGGAGGTTTAGTGAAGCAGCTTCGGATCAGGTGGGACATCTGAGTTTTCTTTATGGATCTGTTGAACCATATTTCTGAGACGTGTTGTCCAGTTTGTGCTTGTGTTCTACACCAGCATTTTCTTCTACTCCAGGTTAGAGTTATGCAGCGGAAGCAGTTTGGGAGTGCTTTTGTTTTGTCTTTTTGGGATAGGAGAAGCAAGTTAGTTTTCTGATGTTTATGGAGTAGAGTTGGTGTTCTTTGTTTTGGATTGATCTTGAACAGATCATTCTATTGAATTGTTTTGGTCCAGTTTGTTTCCAAAGACATCAGCGAAGGTTGAGCTGATTGGGAGAGATGTAGGTAGCCCAGGATCGTCAGAAGTGTTTTGTGGATAAGAGACGAAGGAATTTGGATTCCGGAGTCGGACATTTGATTTTGGATAAGTTTTCTCCGATCTAAGGAGCTATAGGATTAAGACTGGATAAGTCAGCTCCGAAGTGTTTTGGACCTTTCCTGTGTTCTTGTGAGAATTGGTATTTGATTTTCTAGGTTGAATTTCCAGTTTGGATAACTGGGATTCGTTGTGTTTCACGTATCTCTGAGGGAGTACATGTATGATTTATCTCTGGTTGTGAAACCAGCATTTTAGGAGGATGTAATTGTTGAGTCAGACTTGTCTGTAGTCTGATATCCTGTTTAGTTTTGTAGATATAGTTTAGTAGGAGCTCGGTAGCTCAATAGTATTGATTGTTTAGATTTTATTGAGCGAGTATCCCGATATTTATACCATGGAAACTCGTGAAAAATTTTTATCCAGATTTTTTCTGGATAATTAGATTTGTTTTGATTGGATAAATTGGTTGCTATGGTTGTTTATATATGATTGATATATGCTTGTGTTTTAAAATTAAATCTTGAGATAGATTATTAAATTACCTTTGCCTTTAAATTTCGGGGACGAAATTCTTTTAAGGAGGGAGGAATGTGATATCCTGGAAATTGGGTAATATAAATTTAATAATCCGTGTTAAAAATTTAATTGATTTAATAATTTTTGATAATAAAATATTGAATTGATATAATAATCATCTTATAATAAATATTTAAATTGGTAGATTTTATCTTTTAAAGCTAATAAACTGTTTTTTGTTTATAATATATATAATTGTATATATTGTAAATTGATAAACTTTGATTTGGAACTTAGTAAATGAATCAACTTTTAATTTTAATTTATATTTGGTAAATTGGAAATTTGATTTAAATTTAACATTTAACTTTTCAAAACAGTTTAATAAATAATTATATGGTTTATATTAAAGGAAAATCTTATTTGTTTAGATTTATATTTTAATTAACTTAAATATGAATTTAAATTAGATTAACATTAAAAGCTTGGTTTTATTTTATTTTTAAATATTATTTGAATTTATATATAAGAGTTTAAAATACAATTTACATGTGATCTTAATTTATTAAGTAATAGAAGTAATTTATGATCTCTTTTATAAGTCATTTTAAATTTTGTTTAATTTGTTATTTTCAGATAACAATGGCAATACTTAGTTCTTATGAACTAAATAGATTTTTATAGAAATAAGTTTTGTTATTTTAATTTTAGTTAGAGTTATATATGAATATATATAACTTGATTTTTAAATTAGGTTTTATAATTTAATTCAAATTTAAATTTGATGTTGTGAAAATTTAAAAGTAAATGTTTAAAATATCTGAATAAGCTTTTAATTACAAATTGTTTTGTTTTGTTTATCTAAAAAAATGAGGGAGAGATTTATGTATACATAGGAAATAGTAAAATAAGATTTAAAAGCTCTTATAAAATGTGTTAGAGTTTTATAAACAATATAGAATTAAAATTAAAATAAAAACACTCAAATACATGTGTGAGTCTTTTAACATTTTAAAATGAAACGTGTTAAAGCCTAAACTAAATTAATGACAAATGTTAAAAGTGAAACGAGTGTCCAATTTTATTTTTCTTTTTTTCTTTTAATTTAATGAAATCAAAAATTTTCTTATATAAACCTATTACTTCTTACCCTTATTTTTTTCTATTCTTCTTAAAAAACAAAAGCTTGAGAAGCTTCAGATCTGAAATTTAAAACTCATCTTCCTCAAAAACCAGAAATTTTTGATCAAAAACAAACTTATAAATTTGCCTCAAAACCATATCTAAATCAAAATCTGCAAAATTTGTTTTCCCTCAAATTATATTTGAAACAATATGATCCTCTAATCCAAAAGCTATCTGAAATTCATTAATCTGCATACATCTGAAAATCAAATTGCAGCACCAAAAACTAGCATGCAACTGAAGATCATTTCTTTTTTGTTTTTAAAATCAAACAAAGCCTGCATTGTTTTCTGCAAACAAACAAATTAATCTGGAAGCATGCATACATCAAGGAGTAGAACATTCCAGCAAGAATAAGATGAAGTTTTAATAGAAATCTGCAGTTTTTAAAAAGCAAATTGAAGTTCAAAAGTCATAAGCAAAAATAGGAGAAATCTGAAGCTTCAAATGTAAAACACCATTCAGGTTCCAGCTTTGCTTAAGTATGAGGCTCTGCTCATTAATAATTCACTGAGTAACATTTTATTTTAAAGTTAATTTAAGTACATATATTTATTGATTGTTTTTTTCCCGAGTTAAATATGATTTGTGTGATGATAAATATGATTAAATCTCCTATATATATATATATATGGTTGAATGCATGTTTACTATTGCCTGTTCTAGCATTCCAAGCTTAAACACTGATGAAATTCATGATCTTATATTCAAAACCCTGTTATAGCTTAAGATTTAAACATGTATTATTTGTAACATTAGTTAAAGATTTAATTTTTATTAAATATAAAAATAAATGAAACTGTATTGTCACTGGAAAACACTAAGTCAACAGAGTAGTCTTTTGAAAAATTAAGAATTTAATCATCTAAATTCTTTGATTTAAGATTATATATAGATTACATTATCAAAGTCATGAATTTTAAAACTAAAATTAAAATTTTTAGTTTGAATTTGATTGAGAAATTCTGGTTTAACCAAAAATCATAATTTGGGCTGATTCTGTCGATCTAGGAAGATTGGATCGCCAGTTTTCTTCCTGGTGATGGAGTATTGATTGAAGTTTCAAGGAAAAATGATAATTGATGGATTAAATCAGTGAGACGGAGGTGTTTAGGAATTAAAGTATTTCACCCTAGTTTTTGTTCATCTGAGAAAATTGACCACCGTGATCAAAATAGGTGATCGAGTTTGCCCTGTTTTGAGTAGATGGCAGATGGGGTATGGAGGAGTTCAAGGCCGGAGACGTAGATTCGCTGATGATCAGAATGTTGAGATTGAGGCATTTACCTGTTTCGACATTATTTTCTGTTTTGAGCTTGAAGGCACAATTTCGATTCAGGGGTTCTGCAGTTCACTGGATGGATGGAAGTTGGTTGGAAAGTGGTCGGCGACTTGCGTATGGGGTCGCGAGGGGTCGGAGCATGTTGCTCCGGTGGTGCAGGTGCACATGATTTATGGTGTGTATACTGTGTTTGGGGGAAGAAGGCCCTTGAGTGATGTTCGAGTAGGATTGGGTTTTGCTCGAAGCTTGGGAATGATTAACTCGAAGTTGAGTTGTTGTAGGCCTGGGTATTTTGATTTATACAGGTTAGGGGTTAAAACCTGACTGTCTTAGTTTGAGTGATATTCAGATGAAAAGGATACTCGAGTTACTCGAGTATGGTTTGAGTTTACTTGGGTTTATTTTAGTATTGTTCGAGTTAGATTATGTTAGAATCGAATAAATTATAGCTCGAGTTAGTTTGTTCATGCTTAGGAAACGTGTTTTGTTTTCAAATTAAAACTGAATTTTAAATGTATAAAGCAAAGATTTAAAGTGAGTTTTAAATCTAATTTTTAAATATGGATTCAAGTTGATTTGAATCTTACGCTGGAAATGATTAAGTATTTATATTCAAATTTGTTTTAAAATAACTTTAAAGGGGATTTTTTTTGTTTAAAAATGTTTTTAAAGAAATTTGAATGTAAATTTGAAATAGAAATATAAAGTAATGTTTAAATAAAGTTTAAATTTGATTCAAATCTGAATTTGAATCTTTGGTTTAAAATAAATTTAAGTTTTATAAATCTAAGTGTTTAAAATTTTTTGAATGAGAATGTAAAGTTTAAATGTTTTGAATTTAAAAAGAATTTTGTTTAACTCTTGTGAATTTCTTTTAAAAGAAAAGTATTATTTATCATATAATGTAAAAGTTTTAAATTGATTTTAAAACTTGTTGAAGTTAGATTATAGTTTAATGATTTGTTATACATTTAATTATTAGGATAATTAAATGAGTAATTTATTTATTTTAATAAATTAATAAAATGGTAACTAAGGGTTTAATCTTAAAAAGTTTAACTTTAATTAACTGGTGATTTAAGATTCATAAATTAAATAAGATTAGTTTTTGATTAATGATTAATAATTAAATAATCAAATAATAAAGGATTAATTAAGTTTTAGTTAACACTTAATTAATTAAATAATTAGGGTTAATTAAATGGATTATTAATGGTTAATTAATTTATAATTTATATTGATTAAAATAAGATAATTATTTTAGGAAATAATTAATGAATCATTTAATAGTTAATGAAGGTCATTGACTAAGGGTTAATTAATAATTAATTAACATGATTAATTTTAATTAATTAATTAGATTAATTAATTTAAAGATAATCATTTGTGTAAGATATTAAGTATAATTACTTATGGAAGTAATTAAGGAATTAATTACTTATTGTAATTAATTGAGTTTTACTTGATTAAATTAATTTAATTAATTCAGTTTAATTAATTTAAATAATCATTTGATGATTTTGGAACATAATTACTTAGTGTAATTAAATGAAGAGAAATTACTTAGGGAAGTTGTAACATCCCGCCTTTTCGCACGATTTAAACAGACACACGTGCCAATTCAAACCATACGTAAGGGCGGATTATTATGGAATAAATAAGAAAAACAGAGAAGAAAGAAAACTAAACAGAATCTCACAGCGGAAGGATAAAATATAAAAATCAAAATATATACAGTTCATGAAACTGTTTTACAAAACCTTTGATTTTTATCTATACAATACATATCAGAGTACATATACCATATAACAATGCAGCGGAACAATATGAGTGTAGTGGAACCATATAATCTATGGTAATAATAATAAAATCTTCGTCTTCTTCCTCCAGAAATAAAATCTTCCAATCCTGAAATGCTCGGACTGACCCGAGCGAATTGAAAAGACAAAACACTCGAGTCAGAACTAAAGGATCTTATGTAAGTTAAATCAACAGAAATAAATATGAGTGCAGTAACTCAAAAGATGCTCGGGATTTACATCTCTTAAGGATCCGTTAAACTATTTACTATGTAGTATATTTCGCTATATACAGTAGTGTCTAATCAGTAAAGTATAATCATATAGAAAATAGCGTTAAGGGGATGGTGAACCTTAACGCGGTCGGATCTTTAAAACCAAAATCGTAGTGGCCTCGATATAAGGAGATGACACGACACGCGAGGCAATGCCAGGGTGGATACACCGTTTGCACTCCCGGACCGGTGGTGACGGCAAGCTAGCAGCTTCCGCCCACCTCGAACAATACCCCCGAATCAAAATGGCGCCACCGAATCGAATCACAATAGTAATAGAATAGTTTCCGATGGAGCATGCTCGATGAAAGGGTGCGACCCTTTGTGTAGCCCGGTATAGCTCCTGTTTTAGTCATTTATGCCAACTCACGGGAGTTTGGTCCATGTAATATACCTCGAGAACGTCGCCACCATCCTACTTCATTCTGGAATCTCCACCGCGTACACAGTTGTTAAAGTGGTTTCGGTATTGGCCGGCTATAAGACAATATCCGATCCCCGTCTATTTAACAACCAATCGTTATATTTTTCACACCGGATGGTTCTTTTATATTTCATAAGTCGATTTACAATTTATATTAAAATATCATATTCGATTTCAAAACATATCACTTTCAAATCATGGTCATTTTCAAATCATATTCGCTTTCAAACCCTATTCACTTTGAAATCATTTCCAATTTCCAAAACCATAATTTCTTCCCAATTTCATATTTCCGAACTGGTTACATTCTTACTTTAAGTCCCCAATTCAATTTATTCTCTTTTAAAACCAAGTATTTTATTAACATTTCCTCTTTACTTAGACTGGGAATTTAGAAATAGTTTAAATAAGTATAGTAGTTATAAATAGTTAAATTACTCTAGAATAGTTTAACTATAGATTAAAATATTGTTTAATTGATCTAAGACGGTTAAGTAAATTTATAGTGGATTAAACATAATTAAAATAGATTTATTAGCTTTAAAATAGATTAATTAGTTTTTAAAATAACTTAAAGGGTCAACTAGTTTAATATAAATTAAATGGTTTTAAAATATAGGTTAAAATGATTTGATATATAGTTGAGATAGGTAAAATAGTTTAATAGTTTAAAAATCTTAATAATTACAGTCTTTATGGTAATATATTTAAAAAAAATTTATATTAAAATATGAATTTTAAAATACTATCAATTTACTATTCATTTCATTTCCACACAAAAACCAATTCAAACTTTTTTTGTATCAACAAAATCCACTTTCAAAACTCCATTCACATTCTATAAATAAAACATTGCGTTTACATCGATTTCAATTCATGTTTGAAATATTAAATTACATTATTTCCATTCTTAATACACTTCAAAGTTATATTTCAACAACTCAAATTTCTCAATTTTGACAAATTTCACTTTTATTCAAAAATTCAACTTTGAAATTACATATAAATTCCCTTTTTACAATACCTTAAAACCCAATACAAATTTTATCATAAACTCAAATTCCTATAATAATTCAATCCGTAGAAATCATATATTTCTCAAATTATCATTTAAATCCAGATTCAAAATTTAAGCAAAAAAAAAATCATTTAATTTAACCAATCCGGTGTCCGTATATAGTTTTCTACCTTAGGGTCAAGTGGTACGGATATTTAACATTTCAATCCGCGAATTTAAATATTTACGGTTATATATCATTTCAAACCACAATCTCGAATTAATATAAAAAAAATCCATAACAAACTTGCAGTTTATATTTATTTATAAAATAAACATTCATTCATCCAAATATCAATCATCAACCATTATTTGCAATCATCATCCAATTTAAACAATCACCGATATAGAGCATATAAATCATACCGGTAGTAAATAACATGTATTAACTAACAGTTTATATTCAATAATAAATCTAATAACTGTTAAACTAGCAGCTTATATGCAAAATAAATGTAAACTTAACTGGCAGTTAATATGATATAAAAATAAACATAACTATGACAGGCAGTTAATATGTAAATAAATAAATTCTAACTGTCAAATTATTTGCAATAAATAAAATTAGTTAACAGTTAAATTAAATAAATGCGATTTAACTGAGATAATGAATAAAACACGCCAAACAGTCATAAACGAATTTCTACTCATATTTAAATTCAATTTAACAAACATAAGAAATTTTAGAAGTTGTGAGTGGGTTAAAACACTCACCTTTTTAATTTAAATCGAATTTAAATCCGATTTAAACCCAAAATTTTGACCGTCTCAGAATTCGTCCAAACCAGTGTCATCAAGTCCGAAATTTTATTAAGATCCTAACAAAAGAAACCGCTCGTCAATCGGATATCGTAAGCACAAGATATTGTGAAAATGGCAATTGAATTTCAAAAAAAAAACAAAACAAAAAGAGAACACATTCCATCACCTTTCTTGCCACGTCACCCAAAATTCCTGCAACACTTCATCTTCTACAGAATGCACGCGCACAGCAGTTTCACGCGAGAACATCGAACGTAACCCACTGCAAACCCTATAGCCGCCACCTCGCTCGTCAACGCTAGCGCCGCCGACCGGTCAGACCACCATTCCCTGACGTCCCCTGCCTCACGCGCGTCCACCCAGTCGCCAATTCACGGCCGAAATCACGGCAGCCGCCACCGGAACAACGAACCCTAATTCGCAATTTTCCGTAGATCCAACCGTTAACCAACCACGAAACCCACACAGATGAATTCCTCTGGTCAATCTCTACCAAACCCAGAAATCGTTTGACGATCTGACGAAGTTTGTTACGGCGGTGATGAAAGGCCGAAAATGATTTGAATTTTACTGGACGAACGATAGCTCCAATCGAAAAACAAATCACACCAGCAGATTACGAACACTGAGAACTATGACATATAATTTTGTGGAATTTTTCTGGAGAGTTTGAATTTTCATTGAAATTTTGAACTGTAGATAGATCTAGGTTTTGCAACCATTGAGGAAGAGAAAGAGATGAAGAAAATGAACGTACAGCCAAATGACAATAGAAAGGAGGCTAGGGTTTATCACAGCATATTTATAGACAAATAGAAGAAGGCTAGGGGCACGAACTACGAACGTGCTAAACGGTAGTTGGCCCAAAAAGCCCGTTCTGACCCCGGGACCAAATTTATTAAACCCATATATCCAAATAGGTATTTTAAAATATTCTGAACATGATGGAAAAAGTTTCACGTCCAAATTCGATCGTATGCAGAAGTTATGCTGAAAACAATATTTCCAAATTGATTTCAAATTGATTTTAATTAAATCGATTTCAAGGCGTTTCACATCCGTACGATCAAACGACAGGTCCGATCGATACGAAACTTATAACCCTACAATAATTTACTGATACGGATCCGATGAAACTGGTTTCGTCGAAATCCGAGTCCGTGGCCAAAATGGCTATTTTTATATTAATTAAATAAATTAAAATAAATTAAAAAAATCCAATTTTATAATAAAATTCTAAAATTGACCAAATTTTATCGCTTATATATTTCATAATCAATTTAAATAATTTAACAAGTTTAGGTGTGAATCAAAAGTTGATAAGTCTATCAATTGCAGTGTTAATTTCTCCACTTCCTTATATTTAGAAATTATAAATTAAATTCTCCAAAAAACACATTTATTTGATTTCAACATTTATATTCTCACCTTTTATCCACACATTCCATTTTAATTTCAATAACGTAATATTTAAACGTTTAATTCCACTCTATTTGCAATAAATACCATTGTTGAATTTTGATACTTTAATTAAATTTATAAATCTTGCTTTATATAGTCTATATCAACAAATGGTCCAATTATAAATAGAATTATCATTAACTTCATCTTATAGAATTAACTACTTCAATTACAAACAAATCTACGCTAACTGCACGATTTAAGTTAATTAATTGAAATTAAGTCTACATTAAATGTTATAAATTATAAATTAGAACCTCAATAAATTCGTTTATTGATTTAAAAATCTTTCTATTCAGTAAATAGACATTTTTATAGGTATAATTGAAAGTTACTTCTTTCTAAATTAAATTATCTAATCTTATTAAAATGAAAATTTTAACTGACGCAAATTGACGGGTCGTTACACTCTCCCCTATTCAAAACTTTTCGTCCCCGAAAAGGAAAAGAAAAGAGAAGGAAGAATTTAATAAACAGTACATCTTATTTCAAATATTAACTTATAAACAATAATTTACTAAATTTATTACCTTATATAAGTATACCCGTTTTATAATCATTCTATCCTTTTATACTTAAATAATTAAAGTTTGGAAAACATTTTCAACATAATCCTAAGTCCAAAATTTACGGAAGATTTTGGCAGAGTCTCCTTTGTACGGAGAGGTTTGGGAGAAAAATATAATATCAAAATGTAACAAATATATTACATATATTATCCAAAATAAAATATCCCACCACGGGAAAATTATATAAAATAGCGCTACAAAACGTAATCCGAAAACGTACCTATTTGTCGGGCAATATACGCTTATTATTATGGAACCAAAAGCAGTAGCAATTGCTTCCATACCTGCACTTTACTTATCATCCAAAAAGGTTAACTATTTATATTAAAGTGAAATATTTAAGTGGTTTCAATCATTAACAACACATCAATACAATAACCATCAATTTGAACAAACAGCACACACAACAAAACAAACAATCCTTCAATAAAACAAACAAATAGTTGTTCGGGTTCAAAACTTGAAATGGTACGGAATGAACAATAACTATCCAGTGCATCCTTTACTCAACAGTCTTAGATGGCTAAAATAGATTATTTATTCACCCAACAACTTCAAATTTCCTTACCGAACCAACCCTAAATCAAACAATAACAATTCAACCAACTAATCAATTAACTCATTATAAATTTTTATTTCATACATTAGCTGTTTGATCTTTCATTCATACAACAGTTTATCTTTTATTTTCATTTATCTACTTTAAATTTTATTTAGAATAACTTCAACCTTTCTTAAGTTTACAATTTTTTTCTTTTTATTCATACCGCATAAATTGTCCATTTATAATTTACATTTATTTCTAACAACTTTTACTTTTTATTTCTCATTAAATGTTTGTTTCATTTATTTTCACTTATTACCTCCAATTATCCATTTCCATTAATTTAGGTCATGTAAGTTTCTTCTATTATATTACATTTATTACACTTCTCAAATTCATTCATTTATTAAATGCTTACATTCTATTATATTTAATTACAGTAACCCTTTTAGTTACACCTAGATTATTAACCTTATAACCTTCATTCTTATAAATAAAGGATTTTATTAACTCTTTAACTATGGTTTACAGCAAATTATTTTTATTACCTACTTCCTATTATATTAAACTAGTAGCATTTATATCATACTTAAGTTTATAACCCTACACATCAATCTTTATTTATTAAAGAATTTCATTTTATTTACTTAAGTTTAAAATCACTTATTAATAATACTTACCTTTAATTTCACTAAAATAATTTAAACCATTAATTAATGAAAATTTAAGAATTAAATACCGGGTCAAATTTCAAATTATTTTAAAATAATAGATAAATAATTTCTTACAACTTATATATCTCTAATTATATTTAAAACAATTAAAATTTTAGATAATTTCAAAATAAATCTGCAGTAGATTGTACTACAGTGGCCTTTCCCCTTCGAAACTCGAAAATGAAAGTCGATGATGCGGCCGCCATCACCGAAATTATTTTCCAGCGACAGAGAGGAAAGTACAAAATTTATTTTCTCCAAAATCTTCTTTAAAACATTTCTTCCAAATTATACTAAATATTTATATCGGAAAATATTTATAACAGTATTATTATACTTCAAAATCCTTTGAAAGCAAATTTTCAAAATCCCGGACTTAAGTCCTAAAATCTCCAAATTTCATTGATTTTAATTTTTTTTAATCTTATTTTACCTATTATTTAAAATTTTATTCCTAACAACCAATCTATTGCAACCAATATATATATATAAATATATATATATAAAATATCATTTAAAATTTTTTACTTTATAATAGAAAATATAATAGGCAAAGTTATTTCATTCACCTATATTAAAAACAAATATTATGTCGGTCTGTCCTATTAAGTGTTTAGAAATCCCTATTGATGACATAGCGTCCATGCCTCAACCAGAATTATAAATACAAAACGGGACAGATTAACACAATATTGAAACCTTTTTATAACACTAACAAATACGCTCTCTCATATATATACACTCAGCGACTCCCATAGGGTATTACTACCCTATTAAATAAGAGTCAAACCCCACAAAGCTAAGGTTTATCGCTAAACCAAAGCTCTGATACCAGATGTAACATCCCGCCTTTTCGCACGATTTAAACAGACACACGTGCCAATTCAAACCATACGTAAGGGCGGATTGTTATGGAATAAATAAGAAAAATAGAGAAGAAAGAAAACTAAACAGAATCTCACAGCGGAAGGATAAAATATAAAAATCAAAATATACAGTTCATGAAGCTGTTTTACAAAACCTTTGATTTTTATCTATACAATACATATCAGAGTACACATACCATATAACAATGCAGCGGAACAATATGAGTGTAGTGGAACCATATAATCTATAGTAATAATAATAAAATCTTCGTATTCTTCCTCCAGAAATAAAATGTTCCAATCCTGAAACGCTCGGACTGACCCGAGCGAATTGAAAAGACAAAACACTCGAGTCAGAACTAAAGGATCTTATGTAAGTTAAATCAACAGAAATAAATATGAGTGCAGTAACTCAAAAGATGCTCGGGATTTACATCTCTTAAGGATCCGTTAAACTATTTACTACATAGTATATTTCGCTATATAGAGTAGTGTCTAATCAGTAAAGTATAATCATATAGAAAATAGCGTTAAGGGGATGGTGAACCTTAACGCGGTCGGATCTTTAAAACCAAAGTCGTAGTGGGCTCGATATAAGGAGATGACACGACACGCGAGGCAATGCCAGGGTGGATACACCGTTTGCACTCCCGGACCGGTGGTGACGGCAAGCCAGCAGCTTCCGCCCACCTCGAACAATACCCCCGAATCAAAGTGGCGCCACCGAATCGAATCACAACAGTAATAGAATAGTTTCCGATGGAGCATGCTCGATGAAAGGGTGCGACCCTTTGTGTAGCCCGGTATAGCTCATGTTTTAGTCATTTATGCCAACTCACGGGAGTTGGGTCCACGTAATATACCTCGAGAACGTCGCCACCATCCTACTTCATTCTGGAATCTCCACCGCGTACACAGTTGTTAAAGTGGTTACGGTATTGGCCGGCTATAAGACAATATCCGATCCCGGTCTCTTTAACAACCAATCGTTATATTTTTCACACCGGATGGTTCTTTTATATTTCAAAAGTCGATTTACAATTTATATTAAAATATCATATTCGATTTCAAAACATATCACTTTCAAATCATGGTCATTTTCAAATCATATTCGCTTTCAAACCCTATTCACTTTGAAATCATTTCCAATTTCCAAAACCATAATTTCTTCCCAATTTCATATTTCCAAACAGGTTACATTCTTACTTCAAGTCCCCAATTCAATTTATTCTCTTTTAAAACCAAGTATTTTATTAACATTTCCTCTTTACTTAGACTGGGAATTTAGAAATAGTTTAAATAAGTATAGTAGTTATAAATAGTTAAATTACTCTAGAATAGTTTAACTATAGATTAAAATATTGTTTAATTGATCTAAGACGGTTAAGTAAATTTATAGTGGATTAAACATAATTAAAATAGATTTATTAGCTTTAAAATAGATTAATTAGTTTTTAAAATAACTTAAAGGGTCAACTAGTTTAATATAAATTAAATGGTTTTAAAATATAGGTTAAAATGATTTGATATATAGTTGAGATAGGTAAAATAGTTTAATAGTTTAAAAATCTTAATAATTACAGTCTTTATGGTAATATATTTAAAAAAAATTTATATTAAAATATGAATTTTAAAATACTATCAATTTACTATTCATTTCATTTCCACACAAAAACCAATTCAAACTTTTTTTTTATCAACAAAATCCACTTTCAAAACTTCATTCACATTCTATAAATAAAACATTGCGTTTACATCGATTTCAATTCATGTTTGAAATATTAAATTGCATTATTTCCATTCTTAATACACTTCAAAGTTATATTTCAACAACTCAAATTTCTCAATTTTGACAAATTTCACTTTTATTCAAAAATTCTACTTTGAAATTACATATAAATTCCCCTTTTACAATACCTTAAAACCCAATACAAATTTTATCATAAACTCAAATTCCGATAATAATTCAATCCGTAGAAATCATATATTTCTCAAATTATCATTTAAATCCAGATTCAAAATTTAAGCAAAAAAAAATCATTTAATTTAACCAATCCGGTGTCCGTATATAGTTTTCTACCTTAGGGTCAAGTGGTACGAATATTTAACATTTCAATCCGCGAATTTAAATATTTACGGTTATATATCATTTCAAACCACAATCCCGAATTAATAAAAAAAATCCATAACAAACTTGCAGTTTATATTTATTTATAAAATAAACATTCATTCATCCAAATATCAATCATCAACCATTATTTGCAATCATCATCCAATTTAAACAATCATCGATATAGAGCATATAAATCATACCGGTAATAAATAACATGTATTAACTAACAGTTTATATTCAATAATAAATCTAATAATTGTTAAACTAGCAGTTTATATGCAAAATAAATGTAAACTTAACTGGCAGTTAATATGATATAAAAATAAACATAACTATGACAGGCAGTTAATATGCAAATAAATAAATTCTAACTGTCAAATTATTTGCAATAAATAAAATTAGTTAACAGTTAAATTAAATAAATGCGATTTAACTGAGATAATGAATAAAACACGCCAAACTGTCATAAACGAATTTCTACTCATATTTAAATTCAATTTAACAAACATAAGAAATTTTAGAAGTTGTGAGTGGGTTAAAACACTCACCTTTTGAATTTAAATCGAATTTAAATCCGATTTAAACCCAAAATTTTGACCGTCTCAGAATTCATCCAAACCAGTGTCATCAAGTCCGAAATTTTATTAAGATCATAACAAAAGAAACCGCTCGTCAATTGGATATCGTAAGCACAAGATATTGTGAAAATGGCAATTGAATTTTAAAAAAAAACAAAAAACAAAAAGAGAACACATTCCATCACCTTTCTTGCCACGTCACCCAAAATTCCTGCAACACTTCATCTTCTACAGAATGCATGCGCACAACCGTTTCACGCGAGAACATCGAACCTAACCCACTACAAACCCTATAGCCGCCACCTCGCTCGTCAACGCTAGCGCCGCCGACCGGTCAGACCACCATTCCCTGACGTCCCCTGCCTCACGCGCGTCCACCCAGTCGCCAATTCACGGCCGAAATCACGGCAGCCGCCACCGGAACAACGAACCCTAATTCGCAATTTGCCGTAGATCCAACCGTTAACCAACCACGAAACCCACACAGATGAATTCCTCTGGTCAATCTCTACCAAACCCAGAAATCTTTTGACGATCTGACGAAGTTTGTTACGGCGGTGATGAAAGGCCGAAAATGATTTGAATTTTACTGGACGAACGATAGCTCCAATCGAAAAACAAATCACACCAGCAGATTACGAACACTGAGAACTATGACATATAATTTTGTGGAATTTTTCTGGAGAGTCTGAATTTTCATTGAAATTTTGAACTGTAGATAGATCTAGGTTTTGCAACCATTGAGGAAGAGAAAGAGATGAAGAAAATGAACGTACAGCCAAATGACAATAGAAAGGAGGCTAGGGTTTATCACAGCATATTTATAGACAAATAGAAGAAGGCTAGGGGCGCGAATTACGAACGTGCTAAACGGTAGTTGGCCCAAAAAGCCCGTTCTGACCCCGGGACCAAATTTATTAAACCCATATATCCAAATAGGTATTTTAAAATATTCTGAACGTGATGGAAAAAGTTTCACGTCCAAATTCGATCGTATGCAGAAGTTATGCTGAAAACAATATTTCCAAATTGATTTCAAATTGATTTTAATTAAATCGATTTCAAGGCGTTTCGCATCCGTACGATCAAACGACAGGTCCGATCGATACGAAACTTATAACCCTACAATAATTCACCGATACGGATCCGATGAAATTGGTTTCGTCGAAATCCGAGTCCATGGCCAAAACGGCTATTTTTATATTAATTAAATAAATTAAAAAAAATTAAAAAAAATCCAATTTTATAATAAAATTCTAAAATTGACCAAATTTTATCGCTTATATATTTCATAATCAATTTAAATAATTTAACAAGTTTAGATGTGAATCAAAAGTTGATAAGTCTATCAATTGCAGTGTTAATTTCTCCACTTCCTTATATTTAGAAATTATAAATTAAATTCTCCAAAAAACACATTTATTTGATTTCAACATTTATATTCTCACCTTTTATCCACACATTCCATTTTAATTTCAATAACGTAATATTTAAACGTTTAATTCCACTCTATTTGCAATAAATACCATTGTTGAATTTTGATACTTTAATTAAATTTATAAATCTTGCTTTCTAAAGTCTATATCAACGAATGGTCCAATTATAAATAGAATTATCATTAACTTCATCTTATAGAATTAACTACTTCAATTACAAACAAATCTACGCTAACTGCACGATTTAAGTTAATTAATTGAAACTAAGTCTACATTAAATGTTATAAATTATAAATTAGAACCTCAATAAATTCGTGTATTGATTTAAAAATCTTTTTATTCAGTAAATAGACATTTTTATAGGTATAATTGAAAGTTACTTCTTTCTAAATTAAATTATCTAATATTATTAAAATGACAAATTTAACTGACGCAAATTGACGGGTCGTTACAGAAGTAATTTATGGGTAATTACTATATGTAACTAATTGAAGGAGATTTGTTGATAAAAGTAATTTAAGTATAATTACTTTGTGAATTATTCAAGGGATTAATTGAAGATAATTAATTAGGGAGTAATTAATTTATTTGGTGAAGTAATTAAGGGTAGTTAATTATTGAATGAAGTTAATCAAGGGTGATTAACAATTATGGTTTAAATAAAGATTAATTACTTAATGTAATTAATTTAATTAGGAGAATGTAATTAGAGATCTTTAATTATTATAATTAATAATGTAATTAAGAATGAGTTATTTAGAAATAATTAATAAACGAGGAACTAATTTATATAATTAATTAAGAAGTAATGTAATTAATTTATAGTTAATTAATTAAGAAAGTAATTAAAGATTAATTACTGTATTTGATTAAGTATAATTAGTTTGAGAAATTAATTAGTGGATAAGTACTAAAATGTAATTAAGGTTAATCAATAAGGGATGATTAATTAAAATGAATAATAGATTTATAATTGATTAATTAATTGATAAATAATTAATAGTGATATAAGCAAGTTGATATTAGTGAAGTAATTAATTTAATCCATTTTAAATTAATTAAAAATGATGAAATTAATTTAATTCATTTTAAATTAATTATATTTGGTGTGGTTAATCATTGCTTATATGGATGGATGATATTATTGCCTTGAATGGTTTGATCTCAGATATGAGATAGATTATGTTGAGTGATATGGATGCATTGGTTGCATTGTGATGATGATTTGGATTACCTTTTGATAATGATAATATGTATTATCTGTGTGATGATAATATTAATTATCTATGATTTATCTATCTGTGTGTATAGATAATTGAATTATTTTAAACCTTTAAGGCAACTTGGCCTTAAAAGACACGTTTTGGATTGCGATGAGACGGGGATCGGGTTTCCATATTTGGATATCCGAAAACCACATCGATCCAAATTAACGTTAGGTCGTGAATCTCTTGTGAAGAGTGAAGGCTCGAGGTGTAAGGACTATACGTCAGTATAACCCTGAGGGTGATTTCGTGATGAGTTTGACGGAACTAGATAATGCCTTCGGTTTCGTTCGAACCCGGAACGAACTTGTATGGATTGAATGCTTTCAGAACATCGTCAGGTGGACGATGAGCATTATAAGAGATGTGTTCTCTAAAGGTAATCGTAGCCTCAAGCCTCATCAACCGGGAATGGCTAAAACAGGGGAGGTGCAGCAAGGCTTCGTGGGTAGCTCCCACTGGAGAGCGAGATTTACCCCTGCCTAGAGGTCCCTTTTTATTTCGACTGTGTGGGCGGTTGGAACGTACGCCAACTGCGGGGTTGTCTTGTTCGGGACTGTCCAGTAAGGGATGGTTCCGGTCTTGTGTTGCAGGGGAGCGGGCGTACTCCTCGGTACGTTGATCTAGGCCACGTACTGTGACGGGCGGTACCCCAATAGCCCAGTCATTGATGGAATCCAAAATCCAATAAGTGCCAACGGTTTTGATTGTATTACCCACTTTTGTGGCTAGTAGCTGGAATTTGATAGATGTAACAATTTCGGCTATTTCTTATTTATTTGAAAACCCTAGACCTATTATAATATCACCGGATTTCCTATCAAATGTTTTGGTTAGCGTAAGGTAAAAACTTTTCCATGTTTATGCATAGGAAGTCTTACGTGATACCTTTTCTTTTAAAGGGTTTTTCAAAGTTAAACGACTTTAACCTGTTACTCACACCAGACCCATGTCTGACCCGGAGTTTATCTTCTGTTTTCTTAAACTCTTGGGTACTCAAATTTTTACGAGTAGCCAAGGGATTCAGGTTATCTTTTGACGAATTATGGAGGAGCAAATGGAGAAGGAGGCTTCTGCGTGTAGATATATGGTTCCACTATGTGTTCTCTGTGTTAGTATTGTTTTGCTGAGTTGTATTGAGTTGTATAGCTAGACAGGTGTTTATAACTGTCTAGTATGTGATGTAAATTCTGTGTAACTCTGATTAGTGTTGTATATTATGTAATATTTATGTTATTAATAAAATATATTCATTCCGCTGTTGATATTTTGATGTTGTTTCTTCTTTCTTCTCTTTCTTTTCTCTTTTCTATCCCTTTCTTTCTTCTAGATGATGTGATTTTCTGTGGTGAGAAAATCGGGTCGTCACAGAAAAAGTGATGAGTGTTGATATTTATCATACATTACTCAAGATAGTATATTTAGAAAAGTTTCTTTAGAGATTCAAAAAAGAGTTATAAAACTTTTTGTTGGGTAAAGATTCCATGACCATTTCTATGTCTATCATATTTCTATCGACCATCGCTCATCAAAAATTCAATATAGTTTGTCGATATGTGGTACTTTAAACAGGAATCATTCAGTTTTCATTTTATAAAACAAAATAAAATCCAAAGTATTCACTCTCATTTAAAAGTCCTCACGGTTACGCATGGGTGAATTACTTAGAATTTGTTATGTGCTTCCATGCTCATTTAAAAGTCCTCACGGTTATGCATGTATGGAACGCATATCAAAAATTGATTTATTAAATAAACAAGTTGATTCTAATCCCATTTAAAAATCCTCACAGTTATGTGTGATTAGAAGATATGTGAATTCATTTTTAAAATTAAATTGGAATACTACTAATCTCATTTAAAAGTCCTAGCGGTTATGCATGATTAGAAGATATTCAAATTCCTGATATAAATGTACCACAAACAGATACAACTGTATGGTTTTATATGATGACATCATTTCCATTATTTCTAAAAGTGGAATATGCGCCTAACAAGGGTAGTTATGATTTTTGTTTGATTTTTTATTGAAATTTAACATTTATATTTAATTGAGTTTTAATGCTGGATTAATATCGATTACTTTATCTCTATTTTCTCTAACACTATCACTCTTTTGCTGATAACAAAAGGGGGAGAGAAAAGTTAAGATTTTTTCAAATAAAATCAAGCAAAGGTCAAATATTTTCCATTTGCATCTAGGCTCATTTGCATATTTTTATTTGTATGCATATATGTAGGGGGAGCGTTGTGTAGAGAGGAAGCATTTAAATAGGGGGAGCAATTAGAGTATATCTATGATCAAATACAAAATCTTAAATATATGTTTGTTATCATCAAAAGGGGGAGATTGTTGAATATGCGATTATATGATTTTTGTTTGATGATAATAAACATATATATATATATATATATTCGTGTAAATGTATTTGGTATTGTACTATTTCATTTTTCATAGATTAAATAAATATTTGCTGAATAAAAATAAATAATACAGAATTTGAATTCAAACAGAAATTTTATTCAAACAAATATTTATTACAATTTTGAATAGTACAAATTCAAGCTCTCACTATACAACTTTGATTACAATACTAAATTACATCACAATCTCACTTTTACATCTGACCTCACTACATAATCACTGATTCACTCAACTAGTATTTTATCTTCAACTTTATTCCAATGTGGATCCGGCATCTGAGAATCTGCAAAAATAATTTTTGACGCAGTAAAATTGAAAAGGAAATATTTTGTTGCAGTACAAAATAAAAAGTGAATTTTGAAAATAATATTTGCCTCAGTTATTTGGGTTATTCGTCATCATTTAATTTTGAATCCATCATATACGAACAACTTGTGACATACACAGTGTATCACTGTATATGCCATAAGACCGTGCACACCGATATACACTTGATAATGTTACAGGGACAGGTGAACACAAGGTCAAACCCAAAATAAAAAGATGGGTTTAACTCAGATGCAATATAAATAAAATCTCGACACGAGCACAAGGTCAAACCCGAGCGTTTAAGCTGGATTCAACTCAATGTACAAATCGTAATACAACAGTGCCAACAGATCAGAGACCACCACTGATCGCATTCAAGTCATAGAAACAAATAATAATAAAGTCAGCTCAAAGAATCATATGTGCACGAGCTAGGACAGAGAGTAGTTCAAGTGCATGAACATAGTGAAATGCACAAAGGCATAGCAACTGCACCAAACCAAGATCACATACAAGTAACATGCACTTCAATGATCTGTTCAGGTCAGACCAACAAGAGTATGAATGCAAACAATACGCGGCAGTGAAGCATGTACATGTGTAAACAACAACTTCAAACTGCTCATGTACACAAGCGATGAAAATTCTTATAAATACAAGTAAACACAACTGGACGGTGCAAGGTGAAGACAAAGCAATGCTAACACAAAGTAGAGCAACATCACAAGAAGTTATCATGAATATGCACAATGCAGACCAAAGAGCAAAAGTAATCCGGATCAAATGCCATTAGGTCAGAGACAATACAGCAAGCTACAAGGATCAATGAATTGGATGAACAAGACTCAAGCAATCAATACGCTGCAAGTGCAATAGGTAAGGGATGCATAAATGACTACCAGAGAACAAATTCAGACTCGATGGAACCAGACTCAAATGTACAGGTAAATGAAGATGCAGTGAAGCAAAAATATGGCAGAATTTAGTATTCACTCGAGGCAACTAGCAACTACATGCAGTAAGTTCATATAACAAAAGTGCATAAGGGCAGTGTAATGATGACTGGAAACTCAGAAATCAATACAACATGAACCAGACCGAACCAAGATTTCAGCAACAGCAATATGAAGGAAACAAACTACAAAGACATCAACATGTATGACTGTAACATATGATCAGTGGGATGCATGCAAGTACCCAGTGGAAAATGATGCGATTCAACAACTACTCAAGTGCTCGACAAATGTGTATTGAGGGATATTTCAAATGGAGTTACAAACATCAGCATATACAAGTTGCAATATGCATCAACCATCAGCTCATATATATATACAACAAACATGCAAACTGCCTCAAGTTGTCAAGAGACTACTACACAACACAGCAGCAACCAAGAGTGATATTACAGTGAAGAATCAAAGTCAAAGCCGACCAGAAATTCAATGCTACAAGCCCAAGTAGACAACCAAGTAAATAAACACACCAGTATGTTGAAGCAACTCGAAGTACAAGCTAATGCAGACTAAAAGAGAATGAATATACAGTGAACTAAGCCAAGGATCAAACCAGCAATGTAATAGAACAGATGGTATAGTTCGAAAGTGATCTCCAGTTTTTAAGAAATAAAAAATGGTCGAAGATGTGGATTTGCATACACAAAATCTGGCCCGAATCTTCAGTTTAACAAGATAGTCAATGCCGAAGTCAAAATGAAATCAGAGAGTAAAGTCAAAGAATCAGAGAATTCAAAGTCATGGTAAACACGAAATCATGAGTTCGAAATCAATATCGAATTTTAACCAAGTCAGAAATCAACGCAGGAACAAATTGAAAAGCCAAAAATAAAATCCAAATAAAATTGGAAAGTAGCTGTCGTAACGATCAAGGAACGATCCAACGGTTTCAAGTTAAAACCGTGACAGTAAAGTAGGGGAAAGAATAGAATTGAACAAGTCAGTGAAATCTAAATCGTTCAAGCAATATCAAGTGGCATAGCGAATGTTTTGACGAATTCAAATAAGAAATATACGACGTAAATTTAGGAGTTCGATTCCTATAAATTGCAATTGAAATCATCGGCAATTGATATCAATTTCAAGCATTAAAACCACAAAAATCATCATCGGCAGATTACAGGAGTTTAATCAAGCATAATAGAATAGCCTAAACGAAAAACACATACCGGAATTATCGAATCGAACTCAATCATTGAAGCGGCCAAGAGCGAACAAACGAGAACGAATCACACGCAAATAACCACTATATCGAGAACAACAAAAAGGCGCAGCTTCAAAAGCCCTAATTTTGGAACGGAGAATCGAGCCACCATTTTCACAAAGGAACGAAGCAAAGAGGATCAGGTCAAAATAAAAAAGGGCCGGCTTTCTTATTCTCTTTTATTATAAAGGCTTTTTATTTTTTAATTAGGGTTGTTTTAATTTTTAAATTGCTTTAAATTTGTATTTCAATTTTAAACCGCTGTAATTTCTAGTCGTGTGACTAGGGGACAAGCTACGTCGCGTAGTTTGAGAATTCGCAACTCAGTGGCTGAGTTGTGACAGAGTTTTGAGCGTAGAGTTAGGTTAGTCAGTAGCGGGTGTCGCGAGTTTACGTGTGTAAGCGTGTGACTACTTAATTTCTAGTAGAAACCTTGAGGGCAGCACGTAGGCAGGGTTTTGCCGAAGCTGGGTAAATTCTGTGTCGTTCTATTTCTGCATTTTATTATTCTGCTATTTATTTCTGTGCTGCTATTATTCTGTGATCTGTGTTGAAATAATTTTATAAGCATCCGCAATTAATTTTTATAATTAACACCATCACCCTATTCATCCCCCCAGGGCGAAATCGATCCTACAATTGACCTATATATATATATCGCAATCATACATTAATACATGAGCTCACATATGCATGCACACTTTTCAAACATGTTTAATAAGCTTGAGTAATCAACGTAACCATAATTCTTTTGTCATGAAGACCACCTAATTGCCACAATTTTCTATATTATGGATGATGCACAAATCTTGCTTGGACTGAGATCAAATATCCTCCAAAACAATCAGACAATGAAAAATGCATTTTTTAAATTGAAGAGGTACCTCATTTATTTCCATTTACTATTATTGCTATTCATTTTTTTATTTGGAGTTTTATAGTGCTTATTGATTTACAGTAACCCAAAATGGATTTTTATCATTGTATGTTTAAATGACTATATGATCGATATATAGTGACCCAAAATGATTCATAGTACCAAAATTGATTTACAGTAACCTAAAATGTATGTTTAAATGACTATATGCTATATATGCTACATATTTTCTTAGATCAGAAATATAATTTATCCGACAAGCCATTGATTTAGTGACATCTAATTTATTATAGAATAATGAGAAAGCCTTATTGTAGCAGGCTCTTACAATGTCTATAAATGATGGTAGGCCTACTGCTGATGCTAGCATGTCAAATGCCACTACAAAAGATAAAGATCTGGCTTTCGGTATGTTCTGCTTCATGTTTCCCATGAACACTTTACGTAGTTATTTATCCAATATAGATGTATTAATTTATTGTTGTTTGATGTTCGTACATCATTCTTTTCGAAAATATTAAGTGCATTTTATCTTACCTTTGTGCAAGTCAGTCGTTTGAAAAGTCAATGTGAATGGATTTGAATGGCTTCAAGAAAAGTACGCAAATGAGAAGATCAGTATCAGACGTGCAGTTGGAGGTGGTGGTGATCGTCGTGCCCAGCAATGGCTTCGGTTAAAAAAGAATAGTATGCTCCATTATACTGCTTAATTAGGTATTATTCTATGTTTTTGAAGTAGAACCACAACTGAAGTACAAATCGATTTCATGTTAACATTTTCTATGTTACTTTATTGAAATGATAAAATTGCTAATGCTAGTTAATGAACAGAGTTAATCTCGGACAGTGAGTTCTTTCTTTTCGTATACCACAGGAAACTTTCCTGTATCGTTGATATAATTATTTTTCTGTGTTAGAATAGAGTATACGCACAATACTTTAACTGGACCTTGGCTGTGTTTATGAGTATTGGAGTTATTGATCAGCAGGCATGTCAAATCATCTGCTTTATGCATGTATAATTACTCAATGGACAGTTGTACTCTCTACCTATATGCAATGTGATATGCATATATCACAGATCACAGCAGGTGCATTTATTTTTCTAATGATTCAACGTTCAAATATGTGCCACCAGTCCTTCATAAGTTCAATACAGTTGGACAAAGAACAACAACATGTGTCATTGACTAATATATATCACAATCTTACATTAATACATGAGCTCACATATGCATGCACACTTTTCAAACATGTTTAGTAAGCCTGAGTAATCAACGTGACCATAATTCTTTTGTCATGAAGACCACCTAATTGCCACAATTTTCTCTATTGCAGGTGATGCACAAATCTTTCTTGGACTGAGATCAAATATCCTTCAAACAAACAGAAAATGAAAAATGCATTTTTTAAATTGAAGAGGTACCTCATTTATTTCCAATTACTGCTATGTACTATTCATTTTCTTTATTTGGAGTTTTACAGTGCTTATTGATTTACAGTAACCCGAAATGGATTTTTATCATTGTATGTTTACATGACTATATGATTGATATACAGTGACCTAAAATGATTCACAGTAACCCAAAATTGATTTACAGTAACCCAAAATGTATGTTTAAATGACTATATGCCACATATGCTACAACACACATCCAGTAGCGCTCGCACTTGATCACCCACATATTCACTCAATACTTGTGATATCCTGGAATTTTAGACAATATCAATTTAATAATCTTTATATAAAATTAAATTGATTTTGACAATATTGATTAATAAAATATGTTTTGGTTTAATAATAAAATTTAATAAATATTTAATTTGTGATTTTATCTTTTAAAAGCTAAAATAAATGTTTAAATTATAATGTATATATATTATAGTTTATCTTTGTTTGGAATTTAACTTACATGATAATAAATAAATAAAGTTTTGGTTTTAAATTGTAATAAAATATTGAGTAATTAGGAAATTATGTTTTAATTAATATTAAACTTTTAAAAATCTATTTAAATTAATAACTTTATGGTTTGATAATATTTATAATAAATGTTATATTGTTTTAAATTTAAATAAAGGTTGATTTTATTTCTTTTTAAACATTATTTGATTAAATATGAATTGAAAATATTTTATATAAGTTTAAAATATAAGATAACATATGATTTAATTTCATTTAAATATAAAAGTGATTTATAATTCCTTATAGATCATATAAAATTTATAAATTTGTAATTTTAAACCATATTAATAAATATTCTATTTTTCATGAATATAGAAAGGGATTAAAATAAGGAAATAGAATCTTCATTTTTTTTTAAATTGATTTTAATTTTGATTTCAAAGGTTTAATTTGATTTGGGATTTTATTTTGAAATTCAAATTAAGTGGTTCTTTAAAACATTTGTATAAGCTTTAATTTATAAATTGTTTATTTACATTTTCTTAAAAAAAGTAAATCATATATATATATATATATATATATATTCATATAAACCTAAAATGAATTAAAGAAAACCCTATATAAACATTTAAAAATATAACTTAATTAAGCAAGACAAGTGTTAAACTATTAACAATATAAGCTACATGTGTTAGTTGTAAATCAAGAAATGTGACAAGTGTCATTTAATCTTTATTTTCTTTTATTTATTTTGTTAAATTAATTTCAGCCCTCTTTTAAAATATTTTCATTTTCCCCTCATTCTTCTTTTCATAAACAAAAGATAAATGAATCAAAAGAAATTAAAAATCTAAAACTCTCAAAACCCCTCAAAAACACATCTGCATATTCATTTCAAAAACAAAAATAGCAAACCTGAAAATCTCTGAAATCATTTCCAAATTGAAATGCAACCCCTATAACTCTTCCTCAAAAATGCATGGCAAAACCCCTGTATCATTAGCATGCAAATTTGTATTGTATTCAATCTAAAAGCACATGCAAACAATCTGAAATGGTTTCCTACACAAATTCAAAACTGCATTCTTACAAACGTGGAAATTTCTGCAATCTCAAGTCTGTAATCCTTCAAATATCTGCATTTCATCTCTGGAATGACCTGCATGCATGTAGATTGGGATAAGAAGCAGCAGCCCTTCATTTCCACTTGCATAACACTGCTGCATTTAAAAGACAAATTTAAAAGTTTTACTAAATCAAAGTTGCTCTGTTCTTCTAAGTTTAAGGTGAGTAACTTCTAAATTTTTCTTTAACAAAATCTGGTTGCTTGTTTTTATCTCTGGAATGAATTGATATGCATGATAAAAATTTGTAGAAAATTTGTTTGTATATGAATTTTTGGGAGTCACTTTATACTGATATAGGTGTGTATGCTTTGGTTTGATCAGTAATTGCTGATGTATCTGACTTAGGCATTTAAATTCAAACTTGTTTGTTAGGATAAAATAGAGTTTAAAAATTTATACAAGTTGGATATTACTTGTATTGCCTGGAAACATTAACGATAGAGAAATAAAATTGTATAAGTGGAAAATATAAACATTATAAATCAATGTTTCAGGTTTGGATATCAAAACATCATGCAAATTCATAAATATTAAATCTAAAATCACAATTTATAAAGTAAAAATCTGAGAGCAGTTCAAACTTCTCTGTATTTTGTATTTTAGGCTAGTTCAGTTGATTTTTGTGTTTGAATGGGTTGAAATTGTTTCTGGAGTAGAAGGAGATATCAGAGAAGATGAGAAAATAATTGATTTGGGTTGCCATTCATTTTTGATGTTGAAATTTGAATTTAAGGTTTTGAACCCTAGTTTTTACTGGGTTCTAAATTTTGCTTGAATTCGATCTCCTCGGTTGATCGAGTGTTTAGGGTTTTTGAAGGATGGTTGCTGGACCCTAGGGGAGTAAGTAGCCGGAATTGTAGCTTCATCGATGGTCGGAGGAGGGTGAAATCATTGTTGACAGGTTTGGAGTTGTGGGGAATGCTGTGCTCCAGGTTTTGGAAAAGGGGGCTGTCTATTTGATTTGGTTGATTGGAGACTTCTGATGTTTTTGGTGGTCATGTGGATTCGGGGGGGGGGGGGGGGGGATGGTGGATGTAGACGATCATCACTGATGATCGGAATTTGCCAAGGATTTTGTGCATGTGCACAGTGGCCACTGGGAGGTGTTTTGGTTTCTGGAAAATAGTGAAGAAATGGTTCTCGGGTAAATTCAGCTGTTGCTCGAAGTTAAATGGAAAATGACTCGAAGTAAATTAGTATTTGGCTCGGGTAGTTTTTCTTTGGTGACAGTATTTTGTTTCTGTAACCAGATCTGTTTCAGGTTTTAAATTTTAAAACTAAATTTAAAAGTAAACAAGGCAAGTTTAAATCTGAACTTAAAGTAACATTCAATGATGAATGCAAATAGGTTTTGAATTCCAGTTTTTGAATAAACAAGGTTTGCAGGAAATGAAATATTTAAATTGAAACCTGCACAGTTTTATATAAAGTAAAATTTTAAATCTGAAAATAAGGATTTAAACAAGATTTAAATTCTAAGTAAATCTGAACCTGAATTCAAATTAGAGTTTGAACCTGAAAGTTCAAATAAAACAAGCTTTAAATTCAAAGGTTAAAATCAAGTTGAATATTTTTAGAATTTTATACACATGTGTAATGAAATTTAAAACAGGGTTTAAATTTAAATCTTTGAATTTAAATCTGAAACATGATTTGAATTTTGGGTTATAATTTAAATAAGATTTGAATTTAAATGTTTTAATGTCATTTGAAATATTTAAGATATTTTAAATTTATTTGAATATAGGCTAAAGTTAAATGATTTTCCTAAAATTTGCTTAAGAGGTAAGTGATTCTTTAAAATGAGAACAAAAGAGTTTTTTAAATATTTAAAATCTTGTTTAAGTTTAAATTTAATTTCATTTTAATTTTAATTTAAAATGGAATTTATAAAAATGTAAAAGCAAATTTGTTTTTAAATTACCTTAATAATGATAATTTAATCATTAATGAGATTAATGATTTTTATTGTTTGAAACTTAATTATCTGATCAAGGTAATTAAGATTTTAATTAATTAATTTAATAAATTAATAATTGGGTTAGTTAATTAAATAATTAAGGGTTTATTTAATTAATTAAAAGTTTAAGTAAGTTAATTAAATTTGATTAAAGTATGATTTAGAAATTAATTTAAATAAGATTGGATTAATTTAATTTAATTAATGAATTGAATTATTAATCAAGTAATTAATAATTGTTTAAGTTTTAATTTTCACTTGATTAATTTAATAATTAGGAATTAATTAATGAGTTTTATAAATAAATTAAGAATTAATATTGATCAATTCAATTAATTACTTTGGAAAGGTAATTAAAGATTTGTTATTGGTTAATGAAGGTCATTAACTTAATATTATTTTATATTTAATTAATGTAATTAATTTTAATAATTAATTGGATTAATTAATTTAAGATAATCCTTTGAATTGTTTAAGTAAATTACTTAGTGAAAGTAATTAAGGAAATTAATTACTAATTGTAATTAATTGAGTTTATTTTGATTAATTAAGTTAATTAATTAAGTTTAATTAATTTAAATTAATCATTGATTGATTTGAGAAGTAATTACAAATATAATTAAAAATGGAAAATTACTTAGTAAAGTAATTAAGGAAATAAATTACTAGATGTAATTTAATGGAAGAAGTTTTGGAAGTCAATTACTTTGTGTAATTATTATTAGTGTGTTTAATTACTTAAGATAAGTAATCAATTACTTAGTGTAATTAATTTAGGTTTTGATAATTAATAATTTGAGAATGATTAATAGATGCAATTAATTTAATGTAATTACTCAATGTGATTAATCAAAAGTGATTAATCAATATGGATAATTGATAATTAATTTATTAGGGTAATTTTATAAATAAAATAATTTGGGATCATTAATTTAAACAATTAATGATGTGATTAAGGATTGATTAATAAGAATAATTAATTAATGAAGGTATTAATTAATGTAATTAATTATGATTAATTAATTGATGAAGTAATTATAGGTTAATTACTGAATTTGGTTTGGGATAATTAATTTGTGAAATTAATTAGAGGTTAATTACTTAAAGGTAATTAAAGGATAATTAATCAAGATGATTAATTTGGGTAATTTGTTAAGAGTAATTAATTGATTGATATATAATTAATTAATTGATAAGTAAGCAAGATTTATATGGATAAGTAATTAATTTAATTCATTTTAAATTAATTAAGGAAGATGTAATTAATTTAATTCATTTTAAATTAATTATAGAATGGTAATTTAATGAGTAATTGCTTATGAATGATGATTGATATTTATTACCCTGAATGGTTGAGATCTTAGATATGAGATAAATGATGTTGTGTGATTTGGATGCCATGGTTGCATTGAGTTGATAATATGAATTATCTGTTTGAGTTGATAATATAGATTATCTGTTGTAATGACAATATTGATTATCTATTATGATGTTGAGAATTATCTATCTGTGTGTATATAGATAATATTAAATTGAATTGTTTTAAACTTTAAAACAACTTGGACCTAAAAGACACGCTTTGGATTTCGATGAGGCCGGGATCGGGTTTCCATATTTGGATATCCGAAAACCACATCGATTCCAAATAACGTTAGGTCGTGAATCCAAATGGAGCTTTGTGAAGACTCGAGTTGTAAGGGCTATACGTAAGTATAACTCTGTGGGTGATTCCGTAATGAGTTGACGGAATAGTGCTTATAGGTTCGAGATGGTGGATTAGAGTGCAAGGGTTATCGTCGTTAACTCTGAGGGTGATTCCAAAATGAGTGTAACAAGATAATGCCTTCGGTTTCGTTCGAACCCGGAACGAACTTGTATGGATTGAAAGCTTTCAGAACATCGTCAGGTGGACGATGAGCATTCTAAGTGATGTGTCCTATAAAGGTAATCGTAGCCTCAAGCCTCATCAACCGGGAATGGCTAAAACAGGGGAGGTGTAGCAAGGCTTCGTGGGTAGCCCCCACTGGAGAGCAAGATTGATCCCTGTCTAGAAGTCCCTTTATATATTCGGTTGTGTGGACGGTTGATTGCAGCAACTGCCGGGGTTGTCTTGTTCGGAACTGTTCAGTAAGGAATGGTTCCGGCCTTGTGTTGCAGGGGAGTGGGAGTACTCATCAGTACGGTGATCTAGGCCACGTACTATGATGGGCGGTACTCCAGTACCCCTGCCATTGTATGGAATCCAAAATCCAATAAGTGTCGTACGTATTAGTTGTGCCCAACTATGTTGGAACGTGAGATGTAAGCATTCCAGCTATTTCAGTATTTTACTTGAAAACCCTAGACACTATTATAATATCAATGGATTTCCTATCAAATGTTTTGGTTAGCGTAAGGTAAAAACTTTTCCATGTTTATGTGTGGGAAGTCTTACGTGATAATTTTCTTTCAAAGGTTTTTAAAGTTAAACAACCTTAACATGTTACTCACACCAGACCCATGTCTGACCCGGAGTTTATCTTTTGTTTTATTAAACTCTTGGGTACTCAAATTTTTATGAGTAGCCAAGGGATTCATGTTAGCTTTGACGTATAATGGAGGAGCAATGGAGCAGGAGGCTTCTGCGTTGTAGATATTTAGTTCCGCTGTGTGTTCTCTGTGTTGTGTTGTGTTGAGTTGTAAATACTAGACAGGTGTTTATAACTGTCTAGTATATGTGATGTGTATGCTGTGTATCTCTGATTGGTATTGCATTTTATGTAAATACTTATGTTATTAATATAATTCATTCGTTCCGCTGTTGAGATTCTAGTGTTGTTTCTTTTTTTCTCTTGTTTCTTTTCTTCTTCTATCCCTTTCTTTCTTAAATGATGATGCGATTTTCTGGGAGTAGAAAGTCAGGTCGTCGCAGGTGGTATCAGAGCGTTAGGTTGAGTGAATACCTAGGCTCTGGAGTGGTGTCTATCTTGAGAGAGCGTATTTGTAATTTTTACATATTACTATATATATATATATATATATATATATTTATTTATTTATTTCTACCTATTTGTTTGGTTACCTGTTCAGGTTTTCCAATATAAATTATAAAGGTAGATTGGGGTAGTTGTGTGTATAACACGACTGCGATTGGTTGGAGTTTGAATGTTAGGTTGGTAGTATATCTGTTGAGACTGTAGACCTAATACCGTCTCGAGGGTATTTTGAGGTGGTGCAAGACTTCATTGATCTTTGAAGGTAACCTGTTAAGGTTCGGAGTTCACCTTTGAAGTTGGATGAGTATAGTTTTGATTTGTTGGCTGAGTAGAAGCGAGTGATGGTATCTTGATATCTTAGGAGGTAATAGCTGCGTGATGAGATGTAGTGACTATGGATGTTTCCGAAGGTAATTTCTTTGGAACAATTTTAAGGAAGTGAGTCTGCTTCGGTGTTGTGGCCGAGTTCAACAGGATGTTTTTGTGGTTTGAAGTCCGAGTTTCTCGAAGAACCTTGGATTGGGAATTCTTTGGCATCGGTGTCAGCGGTGCAGCTCGGAGTGTTCTGTGGTGGGCATTTTCAGGCCTAGCAGTTTTCGGGAGATGGAGTTCAGAAGCAGTAGAGTAGAATCCATTTCTTCGATGGATTGGAAAGACCAGCATAAGCTGTTCTGATTGGTAAAGAGAGAACAGTTTTCTTTGGTTTTTGTTTGGATTGATCGCAAAAGTGACTTGCGATGATTGAGTATTCTCTTGGATTGTTGGAGATTTTTCTGAATATTTTCAGAGAAGTCAAGAGTTTGTCTTCATCTAGAGATTCAGTGATACCGGTGGGTCAACTAGTTGAAGGTTGGTTTCTTGAGATGGAGTTTGTTAAAGCAACTCAGAATTTGAGGAAATTCTGAATTTTCTCTTGGTTATCGGAGATCTTCTTGGTTATGCCGTCCAGTTGTGCTTGTGTTCTTCATCAGCATTCTTTTCTGCTCCAGATCAGAGTTGTGCAGCGGAAGCAGTTTGGGAGTGCATCTGCTTTTCTTTTCCGGACAGGAGAAGTTTGTTTTCTTCTGGTAGTGTGAGTGGAGTTGTTCTCGATCTTGATTGATCGTGGAGGATCATTCTGGTGGATTGGGATTGGTCTAGTTTGTTTCTTGAGACATCAGCAAGGATTTAGCTGATCAGGTAGCATGTAGGCAGTCGAATATCTGATTTTGGATAAATTTCTCAGTTTTAGGAGCTATAAATTTTGGTAAGGTTGGGTAAGCTAACTCCGAGATGTTTTGGATTTCTTCTGTGTTCTGTTTTGGATAAGTGTTTGATTTTCTGGATTGAATTGCCAGTTTGGACAACTGGAATTCGTTGTGTTTCACGTGTCTCTGAGGGAATACGTGTATATCTATTTCTGGTTTTGGAATCAGCTGTTTTGGGAAATTTTGGTAGTTAAGTCAGACTTGTCTATAGTCTGATGTCTTGTTTAGTTATAGATCTAGATGGGTAGGAGTTCTGTAACTTAGTAGTGTCGATTTTTTGGGTTTTATAGGGCGAGTATCCCAGTGTTTACTTGGGAAACTCAAGGAAACTCTATCCAGAATTTTGTCTGGATAGTTAATTTTGTTTGATTGGTTGAATTGATTACTAGGGTTGTTAGCATATGTTTGATATATGCTTGGTTTTAAAATTTAAAATCTTAAATAGGTTATTAAATTACCTTTGTTTTAAATTTCGGGGACGAAATTCTTTTAAGGGGGAAGGAATGTGATATCCCGGAATTTTAGACAATATCAATTTAATAATCTTTATATAAAATTAAATTGATATTGACAATATTGATTAATAAAATATGTTTTGGTTTAATAATCAAATTTAATAAATATTTAATTTGTGATTTTATCTTTTAAAAGCCAAAATAAATGTTTAAATTATAATGTATATATATATTTGTATATATATTATAGTTTATCTTTGTTTGAAATTTAACTTACATGATAATAAATAAATAAAGTTTTGGTTTTAAATTCTAATAAAATATTGAGTAATTAGGAAATTATGTTTTAATTAATATTAAAATTTTAAAAATCTATTTAAATTAATAACTTTATGGTTTGATAATATTTATAATAAATGTTATATTGTTTTAAATTTAAATAAAGGTTGATTTTATTTCTTTTTAAACATTATTTGATTAAATATGAATTGAAAATATTTTATATAAGTTTAAAATATAAGATAACATATGATTTAAATTCATTTAAATGTAAAAGTGATTTATAATTCCTTATAAATCATATAAAATTTGTAAATTTGTTATTTTAAACCATATTAATAAATATTCTATTTTTCGTGAATATAGAAAGGAATTAAAATAACGAAATAGAATCTTCATTTTTTTTAAATTGATTTTAATTTTGATTTCAAAGGTTTAATTTTATTTGGGATTTTATTTTGAAATTCAAATTAAGTGGTTCTTTAAAACATTTGTATAAGCTTTAATTTATAAATTGTTTATTTACATTTTCTTAAAATAAGTAAATCATATATATATATATATTCATATAAACCTAAAATGAATTAAAGAAAACCCTATATAAACATTTAAAAATATAACTTAATTAAGCAAGTCAAGTGTTAAACTATTAACAATATAAGCTACATGTGTTAGTTGTAAATCAAGAAATGTGACAAGTGTCATTTAATCTTTATTTTCTTTTATTTATTTTGTTAAATTTATTTCAGCCCTCTTTTAAAATATTTTCATTTTCCCCTCATTCTCCTTTTCAAAAACAAAAGATAAATGAATCTAAAGAAATTAAAAATCTAAAACTCTCAAAACCCCTCAAAAACACATCTGCATATTCATTTCAAAAACAAAAATAGCAAACCTGAAAATCTCTGAAATCATTTCCAAATTGAAATGCAACCCCTGTAACTCTTCCTAAAAAATGCATGGCAAAACCCCTGTATCATTAGCATGCAAATTTGTATTGCATTCAGTCTAAAAGCACATGCAAACAATCTGAAATGGTTTCCTGCACAAATTCAAAACTGCATTCTTACAAACGTGGAAATTTCTGCAATCTCAAGTCTTTAATCCTTCAAATATCTGCATTTCATCTCTGGAATGACTTGCATGCATGTAGATTGGGATAAGAAGCAGCAGCCCTTCATTTCCACTTGCATAACACTGTTGCATTTAAAAGACAAATTTAAAAGTTTTACTAAATCAAAGTTGCTCTGTTCTTCTAAGTTTAAGGTGAGTAACTTCTAAATTTTTCTTTAACAAAATCTGGTTGCTTGTTTTTATCTCTGGAATGAATTGATATGCATGATAAAAATTTGTAGAAAATTTGTTTGTATATGAATTTTTGGGAGTTACTTTATACTGATATAGGTGTGTATGCTTTGGTTTGATCAGTAATTGCTGATGTATCTGACTTAGGCATTTAAATTCAAACTTGTTTGTTAGGATAAAATAGAGTTTAAAAATTTATACAAGTTGGATATTACTTGTATTGCCTGGAAACATTAACGACAGAGAAATAAAATTGTATAAGTGGAAAATATAAACATTATAAATCAATGTTTCAGGTTTGGATATCAAAACATCATGCAAATTCATAAATATTAAATCTAAAATCACAATTTATAAAGTAAAAATCTGAGAGCAGTTCAAACTTCTCTGTATTTTGTATTTTAGGTTAGTTCAGTTGATTTTTGTGTTTGAATGGGTTGAAATTATTTCTGGAGTAGAAGGAGATATCGGAGAAGATGAGAAAATTATTGATTTGGGTTGCCATTCATTTTTGATGTTGAAATTCGAATTTAAGGTTTTGAACCCTAGTTTTTACTGGGTTCTAAATTTTGCTTGAATTCGATCTCCTCGGTTGATCGAGTGTTTAGGGTTTTTGAAGGATGGTTGCTGGACCCTAAGGGTGTAAGTAGCCGGAAATGTAGCTTCATCGATGGACAGAGGAGGGTGAAATCATTGTTGACAGGTTTGGAGTTGTGGGAAATGCTGTGTTCCAGGTTTTGGAAAAGGGGGCTGTCTGTTTGATTTGGACGATTGGAGACTTCTGATGTTTTTGGTGGTCATGTGGATTCGAGGGGGGGATGGTGGATGTAGACGATCATCACTGATGATCGGAATTTGCCAAGGATTTTGTGCATGTGCACAGTGGTCACTGGGAGGTGTTTTGGTTTCTGGAAAATAGTGAAGAAATGGTTCTCGGGTAAATTCAGCTCTTGCTCGAAGTTAAATGGAAAATGACTCGAAGTAAATTAGTATTTGGCTCGGGTAGTTTTTCTTTGGTGACAGTATTTTGTTTCTGTAACCAGATCTGTTTCAGGTTTTAAATTTTAAAACTAAATTTAAAAATAAACAAGGCAAGTTTAAATCTGAACTTAAAGTAAGATTCAATGATGAATGCAAAAAGGTTTTGAATTCCAGTTTTTGAATAAACAAGATTTGCAGGAAATGAAATATTTAAATTGAAACCTGCACAGTTTTATGTAATGTAAAATTTTAAATCTGAAAATAAGGATTTAAACAAGATTTAAATTCTAAGTTAAATCTGAACCTGAATTAAAATTAGAGTTTGAACCTGAAAGTTCAAATACAACAAGTTTTAAATTCAAAGGTTAAAATCAAGTTGAATATTTTTAGAATTTTATACACATGTGTAATGAAATTTAAAACAGGGTTTAAATTTAAATCTGAAACATGATTTGAATTTTAGGTTATAATTTAAATAAGATTTGAATTTAAATGTTTCAATGTCATTTGAAATATTTAAGATATTTTAAATTTATTTGAATATAGGCTAAAGTTAAATGATTTTTCTAAAATTTGCTTAAGAGGTAAGTGATTCTTTAAAATGAGAACAAAAGAGTTTTTTAAATATTTAAAATCTTGTTTAAGTTTAAATTTAATTTCATTTTAATTTTAATTTAAAATGGAATTTATAAAAATGTAAAAGCAAATTTGTTTTTAAATTACCTTAATAATGATAATTTAATCATTAATGAGATTAATGATTTTTATTGTTTGAAACTTAATTATCCGATCAAGGTAATTAAGATTTTAATTAATTAATTTAATCAATTAATAATTGGGTTAATTAATTAAATAATTAAGGGTTTATTTAATTAATTAAAAGTTTAAGTAAGTTAATTAAATTTGATTAAAGTATGATTTAGAAATTAATTTAAATAAGATTGGATTAATTTAATTTAATTAATGAATTGAATTATTAATCAAGTAATTAATAATTGTTTAAGTTTTAATTTTCACTTGATTAATTTAATAATTAGGAATTAATTAATGAGTTTTATAAATAAATTAAGAATTAATATTGATCAATTCAATTAATTACTTTGGAAAGGTAATTAAAGATTTGTTATTGGTTAATGAAGGTCATTAACTTAATATTATTTTATAATTAATTAATGTAATTAATTTTAATAATTAATTGGATTAATTAATTTAAGATAATCCTTTGAATTGTTTAAGTAAATTACTTAGTGAAATTAATTAAGGAAATTAATTACTAATTGTAATTAATTGAGTTTATTTTGATTAATTAAGTTAATTAATTAAGTTTAATTAATTTAGATTAATCATTGATTGATTTGAGAAGTAATTACAAATATAATTAAAAATGGAAAATTACTTAGTAAAGTAATTAAGGAAATAAATTACTAGATGTAATTTAATGGAAGAAGTTTTGGAAGTCAATTACTTTGTGTAATTATTATTAGTGTGTTTAATTACTTAAGATAAGTAATTAATTACTTAGTGTAATTAGTTTAGGTTTTGATAATTAATAATTTGAGAATGATTAATAGATGTAATTAATTTAATGTAATTACTCAATGTGATTAATCAAAAGTGATTAATCAGTACGGATAATTGATAATTAATTTATTAGGGTAATTTTATAAATAAAATAATTTGGGATCATTATTTTAAACAATTAATGATGTGATTAATGATTGATTAATAAAAACAATTAATCAATGAAGGTATAAATTAATGTAATTAATTATTATTAATTAATTGATGAAGTAATTATAGGTTAATTACTGAATTTGGTTTGGGATAACTAATTTGTGAAATTAATTAGAGGTTAATTACTTAAAGGTAATTAAAGGATAATTAATCAAGATGATTAATTTGGGTAATTTGTTAAGAGTAATTAATTGATTGATATATAATTAATTAATTGATGTGTAAGCAAGATTTATATGGATAAGTAATTAATTTAATTCATTTTAAATTAATTAAGGAAGATGTAATTAATTTAATTCATTTTAAATTAATTATAGAATGGTAATTTAATGAGTAATTGCTTATGAATGATGATTGATATTTATTACCCTGAATGGTTGAGATCTCAGATATGAGATAAATGATGTTGTGTGATTTGGATGCCATGGTTGCATTGAGTTGATAATATGAATTATCCGTTTGAGTTGATAATATAGATTATCTGTTGTACTGATAATATTGATTATGTATTATGATGTTGAGAATTATCTATCTGTGTGTATATAGATAATATTAAATTGATTGTTTCAAACTTTAAAACAACTTGGACCTAAAAGACACGCTTTGGATTTCGATGAGACCGGGATCGGGTTTCCATATTTGGATATCCGAAAACCACATCGATTCCAAATAACGTTAGGTCGTGAATCCAAATGGAGCTTTATGAAGACTCGAGGTGTAAGGGCTATACGTCAGTATAACTCTGTGGGCGATTCCGTAATGAGTTGACGGAATAGTGATTATAGGTTCGAGATGGTGGATTAGAGTGCAAGGGTAATCTTTGTTAACTCTGAGGGTGATTCCAAAATGAGTGCAACAATATAATGCCTTCGGTTTCGTTTGAACCCGGAATGAACTTTTATGGATTGAATGCTTTCAGAACATCGTCGGGTGGACGATGAGCATTCTAAGTAATGTGTCCTATAAAGGTAATCGTAGCCTCAAACCTCATCAACCGGGAATGGCTAAAACAGGGGAGGTGCAGCAAGGCTTCGTGGGTAGCCCCCACTGGAGAGCAAGATTGATCCCTGTCTAGAAGTCCCTTTATATATTCGGTTGTGTGGGCGGTTGATTACAACAACTGCCGGGGTTGTCTTGTTCAGAACTGTTCAGTGAGGAATGGTTCCGGCCTTGTGTTGCAGGGGAGTGGGAGTACTCCTCGGTACGGTGATCTAGGCCACGTACTGTGACGGGCGGTACCCCAGTAGCCCTGCCATTGTATGGAATCCAAAATTCAATAAGTGCCGTACGTATTAGTTGTGCCCAACTATGTTGGAACGTGAGATGTAAGCATTCCAGCTATTTCTGTATTTTACTTGAAAACCCTAGACACTATTATAATATCAATGGATTTCCTATCAAATGTTTTGGTTAGCGTAAGGTAAAAACTTTTCCATGTTTATGTGTGGGAAGTCTTACGTGATACTTTTCTTTCAAAGGCTTTTAAAGTTAAGCAACCTTAACCTGTTACTCACACCAGACCCATGTCTGACACGGAGTTTATCTTTTGTTTTCTTAAACTTTTGGATACTCAAATTTTTACGAGTAGCCAAGGGATTCAGGTTAGCTTTGACGTATAATGGAGGAGCAATGGAGCAGGAGGCTTCTGCGTTGTAGATATTTAGTTCCGCTGTATGTTCTCTGTGTTGTGTTGGGTTGAGTTGTAAATACTAGACAGATGTTTATAACTGTCTAGTATATGTCATGTGTATGCTGTGTATCTCTGATTGGTATTGTATATTATGTAAATATTATGTTATTAATATAATTTATTCGTTCCGCTGTTGAGATTCTAGTGTTGTTTCTTTTTTTCTCTTCTTTCTTTTCTTCTTCTATCCCTTTCTTCTTAATTGATGATGCGATTTTCTGGGAGTAGAAAGTCGGGTCGTCACAATACTCCACTCACGCCGTGCACCCACTAACACGTGATTATACACTGGACACTTTCATGGAATGTCATATACACATTTGCTCTCATGTATACTTACTTACACCAAAACACTCTAATTGGACATAGAATAAACTACTAGATAGTCAAAACACATAAAAATCACAAACATTAAATATGCATGGCCAAATATTCACTCAGGAAGGAGGCAAACGTAAGGAAAGAACTTGCGTCGGATAGAGAAATGAAGACCAAAACAAAATAAAACAAAAGAATAGAAATAGAATATGAACGGAAGAAAATGAACACAGTGAAAAGCCAAGAAATGATGCATCTTGTTTAATCAGGTTTGAGCGATAAGTCAGTCAATATGCTTAAATTTTTATCAACGCAGGATACACAATGATTTAAGTAAATCAAACACTAAATATATAGATCACTGATTTTGGTTATCATGGGTTTTGTGAGAAATAATTCTCACCTGAAACTTTCTCGCTCTCGCCCTCCTCTCGAACACGCTCTACCTATAGAATTGAACTTAATTCTACTCATTGTTTAAATTCTATATGGATCTCACTTGAATTCGTTGGTTTTTCTAGATTGGTTATAGAACTATATTACTATAGGTACTAACTTTTGCCTTCATTTGCTACTGTTTTTATATTATTCCAAATGGAATCTATATACTATTGCCTTACTGTTAATTATGGCTTCCATGAAATCCCCTTCATACTGAAAACTACTGTGCTGTTGACACTGTTATAAGTACAACTACCTCCTTTATGCCATTTCTGCTTATTTTTTTTAATCTTCTGTGGATCTCCCCTGATTTTGTTAGATTTTTAGATTTTTTACCGAACTTGATTACAATGGGCGCTGAATTTTATCTTCATTTGTTATTGTTTTATACTGTTCCACATGACATCTATATAGTATACTTTTGTTGCAGATTATGCCTTCTGTGGAAGCCCCCTCCTACTTCAGGCTAAAAAGCATTGTGGTGTTGAAACTGTTACAGGCGATTGCAATCTTCCCCATCAGCTTCAACTCAGGTCCGCAGTGTCTGGAGCAGTTTGATTGATTCATCGTAGAAGACCATTTGTCTACCTCTTTCTCCCCGTTTTCGATTCGGTAAGGCAGTCGATACGCTGTTCTCATACTACCTTACTATCATCATTTGCGCATAAAACTGAACTTAGAAGCTGTAATGAAATTTTGTTTGAACCTATATTTATTTAACTGCTATTAATTAGTATTACAGTGTTGTCTGCTTTGTAAGTTATGTTATCTTTGAGTACTATAACTGAAACTAATTACGAATATTACTATCGTACCACCGGCATTTGGACATAAAACTAAACTTAGAAACTGTAATGAAATTTATCTTGAACCTATCCTTCTAATCGATTTTAATTTACGCTTTCTTTTTCTACATGGTAGGTGTAGTATGAACATCGATAATGAAACAGCAAAGACAATGGTGGTTCGCAGTGTTGTTTTGATGTACTCACGTCCACTCCTCCCAAATTAAAGTTGGATCTGAGAACAAGGTAAGCAAACGCATTCTAAGGTCGGTAAAAGAAGCTGTAATGAAATTTTGCTCGAACCTATATTTATTTAGCTGCTATTAATTAGTATTAAGGTGTTGTCTGGTTTGTAAATTATGTTATCTTTGAGTAGTATGATTCTTTTACACTACTGATTATTACTATAACTGAAACTAATTGCGAATATTACTGTCTTACCGTTAGCATTTGCGCATAAAACTAAACTTAGTAATAATTAACAACTTAGTTTAAAGAAAATTTATTCAACATAAATGTTTCTGCAATAAAATAGTCATTACATTTACTACACTTCGCGTCACAGATCAATGTAATACAAAGTTACTCTAAGTAGCTTCAATGCTAATGTTACGGCTGCGTAGACACATCCCATTAATCTCAAGGAAAATTCAAATGTATCTTAAAATAAAATGGAGCTTAAGTTCATAGTCATTTTCTTGAATTTGGACTATATGATAGTGTTCCAAATGACATCTATATACTATAGTTTTATTGCAGATTATGCCTTCTGTGGAAGCCCCCTCCAACTTCAGGCTAAAAAGCACTGTGGTGTTGACACTTACATGCGATTGCAATCTTCCCCATCAGCTTCAACTCAGGTCCGCAAAGTCTTTTCAAATTTTTTTTTTGTAACATTTAATTTCTTTATTCTCCTATTGTAAAGTGCAAGTGATCGTTATTTTATTGAGTTGAATTTTTTTAGATGATATAATTATGGTAAAAATGATATAATTTAGTTATAATATTTTTATTATTTTATCACTAAAACAAAACTATTTACTAAATTTTGATAACTGATCCAAAAATATGTGGCACCAGTTGTATATAACTATGTTCCAAGTGGTTTGTTGCCAATATACTAACCTCACTTTGACCTGCTACACACTAGCCGTTAACCCCACTATTTCAGCCATAATTACAGACCTATGACTCCTTCAAAATCTTCCACTTAATAATATGTCAGTTGCAAAATATCTAACCTACATGTACCTATAGTTATGCATTTCTCACTATCCACTCATCCCACTTTTCACCTTTGCTACTACGTACTATTCCACTTTCATTTCGTTAGCAATATTTTAGCATATCAGTTCAACTGCCCCACCCTCTTCACACCTTTCTTCCACCTAACTCCTTTTTTCCACAGCTTTATGGACCTACAACAAAGGGAAAGACGACGTGTTACTCAACGTGCAAGGCGTCAACAAGCTAGACAGTCTGCCGTCGCAAGTAGAAGGACATCCGTTGCCGCAAACCAACAACAACAAAATTCGACAGGTACTTTTCCCCACCATGTCACGCTTACAAATGTTTAACATTTTAATATCTATGCTTCACTATAAACAAGTACAGTACACATATATGCACCATTTCTGCAGTTTAGGCTGTTAACCACTTTTATACAATTAAGCTTTTGACAAACATTTGTTTCTAACTCCCCAAATCAGTTTGCAACGTCAAATTTTAATGTACTATTTACCCTGACTTAGATTCATATACCATGATTTTGAGTGGCAATCATTTTGTTTTACCACATTCTTATACGTATCCACCCTTATAAAGTAAGCCTTAAGACAGCGATGAATATCATTGGGATTGAGTTTTCAAATAAAAAACAAAAAACTGGATAACCACCTGCAGTTGATAACGTATTCCTATAAACAGAACATCTTTTACTACATGCGATAATTCCAATTAAACTTGCTAATTTTTCACTTTCACACTTTCATACATCATTCCTTCTTTAAGTTTACTTTTAACTATGTTAATACTATATTACTACAATTTCCAGCCTGCAGCAATTTTGCCCCTTTTTAATACAAAAAATTAGACAACTACTAACAGTCCACTGTGGAAAGTGTCATGAATTACTTAGACTTGCCTTTTTGCCATGATTGCAATTTTTCTTCCTGTATATGCATACACTATTAATATGCAAGAATTATAGGCGGTGCGTCTTCACAACAGTTAAAAAACATTTACACAGACTCCATAATGGGTCATTGTCATCTCAAATTATATTTTATACAAATACCATTCATACTTATGACACGATACCATCTTCCTAAGGAACAATGATCAGCCAATACAGTTTAACCAACAATTTTCTGCTGCTATATAATTATTTAACATGGGTAATTTTAAGTTTAACAAATTAATCTTTTACTTTTTCACTAAATCATAAATTTGCTTTTTAGTACAGCTGAACCTAAACATGGTCAGCAGTTTTCTCTTCCTCTGCAGTACATACGCTTTTAAAATATATATATATATATATCTTCATTCTCATTACATATCGGCCGATGCTACTTTTCTATTCCTATTCTTTTAAACATCAGTCGCCACTTACTTTTTACCTCCAATATGTTATTATCTTACTGCTTCATATTACGTATTACCTAAATTTATATCTTACTTCTACACGACCCAGTGCTAAATAACGTACAATGTTTGGGTCCTTGCCACATGTGTTTCGGTAATTATCATAATCAACTAACTAGGTGTTTTGGAAATTATATGAATTAACGGAATAACATTCTGCAATTATTAAATAAATGTATGACTATTTCATGTACAAACTTTTTTGCTGTGTCACAAATTTAATACTACTACTTTACAGTAACACGAACAATTCATTTGCGGTAATCAAAAATTAAATCCCTCGGTTTTACATGTTTTGCGCTGCTCTGCTTGTAAAATTGTCCCGATATTTCTTAACTCGGTCTGAATGTACCACTTTCAGACACATAGCCTGTTGATCTGTAGATAGTCCGCTATATGTCATGCTTTCTACACGCAAACATTTTGTCTTACTACATTTTTATACATATCCACGCTTATAGTTTAAGCCATCACCCTGCGTTGAAAATCAATAGCAGTGGGTTTCCAAATAAAAAAAAATTATAAACAATTTGGTAACAGCCTGCACTTGATAATATCTTCCTCTAATCCGAACATTGTTTACTGCATACAGTATTTCCACTTAAATTGGCAGACATACATTAATTTGCTCATTTTTAATTTAAACTTTTTACACATCATTCCTTATTTACTTTTAATGTTGAATATATGTTAACACCGCACTACTGCAAATTCTAGCCTTACGAAATTTTCTCCATTTTTTAGTAAAAAGTAAATATACAATTTAGTACAAACATTAGTCTTTTATTTTTTTACTAATTCATACAGTTTACTTTTTATTTCTGCTCAACGTACTGTTGTTAACCAATTTTCTGTACGTATGCAGTACATACGGTTTTTTTAACCTTCATACATCTTCATTCCTATTACAAGACACCAGATGGTAATTTTTAATTCTTACTCTTATATACTTCAGTCATCACTTACTTTTTCTATCCAGCATGTTATTACCTTACTGCTTGAATTTATGTGTTAAGTAAATTTATATTCAATTCCCATCCCTTTTCAGGTAATAGTTTTTTTAGTATTTTGAAACGTCAAATAACTCTAAATTGTAAATTCATTAACCATTGAAATATGTACAACCAGACACACACAACCACACATACACACACTTATTTATCACCGTCATATATCTTCATTCACATCAGATATTTGCTGACGCTAATTTTTAGCTCTTAATCCAGTTCTTCAATTTTCTTTCTACTCTGCTACCATCTTCCTACTACACAAACCAGTTCTAGATAATGTATACTCTTTGGGTCCCTAGTATATGTTTTGCGGTTATATCGTAATCAGTTAATTACATGTTCTGGGATTTATATACATTAAAGGAATAACATTATGAAATTATTAACTAAACAGCTGAGTATTTCATGTACTTCCTTTTTGTTGCGTCAAAAATTATTACTATAACTTCAAAGTAATATGAAAAATTCATTTATGGTGAACAAAAATTAAATTCCCATCTTCTACATGTTTTACCCTGCTCTGTTTGAAAAATATTACGATATTTTTTTGCTCCATCTTAACTTACGCTTTTCAAACATAACAATTGATACTGCTTCTACTGCACCAACAGCTACACCTCCTCCCCAACAACTGTCGCATCAATCTGCTCTTCCTACCCGTTATAACCGTGGTCAAAATTTTACTGCTCCCTAACCTTTCCTCTGCCATATCCTACCTCAACCAACTCAGTGCCGACCCTGTACTGCAAAATTATTTCCCCGTAAAACAAGTGGGAATTATTGCTCAAGTGGTAAACCTACCACTTCCTACCCTCTGCCACCTCCTGAACTTTTAGCTTTATTCACTGATGACAGTGACAGAGGTTTGCATTTTCGAACTAACATTAGATCTTACGACAATGCTTTCGCATTCACCCCTATGGGGCTAACATCGATCAACACTTGGCCTTCGGTCAGAACGGAATATACTCTTACCGTGCACAAGGCTCATCTATCACAGCATTGGAAGTGTTCTACCTCTGTCGGGTAGTATACCTAGATACCTCCAAATGTACATCTACGATATTGATCATGAGATTGACAATCGGCAATAGGATAGTGCAATATTAAGACTAGACATCCTGCAAACATTACAACAAATTTTAGATTTTTACAACCCTTATGTACATGTGCTGCGACAGTTGGGGTAGCGTACTGATTTAGAAAATTGCAGGCTGATAATAAAAGAACTTATAGTTAATCATCATTTTCACCAACTACCTACTGCGTCACAAGTAGCGGGTATCATTGTCGGTGACGATTTCTCAAATAGTTCAAACGACAGAGAGATTATAGTTGAAACAAGATCAAGAACCTTGCAACGAGCTGTGGATACATTTGGATTTTATGATCCACTGCAATATCTGCTTCTCCTCCCACGCGGTGAACAAGGATAAGATCTGAACATCCACAATACTGGACATAACCAAATCAGTTGTAGAGCCTATTACTCTCAATGTTACACGTTTGTACTACCCTATGCTGAACGAAATATACAACTTTTGTATGCATACCTCAAATACATTAACTCTCCCATATATCCCCCACTCTTATCACTTTGTACATATCATAGGTACGACCTACGGAGCAACCTCTTCTACTACTTAGTGGTTGCCTACTCCAACAATTTGTGGTTGATACTTATGTTAAAATTGAAACTATACGACTATGCTATCTTCGAGACCATCAAGGTACTATTCGAGCTGACTTATACCAGGGTTTACAAGACGCTCTAGCCATGGGGAGACAACTGCCGGTTCGTACTTTCCATCCCATCCATTTCCCCTCATTGACAATATACATTACACACTTAAAATTTTGACACAACTCTGCTATGTAGGAAATGTTGGGGTTCGAAAAGTACTACCATCCTCCCATATTGGTAGCCCACGAGACATGCATCAACGGTATCAGGACGCAATGGCAATTGTACAAAGGTATGGAAAGCTGACTTATTTGGCAACTCGAGTTTTCCGTGCAAAATTAGAACAACTTAAAGCTGATTTATTTGATAAACATGTCCTAGGTAAAGTCATTGCACATGTTCATGTGATAGAGTTTCAGAAAAGGGGATTACCACACGCTCATATCTTACTTATTATGGCAGACACAGATAAACTAAATACTACCGATGATTATGATACTATGGTTAGGGCAGACATTCCAAACATTGAATTAGAACCAGATTTGTACATGTCAGTTATTAAACACATGATTCATCATCCATGCGGCAATTTCAACCCCACTGCCATATGCATGCGAGATGATATATGTAAGAAGGGATTTCCTAAACCCTTCACGACATCAACTTTACAAGGAGCTGATTCGTATCCCATCTACAGACGTCGTGACAGTGGAATACAGGGTCAGACAACTAATACTGCGGTTGACAATTGTTGGGTCATTCCTTATAACCCTTATTTTCTACTAAAATATGACTGTCATATAAACGTTGAAATTTGATCCAGTATTAAATCTGTCAAATATCTATATAAGTACGTTTACAAAGGATCAGATCGCGTATCCATAAGCATGTCTTCTTCATCTTCCGCCATTGATGAAATTTCTCAATTCATTATTGCCAGATGGATCTACGCACCGGAGTCCCTATGGAGGATATTTAAGTTCCAACTTAGTAGCATGTCTCCGTCAGTAATAGGACTACAAATACATCTACCTAACAAGCAACATATTCAATTTAACTCAGACGAAAGCTTACAGTCTATTGTAGCTGATGAAAACAGAACAAAAACTATGCTTACCAAATTTTTTTACCAAGACTTAACAGACGAGGACGCACGCCAGCACCTTACCACGAATTCCCTAAAAAGTATTGGTGGAATAATGAACAAAAACAATAGGCATGTAGACAAATAAGGCGTAAAGTAATTGGTCGGCTATACACCGTACCACCAACCTAAGGTGATCGCTACTACTTACGACTATTACTGAATCATATTCCAGAACCACTTTCTTTCGCACACTTACACACGATCAACGAAACTGTTTACAGTACCTTCAAAGAAGCAGCCGAACACCGAGGATTGCTAGAAAACGATAACAGTATTAAGGATTGTTTAACTGATGCTTCGAACATCCATATGCCTTTTGCTTTAAGGCGATTATTTGTTACCATTTTAGTCTACTGCGAACCCTGTGCTGTATGTGACCTATGGGATGAATTTTGGCCTTTTCTAACTGAAGTTTACCTATCCACTTCTTCTGCCTCACTTTCTGCTACATATTTAGTTGGTTGATGTCTTTTTGATCTTAACAACCTTCTTAAACATTATAATAGAACCATATTTGATTATGATCTACCCCATAACTCCCTACATTCACCTGACGAATACAACAATTCGATGCTTCTTTTGGAAGAACAGTCAATAGAAATAACATCATCCGATTTACAAGCAATAAATAAATTAACCACTGAACAAAAAGATCATGGTTACGGTTGATTCGAAAAGCGGCTCCATTTATCTCATCGACGGTCCTCGAGGGAGAGGAAAAACTTTTCTATACAAAGCAATTTTAGCTCATCTACGAAACCAAGGTCTTATCGCAATTGCAACAGCTACTTCCGGAATAACTTCTATTACATTACCCGGTGGTAGGGCAGCACACTCACGATTTAAAATTCCTATTAACTTACAGTCTTCATCCACCTGTCATATTACCAAACAATCTGATACCGCAAAACTTCTATCCGTGGCAACCGTTTTACTATGGGACGAAGCAACCATGGCTCACCGTCACACGTTCGAAGCTTTAGACAGAACATTACAAGACTTGACCAATGCCGATGCTCCATTTGGAGGTAAAATTATGAGATTAGGTGGTGATTTTCGTCAAGTTCTACCAGTTATTCCGGGGGTACTAGAGCTCAAACATCTGATGCATGTATAGTTCGGTCATATTTATGGTTAATTGTTAAAGTATTTCAACTAACAAAAAATATGAGGGCATGGGCTGACCAAACTTACGCTGACTTTGTTCTACGCATTGGAAATGGTACTAAGCCCACCGTACACGACGACAAGATCAAACTATCGTCGCATATTGTCATACGATGGAACGGTCCAACTTTGTTACACTATTTGATTAACAAAACTTCCCCGCATTAAATGATAATTTTAGCAATACAAGTACATGCTGAGTAGAGCAATATTATCACCAACAAATGAAACTGCAAATGAAGTTAATAACCTGATAATAAATCAATTTACTGGAGAATAACACATTTACTACTCTTTTGACAAAATAGAAGATGACCCGTCGAACTTATATCAAATTGAGTTCTTGAACTCGCTTAACCCAGGTGGTATGCCACCTCATAAGTTGACTCTTAAACAAGGATGTCTAATAATGTTACTATGAAACCTTGATCCCCAAATTGGACTATGTAATTGAATGAGACTAATTTGTCGTGTCTTCCATCGAAACCTTATAGACACTGAAATTCCTTTCGGTTAGTTCTAGGTTACACGAGTATTTATTCCCGGTATACCGTTAAAGCCTTCTGAAAACATAAAGCTACCATTCAACCTTACCCGTAAACAATACCCAGTTAGGCTTGCCTTTGCCTTAACAATAAACAAATCCCAGGGGCAAACCATCCCATATGTTGGAATTTATCTTCCCAACCATGTTTTCAGTCATGGCCAACTTTACGTCGCTTTATCACGTGGGATTTCAGGCAGCACAAAATTTTTTTTGGTTCGAAACGGAGACGTTTGACGGAGTATTGCAACACATACTCGAAATGTTTACCACGATGTCTTGCAAACATGCTCTCAAATTATGAATTTCCCCTGAAGATATCTTACCGATCCCACTTTTCAACCACCCGTCCATACACTCCCAACTTCACCCTCCCCACCTCTTCCAATCCCGCTGCTGCACTTACTACGTTCTAACTTACAGTCCACCTGTTTTTTTCCAAACAATAACCTCCACTGTATACCATGCATTTACATTCCAAATTCAAATAATACACAAACATTGTAATAAAACTGCACATCGTTCTTCTCATCATACCCCCTCACACCATTTGTTCTTCATATAAATACTGTTCTCAGCCTTTGCATTCAACATATGACTTTCCAACCGTTGTACTATTCTGCTTTCTACCTACTACCAAATTTCATTTGCTCTTTCCTACATAACAACTGCTGCTGATTTACTTGGCAACTACAATTTGGGTTAAATCTTCGAGCTCGAGCGAGGGGGGTAAGTGCTCAACCTAATATATCATCAGGACTACGAAGGTACAGACTTCACCCAACAATCCTGCTCCACCAACGCTGTTTTCTTCCCCAAAATTTCACTTACTCCTCCCAACTGAGCTGAATTACACAAAATGTAAGTGATCAAATTGTAAGCTTGCAAATTTTACACATTATGCACATCATTCTTCTGACACCGTGTTCTGTTTTTATTTCTTCTACAGGCACGATTTACTTGGTCTTCTACATGGACAAAGCATAAAGAAGAAACAAATTTTTTTTCGCCCCTGAAAACAAATTGGTATGCATCCACTTAACTACCGTATCCTCTTCCATTTCACTGATAGTTTACTTATATCATTCACTAACATTGTCTACAATAATTAAACACAGTAATAGAAAGCCTTATTTCATTTCTGAAGTTATCACTTTCTTTATTCCAGTGCAACAATAAATTTTGATCAATCGCTATTTCATATGCTGTAATTGCTGTCAATTTTTTTTTCTTCTAACATAGTTTTCTGTCTTCTATTTCTTCTGCAGGAATGACTTACTTCATCTTCTACATGGACAAAGCATGAAGATGAACAAAATCTCTTCTAGGCCGCTGAAAAGATCATGGTATGCATCCATTTAACTACCATACCTACACCCAGCACACTGATAGTTTAGTTGTATTATTTCCTCACTCTTCTGCACAATAAGAGACAGTAAAACCAACACTTTTTTCATTTTTGAAGTTACCACTTTATTTACTTGCTTGGAACAATAAACTTTGGTTAATCGCTGTTTCATAAACTGTACTTGCTTTCAAAATTTTGCATCCCAAACTGGCACATATGTCCTTCCTAATGAATAGTTCAAAATATATTGCTTTTTTTCCCTGATGTCGCCTTCAATTTAATTCCACTTACCTCGTTAACTACTTCATGAATATGATTTTCGTACTCACACTGTGTACACTACACTCACTTCACCTGTACAAAAAAAGCTACCTGAACTAACAGCAGTTAACTTGAACTGTTTTTGGCCTCATGCATTTATTCCCACTTTTATCAATTACTGCAATTCTACTATACGTTCGTCATACACAGGTAACTACGAAAAAACAACATACTCACATGCAAATGGACAGAGTAGGCATGACTGTGCACTGAATTGGTTTTGCCTGTGCAAGTTATGGAACTTAATGGGCTTTTCAGGTTAAACTTTTATCCATTCCCTATGACAACCTCCTCAACAATATAATCATTAATCACCTTACCTATATTCTTTCAGATATTCAAGTGAAAGACCCGTACGGTACCCAACTGAATGGATAGCGTACGAAAAGGTGGTAACATAGGATGATCTGATCATTCCATTCAATAGTTAGCCGTTTCCTTTATATGCCAACCGTTCAGCCCGATGAAAGCAGATTATAGTTCCCAAGACTGAAGTTGAATTATAGACTATGTCATTTGTACTTAGTTCTTCCTTATGGCAGTTATTTAGATGTAAACCTTTTTAATATTTTAACATACCCATATCATTATCACGCTCTGTGCTCTGTTTCAGATAAACGACTTCAACTACCATATGGACACGTCCGACCGAATTACTGACTGTTTAATGTTTAACCTATTACATTAATATATTGCATAGTTCTGTTTGCTTTTTCATTACCATACTGTCGCATCGTGTCTTTATTTTCCCATTGTCAACTTCCTATTTTCTGCAAAATATTCCTATTAACCTACATTCCTGCCATATACATGCATATTAAAATAGTTAACAACAATTGCATTCTTTTGTTCACAACATAATCTTTAATTCACGTGCTCAATGGACAGTTTGTAGTGGCACACTTTTTCATACTCACACCTATCAACTTACGACTGAACTTGCTGCATCAAATGAAAAAACTATGGTACTCAATTACAAAGCATTCTTATATATATATAGATACAGTCTAAAATACATAACTTATGTTTCCCATATTTCTATTACGTGGGAAACTGTCCTCCAACAAAAGTACAGAAAAAAATGAAGATTATGGAATCAATGGACAGATGGACAACTTAATTTCACTGCAAACATGTTTAATTTCGTTTATTGCATGGAAAAGAGTAAGAGTAAGGGTTTCAGTTACACATAGAAGGCACATACTCCTCAAATTTTGTAGCTTAGTGCTAATATATCGATAAAATTATGTCATAAATTTTGTTAACATTTGCAAATAGGAAATTAATCCGAGATGAGTTTGTTCCCATTGTTTATGAAAGATGATGAATTGCAAAGAAAACAAAGAAAGGAAAGCACTGGGAATTTTTCTTGATTCTTTATCTATATTATTCCAGTCAAATTCAATTCTCAATTCAAATCACAATAATTCAAGTGGAAGTGCATGCAGTGCATGTTAACCTCAGAATTTCAACCCTGTGAATTTCATCACAGGTCAATGGAGTTGTAAACTAAGTCAACACAAATATTGACTTAATCTAAAACTTCTTCTTGATATATTCTTCCCCAATCATCAACCGTTGTGAATTTCATTACTAAAGTTAAGTAACTCTAATATTTATACCTGCTTTGAAGGTATTCGATGAAATTGTATGATAGAATGATACAGCCAGATAATTTGAACAATAAACGATAGAAATATTGTATGGATTCTTTTTTATCCATATGTTTAATCCATTTGATTTGACTTTTGCAGTACTATGTCAATCTGGCTAATGCACTTCACCTTCACAATGTCCAATTGTACTATTTCTGCAATTTTCTGACTGCCTGCCAATTTTAACTATTTAACATGCTTTCAATAAAGTTTACTTCCACTGTACGTGGTAACCATTCATTCCCCTCTGCATATGGTTCACTGCACAGTTTGTATACACAGTCAAACTTAATAAAATACTATTTTACATCAATTTTTTTCCACCGACTTATCAATTACACTGCACAACACATACTATTCTATAGAATGCTTTATTAAGGATGGGCAGCTTTACTCTTCCTGCACGCAAGTATTACTACAGCACCTTGCTCTGTTTTCCATGCACAGTACTGCCATGCACACACATACATGCAACGTCCAGTTCTACAACAATTTTTCCCCCTATCATACGGCGATTTCCATTTCCTACCTACTAACGTGTTTTCCTCACATCCATTTCACCATAATCCCAACGAGACCAAGTACCCCATTTACCGCATAATACCGATTCAACTCTTTCAGTACCTACCTCATTCCCTCACATGTTCTCCTCCTCTACTTGCCGCCTCACATCCCCACCAACTTATAAACTCCTCAACTCCCTACACTTTTACTGTCTGCTTAATACAATCTGCTCCTTCAATAACAAAGGTAACTCCATCCACATTTTACAAATAAAGTTGTTCACCGTTATTGCACTACTTTTTTCCGTATTTCGTTTCCTTCTAACTCACTAACGACTTCCTCCAATGCAGACCAAATGTTCAACATCCACTCAAGAGAGTGCATTAAACCTTTCCACAGAAAGGATTAGACGCAAATGCATCCGTTCGACAAAGCTTCTTCAAACTCTTCCTACTGAAATAACTGCTTCTTCTGCTGCCTTACCGCCGCCTCCTGCTCAACAGCATGATTCAGACAATGGTACCAATGCAAAACGGCTACAACATCTTCAACCGCACGTAGCAACAACAAAGAGTGCGTAGAAACAAATCGACTTGACGGAAGCGTCTGCATTTTTAGATCAACTACAAATCCCTACCGATCATCATCCCCATGCACCTTACCCAACAAACGATAATTGGGATGATTTCTTCACTCCCGAAGTGGTATGCTACACATACTAACCTATACTTCAACACATCTGCATATTTGTGCATACAAATATCAATCGTCTAACTTTCAACCCCTTTAACCTTCTCCTACAAATCGAAGAGTGTGATCGAGCTGTTGAGCGCTATCTTACAGAACGTTCGCAAAACTGATTACTCTATGTATAACTACAACAGTTAATCAATTCCATAATATGCTACATATTTTCTCCATCTGTACTTTGCCAATAAAATAGCTTTTACAACTGCCGTGTCTTATACATTGTACTTATATACATAATTTGATTTCCATCTACACATTTCTCCTACTATACGACTCCTTATTTTCTGTTGTACCTACACCAACAAGTAATCTGCTGCTACAACAACAAATGTTTTTCCCTACAACACAGCTCCATCAGCTGGATCTAAAGAACACATTATCATACACAAAAAATATGCTCACCTGATGTCCTCCTACTACGTCAACCAACTAACATTTAGACTACTAATTTCAACCCCTCTGCATTCCATCCTACCAGATTACTACACTTTTGCTGGTACAACGCAACTTATAACTTCCCACGTATATAATTTCCCCTCAATACTACCAAACCTGTCCTGCTGCCAACTTACTTTCGCACACACGCTTTTTATGGTCACGTGCAGAGCACGTGCGTGCGTACTCGTATATATTAAGGCATTCTTAAATGTACATACTTGTACAAAACTATTAAAACATGACTAAAATGATTTATAAATGTGTGTATGTGTGTTAAAAAGTGTTACGACATTATCGATAACTTTTAGCCGACAAAAAATCGAAATTTCAAAAATGAATTCCGCTCACATTTTCAATCTTTCTTTGAACTAATTATCTTTGTAAACAAAATTTTAATATGATTTCACCATAAATTTTTATTAATTAGAAATATTTTATTTTATTTATAAAATCCAAATTTAATTGTATAAAAATATATTTAAAAATCCATCATTTAAGCTATCAAATTGCGAGTCGTTACACGTTCTATACGGGTTATATGAGATAAAACAATCAGCGTATATGTAATATAACAATTTACCTACAGAACTTTCCTTAGAGTCACACTTCGATATGATTCTCTTAGGTCTCCTTGGTCTTCACCATTGTTGCTACCAAATGGCATGCTACTGCTGGTTTTTGTTGTATTAACTTGTATTTACGTAAGATGGGATCAATTTTGGTGATATGGCAAGCAGTATGGTCTGCCAAGGCCGTGGAATAAGGATACAAAAAGTCAACCAATAACACCGAGACTTAGATTTTGCTTTATAGGGAGAATATAAGAAAAGATCTTACCCCTTCTCTCTTTTCTAATTCAAAATTGGACCTCTTCTTGCTCCCTTATGACTTGCCTTAGATATGTCCATTAGTGGACCAAAAAACCCCAAATGTCATTAACAATTAATATAATTTAAATCTTATTTAAGAGCATATCGATATACACATATACAACTATTGTATACACTCAATTAGTTACTAAAGACACCCATCACATTTTTAGAGGCAACCACACTTACTAAATACACTACATACATATTAATTAATTTACAACTATTATAAACTAAATTCGGTGGTATTTTGGAGATTGAACAAATTTATTGTGTGACACGCAGGTGTGAATTCATTCAAGGATTAATATCTGAAAAGTTCAAATATTAATGTTCACATGTCACCTTAGCTAGTTATGTGATAGTATGGTCAAACTCATCGCTTAAAAATCTCATCGATAAAATCCAATTTTTCAATATCAAGCAATGCCTATTAGTAAAGACTATTTACATACATTCTATTCATCAAAAGTCTATCAATTTAGGATGTATGTAATTTGGTTTTGGTCAAAATTCCACTATTTTTCATATTTAACTTGGTTAGTCCATAAATAAAGTCATTTCTTCGGTAATAACGTGCTACTCTGGCTATAGATTTCGACTTCGAGTTGACTATTGTTGACCATGCTACTAACCTTATAAAACCGGGGGGACGAATTTTCTTTTGAATGGCATTTCCAATGCTTCAACTTATACCTAATTATAGTCACTCAATGGTCATCATGCCATGATTTAATTGTAATCAAAATGAAAGGTCCACATTGAAGATCAACAATATCCTCAAGTCGAGAACAACTGAGAAACATCGTCACTCTAAGATTTTCCATTTTACCTAGTTATTATTGACCAACATTTTTTTATAAAGAGTCATTACATAGTTATCTAATAAATATGAGTATGTAATCCCTTTGTAATCCTATCAACCATGTGTAATAGACCACCCAACATTTATAAGCATTACGCACTTTGGTCTCAATGGATACATTTGATATCCTTTCTTGATGCATCTGAACTAAGAATATTTAAAAATATGTTACTTTATATTGTGATAATTTTCTCATGGATTACTATACCTATAGTTATTATCACATAACATATCATTTAAGGATTTTCTATTTAATATACTTGAATGAATATATAACGACCCGGAATTTTGGGCAATATAAATTTAATAATCTGTGTTAATAATTTAACTAGTTTGATAATTTTTCTTTATGGTTTTAAATTTAAACTGATAATTTTTTTAAAGGTTAATAAATATTTAATCTGATAATTGTGATAAATATCTTTCTGACAATTTAAAATAGATAAGATTTATTTTTCAAAGCTAATGCAATTTTATTCTGTTTATAATATATACATTTGATATGTATTGTGAATAGAAGAGCTTTTGTTTTAAATTAAGATTAATTTTCAAATTGTAATATATATGTATGTATATGTTATAATTTGAGTTGTTTGAAATTTAATTTAATCTATTAACAATTGATGTATGAATGAATATTGTGATTTTAAAACTTAATAGTTTTCAAAGATTAAATTTAAAGATTTATTTATTTGCTTTCAAAATATAAGGTAATTATTTATTTTTAATATGATAGTTTATAAAAAAGATTTAAATAAAGTTTTGTTCTATTTCTTTAAAGTGTTTAATTTGAAATGGTTAAAAATGTATATGTATAATGTTTTAGATTTTTAACAATATGTATAAGAAAATATATTTGTGTTAGATTTAGTTTTAAAATATTTCCTTCAAAAAAAGGTTTATATTTACATATGTAAGTACTCAATTATAAAGTAAAATAAAAATGTAAGTGTTTATTTACATTTAAATTTAATAAAAGTTAAAAAAAACACTAAAGACAAATGTAAACATATTAACACCTCTTAAAACACTTGTAAGAGAATTAAGCAAGCTAGATGACATTTGTTCAATTAACAACAAGTGGCAATTCATTTCATTTTAATTTTATTTAATGTTTTTAGAAGAAAACATGTTTCTTTCAAAACATTTTCATTCTTTCAAACATTAATGGCAAGATCAGAAACAAAGTTCCAAAATCTGAAAATAAAAACTAAAAACAATTCTGCAAAGCAAAAGAATTATCAACCTGCATTTCATTTGAGGGCACTCGATTTCAATAGCAAGCTTCAACTTTTAAAACATCAAGTGACAAGCATGCAGGGAGTTTCAAACAGTTTTCAAATTTAAAAGTTCAAACCTGGGCATCAAAGCCTGCTCTGCATGTATAAAGGTGAGTAAATAATTTGTTAAAAATAGTTGATCTTATTTTACTGCCTTGCATGTGTTGTTATTGACTTGTATTAAAATTTTATAGCTTAAATTTATATGGATTAGTGCCTGTATGTTGTGAAAGTTTGTTGTTTGCATGCAGGCGTGTTTACTGTAAATGATCTGTTAAAAGAAAATTTTAACTCCTCTGTTATTTCAAAGCAAAATTTCTGAGTAAACTTCAAATTGAAATACAGTAAGGTGATGCAGAGTTAATATCTTCAAATATGGAAGTTAGATTCAATATGAGTTAAGTGTTAATGATAAATTTGCATATGAAATAGTTAAGAAAACTGCAGGAAGTAGGATATGCAGTAAAATCAAATAATTATATCAATTAAATCATGATCGAATTTTGATGAATAAAATTTATATCCTAAATCTTTAATGCATGATATGAATTTTAAAACAGAAATCAGAATTTCTAACTTACAGTTGAAAATGAATTTTGGATTTTTCTAAATTTGGGGGTTTTGTCAAATTCATGTGACTGAGTGATTTATAGGCTTTGAAATTTGAATCCAAGCTGTGTTAATTGATACTTAACACTAGAAAAATACTGATCGAATTTATTATGTAACACAGATTTTAGAAACTTGATTAGTAGGGTTTAGCATTGTTTTTTGGTTGTCTGGGTAGCCGAAAGATTTGTGATGTGGATATGGTATCGGGATTGACCGCGACTTGGGAATAGAGGCGTGGAGGTTGTAGTGATGCTGTGAGATGATCGTTGGGGTTTTCTGGTGGAGGCGACATCGGAGACGATGGATTTTGGGTTTGAGTCATCTGCAGTATTTCGAGCTCGAGTTTGAAATTTCGACTCGTGTATTGATGGGTGGATCTGGGTTCACCTAAGTGCTCGTGAGAGAGTTTGTGACTGTGGAGAATTGTCGCGATGTTCAATGGAGGTCGGCGGTGGAGGTGCATGTGCACCGTGCTTTGTGTGCACAGTTTTGGGTTGCTGAAGTTTCGTGTTGGGGAAGATGATGGAATCTCGGGTGGGAACTCGCGTGTGACTCGGGAGTAACTTGAAGTCAGGGTAGTTTGGGTTTGCTTCGGGGTTAACTCGGGTTGGTTGGTGGTTTGCTTCGGGATTTTCTTTGGGTGCTGTCGGGTAATAGATTTATCACTAGTTGCAGTATGACTTGAGTCGATTAGATTAAAATTCAAGCATCTTATTATAAACAAGTTTTATAAAGGAATAAAATGAAAACTTTAAACTTGTTGTTTAAAAATTTAATGTTAATCAAATTTATAAAGTATAAGTTGAAATTATATAATTTATTTCAATTTAAATTTATTTAAAGGGATTTCATATTGAAAGTAATTTAATTACATTTTGGATTTCAGTTTAAAAAGGGTATTTTGAATTTAAATATTAAATCAAAGTTAAGTTAAGTAATGATTCAATCTTAAGATTTCAAATTTATATTTGAAATAAATAAGATTAATTTAAATGTTTTAAAGTATTGAAAATTTTGAAATTTGTTTCTAAATTTCCTATTTTTAAATAAGATTATCATTATGATTTTGAAAACCAAATAGGATAACTGGTTTAAGATGTTAAAATTTGATTTAATTCATTACAAGATAAAAAAGGTTAATTTATCTTTGATTTGAATATTAAATTTGATTGTTAATAAGAAAAGTTTAATTAAGATAAATGTTTTTCTTAATTAATTAAGGAATTTTAAATATAAGAAGTTAATTAATTAATTGTTTAATTAATTTTAAATAATCAGTTAATTATTTATTTATATTTAAATAATCACATAATTATGATTAATTAAGTATAATTAATTATGAAGTAATTAATGATTACTAATTGAACGTAAATTAAGAAGGGTAATTGCTTATGGAAGTAATTAATGGAAATACTCATGAGAGTAATTGAGTTGAAGTGATTATGGGGTAATCACTTGTTGTTATCAATTAAGGAAATTGATTAATTTATTTGTCTTGAAGTTAATTAATTATGGAGTTATTAATTAATTAAAGTGTTAAAGAATTATTTAATGATGGAATTAATTATTTGTTAAGTAATTAATTAAAAGATTTATTAAGGTTTATTAATGGAAGTAATTAGAGATAATTACTTATGTGAGTACTTAAGAGTTAATTACTTAATTATTTTAGATAATTAATTAATGTAATTAATTAATTAATGAATGAGATTAATTTAAGATGAATTACTAAGTGTAATTAATTATAATTGTAATTAATTAATAAAGTAATTAATTAAGGATTTATTTATTTAATAATTACTTAATGAAGTAATTAAAGATTAATTAATTGGATTAATTAATCAAGGATTAATATAACGAAATTAGAAATTAATTAATAAGAAGTTAATTAATTTAGTTAAGTAATAACAAATTGTTAATTACTGATTATGATTTATGAGTTGATTAACTATTAGTTAATTATTTAATTAATTAAAGAATTATTAATCAATAAGAATTATTAATTAATGTGATTAATGATATTAATCAAGGTTGATTAATATAAGTAATTAATTTAAATGTGATTAATTAATTGTAATTAATTAAGAATTAATGTAATTAATTATAGTTAGTTAATTAATGAATGATCATTAATTATTGTAATTAATGATTGTAATTAAGGTTAATTACTGAATATGGTTAAGAACAATTACTTGAATGTAGTCAAATATAATTAATCAAGGAATATTAATTAAGGAAAATCATTAGAGATGATTAATTTATTTTATTTAGAATAATAATTAATGAAGAAGGATTATGGTAATTCAATTGATTAAGAAATAATCAATTCTGTTTTGGATGGTTGATTAAAATGGATTGATTGATTAATATTGGTTAATTATTTGATATTGGATGATCAATATTTGGAGATTTATATTGGATGATTGGTTGAGATTGGATGTTTGATATTGGATTGATATTGGATGATTTGGATATATCTGCTATGTGATATGCTGCTTTGTGAGATGAATGTTGATATGAATTATCTATTGTAATAATACATTTCATCTATCTATTCCTATATCATCCTAAATATAAGTTAAATTGTTTAAACCCTTAAGTATAACTTGGACATTAAAATGGCGTTTGGTTTCGGTGAGACCGAGATCGGATTTCCATATTTGGAATCCGAAAACCACACCGATTCCAATTAAACGTTAGGTCGTGTATCCAAGTGGAGCAAGTGAAGACTCGAGGTGTAAGGGCTATACGTCAATATAACTCTATGGCTGATTCCGTAATGAGTTTGACGGAATAGTGCTTATAGATTCGAGATGGTGAATTAGAGTGCAAGGGCTATGGTCGTTGACTCTGAGGGTGATTCCAATAATGAGTGCAACGAGATAGTGCCTTCGGTTTCGTTCGAACCCGGAACGAACTTGTATGGATTGAATGCTTTTAGAATATCGCCAGGTGGACGATGAGCATTCTAAGATAGATGTGTTCTATAAAGGTAATCGTAACCTCAAGCCTCATCAACCGGGATGGCTAAAACAGGGGAGGTGCAACAAGGCTTCGTGGGTAGTTCCCACTGGAGAGCATGATTTTCCCCTGTCTAGAAGTCCCTTTTTATTCGGCTGTGTGGGCAGTTGGGCCGCGGCCAACTGCGGGGTTGTCTTGTTCGGGACTGTCTAGTAAGGGATGGTTCCGACCTTGTGTTGCAGGGGGGTGGGAGTACTCCTCGGTACGTTGATCTAGGCCACGTACTGTTATGGGCGGTACCCCAGTAGCCCTGCCATTGATGGAAACCCAATTTTCCCTACGAGACCCTACGGTTTTGATTGTATTACCCACTTTTGTGGCTAGTAGCTGGAATTTAATAGATGTAACAATTTCGGCTATTTCTTATTTATTTGAAAACCCTAGACACTATTATAATATCACTGGATTTCCTATCAAATGTTTTGGTTAGCGTAAGGTAAAAACTTTTCCATGTTTATGTGTGGGAAGTTTTACGTGATACCTTTTCTTTTAAAGGTTTTCTAAAGTTAAGCAATTTTAACCCGTTTACTCACACCAGACCCCTGTTTGTGTGACGCCCCACCTCAATACCCACGCTAGCCAAGAACACTACGGTGTAATGCTGTCAACTAGCATGGAGAACAAGGCTGTTGAGGAGCGACCATCCATGTAATTGCTTTGCGCGAGCACTGATATGTCAGATAGTATAACATGCATTTTGTTTCAAGAGAAAATCCGACATACCGATACAGACACAAAGCTACTACACAGTGGCTATAATAATCTTCGAAAACAAATATAGAAATAAGCATAACACAAATCAGTCACACATAATTCATATCACAAAGGCGGAAGAAGATATGAATATATAACTAGCACATGAAAGTGTATATCAGAGTAGTGGTCAAAAAGATCCACAATAATACAAAAGAATAGCAACATGTGCTATACAAAAGAATAAGTATACATCATAGAGTTTGTATCTCAAATGTATACAACAAAAACTACTAATCTAAGTAGTTAGCCAAAAGTTAGAAGATGGTTCCAGGTAGAAAGCCATGAGGAAGTACCTGTAATATCTCAGTCTGACCCGAGTATTATTTAAGAAGAAAATAATAAACGGATCAGTCTAGCTATAAATATCAGATGAAATGACATAGAATAAGAGATATGACTAAACGTATAATAATCACAATGCCAAGCTGGGATAAATAAGTAATTGAAAAATCAATAAGAGATTAATCAATAACGCAAAGATCTTCTCAAAGATAAAAAGGAATGTCATACTCCTAATCTCATTCACCAAGCCACAATAAATGACATACATACCAATGCCAATCGTAAAAGTTGGTGAAACATAAATTCCAGAATTCAATACACGAAATCCAAAAATCAAATAATTCGGAGCATCGACGTCGTACAGCGTGACATCCGATGAACCAAATCACAATCAAAGGGAACAACGACGTCCTACAGCGTGACATCCGATGAACCAAAACACAATCAAAGGGAACAACGACATCGTACAGCGTGAAATCCGATGAACCAAATCACAATCAAAGGGAACAACGACGTCGTACAGCGTGACATCCGATGAACCAAAACACAATCAAAGGGAACAACGACGTCGTACAGCGTGAAATCCGATGAACCAAATCACAATCAAAGGGAACAACGACGTCGTACAGCGTGACATCTGATGAACCAAATCACAATCAAAGGGAACAACGACGTCGTACAGCGTGACATCCGATGAACCAAAACACAAAGACATTGCACAATGCTAGTCTAAAACATAAAATGATCGTCATGATCAAAGAGAAGTGTCAATTACAGTAAGCTAGTAAATATATGAGCTTAGCTTCATGTCCCATAACCACTAGCTTAACTTAAATATTTACGAACAAATTGTAGATCTCCACTAGAAAATTGTCACAAGAGATTCAATCGAACAAGTCCAAGAATTAACCAACTAAGTAAACGCAAGCGTTTCATACCACTCGTTTTACTAAGTCGTTTAATTAGATTTCTCATACGAGTGAGGTAAAGGCTTGTATATACTAATAGATTGGAAAACGGTTTAAGAAAACGAGCTTTGTAATAAAATAGTGTTGAAATCATTTGAAGAAAGAGTTTTGATATTTACTACTAGTATAGAAAATCTTTATATTTTTAAAGTGACAAATCACAAAGAAGATTGTAGGAACAATCATTCACTAAAATTCACATACAACGAGGTGAATAAAAATCCAAAGAAATCGATAAAGGATCCATCGAAATGAATATTCCAAAAATCCCTAAAAAGGAGTCATCAAAGTCGATAATAAATGATAACAACAAAAGGGGAACAACACAAATCGATTAAAGTTGGAAATTCAAGCAACTAGGCAAAATAGGCATAGTTGGCAAATAGCAGAAGGTCGGCCAACCGGATTCCCTGAGTCGGTTGACCGAACCAAAAACAGAAGTGCACGGGGTAGCAGGTCGACCGACCGGACTCCCTGAGTCGGTTGATCGAACCAAAAACAGAAGTGCACTGGATAGCAGGTCGGTCGACCGGACTCCCTGAGTCGGTTGACCGAACCAAAAACAGAAGTGCACGGGGTAGCAGGTCGGTCGACCGGACCATGAGCTCGGTCGACCGAGCCCTGTAGCCTGCACTTCCAAACAGAGGCAGGAAGTGCCCGTTCTACAGGTCGGTCGGCCGGCCTAGGGGCTTGGTCGGCCGAACCTGTTGCTGGCACTCCCATGCCCTATTTCAAATGAGGTGCAAATCTCGACCAAATTGCAATCGCACGAGCAACGGCGCTAAGGGTTTATGCCAATCGACTACCCGGCCATAGAAGCTCTTTGGTGCATCACCAAAAACATGATCAAAACATCAAAGTTATGATTTTTAAAGAATTGAACCCAAAACACCAAAAATTGGAATTTTCACCAAATCGATCCAAACCAAAAGCAAATGCACACGAATAAGTGTTAGGAATTCATACCTAACAATCGAAGATAAATATAAGCATAGATGTGAGATAAAAATCTCACCTTTGAACCCAAACAAATGAAGAAGAAGCTTTAAAAACAAGCCAAGATCAATTCCTCTTCAATAACAACTCAAGAAGCTTCAATCTAAGCTTAAAAGAGAAACATTTCCTAAATTAGGTTTAGGAAATTTCTGAAATAAAAAAGAGAATGAGTTGGAGAAGATGAAGAGGAAGCTTACCAGTGGGTTCTCTTGTGTTTGGAGCTAGAAGATGGATTTGCTAATGGAAACTAGGGCTTAGGATTTCCTAATTCTTTTTCTCTTCCCCCATTTTTGATGAAGCTTGAATGTATTAGGAAATTATGAAAGAATGAAGAGAAGAGGGTTGGAACTGAGTTAAGTGGGGTTAATGGGCTCAGCCCAAACCAAAGCCCTAAGTGAAAAAATGGCAAAAATCAACTTTCTCCAAACATATCGAAGCTTATACTCAAAAAGGTCGCAAACGTCATTTTGAACTCAATGGGGGTGGTCTCGAGTCCCAATTCGACTGTTTGCAAAAAGTAGCTTTTCGGACCAAAATCCGACGAACGATAAAATATTTAAATATAAAATCGATAAATATGCGGGTTGTTACAGACTCCCCTCCTTAAAGAAATTGCATCCTCACAATACTTAAGAAGAAAATAAGAAGTAACAACCATGGAAGCATATCAACACAAAAGAAAATTGAAATAAGAAGTTCACCATAAAGAGCACGAAAGAGTTAGCAAGAACAGGATCGCTCAATGAATTCTCTAGATTCCCAAGAGTAATCCCTAGGATTAGAGAACCATTAAACTCTCATAAGAAGAACATCTTTATTCCGAAGGCGCAGTAATGATGCGAATGGAATGTTGCTCATAAATCAAATCTGGCGAAACTTCAATTTCATCAATAACACCAGCTCAAGAATAAAAATAGGAAACCTAAAAGCATTTCCATAGTTAAAAGACGCAGAAAACGTCAAGAATAGCAGAAAATTGAGCCAGTGCAACGGTGTAGTACAGAAACGGTACGCCCGAGAAACTAGAAACTCGAATAATTTGGAACACCGACATAGTACAAAAACGGTACGTCCAATGAACCAAACACCATAAAAGAACATCGGACACTAGTCCATAAAAGGAATGAGATAAAGCTCAATAAAACGAAGTATATCAAAACGTCCGATGAAATTGATAAAAAGATAATTCCATTCAGACGTCATCAAAGAATCAACACCTCGTTGCCTACGACAAAACGTATTGGCAACACGATTTCCCTTTCGGGAATATAAGAATATCAATATCATAAGATGCTAGGAACTCGAGTCGACATGAAGTTCCTTATGAGAAAATAAATATTCCAAAGATTTATGATCGAGGTAGAGAACAAATTTCTCATCCAAATATGATGATGCAAAATTCCAAAAGTAAAAACAATAGCCGCGAGCACTAGATCATGAGCGGCAATCTAGTCTCGATAAGCTATAATGATTTAGAAGCACAAGTGATAGCACGTTCTCATTTGCAAGAGAGCGGCATCCAAACCAATACGATTAGCATTGGTACAAAAGATAAAGTCTTGGTTCCCTTTGGGAATCACAAGAATAAGAGTATCGAAAAGAAAGAATTTCTTTTAATAATCCTCTTTCTTGAAAAGTTAAAACTTTCAAAATTACATTTATCTTTATGTAATAATCTTTCTAGAAAAATTTACATTTTTACAAGTTAATTTATTGTGTCTGACTGTCTCATCAAAGCGTTTAGGAAATTCCTATCGATAACGCTGATCAAGCGCAACGACTAGAATTCTTAAAACACTAAATGGGCAATACATCACAAAATCATTTATACTTATAAATAAATCTTATGAAAAAGATTTGTAAAATTTTTAAATTGCTATTTTCATCCAAAACCAACAAATACAAGAATGGTCTCATAGAAATATTCATAGAATAGTCGATTTATAAAATGGATGAAATAAGCTGGACAAACTGAATGACATAATAAGTCATTCGCAAGAATCATAACAAGTGCGGAATGCGGTAAGTGGAATGCTAACTTCCGCAACTCGTAGAAAATGAAAACCGGCGGTAAAGTCAAACTGAAAAGACCTTAGCACCACACAAAAGATTACTTAGGTGATAATCCTAAGACATCCTCAAAAATACTGGAAAATTTCTCAAACTACATGAATGAGAGAAATAACACTTTACTTATAAGTGGGCTTAAGGAATAAAATGATGCCATCAAGTTGGAGTCAAAATCATAAAGGAAAAATAGAAATCTGCTTAACAGATTGAAAATGTCAAAGATGAATAATCCACACGGGACAAAGGATATGGCCTCATAATAATTAAGCCAATCCTTACAAAAGTAAATCCCGAAGCCTAAGTAAAAATCGGCTCGGACAGAAAAATCACATAAAATAATTTCGACATCAATAAAAACAAATTGAGTGTTGCGGATCTACCATTCGGATTCACAATCCTCAAAGAAGTCATCAAGCCCAAAATGTTTAAAGAAAAAGAATCAACAAGTTCTTTTGATATAAAATAGTGAGATGGAACTCATATCAAAAAGAACACGAACAAGACAATCACAAAGCAAATGTCATCAAGGATTGAATGAGAAATACCTTGACCACGAGAAGTGTTACCAGGAGCTTGCACAATATTCAGCTCTCCCTCTCTCCTGCTTTGAAGAATGGGACATGTAGATATAAGATGACCCGAACCTTTGCAATAACGGCAAAAGAGAGGTTTCGGGCACTCCTTTGCATAGTGGTCCGTGGAACCACAATGGTAGCATCGTCCACAACTAGAGATAGGAGACTTTGGTACCGGAGTTTGTTGCTTCCCTTTCTTGATGGGATTGGGGCCTTCGAATTTAATAGGCCTCTTCATGTTGTTGTTGAAGTTCCGTTTGGAATGCACAACTTCAATATCGCTTTCTCTATCGGCCTCTTCAAGACGAAGAGCGATATCAATAAGCTGATCAAATGAAACCTCAAGTTTCAAAAGCAATGGCTTCTTAAGATTCTTATTCAAGCCATAGACAAATCTCTGATTTTTCTTCATCGGGGTATTAATATACTCAATCCCGTATTTAGAAAGAGATTCGAAAGATGCGACATAGTCTGTCACAGAAGATTCACCTTGAACAAGATCAATAAAACGCCGGGCCAAAGTTACCTTTTCAGCCTCCGGCACAAATTTCAATTCGAATCTATCTCGGAATTGCTCCCAAGTGAGATCCGCTTCAACGATTTCAGAAATTAAAAGCTCATACCAATCTAATGCTCTTTCTTGGAGCATGCTAGAAGCCACTTGGACTCGATGTAGATCAATAAGGTTCATGCGAGAAAAGATACGATCGCATGATTTGAGCCAAGCTTGAATTTCTATAACACTCTCGGATCCCTTGAATGGCCTTCCACCCAAATCGGTATAGTCTCTACACAAGCGTGCAAAACCGGATCTAGGATGAGTAGGCTCTGGATTGGGTCCAGCTGCTTGAGCGTTCTTAACAAGATCTAAAAGCTGCTGGGCAGACATAAATACTCCATCCTGGGGAGTAGCACTAGATTGACCGGCGCTGGGACGGCCTGGTCTAACCATTTCTCTTCTTTAAGAAATAAAGAAAGAAGAGAAAAAAGTTATTCTCAAAATAAATATCAAGCAATCTCGATAGATAAAAACAAGGAATCATAAAAGAAATAGGGTAGGACGGTATGAAGACCTGAATAAAATCCTAAAGCACGACTCCTACGATGGACTTAGGACGATGATACTTGTTAAATTATTCTACATTATTCCAAAGTTTGGCTCCGATACCAAGCTGTGACGCCCCACCTCAATACCCACGCTAGCCAAGAACACTACGGTGTAATGCTGTCAACTAGCATGGAGAACAAGGCTGTTGAGGAGCGACCATCCGTGTAATTGCTTTGCGCGAGCACCGATATGTCAGATAGTATAACATGCATTTTATTTCAAGAGGAAATCCGACATGCCGATACAGACACAAAGCTACTACACAGTGTCTATAATAATCTTCGGAAACAAATATAGAAATAAGCATAACACAAATCAGTCACACATAATTCATATCACAAAGGCGGAAGAAGATATGAATATATAACTAGCACATGAAAGTGTATATCAGAGTAGTGGTCAAAAAGATCCACAATAATACAAAAGAATAGCAACATGTGCTATACAAAAGAATAAGTATACATCATAGAGTTTGTATCTCAAATGTATACAACAAAAACTACTAATCTAAGTAGTTAGCCAAAAGTCAGAAGATGGTTCCAGATAGGAAGCCATGAGGAAGCACCTGTAATATCTCAGTCTGACCTGAGTATTATTTAAGAAGAAAATAATAAACGGATCAGTCTAGCTATAAATATCAGATGAAATGACATAGAATAAGAGATATGACTAAACGTATAATAATCACAATGCCAAGCTGGGATAAATAAGTAATTGAAAAATCAATAAGAGATTAATCAATATCGCAAAGATCTTCTCAAAGATAAAAAGGAATGTCATACTCCTAATCTCATTAACCAAGCCACAATAAATGACATACATACCAATGCCAATCGTAAAAGTTGGTGAAACATAAATTCCAGAATTCAACACACGAAATCCAGAAATCAAATAATTCGGAGCATCGACGTCGTACAGCGTGACATCCGATGAACCAAATCACAATCAAAGGGAACAACGACGTCGTACAGCGTGACATCCGATGAACCAAAACACAATCAAAGGGAACAACGACGTCGTACAGCGTGAAATCCGATGGACCAAATCACAATCAAAGGGAACAACGACGTCATACAGCGTGACATCTGATGAACCAAATCACAATCAAAGGGAACAACGACGTCGTACAGCGTGACATCCGATGAACCAAAACACAAAGACATTGCACAATGCTAGTCTAAAACATAAAATGATCGTCATGATCAAAGAGAAGTGTCAATTACAGTAAGCTAGTAAATATATGAGCTTAGCTTCATGTCCCATAACCACTAGCTTAACTTAAATATTTACGAACAAATTGTAGATCTCCACTAGAAAATTGTCACAAGAGATTCAATCGAACAAGTCCAAGAATTAACCAACTAAGTAAACGCAAGCGTTTCATACCACTCGTTTTACTAAGTCGTTTAATTAGATTTCTCATACGAGTGAGGTAAAGGCTTGTATATACTAATAGATTGGAAAACGGTTTAAGAAAACGAGCTTTGTAATAAAATAGTGTTGAAATCATTTGAAGAAAGAGTTTTGATATTTACTACTAGTATAGAAAATCTTTATATTTTTAAAGTGACAAATCACAAAGAAGATTGTAGGAACAATCATTCACTAAAATTCACATACAACGAGGTGAATAAAAATCCAAAGAAATCGATAAAGGATCCATCGAAATGAATATTCCAAAAATCCCTAAAAAGGAGTCATCAAAGTCGATAATAAATGATAACAACAAAAGGGGAACAACACAAATCGATTAAAGTTGGAAATTCAAGCAACTAGGCAAAATAGGCATAGTTGGCAAATAGCAGAAGGTCGGTCGACCGGACTCCCTGAGTCGGTTGACCGAACCAAAAACAGAAGTGCACGGGGTAGCAGGTCGACCAACCGGACTCCCTGAGTCGGTTGATCGAACCAAAAACAGAAGTGCACTGGATAGCAGGTCGGTCGACCGGACTCCCTGAGTCGGTTGACCGAACCAAAAACAGAAGTGCACGGGGTAGCAGGTCGGTCGACCGGACCATGAGCTCGGTCGACCGAGCCCTGTAGCCTGCACTTCCCAACAGAGGCAGGAAGTGCCCGTTCTACAGGTCGGTCGGCCGGCCTAGGGGCTTGGTCGGCCGAACCTGTTGCTGGCACTCCCATGCCCTATTTCAAATGAGGTGCAAATCTCGACCAAATTGCAATCGCACGAGCAACGGCGCTAAGGGTTTATGCCAATCGACTACCCGGCCATAGAAGCTCTTTGGTGCATCACCAAAAACATGATCAAAACATCAAAGTTATGATTTTTAAAGAATTGAACCCAAAACACCAAAAATTGGAATTTTCACCAAATCGATCCAAACCAAAAGCAAATGCACACGAATAAGTGTTAGGAATTCATACCTAACAATCGAAGATAAATATAAGCATAGATGTGAGATAAAAATCTCACCTTTGAACCCAAACAAATGAAGAAGAAGCTTTAAAAACAAGCCAAGATCAATTCCTCTTCAATAACAACTCAAGAAGCTTCAATCTAAGCTTAAAAGAGAAACATTTCCTAAATTAGGTTTAGGAAATTTCTGAAATAAAAAAGAGAATGAGTTGGAGAAGATGAAGAGGAAGCTTACCAGTGGGTTCTCTTGTGTTTGGAGCTAGAAGATGGATTTGCTAATGGAAACTAGGGCTTAGGATTTCCTAATTCTTTTTCTCTTCCCCCATTTTTGATGAAGCTTGAATGTATTAGGAAATTATGAAAGAATGAAGAGAAGAGGGTTGGAACTGAGTTAAGTGGGGTTAATGGGCTCAGCCCAAACCAAAGCCCTAAGTGAAAAAATGGCAAAAATCAACTTTCTCCAAACATATCGAAGCTTATACTCAAAAAGGTCGCAAACGTCATTTTGAACTCAATGGGGGTGGTCTCGAGTCCCAATTCGACTGTTTGCAAAAAGTAGCTTTTCGGACCAAAATCCGACGAACGATAAAATATTTAAATAAAATATTTAAATATAAAATCGATAAATATGCGGGTTGTTACAGTCTGACCCGAGTGTTTATTTTCTGTTTTATTAAACTCTTGGGTACTCATATTATGTATGAGTAGTCAGGTGAATCAGGTTAGCTTGACGAATTCTGGAGGAGATATGGAGCAGGAGGCTTCGACGTGTAGTTATATTATGATTCCGCTGTGTATGTTGTGTCTGTATCTTGTATACTTGAGTTGTATAGTTAGACAGAAGTTTATAACTGCCTATTATCTGTTGTTTAAGTTGTGCACTCTGATGTAATAGGTACTATGTAATGTTTTATGTGGTATATTATATTTTATTCGTTCCGCTGTGAGTTCTCTGATGTTGTTCTGTTTCTTCTTTCTCTTTCTTTTCTTCTTCTATCCCTTTCTTTCTTCAAGATGATGCGATTTTCTGAGAGTAGAAAGTCGGGTCGTCTCAGAATAACTTATTTAATACATCACAATATAATAAGTATACACACTACAGGAAAATTAGCCTTTGGTTGCATAAATTGGTGGCGTTTATTTGTAAATGAAACTAATAAAATTTCACCCTATATTTAAAATGTGGAAAAAATTATTTCACCTTCCTACGCCTTACCAAATCTTTCTGCCTAAATCTAATAAACATAACTAGTACATACCCTATCGTTATTCTCACACACTTAGAAATTTTTCTAAACGTAAGGAACAAAATTTCCCAAACTGCTTTTTGATTCACCCATTCCTCTCCACATCATCGTTGCAGCACTCCTCTCCATATCATCGTTTATTTTCATCTTTGCATCTTCTCCTCTCTACATCATCGTGGTGGCTCTCTAACACGATTTTCTCTTTGTGATGCCCTAAATAGGTCTATTTAGGTATGAATTCTATGAATTGATGTTGTGATTAAAGTTTACACATAAAATTGTTAGTGATTATTTTTTTATTGTTCTTTAGGTTTACTAATCTATTGATACTACAAGTTATTATAGATTATACAACAAGTTATTTTTTGCTTATTTGTGATTATCGCAAGTTATTTTGTGATTGTTTGTGATTACATCTTAGAATGTCATTTTACAGTTTATTGTTTTGACATTTTCAACAGAAAATAGAATTTTTACTGCGGTGTTAAAGAAATTTTATGATTGCTTGCATTTTGATTACTGCAAGGGTAGCTTAGTTATTTCATGATTACTGCAAGGGTAGCTCGGTTAGTTTTGGATTGTTGCATTGCTATTTATTGGTTCAAAAACCAGGTTGGAAATATGTGTTTATGGTCCTACAAATAGTAAAATTTGATAGAAATGATACAATACTAGTTAATAAAGAAAGCAATTTGTCTACCTTTTATTTTGCGAATAAATAACAAATACAAATTTGTATTACCTTTTATTTATTCACGGTTTGGAGCTTGTACACAATTTTTGTTCCATAAAAGTTAAATGTACTTTCATAAACTTCAATGCCAAGGTTTACTTTGACTCATGAAAACTTTTTCTAGCTCAGTTCTTAAAATAAATTGTTCAAAATGGCAAAGAGAATACTTCTTAATGCGAAAAGAAATAAAATGATATTGTCAATACGGTTTTAAATTCCATTTACTTGTCCCATGTAGACTCCATTGAGTAATTATCTAGCAATTGAACAAACCAATTTACAGATATTATCGGTTAGTGGAAGTTTGACTACATAATGTATTTTCATATTTTATAGGTACAAAGTCCTTTCTAAAAGTTTTTTTCAATTTACACCTTTATTCTCAATTTTTACATAAATAAAAATTATCGAAAATTAAATCATAAATGTTAATCATATGTTTTTATAAATAATCTAAATCATAAAAATAAGCATCCTTTTTATAATATGTTGTTGAGGGAGATGGCGATATATTAAAAAGACTCTTTTGCAAATTTCTGTATTGCTGATGCACCGATAGCTTCAGATTTGTTTTTATTATTAAATTTATTCTTTTGGGGAGGATGTTTGTTCATGCTTAAAAACGAAGTCTGAATAAAAATTTTCTTTTTGATAAAACTATATGCTAAGCAATTAAATTTAGCACATCATGTTTGTTCACATTGGATTGTAGTATTCGACATCATGTTGATAGTGGAGTGGGAAAAGAAAGTTGTAAGTAACTTATATTTATTAAAATTTTAAAAGAAATTCCTATAGGCACTCTTCTTTATTTCATCCTAAGAACCTTTATACAGTCATTTCTATACTTCTTATCCTTTTCCTTAACCATCATTCTAGCTTTTTCTTTATATTCTTTCAAATTTTATTGTAATCAATTGTCAGAACCATTTTTCTCTATAAAAGAAAGAATTTTCATGCTTTCTGTAGATTTAACTACCATATTGTTGTAGGTCGTCGAATAATAGTAGAAATATTAAATTGGATTTAAATTTTTCCTAAAATAATATAGATGAGTTGAATATCCGAAGCCATAAAGGTTACAATCTTTAATTCAAAATCAGTTTTCTTGAAGGGAGCAATGATTATAAGAAGAAAAGAATTCAAATATAACCGGCGGTCTAATACTTTTATTGCAAGTTAAATAGTTTTAAAGTGTACATAAAATTTGGGGCCTGTTTATACATATAGTCTAACATGTAAGGATATTTAGGCATTAAGATCCAAACATTTGAATCTACGAGTCATCATTCAAATCCAGTTTCAATTAAAAACCGGTTATTCACAAGTTAAATCCTATATTGAAAACACCAACTGCATATATTATAATTTCAATATGAGTACATTGTTTTATAAATTCCAAAGTTTGTACTATTATTAATATCAAATAAAAAAAACTATTATAATAGCCGCTTAGACTACTAAATGATCTAACTACGTCATTATTGCAAAGCTATACAAACTGCAACAACACACTTTTTTTGTTGAGCTTGCTGTAGTTGCATATTCAATTGCAGCCACTTCTATTTGTTGTAACTTCAATATTATACGACTTATTACATACCAAGATGTAATAAATTGACATACTACATACATGAATGTAATATTGTGTGCTAAAGTGTAATAACTTCAATGTGTATAGTTATTTTTTTATTACAATAGATAACCAATTTCTAAAAGTTTGAAAACCTATTTTCCTTTATATATAAATGATGGAAATTGATTGGATTTTTTTAAATAAGTGACAATACAATGCTTAACATAATATGTATTTTGAGATTTAAAACATGTAATCTAATATTAAAAATCAATTTTTTTGTTTATACTTTTGTCGTAGAACTAGTATAAAGTACCAACATGAAGGATTGAATTTCATGCTCGCTATAAACAAGAATGTAGAAAATGCAGAAAAAAATTATGTCCTTGCAAAGACTGTTGGAATTTTAGTCGTCATGATGACCACGTCATCATTGAACATTTTATTGCAAAAGGAATGGATCCTAGATACATGAGTAGGGTATGGTATAATGATGGCGAAGAGATAAATGAAGATAAGAAAACAAAGTCGTTTTGATGAATATGATTTTTTCAAGATGTCTCACTATGAAGATGAAGATTTTCCGAATCATGAATTTTTTGATCATGATAAAGATAATGTTGATTCTTAGTGGGAAAAGGATGAGTTATGTGACCACCCACATCTTGGAAGGTTTAAGTTGACAATAATCCATACATGTCCAACTCAAACAATCCAAAACACAGATAATCAATGGGGTTAATTAAGAAAAATTAGAAGAAAAGAACACAAATACAGAATTTCGAAGCAGAACGACAAAATGGAATAATCAAATAAACAGCCCATGGAGCTGTTTGCACTATACATTTGATTAATTTTTTTATAACATTTATCAAAGTTATATATACAATAGAACAATAGAATAGAACAGTGCATCAGAACAACATGATGTAGGGGAATACTACTAGTAATAATAATATACCAAATCTTCGTCTTTATCCTCCAGAAAATAATCTTCAACTGAAAACTCAGGGCTGACCTGAGCATAATGAAAAGACAAAACACACCAGTTTGGACTAAAATATCCTTATGTGATTCTAATCAATATCACATATAACATGAGTGTAACAACGTCAAAGATGGTTCTGAAGTTTTACATCTCCTATCCAGTGCATAACGTTCATGCAATAACTCAAGAGATGTTATGGAATTTTCCGTCAAAATATCTATATATAGTAGAATACGCTATAAATATAATGTCTAATTAGTAAAATAAATATTTTTCCTAGCGTTAAGGCTTTACATTAATCACCCTTAATGCATTTCTAAGCATTGTCGTAAATTTTTCATATAACACAACCAGTAGAATGTCAGTAGATAGGGATGCACCGTGATAGGACAATACTAAACCGAAATAGTAGTGGTCTCATATAAGGATAAGAGTATGGCAAGGAACATAAGGCAATGCCTAAGGTAGGATACTACCATTTCGAGTTGCAAGGTTGGTGGTAACACATCGCCGCAACGATTGCCCACCATGTCTACTTATCCCATATCGAGTCAAAGGGAGATTATCCCAAGCAAGGTGCACCGATCGTAATCAACAATAAATGTAATAGTATGGATTCAGTTCACAAGAAAATCGAAGAACGGGTGTCCGTTAGGGGTAGCAAGCCCACTTGCCTGGATCAAGCCATCCTGTTTTAGTCATTTCAAATTATCAAGTGTCGGGTCTATCCATCATCGTTCTTGTCATGGCCTTCTATTTCTAACCATTCAAATTGAAAATCATCTACACATGTCAGATTTAAATTGCTCAAAACAACAGATTGTTAATTATATTTGGCAAAACTTAGCATATACTGTAAATAAATCAATCACAGACATAGAGTAATATAACAATAAGCAGCGGAATAGATAAATAGTAGTTCATGAAGCTACTACATAACATCAGAGTTTAGAACAAAATACAACAAAAATCCTGAGTACATAGAAGTCGCAATACATAATGTAACGACCCGTAAATTTCGTGGATTTAAAATTGGTTGAATTAATGAGTTTCGTAATTAAATTTAGTAAAAAAAACTTTATAAACAAATATTGAAATGAACGCTAAAATAAAATATATAAATGATGATTAAAACCTATTACTAGCAATTTGAATAAATTTCAATAAATGAAATGGGGTAAATATTATACCTGGATATAAAATTCATTAAAAGGAAATCAATTAATATGTTAATGTAAATTAAGATAATATTGGAATAAATGATGATTCCAGTCATACTTATAAGCAGTTATTATAAGTTGCATGTTGAAATGGTTGATTGAATTAGGAATTTAAAATTTAATTTAAATGAACAAATAAAGGTTTATAATAATGGAAATTTAGGTAATAAGTTTTGAACAAGTTGATAAATAATAACCAAATTAAGGGAATAGTATTAATGTAAATAAAGTTGAAACAAATTGGATATAAAGAAATAAATGTAAGCATTTAATAAAATTAATTAATGTGGATTTCAATAAATGGTAATTGAATAAAAGTCAACGTTCTCTAAGTAATCATATTACTTGCTGGAAAGTAATACGTAATTGATTGAATATGATTACGAAATATAAAATTTGTGTATACACGGGATTTTTAACGGCGATTGTTAAGTAATAAACCTATAAAGACGTGTAAAGGAAATAGGTAACAATCTATAGGTTATTTATTCATTTAGTATGTTAATTTTTTTTTGAAAATCAGATCTCAATTAAGGGAAATTAAGTTGTACGTTAATTTGAAGTAAAATCTAATAAATATTACATTAATATGGGATGTAGTACAAATGGTTAGGGATTGTCAAATTTGGTAAAAATGGATTTGACTTAGGAAATTTTGTTAATTGAGTTTAAAACCTTAATTAATATGCGTAATTGACAAGATTCACATTTTTAAGTATAACCGTTGATACAAATCTAAGATGTATATAGAAATATTAATGTAATGAAATATAAAACAATGTTAACTATGTTAGTTGAGTAATAACTGATTGAATATTTAGTTGTAATCGAATAAAATCAAATTATTGGAATTAATTTGCAATTAATTGAATTAATTGCAGTTGACATTTGAACACTGTATTTACTGGAATAATTGACACTAAATTGACATGTGAATTTGCTTTTAGTTATTATAAATATCTAAGGGATTAAAAATGACAAAAATCTACTAGTTTATAAATTTGTGCAGTTATGGTAGATGTGATTGGTCATTTGAAATGATTAATTCTATAAGATGTAATAAATGTTAATTTTAATTATAAAATGAAAATTGGTAGATTTAAGGAGTGAAAACCAAGCTTTGTTAATTTATTTGAAATATTAAATTTAATAACACTCGAATAACAAGGGTAAGAATTTAAATAGTGGATTTTGGAGTTTTATTTTTTTAATTTCTAAATTTAATGAAATTGAAATTTAATATTGAAACGTAGATTTACATTGGAAATGATAAATAAACCAACTATTATTGACATTTAAATTTTGTTCGAAGCCTAGTAAATGGTTAAGGATTTTAAAATGTTGAAATTGGAAATTTTAAGATTGGAATTTAAATTTGGATTTAATTAATTTAATTTTAATTTATTTAATGGAAAAATTTCCATTTTGGCCACTGACTCGGATTTCGACGAAACAAGTTTATCAGATCCGTAGGGTGAATAATAATAGTGTTTCAAGTTTCGTAGCGATTAGACTTGTCGTTTGATCGTACAGACTCGAAACGCCTTGAAATTTATGCAATTTAGATCAAATAAAATCAATTTGGAAAATTTGAATTTAGCATAACTTCTTCGTACGATGGAATTTGGATGTGAAACTTTTTCCATCGCGTTTAAAATATTTTTAAACATATATTTTGATACATGGGTTGACCCTTTTCCGTTCTAGAATCGAAACGGGCTTTTCGGGTCAATTATCATTCAAAACCCAAATCCAACCTAGCCCATTCTTTCTATTCTTTTGCCTATATATATGTGGTTATAAACCCTAGGTCATTGCTTAATCCTCATTGTGAACGTATGCTCTTCCTCATTCCAGCTCAAACCCTAATCTTCCCAATCCAATTTCAATTTCAATTTCAACGAAAAAAATATTTGCGGATCTGCAGCAACTTCTGGTCGCGCTTCGAGTTTCAGAGGCAAAATCGCTGCATCTACTTCGGGTTAGGAAGAAAGTTACTCGGGTTGCTCTGGGTCGTTTTGGCAAAAACTCCAAGCAAGCACCGGGGAATTGAGGCGGTGGACCGAAGTTGAACCCGAAGTCGACTCAGGGCCAGAATTTTCCAATATTCTAATTTTCCTAACTATTTCATACGAGCTCCGTTTTACGTGCGAATTTTTTTGTTAGGATCGTAATAAAATTCTGGACACTTTGATGCTAGTTTGGACAAATTTGAAGACCGTCCAAATTTTGGGTTTAAATTGGATTTAAGTTCAATTTAAATTCAAAAGGTGAGTGTTTTAACCCACTCACAACTTTTAAGATTTCTTATGTTAGTTAAATTGATTTATGATGTGTTTAAAATTTTATTTGTAGCTGTTTGGCATATATTTCATCATTTTCTTAGTTAAATTGCATTCATTAATTTACGCGTTATTTAATTCATTACTGCATTTAAAACTGCCAGTTAATTGTTAATTAATTTGTTCATTGCATTAAAACCGTCAGTTAAATTTTTAGTAACATTTATTTTTGCATATAACCTGCTAGTTAAATTTATTTATTATTGCATATAAACTACAACGAAACAGTTATTTAATTCATTATTGGAAATTTAACTATTAGAATTAATTATTATTTATTGTTGTGATTGTTTGAATCGGATGATAAATTTATGAATGTTTGATGATTGATATGATGGATAAATGGATGCTGTGTTTATATTGTATAAACTGCAAGTTATTATGCATTTTCATTTCATTCGGGATTGCGGTTTGAAATGATATACAACCGCATTTTTATTCTTAAATTGTGGATTGAAATGACAGATATCTGTACCACTTGACCATATATAGGGTAGAAAATTATATATAGACACCGTCGGTATATATATATAATTATTTTTGAAATGATTTTCTATGGTTTGGATAGGATAAGGTTTAATAAATATTAAATTTTGATATTTTATAAATATTATTTTCTATATATACATATATAGTTAATTTTTTTGAATTTAAGCTATGTATAAATCTGTTAAATAAAAATGAGTAAGTTGAATAATGGAATTTGATAATTTATATTATATGATTTAGTACAGGTTTAAGATATTGTGTATATACATAGGGTTTAAATGATTCAAATCGATTAAGATTGGAAATTTAAAGGTATGATATTCATAACTGGATTTTTATTAAGATAAATCAAATGAGTATTTCTAGTGTAAATAAATTGAAGGAAATATTCAGTTGTTAACAATTTGAGATTAATTTAAAATGATTATGGATTTATTGTGTAAATATTTTAGACTAAAATATAGAATAATGAATGGTTGAATAGAAAATTTCCAGCCTTAGTTTTGAAATTGTTAAATACTCAAAGTTTGAAATATATTGGAATCGAAGTGTTTTATTGAAACTGAAAGAGAATCTAGATTTATGAGTTTAGACTTAATTTAAAGTGAATAAATGGTAAAGGCGTTGAAATTTCTACTTTATAAGTAATTTAAAATCAACTATTTTACATACTGTTGAATATCCAAACCATTTAAGTTTTGAAAGTTATGGTTTTAAAGCTACAAATTTCGTAGTTTTATGTTTGAAAGTTATAATTCAAATGTTTGGTTTCCAATTATTATAAATTTTAAAGTAATATGATTTTGGAAAGAAATATATTTGAAATAAAATGATATTATATTAATTTGGGTTTTATAAAAATAATATCCAATGAGTTTGTTTGAAATGGATATTGTCTTTATATGGTTTTGAAATAGATATTATATTTTGGTTTTGAAAGTATAATTATTTTTAAATGACCGCGGTGTTATAATAACGTTTGATTGTTGAAGAGACCTGGATCGGAAGTTGTCATACTCTCTGCCAACTCCGAAAACCATTTTACCAACCATGTACGCGGTGGAGATTCCAGAATGAAGTAGGATGGCGGCGGCGTTTCCTTTGAGGGAAATATGTAGACCCGACTCCTGTGAGTTGGTATAAGGTGGCTAAAACAAGAGCGATTCTCGGGCCAAGGGGGTTAGCGCCCTTTATCGGATACTCCTCTTCGATATTATACTCTGACTTTTGGATTTGATTCGGTGGCCACTTTTGATTTTTGATTTTAGGGGGGGAGTTTGTCCGAGGTGGGCGGTAGCTGCGGCTACGCGTTACCACCAACCCGGATAGCAATTGGTATATCTACCCTGGCATTGCCTAGGTGTGCCATGTCACCTACCCTAGCGCGCCTTATACGATTTTGTTTTGTACCATACCTATGGAGTGCCCTCTGACGACGCCCAGTACGGGGGAGATTACGGTACTGTATAGACTATGGTAATATAATTTGTGTTAAGGGCTATATTGGTAACCCCTTAATGCTATTTAAAAGTAAGTTTATTTTACAATTAGACACTATTATAATAGCGCAATATACTACATAGTAAATAGTTTAACGAATCCTTAGGAGATGAAAATCCCGAGCATCACTTGAGTTACTGCACTCATTTTTATTCCTGTTGATTTAACTTACATAAGATCTTTTAGTTTTGACTCGAGTGTTTTGTCTTTTCAATTTGCTCGGGTCAGTCCGAGTGTTTCAGGACCGAAGACTTTAGCTCTGGAGGACGAAGACAGAGATTTCTATTATTATTATTTATTGCACTACATTCATACTGTTCCGCTGCATTATTATTGGTATGTGTAACCCTGATATGTATTATATAAATATAATCAAATGTTTTTGTAAACAGCTTTATAAACTGTATATTTGGTTATTATATTTTATCCTTCCGCTGTGAGGTTCTGTTTTGTTTTATCTCTTTTTTTTCTTCTTATTTACCTCATAACAATCCACCCTTTCGTATGGATTGAATTGGCATGTGTGTCGATTTAAAGCGTGCAAAAGGCGGGATGTTACACATAATCAAATGACAAGTCTGAACATAAAACTAGAAATAACTGAAATAATTGAAAACTGAATAGATAAAAGACAGATCTTCAAGAAAAGCTCCAAGCTCTAAAGGTGAGTCTCAAATGTTGTGACACTCAGTCTGACCCGAGCACAAAGCAAAACATAAAACATTTGAGTCAGGATTAACATTCTCATGCTAGTAAATCGAATCAAGAGAAATGCAATATAATTTAAAAGATGTTTAGGATTCCCATCCTTTAAGGATCTATTAAACTGTCTACATACATAGTACAATATGCTACATAGATAATGTCTATAGTAAAGTAAACTATTAAAATAGCATTATGACGTTACTCCTATCCCCCTCAACACACACACACACACACACACATATATATATTCCTGTAATCTATACAGTACCGTAATTTCTCCGTAAACTGGAGAGCTATCAGAGGGCACTCCATAGGTATGGTACAAACCAATCTCGTAGGGGTATGGTAAGACATGTGACAAGACACATGAGGCAATGCCCAGGGTAGGATACCACCATTTTGTGAATCCGGACTGGTGGTAACGCATAGCAGCGAATACCTCCCACCTTGAGATAAACTCAACAATCAAAGGTGCACCTAATCAAATCACAAATAATAAAATGGTATTGAAGAAATGTGCCCGATAGAGGAGCGACCCCGCTTGGCTCGGTATGGCTCCTGTTTTAGTCACATCAAGCTAACTCAAGGGAATCAAGGCTGCGTTCATAGCTCAGATAAACGTCACCAAACCATCCTACGTCGTTCTGGATTCTCCACCACATACACAGTTGTTAAAGTGGACTTCGGAATTAGCAGAGAGTATGACGATATTTGATCCCGGTCTCTTTACCAACCAAACACTTATTTCATACCGTAGTCATTTCCTTTCAAACAGTTAATACTTCATATCAAAATATCATATACATTTCAAAATCATTCCACTTTCAAAATCATATTCTCTTTTGAAATCATATCACTTTCGAAATCATTATTTACTTCTAAAATCATAACCATAAAATAGGTTAAACCATCATATCAAAGTATTCTCATTTAAAACCATTAAATCTAAATCATAACAGTTCCAACTTAAACAGTTTGAATATTAAAAGTAGTATATATATTGGAATAGTCATACATTAAAAATTGTTTATATTTAAAAACATATTAAAATAGTTTATACATTAAAAATAGTTTATACATTAAAATAGTTTATAGATTTGAAAAGAGTTTATGTCAAAAATAGTTTCAAATTAAATTTGTTTCTCCCAATTTCACAAATCAATTCAAATCATCTTTATTTTCAAAATTCAATTTAAATCAATCTCAGTTCAGCGATTTCAATTGAAAAACTTAAAGGCTCAATTCAAATTCTCATAAAACCGATTTTAGTTTATATCGATTTAAAATCCAAGTTTGAACTGCAAATTTAAACCACTTCAAACTCAATAGATTTCAAAGTTTATGTATTGAAATATTTACAATGACTCAATTTGATAAATTTCATTTATATTTCAAAATTCAACTTTAATTTTATTTAAATTCGAAAATGTTCACTCAATCATTTTTAATAACATTTAAATCAAATCCCAAATTACAAATTTAAATAAAATCAATAATTAACTTTAATTATATTTAATTCTAAAATATTCACCTAATCACTATTTTTATAAGGATTTAAATAAAATCTTAAATTACAAGTTTATATCAAAGTTAAATACTCAATTATGATTTTATTTAAATCGAAATATTCATTAAATCACCTTTATCCAAATCAAGTTATTAAGTTATAAAATTATATCCTTAAAAATCTTAAAATCAATAAGTTTCAAATCAATACTTATTAAATTCAATTCTTAAATCAATTAATTTACAAGTCAACTCAATTTATCTTTCTAACCATAATTTTATTAAAGTTATTACAAAATCTATTTTAAAATATTAATATAAATCGTAAATAAATATTTAAACACATTACATATATATATATATGTATTAGTCAAATTAAATTCATATTATATTTTATTATATTAATTATATCAAATTAAATCTTATTGTTGTTAAATCTATTTTAAATATTATTTTATATATCTTTAAAATAATAAAGTTATAGGTAAAATTTTTGTAATTTACATTTTAAAACTTAGCTTATAATTTTAAAATTTCCAAAACACATAATTTTAAAAATTTAAATTTTACACAAATATTAAAATTAAATATCCATCAATATTTTAAAAACCAATATTTATTAAAACACATAAATTTTCTTGTCAAAATTCTGGATATCATTCAGCAATAAACAAGTGGTGTCCGTATATAATTTTCTATCCTGTGGCCAAGCGATATGGATATTTATCATTTCAATCTGAAATAATTTAATATTTATGGGTATATATCATTTGAACCCGCAATCCCAAGTTTCAAAATCAATAAAATCGCTTGGGTTTATCATTTCAGTCCATAACAATTTTCCCTAATCTATAGTATTGTTTGGATACATATCATTTCAACCCATAGGTATTTCCTAAACTATCAAGGAACTTGTAGAGTGAGAACAATTAAATAACGTAAAATAGCATAACATCTCAACGATAGACATATATTATAATTAACAAATTAAAAGTAATATATAACCAACAGATGATGGTGTCGTGTGTCAATTAACATTGGTGAACAAATTTAAACAATAACATATCATATTAAATAATTAAATTTCTAACCAGTTCAATTTAACAACATATTTCAATTGTCACTCCAGTGGAAATCAATTTACTAAACATAAAATGTTAATCGAGAGTGATCGCTCATCTTTCGAGGCTAGAGAAATTCGACAATGCAATGAGCTTTGAATCCAAGCACAAATTCAAAAGCAAAGCATGATGGACTTGAATTGATGAAAACAAATTTTTTTTTAAAATCTACAATTTACTCACATGTTTAAAATAAAATCTATATATTATATTTAAAAAATCAATATTCAATTTAAAAACACATTTTTAAAATAAAATTCTCCATATTATATTTAACAATTTATATTCATTAAAACATATAGATTAAAATCGATTTGGATATAAAACAAGAATTGTAAACTCACTTTTTAATATAAATTGTAAACAAAGAATTTGAACATAAAATGCATATATTAAAAATGTTAAATATAAAAAAAGAATTGGAAAGGTTAAAAAATAAAAAAACAAGCAGGAAAGTTAGGGTGCAATAGTGCTTGGTCGAGGACTGTAGTGTGGCGGAAGAGCTGCGCGATGGGTTGTGGGTCCGGGCAAGCTGTCAGAGAGTATTGGACAGTGGAGGACTGTGCGTGCTGTCAGCTTTTTTATGGAGCCGTTCTGGCGGCGACTGGCAGAAATGGTGGAGAGATTGGAGAAAAATGGCGTGGTACAAGGCTCTGGTGGGATGGCGTTGTTGGATGGGAGTGGATGCTGCGTCTTCGGTAGGAGAATGAGTTGTCAAGGCGGGTTGTGTTGCGTGGGTTTGTGGTGGATGGAAAGGCGGGTCCAGCTGGGTGTTAATGGGTGGAGCAATTAGCGGATCTAGTGGTTCGGTTATGGGGAAGGGTTGCAGGCTTCACGGCAGTGGACAACGGATGATGGTGGAAAGTTGATAGCGTGGCAGTGGGTGTTGTTATTGGTGTGGGCGATGGAGGTCAGTGGGGTGACGGCCGCTCGGAAATGGAAGGTGGAGTGATGGTCGATGGAAGGGAAGGGTTAGGATTTGTTTGGCAGCTTGGAGAAGGCGAAGGGTTTGGTTGGGCCGTTGCGTGGTCGTCGGAGCAGCCAAAGGCGGAGGCTGAGGGTTTTGAAGCAAGGTAATGGGTAGGGGAACAATTGGATCGGCAAAGAAGACATAAAAGGACGAGCAGCTAAGGAAGGAGCGGTTTCAGGCACAAATAAGAAAATTATATTGTTAAACTATAATATTAAATTTTCTCAAATGAACAGGCAAGTTTCAATATATATAGGACTTATTATATTCATTTTTTTAGTTAAGCAATGCAAGAATGAAAAGAGGAGTTTTGGCATAGAAGAGGAAGAGTTGCAGAAATATATGAGCTTATATGAAAATAAAGCCTCAACATAATGGAAATAGAAAGGAGGAGAAAAAACATACTCGAATATTTAAAACCAATGGGAATAGAGAAAGCTTGGCACTTGAATTTTGGAATAGTAAAAGAAAAGGGCTATTGGTTTTCAAACGGTGGATAAATTAAAGGACATAGGAAACCAAAAGGCTAAAAAACAGATATCGATACGGCTGACCATTTCGTAGATTTCACCATGTTCCGGATGTCGAAATGCACAAACGAATATACTGCAAAGAACAGTACGACGAGACGAATATAATGGTAATGGATATCAGCAATACGATCATCCTATCAAAAAGTCAATATTTCGCGGCCAAACTACTACTAAAACGCCGAAAATAAGATAAATGGGGCTAGAGCAGTCCAAATTTGGCCAAACGAAATATAACATCTCACTTAGAAGATGATTTACATTTTTATTTTATAAAAATGTTCAAATTTTGAAAATATTCAATTTTCATCAATTTAACTGATCTAAATTTTGAAATTACACAAGAAAACAAACTTTTATATTCACCAATGGAAATCTGCCATTTGCTATGTTTAAATAGACGCATACCAAATATCTAATTTTCATTGCTAAAATTTAATTGTTTATTTTCAGGAAAAATTTAGCGTGACAGCCCGCAAATCCATACCCCTTGAATCAACACTATTTTATACAAATTGACTCAAGTGGAACAGAAATACGAACCATAGGGTTAAAGAAGAAGAGATAGAAGAAGAAGAAACTAAACAATATCAGAATCTCACAGTCGCAGCGGAATAATATATAATAGTAAATATAGAACTATACACAAAATGAAATCTATCACTGTTTTATACATCATATCATCAGAGTATCTCATACATAGACAATCACCAATCAGACATACCATATAATCATAGCAGCGGATATATATAGGTACATATAATACGTCTCGGACTCCAGCTCCTCTCCTGCTCCATAGCATCCTGACCTGAACAAATAATACTCGGCCTGACCCGAGCATTATAATGAAATAACACCCGAGTCAGTCTGGAATACCAGCTGATACTAAATATGCATCCAACTTGATTATTAAAGTTTCAAAAATCCTTTGAAAAACAAAAGCATCTCGTAAGACCACGCCACAAATAAACATGTCGGATTTTTACCTTACGATAGCTAAAACACTTTTTATAGAAATCCTCTGATATTATAATAGGGTCTATTTACAAATACTTATAAAATAGCCGAAATTGTTACATCTATTAAATTCCAGCTACTAGCCACAAAAGTGGGTAATACAAACAAAACTCGTACAAGGCTCGTAGGGAAAATGGATTTCCAACAATGACTAGGCACTGGGGTACCACCTGTCACAGTACGGGGCCTAGATCACCGTACCGAGGACTACTCCCTTCATCCCCTGCAACACAAGGCTGGAACCATTCCTTACCGAACAGTCCCGAACAAGATAAACCCCGTGGTTGGCGCGACCAACCACCCACTAAGCCGAAATAAAACGGGACATCTAGACAGGGGAGATATCTTGTCCCGCTTCGGCATGACCCACCTAACCTTGCTGCATATCCTGATTTTCAATCATTCCCGGTTGATGAGGCTTGAGGCTAAGCGTTACCTTTAGAACGTTTTCACTTAGAATGCCCATCGTCCACCCGACGATGTTTCGCAAGCATTCGTCCATACAAGTCCGTCCCGGGTTCGAACGGAAACGAAGGCACTACTCCTACTACATCGATTTTGGAAATATCCTCAGGATTAGTAGCGACTAGCCCTTGCACTTCACTGCTCCATCTTCGACTCTAAACACGTTTTTCGCACGAAAACGTACAAACCGGATCGAAGTGGGTTTTCGAGAAATAAATCTCGATCCCGGTCTCTTCGAAACGATCAACGCATTTGTCCAATATTGATAGTCGGTGATTTAACTATCAATTTATATTCATAAACATCCATAAGCATCCATCACACAATTAATAATACTCCACATTATTTATTTGCCCCCAAATATCTTTAAAAGATATATTTCAAATTTTCAAAGCTCATTTGAAAACAATTCCTAAAGTTCTTCCTTTACAAGGTAAATCCTTTACCATATATCCCCATTGGAAATAACCAAGTTCAAAACAATTTAGATTTAAAACAGCTAAAATACTTAATTCTGAAATATACTTTGAAATATGTAAATTACAGCTGGTTATTACTCAAAAATATAATTTCAAAATGTTTAAAATAAAACTATTTAATAAGATATAAATCTTGATTTAAAATAAGGGTTTTAGTTTAAACTAAACTTATGAGTAGAGTTTTAAACGGTTTATACTAATTCCAAATGACTTAAGTCAAAACAGCCTTTAAATAAATTCATTTATAAAAATAATTACTAATGAAATCGCAAATAACCATTATTGCTAATTTATTAATTAGCTTTTAAAATTTTCCAAACACTCGTTTAAAACAAGTTTTAAACTTAAATTTACTTTTAATAAAAATCTGTTTAACCTCGAACTTGGTTTTTCCCAGGAAACTCATTTCCACTCAAATATCTCAAAAAATCATTCTTATAGATTCTGTCAATTTATTTAGATTCAGGTTTAATTTTTAATAACATAAATATATTTTCACATTTATCAACCGATAACGTTCTCTTTGTTTATCATTCCAGATTTTACAAATTTTCAATTTTCATTCCAAATAGATTTCAAATTTTAATTCTTTTAAATTCATTATTTAACAATATCTTTTATTACTCTAAAATTCAATTTATCCATTTATAATTAAATTATGGATTTATAATTTATCCAGCAATATTCCGATACAATTTTATTTCAATTTTCCATCCAAACAGATTCTAATTTTTAAATTCTTTAAAATTCCTTATTTATTAATTTATTAATTTCTTTTGATAACCCAATTGAATTTCTTTATAATTAAATCTCTAAATTTCTCTATAATTAACATTCTGGGTTTGTAGTTTATTCCACAATATCACAATACAATTTAATTCCAAAATTATCCATCACAATATATAAACAGGCATCAACATCAATTATAAAAATAAACACTAAATTGTGAGGAATCTAGTTGGATCCTTCCAACCTGTTTTCCCTGCATCCACAAATATTAGCACAACTATATATATCAATTCAATTTGATAATAATCAACATAAACAGCTAAACATCCAAACAAACAATCAATACCAACTGTCTAACTTTACAAGTATCCAGATGTGAGTGAGAATAACTAAGCTTGAGTTTCGACGAGCGTTCGAAATTTAAATTAAACCGAACGACGTTCGATTTAACTCAAATTTCTACTTGCCCAGAATGGATCCAGATCTGCACCATCTCGTAGTACGTCTCTCTGCGATTCCAACGCATCCAATTTCGTCCGAATCTGAGTACGTATGAGTTCGTTATGATTTTACTAAGTTTTGATAACGAATTAAAAACAAATCTTTTTTTTCTTTTTATACCAAAGCACATTGGCCGTTCGATCTGGATGAAGAAATCACGGCCGCGTTCCTCTCTCTCTCGCGTGACACCCAGAAGCAACGAACCCATCATCACGTAGCTAGGGCTTCTAGCCGCTCCTCCCACAGCCACCGTGACCACCATCAGAGACCACCCCCTCGAAGAGCACCTCGTCCTCCACGTTCGCCCAGAACCTCGCCCAACCCGGTCGCCTCCTCCACGTCGAAACCCCACACGAGCGGCGGCCCAATGAACCCATAATTCTCCCTCCACGCGACGCCAACATCCATCATTACCGACCATCGTGAAGATCTCGACATCCTCCTCACATTTCTAGTTGAAGGTTTTATGAATAAATGTGTGGATTGAGAGATTTTGGAGTGGGAAACGAATTGATGTCGGCCATTGAAATAATAAGCGGCGGCTGGGAGAAGGTTTTAGGGTTAGAGAATGAATATAATATATATATATTAGTGTTTTAATATTATTTTATTAATAAAATTCTCTATGAAACATCTTATTGCAACGAACTCCAATTCTCACGTTCTGACAGGCTATCCTAGGGTTTTTCCGCGTTCCGGACATAATGGGACAGGTTTCGTAAGCTAATTTGATCGTATGTGCGAGAAACGGAATTAAACGATCAATTTAAAAATTAAATCGATTAAATCGATTTCGATGCGTTCCAAGCTGCCACGGTCAAACGACAATTCCGTTTGCTATGAAAATTGAAATCCGATAGTAACTAACTATTACGGATCCAATGGAACTGGTTTCGTCGAATTCCGAGACTGTGCCCCGGAAGGCTATTGTAACTCGTCTATTAAATCGAGCAAGTTTTCTGCAAAAATCGAAAACGCTCAAAATTTCTCCTTTAAAATTTTATTAACTTAATAATAATTCATATAAAATGTATAATCACGTGAAAAATCATTTTGGCTCATTCCGGACTAAAATCTGATTAAATTGCATTTTTATAATATTAAATTCTATTACTAAATTAATATAAAATTTCAAATTCAATCTATCTGCTAATAATTCCATTTAACAATCCCAATATTATAATTCAAACCCAATTAGACCTAAATTAAATTTTAGAATCTAATTCTATCTCCATTCACGCTCGAAATTACCAATTAGCCCCATTCTAATATTGAATTAGTATTATTCAATTACCAATTAAATTCCCGATTCAATATATAATTATTGTTCTCAATTATTTGAAATTGAATAGAATTACTATAACTAAAAATTATAGCTTATTTTATTTCAAGGTTCAATTTATAATCCATATCCAACATTTAAAATGAATTAAATGTTCACAAATCCCGTGTTAAAAATTCCAGGATGTTACATTCCTCCCCCCTTATAAAAATTTCGTCCCCAAAATTTTCTAAGGTAGAAACTACTCTCCAACCCATTTACTTACCCAATTTGCTTAGTTAAAAGCTTATATTTACTTTCCCAAAAAGTTTCAGCTCCATTTCAAAACTATTTGCTTTATTTACATTCAAAAGCTTTATATTTTTTTTGTTAACATATTCAAAATAACTTTCCAAGTTAGTAAGTTTTCAAAATCTTAAAAAATTTCTAACTCCCAAAATTTCCGGAAAATTTTTCCAGAGTCTCCCCTGTACGGAGGAGCTTCTGCGATATCGCAGGATACACAAATATATATACATCGACCCATACGGTCGGAAACCAAAATATATCACAATATATATATCATTTTCCCAATTATATTTGCGTAGGCGTACCTTTTTTTTAGCAAATTTTAAAAACAAGCGGCTAATATTTAGCATATACGTGCTCCAACTCTCACGAATGTCTTCCATACCTGTACTAAACTCAAACAACTTATCAGTTTTCAAAGATATGAGCATTTTAATAACATTTCCTATATAAATGCAAGCCAAACATATCCATTCCATAGCCAAACCAAGAAATTTCATAATTATGCATGCTAACCACCTTTATAACAAATTTCTCAATTCCTACATCATTTTAAATTCGCTTTACAGACCCAACTTCATGGTTTAACAATATTATCCATATTCTTTTCAACAATCCAAAGATTTCATTCAATTCATTTTCATTTCAATATGGTTAATTATGCCTTTCTTAAATTTTATTTTAACCTACATTCCCAACTTGATTTACAATCAAATTCTATTTAAATTGGAAACATTCGCATTTCTGTTATGACCCATTTCCATTCATATGCAAACACTACTTATCAAAATGTCAATTTATTCCTTTAAACCAATTCACTTGCATTCATATAAAACTCTTTGAATTAGAGTCTAATCCATATAAATTTATTCAAAATCAATTTCAATTTCTTTTTAAACAACTCAATTCCGAAAACATGTAAATTTTCATGCCATTCAAGCAACACAATTGCCACTTAAGCTTATAACCATTTACAATTAATTCTAGTTTAATTTATATTAATTTTATTCACTTCTGCATGGTTCATAATCCAAGCATGCTTATTCCATTTCAATTATTAAATCAATCCTTATTCTCACCTTTCAAATTTATTATTCATCTTAAGTTAATTTTTTTTATTATTCTTATTATTCTTATTCTTCTTATTATTATTATTATTATTATTTTTAAAACCAAGTCTTGATTTTCATATTTCAAATCCATTATTCAACTTAAGTTCACTTCTATCATTCCATCCTGGATTTATTTACAACTCTTATATTCATATGATATCACAATATTTAATTTAAAACCATTTCACTTGCCATTCAACTTTATTTCCCAACCAAAATTTATCCAAGACAAAATTATAAAGCTTAATCACACTTATTATTCAACTTGCTTAAGTTCTTTCGCAATATTTTCATTATCTTCTTATAAATCAATTTTATTTCATATAATTCTCATTCAAATCAATTCAAATCCATTTGCAAACATTAATGCACTTTGTTTATTTACTCATTATTTTTATATATTTTTTTTATTAGATTTATTTTATTAACAAGGAGCCATTTTATATTATTTCACTCATTGGAATTTAATTATCACCATTATAATCTAATTTCATTTTTCATTCACACTTTCAATACTTATTTACCAAAATTAAATCCCATACCACAACTGGATTTTTATTTACTTTCCAATCTTGACCAATTATCAAAATTCTACTCATTACAATACAAATCCCGTTTAATTGTAATTCAATTCAGTCTCTAACCTAATCCATATTAGGTTTTAATACACTTTCCCAATCCACTCTGAATTTTTATAATATTTCCATTTCCTTTCACTCTTTTAATAAAATCCAAATTTCTTTCAATATTATTTATTACACAACTTGAAATTTAATTCCAATTTCATTATCAAACAATTTTTCATTTTTCCCATACATAAGTCCAAGACTTATTTTGCTAACTTAAGAACATCCACATTTATGTTCTCACATTGCTTCATTAGACTTTGCATTTCATTTATGGCTAAGTTTTGGATTTCCCCCACCATTCAACTCTTTCCATTAATGAAATTTCAATTTCATTTCTATTTAAAAGTTTAGGTTGCTTATTTAAGTCCACTTCCATTTTATAATCACAATTCAAATTATATATAAGAATATGAATTTCTTTATGCAATTATAAGCAATTTACATTTCTCCTTTATATCCAATTCAATTCAAATTCAATTTATTCAGATTTAATTAAATTTCAAATTCTCAATTTTAATCCTCCATATAGAAATTCAAACTTATTTACTAACTTAAGTTCATTCACTTCTTTTATATCACACTTTACCTTATCTCAATTCACGTTTCATTAGAGATTAAGTTTGAATTCACCATACCATTCCATTATTTACTTTTGTGGTTATAACTCCATTTCTTTATTTATAAGTTCATCAACTTATTTATTTTATAGCTCATATTGCTCTTCTAATCCATCTACATCTTATAATCACAATCCCAAATTTCTATATATATATATATATATATATATATATGTATGTATCCCTGAATTCTTAGGGATATAAATTTTCTTTCACCGTAATCCTTTGCAATATTTCGAATTCACAATTTCAAACTATAAGCATAACACTTAATAGCTTATGGGCACAATTCTTTTCACAATGACCCACAATTACAAAGCCATCTTAACTTTTTAATTTAATTCAAATCAACTTTATTTTAAGTCCAATTATTTTACTTATCCAAGTTAAATTCAAAATTTCTTTATTCACTTCAATCTATTTTATTCACTCCCAATTACTCAAGTTAAATTCTTAATTTCATGATTAAAATTTTCATTTCTCCTTCTTATTAATATCTACTTCACTTAAAAAGTTCAATGGTTAATTCATTTCAACTTTACACATTATTTAATTAGAATTTTCCCAGAATTCCATTCCCGGTTTTATTTCAAAACCATTTGAAATAATAAATAACTCATACACCACTGGTATCAAATCAAATCTCCCAATTTCAAGACGCTTGGTTTTATTAAAACAAATTTCCCTTTAAAATTTATAAAACCACTTGTATACCCAACAAATCCAAACAATACCATCATCAAGTACTAGGGAAGCAATCCATCACTTTAGAAACTCGAAAATGAATTCTAATGATGTGGCCAGCATCATCAGGATTATTTTCTAGCGACTGAAGTGAGTTCAATGCTTCTTACTTTTCTAAATTCATTTCAAAACAGTTTCCATTTAAAAAAAAAATTCCCTAAACAATATTCCAATATTGCCTTCAAACACCTTCAAATCTCAACAAACATTTCAAACTTTCCCAGGATTTTAAATCTCCAAACCTTTATTTTTATTTTATTTAAAATCCTTCCCAAAACTTTCGGGATTTAAATTCTGGTTTAATTCAAATTTAGTTATTCCTCCTTTTACATAATTTATATTTGTAGAATTTTATTTTCATTATAACTATTTCAAATTCCAGATTAAATTTTTAGATTCTTATTTGATTTAGACATTAACAACCAATCATCCAAATATATATAATAATTTCAGAAAATTATTTCTTTGATATCAAAATATAATTTTGGGTAAAATTATTTCATTTACCCACCTTTAAAAACAATACTATGTCGATTTATCTTGTTTAAGAGTTTAGAAACCCCTATCGATACGGTTGGACTTCCCGTACCGACCAGAATTCATAAACACTCAACCGATAAGTCAACACAGTATAAAAACAATTTTATATGCACTAACAAGTATGCTCTCATATCTATTAATACGCTCAACTCATTATAGAGTACTATTGACTCTATTTAATGAGTAATTTCCCCACCAAAGCCTAGGTTGTCGCCAACCTATGCTCTGATACCAAGTGTGACAGCCCGCAAATCCATACCCCTTGAATCAACACTATTTTATACAAATTGACTCAAGTGGAACATAAATACGAACCATAGGGTTAAAGAAGAAGAGATAGAAGAAGAAGAAACTAAACAATATCAGAATCTCACAGTCGCAGCGGTATAATATATAATAGTAAATATAGAACTATACACAAAATGAAATCTATCACTGTTTTATACATCATATCATCAGAGTATCTCATACATCAACAATCACCAATCAGACATACCATATAATCATAGCAGCAGATATATATATATATAGGTACATATAATACGTCTCGGACTCCAGCTCCTCTCCTGCTCCATAGCATCCTGACCTGAACAAATAATACTCGGTCTGACCCGAGCATTATAATGAAATAACACCCGAGTCAGTCTGGAATACCAGCTGATACTAAATATGCATCCAACTTGATTATTAAAGTTTCAAAAATCCTTTGAAAAACAAATGCATCTCGTAAGACCACGCCACAAATAAACATGTCGGGTTTTTACCTTACGATAGCTAAAACACTTTTTATAGAAATCCTCTGATATTATAATAGGGTCTATTTACAAATACTTATAAAATAGCCGAAATTGTTACATCTATTAAATTCCAGCTACTAGCCACAAAAGTGGGTAATACAAACAAAACTCGTACAAGGCTCGTAGGGAAAATGGATTTCCAACAATGACTAGGCACTAGGGTACCACCTGTCACAGTACGGGGCCTAGATCACCGTACCGAGGACTACTCCCTTCATCCCCTGCAACACAAGGCTGGAACCATTCCTTACTGAACAGTCCCGAACAAGATAAACCCCGTGGTTGGCGCGACCAACCACCCACTAAGCCGAAATAAAAATGGACATCTAGACATGGGAAATATCTTGTCCTGCTTCGGCATGACCCACCTAACCTTGCTGCATATCCCCTGATTTTCAGTCATTCCCGGTTGATGAGGCTTGAGGCTAAGCGTTACCTTTAGAACGTTTTCACTTAGAATGCCCATCGTCCACCTGACGATGTTTCGCAAGCATTCGTCCATACAAGTCCGTCCCGGGTTCGAACGGAACCGAAGGCACTACTCCTATTACATCCATTTTGGAAATATCCTCAGGATTAGTAGCGACTAGCCCTTGCATTTCACTGCTCCATCTTCGACTCTAAACACGTTTTTCGCACGAAAACGTACAAATCGGATCGAAGTGGGTTTTCGAGAAATAAATCTCAATCCCGGTCTCTTCGAAACGATCAACGCATTTGTCCAATATTGATAGTCGGTGATTTAACTATCAATTTATATTCATAAAAACTTCCATAAGCATCCATCACACAATAAATAATACTCCACATTATTTATTTTCCCCCAAATATCTTTAAAAGATATATTTCAAATTTTCAAAGCTCATTTGAAAACAATTCCTAAAGTTCTTCCTTTACAAGGTAAATCCTTTACCATATATCCCCATTGGAAATAACCAAGTTCAAAACAATTTAGATTTAAAACAGCTAAAATACTTAATTCTGAAATATACTTTGAAATATGTAAATTACTGCTGGTTATTACTCAAAAATATAATTTCAAAATGTTTAAAATAAAACTATTTAATAAGATATAAATCTTGATTTAAAATAAGGGTTTTAGTTTAAACTAAACTTATGAGTAGAGTTTTAAACGGTTTATACTAATTCCAAATGACTTAAGTCAAAACAGCCTTTAAATAAATTCATTTATAAAAATAATTACTAATGAAATCGAAAATAACCATTATTGCTAATTTATTAATTAGCTTTTAAAATTTTCCAAACACTCGTTTAAAACAAGTTTTAAACTTAAATTTACTTTTAATAAAAATCTGTTTAACCTCGAACTTGGTTTTTCCCAGGAAACTCATTTCCACTCAAATATCTCAAAAAATCATTCTTATAGATTCTGTCAATTTATTTAGATTCAGGTTTAATTTTTAATAACATAAATATATTTTCACATTTATCAACCGATAACGTTCTCTTTGTTTATCATTCCAGATTTTACAAATTTTCAATTTTCATTCCAAATAGATTTCAAATTTTAATTCTTTTAAATTCATTATTTAACAATATCTTTTATTACTCTAAAATTCAATTTATCCATTTATAATTAATTATGGATTTATAATTTATCCAGCAATATTCCGATACAATTTTATTTCAATTTTCCATCCAAACAGATTCTAATTTTTAAATTCTTTAAAATTCCTTATTTATTAATTTCTTAATTTCTTTTGATAACCCAATTTAATTTCTTTATAATTAAATCTCTAAATTTCTCTATAATTAACATTCTGGGTTTGTAGTTTATCCCACAATATCACAATACAATTTAATTCCAAAATTATCCATCACAATATATAAACAGGCATCAACATCAATTATAAAAATAAACACTAGATTGTGAGGAATCCAGTTGGATCCTTCCAACCTGTTTTCCCTACATCCACAAATATTAGCACAACTATATAAATCAATTCAATTTGATAATAATCAACATAAACAGCTAAACATCCAAACAAACAATCAATACCAACTGTCTAACTTTACTAGTATCCAGATGTGAGTGAGAATAACTCACCTTGAGTTTCGGCGAGCGTTCGAAACGTTCGATTTAACTCAAATTTCTACTTGCCCGGAATGGATCCGGATCTGCACCATCTCGTAGTACGTCTCTCTACGATTCCAACGCATCCAATTTCGTCCGAATCTGAGTACGTATGAGTTCGTTATGATTTTACTAAGTTTTGATAACGAACTAAAAACAAATCTTTTTTTTTTCTTTTTATACCAAAGCACATTGGCCATTCGATCTGGATGAAGAAATCACGGTCGCGTTCCTCTCTCTCTCGCGCGACACCCAGAAGCAACGAACCCATCATCACGTAGCTAGGGCTTCTAGCCGCTCCTCCCACAGCCACCGTGACCACCATCAGAGACCACCCCCTCGAAGAGCGCCTCGTCCTCCACGTTCGCCCAGAACCTCGCCCAACCCGGTCGCCTCCTCCACGTCGAAACCCCACACGAGCGGCGACCCAATCAACCCATAATTCTCCCTCCACGCGACGCCAACATCCATCATTACCGACCATCGTGAAGATCTCGACATCCTCCTCACATTTCTAGTTGAAGATTTTGTGAATAAATGTGTGGATTGAGAGATTTTGGAGTGGGAAACGAATTGATGTCGACCATTGAAATAATAAGCAGTGGCTGGGAGATGGTTCTAGGGTTAGAGAATGAATATAATATACAGGGAATTAGGCTGAAGGAAAAACCTGAGAACACTTTTAGTCTGAAGGACAGAAGTTTTAAAATTTAGTCTGAAGGACAAAAAATGATATATTCTTATAGCATTGCACATCCATAATGCTATATTCATATAGCATTACACAGCTGCTTGTTTGTGTGTGCAGAAACTTATAAAATTGTGTTGTATATAACATTATAGATGTGTAATGCTATATGAATATAGCATTATGGATGTGTAATGCTATATGAATATATCATTTTTTGTCCTTCAGGCTAAATTTTAAAACTTCTATCCTTCAGACTAAAAGTGTTCTCAGGTTTTTCCTTCAGCCTAATTCCCTCTATAATATATATATATTAGTGTTTTAATATTATTTTATTAATAAAATTCTCTATGAAACATCTTATTGCAACGAACTCCAATTCTCACGTTCTGACAGGCTATCCTAGGATTTTTCCGTGTTCCAGACACAATGGGACAGGTTTCGTAAGCTAATTTGATCGTATGTGCGAGAAACGGAATTAAACGATCAATTTAAAAATTAAATCGATTAAATCGATTTCGATGCGTTCCAAGCTGCCACGGTCAAACGACAACTCCGTTTGCTACGAAAATTGAAATCCGATAGTAACTAACTATTACGGATCCAATGGAACTGGTTTCGTCGAATTCCGAGACTGTGCCCCGAAAGGCTATTGTAACTCGTCTATTAAATCGAGCAAGTTTTCTGCAAAAATCGAAAACGCCCAAAATTTCACCTTTAAAATTTTATTAACTTAACAATAATTCATATAAAATTTATAATCACATGAAAAATCATTTTGGCTCATTCCGGACTAAAATCTGATTAAGTTGCATTTTTATAATATTAAATTCTATTACTAAATTAATATAAAATTTCAAATTCAATCTATCTGCTAATATTCCATTTAACAATCCCAATATTATAATTCAAACCCAATTAGACCTAAATTAAATTTTAGAATCTAATTCTATCTCCATTCACACTCGAAATTACCAATTAGCCCCATCTAATATTGAATTAGTATTATTCAGTTACCAATTAAATTCCCGATTCAATATATTATTGTTCTCAATTATTTGAAATTGAATAGAATTACTATAACTAAAAATTATAGCTTATTTTATTTCAAGGTTCAATTATAATCCATATCCAACATTTAAAATGAATTAAATGTTCACAAATCCCATGTTAAAAATTCCGGGATGTTACATTTAGTTAGTTATGTTATTAAAAATCGTTAAAATTCTCGGGTCGTTACACTCTTCCTCACTCAAAACTTTTCATCCTCGAAAAGGAGCGAGAATGGATAATAGAAACAATAAAAAGGAAAGACATATTTTTAATACAGTACCAGCAACAATTGATTCAAAACCATATAAGTTTCTTTAGTTTTTGTTTCATTCACATAGTATATTTCCTTTAATGTTAATATCACTTAATTAACCCTTCAACAAATTTATTTAAGTTTATTATTAACATTCCATATTTTTCTTTATAACTTAAATTCAAAAAAAGAATTTCAATTTTTTTTATTTTATTTAACTTATTTATTTAATCCTATCATTTTCTCTTAAGTTAATTCCACTTATAGTTCAATTTCACTTTTCTTAAATTCTTATTTATTCACTCATTCTCTTTTTATTATTCAATTTATCTCAATTAACATTCCTTATAACATAAATTAAGTGTATAAACATTTATTATAACCACTAAATTTTTATTTATAAAATTCCCTAAAAAAAATTCATTTTTCTACATCTTACTACTTACATTATTGTGGCAATCCAGAATTTTGAACATTTGAAACTAAGATATTTAATTGATTTTAAATATTTGAAAGTTAATTTAAACTTGAATTTTAAACATTGCTATGACTTTGGCAATTAAATTGTTGAATTTAATAAAGTGAAGTTGGGTAAAAATTTATATCTTTAATTTTAAGCCGATTAAAAATATTTTAAAGGCATAGAAAATTTATATTGATGATACTAAAGACAATGGAGGCTTCAGAATTGAATTAGAAAATGATTTGTTCAGTTTTGAAATTATATAGTCTAAACAATATTTAAAAATAGCCTTCCGAGGCACAGTCTCGGATATCGATGAAACAAGTTCCATTGGATCCGTAATTGTATTATTATCGGATTTCAATTTTCGTACTATTTGGTGTGATTGTTTGGCCATACGATAAGCAAATGTGCTGAAAATTAAATCGAAAATTCAATGTAATAGCTGGGTCCAAAAAGCTATCTTCTTCATACGATCGAATTTGGACTCGGAACCTTTTCATTGCGTTGGAATATGGTTTAACATTATAAGCGTCTAGTGGCATGCCTTGATTGGGGATCGAGGTTTTGAGTTGCATTTATCAAAGCGATTTGAATTTAAATTTAAATTCAAATATAAATAATATAGTTGCCTTAAAAGATTGTGTCAATATTTTGCATACACATGTAGAAGTTAAAGCACGTGTTCCCTTTTCTCTACACAATTGCAACACGCGTTTGCTTGAGAAAAATACGTATTTAAATGAAACAAAACGAATAAAAGTTTTATCTCGTTCGAAATCGAGTTCGTTCCCTTGAAAATGGCCAATCTATTAAGCAGTTAAATTTCAAATCGAAAATAAAAGGGGATATCATCAAAACTAAACCCACGAATTCGAATAAAAAAATTCGAATGGCGGAGTCTCAAAATTCACGAAACCAAGTTCGCGAGCTGGTCGTTTGGGGGAAATGTAGTCGAAATCGACCTCGTTCGATTTTAAGAACGAGAATGGGAGAGGCGCACTGTGTAGCCTAATGCGAGGGTGTAGGCCGGTGGGTTGCGATGATGGCTAGGGAGTACGATGTAACCTGGAGGCCATGCCTTTGTTCACCGCGATGAGGCAAGAAAAGCGCAGCTAGGGTTCTAGATTTTTAAAAGTTCACAACAGGGGGCGGCGGGGTTTCGCGATGTTGGCAACAGGGAGTTGGCGGCTGTGTCGTACTAAGGGCGATGGTGGCTGGAGTTTCACGAGTCATGCTCGAGCGCGCGCGATGCATTAATCTGTGGCGGTCGTTCGAACGCAGCAGTAAAGGTATTTTTTGCAATTTATTTATTTAAGTTTATATATTTAAATACATATACATTTTACAGAAAGAAAATATATAAATAATATATATATATATATAACAGTAATACATATATTACAGTAAAGGTATATATAGCAGTTTTAATTGTTACACACACACATACACATACATATGTATGTATATAAGTTGCAGTAACAGGAAAATATAATACAAATATATACCTATCTATTTTAATTTAAAATGTATATTGGATTTTTGATTTACAGTAAACAAGAAGTATGTATATATATGTGTGTGTGTACACATACCTATTTATTATATATATAGACATAGAACTTTGGAAAAATGATACAAAGATTGGATTAAAATTTTAATAGATTATTTATTATATATATATATACACACACATATTAAATTTCAAAAATGAAATGAATATACGTTTACATATATTAATGTGCTAATTTACTTAAAGTGATGGATTTGGTAAGTTATTTGTTTTATTAACCTATTTAATTTATCTAGTTACTAACAATAAATCATTAAGGGAATTTTAGTTTTAAATTTAATAATTAGTTAATTAAATGCATTAAATAGAAATTAATTATTCGATTAGTTCGAGTATTAACAAAGATCGTATAATTGTTTGTTATACAAGGTTTAAAGATCGTGAAAAACAAGTGGAATGAAAATGGATTGCATACATTGTTTAAGGTGAGATCTTCTCACCCAATTGGAACTCCCAGTTTAATTTTAAATAGTTAAATTTGAAATTGTTGATTGTGTGCTTGGATGATAACTTATTATCAGTTGTATTGGATTAGACCCTATGCGCTGCATAATAGCGGAGGATATTATATAAATCAATATACCACGAGATTCCACCTCGAAATGGAAGTGGTATTATATATTTATACACACACACATTTGGAGTGATTGATTTGCGCCGCATAATAGAGGATGATTTTATATAATCCTATATACCGCGATATTCCACCTCGAAGTGGAATTGATATTTAATTGTTATGCTAACATCTGTGGATGTAAGGAAACAGATTGAAGGGATCCAACTAGATTCCTCAAACATTTGAATTTGTTTCATGTGTTGTGTGTTGATTTATTTATAATCTGTGTGTGATTATACTTGTGATTGAAAATTGAGGAAGGCTATGATTTAGCCGAATATATCTTAGTATCGTAGGATACCAGAAATATAAAATGGGATTTTTGGAAATTAAAGTAGAACACTTTAAGTAAATTCATTTTAAAGAATTGGCGAATTTAAAAGAAGGAATTTAAATGGGTAAAGATTGATTTTGAAATCTTATCGAATTAATTCCAAAATATGGGAAAAGTTTCTAATAAATGGATTAAAAGTTGGAGAATTTATTTAAAATTTAAATAAAAGGAATTTATTTTAAAAGATAATAAATTTGGTGTTCGAATGAAAATTTGATTTGGTGTTTTGAAAATAAATTAGAAAATCGATTTGAAATAGATTTGGTGTTCTAAAATAAATGTTTGGAAAATCAATTTGGAATTTGATTTGGTGTTTGAAATAATTTGGAAAATCAATTTGGAATTTGATTTGGTGTTTGAAAATGAATATTTGGAAATCGATTTGAAAATCGTATATTTGAAAATTTAAATTCACAATGGGAATTTTGTAAAGGAAAGGGAACTTTGTTTTAAAAATAAATATTGGTTTATTTTTAAAAGGTGTGGAAAGAAATTTGCGGATTTGGAATGTAAAGTAAAATAAATCAAGAAGGATTTATTAATTGATTTAAATGGACCATTTTGAAATGGAAAGTACATTTTCCCTAGAAAGCCGAGTATATTTTCAAAGTAGCTTTTAAAGTATAAATTAAAAGTTCAAGAAATTGGTTTTGAAAGAATATTGTTGTAGAATTTATTTTCGAAAATTGTTTTAATCTTTAAAGTAAGGATTTATTTAGTTATTCATAGAAGTGATTATTTTAAAGATTTAATTGATATTTGATTTAGAAAATGGTACTTAAATATTTATACTCTATCTACTAATTTTATTTTAAAATTAGTTTGGACTTAAAGTTTATATGTGATATTAGTATAATGTTTTCACAACTAATATTTAAGTAAGTGTTTAAAATAGTTTTATTTTAAATGTTTCTAAGAATATTTTGGATAAGTAAGTGAAATTATTTTAAATTATTTGAACTCGGTAGATTTTTAGTGGAAATGAATAAATATTTGGGAATATATTCTACGTAAGGAAAAGTGATTTGAAATTTGTTTTCAAAGGATTAAAATGTGGAAATGATTTGAAATTCGTTTTCAGAGGATTGAAATGTGGAAAGTAATTTGAAATTTATTTTCAGATGGTTGAAGTGTGAAAATATATCTTGCGAAGATATTTTGAAAAAAAATAATTTGGGGGAAAATCATTTGAAATCTGGTGATTGTTGTGAATGTTGATTGATAGTTAAATAACCGACTATCAATATTGGCCTTTAAATGGTATTTGAATTTCGATGCGACCAAGGGTCGGATGCCGAATGGTCATTCGAAAACCACATCAAATCTTTGTGATAATGATGGATCTTTTGTTTAAAAGATCAAAGTGGAAATTTGTTGTGATTTGTTTGAAATTTGAATGTAACACTTATTCTTTTTAAGAATAAGCGCTCGTTATTCGTATTAGCCGGAAGCTCACTTTGTGTCATAAAACCCATTCTGAATAATGATACGACGAAACGGGATTGCATTTAAAGATGTTGTTGAAGGCCGGGTATTTTCGAAAGCGAAGGATTACCTGTCGAATGTCTCTGCACCGGGTTGCTCCGGTATAGAGATTTTATCACCCTTTGTGATGGGGATTCCGGACATGATTACTGAATACCCGGATTGCAAGGGCTTCTTTGAATTGCCTTCGGTTCCGTTCGATCTCGGAACAGACTTGTATGGATGTGTGTCTGACATTACACTTTGAGATATAAAGCTGGTTTTCAACGAATACATTTCTGTTGGTGGCGGAGAATTTATTCTCTTAGCTTAACACCCTTCTTTGAGACGTACGAGCTTAGAGGTTATGTAGTTGATAGTTACTAGTAATACATTCCTAATTTGGTAATGTGACATACGAAGTGCTGCTGATCATTTATTGATCAAAGCATGGCTTTGTGAAAAGTGTAGCTTTGTGGACGAGACTTCGTCGGACCTCACACCTCGAAAATGGTCGAAACAGGAAGAACGCGACAAGGTTATTTGGGGGTAGTGCCCCTTGAGGGTATGTCATTTCCATCTGGAAAAGGGTGGTATCATGGTATGGAGCCCAGATATTTAACCTACGTGGTTCCTGCAAATTTATTACTTTGTGGTTGTTGCTTTGTGGTTGAGGATCCTTGGATAAAGGTCGCTAACGACTAGGGGATGACATACTCGTGTAGTAGTTACCTAGCTACAGAGGTAACCCGGCCTTGTGTTGGCAGAGAGCTGGTTAAGTTCTCGGGGCGACCCTCCAAAGGCGTACCCATGTGGCATAGGAAGTTCCTTAGCCTGACCATTTGTTGGAAATCCAAAGAAACAATACGCACCCTGTACGGTTTTAGTTGTATAACCTGCCATGGAATGTGGCGGTAACCTGCTATTGAACAGGTAGCTATAGTAGGCATAAGTGCGAAATGTCTATGCTGGCTAAGATTAATATTGTGCTTTCAAAATGTTTTCCACACTATTCACTAATGATAATAATATCAAAGAGCTTTTGCATATCAAGCATGTTTGACTATCATAAGGAGAAATCTCCTCCAATTGTGCGCTTGCGTTGTGTGTGTGCGGGGAATCCTTATGGTAGTTTCAATTTCCAAAAGCATAGCAGATTTTTTTATATTTTATTTGTGAAAATCACTGTTTTTAAGATCTCACACCAGTCTCATGACTGACCTGGAGTTTATTGTTCCCTTTCTAAACTCTAAGTGCCCATAATCTTCCACACGGGCAGCCCAGAGTCAGGTTATCATTATTCTGGTGCGAGATCGAAAAAGATATGATGTGGAGATCTGGAGGGAAGTTGGATGGCGAGAGGTATCACTTATATTATATAGTGTACGCTGCGTAGGAGTTGGTGCAAGTCAGTTTTCATGTGGTCAAGTTATAAATGCCAATATTGTGTCGTGTTGTTGTAAACTTTGATGATGTGATGTGTAAACTGATATAGCTCTTTGTTCTAAAGATTATTCATTTATCTATTATATGTTGTTCCTCTACGAAATGTGAGATTCTTTTATTGTTTTCTGTTTCCTCTTCTATCTTCTTCTTCTTTAATCCTAGCGGTTCGGTTTTCTGCCATTCGACTATGAGGCATTTGATACAGTGGACGTATTGATGTCGACTTTCGAAAGTTGAAAAATTGGGTCCTTACAGATTGGTATCAGAGTAATTGGTTAAGCGACAACCTTGGCTCTGGTGGGGAATACTCGTTAGAGATAGAGTCAGTAGTACTCTAGAATGAGTTTGAATGTAATAATAGATATGAGCGCATATTTTTTAGTGGATATAAAAAATTATTTTATATTTTGTTGACTTATCGATTGATTGTTTATAGATTTCGGTCGATGTAGTTTGGCCAACTGTTTGGATAGGGGTTTCTAAACTCTTAAACAAGATAACCCGACACATTATTGTTTGAAAATCGGGTAAATAAAATAACCTTTCCCAAATTAATTTTGTATATAGAAGGAAATGATTTTCCATAAATTCTTATAGTATATGGTCGCTTGGATGTTAGGAAGTGATAATATTAAATTATTACCATTGATTATTGAATAAGAATTTGAAATCATAACTAAAAGCTAAGGAAATAAATATATACAAATGGAATTTGTAAAAAGTAAATTGTAAATGAGATTCATAATTTGGAATAGAATTCCAAAGTAATATTAAAAATTTAGTTGAAGGTTTTGAAATTTGAAATTTTGGTGAAAAGTTTAAAATCCTTTTGAGTTTGAAAATGATTCTCGAAGGTTTTGGAAAAATATTTTGAAGGGATAAAAGCACTAAACTCTTTTCGGTCGCTAGAAAATAATTTCGATGATGATCGTGACATCATCGGTGTTCATTTTCGAGTTTCCAAGAGAGGAATTGCTGCCAAATTATTTAAAAATTAAAGTCGTAGGGGAAACTGGGTTTGGTTTTGGGAATTCAAAAGATAAATTGAATTGATTTCAAAAATGGTTTTGAAAAGATGGAAAGACTCTGGAATCCTATATAAAGTATTTATAGAATATAATTGAGTTTGACAACTTATAAATTTGAGGTTGTTAGAATAAAATTTAACTTGAAGAAAAGTTAAAGTTATAGTTTGGTTTTGGAGATAATTGATTTCAAAGGTGATTTTGAAATATTAAGAAATTGTTTAAAACTATGGAAGATTTATTAAAAGTGTTTATGAGTTGATAACTTATATAATTTGAATATTGATAGAATGAATTTAACTTAAAGAATTGAGTTAAATTAAAGTGAATATGAAAACAAAATAAGTGAGAAAACTTATAGAAGTTTAAAAAATTGAATTAGAATTGTGTTAAATATGGTGAAGGAGAAAATATATTTGGGAATGAACAAAGGAATGAAACTGGAACTGAAACCGAATATTGAAAACCAATTTGAATTGTGTGAAATAAAATGAAGTTGTAAAATTAGTTCGAAGCGAACTAAAGATAATAAAGGTGGAATAAAAAATGGTTTGAGATAAAACGAATTGGAATTTGTAATGAATTAGTAAATGAAACTAAGTTAAAATAGTGATATGAATCAGTTGTGAATGAAAGATAGTTGACAAAATTCAATATTCAAAAGGTAAATTGACTCCAAATAGAATTGAAACTGTAATTGAATTCAAATGAAATTGAAAATGTAAGATTGAATGAAAATGAAAATATAATTTCAATAGTGAAGTAAAAATGGTATAAGAAATAAGTGTTCAAACTTTTGTACTGGAATGTGCAAAATGATTTTTGAATGTAGAAACTGGATATGGTTGTTAAATAGCATACAGGTGATTTTTGAATTGCTCAAAAAGGTATGTATTTAAATTCCAGTATGAAATTTGATGACTTTCTCGTCTAGCCACTTGGCTTTTCGTTTTATTTTTGAATTTGAGGCCCGTGGTATCATTTTGTAGTCGTACCGAGCTAGCCACGCAAAGGAGAAGCTGGCGAAATTTTTTGAGAATTTAGGGAGTTAGAAAAAGTTTGAGAAAGTTTTGAAAATTTAAAATTTGAATTTAAATTTAAATTTGAATGGTTAAGAAAACAATGTTGTTTGGAAACTATGGAAGATTTTGGAAAGTTAGTTGAGTCGATAGTGGGTTTTCAATAAAAAGATTTACTTTGGCAAGTTAATAAACTATTTGGTTTGGGGAAAATAATAAATGGGTTAATGATCATTCTTCTCAACTTGTAATTTCGGGACGAAATTCTTTTAAAGGGGGAAGAATGTGACGACCCAGAATTTTGAACATTTCAAACTAAGATATTTAATTGATCTTAAATATTTGGAAGTCAATTTAAACTTGAATTTCAAACATTGCTATGAATTTGACAATTAAATTATTGAATTTGATAATGTGGAGTTAGGTAAAAATTTGTATCTTGAATTTTAAGCTGGTTAAAAATATTTTAAAGGCATAGAAAATTTATATTGATGATACTGAAGATAATGGAAGCTTCAGAATTGAATTTGAAAATGATTTGTTCAGTTTTGAAATTATATCGTGTAAATCAATACTTAAAAATAGCCTTCCGAGAGACAGTCTTAGATTTCGACGAAACCAGTTCCATTTGTATGATTATCGGACTTCAATTTTCGTAGTATTTGGTGCGATCGTTTGGCCATACGATAAGCAAACGTGCTGAAAATTAAATCGAAAATTCAATACAATAGCTGGGTCCAAAAAGGTATCTTCTCCATACGATCGAATTTGGACTCAAAACCTTTTCCATTGTGTTTGGAATAGGGGTTTAACATTATAAATGCCTAGCGGCATGCCTCGATTGGAGATCGAGATTTTGAATTGCGTTTATCAAAGCAATTTGAATTTAAATTTAAAATCAATTATAAATAATATTGTTGCCCTAAAAGATTGTGTCAAGATTTTGCATATACGTGTATAAGTTAAAGCACATGGTCCCTTTTCACTACACAATTGCAACACGTATTCGCTTGAGCCAAAAACATATTCTAATGAAACAAAACGAAGAAGTTTTATCTCGTTCGAAATTGAATTTGTTCCCTGAAAACGTGTGACGACCCGCCTTTCTCTTCCCAGAAAGACGGCATCATTTTTAAGAAAGAAAGGGATAGAAAAGAGAAAGATAGAGAAGAAAAAAAGAAACAACATCAGAATCACAACACCGGAACGAATAAATTATATTAATCATATAATATTTTACATAGTATCATATACATCATAGATACACAGCTTATACAACATACACTAGACAGTTATAAACGCCTATCTAATTATACAACTCAATGTACAATACAGACAAATGACTCAGGGAACACACAGCGGAAAACTATATATCTATATGCTGAAGCCTCCTGCTCCATTACTCCTCCATAATTTGTCAAACCTAACCTGAATCCCTTGGCTACTCGTAAAAATTTGAGTACCTAAGAGTTTGAGAAAAACAGAATAAACTCCGGGCCAGACATGGGTCTGGTGTGAGTAAACGGTTAAAGTTGCTTAACTTTGAAAACCTTTGGAAGAAAAGGTATCATGTAAGACTTCCCACACATAAACATGGGTAAGTTTTTACCTTACGCTAACCAAAACATTTAATAGGAAATCCAGTGATATTATAATAGGGTCTAGGGTTTTCAAATAAATATGAAATAACCGAAATTGTTACATTTATTAAATTCCAGCTACTAGCCACAAAAGTGGGTAATACAATCAAATCCGAGGGTGCTTATTGGATTTTGGATTCCATACAATTGCAGGGCTACTGGGGTACCGCCCGACACAGTACGAGTCCTAGATCACCGTACCGAGGATTACTCCCAATCCCCTGCAACACAAAGCCGAAACCATTCCTTACTGTACAGTTCCGAATAAGATAACCCCGCGGTTGTAGCTAGCAACCGCCCACACAGCTGAATAAAAAGGGACTCTAGACAGGGATTCATCTCATCCTACTTGGGCATGACCCACTTAGCCTTGCCGCACCTCCTCTATTTTATCCATTCCCTGTTGATGAGGCTTGAGGCTACGATTACCTTTATAGAACACATCACTTAGAATGCTCATCGTCCACCCGACAATCTGTTGAAAGCATTCAATCCGTACAAGTTTGTTCCGGGTTCGAACGAAACCGATGGCATTATCTCGTTACATTCATTTTGGAATCACCCTCAGAGTTAACGACAATAACACTTGCACTCTGAATCTTCATCTTCATTTGAGATTCATGACCTATCATAAATTTGGATCGATGTGGTTTTCGGATATCCAAATCTGGAAACCTGATCCCGGTCTCATCGAAATCTAAAACATATCTTTTAGGTCAAGTTGTTTTAAAGTTTAAAACAATTTAATTCAATTCATTATCCATATAAACACAGATAGATAATTCACAATATCATAATAGATAATCTACTTATCATCACAATAGATAATTCATATTTTCATTACAATTTAACCAAATTATCTCATATCACATATCACACATATCTCATCGGAGATATCAAACAATCAAGGCATTCAATATCATCCATCCATACATAAGCAAGGATCTATACATCACACCATTTATAATTAATTTAAAATGAACTAAATTAATTACTTTATCTCTTAATTAAATTAAAATAAATTAAATTAATTACTTTCATCACAATAAATCTTGCTTACATAAACATTAATTAAACCAATTAATTAATCATCATCTTAACTAGTCAACCTTGATTAATTATCCCTTAATTACATTAAGTAATTAACCCTTAATTAATTATACAAATTAATTATCTACAAAACCATTAAGTAATAAATCTTAATTACTTCATTAATTTTAATTAATTACATTAATCCTTAATTAATTACAATTAATTAATTACCTTATAATCACTTATCATTAGTTAATTAATCTTAATTAATCAATCCTTAATTATTCTCATTAATTAATGATCATTAATTAATTATTTCCATTAATCAACTTTAATTAATCATAAACAGTAATTATCAACCTGTAATTACTTACCTTAATTAATTAATTTCTTAATTAATTATACCAATCCTTTGATTAGTTACTCTAAGTAATTAATCCTTAATTACTTCTTCCATGTAATTACCCTTTAACTATTTCCCATTAATTAATTCCCTTTAATTAATTACATCCAGTAATTATACATTAACTACTTACCTTAAGTAATTACACTGATCTATCTCATTAAGTAATTATACTTAATCAATCACCAAATGATTATCTTTAATTACTCAACCCATATGATTAACCCAAATTTAATCATACTTATTTGATTAATTACAATTGGGTCATTCGTCCCTTAATTACCTCTTTTAAATAAATTAATTAATCTTTAATTATAGACTAATTAATCCTTAATTATTAATTAATAAACCTTAATTATCAATTAATAAAACTTAATGATTAATTAATTAACCCTTAATTAATCAATTGATCAATTCTTATTAACAATTAATTAACCCTTAATAACAGTTAATTAATCCTTAACTAACTTTAATTATTAATTAATTATTTCTTAATTATTAATTAATAAAGCCTAATTATTAATAAATAAAACTTAATTACAAATTAAGAACCTTTTTAATTACCAATTTAATTAATATTAATTGCATAATTAATCAACCTCTAATCATTAATTAATAATATCTAATTATCTAATTAAATATACTTAATTATAAATTAATTAACCTCTAATTGATTAACTTATGACCCTAAATTATTAATTTAAATTAATTAATTAAATAAATTAATTATTCTTAATTAATTCCTCAATTAATTCTTAATCATTTTTAATTAAATTAATTACTCATATCTAATTTCCTTAATTAATTTAATTATTATTAAGATATTAAAGTTTTAATTATCTTTAAGATAAAACAATATCTTACTATTAACTTAATTAAAACGTTTATCTTAATAATTAACCTTTCTTAATTAAATCTTTAATTAAGTTTTAAAATACTCATTTAACTTGGTAAATTAAGGTTAACAAACATACCATCTTTTAAATGCTTTAACCATTAACCAGTAATAGTTTTTTTAAAACTATTTCAATTTAAATTCAAAAACTTGTCTTTGAAGTTCATTTCCACTTAAGTTTTAAAATAACTTTAAATTAAACAAATTTAAATTTCTAATGAAATGTTAACGAAACATTTATTTTTATAAAGAATAGTATTCAAAAACAAATAGATTCATTACAAAAGTTTAAAACTTTCTTTATTTAAATTGAAACTTGTTTTGTAATTTTTTTTTAAAACTTATGAAAATTTCTTTTAAATCCATTTTTATTCAATTTGAACCTAAGGATCATTCAATCCATTCAAGTTCAAATCCCTTTTCTTAAATTTAAAAAAAAATAGTTTAAATTTAAATCTAAAAACCTAAAACAACACAACTGTTACAGGTTTAAACCCATACAGACAACTTGAGTTTCAACTCGAGCCATCAACTCCAAATCCCTATCTCTACTTCGAGCAAACACCAAACTAAACAACTGACACAACTCCTCCTCCCTGTGCACACGCACTGTAACAACCCGCATATTTATCGAGTTTACATTTAAATATTTTTATTTAAATATTAAATCGTTAATCGGATTTTGGTCCGAAAAACTACTTTTTGCAAACGGTCAAATTAGGACTCGAGACCACTTCCATTGAGTTCGAAATGTCGTTTACAACTTTTTAAGTATAAACATCGATAGGTTTGGAGTTAGTGAAATTTCACTAACTTTTCCCGCTTTGGACTTTGGGTTAGTTTAGCCTATTAAGCCCAAGTTCCAACCCTCTTCTCCTCACTCTTCATAAATTTCCTAACTAACTCAAGCTTTGACATTAATGGTGAAGAGAATGGGAAATTAAAACTCCAAGCTCAAATTCAATTGCAACTCCATCATTCAACTCCAAATTCAAGTAGAAGATATTGGATTCAAGCTTTGGATTGCTTCTCCTTGCTTTCAAGCTTCATCTTCATAAATTTTAGTGCAAAGGTGAGATTTTTATCTCACAATTCTAGCCTATAACTATATTGGACTGTTGGGAATGATTCCCTATCATTTTTGCATGCATGTTAGCATTTGGTTTGGATTGGATTGGCGAAAAACTCCAATTTTTAGCGTTTTGTTGAATTTTCTGCACTTGAGTCGTTCTGGCCATTTTTAGCTCGTTCGGAGTTAAGTCGTTCGTCCATAGGTCGTGAGTCGTTCACGAGTTAACCCTAGGTCGTTCTGGCCATTTTTAGCTCGTTCGGAGTTAAGTCGTTCGTCCATAGGTCGTGAGTCGTTCACGAGTTAACCTTAGGTCGTATGACCCTTGAGTCGTTAGGTCGTATGACCCTTGAGTCGTTAGGTCGTATGACCCATGAGTCGTTAGGTCGTATGACCCATGAGTCGTTAGGTCGTATGACCCATGAGTCGTTAGGTCGTATGACCCTTGAGTCGTTAGGTCGTATGACCCTTGAGTCGTTAGGTCGTATGACCCTTGAGTCGTTAGGTCGTATGACCCTTGAGTCGTTAGGTCGTATGACCCATGAGTCGTTAGGTCGTATGACCCATGAGTCGTTAGGTCGTATGACCCATGAGTCGTTAGGTCGTATGACCCTTGAGTCGTTAGTTCGTATGACCCTTGAGTCGTTAGGTCGTATGACCCTTGAGTCGTTAGGTCGTTAGACCCTTGAGTCGTTAGGTCGTTAGACCTCATTTTGTCTTCACTAGGTCGTACCGTTTTGGTCGGGGCGCTTGTAACAACCCGCATATTTATCGAGTTTACATTTAAATATTTTTATTTAAATATTAAATCGTTAATCGGATTTTGGTCCGAAAAACTACTTTTTGCAAACGATCAAATTAGGACTCGAGACCACTTCCATTGAGTTCGAAATGTCGTTTACAACTTTTTAAGTATAAACATCGATAGGTTTGGAGTTAGTGAAATTTCACTAACTTTTCCCGCTTTGGACTTTGGGTTAGTTTAGCCTATTAAGCCCAAGTTCCAACCCTCTTCTCCTCACTCTTCATAAATTTCCTAACTAACTCAAGCTTTAGCATTAATGGTGAAGAGAATGGGAAATTAAAACTCCAAGCTCAAATTCAATTGCAACTCCATCATTCAACTCCAAATTCAAGTAGAAGATATTGGATTCAAGCTTTGGATTGCTTCTCCTTGCTTTCAAGCTTCATCTTCATAAATTTTAGTGCAAAGGTGAGATTTTTATCTCACAATTCTAGCCTATAACTATATTGGACTGTTGGGAATGATTCCCTATCATTTTTGCATGCATGTTAGCATTTGGTTTGGATTGGATTGGCGAAAAACTCCAATTTTTAGCGTTTTGGTGAATTTTCTGCACTTAGGTCGTTCTGGCCATTTTTAGGTCGTTCGGAGTTAAGTCGTTCGTCCATGGGTCGTGAGTCGTTCACGAGTTAACTTTAGGTCATTCTGGAAGAATTGGCACTTCGGAATTAGGTCGCTCACGAGTTAGGCCTTAAGCCGTAGGTCGCTCGCGAGTTAAGCTTTAAGTCTTAGGTCGTTTCCGACCTATAATCTCTAGGCAAACGTTAAGTCGCTCGCCCTGGTTTATCTCGTAGGTCGTCTCCGACCTAAGCTCCTGATAAGTCGTTCGAGTTAGGTCGTTGGACCATTTACCTTAGGTCGCTCGTCCACTAGGTCGGCCTGGTTTATCTCGTAGGTCGTCTCCGACCTAAGCTCCAGATAAGTCGTTCGAGTTAGGTCATTGGACCATTTACCTTAGGTCGCTCGACTCTGTTAAGTCGTAGGTCGTTAGACCTTAGGTCGCTCGACTCTGTTAAGTCGTAGGTCGTTAGGCCTTAGGTCGCTCGACTCTGTTAAGTCGTAGGTCGTTAGACCTTAGGTCGTTCGCATTCCTTAAGTCGCTCGACCCCTCCACACTAGGTCGCTCGGCTTGCTTGAGTCGTAGGTCGTTGGACCTTAAGTCGCTTGCCTCCCTTAACTCCAGTTAGGTCGCTCGGCCATTGTGTTAGGCCGCGTGAACCCTTAGGTCGTTAGACCTCACTTTGCTTTAGGTCGTAGGCCGCTTGTCTTCACTTAGGTCGTACCGTTTTGGACGGGGCGCTGCCCCGCACCCCGCCGGGGGCGCTGCCCCCTGGACCCCCGCTTGTCTTCACTTAAGTAGCTTTTAAAGTATAAATTAAAAGTTCAAGAAATTGGTTTTGAAAGAATATTGTTGGAGAATTTATTTTCGAAAATTATTTTTAATCTTTAAAGTAAGGATTTATTTAGTTAATCATAGAAGTGATTTTTTTAACGATTTAATTAATATTTGATTTAGAAATGGTTATTTAAATATTTATACTCTATCTACTAATTTTATTTTAAAATTAGTTTGGACTTAAAGTTTATATGTGATATTAGTATAATGTTTTCATAACTAATATTTAAGTAAGTGTTTAAAATAGTTTTATTTTAAATGTTTCCAAGAATATTTTGGATAAGTAATTGAAATTATTTTAAAATATTTGAATTCGGTAGATTTTCAATGGAAATGAATAAATAATTGGGAATATATTCCGCGTAAGGAAAAGTGATTTGAAATTTGTTTTCAAAGGATTGAAATGTGGAAATGATTTGAAATTTGTTTTCAAAGGATTGAAATGTGGAAAGTAATTTGAACTTTATTTTCAAATGGTTGAAGTGTGAAAATATATCTTGCGAACATATTTTGAAGAGAAAAAATTTGGGGGAAAATTATTTGAAATCCGGTGATTGTTGTGAATGTTGATTGATAGTTAAAAAACTGACTACCAATATTGGTCTTTAAATGGTATTTGAATTTCGATGCGACCAGGGGTCGGATGCCGAATGATTATTCGAAAAGCACATCGAATCTTTGTCATAATGATGGATCTTTTGTTTAAAAGATCAAAGTGGAAATTTGTTGTTATTTGTTTGAAATCTAAATGTAACATATTTTTTTTAAAAAAAATAAGCACTCGTTATTTGGATTAGCTGGGAGAGGACTTTGTGTCATAAAACTCATTCCAAATAATGATACAACGAAATGGAATTGCATTTGAAGATGGTGTTGAAGATCAGGTATTTTCGAAAGCGAAGGATTACCTGTCGAATGTCTCTGCACCGAATTGCTCCAGTATAGAGATATTATCACCCTTTGTGATGAGGTTTCTGGACGTGATTAGTGAATATCTGGATTGCAAGGGCTTCTTTGAAGTGCCTTCGGCTTCGTTCGATCTGGAACGGACTTGTATGGATGTGTGTCTGACATTACACTTTGAGATACAAAGATGGTTTCTACCAAATACATTTCTGTTGGTGGCGGAGAATTTATTCTCTTAGCTTAATTCCCTTCTCTAAGACATACGATCTCAGAGGTTATGTAGTTGATGGTTACTAGTAATACATTCCCAATTTGGTAATATGGCATACGAAGTGTACTGATCATTTGTTGATCAAAGCGCGGCTTTGTGAAAAGTGTAGCTTTGTTGACGAGACTTCGTCGGAACTCACACCCTGGAAATGGTCGAAACAGGAAGAATGCGATAAGGTTATTTGGGGGTAGCGCCCCCTAAGGGTATGTCATTTCCTTCTGGAAAAGGGTGGTATCGTGGTATGTAGCCTAGATAATAACCTATGTGGTTGCTGCAAATTTATTACTTTGTGGTTGAGGATCCTCGGATAAAGGTCGCTAACGACCGGGGGATGGCATACTCGTGTAGTAGTTACCTAGTTACAGAGGTAACCTGGCCTTGTGTTGGCAGAGAGCTGGTTAAGTTCTAGGGGAGTCCCTCCAGAGGCGTACCCATGTGGCATAGGAAGTTCCTTAGCCTGACCATTTGTTGGAAATCCAAAGAAAAAATACGTGCCCTGTACGGTTTTAGTTATATTACCTGCCATGGAATGTGGCGGTAACCTGCTATTGAAGATGGTAGCTATAGTAGGCATAAGTGCGAATTGTCTATGCTGGCTAAGATTAATATTATACTTTCGAAATGTTTTCCACACTGTTCCCTAATAATAATTATATCAAAGAGTTTTTGCGTATCAAGCATGTTTGACTATCATAAGGAGAAAACTCCTCCAATTGTGTGCTTGCATTTTGTGTGTGTGGGGAGGCCTTATGGTAGTTTCATTTTCCAAAAGTATAGCTGATTTCTTTTTTATTTTCTTTGTGAAAATAACTATTTTTATGATCTCACACCAGTCGCATGACTGGCCTGGAGTTTATTGTTCCTTTTCTAAACTCTAGGTGCCTTTAATTTTCCACACGGGCAACCTAGAGTCAAGTTATCATTATTCTAGAGCGAGATCGAAAAGATGTGCTGTGGAAATCTGGAGGGAAGCTGGATGGCGAGACGTATCACTTATTTTATACAGTGTTCACTGTGTCGGAGTTGGTGCAAGTCAGTTTTAATGTGGTCAAGTTATAAATGCCAATGTTGTATTGTGTTGTGGTAAACTATGATGATGTGATGTATAAACTGATATAGCTCTTTATTTTAAAGATTATTCATTTATCTATTATATGTTGTTCCGCTGCGAAATGTGAGATTCTATTATTATTTTCCATTTCTTTTTTTATCTTCTTCTTTTTTAACCCTAACGGTTCGGTTTTCTGGCATTCGACTGTGCGACATTTGATACAGTGGACGTATTGATGTCAACTTTTGGAAGTCAAATAATTGGGTCGTTACAATTATATTGTATATTATTCAATTACATGTTATCATAAACATTTTAACTTTTTAATATTACAGGCATGTTATATATGTTTTAGAATGCAATTGAGTATTATACAAATTAGTTTAATCCTAGTTCAACTGTTTCAAGTTGTTTCAATTCCATTTCTCATTTAGGACACTCTAATTGTTCAATTTTTTTGCTACATTTCAATAATTAAAAACCATCACTTAACATAAGACTTACCAGTTAAATTTCCAGTTTCATTTCAAACCATTTTGAAATAAATAAATACACACACATATATATTTTATACATTAAATCATATAAAAAATTCAAATCAAATCCATTTTCCCAAGAAAAGTTAGCAAAGCTATTGAGTGGTCTCCCCACTTGGAGACTCTAAAATGAATGTCGATGATTCTGCAATCATCACCGAAATTATTTTTCAATGGCATAAGAGGAGAGTACTGACTTATTTCTTTTAAAATTCTTTGAAAACAATTTCCATTCGAAAATATTTTCAAGTAATATAACTTTTAAAACTTTGAAAACTAAATTTGAAAAGCACCAAAAATATAATCCTCATGTCCTTAGTTTAAATTCGTTTCATTTTCTAATCAAATTTATAAACCATATTTGTAAAATTTCACACCTTATAACTTATAACAATAGTCCATAATTTAGAAATGTTGACAAATAAATGATAATCTAGTACTATCATTTCTAACAACCAATTCATTTAAACATCTAATTTCAGAAAATTATACTTTTATATATAACATATAATCATGTAGAAAATTATATCATTTACCAATTTCGAAAATAGTATTGTGTCAGTTTTCTATGTTCAAGTGTTTGGGAATTCCTATCGATAGCGTTGGCCAGACGAATTGTTCGAAACCCAAAATTAACTTAGCAACTCAAACAACAAAATATAAAATATTTTTATATTAATTACAAATAAAATCCCTCACAGGATGATTTAAGAATGATTTAGAACAAGGATAGAGATTCAAATTTAGAAGGACCCTATTCAAAGAGAATTATAAGAAGATAGGTTCGATTGGAAGATAAAATAACTAAGTTACAAAAGAGGAAAGATGGATAGACTTATATTAATCGCGGCGACCTTAACCGAGTCAACCGAGACTTCATTTTTAGAAATAATCTGCCCAAGGAATAGAATTTCATCCCTTCAGAAATGGAATTTAGAAAATTTGGCTTCCAACTAATGACTCCAAAGAGTTTCCAGCCAATAGCCTAAATGAGATTCATGCTGTAACGACCGGTAAAATTCGATAATTAAATTGGGTAATTTAATAAGATTTTAACTAAATTTAGAAAGAATAAAAAACTTTATAACTTGTAATGAAGCGAATGTTAGAAATGAAATGTAGCATTGGTAATTAAAAATTTATTGTTAAATTCATGTGTGAAATAATATAATAGAGGGTAATTGTTTGTGAAGAATAAACATACAAGTATTATAAAGGGATAATGGTGACAAATGGTTGTTGTTACCAGTTAATGTGCCAATTACAAATAAGGGTAATTAAATATTACTTTAATGATAATCAATATAATAATGGAAAGTGTGAATGTAAATTAAATAGAAACGAAAATTTATTTATTGACAATTGGAGTGAAATCCCAATAATGAAATAGTATAAATTGTTGCACTTGGTTATAAATTGAATGTAAGTAAATAAATGTAAGTGTGTATAAACTTTTGAACTAGTACATAATTAGTGGTAATATATGTAACAACCCGCATATTTATCGAGTTTGTATTTAAATATTTTATTTAAATATTAACTCGTTAATCGGATTTTGGTCCGAAAAGCTACTTTTTGCAAACGGTCAAATTAGGACTCGAGACCACTTCCATTGAGTTCGAAATGTCGTTTACAACTTTTTTAAGTATAAACATCGATAGGTTTGGAGTTAGTGAAATTTCACTAACTTTTCCCGCTTTGGACTTTGGGTTAGTTTAGCCTATTAAGCCCAAGTTCCAACCCTCTTCTCCTCACTCTTCATAAATTTCCTAACTAATCAAGCTTTGGCATTAATGGTGGAGGGAATGGGAAATTAAAATTCTAAAACTCAAATTCAATTGCAATCCATCTTTCTACTCCAAATTCAAGAAGAAGACATTGGATTCAAGCTTCTTGTGCTTAGATAGAAGAAGGATTGATTCTTGCTTGCTTAAAACTTCATTTTCATTGATATTTGGTGCAAAGGTGAGATTTTTATCTCACAAATCTAGTCTATAACTATATTGGACTGTTGGGAATGATTCCCTATCACTTTTGCATGCACATTTGCATTTGGTTTGGATTGGATTGGCGAAAAACTCCAATTTTTAGCGTTTTGGTGAATTTTCTGCACTTAGGTCGTTCTGGCCATTTTTAGGTCGTTCGGAGTTAAGTCGTTCGTCCCTAGGTCGTGAGTCGTTCACGAGTTAAACTTAGGTCGTTTTGGCCATTTTTAGGTCGTTCGGAGTTAAGTCGTTCGTCCCTAGGTCGTGAGTCGTTCACGAGTTAAACTTAGGTCGTTTTGGCCATTTTTAGGTCGTTCGGAGTGAAGTCGTTCGTCCCTAGGTCGTGAGTCGTTCACGAGTTAAACTTAGGTCGTTCTGGCCATTTTTAGGTCGTTCGGAGTTAAGTCGTTCGTCCCTAGGTCGTGAGTCGTTCACGAGTTAACCCTAGGTCGTTCTGGCCATTTTTAGCTCGTTCGGAGTTAAGTCGTTCATCCATAGGTCGTTTACGAGTTATCCCGGTAGGTCGTTGGACCTTATCTCGTTAGGTCGCTCCTGGCCTAACCCTTAAGTCGTGCAACTCTTAAGTCGTGCAACTCTTAAGTCGTGTAACCCTTAAGCCGTGCAACTCTTAAGTCGTGCAACCCTTAAGTCGTGCAACCCTTAAGTCGTGCAACCCTTAAGTCGTGCAACCCTTAAGTCGTGCAACCCTTAAGTCGTGCAACTCTTAAGTCGTGTAACCCTTAAGTCGTGCAACTCTTAAGTCGTGCAACTCTTAAGTCGTGCAACCCTTAAGTCGTGGAACCCTTCAGTCACGCAACTCTTAAGTCGGTCACGAGTTATCCGGTTAGGTCGCGACCTCTGTTAAGTCGGCCATGTTGGGTCGTGAGTCATCGTTAGGTCGCGAACACCTCTAGGTCGCAACCACTAAGTCGCTTGACCCCTAGGTCGCAGCCGTTAGGTCGTATGACCCTTGAGTCGTTAGGTCGTTAGACCTCATTTTGTCTTCACTAGGTCGTACCGTTTTGGTCGGGGCGCTGCCCCGCACCCCGCACCCCGCCGGGGGCGCTGCCCCCTGGACCCCCGCGACCTGACCGGGCAGGTCGAACCCCGTAAGCGGTGGCGTTGCCCCCGCACCCCAACCTTGGGGGGTTGCCACCCCCCTTGGACCCCCCTTCCGTAGGGGATCTTATCTGAAAAACATTGAGCTGATTTCCTTGGATTTTATTCACATCTCCGTATGCGATTTTTGTGACTGATTGTTTCTACAATTGCTTCTGTGTTTTGTCACTTTATAATATAAAGGTTTCAATACTAGTAGTAAATATCAAAACTCTTTTAACAAACAATTTCAACTCTATTTTTAATAACAAAGCTCTTTTCTTAAACCGTTTTCCAATCTATTAGTATATACAAACCTTTACCTCACTCGGATGAGAAATCTAATTAAACGACTTAGTAAAACAAGTGGTATGAAACGCTTGCGTTCACTTCGTCGGTTAATTCTTGGACTTGTTCGATTGAACCTCTTGTGACAATTTTATTAGTGAAGATTTACAGTTTGTTCGTAAATATTTAAGTTAAGCAAGTGGTTATGGGACATGAAGCTAAACTTCTATATTTACTAGCTTAGTGTAATTGACACTTCTCGTTGATCATGACGATCATTCTGATGATTTAGACTAGCAACTGTGCGATGTCTCTTGTTGCGAGGTTAGACTAGACACCACTTGTGTGATTCCACTCACACATACCTTTTTGCTTTTTGGTTAGTCTGGACCTTAATCTGTGTGATTCCATTCACACATGTGGGGTAGCTCCCCTTGGTCTTCGGACCGTCATGTGATAGGCCTCTTTCTCTTTTCTATGATTTCTGGACTTCTTGCATTGATTTCTAGAATTTATGTCATTGACTTGTTATGATTACAAGTTTGGGGTATGATGCCCTTTTCGAATCTTTGAGAAGATTCTTGTGATATTGAATATCTCTTATTGATTGATCTTCTGTTGATCATTATTTACATACTTATAGTGGTATGTCATTATGGATGTTTATGTTTATGCCATATCTTTTATGTTATATCATGTCATCTGATATTTATAGCTAGACTGACCCGTTTATTATTTTCTTAAATAATACTCGGGTCAGACCGAGATGTTACAGGTGCTTCTGCTTGACTTCTTCCCAGGGATTCATCACTCTGACTTTTGGCTAACTGTTTAGATTAGCAGTTTTTGTTGTATACACTTGAGATATAGACTCATAGTTGTATTCTTTTGTATAGCACGTGTTGCTATTCTTTTGTATTATCGTGGGACTTACTGACCACTACTCTGATGTACACTTTCATGTGTTAGTTATATATTCATATCTTCTTCCGCCTTTGTGATATGGATGTCTGTGACTGATTTGTGATATGATTATTTCTATGTTTGTTTCCGAAGATTATTTATAGCCACCGTGTGATAAGCAATTACATGGATGGTCGCTCCTCAATAGCCTCATTCTCCGTGCTAGTTGACAGCACTACTCCGGAGTGTTCTTGGCTAGCGTGGGTACAGAGGTGGGGCGTCACAGCTTGGTATCAGAGCCAAACTTCGGAACAATGTAGAATAGCTTAACAAGGATCATCGTCCTAGGTCTATCTTAGGAGTCATACCATAGGATTAATTCGAGTCTTCGTACCGATTCATCCTATTTCCTTTATGATTCCTTGTTTTATCTATCAAGATTGCTTGATGTTCATTGGTAAATAACCTTCTTCCTTCTCTTCTTTCTTTCTTTAAGGAAGAGAATGTCTAGACCAGGCCGTCCCAGAACTGGATCATCTGGTGCTGCTCCTCCGGATGGAGTTTTTATGACTGCTCAACAGCTTCTTGATTTAGTAACTAACGCTCAAGCAGCTGGAGCTAACCCGGAACCTACTCACCCAAAGTCGGGATTTGCACGCTTGTGCAGCGATTACACCAACTTGGGTGGGAAGCCCTTCAAAGGTTCGGAAAATATCATCGAGGTCCAGGCTTGGTTAAAATCATGCGATCGAATCTTTTCTCGCATGAACCTTATCGATCTCCACCGCGTTCAGGTGGCTTCCAGCATGCTCCAGGAGAGAGCATTGGACTGGTATGAACTCCTTATTTCAGAAATTAATGAAGCGGATCTCACCTGGGAGCAATTTCAGGGACGCTTCGAGTTAAAGTTTGTACCAGAAGCTGGGAAAGTAACCTTGGCTCGACGTTTTATAGACCTTGTTCAAGGTCAATCCTCTATGACTGATTACGTCGCAGCCTTCGAGTCGCTTTCCAAATATGGGGTTGAATACATCAACACCCCATTGAAGAAGAACCAGAGGTTCGTTTATGGCTTAAATAAGAATCTTAAGAAGCCACTGCTCCTGAAACTAGAAGTCGCATTTGATCAACTCGTCGATATCGCTCTTCGTCTTGAAGAGGCTGATAGAGAGAGTGATGTTGAAGTGGAAGGCGCTAAACCAAACTTCAACAACAAGAAGAGGCCAAACAAATTCAATGGTCCTTATCCCAACAAGAAGGGTAAGCAGGCAACCCCTGCGGCAAAGTCTCCTTCTCCTAGTGGTGCGAGTTGCTTCAACTGTGGGTCCGGGGATCATTATGCGAATAAGTGCTCTAAGCCCAAATCTTGTCGCTATTGTAAGAGCCCGGATCATTACATACATCAATGCCTCAAGCGTAAAGGCAAGAAGGAAGGAAAATTGAATGTGGCTCAAGCCCCTGGCAACACATCTCGTGGCCAAGGTATTTCTCATTCCATTCTTGATGGTATTATTTTATTTCATGATCAACCTATTAGAGTTCTCTTTGATACGGGTGCATCCCATTCTTTTATATCAAAGGAACTGGTAGACACTTTTTCCTTAAGTGTTACTGCATTGATGACTTCTTTAAAAATTGCGAATCCTGTTGGTGGATCCGCAACTCTTAGTTTGCTTTGTAAAGATGTAGAGATTATTTTTTGCTATTTTTCTTTCCTAGCCGATTTGCATGTCATGCGTTACTTAGGCTTTGGAATAATTTTGGGAATGGATTGGCTTAACCGTTATCAAGCCCATATCCTATGTCCTGAACGGACTATTCATCTCCGACATCCACTATCTGTTAATCAGATTTCTGTTAATCTTAAAGATTCAGAATCCTGTTTGGTGGCATCTTTATATTCTTTAAATCCTCGTGATAACGATGATGATGATGAAGATGATATTATTTCTCGTATTCATGTTGTTCGTGAATTTTCCGACATATTCGAGCCCGTTTTAGGTTTACCACCTAAACGAGCAATTGAGTTCAGAATTAATCTTGTTTCTGGAGCTCAACCTATTACTCGTCCTCCTTATCGCATGTCCAATAAGGAAAATGAGGAGATGCGTAAACAATTATCTGAGTTGGAGACGAGGCAATTTATTCGCTCTAGTTCCTCGCCTTGGGGAGCTTCGGCTATTTTCGTAAAGAAATCTGATGGTACTCTGAGGCTCTGCGTTGACTATTGCAAGCTTAACGATCTTACTATTAAAAATAAATATCATTTACCTTGGATTGATGATCTATTCGATCAGCTTAGTGGTGCTAAGGTCTTTTCACAATTGGACTTGGCTACCGGTTTCCATCAGCTTCGTATCGCTGAGGATAGCATTCATTTGACATCATTCCGTACTCGATATGGATCTTATGAATGGCTTGTTATTCCATTTGGGTTAACGAATGCTCCAGCTTATTTCGTTGACCTCATGAATCGAGTTTTCAAAGATTTCCTCGATCGGTTTGTTCTCATATTCATTGATGATATTCTTGTGTATTCAAAAACCGAGGAGGAACATGAGAAACATCTTCGGATTGTATTGGAAACACTTAGGAGTAATCAATTAAAGGCGAAATTTTCTAAATGCCACTTTTGGCAATCTCGTGTGAAGTTTCTCGGTCATATTATTTCCGAATCCGGGATATCCGTGGATCCTTCAAAGATCGAAGCGATTCAAGATTGGAAGAGACCGGAGAGTGTGACAGAGATTCGTAGTTTTCTCGGATTAGCGGGCTATTACCGTCGTTTTATTAAAGACTTTTCTAAGATTGCCGTGCCTCTTACTGGCTTGACTAAGAAGGGAGTTAAATACATTTGGTCAGACAAATGTGAAGCCTCTTTTCAGAAATTGAAAGAACTCCTTTCCGATGCTCCTATTCTTGTTATTCCCGAGGGGAATCAAGATTTTGTTGTTTATACCGATGCTAGTCACGTTGGTTTGGGTGCCGTTCTTATGCAAAAAGAACGTGTTGTTGCTTATGCTTCTAGGCAATTGAAGCCGGCCGAGACTAGATATGCCACACATGATCTAGAGCTCGCGGCTATTGTTTTCGCCCTTCGAATGTGGCGTCATTATCTATTGGGAGAGAAATTTATTCTTTACACGGATCATAAGTCTTTGAAATATTTATTTTCTCAAAAAGAACTTAATTTACGTCAACAGCGTTGGCTCGAGTTCCTTGCACCTTATGATCTTGATATTCTTTATACCCCCGGTAAGGGTAATCGTGTCACCGATGCTCTTAGCCGTAAGCAACAAGCAGTTGTTTCTATGATGATATCCGAATGGAACGATCTCGAGATCTTATCCACTTGTGAGATTCGAGAGCGCGTATCCGATTTATGCTCATCGCTTGTTTTATGTAGCCTTGAGGCTCATCCTTCTCTTTTAGACCGCATTCTTGAAGCTCAAGGGCTAGATTCTGAATTGGCTCTTCTTGGCAAAAATGTTAAGGATAAAATTGATATGGAAGGTTTGAAAGACTTTGATATTGATTCTCGTGGCGGCATTCGAAAATTTGGTAGACTTATCGTACCAAATATTGGAGATCTTCGTAAAGATATTTTAGAAGATTCCCATCGTTCTAAATTCACCATTCATCCTGGTAGTAGTAAAATGTACGCTGATATGAAGCGACTTTATTATTGGGAGGGAATGAAATCTGATATTACTAACTTTGTTAAGTGTTGCATGACTTGCCAACTTGTCAAGGCCGAACATCAAAGGCCTGGTGGGTTATTGCAACCTTTAGAAATTCCAATTTGGAAGTGGGATCAAATTTCCATGGACTTTATAGATGGCCTTCCCCGTTCTCGTTCGGGTCATGATAGCTTATGGGTGATTGTTGATAGACTTACTAAATCCGCCCATTTTATTCCGGTTCGGTCTAACCGAACCGTTCCTCTTTTGGCCAAACTATTTGTCAAGGAAATTGTAAAATTGCATGGAGTTCCTACTTCTATTGTTAGCGATCGTGATCCATTGTTTACTAGTGGATTTTGGAAGAGTCTTCAAAAAGCTTTAGGAACGAAGCTTAATTTTAGCACCGCTTATCACCCCCAGTCCGATGGACAAACCGAGCGTGTGAATCAAACTCTTGAAGATCTTCTTCGTGCTTGTGTGCTTGATTTTGGTGGAAGTTGGGAAGATCATATTTCACTTGTTGAATTTTCCTATAGTAATAGCTTCCAATCTAGTATTGGTATGGCACCTTTTGAGGCACTCTACGGAAGGCCATGCCGATCTCCTTCTTGTTGGCTTGAGGCCGGTGAGAAGCTGGTTTTAGGTCCAGACTTTATTCGTGATTCCACAGAAAAGATTGAACTTATTCGGCATAGGATGAAAGAAGCCCAGAGTAGACAAAAATCCTATGCCGATAATCGAAGAAGGAAATTAGAATTTTCTGTTGGGGATCCTGTTTTTATTCGTGTTTCACCTATGAAGGGTGTTGTACGTTTCAGTCGATCGGGGAAGTTAGCGCCTCGATATATTGGGCCATTTCCTATCACTGAACGTATTGGTTCCATGGCTTATCGCCTTGCATTGCCGGCTCAGTTTTCTGCTATGCATGATGTATTTCACGTTTCTCAATTACGGAAATGCCTTCGGGATTCCGATTCTATTCTTGAGCCTGCTGTTGTGGAAGAAATTGAAGTTTCGCCGAATTTAACTTATGAGCAGCATCCTATTCGAATTATAGCTTCTGAGGTTAAACGACTTCGGAATAAAGATGTTCTGCTTGTGAAGGTTCAATGGTCCTCAAATTCTAAGGATTGTTCTTGGGAATCCAGAGAATTCATCGAGCGTACACATCCGGACTTGCTTACTCCTGCTCCTTGAGGTGAACTTCTTATTTCAAAATTCCTCTTGTGTTAATATGCTTTTATGGTTGTTACTTTTTATTTCCATCTTATATATATATTGCGAGGACGCAATTTCTTTAAGGAGGGGAGTCTGTAACAACCCGCATATTTATCGAGTTTGTATTTAAATATTTTATTTAAATATTAACTCGTTAATCGGATTTTGGTCCGAAAAGCTACTTTTTGCAAACGGTCCAATTAGGACTCGAGACCACTTCCATTGAGTTCGAAATATCGTTTACAACTTTTTTAAGTATAAACATCGATAGGTTTGGAGTTAGTGAAATTTCACTAACTTTTCCCGCTTTGGACTTTGGGTTAGTTTAGCCTATTAAGCCCAAGTTCCAACCCTCTTCTCCTCACTCTTCATAAATTTCTTAACTAATCAAGCTTTGGCATTAATGGTGGAGGGAATGGGAAATTAAAATTCCAAAACTCAAATTCAATTGCAATCCATCTTTCTACTCCAAATTCAAGAAGAAGACATTGGATTCAAGCTTCTTGTGCTCAGATAGAAGAAGGATTGATTCTTGCTTGCTTAAAACTTCATTTTCATTGATATTTGGTGCAAAGGTGAGATTTTTATCTCACAAATCTAGTCTATAACTATATTGGACTGTTGGGAATGATTCCCTATCACTTTTGCATGCACATTTGCATTTGGTTTGGATTGATTTGGCGAAAAACTCCAATTTTTAGCGTTTTGGTGAATTTTCTGCACTTAGGTCGTTCTGGCCATTTTTAGGTCGTTCGGAGTTAAGTCGTTCGTCCCTAGGTCGTGAGTCGTTCACGAGTTAAACTTAGGTCGTTTTGGCCATTTTTAGGTCGTTCGGAGTTAAGTCGTTCGTCCCTAGGTCGTGAGTCGTTCACGAGTTAAACTTAGGTCGTTTTGGCCATTTTTAGGTCGTTCGGAGTGAAGTCGTTCGTCCCTAGGTCGTGAGTCGTTCACGAGTTAAACTTAGGTCGTTCTGGCCATTTTTAGGTCGTTCGAAGTTAAGTCGTTCGTCCCTAGGTCGTGAGTCGTTCACGAGTTAACCCTAGGTCGTTCTGGCCATTTTTAGCTCGTTTGGAGTTAAGTCGTTCATCCATAGGTCGTTTACGAGTTATCCCGGTAGGTCGTTGGACCTTATCTCGTTAGGTCGCTCCTGGCCTAACCCTTAAGTCGTGCAACTCTTAAGTCGTGCAACTCTTAAGTCGTGTAACCCTTAAGTCGTGCAACTCTTAAGTCGTGTAACCCTTAAGTCGTGCAACCCTTAAGTCGTGCAACCCTTAAGTCGTGCAACCCTTAAGTCGTGCAACTCTTAAGTCGTGCAACTCTTAAGTCGTGTAACCCTTAAGTCGTGCAACTCTTAAGTCGTGCAACTCTTAAGTCGTGCAACCCTTAAGTCGTGGAACCCTTCAGTCACGCAACTCTTAAGTCGGTCACGAGTTATCCGGTTAGGTCGCGACCTCTGTTAAGTCGGCCATGTTGGGTCGTGAGTCATCGTTAGGTCGCGAACACCTCTAGGTCGCAACCACTAAGTCGCTTGACCCCTAGGTCGCAGCAGTTAGGTCGTATCACCCTTGAGTCGTTAGGTCGTTAGACCTCATTTTGTCTTCACTAGGTCGTACCGTTTTGGTCGGGGCGCTGCCCCGCACCCCGCACCCCGCCGGGGGCGCTGCCCCCTGGACCCCCGCGACCTGACCGGGCAGGTCGAACCCCGTAAGCGGTGGCGTTGCCCCCGCACCCCCACCTTGGGGGGTTGCCACCCCCCTTGGACCCCCCCTCCGTAGGGGATCTTATCTGAAAAACATTGAGCTGATTTCCTTGGATTTTATTCACATCTCCGTATGCGATTTTTGTGACTGATTGTTTCTACAATTGCTTCTGTGTTTTGTCACTTTATAATATAAAGGTTTCAATACTAGTAGTAAATATCAAAACTCTTTTAACAAACAATTTCAACTCTATTTTTAATAACAAAGCTCTTTTCTTAAACCGTTTTCCAATCTATTAGTATATACAAACCTTTACCTCACTCGGATGAGAAATCTAATTAAACGACTTAGTAAAACAAGTGGTATGAAACGCTTGCGTTCACTTCGTCGGTTAATTCTTGGACTTGTTCGATTGAACCTCTTGTGACAATTTTATTAGTGAAGATTTACAGTTTGTTCGTAAATATTTAAGTTAAGCAAGTGGTTGTGGGACATGAAGCTAAACTTCTATATTTACTAGCTTAGTGTAATTGACACTTCTCGTTGATCATGACGATCATTCTGATGATTTAGACTAGCAACTGTGCGATGTCTCTTGTTGCGAGGTTAGACTAGACACCACTTGTGTGATTCCACTCACACATACCTTTTTGCTTTTTGGTTAGTCTGGACCTTAATCTGTGTGATTCCATTCACACATGTGGGGTAGCTCCCCTTGGTCTTCGGACCGTCATGTGATAGGCCTCTTTCTCTTTTCTATGATTTCTGGACTTCTTGCATTGATTTCTAGAATTTATGTCATTGACTTGTTATGATTACAAGTTTGGGGTATGATGCCCTTTTCGAATCTTTGAGAAGATTCTTGTGATATTGAATATCTCTTATTGATTGATCTTCTGTTGATCATTATTTACATACTTATAGTGGTATGTCATTATGGATGTTTATGTTTATGCCATATCTTTTATGTTATATCATGTCATCTGATATTTATAGCTAGACTGACCCGTTTATTATTTTCTTAAATAATACTCGGGTCAGACCGAGATGTTACAGGTGCTTCTGCTTGACTTCTTCCCAGGGATTCATCACTCTGACTTTTGGCTAACTGTTTAGATTAGCAGTTTTTGTTGTATACACTTGAGATATAGACTCATAGTTGTATTCTTTTGTATAGCACGTGTTGCTATTCTTTTGTATTATCGTGGGACTTACTGACCACTACTCTGATGTACACTTTCATGTGTTAGTTATATATTCATATCTTCTTCCGCCTTTGTGATATGGATGTCTGTGACTGATTTGTGATATGATTATTTCTATGTTTGTTTCCGAAGATTATTTATAGCCACCGTGTGATAAGCAATTACATGGATGGTCGCTCCTCAACAGCCTCATTCTCCGTGCTAGTTGACAGCACTACTCCGGAGTGTTCTTGGCTAGCGTGGGTATAGAGGTGGGGCGTCACAATATAATAAAATTTGTGTTATAGAGGTACGTTGTAACATTTGTTTACGATAATAAACTTAAAGTTGTTATAAATGTGATTTAAGGTAAATGGTGACTAACATTATTATAGGTTGCACATTATTTAATATATTAAAAATTAATTGGGAATAAATCGCAATCGATTCACTTAATTATTACGGTTATTGTAGATTAGATGTAAGTGAAATATAAGAAAATCAAATGTAAGTATTGAATTAATTAATGAAATAATACAGTGTCAATGGTTAGTAATAAACTTGTAAATCTAAGTTAAAGTAAATAGGTGACAACTGATATATGTTATTTATTTATTTATTTAGTGTGTTAAATAAGATTGGTAATCAAATTGCAATTAAAGTAATAATGTTAATAAATAATTAATTTAGTGCAATCCCAATTAATTGAAACCAATTGTAAGGTTATAATTGATTGTAATTAATAAATTGAAAAATAAGTTCAAGGTATATTAATTGACGGAATAATACGTAATAAATTGTAATTTGATAAAATGAATATTAGATAATGAATTGCAATAATTGTAAAGTATAATAAGGAAGAAAATAGACGACCGTATGAATGTAAAATTCTAATTGATTGGAATAATAAATGTTAGAAAAAGAATAATATATGTTTCTTTAATAAATAAAAAATATCATATGTTTGTTTATTTGAAATGTTGGTAGTTGAAAAATATATTACCGAAATAAGAAACTAATAAATTTTAGTTTGTACACAATAATTCTAATTCCGTAAATACGTTAAATTACTATAATAAGGAATTGAATTGCTCATTTATTTTTACCTTAGAAATCAATGACAATTAATGTGATTGAAATTTTTTAATTAAAAAGTAATTGCTCAGTCCACGTTTCAATGGTTAGTACTAGTTTACTGCATATATGTTTATACCTAAATTTAAATTTATGTTTGTAACGATCCGTAAATTTTAGTCGTTTTATTTATTTAATTAATTGAATTTTCGTGTAATTTTAAAAATAAAATTTTGAAATAAAAATTTGATATTTGAAATGCGTCTAGTTAAACATAGCAACCAGTAAGTTTACGTCTGAAAATATGAAGATTATTTTCGTGCGTAGATTTATTTCAATTTAATCAGTTAAGAATTGATGAAAATAAAATGTTTTCGAAACCTACATATTTTTATATAGCAAAATTCTAAATCATCTTCTGAGAAAGTCGTCATTTTTCGTTTTTTCAAATTTGGACTTCTTTAGCTCCGTCGATCTTATTTTTCTACATTTTTGCTGCATTTTGCGCAAGTAGAAATTTGAATTTTTATAATTCAATCGTACCACTGGTATTTATATATCGTTTTGATCGCCTCATCATGCCGATCTCTATGGTATACTTATTTCTCTATTTCGGAGCCCGGTGTGTGGTACGATTCGCGAAACGTCTACCGTATCGGTTCCGCTTTCATACCTCTTGGCTTCCCAAACTTTCAATTTACCACCGTATAACAAACAACCACTTAAAATTAAATAGCCTTTAATGCATCGCCTGACTTTGGCTATCTTCAACTTTTCAATTTAATTGGCTTGTTCATTTCCGGTAAATTGCGTCTCTTCAAATTTGTAGCTTTGGCTCTGGAATATTATAATATAAAATTTATGTCTGTATTCTCTTTCATACTTCTCTACTCTATTATTATATATTGTATACAAAAGATTTTCAGAAAAACTTTGTCTATGTCTTTTGATCGTGGCCAAGATCCAAGCTTTCTCTCTCCTCCAACCATCGTGAAAAATGACCATCGTTCTTCCCAGCTAGCCGGCCTCCAAGCACCTTCGATCACCTTCGTGCTCACCACTCACCGCAGCAGCGATCGCCAGGGCCAAACTCTTCACCGAGCGGCCACGATCCAGCGCCTCCATCGACTTCGGGCCACTTCGCCCCTTCCCTCCTCCGCGTTCCGCTCTGAGCGCAACCGGTAGCAGCTCACATGTTTCTCCCCTTACCTTTATAGCGGCCGGCCACCTCACACCTTGTCTTCATTCCCGCTTAGTTCGACTCTCACCACCAATGTAGCCACCAGCCGTGAGCAACCCACAACCTCGGCCTCCTCCCTACACTAAGCACGCATCTCCAGCCCGATTGCTTCCCCTCCTCGCTCCTCCGCATGGCCATCTCGCAATGTGCTTCTGCCGTGAGAAGCAAATGGGTGGCTTTCCAGTGTTGCTCTCCAATTGCTTGAAATTGAGGTGTGTGTTTAATAGTTTTGTTTAAAAAAAAATTGTGTAAATAATGTATAACATAGTAGAACTAAACCCTGGGTTGCTCCTGTTGAACACAATATTAATACAAGTTGATAGAAGTTATAGTTTAGGTCAGTAAGTTCTGATTGCATGTCTCATACAAGTGATAGAAGCATATGTCTTATATATATGTAAATTCCAGATATACAAAGTATAGTGAAGAGAAGGTTAGGATCTCCCAGTTAAAACATTGGGTTAATGTTGTAAGTGTGTGTGTGTGTGTCTATATATATATATATATATATATATATATATATATATCAGAACTCATGTTTTGGGTAACAGGTACTTCATATATATAGATGCACGCTAGATAGTCATTTGTTTTGTAGTCTGCATATAGGTTAGTATGTATACGTATAGGAAGTTAGTCATTTGTTTTATACTATGCTATTTATGTTGTGTACCTACATTTTTTTTGAAGATCCATTTTATACGCATATATGTCCATTTATTCTTTTCGCCAGCAGTATATAAAGTTTAAATATAGAATTATAATCTATGAATTTCTATAAATTTATTTGTGTTGTAAAATCTGTATATACATTATTGATTTTGCTAAGTTATAATATGTTTAAAATTTGCATATACATGTATAATTTCATACGGGCTTTGATTGATTTTTTAGTGCATTGATATTTATCTGTGTGAGTTTACAAGAATGTGCTGTTTTGAACGGACATGGTGTAAAACGAATATATATACTATAAATATAATGGGTTAACAGGTAGCATAAGTATCAACTTTGATTTAAAATCTATAGATATTACTACATATAGACTATACTGGTTGTCACACGTCATTCTAAAAAAAAAGTTTTACTTTGCATGGGGCCCGTAATTGGTTTATATATATGAACCGTTAGTATGAATTTATGTTCATTTTAAACCATGGTTAATATGATACGCATGATATACATATTGAATTATATATGTTTTACGATGAATTTATATTTATACGTTAGTTATGAATTTATGCTTTATTTTAAAATTTATATATCAAATTTTAATACGTGTTTAGAATAGGATTTTGATGTACATAACAGTTGTATACATAGCTATGCATATAGATATAAATTCACTCTTAACATTTATCTTCAATCGATCTAACTCTAACTCGACTTCGTCAAATTCTTTTATCAGCTTTGATCGTTGAATTCAGGCCGATTTTTCTTTGCATCGATTCGTCATTCAAATTTCAGCGTCCGTATCAGTGTGCATATCCGTATCACCTTATGTATTCGCTAGCCTCGAAAGATGAGCAATCAATCACGATTAATATTCTTTTATTTATTAAATTTGATTTCAATTGAAACGACAATTGAAATATGCGAATTTTAGTTATTTACACTGTTATATATATGCTATTACTTGTATCAGTTCACCTGTGACATCTGACACCATTATCTGTTATTTGTGCAATGATAATCCAGTTTGGTTGGTAAATGATTGATTGTTTGATATTGATATTGGATGTTAAATTGTTAATTGTTTAAAGTGATTAAAAAAAATATGCAATTGAATTTGATATAGGATAGTTAATAATTTAAATTGATATATGCTTTGAATTTGATTAGAAAAAATTTGTATAATATGACCCCTTTAAATGTTTAATTACTTGACATGTAGAAATATGGTCAATTACACCTTGAATCATTTAAATTTATGTTGTATAAATTTATATAGTATGAAATCAAATAATAAATGTCAAGTGTAGAACCACATAAATTATAGTAATAATCTTTAATCTACATGAAATGATAGTGTAGATTCTAGAAATAATTATATTAATTTGCACAAACAACAATGTAAATTAATACGATTATTTCAAGATTATTAAATTAATTATTGGATTGTTATTGATCGTTGTTATTGCTTGTTTATTTACTTTGACACCATCACAGTTATCACACTGCAAGTTTCCTTTGCTATGTTTTGATTTTTGAATTGAAATGGAATCGGGTTGAAATGATATATACCCAAATTGAACTTTGACCTAGGATAGAGAATTAAATAAAACCCGATTGGTCAATAATTTGATTTAAAAATAAAATAAATTTTTTATTTGAATCAATAATAAAGTTTTGAAATGAATTTGGGATTTGAAATTTTTAATGAAGGAAATGTTAATATTTAATAGTTTGAAACAAAATATTAACAATGTAATGGATAAAAGAACGTTGTTAAATTTAAGAAATTATTGAACTAAGTTTTGAAATTATTTAATAATAAGTTTTGGAATTATTTAATAATTAAGATTGGAATTATTTAATGATTAGGTTTTGGAATTTATTGATAATTAAATTTGAAATTATTAATTAAGTTTTGTAAGTATTTAATAATTAAATAAAACTGAATTATTTGAGAATTAAATAAAAATTTGAATTCTTTGATAAGAGAAATTGAACTTTTGATTCAGTGAATTTGAACTTCGTTAATAAATGAAATTGGGTTTCTTTATTTATTAAGTTTTGGAAAATTATTTAAGTAAGTCAATAAGTGAAATTTAACTTCTTGAATATGTGAAATTTAGTTTCTTTATTAATTGAGTTTTGAAATTTGTAACTAAGTAAATAAATAAATGAAATTGAATTTCTTTAACAAGAAATAAAATGTGATTTATTGAAATTGATATAAGACTTGAAATGTAAAGAATTAGATTTGATGAATTTAATTAAATTAAATTTGGAAGTTTGATATGATATAGGAAAACTTAAATTGATTTGATGGATTGGAAATTAAATTGAAATTATTATGAATAATAAGTTTACTTAACAAATATTGAATGAAATCGATCAATGAGTTAAATTGATTTGAACGTTAAATTAAATTAATTTCAATGATTACGGAATGAAACTTATATACGAACTTGAATCAATATTGGGACTGTTTTAAATAAAAATTGAAATTGAATTATAAGATTTTGGAATGGTAATTTGGAAATTTTGAAACGTAAATTATGGAAAATGATATAGAAAAATAATTGAAATGTTGATTTGAAAATTCTAATTGAAATTGAATTTGGTTTGGTCTTGAGATTTATTAAACGACCAATCGGTGTAATAATTACGAAAGTTATTAAAGAAACCGGAATCAGTTATGGACATACTCTTTGTCTAAACCAAAAACCATTTAAATAACTATACGCGGAGTGTGATCCAGAATGAAGTGGTTGGAATGATATACGTGATGACTGAAGAAAGAGAACGATAATGGATAGCCTTGACACTTATGTCAAATTGGAATGACTAGAACAGGAGCCGTGCCGGGCTAAATGGGGTTAGCCACCTCGAGCGAACACACTTCTTCGTAAACAACTCATTAGCTGTTATTGATTGGTGCACCCTCGTAATTTTGGGAGTGTTGTTTCACGGTGTAGCGATCATTGCGGCGATGCGTTTTCACCAGTCCGGATCAGGCAAACGGTAGTTTCACTACCTTGGGTATTGCCTCATGTGCCTTGTCATACTTGTATCCCTATATACGCGACCACTACGAATTTGTTTTGTGTTATATCTATGGAGTACTCCCTGATATCCCACTAGTTTACGGTGGAGTTTACAGTGCTGTATAGACTATAACGCTTATATAAAATGTGTGAAGGGGGATAATGGTAACGCCTTAACACTATTTTGATATTTATATTATTGATAGGCATTATCTATTTAGCGTATAGTACTACATAGTAGATAGTTTAACGGATCCTTAGAGGACGGTTATTCCAACGACCTTTGAGTCGCTTGTATTTCAGTTGTTATTTCACTTGAGTTGGATGTATTAATATAAGAATGTTAATCCTGACTCGAGTGTTTTGTGTTTTGCTTCATGCTCGGGTCATACTAAAGTGTACCAGTATTCGAGACTCACCTTTGAAGTTGGAGCTTCGCTTGAAGATCCAGCTATCTATCCAGTTTTCAGATATTCGGTTGATTCTAGAAATGTATTCTGATATTGTATTCGACTATTGTATTCGAGACTTCTGTTGTAACTTATTTAACTCTGTTATATATCTAGTGGCTTCATGAACTACTATCTTTTGCTTCCGCTGCATATTGTTACTCTGTGCCTGTGTTTCTGTGATTATTTATTTACTGTATATGTTCAGTTTTGCCAAATTTAAATTAACAATTCGGTATTTTGAATTATTCAAGTCCGACATGTGCGGATGCGAATAGTCCAAAATAGCGGGTCGTTACAGTTGATATCAGAGCTTAGGTAGCTCTAGGAAAAACTTAGCATATATAGTAAATGTATTTACTGAATCACTCTCATTCGAGTTTCAAACTCTTCCTTTTTGACTCGATTCCTTTGAATTTTGGAACGTTCCCTCGGTTCCCAAATTCATTCGTGTCCCTCACTATTCGTCTTCTTTCAATTCTAGAGCATCCCATAACTCCACTTCGAATGACCCTTATAATGAATCGGTGGTTTCGCCAATCTTCAAATGATTTGTAAATGGGTGAAACTCCTTTACAACAGACATCGATTTACCGGAGATTTCTGTATCCTCGGTTTACGATGTTATCTATCTTCTGCTATGCTTGAATTCTAATTATTGAGATCAAATGTCGATTTGCCTCGAAATTCTGCATTGATCTTATTCTTGAAGTCACGGTCGACCCAGAAGGTTTTCCTTGAATTAAATAAGCTTATCCATCTCCCAATTCTGTTATTGAATCATCTCGTCTTTTCTTTCGAACTTGTCTTCGAATCAGAATTCTCTTTGATTTGAGTCCATAAAATTTGAAACCTTATCCTTATTTTGAAAATTCATTCCTTGTATCGTTGAGCAGGGAGTGTATTTGTAAATCAATATTTAATTTTTTTTATAAGTGGTGTTGTTTGAGTTGTTGATGTTGATTTGGATTCTCGATCGATTCGTCTGATTAACGTTATCGATAGGATTTCCAAAACACTTTAACAGAGCAAGCTGAAATAATATTGTTTTAAAATTTGGTAAACAAAATAGTTTTGTATGATTATACTATATATAAATAAAAGTTTTCTGGAATTAAAATGTTAATGAATCTGTTGTCCGAAATGTTAAAATTTGATTTTCATTTATTGATTTATAAATCATTGACTATTTCATAATATAAATAAACGAATTTATAAAATTTGGTTATAATTTGATTTGGAGCTTGAATGAATTTAAATCAAGAATTTAAGAATTTAATTTCCGGTGATTTTAAAGTTTGGGTTTAAACTTTAAAATGCATATTATATAAAGTAATTCCGAATAGAAATCATTTCCAAAGAATTTTTAAAGTTTAAATTAGAGCTCTTCTCTTTGGTCACTGGAAAATAATTTCGGTGATGATGGCCGCATCATCGACATTCATTTTCGAGTTTCAAAAGGAAGAGACCAATTCGTAGCTTTGCTATAGTTTTGTTTGGAAATTAAATCGATTTAAATTTCTAAAGAATGATTTGATTCATAATATATATATTAGTGCCTAATTATGGATTTGATTGTGTGTATATAATTATCTTTAAATTGTTTGAAGATAATCGAAAATTTAATTCTTAAAATTTGGGTAAAAGATAATTTCAATTATAAATGAAACCAAAATTTTGAATTATTATTTAAACTTGAGAGAATTGAATAAGAAATTTACCTGTATAATACTCAATTGCATTCAATATAACTTACCTAAATTGCTCAAAATTTAGCTATGTAATTGGATAGTATAAATATCTTTATAACAAAATTTGAGCGCGTATAATAAATGTTATACACTTAAATTTTTATTGTAAAATGTTTATGGAGATAAATAGAATAATATGTTGAATGAATAGTAGATTAGGCAAATTAAATAAAATGTTGTTTTGAAGAAATCTGTTGGGTATCAAATACTAATAAATTGAAATTAAATCAACTTATTGAAATACCTTGAATTATTAATCAAATATTGAGTATTAATTAAGGAAAATTGAAATTTATATGGTTATTTAAGTTTAAAATCTCATACGTTATTAAATTAAATGTTAATAGAAGATGATAAAAGGGTAAAATAGATTTACACTTGACTATTTCCTTTTCTATTAGATTTTAATTGCAACATAACTTACCTTTCCATCATCACTTTTCTAATTTACTCTTACATTCATTGCCTCCTTATGTGGATTATTTTCATACCTTTTATTCATGAATGTAAACTATAAGGGGCGATAAAGATGTACATATATATATACACACACACAGATATATATATATATATATATATATATATTAAACACCTATTTATATTACCTTGTTTATGCTATCATATTTTTGAATGTATGTTAATGCATTACTAGTAAAACATTCAATCGAAATGTTAACATGTTTGTTTAATTCCCAACCTAATCAAAAAGAGGGAGAAATGAAAATTTCTTAATGCTGTAAATTCTTTTAATTTATGACACAAATTTGTGTAGAGAATTTATTTTCCTTTATTGTGTGTTAATTAAATCTTTAAAGGATGTTAATTTTGGTATGTTTAGTGTTAACAAAGTTAATTAAGTGAATGATTGTTTTAGAGTTTGAATTCTAAAAGTTTGTTTACAGTATAGAGTTGGCCCATTCATTCCCTTTCTAATTAAGATTGCTTCATTCTTTTCATTTTTTTCCCATTTTCTCCATTACTCCTTTCCATTTACATTGTCCGAAGCTTTTCGATTTTGCAAACATGAAATACTTTTCATATTTTTAGTTCTTTCATTTACCTCCATTTAATACCTGCTACTTTTAAAAATGCTGTTCATATTTACTATATTTCAATACCAAATTTGTTCATATTTACTTTCTTTTTTCGTTCATTTACTAACTTCATTTTACTGTAACGTCATTTCATTTATTTGTAATTAATAGCGGCCTCTCTTTTCAAGTCTCTTTGGCCCTAAACCTTACTCTAACCTTGTAAATAAGATATGATGCAAATGAAACCCCAGCCTCCATTCTAATCTTTTTTTTTCCCTTCAAATCTCCTTATTATATCTCATTTTAATATTCCTTCCTCTTCAAATATTCTTATTCTTCAAATTTTATTCTATTTCAAACTTTCTTCTTTCTTTTCAAATCTTGATCTTCTCTTCCATTTTAGTTCTTCTTATTTTAATCCTTTTCCTTTTCAATTCTTCTTTTTCAAATCTTCTTTTTTTCAAACCTTTTAAAAAAATACATAAATACATACATACATACATACATACATACATATATATATATATATATATATATATATATATTAATATAATAAGGAGGGAAATTAAAGTAAATTAAAATAAAAGAAAAATTACGGAACAAAGCTAGCAATGAAGAAGGAGACTAAGGTAACATAGAGTGAAGCTATTGATTAGAAGTCTATTATTTTCATATTCGTATAAAGGTGAGTGTTTTAACCCACTCACAACTTCTAAAATTTCTAATGTTTGTTAAATTGATTTATGACGTGATTAGAAATTTATTTGTGACGGTTTTACATACTTTTAATCATCATCTCAGTTAAATTGTTATTTATTTTATTATTGCATATAAATTGCCGGTCAATTTGTTACTGAAATTTAAACTGCCAGTAAATACCTGTTATTAATTATCTATTCTATATGGGTGTTATGGATTGAATTAGATGATGATTGTGATAAATGGTTGACGATTGATACTGGATGAACGGATGTTGTATTTTATATTGTTATAAACTGCAAGTTGTTATGCATTTTTAATTCATTCGGGATTGCGGTTTGAAACGATATATAACCGTAATTTTACTTTAAATTACGGATTGAAAGGATAAATATCCATATCACTTGACCATAGGATAGAAAATTTTATACAGGCACCAGGTCTATATATAAAAATATTTTGAAATGATTTCTGTGGCTTCGTAAAGAAATATATGATTTTATGAGATATCGATTTGGATATTTTATAAATGTTATTTTATATATAGTAAAATTCTTGGTTTTAAGCTATGAATAAAATTGTTTAAAGTATAAAATAAGTTTAATAATAAAGTTTGATTTTATTAAAATATAACATGGATAAGTATTTACTTAAATTCTATTTTAATACAGAGTGTATATTGATTTTTACAAATCAAGGTTGAGAAGATAGTTTTGAAATTGATTTGAGATTTTATTTAATTAAGAGTTATATTTAATAAGAATCCATTTGGAACTTATTGAAATTGAGATTTTAAAAGAATATGGTTTTATAACTTAATTCGGGTTTAAGGTGATTTAAGTGAATATATCAAGTCTAAATAAATTGAGGAATGTTCAGTTATTGAAATTTAAAGTTTTATTTAAAGGATTTTGGACGTATTAAGCAAATATTTCAAAACTAAATAATGGTAAAGTAATTCGGTATATATACATATATGAATTATAAAATTTAGTTTTGAAATATTGAATATTAGGCATTGAAATATATTAAATTTGAATTTATGGATCAAATCTGTTTTGAAATCGATATAATTTGGAATGTTCTATTTGAAAACCGAATTGAATTGAAATTTATGATTTGGGGATTTGGTTAAATTTAAAATTTAGAAATTTCGGTTGTTTTGGAATTGATTTGTGAAATTTAAGAAGTTAGTTTATTTTATAAAATATTTTAATATTTAAACCATGTAAGGGTGGAAGTTATGTTTCAAAGTTATAAATTTCAAAGTATTATGTTTTGGAAGTGTTATAGTTTTAAATCTTTGGTTTCGAAAATTTTATAACTTTGAAATACTATGATCTTAAAATGATATCATATTGATTTGGTTTTTAAAACAAAAATGATATCGTATGTATATGGTTTTGAAATGAATATTATATCCTGGTTTTGAAGTATAATTATTTTGAAATGACCGCGGTGTTATAATAACGTTTGGTTGTTAAACAGACCGGGATCGGAAATTGTCGTACTCTCCGCCCACTCCGAAAACCACTTTAACAACCGTGTATGCGGTGGAGAATCCAGAATGAAGTAGGATGGTGGCGACGTTCTATTAAGGTATAAATGTGGACCCGACTCCCGTGAGTAGGCATAAGGTGGCTAAAACAGGAGCGATTCTCGGGCCAATGAGGTCATTCCTCTGATCGGACACACTCCTTCATTATATTCTGACTTTGAGATTTATTTGGTGGCCACTTTTGATTTTTGATTTGGGGGTGTGGCTCAAGGTGAGTGGTAGCTGCGCGCTACACATTACCACCAGCCCGGATGCGTAAATAGTATATATACCCTGGCATTGACTTGTGTGCCGTGTCACCTACCCTAGTGCGCCTTGTACGAGTTTGGTTTTCTCCCATACCCCGTGGAGTATTTAGGGTATCTCCCAGTCCGAAGATGCTCTGATACTGGATGGACTACTGGGACTATTACGTGGGTAACCCCTTAATGCTATTAAAAAGCAAGTTTATTTTACTATTAGACATTATTATAATAGCGAAATATTACTACATATTAAATAGTTTAACGGATCCTTTGGAGATGTGAATCCCTAGCATCTTTTAAGTTACTGCACTCACGTTAGACACTAGATAGGAAATGTCAAATCCCGTAAACATCTCTGATGCCATTCCAATCATATTTATTTACAGTTGATTTAACTCATATAAGATCTTTTAGTTCTGACTCGAGTGTTTTGTCTTTTCAATTCGTTCGGTTCAGTTTGAGCATTTCAGGGTTTGAAGATCTTATTTCTAGAGGACGAAGACGAAGATTTTATTATTATTATAATATACTACATTGTTCCACTACATCACACTTTTCCACTGCATTGTTATTGATTATTCTCTGGTATGTGTAACACCGATATTGTATTGTATAAGTTTAATCAAATGTTTTGTTAAACAGCTTCATGGACTGTATATTTGATTATTATATTTTATCGTTTCGCTGCAAGATTCTGTTTTGTTATTTTTCTTTCTCTGCTTTTTCTTATTTATCCCATAACAATCCACCCTTCTGTATGGCTTAAGTCTGACATGTGTGGTTTATCGTCGGTAAAAACGTACAAAAAGGCAGGCCGTTACATCTGGTATCAAAGCTTTGGTTTAGCGATAAACCTTAAATTTGTGGGGTCTGACTCTTTATTAATAGGGTAGTAGTACCCTACGATGAGTCGCTGAGCATACATATATGAGATAGCATATTTGTTAGTGTTATAAAAAGGTTTTAATATTGTGTTAATTTGTTTTGTTTTCTATTTATAAATTCTGGTGGGTGCATAGGACGCTATGGCATCAAAAGGGATTTCTAAACACTTAATAGGACAGACCGATATAATATTGTTTTGAATATTGGTGAATGAATTAATTTTGCCTATTATATTTTCTATATATATAATAAATTTTTTGTAAATGATATATATTTTTGGTTGTTAGGTATTTAAATCTATAAATAATAGTTGAAATGAGATTGAAAATAAAATAAATGAAAATTGGGAATTTAGAACTTAAGTTGCGGGGTTTTTAAAATTTCTTTTGAATGATTTTGGAATATAATAGTAATATTATTTAGAAGTATTTTCTGATATAAATAGTTCAATATGATTTGAAAGAATTGCTTTAAAGAAATTTTGGAATAAATAAGTTATGTACTCCCCTTTCTGTCGTCGGAAAATAATTTTGGTGATGAGTGTACGCATCATCGACATTCATTTTCTAGTTTCGAAGTGGGAATGCCACTGTAGTAGTTTTACTGCAGATTTATTTTGATAAACAAATATAAATTTTAAATTGTTTTAAATATAATGGTATATATATATAACTGTAAGTATATACATTTATCTACTATTTTAAAATGGTTTGAAATTAAACCCGGTATTTAGTTCTTAAGTTTCCGTTAATTAATAGTTTCAATTATTGTAGTGAATTGGAATGTAAGTAATTAATAATTGAAACCTCTAAAGGGAACAAGAGATTTAATGCTAAGTTATAAATAACAAGAAAGTTGAAATATGTAACCTAAAAACAGAGGACATTATTATTGAACATTAAGTTAATTAAAGGAAGAAAAAAAATAAGCTTATGTAACTTTCAATTACATCCTTAAAAGCATATACGTAACTTACCAAATATTAAAAGTTCTAATGTTTAATAAGAAAATGTAATGGATATTATACAAGTAATAAACTTGAGATAATGAAAATATTTAATGAAACTCTTTAATAAATAAGAATTTGATGTGAAATGGTTGTAGACTTAAGTTATAACTGAAATGTTCTAGTAATAAAATAGAATAAAAATGAAACTATTATAAATAAATGGTTATAAACTTAAGTAAATAAATTGATATGCTAAGAAATTTAACTAAACATGAATACTATAAATAAATGAATGTTAATAAATAGGATTATGTAATAATGAATGAATAAATAAATATAATGCGATAAAGGGGAAACTGACATGACATTAATAAAGGAAAATGAATATTTGTAAGTAATAAATGAAAATAAAGGAAATAAACATTGAATCAATAAATAAAGGTAAAAGTTTATAAGAAGTAAATAAAAATTTAAGGGATGAATCATTTTATAAATAAAAAGGGAATGAAATAATAAATGTCATAAGGTTAAATTAATAAGAATGAACTAAATTTATTGTTTGAAATTGTTGTTTGCTCTGTTATGGTTGTTTGGGCAAGGATACTTTAAAATTATTTGAATGAATGAATAATATATTTAATTTCATCTAAGACTGTTGAGTAAATGGTGCACTAAGTAGTTTATTTTCCATTCTGTGCAATTTAAAGTTTGAATCCGAACAACTATTTGTTTTGTTTGATATGAATAAATGATTGATTTGTGTTGGTTTTATGTGATGGTTGTATGCCTTGTTGCAAGTGATTGTTGTTGGTATCGATTTGTTTGCTTATGGTTGAAGCAACTATAAACATTTCATTTTACATAATTATTAACTCTTTTGGATTATATAAGAGAAATACAGGTTATGGAAGCAATTGCTATAGCTTTTGATTTCATAAAATAAGCATTAATTTCCCGACAAATAGGTACGTTTTCGGATGACGGTTTTATAGCGCTATTGTATTATTTTGGAATTATCTATGATATTTTGTTATATTTGATATTATATTTTCACCCGAGCATCTCCGTACAAAGGAGACTCTGCCAAAAAATTTCGAAAATTTTGGACTTAAAAAATTTGAAAATGTTTTCCAAACTTTATTTGAATATAAAAAGATTTAATTGTTTATAAATCTATATATTTTATTTAAATTATCCAATTCTGTAAATTTATTGTTATGAATATAATGTTTTGAATAATATACATTGATTCATAAGTTCCTCTTTTCCCGTCCATTTTCCTTTTCGGGGACGAAAAGTTTTGAGTGGGGGAGAGTGTAAAGACCCGTAAAATTCGATAATTAAATCGGGTAATTTAATAATATTTTTGTAACTAAATTTAGAAAGAATAAAAAACTTTATAACTTGTAATGAAGCGAATGTTAGAAATGTAATGTAGCATTGGTAATTAAAAATTTATTATTAAATTCATGTGTGAAATAATATAATAGAGGGTAATTGTTTGTGAAGAATAAACACAAAAGTATTATAAAGGGATAATGGTGACAAATGGTTGTTGTTACCAGTTAATGTGCCAATTACAAATAAGTGTAATTAAATATTACTTTAATGATAATCAATATAATAATGGAAAGTGTGAATGTAAATTAAATAGAAACGAAAATTTATTTGTTGACAATTGGAGTGAAATCCCAATAATGAAATAGTGTAAATTGTTGCACTTGGTTATAAATTGAATGTAAGTAAATAAATGTAAGTGTGTATAACTTTTGAACTAGTACATAATTAGTGGTAATATAACAAAAAATTTGTTATAGAGGTAAGTTGTAACATTTGTTTACGATAATAAACTTAAAGGCGTTATAAATGTGTTTTAAGGTAAATGGTGACTAACATTATTATAGGTTACACATTATTTAATATATTAAAAATTAATTGGTAATCAATCGCAATCAATTCACTTAATTATTGCGGTTATTGTAGACTAGATGTAAGTGAAATATAAGAAAAACAAATGTAAGTATTGAATTAATTAATGAAATAACACAGTGTCAATGGTAAGTAATAAACTTGTAAATGTAAGTAAAAGTAAATAGGTGACAACTGATATATGTTATTTATTTAGTGTGTTAAATAAGATTGGTAATAAAATTGCAATTAAAGGTAATAACGTTGATAAATAATTAATTTAATGCAATCCCAATCAATTGAAACCAATTGTAAGGTTATGATTGATTGTAATTAATAAATTGGGATATAAGTTCAAGGTATATTAATTGATGGAATAATATGTAATAAATTGTAATTTGATAAAATCAATATTAGATAATGAATTGCAATAATTGTAAAGTTTAATAAGGAAGAAAACAAATGACCATATGAATGTAAAATTATAATTGACTGGAATAAAAAATGTAAAAAAAAAGAATAATATATGTTTCTTTACTAAATAAAAAAATCATATGTTTACTTGTTTGAAATGTTGGTAGTTGAAAAATATATTACAGAAATAAGAAATTAATAACTATTAGTTTGTATAAAATAATTCTAACTCCGTAAATACGTTAAATTACTATAAAAAGAAATTGAATTGTCTCATTTATTTTTACCTTAAAAATCAATGACAATTAATGTGATTGAAATCTTTTAATTAAAAAGTAAGAAGACATTAACTGTAAAAATATATTGAAATAAATTTAGATTGAGTGATTTATTTCCAATTAAATCAGTTCATGTTTCAAAATGTAATGCTAGTTTACTGCATATATGTTTATACCTAAATATAAATTTATGTTTTAGATCCAATTAGATCATTAAAAAGAAAGGATTATTTAAGTTTGAAATCTCATACGTTATTAAACTAAATGTTAATTGGAGATGATAAAAGGGGTAAAATAGATTTACGCTTGACTATTTCCTCTTCTATTAGACTTTATTAGATTTTCATTGCAACATAACTTACCTTTCCTCTTCACTTTTCTAATTTACTCTTACATTCGTTGCCTACTTATGTGGATTATTTTCATACCTTTTATTTATGAATGTAAACTATAAGGGGCGATAACGATATACATACATACATACATATATATGTATGTATGTATGTATGTATGTATATGTATATATTAAACACCAATTTATATTACCTTGTTTATGCGATCATATTTTTGAATGTATGTTAATGCATTCCTAGTAAAACATTCAATCGAAATGTTAACATGTTTGTTTAATTCCCAACCTAATCACAAAGAGGGAGAAATGAAAAGTTCTTAATGGTATAAATTCTTTTAATTTATGACACAAATTTGTATAGAGAATTTAATTTCCTTTATTGTGTGTTAATTAAATCTTTAAAGGATGTTAATTTTGGTGTTTAGGGTTAACAAAGTTAATTAAGTGAACGATTGTTTTGAAATTTGAATTCTAAAAGTTTGTTTACAGTATAGAGTTGGTCCATTGATTCCCTTTCTAATTAATAATTGCCTCATTCTTTTCATTTTTTTCCCATTTGCTCCATTACTCCTTTCCATTTACATTGTCCGAAGCTTTTCGATTTTGCAAACATGAAATATTTTTCATATTTTTAGTTCTTTCATTTTTCTCCTTTAAATATCTGCTACTTTTAAAAATGCTGTTCATATTTACTATATTTAAATACCAAATTTTTTCATATTTACTTTCTTTTTTCATTCATTTTCCAACTTCATTTTACTGTAACGTCATTTCATTTATTTCTAATTAATGGCAGCCTCTCTTTTCAAATCTCTTTGGCCCTAAACCAAACTCTAACCTTATAAATAAGATATGATGCAAATGAAACCCCGGCCTCCATTCTAATCTTCTTTCTTTATTTCCTTCAAATCTCCTTATTACCTCTCATTTTAATTTTCCTTCCTCTTCAAATATTTTTCTTCTTCAAATTTTATTCTATTTCAAACTTTCTTCTTCGTTTTCAAATCTTGATCTTCTCTTCCATTTTCAATTCTTCTTATTCTAATCCTTTTCTTTTTCAGTTCTTCTTTTTCAAATCTTCTTTTTTTCTAAATCTTTTAAAAAAATACATAAATACACACACACACACAGATATATATATATATATATATATATATATTAATATAATAAGAAGGGAAATAAAAGTAAATCAAAATAAAAGAAAAATTGCGGAACAAAGCTAGCAATCAAGAAGGAGACTAAGGAAACATAGAGCGAAGCTATTGATTAGAAGTCTATTATTTTCGGATTCGTATAAATGTGAGTGTTTTAACCCACTCACAACCTCTAAAATTTCTTATGTTTGTTAAATTGATTTATGACGTGATTAGAAATTTATTTGTGACTATTTGGCATACTTTTAATCATCATCTCATTTAAATTGTTATTTATTTTATTACTGCATATAAATTGCCATTTAATTTGTTATTTAAATACAAACTGCCAGTAAATACCTGTTATTTATTATCTCTTCTATATGGATGTTATAGATTGAATTGGATGATGATTGTGATAAATGGTTGATGGTTGATATTGGATAAATGGATGTTGTATTTTATATTGTTATAAACTGCAAGTTGTTATGTATTTTTAATTCATTTGGGATTGCGGTTTGAAATGATATATAACCGTATTTTTAGTTTAAATTACGGATTGAAAGTATAAATATCCGACCCTTAACCATAGGATAGAAAATTTTATACAGGAATCACGGTCTATATATAAAAATATTTTGAAATGATTTCTATGGCTTCGTAAAGAAATATATGATTTTATGAGATATTGATTAGGATATTTTATAAATGTTATTTTATATATAGTAAAATTCTTGGTTTTAAGCGATGAATAAAATTTTTTACAGTATAAAATAAGTTTAATAATAAAGTTTGATTTTATTAAAATATAATATGGATAAGTATTTACTTAAGTTCTATTTTAATACAGAGTTTATATTGATTTTATGAATCAAGGTTGAGAAGATAGTTTTGAAATTTATTTGAGATTTTATTTAATTAAGAGTTATATTTAATAAGAAACCATTTGGAACTTATTGAAACTGAGATTTTAAAAGAATATGGTTTTATAACTTAATTCAGGTTTAAGGTGATTTAAGCGAATATATCAAATCTAAATAAATTGAGGAATATTCAGTTATTGAAATTTGAAGTTTTATTTAAAGGATTTTGGATTTATTAAGCAAATATTTCAAAACTAAATAATAGTAAAGTAAATTCGGTATGTATATATGAATTATAAATTTTAATTTTGGCATATTGAATATTTAGGCTTTGGAATATATTGAATTTGAAATGGTGTATTTTGTGGATCTGTTTTGAAATCGATATAATTTGGAATGGTCTATTTGAAAACCGAATTGAATTGAAATTTATGATTTGGGGATTTGGTTAAATTTAAAATTTAGAAATTCGGGTTGTTTTGGAATTGATTTGTGAAATTTAAGAAGCTAGTTTATTTTATAATTTTTTTAACATTTAAACCATGTAAGGGGTGGAAGTTATGTTTCAAAGTTATAAATTTCGAAGTATTACGTTTTGGAAGTGTTATAGTTTTAAATCATTGGTTTCGAAAATTTTATAACTTTGAAATACTATGATCTTAGAATGATATCATATTGATTTGGTTTTTAAAATGAAAATGTATATGGTTTTGAAATGAATATATCCTGGTTTTGAAGTATAAATACTTTGAAATGACCACGGTGTTGTTACAAAGTTTGGTTGTTAAAGAGACCGGGATCATAAGTTGTCATACTCTCTGCCAACTCCGAAAACCACTTTAACAAACGTGTACGCGGTGGAGATTACAGAATGAAGTAGGATGGTAGCGACGTTCTATTAAGATATATACGTGGACCCGACTCCCGTGAGTTGGCATAAGGTGGCTAAAACAGGAGCGATTCTTGGGCCAATGAAGACATTCCTCTGATCGGACATACTCCTTCGATATTATGTTCTGACTTTGAGATTTATTTGGCGGCCAATTTTGATTTTTGATTTGGGGGTGTGGCTCGAGGTGGGCGGTAGCTGCACCCTACGCGTAACCACCAGCCCGGATGCATAATTGGTATATCTACCCTGGCATTGCCTTATGTGCCGTGTCACCTACCCTAGCGCGCCTTGTGCGAGTTTGGTTTTCTCCCGTAGCCCGTGGAGTATTTAAGGTAGTCTCCCGATCTGGAGATGCACTGATACTGGACGGACTACTGAGACTATTACGTGTTAAGGGCTATATGGGTAACCCCTTAATGCTATTAAAAAGTAAGTTTATTTTACTATTTGACATTATTATAATAGCGAAATATTATTACATAGTAAATAGTTTAACGGATCCTTAGGAGATGTGACTCCCGAGCATTTTTTAAGTTACTACACTCACGTTAGACATTGGATATGAGATGTCAAATCCCATAAACATCTCTGACCCCGTTCCACTCATATTTATTTACAGTTGATTTAACTCATATAAGATCATTTAGCTCCGACTCGAGTGTTTTGTCTTTTCAATTCGCTCGGATCAGTCTGAGCATTTCAGGGTTTGAAGATCTTATTTATGGAGGACGACGACGAAGATTTTATTATGATTATTATTATTATTATTATTATTATTATTATTATATACTATATTGTTCCACTACATCACACTTTTCCGCTGCATTGTTATTGATTATTCTCTGGTATGTGTAACTTTGATATTGTATTGTATAAGTATAATCAAATGTTTTGTAAAACAGCTTCATGAACTGTATATTTGATTATTATATTTTATCATTCCACTATAAGATTCTGTTTTGTTCTTTTTCTTTCTTTGCTTTTTTTATTTACCCCATAACAATCCGCCCTTCTGTATGGTTTATGTCTGACGTGTGTGTTTTATCGTCGATTTAAAACGTACAAAAAGGCAGGCCGTTACACATGCTCCTTCACTGACTTAGAAAAGACGAGAATATCATCGATGAAAACCAAGACAACTTGTTGAGTACATTGTGGAAAATGCGACTCATGAGTTCGACGAAGAAGTCAAGAGCATTGGTTAATCTAAATGGCATGACTAACAATTCATAGAAACCATTCTCTATTTGGAAAGCTGTCATGGGAATGCTCTCGTCGGCAACATAAGTTAGTGTAATCCGGTAGCGAGATCGAGCTTTAGGAATAAGATCGACGTGTAATTCAATTTCCTACTTGGGAGGAAGACAAATGACTACACCTAAACATCTGGATAATCCCTGACTATTGGGGTGGAGTCAAGATCGCTAGGCTGAGAATCAAATGGAAAGATAAAACTACTACAAAAATCCTAAGGATATCTACCTTCGATCACAAGAGAATTACCCTTGTCATCTACTATAGAAATGGTTTAGGCTTTGCAAGAAATAACAGCATCAAAATCGAGGATGTAGAAATCTCTGGTGAATCAACGCTTGTTGTAAAAAAGTTCATCTCTTTACACATCATACTTAAGTTTGTAGGACCGCCAATGGGATTAGTCGCACATAAGGATGAAGTTGCAAGATGTGCTCAAATTTATTACATAAATCAACAGAAATGAAGCTATGAGATGCTCCAATATCAAGAAGAAGACGAATAGGAAAAGACGAGGATGGATTTTAGAATAAAGGGAAAGTTTCAAAAATTCAAAAAAAAAAATCCTAATCCATGAGGATCCCAACAAAGAATTTCAAGCTTGAATGAAGATGATTCCATAATTAATTCCACTCATTCTAGTGTATTGCTACCAATATCTAATGAGTTTTTGCTCCATATGCTCCTAAACCAGAGCTCTGATACCAACTGTAACGACCTGTTATTTCGAACCGTTCAAATCGATAATCATCCACACATGTCAAACTTGAATTGCTCAAAACAACAGATGGTTAATTTACATTTGGCAAAACTTGGCATGTACAGTAAATAAATCAATCATAGAATCACAGACATAGAGTAATATAACAATAAGCAACGGAATATATAAATGGTAGTTCATAAAGCTACTATAGAACATTAGAGTTTAAAACAAAATACAACAGAAATACCGAATATATAGAAGTCTCAATACATAATCAAATGACAAGTCTGAACATAAAACTGGAAATAACTAAAAGCTGAATAGATATAAGGCTGATCCTAAAGCAAAGCTTCAAGTTTCAAAGGTGAGTCTCAAATGCTATGACACTCAGTCTTATCCAAGCATAAAGCAAAGCACCAAACACTCGAGTCAGGATTAACATTCTCATGCTAGCAAATCGAATCAAGTGAAATATCCAAGTGAAATGCAATATAACTTAAAGGATATTTAGGATTCCCATCCATTAAGGATCTGCTAAACTATGTACACACATAGTACAATACACTACATAGATAATGTCTATAGTAAAGTAAACTATTAAAATAGCGTTAAGGCGTTACCTATATCCCCCTTAACACATTTTTATATGTATTCCCGTAGTCCGTACAGTACCATAATTCCTCCGTAAACTGAAGGGCTATCAGAGGGCACTCTATGGGTATGGTACAAACAAAAATCGTAGAGGGCGCGGTAAGGCATGTAACCGGGCACGCGAGGCAATGCTTAGGGTGAGATACTACCATTTTACGGATCCAGACTGGTGGTATCGCATAGCAGTTACTACCTTCTATCTCGAGACACACTCCCAAACCAAAGGTGCAGCCAATCAAATCACAAAGTAATAGAATGGTATCAAAGAAATGTGCCCGATTGGGGAGCGACCCCACTTGGCCCGGCATGGATCCTATTTTAGTCACATCAAGCTGACTCGCGGGAGTCAGGGCTGCATTCATACCTCATATAGACGTCGCCAAACCATCCTACTTTGTTCTAGATTCTCCATCACGTATAAAGTTGTTAAAGTGGTTTTTGGAATTGGCAGAGAGAATGACAATATTCGATCCCGATCTCTTTAACAACCTTTATTTCACACCGTGGTCATTCTCTTTCAAGTAGTTAATACTTCATATCAAAATTTCATATACAGTTCAAAATCATCTCACTTTCGAGATCATATCACTTTCAAAATCATTATTTACTTTCGAAATCATATCACTTCCGAAATCATATTCACTTTCGAAAATCATAACCACAAAATAGGCTAAATCATCATACCAAAGTAGTCACATTTAGATCCATTAAATCTAAATCATAGCAGTTCCAAGTTAAACAGTTTGAATATTGAAAGTAGTATATATATTGGACTAGTTATACATTAAAAATAGTTTATATTTAAAAATATGTTATAGATTAAAATAGTTTATAGATTTAAAAACGAGTCTACGTCAAAAATTATTTCAAATTAAAATTGTTTCTCCCAATTTCACAAATCGATTCCAATCAACTTTATTTCCAAAATTCAATATAGATCAATCTCAGTTCAATGATTTCAATTTAAACGGTTAAAGGCTCAATTCAAGTTCTCATAAAACCATTTTTTTAATTTATATCGATTTCAAATCCAAATTTGAACTACAAATTTAAACCACTTCAAACTTAATAGATTTCAAAGTTTAAATATTCAAACATTTACAATAACTCAATTTGCTAAATTCATTTATGTTTGAAAATTAAACTTTAATTTTATTTAAATTTGAAAATATTCACTCAATCATTTTTAATAACATTTAAATAAGTGATGATTAATAATAAGTGGAATTTAGCCACAAGGGCCTCTTTAGCAAGTGCAGTTAGTTTTTTTGGACACACAGCTGAAACAATTATTTTAAAGGACAAAATGCAAAATAATTAATTTCTAAGGCATAAAAACCTAAGAAATTATATCCTTGAAAGTAATTGGACTATTGATTTTGTTCTTAAAAGTAAATATTCTGCTGACTTTGGCCTTGAAATTACTTTCTGTGGTTGTGTATCCTAAAAACTAATTAGACTGCAAAGTTTGTCCTTCTAGTGAAATACCCCTTTAAATAAATTCTCGGATTACAAATTTAAATAAAATCAATAATTAACTTCAATTATATTTAAAATATTCACCTAATCTTTTTTTATAAGCATTTAAATAAAATCTCTAATTACAAGTTTAATCAAAATTAAATATTCAATTACGATTTTATTTAAATTTGAAATATTCATTAAATCAACTTTATCCAAATAAAGTTATTGAGTTATAAAATCATGTCCTTAAAAATCTCAAAATCAATAAGTTTCAAATCAATACTTATTAAATTCAATTCTTAAATCAATTAATTTACAAGTCAGCTCAATTTATCTTTCCAACCATTTATTTAAAGTTATTATAGAATCTATTTTAAAATATTAATATAAATTGTAAAAATATATTTAAAACATATTATATATATTAGTAAATTAAATTCTTATTAAATTCTTATTATATTAGTTATTATTAAATTAAATCTTATTATTATTAAAACTATTTCAAATCATATTTTATATCCCTTTAAAATAATACACTTACAAGTAAAATTTCAATAATTTACATTTTAAAACTTAACCTATAATTTTAAAATTTTCAAAACATCTAATTTTAAAAATCTAAACTTTACGCACATATTAAAATTAAATATCTATCAATATTTTAAAAATCAATATTTTAAAAATCAATATTTAATAAAATACATATATTTTCTTTTCATAGTTCTAGAAATCATTTAAAAATAGACCAACCCATAGGGATATTTATCATTTCAATCCACAATAAATTAATATTTACAGGCATATATCATTTCAACCCTCAATCCCATATTTCAAATCATTTAAATCACTTGGGTTTACCATTTCAACCCATAATGATTTTCTCTAATCTATAATATCGATCAGGTATGTATCATTTCAACCCATAGGGATTTCTTAAACTATTAGGGAACTTGGAGAATGGGAACTATTAAATAATATAAAACAGCATAACATCTCAACGACATGCATGTATCGTAATTAACAAATTAAAAGTAATGTACACAATTGGTGATGGTGTGTTGTGTCAATTAACATAGGTAAGCAAGTTTAAATAATAACATATCATAATAAACAATTAAATTTCCAACCAGTTCAATTTAACAACATATTTCAATTGTCATTTCAAGTGAAATTAATTTACTAAACATAAGAATGTTAATCGTGAGTGATCGCTAACCTTTCGAGGCTAGAGAAATTTGACAGTGAAATGAGCTTCAAATCCAAGCACAAATTCCAAAGCAAAGCACGATGGACTTGTATTGATGAAACAAAATATATAATTTTTTCAAAAATCTAAAATTTAATCACATATTTAAAATAATATCTATATATTATATTTAAAAAGTTCAATATTAAATTTGAAAAAACAATTTATATTTATTAAAACATATAGATTAAAATCAATTTGAATATAAAACGAGAATTGTAAACTTACTTTTTGATATAAAAAGTAAACAAAGAATTTGAATATAAAACACATATATTAAAACTATTAAATATAAAACAAAGAATTGGAAAGGTGAAAAAAAAATAACAAGCAGGTAAGTCGGGGCGAAATGGTGCTTGGTCGAGGGCTATAGTGTGGCGGAGGAGCCGTGCAATGGACTATGGGTCTGGGAAGGCTGTCGGAGAGTTCTGGAGAGGGGATGACTGTGGTTGCTGTCGGCATTTGTGTGGAGCCGTTCTGGCAACGATTGGCTGAAACAGTGGAGAGGCTGGAGAAAAGTGGCAGGGCAAAAGGCTCTGGTGGGATGGCGTTGTTGGATGGGAGTGGATGCGGGATCCTTGGGTAGGAGAATGAGTTTTCAAGGCGGGTGGTTTTTCATAGGTTTATGATGATCGAAAAGGTGGGTCTAGCTAGGTGTTAATAGGTGGAGCAACCGACGGATCTAGTGGTTCGGCTATGAGGAAGGGTTGCAGGCTTCATGGCAGTGGATAGCGGATGATGGTGGAAAGTTGATGGCGTGGCAGTGGGTGTTGTTATCGGTGTGCATGATGGAGGTCAGTGGGGTGGTGGTCGCTTGGAAATGGAAAGTGGAGTGATGTCCAATGGAAGGGAAAGGGTAGGATTTGTTCGGCAGCTTGGAAAAGGCGGAGGGTTTGGTTGGGTCGCTGCGTGGTCGGAGCAGCCAAAGGCGGAGGTTGAGGGTTTTGCAGCAAGGTGATGGGTAGGGGAACAATCGGACTGGCAGAGAAGAAATAAAAGGATGTGCAGATAAGGAAGCAGCGGTTTCAGGCATAAATAAGAAAAACTTCATGTTGTTTAAACTATAATATTAAATTTTCTCAAATGAACAGGCAAGTTTCAATATATATATACGACTTATTTTGTTCATTTTTTAGTTAAGCAATGGAAGAAAGAAAAAGAGGAGTTTCGGCATAGAAGAGGAAGAGTTACAGAAATATACGAGCTTATATATCAAAACAATATTATATTATATAATTTTCAAACCTTAACAGAATGGAAATAAAAAGGAGGAGAGAGAACGTACCTGAATATTTAAAACCAATGGGAATAGAGAAGCCTCGCACGTGAATTTTGGAATAGTAGAAGCAAAAGGCTATTGGTTTTCAACCGATAGATAAATAGAAGGAGACATGAAACCAAAAGGCTCAAAAATGAGCACCGATACGGCTAACCGTTTCGCAGATTTCGCAACGTACCGAGGTCGAAATACACAAATGAATATACTATAGAGATCAGCACGACGAGACGAACGTAATGGTACATAGATATCAATGATACAATCATCCATTCACAAGTCGATATTTCGCAGCCAAACTATTGCTAAAACACTGAGAATAAGATAAACAGGGTTACACCAGTCCAAATTTGACGAAACAAAATAAGACGTCTCACCCAGAAGATGATTTACATTTTTATTATATGAAAATATTCAAATTTCAAAGATATTTAATTTTCATCAATTCAACTGATTTAAATTTTGAAGTTACACAGCAAAACAAACTTTTATATTCACCAATGAAAATCTATCATTTGCTTTTTTTAAATAGATGCATACCTAATATCAAATTTTCGTTGCTAAAATTTATATCGTTTATTTTCATGAAAAACTTAGTTAATTACGTCATTAAAAATTGTTAAAATTCTAGGGTCGTTACAGTTCTATTTCTTCAAGTCCAGCAAATATGCACCAAATCCAACCACTTCATTCTGGAGTCTTCTCCGTATACATAGTTGTTAAAATTGTTCCAATATTGATAGAGAGAATGCCAATCAGAGGCCCCGGTCTTTTTAACAGTCAAACGCCGTTTTACACACCAGTTAGTTCTTTTACATTTTTAGAACGATTCATTGAAATCAAAATATCACATTCGCTTCAAATATCTTATTTACTTCAATATGTCATAGTCACTTCAAAATATCATTTTATTCACGTCAAAATAAATTTCATTTGAAAATCATTTTATTCCGGTTGAAATCAATTTAATTTCAAAAGTCATTTTATTCACTTCAAAATCAATTTCATTTCAAAACTTCATATTTACTTAAAATATGTCAATTTCATTTGGAGATCATTTCCAATATCCCTATTTTACTTCCAAAATTGTTTCGAATTTCTACTTACGTTATAACTTCAATTTAACTAATTCGCTTCTAAATCTACGAATTAAATATAATCAGTTCCCAACATGAATAGTTTGAATTTTTTGAAATAGTTCGAAAATTTTAAACAGTTAAAAATAGTTAAAATAGTTTGGGGATTGAAAACAATTTTATATAAAATAGCTTGAGTATTGAAAATGGGTTATAAATTAAAATGGTTTGAAAATTACTTAAATTTTAAAAAGATGAATTTTAAAACATTTTATAGTAAAATAGTTTATAGTAAACATAGTTTCAAATGTAAACTGTTTCTTTCCATTTCTAATAACTCTGGACTTAGGTCCACATTTTAATCAAACTGGTTAAATTTCAAATCTTCTAATTCAAATTATCTTCGGTCTCAAATTATTTCAAATTTGACTCAATTTCGATTTCAAATTTCGAAATGTTCATTTTTAACTTCAAATTCGAACCAACGATTCGATTCAATGGTTTAAATTTCAATTCTTATTTTAAATCATTTCAATTTATATAAATTTCAAGTCCAATTTCCATTTACCGACTTAAATCATTTAAATCAAATTAAACTTCAATGTTCAGTTTAAGTTTCAAATCTTTAAAATAATTTAATTCCGAGTTCAAACTTGAAATATCCATTTAAACTACTTTTACTTGGATTTATTTCGAAGTTCGAATAAAATTTCAAATCTTTTAAAACAAATCAATTTCCATAATTTAAATCATATTTCGAATATAACTTCAAATTTCAAATCAAATCCTTTAACCAATTTCACTTTCAACATTTCAAACTCAAATTGAAAATAATTAAATTACCATAAATTCAATTTTTCTTTCAAAGGAAATATCATTTAAATAATTTTAAAATAATTTTAAAACCATTTAATTTTACCCAGTGTCCGTACATAATTTTCTATCCTATGCCCAAGTGAATAGTTATTTCAATTATTGATTTCATGGATGGATATATATATCACTACAAAACAAATCTTACTGTCGTAGGTACATATCATTTCAACCTATTTCTTAATTGATTTGAAATAATTCAATTTACAGTTTTGTACACTATCAATAATATAGAGGGTGATAACATGATACACACACACACACACACATATATAAATAAATAAACATCCAATTATCCCATATATCAACCAATAGTCATCCATCACAATCAACATCCAAAATAACCAATAAATCACAACAGTTAACCAGTTATCAATAATCGAAAATCTAACTAACAGTTTAAATCCAATTTCAATTTAACTGTTAATTCAAAATTTCTAACATATAAATTTCTTTGTCAATGTCCATGTCAGTTAAACTGCCAAACAACAATCAATAAAATTAAATCACTTCGTGATTTTAATTTAGTTAATATAAAATACTTTGGTCATTCGTGAGCGTTTAAAACACCCACCTTTATTTGAAACTGAAAAATTTTCAACTTCAAATAAATTCCAGTCCAATTCCATGGTGTAGCCTTCATCGATACGACTCCAACGCGACTTGTTTCGCTCGAATCAGACCTCTTATGCAAAAGTGACAATTTAATTGGAATTAACGATATAATTAATTTTAATTATCAACTTAATTAATTTTAAAAATAAAACCTCACTAGTCCCTTCCCTTTCATTCTCACTTTGTTCCAGGCCAACGCGCACGACTACCCTCATGCGACCAAACTTCCATCGCATGCGCGTATCCTCAGGTCGTCGAACTTCCATCCAAGGACGCCACCGCCACGGCTTCCTTCAGAGCCGCCATCACCATCCATCATGCCTCCATCGTGTGCGTTAACCAAAAACAGCGTAGCCCTTCTCCAACCGATTCAGGTGATCTCGAGCGATATCGACTCGATCCAACAATATAATCTATAGAGCTCATCGAGCTATACATTTTCCCTTTTGGGGTCGAGCGATTTCATTGAACGAAGGAGGAGAAATCAATGGAAGAAGATCGATGAATTATAGCCATTAAAACGTATAAAAGATAGCTGCTGCTGTTTAATCTCTAGTGTTTGCAAAAGAGGGCCTTATATAGACAAATACAAAGCACTATTCATGCGAAAAATTTTCCGAACTTCAAACGAAGCGTGCCGCCTGGCGTTCTATGTGTTATACCCCAATTTCAACATAATGGAACATATATCAAGAGCCAATTCCATCATATTCAGAAGATAGCTTTCCAAAATCAATTTATTTTAATTAAATTCCTAAAAATAAATTCTATGCATTTCAAACTCGCACGCCCAAACGATAAGTATGATCACTATGAAACTTGAAATCCCATAATAATTCATAATATGGATGCAATGATATTGGTTTCATTAAAATCCAAGACAATTACCTGAATGGCTATTTTTCCACGTTAATTGAATGTAAGATTTCCAATTTCTGTTTATTCACTTTTAAATTAATTTTAAAAGTTAACAATCTTCATTCTTATTTAATTAAATTTTATATCAACTTCTGACATGATTTTCATTCACATTTAATTCAAGATTCAATTAATTAAATAATTTCCAATATTAAATTTAAGCAATTAATTATCCAATAAATTACATTAATAATCGTTAAATCTCCAATGGATTTTAGTTATCAATAATTATTTTCATTTAAATAATTCAACACTTACTATTCCATTCAACTTGTTGATTATAAACACATTCAATACATATAATTTCATTATATACTTGTTAGTGCCTAAATCTTCGAAATAGGTTATTTCAAACTTTATCCAAGTTCATATTCGATACCTACATTAATAAATCATTAATTTTTATTTCTAGCCATTTTTATTTAATAATTATATAAAATTGAATACTTTAAAATATTTAAAAATTCCGGTCGTTACACGTTACTCAAGAACATGGAAAACGTAGAAACTCCATTGTATCCTGGTTGCACAGTTCACACAAAATTATCTTCCATCACCATCTTGTATAATTTTAAATGTGAGACTAGCTTGTTTGATAGCTGTTTTGATAAGCATTTACCTATGCAACATTTAATTTTTCCAAAGGATAACGTGCTTTCCAAAACTTTATATGAAGTAAAGAAATTTGTAAAAGCACTCGACATGGATTTTGAAAAAAACAACGTGCTTACAAGAATGATTGTTGCCTTTTCAGAAAAGAATACAAAGATTTAGATACTTGTCCAAAATGTGATTCTTTGGGACAGAAGAAAAATCAAGATACTGAAGAGGTTATACAAGGTATTCTAGTTAAAGTGTTGAGATACTTTCCAATAATTCCAAGATTTAGAAGAATGTATAAACCTTAAAAGATGGAAAAAAATTTAGGATGGCGTTTTAATAATTGAAGCAACGATGAAAAAATGCATCATCCCATAGATTCTATGACATGAAAAATCATAGATGAAAAGTATAAATCTTTTTCATCCGATCCACATAATCTTATTATAGATGGATTCAATTCATTTTCCATGTTGAGTTCGAAATATAGTTGCTACTCAGTAATGCTTGTGACATACAATCTCTCGCCTATGTTGTGTATGAAGAAGGAAAATATTATGTTAACTTCACTTATTCCAGGCCCAAAGAAACTTGGGAGTGATATTGATGTGTACTTGATGCCTTTGGTGGAAGACTTGCATCATTTGTGATGCAAAGTAGATGAGTATGATGCATTTAGTAAAACACTGTTTAAATTGAATGCGATTTTGCTATGGACGATAAATCATTTTCTGGCTTATGGAAATCTTGCTGGATATTGTTTGAAGGGGGAAAAAGCTTGCCCATTATGTCATGTCAATACCCATTCTCGTTGGCTGAATCAAGGTCGAAAGAATGTCAACATGGGTCATAAAAGATTTCTACCAGATTCATGGAGGAAATAAAATGCATTATTTGACAACAATAGAGAAAGGTAGTGCTTCTAGAATTCTAACCGCGGGAAACATTTATGCATTGTTGAAGGATTATCCAAATGATTTTGGAAAAGAAAAGGAAAAGAAAAGTAAGAAGAAAAAGTGTGCTTATGATATAGAAGATGAATATGATAATATTAACAATCCTACAAACATGGAGCTACCGTGATGGAAAAAGATTAATTTTCTTTGATTTTCCATATTGGGAGGTCAGTGGTTAATTTATAAACATTTCATTGTTTTAATAGAAGAAAATTATAGCAACTATTTGGTTTTTGTAGGGACTTCCATTACGTCACAATTTAGATATGATGCATGTGGAGAAAAACATAGGTGAAAGCCTATTGGGCATGATAATTCATAGTAATAAATCAAAAGATGGAACCAATTATAGAACGGATTTAGAGGATTGGGGAATTCGACATAAGCTTCAGGCATATTCTCGTAGGAATAAAATATATCTTCCACCAGCTTCATATATGTTGTCAAATTATAAGAGAAAAATATTTTTTAAAAGATTGTATGATTTTAAAGAACCAGATGGCTACTATTCAAATTTGAAGAATCAGATTTCGTGGCAGGACTGCAAAATTAGTGGATTGAAGTCACATGCTTACAATGTATTAATACAACACTTATTGCCAGTAGCATTGAGAGGGTTAATAGCACAGAAGGCAAGTAAAGCAATAATTCGCTTATGTCCTTTTTTCAACAAATTATGTCAATGCGTTCTTGATAAAAAGAAGGTAATCAATGTTGAGATTATTGAAACTTTATGCGAACTCGAAATTTTTTCCACCGTCTTTTGATATAATGGTACATTTGCCAATTCATCTTAGAAAAGAAGCACTAATATGTGGACCAGTTTATTTTCGTTAGACGTACCCATTCGAAAGATATATGAAGACACTAAAAGATTATGTAATAAACTATGCATGATCAGAGGGATGTATTGTAGAATCCTGTCTTGTAGAAGACTCCACGAAGTATCTGAATGTATATTTGAAAAAATCAGGACATACAGAAATGTAACGACCCACCTTTTTGGATGGTTTAAGTCGACAATAAACCACACATGTTAAACTCAAACCATTAAAAAGGGAGGATCGTTATGGTGTAAATAAGAAAAGAAGAGAAAGAATGAAAAACAAAACACAGAATCTCGATGATAAAATATAATAATCAAATAAACAGTTCATGAAGCTGTTTTACAAATAATATTTGATTAGACTTTTACAATACAGGTTAGAATTGTACATACATTAGTAATAAATAAATAATACGACAGAACAACATGATGCAGGGGAATAAATAAAATAATTTGTAGACTAATCTCCATCTTAATCCTCCATATAAAGTAGTCTTCAATACACTGAAAAGCTCAAACTTACCCGAGCGTAATTAAAAGGCAAAATACTCGAGTCAGAACTAAAAGATATTATCTAAGTTAAATGACTAAATATGAGTGTAACAGCTTCAAAGATGTTCATGGGATTTTACATCTCCTATCCAGTGTCTAACGTGCGTGAAACATCTTAAGAGATGTTCGAGATTCCATCTCCTAAGGATCCGTTAAACTATTTACATACGTAGTACAATATGTTATTATAAAATATCTACAGTAAAGTAAAGTATTAAAATAGCGTTAAAGCGTTACCATATCCCCCTTAATTCATTTTATGTAATTTTCGTAGTCTATACAGTATCGTAATTCCTTCGTAAACTGGATGGCTATCAAAGGCACTCCATAATGTAGACAAAAACCAAACTCATAGTGGGCTCGATAAGGCATATGATACTGCCATTTTGTAGATCCGGACTGGTGGTAATGCATAGCAGCTACTACGGCCTACCTCGAGACGCACTTTCATAATCCAAATCAAGGGGTGACCATCAAATCAATCACAAAGTAATAAATATGTATCGAAGAAGCATGCTCGCGACCTCACGTAGCCTGGCATCGCTCCTGTTTTAGTCATATCAAGCTGACCCGAAGGGGCAGAGCTGCGTTCATACCTCATACAGTAACGTTCACCAAGCCATCCTACTTCATTTTGGATTCTCCACCACATGCACAGTTGTTAAAGTGGTTTTCGGTATTGGTAGAGAGTATCACAATAACTGATTCTGGTCTCTTTAGCAACCAAATGCTTATTTCACACTGGTTGATTCTTTTGCATTTTCAAAACCGATTCATAATTGATATCAAAATATCATATTCACTTCAAAATTATATCACTTTCGAAATCATATTCACTTCAAAATCATTACTCACTTTCGAAATCTTTATTCACTTTCAAAACATATTCACAAAATAGGTTAAACCATCATATCAAAATATTCACCATTAAACAAATTAAAGATGAATCATTACAGTTCTAACTTTAAATAGTTTGTATTGAAAGTAGTTTATATATTGGAATAGTTATACATTAAAATAGTTAATAGATCAAAATAATTTATTTATTAGAAAAAGTTTATATCTTAAAATAGATTATATATTAAAATAGGTAATGTTTTAGAAATAGTTTACAATAGTTTAAAATAGTTTTTATAGTTTAAAATAGTTAAAAGATTTTAAAACAGTTTAATATAAATGGGTTGACTATTAGAAATGGTTTATATAGTAAATAGTTTGAAAATTTTAAATAATCTGAATTTCAAAATATTAGATTTTTTAAACAGTTTATATTAAAATAGTTAGTTTTAAAATAATATCAAATCAAACTGTTTCTTCCATTTCAATAAATCTGGACCATATCCAAATTTCAAATCAACAAAACTTAATTTTAATCTTTCAATTCAAATTCTCATTAAAACAATATTAGTTTACATCAGTTTCAAATCCATGTTTGAACGACACATTTAAACCACTTCAAATTCAATGAATTTCAAAGTTTAAATATTCAAATGTTTACAATAACTTAATTTTGATAATTTTCATTTATATTTTAAAATTCAACTTTAAAATTTCAATTTCAATACTTTAAACAATTCGTTTAAACCAATTTCAGTTTCAAAATTTTAAAGCTTGGATTTTTAAAATAATTCAGTTATATAAATCAAATTTTATTTCATAACATCATTTAACTGGATTCAAAAATTAAAGATTTAAAAACCATTAATTTAACCAATCCGGTGTCCGTATATAATTTTCTGCCCCATGGTCAAGTGATACGGATATATATCATTATAATCCATAATAATTTAAATTTATGGGTATATAACATTTCAACTCGCAATCCCGCATAAAATTCAAAATTCATAAAATTGCTCGAGTTTGTTATTTCAACCTATAACGATTTTTCCCTAATTTATAAGACCATTCTGGTATGTATCATTTAAAAACATAGTTATTTTCCTAACAATAACTAAGGGAACTTGCAGTGTGATAACAACATATAAAATAAATATAATATCCAATCATCCAAAAAGTCAACAATTAAGCATCAATCACAATCATCATTCAAATCATTCAACCAATCACATAATTCACTGTTTATTAATAAGGTATTTAACAAACAATTTAAATTCCAAAATTAATTTAAGATGGTAATTAAATTCAATATAAATTCATATTAAATTTAAACGACAATTTAAAATACCAAACAAGAATCAATAAATCTCTAATCACATAATAAACTTAATTTAACTAACATAGGATGATTTAGTAGTCATGAGTGGGTTAAATCACTCACCTTTGATTTTTAGTCCATTCAAAATCCAAACAAAGCCTAAAAATTTAACTATTTCAAAATGCAGCCAAACTTATTCCACAATGTCCGGAATTTCGATACTATCACAATTGACAAAACCGCGTGTGAATCCGAACTCGTATGGAAAAGTTATTAGAGTTAGAAGTTTGAATAATTAAATTAAAATAAAATAATCAATACAAAGGCAACTTAGTAATTTCCTATCACCTGAAACCCTAGCGCTACCTATCAAAAATTCACGCATACGATACCGCAGTTGGCCCCTACTCTTCAACCAATTTCCGCCGCTGCCATGATCGATCATGCCTTGATCCAACCTCGCCATTGCCATGCGCGTGCTTGGCTGCCTCCGACCATACCTACACGAGGAACTCCACCGCCGCCTTCATGCATGAATTATGGTAATCGTCTTTGACTTCGGCAAGAATGAAACCAGTTTCGAGACTTATTCTCCATCCTCTTCCAAACGCCGCATCCCGATCGTCAAATGGTCGACGATCTACTGTTGGATCGAAAATCCAAGAAATGGACGGCTGAGAATGATCACAAATTTCTGGCCAAACGGTGATAAGGATAAAAAAAAACAGCAGTAATAGATTTCTCTCATCGAGTGCTTTCCAACGATATATAATTTACTATGGTTCGAGGAGTTTGAATTTCGATTTGAAATTGAATTAGAAATTTGGGTTTTGGATTTTCAGCCATTAGATGGAGGAAGAAGTAGATAGATTGAAGATGACAATACATACAAAAATTAGAAAATACTGGCTGCTAGAGTTAGAAGCAAAATCAATTTATATCGATAGATGGTTGAGAATGAATGGTACAGATGAAATTGGATCGAAACGATAACAACGACTCAAAAGGCCTGTTCCGTTTTCAAAACAAAAGTAGGTCATCCAATATATCAAAATATAGGTTCTCGATATTTTTAAACTCAATGGAACTAATTTCAGACCCTAGTTCAAAAGTATATAGAAGTTAGCTTTCGAAATCAGATTATTTTAATTGAATTCATTAAATTGATTTCTACGCGTTTCGAGCCCGCATGATCAAACGATAAGTCTGATTGCTACGATACTTTAAATCCTACAATAATTCAGTCTTATGGTTCTGATGAAATTGGTTTCGTCGATCCGAGATAGTGGCCAAAATTGCTAATTTTACACGTTAATTAATTAGTTTATTATTAAATTAATATAATCACCTTCAAATTTTAAATTTAAAAGCTAACATTTTAACATTCTTGATTATATAGAAATTAATAATCTATCAAAAATAAATTTTCCATGTTAAATTCACTATTTAAATATTTCACTAATTATCAGTGTTCAATTAAACTGAAATAAATTCATTAATTATAATTTCAATTTAAATAACTTCTTTTATTTAGATTCTCACTCTTGTTATGCAATCATCCAATACCATATATATTCATTTAACACTAGTTTATATTTTATTACATTCCTAGTCTACAGTTATTATCTTTTATAATATTAACTATAAATCTAACTACTAGGAATTTTGGTTGTTTGGTTTTGAATGTTTAATTTATTTGGAATGTTAAATTGGAAATATTAATTGGTTTTGAATATAGAGATTTTGGGTTGAATTGGTGAAATGGTTTAAAATTTCGAATATAGCGATTAAACAGATTTGACGAACAGTAAATATACCATTTGACATTTGGTAAATATGTGAATCCAGGGTTAATTGTGAATGTAAATTATTTCTAAAGTTGATTTAGAATCTATTTGATTTAGAGTGATGATAGTGGACTTTTGAAATGTGATTAAAAGTCGATAAATTAAAACTGGAAATTTTATATATTAATTTAATAGCGAAATTTAATATTTGGAATAGTGTAAACAATTGAATTTGTAATTTAAAATGGATCGAAATGTTTCTAATGTGGATATAAATTTTGTTTGAGTTATAATTGAGTTGGTAAGTTTTAAAATTGAAATTTCAAGTAATTTGGTCGATTTTAGAAATCGCTCGATTTAATGGACATGTTAAAATAGCCTACCAGGGCAAAGTCTCAGAATTCGATGAAATCAGTTTTATTGGATCTGTAATAGTGTCTCATTATAGTATTTTAATTTCATAGCAATCCGATTTATCGTTTGCTCATGGGAGCTGAAAAAGCACAGAAATTAATTTAAGGAATTTAATTTAAAATCAATCGTTTCAAGCCGTAACTTCCATATACTTTGAAATTGGTCATCAAAGCATGTTCCATTGAGTTCGGAATAGGGGTGAAACCTTATAAACGTAAGGCAGCATGCTTCGTTTGGAGAGTGGGAAAAAAAATCTAGTGTGAATGGGGTTTTTAATTAGTGAACTATACGTGTGTATATATACACACACAATCCTCTCCAAACCCTTGACAATTCACGCAGCCGGCATCATAAGATTTCAATGGCTATAAAATTGCATCCTTCCACCTCTAACTCCTTTAAATACATTAACTATTATCAAAAATTCTGAGCTAAAATATTGTAGAACTCATCGAGATGAGCGAATCCATACGGTGATGATGGGTTTTCGAGCGTCGTACGAGGAGGAAAAAGCCCATGTTCTCTTGGCATTCTCAGCTGAAATCCCGGCAATTCAGGCTTGGTTGTAGGGACAGATTTTAGGCGTGGGTGAGGCGTGGGTTGGCGCATCGTCTGGGTTTGGCCGATCATATTTTGGTCATCTGTAGGAGGAGCGGCGATGGGCAGTTAGTTGTGACAGTGGGTTGTTCGATCCTGGTAACGAACGCACGAAGGAAGAAAAGCAGGAGCAGCTATGATCTCATCTTTTGGAAGCAATGGCCTAGATCTATTCCATGGTCAAAAAAATTAGGTAAATTATTATATTAAAAATCGTATAATCTTATATTATGAAGAACTTTTCCATACGAGATCTGATTGAGACGAAACAAGCAGCGATAGAATCATGGCGACGAGCACTACATTATTGAATTGATTTGAAGTCATTTGAAACTAGTTAAATATGAAATCAAATTGAACATTTTTTGATTTAATTTGAAATTGGAACGTTTGGCAAATTGAAAGCTCAAGGTGAGTTAAACTCACTCATTTGGTTCATCAGTAATGTCTATAGCAAATAAAATTTATTATGCCATTTGGATTGTTGAAATTGATGATTTTTGAAAATCAGTGATTATTGAAATTAATTTAGGGTAATGATGTAGCATCTTGAAATGCTATTAGATTGGTTGAATCGGATCTAGGGTGATGATATAGCATCTCGAATTCCTATTAAACTGTTTATGTATATTATTAAGCATATTTCCAGTATTGAATCATAAATTTGTGAAATTGTTAAATGGATTGTTTTTGAATTACGTTGTTTAATTATAACATAAGTTGAATTGAAATATATTGGTGTGATATATTTGGCCAAATATACACCGCTGGACAATAAATGAACGAGATTGGTTTTGAGTGATAATTGGTTAGCATAATCAATTTTTATTCTGCTATTTGATTAATTCGGAAATTGTTCAATGCAAATGGATTTGTATTAAAAAAAATATGTTAACAAACCGTTATTAAGTGTGGATTTGATTTACATTTACAACTATTATGTAAATGCTTGTAATATAACTTTAATAGTTAAATTGAATGGTAGTTGATAAGTACCATTGGAATTACTAAGCCTCAGTATAACATTGGAAAGGTTATGGTTCCTATTTGACTTCAAATTTTATAACCTGAAGTAAAAGACTTTATTTTACAATTATTATATAGATTATTTTATTTTAAATTTTTATTTAAAAATGTTTTGCAAAAATCATTTATTTAGTAAAGTTAATTATGTTTTCAAATTAATTGTTTAATTGATTTGTTTAAAGATAATAAATTATTTTTTATTATTAGTTATTTAGAAACAGAAATTTATTTTAGTAATAACACAATTCAAAAGTTGATTAATTTTATTTGAAGGCTGATTTAGTGTATTTTATTAAATTTTAAAATGATAAAGGTTATATTATTATATTACTAATAATGTTTTTAAAAGTACTTTATACTATGAATAATGGTCAAGATATTTTTGTGATGTGAAAAGTATTATTTATTATAATTATACAAAAGAAATTGTTTATAAAAGAAATCCTTTATGTAAAGTAATGGGTTAGAGGAGTTTATAAAATTTGAAAAGTTTTAGAATTTAAAAGGGGAGATTTTATAAATGGTTTGAGATTTATAGTGGAATTGGTTAAAGGGGTGTATAAATGTGAAGGTGGTTTGGAGTTGAAAAGGAAGTTCGTAAAGAAGTTTCATAAATTAATTTTGCATTATTTATGAAATAAAGAAATTTTTGGGAAGTAATGGTATATTTTCATAGTGTAATTCGAGGGTAGATATTATCGACAATTTAGGATGCCTTCATTGGGATAACGACGTAACCATTGAGCAAGCTGGGATTTATGATTGATTTCATGGCGGAAATCAAAAGGCAGAGATTGCCTAAGTTAAGTTTGGATTTCTTTAGGATAGATACTTAATCATCGCAGTGATTATAATATAGTTTTCATGTATTTGAAAGAGATGATTTGTTAATATGCTTATTCCGATGAACTAAGTATATGAATGTTTTAATAAAAAGATTCAATTTACAAAATCAAATTTAAGTGAGGCTTAGTGATTTCAGTGGGAAATGTGATATGTGGTTGAATGTTTGTTTATTTGATAGTTAAATAATCGACCATCAAACCTTGGCCCAAATATGTAATCCTTCTTAATTTTGGTGGTAGAAGACGATTTCCTACTTAACACCAAGGGATTTTAACTCTGGAAATGTATAAAGCAAAAACATGGGAATTGTATGGTACAGTTACCGTTTGAGGTACTATAATGTATGTAAACTCACTGTTCTTCTAGGATAAAATATAAGGCGATCCGTCCACTTAAAAGGTTAAGGGGCGATCCCAGATCTTATGATTATCCAACTATTTCCTAAAGAACCGGTCGTGAGTATTCTGGAAATCGACGAATGGTTTTTTTGGAGCACCCAAGAAATGGAGAGCGCAATCGTAAGAGATCACTCGGAATCCATGACCTACTCTGAAACCATATATAGTTAAATGGAAGAGATGCGTTATATTTTGGGATGTTGAAATCCATATGTGGTTTCATGACTCGTTGGATTATGGGAATCCCTATGTGATTCCAAGATCTTATGCATTATATGATTATTTCAAAAAGCGCCAGTCTTGAGCATTAAAGGAAACGGTGAATGTTTTTTTTGGAGCACCCTGGAAACAGAGAGTGTTCTCATAAGAGATGACCGTAACGCATAACCTACTCTGAAACCATATATCGTTAAATGGAGGAGACGTGTTATATTTTGGTATGTTAAAATCCATATGTGGTTCCATGACTCGTTGGAGTGTGGAATCCCTATGTGATTCCAAGATCTATTTGAGATGTGGGGGTCTGTATGCGATTCCGAGGCCATTGTCATGTGGGAATCCATATGGAATTCTGTGATCTATATTTGTAGCAGTGCGTAAGCTGGAACGTCGGACGTAGCCTCAACAGTGGAAATGACTAAAACCAGAGATAGGAGACATGACCAGTAGGGTTGGCAAAACCATAGGGTGTACTCGGCTCCTTTTTAGTAATTCGGATACCTTCAGTTGTTTTTGGCATGCCAAAGCGATGCACTCGGTCTTAGCAAGGCTGGTTATGTTTTTCCTATGATACCTTGGATAGATGGGTATGAAGCTTCAAAAGGATAACTCTGATCCTTGTGCATGAGGACTATTCTTGAAGCATTGAGGGCACCTGCATGGAAATCCTACACAATTAGTGAATGAGCCTTATCGATTTTTGATTTTATATATAGTATTGTTGTGACGTACACATCACAACTACTTGATTATTATTATTCTGACGATTAAACATTATTAAAATATCATTAGATTTTCTATAAAAAAATTGGTTATCGTAAGGTAAAAACCATCCGTGTTTATGCGAGACATGGTCTTACGATATCTTTATTTTGAAAAGGTTTTGTAAGTTAATAAATCAAATTGAGTGTTTTTTTCTCACGCTGGTTTACCAGACTGATCTGTGTGTTATTATTTTATAATAATGCTTGGGTCTGATTGAGCATACTACAGATATAAATTTGGATTGCTTTTGAGCTCACGAGACGAGCTGGAGACTAAGATGCTTTCTCGTACTTATTTATTCCGCTGTATTGTTTATTAAAGTTATCTGCAATTATAAGGACAGGCTATTATAACTACTTAAGCTAGTAATTATTGATTTGAGACATGTATATTACAGTTTCCATTTGTGTAAAGAACTATTGATATTATACATTATTCAGTCCGCTGTGAGATTCTGTATTTGTTAGTTTCTTCTTTCTTCTACCTTCTTTGTTTTTCCCTAACAATCCACCTTTTCGGCACGCGATTGTTTGGCATGATATACAATAAACGAATTGATGTCGCTTTTCGAGGGTCGAAAAGTCAGTTCATCACAAGTGGTATTAGAGCTTAGGTCGGCGATATACCTAGGCTTTGGTGGGAATTACTCATTAGAGATAGGGTCAGTAGTACCCTAGAATGAGTTTGAGTGTATTAATAGATATGAGCATGAATTTGTCAGTGAATATAAAATGTTTTATATTGTATTGACTTATGGTTGAGTGTTTATGAATTCTGGTCGGTACGGGAAGTACAATCATACCGATAGTGATTTTTATACTCTTAAACAAGGTAAACCGACACAGTATTAGTTTGAAGAGGGTAAATGAAATAATTTTACCCAAACTATATTTTGATGTAAATGAAATATTTCCTAGTAATTATTATATTGTATGTTAAGCATTTGGTTAATATTATAATTGAAACAAGATTATAAAATTTGGAATGGTTTATCCAACCAAATATAAGAAGTATATAACTATGATTTATACAAGTGAGTTATAAATAGAAGTGGATTCAAACCAGAATTTAAATCTCGAAAATTTTGGGAAATGTTTTAAATGGATTTGAACTAAGTATTTGGGAATTTTAAAATCTTAGAGATTTTGGAAATGTTTTCCAAGGTGATTTGTGAAGAATAATAGAGTATTATTTTAGAGATATTTATGAATAGAAATTGTTTAAAATGGATTTTGAAAGTAAGAAAGCACTGAACTCACTTCTGTCCGTGGAAAATAATTTTGGTGATGATGGCTGCATCATCAGTGTTCATTTTCGAGTTTCTAAGTGACAGATTGCTGCCGTAGTAATTGGCTATGATTATTTGCTTTGCACTTGTTTGGTAAAGAAGATTTGTTTTAAAAATTCCAAAAAGGAAATTATTTGGTCAGAACTAAGTTATTTTAAAATTCTAGAAGTATGATTTGATATACAAAAGTGGATATATGTATATTTATGATTGCAAATGATTTGAAATAAAACCTGGTGATTGAATTCTGGGATTTCCATTTAAATGATTTGTGAAATCAGGAGAAATCAGTTGTTAAACTTATAATTTGGAGTTCATATAGATAAGAAAGGATACTGTGAATTTTAATCCCCGAATTAAAGTTTTATTTGAGTAATATGAAAAGAATAACATGGGTTGGATTTAACCTAAGGCGAGTTAATAAAATTGAATTGAATTAAACATGAAGTTGGAAGTGTAAACAGGTTTTAAATGGAATGGATACACTTAAGTTATAAAGCGATATATACAATCCAGAGTTATGATTATAAGATGTGAATGGACACAAGTAAACAATATGAGATAGATTTTATGTAAATAAGTTCTTGAATTTATGAATTGAGTAAATTGAATATAAATCACTTGAAAAGTGAGGTAATGAAGTGAACTCCTGATATGAGTCAAATAAAACCGATAGTGATTGAAATCAAAAGATGGAATGATTCCCTAGTGATATAATATAAATTGGATATACTAAGTAATGGGAAGCAAATAAATTAAATGAGGATCAATTTGAAATGAAATGGAATTTGATCACAATGTAAACTTCACTTAAGTGATTATTCATGAAATGATTCATGAATAAATTAACGTGGATTGGAATGTTGTTAGTATAAAATGAAGTGAACAAATTTTGGTGAATAATTTGAATGGGAATCAACAGAAAATAGATGAATTGATTTAGAATCGATGTAATTTGATAAATTGAATCTTAATAAGATGGATATGACTAAATAAGTGTGAATGTAAATAGGATGTAATTGAATGGTGCGAATAAATTTGAATTTGAGTAAATGTTATGAAAATCAATTTGGAAGTGTAAAATTGAATGTTTGAACCCTATAATTGCATATGCATTCTAAAAATATATGATATAACATGTTTGATTTACGAAACTTGCATATGGATTGGTTAAATGAGTGTAATGTAACAAAAATTTCATGGTTATGGGACTTACGTGCTTATTTTGAGTAAGTACAGGTGCAGGAAGTGATTTGGATAGATTTTGGGTTGCGTAATTGCATATAAATTTAGCGAACTCGCTTAGTTACGCAAATATAAGGTACATGTTTCGCAAAAAATGGGCAAACACCTCAAAGTCGTACGATTTAGTTGATTATATGTTGTTCTTAGTGATTTGGGTGATTTATGCAAATATATAAAAAGCAGGGACTAAACTGTAAAAGACACACAGATTTATAGTGGTTCGGCCAGAACGTGCCTACGTCCACTTTATATGTTATTCTCCTTTTTCTCTTCAGATTACAAGTACAAAGGTTTGTATACAAGTATATGAAAGTTGTTTGAAAGTTCCTTCCGTGCTTGAGCTCTCAAACTTGTCTGCCATCGTTGTACCCCTGCCCCTCTATTTATAGAGTGAGGCTGGGGGCAGGGGTCCTGGATGTATATAGCTGCTGGTGGGCCTGGGCTGAAGCAATCTAGCCTGGCACATCTGGTTCGGCGGAGCTTGGTTCGATCGTAGCTGGGATGGTTGGACCGGTGGTAGGTTGGTCCGGTGGTAGGTTGAGTGGAGTGTTGGTCCGGTGTGGGTTTGTTCGGTGTGGGTTCGGACCGGTGGAGCTTGGTCCGGTGGAGGTGATTCGGTGGAGCTCGTTCGGTAGTACATGGAAGTGTGGTTGGTTCGGCTAGGAAGGGAAGTGGAGTTGGTTCGGTGATGAGTTGGGAATGCCGAATGCTTCTATATTTGGGAGTGCCGAATGAGCTCTTGTATTGGGAACGTCGAATGAACCAAGGCATCTTGAATGCCGAATGAGACTTCGCTCTACATTGCCGAATGAAACTTTAAACCTTTGATACCGAATGGACTTTTATACTTGAGTCATGAGTGAAACCCCAGACTTATATACGCTTGCTGGCTGCTTCTTCTTGGTTCGTTCGTGGTGGAAATGCACACAACATTGATATTCCGGTTTTGACCAAAAATGGGATAACAGTACGCTTGTGCACTAGAAGCGAAAATGAAATAAATATTGATATATATTGTGTTTCTAACCATTTGGATCGGTGTATATTATATTTATCATATTTATGATATGGTAAAAGGCTTTTTGTACAGGGAAGACTCTGTCATAAAATTTTCGAAAATTAGGGTGTTGGAAAATTATTGGAACTTTTTTGGAAACTAAATTTGATTTGGAGTTATAACTTGAAATAATGGAATTTGATGAATAAATAGGAAATAGTGGTTTTAGGTGGGAATAAAAGACTTAGGAAAAGGTAATAACAGAATTTTAACCAAATGGGTTATGGAAAGAAACGAGTTTGGAGCATTTTTCCTACCTTGGCAATTTGGGGACGAAATTCTTTTAAGTGGGGAGGAATGTAACGAACAAGAATTTTGGCATTTGGTTTTGAATGTCTAGTTTATTTTGAATGTTGAATTGGAAATACTAATTGATTTTTAATATAGAGATTTTGGGTTGAATTAGTGAAATGGTTTAAAATTTCAAATATAGTGATTAAATAGATTTGATAAATAGTAAATTTACTATTTGAAATTTGGTAAATATGTGAATCCAGGATTAATTCTGAATGGAAATGATTTCTAAAGTTATTTTAGACTCTATTTGAATTAGAGTGATGATAGTGGATTTTTGAATGGGATTAAAAGTTGATAAATTAAAACTGGTAATTTTTATATATTAATTTAATAGTGAAATTTAATATTTGGAATAGTGTAAATAATTGAATTTGTACTTTAATATGAATCAAAATGGTTTCTATTCCGGATATAAATTCTATTTGAATCATAATTGAGTTGGTAAGTTTTAAAATTGGAATTTCAAGTAATTTGGTCGACTTTAGAGATCGCTCGATTTAATCGACATGTTAAAATAGCCTTCAGGGGCGTAGTCTCGAAATTCAACGAAATCAGTTTTATTGGATCCGTAATAATATATTGTTGTATGATTTCAAGTTTCGTGGCAATCGGATTTATCGTTTGCACATGGGAGCTTAAAACGCATAGAAATTAATTTAAGGAATTTAATTTAAAATAGGTCATTTTAAGCCGTAACTTCTGTATACTTTGGAATTGGCCTTCAAAACATGTTCCATTTAGTTCGGAATAAAGGTGAAACCTTATGAACGCCAAGCAGTACGCTTCGTTTGGAGATCGGGAATTTTTTTAGTGTGAACAAGGTTTTTAAATAATGAATTATACATGTATATATGTACGCACAATCCTCTCCAAACTCTAGACAATTCATGCAGCCGCCACCATAAGATTTCAATGGTTGAAATTTAGCATCCTTCCGCCTCTAATTCCTCTAAGTCTGTTAACTATTATAACAAATCCTGTAACAACCCGATATTTTCAGTCATTCATATCCATTGTAAGTGCATAGGTAGACACACACGCCGCTTGAATTGCTCAAAATATCACATTGTAAATAAATTTGGAGCAAATGAATACAATCACTGAATCACAGACACAGAAATATCAGAATAACTCACAACGGAATATAAAATACATAGTAGTTCATGAAGCTACTACGACAGAGTCTCAAACCAAATACATAATACAGTCTGAAAACAACATAATAGAAATCCCGTGGTTAGAATTTCGAAATGGTATTTTATACTTCAAAATAAAATATCATTTCAAAATTCAATATCATTCAAAATCCATTTCAAAATATAAAAATATCATCTCTTCCAAACCACATTCATTTTTATTTAATTTAAATACCATTACAAAACACATTTCAAAGTAGATTATATTTCGAAACAAATTACTTCATTTTAAATCATAAAATAAAGTCTTTATATTTAATTATTAAATTATTAAATTTCCAAAATTTTAGTCTTTCAAAATTCATTTATTCACTTAATTTATTAAAACAGATGAAAATTCAACTTTTGCAGCATCTAGAAATTGCTACAGAAAGTTACATTCAAAACAGTTCAATTTAACAAAAGATAGCATTTAAAAATGCTGTAATAGAGTTACATTGGTTTCAAATAAAACTTAGTTAAATTCAAAAATTATAACATTTACAAAAATGCTATAATAGCCTTTAATTAAATTTAGCCATTTAGTTCATTATTATCAACTATAGCATTTACAAATGCTGTATTATCATTTACATTTGAATTAATAGCATTTCAGAAATCCACTTAATTAACTTCAAATATTCAGTAGAATTTCACAACAATTATATTTTATTAAATCATTTTTAACTTATAAAATCATAAAATTTCACTTTTATAATCATTGTTTAAATACCCTTATATTCATGATTTTATAAAGTTAAATTTCCATTCAAAAATCAAGATTTAATAATAATTCACTTATTAAATTCCAACCTTAAATTTTAAATTCATTAAATTAAATTTAACTTAACACTTAAGTGTAAAATTTTCAAATATAACTTAATTTCATTTTTATTTACTTAACTTAAAATTCACTTTCAAGCCAAATTCACAAATTTCCAATTTTAGTTATATTTCAAAATTTCAACTTAATTATTCATTCATTTCACACTTTAACTTTATTCAAAATCATTAATATATTATAAAATCATTTTAAATTCATTTAATTCAAAATATCATAAATTTATCATATTTTAATGTTTAATTTAAATTCCATTTATCACTAAATTATAATTTCCAAAATAACTTACATTTCAGATTTCCTAACTTTACCATTTATTTATTTCACTTATGAATTTCCAGAAAATCAATAATGCTTTACAAAAATCATTTTTAATCAAATTTAAATCAAAATATTATAATATTTAAATTTCTAATATATTTTAAATTTTTTAGAAAAAAATATTTTAACAACGGGTCTATATTTCATTTTCTAGCCTAGGTAAAGTGATACGGGTAATATATCATTTCAACCCGTAATTTACAAAGAAAACCCGGGTTTGATCATTTCAAACCCAGAATCCCAAGTAAAATGAAAATAAGTGAAAATCATTCAGGCCTATCATTTCAGCCCATAATGATTTTCTCCTATTCTAAAGTCCGTTCGGGTATGTATCATTTCAACCCATAGTGATTCTAATCTAAAGGGAACTTGCAGTGTGATAAACCAATAAAAACAACAAAACAATATAATATAATAGTAACAGATGTTCTATGAGGTGTTTAAGCATGGGTGAACATCATATAATAATCATAATATAGCAGGTGTAACATGATAATGCATTTTACAGATTCAAAAGGGGTCAATTTACTAGTTATATATGTACATATTGTCTGGTGAGAATAACTCACCTGTTTAAGATGGAGATGGCAAACAACTACACTCAACAGAGATCCATAAAAGCATGAGAGCACGATAATGATTTGACTGTGAGAGAGAAAGACTAAATGCCTTGAACACATGAGACAAAACAATTCAAATAAAATGAATAACACTTCACAAAAATTTAAAACAACACATAAATTCATGCACATAACATCTCCAAACCACTTGCACTTGCCTTCATATCCTTCAGCAATGGGCTATAAAAGCACTGTAATGGGATGGTTTTGGATCAGGTTTGGGACAGATTTTGGGTTCAACAAGTTGGCCATGCATAGGAAAAGATGATGCAAAGGTATGTGGTGATGGAAACTACACTAACAAGGCAACATACATGGATTCAAGGCCATAGTTAGGTCGGTCAAGGCCACTAGGGTAACGGCCTTAACTGTAGCAAAAAAGATGATGATGTGGCCGAGAGTCCAGGTGGTGCTGGAGGTGGTGGAGGTGGTATTGGTGGCGGCCATGGGGTGTGGAAGTGGATGTATGCATGGTAGTGCTCGGCTAAGGACAAAAGGTGGAGTTTTGTTGGATTTTGGTGATGGATCAATCAACTAGGAGGCATGGCTTGGGGTTTGGCTAGAGAGGAGCTGGTGATGGAGGTGTTCTCAGGTGATGGTGGAGGCGGCAGGGCATAGAGAGGAGCATGGCCGAACCTATGATGAAGAAGAACAAGTGCAAAGCTCAAATCAAAGGAGAATAAAAGTAAAAACAAACGAAAAGAAAAAGAGTTTACCAAAAATTTCTCAAAGGCAATGGCCGAAATTTTTTCTTCAGGAAATGAGAAAAATGAATGTACATAAATGAGAAAGGAAGTGGTCGGCTGAAGATGTGAGAAATTATGGCTAATTGAATGAAAAGTTATGTTAAATTTGAAAAGGTGGAAGATAAAAAGCCATAGGAAAGTCAAAAGTCATAACCTTTTCAAATTACCTTTAATTTATTTATATAAGTCTAAATTACTGAAAATAATAATAATTTCAGTCACAAATTCGAAAATATAACAAAATATAAAATATATACAAATATTTATTAATTATATAAGGTTAAAATAAGAAAATAGCACAAAATTGCAAACTAGTCTAGAAAAATGGAAAATAAACAGAATGAACTTTGGAAAATTTATACGGACTTGTAAAAATATTTATAACAAAGATAATAAAATAAAATAAAAATGCATTCACAAAATAAATGTGTAAATTTTAGCTAAATATAATTTAAATGAAGAAAACAGCAGAAAAATAGAAAACAGCCTTTAAAAATAGGAAATAAATACTGTAAATTTTGGAAATGTTTTATCATCACTTCAAAAATATTAAAAGACAAAAATATACATAAAATAACATAATGGAACATTTTAAAATAAAATATGACAAATAAAATATAATTTATATGATTTAAAATAGACAAAATTGCTAAATAAACAATTGCATTCAATATTGAAATATACATAACTTTCACACTTTAAATCCTTTTTCAACGAATCGAAAAGCAGTATTCAAGTTATTAAATCTAATATCATAATAAAAGATAAAATTTAAGAATTAAAATATTTAAATTTGAAATTTAAAAAAATTAAAGTTTGACCAGTTTGACCAGAAATCTACTTTTGAGTAAAATATTCAATTTATACCATTTGGAATTATAATTCACATAATAATCAAAGTTTATATTTATAAATGAAATGTTTGAAATGAAACAAGTTTAGAATAATTTAAAAATGAAATAAAGTCAAAATTAAAATATACATAAAAATCTAGGGTTATTACACTCTCTTCCACTCAAATATTTTCGTCCTCGAAAAGGAAGAAAGCGGAGAAACAACTAGAAAGAATAATAGGTTGGAAGACATTCCGAAAGAAGGTAGGGAGAAAGTAGCTAGGAGGGAAAGTAGGTTGAAAGACAAGGTGGACCATTATTTAAACCATTATACATTTCAATTTAAAATTTTTATAGTATGACGAATAGTCATTTGATTCAAATCTGATAGTTCAAAGTAAACAATATTTAAAACATTTTAAATTTTTGGAAGGGAAAATAACTGATCAAAATATTCTTTATACTGTATTTTATCAAGATACCTTTATCAAAATACTTTTATAACTCGATGTCTTAACAAGTTTACTTTCGTTCCTGCAGACTCTGGCTATGCGTTGATCAGGCGCAAAGCTAGAATTCTCCAGGTACTTGGTAGACTTGTTTCAACACCCAGTGAAAATAATGAAAACACTTTTAGAAACAGATATGGAAAGTACAATCCAAACAAATCAACCAAACCGAAACAGTTGTCTAACCATGGATCGTGGATATACAATGGTTACGCCTGGATCCCCCAGGAAACAATCCGTATCCGTATGCTTTCTCAGCCCTGCGAGTTACGCATGATGACGAGTAGAATGCAGGATACACAATGGTTACACCTGGATCCCCCAGGAAACAATCCGTAACTCCAGGCCAGCTCATCCAGGCATTTGCGCTACTAATGCGACCTACATAGAGTGTAGGATACACAATGGTTACGCCTGGATCCCCTAGGAAACAATCCATACCCCCAGGCAAACTCAGCCAGGCAGTTGCGCTATGCAGTCGCACTCGTAAGACCGCGGAGATCACCGTGGAATTCGATGGACACTCGAGTATCATATCCGAAAAACCCAAATCAAAGAGAGAGAATAATATCGATAGAATGAATCCACAGTGTGGCCACAAAGCGGATATCAAGCAAAGGGCACTTTTCATATCTTTACTTCGAAAATATGTATCATATAGTACCTGTAACGCCCCGTAAATTTTCGACTTTCGAAAATTCAACATCGACACTCACTTTATCGACTGCCGAAAAATCGAAGGCCGGAAACCGAGATGTTATGGGTTTTGAAAAGAATTTAAGAAAAAGGAAGAAGAAAGAAGAGAGAAAATAGAGGGAAAAGATAGAGAAGAAAACAGAAAATAGGAAGAAGAGAAAATAGAAAAGAGAATAGAAAACTTTTAAAATAGAAGAAAAAGAGAATAGAACAGAAAGAAAATAGAAGAAAATAGGATGGAATAGAAAACAACAGAACAACAACAGAATCTCACAATTCGCAGCGGAACAACATATAATAATAAATGAATAATCTTTAAACAAAGAACTATATCAGTTATTACATTACATTTCATTTTATTACATCATATCATCAGAGTGTACAACAACAAACAATGCAGCGGAAAAAGAAATACTATATACTAGTAATACGCCATGCCATCCAGCTTGCCTCCAGCAACTCCAGAATATCCAGAATATCCTGATAAACCTTAACTCTTGACTGCCCGTGTGGAAATTGGTGGGCACCCAGAGTTTAGGAAGGAAAACAATAAACTCCAAGTCAGTCATGTGACTGGTGTGAGAACTCAAAACAGTTTATTTAACTTTAAAATCAAAATAGAGGAATATTTTTATTTCAATTCGCAATGCTTTTAAAAATGAGACTACCATAAGGCCTCCCGCACACACACACAATGCAAACGCAGAATCGGAGGAGATTTCTTCTTATGATAGTCAAAGATGCTTGATACGCATTTAAAAGAACATTTTATATTATTACTAGTGTATAGTGTAGGAAAAATTCATTTCGAAAGTAGAATATAAATCTTAGCCAACATACGACCATTATCGTATGCCTACTATAGCTAACATCCAAACAGTGTTGCGACACCATAAGTGAATGATAGGTCCTACAACTAAAACCGTACAAGTCACGTATTGTTTCTTTGGATTTCCAACGAATGATCAGGCCAAGGAACTTCCCATTGCCACATGAGAATGCCTCTGGATGGACATCCCCGAGAACCAAAGCGGATCTCTACCAACACAAGGCCGGGTTACCCCTAACTGAGTAACAACTGACCGAATATGCCATCCCTCGGTCCTTTGGGACCTTTTCACCGAGCGCTCGTAATCAATTCACACAATCATAACAAAGTGTTTTCAACATGAGTAAGTATCTGGGCTCCATACCATGATACCACCCTTTTCCAGAAGGAAATGGACACATCCTAAAGGGTTCTACCCCTCATAACCTTGCTGCTTCTTTCCTGTTTTGACCATTCACGGGGTGTGAGGCTCGACGAAGTCACGTCCACAAAAACATACTTTATACAAAAGCCATGCTTTGGGTCAACAAATGATCAACACAATGATCACAAGGATAGACGATCAAATAAACGATCCTATCACAAATAATCAACACAATGATCATCTCAGCATCACTCAGCATGTCACATTACCAAATTGGGAATATATCGCCGATAACTTCAACTATATAACCTCTGAGCACGTACGTCTCAGAGAAGGGTGTTAAGCTAAAAGAATAAATTCTCCGCCACCAACAGAAATATATTTGAAAGAAATCGGCTTTATATCTCAACTTGTAATGTCAGACATACAATCCATACAAGTCTGTTCCGGGATCGAACAAAACCGAAGGCACTTCTTACGAAGCCCTTGCAATCCGGGTATTCACAATCCCGATCGAATTTCCCATCACTTAAGGAATCTCTATACCAGGAGCTACCCAGTGCAGAGACAATCGATAGGTCATCCTATCGCTTTCACAAATACTCGGTCTTCAACACCGATCTTCAATGCAATTCACAACGACGTATCACATATTCGGAATGGGTTATACGACCCCATGGTCCTTTCCCGGTTAACCCGAATAGTGAGCGCATATTCAAAAAATAGTGTGGCATTCAAATTCAAACAAATCACATAAATTACCCATTCAAAGGGAAATATTGATAGTCGGTTATTGAACTATCAATGGATATGCCCACATCACCAGTTTCCAGATAATTTTCCAAATTATTTATTTTCCAAAATATCTTTACTAGATATATAGTTTCACACTTCAAAAATAAATCAATATTTATTTTTCTAAACCAATCCCACTTTCTTTTATAAATTCCATAGTGAATTTATATTCCAAGATATTTATGAATATACGTTTTCAATTCTTCATTTCAATTTATCTTCAAAAAGATAAGTTCTCAAATATTCACTTTATATTGGAAAAACATTTCCATACTTATTTATTCATAAGTAATTCACAGATTTTATTTATTTTCAACACTTAGAAAATATTCAATATACTTAAATCAAAATTAAGTATATATTTCATTCTTTAAGGAAATCATTCTCTTAAACATATTTATTTGGGCCAAAACGAATGTTACGTAAAACATCGTTACGACAACCCAAAATCACTAGTATAGGGATTCGAAATTTAAAATAGATATATAAATCCCAATACTATACAAAACATTTCCTTTCGGAAATCATTTACTATAACAACAGTGTTATAGTCCACCATTTCCTTTTATTTCTCGAAAACGTCTATTTCAACAATAAATGTTGAAATCCATGGTTTCGAATCTCAACACGTTTTAAAACATCGTTAGATTGTTTTAATTCTATTTGAAATATCACATTCAAAACAATTTCTTTAACATGTTATTCACTATTCAAAAACGTGAATATACTTCATTAACAATTTCATTCTTTTATTCATTTTAATTTAAAGGATTATTCACTATTCAAAAATGTGAATATACTACGTTAATAAATTTCATTCTTTTATTCATTTTATTTCAAAGGATTATTCACAGTCAAAACGTGAATATAACTCCATTAATAGGTTACAACAATTTACTTATCAAAATAAGTCATTGCGAATTTATAAAACAACGTTTATAAATTCCATTTCTATTTATTTATAAAAACTTCCTTTTTATAAATTTCCGTCATTAACCTATTCCAGTTTATATCTCAATTATGAACAAAAAGTCCGTATTATAAGTTAAATTCTTATAAAACGATTACTTTACAAAAATTGTTCCTTTGAACTTCATAATTATAAATCTTATAACTTATAAGATTCAATTATTTATCCAAATATATTCTTTAATAATTTCACAAAATTTATAAATCTTACTATTTATAAATTTCACTTATAACTTCACCATTTATAATTCTATAAATTTCATTCATTTCTGAAATCCATTTTCACTTCATTCAAACACTTATAAAAACTCGTTTTATAATTTCAATATTTCAATTTATAAATATCCATTTATAAATCTCTTAATATAATTCAATTTATATTATTCTTTTAAAACGTCTTTAATCTCCTTTATAATTTCATCCTTTTGATTTATAAAATAATTAAATTTTATAAATCCTATATTTAAACTTTTATAATAAATTCAAAAATCCCGATTAAATCATTTTATAAAATCATTAGCATCATATTCTCAAAAATCAGTTTTTTTAACTATATTTCTTAAAAATTATAATTTTTATAACTTTAAAAAATTATAACGTTTATTTATTTAAAATAGATCAATTCCAAAATTATTTTATAAAACGTATACTTTTCAAAAATCACTTTATAAATCATTTTAAAATTCCAAAATTTGGTCTAATGATGCTACACACCAAATAGTCAATCACGACAACAACGATATCATATATCGATATGATAATCCATCAAATATCAAAATATCTGAAATCAAATAAAAACTGTTGAGGAATCCAGTTGGATCCCTCCAACCTGTTTTCCTGCATCCAAAAACATTAGCACAATACCAATTTCGCTCCAGTACGAAATTATCGCGGTATATGTTTTTAATAAATATTATCCGCTTAATAACGGCGCAATAGGGTCTCATCCGCTAAAAAATACGGGAAATCAATCAACTGCAATATATACATATGCCAATATATATATATTGATATTATTTATAATACCAATTTCACCGTTTATGAAATATTCGTGGTATATGTTTTTAATAAATAACATCCGCTTACTAACGGCGTATAATGTCTATTTTAACAATTAATAGATAACAATCATCATTCAAACATGCATTCAAATATTTTAAATCTAACTATTTAAAATAAAATCGAAACCGATTCGATTGAGTGAGAAGTTCTCACCTTGATTTAAATTCCGTTTTAGCGATTTATTTCGAATAAAATTAAACGGACGTTTAATTTTACCCAAAATTCTCACTAACTCCAAACGACTCCAAACCAACTCCATCGCGTAGTGCTCGTCCATACGATTCCAACGCAACTGGTTTCGCGCGTTTTCGACCTCGTATGAAAAAGTTATGCATTTTTGAAGTTTGTACACGATTTATATAAACAAATCAACATAAACTTTAATTTTTTTATACCCTAAGCATCTACAGCCCTTAGATCCCACAACTCCTCATCTGGACCGTCCCCTACCTTCATCTCCCTCATGTATCTTCTACAGACAAAGGCCGACACCACGAACCCATGAATCCAATACTAGGGTTTAATATTACTCCACCTATACTCGACGAAATCACATCAAACCACTTGCAAATCGAAGCTCTTCGCGAGAGCTACCACCACCATCCCCCACCTGAAGCTCGGCCACCTCTACAGCCCCAAAATGCGCGCGTGACCTGCTGCAAACGGCCCCATCTATCTCCCTCTACGTTGCACCATTTCCGATCATCACCGTATGGAATCGAAGCTCTCGTCGAGCTCTTCGACTTTGTAGTTGAGCACTTTGGCTAATTCTTGATGGATTGGAAGAAATCGAGGGGGAAAGGGAAGAGTTTTCTGGCCGTTCATATTGCAACTGGCGGCTAGGGTTATGAAATTAGGGTTTTGTTTTTTTTTTTTTTTTAATTTGTGAGGGAGAGAGGGCTATTTATAGAGTTTTGAACGAACACTATTCATCCGGAAATTCCGAACTCCGATTTATGCGCCGAAACTGACATTTCTAAGGTTTATCCCGCGTTCCGGACACAATGGAACAGGTTTCAGAAGCTAATTCGGACATCTGTGCGAGTTATGGCTGCAAACGCTCAATTTAAATTAAACCGATTTAAATCGATTTCTAGGCGTTTTAATTCGTACCGGACAAACGGTAAATCCAATTGACTTGAAATTTGAAACCTTACAATAATATCACATTACGGATCCGATGAAACTGGTTTCGTCGAAATCCGAGACTTTTTGAAAAATGGCTATTTTAACTCGCCAAATTTAAATTAAAAATAATTCGATGCGTTTCGAGCTGCCACGATCAAACGATAGCTCCGATTGACACGAAATTTGAAATCCGGTAATAACTAACTATTACGGATCCAATGAAACTGGTTTCGTTCAATTCTGAGACTGTTCAAAAATTGGCTATTTTCACTAGTCGATTTTAATATTAAAATATTCAATTTTCACAAATTAACTTTTAATTCGATTTTAAAAGTTCTAAAATATCATTCTAACTTCAATATGATAAAATAAAATTTTACAAATCATTTTCAATCATATTTAACTCAATTTTCAATTATTTCCATAATTTAACATATTAAATTATCGATTTAATTATTCAATTAAATCCAATAATTCAAATAAAAATTTATTTGACTTATAAATTCACTTATTAATATTTAAAATTAATTAAATATTCAAATTTTAACTAATAAAAATTCTGGGTCGTTACAATCTTCCCCACTTAAAAGAATTTCGTCCTCGAAATTAACAAGTAAGAAAAGTTACAGAATCTATTAACTTTTTCAAAATCCATATTTAGACTTCTTATAATACTTTACTAAGTTTCCAAATCATACTTAGTTATCTTTTCAAAATCAACTACTATTGTTTAACTTTCAATTCCAAACTCAAAGTTAAAGTTTTCACATTTTTTTTTCCAATTTTCTCAAAATTTTTCTAAAGCCTTAAATTTTCGAAAAAATTCGCCATAGTCTCCTTTGCGCGGCTCGATCCGAAAAAAAAATGACAGTATATATATCACAAATATACATCTCATCAAGTAATGAGGCATCCCGAAGGGAAAAAAGTATAAAAGTACGATATTTAATCCGAGATATGTACCTTATATTTTATTAGCAAGCAAATACGGCTAATATAGCGTGAAAGCGAGCTCCAAATGCGAAGCAAACGCGATCCGCACCTACTAATTACTCAACAAACAACATGAGAATCATGCATATAGACAATAATCTCAATATACAACATATAGTAACATAATAACTATATATGCCAACATAGCAACTGCAATAAAGCAATTATATTCAAACATCAACCAACTATCATTCAACAAATTCATAACCAATATATATTCATTCATATTCTCATTAATATTCAATGAAATGGTTTTCAATTTAATCATATTTGATTCATTAACAGTGGATGTTTTTACTAACCTTCATTTTCAATTAGTTTATATTCACTAATTCATATTCAAGTTGGTTCACTTCCAAATCAAATTCAATTCTATTTAAGATTCACTTAACTTCCAATTGAATTTCAATTACTTTAACTTCCAATTCCATTAACTCATAATGAATTATAAACAATCAATCAACTAACAATCACATAACAACCAAAGTATATTCATTTCAACCAAATTCCTTTGTTTATATTCATTCAATTTGACTTAACACCTTTTACTTTGAATTGGTTTAATTAATTGATTTTCATTCAACTTATTCAACTTTCTAATAACATTAGATTTTAATGAATTATCACTTACATTCATTATTCCATATCAATTTAATTCACATTTAATTGATTAACATTCAATTCATCCATTCATTCAATTCAATTACAATAGTTGAATTTCATTCATTAATCTAATTGCTAATTCATTTCAGCATTTCAATTCTAAGTAAATTTTCATTTAACTTTAAATTCACTTTTATTTACAACTCATATTCATAAATATATTCATATAGTTTCATTTCTTATATATATATATAAGTTTATTTCACAATTGTAAATCACTTTAATTATAATTCTTTTCTTATAATTCATTATACTTATACAATTATTCTTTTATTTAGATTATTCAAACAACTAAACAATCAACTTATATACACTTTAATAATTCTGAAAAATTATTCCTTTATATATAAAATATAATCAAGGCAAAATTATTTTATTTACCCATTTTTTTTAAAACAATACTGTGTCGAATTGTTCTATTCAAGTGTTTAGAGATCCCTATCAACAACGTTAATTACTCGTATTAACCAGAATCTATATACCACTCAACAAACCAATCATCACAATATAAAACAATTTATATTCACTAACAAATACGCTCTCATAGCTATTATTACACTCAAATCATTCTAGAGTACTACTGACTCTATCTCTAATGAGTAATACCCAACAGAACCATGGTTGTCGCTTAATCATATGCTCCGATACCAAATGTAACGTTTGCGATTTTTCGTTGCCGAAAAACCGAATAGTTATTGGTTTAAGAAAAAGAAAGACAAAGAAAAAGAGAGAAGAAGAGAGAAAATAGAGAAAGAAAACAGAAAATCAGAAAATAGAGAGTTTGAAAATAGAAGAGAAGAAAGATAGAAAACATAGAAAATAGAACGGAACAGAAAACAACAGAACAACAACAGAATCTCACAATTCGCAGCGGAACAACATATAATAATAAATGAATAATCTTTAAACAAAGAACTATATCAGTTATTACATTTCATTTTATTACATCATATCATCAGAGTGTACAACAACAAACAATGCAGCGGAAAAAGAAATACTATATACTAGTAATACGCCATGCCATCCAGCTTGCCTCCAGCAACTCCAGAATATCCAGAATATCCTGATAAACCTTAACTCTTGACTGCCCGTGTGGAAATTGGTGGGCACCCAGAGTTTAGGAAGGAAAACAATAAACTCCAAGTCAGTCATGTGACTGGTGTGAGAACTCAAAACAGTTTATTTAACTTTAAAATCAAAATAGAGGAATATTTTTATTTCAATTCGCAATGCTTTTAAAAATGAGACTACCATAAGGCCTCCCGCACACACACACAATGCAAACGCAGAATCGGAGGAGATTTCTCCTTATGATAGTCAAAGATGCTTGATACGCATTTAAAAGAACATTTTATATTATTACTAGTGTATAGTGTAGGAAAAATTCATTTCGAAAGTAGAATATAAATCTTAGCCAACATACGACCATTATCGTATGCCTACTATAGCTAACATCCAAACAGTGTTGCGACACCATAAGTGAATGATAGGTCCTACAACTAAAACCGTACAAGTCACGTATTGTTTCTTTGGATTTCCAACGAATGATCAGGCCAAGGAACTTCCCATTGCCACATGAGAATGCCTCTGGATGGACATCCCCGAGAACCAAAGCGGATCTCTACCAACACAAGGCCGGGTTACCCCTAACTGAGTAACAACTGACCGAATATGCCATCCCCCGGTCCTTTGGGACCTTTTCACCGAGCGCTCGTAATCAATTCACACAATCATAACAAAGTGTTTTCAACATGTGTAAGTATCTGGGCTCCATACCATGATACCACCCTTTTCCAGAAGGAAATGGACACATCCTAAAGGGTGCTACCCCTCATAACCTTGCTGCTTCTTTCCTATTTTGACCATTCACGGGGTGTGAGGCTCGACGAAGTCACGTCCACGAAAACATACTTTATACAAAAGCCATGCTTTGGGTCAACAAATGATCAACACAATGATCACAAGGATAGACGATCAAATAAACGATCCTATCACAAATAATCAACACAATGATCATCTCAGCATCACTCAGCATGTCACATTACCAAATTGGGAATATATCGCTGATAACTTCAACTATATAACCTCTGAGCACGTACGTCTCAGAGAAGGGTGTTAAGCTAAAAGAATAAATTCTCCGCCACCAACAGAAATATATTTGAAAGAAATCAGCTTTATATCTCAACTTGTAATGTCAGACATACAATCCATACAAGTCTGTTCCGGGATCGAACAAAACCGAAGGCACTTCTTACGAAGCCCTTGCAATCCGGGTATTCACAATCCCGATCGAATTTCCCATCACTTAAGGAATCTCTATACCAGGAGCTACCCAGTGCAGAGACAATCGATAGGTCATCCTATCGCTTTCACAAATACTCGGTCTTCAACACCGATCTTCAATGCAATTCACAACGACGTATCACATATTCGGAATGGGTAATACGACCCCATGGTCCTTTCCCGGTTAACCCGAATAGTGAGCGTTGACCATTCACGGGGTGTGAGGCTCGACGAAGTCACGTCCACAAAAACATACTTTATACAAAAGCCATGCTTTGGGTCAACAAATGATCAACACAATGATCACAAGGATAGACGATCAAATAAACGATCCTATCACAAATAATCAACACAATGATCATCTCAGCATCACTCAGCATGTCACATTACCAAATTGGGAATATATCGCTGATAACTTCAACTATATAACCTCTGAGCACGTACGTCTCAGAGAAGGGTGTTAAGCTAAAAGAATAAATTCTCCGCCACCAACAGAAATATATTTGAAAGAAATCGGCTTTATATCTCAACTTGTAATGTCAGACATACAATCCATACAAGTCTGTTCCGGGATCGAACAAAACCGAAGGCACTTCTTACGAAGCCCTTGCAATCCGGGTATTCACAATCCCGATCGAATTTCCCATCACTTAAGGAATCTCTATACCAGGAGCTACCCAGTGCAGAGACAATCGATAGGTCATCCTATCGCTTTCACAAATACTCGGTCTTCAACACCGATCTTCAATGCAATTCACAACGACGTATCACATATTCGGAATGGGTTATACGACCCCATGGTCCTTTCCCGGTTAACCCGAATAGTGAGCGCTTATTCAAAAAATAGTGTGGCATTCAAATTCAAACAAATCACATAAATTACCCATTCAAAGGGAAATATTGATAGTCGGTTATTGAACTATCAATGGATATGCCCACATCACCAGTTTCCAGATAATTTTCCAAATTATTTATTTTCCAAAATATCTTTACTAGATATATAGTTTCACACTTCAAAAATAAATCAATATTTATTTTTCTAAACCAATCCCACTTTCTTTTATAAATTCCATAGTGAATTTATATTCCAAGATATTTATGAATATACGTTTTCAATTCTTCATTTCAATTTATCTTCAAAAAGATAAGTTCTCAAAATATTCACTTTATATTGGAAAAACATTTCCATACTTATTTATTCATAAGTAATTCACAGATTTTATTTATTTTCAACACTTAGAAAATATTCAATATACTTAAATCAAAATTAAGTATATATTTCATTCTTTAAGGAAATCATTCTCTTAAACATATTTATTTGGGCCAAAACGAATGTTACGTAAAACATCGTTACGACAACCCAAAATCACTAGTATAGGGATTCGAAATTTAAAATAGATATATAAATCCCAATACTATACAAAACATTTCCTTTCGGAAATCATTTACTATAACAACAGTGTTATAGTCCACCATTTCCTTTTATTTCTCGAAAACGTCTATTTCAACAATAAATGTTGAAATCCATGGTTTCGAATCTCAACACATTTTAAAACATTGTTAGATTGTTTTAATTCTATTTGAAATATCACATTCAAAACAATTTCTTTAACATGTTATTCACTATTCAAAAACGTGAATATACTTCATTAACAATTTCATCCTTTTATTCATTTTAATTTAAAGGATTATTCACTATTCAAAAATGTGAATATACTACGTTAATAAATTTCATTCTTTTATTCATTTTATTTCAAAGGATTATTCACAGTCAAAACGTGAATATAACTCCATTAATAGGTTACAACAATTTACTTATCAAAATAAGTCATTGCGAATTTATAAAACAACGTTTATAAATTCCATTTCTATTTATTTATAAAAACTTCCTTTTTATAAATTTCCGTCATTAACCTATTCCAGTTTATATCTCAATTATGAACAAAAAGTCCATATTATAAGTTAAATGCTTATAAAACGATTACTTTACAAAAATTGTTCCTTTGAACTTCATAATTATAAATCTTATAACTTATAAGATTCAATTATTTATCCAAATATATTCTTTAATAATTTCACAAAATTTATAAATCTTACTATTTATAAATTTCACTTATAACTTCACCATTTATAATTCTATAAATTTCATTCATTTCTGAAATCCATTTTCACTTCATTCAAACACTTATAAAAACTCGTTTTATAATTTCAATATTTCAATTTATAAATATCCATTTATAAATCTCTTAATATAATTCAATTTATATTATTCTTTTAAAACATCTTTAATCTCCTTTATAATTTCATCCTTTTGATTTATAAAATAATTAAATTTTATAAATCCTATATTTAAACTTTTATAATAAATTCAAAAATCCCGATTAAATCATTTTATAAAATCATTAGCATCATATTCTCAAAAATCAGTTTTTTTAACTATATTTCTTAAAAATTATAATTTTTATAACTTTAGAAAAATTATAACGTTTATTTATTTAAAATAGATCAATTCCAAAATTATTTTATAAAACGTATACTTTTCAAAAATCACTTTATAAATCATTTTAAAATTCCAAAATTTGGTCTAATGATGCTACACACCAAATAGTCAATCACGACAACAACGATATCATATATCGATATGATAATCCATCAAATATTAAAATATCTGAAATCAAATAAAAACTGTTGAGGAATCCAGTTGGATCCTTTCAACCTGTTTTCCTGCATCCAAAAACATTAGCACAATACCAATTTCGCTCCAGTACGAAATTATCACGGTATATGTTTTTAATAAATATTATCCGCTGAATAACGGCGCAATAGGGTCTCATCCGCTAAAAAATACGGGAAATCAATCAACTGCAATATATACATATGCCAATATATATATTGATATTATTTATAATACCAATTTCACTGTTTATGAAATATTCGCGGTATATGTTTTTAATAAATAACATCCGCTTACTAACGGCGTATAATGTCTATTTTAACAATCAATAGATAACAATCATCATTCAAACATGCATTCAAATATTTTAAATCTAACTATTTAAAATAAAATCGAAACCGATTCGATTGAGTGAGAAGTTCTCACCTTGATTTAAATTCCGTTTTAGCGATTTATTTCGAATAAAATTAAACGGACGTTTAATTTTACCCAAAATTCTCACTAACTCCAAACGACTCCAAACCAACTCCATCGCGTAGTGCTCGTCCATACGATTCCAACGCAACTGGTTTCGCGCGTTTTCGACCTCGTATGAAAAAGTTATGCATTTTTGAAGTTTGTACACGATTTATATAAACAAATCAACATAAACTTTAATTTTTTTATACCCTAAGCATCTACAGCCCTTAGATCCCACAACTCCTCATCTGGACCGTCCCCTACCTTCATCTCCCTCACGTATCTTCTACAGACAAAGGCCGACACCACAAACCCATGAATCCAATACTAGGGTTTAATATTACTCCACCTATACTCGACGAAATCACATCAAACCACTTGCAAATCGAAGCTCTTCGCGAGAGCTACCACCACCATCCCCCACCTGAAGCTCGGCCACCTCTACAGCCCCAAAATGCGCGCGTGACCTGTTGCAAACGGCCCCATCTATCTCCCTCTACGTTGCACCATTTCCGATCATCACCGTATGGAATCGAAGCTCTCGTCGAGCCCTTCGACTTTGTAGTTGAGCACTTTGGCTAATTCTTGATGGATTGGAAGAAATCGAGGGGGAAAGGGAAGAGTTTTCTGGCCGTTCATATTGCAACTGGCGGCTGGGGTTATGAAATTAGGGTTTTGTTTTTTTTTTTTAATTTGTGAGGGAGAGAGGGCTATTTATATAGTATTGAACGAACACTATTCATCCGGAAATTCCGAACTCCGATTTACGCGCCGAAACTGACATTTCTAAGGTTTATCCCGCATTTCGGACACAATGGAATAGGTTTCGGAAGTTAATTCGGACATCTGTGCGAGTTATGGCTGCAAACGCTCAATTTAAATTAAACCGATTTAAATCGATTTCTAGGCGTTTTAATTCGTACCGGACAAACGGTAAATCCAATTGACTTGAAATTTGAAACCTTACAATAATTTCACATTACGGATCCGATGAAACTTGTTTCGTCGAAATCCGAGACTTTTTGAAAAATGGCTATTTTAACTCGCCAAATTTAAATTAAAAATAATTCGATGCGTTTCGAGCTGCCACGATCAAACGATAGCTCCGATTGACACGAAATTTGAAATCCGGTAATAACTAACTATTACGGATCCAATGAAACTAGTTTCGTTAAATTCTGAGACTGTTCAAAAATTGGCTATTTTCACTAGTCGATTTTAATATTAAAATATTCAATTTTCACAAATTAACTTTTAATTCGATTTTAAAAGTTCTAAAATATCATTCTAACTTCAATATGATAAAATAAAATTTTACAAATCATTTTCAATCATATTTAACTCAATTTTCAATTATTTCCATAATTTAACATATTAAATTATCGATTTAATTATTCAATTAAATCCAATAATTCAAATAAAAATTTATTTGACTTATAAATGCACTTATTAATATTTAAAATTAATTAAATATTTAAATTTTAATTAATAAAAATTCTGGGTCGTTACAGTACCTTTCAAAATCACTTCCAAATATCATACTTATATAAAGTCCATTTTATATAAGATTTCATTTTCAAGTCAAATACTTTCCAAAATCAATAATATATCAAATCATACTTATATTGACTTCGATTATATAAGATTTCAATTTACAAGTTGAGTACCTTTACAAATCAATAGTTTTCAAATTACTTCATACTTATATAAATCAATTTTATATAAGTTTGATAACTCCCAAATCAAGTATTTAGTAAATCAAGGTTCTCAATTTTAATTCGTTTCAATAACATTTCAGTTTCATAATCATATATGGTTTTGCCAAATCATTTCTTCCAAATTACATATATTCAGTTTCGATGTTTCTTAGAACAATAGATTTAGAAGATAATCCAAATTTCCAAATCAACAAAATTTAGGTCAAAAAAATTCGTTTCCATTTCTAACATATATCCACTTTCAAAAATCATAATACTTTCAAAATTATAAATCTTTCGAAACCAAAATACTCGAAATCATTACACATTGAAAAATTATAACATTTCGAAATCATAGAACATTCCTTTAGTTTTTTACATTTCACAAATTTATTCAATTAAACCAAATCTAAAATTTCCAATTTAAATTCAATTCAAACAACCAGTTTCAATTCAATTTAGTTTTCCAACAAAAACATTTCAAATATTTTCAAATTTAAAATATAGATTTGATTTACAAAATAAACTATTCAACCTTAAATATGTCTCAAGACTTAAATATACCATATTTCAAAACTAAATTTTATAATTTCATACATCTCAAATTTTTCTTCATTATTACTTACATATGTCATCATTTCGCAACATTACATTCGATCGCTCGCTTGGTCACACAAGTTCACTTTCGAACTAGTATTGTCCATTCGACTGCCCTAATGCGGCCTTCGATATGGTTTCTTGACTAGAAGCCATCAGTCTCCTTGCATAGCCATATACTATGATAGAGAATTCTGCAATCAAGCCCAAAATCCATATCAAATATTCGCCATCAAGAATCAAATGAAAAATCCTAACACGAAATGGCGTAATTCACCTCGAATTTGTGTAATCAAACTTGGATCAAATTAATTATGCGAATAAAACAGCATACGTACAACTTATGTATATATTCCAACTTGTTAAATAAATAGTTTCACAAAGATGTTACTAAGTTAAAACATTTAAAACTAAAATTTTCTTAAACATTTGAACACTAATTTTTATCCAAAACATTTCAAAACTAAATTTCATAATAGTATAATTCAAAGTAGTCTTATTTATTTACTTAACAAAATAGTTTCAACTTATACAAATCATATTATTTCATATTTGATACATACAAACTAAACTTATATTCTTTATCAAATACCTTATACCTTTCAAAATTTCTTAGCTTTGAAAAGTTAACCTTGATTTGGAAGTGCTCGAACCTTCAAAATAGTCGAAGAAGTCAGATTTTCAATCCAAGAGTTGGAAATCAATAACAAATCAGTAAATAAAATTTCAAAAGATAGGTTTCAAATCCGAAATTCGGGGACTGAACACCGGCTCACTTTAAATCATTTCAAATATACAAACATATATCTTTCGAAAATCAAATCATACCTCGAAATCTGAAATCAAAACTGGTTTCACAAAATCACTCACATAGCAAAGCTACTAGAGTGGCCTCTCCCCCACTCAGAAACTCGAAAATCAATGTCCGTGATGCATGCATTCATCACCGAAATTATTTTCTAGCGACATAAGTGAGTTTTGGACTTCAATTAACTATGAAAAACTTCTTTGAAATCTCTTCGAAATCATTGGAATTCATTCGAATACATTTGAAACATTTCTTATTTGAAAAAAATATCTTTAAATCATATTATTATTATATATTTTCCAAAATCTTAAAAACGATTTCAAAACACCAGAGTTCGATTCCTCGAAACTCAAAATTCATAAACCTTTAGTTATAAATCATTTTGTATAAGTCAAATTCTTATAAATTTCAAAATTTCAAATCCTTTCAAAGATTTAAATTTTCATTTTAAAAGGTATATAATCCTTATCGAAAAAATTTCACTTTTATATACAAAATATGGTCATCCTTAACAATTTCGATGTATGCACAATTTCAAAATACAACCAAACACAAATTTCCAAAGGATGATTCAAGGATAGATTTCAAACAAACAGAAATTCAAAGTTAGAGGACTCTAATCAAATAGAATTCTGGTTCGAAGATAAGCTCGGATGAAGATGAGATAATTTAATTACCAAATAGAAAATGGATAAGCCTATATAAATCGCGGGCGACCTTAACCGGTCAACCGTGACTTCAGGAATATAACCAATGCGGAAATCTAAGGCAAATCGACATTCGATCGCTAGAGATAGAATCCGAGTAGAGCAGGAGATAGATAGCATCGTAAACCAAGGATACATAAATCTTTGGTGAATTAATGCTAATTGTAAAGGAGTTTTACCCCTTTACAAATCATTTGAAGATTTACGGAATACCAATCTTATAGAGGTCATTCCAAAGCGGCATTATGGAATGCTCCAAAATCAAGGGAATCAAATAGGGACAAGACTGGATTTCAGAACAAGTGGGAGTGTTCCAAAGTTCAAGGAATCTTAATTGATAAGAATCCTAACCAAGAGATTACTAAACAAGGTGGACTCAGAAAGGATGAAGTTTAGAAAATCTTGATTTCAAAATAAGAAAATTTTTATACCAAAATAATCTTTGAAAATCCTTTAAAAATCATTTGGAAATCATTTATACTTCGAAAATACGTTCTCTCACAAAGAAAGGATTCTGAGATTTATTTCACTTATTCTAAGGTATTTCTACCCTATTTCTAATGAGTTTTTGCTCCACACACTAAGGTTTGCCTGAAACCAAAGCTCTGATACCAACTGTAACAACCCGATATTTTTAGTCATTTGTATCCATTGTAAGTGCATAGGTAGACACACATGCTGGACTTGAATTGCTCAAAATATCGCATTGTAAATAAATTGGAGCAAATGAAATACAATCATAGAATCACAGACACAGAAATATCAGAATAACTCGCAGCGGAATATAAAATACATAGTAGTTCATGAAGCTACTACGGTAGAGTCTCAAACCAAATACATAATACAGTCTGAAAACAACATAATAGAAATCCCAAATACATAGAAGTTCACTAATACATGAGATAAACTAGAACAACTGAAACAGAAAGTAGACATAAATGTAGATAAGCAGAAACTCCAGCAAAGACCAGCTCCAGAAAGAGAATCCAAAGTTGTGAACACTCAGGCTGACTCGAGCGTAAAGTAAAACACAAAAAACTCGAGTCAGGACAATATATACTTATATAATGTAAACTAACTCAAGTGAACTGTAGTAGAAATGCACAATAACTTAAAGGATGCTTGGGATCGCTCATCCTTTAAGCATCAGTTAAACTATAAATTAAATACATACCGTGGTTAAAATTTCGAAATGGTATTTTATACTTCAAAATTAAATATCATTCAAAATCCATTTCAAAATATCAAAATATCATATCTTCCAAACCACATTCATTTTTATTTAATTTAAATACCATTACAAAACACATTTCAAAATAGTTTATATTTCGAAACAAATTACTTCATTTTAAATCATAAAATGAAGTTATTATATTTAATAATTAAATTATTAAATTTCCAAAATTTTAGTCTTTCAAAATTCATTTATTCACTTAATTTATTAAAACAGATGAAAATTCAACTTTCGCAGCATTTAGAAATTGCTACAGAAAGTTACATTCAAAACAGTTCAATTTAACAAAAGATAGCATTTAAAAATGTTGTGATAGAGTTACATTAGTTTCAAATAAAACATAGTTAAATTCAAAAATTATAACATTTACAAAAATGCTATAATAGCCTTTAATTAAACTTAGCCATTTAGTTCATTATTATCAACTACAGCATTTACAAATGCTGTATTATCATTTACATTTGAATTAATAGCATTTCATAAATGTAGTTAATTAACTTCAAATATTTAGTAGAATTTCACAACAATTATATTTTTATTTAAATAATTTTTAACTTATAAAATCATAAAATTTCACTTTTATAATCATCGTTTAAATACCCTTATATTCATAATTTTATAAAGTTAAATTTCCATTCAAAAATCAAGATTTAATAATAATTCACTTATTAAGTTCCAACCTTAAATTTTAAATTCATTAAATTAAATTTAACTTAACACTTAAGTGTAAAATTTTCAAATATAACTTAATGTCATTTTTATTTACTTAACTTAAAATTCACTTTCAAGCCAAATTCACAAATTTCCAATTTTAGTTATATTTCAAAATTTCAACTTAAATATTCATCCATTTCACACTTTAACTTTATTCAAAATCATTACTATATTATAAAATCATTTTAAATTCATTTAATTCAAATATCATAAATTTATCATATTTTAATATTTAATTTAAATTCCATTTATCACTAAATTATAATTTCCAAAATAACTTACATTTCATATTTCCTAACTTTACCATTTATTTATTTCACTTATAAATGTCCAGAAAATCAATAATGCTTTACAAAAATCATTTTTAATCAAATTTAAATCAAAATATTATAAAATTTACATTTCTAAAGTATTTTAAATTTTTTAGAAAAAAATATTTTAACAACGGGTCTATATTTCATTTTCTAGCCTAGGTAAAGTGATATGGGTAATATATCATTTCAACCCGTAATTTACAAAGAAAACCCGGGTTTGATCATTTCAAACCCGGAATCCCAAGTAAAATGAAAATAATTGAAAATCATTCAGGCGTATCATTTCAGCCCATAATGATTTTCTCCTATTCTAAAGTCCGTTCGGGTATATATCATTTCAACCCATAGTGATTCTAATCTAAAGGGAACTTGCAGTGTGATAAACCGATAAAAATAACAGAACATCATAATATAACAGTAACATATGTTATATGAGGTGTTTAAGCATGGGTGAACATCATATAATAATCATAATATAGCAGGTGTAACATGATAATGCATTTTACAGATTCAAAAGGGGTCAATTTACTAGTTATATATGTACATATTGTCTGGTGAGAATAACTCACCTGTTTAAGCTGGAGATGGAAAACAACTACACTCAACAAAGATCCATAAAAGCATGAGAGCACGATAATGATTTGAGTGTAAGAGAGCAAGACTAAATGCCTTGAACACATGAGACAAAACAAATCAAATAAAATGAATAACACTTCACAAAAATTTAAACAACACATATATTCATGCACATAACATCTCCAAACCACTTGCACTTGCCCTCAACCTCATATCCTTCAGCAATGGGCTATAAAAGCACTGTAATGGGATGGTTTTGGATCAGGTTTGGGACAGATTTTGGGTTCAACAAGTCGGCCATACATAGGAAAAGATTATGCAAAGGTATGTGGTGATGGAAACTACACTAACAAGGCAACATACATGGATTCAAGGGCATAGTTAAGCTCGGTCAAGGCCACTAGGGTCACGGCCTTAACTGTAGCAGAAAAGATGATGATGTGGCCGAGAGTCCAGGTGGTGGTGGAGGTGGTGTTGGTGGCGGCCATGGGGTGTGGAAGTGGATGTATGCATGGTAGTGCTCGGCTAAGGACAAAAAGTGGAGTTTTGTTGGATTTTGGTGATGGATCAATCAACTAGGAGGCATGGCTTGGGGTTTGGCTAGAGAGGAGCTGGTGATGGAGGTGTTCTCAGGTGATGGTGGAGGCGGCAGGGCATAGAGAGGAGCATGGCCGAACCTATGATGAAGAAGAACAAGTGCAAAGCTCAAATCAAAGGAGAATAAAAGTAAAAACAAACGAAAAGAAAAAGAGTTTACCAAAAATTTCTCAAAGGCAATGGCCGAAATTTTTTCTTCAGGAAATGAGAAAAATGAATGTACGTGAATGAGAAAGAAGTGGTCGGCTGAAGATGTGAGAAATTATGGCTAATTGAATGAAAAGTTATGTTAAATTTGAAAAGGTGGAAGATAAAAAGCCATAGGAAAGTCAAAAGTCATAACCTTTTCAAATTACCTTTAGTTTATTTATATAAGTTTAAATTACTGAAAATAATAATAATTTCAGTCACAAATTCGAAAATATAACAAAATATAAAATATATACAAATATTTATTAATTATATAAGGTTAAAATAAGAAAATAGCACAAAATTGCAAACTAGTCTAGAAAAATGGAAAATAAACAGAATGAACTTTGAAAAATTTATATGGACTTGCAAAAATATTTATAACAAAGATAATAACATAAAATAAAAATGCATTCACAAAATAGATGTATAAATTTTAGCTAAATATAATTTAAATGAAGAAAATAGCAGAAAAATAGAAAACAGCCTTTAAAAATAGGAAATAAATACAGTAAATTTTGAAAAAGTTTTATTATCACTTAAAAAACATTAAAAGACAAAAATATACATAAAATAACATAATGAAACATTTAAAATAAAATATGACAAAGAAAATACAATTAATTTAAAATAGACAAAATTGCTAAATAAACAGATTGCATTCAATATTGAAATATACATAACTTTCACACTTTAAATCCATTTTCAACGAAACGAAAAGCGGTATTCAAGTTATTAAATATAATTTCATAATAAAATATAAAATTTAAGAATTTAAATATTTAAATTTGAAATTTAAAAAAAAATCAAAGTTTGACCAGTTTGACCAGAAATCCACTTTTCAGTAAAATATTCAATTTATACCATTTGGAATTATAATTCACATAATAATCAAAGTTTATATTTAAAAATGAAATGTTTGAATTGAAAAAAGTTTAAAATAATTTAAAAATGAAATAACGTCAAAATTAAAATATACATAAAAATCTAGGGTTGTTACAAATCTTGAACTACGATATTGTACAACTCATCTAGAGGAGCAAATCCATACGGTGATGATGGGTTTTCGAATGTTGTACGAGGAGAAAAAGGCCCCTTTCTCTCGGTGTTCTTAGGTGAAATCACAGCGATTCGGGCATGGTTGTGGGGTTTAATTTTGAGGCGTGGGCCGGCGCATCATCTGGGGTTGGCCGATCATATTCCGGTCATTTGTAGGAGGAGCGGCAATGGGTAGTTAGTCGCGACAGTGGGGTGTTTGAGCCTGGTAACGAACGCACAAAGGAAGAAAAGCAGGAGCAACTATGATCTCATCTTCTGGAAGCAACACCCTAGATCTATTCCATGGTTAAAAAAATTATGTAAATTATTATATTAAAAATCGTATAATCTTATATTGTAAATAACTTTTCCATGCGAGGTTCGATTGAGACGAAACAAGTGGCGACGGAGTCATGGCGACGAGCACTGCATTATGGAATTGATTTGGAGTCATTTAGAGCTTGCTAAAATTTTCAATCAAATTGAACAATATTTTATTTGGTTTGAAATTGGAACATTTGGCAAATTGAAAACTCAAGGTGAGTTAAACTCACTCATTTGAATAATCAGTAATGTTTATAGCAAATGAAATTTATTATGTTGTTTGGATTGTTGAAATTAGTGATTGTTAAAAATTGGTGATTGTTGAACAATGATGATGTTTGAAATAAATTTAGGGTGACATTGTACGATCTTAAAATGCTATTAGATTGGTTGAACCAGATCTAGGATGACAATATAACATCTCGAATTGCTATTAAACTATTTATGTTTATTATTAAGCTTATTTCAATTATTGAATCATAAATTTTTGAAATTGATAAATGAATTGTTTTTGAATTACTTTGTTTAATTATAGCATAAATTGAATTGAAATATACTGGTGTGGTATATTTAGCCAAATAAATACCATTGGATAATAAATGAACGAGTTTGATTTTGAGTGATAAATTTTTATTCTGTTGTTTGATTAATTCAGACACTGTTCAATGCAAATGGATTTATATTGAAAAATTTATGTGTTAACAAACCATTGTTAAGTCTAGATTTAATTTACATATATGACCGTTACGTAAATGCTTGTAATTTAACTTTGATAGTTAAATTGAATTGAATGGTAGTTGATAAGTATCATTGGAATTTCTAAGCCTCGGTATAATATTAGAACGGCCTTGTTTCTGTTTAACTTCAAATTTCATAATATGAAGTAAAAAAATTTACTTGACAATTATTATACAAATTTTTTTGTTTTAAATTTTAATTTTCAAATGTTTTGTAAAATCATTTATTTAGTAAAGTTAATTATGTTTCAAAATCAATTATTTAATTGATTTGTTTAAAGATAATAAATTATTTATTATTATTAGTTATTTAGAACTAGAAATTTATTTTACTAATAACACAATTCAAAAGTTTATTGATTTTATTTAGACGTTGATTTAGTTTATTTTATTAAATTTTAAAATGTTAAAAGTTAAATGACTATTAATAATGTTTTTAAAAATATTTTATATTGTGAAAAATGTTAAGATATTTTTGTGAAGTGAAAATGTTGTTTATTATAATTATATAAAGGGAATTGTTTATAAAGGAAACCTTTATGTAAAGGAATGGGTTAAAGGAGTTTATAAAATCTGAAAAGATTTGGAATTTAAAAAGGGAGATTTTATAAATGGTTTAAGATTTATAGAGGAATTGGTTAAAGGGGTTTATAAATGTGAAGGTGGTTTGGAGTTGAAAAGGAAGCTTACAAATGGTTTGAAATTGATGAAAGGATATTTTTCTAAGTTAAAATTTGAAATTTATGAAGAAGTTTTATGAATAGATTTAGGAATATTTATAAAATAAAGAAATTATTTGGAAGTGACGGTATATTATCGTAGAACAATACAAGGGCAATGATTGCCGACACTTTTGGATGTTTTCACTGGGATAACGACGTAACCATTGTGCAAACTGCGATCTATAATTGATTTCATGGCGGAAATCGGGAGGCAGAGATTGCCTAAGTTAAGTTTGAATTTCTCTGGGATAGAGACGTAATAATCAAGCTGCGATCCGTGGTCGATACCGTATGGTACTTCCATAACTATATTTATAATGTAGTTTACAAGTATTTGAAAGAGATGATTCGTGAATATACTTATTCCGATGAAATAATATGAATGTTTTAATAAGAAGATCCGATTTATCGAAATTAAATTTAAGTGAGACTTAGTAATTTCAATGGGAAATGTGATATGTGGTTCAATGTTTGTTTATTTGATGGATAAATAACTGACTATCAAACCTTCGCTCAAATATGCAATCCTTCTTAATTTTAGTGATAGGAGACGATTTCCTACTTAACATCGAGGGATTTTAACTCTGGAAATATCTAAGGAAAACATGGAAATAAGGAGATCCGTCTACTTAAATAGTTAGGGGGTGATCCACGATCTTATGTATTATATGATTATTTCCTAAAGAACCGGTGTTGAGCATTAAAGAAAATGAAGAATGGTTTTTTTAGAGCACCTTGGAAATGGAGAGTGCACTCGTAAGAGATGATCGTAACCCATGACCTGTACTGAAACCATATATGGTTAAATGGAGGAGATGTGTTATATTTTGGGATGTTGAAATTCATATATTGTTTCGTGACTCGTTGGAGTGTGGGAATCCGTGTGTGATTCCAAGATCTATTTGAGATGTGCGGATCTGTATGCAATTCCGAGGCCATTATGATACGGGAATCCATATGGGATTCTGTGATCTATTTTTAGAGCAGTGCATTAGCTGGAACACCGGACATAGCCTCACCAGTGGAAATGACCAAAACCGAAGATAGGAGGCATGGCCAGTAGGGTTGGCAAACCCACAGGGTGTACTCAGCTCCTTTTCTAGCAATTCAGATACCTTTAGTTGTTTTTGGCATGCCGAAGCGATGCACCTAGTCTTAGCAAGACCAGTTATGTTTTTTCTATAATAACCTGGCTATATGTGTATGATGTTTCAAAAGGATGATTCTGATCCTTATGCACGAGGACGGTTCTCGAAGTACTGAAGGAACCTTTATGGAAATCCTACAGAATTAGCGAACGAGCCTTATCGAGTTTTGATTTTATATATAATATTGGTGTGATGTACACATCACAAGCATCACTGCTACTTGAATATTATTACTTTGATGATTAGACATTACATAATATCACTGAATTTTCTATAAAATGTTTTGGTTATTGTAAGGTAAATACACGTTCGTGTTTATGTGTAGCGTGGTCTTACGATACCTTTATTTTGAAAAGGTTTTGTAACTTAATAAATCAAATTGTGTGTATTTCTCTTACACTGGTTTATTAAATTGATCCGTGTGTTATTATTTTATAATAATGCTTGGATCCGATCGAACATACTACAGATATAGATTTGGACTACTTTGGAGCTCAGGAGACGAGCTGGAGATTGAGATGTATTCTCGTACTCGTTTATTCCGCTATAGTTCTTCTTGAAATTATCAGCAATTGTGAGGACATGCTGTTATGACTATCCAGGCTGGTAATTATTGGTTTGTGCACTCTGATTTGAGATATGTATATTATAGTTTTCATTTGTGTAAAGAACTATTGATATTATATATTATTTACTCCACTGTGAGATTCTGTATTTGTTAGTTTCTTCTTTCTTCTACCTTCTTTCTTTTCCCCTAACAATCTACCTTTCCGGCCTCGACTAGTCGACATGCTATATAGTGGACGTATTGATGTCACTTTTCGAGGGTCGAAAAGTTGGTTCGACGCAATATTATTTCAATTTCCTTAAATCCATTAATTACGAATTTAATTCCTTATTTATATTTATAACCAAATTAACTTTACAATTATTTCAATCGATTGACATTACTTAAAAATAGTTGTCATAAACATTCAGACAACATTATCCAATCAAATTTTAATTATTTTTCACATTAATAAATCATAAGTTTTTAATTTCTTATAATAGAATTTCCAAAATCTTATTTAATTTACCATTTTAATTATCGAAAACATGGGTTGTTACACTCTCCCCCACTCAAAACTTTTCGTCCTCGAAAAGGAACGAGAGGGAATTAAGAATTAATATTTTTTTATTCAAAATAATCCATTTATAACACTTTAAACTTACATAATTAAGTATTTTAAATAAAATATATCAATTTGTACACATTTAAACCTTCCGTATTCAAGTTTAATAAAAGTTTGAAAATATCTTCACTTTCATAAATTTTTTCTACGCCTTGAATTCGTAAAAAATTTCGGCAAAGTCTCCTTTGTACGGATATTGGAAAAATGAAAGTATTAATAATTACAATATAAATATATATATATATATATTTCAATTATAAAATATCCCAAACCATGGAAAAAATAATAAAATATCATTGCAGAACCGTAATTCGCCTATTTGTCAGGCAAATAACTTTATTTACGAAACCAAAAGTAGTAGCTATTGTTTCTACAAGCCTGTATTTCACTATATAATCCGAGATAGTGAGAATTATGTACAAGAGAAATATTTAGTTGTTTCAATTAGTAAAAAAGCAAATCAAAACAAAATATATGCAATAAAACAACATGACCATCATATGCAACAAAGGAATTAATCATACATCCATAACATCAAAACTAATGGTCTGTTCAAGTCCAGAAACCTTTCATCATTCGAGGGTGGTAAATAAACTACTAAGTGTACGTTACGCTTAACAACCTTAGATAATTACTTAATAGATTATTCATACATCCTTAAACAATTTGACGTATCTTTCCCAATCTTCCCATTAGCCAAACAACAAAGATTTTAATGCACTATTATTTAATTTCATGCTATCACTTCCCTTTTTTCTTATTTTCATCATTTACTTTCCATTTATTTTCATTTATTCATAAAAAACTGTCTTTTATTTATTTATATTTACTTACACAAATTATATCTCATTCAATATTTAAAATTCTCAATGAATTCATTATTTAAATATTACATACATTTCATTTATTTCCAATTTATTCATACATGGTTATTTCATATTAGTTTACATTCACTTCATTGTAGTTAAATTCCCAATTATTATTATATATAACCTGATTTCAATTTAATATTAGTATCCATTAAGGAATCATTCAACTTAAATATCTTAACTTTTTAATTGACATTCATCCTTTCTTATATAGTGTCACTGAATATTAAACGTATTTCTAAATTATTTCAACGTTTTCTGAAGTTATAATCATTCACTTAATATAGTTTTCAATTTTACTATTCAATACATTTATTAGGATTTCAAAACATTAATATATGCTTATAACATTTCTTGTACATCAAAATTCTTATTTATAGAAATAATTCCATTTGAACACTTTCATTGCATAAGTTTTACTTGTATAATATTCTATTACATGTTTCTACTTAACATTACAACTTTTTAAACAATTCTGGTAAGTTATATATATGTTTTAAGAATTAAATTAGATGTCACACAAGTCTACCTTATTCATTTTAGTTAACAAATGTTCAGTAATTACATCTTCTAAATTTTCATATCTTTTGATTTATAAGTTAAAATTTTCCAATTTCTTATATATATTTCATTAATCACTTAGATTCTAATTTCTTATTTTTCATTTCATAAGTTTCCAATTATTAAAATAGTTAAGATTTCATTCCATTACAATAATTGAAATCCTTTATTTACAGAAACTTAAAACTAAATGCTGGGTTCATTCAAGGTAATTTTGAAATTATATAAATTCTTATCTTTTATATATCAAATCATATTAAAAATTAAGATTTGTTTATCAAAAAAATGTGTAGTAAAGCTGCAATAGCAGCCTTCCCACTTTGAAACTAGAAAATGAATGTCGATGATGCGACCATCATCACCAAAATTAATTTCCAGCAATAAAAGAGGGGAGTACATAATTTATTTCCTTTTAAAATTCTTCTAAAACATTTCTTTCAAATAAATATTTCTATCAAAGTACTTCCAAATAATACAAATATTTCTTTTCGAAATCTTTTGAAAATTAGTTTCAAAACACCAAAACTTAAGTCCTCAAATTTCCAATTCTTATTTACTTTATTTTGTGAATTTTGTTTTACAACAAATATTGATAAAATTTCATTCCTAACAAATATATCACATACAACTATATCCATTTATAAAAATCATTCTTTTATATACAAAATACAATACAAGATAAAATTATTTCATTTACCTATATTTCAAAAATAAAATTTTGTAGGTCTACCCTATTATTGGAAACTTTATTGATGCCATAGCGTCAAATTTATAAATACGAAACATAATAAATTAGCGCAATATAAAAACATTTTATAACACTAACAAGTGCGCTCTCTTATATATACACTCAAACAACTCATTTTAGGGTATTGCTACCTTATCTCTAATGAGTCAGACCCCACAAAGTTAAGGTTATCGCTAAACCAAAGCTCTGATACCAAATGTAACGACCCATCCTTTTGGATGGTTTAAATCGATAATAAACCATACTTGTCAGACTCAAACCATTAAAATAGGAGGATAGTTATGAGGTAAATAAGAAAAAGAAGAGAAAGAATGGAAAATAAAACGCAGAACCTCACAGTGGAATGACAAAATATAATAATCAAATAAACAGTTCATGAAGTTGTTTTACAAATAATATTTGATTACACTTTTACAATACAGATCAGAGTTATTCATACATCAAATAAATAAATAATGTAGCGGAACAACATGATGTGGTGGAATAAATAAAATAAATGGTAGACTAATATCCGCCTTCATCCTCCAAATAAAATGGTATTCAATACACTGAAAAGCTTAGACAGACCCGGGCGTATTGAAAAAACAAAACACTCGAGTCAAAACTAAAAGATATTATGTAAGTTAAATAAGTAAATATGAGCGTAACGGCTTCAGAGATGTTCATGGGATTTTACATCTCCTATTCAGTGTCTAACGTGCGTGCAATAATTTAAGAGATGTTCGGTATTCCATCTCCTAAGGATCCGTTAAACTATTTACATACAAAGTACAATATGCTATTATAATATGTCTACAGTAAAGTAAAGTATTAAAATAGAATTAAGGCGTTACACATATCTCCCTTAACAAATTTTATATAAATGGCGTAGTATATACAATACCGTAATTCTTCCATAAACTAGAGGGCTATTAGAGGGCACTCCATAGTGTACGACACAAAACAAACTCGTAGTGGGCTCGATAAGGCATATGACAAGGCACGCGAGGCAATGCCCAAGGTAGGATACTACCGTTTTACGAATCTGGACCGATGGTAATGCACAACAGCTACTACCACCCATCTCTAGACACACTCCCATAATCAAAATCGAGGGCTGGCCACCAAATTAATCACAAAGTAATAAATATGGTATCGAAGAAGCATGCTCGATCGGATGTGTGGCCTCACTTGTTCTGGCGTGACTCCTATTTTCATCATATCAAGCTGACCTGAGGAGGTCAGGGCTGCATTCATACCACATATAATATTGTTCGCCAAACCATCCTAGTTCATTTTGGATTCTCCACCACATGCACAGTTGTTAAAGTGCTTTTTGGTATTGGCAGAAAGTATGACAATATCGGATCCTGGTCTCTTTAACAACCAAATGCTGATTTCACACCGGTTGGTTATATACATTTTCAAAACCGATTCACAATTGATATCAAAATATCATATTCACTTCAAAATCATATCACCTCCGAAATCATATTCACATGAAAATCGTTATTCACTTTTGAAATCATTATTCACTTTCAAAATATAACCACAAAATAGTTTAAACCATCATATAGAAATATTCGCATTTAAATTAATTAAATATGAATCATAACAGTTCCAACTTTAAATAGTTTGAATATTTAAAGTAGTTCATATATTGGAAAAGTTATACATTAAAATAGTTTATATTTAAAAAAAAGTTTATAGATTAAGATAATTTATTTATTAGAAAAAGTTTATATCTTAAATAATTTTTATATTAAAATGGCTGATGTATTAGAAATAGTTTGTAATAGCTTAAAATGGTTTGAAATGGTTTTTATAGTTTAAAATTGTTTAAGGATTTTAAAACAGTTAAAATAGTTTAATATAAAATGGGTTGGTGGAAATGATTTATATAGTAAATAGTTTGAAAAATTAAATAATCTGAATTTTAAAATAACAGATTTCTTAAATAGTTTATATTAAATAGTTAACTTGAAAATAATATCAAATCAAACTGTTTCTTCCATTTAATCAAATCTTGACCATAACCAAATTTCAAATCAATAAAACTTAATTTTAATCTTTTAATCCAAATTCTCATTAGAACCATTTCAATTTACATCGATTTCAAATCCATGTTTGAACTATAAATTTAAACCACTTCAAATTCAATAAGTTTCAAAGCTTAAATATTTAAATGTTTACAATAACTAAATTTTGATAAATTTCATTTATATTTCAAAATTCAACTTTAAAATTTCAATTCACATTCTTTAAACAATTCATTTAAACTAATTTCAATATTTTAAAGCTTGGATTTTGGAAATAATTCAGTTTATATAAATCAAATTTTATTTCATAATATCATTTAACTGGATTCAAAAATTAAGGATTTAAAAACCATTTAATTTAACCAATCCAGTGTCCGTATATAATTTTCTACCCTATGGTCAAGTGATACAGATATATCATTTTAATCCGCATTAATTTAAATTTACGGGTATATATCATTTCAACCTGTAATCTCGCATAAAATTCAAAATCCATAAAATCGCTCGAGTTTACCATTTCAACCCATAACGACCTTTCCCTGATCTATAAGACCATCCAAGTAGGTATCATTTCAACTCATAATGATTTTCCTAACAATAACTAAGGGAACTTACAGTGTGATAACAACATATAAAATAAATATAATACCCAATCATCCAAAATGTCAACAAGTAAGCATCCATCATAATCATCATTCAAATCAATCAATCAATAACACAATTCACTGGTTCTCAATAAGGTATTCAACAAATAATTTAAATACTAATATTAATTTAAAATGGCAATTAAATTCAATATAAATTCACATTAAAGTTTAATGACAATTTAAAATACCAAACAACAATCAATAGATCTCCAATCACATCATAAATTTAATTTAACTAACATAAGATGATTTAGTAGTCGTGAGTGGGTTAAATCACTCACCTTTGATTTTTAGTCGATTTAAAATCCAAAAAAATCATAAAAATTTAATAGTCTCAAAATGTAGCCAATCCTGTTCCGTAATATCTGAAATTTCAATACGATCGCAATGGAGAAAACCGCACACGAATCTGAGCTCGCATGGAAAAGTTATTAGCGTTAGAAGTTTGAACAATTAAATTAAAATAAAATAATCAATACAATGGAAATTTAGTAATTTCCTACCTTCTGAAACACCACTTCTGCCAATCAGAAACTCATGCATGTGATACCACATTTTCTGCCACTCTTCAACCAATTTCCGCTGCTGCCATGATCGACTATACCTCGATCCAACCTCGCATTTCCATGCTTGTGCTTGGCCGCCTCCAACCATACCCACACAAAGAACTCTGCCACTGCCTTTATGCATGAATTCTGGTGATCTACTTTGGCTTCGACAAGAATGAAAAACAGATTCAAGACCTGCGCTCTATTCTCTACCAAACGCCGCTTCCCAATCGTTAAATGGTCGACGATCCATCGTTGGATCAAAAACCTTAGAGATGAATGGCTGAGAAAGATCTCTGATTTCTGGCCAAACGGTGCCTCGAATTGGAAAATGAATTGCAGTAGTAGATTGTGCTTGTCAAGAGCTTTTCAACTATATATAATTTACTATGGTTTGAGGAGCTTACATTTTGATTTGAATTTGAATTTGAAATTAAGGTTTTGGATTTTCAGCCATTGGGAAGGAGGAAGAAGCAGATAGATTGAAGATGACAGTACATATAGAATTGAATAAATGGAGACTACCTGAAACAAAATCTATTTATATAGATAGATGGGTAAGAGCGAATGTATAGATCGAATTGGGCTGAAACGATAAGGACGAGCCGAAAAGCCCGTTCCATTCCAGAACGAAAGTAGGTCATCCGATATATCGAAATATAGATTCTCGATATTTTTAAACTCAATGGAAGTAATTTAAAATCCTAATTCAAAAGTATATAGAAGTTATCTTTCAAAATCACATTACTTTAGTTGAATTCATTAAACCGATTTCTATGCATTTCGAGCCCACACGAGCAGACGATAAGTCAGATAGCTATGAAACTTGAAATCCTACAATAATTCATTGTTACGGATCCAATAAAACTAATTTCATCAAAATCTGAGATAGTGGCCAAAATGGCTAATTTTACATGTTAATTAATTTGATTATCGTTAAATTAATTTAACCACCTTCAAATTTTAGATTTAAAGGTTAACAAATTAACATTCTTGATTACATACAAATTAATAAATCTATCAAAATAAATTTTCCATGTTAAATTCACTATTTAAATATTTCACTAATTATTAATGTTCAATTAAGCTAAAATAAATTCGTTAATTATAATTTAAATTTAAATAACTTTCTTTATTTAGATTCTCACTCTTTTTATACAATCATCCAATACCATATATATTCATTTAACATTAATTTACATTTTATTATATTTTTATTCTACAGTTATTATCTTTTACCATATTAACTATAACATTTCAATTTCCTTAATTCCATTAGTTACCAAATTAATGTGTTATTTACAATTAAAATCAAATTAACTTTAAAATTATTTCATTTGATTAAAATTACTTAAAAATATTTGTCAAAGACATTCAAAAAAGCATTATCAAATCATATTTTAATTATTTTTCTCATTAATAAATCATAATTTTTTAATTTCTCACAATATAAATTTCCAAAATCTTATTTAATTTACTATTTTTAATTATCGGAAAAATACAGGTTGTTACATATAGAGGAGAACAAAGCTCGAAATGAAGATTATGAAATTAGTGCTATAATCGAGGGACGTCCGATTTCAATGTCTAAGACAGTTATATAGTCAGTTAAGGAGAAAGAAAGCGCTCATTTAGCTATGCTAATGAATATGGATGTGGTGGAACCATTTTATAAAATAAGTCTATATTATATTGTTTTAATTATTTTGCTGCATTTGTAACGCTAAATATAAGTTATAATCACTTGTCCTATACTTGTTTTCATTTTGAGGAATAAGAAAATTTAGGCCAGCGCAGGTGAAAATTTACGACCTTACTTTAGGAAACAAATACAAAAAATTTAGCCGATTATACTATAAGGAAGGTTAGTTAGATTCTAAATATATTCTCATTTGAATACTAATATTACTTTAAAATATTCGTGCTAAACGGAATTTGTTACAGATACCAATTAATTCCGTGGATCATAATGGCATGTTAAGTTGGATTGCTTTTGGTCCGAAGAATATTGTCTTGTCTTACAAAGGATATATCATCAATGAGCAACGTTTTCATATAAAAGATGTAGAGAGAGAAACTCAGAATTGTGGCATGAATTTTGATGAGACTACTATGTGTAGAGGAAGTGTAGAAGATATATCTCAGGCGGTTGATGTGGTCACTTATCATGGAATATTGACAGATATAATTTTATCATATTATCATTTGTTTTATATTCCCATTTTTTAAGTTTCGTTGGGCGTATAAAGGAAATGGAGTAAAAGTTGATGATGGTGGGTTCACACTTATTAATTTACATCAAATATCATTTTCAAGAGATATATATATACTTGCATCTCAAGTAAGACAAGTATTTTATGCAAGAGAAAGTGATGTTTCTAGTTGGTATGTTGTAATGAAAGCACCATCAAGAAGTTTTGATGATTTAGAGATATGTGATTGTGTTGAGGAAGATATCCAAGTCGTGGAAGATTGCAAAATGTTTGCGCCAAAATTGGTCACAAACCCCGAATATCATGAAAGCACCAGTGTATGAACATAGATCAACAGTATATGATTACAGATTATAGATCTAAATAAGAAAGAGGATAAAAATGAAGGATAACAAATTTTAAACGGAAAGAAGTAGAAAGAGACACAAGATTTATAATGGTTCGGCTATCTCCGTCCGACGTGCACTTCAAAAGATAATCTATTACTGACTTTTCTCGCTGGTTATAGCGGGTTACAACAGTAATTTTCGAGTACAACAGTGGAGTTGAGTCAATGGTGATTTTGGCAGAGTCTAGACATAGCAGAATCAAAAGTCCCTTTTATATAGGCTTTGGGATGCTATTTATAGGCATAGGCTGCAAATATCTCCCTCAGATCTCGGAAGACCTGTTCTCTCACGTAAATGGGTCCACTTGGTCGGTCCCACAGAAATTGACTTAATTTGGGATCATACGAACCAACTTTGTATCGGTCAATATTTTCATATTTTGGATTGAAATTTATAGAGTACATTCTTGATGCCACATGTAAGCTCCTGTGAAAATTTGGTGTCGTTTGGACTTTTAAATCTCGAGTTATGATCAATACGAATTAGAATGTTCTTGAGATATTTAGTTCATATCGATCAATTTCGTATCAATACTGGCTCGTATCGGTACCATGCATATGCTCGTTGGTGACATGGCTCTATTTTCAAGGCTCGATCCATTTTCCATGCAGAGTTGAATGCTTCTTACTTGGAATAATGCTTGCTTCTCGTTCGTGTACAAGATGTGCTTTGCATGCATTATTTCACATTCACTTGTTCATATCGGTCCTTCCCCTCATTCCAACTTCGGTTCTCTTCCTTCATGTTGATCTCAATCGCATCGATCACTACTTGATCGAACATGTATCGAGTCGAAATACATTATACCCTTCTCCTTGATCGATACGAACGACGTTTTTATATCGGTTCTGGCCATCTTCTTCCTTTACTTAATTCGCATCGATCATAAGGCTTGATCGATATAAAGTCACATCGAATCCAACTATCTCGAGTCGAACAAAACATCAGGTGCCTATATTTTCAATCCAAGTCCACATCCATCGAGTCGAAGTCCACTTAACCTTTCTCTCTGATCAATATGAACGTCTTCTTCGTATCCATAGGCATCAATATGAACAAGGCTTCCTTGAGCATGCATCCATCAATATTTCGAACAAACGAACTCCGTTCGACTTGAAATTTGAAACATAACCTTTTCTAGCATTATTCTTCATTTTATATCAATTTCACCCTAATCGGAGCTTGGTGAAATTTGGTCTATATGCATAATAATCTTATTATCAATCAATCTCTAATCCTGATGTTCATCCATATTAATCGATCTATTGATATTCCAGCCTTGATCAAAAGGTGGGATGACATTTGCCCTCCAAAACATGTCTTTTGGAGAAAGGCGTGTTTTGGATAACTTCAAATCCAATATCGTGAGTCCATGTTTTATCCATAGCTATAGTATCCTGAATAAAGTCGTGGCTGTTCAATGCCGAACCAGTATCAACTTCAACTTGTGGAAGCCAGTAATCAAATTATATGGCCTCTTTGCACTATTGACGGCCACTTCGGCCCTTGCTAAATCCATTCCAAACTTAACGATCGAATAGAAAGATCCTATCATGCTCCGGTATTGCTTTCTATCCCTTGCACTTTGGCCCTAAGGAGGGCATATATCGATGTCTTGGTCCTTCTAGACCAATCATAGCCTCTCTGGGATCTTGCTGAATCCTATCCTATCACTCTCTGGTGAAGGGGAAACAACATCGAGTGAGTTGATCCTCTCGCTCTCGGGCGAAGCGGCGGCACCCCATGCGCTCCGGTTCAGCGTCCCTAAACATTAAGCAATGTTCTGGCCTAAATCCTAGGCCGATTGTAGCCACTCCAGGATCTTATCGAACCCTGATCCAATCACTCTCCTGTTAATGGGGAACGACGTTAAGTGAGTTGATCCTGTTGCTCTCTAGCGAAAACAACTCACTTCTTGCACTTCGGACCCCGTCTCTCTAGGTAGGGTCATAAAGCGATCAATTTCAAATTGACTTTCAATATTCATCCTTTAACTTTCGGTCAAAGTTTTAACTTATGAAATTCAAGTTCATTTATTAAATTCAAATTCCAAATGTTCAATCATAAACAAAGGAAAATTTAAATATTGCCTCTCTGGGTAGAGTGGTCTATTTCCATCTTAGAGCATGCCTCGATATTTCTCCAGTTCCATTACATGTGTAAGTGGAATAGCAGTTTTATTTTGAAATCAAATCTAAGAAATTTATGTAATCGACCAAAGTTCAGGTCCTGAACTTGGCACTTTCCATCATGATCAATTGATGACGAGTCGTGATCTCGATTCAGAATTAGTTCTGTTGGGTGTAGCGGTAGTTGCTCAGGTCTTGCGGCCACTGTCCGATCTCCCAAGTATTGTAACAATCTACCCCTTCTGACATGCTCTTCTACCTCATCCTTCAGATGGAGACACTCATTGGTAGTATGCCCTTCCAGCTAAAGGAATAAGCAGTACTTTCCACTTCTTTGTCCCCATTCTATGGGATTTCTCCTGGGTGGTTTCCGATAGGGGAGCTACCCCCAGGTCTCCGTGTAAATCCATTCCAGGTTTGCCATCAAGTCGGCATATTGTTTGAATCTGGGTTCTCAGAATTTCTTCCATTTGTCAGGAACATCATATCTTTCATCCTACTTTCGCTTTCCTTTGTCTGTTCCAGACTGTTCTATGGAGGTTCCTTTGCCTTACACGGCATTTATTTCCTGCTTCTCGACGCGTGATTCCTATAGCTAAATGAATCTTTCAGCTTCATGATAGAATTCTCCAAGATCTTGTGGCGGGTCTCTTGCCAGCAAATCCTTGAACTCTGTGCCTTCTATAACCCCTGCTACGATTGCCATCGAAATCACTGATGGATCTGGAAAATCAACTGAAGCGACCGTTGCATTGAATCGTAATAGAAAATCTCTTATGGACTGTCTGATCCTCTGTTTCATCAACGCTAAGGTCATCACACTCTTGGGTCGCGTCACATGGACCTTAAACTGCCTCACGAAGCATTCGACTAGCTTGTCTCATGTTCTAATTGAGCCATTCTCTAGCTACTTGAACCAAAGCGCAGCCAAATCTATCAAATATAGAGGGAAATATCATGCCGTCATTTCTCGGATTCCCCCATCACTTCCATATGCCTAATATATCTAGTAATATGCATGGTTGGGTCTGGTTTTCCATCATAAGCCTCCAACGTGGGTAACTTGAATTTTGGAGGATTCCTTGCATTTCTGATATTCGGAGTGAACGGACTTCGACTAGCTTCCTCTAAGCCTCCGTTCAGCAATCCTCGCCTCATAATCCGTCTCACTAGTACAGCCATTCGTTCGTCTCCATCTAGGGGTTGTCACCTTAGCATGTTTCTATCCTGGCCCCATGTCCCGAAGGGTATTCTGGTTAATATTCTTCTTGTGGATCATTCATGTTGGCGTTGGCTCTAGTCTGCTGAGCTCCATCTATGGGTCTTCCAATGTCAGATCCCATGGGTCTGTCCCTAGGTCCTTGTTGATTGCCTTCATGCTCTTCGTTCTAATCTTGGATCTGACCTCCATTGGTCTCTGTAACTCTTACTCCTTCTCCAATGTTGCAGCAACTGTAGCCAGCCCAAGGTTCTATGCTCCGGCTGCTCTTATTTGCTTAAAGAAGCTCTACATTGTTTCTTATTGGCTCTTCAGCAATCTTTCGTGCACTGAATCCATCATAGCCTCCATCTCGTCCCTAGTGATGTAGATCGAAGCTTGTCCTAATCCAGCTCCAGAAGAGGCCTCTTGACTTTCCCCTTGTTGGCGCCTTTATACTCTCTATCTTCTACATGATTGCCTTTTCATAACTTTTCAGATCTGAATTCATAAGCCTTCAAATCGAATATCCAAGCAATAGAATCCCTGAGTTAGAGCTTTCTTAGTGAAAGCACCAAAGTGTTTGTGCCAAAATTGGTCACAAACCCCAAATATCGTGAAAGCACCAGTGTATGAACACAGATCAATATATATGATTATTGATTACAGATCTAAACAAGTAGATGATAAAAATGAAAAATAACAAACATAAAAAAGAAAGAAGTAGACAGAGACACAAGATTTATAGTGGTTGGGCTATCTCCGGCCTACGTCTATTTAAAAAGATAACCTTTTATTGACTTTTCTCGCTGGATATAGCGGGCCACAACGGTAATTTTCAAGTACAACAGTGGAGTTAGACTACAATGTTGATTTTGGCAGTGTCTAGATGTAGTAGAATCAAAAGTCCCTTTTCTGTAGGCTTTGGGATGCTATTTATAGGCGTAGGCTGCAAATATCTCGCTCAGATCTCGGGAGACCTCTTCTCTTAAGTGAATGGGTCACTAGGTTCGGTCCTACATGAATTAGACTTGATTTGGGATCGATACGAACCAACTTCGTATCGATCAAGATTTGCATGTTTTGGGTTGAAATTTACAGAGTACATTCTTGATGCCATATGTAAGCTCCTATGAGAATTTGGTGTCGTTTGGACTTGGAAATCTCTAATTATGATCGATACGAATTAGAGTGTTCTTGATATGTTTAGTTCGTATCGATCAATTTCGTATTGATACTGGCTCCTATCGGTACCATGCCCATGCTCGTTGTTGACGTGGCTCTATTTTCAAGGCTTGATCCACTTTTCATACCGATTTAAATGCTTCTTCCTTAGAATAATACTTTCTTCTCGTTCATGCCCAAGATGTGCTTCGCATTCACTTGGTCGTATCAGTCCTTCCCCTCGTATCCAACCTGGTTTCTCTTCCTTCATGTCGATCTCAATCGCATCGATCACTAGTTGATCGATACGACCATGTATCAAGTCGATATATATTGTACCCTTCTCCTTGATCGATACGAACGACGTGTTCGTATTGGTTCTGACCGTCTTCTTCGTGTCCTTAATTCGCATCGATCACAAGGCTTGATCGATACGAAGTCACATCGAATCCAACTACCTCGATTCGAACAAAACATCAGGCGCCTATCTATTCAATCCAATTCCAAAGCCATTGATTCGAAATCCACTTAACCTTTCTCATGAACAAGGCTTCCTTGAGCATGCATCCATCAATATTTCGAACAAATGAACTCCGTTTGACTTAAAATTTAAAATTTGGCCTTTTCTAGCCTTGTTCTTCATTTTCTATCAATTTCACCCTAATTGGAGCTTGGTCAAATTTGGTTGATATCCATCATAACCTTATTGTCAATCAATCTCTGATCCTGATGCTCATCCATATGAATCGATCTATTGATATTCCAACCTTGCCCAAAAGGCGGGATAACACAAAATAACTGAAATAGATAATGAATATGTTAGCTATGCTAAGGAGGATTGCGAAGGCATACTTGAGTAGATTATATGTTGCACTTGGACATGGTTATTAATTTTTTATAGTCTAAATCTAGGCTATTTGGAAATTCACTTGAACTTGTATTAATTTTCTTTAGTGGTTGTTCATCTGCTCTATTATCTTATATATATATCAGGTTTTTCCTTATTACTGCATTCCTCTGCATATTTTACTAAATTTCTTTTTATTTATTAATTATTTTTAAGGTGCCCTTTAATTTTGAACGCTCCTATTATAGCTTCCTATCTTCTTATATTGAATTAGAAAACTCAAAAATCTTTGTAGTGTGTATTTCTCATCATTATATAATTAGTCATGTCTTGGACAATCATCAATGTTCACAAAAGCAAGGATATTACTAAAGTTTTGTTACATATTAACCATGTTATATCATTGAATACAATAAATTGTCCAGATTAGTCGCCTGCTGTGTTAGATTATATATTGTTTGCATTCTACTTTACATATCTGTTATATTATTTATATCGTCAAATATGCATAGTTGCCTGTCACCTGTGTCATAAGATGTGTATAACTTCCTTTATCCACTGTGGAGTAATTTGACTTTAGTTTATGTAGACATCAGCCTAAGTTTTCAAAAAGTTGTATTATAAGAAAATAATGCTTGTTATTTGATCATTGAGCTACCCTTAAATGCATTACAAAGACAATAATATTGAAGCTATTAATTTCTACTTGTTGTAGTTTAAATACATTATAGGGACAATAATATTGAAATTTTTTGGTCTTTTATCCTACTTTATTTCGATTGGTCTACAGTTTTATGGATTTATGTATTGCCTATTACTCCCTGTTGCACCGGGTTTAACTTTTTATGCCTGAGTCAACACATTACATCTCGGTTTAATGCATATTGTAGTAAAACTGTACCCTAGAGGCACACCATTTAATCTCAACATTGATTAAATGCACATTATAGTAAATGCACTTGTAACTACCCGTATTTTTCGACAATTTTTTTATTTTAATAAGATTTTAGTGATTTAATGTTAGAAGAAATAAATTTTGTGATAATAATGAAATAATAAATAGAATGAAATGTAACAATGTTAATTTAAGTTAATTATTAACAAGTTTAATGGTATCCCAATTAACCGAAGTGATTGAAAGATTATACTTGGTTATAAATTGAATATAAGAAAACAAATGTAAATATTGAATAAACTAATGAAATAAGGTGTAACTAATTGCAAGTAGCATTGTATAAGTTGTTATAATAATTGATGCTAAATAATAAACTTACAAATGTTACTAAATATAGGAATGGTGACAATTGTTATTTGTTACCAATTTAATTAATTAATTTCAAATAAATGTATATAAATGTTACATTAATTTGAGTTAGGAAAACAATTGTAAAATGCAAATGTAATAAAAAACTAGAAATATTAATTATATTCATAATGTAATAAATTATTTAGTAAAGGAGTGAAACCAAGATAAATTAATTAATTGGGATTTCAAATTTTAGTTAATGTGAAAAATTGATAAAAATCAATATAATTGAAATATAGTTGTTAATATAAATAAAAGATGGAAATTGTAGAATATTAGTGAAATAAGATATCGACAAATATTAACTATGTTATTAGAGTAATAATTGATTGAATATAAGGATTGGAATCAAATTAACTCAAATTTTTAGAATTTAAATTATAATAAATGGATCTATTGAAATTGTAAAATATTAATGTAGTAAGAGATAAACAATATTAATTATACCTATATGATGATAATTGATTGAATAACAAGATTGAAAATCAAACAAATGAATTTACTGAAATTTAAATTAATAATTACCGAATTGTTTGAAATTGAAATTAAATATTGTAATTTGTGCAATATGTATATTGAATCGATGTATAAATTTGTCTTAAAGGATTATAAAGTACTAAGTAATCTAAAATGATAGAAATTGTAAATTTTGGAATTTGAATTGAAAAAGTGATTTAATTAATTTAATATTAATTTATTTAATTAACTTGAAATATAGCCATTTTGGAAACTATCCCAAATTTCGACGAAACTAGTTTCATCAGATCCATAACAGTGAATTATTATAGGATTTCAAGTTTCGTAGCGATAAAATTTGTCGCTTGATCGTATGGACTCGAAATGCCTAAAAAATAAATTTAATTAAAATCAATTTGAAATAAGAAGATTTTAACATAACTTCTTCATACGATGGAGTTTGGACTTGAAACCTGTTCCGTTGAATTTAAAAATATGGAAAACATTTCTTTTGAATATAAATTGATATATTTTGTTTAAATTATTTAATTTTTTGAATTAATTGTTTATAAATTTAATATTTTGAATAACATATATTGATCAATTAATTCTTTCTTTTCCCTTCTTTTTTCCTTTTCGAGGATGAAATTTTTTGAGTGGGGAGAGTGTAACGACCCGTAATTTTCGACAATTAAAAATTGTTATTTTGATAAGATTTTAGTGATTTAATATTTGGAGTAATAATTTTTTTGATACTAATGAAAAAATAAATAGAATGAAATGTAACAATGTTAATTTAAGTTAATTATTAACAAGCTTAATGGAATCCCAGTTAACTGAAGTGACTGAAAGATTACACTTGGTCATAAATTGAATACAAGAAAACAAATGTAAATATTGAATAAACTAATGAAATAAGGTGTAACTAATTGTAAGTAGTGTTGTTTAAGTTGTTACAACAATTTGTGGTAAATAATAAACTAACAAATGTTACTATATATAAAAATGGTGACAATTGTTAATTGTTACAAATTTAATTAATCGATTTCAGATATATGTAAATAAATGTTACATTAATTTGAGTTAGGACAATAACTATAAATTGTGAACGTAATAAAAGAAATAGAAATGTTAATTATATACATAATGCGATAATTGATTTAATAAAAGAGTGAAACTAAGATTAATTAATTAATTGGGATTTCAAATTTTAATTAATGTGAAAATTTGATAAAAATTCAATATATTTGAAATATAGTGGTTAATACAAATAGAAGATGGAAATTGTAGCACAGTAGTGAAATAAGATATCAACAAATATTAACTTGTTGTTAGAGTAATAATTGATTGAACATAAGGATTGAAATCAAATTAAATCAAATTTTTGAAATTTAAATTATAATAAATGGATCTATTGCAACTAAATGTAATTAAGTACTACGTTAATGGAAATGAAGATGAAATTACAAAATATTAATGTAGTAAGAGATAAACCAATTTTAATTATGCCATAAGATGATAATTGATTGAATAACAAGATTGACAATCAAACAAATGGATTTATTGAAATTTAAATTTATAATTACTAAATTATTTGAAATTGAAATTAAATACTATAATTTATGCGATATTGTATATTAAATTGATACAGAAATTTGTCTTAAAGGATTATAAAGTACTAAGTAATCTAAAATGATAGAAATTGTAAATTTTTGAATTTGAATTTAAAGAGTGATTTAACTAATTTAATATTACTTGATTTAATTAACTTGAAATATAGCCATTTTAGCAACTGTCTCAGATTTCGACGAAACCAGTTTCATCAGATCCATAACAATGGATTATTGTAGGATCTCATGTTTCATAGCGATCGAACTTGTCATTTGATCGTACGAACTCGAAACGCCTAAACAATCAATTTAATTGAAATCAATTGAAATCAATTTGAAATAAGCTCATTTTAACATAACTTATTCATACGACGGAATTTGGACTTGAAACCTGTTCCTTTGAATTTAAAAATGTGGAGAACATCTATTTTGATACATGAGATGACCCATTTTCGTTCCGGAGATAGAACGGGCTTTTCGGGCCGTTTATTGTTCAGTCAAATCTTGTCTGTTCTTTCTATTTTCAGCTCTGCCTGTAAATAGCCTGTTATAAACCCTAGTGTTTCTCAACTTATTTATATTACGGACATTTCCTGTCTATATCCTCCTTTTCAATGGCAGAACATATCCAAATTTCCAAACCCTTAATTCAATTTCAAATTCAGTTCAAAAGTTTAAACTACTCAAAATATATCGAATTATATATCGATTTGAAACTCTCGATGAGCGTAGGTCAATTTTGATGTTTATTTTTTGATTTGGATGTCTATGTGGTCGGAAATAGATGATTTGTTCTCGGCCATCCATGGGGTTCCAATCAACGTCAATGGATGGTCAAATCAGTAGTATCACATTGTGGAAAGAGCCGAGGGGAGCCCTCCAGGTGGTTGGCATGATGAGTTGATGGCTGGATCGATAGAAAAATTATTTAAGGTTCGAAACCCCAGTTTTTGATTATGGCGGTGGCGTCGATGGGGGGAGGGGTCGGAGGCGGTGCCAAGGGCACAGGTGGATGGCGAGCGCGGGGGGAGGGGGGTTTGGTCGGCCGGCTTCCAGTGGGTGGTGGTGTTCGTTTGGAGCGGTCAAAGTTGGAAGTTTCGGTCGTGTTCTAAGTTCAAGCGTGGATCGGCGATTAGCGCGTGAAAGAAGGTATGCATACAGATGATGACGTGGCATTGACGTGATGGTAATGTGTATATTTTTTATTTTATTTTATTTTATTTACTTTAATCTTAAATCATTTAACTTCTAATAACCATAATTATTACATACGAGGTCCGTTTCAAGCATGGTTTCTTGAGTTGGGATCGTATTGAAATTTCGGACAACATGATGCTTGTTTGGACAAATTATGAGATAGTTTGGATTTGGGACCTAAATTGGATTTTAATTCGATTTAAAATTGAAGGTGAGTGTTTTGACCCACTCACAACTTCTAATTTTTTTTTATGTTAGTTAAATTAAATTTTCGATGTGATTAGAAATTTATTTATGGATGTTTGGTATGTTTAAATTGCAATTCCTATTAAGTTGAATTATTTTGAATTAAATTGTCGTTTAATTTATTACTGAAATTAAAATATCCAGTTAATTACCTGTGAATAGTAATCAGTTATTTGTTGTAACTTTAATTGGTTGAATTTGATGATAATTATGTTGGATGTTTGATTGTTGACATTAGGTGATTGGATGTTATGTTTGACTTATATAATGTTATCACTTTGCAAGTTCCCTTGGTTATTATTAGAAGATCATTATCGGTTGAAATTATATATACCTGAACGATCTATAGATTTAGGAAAAATTGTTATGGATTTAAATGATAGACTTGAGCGATTTTATGGATTTTAATATTAATTCGGAATTGTGGTTGAAATGATATATAATAGTAAAATTTAAATTGTGGATTAAAATGATAAATACCATATCACTTGACCCTTGGGCAGAGAATTATATACGAACAACAGATTAGTTAAATTAAGTGCTTTTAAATCCTTAATTTTTCTTGAATTTAGTTAAATGATATTTTGAAATAAAATTCGATTTATATAAAATTGAATTATTATCGAAATTCAAGTTTTATGTTAAAAATTGGAATTGATTTAAAGGAATTGTTTAAAGAAATTAAATTGAAGTTTTAAAGTTGAATTTGAAGTATACATGAAGTTTTAAGAATTGGATTATTAAAATTGTTCGAAATATAACTTTGAAATATATTGAAATTGGAGTAATTTAAATTGATATTTCAAACATGGATTTGGAAGCGATATAGAATTAAATATTTTATTAAGAATTGGAATTGAAAGATTTGGCGTTGGGTTTTTGGAAATTGATAATAGCTCAAATGTTTTGAAAGGAAATGAATAGTTTAAATTGATATTAAATTCAAATTCTTATTGTTAATGTAAACTGTTTCAAAAATATATTATTGTATCTAAATTTTAAGATTTGCGAATTATTAAACTATTTTAACCTATGTTAACTATATTAAATAAATTTAGCCTATTTAAACCATTTATTTTATTTTAAAACTAATTAACCTATTTTAACTTATTTTAAACCTAGTTAATCTATTTTAAAGTTATTTAACCTACTTTATTTATATTTAATCTATTTTAAATCATTTTAACTATTTTAAATCAATTTAACAGTATCTTTAATCTGTAATTAAACCATTTTAGAGTATTTAACTATTTATAACTATTTTATCTATTTATAACCATTTAAACTTTTTTCTAAATTTTTAGACCAAGTAGAGGGAAATGTTTATATTCAAATTCATTGGTTTAAAGGCAAATATGGTTAAATGATGTTATAACCTAAGTTGGGATTTAAGTGTTATAATTGATTGAATATGATGATTTTAAAGTGAGGATTTAACCAAATTGGAAATTTGATTTTTGAAAGAAATTACGATTCCAGAAATGATACGATTTCAAGGTGAGTATGATATCAAGGTGAATATGATTTAAAAGTATTATGGTTTTGAGAATATGATATTTTGATAAAAATTGTGAATTGGCTTTTGAAAATGTAAAGAACCATGCGGTGTGAAATAAGCGTTTGGTTGTTAAAGAGATCGGGAACGAATATTGTCATACTCTCTGCCAATACCGAAACAAACTTTAACAACTATGCACGTGGTGGAGATTCCAGAAATGAAGTAGGATGGTTTGGCGAACAATTTCTGTATAAGGTATGACGTGACCTTGACTCCCGTGAGTCGGCTTAGATGTGACTAAAACAGGAGCTAAACCTAGGCCAGGCGAGGTCATTCCTTCGATCGGACATGCTTCTTCGATACCATATTATGACATCTATGATGATTTGAGTGTGTGCTGAGATGGGCGGTAGTAGCTGCTATGCGTTACCACCAGCCCGGTTCTACAATTGGTAAATCAACTCTAGCATTGCCTCGGCTGCCATGTTCACATGCCCTAGAGCGCCTTCTAGGAGTTTGTTTTGTACCATACCTATAGGGTGTCCTCTGGGTAAACCACCGGTTTGGTTGAGCCTACGACATTGTATAGACTACGGGAATATATAAAATGTGTTAAGCGGAATATGGGTAGCGCCTTAAAGCTATTTCAATACTTTTATTTTACTATAGACATATTATAATAGTGTATTGTACTACATAGTAGATAGTTTAATGGATCCTTGCGGGAAGTGAATCCCAAATATCTCTTAAGTTACTGCACTCACGTTAGACACTGGATAGGAGATGTCAAAACTCGTAAACATCTCTGACGTCGTTGCACTCATATTTACTGTTGATTTAACTTACATCAGATCTTTTAGTTCTAACTCGAGTGTTTTGTCCTTTTAATTCACTCGGGTCGGCCTGAGCATTTCAGGTTGAAGACCTTATTTCTGGAGGGCGAAGATGAAGATTTGTACTATTTTTATTTATGACATGTATTCTACTACATCATGTTGTTCCCTTGCATTTATTTATTTATTCATGTTTATGTAACTCTGGTATTTCTATTGTAAAGAATAATAAAATGTATTTATAAAATAGCTTCATGAACTGTTATTTGATTACTATATTTTGTCATTCTACTGCGAGATTCTATATTTGTTTTATTTCTTTCTCTTTTTTCTTATTTACTCCATAACTATCTACCCTTTTGAATGGTTTGAGTCCGCCATATGTGTTTGCTTAAAACGTCCAAAAAGGATGGTCGTTATAGTAGGTATCAGAGCTTAGGTTAGCGATAAGCTTAGCTTTGTGGCGCCAGACTCATATTTAATAGGGGAGTAATACCTAGAATGAGTCGCTGAGTGTATATACAAGAGAGAGCATATTTGTCTGTGTTATAAAAGGTTTTTATTTTGTATTAATTTGTTCCATTTTTTATTTATAAACTCTGGTTGGTGCATAGGACGCTATGACATCGATAGGGATTTCTAAACACTCGATAGGGCAGACCGACACAATATTTTTTTTGAAATATAGGTTAATGAAATAATTTTGCCTATCATATATTTTTGTATGCAAATAATAATTTTATAAATGATATATTTGGTAGTGATATATTTGTTGTTAGGTTGTGAAATTTATAAATATTGGTGGAAAATAAGATTTGTAAATAAAATAAATATAAATTGGAACATTGAGAACTTAAGTTTTGGGATTTTTGAAAATTTCTTTCAAATGATTTTGGAATATAATATTTTTAAGTATTTTATGATATAAATATTACAATGTGATTTGGAAGAAATGTTTTAAAAGAATTTTGGAAGCAAATAAGTTCTGTACTCCTCTCCTATCGCTAGAAAATAATTTCGATGATAAATGTAAGCATCATCAACGTTCATTTTGGAGTTTTAAAGTGGGAAGGCGCTATAGTAATTTTACTACACTTTTGTTTTGACAACAAATCTAATTTTTTTTCCAAAATATGATTTTGATATATATATATATATATATATATATATAAGTTATGAGTATATACATATATAGATTTATTTCTAAAGGATTGAAATGGATCCCAGTTGTTTAGTTCTCAAGTTTCTGTAAATTAGAAATTGAAATTATTGTAATGAATGAAGTCTTGACTATATTAATAATTGAAAATTTCTATGAATGAAAATAAGAAATTTAGTGTTAAAATGATTAGTGAAGTAGATAAGAAACTGAAATTTAGAAAATTGTAAATAAAATGGAAATGAAAATAAGAAATGGTAACTATTGAACATTTGGTTAACTAAATCAATAGAGAAACTTGTGAAACTTTTGATTGCGTTCTAAAAGATATATATATATATATATATATATATATAACTTGCCAAAATGTAAAAAGTTGTAATGTTAGTAAGGATATGTAACAGAATATCATACAAGTAAACTTATGGTAATGATAATTTTCAATAGAATTATTTCAATAAATAAGTATTCTAATGCTATAAATTGTTATAAACCGAAGCTAATAGTTTTAAATGCCACTAATTAAATGTAATAAAAGCGGATAATATAAGGAAAATGATTATAAGCTTAAGTTAACCATTAAGCTATCTATAATCAGATTTAATAGTAAAGGTGAATGTTGTAAGTAAGAAATCATACACTTGAGTTAACATTCAAGCCATTTATAATTAATTGAGTACTATATAAATTAAGTGGTTATAACTTCAGAAACTATTAAAATAACTTAGAAATGGAGTTAATACTCAATAATACTATATAGGGAAGAAAGAATATGAAAAGAAACAATCTATAAATAACGAATTGAATTGTAAAGAAACTTACCTAATAATGTATAATCTTATAATTGAAATAAAAATAACTTATTTAAAACAATGAAGGTAAAGTAATAAAATAAAAGAAAATGGCACCGCAAATAATGAAGAAATGAACTTTATTAAGTAATAACAAATGTAAATTAATGAAAATAAAAATTATATGAATGAGAAAAGAAAAGTAAAAGAAAAAAGAAAAAGAGAAAATCAAACTAAATTGTAAATGTGAAGTAAACTGAAATAAAATGTACACAATACTTCAATAATGAATTCATGTATGATCCAAAAAAATAATATTAAATGGATATAACTTATATAGGTAAAGAATGTAGATTAATGAAATAAGCCTTACATGAATGAATGGAAATTTAATTTTTGTAAGTAATGAACGTGAATTAGAGAAAACCATTGTATGGGAAAAAATGTGAACAATAAACGATGTGAAAGAATAAATAGAGAAAACTTAAAAATTTGTTGAATTCTTTGTTTGCTAGGCTTATCGATTGGTTGGGAAAGGATGCTTCTATTGTGTAGGATGTATAAATGGTCAATAAAGTTTTATCCGCGACTGTTGAGTGTATGGTTACTTCATAGTTTATTTATCTTTCATATGATTAGATGTTCTGAACCCAAACAAACCTTTTGATTTGGTTGCTATGGAAAGATAATTGTTTTCATTGTTGAAATGATGATTGTACTGTTTGTTTGCAAGTGATTGTTGCTATGCGGTATTTATTTGTTTAGTTATTAGTTGAAATCAACTTAAAATATTTCAATTTTATATGATTATCAACATCTTTCGATTATATGAGTGAAATACAGGTTATGGAAGCAATAACTACTGCTTTTGGTTTCGTAAAGAAGCGTTATTTGCTCGACAATTAGGTACGTCATCAGATTACGGTTTTATAGCAATATTATATTGTTTTTCCTGTTGGTTGGGATATATTATTTCAAAAATATGATATATATTGTATTATTGATATTACTATTTCTCCCAAACCTCTCCGTACAAATGAGACTCTGCCGAATTTTTCGTAAATTTTAGACTCGGAAATTTTTTTGCGAATGTTACCAAACTTTATTAATTTGAGTATAAAATGATTTAATTCTTATAAATTGATATATTTTGTTTAAATTATTTAATTTTGTAAACTAGTTGTTTATAAGTTTAATATTTTGAATGAGATATATTAATTAATGGATTCTTTCATTTCCCTTCTTTTCTTTCTTTCGAGGACGAAATTTTTTGAGTGGGGGAGAGTATAATGATCCATAATTTTCGAAAATTTAAATTAGTTATTTTGTTAAGAATTTTGTGATTTAACATTAGGAGAAATAAAATTTGTGATACAAATGACATAATAAATAGAATGAAATGTAATAATATTAATTTAAGTTAATTATTAACAAGTTTAATGGAATCCCAGTTAACTGAAGTGATTGAAAGATTATACATGGTCATAAATTGAATATAAGAAAACATATGTAAAATTGAATAAAATAATGAAATAAGGTGTAACTAATTATAAATAGTGTTGTAAAAATTGTTACAACAATTGGTGGTAAATAATAAACTAACAAATGTTTCTAAATATAGAAATGATGACAATTGTTATTTGTTACCAATTTAATTAATCAATTTCAAATAAATGTAAATAAATGTTACATTTATTTAAGTTAGGAAAATAACTTTAAATTGTGAATGTAACAAAAGAAGTAGAAATGTTAATTATATTCATAATGCAATAATTGATTTAGTATAGCAGTGAACCAAGATAAATTAATTAGTTGGGATTTCAAATTTAAATTAATGTGGAAAATTGATAAAAATCCAATATATGAAATATTGTGGTTAATACAAATGAAAGATGGAAATTGTAGCATGGTAGTGAAAGAAGATATCAATAAATATTAACTATGTTATTAGAGAAGTAATTGATTGAATATAATGATTGAAATCAAACTAAATCAAATTTTTGGAATCTAAATTATAATAAATGGATCTATTACAATTAAATGTATTAAGTACCACGGTAATGGAAATTAAGATGAAATTGTAAGATATTAATGTAGTAAGAGATCATCCAATGTTAATTCTACCTGTAAGTTGATAATTAATTGAATAACAAGACTGACAATTAAACAAATGGATTTATTGAAATTTAAATTTACAATTACCGAATTATTTGAAATTGAAATTAAATACTGTAATTTGTGCAATATTGTATATTGAATTGATATAGAAATTTGTTTTGAAGGATTATAAAGTACTAACTAATCTAAAATGATAGAAATTGTAAATTTTTGAATTTGAATTGAAAAAGTGATTTAATTAATTTAATATTAATTTATTTAATTAACTTGAAATATAGCCATTTTGGCAACTGTCTCAGATTTTGACGAACCATTTTCATCGGATCCGTAACAGTGAATTATTGTAGGATTTCTAGTTTCATAGCGATCGAACTTGTCGCTTGATTGTACGGACTTGAAACGCCCAAAAAATTAATTTAATTGAAATCAATTTGAAATAAGATGATTTTAACATAACTTCTTCATACGATAGAATTTGGACTTGAAACTAGCTCCATTGAATTTGAAAATATGGAAAACATCTATTTTGATACATGAGATGACCCATTTTCGTTCTGGAGATGGAACGGGCTTTTCGGGTCATTTATCGTTCAATCAAATCTTGTCCGTTCTTTTTGTTTTCAACTCTGCCTATAAATGGCCTGTTATATACCCTAGTATTTCTTAACTTATTTATAGTACGGACATTTCCTATCTATATTCTCCTTTTCAATGGCAGAACATATCTAAATTTCCAAACCCTTAATTCAATTTCAAATTCAATTCAAAAGTTTAAACTCCTCAAAATATATCGTATTATATATCGATTTGAAGCTCTCGACAAGCATAGGTCAAATCTGCTGTTTGTTTTTCGATTTGGATCTCTATGTGGCCGAAAATTGGTGATTTATTCTCAGCCGTCCATGGGGTTTCGATCAACGTCAATGGATGGTCAAATCAGTGGTACCATATTGTAGAGAGAGCCGAGGGGAGCTCATCCCTATGCAGTTAATGCGCTCGGTAGATTTAAAGCGGTGGAGGTGCAAAAAATCGTAGCGGGGATATAGCGAGGATATAGCGGGATATAGCGAATGGCTCTAAAATAGCATATAAAACTCATGCTTAATGTTTTTACAAATATATAAATGGTAATTAAATGAAAAATTATCATTCAATTGAATTATAAATAATACATAAATAATTTTAAATAAAAACATGTGTAAATATACTTTAAATAAACGAAAAATTGTTATATGACATAATTGAATTTGGTAGAATATTGGAGCATTTTCATTTCTGAAAATATATTAAAAATTAAATCAAATAAATTAGTTTCATAATTTTATAATGTATAATGCAAATTTTCAATTCATTTTATTAAAAAAGATATAACGGGAATAGCGGAATATAGCGGAAATAACGGGATATAGCGGAAATAGCGGGGATTAAAGCGGAAAGGCTATATTTTAGGGCTATATTGAAAAATCGTAGCGGTTGAAATCCGCTACGAGATATAGCGGGGTTGTAGCGGGGAATTAACTACGCAGGCTCATCCAAGTGGTTGGTGTGACGAATTGGTGGCTGGATCGATGGGAAAAATTAACTAGGGTTCGAAACCCCAGTTTTTGATCATGGCAGCGATGTAGATGGGGGGGAGGGGTCGGAGGCGGTGCCAAGGGTAATGGAGGATGGCGAGCACGGTGGTGGTCGGTGGGGTTCCGGTGAACAGTGGAATTTGTTTCGAGCGGTCAAAGTTGGAAGTTTCTGCCGTGTTCTAGGTTCAAGCGTGGATCGGTGATTAGCGCATGAAAGAAGATGTGCATACAAACGGTGATGTGGCGTTGACGTGATGGTAATGTGTTTATCATTTATTTTGTTTACTTTAATTTTAAATCGTTTAACTTCTAATAACCATATTTTTTACATACTAGGTCTGTTTCATGCGCGGTTTCATAAGTTGAGATCGTATTGAAATTTCGGGGATTTTGAAGCTTGTTTGGACAAATTCTGAGATCGTTTGAATTTGGGACCTAAATTGGATTTTAAGTCAATTTAAAATCGAAGGTGGGTGTTTTGATCCACTCACAACTTCTAAAATTTCTTATATTAGTTAAACTAAATTAATGTGATTAATAATTTATTTATGGCTGTTTGGTATATTTAAATTGCTACTCCTGTTAATTTGAATTATTTTGAATTAAATTATCATTTAATTTGTTATTGAAATTAAAATTTCCAGTTAATTACCTGTGAATAATAATTAGTTATTTGTTGTAATTTTATTTGGTTGAATTGGATGATAATTATGTTAGATGTTTGATTGTTGACATTGGTTGACTGGATGTTATGTTTGACTTATATAATATTATCGCTTTGCTAGTTCCCTTGGTTATTATTAGAAAATCATTATGGGTTGAAATGATATATACCCGAACGATCTATAGATTTGGAAAAAATTATTATGGGTTGAAATGATAGACTTGAGCGATTTTATGGATTTTGATATTAATTCGGAGTTGCGGTTTGAAATGATATATAGTCGTAAAATTTTAAATTGTGGATTGAAATGATAAATATCCGTATCACTTGACTCTGGGGTAGAGAATTATATACGGACACCAGATTGGTTAAACTAAATGATTTTAAATCCTTAATTTTTTTAGAATTTAGTTAAATGATATTTTGAAATAAAATTTGATTTATATAAAATTAAATTATTATCGAAATTCAAGTTTTATGTTAAAAATTAGAATTGGTTTAAAGGAATTGTCTGAAGAAATTAAATTGAAGTTTTAAAGTTGAATTTGAAGTATACGTGAAGTTTGTCAGAATCGGTTTATTAAAATTGTTCAAAATATTACTTTGAAAAATATTGAAATTGAAGTAATTTAAATTGTAATTTCAAACACGAATCTGGAGGCGATATATAATTAAATATTTTATTAAGAATTTGAATTGAAAGATTTGACATTGGGTTTTTGGACATTAAAATAGTCCAAATGTGTTGAAAGGGAATGAATAGTTTAAATTGATATTAAATTCAAATTCTTATATTGAATATAAACTATTTTAAAAATATATTATTGTAAAGATTCTAAATTTTAAGATTTTCAATATTAAACTATATTAACCTATTAACTATATTAAATCAATTTAACCTATTCAAACCATTTAATTTATTTTAAAACTAATTAACCTATTTTAATTTATTTTAAATCTAATTAATCTATTTTAAAGCTTAATCTATTTTAATTATATTTAATCTATTTTAAATCGATTTAGCTATTTTAAATCGATTTAGCTATTTTAAATCAATTTAACAGTATCTTTATTCTAAACCATTTTAGAGTATTTAACTATTTATAACTATTTTAACTATTTATAACCATTCAAACTACTTTCGAAATTTTCAGACTAAGTAGAGGGAAAGTGTTTATATTCAAATTCATTGGTTTAAAGGAAAATACGGTTAAATAATGTTATAACCTAAGTTGGGATTTAAATGTTATAGTTAACTGAATATGATGATTTTGAAGTGAGGATTTAACCAAATTGGAAATATGATTTTTGAAAGAAATTATGATTCAGGAAACGATATGATTTCAATGTGAGTATGATATCAAGGTAAGTATGATATCAAGGTGAATATGATTTCAAAAGTACTATGATTTTAAGAATATGATATTTTGATAAAAATGTGAATTGGCTTTTGAAATATAAAAGAACCATCCGATGTGAAATAAGCGTTTGGTTGTTAAAGAGACCGGGATCAGATATTGTCATACTCCCTGCCAATACCGAAACCCACTTTAAGAACTGTGTATGTGGTGAAGATTCCAGAAATGAAGTAGGATGGTTTGGCGAATGATTTCTGTATAAGCATGACGTGACCCTAACGCCCGTGAATCAGCTTAGATGTGACTAAAACAGAAGCTATACCTGGGCCAAGTGAGGTCATTCCTCCGATCGGACACGCTTCTTTGATACCATATTAGGACATCTGTGATGATTTGAGTATGCTCCGCGGTGGGCGGTAGTAGCTGATATGCATTGCCACCGGCCCGGTTCTGCAATTGGTAAATCTACCCCGGCATTGCCTCGAGTTCTGTGTTCACATGCCCTAGAGCGCCTTCTACGAGTTTGTTTTGTACCGTACCTATGGTGTGTCCTCTGGGTAAACCACAAGTTTGGTGGAGCCTACAACATTGTATAGACTACGAGAATATATAAAATGTGTTAAGAGGGATATGGATAATGCCTTAACACTATTTTAATACTTCTATTTTACCGTAGACATATTATAACAGCGTATTTTACTACATTATAGATATTTTAACGGATCCGTAGGGGATATAAATCCGGAATATCTCTTAAGATATTGCACTCACGTTAGACATTGGATATGAGATGTCAAAACCCGTAAATATCTCCGATGCCATTGCACTCATATTTACCTTGATTTAACATACATAAGATCTTTTAGTTCTGACTCGAGTGTATTGTCTTTTTAATTCACTCGGGTCAGCCTGAGCATTTCAGGGCTGAAGATCTTATTTCTGGAGGACGAAGACGAAGATTTGTGATACTATTATTTATGATATGTATTCCACTGCATCATATTTTTTCGCTGCATTTATTTATTTATTCCTGTTTATGTAACTCTGATATTTGTGTTGTAAAGAATAATCAAATGTATTTATAAAACAGCTTCATGAACTGTTATTTGATTATTATATTTTGTCATTCCGCAGCGAGATTCTGTATTTGTTTTATTTCTTTCTCTTTTTTCTTATTCATTCCATAACAATCTACCCTTTTGAATGGTTTGAGTCCGCCATGTGTGTCTACTTAAAACGTCCAAAAAGGCAGGTCGTTACATTTGGTATCAGAGCTTAGGCTTAGCGATAAGCTTAGCTTTGTGCGGCCTAACTCATAATAAATAGGGAAATAATACCCTAGAATGAGTCGCTGAGTGTATAAATATGAGAGAGCTTATTTTTTGGTGTTATAAAAGGTTTTATATTGTGTTAATTTGTTCCATTTTGTATTTATAAATCTGGTTGGTGCATAGGACGCTATGATATCAATAGGGATTTCTAAACACTCAATAGGGCAGACCGATACAATATTTATTTTGAAATATAGGTAAATGAAATAATTTTGCCTATCATATATTTTTCTGTGTAAAATAATAATTTTATAAAGGATATATTTGGTAGTAGTATATTTGTTGTTAGGTAGTGAAATTTATGAATATTGGTTGAAAATAAGATTTGTAGATAAAATAAATATAAATAGGTAAATTTAGAACTTAAATTCCAGGATTTTTGAAAATTTATTTCGAATGATTTTGGAATATAATATTAATATTATTTAGAAGTATTTTATGATATAAAAATTTCAATGTGATTTGGAAGAAATGTTTTAAAAGAATTTCCGAAGGAAATAAGTTTTGTACTCCCCTCTCTGTCGCTAGAAAATAATTTCGATGACGAGTGCATGCATCATCAACGTTCATTTTCGAGTTTCAAGGTGGGAAAGCTGCTGTAGTAATTTTACTACACTTTTTTTTTGACAAAAAATATTTTTTTTCCTAAATATGATTTGGATTATATAAGTTATGAGTGTGTGTGTGTATGTATATAAAAATATTTCTAAAGGATTGAAATGGAGCCCAGTTGTTTAGTTCTCAAGTTTCTGTAAACTAGAAATTAAAATTATTGTAATGAATGGAGTCTTGACTATATTAATAATTGAAAATTTCTAAGAACGAAAATAAGAAATTTAATGTTAAAATGATTTATGAAGTAGATAAGAAACTGAAATTTAGAAAATTGTAAATAAAAAAGGAAATGAAAATAAGAAATGGTAATTATTGAACGTTTGGTCAACTAAATCAATAAGAGAAGCTTGTGAAACTTTCTATTGCATTCTAAAAGACATATATATATATATATATAACTTACCAAAATGTAAAAAGTTGTAATGTTAAAAAGGAAATGTAGTAGAGTATCATACAAGTAAACTTATGGTAATGACAGTGTTCAATAGAATTATTTCAATAAATAAGAATTCTAATGCTATAGATTCTTATAAACCGAAGTTAATAGTTTGAAATGCCACTAATTAAATGTAATAAAAGTGGATAATGTAAGGAAAATGATTATAAGCTTAAGTTAACCATTAAGCTATCTATAATCAGATTTAATAGTAAAGGTGAATGTTGTAATAAGTAATCATAAACTTGAGTTAGTATTTATGCCATTTATAATTAAATTGAGTACTATATAGATTAAATGATTATAACTTCATAAATTATTAGAATAACTTTGAAATGGACTTAATACTCAATAATACTATATTGGGAAGAATGAACATGAAAAGAAATAATCTATAAATAGTGAATTGAATGGTAAAGAAACTTACCTAATAATGTATAATCATATAATTGAAATAAAAATAACTTATTTAAAACAATGAAGGTAAAGTAATAAATAAAAGAAAATGGCATCGTAAATAATGGAGAAATGAACTTTTGTAAGTAATAACAAACGTAAGTTAATGTAAATAATGTAATGACCCAGTTTTTCGACGTCCGAAAGTCGAATACGTCCACTGTATCAAATGCCGCACAATCGAATACCGAAAAACCGAAGCGTTAGGGTTAAAGAAAAGAAGATAGAAGAAGAAAACAGAAAATAATAACAGAATCTCACATCTCGCAGTGGAACAACGTATAAAAGATAAATGAGTATTTTAAAACAGAGAACCATATCAGTTTATACTCACATCATCAGAGTGTTACAACAACAAACAGTAGAAAAGAATATAACATATACAAGTGATACGCCTCACCATCCAGCTTGAACTCTAGATTTCCACAACATACTTCTCTGACTTCGCTCTAGAATAATGATAACATGACTCTAGGCTGTCCGTGTGGAAAACTGTGGGCACCCAGTGTTTAGAAAGGGAACAATAAACTCCAGATCAGTCATGAGATTAATATGAGATATTAAAAATAGTTATTTTCACAAAGGAAGGAAAAGAAACCCGTTATGCTTTTGGTAAACGAAACTACCATAAGGCCTCCCGACACACACACAATGCAAATGCAGAATTAGAGGAGATTTCTCCTTATAATAGTCAAACATGCTTGATATGCAAAATCATTTTGATATTATTATTAGTGCATAGTGCAGAAAATATTTCGAAAGTATAATATTATCTTAGCCAGCACAGACATTTCGAACTATGCCTACTATAGCTACCAATTAAACAGCGGGTCACCACCATAAGTAAAAGGCAGGTTATACAACTAAAACCGTACAAGGCACATATTAGAGATTGGATTTCAAAAAAATGGTTAGGCTAAGGAATTTCCTAAGCCACATGGATACGCCTCTGGAGTGACGTCCCGAGAATCTAACCGGATCTCTACCAACGCAAGGCCGGGTTACCTCTATAACTAGGTAACTACTACACGAGTATGCCATCCCCCGGTCGTTAGCGACCTTTATCCGAGGATCCTCAACCACAAAGCAACAACCACAAAGTAATAAATTTTTCAGCAACCATATAGGTTAAATATCTTGGCTCCATACCATGATACCACCCTTTTCTAGAAGAAAATGACATATCCTAAAGGGCGCGACCCTCAGAACCTTGCCGCGTTCTTCCTGTTTCGACCATTTTCGAGATGTGAGGTCCGACGAAGTCTTATCCACAAAGCTACACTTTTCACAAAAGCCATGCTTCGATCAACAAATGATCAGCAGCACTCAGCATGCCACACTACCAAATTGGAAGTATATCGCTAATAACCATCAACTATATAACCTCCGAGCTTGTACATCTCAAAAAAGAGTGTTAAGCTAAGAGAACACATTCTTTGCCACCAACAGAAATGTATTTGATAGAAATCAGCTTTATATCTCAAAGTGTAATGTCAGACATACAACCATACAAGTCCGTTCCGGGGTCGAATGGAACCGAAGGCACTTCCAAAGAATCCCTTGCAATCGGGATATTCACTAATCACGTCCGGAATCAACCATCACAAAGGGTGATAAAATCTCTATACCGGAGCAACATGGTGTAGAGACATGTAACAACCCGCATATGTTATGATTATATATTTAAATGTTTTATTTAAATATGGTATCGTAGTCGGATTTTAGTCCGAAAAGCTACTTTTTGCATACGGTCGAATTAGGACTCGGGACCACTCCCATTGAGTTTAAAATGCCGTTTGCGACCTTTTTGAGTATAAGCTTCGATAAGTTTGGAGAAAGTTGAATTTTGCTACTTTTTGCTTAGGGCTTTGGTTTGGGTTGAGCCCAATAACCCCACTTATGTAATCAGTCCCAACTCCACTTCAACTCCTCATTTACTTCATTTCCAATTCCTAATACTCAAGCTTTAGCAACAATGGTGGGAGAGATGGAAAATTAAAACTCAAGCCCTAGTTTTCTTTTGCAAATCAAGTTCTAGCTCCAAACTAATAGATGAACCCATTGGTAAGCTTCTCTTCTTCTTCTCCAACTCATTCTCTTATCATTTCAGAAATTCCTAAACCTAACTTTGGGAATGTTCTTCTTTCAAAGCTTAGAATCAAGCTTATTGAGTTGGATTTGAAGAGTGGTTGATTCTCCTTTGCTTTCAAGCTTCTTCTTTATTTGTGTGATTTCAAAGGTGAGATTTTTATCTAACATCTATGACTATAATTATCTTTGGTTGTTAGGTTTGAATTCCTAACACTTCTTCATGTGAATTTGCTCTTGATTTGGATTGGTTTTGTGAATATTCTAATTTTTGGGTTTTTAAGTCAAATTTGTGTGAAAATCCTTTTATGGGTGTTTGATCATGCTTTTGGTGATGCATCGAGGAGCATATAGGGTCGGGTTGCTGATTGGCATAAACCCTTAGAGCCAATGTTTGTCCGGTTGCTTTTTGGAAGAGTTTGCTCTTCATTTGGATAGGTTGAAAAACAGCCCAGGCAAGATTCAGTCGACTGAAACCTCTGTTCAGTCGACTGAACCTGGAACCCGAAAGTTCCCAGGCATGATTCAGTCGACTGAATCCTCTGTTCAGTCGACTGAACCTGGAAACAGAAAGTTTCCTGGACCTGGAAAATTTCCAGGCACAGGGTCAGTCGACTGAAAACTCTGTTCAGTCGACTGAACCTGCTGTTTGAGTCCATTTTGCCTTTTTGGATTGAATTTCCAATTTAAATCGATTCGTGATGATCCTATTTGTTGTTATCATTTATTATGACTTTGATGACTCCTTTTTAGGGATTTTTGAATATCCATTTCGATGGATTCTTTATCGGTTTCTTTGGATTTTTATTCACGTCTTTGAATGTGAATTTTGGTGGTTGATTGTTCTACAATCATTTTTGTGTTTTGTCACTTTAAAAATATAATGGTTTCAATACTAGTAGTAAGTATCAAAACACTTTCCCCAAACAATTTCAATTCTATTTTAATACCAAATTCATTTTAAAACTGTTTTCCAATCTATTAGTATATACAAACCTTTACCTCACTCGTACGAGAAATCTAATTAAACGACTTAGTAAAACAAGTAGTATGAAACACTTGCGTTTACTTCGTCGGTTAATTCTTGGACTTGTTCGATTGAATCTCTTGTGACAAATTTTCTAGTGGAGATCTACAATTTGTTCGTAAATATTTAAGTTAAGCTAGTGGTTATGGGACATGAAGCTAAGCTCATATATTTACTAGCTTACTGTAATTGACACTTCTTGATGATCATGACGATCATTTTTGTGATTTAGACTAGCAATTGTGCGATGTCACTTTGTCCACATGGAGGACAGCAACTCATTTTATTGAGCTTCGTCTCATTTCTTTTTGGGGTAGCTCTCCATGGCCTTTGGGTCTTTCGTGTGTCAAAAATTAATGGCTAGCTACCATGAGATAGCTTCTCGTTCGTGTGTCAAAAATTAATGGCTAGCTACCATGAGATAGCTTCTCGTTCGTGTGTCAAAAATTAATGGCTAGCTACCATGAGATAGCTTCTCGTTCGTGTGATAGGCCTTCCCCCCTTTTTGTGTGATCTCTGGATTTCGTGTGTCGAATTCCGGAATTTTCTTCTTCACCTATTTTTGTGATTTCTATTGATATGATTTATTAGTGTGCATAGGTGAATTCGTGTGTCATTGACTGGATTTCTTGAGATGATTTCTAGAATTTGTGCTTCGCCAATTTTCGTGATTTCCATTGATAAGTTTCATCAATTTGTGTGCATTGGTGAATTTGTGTGTCATTGACTGGATTTCTTGAGATGATTTAGAATTTGTGCTTTGCCAATTTTCGTTATTTCCATTGATAAGTTTTGTCAATTTGTGTGCATTGGTGAATTTGTGTGCCATTGACTTTTGTGAATACAAGTTTTGGGTATGAAACCCTTTTTGGATCTTTGTGAAGATTTTTGAGGAATGGAACGATCTTTTGTTGATCATCATTTGCATGCTTATAGTAGTATGTCATTACGGATATTATATGTTTATGCCATATCTTTTACTTTATATCGTTTCATCTGATATTTATAGTTAGACTGATCCGTTTATTATTTTCTTATTAAATAATACTCGGGTCAGACCGAGGTGTTACAGGTGCTTCAGCTTGACTTCTCACTTGGGATTGATCTCTCTGACTTTTGGCTAACTACTTAGATTAGTAGTTTATTTTGTTGCATACACTTGAGATATGGACTCATAGTTGTATTCTTTTGTATAGCACATGTTGCTATTCTTTTGTATTATTGTGGATCTTTTTGACCACTACTATGATATAGACTTTCTTGTGTTAGTTATATATTCATATCTTCTTCCGCCTATGTGATATGAATTATCTGTGACTGATTTGTGTTATGTTTATTTCTATATTTGTTTCCGAAGATTATTATAGCCACTGTGTAGTAGCTTTGTGTTTGTATCGGTATGTCGGATTTCCTCTTGAAATAAAATGCATGTTATACTATCTGACATATCGGTGCTCGCGCAAAGCAATTACACGGATGGTCGCTCCTCAACAGCCTTATTCTCCGTGCTAGTTGACAGCATTACACCGTAGTGTTCTTGGCTAGCGTGGGTATAGAGGTGGGGCGTCACAGCTTGGTATCAGAGCCAAACTTCGGAACAATGTAGAACAATTTAACAAGGATCATCGTCCTAAGTCCATCTTAGGAGTCGTGCTTTAGGATTTTATTCGGGTCGTCGTACCGTCCAATCCTAATTTCTTTTATGATTCCTTGTTTTATCTATCAAGGTTTCTTGATATTTATTTTAAGAATAACCTTTTCTTCTTTTTTTTCTTTCTTTCTTAAAGAAAAGAAATGGTTGGTTCTGGCAATCCTAGCGCTGGTCAATCCAGTAGTCCTTCTCTGGATGGCGCATTCATGTCTGCCCAACAACTTTTGGTTCTTGTAAAGAATCATGAGTTTATCTATGCTTTGAGTAAGAACCCCAAGATGATTTTACCTTTGAAACTTGAAGTTCCTTTCAATCAGCTTGTGGATATCACTCTTCGATATGAATAGGTTGGTAAAGGAAGTGATAATGATATTGGGATTTCCAAGAAGAGGCATATTATGTTCAAAAGCCCTAATCCCAATAAGAAAGTGAAGCAAAGTAGTAAAGACTCCAATCCCTCATCGTGGAGGATGCTACAATTTTAATTCTAAGGACCACTATGCAAAGGAGTGTTCGAAACCACACTTTTGTCGTTATTGCAAAAATACATGTCATCATATTTCTGCCTGCCCCATACTTCAAAGCAAGAAGAAGGTGGAACAAGAAACTTCGATAGACAAAACTCCTACCCCAAGTCATAAACAATGCTACAATTGTGGTTCCACGGACCATTATGTAATTAAGTGCCCGAAACCCCTTTATTGTCGCTATTGCAAAGACTCGGGTCATCTTTTTTCTGCATGTCCCAAACTTTTGAACAGGGACATGAGAAAGCTAAATATTGTGCAAGCCCCTAGCAACACTTCTCTCGGTCAAGGTATTTATCATTCAATCCTTGATGACATTTGCTTTGTGATTTTCTTGTTCGTGTTTTTTTGATATGGGTTCCATCTCACTATTTTATATCAAAAGAACTTGTTGATTCTTTTCCTTTAAACAATTTTGGGATTGATGTCTTCCTTGAGAATTGCGAATCTGGATGGTAGACCCGCAACACTCAATTTGCTTTTTATTGTTGTCAAAATTATTTTATGTGATTTTTCTGTCCGAGCCGGTTTTTTTTCTTACTTAGGCTTCGGAATCGATTTTTGGAAAGGATTGGATTATTGAGAAGCCCATATCCTATTTTCCGTGAGAACTAATCATCTTCGACATTTTTAATCTATTAAGAAGATTTCTATTTTTCTTTATGATTCCGATTTTAAATTTTTGGTGGCATTGATTTTTATTCTTTAAACCCTCATGATGAGGAAAGTTTTACTTCTCTCATTTAAAATAGTTTGTGAAATTTTCCGGTTTATTTGGACTTGTCTTAGGATTATCACCTAAGCAATATCTAGTGTGGTGATAAGGTCTTCTTAGCTCGACCGTGCCACCGGTTTTCATTTGCTATGAGTTCCGGAAGTTAGCATTCCATTTACCGCATTCCGCACTCGTTATGATTCTTATGAATGACTTATTATGTCATTCAGTTTGCCCATCCTGTTTCATCCATTTCATAAATCGAGTATTCTATGAATATCTCGATAAGTCCATTCTTGTATTTATTGATTTTGGATGAAAATAGAAATTTAAATTTTGAAAATCTTTTTCATAAGATTTATTTATAAGTATAATTGGATTTTGATCTTAAAACGAGCAGAGAATATTCACAAAACTTTTAAGAGATAATTTCATCATATAGAAGATGATTTTGTGATTGTATTGCCCGTTGAGTGCTTTAAGAATTTCGGTCGATGCGCTTGATCAACGTTATCGATAAGAATTTCCTAAATGCTTTGATGAGACAATCAGACACGATATATTGACTTGTAAAATGTAAATTTTTCTAGAAAGATTATTACATTGGGATAATTGTAATTTTGAAAGTTTTAGTTTTTCGGAAAAAAAAATTATTTAAAATAAATTCTTTCTTATCGATACTCTTATTCTTGTGATTTCCGATGGGAACCAAGACTTTATCTTTTATATCGATGCTAGTCGTGTTGGTTTAGATGTCGTTCTCTTGCAAAAGATAACGTGCTATCACTTGTGCTTCTAATTCATTACAAGCCAATTGAGACTAGATATGCCACTCATGATTTAGAGCTCGCAGCTATTGTTTTCGCTCTTCGAATTTGGCGTTATTATCATTTGGGGAGAAATTTATTCTTTACACCGATCATAAGTATTTGAAATATTTATTCTCTCAAAAGGAACTTAATTTGCGTCAACAGCGATGGCTCGAATTTCTTACACTGTATGATCTTGATATCCTTCATACTCCCAGTAAGGGTAATCGTGTCGCCGATGCTCTTAGCCACAAGCAACAAGCGGTTGTTTCCATGATGATATCTGAATGGAATGATCTCGAGATTTTATCCACTTGTGAGATTCAAGATCGTGTTTCCGATTTATGTCCTTCTCTTGTTTTATGTATCCTTGAGGCACATCCTTCTCTTTTTGACCGCATTCTTGAAGCTCAAAGGCTAGATCCCGACTTGGCTCTTCTTGGCCGAAATTTTAAGGATAAAATTGATATTAAAGGTTTGAAAGGCTTTGATATTGATTCTCGTGGCGGCATTCGAAAATTTGGTAGACTTATCGTGCCAAATATTAGTGATCTTTGCAAAGATATTTTAGAAGATTCCCATCGTTCCAAATTCACCATTCATCCCGGTAGTAGCAAAATGTACGCAGATATGAAGCGACTTTATTATTTGGAGGGAATGAAACTTGACATCGCTAACTTCGTTAAGCGTTGCATGACTTGCCAACTCGTTAAGGCCGAACATCAAAGGCCCGGGGGTTATTGCAACCTTTAGAAATTCCAATTTGGAAGTGGGACCAGATTTTCATGGATTTTATAGATGGCCTTCCCCGTTCTCGTTCGGGTCATGATAGCTTATGGGTGATTGTTGATAGACTTACTAAATCCGCCCATTTTATTCTCGTTCGATCTAATCGAACCGTACCTCTTTTAGCCAAACTTTTTATTAAAGAAATTGCTAAATTGCATGGAGTTCCTACTACTATTGTTGTGATCGTGATCCATTGTTTAATAGTGGATTTTGGAAGAGTCTTCAAAAAGCTTTTGGAACGAAGCTTAAGTTTAGTACCGCTTATCATCCTCAGTCCGATGGACAAACCGAGCGTGTGAATCAAACTCTTGAAGATCTTCTTCATGCATGTGTTCTTGATTTTGGCGGAAGTTGGGAAGATCATATTCCACTTGTTGATTTTTCCTATAATAATAGCTTCCAATCTAGTATTGGTATGGCACCTTTCGAGGCATTCTATGGAAGGCCATGCCAATCTCCTTCTTGTTGGCTTGAGGCCGGTGAGAAACTGGTTTTAGGTCCAGATCTTATTCGTGATTCCACAGAAAAGATTGAACTTATTCGACATAGGATGAAAGAAGCCCAGAGTAGACAAAAATCCTATGCCGATAACCGGAGAAGGAAGTTAGAGTTTTCTGTGGGAGATCTTGTGTTCATTCGTGTGTCACCTATGAAAGGTGTTGTGCGTTTCAGTCGATCGGGAAAGTTAGTGTAACGTATTGGTTCCATGGCATATCGCCTTTTGTTACTGGCTCAATTTTCTGCTATCCATGACGTGTTTCACGTTTCTCAACTTCGGAAGTGTCTTCGAGATTCCGATTCTATTCTTGAGCCCGATGTTGTGGAAGAGATTGAAGTTTCGCCTAATTTAACTTATGAGCAACATCCTATTCGTATCATTGCTTCGGAGGTCAAACGACTTCGAAATAAAAATGTTCATCTTGTTAAAGTTCAATGGTCCTCAAATCCTAAGGATTGTTCTTGGGATTCTAGGGAATTCATCGAGCGAACACATCAGGACTTACTTTCTCGTGCTCTTTAAGGTGAACTTCTTATTTCGAATTTCTTCTTTTGTGTTGATATGCATCTATGGTTGTTACTATTAGTTCATTTATTCCTTATGATTGCGTGGACGCAATTTCTTTAAGGAGGGGAGTCTGTAACAACCCGCATATGTTATGATTTATATATTTATTTAAATATGGTATCGTAGTCGGATTTTAGTCCGAAAAGCTACTTTTTGCATACGGTCGAATTAGGACTCGGGACCACTCCCATTGAGTTTAAAATGCCGTTTGCGACCTTTTTGAGTATAAGCTTCGATAAGTTTGGAGAAAGTTGAATTTTGCTACTTTTTGCTTAGGGCTTTGGTTTGGGCCGAGCCCAATAACCCCACTTATGTAATCAGTCCCAACTCCACTTCAACTCCTCATTTACTTCATTTCCAATTCCTAATACTCAAGCTTTAGCAACAATGGTGGGAGAGATGGGAAATTAAAACTCAAGCCCTAGTTTTCTTTTGCAAATCAAGTTCTAGCTCCAAACTAATAGAAGAACCCATTGGTAAGCTTCTCTTCTTCTTCTCCAACTCATTCTCTTATCATTTCAGAAATTCCTAAACCTAACTTTGGGAATGTTCTTCTTTCAAAGCTTAGAGTCAAGCTTATTGAGTTGGATTTGAAGAGTGGTTGATTCTCCTTTGCTTTCAAGCTTCTTCTTTATTTGTGTGATTTCAAAGGTGAGATTTTTATCTCACATCTATGACTATAATTATCTTTGGTTGTTAGGTTTGAATTCCTAACACTTCTTCATGTGAATTTGCTCTTGATTTGGATTGGTTTTGTGAATATTCTAATTTTTGGATTTTTAAGTCAAATTTGTGTGAAAATCCTTTTATGGGTGTTTGATCATGCTTTTGGTGATGCATCGAGGAGCATATAGGGCCGGGTTGCCGATTGGCATAAACCCTTAGAGCCAATGTTTGTCCGGTTGCTTTCTGGAAGAGTTTGCTCTTCATTTGGATAGGTTGAAAAACAGCCCAGGCAAGATTCAGTCGACTGAAACCTCTGTTCAGTCGACTGAACCTGGAACCCGAAAGTTCCCAGGCATGATTCAGTCGACCGAATCCTCTGTTCAGTCGACTGAACCTGGAAACAGAAAGTTTCCTGAACCTGGAAAATTTCCAAGCACAGGGTCAGTCGACTGAAAACTCTGTTCAGTCGACTGAACCTGCTGTTTGAGTCCATTTTGCCTTTTTGGACTGAATTTCCAATTTAAATCGATTCGTGATGATCCTATTTGTTGTTATCATTTATTATGACTTTGATGACTCCTTTTTAGGGATTTTTGAATATCCATTTCGATGGATTCTTTATCGGTTTCTTTGGATTTTTATTCACGTCTTTGAATGTGAATTTTGGTGGTTGATTGTTCTACAATCATTTTCGTGTTTTATCACTTTAAAAATATAAAGGTTTCAATACTAGTAGTAAGTATCAAAACACTTTCCCCAAACGATTTCAATTCTATTTTAATACCAAATTCGTTTTAAAACCGTTTTCCAATCTATTAGTATATACAAACCTTTACCTGACTCGTATGAGAAATCTAATTAAACGACTTAGTAAAACAAGTGGTATGAAACGCTTGCGTTTACTTCGTCGGTTAATTCTTGGACTTGTTCGATTGAATCTCTTGTGACAAATTTTCTAGCGGAGATCTACAATTTGTTCGTAAATATTTAAGTTAAGCTAGTGGTTATGGGACATGAAGCTAAGCTCATATATTTACTAGCTTACTGTAATTCACACTTCTTGATGATCATGACGGTCATTTTTGTGATTTAGACTAGCAATTGTGCGATGTCTCTTTGTCCACGTGGAGGACAGTAACTCATTTTATTGAGCTTCGTCTCATTTCTTTTTGGGGTAGCTCCCCATGGCTTTTGGGCCGTTCGTGTGTCAAAAATTAATGGCTAGCTACCATGAGATAGCTTCTCGTTCGTGTATCAAAAATTAATGGCTAGCTACCATGAGATAGCTTCTCGTTCGTGTGCCAAAAATTAATGGCTAGCTACCATGAGATAGCTTCTCGTTCGTGTGTCAAAAATTAATGGCTAGCTGCCATGAGATAGTTTCTCGTTCGTGTGATAGGCCTTCCCCCCTTTTTGTGTGATCTCTGGATTTCGTGTGTCGAATTCCGGAATTTTCTTCTTCACCTATTTTTGTGATTTCTATTGATATGATTTATTAGTGTGCATAGGTGAATTCGTGTGTCATTGACTGGATTTCTTGAGATGATTTCTAGAATTTGTGCTTCGCCAATTTTCGTGATTTCCATTGATAAGTTTCATCAATTTGTGTGCATTGGTGAATTTGTGTGTCATTGACTGGATTTCTTGAGATGATTTAGAATTTGTGCTTTGCCAATTTTCGTTATTTCCATTGATAAGTTTTGTCAATTTGTGTGCATTGGTGAATTTGTGTGCCATTGACTTTTGTGAATACAAGTTTTGGGTATGAAACCCTTTTTGGATCTTTGTGAAGATTTTTGAGGAATGGAACGATCTTTTGTTGATCATCATTTGCATGCTTATAGTAGTATGTCATTACGGATATTATATGTTTATGCCATATCTTTTACTTTATATCGTTTCATCTGATATTTATAGTTAGACTGATCCGTTTATTATTTTCTTATTAAATAATACTCGGGTCAGACCGAGGTGTTACAGGTGCTTCAGCTTGACTTCTCACTTGGGATTGATCTCTCTGACTTTTGGCTAACTACTTAGATTAGTAGTTTATTTTGTTGCATACACTTGAGATATGGACTCATAGTTGTATTCTTTTGTATAGCACATGTTGCTATTCTTTTGTATTATTGTGGATCTTTTTGACCACTACTATGATATAGACTTTCTTGTGTTAGTTATATATTCATATCTTCTTCCGCCTATGTGATATGAATTATCTGTGACTGATTTGTGTTATGTTTATTTCTATATTTGTTTCCGAAGATTATTATAGCCACTGTGTAGTAGCTTTGTGTTTGTATCGGTATGTCGGATTTCCTCTTGAAATAAAATGCATGTTATACTATCTGACATATCGGTGCTCGCGCAAAGCAATTACACGGATGGTCGCTCCTCAACAGCCTTATTCTCTGTGCTAGTTGACAGCATTACACCGTAGTGTTCTTGGCTAGCGTGGGTATAGAGGTGGGGCGTCACAAGACATTCGACAGGTAATCCTTTCGTTTTCGAAAATACCCGGTCTTTAACACAATCTTCAAATGCAATCCCATTTCATCGTATCATTATTCGGAATGGGTTTTATGACACAAAGTCCTCTCCCAGCTAATTCGAATAACGAGCGCTTATTTTTAAAAATAAGTGTTACATTCAGATTTCAAGCAAATCACAAAAAAAATTCGCTTTGATCTTTTAAACAAAAGATCCATCACAAAGATTCAATATGGTTTTTGAATATCCATTAGGAATCCGACCCCCGGTCGCATCGAAATCCAAACGCAGTTTAAAGGCCAATATTGATAGTCGGTTATTTAACTATCAATCAATATTCACGACAATTCCCAGATTTCAAATAATTTTCCCCAATTATTTATTTTCAAAATATCTTCACAAGATATATTCTCATATTTCAACCCTTTGAAAACAATTTCAAATCACTTTCCACATTTCAATCCTTTGAAAACAAATTTCAAATCATTTTTCCTCATGCGGAATATATTTCCAAATATTTATTCATTTCCACTGAAAATTTGCCGAGTTCAAATACTTTAAAATAATTTAAATCACTAATCCAAAAATATATGCTTGGAAGCGTTCAGAAGAAAAACAATTTATAAACACTTATTTAAATATTAGCTATGAAAAACATTATGCCAATATCTCATGTAAAATTTCAAGTCCAAACTAATTTTAAAATAAAATTAGTAAATAGGGTATAACAATTTAAATTAACATTTGCTAAAACAAATATCAATTAAATCTTTAAATAATTACTTTTATAATTAATTAAATAAATCTTTACTTTAAATATTTTGGAAATAACTTAAGAAAATAATTTCTCCAAAATATTCTTTTAAAACCAACTCTAGAACTTTTAATTTATATTTGAAAACTACTTTAAAAAACATACTCGGCTTTCCAGGGAAATACACCCTCCATTTCAAAATGGTCCATTTAAATCAATTAATAAATCATTCTTGATTTATTTTAGATTTACATTCCAAATCCGCAATTTGTTTCCACATTTTAAAAATAAACCAATATTTATTTCTAAAACAAATTTCCCTTTCCTTTATAAATTCCATTGTGAATTTAAATTTTCAAATATCCATTAATATACGATTTTAAAAATCGATTTTCAAATATTCACTTTCATACACCAAATCAAATTCCAAATTGATTTTCCAAACATTTATTTCAAACTCCAAATAGATTTCCGTAACAATTTCCCAAAGATTTATTTTAAAACACCAAATCGATTTCAAATCCATTTCCTAAAGATTTATTTCATTTTAAAATATAAATTCCTTCATTTATCCAAAATTATTTAAAATCCAAATTTTTAAGTAAATTCTTCAACTATTAAGCAATATTACTTAAAAATCCTTTTATTAAAATCTTCTCCCATATTTTTGAAATTAATTCGTAAGATTACAAAAATAAACTTTTAAACTATTAAATTCCTTCTTTTACATTTATCCAATCCTCTAAGATAAATTTACTTAAAGTTTTCTATTTTAATTTTCAAAAATCCGATTTTTTATTTGTGGTATCCTACGATACCAAAAATATATTCGGCTAACTATAGCCATCAACGATTTCAATCACAAATATAATCACACACAGATTATAAATAAATCAACACACATCATTGAAACAGATTCAAATATTTGAGGAATCCAGTTGGATCCCTCTAAGCTGTGTTTCCTATATCCACAAATGTTAGCACAATAATTAAATACCAATTCCACATCGAGGTGGAATATCGTGGTATATGAGATTTATATAATATCATCTGCTATCATGCGGCACATAGGGTCTCATCCTCTATATATATTGTGGGAAATCAAGCACTCCATATATATATGTATGTATGTATGTATGTATGTATGTATGTATGTATATGTGTGTGTATATATATATCCTACAGTATATACTACCACAACCAACAAACAATCAATAACTGAAATTTCATTTTAAATTTGAGTGAGAAGATCTCACCTTTAATTCGAAATCCATCCCAACACATTTTCATTCCGGCTTGTTTCTCCATTTTAGACCTTGTATAAAAAATTACATGATTTTATTAATATTCGAATAATTAAATTCTTGCTAGGTAGTTTTATTAACTAATGATTTAATTTTAAAATTAAAATTTGATTTGAAAGGAAAATGTCTTCTTTTTTTTCATTCGAAACCTCACTTATAAAATTTTATTTATATAGATTCAAAAATCAAATTTATATAAACTCTTATATTTTCCAAAAGCCTATATATATATACATATATATGCTGTTTTTACCAACATATATTTAAATTAAATTAGGATTAGCTTAAAATTTAAAAGTTTCTTAACATATACATTCCCTTACTGTAAATTATATTATTAAATTAAAACATGAATCAATTTATATCTTTACTAATGGTCGAAAGTCTTCATCGATCGAAACCCTAAACCTCAAATCGCGATCATCGAATACCCTTTGCCGTCGCACGCCTCTACCACGACATCGACATCGGGCTCTAGATTTCATGCCTCCACATCTGACCTACGTGCATGTGCAATCCCAAATCGAACGACGATGCGGCCACCTCGACTCAAACACACGCCCTTGTACGATCGCCCACGGCCTCGTCTTTGTCGCCACTAGATCTTGAGCTCGAGCTCTTTCTCAAGGAAATTGGAAATCGCGGTTTATTCCTTCCTCGAGTTTGATTTTGATTTTGATTTCGAACTCGCGATTTCTTTTTGAAATGACGAATTCAATTAGAGGGAGAGGAGGAATTTTAGGGAAGGCAACTTAATAGAAGGCATTGAAGATTTCCACCTGTTCGGCATTCCACTTCCTTATTCATCGAGATTGTTTTCTCTTTTATTATTTAAAATATCCGTCAATATTTTACTGCGGGCAAGAAGAAAACTCGTGGTATGGAGGAGGAGACACATGTTGCTAGGAAAGACACGTGGTCTCAAGGTTTTGACATGTGTTGAATGAGATCAATAGTATATTGAAGGTAAAATATATATATTTAATTTCAAATTTAAATTCAAATTTAAATCGTCTCCAATCCGAAGCTCAAAATTTTTGAACTCCTATTGAGGCATGCCGCTAGGCATTTATAATGTTATACCTCTATTCTAAACGCAATGGAAAAGGTTCCGAGTCCAAATTCGATCGTATGAAGAAAATAGCTTTTTGGACCCAGCTATTAAATTAAATTTTCGATTTTATTTCAGTGCGTTTGCTTATCGTATGTCCAAACCGTTACTCCAAACATTACAAAAATTGAAATCTGATAATAATATAATATTACGCATCCAATGGAACTGGTTTCGTTGAATTCCGAGACTGTGCCTCGGAAGGCTATTATTAAATACTGACTTAAACGATTAATTTCAAACAGAACAAAACAGTTCCAATTTCAATTCTGAAGCTTTCATTATCTTCAGTATTATCAATATAAATTTTCTAAGCCTTGAAAAATATTTTTAACAAAAATAAAACTCAGGATTTAATATTTTACCTAAGTTTCTATAATTAAATTCGATAATTAAATTTGCCAAATTCATAGTTACATTTGAAATTCAAGTTAAAATAATTTTCAAATATGTAAAATCAATTGAACATTTCAATTTCAAAATTTTAAATTTTCTGGGTCATCGCATTCTTCTCCCCTTAAAAGAATTTCATCACGAAATTACTATTTAAGAAGAATGGTCCTCAACCCTTAACTATTTTTCCAAATCAAACAGTTTTAATAACTTGCCAAAACCAATCTTTTATTAAAGACCCTTCATTGCTTCAATTAGCTTTCCAAAACCCTCCATAAATTCCAAAAAATATTTTTTCTTACTAATTCAAATTTTAAATTTTCAAAATTTTCTCAAAAAATTTCTAACTCCTTAAATTTCAAATTTTTTTGCCAGCGTCTCCTTTGCGTGGCTAGCTCGGTACGACTACAAAATGGCACTACTGACCCACATACTCAAAAAGAAAACAAAAGGTGAATCACTAGACAAAAATGTCATCGAATTTCATACTGAAACTTAAATACATACCTTTTTCGTGCAATTTCAAATTTATCTTCGAAATCAAAATCCAATTCCATTTTCCTTTATAACACATGTATATCCCGCTTATCATTTTGCACATTCTTTTACTAAAGTTTCAATGTTTATTTTTATTCAAGTTCTTACGATATACATACACCATTCGTATGCAATATCAAATTCGATCGCTCACTCGATCACAAAATTTCACTTCCGAACTAGTATTTTCCCCCCGACTTCCTAGTGCGGACTCAGATCTGGTTTCTTGATAAAAAACCGTAATTCTCCTTGCATAGCCGTAAACTATGATAGAGAATTTCCAGAATCAACCAAAAATCCATATCCAGGTTTGCCGTTGAAAATCGTGCGAAAAATTCCAACTCGGATCGATACAACTATCTCGAAATTCTATGCTCGAATTTTGAATCAAATTGCTATGCGAATGAAGTAATATACGTACATCTTACGTATTTATTTCTAATTGATTATTAGATATATCAATTTTCTTTTATTTACGTTGATTATTTTCATTCCCTTATTCACAATCACCATTTCACAATTCCTAGTTTAACCTTCACTCAATTATTAACCTTGTATATTTCCAATATCAAATTTACTTAAGAATTACACCATTCGTTTTCTTAAGTTCGATACAAGTATTTTATATACTTCCTATATTTATTTTCAATTTGCCACTTTGGTTAATATCTACTTATATTTAAACTGGATTTCAAATTCCATATGAATTCAATTTACCTTTCATTTATAATTATTGAATTCAATTCATTTCAAACCATATTTATTTTGTCATTTCTTCAATTAGTTCCACATACAAATTTTATTTCAATACTTTGCTTCATTTATCGCAATCAAATTCAATTCCAATTCCAGTTCTATTTAATTACAAATTCAAAATGAATTTCAACATTCAATTCACTTTCATTTACTTGCATTTCAATTTCATTTACTTGCAATTGCAAATTTACTATTCCATAACCATTTTTTTAATAAGATTCTAGAGTCTTTCCATCTTTTCAAAAACCATTATGAAATCAATTCAATTTACCTTTTGAATTTCCATAACCAAACCCAGTTTTCCAAACAACTTCAATTTTTAAATAATTTTCCAGCAATTCCTCTTCTGGAAACTCGAAAATAAACATCGATGATGTTGCAGTCATCACCGAGGTTATTTTCCAACGACCGAAAAGAGTTTAGTGCTTTTATCCCTTCAATTTTTTTCCAAAACCTTAGAAAAATCATTTTCAAACTCAAAAGGGATATAATTTCCAAATTTCGAAATTTTCAAGTTCTTTCAAATTCTTTCAAAAATGCCTTTGGAATTCTGTTTCAAATTATAAATCACATTTACCATTTACATTTACGAATCCCATTTGTATTAGAATTTATTTCTCAGTTTTTGATTATGATTCCATTTCTTATTCAATTTCAATGATAACAATTTAATATTATCACTTCCTAACAATCTATCAACCATATACTATAATAATTTACAAAGATTGTTTCCTTTTATATATGAAAATAATTTGGGTAAAATTATTTCATTCACCCTTATTTTATAAACAATACTGTGTCGAATTGTTCTATACAAGTGTTTAGAGATCCCTATCAATAACGTTAATTGCTCCTATTGACTATAATCCATATGCCACTCGACAAACCAATCAACACAATAAAAAAATTATATTCACTGACATATATGTGCTCATATCTATTACTACACTCAAGCTCATTATAGAGTACTACTGACTCTATCTCTAATGAGTAATCCCTACCAGAGCCAAGGTTGTCGCTTAACCAAATGCCCTGATACCGCATTGTAACAACCTAGTTTTTCGACGTCCGAAAGTCGACATCAATACGCCCACTGTGTCAAATGCCGCATAGTCGAATGCCGAAAAACCGAACCGTTAGGGTTAAAGAAGAAGAAGATAGAAGAAGAAAACAGAAAAACAATACCAGAATCTCACATTTCGCAGCGGAACAACATATAATAGATAAATGAATATTTAAAACAAATAACCATATCAGTTTATACATACATCATCAGAGGGTTACAACAACAAACAGCGGAAAAGAATATAACATATACAAGTGATACGCCTTGCCATCCAGCTTGAACTCCACATTTCCACAGCATACTTCTCTGACTTCGCTCCAGAATAATGATAACCTGACTCTAGGCTGCCCATGTGGAAAATTGTGGGTACCCAGAGTTTAGAAAGGGAACATTAAACTCCAGGTCAGTCATGGGACTGGCGTGAGATCTTAAAAATAGTTATTTTCACAAAGAAGGAAAAGAAATCTGCTATGCTTTTGGAAAATGAAACTACCATAAGGCCTCCTGCCACACACACAATGCAAACGTAGAATTGGAGGAGATTTCTTCTTATAATAGTCAAATATGCTTGATACGCAAAATCCTTTTGATATTGTTATTAGTGCATAGTGTAGAATACATTTCAAAAGTATAATATTAATCTTAGCCAGCATAGACATTTCGAACTATGCCTGCTATAGCTACCAATTAAACAGCGGGTCACCGCCATAAGTAAAAGGCAGGTTATACAACTAAAACCGTACAAGGCGCGTATTGGAGATTGGACTTCCAACAAATGGTCAGGCTAAGGAACTTCCTATGCCACATGGGTACGCCTCTGGAGGGACGTCCCGAGAACCTAACCGGACCTTTGCCAACACAAGGCCGGGCTACCTCCGTAACTAGGTAACTACTACACGAGTATGCCATCCCCCAGTCGTTAGCGACCTTTATCCGAGGATCCTCAACCACAAAGAAACAACCACAAAGTAATAAATTTTGCAGCAACCACATAGGTTAAATATCTTGGCTCCATACCGTGATACCACCCTTTTCCAAAAGGAAATGATATACCCTAAAGGGCGCGACCCTCATAACCTTGCCTCATTCTTCCTGTATCGACCATTTTCGGGGTGTGAGGTCCGACAAAGTCTCTTCCACAATGCTACGCTTTTCACAAAAGCCATGCTTCGATCAACTAATGATCAGCAGCACTCAGCATGCCACACTACCAAATTGGGAGTATATCACTAATAACCATCAACTACATAACCTCTGAGCTCGTACGTCTCAAAAAAGGGTGTTAAGCTAAGAGAATAAATTCTCCTCCACCAGCAGAAATGTACTTGATAGAAATCAGCTTTATATCTCAAAGTGTAATGTCAGACATGCAACCATACAAGTCCATTCCGAGATCGAACGGAACCGAAGGCACTTCCAATGAAGCCCTTGCAGTCCGAATATTCATTGATCACGTCCGGAATCCCCATCACAAAGGGTGATAAAATCTCTATCCGAATATTCACTAATCACATTCCGAATCCGCAATTTCTTTCCACATTTTAGAAATAAACCAATATTTATTTTTTCAAAAAAATTCCCTTTCCTTTATAAATTCCATTGTGAATTTAAATATTCAAATATCCATTAATATACGATTTTAAAAATCGATTTTCAAATATTCACTTTCAAACACCAAATCAAATTCCAAATTGATTTTCCAAACATTTATTTCAAACACCAAATCGATTTCCCAAAGATTTATTTTAAAACACCAAATCAATTGTAATCGATTCCCAATTTATTTTCAAACACCAAATCGATTTCAAATCGATTCCCCAAAGATTTAGTTCATTTTAAAATATAAATTCTTTTATTTATCTCAAACTATTTAAAATACGAATTTTTAAATAAATTCTTCGACTATTAAAAATATTACTTAAAAATCCTTTTGTTTAAATCTTTTCCCATATTTTTGGAATTAATTCGATAAGATTACAAAAATTAACTTTTAAACTATTAAATTTCTTCTTTTAAATTTATCCAATCCTCTAAGATAAATTTACTTAAAGTTTTCTATTTTAATTTCCAAAAATCTAATATTTTTTTTATTTCTGGTATCCAACGATACCAAAAATATATTCGCCTAAACTATAGCCATCAACGATTTCAATCACAAATATAATCACACAGATTATAAATAAATCAACACACATCATTGAAACAAATTCAAATATTTAAGGAATCCAATTGGATCCCTCCAACCTGTTTTTCCTGCATCCACAGATGTTAGCACAATAATTAAATACCAATTCCACTTCGAGGAGAAATATCGCGGTATATGGGATTTATATAATATCATCCACTATTATGCGGCACATAGTGTCTCATCCGCTATATATTGCGGGAAATCAATCGCCCTAAATATATATATATATATATATATATATATATATATATATATATATATATATCTGTGTGTGTGTGTGTGTATCCTACTATATATACTACCACAACCAATAATCAGTCAATAACTGAAATTTAAATTTGAGTCAGAAGATCTCACCTTTAATTTGCAATCCATTCCAACACATTTCCATTCCGGCTTGTTTCTGTATTTTAGACCTTGTATAAACAATTACATGATTTTATTAATATTCGAATAAATCGAACAATTAAATTCCTATTGGATAGTTTAATTAACTAATGATTTAATTTTAAAATTAAAATTTGATTTGAAATGAAAATAATTTCTTTTCTTTTCGTTTGAAACCTCACTTATAAAAACTAATTTATATAGGTTCAAAAATCAAATTTATCTAAAGTCTTATATTTTTTGAAAGCTTATATATATGTACATATATATACTGTTTTTACTAACATATATTTAAATTAAATTAGGATTAGCTTACAATTTAAAAGTTATTAACGAATACATTCTCTTGCTGTAAATTATATTATTAAATTAAAAACTGAATCAATTCACACCTTTACTGCCGATCGAAAGCCTTCACCGATTGAAACCCTTAACCTCAAATCGCGATCATCGAATACCCTTTTCCATCGCGCGCCTCCACCACGACATCGACATCGGCCTCTAGATTTCGTGCCTTCACATCTGACCTACGCGTGCGTGTGCAATCCCAAACTGAACGACGATGCAGCCGCTTTCCACCTCGACTCAAACACACGCCTTTGTACAATCGCCCATGGCCCCGTCTTTGTTGCCACTAGATCTTGAGCTCGAGCTCTTCCTCAATGAAATTGGAATTCGTGGTTTATTCCTTCCTCGAGTTCGATTTTGATTTCGAACTCGTGATTTCTTTTTGAAATGACGAATTCAATTAGAGGGAGAGGAGGAATTTTGGGGAAGGCAACTTTGAACGATAATAGAAGGCATTGAAGATTTCCAACTGTTCGGCATTCCCCTTTCTTTTTCATCAAGATTGTTTTCTCTTTTATTATTAAAATATCCGTCAATATTTTGCTGAGGGCAAGAAGAAAACACGTGGCATAGAGGAGGAGACACATGTTGTTAGGAAAGACACGTGGTCTTAAGGTGTTGACATGTGTTGAATGAGATCAATAGTATATTGAAGGTAAAATATATATATTTAATTTCAAATTTAAATTCAAATTTAAATCGTCTCCAATCCGAAGCTCAAATTTTTTGAACTTCTATCGAGGTATGCTGCTAGGCATTTATAATGTTATACCTCTATTCTGAACGCAATGGAAGAGGTTCCGAGTCCAAATTCGATCGTATGGAGAAGATAGCTTTTTGGACCCAGCTATTAAATTAAATTTTCGATTTTATTAAAGCGCGTTTGCTTATCGTCGGCCAAACGATTACTCCAAACATTACTAAAATTGAAATCCGATAATAATACAATATTATAGATCCAATGGAACTAGTTTCGTTGAATTCTGCGACTGTACCTCAAAAGGCTATTTTTAAATACTGATTTAAACGATATAATTTCAAACTGAACAAAACATTTCCAACTTCAGTTCTGAAGCTTCCATTATCTTCAATATTATCAATATAAATTTTCTAAGCCTTGAAAAATATTTTTAACAAACATAAAACTCAGGATTTAATATTTTACCCAAGTTTCTATAATTAAATTTGCCAAATTCATAGTTATAATTGAAATTCAAGTTAAAATAACTTCAAAATATGTAAAATCAATTCAACATTTCAATTTCAAATGTTAAATTTTTTTGGGTCATAGCAAATAAAAATTATATGAATGACAAAAGAAAAATAAATGAAGAAAGAAAAAGTGAAAATCAAACTAAATTGTAAATGTGAAGTAAACTGAAATAAAATGTATACAATACTTCAATAATGAATTCATGTATGATCCAAAAAAAATTATTAAATGGATATAACTTATGTAAGTAGAGAACGTAGATTAATGAAATAAACCTACATGAATGAATGGAAATTTAGATTTTGTGGGTAATGAACATGAATTAGAGAAAATCATTATATGATAAAAAAATGTGAACAATAAATGATGTGCAATGATAAATAGAGAAAACTTAAAAATTTGTTGAACTCTTTGTTTGTTTGGCTTATGTACTGGTTGGGAAAGGATGCTTCTATTGTGTAGGATGTATAAATGATCTATAAAGTTTTATCTACGACTATTGATTGTATGATTTACTTCATAGTTTATTTATCATTCATATGATTAGAAGTTCTGAACCCAAACAAACCATTTGATTTAGTTGCTATGGATAGATGATTGTTTTCATTATTGAAATGATGATTGTACTATTTGTTTGCAAGTGATTATTGTTGTGCTGTATTGATTTGTTTTGTTATTAGTTGAAAAAAAACTTAAAAATATTTCAATTTTATATGATTATCAACATCTTTGGATTAGATGAGTGAAATACATGTTATGGAAGCAATAACTACTGCTTTCGGTTTCATAAAATAAGCGTTATTTGCTCGACAAATAGGTATGTCTTCGGATTACGGTTTTATAGCAATACGTTGTTTGGGATATATTATTTCGAAAATATGATATATATTGTATTATTGATATTACTATTTCTCCCAAACCTCTCCATACAAAGGAGAATTTACCAAAAAAAATCGTAAATTTTGGACTCGGAAATTTTTTTGTGAAACGTTTCCAAACTTTATTAATTTGAATATAAAATGATTTAATTTTATAAATTGATATATTTTATTTAAATCATTTAATTTTGTAAATTAATTGTTTATAAGTTTAATATTTTGAATGAGATATATTGATTAATTAATTCCTTTTTTCCCTTCTTTTTTCCCTTTTGAGGACGAAAAGTTTTTGAGTGGGGGAGAGTGTAACGACCCGTAATTTTCGACAATTTTTTATTTTTATTTTGGTAAGATTTTAATGATTTAGTATTAGGAGAAATAAAATTTGTGATATTAATGAAATAATAAATAGAATTAAATGTAACAATGTTAATTTCAGTTAATTATTAACAAGTTTCGAATCCTAGGTAACTAGAGTGTTTGAAAGATTATACTTGGTCATAAATTGAATATAAGAAAAAAAATGTAAATATTTAATAAACTAATGAAATAAGGTGAATTGTAAGTAGTGTTGTATAACTTGTTACAAAATTGGTGGTAAATAATGAACTAACGAATGTTACTAAATATAGAAATGGTGACAATTGTTATTTGTTACCAATTTAATAAATAAATTTCAAATAAATGTAAATAAATATTACATTAATTTAAGTTAGGACAATAACTATAAATAGTGAATGTAATCAAAGAAATAGAAATGGTAATTACATTCATAATGCAATAATTGATTTAATAAAGGATGAAACCAAGATAAATTAATTAATTAGGAATTCAAATTTTAATTAATGTGAAAATTTTATTAAAATTCAATATAATTGAAATATAGTTGTTAATACAAATAAAAGATGGAAATTGTATTATTGAAATAAGATATCAACAAATATCAACAAATTATTTAAATTTCTGGCCACCATCCACAAGGACATTGATTTACTTAGTACTTCAATCTCCTGTTCATTTTTCGATTTGGATATCTATGTGGCCGGAAATTGATGATTTATTCTCAGGCGTCCATGGGGTTCCGAGCAACGTCGATGGATGGCCAAATCAGTGGTACCGTATTGTGGTGAGAGCCGAGTGGAGCTCATCTAGGTGGTTGGCATGACGAGTTGACGGCTGGATCGATGGGAAAATTTAACTAGGGTTCGAAACCCCAGTTTTTTATCATGGCGGCGGCATCGATGGGATGGGAGGGTCAGAGGCGGTGCAAAGGGCATTGGAGGATGGCAAGCATGGTGGTGGTGGTCGACGAGATTCTGGCGGATGGTGGCGTGCATTTGGAGCGGTCAAAGTTGGAAGTTTTGGCCGTGTTCTAGCTTCAAGCGTATCAGCGATTAGCACATGACAGAAAATATGCATACATACGGTGACGTAGCGCTGACGCGATGGTAATGTGTTTATTGTTTATTTGTTTACTTCAGTTTTAAATCGTTTAACTTTTAATAACCATAACTGTTACATACGAGGTCCGTTTCACGCGGGTTTCTTAAGTTGGGATCGTATTGAAATTTCGTATATTTTGAAGCTTATTTGGACAAATTCTGAGATCGTTTGAATTTGGGCCCTAAATTGGATTTTAATTCGATTTAAAATCGAGGGTGAATGTTTTGACCCACTCACAACTTCTAAAATTTCTTATGTTAGTTAAATTAAATTTTCATTGTGATTAGAAATTTATTTATGGCTATTTTGTATATTTAGATTGATATTCCTGTTAATTTGAATTAAATTGGCATTTAATTTATTCTCGAAATTAAAATTTCCAGTTAATTACCTGTGAATAATAATCACTTATTTATTGTAATTTTATTTGGTTAAATTGGATGATAATTATGTTGGATATTTGATTGTTGACATTGGTTGATTGGATGTTATGTGTGACGCCCCACCTCTATGCCCACGCTAGCCAAGAACACTACGATGTAATGCTGTCGACTAGCACGGAGAATAAGGCTGTTGAGGAGCGACCATCCGTATAATTTCTTTGCGCGAGCACCGATATGTCAGATAGTATAGCATGCATTTCATTTAAGGAGGAAATCCGACATACCGATGCAAACTCAAAGATATCACGCGGTGGCTATATATAATCTTCGGAAACGAATATAGAAATAAGCATAACATAAATCAGTCACAGATAATTCATATCACAACGGCGGAAATAGATATGAATATACCACACTTAAAAGTGTTTATCAGAGAAGTGGTCTAACAAGATCCACGATAATACAAAAGAATATAAATAAATGCGGAACACAGATTAAACAGAAAATTCTCATATATATAATAACTGATGGCAGTTACAATACATTTGATACGGTACATATGATACAATTACAACAGTTGACTCAGGAAGTTATACATACAAGTACATTTTCAATATAATATACATGAATACATATCTTCATATACAATTATATCGACTACTATACATGACGACTACTCCAAAAGATATGAAAGAACTTCATAGCTCAAGCAGCAATCCCGAAGCTAAAAATCTACAACCTGTAAATACTCGGTCTGACCCGAGTATTAGATTCAAAAGAAAATAATACTCGGGTCAGTCTAATTCAAACTCAGTTATTAGTGCATAGAAGCAATAATAATTAAATACTGAATAGACGACAGTAATTAAACCAAATCAGAGTGCAATTCAGAATATTGGATTGAAATGAACAAACAGTTCAAACCATTGAAATATCAATTAAAATATTAATTCAAGTAGGGCTGCAGTACACGCACGCGTGCACTGCCTCGCCACTACTGAATATGGAATACGCAAAAAGATCCATAAGTCAAAACAAATAGAATATCACAAACCCATACCGTGTGGCTGCAGTTCACGCTTGCGTGCACTGCCTTGCCACTATCGTGATGATGTACCCATTAAATTCCGACAACAGTCGAAAACTGCAGAGGTCAAGTTTGGACGACATAAATGCGAACTCAAATGTACACAATGAACGTACACTACTAGTTGCACATGAATAAAATGAAACTGGGGTGCAACATGGAACGGCACCAAGTAAATGGCACAAGAGACAGTATGATACAAATGCAAGTATCATACTCGAGAACAAAGTCAACAACCACAAGTGTACATATGCAGGGGGATGCACAGAGAAAAATGGTGCAACAGAGAGGATGCACAGAAATGCAACAGCAACATGCTTGAAGACTCCAGCACGAACAAGTATGGAGTGTACAAATGCAAGTGTCCCAACAACAACATGAAGTGAATCAAGTTCAAACCACAAGCGTACATGAATACAACTCGACTGTAACAGTACAGTCATGAAGACTGCATCAAAATGCAAGCACAAAAATTGCACAGCAACTAGAAGTGCATGCAAGTACACTGAATGCTCAATGCAAACCACCAATATGCAAGCTACAACTTCAAATGAAACTGTCCCAAAGCAACTAACATGCAAGCCTTAGGTAGAGCTTTAAGGAATGCAACAGTATGAATATGCAGTAATGCATGGAACAAGTCAGCTGCAACAAGCAACAGAGGCAACAAGACTATAATGAATGCACAGGCAATAATGATTGCAACTGGCAACAATGAAGCACAAAGACTACAAGTGCAACTGAACAAAGCAATGCGACTAGCAACAATGAAGGCACTGTTCAATATGCATCAATTCCAAAACAATGTAGCAGTGTGATATCAAGTGCAATGCAACATGATATCAAGGAACAATAATGCAACATGATATCAAGGAACAATGTCACCGAGATAAACCAAAATATAACATGTATGCAACCGTGTCTCGAAGTAGTAATCAACAATTCAAAGTCAAGTTTGATACAGAATGACCATGATAAAGTTATGGAATAACAAATCATAGTCAAGCCGATGCCAACAAAAAGATTTCAGTTCAAATCAACTGCAATGAACCAGACAGTTAAAACAATGCACAAGTGTAGCTGCATATGAAATATGTAAACAAAAGTTGCAGTGAAACTACAATTTACTCAAGTGTACTAGGCAAATGAACTCCACCAAATACAAATGAATACAATTGCATTAATGCAATGTGTCAGTGATTAAACAAGACAGTCAAAGCAATGCACAGGTAGCCAAAATACAGTGAAGCATTTCTGTCAAAATATAGCAATTGCAAGAATATAAACATGAAGGCAAGAACAGTACAACCATACTTCGAGACCATGGAAAAGAACTCGAAACCCAATCCAAGTTAAACAAGTAGTCGAACGAATCAAGCCTACTCAATTTAAACAGCCCCAACAATCAACTCGAGGCAGCAATGGATCAACCACGAACAAAAATCAAGTCGAAGTCGAAACCCGAAAACAAAATTACGCAAAACGAAATCGAACTAGGTCGAATTAGATGTGAGTACTATAAAGTACTCACCTTAGCCAAACCGAAGCAAAACAATAAAATACGAACGAAATCATGGAATTCCAACCTTAAGATAACCTGAGATATGATTTAGATGTGAGAAAACTCACCATGTCGACGAATTGAAGCCAAGCACACCGCAGGAGCCACGCGAGACGAGCAAAGGAAGACGAACGACACGAGCAGCCGCCATACTTTTCTCTCGTGTTGTTTTAATTAGGGTTCGAAAAAAATGAAAAGGGGATCGGGTTAAAGTCGAAGGAAAGGTAAAGGGAGATAGTGGGCTGGGCTGAGAAATGAGTTGCGATTTAAGTTTTATAATTTAATACTTTGGGCTGGTTTATATTTAATAAATAATTTAGTTAGGGGTTTAGCTTGTTTGTTTAATAGTAAGTGCAATTTGATTGTTATAATAATTATTCACACTTTCTGATAGCATTGTTATTAATTCACATGTACGCTATGGAAAACCAAGTAAACACTACAGAGATCGAACGTTTATCAACAAACTACTGAAAACCAAAGTTTGGACCGAAACCAAAACAAATGAACCACTATTATTTTCAAAGCCCACATTTCCTTTTTATCCATTTATAAAAGAAATTTAATTCAAATTCAAAAATTCAAACGGAAATTTGGGTCAATATTAATCGTTTAAATTGTCGATTATAATTCGACACGAATATCGGGTTGTTACATTATGCTTGACTTATATAATATTATCCCCCTGCAAGTCCCCTGGTTATTATTAGAAAATCATCATGGGTTGAAATGATATATACTCGAACGATCTATAGATTAGGGAAAAATCGTTATGGATTGAAATGATAGACTTGAGTTATTTCATGGATTTTAATATTAATTCGGAATTGCAGTTTGAAATGATATAGAACCGTAAAATTTTAAATTGCGGATTGAAATGATAAATATCCGTATCACTTGATCCTAGGGTAGAAAATTATATAAGGACACCAGATTGGTTAGATTAAATGATTTTAAATCCTTAATTTTCTTGAATTTAGTTAAACGGTATTTTGGAATAAAATTTGATTTATATAAAATTGACTTATTATCGAAATTCAAGTTTTATGTTAAAAATTGGAATTGGTTTAAAGGAATTGTTTAAAGAAATTAAATTTGAAGTTTTAAAGTTGAATTTGAAGTATACGTGAAGTTTGTCAGAATTGGGTTATTAAAATTGTTTGAAATATAACTTCGAAATATATTGAAATGGAGTAATTTAAACTGATATTTCAAACGTGAATTTGGAAGTGATATTTTATTAAGAATTTGAAAAATGATTTGAAATTGGATTTTTGGAAATTGAAAATAGTCAAAATGTATTGAAAGGAAATGAATAGTTTAAATTGATATTAAATTCAAATTCATATTTTTAGTATAAAATGTTTTAAAAATATATTATTATAAAGATTCTAAATTTTAAGATTTTCAAATTATTAAATTATTTTAACATATATTAAATCAATTTAACCTATTTTAAGCCATTTAATTTATTTTAAAACTAATTAACCTATTTTAACTTATTTTAAATCTAATTAATCTATTTTAAAACTATTTAATCTATTTTAATTATATTTAATCTATTTTAAATTTATTTAACTATTTTAAATCAATTTACTAGTATCTTTAATCTATAATTAAACTGTTTTAGAGTATTTTACTATTTTAACTATTTATAACCATTTAAACTATTTTTTAAATTTTCAGACTAACTAAAGGGAAAATGTGTATATTCAAATTCATTGGTTTAAAGGTAAATATGGTTAAATGATGTTATAACCTAAGTTGGGATGTCAATGTTATAATCAATTGAATATGATGATTTTGAAGTGAGAATTTAACCAAATAGGAAATATGATTTTTGAAAGAAATTATGATTCCGAAAACAATACGATTTCAAGGTGAGTATGATATATATGTGAATATGATTTCAAAAGTATTATGGTTTTGAGAATATGATATTTTGATAAAAAATTATGAATTGGCTTTTGAAATGTAAAAGAATCATCCAGTGTGAATTAGCATTTTGTTGTTAACAATCTGTAGTATGTTGTTTCCTTATAGTATATAAATACCTATGTGCCTTTTAATGTTCTTTCTTATTGACAAATGCTTCCTCTGCATTTTGACTAAAAATCAAACTATTTGATATTTTTTATCAAAGCATGTATTCAAATCTGATACTTGTTGAATGATACTTTCGTAATTGTTCTTGGATCAGATTCGAAAACCCACAAACTCAATATCACTCCCACTGACTTCAAGACACTTTAATATCTATATACAAACAGTCTATTCTAAATCATTATTTATATTTTTCTGTTACATCACATGTGTATCAAAACGCAAAGTTGTATCAGGCGGTAATTTTGTGAATAAAATTCAAATTAACTTGAGCATGTTGAATAATGAATTTATTATGCTAATTTCAACAAGAAATTTACGATGTTATTCTTATTAGTATTGCTCACTATGTTCCGACTGCATTAATCTTTCTCTTGATGACACAATTATGGTCGATGGATCATATCACTTTGGGTACAATCGTCAAATCATATTTTGATAACATCCTTGGAATCCTTTTGGATGTGTGCATCATACCATATGGTAGAGTTAATCCTCTTAATAGTTTAATTAGCAAATGAGGATTATCTGTTCTCGACGTTGACAAGAAACTCATAGTTTCTCTTCAATGTGCGAGATTACTTATTAGACACACTAATTTGTTGTGTTCATTTAGGTTTGGTTAATTTCATTGCATTCCACACAATCAATTTCACCTCAGATCGTTTCCAAATCGATTTGCTACTTACAATTTTTAAAAGAAATTCCTTTGCTATGAATTTGGTATTTCTTGAAACAATAATTGATTCTTGGTGTCATAGACTAGGTATTCATAAACACTTTATGAATTGCCTTATATATGTAACCAATTTGGTTTTAATTTATAATAGCTATGCCCAAAACATGAATTGATTATCCAATATGAACGTTGCCAAATTCCTTTTGGATGATTAATACAAGCTCCATTATTTACAATCATTATGTGCAGTCTTTCGACTCGCACAACCTTCCAATTCCTCGACCTATGATATGTTGAGATGTTGACACCAAAAATGGATCAATAACCAATGACAGATTATAGGGAACCTATGAGACTAAGTCTCTATTATAAAAATCCTTCTAAGCTCCTGTCTAAACACCGCCTAGGCCCTAAGCTAGCGTTACCGCCAAGGTTTTTGCCTAGTCCGCCTTGATAAGACTTACTTCATTATTCAAGCATATAAATAGGTTTATAGGTACCAACTACGCCCCAGTTTTTTCATGATTCCTCTTATAAGCATCAAAATGTTTGTCTAAAGTGATTTTGCCACAATGGTTGCTTCCAAACCCATCCAAATCCATGATATCCCATTGTGGATTAGTTTATACTAAGAAAACTACTACAATTTATTCAAAATGCATTAGTTTATCAAAAACGCCTTGCTCCAATTAACCTTGATGCCTATCTAGACAATTAATCCCTAGTCCATGCTTATCGCCTAGCATCCGCTTAGCGATTTTTACATCCTTGGACCAAGATCTAGCATATAATAGTTGAAATAAAAGGAAAATAACAGAAAGAACGTAGAGAGACACAATATTTTATAGTGTTTCAAAATTTTTTGGCCTACGTTCACTTTATAACTTTAATGCATATAGATTTGATGTAGTTTGCTTGAGACTACAAAAGGCTAGAGAGAATAAGTCGCTAGTATAGGGTTAGTAAGATTCTAAGTCCTAGAATTTCCTAGAGTAGCTACCTTTATTACTATTGAATGGAGACTGAAGATGAAGAAGAAACAGAGCTTCTAAGTAGTCATGGCAGAAACCAGGTCCTATTTTCATCATTCTACAATTTGTACTTATACGGGTAAAGAAGGTGTTGGGTCAAAAGCCGGTTAGCAATGGAGTCTAGTAGTTAGCCTAAAGCAACATAGAACAACTCAACCCTATACGAGTTGTCAAAACAGCTCGGCAGCGATTCATTTCCTTAGCCGAAAATGAATCAACTCCTTTTTCATAGCCTTTCTTGCTCTGAATGAATGTGTCATATGCTTCTTCTCTAGTCCTTTGATTGACTTTGGTGATAGTTCCTTAATCACTTGGATCACTTGACCACTTGAGTTGTCTTCTCCTCAAACTTGATGATTATTCATCAAAACCTTACAAAAATATTAGAGCATGATCTAGAGGGGCATGAAAGTGGTTGTATGAAGTTAACGAGTGGTTTCGAGGTAAGAAAATTACTTGACAACGAGTTGAAGAGTTGATAAGTTGACGAGTTGTTTTGACGACTTGTTTTCGATGAGTTATTTACGATGAGTCCAATGACTCCATACCAAGTCATTTCCTTTGCCAATTTTGGGGTAATATTTTCCAGGATCTCTTCGCTCCCTCTTCTAAGCATGCTTGTCAATTTCCAAGTTGTTTCGCCTTCGTTTTCATCTTTGTCTTGACGTCAGTTTAAATCATATGCTTTGGGTCAGGGTTGACCTGACTTGGAGTCAGACTTGAATGTTTTGTGTGTTTGACCTGAATTCTGTTCAGTAATGATTGCTTAAAGTCTGACATGAGAATTTTGTACATCAGACCTAAGTAAAATCATGATTAGGTACCAAGTTGTATTTCTTAGAGTCTGAACTGGGTGTATCTCGAGTTAAACTCGGGTCTGACTCCAAGATAACTTAGTGGCAAGTTAAATTGGGTCTAACCCAAGTTTATCTCCGGTCTGACTACAAGATAACCTGGTATCGAATTGACTCAATCTGACATGAGTTTGTCTTGATTTTAACTCGGGTCTTATTCTAAGATAACTCGAAAATGAGTTGACTATGGTCTTCCCCGAGTTTGTCTTGAGTTTTACTCGGGTCTGACTCCAGGTCATATTGTCTTGTCTTACTATTTCTCAACTTAGGTTTTCCTCCATTTTTCCTAGGTTCAAATCAGATACAACTTGGGTCCAACCGTAAGGGCTAAGTTTAAAAACTTAAGTCAACTTTTTCCACTCATTTTTTGATTCCAAAGTCCTTGACTCATTTTGTCTTCGTTTTGACGTTCTTACTTTTGATTGAAACCGACTTGGTCAAAAACTTGGTTAATACTTGTCCCCTAGAGTATGCTTTCGGTACAAACAAAGCGTATTCTGGATCAAGACAAGCTCTGATTTGCTACCCCTTAATCTGGATAATCATTCAAATGCCGCATCAAAGCATTGCTTTTGTCCATTATACATTTCTTCAACCGTTTTGAATAGTTAGAATTCCATTCTTTATTCTTCATGCTACGGATAAAATCTACGCTCTTGAGATTGTTCCATGCCTTGGATGCGCATGTTTTCTCCTTGCTACACATTGTTTTCTTTTTTGCTTTTCTTTTACCCCAATTTGAGCTTTGGGCCCTATCATCGAGTGAAGTTTATCCAAAGTCGAAGGAATGGCGATCGTTGTAGCGATGGTGATGGTGGTGGTGGTGCTGACTGCTTCTTAGTGGAGATAGATGAAGTTTGGGTTATGCTTAACCGACGATGGATCTCTAGCTTACCTTAGCTTGTATTCATGCTGCTTTGGAGACACGTCCGAATCTCTGTCTTTGGCTAACTCATATCAACACATGGCTATTCTAGTATTGTCTCTTGCATTCCAATAAGATGGTTCGCTTCAAGAACGGTCCCGTTGGATGATTCCATGGTTATTATTTTCCTACTGTCGCACTCCTCATGTTGCGGAAAAAGAAATGCTTTTCGTGCAGCTCTGAACTATGGCTCCCATATTAATTTCTTACTGATAACGGGCAAGTCCCTAAAACGATAATCTTAAAGTACGACATGACTCATTTTCCTTGCGCGAGCGAGCTATGTATATAGGATGGTTCATTCATGGTATTCGGGACACTAGACTCACTTTGCATAGATAATACACTGCACTTGCTGTTGAATATACGAGTATATAATTTTTGTTTGATGATAATAAACATATATATATATATTCATTCATTCAAATGTATTTGTTAATGTACTATTTTGTGTTTCACATAATTAAATAAATATTTGCTGAATAAAATAAATAACATAGTATTTAAATTCAAAAGGATATTTTATTTTTCACATATAAACAATTATTTGCTGAATAAAATAAATAACACAGTATTTAAATTCAAAAAGATATCTTATTCAAACAAATATTTATTATAATTTTGAATAGTACAAATTTGAACTCTCACTATATGTATATATATACAAATTCAATGACAATACAATTTCAATTACATCACAATCTCTAATTTACAAATACACCTCACTACATATCACTCATCACTCGTATTTATCTTCAACTTTATTTCAGATTGAATCCAGCATCTGAGCAATCTGCAAAAATGTACATTGACGCAGTAAAATTGAACAAAAGATATTTTTATAGTATAAAATAAAATGTATTTTGAAAATAATATTTTCCTCGGTTATTTGGGTGGTTCGTCATCATTTAAATTTGAATTCATCATACACAAATAGTTTGTGACATGCATAGTGTATCACTGTACATGCCACAAGGTCGTGCACACTAATATACATTTGATAAAGTTACAGGGACAGGTGAGCACAGGTCAAACCCAAATGAAAAGTTGGGTTCAACTCAAGTGCAATACAAATAAACTCACGACACAAGCATAAGGTCAAACCCAAGTTGCAAGTTGGATTCAACATAGGTGCAGTCAAAATGTATAAGCTCAAGGAAATTTTCAAGTGAGTATGCAAACTATTACAGTTGCAAATACAAGTCAATAAGCATCAATGGCAACTGGTTGTTATAACAAAGTCAGGCAGAAGCCTATTCTCAAGCAAATGAAAAATCAAATAAACAAGTACATATTCAAGTACACATGAAGTACACGAAATAACACTTCAACCTGCACTAGACAGTGTGCACTGCAGATACAAGGCAACAACAGTGAACATGCATATGACTTGAGACCACAATGTAGACAATAGGGTTTAGTTCAATATGGTTGTAGTAAAGACAACACAGCACAACATAGCAGTATGGAAGTGAGACTGCAAACCAGGTTACAGTGAAATCCAAATGAACTTGACCGAACCCGACACAATGCAACTGAAACTGTCTCGAAGCAAATGAAAACAAATGCAAAGACTCAAAGCAAAATAATGAAGTATATCAAACTAGAATAGCAAGTGGAAGTGACCACACAAGAAAAGCTTGACCAAGTGGTAAACAAACAATACATGAAAATGAACAAAACCTTCTGTAGTGAACAGAGGCAACTACAAGCATCAGGTTGAAAACATTACAGGGATGAGCACACTTGACTACAAGGAGATGTACAAACAAGTGATACTAAGTGCAATAGAAAATCAAGCAGAGATGAACAAACCGTAGTGGCAAGTTCGAACAAATCCAGTACAATGTGAACTTGCTCGAAACAAGTCATGGAACAGCAGAGCAATTGAAGAAAATGCATATCAGACTGCAACTACCAGAGACCATCACACGTGTATACGTATATCACATGGAATCAATGCACATATATACACATGACAGTGAAACATGCTAAAGATTTCATGAAACCAGAGTAGTACAACTGCACGAACTGCACAATGAATATGTGCATGTCCAATGAAAACACATTAGTATTGAAGAGTCAATGATGTCTAAACTGAAGTCAAAGCAAACACAACATGCACCAGTGAAACAAAAATGAAGCAGTTCAATATCACATGGAATCAAGTACATAACAGACTAAAATGAGCTGCTGTGAAAATGTGACCAAAGTCAGGAAATGTCGACATCCATGTCAAGGCTAAAATCAAACAAGTATACATGTACGCATATATATGTATACACATACATATCCATATCAAATGAAACGGTACCAGCGTAAGCAAGTGACACAGCTAGTTCGAACTAAGACAGAGGAGATTTCAAACTGTAGTTCAAAGAAATGCCGAAGTCATAGTCAAAAACGAGTTCAAATAATCATGGAACAGCAGTTTCAAATCAAGATAGTGCCAAACCCAAAATATTTTCACAAAATCAAAGTGACCGAAGTCAATGTACCAGAGAATTCAAAGCCGTGGTAATCAAGAAATCACAATTTCAAAATCGAAGCCGTGTGAATCAAGCTACCAGAAAATATATGAATTTGAACAAATCAAAAATATACGAAGTGACAAAGTCAAGAATAATCACCAACGTCCAACAATATCGAACGACAATCCAAAAATTATTACGATTTCAATGTGAATATACGAACGAAAAATAAGGAATTCAATTCCTATATAAAACCCTAAAACATCATCGACAATATTAATTTTAGTTCAAACAATAACAGGGAAGATTATATCAATAACTCGAATCATTGATTGAGTTCGAGCAAGCATTCAACCAGTAAAGCAAAAGGAACAAATCACATATCATTATAGCCGAACTCGATCAGATTGAGAAGCCGTGTGCAAAAATAGAAGAGACGATCACTCGACTGAGCAACCAAAGCAAGATTGTATAATCAAATGATAAATTGAAATGGCGCCTCAATTCCATGAAGCCCTAATTTCAGAGGAACGAACGAACGAGCTAAAAGAGCCGCCATTATCACAAAAACACGAAGGAACGAGACGATATAGAGATAAAAGGGCTTTAAGTTTATCACTTGTTGGCCGGCCTGGTTATTGGGCTAGATTTATATTAGGGTTTTGTTTTTAAATTATTGTTTTAAATTTGTATTTCCTATTTAAACAATTTTAATTTCTAGTCGTGTGACCAGGGGACAAACAATGTGGCGTAGTTTGAGAATTCGCAACTTAGTGGTTGAGTTGTGGCAGAGTTTTGAGTGTAGAGTTAAGGCTAGTGATAGCAGGTCTCGTGAGTTTACGTGTGTAAGTGTCTGAATGCTTAATTTCTAGTAGAAACCTTGGGGGCAACACGTTGGCAGAGTTTTGCCGAAGCTGGGTAAACTCTATGTCGTTCTATTTTTGCATTTGTTGTTTAGTTTTTATCTAGTTGCTATTATTCTGATATATCTGCATTGAAATTATTTTATACAAACTTCCACGATAAATTTTTATAATTGATAACATCTCCCTATTCACCCCCTTTCTAGGGTGAAATCGATCCTATAAGTTGTATCAAAGCAAGGTTCAAAAGCTATTTTTGTTTTAAAAAATTAATTTTTTTCAAAAACCAATTTTTGTTTTAAAAATATGAAATTTTAGAATGGCTTCTTTTAATACTGCTTTTGCTGAGGGTCAGTCTATAATTAGACCACCAATGTTCAATGGTGAATATGCTTACTGGAAAAATAGAATGAAATTTTTTCTAAAAAAACATTGATGCTTGGAATATTGTTGAGACAGGTTATAGAGCACCCACTATAGTTGTAAAGAATCAAGAAATGGCAAAACCATTTGACCAATGGAAAGATGTAGAAAATAAGTTACAAAATGGTAATGCCAAAGCTATGAATTCGATTATTTGTTCGTTAGATCAATTTGAATTTAATCGTGCCTCACATTGTCTAACTGCGCAGAAAATATGGCACACACTAGAAGTGACCCACGAAGGAACATCTCAAGTCAAGGAATCTTGCCTTGCCATGCTGAGTAGCGAATACGAGAATTTTACAATGGCCAAGGAAGAAAATGTTAAAGAGATGTACGGAAGACTTTCTAACATTGTATACAAATCAAAAGCTCTTGGAAAATCATACACGGAATTAGAAATAGTCCAAAAAATCCTCAGAGTACTTCCGTGAAGTTTTGAAGCAAAAGTGACTGCCATTCAAGAATCGAAAGATTTAAAACAAATCAATATTGAAGAACTCATCGGAAATCTCACCACTTATGAACTAGAAATGAAATTCAAGGAAGAGCGTGAAGGAGGAGATACTCGAAAGAAATCAATAGCTCTCAAAGGAACAACTGAAAGTGATGATGATGACGATGATGATGGAGCAACAGAGCTGGAAATGGTAATAAAGAGATTCAAAATGTGGAACCAAAAATACGGAAATCCATCTCTAAATCATAAATAAAAAAGCAGAACAATCAAAGTTCTAGGTAACCCAAAACAACAAGAAATCATCTATCATAAGTGCAACCAACCCGGACACATCAAGCCCAATTGTTCTCAAAATCGACACGACTTAGAAAAGAAATCAAAAAGGAGAAATTTTGCAGCTACATGGAATACAAGTGATGAGATAATAATAGTACTACCAGTGAGAGTGAGAAAGCAGATATGTGCCTTCAAGGTAATATAACTGATAACGACGATGACGAGCCAAGCGAGGTATCAAAACTCACTCATTCAGAATTACTTATATATTTCCACGAAGTAAATGGCTGTTTTGAACGACTTAGGAGAAATATGCCAAACTTGAATCATAAAAAGATACTTTAGATTTAAATAAACAACTTGACCAATTAGTTAAAAACTATCAAATTAGGATCCCTAAGTGTGATAAGTGTCCAACATTCGAAGAAGAGATTAAAAAATCAAAAATCAAAATTAAATCGCTTGAAAATGAAATTCTAATTTTGAAAGAGAGTGAAAATACAAGAAGAGAAAATTCTATTAAAAGGTGCAGACAATTGTTAAATGAAAATGAATCTCTCAAAACACAAGTCCAACAACTGTCAATGACTTTAGGTAAATTTTCAAAAAGTGCAAAATCATTGAATATGCTATTAGGAAAATGAATTGTTAATACAGTTAGACAAGGACTTGGATATAATCAATATGAAAATGTTAGAAATGAAATTATTCAAGTCAATTCAATGTGCACAATTTGTAGAATGTTTGGACACAATCAAAACAATTGTTGGTATAGATCCAAACACATGAAAACTATACCAATTTGGGTTCCAAAAGACACAAATATAAAATCTCTCAAAGTTAAACAAATCTGGTGCTGAATGGAACATATATAAATTGTTTTGGGTCTCCACAAAATTATTTTTCAAAATATTCTGCCACTAACAATCATGGACCTATAAAAAAAAATAGGTCACAAAACTCTTCTCTCGTGTAGGTGTGGTGGCAGGCTAAGGAACTACAATAGTGTTACTTGGATTCTAGCTGTTCCAAGGACACAACGAGCAACAAAGTAAAGTTCCTTAGCCTAATATAAAGGTGAGAGAATCACAATGGACAACAACATAAAATTATCTTAAAGGTAAAATAGGTAATGGCATATTCATCTTATTAAATGTGAAAATCTGCACCATAAATTGAATTTAATTCAGCCAGTTATTTGATAAAGAAATGAATGCTGATTTTGATCCTGACTTATTCAAAATAGTTGGCCAATTATATTCGTATGCCAAGAACACTATAAAAATCACTAGAATCTTTGAACTACTTCATATGCATTAGTTTGGATAAATGATAGCGTTTTATTGGTTAATGATAATACATTTGGTTATTTTACTGCTGACTCAATATTCATAGTTTTTTTATTGGCCAGGCTTTAATTAAAAATGAAAAGAATTTCATTCAAAAACGTCTTCAAGATTTTGTTGCAACTTCACAGTTTGGTCTATAACATTCAATTAATGATAATCTTGAGTGAAAGAGAAATTCAGATGCAAATTACACTGGTAATCTAGTTAATAGAAAAATTACTAATGGAACGTGATTTATGTTGAGACATTTAGTTACTGCGTCGTTTTTCAAAGAAAATATTTGCATATTTTTCATTTCAAATAATTTTCAAATTAGCAGACATTTTTCTTATTAAACCCCTTCTAGAAAATCATTTTTGACTTTATTTTCAGATTAGTCATTTTTAGAAAAATTGATTTTATAATTTTTTTGAATTTGATTTTAAATGACTACGGTGACTAGTCTTATTCCCTACTAATTATCGAAAAGATAAATAGTAATTGAAAAAGTGATGAGTGTTGACATTAGTCATATATTATAACTTGAGACGGTATAATTAGTAAATTTCTTTAGAAGTTTAAACAAGAGTTATAAACAATTTTTGTTGGTAAAAATTCCATGATCATTTCTATTTCTATCATTCTCTATCGACCATCACTCATCATAATCCAATATAGTATGTCAATATGTGGTGATTTGAACAGGAATCATTCGTTTTTCATTTTATATTTTTTAAATAATAATAAATAAAAAACAGAAGTATTCACTCTCATTTAAAAGTCCTCACGGTTATGCATGGGTGAATCACTTGGAATTTTTGACTATGTGCTTCCATGCTCATTTAAAAGTCCTCACGGCTTATGCATGTATGGAACGCATATTAAAACTGATTTAATAAATAAACAAGTTGATTCTAATCCCATTTAAAAGTCCTCGCGGTTATGCGTGGTTAGAAGATACTTGAATTCAATTTTTAATAATAAAATTAGAATACTACTAATCTCATTTAAAAGTCCTAACGGTTGTGCATGATCGGTAGATATTCAAATTCCTGATATAAATATACCACAAATAGACACAACTGTATGGTTTTATATGATGACATCATTCCCATCATTCTAAAAGTGGAATATGCGCCTAACAGAGTATTTATGATTTTTGTTTGATTTTTTATTGAAATCTAAAATTTATATTTGATTGAGTTTTAATGTTGTATTAATATCTATCACTTTATCTCTATTTTTCTTACACTATTAATCTTTTGCTGATAACAAAAGGGGGAGAGAAAAGTTAAGATTTTGTCAAATAAAAGCAAGTAAAGGTCAAATATTTTCTACTTGCATCTAGGCTCATTTGCATATTTTTAATTGTATGCATATATGAAGGGGGAGCTTTGTGTAGAGAGGAAACATTTAAATAGGGGAAGTAAATTGAATGATCAAATACATTTAACAAATTAAAAATCTTAAATATATGTTTGTTATCATCAAAATGGGGAGATTGTTGAATATGAGAGTATATGATTTTTGTTTGATGATAATAAACATATACATATATATATACATACATATTTTCATTTAAATGTATTTGTTAATGTACAATTTCATGTTTCACATAATTAAACAATTATTTGCTGAATAAAATAAATAACACGGTATTTAAATTCAAACAGATATTTTATTTTTTCACATAATTAAACAATTATTTGCTGAATAAAATAAATAACACAGTATTTAAATTCAAATAGATATTTTATTCAAACAAATATTTATTAGAATTTTGAATAGTACAAATTTGTACTCTCACTATATATATACAAATTCAATGAAAACACGATTTCGATTACAACACAATTTCTAATTTACAAATACACCTTGCTACATATCTCTCATTCACTCATATTTATCTTCAACTTTATTCCAGATTGAATCCAACATCCGAGCAATCTGCAAAAATATACACTGATGTAGTAAAATTGAACAAAAGATATTTTGCAGTATAAAATAAAATGTATTTTGAAAATAATATTTGCCTCAGTTATTTGGGTGGTTCGTCATCATTTAAATTTGAATCCACCATAGCCGAATAGTTTCTGATATGCACAGTGTATCACTGTACATGCCATAAGGCCGTGAACACTGATATACACTTGATAAAGTTACAGGGATAGGTGAGCACAAGGTCAAACCCAAATGAAAAGCCGGGTTCAACTCAAGTGCAATACAAATAAAGTCACGACACGAGCACAAGGTCAAAACCAAGCTGCAAGCTGAATTCAACACAGGTGCAGTAAAAATGTATAAGCTCAAGAAAATTGTCAAGTGAATATGCAAACCAGTACAGTTGCAAATACAAGTCAATAAGCACCAGTGGCAACGGGTTGTTATAAAAAAGTCAGGCAGAAGCCTATTCTCAAGCAAATGAAAAATCAAATAAACAAGTACATATTCAAGTACACATGAAGTACACAAAACAGCACTTCAACCTGAACCAGACAGTGCACACTGCAGATACAAGGCAACAGTAGTGAACATGCATATGACTCGAGACCACAATGCAAACAACAGGGTTTAGTTCAATATGGTTGCAGTGAAGACAACACAGTACAACATAGCAGTATGGAAGTGAGACTGCAAATCAGATCACAGTGAAAACCAAATGAACATGACCGAACCCGACACAATGCAATTGAAACTGTCTCGAAGCAAATGAAAACAAATGCACAGACTCAAAGCAACTCAATGAAGTATATCAAACCAGAACAGCAAGTGGATCTGACCACACAAGAAAAGCGTGACCAAGTGGTAAACAAACAACACATGAAAATGAATAAAACTTTCTGTAGTGAACAGAGGCAACAACAAGCATCAGGTTGAAAACATTACAGGATGAACACACTCAGCTATAAGGATATGTACAAACAAGTGATACTAAGTGCAACAGAAAACCAAGCAGAGATAAACAAACCGCGGTGGTAAGTTCGAACAAATCCAATACAATGTGAACTAGCTCAAAACAAGCCATGGAACAGTAGAGCAATTGAAGCAGATGCATATTAGACTGCAACTACCAGAGACCATCACACATGTATACATATATCACATGGAAGCAGTGCACATATATACACATGAAAGTGAAACAGACCACAGATTTCATGAAAACAGAGTAGTACAACTGCACGAACTACACAACGAATATGCGCATGTCCACTAAAAACATAGCAGTATTGAAGAGACAATGATGTCAAAAACCAAAGTCAAAGCAAACACAACATGCACCTGTGAAACAAAAATAAAGTAGTTCAATATCACATGGAATCAAGTACATGACATCCTACAATGAGAAGGTGTGAGAAAATGACCAAAGTCAGGAAATGTCGACAGCCATTTCAAGGCTAAAATCAAACTAGTATACATGTATGCATGTATATGTATACACATACATATCTATATCAAATGAAACAGTACCAGCATAAGCAAGTGACACAGCCAGTACAAACAAAGATTTAGGAGATTTCATACTGCAGTTCAAAGCAATGCCGAAGTCACAGTCGAAAACGAGTTCAAAAAATCATGGAGCAGCAGTTTCAAATCAAGATAGTTCTGAACCCAAAATATTTTAACAAAATCAAAGTGACCGAAGTCAAAGTGCTAGAGAATTCAAAGCCGTGGTAATCAAGAAATCGAAACTTCAAAATCGAAGCCGTGTAATCAAGCTACCAGAAAATATATGAATTTGAACAAATCAAAATATACGAAGTGACAAAGTCAAAATTGATCACCAGCGTCCAAATAATATCGAACAGCAATCCAAAAATTATCAGACGATTTCAATGAGAATATACGAACGAAAAATAAGGAATTCGATTCCTATATAAAACCTTAAAACATCATCGGCAATATTAATTTGAGTTCAAGAAATAACAGAGAAGATTATATAATAACTTGAATCATTGATTGAGTTCGAGCAAGCATTCGATCAGTAAAGCAAAAGGAACAAATCACATACCATTATAGCCGAACTCAATCAGATTGAGCAGCCGTGTGAAAAAATAGAAGAGACGATCATTCGACTGAGCAACCAAAGCAAGATTGTATAATCGAACGATAAATTGAAGCAGTGCCTCAATTCCATGAAGCCTTAATTTCATAGGAACAAACGAACGAGCTAAAAGAGCCACCATTATCACAAAAACACAAAAGAACGGGCCGACATAGAGATAAAAGAAAAAGGAGTTTAAGTTTTCACTTGTGGGCCACCCTGGTTATTGGGATCGATTTATATTAAGGTTTTGTTTTTAAATTATTTTTTTAAATTTGTATTTCCTATTTAAACAATTGTAATTTCTAGTCGTGTGACTAGGGGACAAACTACGTGGCATAGTTTGAGAATTGGCAACTCAGTGGCTGAGTTGTGGCAGGGTTTTGAGCGTAGGGTTAAGGGTAGTCGATAGGTGGTGTTGCGAGTTTACGTGTGTAAGCGCCTGACTGCTTAATTTCTAGTAGAAACCTTTAGGGAAGCATGTAGGCAGGGTTTTGTCGAAGCTAGGTAAATTCTGTGTCGTTCTATTTCTGCATTTGTTATTCTGCTTTTACCTGTGCTGATATTATTCTAATATATTTGCATTGAAATTATTTTATACAAACTTCCACGATAAATTTTTATAATTGATAACATCACCCTATTCACCCCCATCCCCCCTCTAGGGTGAAATCGATCCTACACTTGCCTCGGTCAATGCTCAGAATCCAACTGGTCAATACACAGTGACTTCCCTTGGATTTCGGGCGTTAGTCATATAGGAATATTGTTCAAAGTAAAACATATCAAAATTTGTTGAATGCCAAGTTTTATTGTTTGGAATGACTTTTCGGTCATCCCAACTTTAGTCTGGCGAAGAAACTTTCACTCCTCTAGAAACTGGATCCTTTACAACCTAGGCTTCACCTTTTATTCCTTTTATGTTGGGATGATTGATTATGGTTGAATTGCAAGGCATGATTGCTCTTGTAGAGCTGTTGTTAAATCTGCCTCCTTCTCCAAATGTGCACATGGCCTTAGGAGTCTTGGACAAAGAGGAAGGTGCAAGCAAGGATTCTCCAAAACATGCTAGTAAGTCAATCTTCTGGCGGCGGCCTTCACTATCTCGCAACCTAATGCAGATAAACAAAATTTTGGCAATTTCTTGGGTTATGTTCCTTTATTCGGCCATGGAAATAATTTCCAAAGTGCTCTTCTTGGTGAAATAGGATGTCATTTAACCAACTCCATACCAATTCCTGCTTGTATTTGGTTATGTTCCTTTCGACCGACTATCATTACAAATAGTCCAAGCTCTACCTTTCTTTCTATCACCGGGAACATTATTCATAATATTTACTCCCTAGTCATATGTTTCGGTTGTGAACTGAATCCTATTAATGGGGTTCCTCTACCGCGAGTCTGGGTATTTGTATGAGTTAAACATGCGGGGTAAATTATTCGACTGCCTCCTGTCTAATTGAGCTTCCCCGACCCTGGTCTTGGATCAGGAAAAGTTCTAATAGTACTCATTTTTGATTTCTCATGACTATCATTGGTTATCTTCTACCAATCATATCCTGCTTGGTTGCCAGCACTATCGTTGAAGTTTGGTCAGGCATAGTCTCAATCTTCGAAAACTAGCGCATGGATTATTCAATTTCGATTATCCTTCCTTGAAGTTTCCTACTTTCAAGGAATAATAAAATTCCTAAAGGCTGGTGATTACACCTTCTTGACATTGCCCATCTCTAGGCAATGGTAGATTCCTATAGTTTGTGGCTAAAATTCTAGTCATGCGCCAGTTTCTGTCTCCTAAAACTAGCACATCAATGACTCAATCCTAAGAATTTGAGTATCGAGAGGTTCCTCTCGATATAAGCAACTTTTGGCTCACTACTTCCACTTGTCTGCTTGTCCTTTTTCACCATGGTCATGGCAAGTAGTTCTTCTTCACCACCGATAGTCGATTGAAAGGATAACAAAATTTTCTCTTTTCCCTACCACTGGTGCACATCGATAATGTTGACACCCCTTCCTTTGCATTTTCCAGAGTCCAAACTGCACACTAGCCTTTGTCTTCGAGGAATGGTGGTTTAATTGCTCAATTCCAAACATCGCTTTCCTTACTGCACCTCTTACGTTCCTGTGCATCATATTTATTTTTCATGACTCCATGCGTTTAAATAATACCACTGCATTCATTTTGGCATATTCTATAACATAGCTCTATTTAGAACTGTGACATAGCTTAGTTTAGCTAATTCCATGGTTGTTCCTACTTAGGCTTGTTCTTGTTCATTTCGACCAAGTGTAGGTGTATATGCTTCTATCCATAAGGTTTATTACTCTGAATTCTAAGTCCATAATTTTAAAGGAGACTTGGATTCCTAAGCGATATGCTTGACTGCCCCCAGCCTAATTTTTATGGTAGTGCCTATCGCCTGGAACTCGTGACTTTGCTATTTGATTCCAAGCTTTGAGTTTTTAATGTTGTCAATTCCTTGACTGTGATGGAATCCTTCCAAATTGACATCATCAGCCAATGTCATTTTGGATGTATGTATTGGAAAGATACATCACCGTCCTCTTTTGCTATAATAAATTCTTCCAAGCCAAGTGTTGAGATTTTGATAATGCATCGGTTTCATTCTTCGAAAACTTGCATGCAAATGACTCAAATCTATGGATTTCTCCTTGATGTTTTCAATCTTTGGGTGCGGTCTGATTCCAAAAGGTAGGGCTGAAGATTCAATCGAGCTTCTGCTTCTGTTTTTAAAGCCAATGTATCAGTAGTCCCATTCTAGGGGTTTCTCTTCGGTGTTGCCTCTTCGGTGCTTCCTTTTCTTCGGATAGCGGCATATTACTGCAATGGAGGGCCAAACCATTTGATTGACCCATGAAAGGTTATATCTTCCCATTGTCGCCTATCTTCGAACGATAGTAGTTTTCTGAAGACAACGGTAGAAACACGGTTGAGCACCGACTTCTATTTCCAAAAGATAGTGCATCAATGGTTTACTAATGTGAGTGTTTTTTATTAACCCTGTAGTTTGAAGTTTTTCTAGCATTGTAGTGCAACATTAGTACTTAGGATATAGAAAGTTTTCCGACAATCCCATACAACCTCAGTATTTAGGAAACGAGAGAGTTTCTCAGTGTTGTTGGAGCAAACACTAATGCTTAGGATGTTGGGATCGATTTTCCCAATCGATCTGGTGGTTTTGGCCCTTTCTGATGCTGTCGGAGCAACATTGGTTTTTAGAAGGAAGGGATTGATTTTTCCATCGATTAAGCACTTTGAGTAAATTTTCTCTACTGGCTCAATGGTTTTGTACTTCAGTTCGGTACTAGATTCAACCTTTGAAAACTAGAACTTTGATGACTGGACCGTAAGAGTCCTTTCTTAGTACTCCCAGTCTTCATGCAACGTTAAAGTCCAATAGCGTTGGGTAGATTTCTTTCGACCTAACGCGGCTTCTTTCTTAATGTTGCCTTACTTTGGGCTACACTACATTTTGGATGGTTGAGAGTTTCAGGCATGTCTGGTCCTTAGCTTTGTTTATATCCGTCAAGTTCTCCCTTTAGTGATGTAGGACCGTTGCTTAACTAATTCCACGGTTATTCTTATTCGTGTAAGGTCAAATTTCCTCCGACAGATTTTTGTTGCAACCCGACTTCCTTTTACGAAATCTGTTATTCCCAAGTGCCAAAATCTGGGAACTTATTGAAAATTAAACACAATGAGGCAAGTCATTAGATTGCCCCCAATACGATTATGCTCTTCCTATCCAGATGATGAACCAGTAGATTTCGGTAGTTGTTTGTCTTGAACCTATGACTATTAACCTTGCTTGTTCAAGGCCATGCGTACTCTATATGGCCATTAGCATTGTTACGGATATCTGCCTTATTCATTTGGTTTCAATTTTCGAAAATCGATGTTTAGTTGCTCGATTCTGAGTATTCTCTCCTTGCTATTGTCTTGCTTCGGACAATAGCTAGTTTTTCGCAAGAAAGTGTTGAAGTTCCTTATTGATCTCTACACGATTGATTACTTAAAGCATGGCTAAATCCCAAGCCGCGGAGAATCTATGGAAGTTGGGGTTTATTCTACCTGTAGTTGCTAGTCTTTTAGCGGCATCAGATTCCTGAAAGACAAGTTATTTCCTTCAGATGTTGCCTACCTTTGGGCTATATTGGATTCTTGAAAGTAGTGTTCGTCCTTCTTAATGTTGTCTATCTCTGAGCGATGATATGCCTTTTCCAGTCTTCTGGGAAAAATAATTTCCTAAAAATTGGTTTCTCTTTCTAACATTGTTGGAGCAATGCCGTTTCTTAGAAAGTAGGGGATCAATGGGTCCGTTGATTCGTCGGCTTGGACCTTCTCGATGTTGCTGGAGCAACACCGGTTCTTGGAAGTTAAGGGTGGAAGTGACCACCAATCCAGTGGCTTGAACCTTCTCAACATTTCCAGAGCAATGCGGGTGCTCAAAAGGTAAGGGGTCGATGTGACTATCGACCCATCTATTTTGGGCCTTCCCGACGTTGCCGGAGCAATACCGGTTCTCAAAATGCATGGGATCGATATGACTTGTCAATCGGTTTGGTTGGACCTTCCCAATACTGCCAGAGCAACATCAATTTTAGAAGGTAAGTCATTGATATGACTATCGACCCATAGGTTCTGGGCATCCCCGACATGCCGGAGCAATGTCGATTCTCAGAATGCATATAACTGATATGACCTATAGACCCATTAGTTTGGACCTTCCCGGCCTTACCGGAGCATTGTCGCTCAAAAGGTAAGGGGTCGATGTGACCATCGACCCTTTAGTTTCGGGCCTTCCCGACATTGTTGAAGCAATATTGGTTCTTAAAAGGAATGGGCGATACGACCTATTAATCTAGAGGTTTAAGTCAATTTTTCCTGTCGACTTGGCCGTTTTAACCTTCTCGATATTGTTGGAGCAACGCCAATCAGAAGGTTGGGATCAATTTTCCCCATCAATCCAACAGATTGAGTCGATTTTCCCCATCGACTCGGTAGTTTTGACTTACTCGATGTTGGCAATGTTGGGATAATGTCAGTTCTTAGAAGGTTTTGGACCTATATGACCCACCAATCCAGCTATTATGACCTTTCCAACATTGTTAATCTTGGAAAAACGCCCGTTCTTAGAAGGTTGGGGATCGATACGACCTATCGATTCAACATTCGGGAGACAATACTCCCCATCCATAATTCGAGGATAGAGGAGCGTTTTCTCAACTATGTTGCCGGTTATGTATCATCAGGGTTTTGCTTATAAGAACGCAGTTCCATTAGTTCAAGAAGCCGACTTTATTCATAAGTGGAAGAAATGGCAAATCATGCCCGTTTACAATGCCATCAGTGTCCCTGAGAGTTTATTTGCAAAAGGAAATTAGATAAGAATGAATGAAATAGTATTGTCTTAGGTTTCTGCTTCTTGAAGTTTAAGTTTCCACCAGTCTTTCATTAGCTGGCCTACTCCTCTCTACTAGGTCAAGGTAGTTACTTTGAGCTAGTAGATCCAAGGGTTTTGCAGTTTCTCCACCATTCTATAGTTTCCTAATGTTCTATTGGACGTTGTTATTCCTTACTAGCTCCTTAATCATATTCTTCAGATGTTAGCATTCATTCGTGCTATGCCCGTGAGTTTCAGGGAAGTGACTGTACTTCCTAGACTGTTTATCTTGCTCTGCCACTTCCCTGCTTAGTGGCTTCTTATATTGATCAATTCCTTGAGTAGCATGATATATATTCTCTAATGTGTCATTCAAGGGTGTGTAATCCTCCAACCTGAAATATTTTAGATGTTTCGCATTCGTGTCATGCCCGTCACCAGAGCTTTGACTTCTTTGCTTTTGATTATTAGAGTTTCTAGCATTTACTACGATATTGCTCTGGATTACTTTCCTCGGTTGTTCATCGCCGACCTTTCTTTCGACTGGTCCTTCTTCTTCCAACTGCAGGAACTGTTTATGCTTTCGATGAAATTCTTCTATGGTAGTGGGTTTCTTTATTTTTAACCATCTACCGAAATCCATATCTAGGTAAATGACCTAGAACAAGGCCATTAATACAAGATCGTCCTTCAAATTACTCTATTTTGTAACAACAACATTGAAGTGATTCAAACTCTTTAAGAGATTCTTGGAGTCCTTGTGACAAGCCAGATAATGACATTACATCCTTCGGTCGTACAGTGTGGAGCCTGAACTGCTCTAACTTCTTAGCTAACTCATCAAAAGTAGAGATAGGGTTTGGTGCAAGTCTAGTAAACCACATGGAAGCAACTTCTTCCAATAAGATAGGGAAACACCTATAATGAATAGCATCCATAGCTATAACTCCATCCATATGTCATTCGTAATTAAATAAGTGTTGTTTAAAGTCCATCATTCTGTTGTATGACGACATGGTTGGCATGGTGAATTTTCAGGGTATTTCTATCTCAGAACGTTAAAAGTGAATGGAGTTCAACTTGGTGTGGAACCCTAGTCGTCATTTTTCCTGCCTCTGCTCTCATCCACCAACAGTTTGACTATGTCAGCGATGTACTCTTCGCTGGTGCGATAATCTACAAGTCGACAGTTAGGGGCTACACCAAGTGTTTGATTCTACAAATGACCTTGGTTTTCCAACTAAAGCCTAGGTTCTCCATTCTACGGGAAACCACACTTGCAGAGTTCCTTTGGCATGCGATTGGTCTTGTCAATGGCAGCATGAGCTCCATTTTTGGTGTTTTGTCCGTTAAAACCAACATCTAGCTCCAAATCTTCATCATCAAGTTGCATGTCATCTTCAGAGTCGGAAATCAACATTGCATCATTATTCAAAGGAGTGTCCACCTTAAGATTTGGATTGATATCAAGTAGCCTTTTTATAGGGGTAGCACTCCTACTTCCTCCAACAACATTTCCTGCAACTCTAGTATTTGCTTCCTTCTGCTTATGTTTTCCATCTCTCTTATTCAGGCCAGAAACTAAAGAGTTTTCTTATTCAATTGCCATAGAAGTTTCCCTTCTAGTTCGTCTTATTTTTCACCGCTGTAAAGTCTGCAACACATCCATCTTATCCACGAGAGCTTTCTGACTATCGGTAAATTTCTTATTATGATCGTTCATCATCTAACTAAGATCTCCTCTAGTGATAACTTGCTGCTGAGTAGAAGATCCTGACAGTGTATTTCCATTGTTAACATCAGTTTAGTAGGTGTTAGCTTCATCACCGCCAATAGTTGCTCCTATAGGGCTCCTAAATGTAGATTTTTCTTTCTTTGAAGACATTAGAATAACAAATCATCAATTTCTCAAAGTATGCTTTCTGGATCTAACTTCTAAGTCTTATGCAATCCAAAGTGGAGAGTTAGATCGAAGCCCAGGTTCAGTTTTCTCAATTAAAGCACCAAAATATTGGTGCTAAAAATTGATCAATACCTAAGAATAGATTGTAGGCAACCTATGAGACATAGATCTAGAAGATAGCAATGGAAATAAAAGGAAGATGGCAGAAATAAAGTAGAGAGACACAAGATTTTATAATGATTTGGAAATTTTTCGCTTATGTCCACTTTATAGCTTTGTTGTTTATAGATTTGATGTATTTTATTCGATACCATAAAATGTTAGAGAGAATAGGTCATTAGTGTAGGAGCTAGGCATATTCTAAGTCCTAGAATTACCTAGAGTAGCTGCAATGGTGACTATCATGTGGAAGTACAAGATGACAGAGAGACAGAGCTTCCGCATAGTGATGGCAGAAACCAGATCCTATCTTGGTTGCTCTATGGTTTTTATTTATAGAGATAGAAGAGGTGTGTTGGATCAAAAACCTATCAACCGCAGAGTCTAATAGTTGGTCCAAAGTAGCCTAGAACAGTTCAACCCATACGAGTTGTCATAAAAACTCAGTATTGACTCGGTACTAAGTCATTTTCTTAGCAGAAAATGTGTAACACCCTTAGTTTTTAATCACATCAGGAGATTTAATTAGATAAGTTGGATAGAATAATGTCAATGTTAAGTGATTAGGGGATTAAGACTTGAATAAATACTTGGAGGCCGTGCTCAATTTACTAATTAAAAGGGCTTAAGAATGGGTTATAATTTAATTAATCTACATAAGGGTATATTGGGAAATAGCCGCCCATAACCCTTACCCTTATATATATTCTCGTTCCTTACACCATTCACGTTTCCCATTCATATCATTTTTCAAAAAGAAAAAACAAATGTAAGGAGAAGCCGGCCATTATAAGAAAGAAAAGATAAGAGAAATTAAATCAAAGGCTAAAGAATTAAAGCAGGGGGAATAAATCTCAATATCAATCCTATCTCCTTATCTTAATCAAGGCGAGTAATAAGTTATGCCATCTATATTTTTTATGAACATATGTTTTCGGATTTACGATTAAATTCATTTCTATGGTGTTTTGGATGATAATATGCTTGAATTATAATTTGGTTAATTTAAACAAGATTGTTTAAATAGGAATATAAATAGTTCTAGGGCAAAACCAATTGAAAGTGATGTTTGAATGCCATGGAAAAGTTTTATGTTGTGTAAAACATGATTTGAAGTTGGGTTTAAATTTTGATAATTTTCCAAGCTATAGAAAGACTATTATGAATTTTCAAAGCAAAATATGGTTAATTGGGTTTAGAAATTTATTTTAGAAATTATATTGAGAATTTGGGTCTGTAATTTTGATACATTCGATAACACAATGAAAGTGAATTTCTGTAATTTGTGGATATTTTTCTAAATGATTTGCTATGGAAACTAAATTATTTTAGAAAGAGGAATTATTTGCAATATTGGTTTTTCTTAATGGAATGACTTGTTTGCTAGATCTGACATTAAGCAGCGTTATTTAGGTAAAGAATTTGAAAAGTTAAGGTAACCAATAATATGTTTACACATGGTAGGTTAGTTAGAAAGTATTTGCTTTAATTGGCATTAATCAGTTTTTGCCTAGAATAGTTGGTTCCACCTCCTTTAGAAGTGCATTACGACTCCAATTCCTTCGCTTTATCTCAGTTGAGACCAGCCTAGCCAAAACTTAATGAAGCTGAAAATAATGCACATGGAGATTGGTATGAAGTGGATTGGTGAAGCGTGGAAGGAAGGGTATCGAAAGCATTGCTTTCGATAGAGACAAAACCATTGTTTATTTTTAAGAGATATGCGACTGCCTTGTTTTTAAAGGGTGCTTTCGACCAAGTCTAGACTCAGTTGCTTTCAAACTTGTTGCCTCCTTTCTTTATTTAAAAATATATCTTTCGACTAAAAACCTTGTTTATAAAAGAAAGCTTTCGAAAATGATGGTTCGGACCTAGTTGCAATTCTGCTGTTGTTTCTATACCTTTCGAGTGTATTGAAGTCATCAATGCTTTTGAAGGGTAGTTTTTTTTTAAACTTATACTAAGCCACTTCCTAAATGCTTTCGAACGAGTCCAAGGGTTTCTAAGGCAATGGCTTCAAAAGGGGGTTTTGGTGCTATCCTTCCGTGTTTTGCTTAAATGGTTTGAAGCTTTCAAAAGGATGGTACGAACGCCATCAAATTTTCCCTAATACTTTTATATGATAATGAATGGTTTCAAAAGAGATACTTTTGTTCATATTCACTTTGGCCAAAATGATATTTTTAAGTACGAACCTAATGGTTTCGAAATAGGGACTTTCAATGGTTATGGAAGGGATACTTCCAAAGGTTTCGAAAGGGGTTATTTCAAAGGTTTCGAAAGGGTTATTTTCAATGGTTTTGAAGCTATCTTCTAAGAGTTAATAAGTAATACTTTATTACATTCAAAAGGTTTTGAAAGAGAGGTTTCAAAGTGTTTCGAAAGGCAGGAGCCTAATGTTTTGAGAAGGAATTTATAAGCTTTCGAAAGAGGCTATCCAGTGAGGTCAAAAGCAAGGTTTTAAAGGTTTCAAAATTCTTAGTTTTCAAAACAAATAACCCAATCTCAATTTAAAAGAAAACCATGGCATAAATAAATAAAGTGCTTTGAAAAAGTGTTTTTGAAGAAGTATTCTTTGATTGAAAGGTTAAAGGGATTAACCAAGTTATTATGTTTGCTTCTTCATATATGTATATATTCACATTGTAGTGGACTTATAACTTTATTTTAGAGAAGGGAAGAATAACCATCTAGGTTGACCCAATCGTGAATATAACTTAATTTAACTCCTGAATGAGTAGAATTTATCCAGGAAGCCAAGAAGACCAAAATATCGGATGCTAAAACGTTAAAGGAAGATAATTGCAGGGGCCAATAGGTTCTCGGTAAGCCCTTGAAAACTGTGTATAGAGAAAGATATTGGAACGACCCAATAGGTTCATAGTAAGCCCATGAAAACTATGACTAAATGAAGATGTTGGGATGACAGGTTCATAGTTAGCCCATAAAAACTATGATTTCATATTGGCAGGGGTTTATAGGTTTATCATTAGCTAATGAAAACTATATCCAGATTAAGATATTGAAAGATGTCAATAGGTTCCTAATCAACCCAAGAAAACTAGGATAAGAGAAGGATATTGGAGTTACCAATAGGTCCCGAGAGAACCCATGAAACAATAAAGGTATTGGCAGGGGCTAATAAGTTCTTAGTGATCCCATGAAAAATATGTAACTGGACAGGGAGTCCATAATCATTCTACCAGTTATTAGTCAACCCATAAAAACTATTAGGTTAATAGTAACCTTAGAAACTATAACTGTGATAGATAGTCAAAGTAATGTGGATGGGTAATCTAGAATTGATTCACTTGATTGCATATCATCATATCATATTGTTTTGAATTGTTTTAACCATTGTGGATGCAGAAGGACGATATATGGTTTTATAAAGGTTCAGGATACCAGTAAGGGGAAAACCCGTTCTGCTAAGCGACGTGGTCTCACTAGATATCTAAATGGTTTGAGATGATAGATTATTATTTGTAACACCCCACATTTTTTGATAATTAAATAATCAAATAACGATGAACACTAAAAATAAGCAATTTTAGGATTGTTAGAATATGTCCTCGAAACCTATAACATTGCGTTGCGGTGATTTTTTGATCAATATCCATATATAACTTGTTGAAATCTGAGTTGATATGAATAAAGTTATGAGAAAAACAAGATATCAGAATTTAACGAAAAAAAGAGAGTAAGACCTACGTGTCGGCCAATAGGTCGACCCACAAAGCGCAAGGGTCGACCCCAAAAGAACATAGGTCGACCTATAGGTCGACCTGCGTGTAGCCCTGGAAGAGAAATCATCAAAGGACGTGCCGAAGTTATATGATTCAATTTTTTGTATGATCTGAAGCATTGTTTTCTAGACCCAACGATTCGCAGCGAGCCTGTGGCGTGGTTGCACTAGAATCTGCTCAAAAAGTCCGACGGTCTGAGATCCGCAAGCTCCACTATAAAGAGAACCCTAAGCCTAGCGATTTTCTTACAATCGGATTTTCTCCCAATTGGGTTAATTGCTTGAGGCTGAACCATAAATAGAAAATATTTCTAGGGAGAATTCTTTTTAGTAAAAATATTAGACACTTTAGAAGCGGATCCAGGAAGGCCATGGAGCAAAGTTAAGGATGATGGATGAGTGGATTTAAATTATATATCTTTTATGTTTATGGTATATTATTGTTAGATTCCTGTTAAATATTTTAATTTGGTATTTGTACAAATTTTAGTAATTAATTCTACTAGTTAGCTATGTTGAAACTGTAAAATTTTATAAAAGAAGTGTACTTGTGTTTGAATATTATTTATATGGAAAAGAAAGTAAGGAATCCAATTAAATATAAGTAATATTAGGCTTAAAAGCTGTAGAGAAAGGCATAAACATAAAAGTGAGGTATTTATAGTAAATTATGCTAAAACATGAGAACTAAATTAAAAAAAGGGAAATGTAATAACTTGATTTGGAAGTTAGTGATAGATTAGTTGGTTGGTTTAGAATAAGGAATACATTTCCGTAATAATTGTAAGAATAACAATAAATGTAATTGCAAGAATAAAGGAAAGAAAAAGGGAATTAGTGCAAAAAGAGATATTATGGTATTTTGCATTACCTAATAATAAATGAAACAGTAAAAGAAATATCTTGTGGTTAAGAGTTATTGTTTATAGCATTATTTAGGATTAAAATATGGAAATGGATTTTTTTAGCACAGTTTTTGTAACTAAAGAACTAGAATAAAACTACTTTCCTAAATAAAAGAGAATAACGTGAAGCTTTAAAGAAATTAAAGAAATCAAGTTAATTATTTGATACGACTAGAAACAATAAACATAATATGGACTAGATCTGCATTTACTGTGCAGATAGTAGAATAAAAAGCAAAGCAGTTATTATGATAAGTAACTTGTGACAGCTGGGCATAGTCCCAAGCTAAGACTATCATATAATATAAGAGAACTAAAGAATTTTTTTTATCATAATAAAAGAAGACAGACTAGAATAGAAAAGAGACACTTGCAATTACATTTATAACATGTAGGTTATAAACGAAAGAATAGAACATAAAAGTGACTATTGCAAGTATAATTGTAACAATTAGGTTATAATTAAAAGAAAGAAATATAAGAGACTTATTTTATCAAACTTAGATCTTGGATTAAGTTAATAAGCAAAAATAATGGAAGTGGCCCATACCGACACCCTTTTAGGTCTAGGATTGATGGTCTCATACATAGGTGGGGGTAGGCTTTCTGATTAAGGTAAATAAGTAGCCAATAGAATAAAAAAAGTAAACTAAATGCATAGTAAAAGATTAGACATAGCGTCTAGTAGAATGGTAAGGTGCGCTTGGAGCTGCTCGATAGAGAATCTAAATAAAGAGCCCATTGAAGCTGTTCATCATAGATTTTTGTACAAAAAGAGCACATCTAACTTAATTAGTTCAGGATAGAAGGAAGTACGAGACTTCAACGGGATGTGAGGATACTCTAGGGTGGCCCTCAGAGGTAGACCTAACAAAGCTGCACCTCCGTAGGTAGGTCTGTGGATGTTCTATCAAAAGAATATGCCTTGACTGCATTTGCATTGCAGGCCTAATGAAGCGGGCCCTTATAGGCAGTCAAAAGGTTAATGATGGTGTAGGATATTCGTGTGACAGCATCCTAGTTACGAGTAGGTTTTAGTGGGCAAGACCCAAAAGGATAGTCGCATATGGAGATCAAGCCATCATCAATCAGAGTGTGTTTGGGAAAGACTAGAGTTAAACCAACAGGCTAATGATTCTTTCACTATCGAGATATTGGATGAGCGGCGTAACTAATTGGATGTTTAGATTGTTTACAGTAGGGCACAGCCACTTAGCTCTTGAGAGGTCTTTCGATTAGTTGATAGGGGGCTACGTGGGGCCATAGCCACCATGAGAAAAGAGACTAACCAAGTAGAGCATCTATACGTCTGACCTTTACAGATATAGAAAATCCTCGGCTGACTTTTGCACAACGTAAACCTTGTTGGTGGGATTCAGGGAGTAGACAGAACGATTACGTATAGTCCTCAAGGTACCACTATATGGTACATTATGGACGTCCGAGCACTAATGTAAGCTAGTGTGGATGTAGTTTTACATTTTCATAGTAGATGACGGAACATCTGTATTTTAGGCCTCATGAAACCATCCTTTACAAATGTAGTTGCAGAACGCTCTAGAAGCAAGACGATGGAGTCCTTTTGAAAGGGGATATGGAAAGTACAATGAGTAGTACCTTGGACCAATGCGGTCTTTGGGTATGTAGCTACATATATATATATATGTATGTATGTATGTATGTATATATATGTATTAGTTATTAGGTTTTAATCTGCTAGGGAGTAGATGGATGCGATTCACGTATAGAGGCGAGAGTATTATAAACCCAGTAAACCTAATTTAGCATATGGAATGTTTTTAGAAGTATATGTGTGCATAGCTTTCTAGTTGGGTTTAGGATGACCCAAGGATGTCGAGCCCTATGTTATTGTCGATTTATAGTGTTCAATAAGCTATGTCTTGAAAGAAGATTGGTATCCATATATTATGGAAAGTGAAAAGATTCCCTAGGGATAATAGGGATAGTATTTTTTGGAAGGAATAAGAGTTTTAGTAAGGAAATGAGATTTCCAAGGCTTAGGAAGGGTATTTCTAGGGTAGTAAGAAGAAAATCCACTTTATGTCTAGCCCAATAAAGTGAAACTTTTGGAATTGAAAAGGTGAAAAATATAGTTATTAATATGTTTGAAGATGTAAATATTGGGTTTTTGAAAAAAAAAGGTATGAACTTAAAAATGATTTTTATATGATGTAAATTTTGTTAAAAGTGAAATTCTTTTCGAAGAATTATAGAGCATATATAACTCGCTAATTTCTTTGTAGGTAAACAAAGATTTTTAAATGTCAAAACCTAGAGTGTGTTATGTAACGTCCCGCCTTTTCGCACGCTTTAAATCGACACACATGCCAATTAAACCATACGAAAGGGCGGATTGTTATGGGGTAAATAAGAAAACAAGAAATAAATAAATAAAAAAATAGAATCTCACAGCGGAAGGATAAAATATAATAATCAAATATACAGTTCATGAAGCTGTTTTACAAAATATTTGATTTTACTTACACAATGAATATCAGAGTTACACATACCAATACAATGCAGCGGAACAATATTGAGTGTAGTGGAATAATAGTAGATAATAGTAATACAAATCTTCGTCTTCGTCCTCCAGAGCTAAAACTTCAAATCCTGAAACGCTCGGACTGACCCGAGCGGATTGAAAAGACAAAACACTCGAGTCAGAACTAAAAGATCTTATGTAAGTTAAATTAATAGAAAAAAATGAGTGCAGTAACTCAAAAGATGCTCGGGATTCACATCTCTTAAGGATCCGTTAAACTATTTACTATGTAGTATATTTTGCTATTATAATAGTGTCTATTTATAAAATAAACTTACTTTTTTCTTAGCATTAAGGGGTTACCCATATAGCCCTTAACACGTAATAGTCCCAGTAGTCCATCAATATCATAGTCCCTCCTGATCGGGAAGCCACTAGAGGATACCACACGGGCTATGGGAGAAATCCAAACTCGTACAAGGCGCGATAGGGTAGGTGACACGGCACAACTAGGCAATGCCAGGGTAGATATACCAATTTCTATCCGGGCTGATGGAAACACGTAGCCGCAGCTACCGCCCACCTCGAACAAACTCCCCCAAAATCAAAGTAAAAGTGGCCACTGAATCAATCCAAAGTCAAAGTATAATATCGAAGAGGAGTGTCAGATCAGTGGAATGACCTCATTGGCCCGAGAATCGCTCTTGTTTTAACCACCTTATGCCAACTCATGGGAGTCGGGTCCACGTATTTACCTTGCAGAAAATGCCTCCACCAACCTACTTCATTCTGGAATCTCCACCACGTACACGGTTGTTAAAGTGGTTTTCGAAGTTGGCAGAGAGTATGACAACTTCCGATCCCGGTCTCTTCAACAACCAAACGTTATTATAACACCGCGGTCCTTTAAAATAATTTATACTTTTAAAACCAGAATACAATATCCATTTCAAAACCATATAAATATGATATCATTTCCTTTTTAAAACCCAAAACAATATGATATCATCTTTATTTTCCAATATATTCTTTCCAAAAATCATAGTGGTTTCAAAGTAAAATATTTAGAAATCAAAACTCTTGAATATAATACGTCCAAATTATACGACCTTGAAAGCCATAACTTTGAAACAAATTTCATCTCTCAAATGGTTAAATATTAAATTACATTTATAAACAAAATAGCTTCTTTACATTTCACAAATCAATTCCAAATATCGATTTAAACTTCCAGATAACATTTTAAATTTTTACGTTTCAAAGCTTTAAATATTTCACCATTTCGAAACAAACTCATTTGGCAATCCCATATATATTAAATTCAATTACAGATTATTTAGACTTGAAATATTTACTTAATGAATTCAATATAATTTAAGAAAAACCTTTAACTTCACATGACTGGAAAATCTTTCAGTTTATTATATATATTCATTTAACTCAACCTGGTATTCATTTAGATCACTATACACAAACATCAAGTTACAAAATCATATCCTTTAAAAATTCTAACTTTTTATTTAATCCCAATTCAACTTAATATTCATCTTCCAACCTTATTCTCATTTAAGTCAATGAAACTCCAAAAATTAAATTTTAAATAAATGCTTAATCTCATTTGATCTTAAAATCAAACTTTATTTAAGTCAATGAAACTCCAGATATTAAATTTTAAATAAATGCTTAATCTCATTTGATCTTAAAATCAAACTGTATTTTAAACTTCAAATCAAATTTATACAAAGCTTAAAAACCGAAAATTTACTGTATATATATAGCCAAATCAATATCTCGTACCATATATATATATATATATATATATATATATAAAACTTTATGAAGCCATAGTAAAACATTTCAAAAATAATTTTTTATATTTACCGCGGTGCCTGTATAAAATTTTCTACCCTATGGTCAAGTGATACGGATGTTTATCATTTCAATCCGCAATTTAAAAATAAAAAATGCGGTTGTATATCATTTCAAACCCAATCCCGAATGAAATGAGTATGCATAATAACTTGCAGTTTATACAATATAAATATAGCATCCATTCATCCAAATATCAATCATCAACCATTATTTGCAATCATCATCCAATTTAAACAATCATCGATATAGAGCATATAAATTATACAGGTATTAACTAACAGTTTATATTCAATAATAAATTTAAAAACTGTTAAACTAGCAGTTTATATGCAAATAAATAAATTTAATAACTATTGAACTAGCAGTTATATGCAAATAAATAAATTCTATAACTATTGAACTAGCAGTTACATGCAAATAAATAAATTCTATAACTATTGAACTAGCAGTTATATGCAAATAAATAAATTCTAAATGTCAATCTATATGCAATAAATAAAATAAATTAACAATTAAATTAAATAAATGCGAATTAACTAAGATGATGAATAAAACATGTTAAACAATCATAAATAAATTTTTACTCATATCTTAAGTCAATTTAACAAACATAAGAAATTCTAGAAGTTGTGAGTGAGTTAAAACACTCACCTTTTGAATTTAAATCGAATTTAAATCCGATTTAAACCCAAAAATTCGACTATCTCCAAATCTGTCCAAACAAGCGTCGACGAATCTGGAATTTTACTACGATCCTAACAAAAAAAATTGCACGTGAAACAGATTACGTATGAGAAAGTTATGTCGAAAATTTCGATTGAATTTCAATTATTAACATTAAGAAAAAGAACACAACTTAAATTAAAATAAAACTAACCCAAAAAAAACTCGCCACGTCACCCTACAACCGCGTCTTCTCACGCGACAGCCACTACAGGGATTCGAAACCCTAGCTCAACTGAGCCGCCGCAATAACTCGAATTAAACCAACCTCCACACTTGACGTCGTCACGATCTAACCCCTCCACTGCACCGCCCTCTCCACGCCGCCCTAGCCTCTAGGTCGCGGTCACCTCCGTCCCTTCCAATTGCCAACGCCGCCGCCCCCTTTCTTGCTGTTTTTAGACGAACCACGGCCACTCGGGCATGAACGAACCCTACTGATGTGACCTGCTCGATCCCCTCTACCCAAAGGCACAGCCCGATCGAACCCAGGACGACGATCCACCGTTAAATCTCGACGATAACCATGAACGGCCGGGACAAAAACCCCTAATTCTGGTCAAACCACAAATCAAATCGAAAAACGAATTACGCCACTGAATTATGCTCGTCGAGAGCATCGACATATAATTTTTTCGAATTTTTCTGAGGTGATTGAATTTTCATCTTTTGATTTGATTGTTTGAATTTTTGAATTTAGATCTAGGGTTTCTAGCCATTGGAAGAAGAGAAGGAACTGGTGAAATAAACGCACAAACAAATGAGAATAGATGGGCTAGGATTTATAACTGGGTTTGTATAGGTTAGGTTAGAAATAGAGTAGATGGATCCGATAAACAAACGTGCTGAACGATAATTGGCCCAAAAAGCCCGTTCTGACTCCGGAACGAAATTTGTTAAACCTATATATCCAAATAGGTGTTTTAAAATATTCTGAACGCGATGTAAAACTTTCACGTCCAAATTCGATCGTATGAAGAAGTTATGTTGAAAACAATATTTACAAATTAATTTCAAATTGATTTCAATTAAATCAATTTCAAGGCGTTTCGCGTTCGTACGATCAAACAACAAGTCCGATCGCTACGAAACTTGAAACCCTACAATAATTCCCTGTTACGGATCCAATGAAACAGGTTTCGTCGAAATTCGAGTCCGTGACAAAAATAGCTATTTTTATATTAATTAAATGAATTTAAAATAAATAAATTAAACAAATTTTATATTTAGATTCTAGAATTTGACCCATTTTTTCACTCTTAAACTTTCTTAATCATTTACAAAATTTCAAACAAGTTTAGATGTCAAATTAAAGAAGGTAAATTTATAAATTTAAATATAAATCCTTAGTTTCATTAAATTCACAAATTATAATTTAACTTTCTAAAAATTTATATTCAATCAAAGAAATCAATGGTTATTCCATTCATATATTTCAAATAGATGGATTTAATATTAGACTCAAAATTTATTATCCTAACATTCTTCGATTACACTTAAATCCCTATAAATGTAATATTTAGATTTTAAATTTTCATTTATTTCTTTTAAACCTATTATCATATATTACTTTAAATATACTGACAGGCTTACTTTTGCACCCTTTCATCTAAATTAAAATCTTCGTAACTTCAAACATTTAATCCATTTAATTCCAATTACTCCTTTCATTAAATTTTGGATTCAAATCAATTTATAAAGCTTTACCTCCATTCTTTATATACACTAACCATCATTTAATGAAGAATTTATTTACTTTATTTCCCCATTTATTACCTTAATTTATTTATGGTGACATTTAATTTATAATTATTGAATAGATTTCCGATTTAATTGAAGGAACTAAGTATATAACTCAAACTCTTCATCCTACATTTATAAGTATATCCTTATCAGTTATATCTATTAATTAAATAAATTCCATTTTTAAGTCCTTTAAATTTATTACTAAATATCCATTTACATTTCCCATCAAATTTGAATTCCATCAAATTAATATAACCAATCAGATTTCCATTCACGCTTTAATATAAACCTAAAATTTGCAATTCATTATCTTATATTGATTTTATACAATTCCCATTAACTTTACATTCAATTACTATTCAATGCATATTTATTCATCAATCAATTCGATATTTACTTTTCTTTCCTTCTATTTAATAAATAACCTAGTATACATTTACATGCATTCATCACATTCCATTCATTTATGGGTATTGCATTGAAATTTAATTTATTAGCTAATACCAACATTATTACCATTAATTACAATTGGATTCCCAATTTTATTCAATACCCTGAACAAATAACATATATATAAATCAAATCCTTACATTTGTTTTTCTCATGTTCCATTAAAAATCAAATCATAACATTTAAATGATTTTATTGAATTGGAATCTCACTCAAGTCATAAATTATTAACTTGCACTAATATGATTCCTTAATTTATTCCAATTAACGTTTACAATCTTATATTGCATTAAATCATATTAATACTTTCATAAATTTCTCATATAAATTTTATATCCAGGTAAGAATCTTTTTCCTACTTAATTCATTTGGATTTTATTTAAATTTCTATAAATAGGTTTTAAGTCACCATTTAAATAATTTATTTTAGCCTTCATTTTAACATTTATATCCAAATGCGACAATTTCCACTATTACAAATTAATTGCAATATATAATCTATTTTGTAGATTTTAAATTATCCTTGATACATCTAATTTTCAACATTCTCTTTTATATAAATAAATAATATTTCTATTTCTTTCTAAATTTGAAATAAAATCCTCTTAATGTAATTCATTTTAAACATCGAATTTACACAGGTCGTTACACTCTCCCCCACTCAAAACTTTTCGTCCCTGAAAAGGAAAAGAAGGGAAAAGAAGAATTAAATAACAATACATCCTATTCAAAATATTTAACTTATAATAATAATTTACTAAATTTATTACCTAAAATAAACCGTAATCCGAAATGTACTATTTGTCGGGAAATTTATGCTTAATTTATGGAACCAAAAGCAGTAGTAATTGCTTCCCTAACCTGCATTCCACCTATAAACACTTATAAAATCCAAAGGGGTTAACAATTTATATAAAGTGAACTATTTAAGTGGTTTCAATTACTAACAACAAATCAGTACAACAACCATCATTCGACAAATAGCATACACAACAAATTCAAAGCAACCATTCAACCAAACAAACAAATAGTTGTTCGGGTTCAAAACTTTTATATTGTACGGAATAAAGAATAAATCATCAAATGTATCATTACTCAATAGTCTTAGATTAAACCCAATGGATTATTCATCCATCCCAACAAAGTTAAAGTTTCCTTTCCCAACAACCAAAATCAAACAATAACAATTCCAATCAATAATTAAAATAACTTATTGTAAATTTTATTTCATACATCAGTTGTTTGATTTCTCTTTTTATTCATACCACATAAATTTTTCTTTTATAATTTACATTTAGTTCTAACAAACTTTAAATTTCATTTACTCATTCGATGTTTGTTTCATTTAATCCCACTTATTGCTTACAATTATTCATTCACATTGACTCAGGTCATGCCAGTTCTTTTTATTTCATTATAATTATTCATTTATTGCATGTCCTCATTGATTTATTACTTAATTTACTTAATTACTTAAGTTTATAATCATCTATTTGTCATACTTACTTTTAATTATATTCACTTATTGTAAAATTTCAATTTTTAACTTAAGTTTACAACATTAAATTCTCATTTAACAGCAATTTCATTGAATAATTCTACTATTTCATTCTACTTGTATAATATTCTATTACAATCTCTTATTAAACATTTCAACTTTTAATATTTGGTAAGTTATATATGTTAAAGAAAATGCAAATGAACTTATACAAGTTTTATCTCACCCTTTAATTAAATTTTAATGTTCAACAATATTACTCTTTGTTTCATATGTTACAAATTTCAAATTTTCTTTAATTTCCTTTTATAACTTAGCATTTAAATCTCTTACCTAAATTAGAGGTTTCAATTATTAATTACCTTTTATTTCACTACAATAATTGAAACAATTAATTAATGGAAATTTAAGAATTAAATACTGGGTTAAATTTCAAATTATTTTAAAATAATAGATAAATATATTCTCACAACTTATATATCTCTAATTATATTAAAAACAATTCAAAACTTATATATTTTTCAAAAATGAATCTGCAGTAAAACTACTACAGTGGCCTTTCCCCTTCGAAACCCGAAAATGAAAGTTGATGATGCGGCCGCCATCACCGAAATTATTTTCCAGCGACAGAGAGGAAAGTACAAAACTTATTTTCTCCAAAATCTTCTTTAAAAACAATTCTTCCGAATTATATTAAAATATTCATATAAGAAAATACTTATAAACAATATTATCATATTCCAAAAAAAAAAATTCGAAAGAAATGTTCAAAACCCCGGAACTTAAGTTCTAAATTTCCCAATTCCATTTATATTATTTTTCAATCTTATTTCTATTATTATTCATACACTTTACTACCTAATAACCAATCTACTGCAGCCAAATTTAGATATCTTTTTGAAAAATTTATTTTATATATGTAGAAAATATAATAGGCAAAATTATTCCATTCACCTATATAAAAACAAATATTCCTATTAAGTGTTTAGAAATCCCTATTGATGAAATAGCGTCCCATGCACCAACCAGAATTTATAAATACAAAACGGAATAGATTAACACAATACTAAAACTTTTTTTTATAACACTAACAAATACGTTCTCTCGTATATATACACTCAGCGACTCCCATAGGGTATTACTACCTTATTAACAAAGAGTCAAACCTCACAAAGCCAAGGTTTATCGCTAAACCGAAGCTCTGATACCAACTGTAATGTCCTGCCTTTTCGCACGCTTTAAATCGACACAAATGCCAATTAAAACCATACGGAAGGGCGGTTTGTTATGGAGTAAATAAGAAAATAAGAAAGAAAGAAATAAATAAAAACAAAATAGAATCTCACAGTGGAAGGATAAAATATAATAATCAAATATACAGTTCATGAAGCCGTTTTACAAAATATTTGATTTTACTTACACAATGAATATCAGAGTTACACATACCAATACAATGCAGCGGAACAATATTGAGTGTAGTGGAATAATAGTAGATAATAGTAATACAAATATTCGTCTTCGTCCTCCAGAGCTAAAATTTCAAATCCTGAAACGCTCGGACTGACCCGAGCGGATTGAAAAGATAAAACACTCGAGTCAGAACTAAAAGATCTTATGTAAGTTAAATTAATAGAAAAAAATGAGTGCAGTAACTCAAAAGATGCTCGGGATTCCCATCTCTTAAGGATCCGTTAAACTATTTACTATGCAGTATATTTCGCTATTATAATAGTGTCTATTTATAAAATAAACTTACTTTTTTCTTAGCATTAAGGGGTTACCCATATAGCCCTTAACACGTAATAGTCCCAGTAGTCCATCCAATATCATAGTCCCTCCTGATCGGGAAGCCACCAGAGGATACCACACGGGCTACGGGAGAAATCCAAACTCGTACAAGGCGCGATAAGGTAGGTGACACGACACAACTAGGCAATGCCAGGGTAGATATACCAATTGCTATCCGTGCTGATGGAAATGCGTAGCCGCAGCTACCACCCACCTCGAACAAACTCCTCCAAAATCAAAGTAAAAGTGCCCACTGAATCAATCCAAAGTCAAAGTATAATATTGAAGAGGAGTGTCCGATCAGAGGAATGACCTCATTGGCCCGAGAATCGCTCCTGTTTTAGCCACCTTATGCCAACTCACGGGAGTCGGGTCCACATATTTACCTTGCAGAAAACGCCTCCACCAACCTACTTCATTCTGGAATCTCCACCGCGTACACGGTTGTTAAAGTGGTTTTCAGAGTTGGCAGAGAGTATGACAACTTCCGATCCCGATCACTTCAACAACCAAACGTTATTATAACACCGCGGTCCTTTAAAATAATTTATACTTTTAAAACCAGAATATAATATCCATTTCAAAACCATATAAATATGATATCATTTCCTTTTTAAAACCTAAAACAATATGATATCATCTTTATTTTCCAATATATTGTTTCCAAAAATCATAGTGGTTTCAAAGTAAAATATTTAGAAATCAAAACTCTTGAATGTAATATTTCCAAATTACACGACCTTGAAAGCCATAACTTTGAAACAAATTTCATCTCTCAAATGGTTAAATATTAAATTACTTTTATAAACAAAATAGCTTCTTTACATTTCACAAATCAATTCCAAATATCGATTTAAACTTTCAGATACCATTTTAAATTTTTACGTTTCAAAGCTTTAAATATTTCACCGTTTCGAAACAAACTCATTTGACAATCCCATATATATTAAATTCAATTACATATTATTTAGAGTTGAAATATTTACTTAATGAATTCAATATAATTTAAGAAAAATCTTAAACTTCACATGACTGGAAAATCTTTCAATTTATTATATATATTCTTTTAAATCAACCTGATATTCATTTAGATCACTCTACACATACATCAAGTTACAAAATCATATCCTTTAAAAATTCTAACTTTTTATTTAATTCCAATTCAACTTAATATTCATCTTCCAACCTTATTCTCATTTAAGTCAATGAAACTCCAGAAATTAAATTTTAAATAAATGCTTAATCTCATTTGATCTTAAAATCAAACTTTATTTAAGTCAATGAAACTCCAGAAATTAAATTTTAAATAAATGCTTAATCTAATTTGATCTTAAAATCAAACTTTATTTAAGTCAATGAAACTCCAGAAATTAAATTTAAAATAAATGCTTAATCTCATTTGATCTTAAAATCAAACTTTATTTTAAACTTCAAATCAAATTTATACAAAGCTTAAAAACCGAAAATTTAGTATATATATATAAATAGCCAAATCAATATCCCATACCATATATATATATATATATATATATATATATAAAACTTTACGAAGCCATAGTAAAACATTTCAAAAATAATTTTTTATATTTACCGCGGTGCCTGTATAAAATTTTCTACCCTATGGTCAAGTAATACGGATGTTTATCATTTCAATCCGCAATTTAAAAATAAAAAATGCGGTTGTATATCATTTCAAACGCAATCCCGAATGAAATGAGTATGCATAATAACTTGCAGTTTATACAATATAAATATAGCATCCATTCATCCAAATATCAATCATCAACCATTATTTGCAATCATCATCCAATTTAAACAATCATCGATATAGAGCATATAGATTATACAGGTATTAACAAACAGTTTATATTCAATAATAAATTTAAAAACTGTTAAACTAGTAGTTTATATGCAAATAAATAGATTTAATAACTATTGAACTAGCATGTATATGCAAATAAATAAATTCTATAACTATTGAACTAGCAGTTATGCAAATAAATAAATTCTATAACTATTGAATTAGCAGTTATATGCAAATAAATAAATTCTAACTGTCAATCTATATGCAATAAATAAAATAAATTAACAGTTAAATTAAATAAATGCGAATTAACTGAGATGATGAATAAAACATGCTAAACAATCATAAATGAATTTTTACTCATATCTTAAGTCAATTTAACAAACATAAGAAATTCTAGAAGTTGTGAGTGAGTTAAAACACTCACCTTTTGAATTTAAATCGAATTTAAATCCGATTTAAACCCAAAAATTCGACAATCTCCAAATCTGCCCAAACAAGCGTCAACGCGTCTGGAATTTTACTTCGATCCTAACAAAAAAATTGCGTGTGAAACGGATTACGTATGAGAAAGTTATGTCGAAAATTTCGATTGAATTTCAATTATTAACATTAAGAAAAAGAACACAACTTAAATTAAAATAAAACTAACCCAAAAAAAACTCGCCACGTCACCCTACAACCGTGTCTTCTCACGCGATAGCCACTATAGGGATTCGAAACCCTAGCTCAACTGAGCCGCCGCAATAACTCGAATTAAACCCACCTCCACACTCTACACCGTCACGATCTAACCCCTCCACTGCACCGCCCTCTCCACGCCGCCCTAGCCTCTAGGTCGCGGTCACCTCCGTCCCTTCCAATTTCCAACGCTGCCGCCCCCCCCCCCTTCTTGCTGTTTTTAGACGAACCATGGACACTCGGGCATGAACGAACCCTACTGATGTGACCTACTCGATCCCCTCTACCCAAAGGCACAGCCCGATCGAACCCAGGACGACGATCCACCGTTAAATCTCGACGATAACCATGAACGGCCGGGACAAAAACCCCTAATTTTGGTCAAACCACAAATAAATCGAAAAACGAATTACGCCATTGAATTATGCTCGTCGAGAGCATCGACGTATAATTTTTTCAAAATTTTCTGAGGTGATTGAATTTTCAGCTTTTGATTTGATTGTTTGAATTTTTGAATTTGGATCTAGGGTTTCTAGCCATTGGAAGAAGAGAAGGAACTGGTGAAATGAATGCACAAACAAATGAGAATAGATGGGCTAGGGTTTATAACTGGGTTTATATAGGTTAGGTTAGAAATAGAGTAGATGGATCCGATAAACAAACGTGTTGAACGATAATAGACCCAAAAAGCCCGTTCTAACTCCGGAACGAAATTTGTTAAACCTATATATCCAAATAGGTGTTTTAAAATATAATGAACGCGATGGAAAAAGTTTCACGTCCAAATTCGATCGTATGAAGAAGTTATGCTGAAAACAATATTTCCAAATTGATTTCAAAATTGATTTCAATTAAATCGATTTCAAGGCGTTTCGCGTTCGTACGATCAAACGACAAGTCCGATCGCTACGAAACTTGAAACCCTACAATAATTCCCTGTTACGGATCCGATGAAACTGGTTTCGTTCGAAATCCGAGTCCGTGACAAAAATAGCTATTTTTATATTAATTAAATGAATTTAAAATAAATAAATTAAACAAATTTTATATTTAGATTCTAGAATTTGACCCATTTTAACACTATTAAACTTTCTTAATCATTGACAAAATTTCAAACAAGTTTAGATGTCAAATTAAAGAAGGTAAATTTATAAATTTCAATACAAATCCTTAGTTTCATTAAATTCACAAATTATAATTTAACTTTCTAAAAATTTATATTCAATCAAAGAAATCAATGGTTATTCCATTCATATATTTCAAATAGATGGATTTAATATTAGATTCAAAATTTATTATCCTAACATTCCTCGATTACACTTAAATCCCTATAAATGTAATATTTAGATTTTAAATTTTCATTTATTTCTTTTAAACCTATTATCATATATTACTTTAAATATACTGACAGGCTTACTTTTGCACCCTTTCATCTAAATTAAAATCTTCGTAACTTCAAACATTTAATCCATTTAATTCCAATTACTCCTTTCATTAAATTTTGGATTCAAATCAATTTATAAAGATTTACCTCCATTCTTTATATACACTAACCATCATTTAATGAAGAATTTATTTACGTTATTTCCCCATTTATTACCTTAATTTATTTATCGTAACATTTAATTTATAATTATTGAAATGATTTCCGATTTAAATGAAGGAACTAAGTATATAACTCAAACTCTTAATCCTACATTTATAAGTATATCCTTATCAGTTATATCTATTAATTAAATAAATTCCATGTTGGGTGAATTCTCACCCAGGAGATCTCGAGACCAAGAAGCGGCAGTTCCATCTGGGTTTGCCCACTCCATTCGTTCCATTCCATCCATTACCCAAGTTCATCCGGTACACAGGCCACTACCGGACCAACCTCTCTTTCGTGCTCGCCGAACCACCTATCCGCCGAACCACAATAACACTGGTCCATCTCCATTCCCATGCATCACCGAACCAACATCTACCGAACCACCCATCCCCGAACGACTCCCTACCGAGTCAAAGCATGGCCGAACCAACCTCACCTCCATCTCACCATCGGATCAACCAATTGCCGGACCAAACCCCCAAGTCCAATATACCAACCCCCCTTCATCTCACCACCGGACCAACGTCCTACCGGACCAAAGCCACTCCAACCACGACCGAACCAAGCTCCGTCGAACCAGATATGCCAGGCCAGATTGCTTCAGCCCAGGCCCACCAGCAGCTATATACATCCAAGACCCCTGCCCCCAGCCTCACTCTATAAATAGAGGGGCAGGGGTACAACAATGGCAGACAAGTTTGAGAGCTCAAGCACGGAAGGAACTTTCAAACAACTTTCATATACTTGTATACAAAGCTTTGTACTTGTAATCTGAAAGAAAAGAGAGAATAACATATAAAGTGGACGTAGGCACGTTCTGGCGGAACCACTATAAATCCGCGTGTCTTTTACAGTTTAGCCCCTGTTTTTTATATATTTGCATAAATCACCCAAACCGCTAAGAACAACATAAAATCAACTAAATCATACGACTTTGAGGTGTTTGTCCATTTTTTGTGCAAACATTTTTGGTGCTTTCATTGAGAGCTTGGAACTCGAAGCTTCAGCTTCCCTCACTCAACCTTCTTTCCCAATAGCACCCTTCATTGCCTAGGAAACATGACTTCCAGGCGGAGAAAAGACGCCAACAAGGGAAAGAACGTTGCAACCAGCAGCGCTCCAGATCCAGTGGATCCAGATCAAAAGAACCATCCCACTACGACAGCAGTGCCGAATGTAGATCAGGCAAATCCGACAGCCCCTGCCGCGGAACTACCGGCAGCAATCACTAGGGCAGACCTAGACAGAGTGGTGGTTGAAGTGACTAACCGCTTCGCATCCCAACAAGAATCTTTGGTGAACCAACTCATGTCACGCTTGAGGGATGCCGAAGAATCCAACCGCAACACTGAATCATGGGGTGAGTCCCAATCTGGAGGATCTCGGAGACAACAAAGGTCTTCCCTCTTCGAAGAAGCTATCAATAGGAACAACAATGATAGGGGCCGTGCCCGGACTCAGCCCGAACTCCGACTCGAGGAAGCGCTTGAAACCGAACCCAATGGGGGAGGCACCAGGCGAGGGTCGGATGTAGCTGAGCCGGTCATGCCACCTAATCATAGAAACCCTGTTGAACGGAGCCGAGCTAGAACCCAGCCCGAAGTTGACCCCATGGAAATGCTCGAAACAGAACCCCACAGGGGAAGATCAAGGCAGGGGCCAACTGCAGCTGGTCCTAGCATGCATCCGAACAGCCAAAGACAGCCATTGGATAACGTCAGAAGTGATAGACTATACCATCCCTACAGGTCATCTGGACGAGATCGATCCCGCAGGGAAGAACCAAGCTCGTTTTTGTCCGCTCCAAATTCTGATGAAAGAATGGCACGATTATTCAGGGAATGCGTCCGACGGGAGCAAAGAGATCGAGGGATAGGCGCTAGGGTAACCAGCCCTTTCACCCGCGACATCGAAACCGTCATCACCCCTCGAGAATGGAAAATGCCAACGATAGAACCGTACAAGGGAACTTCCGACCCCGATGTACACCTGCAGAGATACACACAACATATGCTCATGAGCGGAGCAACGGAAGGAGTGTTGTGTAAATGCTTTTCGCTATTCCTAGCAGACCTAGCTACCTCTTGGTTCTGCCATCTACCCCAAGGATCTATCAGCTCATGGGAGATGTTGAAAGAAAAGTTCATTAGCCAGTTCCGCATTCATGTGGAACAACCCAAGGATGCTTATTCTCTATCCAATGTCAAACAGAAATCCGGAGAGACACTGCAACAATATCTAACCCGGTTCAACGCCGCAGCGGCCGCAGTCCAAGATGCCAATGAGAAACTCACCCTAATGGCCCTCTGTAGTGGTGTGCACCCAGATACCAAGTTTGCTAGAAGACTAACTAAAGAAAAACCAGATACCTTCCCCGATTTCTTCCATGAAGCTGGGAAGTACATGAGACTCGAAGAGGCTGCCACTGAAAGGCAGACAGGACCACAGGCTAAGACGGCCCATGGAAACGCCCCCGCCACAGCGAAGGACATTCGGAGAAATGACTCCAGAGACAATGCGGGGGCAAGAAGGGAGAAAAGCGCTTGTACCTACCAGGACCGAGATTTGACGCTTACACTCCCTTGAATGAAACAGTCGAGAACATCTTCCTGGCCACCCAGGACGAACTTACATACAAGCGCCCCCCGTACAAGAAAGAGTCAGATCGCGCAATCCAGTCCGGAAAATTCTGCCGTTTCCATGAGTCTCATGGGCACGATACCAATGAATACCGCCATCTCCGAGACCTAATTGAAGAACACATCAGGAGAAAGAGGCTGGAACGCTATGTAAAGGGTCAAGACAGGACTCCAGCTCCTGTCAAGGAAAACCCAGGGCAGCTCCACCCAGAAACGGGCGGAGGAAACCGCAACACCAGCGGTTCCAGCCAAGAGAAGATAGTGGTTCATACAATATCTGGGGGGACACACATCGCCGACAAAAGCTGGGCAGAAATGTAAAGATATGGAAACTCGGTCAGAAGCGAGGGAGACAGCGTCAATTCTGTTATGGAAGAACGCCACCCTAAGCGGAGGGAAAATAATGACATCACATTCAATGGGCGCGACCTAGAAGGAAGGCAATACCCTCATATGGATCCTATGGTCATCTCTGCCTGGTTCGGCCCAGCTGAAGTTTTTCGAATCCTAGTAGACACTGGAAGCTCAGTGAATATTCTGTTCAAGCATGCTTTCGACAAAATGAAGCTGTCAATGAAGGACGTGTCTCCCTGCAACAAACCGCTACACGGTTTCACTGGAGAAGCAAAGATGCCCCTCGGACAATTGGATCTCTTTGTTGAGTTGGGAAGTCATCCCCGCTCCGCCGTTCGAAAACAAACATTCGTGCTAATAGACAACCACTCGGCCTACAATGCCTTTTTAGGAAGACCAGCCTTGTCCGACTTCCAAATTGTTCTTGCCCCATGGTGCCTGAAGATGAAGTTCCCAACGAATAATAGAGTGGGAGAAGTAGAAGGGGATCAAGACGCCGCTCGGGACTGCTATGTAACTGAACTTCGCAATAATCGCAGGAGAGATAAAGGGAAAAATGCAGAGACTATTCTCTGCATGAAAAGCTTGGAAGCATAGCAACTAAAGAAAGCCCCTCCTCTTCGGTATACCAGTGATCCTTTCAGTGAATTAGACCCCAGGGACAAAGAGGAGGAGGCCACCGTCGAGCCTGCAGAGGCTATAGAATTCGTATCTGTAGACAAACGCGACCCAAGTAAACTGCTGAGAGTCGGATCTCAGTTAAAAAGAGAATTAAAGAATCAACTCATTGATTTTCTTCGCCACAACATGGATGTATTTGCATGGACGTACGCTGATATGACTGGAATCTCCCCGGACATAGCATGCCACGCGCTAAACATCGATCCTACCAAGGTACCGGTAAAGCAAAAGAAGAGAAGTATGGGTGCAGAACGATCAGCAGCCCTCGAGGAAGAAGTAAAGAACTTACTTGCCAATGACTTCATACGTGAAGCCATCTACTCGGAATGGATCGCCAACCCGGTACTGGTAAAGAAAGCTAATGGGAAGTGGCGAACATGCATCGATTTCTCCAACTTAAATGACGCTTGCCCGAAATACTGCTTCCCACTCCCCCGAATCGACCAACTCATGGACAGCACTACCGGACACGAACTTTTATCCATTATGGACGCATACTCAGGATATAACCAGATCCCTATGCACGCCCCCGATCAAGACCGCACTAGCTTCATCACTGACCGAGGATTGTACTGCTACAAGGTAATGCCATTTGGATTTAAAAACGCCGGAGCTACTTATCAGCGCCTCGTCAACAAGATGTTTGCAGAACTGATAGGACGAACTATGGAAGTTAATGTGGATGACATGCTGGTAAAATCGAGGAAAGCCAACGACCATATAAACCACCTGGACGAGATGTTTCAAGTACTTCGCCAATATGGAATGAAGCTGAACCCTCTAAAGTGCTCCTTCGGAGTATCATCGGGAAAGTTCTTGGGATTCATCGTTCATGCCGGGGGGATTGAAGCAAACCCCGAACAAGTCCGAGCCTTGCAAGATATCAAGATACCATCCACTCGGAAAGAAATGCAAAGCCTAAACGGGAAGGTGGCCGCCCTAAGCAGATTCATCTCCAAAGCAACTGACAAGTGTGTCCCTTTCTTCGAAGCCCTAAAGAAAGACAAAGGAAAGTTCGAATGGACTGACGAATGCCTAACGGCCTTCCATAACCTAATCGAACATCTCTAGAGACCACCGGTACTCTCAACTCCTAGTGAAGGCGAAGAGTTATACCTATACCTTGCTGTGTCATCTCATGCTCTAAGCGCCGCTTTGGTGAGAGAAGACAACCGCGCGCAGCGACCCGTATACTTTGTAAGCAAGAGATTCACAGGGGCAGAAGTCAGATACTCTAAACTTGAGAAGCTAGCATACTGTTTGCTTATCACGTCGCGGAAACTGCGACACTATTTCCAGTCTCATTCCATTAGAGTTTTAACCGATCAACCGCTAAGGCAAGTGCTCCATCTCCCCGACACTTCTGGGCGATTACTTAAGTGGTGCATCGAACTAAGTCAATATGATATCACTTACCATCCTCGCACCGCTATCAAGGGGCAAGCCATAGCTGATTTCATTGCCGAATTCACTACTAGCGAAGGTAAGGACCAATCTGAAATAGCAGAAGATATCAAGTGGAATCTCTTCGTAGATGGAGCGTCGAACGAACAAGGCTCGGGGGCAGGTGTTGTGATAATCACCCCCAGTTGAAAGAAGCTGCACTACGCCCTAAGATTGGAATTCGCTGCCACCAACAATGACGCAGAATACGAAGCAGTGATAGCCGGATTAGAACTTGCACTGGAAATTGGAGTCAGTTCTTTATGTCTCCATAGTGATTCTCAACTTATTGTAAATCAAATACTGGGAGAATTACAGACTCGAGGAGAACGACTCACAGCGTATCTAAAGAAGACCAGGCTACTGCTTAATCTATTAGATCACTATTTAATCAAACACATTCCCCGAGAAGAGAATCAAGAGGCCGGCGAACTAGCAAAACAAGCTAGCATGAAGAACATCACTATTTTTGGAGCATTAACCATCTCAAAACAGCTGGCACCAAGTTTTGAACAAGTAAATCTGATAGCTGCAACCGAAGAAGAAACATGGATGACCCTAATCCGAGAATACTTACAAAATGGCACCTTACCCGACGGGCGAAATGAAATTAAGAAAATTCTAAGGAAAGCTTCCCGCTACACAATGCAAGAAGGCATCCTCTATCGGCGCGGCTTCTCTAACCCCTTATTGAGGTGCGTTGCTGGAAGAGAAGCCAAGGAAATTCTATCCAATATCCATCAGGGAAGTTGTGGAGACCACACTGGAGGGCAGACCCTAGCAAAAAAGATACTCCGATATGGGTATTTCTGGCCCACTTTAAACAAAGATGCCTTAGACTTCGTCAGAAGATGCGACAAATGTCAGAAATTTGCTAAGATTCCTCGACTACCAACCAATGAAATTACTCAGATGACCAGCCCTTGGCCCTTCGCAATATGGGGAATTGACTTAATTGGCGAACTGCCGATGGGCCGAGGCGGGGCCAGACATGCTATAGTGGCAGTTGACTATTTCACCAAATGGGTGGAAGCGGAGCCTATGAATAAAATATCTTCAACTAAAGTTATCAACTTCTTGATCAAAAACATTCTGTGCAGGTACGGGGTTCCACTCAGAATCATATCAGATAACGGGCTTCAATTTGACAGCGAGGAATTTGCCGACTGGTGCCAAGAGCACGGAATTCATAAGGGCTTCTCATTCGTAGCTTATCCCCAGGCAAATGGACAAGTCGAAGCTGTCAACAAGATTCTCAAGACTCTAATCAAGAAGAAGCTTGAAAAGTCAAAAGGGGCTTGGGGGGACGAACTTCCTACAGCACTATGGGCCTACCGCACTTCTTTCAGAACATCAACAGGGCATACTCCGTTCTCTTTGGCATACGGATCAGAGGCCATGCTCCCAGTTGAAACTATTGTACCTTCCCATAGTAGGATCCACTACAACCCCGAAGAAAACGAAGAACTCCTCCACATGTCTTTGGATCTAATTGAGGAGAGAAGAAATGATGCAGCACTCAAAGCAGCAGCTCACAGACAAAAAGTGGAAGCACTATACAACTCCAAAGTCAAACATCGCAGCTTACAAGAAGGAGATCTTGTCCTCAAGCGAATCTTTCCGCGCCCAGGAGCGCTGGATCCAATTTGGGACGGACCAATGTAATTCATAAAGATCTCCACAACGGAGCTTATATTTTGTCAACAGTGGACGGAGAGGTGTTCCAGAGGGCATGGAACATCCGACACCTCCGCCGATACTTTTCTTAACTTGTACTGACCATATGAAGTGAATTAACAAAGAGAATCAGTGGACGTAGGCATTTTCGTGCCGAACCACTTTAAAAAACTTGGCTCTTGTTAACTTGTTCCTTTATATCTTGGCTACTTGTTAAGCTTTATCATGTGCTGTTGAACAAAATCCTTTGCAGATGACATTTCAATTCAGAGCTTCACAACACAACTCCACCTGGACAAAATCTAACAGGTACGCTACGATCCTATGCCCTCGCCAATGAGACACTTTGCTCCGGTATCCCTCTACCGCGAGTTAACTCATTGTTTTCCTCGGCCCTTAAAGCCGACTGTAATAAGCCGAGTATAAGCCACCGAGAAGGCCGATTATGCCATGGCAGCTCATTACGGCGATTCGGCTCGCCGGCAACTGTGAACCGACCATAAGCCTCAACATAAGTTGTGGCCATCCAGGGGCAGTTCACAGTTGACGATCAGCCCCCACGCTAGCCGGCCACAGTAAATCGAATAATACCCGCGATTACGGGCCATAATGGCCCGGGTAGTTACTGTGCGCGATCGGCTCCGATGTGTCTTAAGTACGGCTGTGGTAAAAAAGAAAACTCCCCGCAGAGGCGTAAGATGGGTGACAAATGTCTCCAAGACCCACAGCTAGGGAAAGTGACTACAAAACCCGTTTGCCACGAACTTAAGCACATCGACGACCTTCCATGACTGGAAGTTTTACTTTTCCTATATTTCCATTCCATTTAAATACTTTTCTCCTATCCTGTGTAACGGTCCCTAAAGTACAGGACACCGACTAGGAGACATTCGCTCATAAGGATCGGAGCCCTCAAACTGGATAACAAGGCACTCAGCTGTATCCATGACCAGTTACACAAGACGCTCAAAGCCACCCCGTGCAACTAAAACATGAAGGGCGGTACTCTCTTCTCTTGTACATAAACATGTAACTATAACTTATTCGTACATCACACTAACATTGCAAAGCATGAAGTTATATTTCAAGCAAGAACTGAGCATCAAACACAACTAAATCACAGGCATATGCACAGTTATACTTCTTATGCAGCACATCAAAATAATAACAGCATTCAAAATATAACAGAATCAGCTTATGTTATAAACTTACATAAAGTCGTTCAATGACATAATTACAGCTCGAAAGTACATTAATGTTTTGAACTAGCATATACAGGAATGTCAAGCAGACCAAATAAAATAACTAGCTGCATTAGTGCTAACCACTACACCTCAGAACCAGCTCTCCGAATCTACTTGGTTGCTGGATCGGAACTCCCAGCATGTTGACCAGAGGTCCCACCTGTCCAATTCAGGAGAAGAATCCATCAGATAAACAGCGAACGATCAAGTTACGAAAAGCTAAAAAGAGAAAACTCACCAACACCTGCTTCTTGGTCCTCATCCCCCAACTGCACACCGGCTTCCTCCGCAGCGAGTAGCCGCATCCCCTCCTTCACCGCTACCTTCTCCTCCTTTGAAAACTGGGCGGCAACCATATCCATCCTGAATGCCGCTCCACCTTCCTTATCAGCATCGGCCTTGGCCTCCTCCAAAGCCCGGAGATATATCCTAGCCATGATCCGGGGATATTCATCCATCCAGGATAGATTACCCTACTTCCAGGTACGGAAGTACATGTCCTGCAACATCTCATCCATCATCCCCTCATTCTCGTCAAACTCCCTCACCCGGGCCTCGGAGGACAACAACTTAGCGACGGCAACATCCCTCTTCGATCGATATCTCAAGCGGTCAGCCTGGAGAGACCTCCTCATTTCCTCCATCTCTTCCTTTAGTCTGGCCTGAGCAAGCTCTGCGGCCTCAAGCCTCCCAGATAACTCCTCTACTTGCTCGAGATCCGCCCTCCGAACCTCGTCCACCGTAGCAATGGCTATGTCAATCCGCTCCTTGCAGGCGGTCTCCATCTTTCGCAACTCAGCCTTGCTAGCCTCCTCCATGGTTTTCTTTAGTCGTCGGGAGGCCGCCTCATGCTGGGATATCTGGATAGTCTGATCGGCAAGCTGCTTGGCCTGATCAGAAACCTGTAGCCGCAACTGGATGTTAGCACTTCCGATTTCCTCCCCAGCCCTGGCCAGTCGAGCATGATACTCCATTAACCTCTTGGTTTCCTCAGCCACCCGATCGATGCTCGCCTTGGCCTCATTCCCCATAGTCACAATCCGAGTAGTAAGAAAATCGAGGTCTAGCGACTTAGCCTCATCAAGCACCCGTACCATGGGGTTGCGGGGAAGAAGATGCTCACCCGTGACCTCGTCAAAAGAGATATCCTAAAAACTCGGGTCCAAATCTGGGTGGCCGGAAAATGGGTTGCGATCCAAACCAGGACAGTCTATCGGAGTGACGGTTGGATATTCGGACGGATGGGGGGAAGGCATAAACTCAGTATCCTCTTCAGTAATATCATGGATGGGCTGGACTAGAGGCTGAGGGCCAGGAGAAGGTTCAAACGAAGATCGGCCCCTCTTCCTCTTTTGCATATCTTCCTCAATGACACCAAGAAGAGGGCGATATCTAACTACACCCCAAGAACGGCTAGTTGGCGGCTTCGGTTTGGCAGAAGCTTTGAGTAGCTTATACTGTTCGAGGCGGTGCCGAATATCTGATGACTTGGTCGCCTTACCTGCTCCTGGAATAAAAGCCAAGTGTTACGAACATACAATGATCCACAATTCAAGAAATATGTTAAGATAAAAAGAGTGAGAAGGCACATCTATTATACAAACCCTGCGGAGGAGTAGGATACTGCAATAAGTCCTGAATCTCATTCCAGGACGGAAGCGAACCATAAGATATTCCTAAGTCCCTATCGTAAATGGAGTCTGCAGAAGTCAAAAGTTTACCTTGAATCGCTGGAGTCGCCGTAGCTGAAGAACTCTTAGAGAATGAATCGGCGCCAGCCCCAGCCTTGTCAACCTCCTTTGCCTTCTCAACCAAAGCCGATCCTTCCTCCGACTCCCCAAAAGCTTGATGGAAAGCATCGTCCGTCCACTCATGAATCTCTCCCGCTTGCTCGGAGGTTAAGACACCAACGCCACTACCGCTCTGTCCATCTCCTCCTTCACCCTCACCTCTATCTTCCTCCACATCTTCCTCTCCCGGAGCAATTGGGCAAGTGCTAGGAGAGGGACCATCAGACTTCTTAAGCTTCTTACCTCCGACGACGGGAGGCTTTGTAAAAGGTTCCCACTTGTCACTTTTCACCGTGGCCCCTTCCTTGGCTTTGGCAGTTTTCTCCTCAGCCGTATCTCTCTGCTTAACCACGGACTGGTGTGGCAGGATCAAGTTGTGCTCTAGGAGAGTAGCATTCCTGATCAGGAAAGAAGCCGACCTGTCCCGTCCCGAAATGGCCTTTATTTCCGCAGCCATCTGGACCAGGGAATCACTCTCTACGACTGCAAAGCCACCTGTCGCTAGCAAGAAATAGAAGCATATCAGAAGAAGCACTGCAGCCGGAACAAAGAAATTGTAAATAAAGTTCAACTTACAGCCAGAAGTGAAGAGGCGGAAGGAGACAGAATCGTCCTTGATTAAAAACCATTCTTTCTTAAACATGGTAAACTTTGAGTATAAGTCCAAGACCGGTTTGAAGGGCACGGCCGCTTCCAAACTAACGTACGGAGACCCCTTCTTATAGCCTCTCAGATTATACAAGTATCGAATTTCCCGGTTAGAAGGAGGGCGCCCATACCTCCTCTGGAAAATAACGAATAAGCACACCATAATAGCGTAGGAATTGGGCTGAAGCTGGAGAGGGGCCACCTTCAGATAAGTGATGAAGCTGACTATCCATGCATTGATCGGAGGAATGGCCCCACACATGCAATGGTATCTACTGTATTCAAAATATCCCTCGGGGGGATTATACGGCATCACTCCATCTCCCGGCAACAGCATGCGAGCCCTGTCAATCCCAAAGGAACGAGAAATGACATCAAGCTGCTCCTCCCTGAGGGAGCTAGGAAAACAATCGGGCGGAGAATTCAGAAGCTCCTGGGGGCCATACCCATCTACTAGCGACCTCGGGGCAAGTCCATGACGTTCCGGTCTTGGCTGGGCTGGGGGCACGGAGGAGGACTCTCCTTCGCCCCTAGACTTCCGTGCATCTGATCGAGTTTCTGCTTTGCGAGACATTATCTGCAAACACCGGAAGAATAAATTAGAACAAGGAGTATGGAAACATGAGCAAATAGGTACATGCAGCCTGAAGACTCGCTCACAAATTCAAAAACTCATTCGCCAAAATGAAAATTTTCAAGCACATTCGGTTTTCACATGCATTCGGTTTTCACACTCATTCGGTTTTCAAGCTCATACGGTACTCAAGGACCGCGAGCCCATTCGGTAAAACAGAGAAAACTCATTCGGTGAAAAGAACGCACCTGATTTGGCTCCAAGCTGATTCGGCATTAAGTTGGTTCCGCACTAAGACGATTCGGCACTAAAATGATTCGGCACATATGTGGTTCGGCTGTCTCGTATGATGGGGGATGAACGAAGGCCCTAGGCCCCTACTTATAGGCAAGCACAGATAAGACCGGACCAACTGGTTCGACACTTGGGGCCGAATGAAAGTGCCTAAGCTGAATAAGCTAAAACAAAGCGCGACATATCCAGGCATATGCCCCACTTTGGGGGGCAAATGTCGGGTGAATTCTCACCCAGGAGATCTCGAGACCAAGAAGTAGCAGTTCCATCTGGGTTTGCCCACTCCATTCGTTCCATTCCATCCATTACCCAAGTTCATCCGGTACACATGCCACTACCGGACCAACCTCTCTTTCGTGCTCGCCGAACCACCTATCCGTCGAACCACAATAACACCGGTCCATCTCCATTCCCATGCATCACCAAACCAACATCTACCGAACCACCCATCCCCGAACGACTCCCTACCGAGTCAAAGCATGGCCGAACCAACCTCACCTCCATCTCACCACCGGATCAACCAATTGTCGGACCAAACCCCCAAGTCCAATAATGCCGGACCAACCCCCCTTCATCTCACCACCGGACCAACGTCCTACCGGACCAAAGCCACTCCAACCACGACCGAACCAAGCTCCGCCGAACCAGATGTGCCAGGCGTGATTGCTTCAGCCCAGGCCCACCAGCAGCTATATACATCCAAGACCCCTGCCCCCAGCCTCACTCTATAAATAGAGGGGCAGGGGTACAACAATGGCAGACAAGTTTAAGAGCTCAAGCACGGAAGGAACTTTCAAACAACTTTCATATACTTGTATACAAAGCTTTGTACTTGTAATCTGAAAGAAAAGAGAGAATAACATATAAAGTGGACGTAGGCACGTTCTGGCCGAACCACTATAAATCTGCGTTTCTTTTAAAGTTTAGCCCCTGTTTTTTTATATATTTGCATAAATCACCCAAACCGCTAAGAACAACATAAAATCAACTAAATCATACGACTTTGAGGTGTTTGTCCATTTTTTGTGCAAACATTCCATTTTTAGGTCCTTTAAATTTATTACTAAATATCCATTTACCTTTCCCATCAAATTTGATTTCCATCAAATTAATACAACCAATCAGATTTCCATTCACACTTTAATATAAACCTAAAATTTGCAATTCATTATCTTATATTGATTTTATACAATTACCATTAACTTTACATTCAATTACTATTCAATGCATATTTATTCATCAATCAATTCGATATTTACTTTTCTTTCCTTCTATTTAATAAATAACCTAGTATACATTTACATACATTCATTTCATTCCATTCATTTAGGGGTATTGCATTGAAATTTAATTTATTAGCTCATACCAACATTATTACCATTAATTACAATTGGATTCCCAATTTTATTCAGTACCCTGAACAAATAACATATATATAAATCAAATCCTTACATTTGTTTTTCTCATGTTCCATTAAAAATCAAATCATAACATTTAAATGATTTTATTGAATTGGAATCTCATTCATGTCATAAATTATTAACTTGTACTAATATGATTCCTTAATTTATTCCAATTAACGTTTACAATCTTTTATTGCATTAAATCAAATTAATACTTTCATAAATTTCTCATATAAATTTTATATCCAGGTAAGAATCTTTTTCCTACTTAATTCATTTGGATTTTATTTAAATTTCTATAAATAGGTTTTAAGTCACCATATACATAATTTATTTTAGCCTTCATTTTAACATTTATATCCAAATGCGATAATTTCCTCTATTACAAATTGATTGCAATATATAATCTAATTTGTAAATTTTAAATTATCCTTGATACATCTAATTTTCAACATTATCTTTCATATAAATAAATAATATTTCTATTTCTTTCTAAATTTAAAATAAAACCCTGTTAATGTAATTCATTTTAAACATCGAATTTACACAGGTCGTTACACTCTCCCCCACTCAAAACTTTTCGTCCCCGAAAAGGAAAAGAAGGGAAAAGAAGAATTAAATAACAATACATCCTATTCAAAATATTTAACTTATAATAATAATTTACTAAATTTATTACCTTAAATAAACCGTAGTCTGAAACGTACCTATTTGTCGGGAAATTTATGCTTAATTTATGGAACCAAAAGCAGTAGTAATTGCTTCCCTAACCTGCATTCCACTTATAAACACTTATAAAATCCAAAGGGGTTAACAATTTATATAAAGTGAACTATTTAAGTGGTTTCAATTACTAACAATAAATCAGTACAACAACCATCAATTCGACAAATAGCATACACAACAAATTCAAAGCAACTATTCAACCAAACAAACAAATAGTTGTTCGGGTTCAAAACTTTTATATTGTACAGAATGAAGAATAAATCATCAAGTGCATCATTACTCAATAGTCTTAGATTAAACCCAATGGATTATTCATCCATCCCAACAAAGTTAAAGTTTCCTTACTCAACAACCAAAATCAAACAATAACAATTCCAATCAACAAATCAAATTAACTTATTGTAAATATTATTTCATACATCAGTTGTATGATTTCTCTTTTTATTCATACCACATAAAATTTTCTTTTATAATTTACATTTATTTCTAACAAACTTTAAATTTCATTTACTCATTCAATGTTTGTTTCATTTAATCCCACTTATTACTTACAATTATTCATTCCCATTAACTCAGGTCATGCCAGTTCTTTTTATTTCATTATAATTATTCATGTATTGCATGTCCTCATTGATTTATTACTTAATTACTTAATTACTTAAATTTATAATCATCTATTTGTCATACTTACTTTTAATTATATTCACTTATAGTAAAATTTCAATTTTTAACTTAAGTTTATAACATTAAATTCTCATTTAACAGCAATTTCATTGAATAATTCTACTATTTCAAATTTCTACTTGTATAATATTCTATTACAATATCTTATTAAACATTTCAACTTTTAATATTTGGTAAGTTATATATGTTAAAGAAAATGCAAATGAACTTATAAAAGTTTTATCTCATCCTTTAATTAAATTTTAATGTTCAACAATATTACTCTTTGTTTCATATGTTACAAATTTCAAATTTTCATTAATTTCCATTTATAACTTAGCATTTAAATCTCTTACCTAAATTAAAGGTTTAAATTATTAATTACCTTTTATTTCACTATAATAATTGAAACAATTAATTAATGGAAATTTAAGAATTAAATACCGGGTTAAATTTCAAATTATTTTAAAATAATAGATAAATATATTCTTACAACTTATATATCTCTAACTATATTAAAAACAAATTAAAACTTATATATTTTTCAAAAATGAATCTGCAGTAAAACTACTACAGTTGTCTTTCTCCTTCGAAACTCGAAAATGAAATTCGATGATGCGGCCGCCATCACCGAAATTATTTTCCAGCGACAGATAGGAAAGTACATAACTTATTTTCTCCAAAATCATCTTTAAAAACAATTCTTCTAAATTATATTAAAATATTTATATAAGAAAATACTTATAAACAATATTATCATATTCCAAAAAAAATTTCGAAAGAAATTTTCAAAACCCCGGAACTTAAGTTCTAAATTTCCCAATTCCATTTATTTTATTTTTCAATCTTATTTCTATTATTATTCATACACTTTACTACCTAACAACCAATCTATTGCAGCCAAATATAGATATCTTTTTGGAAAAAAATTTTATATATGTAGAAAATATAATAGGCAAAATTATTCCATTCACCTATATAAAAACAAGTATTATGTCGGTCTGTCCTATTAAGTGTTTAGAAATCCCTATTGATGACATAGCGTCCCATGCACCAACCAGAATTTATAAATGCAAAACGGAACAGATTAACACAATATTAAAACTTTTTTTTATAACACTAACAAATATGTTCTCTCGTATATATACACTCAGCGACTCCCATAGGATATTACTACCTTATTAACAAAGAGTTAAACCCCACAAAGCCAAGGTTTATCGCTAAACCAAAGCTCTGATACCAATTGTAACGTACGCGATTTTTCGTTGCCGAAAAACCGAATAGTTAGGGTTTTAAGAACCAGAAAGAGGTAGAAGGAGAGAGAAAAGATAGAAAATAGAGAGAAAAGAAAATAGAACGAAACAGAAAACAACAGAACAATATCAGAATCTCACAATTCGCAGCGGAACAACATATAATAAATAAATGGATAATCTTTAAACAAAGAACTATATCAGTTATTACATTACATTACATTTCATTACATCAGAGTGTACAACAACAACAACATCAAACAGCGGAAAAGAAATACTATATAAACTAGTAATACGCCATGCCATCCAGCTTACCTCCAGCAACTCCTGAATATCCAGAATATCCTGATAAACCTTAACTCTTGACTGCCCGTGTGGAAATTGTGGACACCCAGAGTTTAGGAAGGAAAACAATAAACTCCGAGTCAGTCATGTGACTGGTGTGAGAACTCAAAACAATTTATTTATCTTTAAAATCAAAATAGAGGAATATTTTTAAAGTCAATTCGTAATGCTTTTAAAAATGAGACTACCATAAGGCCTCCCGCACACACACACAATGCAAACGCAGAATCGGAGGAGATTTCTCCTTATGATAGTCAAAGATGCTTGATACGCATTAAAAAGAAACATTTGATATTATTACTAGTGCATAGTGTAGGAAAAATATTTCGAAAGTAGAATATAAATCTTAGCCAGCATAAACATTCCGCACTTATGCCTACTATAGCTACCATGTTCAATAGCAGGTTACCGCCACATTCCATGGCAGGTTATACAACTAAAACCGTACAAGGATCGTATTGTTTCTTTGGATTTCCAACAAATGGTCAGGCCAAGGAACTTCCCATTGCCACATGAGAACGCCTCTGGAAGGACGTCCCCGAGAACCAAACCGGATCTCTGCCAACACAAGGTCGGGTTATCCCTAACTGGGTAACAACTGACACGAGTATGCCATCCACCGGTCCTTTGGGACCTTTAACCGAGCGCTCGTCACCATCATCACACAATCATAAATAGAGTGTTTCAACATGAGTAAGTATCTGGGCTCCATACCATGATACCACCCTTTTCCAGAAGGAAATGCACATACCCTAAAGAGAGCTACCCCTCATAACCTTGCTGCATCTTTCCTGTTTTGACCATTTCGGGGTGTGAGGCTCGACGAAGTTTCGTCCACAAAGACACACTTCATACAAAAGCCGTGCTTTGGGTCAACAAATGATCATAAAAATGATCACCAAGATAAACGATCAAACAAATGATCCTATCACAAATGATCAACACAATGATCATTTCACAGCAAAACTCATCATATCACATTACCAAATTGGGAATATATTGCTAATAACCATCAACTACATAACCTCTGAGCTCGTACGTCTCAGAGAAGGGTGTTAAGCTAAGAGAATAAATTCTCCGCCACCAACAGAAATATATTTGAAAGAAATCTGCTTTATATCTCAATTTGTAATGTCAAACATACAATCCATACAAGTCTGTTTCGGGATTGAACAGAACCGAAGGCACTTACAAAGAAGTCCTTGCAATCCGAATATTCTCTAATCACTTCCGGACTTCCCATCACATATGGAATTTCTATACCGGGGCCATTCGGTGCAGAAACATTCGACGGTAATCCTTCCGTTTTCAAAAATATCTGGTCTTCAACACCGGTCATCAATGCTATCCATTACGTCGTATCACTATTCGGAATGGGTAATCCGAATAACGAGCGCAATAATTTAAAAATAAGTGTGGCATTGAAATTCAAGCAAATCACAACAAATACCTATTCAAAGGTAAATATTGATAGTCGGTTATTGAACTATCAATGGATATGCACACATCACCAAATTCCAAATAATTTTCCAAATTATTTATTTCCCAAAAATATCTTTACTAGATATATAGTTTTCACACTTCAAAAATAAATCAATATTTATTTTTAAACAAATTCCCCTTTCCTTCATAAATTCCATAGTGAATTTATATTCCCAAAATATTTATGAATATACGATTTCAATAGGTTTCAAATATTCATTTTCAATTTATCTTCAGAAAGATAAATTCTCAAAACGTTTCATTTCACATTGGAAAACATTTCTATACTTATTTATTCATAAGTAATTTACAAGTCTATTTACTTTCAACACTTGGAAAATATTCAATATACTTAAATCAAAATTAAGTATATATTTCATTCTTTAAGGAAATCATTCTCTTAAACATATTTATTTGGGCCAAAACGAATGTTACGTAAAACATCGTTACAACGTCCCAAAATCACTAGTATAGGGATTCGAATTTAAGATAGATATATAAATCCCAATACTAAATAAAACATTTCCTTTCGGAAATCATTTACTATAACAACAGTGTTATAGTCCACCATTCCCTTCTATTTCTCGAAAACGTCTATTTCAACAATGAATGTTGAAATCTATGGTTTCGAATCTCAACATATTCAAAAACATCGTTAGATCGTTTTAATTCAATTTAAAACAAACATCCAAAACCTTTTCTTTAACATATTATTCACTATTCAAAAACGTGAATATACTTTGTTAACAAATTTCATCCTTTCTATTCATTCTATCTTAAAAGATTATTCACTGTCTAAAACGTGAATATAACCCCATAAATAAGTTATAACAATTTACTTATCAAAATAAGTCGTTTACGAATTTATAAAACAACGTTTATAAATTCCTTTATTACCCTATATTCAATTTATAACTCAATTATATACCAAAGGTTCATATTATAAGTTAAATACTTATAATTTATTCATTTACAAAAATCGTTCCTTTGAATTTCATAATCATAAATCTTATAACTTATAAGATTCATTAATTTACCCATATCTATTCTTCAAATAACTTTACCAATTTTATAAACCTACTGCTTACAAAATTCCATTTATAACTTCACCGTTATAATTCTATAAATTTCATTCATTTATGAAATTCATTTACAATTCATTCTAACACTTATAAAACTCATTTTATAATCCCAATATCTTAAATTCACAAATGTCCATTTTATAAATCTTTTATATAAATCAATTTATATATTTATTTTAAAACGTCTTTTAAACTCCTTTATAATTTCACCATTTTCTTTGATTTATAAAATAATCAAATTTTATATATCCTATATTTAACTTTTTATAATAAATTCAGAAATCCCATTTTAAACTATTTTATAAAATCATTAATCCCATATTTTCAAAAATCAACTTTTAACTATATTTCTCAAAATCATAATTTTATAACATTAAAATTTATACGTTTATTTATTTAAAATGAATCGATTCCAAAATTATTTTATAAAACGTATACTTTCAAAAATCACCTTAAAAATCATTTTAAAGTTCCAAAATTTGGTCCAATGAAGCTACATACCAAATAGTCAATCACAACAACAACGATATCATATATCGATATGATAATCAACGAATATCAAAATATCCACAATCAAATAAATACTGTTGAGGAATCCAGTTGGATCCCTCCAACCTGTTTTCCTGCATCCACAAACATTAGCACAATACCAATTCCGTTCCAGTACGAAATTATCACGGTATATGGGATTTAAAATATTATCCGCTTAATAGACGGCGCAATAGGGTCTCATCCGCTATACAATGCGGGAAATCAACAACTGCAATATATACATATGCCAATATATATATATATTGCTATTATATATAATACCAATTTCACTATTTATGAAATATTCGCGGTATATGTTTTTAATAAATAACATCCGCTTACTAATGGCGCATAATGTCTATTTTAACAATCAATAGATATCAATCATCATTCAAACATGCATTCAAGAATTTTAAATATAACTATTTAAAATAAAAACCGAAATTGATTCGATTGAGTGAGAAGTTCTCACCTTGATTTCAATTTCGTTTTAGCGATTTATTTCGAATAAAATTAAACGGACATTTAATTTTATCAAAAATTCTCACTAACTCCAAATGACTCCAATCCAATTCCATAGCATAGTGCTCGTCCATACGATTCCAACGCAACTGGTTTCGCGCGTTTTTGACCTCGTATGAAAAAGATATGCATTTTACAAGTTTCACGAATTTTATATAAACAATTTACAACTTAATTTTATTATTTTTAAACCCAAATAGAATCATCACCGTAGATCCAACACCCTCCAAATCGCAGTCGTGCCTTCCCTTCTTCTCCAACACGCGATTCATCTACAGATTACACGCGACCTTGAACCCATATTTTTCACAACTAGGGTTCCATCCTGCGACCAATACACTCGACTATAATTCGATCCGGAACTTGCGTCTCGAAGAGCATGACATGAGCAACCTTCGGCTGTGACAGGGTCGAACTCGGCCACTCCTGGAGTCTCGAAAACCATGTGCAACCGGATACAAACGCAGCCCATATCCTCCCCCATCGTCGCGCCATACTCCATCATATCCGTATGGATCGAAAGCTCCCATCGTTATCTACAAGTTTCATGTTGAACATTTCGGCTAATTGTCAACGGATTTGGAGAAAAGAGAGGGGGAAGAGAAGATATTTTCGGTAGTACATTCATAACTGGCGCCGGCTTTGCAAATTAGGGTTTCATATTTTTTTTTTATTTGTGAAGAGGCAAGGGGCTATTTATAGAAAATAAAACGACACTATTCATTCCGGAATTTCCAAGCTCCGATTTACGCGCGGTGACCGACGTTTCTAGGGTTTATCCCGCGTTTCGGACGTAATGGAACAGGTTTCGAAACCTAATTCGGTCATCTATGCGAGTTATGGCAATAAACGTTCAATTTAAAATTAAACCGATTAAAAGGTTTTCTAGGCGTTTTAGCTTGCATCGGACAAACAATAAATCCGATTGACATGAAATTTGAAACCATATAGTATATCGCATTACGGATCCGATGAAACTGGTTTCGTCAAAATCCGACACTGTTTGAAAAATGGCTATTTTAACTTTGCCAAATTAATATTAAAAACAATTTCGATGCGTTTCGAGCTGCCACGATCAAACGATAACTCCGATTGCTACGAAAATTGAAATCCGGTAATAACAAACTATTACGGATCCAATGGAACTGGTTTCGTCCAATTCTGAGACTGTTCGAAAATTGGCTATTTTCACTAGTCGATTTAATATTAAAATATTCAATTTTCACAGATAAACTTTTAATTCAATTTTTAAAAGTTCTAAAATATCGTTCTAACTTCAATATGATATAATAAAATTTTACAAATCATTTTTCAATCATATTTAACTCAATTTTCAATTTTTTCTGTATTTTCACATATTAAATTATCGATTTAATTATCCAATTAAATCCAATTATTCAAAATAAAATTTATTCGACTTATAATTTCACTTATTAATATTTAAAATTAATTAAATATTCAAATTTTAATTAATAAAAATTCTGGGTCGTTACATACTTCCCCCTTTAAAAGAATTTCGTCCTCGAAATTAACAAATAAGAAAAGTTACAGAATCTATTAACTTTCCCAAAATTCATAGTTAAACTTCTTATAATAACTTTACTAAGTTTTCAAATCATACTTAGTTATCTTTTCAAAAACAACTACTATTGTTTAACTTTCAATTCCAAATCAAAGTTAAAGTTTTCAAAAAAATTCCAATTTTCTCAAATTTTTTCTAACGCCTTAAATTTTCGGAAAAATTCGCCACAGTCTCCTTTGCGCGGCTCGATCCAAAAAAAAATGACAGTATATATATCACAAATATACATCTCATCAAGTAATGAGGCATCCCGCAGGGAAAAAAGTGTAAAAGTACGATATTTAATCCGAGATATGTACCTTATATATTTTATTAGCGAGCATATACGGCTAATATAGCACGAAAGCGAGCTCCAAATGCGAAGCAAACGCGATCCGCACCTACTAAACACTCAACAAATAACATGAGAATCATGCATATAAGAAAATAGTATCGATATAGAACATATAGCAACATAATAACTATATATGCCAACATAGCAAATGTAGTAAAAACAATAAATTCAACCATCAACCAACTAGCATTCATAACCAATAAATATTCATTCATATTCTCATTAATATTCAATGAATTGGGTTTTCAATTTTAATCACATTTGATTCATTAACAGTGGATGTTTTTACTAACATTCATTTTCAATTAGTTTATATTCACTAATTCATATTCAAGTTGGTTCACTTTCAAATCAAATTCAATTTCATTTAAGATTCACTTAACTTGCAATTGAATTTCAATTACTTTAGCTTCCAATTTCATTAACTTAATGAATTATATACAATCAACTAACAACCATATAACAACCAATGTATATTAATTACAACCAAATTCCTTTGCTTCTATTCATTCAATTTGGTTTAATTAAATTGATTTTCATTTAATTATTCAACTTTCAATAACATTAGATTTTAATGAATTAACATCCTACATTCACTATTTCATATCAATTATTTACATTCAATTGATTAACATTCAATCCAGTCATTCAATTCAATCACAAAAGTTGAATTTCATTTATATAACTCAATTTTCATATCCATCACTTAACTTTAATAATTTACTTTGATATCAATATCAACTTCAATCAACATCTCTTAAGTTATACTTCATTTTTTTAAACACCACTTATAAATCCATTTCAGATTCCTATTCTAAAGTAAATTTCCATTTAACTTTAAATTCATTTTTATTTACAACTCATATTCATATAGTTTCACTTCTTATATATATAAGTTTATTTCACAATTGTAAATCACTTTAATTATAATTCAATTCTTATAATTCTTTTGCTTATACAATTATTCTTTTATTTAGATTATTCAAACAACTAAACAATCAACTTATATACACTTTAATAATTCTAAAAAATTATTCCTTTATATGTAAAATAAAATCAAGGTAAAATTATTTTATTTACCCAATTTAAAACAATACTGTGTCGAATTGTTCTGTACAAGTGTTTAGAGATCCCTATCAACAACGTTAATTACTCGTATTAACCAGAATCCATATACCACTCAACAAACCAATCATCACAATATAAAACAATTTTATATTCACTAACAAATACACACTCGTATCTATTATTACACTCAAACTCATTCTAGAGTACTACTGACTCTATCTGTAATGAGTAATACCCAACAGAGCCATGGTTGTCGCTTAACCATATGCTCTGATACCAAATGTAACGTACGCGGTTTTTCGTTGCCGAAAAACCAAATAGTTAGGGTTTTAAGAACCAGAAAGAGGTAGAAGGAGAGAGAAAAGAAAATAGAACGAAACAGAAAACAACAGAACAATATCAGAATCTCACAATTCGCAGCGGAACAACATATAATAAATAAACGGATAATCTTTAAACAAATAACTATATCAGTTATTACATTACATTACATTTCATTACATCAGAGTGTACAACAACAAACAACATCAAACAGCGGAAAAGAAATACTATATAAACTAGTAATACGCCATGTCATCCAGCTTGTCTCCAGCAACTCCTGAATATCCAGAATATCCTGATAAACCTTAACTCTTGACTGCCCGTATGGAAATTGGTGGGCACCCAGAGTTTAGGAAGGAAAACAATAAACTCCGAGTCAGTCATGTGACTGGTGTGAGAACTCAAAACAGTTTATTTATCTTTAAAATCAAAATAGAGGAATATTTTTAAAGTCAATTCGCAATGCTTTTAAAAATGAGACTATCATAAGGCCTCCCGCACACACACACAATGCAAACGCAGAATCGGAGGAGATTTCTCCTTATGATAGTCAAAGATGCTTGATACGCATTAAAAAGAAACATTTGATATTATTACTAGTGCATAGTGTAGTAAAAATATTTCGAAAGTAGAATATAAATCTTAGCCAGCATAGACATTCCGCACTTTTGCCTACTATAGCTACCATGTTCAATAGCAGGTTACCGCCACATTCCATGGCAGGTTATACAACTAAAACCGTACAAGGATCGTATTGTTTCTTTGGATTTCCAACAAATGGTCAGGCCAAGGAACTTCCCATTGCCACATGAGAACGCCTCTGGAAGGACGTCCCCGAGAACAAAACCGGATCTCTGCTAACACAAGGCCGGGTTACCCCTAACTGGGTAACAACTGACACGAGTATGCCATCCTTCGGTCCTTTGGGACCTTTAACCGAGCGCTCGTCACCATCATCACACAATCATAAATGGAGTGTTTCAACATGAGTAAGTATCTGGGCTCCATACCATGATACCACCCTTTTCCAGAAGGAAATGCACATACCCTAAAGGGAGCTACCCCTCATAACCTTGCTGCATCTTTCCTGTTTTGACCATTTCGGGGTGTGAGGCTCGACGAAGTTTCGTCCACAAAGACACACTTTATACAAAATCCGTGCTTTGGGTTAACAAATGATCATAAAAATGATCACCAAGATAAACGATCAAACAAATGATCCTATCACAAATGATCAACACAATGATCATTTCACAGCAACACTCATCATATCACATTAATTGGGAATTTATTTCTAATAACCATCAACTACATAACCTCTGAGCTCGTACGTCTCAGAGAAGGGTGTTAAGCTAAGAGAATAAATTCTCCGCCACCAACAGAAATATATTTGAAAGAAATCTGCTTTATATCTCAATTTGTAATGTCAGACATACAATCCATACAAGTCTGTTCCGGGATCGAACAGAACCGAAGGCACTTACAAAGAAGTCCTTGCAATCCGAATATTCTCTAATCACTTCCGGACTTCCCATCACATATGGATTTTCTATACCGGGGCCATTCGGTGCAGAAACATTCGACGGTAATCCTTCCATTTTCAAAAATATCCGGTCTTCAACACCGGTCATCAATGCTATCCATTACGTCGTATCACTATTCGGAATGGGTAATCCGAATAACGAGCGCAATAATTTAAAAATAAGTGTGGCATTGAAATTCAAGCAAATCAAAACAAATACCTATTCAAAGGTAAATATTGATAGTCGGTTATTGAACTATCAATGGATATGCACACATCACCAGATTCCAAATAATTTTCCAAATTATTTATTTCCCAAAAATATCTTTACTAGATATATAGTTTTCACACTTCAAAAATAAATCAATATTTATTTTTAAACAAATTCCCCTTTCCTTCATAAATTCCATAGTGAATTTATATTCCCAAAATATTTATGAATATACGATTTCAATAGGTTTCAAATATTCATTTTCAATTTATCTTCAAAAAGATAAATTCTCAAAACGTTTCATTTCACATTGGAAAACATTTCTATACTTATTTATTCATAAGTAATTTACAAGTCTATTTACTTTCAACACTTGGAAAATATTCAATATACTTAAATCAAAATTAAGTATATATTTCATTCTTTAAGGAAATCATTCTTTTAAACTATTTATTTGAGCCAAAACGAATGTTAAGTAAAACATCGTTACAACGTCCCAAAATCACTAGTATAGGGATTCGAATTTAAGATAGATATATAAATCCCAATACTAAATAAAACATTTCCTTTCGGAAATCATTTACTATAACAACAGTGTTATAGTCCACCATTCCCTTCTATTTCTCGAAAACGTCTATTTCAATAATGAATGTTGAAATCTATGGTTTCGAATCTCAACATATTCAAAAACATCGTTAGATCGTTTTAATTCAATTTAAAATAAACATCTAAAACCTTTTCTTTAACATATTATTCACTATTCAAAAACATGAATATACTTTGTTAACAAATTTCATCCTTTCTATTCATTCTATCTTAAAAGATTATTCACTGTCTAAAACATGAATATAACCCCATAAATAAGTTATAACAATTTACTTATCAAAATAAGTCGTTTACGAATTTATAAAACAACGTTTATAAATTCCTTTATTACCCTATATTCAATTTATAACTCAATTATATACCAAAGGTTCATATTATAAGTTAAATACTTATAATTTATTCGTTTACAAAAATCGTTCCTTTGAACTTCATAATTATAAATCTTATAACTTATAAGATTCATTAATTTACCCATATCTATTCTTCAAATAACTTTACCTATTTTATAAACCTACTGCTTATAAAATTCCATTTATAACTTCACCGTTATAATTCTATAAATTTCATTCATTTATGAAATTCATTTACAATTCATTCTAACACTTATAAAACTCATTTTATAATCCCAATATCTTAAATTCACAAATGTTCATTTTATAAATCTTTTATATAAATCAATTTATATATTTATTTTAAAACGTCTTTTAAACTCCTTTATAATTTCACCATTTTCTTTGATTTATAAAATAATCAAATTTTATATATCCTATATTTAACTTTTTATAATAAATTCAGAAATCCCATTTTAAACTATTTTATAAAATCATTAATCCCATATTTTCAAAAATCAACTTTTAACTATATTTCTCAAAATCATAATTTTATAACATTAAAATTTATACGTTTATTTATTTAAAATGAATCGATTCCAAAATTATTTTATAAAACGTATACTTTCAAAAATCACCTTAAAAATCATTTTAAAGTTCCAAAATTTGGTCCAATGAAGCTACATACCAAATAGTCAATCACAACAACAACGATATCATATATCGATATGATAATCAACGAATATCAAAATATCCACAATCAAATAAATACTGTTGAGGAATCCAGTTGGATCCCTCCAACCTGTTTTCCTGCATCCACAAACATTAGCACAATACCAATTCCGTTCCAGTACGAAATTATCACGGTATATGCGATTTAAAATATTATCCGCTTAATAGACGGCGCAATAGGGTCTCATCCGCTATACAATGCGGGAAATCAACAACTGCAATATATACATATGCCAATATATATATATATATATATATATTGCTATTATATATAATTCCAATTTCACTGTTTATGAAATATTCGTGGTATATGTTTTTAATAAATAACATACGCTTACTAACGGCGCATAATGTCTATTTTAACAATCAATAGATATCAATCATCATTCAAACATGCATTCAAGAATTTTAAATATAACTATTTAAAATAAAAATCGAAATCGATTCGATTGAGTGAGAAGTTCTCACCTTGATTTCAATTTCGTTTTAGCGATTTATTTTGAATAAAATTAAACGGATGTTTAAATTTATCAAAAATTCTCACTAACTCCAAACAAATCCAATCTAATTCCATAGCGTAGTGCTCGTCTATACGATTCCAACGCAACTGGTTTCGCGCGTTTTCGACCTCGTATGAAAAAGATATGCATTTTACAAGTTTCACGAATTTTATATAAACAATTTACAACTTAATTTTATTATTTTTAAACCCAAATAGAATCATCACCGTAGATCCAACACCCTCCAAATCACAGCCGTGCCTTCCCTTCTTCTCCAACACGCGATTCATCTACAGATTACACGCGACCTTGAACCCATATTTTTCACAACTAGGGTTCCATCCTGCGACCAATACACTCGACTATAATTCGATCAGGAACTTGCGTCTCGAAGAGCATGACACGAGCAACCTTCGGCTGTGACAGGGTCGAACTCGGCCACTCCTGGAGTCTCGAAAACCGTGTGCAACCGGACACGAACGCAGCCCATATCCTCCCCCATCGTCGCGCCATACCCCATCATATCCGTATGGATCGAAAGCTCCCATCGTTATCTACAAGTTTCATGTTGAACATTTCGGCTAATTGTCAACGGATTTGGAAAAAAGAGAGGGGGAAGAGAAGATATTTTCGGCCATACATTCATAACTGGCGGCGGCTTTGCAAATTAGGGTTTCATTTTTTTTTTTTATTTGTGAAGAGGCAAGGGGCTATTTATAGAAAATAAAACAACACTATTCATTCCGGAATTTCCAAACTCCGATTTACGCGCGGTGACTGACGTTTCTAGGGTTTATCCCACGTTTCGGACGCAATGAAATAGGTTTCGAAAGCTAATTCGGTCATCTGTGCGAGTTATGGCAATAAACGTTCAATTTAAAATTAAACCGATTAAACGATTTTCTAGGCGTTTTAGCTTGCATCGGAAAAACGATAAATCCGATTGACATGAAATTTGTAACCATACAATAATATCACATTACGGATCCGATGAAACTGGTTTCATCGAAATCCGACACTATTTGAAAAATGGCTATTTTAACTTTGCCAAATTAATATTAAAAACAATTTCGATGCGTTTCGAGCTGCCACGATCAAACGATAACTCCGATTGCTACGAAAATTGAAATCCGATAATAAAAAACTATTACGGATCCAATGGAACTAGCTTCGTCCAATTCTGAGACTGTTCGAAAATTGGCTATTTTCACTAGTTGATTTAATATTAAAATATTCAATTTTCACAGATAAACTTTTAATTCAATTTTTAAAAGTTCTAAAATATCGTTCTAACTGTAATATGATATAATAAAATTTTACAAATCATTTTTCAATCATATTTAACTCAATTTTCAATTTTTTCTGTATTTTCACATATTAAATTATCGATTAAATTATCCAATTAAATCCAATTATTCAAAATAAATTTATTCGACTTATAATTTCACTTATTAATATTTAAAATTAATTAAATATTCAAATTTTAATTAATAAAAATTCTGGGTCGTTACACCAATTGTAACGTCCCGCCTTTTCGCACGCTTAAAATCGACACACATGCCAATTAAAACCATACGGAAGGGTGGATTGTTATGGGGTAAATAAGAAAACAAGAAAGAAATAAATAAAAACAAAATAGAATCTCACAGCGGAAGGATAAAATATAATAATCAAATATACAGTTCATGAAGCTGTTTTACAAAATATTTTATTTTACTTACACAATGAATATCAGAGTTACACATACCAATACAATGCAGCGGAACAATATTGAGTGTAGTGGAATAATAGTAGATAATAGTAATACAAATCTTCGTCTTCGTCCTCCAGAGCTAAAACTTCAAATCCTGAAACGCTCGGACTGACCCGAGCGAATTGAAAAGACAAAACACTCGAGTCAGAACTAAAAGATCTTATGTAAGTTAAATTAATAGAAAAAAATGAGTGCAGTAACTCAAAAAATGCTCGGGATTCACATCTCTTAAGGATCCGTTACTATTTACTATGTAGTATATTTCTCTATTATAATAGTGTCTATTTATAAAATAAACTTACTTTTTTCTTAGCATTAAGGGGTTAACCATATAGCCCTTAACACGTAATAGTCCCAGTAGTCCATCCAATATCATAGTCCCTCCTGATCGGGAAGCCACCAGAGGATACCACACGGGCTACGGGAGAAACCCAAACTCGTACAAGGCACGATAGGGTAGGTGACACGGCACAACTAGGCAATGCCAGGGTAGATATACCAATTGCTATCCGGGCTGATGGAAATGCGTAGCCGCAGCTACCGCCCACCTCGAACAAACTCCCCTAAAATCAAAGTAAAAGTGGCTACTGAATTATTCCAAAGTCAAAGTATAATATCGAAGAGGAGTGTCCGATCAGAGGAATGACCTCATTGGCCCACAATTGCTCCTGTTTTAGCCACCTTATGCCAACTCACGGGAGTCGGGTCCACGTATTTACCTTGCAGAAAACGCCTCCACCAACCTACTTCATTCTGGAATCTCCACCACGTACACGGTTGTTAAAGTGGTTTTCGTAGTTGGTAGAGAGTATGACAACTTCCGATCTCGGTCTCTTCAACAACCAAACGTTATTATAACACCGCGGTCCTTTAAAATAATTTATACTTTTAAAACCAAAATATAATATCCATTTCAAAACCATATAAATATGATATCATTTCCTTTTTAAAACCCAAAACAATATGATATCATCTTTATTTTCCAATATATTCTTTCCAAAAATCATAGTGGTTTCAAAGTAAAATATTTAGAAATCAAAACTCTTGAATATAATATTTCCAAATTATACGACCTTGAAAGCCATAACTTTGAAACAAATTTCATCTCTCAAATGGTTAAATATTAAATTACTTTTATAAACAAAATAGCTTCTTTACATTTCACAAATCAATTCCAAATATCGATTTAAACTTCCAGATACCATTTTAATTTTTTACGTTTCAAAGCTTTAAATATTTCACCATTTCGAAACAAACTCATTTGACAATCCCATATATATTAAATTCAATTACATATTATTTAGACTTGAAATATTTACTTAATGAATTCAATATAATTTAAGAAAAACCTTTAACTTCACATGACTGGAAAATCTTTCAGTTTATTATATATATTCATTTAAATCAACCTGATATTCATTTAGATCACTCTACACAAACATCAAGTTACAAAATCATATCCTATAAAAATTCTAACTTTTTATGTAATCCCAATTCAACTTAATATTCATCTTCCAACCTTATTCTCATTTAAGTCAATGAAACTGCAGAAATTAAATTTTAAATAAATGCTTAATCTCATTTGATCTTAAAATCAAACTTTAGTTAAGTCAATGAAACTCCAGAAATTAAATTTTAAATAAATGCTTAATCTCATTTGATCTTAAAATCAAACTTTATTTTAAACTTCAAATCAAATTTATACAAAGCTTAAAAACCGAAAATTTAGTGTGTATATATATAAATAGCCAAATCAATATCCCATACCATATATATATATATATATATATATATATATATATATATATATAACTTTACGAAGCCATAGTAAAACATTTCAAAAATAATTTTTTATATTTACCGCGGTGCCTGTATAAAATTTTCTACCCTATGGTCAAGTGACACGGATGTTTATCATTTCAATCCGCAATTTAAAAAAAAACATACGGTTGTATATCATTTCAAACCCAATCCCGAATGAAATGAGTATGCATAATAACTTGCAGTTTATACAATATAAATATAGCATCCATTCATCCAAATATCAATCATCAACCATTATTTGCAATCATCATCCAATTTAAACAATCATCGATATAGAGCATATAGATTATACAGGCATTAACTAACAGTTTATATTCAATAATAAATTTAAAAACTGTTAAACTAGCAGTTTGTATGCAAATAAATAAATTTAATAACTATTGAACTAACAGTTATATGCAAATAAATAAAGCCTATAACTATTGAACTAGCAGTTATATGCAAATAAATAAATTCTAACTGTCAATCTATATGCAATAAATAAAATAAATTAACAGTTAAATTAAATAAATGCGAATTAACTGAGATGATGAATAAAACATGCTAAACAATCATAAATGAATTTTTACTCATATCTTAAGTCAATTTAACAAACATAAGAAATTCTACAAGTTGTGAGTGAGTTAAAACACTCACCTTTTGAATTTAAATCGAATTTAAATCCGATTTAAACCCAAAAATTCGACTATCTCCAAATCTGCCCAAACAAGCGTCAACGCGTCTGGAATATTACTTCGATCCTAACAAAAAAAATTACGCGTGAAACGGATTACGTATGAGAAAGTTATGTCGAAAATTTCGATTGAATTTCAATTATTAACATTAAGAAAAAGAACACAACTTAAATTAAAATAAAACTAACCCAAAAAAAACTCGCCACGTCACCCTACAACCGTGTCTTCTCACGCGATAGCCACTATAGGGATTCGAAACCCTAGCTCAACTGAGCCGCCGCAATAACTCGAATTAAACCCACCTCCACACTCTACACCGTCACGATCTAACCCCTCCACTGCACCGCCCTCTCCACGCCGCCCTAGCCTCTAGGTCGCGGTCACCTCCGTCCCTTCCAATTTCCAACGCTGCCGCCCCCCCCCCCTTCTTGCTGTTTTTAGACGAACCATGGACACTCGGGCATGAACGAACCCTACTGATGTGACCTACTCGATCCCCTCTACCCAAAGGCACAGCCCGATCGAACCCAGGACGACGATCCACCGTTAAATCTCGACGATAACCATAAACGACCGAGGCAAAAACCCCTAATTCTAGTCAAACCACAAATCAAATCAAAAAACGAATTATGCCATCGAATTATGCTCGTCGAGAGCATCGACGTATAACTTTTTCAAATTTTTCTGAGGTGATTGAATTTTCTGCTTTTGATTTGATTGTTTGAATTTGGATCTAGGGTTTCTAGCCATTGGAAGAAGAGAAGTAACTAGTGAAATGAACTCACAAACAAATGAGAATAGATGGGCTAGGGTTTATAACTGGGTTTATATAGGTTAGGTTAGAAATAGAGTAGATGGATCCGATAAACAAACGTGCTGAACAATAGTAGACCCAAAAAGCCCGTTCTGACTCCGGAACGAAATTTGTTAAACCTATATATCCAAATAGGTGTTTTAAAATATTCTAAACGCGATGGAAAAAGTTTCACGTCCAAATTCGATCGTATGAAGAAGTTATGCTAAAAATAATATTTCCAAATTGATTTCAAATTTATTTCAATTAAATCGATTCCAAGGCGTTTCGCGTTCGTACAATCAAACGACAAGTCTGATCGCTACGAAACTTGAAACCCTACAATAATTACCTGTTACGGATCCGATGAAACTGGTTTCGTCGAAATCCGAGTCCGTGACACAAATAGCTATTTTTATATTAATTAAATGAATTTAAAATAAATAAATTAAACAAATTTTATATTTGGATTCTAGAATTTGACCCATTTTATCACTTTTAAACTTTCTTAATCATTTACAAAATTTCAAACAAGTTTAGATGTCAAATAAAGAAGGTAAATTTATAAATTTCAATATAAATCCTTAGTTTCATTAAATCCACAAATTATAATTTAACTTTCTAAAAATTTATATTCAATTAAAGAAATCAATGGTTATTCCATTCATATATTTCAAATAGATGGATTTAATATTATATTCAAAATTTATTATCCTAACATTCTTCGATTACACTTAAATCCCTGTAAATGTAATATTTAGATTTTAAATTTTCATTTATTTCTTTTAAACCTATTATCATATATTACTTTAAATATACTGAAAAGCTTACTTTTGCACCCTTTCATCTAAATTAAAATCTTTGTAACTTCAAACATTTAATCCATTTAATTCCAATTACTCTTTTCATTAAATTTTAGATTCAAATCAATTTATAAAGCTTTACCTCCATTCTTTATATACACTAACCATCATTTAATGAAGAATTTATTTACGTTATTTCCCCATTTATTTTATCGTAACATTTAATTTATAATTATGAAATGATTTCCGATTTAATTGAAGGAACTAAATATATAACTCAAACTCTTAATCCTACATTTATAAGTATATCCTTATCAGTTATATCTATTAATTAAATAAGTTCCATTTTTAAGTCCTTTAAATTTATTACTAAATATCCATTTACCTTTCCCATCAAATTAATATAACCAATCAGATTTCCATTCACACTTTAATATAAACCTAAAATTTGCAATTCATTATCTTATATTGATTTTATACAATTACCATTAACTTTACATTCAATTACTATTCAATGCATAATTATTCATCAATCAATTCGATATTTACTTTTCTTTCCTTCTATTTAATAAATAACATACTATACATTTACATACATTCATTTCATTCCATTCATTTAGGGGTATTGCATTGAAATTTAATTTATTAGCTAATACCAACATTATTACCATTAATTACAATTGGATTCCCAATTTTATTCAATACTCTGAACAAATAACATATATATAAATCAAATCCTTACATTTCTTTTTCTCATGTTCCATTAAAAATCAAATCATAACATTTAAATGATTTTATTGAATTGGAATCTCATTCAAGTCATAAATTATTAACTTGTACTAATATGATTCCTTAATTTATTCCAATTAACGTTTACAATCTTTTATTGCATTGAATCAAATTAATACTTTCATAAATTTCTCATATAAATTTTATATCCAGGTAAGAATCTTTTTCCTACTTAATTCATTTAGATTTTATTTAAATTTCTATGAATAGGTTTTAAGTCACCATTTACATAATTTATTTTAGCCTTCATTTTAGCATTTATATCCAAATGCGACAATTTCCACTATTACAAATTAATTGCAATATATAATCTAATTTGTAAATTTTAAATTATCCTTGATACATCTAATTTTCAACATTCTCTTTCATATAAATAAATAATATTTCTATTTCTTTATAAATTTAAAATAAAATCCTATTAATGTAATTTATTTTAAACATCGAATTTAGACGGGTCGTTACATGTTAAGTATCGAAAATGGATGTTACAATATTTATTGTTGTAACAGAAGTTTTCGTGAAAAAAAAGAAGCATAAACTATGACACTGTTGCTATAGTATGTGACCTCAAAGGAAATTTTTTTACATAACATATGAGATTTATTAATATTTATTTTAATTGAATCCAGATACTAGTATTTTTGGGTTGTAGTAACGGTGTTTTACGCAACATCTGCTTTGACCCAAATTAAAATGCGTTTGAAGATAATTTCTAAGTACAGAAATAAAGTGGTTTGTAAGTACACTTATTATTTAAATAGGTATATGGGAATGTTTTCTAGTTATGAAAATATAAAAAAAATTGAAAATGAGTTCTTCTAAAAAAGGAAGATGTAAGTTAAATATTAGGAAATTTATAAATTTGTAGGAAATATCTATTGCAAGTGAATATAGACAAACATACTTTAATCTATTGGAATGAAGTGAATAATGATATAATTTTATATGAAACTAAATCACAAATAAAGATGTTTTGTTCAAGTTATAAGGAATACGTGAAAGAGATGTACAAGGTATGGAAAGCACCATATTTTATATATCCTATTTTGATAAACTATAAAATAAGTTCCTTGTAATTTTATATAAAGATGAAATCCTCTTTTAAAGGATATATAGAAGGTTTTAGCGTTAATGGTTTCTGTAACGACCCAGAATTTTTATTAATTAAAATTTAATATTTAATTAATTTTAAATATTAATAAGTGGATTTATAAGTCGAATAAATTTTATTTTGAATTATTGGATTTAATTGAATAATTAAATCGATAATTTAATGTGTTAAATTATGGAAATAATTGAAAATTTGAGTTAAATATGATTGAAAATGATTTGTAAAATTTTATTTTATCATATGGGAGTTAGAACGATATTTTAGAACTTTTAAAATCGAATTAGAAGTTAGTTTGTGAAAATTGAATATTTTAATATTAAAATCGACTAGTGAAAATAGTCAATTTTTGAACAGTCTCAGAATTGGACGAGACTAGTTCCATTGGATCCGTAATAGTTAGTTATTACCGGATTTCAATTTTCGTGTCAATCGGAGTTATCGTTTTATCGTGGCAGCTCGAAACGCATCGAATTATTTTTAATTTTAATTTGGCGAGTTAAAATAGCCATTTTTCAAAAAGTCTCGGATTTCGACGAAACTAGTTTCATCGGATCCGTAATGTGATATTATTGTAAGGTTTCAAATTTCGTGTCAATTGGATTTACCGTTTGTCCGATACAAATTAAAACGCCTAGAAAATCGCTTAAATCGGTTTAATTCAAATTGAACGTTTATAGCCATAACTCGCACATATGATCGAATTAGCTTCCGAAACCTGTTCCATTGTGTCCGGAACGTGGGGTAAACCTTAGAAACGCTAGTTACGGCGCGTGAATCGGAGTTCGGAATTTCCGGAATGAATAGTGTCGATTGATTTTCCTATAAATAGCCAACCATCACAAAAAAATAAAAAAAAAGGCAAAACCCTAACCCTAATGTTGCCAACCGCCTCCACATCTATGAATGGCCGAAAATTTTCATATTTCTCCTCTTAATCTCTCTCAATCCATAAGTTTTTAGGAGATTCGTTCAACTACAAACTTGAAGATCTCATCAAGACCTTCGATTCTATAAGGTGATGATCGGATTTGAGGCGTTGTGGGGGCCGTTAGGGGGGTGCGTTCGGCTGTGTTTGGGCACGAATTCCCAGGCCCAGGGGAGGCCGAGTTGCATGTGCTTGGGGCCGAGCATAGTAGTGGTGATGCTCTTCGAGATGAGAGGTCCTGATCGTGTTCAAATCGCTCGAATTGGTTGCAATAATTAACCCTAGTTGCTATAGTTATGGGTTCAAGTGCGTGCGTGTGTTCCTGGAGGCGTGCGTGAAGAGGAAGAAGGGTGGGGGACGGTTCAGATGCAAAGGATAGGGGATCAATGGCTGATGTAGCATAGGTCAAAAGTTTTAAATAAATGTTGTAAATTAATTATAGAAAATTCATGTAACTTCAAATATTCATATCTTTTTCATACGAGGTCGAAAACGTGCGAAACCAGTTGCGTTGGAATCGTATGGACGAGAACTACGCGATGGAATTGGACTGGAGTCGTTTGGAGTTAGTGAGAATTTCGGGTAAAATTAAACGTCCGTTTAATTTTATTCGAAATAAATTGCTAAAACGAAATTGAAATCAAGGTGAGAACTTCTCACTCAATCGAATCAGTTTCGATTTTATTTTAAATAGTTAGATTTAAAATATTTGAATGCATGTTTGAATGATGATTGATATCTATTGATTGTTAAAATAGACATTATGCGCCGTTAGTAAGCGGATGTTATTCATTAAAAACATATACCGCGAATATTTCATAAACAGTGGAATTGGTATTATATATAATAGCAATATATATATTGGCATATGTATATATTGGAGTTATTGATTTCCCGCATTTGTTTAGCGGAGGAGACCCTATTGCGCCGTCTATTAAGCGGATAATATTTTAAATCCCATATACCGCGATAATTTCGTACTGGAGCGAAATTGGTATTGTGCTAATGTTTGTGGATGCAGGAAACAGGTTGGAGGGATCCAACTGGATTCCTCAATAGTATTTATTAGATTTCAGATATTTTGATATTTGATAGATTGTCATATCGATATATGATAACGTTGTTGTCGTGATTGACTATTTGGTACGTAGCATCATTGGACCAAATTTTGGAATTTTAAAATGATTTTCAAAGTGATTTTTTGAAAGTATACGTTTATAAAATAATTTTGGAATTGATTCATTTTAAATAAATAAACGTATAAATTTTAATGTTATAAAAATTATATTTTTGAGAAATATAGTTAAAGGTTGATTTTTGAAAATATGAGGCTAATGATTTTATAAAATAGTAAAATCGGGATTTTTGAAATTATTGTGAAAAGTTAAATATAGGATTTATGAAATTTAATTATTTCATAAATCAGAAGGATGAAATTATAAAGGAGTTTAAAGACGTTTTAAAATAATAGTATAAATTGATTATATAAAGGATTTATAAATTGATAATTTATAAATAAAAATATTTGAGTTATAAAACGAGTTTTTATAAGTGTTAGAATGAATTGTGAATGAATTTCATAAATGAATGAAATTTATAGAATTATAAACGGTGGAGTTATAAATGAAATTTTATAAACAGTAGGTTTATAAAATTTATAAAGTTATTGAAAGAATAGATTTGGATAAATAATTGAATCTTATAAGTTATAAGATTTATAATTATGAAGTTCAAAGGAACGATTTTTCAAACGAATAAATTATAAGTATTTCACTTATAATATGAACCTTTGTTTTATAATTGAGTTATAAATCGAATAGGTTAATAAAGGAATTTATAAAAGAAAGAGGTTATAAAATAAATAGAAATGGAATTTATAAACATTGTTTTATAAATTCGTAAACAACTTATTTTGATAAGTAAATTGTTGGAACCTATTAATGGTGTTATATTCACGTTTTTGACTGTGAATAATCCTTTAAAATAAAATGAATAAAAGGATGAAATTCGTTAACGTAGTATATTCATGTTTTTGAATAGTGAATAAGATGTTAAAGAAAATGTTTAGAATGTGATGTTTTCAATTGAATTAAAACGATCTAACGATGTTTTAAATTGTGTTGAGATTCGAAACCATAGATTTCAACATTCATTGTTGAAATAGACGTTTTCGAGAAATAAAAGGAAATGGTGGATTTTAACACTGTTGTTATAATAAATGATTTCCGAAAGGAAATGTTTTGTATAGTATTGGGATTTATATATCTATCTTAATTTCGAATCCCTATACTAGTGATTTTGGGTTGTCGTAACGATGTTTTACGCAACATTCGTTTTGGCCCAAATAAATATGTTTAAAAGAATGATTTCCTTAAAGAATGAAATATATACTTAATTTTGATTGAAGTATATTGAATATTTTCCAAAGGTTGAAAATAAATAAAATTTGTGAATTTCTTATGAATAAATAAGGATGGAAATGTTTTCCAATATAAAGTGAATATTTTGAGAATTTATCTTTTTGAAGATAAATTGAAATGAATAATGGAAATCGTATATGCATGGATACTGTGAAATATAAATTCACTATGGAATTTATGAATGAAAAGGGGAATTTGTTTAAAAATAAATATTGATTTATTTTTGAAGTGTGAAAATTATATATCTAGTAAAGATATTTTGGAAAATAAATAATTTGGAAAATTATTTGGAAACTGGTGGTGTGTGCATATCCATTGATAGTTCAATAACCGACTATCAATATTTCCCTTTGAATGGGTAATTGATGTGATTTGTTTGAATTTGAATGCCACACTTATTTTTGAATAAGCGGTCACTATTCGGGTTAACCGGGAAAGGACCATGGGGTCGTATAACATCCATTGTTAATGAATCAAAGGTGATTTAAATTGAAAACCAATTCATTAAATATTAATGAGAATATGAATGAATATTTATTGGTTATGGATGGTAGTTGGTTGATATTGCATTTGTTGCTTTAGTTGCATTTGCTATGTTGACATATGTAGTAGTTATGTTGCTATATGTTGTATATTGATACTATTATCTATATGCATGATTCTCATGTTGTTTGTTGAGTGATTAGTAGGTGCGGATTGCGTTTGCTTCGCATTTGGAGCTCGTTTTCGCGCTATATTAGCCGTATATGCTCGCTAATAAAATATAAGGTACATATCTCGGATTACATACCGTACTTTTACACTTTTTCCCTTCGGGATGCCTCATTACTTGATGAGATGTATATTTGTGATATATATACTGTCATTTTTTTTTTTCGGATCGAGCCGCGCAAAGGAGACTATGGCGAATTTTTCCGGAAATTTAAGGCGTTAGAAAAAGTTTGAGAAAATTGGAAAATTTTTGAAAACTTTAACTTTGATTTTGGAATTGAAAGTTGAACGACAGTAATTATTTTGAAAGGATAACTAAGTATGATTTGAAAACTTAGTAAAGTATGGTGAGAAGTTAAAAATTTGTTTTGGGAAAATTAATAGATTCTGTAACTTTTCTTACTTGTTAATTTCGAGGACGAAATTCTTTTAAGGGGGGAAGATTGTAACGACCCAGAATTTTTATTTATTAAAATTTAATATTTAATTAATTTTAAATATTAATAAGTGGATTTATAAGTCGAATAAATTTTATTTTGAATTATTGGATTTAATTGAATAATTAAATCGATAATTTAATGTGTTAAATTATGGAAATAATTGAAAATTTGAGTTAAATATGATTGAAAATGATTTGTAAAATTTTATTTTATCATATGGGAGTTAGAACGATATTTTAGAACTTTTAAAATCGAATTAGAAGTTAATTTGTGAAAATTGAATATTTTAATATTAAAATCGACTAGTGAAAATAGTCAATTTTTGAACAGTCTCAGAATTGGACGTGACCAGTTCCATTGGATCCGTAATAGTTAGTTATTACCGGATTTCAATTTTCGTGTCAATCGGAGTTATCGTTTGATCGTGGCAGCTCGAAACGCATCGTATTATTTTTAATTTTAATTTGGCGAGTTAAAATAGCCATTTTTCAAAAAGTCTCGGATTTCGACGTAACTAGTTTCATCGGATCCGTAATGTGATATTATTGTAAGGTTTCAAATTTCGTGTCAATTGGATTTACCGTTTGTCCGATACAAATTAAAACGCCTAGAAAATCGCTTAAATCGGTTTAATTCAAATTGAACGTTTATAGCCATAACTCGCACATATGATCGAATTAGCTTCCGAAACCTGTTCCATTGTGTCCGGAACGCGGGGTAAACCTTAGAAACGCTGGTTACGGTGCGTGAATCGGAGTTCGGAATTTTCGGAATGAATAGTGTCGATTGATTTTCCTATAAATAGCCAACCATCACAAAAAATTAAAAAAAAAAAGGCAAAACCCTAACCCTAATGTTGCCAGCCGCCTCCACATCTATGAATGGCCGAAAATTTTCATATTTCTCCTCTTAATCTCTCTCAATCCATAAGTTTTTAGGAGATTCGTTCAACTACAAACTTGAAGATCTCATCAAGACCTTCGATTCTATAAGGTGATGATCGGATTTGAGGCGTTGTGGGGGCCGTTAGGGGGTGCGTTCGGCTGTGTTTGGGCACGAATTCCCAGGCCTAGGGGAGGCCGAGTTGCATGTGCTTGGGGCCGAGCATAGTAGTGGTGATGCTCTTCGAGATGAGAGGTCCTGATCGTGTTCAAATCGCTCGAATTGGTTGCAATAATTAACTCTAGTTGCTATAGTTATGGGTTCAAGTGCGTGCGTGTGTTCCTGGAGGCGTGCGTGAAGAGGAAGAAGGGTAGGGGATGGTTCAGATGCAAAGGATAGGGGATCAATGGCTGATGTAGCATAGGTCAAAAGTTTTAAATAAATGTTGTAAATTAATTATAGAAAATTCATGTAACTTCGAATATTCATATCTTTTTCATACGAGGTCGAAAACGCGCGAAACCAGTTGCGTTGGAATCGTATGGACGAGCACTACGCAATGGATTTGGATTGGAATCGTTTGGAGTTAGTGAGAATTTCGGCTAAAATTAAACGTCCGTTTAATTTTATTCGAAATAAATCGCTAAAACGAAATTGAAATCAAGGTGAGAACTTCTCACTCAATCGAATCAGTTTCGATTTTATTTTAAATAGTTAGATTTAAAATATTTGAATGCATGTTTGAATGATGATTGATATCTATTAATTGTTAAAATAGACATTATGCGCCGTTAGTAAGCGGATGTTATTTATTAAAAACATATACCGCGAATATTTCATAAACAGTGGAATTGGTATTATATATAATAGCAATATATATATATTGGCATATGTATATATTGGAGTTATTGATTTCCCGCATTTGTTTAGCGGACGAGACCCTATTGCGCCGTCTATTAAGCGGATAATATTTTAAATCCCATATACCGCGATAATTTCGTACTGGAGCGAAATTGGTATTGTGCTAATGTTTGTGGATGCAGGAAACAGGTTGGAGGGATCCAAATGGATTCCTCGACAGTATTTATTAGATTTCAGATATTTTGATATTTGATAGATTATCATATCGATATATGATAACGTTGTTGTCGTGATTGACTATTTGGTATGTGGCATCATTGGACCAAATTTTGGAATTTTAAAATGATTTTCAAAGTGATTTTTTGAAAGTATACGTTTATAAAATAATTTTGGAATTGATTCATTTTAAATAAATAAACGTACAAATTTTAATGTTATAAAAATTATATTTTTGAGAAATATAGTTAAAGGTTGATTTTTGAAAATATGAGGCTAATGATTTTATAAAATAGTAAAATCGGGATTTTTGAAATTATTGTGAAAAGTTAAATATAGGATTTATGAAATTTAATTATTTCATAAATCAGAAGGATGAAATTATAAAGGAGTTTAAAGACGTTTTAAAATAATAGTATAAATTGATTATATAAAGGATTTATAAATTGATAATTTATAAATAAAAATATTTGAGTTATAAAACGAGTTTTTATAAGTGTTAGAATGAATTGTGAATGAATTTCATAAATGAATGAAATTTATAGAATTATAAACGGTGGAGTTATAAATGAAATTTTATAAACAGTAGGTTTATAAAATTTATAAAGTTATTGAAAGAATAGATTTGGATAAATAATTGAATCTTATAAGTTATAAGATTTATAATTATGAAGTTCAAAGGAACGATTTTTCAAACGAATAAATTATAAGTATTTCACTTATAATATGAACCTTTGTTTTATAATTGAGTTATAAATCGAATAGGTTAATAAAGGAATTAATAAAAGAAAGAGGTTATAAAATAAATAGAAATGGAATTTATAAACATTGTTTTATAAATTCGTAAACAACTTATTTTGATAAGTAAATTGTTGGAACCTATTAATGGTGTTATATTCACGTTTTTGACTGTGAATAATCCTTTAAAATAAAATGAATAAAAGGATGAAATTCGTTAACGTAGTATATTCACGTTTTTGAATAGTGAATAAGATGTTAAAGAAAATGTTTAGAATGTGATGTTTTCAATTGAATTAAAACGATCTAACGATGTTTTAAATTGTGTTGAGATTCGAAACCATAGATTTCAACATTCATTGTTGAAATAGACGTTTTCGAGAAATAAAAGGAAATGGTGGATTTTAACACTGTTGTTATAATAAATGATTTCCGAAAGGAAATGTTTTGTATAGTATTGGGATTTATATATCTATCTTAATTTCGAATCCCTATACTAGTGATTTTGGGTTGTCGTAACGATGTTTTACGCAACATTCGTTTTGGCCCAAATAAATATGTTTAAAAGAATGATTTCCTTAAAGAATGAAATATATACTTAATTTTGATTGAAGTATATTGAATATTTTCCAAAGGTTGAAAATAAATAAAATTTGTGAATTTCTTATGAATAAATAAGGATGGAAATGTTTTCCAATATAAAGTGAATATTTTGAGAATTTATCTTTTTAAAGATAAATTGAAATGAATAATGGAAATCGTATATGCATGGATACTGTGAAATATAAATTCACTATGGAATTTATGAATGAAAAGGGGAATTTGTTTAAAAATAAATATTGATTTATTTTTGAAGTGTGAAAATTATATATCTAGTAAAGATATGTTGGAAAATAAATAATTTGGAAAATTATTTGGAAACTGATGATGTGTGCATATCCATTGATAGTTCAATAACCGACTATCAATATTTCCCTTTGAATGGGTAATTGATGTGATTTGTTTGAATTTGAATGCCACACTTATTTTTGAATAAGCGCTCACTATTCGGGTTAACCGGGAAAGGACCATGGGGTCGTATAACCCATTCCGAATATGTGATACGTCGTTATGATAGCATTGAAGATCGATGTTGAAGACCCGGTATTTGCGAGAGCGATAGGATGACCTGTCGATTGACTCTGCACCGAGTTGCTCCGGTATAGAGTTCTCCATATGTGATGGTGAATCCGATCAGGATCGTGAATATCCGGATTGCAAGGACTTCTTTGTAAGTGCCTTCGGTTTTGTTCGAGCCCGGAACAGACTTGTATGGATTGTATGTCTGACATTACAAATTGAGATATAAAGCCGATTTCTTTCAAATATATTTCTATTGGTGGCGCAGAATTTATCTTTTAGCTTAACACCCTTCTCTGAGACGTACGAGCTTAGAGGTTATGTAGTTGAATGTTATCAGCGATATATTCCCAATTTGGTAATGTGACATGCTGAGTGTTGCTGTAAATGATCATTGTGTTGATTATTTGTGATAGGATCGTTTATTTGATCGTCTATCTTAGTGATCATTTCTATGATCATTTGTTGACCCAAAGCATGGCTTTTGTATAAAGTATGTTTTTGTGGACGTGACTTCGTCGAGCCTCACACCCCGTGAATGGTCAAAACAGGAAAGATGCGGCAAGGTTATGAGGGGTAGCGCCCTTTAGGATATGTGCATTTCCTTCTGGAAAAGGGTGGTATCATGGTATGGAGCCCAGATACTTACTCATGTTGAAAACACTTTGTTATGATTGTGTGAATTGATTACGAGCGCTCGGTTGAAAGGTCCCAAAGGACCGGGGGATGGCATATTCGGTCAGTTGTTACTCAGTTAGGGGTAACCCGGCCTTGTGTTGGTAGAGATCCGGTTTGGTTCTCGGGGATGTCCATCCAGAGGCATTCTCATGTGGCAATGGGAAGTTCCTTGGCCTGATCATTCGTTGGAAATCCAAAGAAACAATACGATCTTGTACGGTATTAGTTGTAGAACCTATCATTCACTTATGGTGGTGCCCCACTGTTTGGATGGTAGCTATAGTAGGCATACGATAATGGTCGTATGTTGGCTAAGATTTATATTCTACTTTCAAAATATTTTCCTACACTATACACTAGTAATAATATCAAATGTTCTTTTAAATGCGTATCAAGCATCTTTGACTATCATAAGGAGAAATCTCCTCTGATTCTGCGTTTGCATGTGTGTGTGTGCGGGAGGCCTTATGGTAGTCTCATTTTTAAAAGCATTGCGAATTGACCTAAAAATATTCCTCTATTTTGATTTTTAAAGATAAATAAACTGTTTTGAGTTCTCACACCAGTCACATGACTGACTCGGAGTTTATTGTTTTCCTTCCTAAACTCTGGGTGCCCACCAATTTCCACACGGGCAGTCAGGAGTTAAGGTTTATCAGGATATTCTGGATATTCTGGAGTTGCTGGAGGCAAGATGGATGGCATGGCGTATTACTAGTATATAGTATTTCTTTTTCCCCTGCACTATTTGATGTTGTTTGTTGTTGTACACTCTGATGATATGATGTAATGAAATGTAATGTATAAAATGTAATAACTGATATAGTTCTTTGTTTAAAGATTATTCATTTATTATTATATGTTGTTCCGCTGCGAATTGTGAGATTCTGATATTGTTGTGTTGTGTTCTATTCCGTTCTATGTTCTATTTTCTTTTCCCTCTATTCTCCTATTTTCTGTCTTCTCTCTCTTCTTCTATGTCTTTTCTTTTCTTAAACCATAACATTTCGAGTTTCCAGCCTTCGATTTCTCGGCAGTCGATAAAGTGAGTATCGATGTTGAATTTACGAAAGTCGAAAATCTCCGGGGCGTTACAGTTTCTCATAAGGGAAAGTAGTTACAATACATTATGGTATAAAACCAGTTGACGTAATAAGAAGTGTAATAATTAGAGTCAATGTTAGTTGGGGGGATATTATAAAAGAGCTTTAGCAGGAAAGCTAAGCAATGGAAATTTCATATTTTCCTGTTGATTATGTGCATTGGTTGCTTGCCTTTGTAGAAAGTCTCCATTTGTAGTAAGTTAGAAACTCCTCCAAGATTAGGTAATTAGAAGAGTAAGAAAGTTAAGGGATTGTTGATAAAATAATTGTTCTTGTCTACTCCAATTTTAGTAAATTTGAAAATCTATGAAAAGAAGATGTTTTGAAAACATGTGAGGACATTTATGGAAGTCAAGGAAAAAATGTTTTAAGGACAAGCAAGGCATGTTTTAAAGAAAATGGTTTGGTTGAAAGGTAAATAAATTTTTGGAAGAGAAAAACTTAGTAAGCAATTAAATTCAGGAATCCAAAACTTGTTTTTGGAAAGCTGTAAAGGTCTTCAAAAGTAAAAGAGGAATAAGTTTTAAACTTAGAATTTGTAAGTTTTCCCCTCTAGGTTTGTGGAATAATTTAAATTCAGAGAGCTGTAAAGACGCAAGTCTAGAAAGAAAAAATGTTAAGTAACCAAGTACCTTTGAATTTAATAAAAACTGCAAAGTAACACTTATAAAGGCAAGAATTTTGGATTTGATGTTTCAAAAATTTAGAAACTTTTATTTTTGAAATGAAATGATAAATACAAAACCAAACTTCTAAATAAGGAGTAGATAGGAATCATTTCCTAAGTGTGATGGGAAAAGTGTAAGGCTATAGTAGTGATTACTTTTATTAGTAATAATAAAAGTTCCCATAAAGTGTGTAGGATATAAGTGAGAACCTCAGAATGTTGCTTCATGTGTGTAGACTATAGAAAAATAGTGAAGTGGTATTAGTAAGATAGTAAGACACATTTAGTCGGGGAAAAATGAAATGTAAAGATAAAGAGAAATTTTCCCCAAGCTTAATTGCTTTTTCTTAGATATAGACTACATAGATTGAAATTCTTATTTGTTGTAGTAAAAGAGTCTTGCTTATTCCATTTTGAGTATGGAATAGAAGAGATGAATAAATCTTATTCATCATTAGTAACACAACATAAGCTAGCAACGAGTAATAGACGGCAGGAGGAGCATATGAGTTACTTGGATTCCTAAAGTGGGACCTTTATGTCTCGGAGTGGACATGATCTTAGGCCTCCTGGCCATAGATGATAGCTGTGTTTAGCTACTATATTTACCTATCTAGTATCGCTTTGTGGTAGGACTTGTTTTCTTTTGTAGTTCTGAGACTGTACTTTTATGTAAGCATTTAGTACCTATTGTAGTAAACTAGTAATGATTAGTATGATGCTCTTTTTCTATGATGTTCACAAGAAGAGAATAAAAACAGAGGATGCAAGTAATAGAAGAAAAGTAAAAGCCAAAAAGAGAAATTAAAAGGAAACAACAAAGCTAAAGATAGCGACAGAAATGACAATAAAAATAAATGAGAATTTCAAAAGAAAATAACATTTTTCTTCCAAAAATTAATCTTGGAAAAAAAAATTAAAAGAAGTTTTTCTTATGTAAACCGTATTTGGGAAAGAAAATAGTGATTTTTATAGAATAGCGGTATAAGTTCCAACTACGGAGAAAGAGGTGCCCAAAGGTAAAACGGTAAATGTGAGGTTTTCCGTTTTCTACCTTCTTTCTGACATAAGAAATCGAGTTTGAAAAACTAGATTTTTCCAAAATTTGAATATTAAAAGTTATGTGGTGGGATTTGGATGTAAAATTCGTTGAACTATGCCCCTATTCAGTATGAATGTGGAAAAATTGGATGAAAAAAGTTTTGAATTTCCAAAATATTGCATTCATGTAAAAATTGCAAGTATATTTAGGATGTGTGCATCGTATTTTAAAAAGGAGTTTTTAAAGAAGAAAAGCATTCATATAGGAGGTATCGCTTAAAATTCATGTACATGCATATATTTCATGTTGAGTAACACTTTGCACAAGGACACAGATGGTTGCAAAATTGGATGTACACAAAATGGAAATGTTTGATGTGGGGAACTTCATATCCTTATTGAATTTCAAGGATAAAATTTTCTATAGGGTGGGAGAATGTAACATCTCGCATTTTTAGATAATTAAATAATCAAATAATGAGAGTAAAAAAAGCATTTTTGGGATTTTCAGAATATGGCATCGAAACTTATGTCGTTGTGTTCATGGCGATTTTTTGATCAATTTCCATATATAACTTGTCGAAATCCAAGTTGATATGAAGAAGTTACGAGAAGAACAAGATTTTAGAATTTGATGAGCAAAAAAAGTAAGACCTACGGGTCGACCGATTGGCCGACCCGCAAAGCACATGGGTCAACCTTAAGGTCGACCCATAAAGAGCATAGGTTGACCTATAGGTCGACCCACGTGTAGCCCTGGACAAGAAATCGTCCAAGGACATGCCAAAGTTGTATGATTCGATATTCGTGCGATCTAAAGCATTGTTTTTGGGATCCAACATTTCGCAAGAAGCCAGTGATGTGGTTGCACCAGATTCAATCCAAAAATCCTATGGTTTGAGATCCCCAAACTCCACTATAAATAGAACTCTAGGCCTAACTATATCCTCACAATCAGATTTTCTCCTAATTGGGTTCATTGGCTAAGGCTGGACCCTAAATAGAAAATATTTCTAGGGAGAATATCTTTTTGGTAAAAATATTAGACACTTTAGAAGGGGATCTAGGAAGGCCATGAGGCAAAGCTAAGGACGATTGGTGAGTGGATTTAAATTATATACCTTTTATGTTAATGATATATTATTGTTAGATTCCTGTTAAATATTTTAATTCGGCATTTTTTCTAATTTCAATAATTAGTTCTACTAGTTAGTTATGTTGAAATTGTAAATTTTTATAAAAGAAGTGTACTTACATTTAAATATTATTTATATGGAAAAGAAAGTAAGGAATCCAATTAAATATAAGTAATATTAGGCTTAAAAGCTGTAGAGAAAGGCATACGCCTAAAAGTGAGGAATTTAAAGTCAGTTGTGCTAAAATGGGAGAAGTAAATTAAAAAGGCGAAAATATAATAACTTGGTTTGGAAGTTAGTGATAGATTAGTTGGTTGGTTTAGAAAAGGGAATACATTTCCATAGTTTGATATTGTAAGAGTAACGATAAACATAATTGCAATAATTAAAGCAAGAAAAAGCGAATTAATGCAAAATAGAGACATTACTGTATTTTGCATTACCCAATAATTAAGAAATAATTAAAGAAATATATTGCAGTTATGAGCTATTGTTTATACCATTATTTAGTATTAAAGTATGGAATTTTTAGCATAGTTTTTGTAAACAACCAAATAGAATAGAAGTACTCCCTAAATAAAAGATAATAACGTGGAGCGTTAATGAAATTAAAGAAGAGGAAATAATCAAGTTAATTATTTGACTAGACTAGAAACAATAAATAGAATATGTGACTAGATCTATAGTTATTGTGCAAATAGTAGAATAAAAAGTAAAGCAACTATTATGATAAGTAATTTTTGACAGTTGGACATAGTTCCAAGCTAAGATTATCATATAATATGAGAAAACTAAAGAAAATTTAGTATCATAATAAAAGACGACGGACTAGAATAGAAAAGAGACACTTGCAATTACATTTATAACATGTAGGTTATAAAAGAAAGAAAAGAATATAAAACTGACAATTGCAAGTATAATTGTAACAAGCAGGTTATAATTAAAAAGAAAGAAATAGAAGAGACTTAATTTATCAAACTTATATCTTATATTAAGTTAATAAGCAAAAATAATAGAAGTGGCCCATACCAGTAGCATTCCCTTTCAGGTTTAGAACCGATGGTCTCACAGATAGGTAGGGCTGGGCTTGCTGATTAGGGTAAACAAGCAACCAACAGAATAAGAAAAGTATATTAAATGCATAGTAAAATATTAGACTAAGGGTCTAATAAAATGGTAAGGTGCGTTTGGAGCAGCCCTAAAGAGAATCTAGATAAAGAGCCTAACGAGGCAATTCATCGTAGATTTTAGTACAAAAAGAGCACGTCCAACTTAGTGAGTTCAGGCTAGAAGGTAGTACAAGACTTCAACGAGATGTATGGATACTCTAAATTGGCGCTTTGGGATAGGCCTAACAAAGCTGCACCCCCGAAGGAAGGTCTGTAGGTATTCCATCAACAGAGTATGCCTTGACTGCTTTTGCATTGCAAGCCTAATGAAGCGGACCTTTGTAGGTAGTAAAAAGGTTGATGATGGAGTACGATATTCGTATGACACCATACTCCTAGTTACGAGTTGGTTTTAGTGGGCAGGACCCAAAAGGATAGTCATATGCGGAGATCAAGCCATCATCAATCAGAGCGAGTTTGGGAAAGACTAGACTTAAACCAACAGGCCAATGATTCTTTCACTATAGAGACATTGGATAAGGGGCGCAATCAATTGGATGTTCAGATTGTTTGCAGTAGGGCACAACAACTTAGCTCTTAAGAGGTCTTTCGATTAGTTTGGGGGGGTTACGTGGTGCCATAGTCATGATGAGAAAAGAGAAAAACCAAGTAGAATGTCTGTATTCTAGGCCCAATGAAGTGGTCCGTTATACTGATATAGGAAATCCCCGACTGAGTTATGTACAGGGTAGACCTTGTTGGTGGGATCTAGGGAGTAGACAAAACGATTATGTATAGTCCTCAAGGTACGCACTGAGTGGTACATTGTGGATGTCGGAGCACTATTATAAGCTAGTGCGGATGCAGTTTTACGTTTTCATACTAGATGATAGAACATCTGTATTGTAGGCCTCATAAAGCTATACTTTACTGATGTAGTTACTGAACGCTCTAGGAGAAAGACGATGGAATCCTTTTCGAGGAGGATATGGAGTAGTACCTAGGACCGATGTGGTCTTTGGGCATGTAGCTACGTATATATGAGTTATTAGGTTTTAATCTACTAATGAGCGGATGGGTCCGATTCACGCATAGATCCGAGAGTATAATAAACCCAGTAAACCTAATATAACAGAAAATGAAATAAAATGGTATATATGGAATTAAGCTTAGAAGTTTATAATTTGTCCATTCATCAAAACTTTAGTTCTGACTTCCTCCGCAGAACATCCCACAGGTTAGGTAGATGGCAGAGACTTTCCAGCTTTGAGACACTTGTTTAAAAAGTGTTATTATCTTGGTGAGTATTTACTTACTATTATATTTTAATCAGTTCTACTGTGAGATGTTTATTTGAGCTCTGGTATATTTGTACTTGCCTATTTGTAGGATACCAGATACCCAATTCGGGCTTTAATGGGCTTGGCTTTCAGCATTTGTGTGAAAAATCCCGGCCCCCTGAAATTTGGGTTGTTACATTATTCGTACTAGGTTTTATGTCTGACTCAAAGTTTATGTTTTTCCCTTAAAATCTTGGATACTTAGTTGATTTTGAGTAGTTTAAGAGATGATGTTTTCATCTACCTCTTTAGACAAATAAGCTTCCAAAGACATGCAGGAGGCATAATTGCTATCGACTGTTCTCTTTTATTTTGATTCCATTGTGTTGATGCAAAGGCAAAGTTGTTAAATTTCCTATATATACGCTGATCATCCAACGGGGCATCTCCATATATCACCCTTGGTGTATTTTGTAATAAATATATTTTCCCTGAATGTGGTTAATGATTGTGGAATTATGTAATGAATGTGAAATGTTTTGAAATGGAATGTGGATCTTGTTTGACATTTCAATTTTTTTTCCATATTCATGTATTTATGTGAATGTATCTAAAATTACCGTATTTGATCGCCGAGGTTTAATAACTATGCATGACTGCAGCATCTGTAGTCATTAGTTTTAGGCCTCCAAGTAGGGAGTGTTATAAGTTGGAATCAAAGCATAGGTTTATGAAGACTTAAAAGAAAAGTTAAACCTAAAAGCTTTTTGAAACATAATCCAATGAATCAGAAATATGATTCGAGTTTGTGTTAACGCTATAGTCACATACTTGTATTTGATACACACAAACAAATATATATATATATATATATACGTATATATATATACATATTCCCCTCTCTTTTAGATCATTCTTCTATATCTTACTAAGTCTCATATGTAGATTTACGAGAAAGATATGGAAGCAGGAAACGGAAGAGGAAATCTCGATAGAGGAAGCGCCACAACCAACGGAAATGTTCGACCTAATACTAGGAGGAACCAAGGTCGACAAGCTAATGCTAACCAAAATGCTGATGCGAATGCGGGTGTTGGAAATCCACCAGTAGATATGGGGGTAATGGATCGGTACTTTGTCAATATGTTGCAAGCAAGAGTTGCTACTGGAGTTGCTAGTAATATTGGAGGAGCTAGTCCTTTGGCTTCGGTTGGGAATAATTACACTAAACCGAGCAAGGACTACACCGGTCTCGGTGGAAAATCATTTATGAGAATAGAGGATGCCATAGAAGTTGAGGATTGGTTGTTACATTGTGAGCGTATCTTTGTTGATTGGTGTTTAGATGATGAGCAGAAGAGAAGGTTGGCCTCTAAGCAGTTGCAATGGTCAGCACTTCATTTGTAACGTCCCGCCTTTTCGTACGCTTTAAATCGACACACGTACCAATTCAAGCCATACGGAAGGGCGGATTGTTACGGGGTAAATAAGAAAAAGCAGAGAGAAAAAAACGAAATAGAATCTTGCAGCAGAACGATAAAATATAATAATCAAATATACAGTTTAATAAGCTGTTTACAAAAATTCGATTATACTTATACAACATATATCAGAGTTCACATACCAATAAATAACAATGCAGCGGACTAATATAATATATAATAGTAATAAAATCTTCGTCTTCATCCTCCGGACGTAAGGCCTTCAAATCCTGAAATGCTCAGGCTGACCCGAGCGAATTGAAATGACAAAACACTCGAGTCAGAACTAAAAGATCTTATGTAAGTTAAATCAACTGAAGTAAATATGGGTGCGGTAACTTAAAAGTTGCTCGGGATTCACATCTCTTAAGGATCCGTTAAACTATTTACTATGTAGTAATTTTTCGCTATTAAAAAAGTGTCTATAGTAAAATAAACATACTTTTTAAATAGCGTTAAAGAGTTACCCAATATCCCCCTTAACACAATAATAGTCCCAGTAATTCATCCAATATCATAGTCCCTCCTGATCGGGAAGCCACCAGAGGATACCATACGGGCTACGGGAGAAATCCAAACTCGTACAAGGCTCGGTATGGTAGGTGACGCGGCATAACTGGGCAATGCCAGGGTAGATATACCAATTACGCTTCCGGGTCGGTGGTAACGCATAGCCGCAGCTACCGCCTACCTCGAGCCACACCCCCAAATCAAAGAAATCAAAAGTGGCCACCGAATAAAACCAAAGTCAGAATAGAATATCGAACGGATGTGTCCGATCAAAGGTGCTACCTCATTAACCCGTCGACCGCTCCTGTTTTAGCCACCTGATGCCAACTCACGGGAGTTGGGTCCACATATTTACCTCAAAGGAAATGTCGCCACCATCCTACTTCATTCTAGAATCTCCACCGCGTACACCGTTGGTAAAGTGGTTTCGGAGTTGGCAGAGAGTATGACAACTTCCGATCCCGGTCTCTTCAACAACCAAACGTCATTATAACACCGAGGTTATTTTTAAAATAATTTATACTTTAAAACCAGGATATAATATTCATTTCAAAACCATATAATTACGGTATCATTTCCCTTTTAAAACCAAATCAATATGATATCTTTTTCAAATATATCCTTTTCTAAAACCATAACTTTTCATAGTTAGAATATTTCTAAACCAAACGCTTGAAATATAGCCTTTCAAAACATAAACATTAAATTCAAAATTTTGAAATATAACCACACTCCTCAAATAGTTTAAATATTAAATTACTTTATAACTTCCTTAATTTCACAATAAATTACAAATATCAATTTGAACCTCCAAATAAACCATTTCAATTTCAATATATTTCAAAGCTTAAAATTCTGTAATTCTATACTTCAGAACTAAATTTTATAATCCATATATATATACACCAATTTCACTTTTTCTATTATTTAGTTTTGAAATATTTAAAATAAATCCAATAAAATTTAAGTAAAACTTTTAACTTCAAACAAATGGATATACTTTCAATATATTTAACTTGATATATTCATTTTTCTCAACTTTATATTTATTTAAATCACTTTAAACCAAATCAAGTTTTAAGAATCAGACCCTTTAAAATCTCCATTTTTAATTTAAATTTTCAAATCAAATTTTTATTCAAGTACCATTCTTAAATAATCCAATTTAACCCAATTCCATATTTATTTTCCAACTTAAATTTCATTTAAGTCATTAAAAACTCTATATATACAATATTTTAAATAGGTATTAAACCATATAATATAAAATAATCAAGCTCCACTATTAAACTCATTTTACTAAATCAATTTATACATCTTAAATTCAAGAATTTAACTATCTATATATGTAAGATAATATTAATATAACGTCAGAAATTAATACTTATTAAACCGTATATTCCTTTCCAAAATCATAGAAAATCATTTCAAAATATTTTTATATACATAGACCGCGGTGCCTGTATATAATTTTCTATCCTATAGATATTTATCATTTCAATCCCCAATTTAAAAATAAAAATGTGGTTATGTATCATTTCAAACCGCAATCCCGAATGAAATGAAAATGCATAATAACTTGCAGTTTATAACCATATAAAATTCAGCATCCATTCATCAAATATCAACCATCAACCATTTATCACAATCGTCATCAAATTCAAACAATAGCATCAATATAGAACGAAAAATAAATAACAGGTATTGAATAGCAGTTTTCATTCAATAATAATTTAAATAACTGTTTAACTGACAGTTTATATGCAATGAATAATTAATCAATCAATTTAACTGGCAGTTTAAATGCAATGAATAAATTAAATAACAATTTAATTAAATAAATGCGATTTAACTGAGATGATGAATAAAAATATGCCAAACAGTTAGAAATAAATTTCTCCTCATACCATAAATTAATTCGAAATTTTAGAAGTTGTGAGTGGGTTAAAACACTCACCTTTTGAATTTAAGTTGAATTCAAATCCAATTTAAACCCAAAAATTTGACAGTCTCAGAATTCGTTCAAACCAGTGCCAACAGATCCGGAATCCCAATACGAACCTAGCGGAGAAAACCGCACGTGAATTTGATCACGTATACGAAAGTTATTGAGATTTGATCATTATACAAATCAAATTAAAACAAATAAACAAAAGAATATAAAATAAACGACATACGCCACGTCATCACGCGGTTACATGTATACGCGCAACGTCTCAAAAACCCTAGCCTCAATAATGAACCGTTCGCCTGCTGCTGCCGACCTTCCAACTGCAACGCCGGCCATCAGAGCATCATCCACTCAAATCAAACAACTCCGCCTACCTGCATGCCTTAAGCCGATCCCCCCGGCCAGAACGTGTCTCCCCGACACGCCATCGAAAGCCACCCGTCGCCGCGAGCTTCTTGGACATTTACTGGCGAACTCGTGCGACAAAACTATGATGCAAGCCAATGGATCGTCTTCCCTGAGCACCCTCTTCGATGCACCACATCCCGATCGTCGCCAGAACACAGATCTACCGTCGAATCGAACCCCCACCTATGGACAGCCAAAATATCTTTGATTTTTACCGGTCAAATGACAATTCGAAACGGAAAACGAATTCCACCAGAAGATTACGCGCTTCGAGAGCTTCAACATATATATTTTTTTCAAATTTTTCTGAGGACTTTGAATTTTATGCTTTGGGTTTGATTTGCAATTGGATCTGCAAATGTATAATTTTGTCTGCCATTGAGGAAGAGGAGGAATAGAATGAATTTATGTACAGACAAATGAGAATTGGGGAGGCTAGGGTTTATAGCAGGATATTTATAGAGAAGGTTGGAATAGAATAAATGGATCGGCTTGAATACGCGCTAACGACAAAGTGGCCCAAAAAGCCCGTTCTGATCCCGGAACGAAATTGGGTAAACCCATATATCAAAATAGGTGTTTTAAAATATTTTAAACGCAATGGAAAAGGTTTCAGGTTCAAATTGCATCGTATGAAGAAGTTATGCTAAAATTAATATTTTCAAATTAATTTCAATTGACTTCAATTAATCGATTTCAAGGCGTTTCGAGTCCGTACGATCAAACGACAAGTCCGATCGCTATGAAACTTGAAATCCTATAATAATTCACCGTTACAGATCCGATGAAACTAGTTTCGTCGAAATCCGAGTCAGTGGCCAAAATGGCTATTTTTACATTAATTAAATAAATTAATAATAAGTTAATTAAATCAAATTTTAAAAATGTACTTTAATTATTTACAATTTTTATCAGTTTGGATTACTTGGTAAATTTAGAATCCTTTTAAAAAAAATTCTACGTCAATTTATCATTGAAAATTCCCAATTTACAATATTGAGTTTAAATTTTGAATTTATCCAGAAATTAACTTAATTTCCCAAGAAATTCATTTATTTGGTTTTTAAATCCTGTTAATCACTCCACTATCTCTAAGTAGATAAATTAAATTGGTTCATGATTTATTACATTGTTATTCTCAATTTTCATCTTAAACTCCTTTAACGTAATATTTAAACATTTAATTTCAATTAATTGAAATAAACCCAATTACCCTATTTTATTCAAATAAATAAACAAATCTTGATTTTCTTTCTTATTATTCCAAGAAATTATTATCCTATAAACATATTTACATTTGGTTACATTTCATTTCACTGATACTTTCCGTTTCACCTTTATTCGTATTACTATTTTATTTCCACTAATTGTGTAATAACTACCAAATTCAAACATATTGAAATTTGTCAATTTCACCCATAAATTAAGATTTCAAATGCACTTAACTAATTTTCCTCGGTTCTATCCTTTATTACATCAACGGTTACTTTAATTTACATTAACCAACGAAAAATTTAGATTTACTGTAATCGATTACCAAAATTTATTTTAACTCATTAAATAAACAAGCAACCTATGTGCTTTTAATTGCATTTATAAGTTCGTTACTTCAATCCAGATTATAATTCAATATAGAATGCTAATTTTATTTCATTGCATTAATATACGCCTATTTACATTTAAATTTGAATAGATATTACGTTTTTAAATGTGTACTTCTATCAATTAAACATATTAATTAAGGGTTTTTAAATACTATACATTCTGTTAAATTTTCAACATTAAATTTTACATTCTATTAATCACTTTACAAAATAACCAACATTTCTATTAAGTTTTCATTCACACCTTCGTTACTATATTAAAAATCATTAAAGTAACGTTTATCATCAATAACAACATTATAATTTTTCTTAACGGACATTGATTGTATAATTTTATAATTTATTGCGTATTCTTCATCAGTTAACATTATTTGAACTCATTTCCCAATTTACTAATTTCAATCAATCCTAATTTTACAATCTGTTTCAGCTTATAGGGTGTGCATACATTTAGTTTTTGCATTAATTCTTATTAATGTAACATTAATGTTCCTTTACTCTAATTGATTTCCAATTTTATTATCAAACGAAATAAACAGGTAACTTATACAAGTGTTACCATGCCTTTTGTTTCACTTATGAATTCCCTATTATCAAGCAACCGTTAACGTTCTTAAATACTTATGCTTTTATTTAATTACCAAGGCTACACTTGTTTCCTCATTCAATCCAAAGACTAGTATAACATTTTACACATTTTATATTATTGCAATTTCATTCAGTTACTTATATTATTGCATTGGTTAATTAAATTCTTATACAAAATAATCTTATTCAATTACCATTAACTATCTATTTTATACAATAATTAAATGTTTACATTTGTTACTTATATTAAATTTATAACCAAGCATAGCATGTTTAAATACAATGAATTGGAGTTTCATTAAGATTGTTGACAATTAACTTGTGTTAATATTGTTAAAATTTAATTTAGTTATTATTACATTATTAAATTACAAATTTTAATACTTTCAATATTAACTCATAAAATATTATTAAATTACAAATTTTTAAACATTGAAAATTTATTGGTCGTTACACTCTCCCCCACTCAAAACTTTTCGTCCCCGAAAAGGAAAAAGAAGGGAAAGAAGAAATTGAGTAGTCAATACATCTTATTCAAATTATTAATCTTACGAACAAATAAATTTACGAAGTTTAATACTTCATATAAAATATATCTATTTATAACTATTAAGTCTTTTTATACTCACATTAATGAAGTCTGGAAAACATTTTCCTTTTTTCAAAAAATTTCTAAGTCCAAAATTTACGAAAAATTTCGGCAGAGTCTCCTTTGTACGGAGAGGCTCGGGAGGAAATATAATATAAAATCTAACAATATGCAACAGATATTTTCCAAAATAATATACATCCCAACTCGGAAAAAATAATATAATAACGCTATAAACCGAAATCCGAAAATGTACCTATTTGTCGGGCAATTAACGCTTTATTATGAAACCAAAAGTAGTAGCAATTGCTTCCATAACCTGTATTTTACTTATATAATCCAAAAAGGTTAACAATTATATAAAATGAAATATTTGAAGTTGTTTCAACAACAGCCAAACAAATCAATACAACAACAATCCATTGCACAAACAGCATACACATCAAACATAATCAAACACCAATCAATCATTCATTCATATTAAACAAAACAAATAGTTGTTCGGCTTCAAAACTTTAAATTGTACGGAATGTAAAATAAACTAGTAAGCATACCCTTCATCAACAGTCTTAGGTGAAACTGAATAGATTATTCATACATCCAAACAATATTAAAGTATTCTTACCCCAACAACCATACACCAAAACCAACAGCAATTCCAACTATAGATCAAGAACAATTTCATCCGATAACATTTGTTATTTGATTTCCTTTTTATTTATACAATAATTTATCCTTTAATTTACATTTATTTCTTTCAAAAATTTAATTTTATTTATTCTCATTTATTCATACCATGTAAATTTTCCTTTTATTATATTACATTCATTTATTCACTGCTTAAATTCATTTATTTATAGTATTCATCTTTCCATTTATTTTTATTATAAATAACTTCTTACTTGAGTTTATTATCATTTCTTTATAACTTTTCTATTATATTTAATTAGTGGTCTTTCAGTCATAATTTAAGTTTATACAATTATACCTTCATTTATTACTAAATTCTATTTATAATACTTACCTTTCTATTTTAACTAGAGTCTTTCAATTATACTTAAGTTCCTAACATCTACACACCAAATTCTTATTTATTAAGGAAATTTCATGGAATAATTTCATTATTTCAAATTTTTACTTGTATAATATTCTATTAACATTTCTTATTAAACATTGCAACTTTTATTGTTTGGTAAATTATATATATGCTTTTAAGAATGTGATTGAAAATCACACAAGTTTATCCTATTTCTTTTAATTAATTTAATGTTCAATAATTATATCCTTTGTTTTATAGGTTACATATTCAAATTTCATTTAGGGGTTTCAATTATTAGTTAAATTCCATTTCACTACACTAATTGATGTTATTAATTAATGGAAAATTTAGAATTAAATACCGGGTTAAATTTCAAAATCATTTTAAAATAGTAGATAAACGTGTATACTTACAGCTTATATATATCCAATTATTTTCAAAACAAATTAAAATTTGTACTTGATTATCAAAATAAATCTGTAGTAAAATTACTACAGTGGCCTTCCCTATTCGAAACTCGAAAATGAATGTCGATGATGCGGCCGCCGTCACCGAAATTATTTTCCAACGACAGAGAGGGAAGTACAGAGCTTATTTCTTTCCAAAATCTTCTTTAAACATTTCCTTCAAATTATATTGAAATATTTATATCAGAAAATACTTCTAGTAATATTATTATTATATTCCAAATCATTTGAAAGAAATTTTTCGAAACCCCAGAATTTACGTTCTAAAATTTCCAATTTTCATTACTTTATTTTCAATCTTATTTCAACTATTATCTATACATTTTCTTACCTAACAACCAATATATTGCAACCAAATATAACCTTATAAATTTTTTATTTTATATATACAAAATATAATAGGCAAAATTATTTCATTCACCTATATTCAAAACAAACATTATGTCGGTCTGTCCTATTAAGTGTTTAGAAATCCCTGTTGATGTCATAGCGTCCCATGCACCAACCAGAATTTATAAATACAAAACGGAACAGATTAACAAAATATTAAAACCTTTTGTAACACTAACAAATACGCTCTCTCATATGTATACACTCAGCGACTCATCATAGGGTATTACCACCCTATTAGTGAAGAGTCAAACCGCACAAAGGTTAGCTTTGTCGCTAAACCAAAGCTCTGATACCAGATGTAACGTCCCGCCTTTTCGTATGCTTTAAATCGATACACATGCCAATTCAAACCATACGGAAGGACGGACTGTTATGGGGTAAATAAGAAAAAGCAGAGAGAAAAAACGAAATAGAATCTTGCAGCGGAACGATAAAATATAATAATCAAATATACAGTTTAATAAGTTGTTTACAAAAATCGATTATACTTATACAACATATATCAGAGTTCACATACCAATAAATAACAATGCAGCAGACTAATATAATATATAATAGTAATAAAATCTTCGTCTTCATCCTCCGGAAGTAAGGTCTTCAAATCCTGAAATGCTCAGGCTGACCCGAGCGAATTGAAAAGACAAAACACTCGAGTCAGAACTAAAAGATCTTATGTAAGTTAAATCAACTAAAATAAATATGAGTGCAGTAACTTAAAAGACGCTTGGGATTCACATCTCTTAAGGATCCGTTAAACTATTTACTATGTAGTAATATTTTGCTATTAGAATAGCGTATATAGTAAAATAAACATACTTTTAAATAGCGTTAAGGAGTCACCCAATCTCCCCCTTAACACAATAATAGTCTCAGTAGTCCATCCAATATCATAGTCCCTCCTGATCGGGAAGCCACCAAAGGATACCACACGAGCTACAGGAGAAATCCAAACTCGTACGAGGCTCGGTATGGTAGGTGACACGGCACAAATAGGGAATGCCAGGGTAGATGTACCAATTATGCTTCCAGGTCGGTGGTAAAGCATAGCTGCAGCTACCGCCCACCTCGAGCCACACCCCCAAATCAAAGAAATCAAAAGTGGACACCGAATAAAACCAAAGTCGGAGTAGAATATCGAAGGGATGTGTTCGATCAAAGGTGCAACCTCATTAACCCGTCGATCGCTCCTGTTTTAGCCACCTTATGCCAACTCATGGGAGTTGGGTCCACGTATTTACCTCAAAGGAAACGTCGCCACCATCCTACTTCATTCTGGAATCTCCACCGCGTACACGGTTGGTAAAGTGGTTTTCGGACTTAGCAGAGAGTATGATAACTTCCGATCCCGGTCTCTTCAACAACCAAACGTTGTTATAACACCGCGATTATTTTTAAAATAATTTATACTTTAAAATCAGGATATAATATTCATTTCGAAACCATATAATTACGATATCATTTCCCTTTTAAAACCAAATCAATATGATATTTTCAAATATATCCTTTTCTAAAACCATAACTTTTCATGGTAGAATATTTCTAAACCAAACGCTTGAAATATAGCCTTTCAAAACATAAACTTTGAATTTCAAAATTTTGAAATATAACTACACCCCTCAAATGGTTTAAATATTAAATTACTTTATAACTCCCTTAATTTCACAATAAATTCCAAATATCGATTTGAACCTCCAAATAAACCATTTCAATTTCAATATATTTCAAAGCTTAAAATTCCATACTTCAAAACTAAATTTTATAATCCATATATATATATATATACACACCAATTTCACTTTTTCTGTTATTTAGTTTTGAAATATTTACTTCATAAATCCAATAAAATTTAAGTAAAACTTTTAACTTCAAACAAATGGATATACTTTCAATATATTTAACTTGATATATTCATTTATCTCAACTTTATATTTATTTAAATCACTTTAAACCAAATCAAGTTATAAGAATCATACCCTTTAAAATCTCCATTTTTAATTTAAATTTTCAAATCAAATTTGTATTGAAGTACCGTTCTTAAATAATTCAATTTAACCCAATTCCATATTTATTTTCCAACTTAAAATTTCATTTAATTCATTTAAAACTCTATATATACAATATATTAAATAGGTACTAAACCATATAATATAAAACAATCAAGCTCCATTATTAAACTCATTTTATTAAATCAATTTTATACATCTTAAATTCAAGAATTTAACTATCTATATATATAAAATAATATTAATATAACATCAGAGATTAATACTTATTAAACCGTATATTCCTTTCCAAAATCATAGAAAATCATTTCAAAATATTTTTATATATATAGACCGCGGTGCCTGTATATAATTTTCTATCATATGGTCAAGTGATACGGATATTTATCATTTCAATCCGCAATTTAAAAATAAAAATGCGGTTATGTATCATTTCAAACCGCAATCCCGAATGAAATGAAAATGCATAATAACTTGCAGTTTATAACCATATAAAATTCAGCATCCATTCATCCAATATCAACCATCAGCCATTTATCACAATCATCATCAAATTCAAACAATAGCATCAATATAGAACGGAAAATAAATAACAGGTATTGAATAGCAGTTTTTTATTCAGTAATAATTTAAATAACTGTTTAACTGACAGTTTATATGCAATGAATAATTAATTCATCAATTTAACTGGCAGTTTAAATGCAATGAATAAACTAAATAACAATTTAATTAAATAAATGTGATTTAACTGAGATGATGAATAAAAATATGCCAAACAGTCATAAATAAATTTCTACTTATATCATAAATTAATTTAACAAACATAAGAAATTTAGAAGTTGTGAGTGGGTTAAAACACTCACCTTTTGAATTTAAATTGAATTCAAATCCAATTTAAACCCAAAAATTTGACAGTCTTAGAATTCTTCCAAACAAGTGCCAATAGATCCGGAATCCCAATAAGAACCTAGTAGAGAAAACTGCGCGTGAATTTGATCACGTATGCGTAAGTTATTGAGATTTGATCATTATACAAATCAAATTAAAACAAATAAATAAAAGAATATAAAATAAACGACATACGCCACGTCATCACGCGGTAACCTGTATACGTGCAACGTCTCAAAAACCTAGCCTCAACAGTGAACCGTTCGCCTACAGCCGCCGACCTTCCAACTACAACGCCGGCCATCATATCATCATCCACTCAAATCAGACAACTCCGCCTACCTCCACGCCTCAAGCCGATCCCCCCGGCCCGCACGCGTCGCCCCGAGACGCCACCGAAAGCCACCCATCGCTGCGAACTTCTAGGCCATTTACTGGCGAACTCGCACGACAAAACTATGATGTAAACCAGTGGATCGTCTTCCCTGAGCACCCTCTTCGACGCAGCACATCCCGATCGTTGCCTCTACCGTCGAATCGAACCCCCACCTATGGACGACCGAAACATCTTTGATTCTTACCAGTAAAACGACAATTCAAAACAAAAAACTAATTCTAGCAGAAGATTATGCACTTCGAGAGCTTCAACATATATATATTTCAAATTTTTCTGAAGACTTTGAATTTTATGCTTTGGATTTGATTTGCAATTGGATCTGCAAATATAGAATTTTGTCTGCCATTGAGGAAGAGGAGGAATAGAATTATTTACGTACAGAAAAATGAGAATTGGGGAGGCTAGGGTTTATAGCAGGATATTTATAGAGAATGTTGGAATAGAATAAATGGATCGGGTTGAATACGCGCTAACGAAAAAGTGGCCCCAAAAGCCCGTTCTGATCCTGGAACGAAATTGGGTAAACCCATATATCAAAATAGGTGTTTTAAAATATTTTAAACGCAATGGAAAAGGTTTCATTTTCAAATTGCATCGTATGAAGAAGTTATGCAAAAATCAATATTTTCGAATTGATTTCGGTTGATTTCAATTAATCGATTTCAAGGCGTTTCGAGTCTGTACGATCAAACGACAAGTCCGATCGCTACGAAACTTGAAATTCTATAATAATTCACCGTTACAGATTTGATGAATCTAGTTTCGTCGAAATCCGAGTCAGTGGCCAAAATGGCTGTTTTTACGTTAATTAAATAAATTAAAAATAAGTTAATTAAATCAAATTTTACAAATTTACTTTAATTATTTACAATTTTTATCAGTTTGGATTACTTGGTAAATTTAGAATCCTTTTTAAAAAAATTCTACGTCAATTTATCATTGAAAATTCCCAATTTACAATATTAAGTTTAAATTTTTAATTTATCCAGAAATTAACTTAAGTTCCCAAGAAATACATTTATTTGGTTTTTAAATCCTGTTATTCACTCCACTATCTCCAAGCAGATAAATTAAATTGGTTCATGGTTTATTACATTGTTATTCTCAATTTTCATCTTAAACTCCTCTAACGTAATATTTAAACATTTAATTTCAATTAATTGAAATAAACCCAATTACCCTATTTTATTCAAATAAATAAACAAATCTTGATTTTCTTTCTTATTATTCCAACAAAACATTATCCTATAATCATATTTACATTTGGCTACGTTTCATTTCACTGATACTTTCTGTTTCGCCTTTATTCGTATTACTATTTTATTTCCACTAATTGTGCAATAACTACCAAATTCAAACATATTTAAATTTGTCAATTTCACCCATTAATTAAGATTTGAAATGCACTTAACTAATTTTCCTCGGTTTCATCCGTTATTACATCAACTGTTACTTTAATTTACATTAACCAACGTAAAATTTAGATTTATTGTAATCGATTACCAAAATTTATTTTAACTCATTAAATAAACAAGCAACCTATATAAATTTTGCTACCTATGTGCTTTTAATTGCATTTATAAGTTCGTTACTTTAATCCAAATTATAATTCAATATATAATGCTAATTTTATTTCATTGCATTAATATACGCCTATTTACATTTAAATTTGAATAGATATTACGTTTTTAAATATGTACTTCTATCAATTAAACACATTAATTAAGGGTTTTTAAATACTATACATTCTATTAAATTTTCAACATTAAATTTTACATTCTATTAATTACTTTACAAAATAACCAACATTTCTATTAAGTTTTCACTCACACCACCGTTACTATATTAAAAATCATTAAAGTAACGTTTATCATCAATAACAACATTATAATTTTTCTTAACGGACATTGATTGTATAATTTTACAATTTATTACGTATTCTTCAGTAGTTAACATTACTTTGAAATCATTTCCCAATTTACTAATTTCAATCAATCAACTCACAACTGCGACAAGTTGGGAATTATAAGAATCAATGTCCAAAACCGGTTAGTGTGGACAAGGGAAAGATTTTCGTTTTTGGATCATCATCTGCTAAGCCAATCGCAGCTGAAAAATGAAAGACTGTGATGGAAGGTACATTTTTGATTCAGAGTAGTAGTACTTAGGACACTATTTGATATCGATGCATTACATTCATTTATATCTTAGAATTTGGTTGATAAGTTATGCTTAGAACCCACATACCTTGTTCTTTCCTTAAGGGTTGCGAATCTAATAGGAGGGTATGCAACTCTGGAGATGAGATGTGACCAGTTAGAACTTGATTTGTTTGGTCATAATTTTTGCATGCAATATATTTGTTTTCGATTTCGTAGATTTCGGAATCATTTTGGGTATGGATTGGTTGAGAAGGTACGAGGCTAGGATATTTTGCCAGAATGGGAAGATATCACTAAGACACCAAGATAGTCTTAATCGAATTATATTCTCGGTGGAGAATTCTGATCGGAGTAGTTGTTCTTTGTTAAGTTCAATGGAAATGGGAGAAGAACTAAGTGAGGTTCGAGTAGCAAAAGAGTTTGCAGATGTCTTTGATCCAGCCACATGACTACCGCCGAAACGAGTTGTTGAGTTTTAGATAGATCTTGTGCCAGGAGCTAAACTTGTGAATAGCCCACCTAGCAGGATGACACCTACTGAGATGAAGCAATTGAAGGTATAGCTAGTGGATCTAGAAGAAAGGAATTATATTAGACCAAGAAATTTACCTTAGGGAGTGACCACGGTATTCGTAAAGAAACCAGATGGGTCGTTGAGGATGTGTACCAACTATCGTAATTTGAACGAGAGGACGATAAAGAATAAGTATATGTTGCCAAGAATTAATGATCTATTTGATCAGTTGTGTGGAGCTAGAGTGTTCTCACAGTTGGATTTGGCAATAGGTTTCCATCAGTTAAGAGTGGCAGATGATAGTATTCCTTTGACAACATTTTGGATTAGGTATGGTTCATACGAGTGGTTAGTAATGCCATTTGGGTTAGCGAATGCACTTACCTTCTTCATGGATTTCAAGAACCGAGTCTTTAGAGAGTATTTGGATAGATTTGTGTTGGTGTTTATAGAAGACATTTTGGTATACTCTAAGGATGAAAAGGAGCATGAAGATCATCTTAAAGTTATGCTTGAGACGATAAGGCAGCATCAGTTAAAGGTGAATTTTTTCAAGTGTCATTTTTGGAAGAAAGAGGTTAAGTTTCTTGGTCATATGATTTGGGAGAAAGGGTTGTCGATCAATCCATATAAGATCGAAGATGTTAATAATTGGAAGAGATCAGAGGTGGAGAGTGAGATTAGAAGTTTTCTTGGACTTTCTGGCTATTATCGGAGATTCATCAAGGATTTCTCGTGGATAGCAGCACCTTTGACTAAGCTAACCTGTAACGACCCGTTTCCTCGATCCTTAGGAAACGACATTAATACTTCCATGGTATTCATGTTCCGTAAATCCATATGTTGGGGAGGCAGATTATCAGGGGTGTATAAAAAATAAAGATAGAAGATAACATAATAATAGAATCTCATATCACATTCAAAATTTTAATTATACATAAATGATCAGAGTCAAATACAAATCCAACGGGATAGTTATAACTGTTTATCCATATATATGCTGGGAAATACGTACTACGTAACGCAGAGGAGAATTGGTAGATATCTACATAAGGTACTTCAGCTTCATAGCTCCAAAAGACTTCTCCAAAATACTCCCCAACATGCTCCAAAATGCTCCTAAGCTATCCTGACTACACTGCTTCTCGAAAAATAGGGCACCCAAAGTTTAATGGGAAAAACAAACTTCGGGTCAGTCATGGGACTGGTGCGAGAACCCAAAGCACGATGTTTTGAAAACAAAAAGGTATCTCATAAGACCACGCCGCACATAAACACGGAATGAGTTTTACCTTATGATAACCAAAACTCTTTGTTACATAAAATTTAGGATATTGTTTTTAATGACATTCTTGAAAACACTTGCAAACTTATTAATCTTATCCGAAATTGTTACATTAATTAAATTCCAGCATAATAGGTTTATAATCAAGTCCGAAGGTTCTTACTGGAGAATTGATTTCCATGCATATGACCAGGTGAAGGGACTACCTTCCGATGAGTACACCTCTAGATGGATGTCCCGAGGAACCCTCACAAAGCTCCTCTAACAACCGAAGAACGGTCAATATCTATAACTAGAAGGTATTGAATATTTCATCCCCCGGTCATTGCCGATCTTTATCTGAGATCTCTCTTTACATACATCCATATTAATTTACATCCCGAATGTCATAGCGGGAAGAAAGATATCTAGAAGGGATGATCATACCCTAATTGGGAATGACCCATTTAGCCTTACCGCATCTAACCATATTTTGGTCATTTTCGGTTGATGAGGCTCGAGGCAATGATTACCTTTTCACATAGCACATATCACATCTTTGAATGCCACACTGCCATTTTCATTGACTACTAATTGCCTTCCACAAAAATACAACCCTTGATCTCGTACGTCTTAAGACGGGTGTTAAGCTAAGAGAAGTTGAGCTCTCTACCACCACTTCTCTTGGCCATTACTAGGCGAGAAGTCCTTGTGGTTTTGAGGTTTTTCATAACAAAGAGACCACTGCTAAAATATAGCGAATCAGGAGTTTATCCCCTATAAATCAACAAGTAGTCCCTCGTTATTATTCGTCTCAATATATCCATCTTCAAACATCTTCAATCGTCGAACACGTAAATTGGCTCGAAGTGGTTTTCGGATAGAAATCACCCAAAATTGACTTTGGTTCCTTCGAAATCCAATCATCGATAAATATGATGTAATTAGGTGATTGTTTTTCGATTCATTCATTTCCTTTACCAAAATATCTTCGAGAGATATATATTTTCAAAACATTCTTTTAGTGAATATGGAATCATTTAAAACTCTTTTTGAATATTTCTCAAATCTTTTTTAAAGAGTATCTTTCGAGAAAATAGGATTATAGAAATCATTCTACTTTTATTCAAAAATTAACTTCCGTATTCAATGAGTTCTATGGGCAGAATAACGATGAGGTCACCTTTTAAATTCCACGAATAAGACAAGTTCCCTCTTCAGATTTTAATAATGAGTATAAGAAGATTATTTCTATAAAATCCAAGTCGAGCATCCGAGCTTTCCTTTCATATGTTCCACCCCTCGTCTAAAAGAGAAAACTGAGGCCAGGTAAGTTCAAGGCACTAGTTGCTCCATCTCTAACCTTAGTTACACACATTTTTTCACTTTTAGATCTCACAGGCGGAACAAATGTACTAGTCATTTATGCATACTCATTTTCCCTTTTTAAATCACTTAACTATTTGTTTAACCATCTTTGAAATATTGTTAATTTGTTCTAATCTCTTTTGAAATGATTTATTATTTACTTAAAAACATTTACTAAGGATTTGGAAAATAATTTTTAAGTTTCAACCTTAATTTCAAAAGTTATTGAAAAACGTTGCGAAAAGTATTGCAAATAGTATTACAAAAAGTGCTTTAAAAGCCATATTCTTCAAAATGACTTTTATAGCACTTAAAAAACCATCTTTTCAAATAAAATCACTTTTAAAATATTTTAAAAGATTTATAGAACTTATTTCATATTTTTAAAACATTAATTTTATCAATTTTCAGCTTTGGTCATTTAGTGCAAAAATTGGATTTTTCTCGAAAATTGATTTTGCCATATTTCAAAATATACAAGATGAAATCTTGATTTTATTTTTTTATATGAAAGATATGGATATTAATATTTGCAAAATTCTCATTAAAAGAATTCCAAACTACGTTCCACTTCGTATGTTTATTTGAACTTTTGACGCGAAAACACGAACTTTCGTTACGCGACGCGTCAAATTTTAGGCGTATTTTGAGATTCATATCCAAAATTTGTCGGGACAAGTTTAAACACTTAGGAATCATTCTAAATCAAATTAAAACATTTTTCAAAGGTATAAATGATTCCATATCACATTTCATTTCTTTTGGAAAGTGATTTCCAAGTGATCATACATCGCGTAAATCTGTGACTTGTTTCAACATATATATTCAATTTACAACTAATATACAACCAAAACAATGTTTACAACCATTTTAACATATTCTAACATGTCATATGAACTTGCAAATCAATTTTAAGTTTTTTATTAGAATGTCACATGATTGTCATTTATGTGCATATTTGCTTACTAACTTTTGCAAATGACTTAAAGATGGTTGTTTTTTTATCAAAAAACATTATTAACATCCAAAAAATATTTATAACTTGCGAAACATCATATAAGTATTTCTTACTTAACAATTTAGAGTTCTAATTTTGTTTGGTTTTGGCGAACGAAAAATCAGCTTCAGCTACGCTACTTGACATTTTAGCTTATAATTCCTTGAACGCTTAGACTTGGATGGCTCGATTTGACTTAGGGAAGGCTAGGAGTGCTCGGCCTTGGTTGATGGGGGAAGAGGGGGCGTGAACAATGAGAGGGAGGAGGAGGAGTTTGAAGTGGTTTGGATGAAGTTTTTATTGATATTTTCCTTTGTTTTATTTTTAGGAATATTTTAGCGTTATTTAATTATGGAAAGAAACCATTAAAAGAGTGGGAAGAAGCTTGAAAAAGTAGAAAAGAAATGGAGAAAAAGTGAAGAAGAAGTGGATGGGTATTTATAGAAATTATTTGAGATTAAAATATAGATTTGTGTTTTTACTTAAATAACATTCCTTAAGAATTAGTAAACTAATTTAATTCAAAACTAACCATCTACATCACACTTTTAAAATTCAAATACTTAAGAGTTAAGTCTAGAATAAGAATGAATACTTTACTTTATATCACATTTCTTTACTTTATGTCACATGTGATGTGACATGTGTTTTGTCTTTTTTAGTTTACTTTTGCTAATTAATTTCTAGAATTTTCTACGTTTGGTTATTAAAAGTAACCTTGCTTAATTAATTGTTACTTATCTTTATATGTTAACATATTTATTAAATTATGTACATAAAGGTGCGACAACGTTGCGACAACTTTAAATCGACAAAACGTTGATTTTTTGACAAAATATTTTATGGTCGTATTTTGAGGTTTTTGTTAAACTATTTATTTATGTAAAAGAAATTAAGAATAAATTTGTATAAGATTATTTAAGAATATAAACACTCATAAATAAATTAAAAAAATTAATTAAAAAAATTAAACTTACTTTTCTGAAATCAGAATTTTGTCACTTTTGTCGATATAAGCAAAATTACTATTTTTATGTATAATTCTTTTTTCAAATCCTATCTAATATTGTTTGAATCCTAAAACCATTTATATTTTATATTTAAAATCACTTTAAATATTATATTTTAAAGTGGTTAAATTTTGGATCGTTACATTCTCACCTACTTGAAAGAATTTCGTCCTCGAAATTAGATAAGAAGAAAATAGTTCAACGGGAACTATATATAATAAGCGACTACACCACAGGCGGTGAATAAACTTAAATGATAGATAAAGTCTATACATCGATTCTAAAGTCGGGATATGCTTTTCTCATTACTTCTTCTATTTTCCATGTGCAATGGTCAACATCCCCGCTCCATTGAACTTTTACCAACCTTACAACCTTCCTTCTTAATCGTTTCTCATCTTGATCCACGATTCGAATAGGCTTTCTAATAACCGCTAAGTTTGGTTCTGTCTCCATGTCATCCTGGACAGCTGTTTCTATGATTTGTTCTGGGTCAAATACATGCTTCCATAAATGTGATACGTGAAAACATTGTGTACACCAGACAATTTTTTAGGCAATTATACGTGATAAGCTAGTAGGCCGATTCGTTCGAAATAGGAAAAGATCCAATATATCAAGGTGCTAATTTTCCAGCTCTACCAAACCTTACTACTCCTCTCATCGAAGATACTTTCAAAAAGACCGAATGTCCAACTAAGAATTCCAGATTTCTACGCCTTCGGTCTGCATTCTGTCTACTTTGGGCTTCTTTTAGCTTCTTTCTAATTATATCAACTTTTTCTAAAGCTTCTCATGTCATATCTAGACCAAGCACTAACCGATCTTTGAAAGCACTTGTAAAAAAAACTTATTAATCTTAATCTAAATCATTACATTAATTAAATTTCAACATAATAGGTTTACAATCAAGTCCAAATGTTCTTATTGGAGAATGGATTTCCATACAAATGACTAGGTGAAGGGACTACCTTTCGATGGGTACAGCTCTAGATGGATGTCCCAAGGAACCATCACAAAGCTCCTCTACCAACACAAGACCGGTCTATCTCTATAACTAGATGGTACCGAATATGTCATCCCTCGATCGTTATCGACCATTATCCGAGAGCTCTCTTCGCATACATCCACGTTAATTTACATCTCGAATGTCATAGTGGGAAGAAATATATCTAGAAGGGGATGATCATACCCTAATTGAGAATGGCCCACTTAGCATTGCCGCATCTAACCCTGTTTGGGTAATTTTTGGTTGATGAGGCTTGAGGCAAAGTTTACCTTTTCACATAGCACATATCATGTCTTTGAATGCCACATTGCCATTTTCGTTGACTACTAATTGCCTTCCACAAAAATACAACCCTTGAGCTCGTACGTCTTAAGGGTGTTAAGATAAGAAAAGTTGCACTCTCCGCCACCATTGGTGTACGTTTGTAAAAATCAATGTATGTAATTTTTAAAAATTCAATGTCAGACAAACGTCCATACAAGTTGTCCAGGAACAGGACAAACCGATGGTGCTTTCCTTGGCCATTACTAGGCGAGAAGTACTTGTGGTTTTGAGGTTTTTCATAACAAAGAGACCACTACTACAATATAGTAAATCGCGAATTTATCCCCAATTAATCAACTAGTAGTCCCTTGTTATTATTAGTCCCAATATCTCAGTCTTCAAACATCTTCAATCTTCAAACACGTAAATTGTTTCGATGTGGTTTTCGGATAGGAATCATCCAAATCCGACTCTGATTCTTTCAAAATCCAATCATCGATAAAAATGATGTAATTAGGTGATTCTTTTTCGATTCATTCATTTCCTTTGCCAAAATATCTTTGAGAGATATATATTTTCAGAATATCCTTTTAGCGAATACAGAATCATTTAAACATCTTTTTTAGTATTTCTCGTATCATTTTTAAAGAGTATCTTTTGAGAAAATAGGATTACAGAAATAATTCTACTTTTATTCAAAATCAACTTCCGTATTCAAACGAGTGCTATGGGAAGAATAATGGTCAGATCACCTTTTAAATTCCATGAATAGGACAAGTTCCCTCTTCGGATTTTAATCATGAGTATAAGAAAATCATTTCTATAAAATCCAAGTTGAGCATTTGGGTTCTTTTCGATATGTTCCACCCCTGGCCTAAAAGAGAAAACTGAGGCCAGGTAAGTTCAGGGCACTAGTTGCTCCATCCCTAACCTTAGTTACGCACATTATTTTTACTTTTAGATTTCACAGGTGGGACAAATGTATTAGTCGTTTCCGAATACTCATTTTCCCTTTTTAAATCACTTAACTATTTGTAACCATCTTTGAAATATTGTTAAATTCTTAAATTTTTTTTAAAATGCTTTATTATTTACTTAAAAACATTTACTAAGGATTTGGAAAAGAATTTTTAAGCTTCAACCTTTATTTCAAAAGTTATAGAAAAGCGTTGCGAAAAGTGTTGCAACAAGTGTTACAAAAAGTGCTTTAAAAGCTATATTGTTCAAAATGGTTTTTATATCATTTAAAAGACCATATTTTCAACTTAAATCACTTTGAAAACATTTTAAAAGATTTTTAGAATTTATTTCACATTTTAAAATCATTAATTTTATCAATATCCAAATTTGGTCATTTAGTGCAAAAATTGGATTTTTCTTGAAAATTGATTTAGTCATATTTCAAAATATACAAGATGAAATATTGGTTTCTTTTTTTGTATGAAAGATATGGATATAAGGATTCAGAATATTCTTACTTGAATAATTTCAAACTATATTCCACTTCGTATGTCTATTTGAACTTTTGACGCAAAAAATTCGAACTACCGTTACGCGACGCGTCAAATTTTAGGCGTATTTTGAGATTCACATCCAACTTTGCCGAGACAAGTTTAAGCACTTAGGAATCATTTCTAAATCATATTCAAACATTTTTCAGAGTTATAAATGATTTCATATCACACTTCATTTCTTTTGAAAAGTGATTTCCAAGTATACGTCGTGTAAATCCGTGACTTTTTTCAACATATATATTCAATTTACAACTAATAAATAATCAAAATAATATTTATAACCATTTTAACGTATTCTAACATGTCATATTAACTTGCAAATCAATTTAACAACTTTTTTATTAAAATGTCACATGATTGTCATTTACGTACATATTTGCTCACTAACTTTTGCAAATGACTTAAAGGTGGTTTCTTTCCTTTTCAAACGCTTATCAACATCATTATTGATATACAAATAACATTTATAAATTGCAAAACATCATATAAATTTTCCTACTTAATAGTTTAGAGTTATCAATTATTTTGGTTTTAGAGAAAAAAAAATAGGCTATAGCTTTGCTGCTTGACGTTTTTAGCTTACGGTTCCTTGAACTCTTAGACTTGGATGACTCTACTTGAATTGGGAAAGGCTAGGATTTCTAGACCTTGGTTGATGGGGGAAGAGGGGGGCGTGAGCAATGAGAGGGCAGAGGAGCAGTTTGAATGGTTCAGACGAAGTTTTTGTTGATATTTTTGTTTGTTTTATTTTTAGCAATACTTGGCATTATTTAATTATGGAAAGAAGCCATTAAAAGACAGAGAAGAAGCTTGAAAAATTAGAGAAGAAATGGTGCAAAAGTGAAGAAGAAGTGGATTGGAATTTGTAGAAAATATTAGTGATTAAAATATAGATTTGTATTTTTACTTAAATAACCTTCCTTAAGAATTAAGTAAGCCCATTTAATTCAAAACATACCATCGACATCGCGTCACACTTTTAAAATTCAAATACTTTAGGCTTACGTAAAGAATAAGAATGATTACTTTACTTTATGCCACTTTTCTTACTTTATGTCACATGTGATGTGACATGTGTTTTGTCTTTTTTAGTTTACTTTTGCTAATAACTTTCTAGAATTTTCTAAGTGTGATTATTAAAAGTAGCATTGTTTAGTTAATTTTTCACTATCTTTATATGTTAACATATTTATTAAATTGTGGACATAAAGGTACAACAACGTTGGAACAACTTTAAATCGATAAAACATTGATTTTTTAACAAAATGTTTTACGGTCATATTTTGACGTTTTTGTTAAACTATTTATTTATGTAATCAAATTTAAAAATAAATTTATATCATGTTATTTTAGAATACAAACACTGATAAATAAATTAAAATAACTAATTAAACCATTTAAACTTACTTTTCTGAAATCAGAATTTTGTCACTTTTGTCGATATAAGCAAAGGATACTATTTTTATGTATATTTCTATTTCCAAATCCTATATAATATTGTTTGAATCATAAAACCTTTTATATTTTACATTTAAAATCACTTTAAATATTATATTTTGAAGTGGTTAAATTTTGGGTCGTTACATAACCAGAAAGGAGGTGAAGTTTGTTTGGCCCAACAAAGTGCAGAAGCATTCCTTGAGTTAAAGCATTTGTTGATCAATGCACCTGTGATAGTAGTTCCAGATGGAAACCAAGGGCTAGTGGTGTATAACGATGCATATAGATCTGGATTGGAAGCTGTGTAGATGCAGAAGGGTAAAGTGATTGCCTATGCTTCATGATAGCGTAGACCGCATAAAGTGAGATATCCTACTCATGATTTGGAGTTGGTAGCGGTGATCTTCACATTGAAGATTTGGAGGCATTATCTCTTAGGGTATGTGTGACGACCCAGAATTTTGAACAAATTAAAATGGAATAATTAATTGATTTTAAATATTTGAAAAGTTAATTTTAACTTGAATTTCAAATATTAATATTTACTTGATAATTAAAATTATTGAATTATATAATTCGAAATTCGGTAAGATGTTGAATCTGGAGTTTTAAGCCTGTTAAAAATAATTTGAAGACTTATAAAATTTATAACAGTGATACTGAAGATAATAGAATGGTTGAAATTTAATTTGAAGGTTATTTGTTCATTTTTGAAATCATATCGTTTAAATTGAATTTAAAAATACTCTTCTGAGGCACAGTCTCGGAATTTGATGAAACCAGTTCCATCCATAATAGTTAGTTATTATCGGATTTCAATTTTCGTAGCAATCGGAGTTGTCGTTTGACCCTGACAGCTCAAAACACTTCGAACTATTTTAATCGATTTGATTTAAAATTGACCGTTTTCTTCTGTAACTCGCGTATATGATTGAATTAGCTTCTAAAACACGTTCCATTGCGTTCAGAATGCGGGTAAAACCTTATAAACGATTGGCGGCATGTCTAATTCGGAGTTCGAATTTTACGGTGGAACACGAGATATTTTAAATATTTAATTATATAATAGTCTGGCGTCCTCAAGAAGCCATTTCCATCTTTATTATAGGTATTCGTCCCTCTTTATCTTAGAGCTGAAATTGAAATTGAATAACATTAAAAAAAATGACCGCTCCTTTTAGATTAAAACTCCACGATTTCATAATTAAACAATCCCAAATCGATCTATATTCGATCGAATGAAGGAAAACTCAAACAGGATGCATCGACGACGTCGCGACTGAGGCTAGGGTTTCGCGCATGGCTTGCATGATGGCGAAGCGGTCGAATTTGGGGCGCGATGCGAGGGGAGGTGGAGTTGGCAAATTCACGATGGCGACGCGGTAATTTCAAGACTAGCCAAGGGGGTTCGACGTCGTGATGGGTCGTACAGTGGAGATGGTATTCGTGGCTGTGGGACAGTAGATCGGTGGATCGGGGTCGCGGCAGTTTTGGTGACGTTCTGGTATCACGCGATCGATGGTGAGTAATTTAATTAATTTTTTTTATTTTACTTTAAAAAAACTGTAAATTTGGATAAGTTCTTGGGTGCATCTGTGTGACTCGAAGAATAGGGTAGTTTTGCTCGGGGTAGTGAGGTTTGGACTCGAAGCACAGTAGGGTTGCCTCGGGTTAATAGTTGTTCAGGTTGTAGTGAAACCTGTTTGTTCTGTTTTTTTATTTAACATTTGAAAATAAATTTTTGAGACTGATTTTTCGATAAGTAAAGTTTAAATCTAAGTTTTAAACCTGAATCAAGTTTAAAATCTCAGTTTTAAAGGTAGAATTAAGTTTATAAGTTTAAAATGTTAAAGTATATTTTGTTAAGGATTTGAATTCACAATGAATTGGTTTAAAACTCTTTTAAATTTCTTTTATAAATGACGAATGTTTCTTTAACATTTAGATTACAAAAGGGTTTTTGTAAATTGATTTAGATTTTGTTAAAGTTAAACTCGTAATTTATTTTAAATCTTTATTTTGAATAAATTAAAAGGAAGATTTAAAAGTTCAAAGGTTTTGCTAACGGTAATTGAGTCATTTTAAATTTTAAAGGTTAATGTTTCATCAAATGATAATTAAGATAAAATGATAAATGTTATTAATAAGGTAATTTAGTTTATTAAAGATCAATCATTTGTAAGTAGAGAGTAGTTAATTACTTAAATGATAAAGTACTTAATGGAAGTACTTGAGAATTAATTACTTGTAATTAATTAAAGTATGGATTAAATGAGATAACTTATTAAGGGTTTAATGATTTATGATTCATTAAATTAGTAGGGTAATTTAAGTGGATAACTAATCAATTCGATTAATTAACGATTTGGGTTGATTAATTTAATAATTAAGGGTTTGAACCAATTAATTAAGGTTTAAGTTGATTTATTAAGTTAAACTAATTTAGAATAATCAATTGATGGTCGAAAGGTAATTACTTAATGTAATTAATAAAATATAATTACTTCGTGAAATTAATCAAGAGATTAATTAAAATAGTTAATTGAGGAATAATTTATTTATTTAATGAAGTAAATAAAAAGGTAGATAATTACGGGTTGAGATTGATCGAGAATGATTAATATTGTGGTTGAATTAAAGTAACTGATTTAGATTAGAACAAATTAAAATATAATTGGAAATCATTGATTTATATAATCATTGATGTAATTAAAAATTGATTAGTTAAGATTAAATCAATTCAATAAATAATGACTTATGAGAAATTAATTACTATAAGTAATTAAGAATTAATGTAATTAATATAGATAATTAATTTATGAAGTAATTAATTAATTTATGAAGTAATTAAGATTAGTTATTGATTTTGGTTAAAAATAATAAATATTGTGAAGTTAATTAATGATAATTTCTTGAATGAAATTGAAGGATAATTAATCCAGGGTGATTAATTAAGATGAATAATGAAGAATTGACTAATTAATGGATTTGGAATTAATTAATGTTAAATGAAGGAATCTAAGTGATTGAGGTTAGAAATTCAATTAGAATCAATTGAATTAATTTGGAAGTGATCAAATTTGTTATGAATGATTGAATGGTATTGGATGCTTGAATGAGATGATATTCCTGATATGAAATGTTGTGTATTTCATTTTGATAATTTGGGTTTGGATGACACGAGTCTCGAAGAGACCGGGGTCGGGTATTGGGAAATACCCGAAACCATTTCGAATTTTTTTTAGATTGATATGTGAAATCTATAGCTGGAAATGAAGAGATTTAAAGGAATTCGATTATTCAAGTCTAATTCCTGGTACTTATAAAATGGATGTGTGGAATAAGTGATGTCTATAATAAAGTTATGGATTTGTAAATTGATTCGAGTTACCCCAGGTTTTATATAAGTTTTTTGCTTGGATATTCCATATTAGATGGGTTTACTCATGTTGGTTTCCAGCCTGACCCGGGTGTTGCTTTGATGTAATGCTCGGATCAGACTGAGTATTACAGATTTTCAGGTAAGAACGTTCTGGAGCTCAGGAGTCGAGCTGGATGGCAGGAACGTGTAGAGTACTTCCGCTGTAGTATAAGTTTGTAAATCTGAGACATGTTGATTTGTATATGTCCAGTGTTGAATATATGTGTAACTCGGATGTATTTAAATGTAATCGACAGATATAGTATTCTTCTGTAAACTGTTGTTGTTTATTATTATATTTTATCCGCTGCGAATGTGAGATGTTGGGTGTTTCTGTTCTTCTTCTTCTATCTCTTTCTTCTTTTCATAACTTTTTGAAATTTTCGGGTTCGAAAATTTCAGGTCGTTACAGTTGGTATCAGAGCTGAAAGGTTAAGCGAGAACCTTGACTCTGGTGGGAGTTACCCATTAAATAGAGTCTGTAGTACTCTAGAATAGGTTGAGTGTGTGTGTCTGTGTGTGTATGTATGAGAGCGTACTTGTTATTTTCTTATACAAAGGTTTTAAATGATTTTATATAAAAGTTATTTTGATATATAAAGAAATATTTCATTCAAATAAATATTAAAGAAATTAATTGTTAAATTATTGAAATTAGAATTAAGCAGTAATATAATACAACCAAATTAAAATTTAATTAATTGAAAATGAAATTCTAAAATTAGAATTCAGAAATTAAATTGTTTAAAAGCTTTAAATAAAGGTAAGTTTGAAATGGAATCAAACTAAAATTTAATCTTGAATTTATTGAAGTAAGAATAATATAAAAAGGAATTGGTATCCAGATATGATAACCTTGGGTATTATCATAAATAGGTTTTGTGATCAATAATGATATATTTGTTATTAAGTAAGCCAAATGAAGTAATTTATAAGATGAGTATAACTTCTAAATTTAAGTACGTTTTAAAATTTTGAAAGTTTTAAAACCTAAGTTTAGAAACAATCAATTGTTTCCAAGAGTTAAAGAAAATAACAAATAATATAATTCAGACTATTTTGAATATAGTCTTATTTTAAAACAAGAAATGTTTGAAAGATTTTTATGGGATTTGTTTTGAAATTAAAACCAAGGGTGGTTTAAAATTTAAAAGTAGCCTGGAGTATAAAGGAAATAAAAAATGAAAATAAACTCTAAGGTTGAGTTTTGAATTTTCCTTGGAATGTGATGTGAAGCCCAAAGTTAAACAAGTTTTAAGCTTAAGTGGAAAGGTTATTAATCTAAAGTTTTAAAATTCGAATGGGAATTGGGATTAAATTCAAGCAGGAATTGAAATGATTTGAAATTGAAGCGGATTCAATTTTAAATTAGTCCAAATTTATTTGAATAATTTGGAACTGTAAATAAAGTTGAATAGGTAAGAATCAAATGGAATTTGATTTGAAGTTGGAAAGAAATTGAGAATTAATTCAACTTGAATTGGGAATAAATCAAGTCCAATGGAATTTGGAGTTATTTGAATTGGAATTGGGTTAATTTAAATGGAAATTTAAAATAAATAGATGGAAAAGTGAGTAGCTTTGACTCTGGACTATTTTCAATAAACGGTTTTAATATAAACTTATTTTTTTCTTAGCTATTTAATATACACAACCTTTCTTTCTTAAAGCCAAATTATTTTAAACTTGTTTTACAATTATTTTTGGAGCTATTTAACCATTTTTCAACTGTTTTCTAAACTAATTATTATTTTTCAACTATGTTACACATTAATTACTATTTTATAACTATTTTGCAATTATCTAAAATTTCTGAAACTATTTAGCCATTTCTTAATTATTTTACAATTACGTAACTATTTTACAGCTATTTTGTAAACTAATAATTATTTTTCAACTACTTATCTATTTTTAAAATTTTCAAGCTATTTTCTAAATATAAACTGGTCGGAGTTCAAACTGTTATTAATTAAATACCCAACCGAGATAAGAATTGAAGTGATAATTCAATGGAATTGAAGCGCTTGTAAATAAGTGAATGGAAACTAAAGGAAATGTGAATAGGAAGAGAAATTGATTTGGCTGATAATCAATGGAAATAAATAGGTAGAATGTAAGTATATTATTCTATTCGCATAAGTGATTTGATCCAGATTCGAGCATAAAATTTCGAGATAGTTTATCGATTCGAGTTGGGATTTTTCATTCGATTTTCGATGGCAAAACTTGATATGGATTGTTGATTGGTTCTGGATATTCTCTATCATAGTTATGGCTATGCAAGGAGAATGACGGTTTCTAATCAAGAAACCAGATCTATGACCGCACTAGGAGGTCGGGTGGACGATACTAGTTCGGAAGTGAAATTGTGTGATCGAGTGAGTGATCAATTGGTATAGCGTACGGATGATATGTGTACATCGTACGGATTTGAATGAAATTGATATCGAAAAGAGTAATCAAATTGGAATATTTGATTTTGAACAAACAAAACTATATATCTTTGTCATGTAAGATAAATCTTCCCTTGTTAAATCTATTGCCGGAAGAAAAGGATTTTTGAAGGTGTTTGAAGTATAAATGGAGTTTTATACAAGTTTGAAAGGATCCAAAGTTTTTAAAAATTATATATATCTGTATATATATATAAAGGATCTTATGAGGATTTTGGAAAAAGATTTTGGGAACCTTTGGATTTGGAAAGGCTTTTGATTTTTGGGTAAAATCAATATTGAAATTTGGAAAGCCTAGTTTGAGAATTATCGATTTTGGGATAATCGATTTTGTGTAGAGGAGCTTTGTATGAGATCATACTAGGTGTATGATTTGAAAGATACTATATGTGGATAGTATAAAGTGTTTTGATGATGCTCTGGCGAAAAAGACGCTCCCTTGAAATGAACTTCTCAGGAGTACCACCGGATGGTGCTACCTTAATCCCCAAGGGGGTTCTAAAGTTGATCCTGCGGGGAGTCCGGACAAAACTAGTTCCTGGGGATTATGAGTAGTATATACCATAGCGAAAGTCGTGTGTGCCGCTGAGAGCCAACAGTCTGCGTTTGATTTTATATCGGTAGACTGCGACCTATGGTAACATAGCGAAAGTCGTGTGTGCTGCTGAGAGCCAACAGTTTGCGTTTGATTTTATATCGGTAGACTGCGACCTATGTAGGAGTGGAGAAGTTTCATTTTGACAGCGAAAATCGAGTGTGCCGCTGAGAGCTAACAGTTACATGGACTTTTGCTGTGATGGCAACGTACCCTGGTATATAACTGCGATCTGTTGTGGGTTCCATGGCGTAATCGAGAGGCCGCGGAGAGCCCACAGTTACATGGACTTTTGCTGCGATGGCAACGTAACCCTGGAATGTAACTGCGACCATGGATGGGAGTGATGATTTCCACAGCATTCTCACCAAAGATATTTCCTCTATTTTCAAGAAAAAACTATTTTCTATATTTTCAATAAAATTATTTTCCAAGTATTTTCACTGGATGTTGAAAACGGGTTTACCAAGTAATTATAGATTTTCAGTCCTACGCCTGATCAACGTATGACTGAATTTCTATGAGAACAAGGATGGACTGGTTGAGACATCGAGTTATAAAAAGTATTTTTAAAAAGAGTTATTTTAATAATATTATGTGAATTTAAAAGCATTTAATTTTTTTAGAATAAAGGTGTTGGAATTTTGGAAAATGAAAGAAAGTCCAAACTGGAAATATGAAAAACAAAATTTGAACTCAGGAAAATTTAATGAAGTGATTTTTATAATAAAATCGAATATTGATTTAAAAATTAAAAGTATAATTAACTAAATAAATTATTTGATAAAATATATTAATAAAATTTAACTCGGTTAAATAAATGGGTTGTAAATTAATAATGGAGTTTGGAAATGAATTCGAATTGTAAATAGAATTCGATTTGGATTTGATGATGAATTAAATAGGTGGAGATGCTATAAAAATAGAAATAAAATAGAGTGGGATCGAAATAGTGATGGGATGAATTACAAATAAAATTCAAGTGTGATATGAATAATATTTAACGAAATTTGCAAGTAAATTAGATATAATGGAAGTGTTGTCGAATGAATGAAAATGAATTATAATAGAAATGGTTTGAATTTCAAACAAAACCCAGGTAAGTAGAACAAATTGAAAATGGCCTTGTAATTAGTTAAATGAGTCGTGAATGAATCGAATTTTAGAATTTAATTTATAAGTTAATTGTGCCAAGCTTAATAAATTGTTTTGAATGGAATAATTGCGGAAATGAAATGAAATGCAATGATTGGTTGGTGAATAAATTAGAAATGAAATGGAATTAAATACAGATTGAGTAGAAATTAATTTGAAGTAGTTATAAACTAAAATAGATACTTTATTAAGCGAATATCGTCGAAATTGCATAACAATAATTGTCGTTTGGCGTAAACAAAAGTAATTAAAATTCTACGAGTTGATAGAGATTAAATAAAATTGACTTTGAATCATTTGAAGTGAATATGAGCTCGTTTAAATTAAAAATCAATTGAATGTAAGAAATTGAGTTGCAAACCATTAAAATTGAATGAAATGGCTTATGAATTGGTTGGAAGCAATTGGAATTAGCTTTAAATCATATAAAGCGCTTATGGTAAGCGTTTGGTGTTTGTTGCTTTTGTAATGCTTGTGTTTAGCTATTGAAAGTAAGTGAAATGCTAATAAATTTTCTATATATGACACCTACATATTTAAATTGAGTAAGTACAGGTACTTGAAGGCCGTTTGGCTGGATTTAGATTGCGCTAATTGCTTAAATAATAAGCCTTTTGCTTAAAATGCTAAATAAAGGTACGCCTACGCAATAAAAATAGGAAATATGAACTGTTTTTGCTTTTTCTGACCTTGTGGGTCAATGTATATATATTTATATCTCTTTTCAAATTGCAAAAGTTCCTCCGCGCAAAGGAGACTTTGCCAAAAAAATTCGAAAATTTTGGGAGTTAGAAAATTTTTTAGAAATTTTTTGTTAACGACAAAACGATTTCAAATTGGAAATTAAAATAAATTAGTAAATAAAACTAATATGAATTAGTTATAAATGAAAGATAAAAATTTAATATTCATAATTGAAGACAAATCGAAATCATATGAAAATGGGAAAAAACTAATTTGAAATAGATATGAAACCTATGTAAGGAAATGTATAAAATGATTAAAAAGGTTACGATTAGATATTATTGCTAAGTAAGATATGCAGGTATTAAAGGGAAAAGAAAATTGGATTTGATTTCAAAAGGTAAATTTGAATTGCCTGGCATAAAGGTATGTATTTAAATTTCTGGATGAAATTGGATTTGGTTTTTGATCTAGCCACTTGGCTTTTGTTTTCTTTTGGAATTTGGGAGTCTGTAGTGGCATTTTGTAGTGGTACCGAGCTAGCCGCGCAAAGGAGACGCGGGTAAAAAATTTCGAAAATTTAGAGAGTTAGAAAAATTTGAGAAAATTTTGATAATTCAAAATTGGTTTTAAATTGGATGATTGAGCAAAAGGGTATTGTTTGAACTATAGAAGGTTTTGGGAAGTTGGTTAAGGTGATAGTGGGTCTTTAATGAAGGATAGTTGGTAGGAATTTGAATTGTGAGTTTTGGAAAAAGGTAAACGGGTATTGGACCATTCTTTCTAATTAGTACTTTCGGGGACGATATTCTTTTAAGGGGGGAGGAATGTGACAACCCTGAATTTTGAACAATTTAAAATGGAATAATTAATTGATTATAAATATTTGAAAATTTAATTTTAAATTGAATTCCAAATATTAATATTTACTTGATAATTAAAATTATCGAATTATATACTTCGAAATTGGGTAAGATGTTGATTTGTAGTTTTATGCCTGTTAAAAATAATTTGAAGACTTATAAAATTTATAACGATGATACTGAAGATAATAGAATGGTTGAAATTTAATTTGAAGGTGATTTGTTCAGTTTTGAAATCATATCGTTTAAATTGAATTTAAAAATACTCTTCCGAGGCACAGTCTCGGAATTCGACGAAACTAGTTCCATTGGATCCGTAATAGTTAGTTATTATCGGATTTCAATTTTCATAGCAATCGGAGTTGTCGTTTGACCCTGGCAGCTCAAAACGCTTCGAACTATTTTAATCGATTTGATTTAAAATTGATCGTTTTCTTCTGTAACTCACGCATATGATTGTCTAATTCGGAGTTTGAATTTTACGGTGCAACACAAGATATTTTAAATATTTAATTATATAATAGTCTGGTGTCCTCAAGAAGCCATTTCCATCTTTATTATAGGTATTCGTCCCTCTTTATCGTGGAGCTGAAATCGAACTCAAATAACATTAGAAAAAAATGGCCGCTCCTTTTAGATTAAAAATCCACGATTTCATAATTAAACAATCCCAAATCGATCTATATTCGATCGAATGAAGGAGAACTCGAACAGGATGCAGCGACGACGTCGCGACCGAGACTAGGGTTTCGCGTATGGCTTGCATGATGGCGAAGCGGTCGAATTTGGGGCACGATGCGAGGGGAGGTGGAGTTGGCAAATTCACGATGGTGACATGGTAATTTCAAGACTAGCCAAGGGGGTTCGACGTTGAGGTGGGTCGTACAACGGAGACGGTATTCGTGGCTGTGGGACCGAAGTTCGGTGGATCGGGATCGCGGCAGTTTTGGTGACGTTCTGGTATCACGCAATTGATGGTGAGTATTTTAATTAATTTTTTTAATTTACTTTAAAAAAACTGTAAATTTGGATAAGTTATTGGGTGCATCTATGTGACTCGAAGAATAGGGTAATTTTACTCGGGGCGGTGGGGTTTGGACCCGAAGCACAGTAGGGTTGCCTCGGGTTAATAGTTGTTCAGGTTGTAGTGAAACCTGTTTGTTCTGTTTTTTTTATTTAAACATTTGAAAAGAAAATTTGAGACTGAGTTTTCAATAAGTAAAGTTTAAATCTAAGTTTTAAACCTGACTCAAGTTTAAAATCTCAGTTTTAAAGGTAGAATTAAATTTATAAGTGTAAAATGTTAAAGTATATTTTGTTAAGGATTTGAATTCACAATGAATTGGTTTAAAACTCTTTTAAATTTCTTTTATAAATGACGAATGTTTCTTTAACATTTAGATTAAAAAGTGGGTTTTTTGTAAATTGATTTAGATTTTGTTAAAGTTAAACTTGTGATTTATTTTAAATCTTTATTTCGAATAAATTTAAAGGAAGATTTAAAAGTTCAAAGGTTTTGCTAACGGTAATCGAGTCATTTTAAATTTTAAAGGTTAATGTTTCATCTTAAAGATAATTAAGATAAAATGATAAATTTAATTAATAAGGTAATTTAGTTTATTAAAGATCAATCACTTGTAATTAGGGAATAGTTAATTACTTAAATGATAAAGTACTTAATGGAAGCACTTGAGAATTAATTACTTATAATTAATTAAAGTATGGATTAAATGAGATAACTTATTAAGGGCTTAATGATTTGTGATTCATTAAATTAGTAGGGTAATTTAAGTGGATAACTAGTTAATTCGATTAATTAATGACTAGGGTTGATTAATTTAGTAATTAAGGGTTTGAACCAATTAATTAAGGTTTAAGTTGATTTATTAAGTTAATTTTATTTAGAATAATTAATTGATGGTTGATAGGTAATTACTTAGTGTAATTAATAAAATATAATTACTTTGTGAAATCAATCAAGAGATTAATTAAAATAGTTAATTGAGGAATAATTTATTTATTTAATTAAGTAAATAAAAAGGTAGATAATTACAGGTTGAGATTGATCGAGAATGATTAATATTATGGTTGAATTAAAGTAATTGATTTAGATTAGTACAAATTAAAATATAATTGGAAATCATTAATTTATATAATCATTAATGTAATTAAAAATTGATTAATTAAGATTAAATTAATTCAATAAATAATGACTTACGAGAAATTAATTATTATAAGTAATTAAGAATTAATGTAATTAATATAGATAATTAAGTTATGAAGTAATTGATTAATTTATGAAGTAATTAAGATTACTTATTGATTTTGGTTAAGAATAATAAATATTGTGAAGTTAATTAATGATAATTTCCTCAATGAAATTGAAGGATAATTAATTCAGGGTGATTAATTAAGATGAATAATGAAGGATTGACTAATTAATGGATTTGTAATTAATTAATGTTAAACGAAGGAATCTAAGTGATTGAGGTTAGAAATTCAATTAGAATCAATTGAATTAATTTGGAAGTGATCAAATTTGTTATGAATGATTGAATGGTATTAGATGCTTGAATGAGATGATATTATTGATATGAAATGTTGTGTATTTCATTTTGATAATTTGGGTTTGGATGACACGAGTCTCGAAGAGACCGGGGTCGGGTATTGGGAAATACCCGAAACCACTTCGAATTTTTTTTAGATTGATATGTGCAATCTATAGCTGGAAATGAAGAGATTTAAAGGAATTCGATTATTCAAGTCTAAATCCTGGTACTTATAAAATGGATGTATGGGATAAGTGATGTCTATAATAAAGTTGTGGCTTTGTAAATTGATTCGAGTTACCCCGGGTTTTATATAAGTTGTTTGCTTGGATATTCCATATTAGATGGGTTTACTCACGCTGGTTTTCAGCCTGACCCGGGTGTTACTTTGATGTAATGCTCGGGTCAGACCGAGTATTACAGATTTTCAGGTAAGGACGTTCTGGAGCTCAAGAGTCGAGCTGGATGGCAGGAACGTGTAGAGTATTTCCGCTGTAGTATAAGATTGTAAATCTGAGACATGTTGATTTTTATATGTCTAGTGTTGAATATATGTGTAACTCTGATGTATTTAAATGTAGTCGACAGATATAGTATTCTTCTGTAAACTGTTGTTGTTTATTATTATATTTTATCCGCTACGAATGTGAGATGTTGGGTGTTTCTGTTCTTCTTCTATCTCTTTCTTCTTTTCTTAACTATCTGAAATTTTCGGGTTCGAAAGTTTCGGGTCGTTACAGCATGATTTAAGCTATACACAGATCATTTGTCTTTAAGATACCGATTCTCTTAGAAGGAGTTAAATATGAGACGGTGGTGGTGGCTGGAGTTTTTAGCTAGCTATGATTTTGGTATAGAGTGTACACTAGGGAAAGGTAATAAATTAGTGGATGCCCTTAGCAGAAGACATCAGATTATGGAGTTAGCTAGGTTGGCAGAAGGGAAGTATTTAGAAGCTTTGACTGCCTGTAGTGAGTAGTTAAGATCGACTGCTAGTTCTAGTCAAAGTACTGCCATGTTGTCCTATTTAGAACTTCGACCAATGTTGATCGAGCGAATTGCTTCTAATTAGAAGGAGGATCCATTATTCATCGAGAAGATTAGAACACTTGAGGTTGGAAAGGAGATTGATGATCTAAAGGATTTCAGTCTTGACGAGAGTGGATGGTTGAGAAAGAAGGGACGATTATGTGTTCCGAATAGTAAGGACTTGAGGAAAGAAATTCTTGGAGAATGTCATTGATCCGAGTTTACGATTCATCCTAGAGGGACCAAGATGTGTCAAAATATGAAGAGAAGCTTCTATTGGAAATGTATGAAGAGGGATGTTGGCTTGTGGGTTGGGCAGTGTGCAAATTGTCAACAAGTGAAAGCTGAACATCAGAAGCCGAGTGGATTGCTTCAACCTCTAGATATTTCAATCTTGAAATGGAATTCGATATCTATGGATATTTTAGACGGGGTTTCTAAGGTCAAATAGGAGAAATGAAAGTATATGGGTCATAGTGGACAGGTTGACCAAGAGTGTCCATTTTCTTCCAGTTAAGTCAGCAAGGACGGCACCTATTTTAGCCAAGTTGTTCATGAAGAACATAGTTAGACTACATGGAGTTCCTAATAGCATATTCAATGATAGAAATGCTTTGTTCACTAGTGAATTTAGGAAGAGTCTATAGGATGTGTTAAACAATAAGGTCAAGATGAGTACTGTATATCACCCTTAAACGGATGGACGGACAGAGAGAGTCAATAAGGTACTCGAGGATTTGTTGAGAGCATGTGTATTGGACTTGGGCGGATCTTTGGAAGATCACCTACATTTGGTTGAGTTTTCCTATAATAATAGTTATCAGATTAGTATAGGAATGACACCTTTTAAAGTTTTGTATGGAAGGCCATGCAAATCACCAGCATGTTGGTTGGAGATTGGAGATAGATTGGTCTTAGATCCAGATTTGTTTAGGGGGCGTCAGAGAAGATTGAGTTGATTCGAGGAAGGATGAAGGAAACTCAGTACAGACAGAAAAGTTACGCAGATAAGAGGCGTAAAGACCTAGAGTTCTCAGTTGGAGATAGGGTTTTCATTAGCGTATCACCGATGAAAGGTATGGTACGGTTCGAAAAGTCAAGGAAACTGGCACCGAGATATGGTTATCCATTCCAAATTATACAGAGAACTGGAAAGCTATCATACAAAGATGAGTTACCAAGTAGTATGGTAGGTGTCCATAATGTATTGCATGTGTCTCATCTTCTCAAGTATATGCATGATCCATAGACTATTATTCCTTCGACAGGGTTGGAAGATTTGGTAGTAGTGCCGAATTTGACTTTTGTTAGACAACCAGATCGGGTTGTAACGAGGGACGAGAAAAGATTGAGGAATAAGATAGTCAACTTGATGAAAAGTTCAATGGATCGACAACGAGGACTGTACTTGGGAGATAGAGGACAGGATTCGAGATGCTTATCCTGATCTACTTTGAGGGTATGTCTACATTAGATTTATATAGATAATTATTAGTCAGTTAGGCTAGTATAGTTGTTAGGAGTCGTTACAGATGATTGCTATGTTTAATATTTAGTCGTTACTGAATTTCGAGGATGAAGTTTTTTAAGGAGGGGTGCCTGTAACACCCCTAATTTTCGATAACTTTATTCAGCAGATTTAATTATATAAATTAAATAGAATAATGTAAATGTTAAGTGATAAAGGGATTGAGATTTTAATAAATACTTGGAGATTGTGCTCAATTAAATAATTAAATGGGCTTAAGAATGTGTTATAAGTTAATTAATCTACATAAGGGTATATTGGGAAATAGCCACACATAACCCTTACATATATTCTCGTTCCTTACACCATTCACGTTTCCCATTCACGTCATTTTTCAAGAAAAAAACATAAACGTAAAGAGGAGACGACCATTGCTAGGAATAAAAGATAAGAGAAACTAAATCAAAGGCTAAATAATTAAAGCAAGGGGAATAAATCACAATCTCAATCCAATCGCCTTATCTTAATCAAGGTGATTAATAATTTAAAACATCTCTATTTTTTTATGAACATATGTTTTTAGATTTAAGATTAAATTCGTTTTCATGGTGTTTTCGATGATAGTATACTAGAATTATTATTTGGTTAATTTAAACAAGATTGTAAATAGGAATATACGCTTTAGGGAAAAACCATTTAAAAGTAATGTTTGAATGTCATGGAAAAGTTTTATGTTGTTTAAAACATGATTTTAGAGTTTGGTTTTAATTTTGGTAATTTTCACTATAAAAAAGGTTGTTTTTAATATCATGGTAGGGCAGCGTTTCAAAGTAGAACACTATAGTATTTCATTTTTCTAAATAAATAAAGAATCTAAAATGCTGTATCATTTCCGTCTTACTTTTTCGATCTAGGCGGTCATTTTCCCTCTTTTATTTTCATTACCATTTACTTTGGTGGTCACTCCTCCTATTTTCATTAACACAAAATCCATTTCTCCTAATGCAAACCTATTTTCTCCTTTGGCTACTGTCGTTCTTATTGCTTTTCCTCGTTCTCCTCTCTTCCTTTGTTTCTCCAATTATTTCAAACCTTCATTTATCAATCTCAGCCTCCTCAACAACCATAGCCTAACAAACAATCGCATCTTTGCCATAATTCGCACCCCTTCCAACAACCAGTCTTATAGTCACCGCAACTTCCATGTACACTAAAATTGGGTAATCTATATGAATTTTTTAAATTATGTATTTTATGAACTTTTTTAATTGGAATTTTTAGTGATTTGTGACTTAAAGAACCAAAGTTTTGCTGATTATCTTGATTTTGTGAACCAAAATTATGCGTTTTGATTCTTTTTAATTCTTAAATTATTGGAATTCATTTCGGAAATTACATGTGAAAACTCGATAGGATGTACTATTTTAAGTTTACAATTAGCTATTTTAGTTTATTTTAATCTTCACATAACAACTACAACACAATATAAACTCAATTATATTTCTTATTTATATTTCTTACCTTTTAGTTTGCAGCTTCTTGATATTGCTAATGGTTAAACAATTATTATCCCAAATCTCTTATCCCCAAATTGGGTGTCATAATGTTTAACTGATAATTGAAAAGGTGCCATTTCTTTATGCACTTAGTACATCTCTTAAAAGTAATCGATAATATTTTACAGTGATATGTCATATCATAAGTATGCATGTTGATTACTACTAACCTTATACATCATATTCATATTACATTTAGCTATGTAGATTTTTGCTAATGAACTTCTTTTACTTTATAAACTTTAGACTTTGGATTCATGGTATCATAAATAAAATGGATAAAAGGCTAAAAATTCCATTTTAATAAAGTTCATTGAGCATGGTGGTATTTCTTACTTCAAAACATGTATTTTTTTCATGTAAATTACTTGTTAACATTTCTTGATATCCACCACTTTTCAATCTAAGTGAATTACCTCGATGATGGTTAGTTTTCCACCTGAAGATTAATTTCATTTGTTTTAATTACACCGTTTATAGCCATTCCAAGTTCAGTGTTTTATATAATTTTGTTCTACAAGAATCGGTTCTGTAAACGTTTTATGTTTCATTTGTAAAAACTGACTAGTAGTATTCTTTCATGACCACCTGTTTGAGGTATTGTCATATAGTCAATGGTATTCTTTTGCTCTTGCTGTCATGCCGTACAAAATCTTAGCTTAAGTTATCTAGAATTATTTCCTATCTTGTCTTAGATATGCATTAAGTTGACTGTTTTATAGGAATATTTAATTAACTTTCTCCAATTCTGTAGGAAATTTGATTTTGTACTGTAAAGTTTGGATTCTGTATCTATGATTATTTTCCAATTAAATTTTTATATGTTATGGAAATTAAAATCATTGTCCTTGTTGCAAATTGAACAAAAATATTACAGTGATAATATGTTAACCTATAAACTCTGAATACACACGGAGGCTCTAATCCATGATTTGACTGGCTTAACTGATGGTAGATCTATAATATCCTTTGTTATTTCCAATCAACATACAGAGAGAGAGACAATATGTGTGTATAGCCTATTGGTTTCTTAAAGAAATATCTTATAAATAAATTATTTTCAAAATATTTGGTAATTTGGCTCCAGTATAACCAGTGAATTCATCATAATTGCCTAATTGTTGTCCGGTTTCCATTTCTGAGCTATTCCCTATCAAACTTAGGCTTTTTCTTTACCGTCTGGTTCGCTTGGAAAATAAGTTCAAATGATATTGATATCAAGGCTATAAAGTTATTGATATAACCATGGCGACTCTAGAAGTAATAAAGGTAATATTTATGTCTTAATGTTTCTTAATCTTGGAAGTCACAAACAATCTCATGACTTTTTATATTTTATTGTAGATTGAATACACTAGGTTTGGCCAACTGAAGCTATTTTAGGCATTTTAATGTCCATTTTGTGTTAGCTTCACCTATTTGTTTACATTTTCATTTTCATGTTCAGGTTGTGATTGATTTTACAGTTGAATTCACTTATATTTGGAAAATATAGTTGGGTAGCTAATGCTTCTTAATTTTCAATGCTATAGAAGATGACTTCAACCAAACTCATAAACATTGTAATAAAGGATTGATTGTAGAGAAGGTGCAGAATTCTATATTGTTAAATGAGCCATAGCTACAAAGCTGGTCAACAGGAGGTGTGTATTCTTTTCTCCAACCGCTGCTAGTAAAAGTTGAAATTGATTATTTATAATAACATTATCATATTCACATTACCTAGAACTGTCTTTCAGTCCATGCTTAAATTATTATTTGCCATAGTATATGGTTAATTGACCCGTTGAAAATGTTGATTTCTCTACTGTAAAGAAAACAAATTATTTTGTTTCCCACATAAAGGGCCTGCGCAATAGAGTTTTTCCTTTTTTGGATGGTTATCTCAACTTTTTAATGTAAATTTTTTCCTTTTGGATTGGTTTAAGCTATAGATTGTTATAATAAGTAATTTATTATGTATTTCTCTAGGTTATACAACAGATAGCCTAGATCAAATATAAAGTTGTTGAATATAAATAGATTCAATGCATATGGTAGATTCTTATTTTTTTTATTCTACACAATATTAAAGGTTATGTTACTTAAACTGGAAACACATAACTGTAAATAAGAAATAATAAGAGGTCATGATCCATATTGTGGTCTCCAAGTACCACCTTTAAGATTGGGCTTAGATAAGTTTGGATTATATTACCGTTTGACAAACTTCAAGATGTAGCCTTCCCAAATAAGCAGGGGACATAATGTTTTGGGCTGACACATCTTGTGCAAAACATATACATTTTAGACTTGATTCATGGTTGAAAACCTATGGTGATTTTTTTAGATAAATATTTTGCCTGTGTAGTCATTGTGTAATCAACTATATATCATCATAAGCTGTAAGGAGAATAAGAAATTGCCTACGGTTGTGCAAAAATTATATTACCGATCATTTTTCACTCATTATATGTCAAGCAACCGAAATTTATTATACTAGCTTCTTTTATTTACCCTTAGATACATCATTCTTTAGTTCAAAGTGCACTTTAATTTATAGTAAATTCTCTTAGTCAATTTCAATTATATCTATATATATTCACTAAAATTTGTTGCTCCAGTACTTTTATAGAGTTTACGTAGCATGAATGGATATCCTGTTACTGACTAGTGCATTAGATTTAGGGATAAGGAAGAACATTTTATGCTGAGACATAGCAGCTCTTGTGCATCATAAACACAGAGTTCTTCTTTGAATTCAACTAATTTTTGTTTTACATGTTCTCATTCATTACTATTTAATCCTAGAACATTTAATATTTTGTTATCGAACTTGAAAAGAAAATTCTTTCTTTATTTTACATACAACTATTTGATTTAATATAGAAAATAATGCTTATAGGGGTGATTTTTACTTCATGAATGAACAAGTAGTCATCCTAATCCAAACTGAAAACCAAAAAAGATATTTGAACATTCTTCTCCATTTTCCATTATTCCAACATCTCAGTTTAGTTCCCATAAATACAAGTGCTTATTTTGGGATGCATGTCTTCAATTACACAAAAATCATAAATCTATTTTTCCTTTACCTCACCATAGAATTTAATCATCACTATAAGAAATATGCCTTTTAACAGCCTTTACTGTCAACGTTTTACTACAATACGCTATTATTTCATGTTTTAAAGCATAAATAATATCAAGTATTTTCGCTAAAACATTGCTTCAGACAATTACCCGCCTGCTCTTCATTTCCCTCCATTAAAATTTTACTTCAATATGCCACTAAACCTAATCCCCAATTCCATTTATGCAATGCCGCCCGCGTCCGTCGCTCCATATAATTCCGCTACCACCTAAATTTCGCCGTGTCCTCGTCCCCCTATTCAGAGTCCATCAAAATAGTGCCGCCTATCAAATCACCAAATCGCCACTATGCATGCTCTTAGACTCCAACTTTAACTCCGACTCCACATGCACCGCCGCAGCTTGTTATTTAGTCGGTAATTTTCTAATCTTGTCATAGTATTTGAATCATCGTTGCTTGCCTTTATGCATAAATAAATTAACTCAAATTATATTTGGTTATGACGCATTTGAGTAGGGTATCCATTGAACTGAACCAAAGCCAGCCTAATTTTGTTCTTTTTGTTGAAAATGCGATTAAATTTAAAGAACTAACTACTCCTGTTTTCTGTATTATCCGAACAACAGTTTATTTAGTATAAATTCCTTTCTCTCCTTGAAGATCTTATTTCTTTGGAACCTTATCGCTAGGAACACGAGTAGTTACCATTGATCGTATAAAATCTATAGCTGGCAGTGATTAATACATTCTATGAAATATCTTTGATAGTTAGAGATATATTGTATGTCTGTCCTTCATTATAATTACTAATGAGATAGTTATTACCTTCACTTATTTTTAGCAAAAGGTTTATTTTCTTTAATTGTTTAGCTGAACTGTCTGTGCATATATGATATCATGGTGGGCACTATATGTGGGTAACTGTTATACCCATTGTCCTTGCTATCCAATTTTGTGTGTAAATTAAACGGTAAATTGATCATTAACTAAATCATTAAGTTTGTATTTGAGAAGTGAAGTGAACTTACATTTCTTTATTTATAATGTCACTTTGATCTTAAGCTTACAGACATGATTCTCTAAAACTGCACCACGATTAGATCATTGTATATTGCTTGCACAAGGAGGGAAATAACATGGTGTATAGTCTATAAATGAAGATACGCAACTGATGTTCAGGTATTTCATTATCTAATAATCCTATTATTATTATTGTTATAGATTTTAATAGTTTCGGTTTGTCTTCATTTCTATAGCATTCATTATTCCACACTGAAGCTAACCATTATTAACTGTAACAATTTTAGCCTAAACTTTCGATAGCAAAAATTGGTTGTTTAAGATTTGATGAACTAATTATACCATGTTAAATTTAATCAGTAATCCTCATAACCTAATCACTTAGTCAAATAACACATGAATATATGTTGTTTGTGCTAATATATAGGTCTTATCAATTTCTTGATGCTCACATGATAAGAAAATATATGGTCTAATATTGCCAATTAAGCAAATTAAGACATTTAGAAAAAAATATACCAACGGTGTTGTGTGTAATCTTCCTCTGCAAAAAGGTGCTACTTTATAATTCAAACCATCAAATGAATAATTATTAGAATAAATCTATAGCAAAACTTAAAGTCATATATAATTAGCAATGCAGTTACTGTAAAATAACAAATGTTTGGATGTGATAATTATTTTAAGTACATATATAATTTCTCTTTTCTCTTAGTTCTCCGTCCAAGTATTTATCATTCTTCTTCTGTTTAATAGCTTAATAAATTCAAAATACAGTCGATATAATGAACCATAGGCCAACTTTTCTTATTAGATCTATCTTAATCATTATCATGTATGAGTTTTCTTTAATAATTGATTTTAATGGTTTGACTATATCGAATCAGTTATCAATTAATGACATATAAACATAGTTAGCTTAACATGGTATAACATAACATTAAAGAAATGGGGAGGATTTTACTAACATAATGTACCTATACATAGTGGACTCAACATAACATAATGTGAGGCAAGGACTTTTGACATGAACCTTACCTACTAATATTTCAAATGCGTTGAGCATTATGATAATATATAAAACTATTAAAAAAACTATAATACTCTAACTTTAAATTGGATCCCAAGAAGCAATCAAAAATAAATAAAAATTCCCTATCTGCCCATTTTATTACTGGAGCTAATCAGTTTATAAATGCATACTAAAAAAGTAAAAGCTTATCAAATTTGGTGCTGGTCGAATGTGCAATTCATGTACAGATCAAGCAAAACCTACTTTTATAATTTGATCCAAGGTTATCTCTTTGATGATCGAATGCCTATCTAATTTAGTAAAAAAAACTAGGATTTATGCTTTTGGAACTTTATACTACTTTTCCGATTCTTTGACTCAAAAATAAATGTTGGAGCCTAAGGTAAATTTGCATGGAAAAAGTGATTAATTTAACTATGGTGAGTTTAACTACTGTTAAAAAGTGCTTGTTTACCATAGGTTCATTCTCACTAAAGACCTATCGACGCTTATCTTTCTGTTTTCATCATGCAATATGTCAGCAATATGTCTCCTATGGAAGTGGTGCAAATATTAGCTAGGAATTGGTGCGGCTAATATTGCTAGATGATTATTCAATACATGCATGCATTATGTTGCATAAATCTTATATAATCAATCGGTGAATACGGATAATATCTACTACGTATTTTTTTGGCATGCAGGAATCATCTAAGTTTGTTGATAGCTGGTATTGGGATTGAGCGAGGAGGGAAACATCGCATAGTTATAATGTATCATTTTGATAGGTGTGTTGTTATGATGCATCATTTGCTAGGAGATAAATATGAAACCTTCTTTATAGGAAGTTGTTGCAAATATGTAATAAAACTGAAACATATGTATCAACAGTTTGAACAATATGTATGAAATATCATGTGTTTAGTTTATATATTTTGTTTTTCAATGATTTTATGTATGTGAAATCTGTTCTATTTATATGCAATGAAGAAATGGTATTATATAAGTGAAATCCATAATATTTATATATTCTGTCACTAATTGATTCTTCTGAAAGCTAAAACAACAGTAAATAAAACTTGTAAAATTGATATTACATTTTTTAGCTCTTTAAAAATGCTATCAGAATGAAAATGCTACAGAAAAGTAACCGCTATCATAAAATACAAAACGCTATAGAAACAAGACATTCTATAGCGTTTTTCTTTTGCTAATACAAGTCGATGGTCAAATATAGCGTTACTTTTAATAGCCCTTTACAAACACTATGGAAACATAGTTTCTTATAGCTCCTTGTTTTTGCTATTACAGTTTGATGATCTACTATCGCATGTCATTCCACAGCGTCCTCTAAAACGCTATGGTAAACTATAATAGCGTTTTCTCAAACGCTATAGAAACCAAGTTTGTCGTAACGTTTCCAAGTTATGGAAAGACTTATGAATTTTCAAAGGAAAATATGGTTAAATGGATTTAGAAATTTAATGTAGAAATTATATTGAGAATTTGGGTTTGAAATTTTGATATGTTAGATAACATGATGAAAGTGAATTTCTATAATTTTTGGGGATTTTCCTATGTAATTTATTATGTAAATTAAATTATTTTAGGAGAAGAACTTATTTGCAATATTGGTTTTGCTTAATGTAAGAGCTTATTTGCTAAATCAACCTTGGTTTAAATCAGAAATTAAGCGGTAGTTATTTTGGTAAAGAATTTTAAAAGTTAAGGCAACCAATCATATGTTTACATGTCGTAGCTTAGTTAGAAAGTATTTGTTTTAATTGGCATTAATCAGTTTTTACCCAGAAAAGTTTGTTCTGCCTCGTTTGGAAGTGCCTTTCGACTCTAGTGCCTCCGCTTCATCTTAGTGAGACCAACCTAGCCGAAAACTATTAAAGCTGAAACCAATCCACATGGTATAAATGAGATTGGTAAGAAATGGATTGGTGAAGTGCGAAAGGCAGGGTGTCGATAGCATTGCTTTCGATAGAGACGAAACCATTGTTTATTTTTAAGCGCCTGCCTTGTTTTTAAAGGGTGATTTTGGCCAAGTCGAGACGTGGTTTCTTTTGAAATTTTTGCCACCTTTCTTTGTTTAAAAATAGAGCTTTTGACAAAGACACTTGTTTATAAAAGAATGCTTTCGAAAATGATGATTTTGATCTATTCGAAACTCCGCTGCTGTTTCTATACCTTTTGAGTGTATTTAAGTCATCAATGCTTTCGAAGGGTAATTTTTGTTTTAAACTTATACTAAGTCACTTCGTAAATGCTTTCGAAAGGGTCCAAGGGTTTCGAAGGCAATGCTTTCGAAGGCAATGGCTTCGAAAGGGAGTTCCGATGCTATCCTTTAGTATTTTGCTTAAATGATTTGAAACTTTCGGAAGGATGGTGTGGAATCCATCAAATTTTCCCCAATACATTGTATGATAAAAAATGGCTACGAAAGAGATGCTTTTGTTTATATTCACTTTGACCCAAATGATATTTTTAAATATAAACCCAATGGTCTTGAAAGAGGGACTTTCAATAGTTTCGGAAGGGATACTTCCAAAGGTTTCGAAAGTAGTTCTTTCAAAGGATTTGAAAGGTACTTTCAATGGTTTCGAATCTATTCTTCTAAGAGTTATTAAGTAATACTTTACTACATTCAAAAGGTTTCGAAAGAGAGGTTTTAAAGTGTTTCAAAAGGCAGGAGCCTAATGTTTTGGAAAGAGATTTATATGCTTTCGAAGGAGGTTATCCAGTGAGGTCGAAAGCAAAGTTTTAAAGGTTTCGAAAGCCTTAGTTTTCGATACAAATAATCCAATCTCATTTTAAAATAAAATCATGGAATAAATAAATGAAGTGTTTAGTTTTTGAGGAAGTTTTCTTTGATTAAAAGGTTAAAGGTTTTAACCAAGTTATTTTTTTGCTTCTTCATATATATATATATATATATATTCATATTGTAATGGATCCATAAATGTATTTTAGGAAAGGGCAGAATAACCAGCATGGTTGACCTAGTCTTGAATATAAATTATGTTCAATCCTGAATGAGTATAATTGCATCCACGAGGTCAGAAAGACCAGAATAGAAGATGCTAAAATGTTAAAGGAAGATATTGGCCGGGGCCAATGGGTTTTCGGTCAGCGCACGAAAACTGTGTATTGGGGAAGATATTGGCAGGGACCTATAGGTTCATAGTAAGCCCATGAAAAATTTGATTAAATGAAAATGTCAGGATGACAGGTTCATAGTTTGCCCATGAAAACTATGATTTGATATTGGCATATGCAAATAGGTTTGTATTTAGCCCAAAAAAACTATATCCGGATTAAGACATTGACAGATTTCAATAGGTTCCTGGTCAACCCATGAAAACTAGGATTAGAGAAGGATAATCGAGGTACCGATAGGTTCAGAGAGAACCTATGAAACAGTAAAGGTATTGACAGAGGCCAATAGGTTCTTAGCGATCCCATGAAAACTATGTAACTGGATAGGGAGTCCACAATCATTTTACCGGTTATTAGTCAGCCAATGAAAACTATTAGGTTAATAGTAACCTTAAAAACTATAACTGTGACAAATAGCCAAAAGTAAGGGGATAGGTAATCTAGAATTGATTCACTTGTTTTGCATATCATCATATTGTTTTGAGTTGTTTTAACCACTATGGATGCAGAAGCATAGTATATGCTTTTATAAAGGTTTTAGAATACTAATGAGGGGAAAGCCCGTTCCCTTAAGCGGTGTGATCTCATTAGATATCTAAATGGTTTGAGATGGTAGATCATTGTTCATTCCAAGCTTTATGTCTTCCTTGAAGTTTATGTTTTCCCCTTAAACTTTCAAGTACTCAATTGATTTTAAGTAGTTTGAGAGTTGAGGTTTTCAGATACCTCTTTAGATGAATAAGCTTCTGAAGACGTACAAGAGGTATGATAGCTATCTAGTGTTCTCTTTCATTTTGATTCCGCTGTGTTGATGTAAAGGAAAAGTTGTTAAATTTCTTGTATATACTCTGACCATCCAATGGGGCATCTTTATTTGTTGCTCTTGGCGTATGTTGTAATAAATATATTTTCTTTCAATATAGTTAACAATTGTGGGTTCATGTAATGAATTTGAAATGTTTTGAAATGGAATGTGGATCTTGTTTGATGTATTAATTTTTTTCCATACTCATGTGTGCCGTGTGTATCGATGTATCTAATATCGTATTAGGTCATCGAGGATTAATAACTACGAATGGCTGCAGCATCCGTAGCCATTAGATTTGGGCCTCCAAGTAGAGGAATGTTACAAAATGACTCAACTCTGTTCACATAACCTTTCTTCCTCCAAATGAATGCTTCCCACGCTTTTCTATGGTCGTTTGATTGACTTTGGTGATAGTTCCTTAACAAGTTGTATTACTTGACTACTTGGGTTATCTTCTCTTCAAACTTGATGAATAGTCCTCAAAAACTCATGAAAACACTTGAGCATGAACTATAGGAGTAGGGAAGTGCTCGTATGAAGTTGATGAGCGGTTTTGGGGTAAGAAAATAACTTAGCACCTAGTTAACGAGCCGAAGAGTTGTTTTTGACGAGTTATTGTCGATGAGTTGTTTTTGTAACATCTTGGAATTTTAACGATAGGATATTTAAATGATTTATTTAAATATTTAATCGGTAATTAATGAAATGCTTGTTATACTTGATTTTTACAAAAGGGCAAATTAGGACTAGAAATACCCATGGTTGAGTTTTCTTTTTCGATGTGAGTAATATGCATATAAACTTGAATTTATTTGGAGGCGGCGAGTTTTTAGAGTGAATAGTGATTTTTGGAGAAAGGAATAAATTTGGATAAGCCCATAAGTTGGCCTATAAATGGCTAATCTCTTCCTAGTTTCATTTCATTTTCTTATTTACTTCATTTTCTTCCTTTTTCAGTAATCACTTCATTAATTACTCCTTAATCCCTTAACTCTTGATCCACTAATCCATGTCCAAATAAAATTATGATAAATTAACCATAATTCTTCTCATGGGATTCTTTAATAAACCCGTGAAGGAATTGGCTTGACTTGGAGATTTGGATTTTGCTTTGGACTTCAAGAGAGCATGGAGATCAGTTTTGGTGATTTGAGCTCAGTTTGGGTTTAATTAAGGTGAGTGGGGGCTATTCTCCTATTTAATTTGAGTGTCTTAGTTCATTAATTCATTCATTTATAATTATGAAGTATTATAGAATGATTTGGAGATTTTTTTTAGATTGATTTAGGCTTATATTTGTGTTATTAACATGATTACATTAGATCATTATTTATTTACATCCATAATAACTACCTCTGGAAATAGCTGGTAACCTAAGAAATTGATTTTAGGTTAATTGAATGATTACATGTGATGTGGTGGTAAATAGAGACTAATTACATGTGATAATTAAGTGCATGTCATTAGCTAGTGATAATTAAACTATTTGAAATGGTTTTGAAAACAGTTAGTAAGCTAATTTAGTTAGTTTTGAACTCTACACTTATTATTAAAGTGATTAGAGGATTGATAAAGCTAAAATAGTGTATATATACATGGGTTAAGTGAAGGAGGGGCTTTTATAAGCAATGAAGTATTTTACAGAATAATACGATGTTTTATAAAATAGCAAATAAAGTTCAATTAGTATTTATAAAATATTTATATAATTTAATTAAAATATTTATATAATTTAATAAATGAAGTATAGATTTTATAAAAAAGAAATGAGATTTTATAAAATTAAATTCAAGTTAGGTAATTAAGTATTTAAAGGCTAAAAATTTGATATATAAGATAATGATATTTTATAAAATAAATGTAAGATTTTTTAAAATACTAAGAAACTATATTAGATTTTTATTGAAAAGATTTGGTAAGTAAAAGTAAGATTGATTAAGTAATAATTTGAATTACTAATTTAAATATACGTGTACATATTTGAGTATGGGCGAATATACATACGTGTATCTAAAGGCATATAATAATCACAAAATTGTGTGAATCATAATTAGAATTATTATATATTTGGTTGTTTATATACATTTGCAATTGTTTGATTATATAGAATTGTAATTGATTACAAGTCCATTGTGGGTATTTTAGGTAGCCATAGCGACTATCACGTGTGTTAATTTGCATGAGAGTATACTGGGCCAGGAAATCACCCCGGTGAAATCCGAAATATGACTTGTGTTTATATGTATACATGTGTGTTATCCCATTTTTTGGTCAAAACTGGAATATCAACAAATTGGCAAGGAATTATGGATATCATGACTGGAGATAAGGCTACAATGGATATCGTCAATATTTTGTTGAACTCCGATCGGGACGAAATTGATTGGAAATGATGATAAGGACTATGAAAGGCTATGTTTCGAATTTCAGGTTAATCGGAGTTCGTATGAAGGAAATATGACGGATTCAAAGTAGGAATAGTACGTAGTTCGAACCCATCAGGTTCGAACCCATCAGGTTCGAACCCAGGAGGTTCGCATCGAAGACGCTTCGAATCGATGGGAACATGATGGGTTCGAAAGGAGTAGCTTCAATGCAATGGAGATGGATTCGAAGTGGGCATGGATTCGAAGAAGGAGATGGAGTCGAAGTAGACATGGATTCGAAGAAGGAGATGGAGTCGAAGTAGACATGGATTCGAAGAAGGAGATGGAGTCGAAGTAGACATGGATTCGAAGAAGGAGATGGATTCGAAGTGGACATGGATTCGAAGAAGGGGATGGATTCGAAGAGGACATAGATTCGAAGATGATGGATACGAAGCAAGGGACATGGATTCGAAGGACGAGGATTCGAAAGGGATGGATTCGAAGAGGATGGACTCGTAGGATATGGACTCGAAGGAGGCGGCTTCAGAAAGCATGGATTCGAACAGCATGGGTTCGAAGGGTATGGATTCGAAGGAGTCGGCCCTATGGATTCGAAGAGGATGGTTTCGAAGTAGATGGTTTCGAAGCATGGGTTCGAACCATTCAGGACGCACGGATTCTTGAACTTGGATCGATCATATCTTCCAAACCGTTGATCCAAATGCAATGAAATTTTTACAGGAGCTTACATACATGTTGAAGAATGTTCACACCAAATTTCAGCTCAATTGGATGGATTCTTGATCGATTCGAACGTCACTTCGAATCGATCCCAAACTGGGCACGGATTCCGAGAACACGGGCCTGTGGGCCCCCCTCATGTGCCAAGCAGTCTCCCCAGGTTTTAGGCGGGATTTCGGCCTTCCACACCTATAAATAGAGCCCCTGGTCATTCAGAAAAGGGGTCGGAAAATTTGGAGAGGAAAGGCAAGCCCAGACGCTGCTAAAATTATACCATAGCATCATTACTGCAATTTTTTTTAGATTTGGTCACTACAACTATGGTAATCACTTGTAATCTTCAAGGATAATCAATAAAAAGAAAAAAATTGGAGTGGACGTAGGCCGGAGATAGCCGAACCACTATAAAACTTGTGTCTCTGTTCTTTACTTTTGGACTGCTGTCTATTATTTGTTGAGATTTTTTGTTTGTGTTTGAATATCACTAATTTATATTCATACACTGGTGCTTTCACGGTATTGGGTGTTTGTGACCAATTTTGGCGCAAACATTTTGGTGCTTTCACTGAGAACAACTAGCACCCGCTACATCGGATTTGAAGAGTTTGAGGAATTCGGATTTGGAAGACAATGACTAGGCAGAATAGCAGAAGGCTAAGGGCTGAGAGAAGCCAACAAGGAGGAAGTCAACAAGCATCCTCCGGAGGTGAGGAAGGACAGGCTTCGGTCTACATAACTCGGGATGAAATGGAAGCTATGGCCAATTCTTTGCAGGAGAGATTGTTGAAAAGTCAACAGGAAATGATGCAAACTTTCTTGGAACAAATGAGAGCTACAGGGATGCAGAATTTAGGAACAGCTACGGCAGCTACGGATGCAGGACAAGGAGCTAGGGTCGTGGAACCCAATGAAGGACAGGATACGGAACTAAAAGGCAATCAACAAGGGCTTGGGGGCAGGCCCACAGGATTCAATGAAGGAGAACCTTTGGAAGGAATTCAGCAAGCTAGGGCTAACATTGCCGCTAGTGAGCCACACGAGGAATATGTACCAGAATTCCCTCGGGGGCATGGGGGGCAACCCCTACCAGACAATTGTAAAGACCCGTAAATCCGTACTCCTTGAATAGACACTAATCTCCTTTGTTTAATTCAAGATGAACGAAAATACGAACCCTTAGGGGTTTTAAGAAAAAGAAAAGAAGAAACCAAATGTAACGTTTGCGATTTTTCGTTGCCGAAAAACCGAAATGTTAGGGTTTTTAAAAGAATTTAAGAAAAAGGAAGAAGAAAGAAGAGAGAAAATAGAAGATAAGATAGAGGCAAAAGAAAAATAGAAGATAGAACAGAAAGAAGAAAATAGAGAAGAGATAGAAAAACAGAACGGAACGGAGAACAAACAACAGAACAATAACAGAATCTCACAATTCGCAGCGGAACAATATATAATAATAAATGAATAATCTTTAAACAAAGAACTATATCAGTTATTACATTACATCACATTACATTACATCATATCATCAGAGTGTACAACAACATACAACAACAACAGTGCAGCGGAAAAAGAAATACTATATAGCTAGTAATACGCCATGCCATCCAGCTTGCCTCCAGCAATTCCAGAATATCCAGAATATCCTGATAAACCTTACTCTTGACTGCCCGTGTGAAAATTGGTGGGCACCCAGAGTTTAGGAAGGAAAACAATAAACTCCAATTCAGTCATGTGACTGGTGTGAGAACTCAAAACAGTTTATTTAACTTTAAAATCAAAATAGAGAGATATTTTTAAATTCAATTCGCAATGCTTTTAAAAATGAGACTACCATAAGGCCTCCCGCACACACACACATGCAAACGCAGAATCGGAGGAGATTTCTCCTTATGATAGTCAAAGATGCTTGATACGCATTAAAAAGAAGCATTTGATATTATTACTAGTGCATAGTGTAGAAAATTATTTCGAAAATAAAGATATAAATCTTAGCCAACATAGACATTTCGAACTATGCCTACTATAGCTACCATCCAAACAGTGTTGCGACACCATAAGTGAATGATAGGTTCTACAACTAATACCGTACAAGTTTCGTATTGGGAATTGGATTTCCAACAAATGGTCAGGCCAAGGAACTTCCCATTGCCACATGAGAATGCCTCTGGAAAGACATCCCCGAGAACCAAACCGGAACTCTGCCAACACAAGGCCGGGTTACCCCTAACTGGGTAACTACTGACACGAGCACGCCATTCCCCGATCGTAAACGACCTTTCTCACGGGATCCCGATAACCAACAACCATAAAGTAATAAATTCGTAGTAACCACATAGGTTAAATATCTGGGCTCCATACCATGATACCACCTCTATCCAGAAGGAAATGTACATACCCTAAAGGGTGCTACCCCTCATAACCTTGCCGCATCTTTCCTGTTTTGACCATTTCCGGGGTGTGAGGCTCGACGAAGTCACGTCCACAAAAACATACTTTATACAAAAGCCATGCTTTGGGTCAACAAATGATCAACACAATGATCACCAAGATAGACGATCAAATAAACGATCCTATCACAATAATCAACACAATGATCATTTCAGCAACACTCAGCATGTCACATTACCAAATTGGGAATATATCGCTGATAACTTCAACTATATAACCTCTGAGCTCGTACGTCTCAGAGAAGGGTGTTAAGCTAAAAGAATAAATTCTTCGCCACCAACAGAAATATATTTGAAAGAAATCGGCTTTATATCTCAACTTGTAACGTCAGACATACAATCCATACAAGTTTGTTCCGGGATCGAACAAAACCGAAGGCACTTACAAAGAAGTCCTTGCAATCCGGATATTCACAATCCTGATCGGATTTCCCATCACTTAGGGAGTCTCTATACCGCTGCAACTCAGTGCAGAGACAATCGACAGGTCATCCTATCGCTCTCGCAAATACCGGGTCTTCAACACCGATCTTCAATGCAATTATAACGACGTATCACATATTCGGAATGGGTTATACGACCCCATGGTCCTTTCCCGGTTAACCCGAATAGTGAGCGCTTATTCAAAAATAAGTGTAGCATTCACATTCAAACAAATCACATCAAATACCCATTCAAAGGGAAATATTGATAGTCGGTTATTGAACTATCAATGGATATGCACACATCACCAGTTTCCAAATAATTTTCCAAATTATTTATTTTTTTCAAAATATCTTTACAAGATATCTAATTTCAACACTTAAAAAAATAATCAATATTTATTTTTCTAAACCAATCCCACTTTCTTTTATAAATTCCTTAGTGAATTTATATTCCAAAATATTCATGCATATACGATTTCAATTTATCATTTCAATTTATCTTCAAAAAGATAAATTTTAATTATCCACTTCATATTGGAAAAACATTTCCATACTTATTTATTCATAAGTAATTCACAAATCTTTTCATTTTCAACCTTGGAAAATATTCAATATACTTAAATCGAATTAAGTATATAATTCATTCTTTAAGGAAATCATTCTCTTAAACATATTTATTTGGGCCAAAACGAATGTTGCGTAAAACATCGTTACGACGTCCCAAAATCACTAGTATAGGGATTTGAAATTAAAATAGATATATAAATCCCAATACTATACAAAACATTTCCTTTCGGAAATCATTTACTATAACAACAGTGTTATAGTCCATCACTTCCTTTTATTTCTCGAAACATCTATTTCAACAATCAATGTTGAAATCTATGGTTTCGAATCTCAACACAATTTAAAACATCGTTAGATCGTTTTAATTCAATTTCAAATATCACATTCAAAACAATTTCTTTAACATATTATTCACTATTCAAAAACGTGAATATACTACGTTAACAACTTTCATCACTTCTATTCATTTTATTTCAAAGGATTATTCACAGTCAAAAATGTGAATATAACTCCATTAATAGGTTTCAACAATTTTCTTATCAAAATAAGTCATTTGCGAATTTATAAAACAACGTTTATAAATTCCATTTCTATTTATTTATAAAAACTTCCTTTTTATAAATTCTTTTATTAACCTATTCCAGTTTATAACTCAATTATAAACTAAAAGTTCATATTATAAGTTAAATGCTTATAAAACGATTATTTTACAAAATCGTTCTTTTAAACTTCATAGTTATAAATCTTATAACTTATAAGATCCATTTATTTAACCAATCTATTCTTCAAATAATTTCACCAAATTTATAAATCTTACTATTTATAAATTTCTTTTACAACTTCACAGTTTATAATTCCATAAATTTCATTCATTTATGAAATTCATTTCCACTTCATTCAAACACTTATAAAAACTCGTTTTATAATGTCAACATTCCAATTTATAAATATCCATTTATAAATCTCTTAATATAAATCAAATTATATTATTATTCTAAAACGTCTTTAATTTCCTTTATGATTTCACCATTTTGATTTATAAAATAATCAAATTTTATAAATCCTATATTTAAACTTTTCACAATTATTTCAGAAATCCCAATTTAACCATTTTATAAAGTCACTAATTCCTTATTTTCAAAAAATCAGCTTTCAACTATATTTCTTAAAAATCATAATTTTTATAACTTTAAAAATTATAACGTTTATTTATTTATAATGGATCAATTTCAAAATACAGTATATTCTCAAAAATCAACTTAAAAAATCATTTTTAAAGTTCCAAATTTGGTCCAATGATGCTACATACCAAATAGTCAATCACGACAACAACGATATCATATATCAATATGATAATCAATCAAATATCAAAATATCTGAAATCAAATAAAAACTGTTGAGGAATCCAGTTGGATCCCTCCAACCTGTTTTCCTGCATCCAAAAACATTAGCACAATACCAATTTCGTTCCAGTACAAAATTATCGCGGTATATGTTCTTATTAAATATTATCCGCTTAATAACGGCGCAATAGGGTCTCATCCGCTAAACAAAAAATGCGGGAAATCAACAACTGCAATATATACATATGCCAATATATATATATATTGATATTATTTATAATACCAATTTCACTGTTTATGAAATATTCGCGGTATATGTTTTTATTAAATATTATCCGCTTAATAACGGCGTATAATGTCCATTTTAACAATCAATAGATATTAATCAACATTCAAACATGCATTCAAATATTTTAAATCTAACTATTTAAAATAAAATCGAAACTGATTCGATTGAGTGAGAAGTTCTCACCTTGATTTTAAATTTCGATTTAGCGATTTATTTCGAATAAAATTAAACGGACGTTTAATTTTACCCAAAATTCTCACTAACTCCAAACGACTCCAAACCAACTCCATCGCGTAGTGCTCGTCCATACGATTCCAACGCAACTGAGTTTGCATTTTTTCGACCTCGTATGAAAAAGTTATGAATTTTTGAAGTTACACGAGTTTATATTAACAAATTTACACGAGTTTATATTAACAAATCGAAGCTCTTCGCAAGAGCTACCACCACCATCAACCACCTGAAGCTCGGCCACCTACATGAGCATGGAATTGCGTGCGCACCTGCAGCAAACGGCCCCACATAGCTCCTCCATCGTCGCTCCAAAACCCATCATCACCGTATGGATCTCTAGCTCTCTTCATGCTCTTCGACTTCCGTGTTGAACACTTCGCGTAATTCTTTACGGATTGAGAGAGATTGAGGGGGAAAGGAAGATCATTTCTGGCCTTTGGTTGTATAAGTGGCGGCTAGGGAAAATTAGAATTAGGGTTTATTTTTTTATCAAATTATGAAGAGAGTGGTGCTATTTATAGAGTTTCGTTCGACATTATTCATCCGGAAATTCCGAACTCCGATTTACGCGCCGAAACTGACGTACCTAGGGTTTATCCCGCGTTCCGGACACAATGGAACAGGTTTCGGAAGCTAATTTGGAAGTATGTGCGAGTTATGGCTATAAACGCTCAATTTGAATTAAACCGATTTAAGCGATTTTCTAGGCGTTTTAATTTGTACCGGACAAACCGTAAATCCAATTGACTTGAAATTTGAAACCTTACAATAATATCACATTACGGATCCGATGAAACTGGTTTCGTCGAAATCCGAGACTTTTTGAAAAATGGCTATTTTCACTCGTCAAATTTAAATTAAAAATAAATCGATGCGTTTCGAGCTGCCACGATCAAACGATAACTCCGATTGACATGAAATTTGAAATCCGGTAATAACTAACTATTACGGATCCAATGGAACTGGTTTCGTTCAATTCTGAGACTGTTCAAAAATTGACTATTTTCACTAGTCGATTTAATTATTAAAATATTCAATTTTCACAAATTAACTTTTAATTCGATTTTAAAAGTTCCAAAATATTGTTCTAACTCCCATATGATAAAATAAAATTTTACAAATCATTTTCAATCATATTTAACTCTATTTTCAATTATTTCCATAATTTAACGTATTAAATTATCGATTTAATAATCCAATTAAATCCAATAATTCAAATAAAAATTTATTTGACTTATAAATTCACTTATTAATATTTAAAATTAATTAAATATTCATATTTTAATTTCTAAAAATTCTGGGTCGTTACAACAATACAGGATTAGTAGAAATGATTAGGAAGACTGTGCGAGGTGGTTTGACAAACGGAGATTTGGAAGGAGTGAATAGAAGTCCATTCGTTCTGGAGATAAGGATGGCTCGGAACCCACCTAAGTTCAAGCTACCTAGCGTGGAGGTATATGATGGTAAGACGGATCCAACAGATCACTTAATGAGGTACACCAGACACATGGAGGTGCTGGGGGCATCGGAGGAAGTGATGGCCCGATGTTTCCCTTTGTATTTGAAGGACTTAGCTGCAATGTGGTTTAGGCAGCTGGAAGAAGGATCTATCAGGACTTGGAAGGAATTAGTGGAAAAGTTTCTGGGACAGTTCCGGGTTCACGTCAAGAGGCCGAAGAACGTAATGACTTTAACATCGGTGAAGCAAAGGATGGACGAATCGCTTAGAGCTTTTCTAACTCGATTCAGTGCGGCAGTCGCTTCGGTGGATCGGCCTGATCCATCAATGGTTTTAATGGCAGCAGTATCAGGAGTCAAGGAGAATTCGGATTTCAAGGTATCTCTGATACGAGATCCCCCGCAAAATCTCGACGAATTCTTTCATGAGGCAGAAAGGTTCCTTCGGCAAGAAGATGCAAGTACGGATTTAAAGGTGAAGAAGGCTAATGCAATCGAGGTTGGAGCGGTATCCAAAAATGGTTTGGATAAGGATAAAGGGAAAAGGAAGTTAGATGACGACTCTGGAAACGCTAGGAAGCGATGGAAGGATCCAAAGTTTTCCACATACACAGGATTGAACGAGACGCTGGAGCGGATATACCTGGAAACTCGGAATCGCCTTCCCTACCGAAGGCCGGCTAGGAGGGAACCAACAGAGCGGGAAAGGACATCAGGAAGGCACTGTCTCTTCCATGATCTGGATGGACATGATACCAACAGCTGCAGGCACCTAAAGGACATAATCGAGGAGCATGTAAGGAATGGACAGTTACAGCAATACGTTGGAACTCGGGATGCAACGGTGGAGCAGGAGCAACCACCGACCACTTCACGCCGTGATGATGGGAGGCCCAGGGATGATCGTCGATTGATCATCCATTGACCAGGATAATATGGAATAAGTAGCAAGCTACTAGCAAACGGTAAAGTCATTTACACATGTACGGGGACGGAGATAGCCCCTAGGCATGCTCTGAATGATGATAAACCGGGATGCTATGGTTTGTGAAATTTATTTCTTGCTTTTTAGATTGGACATTGCTTTTCTTTTTTTGGATTTGGTTTTGGAGCTTGGATTAAGCTCCTGGTTTTTCTTGCTTTTTTATTTGGATTTTCCTTTGGATGATTGTTTTTGGTTTTGGATGCTGGTTTGGATTTCTGGTTTTCTGATTTGGATTTGAATTTTGGATTTGAATTTGGATTTTGGATTTGGATTTCGAATTTGAATTTCGAATTTGGACTTTGGAATAAATTTTGGTTGGACTTTTATCTGGTTTTTGGTAAATGGTCGTCGGGTATGGATTATGCCTGGCAAGGGATGAGTCACTTTACCCAAACAAGGTAGATTGACTCATTCAGGTCGTCAAGTATGGACAATGCTTGGCAAGGGTCCGGAGTGACCAGGATTCGGCCTAGGACTTAGGCCCTCTATTATCATTTATTATTTTCAGGTCGTCGAGTATGGACTATGCTCGGCAAGGGTCCGGAGAGATCAGGATTCGGCTTAGGACTTAAGCCATGGCATTTTACAGCGCCCAGGGACACTGGGCCAAGGTCGTCAAGTATGGATTGCGCTTGGCAAGAACCCGGAGAGGTTGGCTCAACGTCCAGGGACACTGGACCAAGGTCGTCAAGTATGGATTGCGCTTGGCAAGAACCCGGAGAGGTTAACTCAACGTCCAGGGACACTGGACCACGGTCGTCGGATGTGGATCACGCTTGACAGGAACCCAGAGAGGTTATGGATTTGGATATCGATCCGGAGAGGTCCTGGCTCCGGTTATTGGCTATGGATAAGGATGGATTGGAACTTGGTTCTCGAGTTCGAATGGATACGGAATTGGCTAAGGCTTTGGCTATTGGATATGGAATTGGACATCGACTCGAAGCAGTCAAGGACGATATACTCTGGCAATATGGCTGTGGACTTCGGATATTGGATTCGTAATTATTCAAAACACGCCTTGTTATCACAAGGCATGTTTTGGGGGGCAAAATGTTATCCCATTTTTTGGTCAAAACTGGAATATCAACAATTGGCAAGGAATTATGGATATCAGGACTGGAGATAAGGCTACAATGGATATCGTCAAAATTTTGTTGAACTCCGATCGGGACGAAATTGATTGGAAATGATGATAAGGACTATGAAAGGCTATGTTTCGAATTTCAGGTTAATCGGAGTTCGTATGAAGGAAATATGACGGATTCAAAGTAGGAATAGTACGTAGTTCGAACCCATCAGGTTCGAACCCATCAGGTTCGAACCCATCAGGTTCGAACCCATCAGGTTCGAACCCATCAGGTTCGAACCCAGGAGGTTCGCATCGAAGACGCTTCGAATCGATGGGAACATGATGGGTTCGAAAGGAGTAGCTTCAATGCAATGGAGATGGATTCGAAGTAGGCATGGATTCGAAGAAGGAGATGGAGTCGAAGTAGACATGGATTCGAAGAAGGAGATGGAGTCGAAGTAGACATGGATTCGAAGAAGGAGATGGAGTCGAAGTAGACATGGATTCGAAGAAGGAGATGGAGTCGAAGTAGACATGGATTCGAAGAAGGAGATGGATTCGAAGTGGACATGGATTCGAAGAAGGGGATGGATTCGAAGAGGACATGGATTCGAAGATGATGGATACGAAGCAAGGGACATGGATTCGAAGGACGAGGATTCGAAAGGGATGGATTCGAAGAGGATGGACTCGTAGGATATGGACTCGAAGGAGGCGGCTTCAGAAAGCATGGATTCGAACAGCATGGGTTCGAATGGTATGGATTCGAAGGAGTCGGCCCTATGGATTCGAAGAGGATGGTTTCGAAGTAGATGGTTTCGAAGCATGGGTTCGAACCATTCAGGACGCACGGATTCTTGAACTTGGATTGATCATATCTTCCAAACCGTTGATCCAAATGCAATGAAATTTTTACAGGAGCTTACATACATGTTGAAGAATGTTCACACCAAATTTCAGCTTAATTGGATGGATTCTTGATCGATTCGAACATCACTTCGAATCGATCCCAAACTGGGCACGGATTCCGAGAACACGGGCCTGTGGGCCCCCCTCACGTGCCAAGCAGTCTCCCCAGGTTTTAGGCGGGATTTCGGCCTTCCACACCTATAAATAGAGCCCCTGGTCATTCAGAAAAGGGGTCGGAAAATTTGGAGAGGAAAGGCAAGCCCAGACGCTGCTAAAATTATACCATAGCATCATTACTGCAATTTTTTTTAGATTTGGTCACTACAACTGTGGTAATCACTTGTAATCTTCAAGGATAATCAATAAAAAGAAAAAATTGGAGTGGACGTAGGCCGGAGATAGCCGAACCACTATAAAACTTGTGTCTCTGTTCTTTACTTTTGGACTGCTGTCTATTATTTGTTGAGATTTGTTGTTTGTGTTTGAATATCACTAATTTATATTCATACACTGGTGCTTTCACGGTATTGGGTGTTTGTGACCAATTTTGGCGCAAACAATGTGCAAAAGCATGCATGAATGAGTGCATTGACATATGTATAAACTACGCACTAGGCAATGAGGCCGGCTTGATTGTTTAGGCATGTTAGAGGAAGCCCGGTCGCTATAATTGCCCATTGAACTCTACTTATGCAAAGAGTGGGATTTGGTATCAAAACTAGTTTTCAATTACTTATAGAATTCGCTTCTAAAACTTCAATAAATGAACCCCGATAGATGTCCAATGGGATGGAGACATGCTCTAGTAGCAAGACGACTCATCGGGCAAAGCGTTGGAAGAAACGACGCTCGAGTTAGTGATCGTTTGGTGGGATTTGCTCCTACCTAGGCTCACTGCCTTGAACCTGTCAGTTCGTTTGACTGTATAGGTTAATTTAGTTGACTGGTTGAGAGGAAATAAGTCATCTCTACTCGGGTTCAGTCGACTGAATGAAACCTTTCAGTAATTGACCGCTATGTTTTGTGCAACTTCAAAACTTTCGCATACGAAGTCATATTGTCGTGAGATTTAGACCATTGTTCGTAATTTTTTTAAGGGCTACAACCTTTAAGGTTTTTGTATTATTTGAAGCACTTTGATTTTGAGGCCCATATGGAACCCACCCGATATGTATTTCAAAACCATAGATTTCGAGGTTAACCATGAGGGTATACTGGAAGAGTTTATGACAATGAGGTCATGCATTCAATATGGAATTCAGTTTGGGTTAGTATAGATTTTGTTAGTAATTACTGTTGGGTTTTTAAACCGTGGCAATGGGAGCCATGTGTGGTAATTCTATATGTTACATATGGAGTAAATACGCACCTTCGGGCTTTGACTCGGGTACACATAGTTTGATAAATTATACCTATCTTATGATTGAGATCGTACTTTGCATTGACCATATATTAGGGACCATCAGTATGGATAGACGATGCCAAGATATCGATCTTCGTTTGATTTAGGCATACTTGAGTGCGCAATGTTATAATTGATGTATGCAAATGGATACGGCATTAGTGTTCATTCATGGCCCAATCGTGTGTTACATGAGACACGACCGTCATTCTTTTTTTGATGAGAAGCGTGTATTTGTTATTTGAAATCCTTGATATCCTAGAGGGGATGGCGAAATCATCTACTACGAGATCGTAGAACACTTATGCTCATTATAGGGGCACGTTTGGGTCCACAAAGGTCCTAAGTATTTAGAATATCACGTATAAAATTTATGCTCATTATAAAGGTGCCGTAATTCTATTTACTATTGGGACTAGCTTTAGAGTATATAGAGTTGATCATAACTTATGCTCGTTAATGGTATACGGTGAGATCTACACGAGACTTGAGCTTCGGGGTCCATGGTATATTCAGATACTGCATATATATCTTGGACTTTCAAAGGGAATCGTTTGATTGAGTTAGAAGTCCGGTTGCATTAGTGTATTGAATCTACTTATATGAATCGTTAGATCATGGTAATCATCCATCGTTGACCCCCATCAGTAACGACGGGTACTGATTTGTATTCCTTATTTACCTTACATTTCTATGTATGCTTATGTTATATTAGTTGGATTATATTATCATTGTTTGTAGTACAGTGTAGGCTTACATTATCACACTTTTATCAGTTCTATATTTGTATACTGCAATTTCATTATCACAGTATGACTGTTGTTTTTTAATCGCATTATATCAGTTATGCTGACTCTTTGATTACAGGAGAAAAGCAGGCTATGATAAGATTTTCTATCTTTTGGATATGTTTACTATACCTATTTATAGGAAGTTCAGATTTCCCCTGGGCCATGTTTGTGGAGAGGGTCGGCTGTAATTTAGTAGTTCCTGTTTATTTGTACATAGTTTAAATATACAATATTTTGAGATAGTTCCCCTCACATCAGACTTTATGTCTGACAACGTGTTTTGACTTTGTCTGCTTATGTTACGATAACTCTCGGGTATTCTATTGAGTTGTTAAAGAGTCAAGAGCTATTGGGGACATGCTAGCAGAGTGTGCACCTATAGCATTTTGGAGGCATGGCATCAATGTTTAGAGATATATATACTTGTTATTTTATTGTACATGACAGAACTGTTATTTATATATGAGACAAGTGTATCAGATATTTAGTTGGAACTCCATGCTTTTGGGAATTGATGTATTTTGATTTTTTTGTACTGATATTTATTTGTTAGTTGCTTCCACTAGTGCGGTCTCTTATATGTTGTTATTCTATCTGTTCATATGTATATTCAGCATATTTTATGTTTTCATTCCGTAATGAGATCTTATCAACATCTTGGTTTAGTGTTTTTTATAATTTTACCTCGACATATGTCTTTTGTTTTATTTGAAAATCATGCAATGATGTAAGGCATCAGTTTCAGGTGTTACAAAGGGTCTGTTGATATAGTTTTTTACGAGTTGTTTTTTATGAGTCAAATGACTCGGTATCGGGTCATTTTCTTAGCCGATTTTGGGGTGGTACTTTCCAAGATCTCTTCTCTCTCTCTTATAAGCGTGCCTGTCGATTTCTAAGTCATTTCATCTTGGTTTTCATCTTTGTCTTGACATCGTGAAAATCATAAGCTTTGGGTCGGGATTGAGCTGACATAGAGTCTGACCTGAGAGTTTTGCGCATCCACCAAAGTTCTGCTCAGTAACGATTGCTTAGAGTTTGACATGGGAGTTTTGTGAGACGGACCTAAGTAAAATCATAATTAGGTGCCGAGTTGTGTTACTTGGAGTTTGACCTAGGTTTGTCTAGAGTTTAACTCGAATCTGACTCCAAGGTAACTCGGTACTGAGTTGACTCAGGTCCAACCCAAGTTTGTCTCAAGTTTAACTCCAGTCCGACTCCAAGATAACTTAGTATAAAGTTAACTCAAATATAATCTGAGTTTATCTTGTGTTTAACTTGGGTCAAATTCCAAGATAACTCGGTACCGAGTTGACTCAGGTCTGGCCTGGGTTTATCTTGAGTTTTACTCGATTCCGACTCCAAATCAAATTGTCTTGTCCTGTTATTTCTCAACTCAGGTTTTCCTTCTTTTTTCCTTGGTTCATCTTAGGTACGACTCGGTTTTGACCCCAAGTGCCATGTTAAAAAACTCAATTCAACCTTTCCGCTCATTTTTTTGATAATTCCTTTTTCTTTCCTTTTTATGAAGTTTCCAAAGTCCTTCAATCGTTTAATCTTTGTTTTGACATTCTAACTTCTGGTTGAAATAGGTTTGGCCAATAACCTAGTTAACTCTTGAGATTTCTTATAATCTCTTATCTTGTATGATTTTGTAAACCCTTCTTTAGATGAAATTAATTTTAACCTTGTGTGCTACTTTTTATTACATGGCCTGAAAGAAGTTGACTCAACTTCACTCACCATCAATCGGACTTCGTTTAACAAAGTTGGTTACTCCTTATCAATACATCACTATGTATCGTAGGGAAAAGTGACTTTTGAAATTGAATCTTTAATGATTTTTAGATACATTTGGAACTCTTTCTAATCTACTCACCTATTCAATCAAATCATTTTATTTTCTATTTCATGTGCTTTTATTTACTTCCATTTTATATTCTATGAACTTATCATAGACATGCCACATGTGTATCAAATACACATTTTTATTTTTGTTATAATTCATTGGACAATTCAATGAGGTTTGTGGAACTATTTTTGTATTATTACACTTGTAATTGCATAAATCGATATGTATAAACCAGATGACTTCATCAATGCTTTTGTCGCTCCCACTAAATGGGTGTTTTGCCTTTAATTATTTAAGATATAATTCACTAGTACCATATGATTCATAATCATATATCAAAGAACTATATGTGAAAACTATGGCTTTGTCTGTAATATTAAACTAATTGCAAATAATTTCAGATACTGCTATATATTCTGCTACTTCACTTTTGTTATGGAAACAAATACCATTACTATATTTTTATTTTATAATGAATATTCATAATATTCAAATTAAATAATACTTTGTCTATTTTTCATTCTGTAGGATCGATTTCACCCTAGAGGGGGGGTGAATAGGGTGATGGTATAAATTATAGAAATTAATCGCGGAAGCTTATAAAATAATTTCAACACAGATCACAGAACAATAGCAGCACAGATAATAGCAGAACAATTAATGCAGAAATAGAACGACACAGAATTTATCCAGCTTCGGCAAAACCCTGCCTACGTGCTGCCCCCAAGGTTTCTACTAGAAATTAGATAGTCCCTCGCTTACACACGTAAACTCGCGACACCCGCTATCGACTAAATCTAACTCTATGCTCAAAACCCTGCCACAACTCAACCACCGAGTTGCGAATTCTCAAACTACACCACGTAGTTTGTCCCCTAGTCACACGACTAGAAAATTAAAATGGTTTAAAGAAAGAATTTAAAAAATGCTTTAAAAACAATAACTAAACCCTAATTTATATGATTTTAAAGCCTTTAAAATTAAGGCCCAACAAAGAAAGGCCGGCTCGAAACAAATTAATCCTTTCTCCTTTTTATTTCCAGCCGGACTCCTTGTTTGTGAAAATGCCGGTTTGCTCGTTCCTCTTTGCAAATAAATTAGGGTTGTGAAAATTGGGGCTATCAACTTCAATACCTCGATTGAATGAATGATTTAGCGTTGTTGCTTTGTCAATCGATGATCTCTCTGTTAAGCACACGGTTCCCCTAATTTTCGATCGAGTTGTCTGAGTGGTATATGATTTATCTCTTTGCTTTTTCTGATTTGCTTGCTTGTACTCGATGATCGTTTGCCAGTGATGATGCTGGGTTTATATAGGTTTCGAAATCCTATTCTTGCGTTCGTATAAAGTCATTTGAATTTGTCAATAATTCTCCTCGGCCACTTGATGATGCTTGAATGTTTGAGATTGATTCTGACTTCTTCTATTTACTTGAATCATACGGTATTGATTTTGGCTTGGTTCGATACCTTTATTCTCAAGGTTCTGACTTTTTCATACATTGACTTCGGCTTGGTCTTTTGATTACGTGAATTTTTGGTTTCGTGAATTTTCTTGTACCTCTGCGGCCTTGACTTGAGATTCTTCACTGCCCATGTTTACTCCAGCCATTTGATTTCTTAAACTAAACTTCTAGATATTAATCGAAACTGCACACTTGCTTGCTTCGTTGTCATTGACTTGTTTAACCTCGGCTTTGATTCTGGCCTTGATAAAATTGATTTGCTATTTTTGTATCATACTTGACTTTGGTCATTTGTTTTGAAAACTGCAGCTTGATGCTTGCATCCCTCTTGCTGTTTACTGGAGTCAGTGGTTGATGCATTGTGGTGTCTAGTATTTGATTATGTGATATTGTGATGATTTGCATTGTGCTTATGTCCACTGATGCTTCGAGTCTGCAATTGTTGTTTTGAATAACAGCTCGACCATATGCATATTACAACTTGTACATGCTTTGATTTTCATTTTACATCACTTGAACTTGCTTTTGTCTCGGCCTGAACCTTTGCATTACATACATATGTATATGCTCACTGTCTTTGTACCTATGCATATATGTTTACTGTTCGAGTTCATTGTTCAGTTGATTCATTGATGCATTGCCTTTGTGGTCTTCACTTTTGTATAGTCTGCACATGTTACTTGTATCACTTGATGTCTTCATTTGGTTCGAGACAGTGATCATTTGTGGCATAGTTTGTATTCTCTGTTTGAATTTGCATTGTGTCACTTGTATACTGCAGCTTGGTCTTGCCTTGGTTCTGGCCGTTCCTTGTTGCCTTGTTGCAGTTTGATTGTGCTGTTTACCCGTGTACATGCTTCACTGTATCTTCATTCATGTTGGTTTAGTTTGTGCACTTGCTTGAGTTACTGCAGCTTGTAGTTTGGCTTTGATGTTGTACACTGTTTACCGTTAGTCGAGTTGAGATGATCATGTTGCATTGTGAACCTTTTGTATTGATTCCATTGTTGCATCTCTGACCTGTGCATTCCATTCTCGTGTGTTCATCCCTGTAGTATATGCTACTGTCTACTTGAGTTTGCTTTGATGCACCGTTGAATTTGTGTAGACTGTGCATTACACTTGAGTTGAATCCAGTTTCACAACTCGGGTTTGACCTTGTGCTGAAGTCGAGATTTTATTTATGTTGCACCTGAGTTGAACCCGTCTTTTTATTTGGGTTTGACCTTGTGCTCACCTGTCCCTGTAGCATTATCAAGTGTATATCGGTGTGCACGGCCTTGTGGCATGTACAGTGATACACTGTGCATGTCACATAGTTCGTGTGTGATGAATTCAAATTTAAATGATGACGAACAACCCAAATAACTGAGGCAAATAATATTTTCAAAATCCATCTTTTATTTTATATTGCAAAAATATTTTATTTTAAATTTTACTGCGTTAATGAATATTTTTGCAGATTGCTCAGATGCTGGATTCAAACTGGAATGAAGTTGAAGATTAATACGAGTGCGATTGATATGTAGTGAGGTGAAAATGTAAAAATGAATTGTGATGTAATCAGAAATGTATTGTAATAGAAAATGTATATTTATAGTGAGAGCTTGAAGTTGTACTATCAAAAATTGTAATAAATATTTATTTGAATAAAATATTCGTTTGAATTCAAATTCAGTGTTATTTATTTTATTCAACAAATATTATTTAATCTGTGAAAATAAAATAGTATATTAACAAATACATTTAAACGAATGTATATATGTTTATTATCATCAAACAAAAATCATATAAGCGCATATTCAACAATCTCCCCCTTTCGATGATAACAAACATATATTTAAGATTTTGAATATGTTAAATGTATTTGATCGTTCAATTTGCTCCCCCTATTTGAATGCTCCCTCTCTACACAATACTCCCCCTACATATATGCATACAAATAGAAATATGCAAATAAGCCTAGATGTAAATGGAAAAATTATTTGACCTCTGCTTGATTTTATTTGACAAAATCTTAACCTTTCTCTCCCCCTTTTGTTATCAGCAAAAGAGTAATAGTAATAGAAAAGTAGAGATATAGTGATCGACATTAATTCAACATTAAAACTCAATTGAATATAAATATTAAATTTCAATAAAAAATCAAACAAAAATCATAAATATTTTGTTAGGCGCATATTCCACTTTTAGAATGATGGAAATGATGTCATCGTATAAAACCATACAGATGTGTCTATTTGTGGTATATTTATATCAGGAATTTGAATATCTACTAACCATGCATAACCATTAGGACTTTTAAATGAGATTAGTAGTATTCCAATTTTATTTTTTTAAAAAAATGAATTCAAGTATCTTCTAACCACGCATAACCGTGAGGACTTTTAAATAGGATTAGAATCAACTTGTTTATTTTAAAAAATCAACTTTTGATATGCGTTCCATACATGCATAACCGTGGGGACTTTTAAACGAGCATGGAAGCACATAACAAATTCTAAGTAATTCACCCATGCATAACTGTGAGGACTTTTAAATGAGAGTGAATACTTTGGTATTTATTTATTTATCATCAATTTTTTTTAAAAAAAATATGAAAATGAAAAACGAATGATTCCTGTTTAAAGTACCACATATTGACAAACTATATTGAATTTTGATGAGTGATGGTTGTTAGAAATATGATAGAAATAGAGATGGTCATGGAATTTTTACCAACAAAAAGTTTTATAACTCTTGTTTAAATTTCTAAAGAAGCTTTCTAATTATACTTTCTCGAGTTATAATATATGATAAATATCAACACTCATCACTTTTTCAATCACTATTCATCTTTTCGATAATCATTAGGGAGTTAGATTAGTCAATGTAATCATTTAAAATCAAATTCAGAAATAGTTATAAATGAATTTTTCTAAAAAATGACCAATCTGAAAAGCAAGGTCAAAATTGATTTTCTCGAGGGGGTTTTATAAGAAAATTTCTGCTAAAATAAAAATTATTTCATGTGAAAAATATGCAGATATTTTCTTTGAAAGAATGATGCAGTTACTATATGTTTCAACAAAAATCATGTTCCTTTAGTATTTTGTCTATCAACTAGATTACCAGTGTAATCTGCATCTGAATTTTACTTTCACTCAATTATCACTCATTGAATTTGATTGACCAAACCATGAAGTGTGCACCAAGAATTTCAAAATCAATTTTAATAACAATTTAAATGACATTCTTTTGGATTTGAATTGAAGCCGTGTTAATAATCAAAAACATATCATAGTGTCAATCTTAGAAGCCATAGAATAAACAACTATATTTATGAGCAATCATTATCTTTCCAAACCGTTTCTTGAAGTTTCAACAATTTCTTAAAATCCTTTTTATAATTTTTTTAAATAGAATTCGTTAGGATTTTAAGTTGAAGCCATGTAAATAAAAGAAGCCGTGAATATAGAATTAGCTGTTTTAGAACCAAATGTATTATCGTCCAACAAAAACACTATTTTTAATCCAAACTGATATATATGAAGTAATTCAAAGAATCTGGAGAATTTTATAGTGTTTTTGACATAAGAATGTAATTGGCCAATAATTTTGAAAAAGTCAGAATCAAAATCATCATTATTTCATCATCGCATTATTGGCTGATTTAATTCAGAATACGGTGCAGATTATCACATTTAATATATCGTTCAAATAAATATACCATTACCTGTTTTACCTTTATGATATTTTTCGTTGTTGTCCATTGTGATTCTGTCACCTTTATACTAGGCTAAGGAACTTTTCTTTGTCGCCCGTTGTGTTTCTGGAACAGCCAAAATCCAGAGAACACTATTGCTGTTCCTTAGCCTGCCACCACACCTACACGATGAAAGATTAATGTGACCTATTTGTTTTTATAGGTCCATGGTTGTTAGTGGCAGAAAATTTTGAAAAACAATTTTGTAAAGACCCAAAACTATTTATAATTGTTCCCTTCGGCACCCAAATTTGTTTAACTTTGAGAGATTTTATATTTGTGCCTTTTAGAACCCAAATCGGTATAGTTTTCACATGTTTGGGTCTATACCAACAATTATTGTGATTGTGTCCATATTTTCTACAAATTGTGCACATAGAATTAACTTGATTAATATTTCTTTCAAAAAATTTCGAACTATTATATCCAAGTCCTTGTCTAACCGAATTAACAGTTTGCTTTACTAATAGCATATTCAACGATTTTTCACTTTTGGAAAATTCACCTAAAGTAGTAGATAGTTGTTGGACTTGTGATTTGAGAGATTCATTTTCGTTTAACAATTGTGTGCACTTTTTAATAGAATTCTCTCTCCTAGTATTTTCATTCTCCTTTAAAATCAGAATTTCATTTTCAAGTGATTTTATATTGATTTCTGATTTTTTAATTTCCTCTTCGAATGTTGGCCACTTATCACACTTAGGGATTCTACGTTGATAGTTCTTAACTAATTGATCAAGTTGTTCATTGCATTCTATCAAAGTATCCTTTTGAGATTCAAGTTTGGCGTATTTTTCCCTAAGTCATTCAAAACAGCCATTTACTTCGTGGAAATAAATAAGTAATTCAGAGTGAGTAAGTTTTGATACTTCGCTTGGCTCGTCATCGTCGCTATCAGTTATATTTCCTTGAAGGCACATATCTGCTTTCTCACTCTCACTGCTAGTACTTTTATCATTCTCATCCATTTCATCCCAAGTGGCTGCAAAACTTTTCTTTTTCTGTTTCTTTCCAAAGTCACGTCGATTTCGAGGACAATTGGGCTTGATGTGTCCGGGTTGGTTGCACTTATGACAGATGATCTCCTGTTCTTCTGAGTAGTCAAGTGCTTTGCCTATTCTGCTTTTCAATTCATGATTTCGAGCTGGATTTCCGTATTTGCGATTCCACCTTTTGAATTTCTTTATTAGTAGCGCCAGCTCTGCTGCTCCATCATCATCATCGTTATCATCATTACTTTCGGTTGTTCCTTTGAGCGCTATTGATTTCTTTCGAGTACTCCTCCTTCATGCTCTTCCTTGAATTTCATTTCTAGCTCATAAGTGGTGAGATTTCTGATGAGTTCTTCGACTTTCATTTGTTTCAAATCTTTTGATTCTTGAATGGCAGTCACTTTTGCTTCAAATTTTCGTGGAAGGACTCTAAGGATTTTTCGGACTATCTCCAACTCTGTGTATGATTTTCCAAGAGCTTTTGATTTGTAAACGATATTGGAAAGTCGTCCATGCATCTCTTTGACATTTTCTTCCTTCGCCATTGTGAAGTTCTCGTATTCGCTGCTTAGCATGGCAAGGCGAGATTCTTTGACTTGAGATGTTCCTTCGTGAGTCACTTCTAGTGTGTGCCATATTTCCTGTGCAGTTAGACAATGTGAGACACGATTAAATTCAAATTGATCCAATGAACAGATAATAGAATTCATAGCTTTAGCATTGGTATTTTGTAATTTATTTTCTAGTTCTGTCCATTGTTCCTTTGGTTTCTCTATTTCCTGATTATCTACCGTTATAGTTGGTATTCTATAACTTGTCTCAACAATATTCCAAGCGTCAATGGTTTTCAGAAAGATTTCCATCCTATTTTTCCAATATGCATATTCACCATTGAACATTGGTGGTCTAACTATGGATTGACCCTCAGCAAAAGCAGTATTAAAAGAAGCCATTTTTGAAAATTCAAATTTTTAAAACAAAAAATTGGTTTTGTAAAAATCAAATTTTTAAAACAAAAAAGGGCTTTTGTTCCTAGCTCTGATACCACTTGTAGGATCGATTTCACCCTAGAGGGGGGGTGAATAGGGTGATGGTATAAATTATAGAAATTAATCGCGGAAGCTTATAAAATAATTTCAACATAGATCACAGAACAATAGCAGCACAGATAATAGCAGAACAATAAATGCAGAAATAGAACGACACAGAATTTACCCAGCTTCGACAAAACCCTGCCTACGTGCTGCCCCCAAGGTTTCTACTAGAAATTAGATTGTCCCTCGCTTGCACACGTAAAATCACGATACCCGCTATCGACTAAATCTAACTCTACGCTCAAAACCCTGCCACAACTCAACCACCGAGTTGCGAATTCTCAAATTACACCACGTAGTTTGTCCCCTAGTCACACGACTAGAAAATTAAAACGGTTTAAAGAAAGAATTTAAAAATGCTTTAAAATCCAATAACTAAACCCTAATTTATATGATTTTAAAGCCTTTAAAATTAAGGCCCAACAAAGAAAGGCCGGCTCGAAACAAATTAATCCTTTCTCCTTTTTATTTCCAGCCGGACTCCTTGTTTGTGAAAATGCCGGCTTGCTCGTTCCTCTTTGCAAATAAATTAGGGTTTGTGAAAACTGGGGCTATCGACTTCAATATCTCGATTGAATGAATGGTTTAGCGTTGTTGCTTTGTCAATCGATGATCTCTCTGTTAAGCACACGGTTCCCCCAATTTTCGATCGAGTTGTCTGAGTGGTATGTGATTTATCTCTTTGCTTTTTCTGATTTGCTTGCTTGAACTCGATGATCGTTTGCCAGTGATGATGCGGGGTTTATGTAGGTTTCGAAATCCTATTCTTGCGTTCGTATAAAGTCATTTGAATTTGTCAATAATTCTCCTCAGCCACTTGATGATGCTTGAATGTTTGAGATTGATTCTGACTTCTTCTATTTACTTGAATCATATGGTATTGATTTTGGCTTGGTTCGATACCTTTATTCTCAAGGTTCTGACTTTTTCATACTTTGACTTCGGCTTGGTCTTTTGATTACGTGAATTTTTTGTCTCGTGAATTTTCTTGTACCTCTGCGGCCTTGACTTGAGATTCTTCACTGCCCATGTTTACTCCAGCCATTTGATTTCTTAAACTAAACTTCTGGATATTAATCGAAACTGCACACTTGCTTGCTTCGTTGTCATTGACTTGTTTAACCTCGGCTTTGATTCTGGACTTGATAAAATTGATTTGCTATTTATGTATCATACTCGACTTTGGTCATTTGTTTGAAAACTGCAGCTTGATGCTTGCATCCTCTTGCTGTTTACTGGAGTCAGTGGTTGATGCATTGTGGTGTTTAGTATTTGATTATGTGATATTGTGATGATTTGCATTATGCTTATGTCCACTGATGCTTCGAGTCTGCAATTGTTGTTTTGAAGCTCGACCATATGCATATTACAACTTGTACATGCTTTGATTTTCATTTTACATCACTTGAACTTGCTTTTGTCTCGGCCTGAACCTTTGCATTACATACATATGTATATGCTCACTGTCTTTGTACCTATGCATATATGTTTACTGTTCGAGTTCATTGTTCAGTTGATTCGTTGATGCATTGCCTTTGTGGTCTTCACTTTTGTATAGTCTGCACATGTTACTTGTATCACTTGATGTCTTCATTTGGTTCGAGACAGTGATCATTTGTGGCATAGTTTGTATTCTCTGTTTGAATTTGCATTGTGTCACTTGTATACTGCAGCTTGGTCTTGCCTTGGTTCTGGCCATTCCTTGTTGCCTTGTTGCAGTTTGATTGTGCTGTTTACCCGTGTACATGCTTCACTGTATCTTCATTCATGTTGGTTTAGTTTGTACAGTTGCTTGAGTTACTACAGCTTGTAGTTTGGCTTTGATGTTGTACACTGTTTACTGTTAGTCGAGTTGAGTTGACCATGTTGCATTGTGAACTTTTTGTATTGATTCCATTGTTGCATCTCTGACCTGTGCATTCCATTCTCATGTGTTCATCCCTGTAGTATATGCTACTGTCTACTTGAGTTTGCTTTGATGCACTGTTGAATTTGTGTAGACTGTGCATTACACTTGAGTTGAATCCAGTTTCACAACTCGGGTTTGACCTTGTGCTGAAGTCGAGATTTTATTTATGTTGCACCTGAGTTGAACCCGTCTTTTTATTTGGGTTTGACCTTGTGCTCACCTGTCCCTGTAGAATTATTGTAAAGACCCGTAAATCCGTACTCCTTGAATAGACACCAATCTCCATTCATTAATTCAAGATGAACGAAAATACGAACCCTTAGGGGTTTAAGAAAAATTTAGGAAAAGAAAAGAGAGAAAAAGAAAAGAAAAGAAGATAATAGATAAGGTAGAAGATGGAGGGAAAAGAAAACAGAAAATTTTAAAATAGAACGAAAAATAGAATAGAGAACATAGAACGGAAAAGAAAACAACAGAACAACATCAGAATCTCACAATTCGCAGCGGAACAACATATAATAATAAATGAATAATCTTTAAACAAAGAACTATATCAGTTATTACATTTTATACATTACATTTCATTACATTATATCATCAGAGTGTACAACAACAACAAACAGTGCAGCGGAAAAGAAATACTATATAACTAGTAATACGTCATGCCATCCAGCTTGCCTCCAGCAACTCCAGAATATCCAGAATATCCTGATAAATCCTAACTCTTGACTGCCCGTGTGGAAATTGGTGGGCACCCAGAGTTTAGGAAGGAAAACAATAAACTCCAAGTCAGTCATGTGACTGGTGTGAGAACTCAAAACAGTTTATTTAACTTTAAAATCAAAATAGAGGAATATTTTTTTAAATTCAATTCGCAATGCTTTTAAAAATGAGACTACCATAAGGCCTCCCGCACACACACACATGCAAACGCAGAATCGGAGGAGATTTCTCCTTATGATAGTCAAAGATGCTTCATACGCATTTAAAATAACATTTGATATTATTACTAGTGCATAGTGTAGAAGAAATTCATTTTGAAAGTAGAATATAAATCTTAGCCAACATAGACATTTCGAACTATGCCTACTATAGCTAACTATGTTCAATAGCAGGTTACCGCCACATTCCATAGCAGGTTATACAACTAAAACCGTACAAGTTTCGTATTGTTTCTTTGGATTTCCAACAAATGGTCAGGCCAAGGAACTTCCCATTGCCACATGAGAATGCCTCTGGAAAGACATCCCCGAGAACCAAACCGGAACTCTGCCAACACAAGGCCGGGTTACCCCTAACTGGGTAACTACTGACACGAGCACGCCATTCCCCGATCGTAAACGACCTTTCTCACAGGATCCCGATAACCAACAACCACAAAGTAATAAATTCGTAGTAACCACATAGGTTAAATATCTGGGCTCCATACCATGATACAACCTCTATCCAGAAGGAAATGTACATACCCTAAAGGGAGCTACCCCTCATAACCTTGCCGCATCTTTCCTGTTTTGACCATTTCCGGGGTGTGAGGCTCGACGAATTCACGTCCACAAAAACATACTTTATACAAAAGCCATGCTTTGGGTCAACAAATGATCAACACAATGATCACCAAGATAGACGATCAAATAAACGATCCTATCACAATAATCAACACAATGATCATTTACAGCAACACTCAGCATGTCACATTACCAAATTGGGAATATATCGCTGATAACTTCAACTATATAACCTCTGAGCTCGTACGTCTTAGAGAAGGGTGTTAAGCTAAAAGAATAAATTCTCCGCCACCAACAGAAATATATTTGAAAGAAATCGGCTTTATATCTCAACTTGTAATGTCAGACACACAATCCATACAAGTCTGTTCCGGGATCGAACAAAACCGAAGGCACTTACAAAGAAGTCCTTGCAATCCGGATATTCACAATCCTGATCGGATTTCCCATCACTTAGGGAGTCTCTATACCGCTGCAACTCAGTGCAGAGACAATCGACAGGTCATCCTATCGCTCTCGCAAATACCGGGTCTTCAACACCGATTTTCAATGCAATTATAACGACGTATCACATATTCGGAATGGGTTATATGACCCCATGGTCCTTTCCCGGTTAACCCGAATAGTGAGCGCTTATTCAAAATAAGTGTAGCATTCACATTCAAACAAATCCATCAATTACCCATTCAAAGGGAAATATTGATAGTCGATTATTGAACTATCACTGGATATGCACACATCACCAGATTCCAAATAATTTTCCAAATTATTTATTTTCCAAAATATCTTTACAAGATATATAATTTCACACTTCAAAAATAAATCAATATTTACTTTTAAACAAATTCTCCTTTCCTTTATAAATTCAATAGTGAATTTATATTTCACAATATCTATTGATATACGTTTTCAATTATCCATTTTCAATTTATCTTCAAAAAGATAAATTCTAAATATCACTTCATATTGGAAAACAATTCCATACTTATACATTCATAAGTAATTCACAAATTTTATTTATTTTCAACACTTGGAAAATATTCAATATACTTAAATCAAAATAAGTATATATTTAATTCTTTAAGGAAATCATTCTCTTAAACATATTTATTTGGGCCAAAACGAATGTTACGTAAAACATTGTTACGACAACCCAAAATCACTAGTATAGGGATTCGAAATTAAAATAGATATATAAATCCCAATACTATACAAAACATTTCCTTTCGGAAATCATTTACTATAACAACAGTGTTATAGTCTACTATTTCCTTTTATTTCTCGAAAACGTCTATTTCAACAATAAATGTTGAAATCTATGGTTTCGAATCTCAACACATTTTAAAACATTGTTCGATCGTTTTAATTCTATTTAAAACATCCAAATCCAAAACAATTTCTTTAACGTGTTATTCACTATTCAAAAACGTGAATATACTTCATTAACAATTTCATCCTTTTATTCATTTTAATTCAAAGGATTATTCACTATTCAAAAATGTGAATATAACTCCACTTATAGGTTTCAACAATTTTTCTTGTCAAAATAAGTCATTTGCGAATTTATAAAACAACGTTTATAAATTCCATTTCTATTTATTTATAAAAACTTCCTTTTTATAAATTCTTTTATTAACCTATTCCAGTTTATAACTCAATTATAAACTAAAAGTTCATATTATAAGTTAAATACTTATAAAACGATTATTTTACAAAATCGTTCTTTTAAAGACTTTCCAAATCATAAATCTTATAACTTATAAGATTCATTTATTTAACCAAATCTATTCTTCAAATAACTTCACAAATTTATAAATCTTACTATTTATAAATTTCATTTATAACTTCACCATTTTTAATTTTATAAATTCCATACATTTATGAAATTCATTTTCACTTCATTCAAACACTTATAAAAACTCGTTTTATAATTTCAATATCTCAATTTATAAATATCCATTTATAAATCTCTTATATAAATCAATTCATATTTATATTTTTAAAAACGTCTTTAAACTCCTTTATAATTTCATCATTTTGATTTATAAAATAATCAAATTTTATAAATCCTATATTTAAACTTTTCACAATTATTTCAGAAATCCCAATTTAACTATTTTATAAAGTCATTAATTCCTTATTTTCAAAAATCAGCTTTTAACTATATTTCTTAAAAATCATAATTTTTATAACATTAAAATTATAACGTTTATTTATTTAAAATGGATCAATTCCAAAATATAGTATATTCTCAAAAATCACTTTAAAAATCATTTTAAAATCCCAAAATTTGGTTCAATGATGCTACACACCAAATAGTCAATCACGACTACAACGATATCATATATCAATATGAAAATCCATCAAATATCAAAATATCTGAAATCAAATAAAAACTGTTGAGTAATCCAGTTGGATCCCTCCAACCTGTTTTCCTGCATCCACAAACATTAGCACAATACCAATTTCGCTCCAGTACGAAATTATCGCGGTATATGTTCTTATTAAATATTATCCGCTTAATAACGGCGCAATAGGGTCTCATCCGCTAGACAAAAAAATGCGGGAAATCAATAACTCCAATATATACATATGCCAATATATATATATATTGCTATTATATATAATACCAATTTCACTGTTTATGATATATTCGCGGTATATGTTTTTAATAAATAACATCCGCTTACTAACGGCGTATAATGTCTATTTTAACAATCAATAGATATCAATCATCATTCAAACATGCATTCAAATATTTTAAATCTAACTATTTAAAATAAAATCGAAACTGATTCGATTGAGTGAGAAATTCTCACATTGGTTTTATTTCCGTTTTAGCGATTTATTTCGAATAAAATTAAACGGACGTTTAATTTTACCCAAAATTCTCACTAACTCCAAACGACTCCAATCCAATTTTATCGCGTAGTGCTCGTCCATACGATTCCAACGCAATTGGTTTCGCGCGTTTTCGACCTCGTATGAAAAAGTTATGAATATTTGAAGTTTACTCGAATTTATACTTAATATTTACAACATTAATTATAAAATTTATAACCTAACAATTATAGGCCATTAGATCCTGCTTCTCCTCCATCATGACCGCACGCATCACCATCTTCCACCACGTTTTCATCTCCAGGTTGATGTACACAACCTAGAACCCACCATGTTGAAATTAGGTTTTCACTTTACAACTCCAACACTCGACGAAACCACATCAAACCACCGCCATCTCGAAGGGCTCAACCCCCTCCATACTCGGCCTCAACCATAGGAAGCTCGGCTACCTGATGAGCTTCGAATTGCGTGCGCAAGTAAGCACGATCGGCCCCACTTTACTCCTCCTCTGATGCTCCAAACACGATCTCAACCGTATGGATTTAAAGCTCTCGTTACCCTCTACAATGTTGTAGTTAATCACTTTGGCTAAAACTTCACGGATTGGAAGAGATTAAGGAAAGAAAACTAGAGATTTCTGGCCATTCATACCTAAAACTGGCGGCCACAAGATGATGAAACCCTAATATATTTTTTTCTTTTAATTTGTGAAATTTGAGCTATTTATAGAGAATTTTCGAACACTATTCATCCGGAAATTCCGAACTCCGATTTACGCGCCGTAACTGACGTACCTAGGGTTTATCCCGCGTTCCGGACACAATGGAACAGGTTTCGGAAGCTAATTCGGACATCTGTGCAAGTTATGGCTACAAACGTTCAATTTAAATTAAACCGATTTAAGCGATTTTCTAGGCGTTTTAATTTGTACCAGACAAACGGTAAATCCAATTGACTTGAAATTTGAAACCTTACAATAATATCACATTACGGATCCGATGAAACTGGTTTCGTCGAAATCCGAGACTTTTTGAAAAATGGCTATTTTTACTCGCCAAATTAAAATTAAAAATAAATCGATGCGTTTCGAGCTGCCACGATCAAACGATAGCTCCGATTGACACGAAAATTGAAATCCGGTAATAACTAACTATTACGGATCCAATGGAACTGGTTTCGTTCAATTCTGTGACTGTTCAAAAATTGACTATTTTTACTAGTCGATTTTAAATATTAAAATATTCAATTTTCACAAATTAACTTTAAATTCGATTTTAAAAGTTCTAAAATATCTTCCTAACTCCCATATGATAAAATAAAATTTCCCAAATTATTTTCAATCATATTTAACCCAAATTTCAATTATTTCCATAATTTAACGTATTAAATTATCGATTTAATAATCCAATTAAATTCAATAATTCAAATAAAAATTTATTTGACTTAAAAATTCACTTATTAATATTTAAAATTAATTAAATATTCAAATTTTAATTTCTAAAAATTCTGGGTCGTTACAATCTTCTCCCCTTAAAAGAATTTCGTCCTCGAAATTACAAGTAAGAAAAATTACAGAATCTATTAATTTTCCCAAAATTCATAGTCAAACTTCTTACAATAACTTTACTAAGTTTTTCCAAATCATACTTAGTTATCTTTTCAAAAACAACTACTATTGTTTAACTTTCAATTCAAAATCAAAGTTAAAGTTTTCAAAATTTTCTCATTTTCTTAAATTTTTTCTAACGCCTTATATTTTCGGAAAAATTCGCCATAGTTTCCTTTGCGCGGCTCGATCCGAAAAAAAATGACAGTATATATATCACAAATATACATCTCATCAAGTAATGAGGCATCCCGCAGGGAAAAAGTATAAAAGTACGGTATTTAATCCGAGATATGTACCTTATATTTTATTAGCAAGCATATACGGCTAATATAGCGCGAAAGCGAGCTCCAAATGCGAAGCAAACGCGATCCGCACCTACTAATCACTCAACAAACAACATGAGAACATGCATGTAGACAATAGTATCAATATACAACATATAGTAACATAATAACTATATATGTCAACATAGCAAATGCAACTAAAAGCAACAAATGCAAACATCAACCAACTAACATTCAACAAGTTCATAACCAATATATATTCATTCATATTCTCATTAATATTCAATGAAATGGTTTTCAATTTAAATCACATTTGATTTATTTACATTGGATGTTTTTACTAACATTCATTCTCAATTTGCTTAAATTCACTAATTCATATTCAAGTTGGTTCACTTCCAATTCAAATTCAATTCTATTTAGTTTCACTTAACTTCCAATTGAATTTCAATTACTTTAGCTTCCAATTTTATTAACTCAATTTCATTAACACTTATGAATTATATACAATCACTAATAATCATATAACCACCAATGTATATTTATTTCAACCAAATTCCTTTGCATATATTCATTCAATTTGGTTTAATTAAATTGATTTTCATTCAATTATTCAACTTTCTAATAACATCAGATTTTAATGAATTTACACTTATATCCATTATTTCATATCAACTTAAATTTACATTCAATTGATTAACATTTAATCCATTCATTCTATTCAATTACCAATTCATTTTTATTTCAACTCATATTTATAAATATATTCATATAGTTTCACTTCTTATATATATAAGTTTATTTCACAATTGTAAATCACTTTAATTATAATTCAATTCTTATAATCCTTTTTGCTTATACAATTATTCTTTTATTTAGATTATTCAAACAACTAAACAATCAACTTACATACACTTTAATAATTCTGAAAAATTATTTTCTTTATATATAAAATATAATCAAGGTAAAATTATTTCATTTACCCAATTTTTAAAATCAATACTGTGTCGAATTGTTCTATTCAAGTGTTTAGAGATCCCCATCAACAACGTTAATTACTCGTATTAACCAGAATCTATATACCACTCAACAAACCAATCATCACAATATAAAACAATTTCATATTTACTAACAAATACGCTCTCATAGCTATTATTACACTCAAATTCATTCTAGAGTACTGCTGACTCTATCTCTAATGAGTAATACCCAACAGAACCATGGTTGTCGCTTAACCATAAGCTCTGATACCAACAGTAAAGACCCGAAAGTAGCGGTCACAACCGGTAGGCTTTTCAACCATCCCAGCCCCACCGTGGCTTACACTGGTACCCCAGACCTTGCTTTTACGGCCAGCCTCTCGGCTGTCTCAGGTTACACCTAACCAACCCCCTAAAAGAGGATGTGTGGGAGTAAGAGTCTCCCGTTCGCCACCTAACCGCGAAGCGAGAACCCCCCATCACATAGCCCAAAGCTTAACAAGACTGGTGTGAGAACTCAAAACAGTTTATTTAACTTTAAAATCAAAATAGAGGAATATTTTTTTAAATTCAATTCGCAATGCTTTTAAAAAAGAGACTACCATAAGGCCTCCCGCACACACACACATGCAAACGCAGAATCGGAGGAGATTTCTCCTTATGATAGTCAAAGATGCTTCATACGCATTTAAAATAACATTTGATATTATTACTAGTGCATAGTGTAGAAGAAATTCATTTCGAAAGTAGAATATAAATCTTAGCCAACATAGACATTTCGAACTATGCCTACTATAGCTAACTATGTTCAATAGCAGGTTACCGCCACATTCCATAGCAGGTTATACAACTAAAACCGTACAAGTTTCGTATTGTTTCTTTGGATTTCCAACAAATGGTCAGGCCAAGGAACTTCCCATTGCCACATGAGAATGCCTCTGGAAAGACATCCCCGAGAACCAAACCGGAACTCTGCCAACACAAGGCCGGGTTACCCCTAACTGGGTAACTACTGACACGAGCACGCCATTCCCCGATCGTAAACGACCTTTCTCACGGGATCCCGATAACCAACAACCACAAAGTAATAAATTCGTAGTAACCACATAGGTTAAATATCTGGGCTCCATACCATGATACAACCTCTATCCAGAAGGAAATGTACATACCCTAAAGGGAGCTACCCCTCATAACCTTGCCGCATCTTTCCTGTTTTGACCATTTCCGGGGTGTGAGGCTCGACGAATTCACGTCCACAAAAACATACTTTATACAAAAGCCATGCTTTGGGTCAACAAATGATCAACACAATGATCACCAAGATAGACGATCAAATAAACGATCCTATCACAATAATCAACACAATGATCATTTACAGCAACACTCAGCATGTCACATTACCAAATTGGGAATATATCGCTGATAACTTCAACTATATAACCTCTGAGCTCGTGCGTCTCAGAGAAGGGTGTTAAGCTAAAAGAATAAATTCTCCGCCACCAACAGAAATATATTTGAAAGAAATCGGCTTTATATCTCAACTTGTAATGTCAGACACACAATCCATACAAGTCTGTTCCGGGATCGAACAAAACCGAAGGCACTTACAAAGAAGTCCTTGCAATCCGGATATTCACAATCCTGATCGGATTTCCCATCACTTAGGGAGTCTCTATACCGCTGCAACTCAGTGCAGAGACAATCGACAGGTCATCCTATCGCTCTCGCAAATACCGGGTCTTCAACACCGATTTTCAATGCAATTATAACGACGTATCACATATTCGGAATGGGTTATATGACCCCATGGTCCTTTCCCGGTTAACCCGAATAGTGAGCGCTTATTCAAAATAAGTGTAGCATTCACATTCAAACAAATCCATCAATTACCCATTCAAAGGGAAATATTGATAGTCGGTTATTGAACTATCACTGGATATGCACACATCACCAGATTCCAAATAATTTTCCAAATTATTTATTTTCCAAAATATCTTTACAAGATATATAATTTCACACTTCAAAAATAAATCAATATTTACTTTTAAACAAATTCTCCTTTCCTTTATAAATTCAATAGTGAATTTATATTTCACAATATCTATTGATATACGTTTTCAATTATCCATTTTCAATTTATCTTCAAAAAGATAAATTCTAAATATCACTTCATATTGGAAAACAATTCCATACTTATACATTCATAAGTAATTCACAAATTTTATTTATTTTCAACACTTGGAAAATATTCAATATACTTAAATAAAAAATAAGTATATATTTCATTCTTTAAGGAAATCATTCTCTTAAACATATTTATTTGGGCCAAAACGAATGTTACGTAAAACATTGTTACGACAACCCAAAATCACTAGTATAGGGATTCGAAATTAAAATAGATATATAAATCCCAATACTATACAAAACATTTCCTTTCGGAAATCATTTACTATAACAACAGTGTTATAGTCTACTATTTCCTTTTATTTCTCGAAAACGTCTATTTCAACAATAAATGTTGAAATCTATGGTTTCGAATCTCAACACATTTTAAAACATTGTTCGATCGTTTTAATTCTATTTAAAACATCCAAATCCAAAACAATTTCTTTAACGTGTTATTCACTATTCAAAAACGTGAATATACTTCATTAACAATTTCATCCTTTTATTCATTTTAATTCAAAGGATTATTCACTATTCAAAAATGTGAATATAACTCCACTTATAGGTTTCAACAATTTTTCTTGTCAAAATAAGTCATTTGCGAATTTATAAAACAACGTTTATAAATTCCATTTCTATTTATTTATAAAAACTTCCTTTTTATAAATTCTTTTATTAACCTATTCCAGTTTATAACTCAATTATAAACTAAAAGTTCATATTATAAGTTAAATACTTATAAAACGATTATTTTACAAAATCGTTCTTTTAAAGACTTTCCAAATCATAAATCTTATAACTTATAAGATTCATTTATTTAACCAAATCTATTCTTCAAATAACTTCACAAATTTATAAATCTTACTATTTATAAATTTCATTTATAACTTCACCATTTTTAATTTTATAAATTCCATACATTTATGAAATTCATTTTCACTTCATTCAAACACTTATAAAAACTCGTTTTATAATTTCAATATCTCAATTTATAAATATCCATTTATAAATCTCTTATATAAATCAATTCATATTTATATTTTTAAAAACGTCTTTAAACTCCTTTATAATTTCATCATTTTGATTTATAAAATAATCAAATTTTATAAATCCTATATTTAAACTTTTCACAATTATTTCAGAAATCCCAATTTAACTATTTTATAAAGTCATTAATTCCTTATTTTCAAAAATCAGCTTTTAACTATATTTCTTAAAAATCATAATTTTTATAACATTAAAAATTATAACGTTTATTTATTTAAAATGGATCAATTCCAAAATATAGTATATTCTCAAAAATCACTTTAAAAATCATTTTAAAATCCCAAAATTTGGTTCAATGATGCTACACACCAAATAGTCAATCACGACTACAACGATATCATATATCAATATGAAAATCCATCAAATATCAAAATATCTGAAATCAAATAAAAACTGTTGAGGAATCCAGTTGGATCCCTCCAACCTGTTTTCCTGCATCCACAAACATTAGCACAATACCAATTTCACTCCAGTACGAAATTATCGCGGTATATGTTCTTATTAAATATTATCCGCTTAATAACGACGCAATAGGGTCTCATCCGCTAGACAAAAAAATGCGGGAAATCAATAACTCCAATATATACATATGCCAATATATATATATTGCTATTATATATAATACCAATTTCACTGTTTATGATATATTCGCGGTATATGTTTTTAATAAATAACATCCGCTTACTAACGGCGTATAATGTCTATTTTAACAATCAATAGATATCAATCATCATTCAAACATGCATTCAAATATTTTAAATCTAACTATTTAAAATAAAATCGAAACTGATTCGATTGAGTGAGAAATTCTCACCTTGGTTTTATTTCCGTTTTAGCGATTTATTTCGAATAAAATTAAACGGACGTTTAATTTTACCCAAAATTCTCACCAACTCCAAACGACTCCAGTCCAATTTCATCGCGTAGTGCTCGTCTATACGATTCCAACGCAACTGGTTTCGCGCGTTTTCGACCTCGTATGAAAAAGTTATGAATATTTGAAGTTTACTCGAATTTATACTTAATATTTACAACATTAATTATAAAATTTATAACCTAACAATTATAGGCCGTTAGATCCTGCTTCTCCTCCATCATGACCGCACGCATCACCATCTTCCACCACGTTTTCATCTCCAGGTTGATGTACGCAACCTAGAACCCACTATGTTGAAATTAGGTTTTCACTTTACAACTCCAACACTCGACGAAACCACATCAAACCATCGCCATCTCGAAGGGCTCAACCCCCTCCATACTCGGCCTCAACCATAGGAAGCTCGGCTACCTGATGAGCTTCGAATTGCGTGCGCAAGTAAGCACGGTCGGCCCCACTTTGCTCCTCCTCTGATGCTCCAAACACGATCTCAACCGTATGGATTTAAAGCTCTCGTTACCCTCTACAATGTTGTAGTTAATCACTTTGGCTAAAACTTCACGGATTGGAAGAGATTAAGGAAAGAAAACTAGAGATTTCTGGCCATTCATACCTAAAACCGGCGGCCACAAGATGATGAAACCCTAATATATTTTTTTCTTTTAATTTGTGAAATTTGAGCTATTTATAGAGAATTTTCGAACACTATTCATCCGGAAATTCCGAACTCCGATTTACGCGCCGTAACTGACGTACTTAGGGTTTATCCCGCGTTCCGGACACAATGGAACAGGTTTTGGAAGCTAATTCGGACATCTGTGCAAGTTATGGCTACAAACGTTCAATTTAAATTAAACCGATTTAAGCGATTTTCTAGGCGTTTTAATTTGTACCGGACAAACGGTAAATCCAATTGACTTGAAATTTGAAACCTTACAATAATATCACATTACGGATCCGATGAAACTGGTTTCGTCGAAATCCGAGACTTTTTGAAAAATGGCTATTTTTACTCGCCAAATTAAAATTAAAAATAAATCGATGCGTTTCGAGCTGTCACGATCAAACGATAGCTCCGATTGACACGAAAATTGAAATCCGGTAATAACTAACTATTACGGATCTAATGGAACTGGTTTCGTTCAATTCTGTGACTGTTCAAAAATTGACTATTTTTACTAGTCGATTTTAAATATTAAAATATTCAATTTTCACAAATTAACTTTAAATTCGATTTTAAAAGTTCTAAAATATCTTCCTAACTCCCATATGATAAAATAAAATTTCCCAAATTATTTTCAATCATATTTAACCCAAATTTCAATTATTTCCATAATTTAACGTATTAAATTATCGATTTAATAATCCAATTAAATTCAATAATTCAAATAAAAATTTATTTGACTTAAAAATTCACTTATTAATATTTAAAATTAATTAAATATTCAAATTTTAATTTCTAAAAATTCTGGGTCGTTACAATTATCAAGTGTATATCGGTGTGCACGGCCTTGTGGCATGTACAGTGACACACTGTGCATGTCACATTGTTCGTGTGTGATGAATTCAAATTTAAATGATGACGAACAACCAAAATAACTGAGGAAAATAATATTTTCAAAATCCATCTTTTATTTTATATTGCAAAAATATTTTATTTTCAATTTTACTGCGTTAGTGAATATTTTTGCAGATTGCTCAGATGCTGGATTCAAACTGGAATGAAGTTGTAGATTAATACGAGTGCGAGTGATATGTAGTGAGGTGAAAATGTAAAAATGAATTGTGATGTAATCAGAAATGTATTGTAATAGAAAATGTATATTTATAGTGAGAGCTTGAAGTTGTACTATCAAAAATTGTAATAAATATTTATTTGAATAAAATATTCGTTTGAATTCAAATTCAGTGTTATTTATTTTATTCAACAAATATTTATTTAATCTGTGAAAATAAAATAGTATGTTAACAAATACATTTAAACGAATGTATATATGTTTATTATCATCAAACAAAAATCATATAAGCGCATGTTCAACACATTCAACATTGGAAAATGTTATTATTTCATAAATAGTTTTTGGTATGTTTTACCAAAGCAATTTTCATAAATTTATCGACTAATTTGTGTTACATGGCATGCTCCCACTATTTCAATCATTACTATAATAGCCTATGAAATGCTAAGCCCCATTCAACCAATTAATAGGCTTTATTCCATCTACCATAACTAGTTCATAGTCGAGAGTTCTCATCTTAAACTCGAAGAAATAAATCTCACAGAAAAAAATTATTTGAAAATACATTTCGGAATAGAAATCTGTATCACCATATAAAATTAGCAGTAATAAATAAATAATTATTAAGGATCAAAAATGGAATTTGAGAAAACTTTAGAATTTGGCCAAAAACTTACACCAACGTGTTCGTAGGAATTTTCTAAGCAACTTTCATATTTAGAATTTTGCGATCGAAGCACAAACAATGAAGTTATTAACTTTTGATGTTTTTAAAATGAAAATAGTTAAAAATGAGTGAAAGAAAATAAATTTTATTAATAGCAAGGACCCCACCAATCGACCCCACTACTTAGGCTTGTGGTCGACGACTCATAAAGGACAATCGACCGATGGTGAAGGTGGAGGCTAGGGTTGAACCTTGGCTAAACGATCCAGATTTTATTACTTTAATCTAATGGATACGATTGATTCAAGAGCCTATAACAACAGTTCTAGCCCTTCACTTTTCTTCTTATATTTTATAAACAAAGTAGGGAAGCACTACCCTTTTCTCTTCTCCACTATTTCTAGAAAATATAAAATATTATGTACATACAAATCGAAGAAGGGCCAAAAAAAGAAAAAAAAAAGAATAAGCGAATCAATGTTGTGAAAGAAAAATTAATTTGTATAATTGTAATCTATATTCTCCTTAACCCTAAAGCTCTTCCCGAATCCGTAGTTCTAACGGTATGTATATGTCTTGTTATACACATTCTTTTAGACTAGAAATAAAAAGGTATCCAGTAAAGGGATGAACTCAGATTTGGGAGATTTGGAAAGCTAAAAAGTGAGTAGGAAAATATATAATTTATTTACAACATTGAAATTTACATCATTGAATTTTATTTAATTATTATACCTATTTAAGATCTAATGAATTGTAGGCTTAAAATGAATGTATAGAAATGTGTGCACCTAAAGTTGGCACAAACACTCAATAGACTATATGTAGAGAAATAAAAGAAGAAATCAAAATTAAAATAGGGGAAATAGGAAGAAAACAAAAAACAGTAATAAATAGTTTTATAATGGTAAGGCGTTGAATGCCTACGTCCACTTTAATAAAATAGATTTTTAATCACTTCAATTTCTGAGTACAAGAGGGATCAGATCAATCTGTGAATATAATGGAATATAAAGAAAATAATAGCGTAAAGATCCTTTAAATGAGCTGTGACATCCTGCCTTTTTGGACGGTTTAAATCGATGATAAACCATACACGTCAGACTTAAACCGTACAGAAGGACAGATTGTTATGGGTTAAATAAGAAAAAGCAGAGAAAGAAAAAGAATCTTGCAGTAGAACGATAAAATATAATAATCAAATAAACAGTTCATGAAGCTATTTACAAAATATTCGATTTTACTTATACAATACATATAAGAGTTACACATACCAGAGAATAATAAATAACAATGCAGCGGAACAATGTGATGTAGTGGAATACTATAATAAATAATAATAAACCTTCGTCCTCGTCCTCCAGAATACGGTCTTCCGAATACTGAAATGCTCAGGCTGACCCGAGTGAATTGAAAAGAAAAAATACTCAAGTCAGAACTAAAAGATCTTATGTAAGTTAAATCAACGGTAAAATATGAGTGGAACGGCGTCAGAGATATTAACGGGATTTGACATCTCCTATCCAGTTCTAACGTGAGTGCAGTAACTTAAGAGATGCTCGGGATTCACATCTCCTAAGTATCCGTGAAACTATTTACTATGTAGTAATATTTCGCTATTATAATAATGTCTAATAGTAAAATAAACGTACTTTAAAATAGCGTTAAGGGGTTAGCCATATAGCCCTTAACACACTTTTATATTCACATAGTCTATACAGTACTGTAATCTCCTCCGTACTGGGCGTCGTCAGAGGGCACTCCATAGGTATGGTACAAAATCAAAATCGTATAAGGCGTGCTAGGGTAGGTGACACGGCACAACTAGGCAATGTCAGGATAGATATACCAATTACGCATCCGGGTTGGTGGTAACGCATAGCCGTAGCTCCTGCCCACCTCGAGCCACATCCCCAAATCAAAAATCAAAACAGGCCACCGAATCAATCCAAAAGTCAGAGTATAATATCAAAGGGATGTGTCCGATAAAAGGTGCTACCTTCTTAGCCCGTCAATCGCTCCTGTTTTAGCCACCTTATGCCAACTCACGGGAGTCGGGTCCACGTATTTACCTCAAAGGAAACGCTGCCACCATCCTACTTCATTCTGGAACCTCCACCGCGTACATGGTTGTTAAAGTGGTTTTCGGAGTTTGCAGAGAGTATGACAACTTCCGATCCCGGTCTCCTCAACAACCAAACGTTATTATAACACCGCGTTCATTTTAAAATAATCATGCTTCTAAACCAGAATATAATATCCATTTCAAAACCATATAAATACGATATCATTTTCGTTTAAAACCCAAATCAATATGATATCATTTTAAAATCATAAAAATTTCAAAGTTATAAAATTTCAAAACCAATGACTTAAAACTATAACACTTCCAAAACGTAATTCTTTGAAATTTATAACTTTGAAACATAACTTCCACCCTTACATGGTTTAAATATTAAAATATTTTATAAAATAAACTAGCTCCTTAAATTTCACAATCAATTCCAAAACAACCCGAATTTCTAAATTTTAAATTTAACCAAATCCCCAAATCATAAATTTCAATTAAATTCGGTTTCAAATAGACCATTCCCAAATTATATCGATTTCAAAACAGATTTGATCCACAAAATAAACCATTTCAAATTCAATATATTTCAAAGCTTAAATATTCGATATTTCAAAACTAAATTTTATAATTCATATATATACGTACACCAAATTTACTTTACTATTATTTAGTTTTGAAATAATTGCTTAATAAATCCAACATCCTTTAAATAAAACTTCAATTTCAATAACTGAATATTCATCAATTTATTTAGACTTGATATATTCACTTAAATCACCTTAAACCCGAATTAAGTTATAAAACCATATTCTTTTAAAATCTCAATTTCAATAAGTTCCAAATTGATTCTTATTAAATATAACTCCTAATTAAATAAAATCTCAAATCAATTTCAAACTATCTTCTCAACCTTGATTTATAAAAATCAATATAAACTCTATATTAAAATATAACTTAAGTAAATACTTATCCATATTATATTTTAATAAAATCAAACTTTATTATTAAACTTATTGTATACTTTAAACAATTTTATTCATAGCTTAAAACCAAGAATTTAGCTATATATAAAATAACGTTTATAAAATATCCAAATCAATGTCTCATAAAATCATATATTTCTTTACAAAGCCATAGAAATCATTTCAAAATATTTTTATATATACCGCGGTGTCTGTATAAAATTTTCTATCCTATGGTCAAGTGATCCGGATATTTATCATTTCAATCCGAAATTTAAAATAAAAATACGGTTATATATTATTTCAAACCGCAATCCCGAGTGAAATAAAAATGCATAATAACTTGCAGTTTATACCAATATAAAATACAACATCCATTCATCCAACATCAATCATCAACCATTTATTACAATCATCATCCAATTAAATCCATAACATCAATATAAACAGATAATAAACAACAGGTATTTACTGGCAGTTTATATTCAAAATAAATTAATTAACAATTTAACTGGCAGTTTATACGCAATAATAAATTAATTAACATTTTAATCCAATAAATTTAATTTAACTGAGATGGTGACTAAAAATATGCCAAACAGTCACAAATAAAATTTCTAATCATAAATTAATTTAACGAACATAAGAAATTTTAGAAATTGTGAGTGGGTTAGAACACTCACCTTTTGAGTTTAAATTGAATTTAAATCCAATTTAAACCCCAAATTTGAACAGCCTCAGAATTCATCCAAACTAGCGCTAAAATGTCCGGGATTCCAATATGAACCTAGCGGACAAAACCACGCGTGAATTGGTTCGCGTATGCAAAAGTTATTAAGATTTGATCAATATACAATTCGAATTAAAACAAATAAATAAAAGAATAAAATTAACAGGACGTACACGTCATCACCATCTCACTTTCTCACGTGAATAGGCCGCATCAGGAAGGACGCACGGTCGACCGACCTTTGACTGAGTTTTCACGCCACCACCGGTCGCCGTAGGTCACGGCGCCACCTCCAACGCCTTCGTCATGCTCGGCCGCACCCTCCACTGCGAGGCCGTCGCCTCCGATTCGCCGCCGCCGCCCGGGTTTTCGAACCCTAACTCAAGAAATTCGAGAGCCATAGGTTGAATTGGAAGACGCGACCACTGCCGATAGCTTCCTGACATCATTCTCGACAAAACCCACAATTTAATTTTGCCAAAATATTCTCGAATTAAAAATACCCAAATCGAATTAGGGTTTCGAGATTTTCAAGCTTTGACCACGATTTGTCATTGATTCGAGCGTCAATTTCGAAAACAGATGCTAGACGTAGATTTGTATAGACGAGATCTTCGTTATATAATTTTTCTGAATTTTTTTGAGGAGCTTGAAATTTCAATTTGATTTTGACTTGCAATTGGATTTGGAATTATCTGCCATTGAGATGAGGAGGTAAGGAGGAACTGTACGTACAAATAAATGTCAATGAGGAACAATTAGGGTTTGTAATAGGGTATTTATAAATAAAGCTAAAATAGAATAGACGGACACGATTGATATACGCGTTGAACGATAAAATGGGCCAAAAAGCCCGTTTTGACTTCGAAATGAAATTGGTCAACTCATATATCAAGATAGATGTTTTTAAATATTTTAAACGCGATGGAACAGGTTTCAAGTCCAAATTCCATCATATGAAAAAGTTATGCTTAAATCAAGTTATTCCAAATTGATTTCAATTAAATTGATTTCAAGGTGTTTCGAGTCTCTCTATCAAACGACGAGTCCGATCGTTACGAAGCTTGAAATCCTACAATAATTCACCGTTACAAATCTGATGAAACTTGTTTCGTCGAAATCCGAGTCAGTGGCCAAAATGGCTATTTTCCAATTAATTAAATAAATTAATAATTAATTAATTAAATCAAATTTTTAATTTAAATCCGATAATAGAAAATTTTCGTTATTTTTGATTTCTTAGTCACTTACAATGATCTAAACAAATTTAAATGTTAATGTATAGTTGATTAATTTATCAATTTCAGTGTTAGCCTCAATTCATTAAATTCAGAAATTATAAATATAATTCCCAATAATCCCATTTAATTAAATAAATTAATGATTATTCCATTCATTATTGTCAAATAGATGGAATTAACATTGGATTCTAAACTATTACATTAATATTCTCACGTTCCATCTTAATTTCAAATAACGGAATATTTAGATATTTTAATTTCATTTAATTGCAATTAATCCAATTATTATAGTTCAAATCCAATAAATCAATCAAGCATGAATTTCAATTGTTTTCATTCAATCAATTGCCATATTATGGATAAAATTAACATTACTTCTGATTTGGTACTTTAATTTACATTAAAAAAACGTTAAATTAAGATTTATTGTAATTGATTACCAAAGTTTATTTAACACATTAAATAAATAAAAAACCTATATTAATTGTCACCTATTTGCATTTAATTGCATTTATAAGTTTGTTACCTATAAACCCAGGTTATTATTCCATATATAACACTAATTTTTATTCCATTCCTATTTATGATACCCTTGCATTACATACTTCAATATTTCCATTTTCATCTTTATTTCTATTGCATAATATTTAATTCCAATTGCTAAAATAATTACACTTATTATAAATTAGATTTCAATGGAATGATTTGTTTGTCTTTCATTACACTACTATATTCAAATATCCATCTTTCCTTTATATCAACTACTATTTCCATTTTATTATATTTGCCAAATATGTACATTAATTATGATTTATATTCTCAATTAATTTATTTACTTGGTTTCATACTTTTACTACATCAATTACTACCTTATAAATAAATTTACATTTCTATTTAATTTACATTCACACTTTCCACTATTATATTAATTATCATTAAAGTCACATTTAATTACCCTTATTTGTAATTGGTAAATTAACTAGTAACAACAACCATTGTTACCATTATCCCTTTATAATACTCTTATGTATATTCTTCACAAACAATTTCCTTCTATTATACTATTTCATACATTAATTCAATAATTTCATTTGTTTTTCTTATATTTAATTTGTAAACAAATTATAATATTTCCATTATTTCAATTAATTTGAATTCCATTCTAGTTGTTATTTTTATTAAAATTCATTAACTTTTATTTTTTTAATTAATAAATTTCAAAAATCTTACTAAATTAACAATTTTAATTATCGAAATTTTACGGGTCGTTACACTCTCCCCCACTCAAAACTTTTCGTCCATGAAAAGGGAAAAGAAGGGAAAAGAAGAATTAAGAAATCTATATATCCTACTTAAAACATTAAATATATAAACAAATAAATTTACAAAATTAATTAGTTTATATAAAATATACCAATTTATAAACACTAAATCTTTTTATACTCAAATTAATAAAGTATGGAAAATATTTTTCAAAATTTTTCTAAGTCCAAAATTTACGGAAAATTTCGGCAGAGTCGCCTTTGTACGGAGAGGCTCGGACGAAAATATAATATAAAACCCTTTGTCCGAGAACGTGCCTATTTGTCGAGTAAACAAACGCTTATATTATGAAACCAAATGCAGTAGCAAGTGCTTCCATAACCTGAATTTCACTTATATAATCTGAAAGAGTTAACAATTATATAAAATGAAATATTTAAAGTTGTTTCAACCATTACAAACAATCAACATAAACAACAATCATTTGCAACCAACATGCAATCATCATCAACACAATTTAATTTATTCACTACTTAATTTCATTTATTTACAGTATACATGTTACATTCAATTTCTTAGCATTCTAATTCATTCACTTAAGTTTATAATCATTTATTTATAATACTTACCCTTCTATTTATTTAATTAGTAGCCTTTCAATTATACTTAAGTTTATAACGACTACAACATCAAATTCTTGTTTATTAAAGAATTTCATTGAATACTTTTCATTACTTCAAGTTTACTAGTATAATATCCTATTACATTTCTTATAAGTATTATAACTTTTAATATTTGGTAAGTTATATATATGTTTTAAAGGATGTAATTTAGAGTTATACAAGTTTTCTCATTTCTTTGAATTTAATTTAATGTTCAATACTCATATCCTTTGTCTTATAGGTTACAAATTTTAAATTTCTTTTAATTTTATTTATAACTTAGCATTTAATCTCTTATTTTAATTACAAGTTCCACTTATTAATTAGTTACATTCTATTTCACTACAATAATTGAAACTATTAATTAACGGAAACTTAAGAACTAAATACCGGGTTAAATTTCAAAGCATTTTAAAATAATAGATAGATGTATACACTTACAGTTTATATATCCAATTATATTTAAAATAATTAAAAATTTATATCTGGTTATCAAAATAACTGTAGTAAAACTACTACCATGGCCTTCCTACTTAGAAACTCAAAAATGAATGTCGATGATGCGTACACTCATCACCGAAATTATTTTCCAACGACATAGAGGGGAGTACAGAACTTATTTCTTTCCAAAGTTTCTTTAAAATAATTCTTTCAAACATATTGAAATATTTACATTAGAAAATACTTCTAAATAATAATATTATTATATTTCAAAATCATTCGAAAGAAATTTCAAAAACCCCAGAACTTAGATTCTAAAATTTCCTACTTATTTTTTTTTCACTTTCTTCAAATATTGTTTCCAATCCATGTTTATATATTTCTCTACCTAACAACCAATATATTACAACCAAATATAACCTTTATAAAAATTTATTTTATATATAGAAAATATAATGCAAAATTATTTCATTCACCTATATTCAAAACAAATATATTGTCGGTCTGTCTTATTAAGTGTTTAGAAATCCCTATTGATGTCATAACGTCCTATGCATCAACTAGAATTTATAAATACAAAACGGAACAAATTAACACAATATCAAAACCCTTTTATAACACTAACAAATACGCTCTCTCATATATAAACGCTCAGTAACTCATCATAGGGTGTTACTACACTATTAATAATGAGTCGTACCCCACAAAGCTAAGGTTTATCGCTAAACCAAAGATCTGATACCAGATGTAACATCCCATATTTTCGGACGGTTTAAATCGACGATAAACTACACACGTTAGACATAAACCATACAGAAGGGCGGATTGTTATGGGGTAAATAAGAAAAATAGAGAAAGAAAAAGAACAAAACAGAATGTTGCAGCGGAACGATAAAATATAATAATCAAATAAACAGTTCATGAAGATGTTTACCAAATATTCGATTATCTATATAAGAAAATCCCTTGACATATAAAGAGAAGACAAAGGACGGATGAGATTTAATTACAAAAAAGATATCAGATGGTTGTCAATTTTCCACCTAATCAAAGAGTTAAGTCTCCGTTGTTGTCTATTCACGCCTTTACACATCCCACTAATTTACATCTTTCTTCAGTTTAAACTGCAAACTCCACGTTTCATAACACGTTTCATAACTTACCCACCACCCTTCCAACTACGCTTAATGTACAAGCAGATACATTTTCATTCTCTATTTATAACTAATATAGACCTAATATTTACATCTGAAATTTAAGGTATTTCGCTTTCTCCCACTTCTTCTCTTTAAATCAACGTGTGTAATATATACCAGATAATCCATGCCTAAATTTGCTTTTCAGTTGGAAGTACGACTTCAAGATACCCCTGCCAGAGATAGTTGCACTGCTACAAGGTGATCAAAGATGAACTTGCACTTTCTAATTTCACATTAAGTGGGCTCTTGACTGCGATGGTGATAGTTATTCCATCTTTGATTGTTAGATATTATTATCCTTGCCTGAGATGCTCAGAGTTGATTGTTGAGTTGAGATGACGGGATGTAGTTTTCGAAATATGTTATTTGATTGCAACTGCGGATGATTTCATGCTAGCTTAAAGTAAGAATATGATTTGTGCTTTGTCTTTGTTTGGTAATGGGCTTCTAACATCGTTTGCTCAAGATTGTATAATGATATGATGTGCTTTAGAAAACAATAGCAGTCATGTCCTTATCCATGCTCATTCTACTTCTTACCTTAAATGGATAAAGCCGATAAGGAAAGAAATAAATGAGCATACCGACCATAAGTATCATATTGACCTTTGTTTTATCTTTCCGCTTAATATTTTTGGTGTATAGTTATTTTACTTAAACTTCGTGTGCATGTACATAAACTGTTTGTACAAATGTGTGATTTATTCTTATGTTCAATTTACTTTTGGTACTAAGTATTTTGATCTCGATTGATTTCATTGTGATTAAATTACTTTATGAATAGTGGCCCCACCAAAGCTTTTGAACTGAATTATATATGTACTTAAATTAGTTAACTATGGCTAATTTACGTTATCAGTAGGTGCCTCCTTTTCTAGTATGCTACAATATCATATTTTCTTCCTTTTTGGTTTTGCTGCATTATTACTTCAACGATTTTAATGTCTCAATTTGTTAAATTGGTAATTAATTAATTGTTCATTTGATTTCAGTAAATTAATTGGAGTGTAATAGTATTTATATCGCATACATGTTTTATTGTGAGTTTAAACGATGATAACAATGATTTTGATATATTTCCCTGTGCTTACTGATTTTATTGATTTATACGCAAAAACGACTCCAACAATTATGGATTTAGGGCTTTTTAACTGATACATCTTTTGGAATAATCAAGGGCTGTCATCCATATGATTTATAGGCAAAATACTCCTAAATAGAATTTTGTGTCAGAAATGTACAATAGCATCATGGATGAAAGCAAATGACAAAACAAGGTTCAAACACTCTGACCGAATTCAAATTGGTTCAAGGCTACCCTTTTCACTTCCCCTGAGATGTATTAGTTTCTTCCAATATTCAATTTGTTTCAAGGGAACATTTTTTGCAACCCTTAATGACTTACTATGTGTTAGTTTGCACAACTGATAAAAACATTAATATATAAAGTTTCTTATCTTTAATTTATCTTACCCTTTTCAAATTACAATGCCTTTGCAAATTCCAATCAAACAACACAATGGAGTTCTGCCTTCGTAATATACACTCTAACTCACTTATTCTTTGAAGATTCAAATTAATATACACTGTATCTCATTTTAGATTTGTGTGCAATTTCATATCAGTGTTCATCGTGCTTTTTGTAACATATTTTTTAAATGTATTTCCCCTCAATTACTACAGTACTTGATTTATAGAACAAATAGTTATTGTGACGACCCGACTTCCTCATCACAGAAAATCGCATCATCTTGAAGAAAGAAAGGGATAGAAAAGAGAAAGAAAGAGAAGAAAGAAGAAACAACATCAGAATCTCAACAGCGGAACGAATAAATTATATTAATAACATAAATATTACATACTTTACAACCATTATAAGAGTTACACGGTATATACATCACATACTAGACAGTTATAAACACCTGTCTAGTTATACAACTCAATACAATACAAGGAAACTACTCAGAGAAACCAACACAGCGGAACACTATATATAGCTATAACGCAAAAGCCTCCTGCTCTATTTCTCCTCCAAAATTCGTCAAAGCTAACGTGAATCCTTTGGCTACTAGTAAAAATTTGAGTACCCAAGAGTTTAAGAAAACAGAAGATAAACTCCGGGTCAAACATGGGTCTGGTGTGAGTAAAAGGTTAAGGTTGCTTAACTTTGAAAAACCTTTAAAAGAAAGGTATCACGTAAGACTTCCCACACATAAACATGGAAAAGTTTTTACCTTACGCTAACCAAAACATTTGATAGGAAATCCAGTGATATTATAATAGGTCTAGGGTTTTCAAGTAAATATGAAATAGCCGAAATTGTTACATGATTAAATTCCAGTTACTAGCCACAAAAGTGGGTAATACAATCAAAACCGTTGGAACTTATTGGATTTTGGATTTCATACAATGGCAGGGCTACCGCCGTACCGCCCGTCACAGTACGTGGCCTAGATCACCGTACCGAGGATCACTCCCAATCCCCTGCAACACAAGGCCGGAACCATCCCTTACTGGACAGTCCCAAACAAGACAACCCCGCAGTTGGCGTACGTTCCAACCGCCCACACAGTCAAAATAAAAAAGGACTTCTAGACAGGGAAAAATCTCGTCCTACTTGGGCATGACCCACTTAGGCATGCTGCACCTCCCCTATTTTAGCCATTCCCGGTTGATGAGGCTTGAGACTACGGTTACCTTTATAGAAAACCTCTCTTAGAATGCTCATCGTCACCTGACGATGTTCTGAAACCATTCAATCCATACGAGTTCGTTCCGGGTTCGAACGAAATCGAAGGCATTATCTCGTTACACTCATTTTGGAATCACCCTCAGAGTTAACAACGATAACTCTTGCACTCTGAATCTTCATCTCGAATCTGAAAGTACTATCTATGTTAAAATTATCTAGGAATCATCCTCAGAGTTATACTGACGAATAGTTCTTACACCTCGAATCTTCACTCTTCACATGAGACTCACGACCTATCGTAAATTTGGATCGATGTGGTTTTCGGTTATCCAAATATGAAAACCCGATCCCGGTCTCATCGAAATCCAAAGCGTATCTTTTAAGGCCAAGTTGTTTTAAAGTTTAAAGCAATTCAATTTCATTATCTATATACACACAGATAGATAATTCACATATCACAATAGATAACCATCACTATCAACACAACAGATAATCTATATTATCAATCACAAATAAATAATTCTTATTATCATCCCAATGCGACCAATGCATCCGTATTACACAGCATTATTTATCTCATCTCCGAGATCTCAACCATTCAAGGCTACCAATATCATCCATTCATATATAAGCAATGATTAATAATCACACCAAATATAATTAATTTAAAATGAATTAAATTAGTTACATCATTTCTAATTAATTTAAAGTGAATTAAATTAATTACTTTATCAATATAAATCTTGCTTACATAACCATTAATTAATTACAAATTAATTAACCAATTAATCTCTAATCAATCACCTTAATTAATCACTCTTGATTAATTATTTCTTAATTACATTCAAGTAATTATCCTTTAATTAATTTTACAAATTGATTATACTTAACCAAATACAGTAATTAATCTTTAATTACTTCATAAATTAATTAACTATAATTAATTACATTAATTCTTAATTAATTACATTAATTAATTCCTTCATTGATTAATTATTTCTAAATAAATCTATTCTTAATTAGTTCATTAATTATAATAATTAATGATCTCTGTTTGTGTCAAAATTGGGCACAACACTCTTCGGGAGTCGTTGAAAAGATAATAACGAAGAATGTAAATTCAAAACAGATATTATCTAACAAAAACTCCAATCAGCAGTAAAATAAATGCGTAGACAAGCGATTTATAGTGGTTCGGCGTGTCGCCTACGTCCACTGTGAAGTGTTTTGATGTTTTATTGATTCTCTTTCAATGATTATAAGTTGTTGCAGCAATCAACAGCAAGTTACAACTGGAAATTCGAAATCAACAGTAAAATTATGATGTAGGATGATGGAGATCTCGATCCGGCAGAGTCTGGGCGCTTGAGAGTCGAAAGATCCTTTTTCTGTTGGCTCTGAGGCTCTATTTATAAACGTAGGCTGCTGATATTTCGTTGAAAACTCGGGAGACCACTTCTGGCACGTGAGGGGGCCCACATGCCCGGTCTTAGGAAGTTTGGGCCCACTCTGGCATCGGTTCGAACTCCATTCGAACCGATCAAGAATTCATCCAATCGAGGCGAAATTTAGTGTGGACACTCTTCGACATGAATGAAAGCTTCTATGAAAATTTCATGGCATTTGGATCAGTGGATTGGGAGATATGATGGATTCGAAATGGGGTTCACTGCGAGGCTGTTTGGTTCGAAACCATGCATTCGAACCGATGGTTTCGAAACCATGGTGGCACGTGTCTTCGTGTTGACGTGGAGCGCACACTTCGAATCGATCCGGTCTTCACTCCGAGTTGACCGCTTCGAGTCCATATATCTCAGCGCATTCGAACCGATGAAAGACACATCATCATGGTTGGTTGACCCAGTGGGTTCGAACGAAGCTTCACAGGTAGGTTCGAACAAGGCTTCTGTGATGGGTTCGAACAAGGCTTCTGTGATAGGTTCGAACAACCGAAGCTTAGTGGATTCGAACAAGGATCTTTGGATGGATACGAGCCTCGCCAACTCTCCATGGTCATGAGGTCCACTAGCGCGAACCAGATGGATTCGAAGTTGATGGAGTCGAGCCGAAGCACTCCGATGGGTTCGAAGTCCATCGGTTCGAATGACGCATGATGATGGGTTCGAAGACACCCACCATGATGGGTTCGAAACCAGTGCTTCCCCCCTCAAGTTGAACCGATCATAACTTGTGCGTATGAACTCGGATTGACTCGAAATTTGAGATGGCGACTTCTATGACCTCTCTTGTCATGTCCTATCAATTGTAGCACAATTCAGGCTCGGGCAAAATTCGGTGATATCCATAGCGAAACGAAATATGACCAACCTCTGAGTCGAACTATTCTCCATTTTTCGATCGATCTTTTGGTATCGCGGCTTTGCCAAAAAGCGAGATAACATTTTTCCCCCCAAAGTACGTCTTCTGGGAACATGACGTGCTTTGAATAGCTACAACTTCTCTCCGAACAATCATTGCTCTCTTTTTGTTGAGACTCGTACTCTGTATTGCTGCAACCTTGCGTTGATATGATTGATTGCTGTATGATAGCGCTTAGCCGTTGGCTATTGCATTTGTAACAAGATGGATACTTGATCCCTGTAAACGTTTAAAATCGAATGTTAGTTCGACATATATGCACATATGTGCGTTTGATCTTTGTTAACGTCGTGCGTCTACTAGTCGTTGTTAGTTTTGTTTGCTATTGAATTTCGTGTCGATTCTCTCCTGAACCGATTTTGAAATTTGAATTGAGACAACGCTTGATGGTTGTTTTGAAAAGTCCCTTCGTATCGATTCTCTCCTGAACCGATGTAGAAGGTTGAAGGAAACGACTCTGCGTTGCGTGATTGTAATGCTTCGAACCGATGTGTTGGAGTATAGATGGGTTCGAAATCCACATTCGTACGGATGGAGTATACTTGTGTTGTGATGGTTTCGAAACTGACATTCGAAACGATGTGAATGGATGGATTCGAACCAGTAGTTCGTTTCGGTAGGTTGTGGATGGAGTTGGGAACAGGGGCCTCGAATCGATGCAACTCGTTGTCCTGCTATGTACTTCGTATCGATGAAGTATGAGGTTAACTGCGAATCCACAAGGCATTAGTTGAATGGTTTCGAATGGAGACTTTGAAACGATCCGTGCTATGACTGGTTGCGACCGGTCGCGTTTACCGGAAGGGGAATCGTCTCGGTCAAAATCAAAACCCCATATAAATAGCAGTGGGCCTGCCACTTTTTCACTTTTCACTTTTTACTCTCGCCTTGTTTTTACTGTGCACTGCATCGTTTCGAAATTTCAGAGAAGAAGGCACTGTGTTTTCGTATTCGAGACATTCGAGATCCAAGCCTTTAATTCCTTGAACCCATCACTCAAATTAGGTAATTAGCTTCGAATCCAAACGGCAAAGCTATTTCGAATCCATCTCTTCATCGATTTCTCACTTCAGTGATTGGCAAAACCAGATCTGGCTTGGGAAGGCTTCGAACCGATGCGTGGATTCGAGTTCGAATAGATGATGGGTGTGCCATTCGCCGTTGGATTTCGCACCGATCCATGGAATGATTTTATGGGGCGACGCAGTTCGCACCGATAGACCATCTTTGATGGTTCCATTCGAATCGATGGATTCAAATCCATCAGCTATCGGTTCGAACTTGACATTCGAATCTCAACTTTGCATCGATACGTAGGTATCGATTCGAACGTGGCCGATGTTAAGTTGGGGGTTTCCTTATCGGTTTGAACCAGGTAACCAAGGATCGGTTCGAAGTCGTCCTTCATTAATCGATTCGAAATTGACACCTGATCATCGATTCGAAGCGTGCCTTTCTGCCTCGATTCGAAGTGCGCCTTTTTGCATTGGTTCGAAGTGAAGTTAGGATGGGTTCGAATGAATTCCTTGTGATCGGTTGAACCCTCTATGATGGATGCCAAAGTTTGACATTTTCTGAGCATAACTCCGACGAGCTTCATTCCTGCTTATTTGGACATATTAAACTGCATACTTGACCACCTTTCGAAGCTCGTCGATGGAACCATAACAACTTCTATCCAAATCAAATTTCCATCATACAAACGGTTCAACGATGACGGTCATTATAATTGGACTCCGTAGCTTTGTCGTTTGTATATTTCTTTTAACTCTACAATATTTATTCAAGTAATGCATGGCACTGCACAACATACATTCATACACTTTACACTGGGGAACGCACGGGTTCTTTGTCGTCTAACGATGGTTTCTCATGAGTTAGCTAGTTATGGAACCTTCAAGTTCGCAACAGCAGGAGGTTCAAAGCACAACTGCTCCGAGACTAGAGGTTCCAGATATTGAACCTGAGATCATTGGTCCGGCCCCGGACGAACTTCCCAATGCGTCCTTCATTGCCAATCCGTCGGATTTCGTTTAATCGAATATTTCTGAAGACATGTTAGGGAGAATATGCTTGAGGCACGTTCTATCACTGGATGACGTGTTATTGCCAGGGCCGAACGATAGACCACACAACCCTCCGGAGGGATATAAAGCGTTTAACCGCCACGCGTGCGCGGCCGGGACACTTCCTCCGTTCAACGAGTATATAAGGGAAGTGTTGTCTTTTTTGAGGATCGCTCTGTCTCAACTACACCCAAACGGATATGCGTCCGTGAACAGTTTGTTCATCGTCTTCATGGAGTACCTTCATAGACCACCGATCCCAACCGAGATTAGATATCTATTTAATTTCAAGACCCGAGGTGATTATCCTTCCTTCACATTTCTGGAAGCAGTGAGGAATTGCCAAGTGGTCACTGGGTCCTGGACCAGGTTGAGTTACTGTAGGACAGAATGGTTCTATGTCAGATGTCCTCCGGGTTTTGCCCGGCAATGGTTATTCAGACGTGAGTGTATCTGAGTTATCAAGTAATTTCTAAGGCAATTGCAGTCAAAGCGAAACTTATGTTTTTTCTCTTTTTCACAGCGACGATTCAGCAACCCGAGGGCGAGCGCTTTAAAGAGATGGTGCGAGTACTCCGGGGAGTCTCGAGCGAGGATAGGTATATTGAGTCGCTTTTGACCGATAGGAATCTCCGGACTTACGGGCTGATTGAACGGGGGCAGAGCATACTGTTTGACGGGGCACTAAGGATTGTTTCGAAGAAGCGAGTCAAACACAAGAAGCCCAAAGTTATCATAGCCGAGGAGGCTGATTCTGAAAGAACTCATACTGACGACGAGCCGTTGTTGGAGCCTACAGATGTGGTTCAGGATGTTGAAGAGAAAAGAAAAGGCAAGGCAGCCGTCGTCTCGTCAACTAAGAAGGGGAGATGGAAATCGGTTGTCACGGCCCGATCCTCTCCCGGAGTTAGAATTTTCGAGATGTCTCCTCCGCGAACTGAAATTCTTTACGAAGGGCTTACCGACCTTCCAATCCCGGATGATGTGTCTTTTCAGCATGACGCCGGGTACTCTAGAATTGAGCGAGCCTTTTATTACTAGCTCAGTCGACACTTCTGGTTGGTCAGAGGGAATACATATTCATACACATTTCACGACACTACATAGCCCCGAGTCTTAGGTCATCGGTTTCGAGAAACCACTAACTTTATTCTCATTTCTCTTTGCAGATATTATGACTGGGCGTGGTTTGATGCTAGGGAGCCTACGACATGCTCGCAAATCTTCCTCATATTACGAGTCACAACGGAGAGAAAAAGATAGGGATTACGATCGTAGGTAGTCCGGGTATTCTAGCCAAGAACGGAGAGATAGGGATTATAGACATCGGTCTCGATCGCGCACTCCTCCTCCAAGAGCTCCTATACAACCTCCTGTCCATGTTTCTTGTCCTTCTGATTCCTCGCACTACCAGTCGGCCTCTCAATCTTCTAAGTATGAATCTCGCCATCCCAGATCTGAGGCAATTCCCCTAATAGTTGCGGAACAAACTCCTACTGAAATTTCGGGGGAAGAAGCAATCAGGCTTGCTCAACTGAAGAAGGATTTTCCAAATATTTGCTTTGATAACTACATTTTTCCTCTTCATTTGAAAAGAATTCCGCTGGAGGCCGAGCAGACGGCGCACGATTATGTGCACGACTTTTATGCCCAATACATGGTGTGGTACAAGGCGGCCGAGAAAGCGTCGTCATTGGCCTTTGAGCGTGGGGCTACCATCGAGAAAATGCAGGCTGAGTTAGCTCAAAAGAGCCGTATTGTTGATGTGCTAAATACTGAAGCTGAATCTTCTCGGAAGTCTGAAATGGAGGCTATCAAAAGAGCCGATGAAGCCCAGGCAACCATGGATAGGATGAAACGTGAGCATTATGCCACGGTAGAGGACATGGGCCATCGAAACACCCTGGTCACTGCTGAGAGGGACGCAGCCCTGAAGGAGTTAAACGAGCTTAAGTCCAAATTTGCTGAAATCGCCAAGGATAGGGACGATGCGAATAATGCAGCCCAGGAGGCATGCGAACAAGCCGTGATTCTCCGGACTGAACGGGATGCAGCAGTAGCTAAGGTCCAGGCGGTTGAGATGAAGGTTGAGGAGAAAGTTCATCAAGCAGAGGTCAGGCTGGAGGCCGATATCGAAGATTTGCTTATTACTTACAATGCCAACGTGTTGAGACACCGAAATTAGGCCTGGCTCCAGGATTACCCGATACACCTCCGCAGCGCTTGGGGTCGATTGGTTGAGGAAGAAGAGGAAGCACGTCCAGGTGAATCGGTCGATCGATTCGAACTTGAAAACCGGCTGCTGACAGACGATGAGAAGAAGGTCCTTCACGACGCTATTATCGCTCATGAGGAGGAGATGATTGGTGGCCGATCTCTGGAGGTTGGAGAGGGATCAGGTGTTGAGCACCATTCTGCTGTCACTGAAGTCACAGCACCACCTTCGTCAGTGCCTGTATCTGTGGTCGGTTCGCAATCTGTTCCTGCTTACGACCCGGAACAGCCGCGGTTATTTCCTATTCATGAGCATACTTCCGAGGCCGCTCAGTCGTCCGCAAGCCAAACTGGGGAAGGTATTCCGAATTTATCTCAAGTGTTTTCTAAATAGAGAGTTTGCTCTGAAGCAGTTACTGATAACCTCTTCTTATCTTTGTTTAGTGACTGGAGTTGCTCTGATTGCCGCAACCCAAGAGTCAAGCAAAGGGAATAAGGCCATCACCATCGAGACTACTATTGTAACTGTGGTATCAACCGAGGCGGTGCAGGGGAGCGGATTATCTCTTGAGGAACAAATGGTGAGCGAGCTGCTCGGTGAGCAGGGTGGCTTCTCCACAGACCTGCCGTTCATCATTAGTGACCTTCCGCCAACCTCTAGCTCTTCAATGCAGGCTGCGGATGCCCCCATCCAAGCCCAAACGATTCGTGATGAAGAGATTCTGGCCGAGATTCAGGCAGAATTAGAAGCTGCGGGGCAAAGTGGTAGTGTTGGTCGTAGCACGGCGGCACATAGCCTAGCACCTGCGAGGATAGTATCATCGGGTGGCACTATCCCATCTTCTGTTGCGGGTCCGGTCCCTCCTACTCCCCCGGCAGGGAGTCTTCATTTAGATTCAAGTTCCGAGGAGGATGTAGATATTACGCCCCCGGCCGAAGAGCAACCACCAGAGAGGAGGTCGTCCAAACGAAGGATTTTCGTTCCTAGCGATTCTGATGACGAACCGCTGATAAGGAAGCCAAGAAAGAAGGAATAGATCGGCCTCCCAAGCAGATTTTTTGGTAGATAGGAACTTGTTTTCGTTTTTTGTTAGTAGGCCGTGTATAGATGCAGGTTCGGCCCCTGTTAGTAGGGATTCTTTTTTGGGAGAACTTATTTGCATGTAAGTCCTTATCTTCAGTTAGTTGAAATAAAATTTAGTTTCTTTGTTTCAACTCTCATCTCTTTTGTGCTTAAGTGTTCGTAGTGTCTTGTTTTCAGTCCGATGCACTTGTGGTGTTTTTACTGTCAAGTAGAATTCGTTTTTATTTGCCAAGTCCGAGAATCTTGGTCGCAAGTTGTGATCGATGAATAATCGAACTTCGGACATTGTATCACTTTGATTAGCGATTAACACTTAGCTTTTTTGCCCCTAGTCTCGGGGAAGAACATTTATGTTTTGGTGGTTGAGTGTGTTTATTGCAAACATTAAGCACATGTCCACATTCTGGGGGCTTAAGATAATTTGAGATCGATAATCCGGTTCGCACTCTGGGAACTCGAGAGTTATCGATGTTTGTAACACGGTTCGCGCTCTGGGAACTTGGAATTGATGTTCACATTCTAACTCACTCTCTGCGAATCTCGGAGTTAGTATTAACATTTCAGTTCACACTACGGGAACTTTAACTTGGTATTTGTGCTCCAATTCACACTCCGGGAACTTGGAGAAAACATGTATGTTTGGGTTCGCACTTAGGGAACCTGGAATTGATGTTTGCACTCCAACCCGCGCTTCGGGAATCTAGATTAACCGCTGGATGGTCAGTCACACCTATTTGGGCTTTTTAGGAATTTGTTCACACTCTGGGAACGAATTGTTGAATGTTTATACTCCAATTCACGCTCTGGCAAGTTGGAGTCCGTTCGTGCTGTGGGAACGAATTGTTAAATGTTTATACTCCAATTCACGCTCTGGGAAGTTGGAGTCCGTTCGCGCTGTGGGAACGAATTGTTAAATGTTTATACTCCAATTCACGCTCTGGGAAGTTGGAGTCCGTTCGCGCTCTGGGAACGAATTGTTAAATGTTTATACTCCAATTCACGCTCTGGGAAGTTGGAGTCCGTTCGCACTCTGAGAACGAATTTTTAATGTTTATACTCCAATTCGCACTCTGGGAAGTTGGAGTCCATTCGCGCTTTGGGAATGAATTGTTAAATGTTTATACTTCAATTCACTCTCTGGGAAGTTGGAGTCCGTTCGCGCTCTGGGAATGAATTGTTAAATGTTTATACTCCAATTCACGCTCTGGGAAGTTGGAGTCCGTTCGCACTCTGGGAACGAATTGTTGAATGGACTGTCGTGTGTTGGTCCAATTCCGCCTTTGACGTGATGGCTTGCCCCCGAGCTGGGGTTTCACTTAGTGAGTGGCCGATCGTATTGCAGTCACTCGCTATTTGAATAAATTCCATTGTTTGGTGGAACTTAGCTCTTCGTGTGTCGTGATTGTTGAATGTTGTATTCGGTGAACCACATCTCTAGCTTGAAGAGATAATATTTTATTGCTGAAATAAGAAAATATAGAAAAGTCAGTGCCTTATTACAAATTCAAATTTCAGAATGCAAAGGAAACTGCAAAGTATTCATAGATTGAAGGAGTCTGTCATGTGTGACAGTGACGAGGATCTTCGTCGTTCCAGGCTCCTGAGTAAGTAGGTCCGCCACTGATGGCGTTTATCACCAATCTTCCACGGGGACAAGTCGAGTCCTCCTGTCTCGGTCGACTGGGTCCATTGTTTGGATTTGATGGGCCCGCTTCTCTGGGCTGCGGTGTCCGCACAAACTGTTCCAGCTTCCTTTCTCTGATCAGTTTTTCGACAAGATCCTGTAAGTGACGACACTCGTTCGTATCATGCCCGTAGCTTTCGTGGAACCTGCAAAACTTTCCCGTCTGGTTTGTCTCTCTGACGACGGTCTTGGTGCAGGTTTTTGATATTGAATTGTATTGCAGGTTTGTAAGTACAAGTCCTCTAGTGATGTATTTAGAGGAGTGTAACTGTCGAACATTGGACTCTTGCGCTGCGGGCCACGATTTTGATCTTGTTTTTTAATTTGATTCACGCTTTCTCTTCGCCGAGCTTGTTTATTTTTAATGTTCAACTGAACTTTTCCGGAGCTCTCACCGGACTGTTTTATTGCAACATTGCTTTTGATCTCTTCCACATTTGATCCTGCGTCGGTTTGTTTCCTAGACTGTTTCGCATCTTCCCGTCTCAGGAATTGAGCTGCCTTGGCATGGAAACGGTCCAATGATGCAGGTGGTTTCCCAGCTAGCCAATTGCCAAATTCAGAATCGGGGTCGATCCCCTTAGTCAACGCCATAAGGATGGAGTTGTCATTTGGACTACTAATCTCCGCACATGCAGTATGAAATCTCTCTAAGTAGTGTCTGAGTGTCTCTCCAGGAGCTTGCGTGACACTAGATAGAGTGTTGACATCTTTTGGCCTTGTGACGTGCATGCGGAATTGCTCGACAAATTTCGTGGCTAACTGATCGAAGGAAGAGATGGATCGAGGTGGCAACCGAGTGAACCACATGGTAGCGATGCCCCCCAAAGATATGGCGAAGCTACGATACTTCACTGCATCGTCGGCTCTGGCAGCGGTCATCGACCATTCATATTTTAGAATATGTTGGTTAGGGTCGGAATTCCCTTCGTACATGGGTAGAGTTGGCATCCTGAATCGCCGTGGGGGTTCAGCAGTAAGAATATCATCCGTAAAAGGAGTGTGACTTCCGAAAACTCCCCAATCGTCGTTTGTGAATCCCTGGCTCTCACGGATCATTTGACGTATCATAGCCGAAAGATCCGGCATTTGCGCCGGAGTATGATCATGTTCCATACTTTGAGTTTGAACCGGATATCGTCGACGGTCCAAGTCTCGCCTTCTCGGCTCGTAGTCCTCTGGGACGTACGGTTCAGGAGTACGCCCGCTATGACGACGGTCCAGGTCTGACTGATCTGGGGCGTCGACCCATGGCTCGGCCGCAACGTTAGTGGCGCGGTATTCTGTGGTGTGGTGAGGAACGACACCTCCTCGGAAGGAGGGTCCGGTTTGGAAACTGGCTGACGGACCAACTCTAAGTTGTCCAATGGTCAATGTCGGTTGATTTCCAACGGGTGGCATACGACTCCCATCTAGCCGGGGTCGTGGAGGCCGATTATGATAATCAGAGGATGAAGAACTTTCGCTGGATGAGCGAGAAGCATGGTCTCTCATGGACCTCTTTTATTTTTGGCAATCCAGCTTGTTGATTAGCTCAGCGTTAGCGCGTAGTTGTTTTTCTAGTTGCCGCTGACTCTGGGTCAGCTCTTGGAGTAGCAACTACAACTCTTGTCGAGTAACCGGACCCGACGGTTCAGAGTGCCCAGTAGCATTCTGATTAGATGGAGGTGGGGGCACAGGATTTTGTTTATCCTGTTCTTCTTGATTGACGGCGTTTGAGGTGGTTTTTGTGCTAACCATCTTGATAGTTTAATTCCTTTCCTAGATTTTATACAAATCTGAATAGAAGGGAAGGAAGTTGGATTTGATGATCTGGATCTCTCTCTTAGATTTATTCAATCCGGTATCGATGACAGATCCAATGAGCAGGAGAAAAGCTGGGTGCTCTCGGTGAAAGCACCAAATTGTTTGTGTCAAAATTGGGCACAACACTCTTCGGGAGTCGGTGAAGAGATAATAACGAAGAATGTAAATTCAAAACAGTTATTATCTAACAAAAACTCCAATCAGCAGTAAAATAAATGCGTAGACAAGCGATTTATAGTGGTTCGGCGTGTCGCCTACGTCCACTGTGAAGTGTTTTGATGTTTTATTGATTCTCTTTCAATGATTACAAGTTGTTGCAGCAATCAACAGCAAGTCACAACTGGAAATTTGAAATCAACAGTAAAATTATGATGTAGGATGATGGAGATCTCGATCCGGCAGAGTCTGGGCGCTTGAGAGTCGAAAGATCCTTTTTCTGTTGGCTCTAAGGCTCTATTTATAGGCGTAGGCTGCTGATATTTCGCTGAAAACTCGGGAGACCACTTCTGGCACGTGAGGGGGCCCACACGCCCGGTCTTAGGAAGTTTGGGCCCACTCTGGCATCGGTTCGAACTCCATTCGAACCGATCAAGAATTCATCCAATCGAGGCGAAATTTGGTGTGGACACTCTTCGACATGAATGCAAGCTTCTGTGAAAATTTCATGGCATTTGGATCAGTGGATTGGGAGATATGATGGATTCGAAATGGGGTTCACTGCGAGGCTGTTTGGTTCGAAACCATGCATTCGAACCGATGGTTTCAAAACCATGGTGGCACGTGTCTTTGTGTTGACGTGGAGCGCATACTTCGAATCGATCCGGTCTTCGCTCCGAGTTGACCGCTTCGACTCCATATATCTCGGCGCATTCGAACTGATGAAAGACACGTCATCATGGTTGGTTGACCCAGTGGGTTCGAACGAAGCTTCACAGGTAGGTTCAAACAAGGCTTCTGTGATGGGTTCGAACAAGGCTTCTGTGATGGGTTCGAACAACCGAAGCTTAGTGGATTCGAACAAGGATCTTTGAATGGATACGAGCCTCGCCAACTCTCCATGGTCATGAGGTCCACTAGCGCGAACCAGATGGATTCGAAGTTGATGGAGTCGAGCCGAAGCATTCCGATGGGTTCGAAGTCCATCGGTTCGAAGGTGATCGATTCGAATGACGCATGATGATGGGTTCGAAGACACCCACCATGATGGGTTCGAAACCAGTGCTTCGCCCCTCAAGTTGAACCGATCATAACTTGTGCGTATGAACTCGGATTGACTCGAAATTTGAGATGGCGGCTTCTATGACCTCTCTTGTCATGTCCTATCAATTATAGCACAATTCGGGCTCGGGCAAAATTCGGCGATATCCATAGCGAAACGAAATATGACCAACCTCTGAGTCGAACTATTCTCCATTTTTCGATCGATCTTTTGGTATCGCGGCTTTGCCAAAAAGCAGCACTAATTACATTTTCTATTTAAATTAATTACATTAAGTAATTAATTTTCAATTGAACCATAATTGTTAATCACCCTTGATTAACCCCATTCAGTAATTAACTACCCTTAATTACTTCACCAAATAAATTAATTACTCCTTAATTAATTATCTCTAACTAATCCTTTGATTAATTTTACAAAGTAATTTTACTCAAATTACTTCCATCATCGAATCAACTTCAATTAATTACATCCAGTAATTACCCATTAATTACTTTCCTAAGTAATTTCTCTTCATTAAATTACATTAAGTAATTATACTTCACAAACCATCAAATGATTAAATTAATTAAACTCAATTAATTACAATGAGTAATTAATTGCTTAATTACTTCCATAGGTAATTATACTTAACAATATACAGAAATGATTATCTTTAAATTAATTATTCTAATTAATTATTAAAAATTAATCACATTAATTAATTATTAAATAATCCTTAGTTAATAACCTTCATTAACTATTAACAATTCATTAATTATTATTTTTCGAAAGTAATTAACTTATTATTTATTTCAAATTAACTAACCATTAATAGCCCATTAATTAACCCCTAATTATTTAATTAATCAAGTGCTAATTGTAACTTAATTAATTCTTTATTACTAGATTAATTAATTACTAATCATTAATTAAAATCTAATCTTATTTAATTGATAATTCTTAAATTACAAGTTAATTGTTCTAAGAATAATTAATCTTAAACTTTTATGTTTAAAACCCTTAATACTTTAAGTAATTATCCATTTCATTAATTTATTAAATAAATTAATCATCCATTTAATTACCCTAATAATTAAATAAATTACAAATCATTGCATTCTAATTTAACTTTAAGATAAAACCTTTTCTTATCTAACGTTAAATTGTCATTCACAAATATATTTGACAACATTCATTTCCAAATTTAATTTCAAATTTCATTTTAAATTCAAGTTTTAAAATGATAACCAATTTATCTTCAATAAAAATTTAAAATCAATTAAAAAACTTTAAATTTACATGATAAAGAATACTTTCTCTTATAGAAGAATTTTACAAGAGTTTAAAACAAATCCCTTTTTAAATTCAAAACATTTTAATTTTACTTCACCATTCAAAATTGTTAAAACACTTAAATTTATAAAACATAAATTTATTTTAAAAACAAAGATTCAAATTCAGATTTGAACCAGATTTAAACTTTGTTTAAATCATTCCTTTACATTTCAAACTCCAATTTAATTTCAAATTCCTTTAAAAACACTTTTAAACACTTAACCCCTTTAAGGTTATTTAAACAAATTTGATTTTATTCATGTCCAACTAAGATTCAAATTAAACTTGAATTCATTATTTAAAATTAGATTTAAAAATCATTTTAAATCTTTGCTTAATATTGTAGATTTCAGTTTAAATTTTGAAAATAGAACAGGTTTCTAACCTGTAACAAAAACTAACCCGAGCCACACCTAAATCACAAGAGCCTAACCTAACCTAACCCGAGCAAAACACAAAATAACACGATTAGAACTCGAGTAACATTTCATTTTGAAATCATTAAAACTTAAGTGCTGACAGGTTACACAAACCTGTAACAAACAACACACCCGAGCCTACATAACAACAACTTCGAGACAAACAACCCCACGCTTCGAGCAAAACACGCAACAACTCGTAAAGCACTCGAGCATCCATCTTCCCCAATCAACAGCCGATACACCATGCCCTCCGTGCACCTGCACCATCACTACCGCCAACTCCGACCTCTCGCGACGACACGCGCATGTCGATGATCATCCTCCAACTAAATTCCGACCCTCAAAACATTTGTAGAAGCTAGAAATCAAAATCGAGCATATGAGCTCAAAACTGGAAACAATGTCGAATATTGGAAACACCACAATCACATGATTCCGACCACTAGAGTGGCTTCACCTCCGATCACTACTTCTTCCACACTCCATCAATCATTACCCTGAATCTGGGAAAGCTCGATCATCTATAGGGGTCAGGTCGATCAATTTCTGATTAATAGAAAAAACTAGGGTTAAAAACTTCAATCCATAATCACTACCGCCTCAATGCATAGATTCGCTTCCATCTATTTTTCCCTGATTCTCCTATCACCACTCCATCACCAAAGAAGCCGCTGACTACCCCGACCATCTAGATCGACAGTTACACAGCAAAACATCATTTCTAGATAAACCAGTAATGCCCAATCATTTTTAAACTAAAATTTTTGATTTTAGTTTTAAAATTCAAGTTTTTGTTTAAGTAATTGATTTATAATCTTGAATCAATGAATCCAGATGATCAAATTTTTACTTACATAAGGTTTGTTCTGTTATATTTTGTTTTCCAGAGACATTATAGGTTTTTATATATTAAATAAAATTTCAAACTTTAACTTATGTTCACAGCCATACTTTGTTTAAATCTTAGTCCTTATCATAGCTTAGATTATGAGAACATAATTTTTGATCAGAATTTAAACCTGGAATGTAAAACAGGCAAGAACAAATTTACAACAGTAAGCATGCATTCAGAAACCCATACATATATACAAAGAATTTCATCATATTCATCCACACACAAATCATGATTATCACAGGAATAAATCAGGCAACCATATTTACTTAAGTTTACTTAATCTAAAAATGTTACTCGCCTGGTAATCATGATGAACAAAGCAACTATGTTTTTGGAAAGCTTAAAAACTGGAATGTGCTTTGATTTGAAAACTTCAAGTTGCTGTAGTTTTGCTTATGAATATAAATTGCAGTTGGATATTTGCTTTAAAAAAACTTCAAGTTGAAGATGATGAATATAGGCCTGGTTTGAAATTGCAGTTGCATGCTGGCTTGGTTGTTGTTCCAAATCAAAAGTGAGGGAATCTGCAGGTCTTTTGAGTTACAAAATGATTTTCTGGTTAATGATTGAAAGAGAGCTTTAGGTGATGGATTTCAGGTTTTGAAGATGATTTCAGATGGTTGTAGTTTGATTTGGTTAGAGGAAATATTGGTTTCAGATTGGTTTTTGAGGGAGTTCACAGATTTTGTTTTGAACAAAATTTTCTGTTTTGAATAAATCTTCAAATGAATTTCAGAGTTTGGGTGATTTGAAGAAGATGATTTTCAGATTTGTTGGCAGAAGATTTCTTAAGTTATGAAGAAGAATAGAAAAAAGAAAATGAGGTGAGAAGAAATGTGTTTATATAAGAATTTTTTTGATTTAATTACAATAAAAGAAAATGAAAAATTAAATAGGACACTTGTTCTTTATTTTAACATTTGTCACATTGTTTAATTTATGCCTTAACACATGTCATTTAGGTGTCTTAAGGAATTTACACATGTCTCTTAAATAGTTTATTTTAATTTAAAATTGTTTATAAAAGCTTTTAACTTATTTTATTACTTTTTATGTATGTAAATAAATTTCTCCCTTTTTTTATAGAAAAATAAAACAAAACAAATTATAAATATAAGCTTATTCAAATATTTTTAAGTATCTATTCTTTTGAATTTCAAAACATTAAATTCAAATTCAAATTAAATTATAAAATCCAATTTAAAAATCAAGTTATATATATATATATATGTGCATATATAACTACCATTAAATTTTGAAAATAACAAACCCTATTTCTATAAAAATCTATTTATGTTCATAAAATCTAGGTATTATAATTATTATTTGAAAATAATAAATTTAACAAATTTTAAATAATTTATAAAAGTGATTATAAATTACTCCCATTACTCAGTAAATTAAGATCATACGTAAATTATATTTTAAACTCTTTTATATATAATTTCAAGCAATGTTTTTTTTAAGAAAATAAAACAAAGCTATTATGTTAATCTAATTTAGATTCATATTTAAGCTAATTAAATATAATTTAAACGAATAAGATTTACCTTGAGTATTTACAAACTATATGGTTATTTATTAAATTGCTTTGAAAAGTTAAATGTTAAATTTAAATCAAAATTTCCAATTTACCTAATATAAATTAGAATTAGAAAATTGCTTTATTTACTAAATTCCAAACTAAAGCTTGTCTATTTACAATATATACAATTATATATATATTATAAATAGAAAACAATTTATTAGCTTTAAAAAGATAAAATGTACCAATTTAAATCTTTATTAAAAGAAGATTATTAAATCAATTCAAATTTTATTATCAAAAATTATCAAATCAATTTAATTTTTAACACAGATTATTAAATTTATATTGCCAAAAATTCTGGGATGTCACATTTCTCCCCCCTTAAAAGAATTTCGTCCCCGAAATTTAAAAGCAAAGGTAATTTGATAATCTATCTCAAGATTTTATTTTAAAACACAAGCATATATTATCAATCATATGCTAACAACCATAGTAACCAATTTACTCAAACAAACAAACCTAACTATCCAGAAAAATTCTGGATAGGATTTTCAGAGTTTCCCAAGTATAAATACCAGGATGCTCACTCTACAGAATCCAAACACTCTATACTACTAAGCTACAAAGCTCCTATTCAACAAGATCTACAAAACTCAGGATATCATACTACAAACAAGTCTGACTCAACAATCACATCCTCCTGAAATGCTGGTTCCGCAACTAGAGATAGATCATACACATACTCCCTCAGAGATATATGAATCACATCGAATCCCAGTTATCCAAACTGGCAAATTCAACCTTGAAAATCAAACACTAATCCTCACAAGAACACAGAAAAGATCCAAAATACCTCGGAGCTGACTTACCCAGTCTTACCTAATCTTATAGCTCCTTAGATTGAAGAAAACTTTACCCAAAATCAAATCTCCGACTCCGAAATCCAAATTCCTTCGTCTCTTATCCCCAAAACTCTTCTAACGATCTTGGGTTGCCAACATGCTTCCTGATCAGCTCAACCCTCGCTGATGTCTTTAGAAACAAACTGGACCAAAACAATCCAACAGAATGATCTCCTCAAGATCAATCCCAAACCAAGAACACCAACTCTACTCCACAAACATCAGAAGCTTAACTTACTTCTCCTATCCGGAAAGACAAAACAAAAGCACTCCCAAACTGCTTCCGCTGCACAACTCCGATCTGGAGTAGATAAAGAACTTGAGCACAAACTGGACAACTCATTTCAGAAATATTGTTCAACAGATCCATAAAAGAAAACTCAGATGTCCCACCTGATCCTAAGCTGCTTCACAGACCCTCGCTCTAGAAGTCATCCTTCTACTGAACCACTGGTAGCACTTCTAGAATCTAGTTGATAAGAAAACTCAACCTCCAGATGCAGACAAACCTCAGATAACTTAAGAGAACACTCAAACTATCACAAGTCACTTTTGCGATCAACCAGTCCAATATCCAAAGAAAACTGTTCTCTCTTTACCAAATCAGAACAACTTACACTTATCTAGCCAATCAATCGAGGAAATGGATTCACTCTGCTGCTTCTGAACTCCACCTCCAGAAAAACTGCTAACTAGAAGACCTCCTTGCCAGCACAGAACACTCCAAGCTGCACTGCTGACACTGATGCCAAAGACTTCCTAATCCAAAGCTCTTCGAGAAACTTGGACCTCAAACCAGACAGAAACATCCTTCTGAATCCAGCCACAACATCGAAGCAGACATACTTCCTAAACTTGTCCCAAAGAAACATCTTCGGAGACATCCATAGTCACTGCGCCTCATCACTCAGCTACTAATTCCTGAGGTATCAAGATACCATTATTTTCTCCTGCCCAACCGACAGATCCAAACTCTACTCATCCAATTTCAAATATGGACTCCGAATCTTTAAAAGGTTTCCTTCAAAGATTGATAAAATCCTTACATCCAGCTGCAAAGCTCAGTCGAGACGGTACTAGGTCTACAGTCTCGACAGATACACTTCCAACCCCAACATTCAAACTCCAACCATTGGTAGTAGTCATGTTACACACCACAACCACATCTACCTTTATAACTTATATCGGAAAACCTGAACAGGTAACCCAACAAATAGGTAGAAGTAAATAAATAAATATAGATATATATCAAAATTACAAATGTGCTCTCTCGAGAAAGAAATCACTTCAAAGCCTAGGTATTCACTCAACTTAGCGGTCTGATACCAACTGTGACACCCAACTTCCTCACCACAGAAAATCGCATCATCTTGAAGAAAGAAAGGGATAGAAAAGAGAAAGAAAGAGAAGAAAGAAGAAACAACATCAAAATCTCAATAGAGGAACGAATAAATTATATAAATAACATAAATATTACATAGTTTACAACCATTATCAGAGTTACACAACATATACATCACATACTAGACAGTTATAAACACATGTCTAGTTATACAACCCAATACAATACAAGGAAACTACTCATAGAAACCAACACAGCGGAACACTATATATAGCTATAACGCAGAAGCCTCCTGCTCCATTGCTCCTCCAAAATTCATCAAAGCTAACCTGAATCCCTTGGCTACTCGTAAAAATTTGAGTACCCAAGAGTTTAAGAAAATAGAAGATAAACTCCGGGTCAGACATGGGTCTGGTGTGAGTAACAGGTTAAGGTTGCTTAACTTTGAAAAACCTTTGAAAGAAAGGTATCACGTAAGACTTCCCACACATAAACATGAAAAAGTTTTTACCGTACGCTAACCAAAACATTTGATTGAAAATCCAATGATGTTATAATAGGTCTAGGGTTTTCAAGTAAATATGAAATAGCCAAAATTGGTACATGATTAAATTCCAGCTACTAGCCACAAAAGTGGGTAATACAATCAAAACCGTTGGCACTTATTGGATTTTGGATTCCATACAACGGCAGGGCTAGCGGGGTACCGCCTGTCACAGTACGTGGCCTAGATCACCGTACCGAGGATCACCCCCAATCCCCTGCAACACAAGGCCGGAACCATCCCTTACTGGACAGTCCCAAACAAGACAACCCCGCAGTTGGCGTACGTTCCAACCGCCCACACAGCCGAAATAAAAAGGGACTTCTAGACAGGGGAAAATCTCGTCCTACTTGGGCATAATCCACTTAGCCTTGCTGCACCTTTCCTATTTTAGCCATTCTTGGTTGATGAGGCTTGAGGCTACGATTACCGTTTAGAGAACACATCTCTTAGAATGCACATGGTCCACCTGGCGATGTTTTGAAAGCATTCAATCCATACAAGTTCATTCCGGGTTCGAATGAAACCGAAAGCATTATCTCGTTACACTCATTTTGGAATCACCTTCAGAGTTAACGACGATAACCCTTGCACTCTGAATCTTCATCTCGAATTTAAAAGTACTATCTCTATCAAACTCATCTTGGAATCACCCTTAGAGTTATATTGATGAATAGTTCTTACACCTCAAGTCTTCACTCTTCACATGAGATTCACTACCTATCGTAAATTTGGATCGATGTGCTTTTTGGATATCCAAATATGGAAACCCAATCTGGGTCTCATCGAAATCCAAAGCATATCTTTTAAGGCCATGTTGTTTTCAAGTTTAAAACAATTCAATTTCATTATCTATATACACACAGATAGACAATTCACATATCACAATAGATAATCATCACTATCAACACAACAGATAATCTATATTATCAATCACAAATAAATAATTCTTACTATCATCCCAATGCGACCAATGCATCCATATCACACAACATTATTTATCTCATCTCTGAGATCTCAAACCATTCAAGGCAACCAATATCATCCATTCATATATAAGCAATGATTAATAATCACACCAAATATAATTAACTTAAAATGAATTAAATTAATTACATCATTTCTAATTAATTTAAAATGAATTAAATTAATTACTTTATCAATATAAATCTTGCTTACATAACCATTAATTAATTACAAATTAATTAATTAATTAATCTCTATCAATCACCCTTGATTAATCATTTCTTAATTACATTCAAGTAATTATCCTTTAATTAATTTTACAAATTCATTATACTTAACCAAATATAGTAGTTAATCTTTAATTACTTCATAAATTAATTAACTATAATTAATTACATTAATTCTTAATTAATTACATTAATTAATTCCTTTATTGATTAATTATTTCTAAATAAATCTATTCTTAATTACTTCATTAATTATAATAATTAATGATCTCTAATTACATTTTCTATTTAAATTAATTATATTAAGTAATTGGTTTTCAATTAAACCATAATTGTTAATCACCCTTGATTAACCCCATTCAGTAATTAACTACCCTTAATTGCTTCACCAAATAAATTAATTACTCCTTAATTAATTATCTCTAATTAATCCCTCGATTTATTTTACAAAGTAATTTTACTCAAATTACATCCATCATCAAATCACCTTCAATTAAATACATCCAGTAATTACCCATTAATTACTTTCCTAAGTAATTTCTCTTCATTAAATTGCATTAAGTAATTATACTTCACAAATGATCAAATGATTATTCTAAATTAATTAAACTGAATTAATTAACTTAATCTAATCAAATCAAACTCAATTAATTATAATGAGTAATTAATTGCTTAATTACTTCCATAGGTAATTATACTTAACAATTTACACAAATGATTACCTTTAAATTAATTAGTGTAATTAATTATTAAAAATTAATCACATTAATTAATTATTAAATAATCCTTAGTTAATAACCTTCATTAACTATTAACAATTCATTAATTATTATTTTTCTAAAGTAATTAACTTATTATTGATAACAAATTAATTCACCATTAATAGCCCATTAATTAACCCTAATTATTTAATTAATTAAGTGCTAACTGTAACTTAATTAATTCTTTATTACTTGATTAATTAATTACTAATCATAAATTAAAATCTAATCTTATTTAATTGATGATTCTTAAATTACAAGTTAATTGTTCTAAGAATAATTAATCTTAAACTTTTATGTTTAAAACCCTTAATTACTTAAGTAATTATCCATTTCATTAATTTATTAAATAAATTAATCATCCATTTAATTACCCTAGTAATTAAATGAATTACAAATCATTGCATTCTAATTTAACTTTAAGATAAAACCTTTTCTTATCTAAGGTTAAATTGTCATTCACAAATATATTTGACAACATTCATTTCCAAATTTAATTTCAAATTTCATTTTAAATTCAAGTTTTAAAATGATAACCAATTTATCTTCAATAAATTTTAAAATCAATTTAAAAACTTTAAATTTACATGATAAAGAATACTTTCTCTTATAAAAGAAGTTTACAAGAGTTTAAAACAAATCACTTTTTAAATTCAAAACATTTTAATTTTACTTTATCATTCAAAATTGTTAAAACACTTAAATTATTTTAAAAACAAAGATTCAAATTCAGATTTGAATCAGATTTAAACTTTGTTTAAATCATTCTTTTACATTTCAAACTCCAATTTAAATTCAAATTCCTTTAAAAACACTTTTAAACGCTTAACCCCTTTAAGGTTATTAAAACAAATTTGAATCTAAAAACTTTATTCATGTCCAGCTAAGATTCAAATTAAACTTGAATTCATTATTTAAAATTAGATTTAAAACTCATTTTATATCTTTTCTTAATATTTTAAATTTCAGTTTAATTTTGAAAATAGAGTAGGTTTCTAACCTGTAACAAAAACTAACCCGAGCCACACCTAAATCACTCGAGCCTAACCTAACCTAACCCGAGAAAAACATTAAATAACACGAGTAAAACTCGAGTAACATTTCATTTTGAAATCATTAAAACTTAAGTACCGACAGGTTTACACAAACCTGTAACAAACAACACACCCGAGCCCACACAACAACTAGTTCGAGACAAACAACCCCACGCTTCGAGCAAAACACGCAACAACTCGTAAAACACTCGAGCATCCATCTTCCCCAATCAACAGCTGATACACCATGCCCTCCGTGCACCTGCACCATCACTGCCGCCAACTCCAACTTCTCGCGATGACACACGCATGTCGATGATCATCCCCCGACTAAATTCCGACCCTCAAAACATTTGTAGAAGCTAGAAATCAAAATCGAGCATCTGAGCTCAAAACTGGAAACAATGTCGAATACTGGAAACACCCAATCACATGATTCCGACCACTAGAGTGGCTTCACCTCCGGTCACTACTTCTTCCACACTCCATCAATCATTACCCTGAATCTGGGAAAGCTCGATCATCTATAGGGGTCGCGTCGATCAATTTCTGATCAATAGAAAAAACTAGGGTTAAAAACTTCAATCCATAATCACTACCGCCTCAATGCATAGATTCGCTTCCATCTATTTTTCCCTGATTCTCCTATCACCACTCCATCACCAGAGAAGCCGCTGACTACCCCGACAATTTAGATCGACAATTACACACCAAAACATCATTTATAGATAAATCAGTAACGCTCAATCATTTTTAAACTAAAAATTTTGATTTTAGTTTTAAAATTCAAGTTTTTGTTTAAATAATCGATTTATAATCTTGAATCAATGAATCTGGATGATCAAATTTTTACTTACATAAGGTTTGTTCTGTTATATTTTGTTTTCCAGAGACATTACAGGTTTTTTTTATACATTAAATAAAATTTCAAACTTTAACTTATGTTCACAGCCATACTTTGTTTAAATCTTAGTTCTTATCATAGCTTGGATTATGAGATCATGATTTTTGATCAGAATTTAAACCTGGAATCTAAAACAGGCAAGAACAAATTTACAACAGTAAGCATGCATTCAGAAACCCATACATATATACAAAGAATTTCATCGTATTCATCCATACACAAATCATGATTATCACAGGAACAAATCAGGCAACCGTATTTACTTAAGTTTACTTAATATAAAAATGTTACCCGCCTGGTAATCATGATGAACAGAGCAACCATGTTTTTGAAAAGCTTAAAAACTGGAATGTTCTTCAATTTGAAAACTTCAAGTTGCTATAGTTTTTCTTATGAATTTAAACTGCAGTTGGATGTTTCCTTTAAAAAAACTTCAAGTTGAAGATGAGAATATAGGCCTGGTTTGAAACTGCAGTTGCATGCAGGCTTGGTTGTTGTTCCAAATCAGAAGTGAGGGAATCTACAGGTCTATTTACTTGCAAAAATGATTTTCTGGTTAATGATTTGAAGAGGGCTACAGGTGATGGATTTCAAGTTTTGAAGATGATTTCAGATGGTTATAGTTTGATTTGGTTAGAGGAAATATTGGTTTCAGATTGGTTTTTGAGGGAATTCATAGATTTTTTTGAACAAAATTTTCTGTTTTGAATAAATCTTCAAATGAATTTCTGATTTTGGCTGATTTGAAGAAGATGATTTTCAGATTTGTTGGCTGAAGATTTCTTAAGTTATGAAGAGGAATAGAAAAAGGAAAATGTGGTGAGAAGAAATGTGTTTATATGAGAATTTTTTTGATTTAATTACAAAAAAAGAAAATGAAAAATTAAATAGGTCACTTGTTTTTTATTTTAACATTTGTCACATTGTTTAATGTATGCCTTGACACATGTCATTTAGGTGTCTTAAGGAATTTACACATGTCTCTTTAATATTTTATTTTAATTTAAAATTGTTTATAAAAGCTTTTAACTTATTTTATTACCTTTTATGTATATATAAATAAATTTCTCCCTTTTCTTATAGAAAAATAAAACAAAACAAATTATAAATAAAAGTTTATTCAAATATTTTTAAGTATCTATTCTTTTGAATTTCAAAACATTAAATTCAAATTCAAATAAATTATAAAATCCAATTTAAAAATCAAGTTATATATATATGCATATATAACTACCATTCAATTTTGAAAATAACAAATCCTATTTCTATAAAAATCTATTTATGTTCATAAAAACTAGGTATTATAATTATTATTTGAAAATAATAAATTTAACAAATTTTAAGTAATTTATAAAAGAGATTATAAATTACTCCCATTACTCAGTAAATTAAGATCATATGTACATTGAATTTTAAACTCTTATATATATAATTTCAAGCAATATTTTTTTAAGAAAATAAAACAAAGCTATTATGTTAATCTAATTTAGATTCATATTTAAGCTAATTAAATACAATTAAAAAAAATAAGATTTACCTTGAGTATTTACAAACCATATGGTTATTTATTAAATTGCTTTGAAAAGTTAAATGTTAAATTTAAATCAAAATTTCCAATTTACCTAATATAAATTAGAATTATAAAATTGCTTTATTTACTAAATTCCAAACCAAAGCTTTTCTATTTACAATATATACAATTATATATATATTAAAATAGAAAACAATTTATTGTCTTTAAAAAGATAAAATTTACCAATTTAAATCTTTATTAAATGAATATTATTAAATTAATTCAAAATTTATTATCAAAAATTATCAAATTAATTTAATTTTTAACACAGATTATTAAATTTATATTGCCAAAAATTCCAGGATATCACATTTATAACCAAACAATCACTATACCGTAAGCAACAATCAAATTTTCTATTTACTAAATTGTATATAGTAGACAACAATCAAGTACATTTATTTATAATTTTCTTCTTAAATGGTAAACCACCGAACCTTGAATAATTTGGTTGAATCAAAGCGTTCATCTTTTTTTCCGATATACTTAAATTACTGCTTTTGGAGGAGGATCGTGAATAGAGCAGTACAGTCATAAATTTGATTACTTTAGTGGGTTTTGTAAAAACGGTTTTCCTTATATACCCGGCATTGGTCAATTCCCTTCTTTTGCTGCTATAAAGTATGCATTTATTTTTACCATGGAAAACTCTTTTCTTTCTTCTCCATTAGAGTATATACAACAAATTTATTAATAAGTCACATGTTCAAATCATAAGTTTAGATAGAATTTTAATCTAAAGTCTATTAACTTTAATGCTAAATGCTTGATTGGCAAAAGCATGATAAAATGTTAATGTTACAGAATTTTATGTATCCATAAGTTATTTGCTTTCGTTATACATTCATAAGTAATTTGCTTTTGTTATACATTGGTATGTACTAAAAAATGTTGTAGTTTATTTGTAAATCAGCTACCAACGCCTTTCTTGCACTTCTAGAGAAAAAAACGTACTTTGTTGCTATGTTTTGATAAACGTTTCTTGAATTTTAAACACAAAATCAATAATTATTGCACTTATTTCGAAGTCGAATCATTTTAATTAGTATATATACGTAAAATTCAGGTTTGCTATCACATCCTCTCAATTTTATAATTGCTCCTCTATTAGTTGCTTCATTTTTGATGGGCCTACACTTCAAATAATTAAGAAAATAGAAAATTAACCATCCCATCAATTATAGAGCAGGCACCTCAGCAAATTCGTTTTCAAGTGATTGTGAAGTTTGTATGCATGGTCATTGGAAAGATACATGCATGCCTTGGACATGGTTATTAAAAATTCACATGTTGCACTAATTAAATTATATTCATTTTTTTCGAATATATTATAAGCACAGGAAAGTTGTAACAAGTATATTTGAATTTTCTTCACCTATTTCATAAATGAACTAATTTGAAACTATACTGTGATTATTTAAAACTACATACTTTAATCACTTCTTTATTAAATCTTAATTATGATACTGTATACCTCCAACCACATTGTTATAAGTTAAGTACATATTGTTTTTTTTAGAACGAGGCTCTAAGATGCACTCTGAACGAGGCGACGGAATGCGAGAAAATTGGCGACGTTTCAGATATGGCTGATACAATAAGCTTAAAAACACACTTTCCTATCTGCCAAACTTTTCCATTTCCTATCCTTTTATATGTTCCTTTTGCTGTCTCTTTCGCACCAAAAAACAAAATCTTCTTTTGCCAAACTTTCCCCGTTCATACCATGTTCAAAATTGCCTAATTTGCATCCCTCTCTGCATTTTAAAAAATGACTCATGAACCCTCAATTCAACCTAAATTTACACCCATGCTATGTACAAAACTATATATATGTAAAGCTCATGTCTCTAAGAGCTTGATATACTTAAAATTATACATACAAAACTCATATGCTTAGCATTCATATATAATAACCTTTACAGGAGCAAGACCACAAATATTTGAAATCTCAATGGGTGCGAAATCATTATACACTCAAAATCTGACACTGACACACACACATACATCTGTGTGTGTGTCTATATGTATATATATATGTGTGTGTGTGTATGCACTAGCATGAACCCCATGCCTATGGCATGGGTATTATGATTTTATGTTTTGTACGGATGCAACATTTTATCAACTTAACACTGTCATAGGCCAAGTTTGAAACTGTACTATTTTTTATTAGTCATTGTATAATATAAAAACAACAATTTTACATTTATCTAAATTCTTTTTACATAATTATATCAATTTGAAGCATGGCAACAATTGCTATCACAAAAGATCCGAGTTAGGGTATTAGTTTGTAACACATAACGACCACTTATCCATTATTGACTATTCAAGAATACAAAATAAATTTCAAATTGTAGCGACCTTGAAAAATTTCTTTCACAAATATAAGAGAACAAAGTTCATTGCAACTGGGATCCACATCACTGACTTGGATTTACTGTTTGGACATATATCTGCTATGGGAATGGAGGCCATTGGTCGAAAGTGCCAGTCCAAGCTCCTTCGGTGTCTCAGCCTATTGGCATTTTTCATCAGTTGTAATTTTTCAGTAGACAATTTCTAAAGCGGTTGTGTATCACACCATGGTAATAATATCACACCATGGTAAGAATTAAAAGACCGAGTCATGAGTCCAGAGCCGGTCCTGCACATACAAAAATAATTACAACTATAAGATTTTGCATTCCACGTATACGTAATATCGTTAGTATATGTATGTAAAATTTTCAGTTAATATATATTAAACCGCACGTACGAAATTTTTTATGTACGTAAGAAATCACATATATCTGAAATTAAAAATTTGATATATATAGACTAAATTTCTCATACATATCTGATAAGAATTCTTACAGTCATATAACACTGTCTTTTCAATTCGTTACCCACTCGGTTACATTTATATTCAAGGCTATGTACATATGATGCTTTATATAACCAAAATTTACATTTCGATGAACCTAATACCCTCAAAACTGTACATATACTTAAACATTAAAATCACATATATATAGGACCTTATTCTTTCAAAGCCAATATTTACATTATATATGTAAAACTCATCCATATTTGAAAACCTATATATCTATATAATAAAAGAGCTTCGTGAGACAAATAGGAGACAAAGGACGATCATATTTGTTTTCACATAAATATGAGGACAACCAGGTAGAACAAAAGTTTGATTGTCGCATTGTAGTAACTTTTTTTGAAAGCATAGTAGCAGTCAAAAGTACAATCTCATTCAGAAATCAAATGAAGTTTTTTTTCCTATAAAATTGCTTTTTTACACCTTACCATGACGATAAAGTAACGTTAATTGCAACTCTATTGCACAATAGGTAGCCCTCGGTTTTATTCAACTATTGACATCAAGTGGTACTGCAAAGTATCGTTTACCCAGAGGTTTTATTGTGATTCTCCATGAAAGGTCAGACTAAAAACGTACAATGTTATTTACTCAAAAGTTCACTTTTAATAAACCATCCTATATATTTCTACAAAACAATACAAACATTTATTTTTGCAGTTTTTTATTTCCACCACAGAAGATCAGGAAAAAAATAATAATGCTATTGCCATGGACAAACTCATCAACATCCTTTTTTTGTTCACTTTAATTAACTGCAAGTCTACATTTTCATCATTGTCATCACACAACCGAGATAGCATGGAACCTTTGTGCTTTTTCTTAATTGTGTATTAAACCTTTCATTGTAGAAGAAAAGGCAGTTTTCTGGTGTTAAATTTTTATTGTCCCTACACTTTTATTATACGGATTTCCAAACAAGTGAATTCATTCTACTGCTATACTCTATTGGTTTTCATGTTGTACAAAATGGAAAAAAAAATTAGGCGAATGTTGTATCCGTTTTAAGATTACAAAAACAATTCCTACTAATCATGTTGTTAACAACTTTACCACCAATCAAATTACACATATTCATACTGTAGGTTATGTCAAGCAAAACCCGAACCCATGCTATCGGCACGGCTACATACTAGTACTTATACAATACATATCAGAGTTACACATACCAGAGAATAATAAATAATAATGCAGCAGAACAATGTGATGTAGTGCAATACTATAATAAATAATAATAAATCTTCGTCTTCGTCCTCCAGAATACGGTCTTCCAAATCCTGAAATGCTCAGGCTGACCCAAGCGAATTGAAAAGACAAAACACTCGAGTCAGAACTAAAAGATCTTATGTAAGTTAAATCGATGGGAAAATATGAGTGGAACAGCGTCAGAGATGTTTACGGGATTTGACATTTCCTATCCAGTGTCTAACATGAGTGCAGTAACTTAAGAGATGCTCAGGATTCAAATCTCCTAAGGATCCGTTAAACTATTTCCTATATAGTAATATTTCGCTATTATAATAATGTATAATAGTAAAATAAACTTACTTTAAAATAGTGTTAAGGATTACCCATATACCCCTTAACACACTTTTATATTCCCATAGTCTATACAGTACCGCAATCTCCCCCGTACTTGGCCCCACCAAAGGGCACTCCATAGGTATGGTACAAAACCAAAATCGTATAAGGCACTCTAGGGTAGGTGACAGGCACAAATAGGCAATGCCAGGATAGATCTACCAATTACGTATCCGGGATGGTGGTAACGCATAGCCGCAGCTACCGCCCACCTCCAGCCACACCTCCAAATCAAAAATCAAAAGTGGCCACCGAATCAATCCAAAAGTCAGAGTATAATATCGAAGGGATGTGTCCGATAAAAGGTGCTACCTTCTTAGCCTGTCAACCGCACCTGTTTTGGCCACCTTATGCCAACTCACGGGAGTTGGGTCCACGTATTTACCTCAAAGGAAACGCCGCCACCATCCTACTTCATGCTGGAATCTCCACCGCATACATGGTTGTTAAAGTGGTTTTCAGAGTTGGCATAGAGTATGACAACTTCCGCTTCCGGTCTCCTCAACAACCAAACGTTATTATAACACCGCGGTCATTTTAAAATAGTCATACTTTTAAACCAGAATATAGTATCCATTTCAAAACCATATAAATACGATATCATTTTCGTTTAAAACCCAAATTAATATGATATCATTTTAAAATCATAGTATTTCAAAGTTATAAAATTTCGAAACCAAAGACTTAAAACTATAACACTTCCAAAACATAATTCTTTGAAATCTATAACTTTGAAACATAACTTCCATCCTTATATGGTTTAAATATTAAAATATTTTATAAAAAAACTAGCTTCTTAAATTTCACAAATCAATTCCAAAACAACCCGAATTTCTAAATTTTAAATTTAACCAAATCCTCAAATCATAAATTTCAATCAAATTCGATTTCAAATAGGCCATTCCTTAATTATATCGATTTCAAAACAGATTTGATCCACAAAATAAACCATTTCGAATTCAATATATTTCAAAACTAAATTTCATCATTCATATATATATATATATATGTATACACACACACACCAAATTTACTTTACTATTATTTAATTTTGAAATAATTGCCTAATAAATCTAATATCCTTTAAATAAAACTTCAAATTTCAATAACCGAATATTTCTCAATTTATTTTGACTTGATATATTCATTTAAATCACCTTAAACCTGAATTAAGTTATAAAACCATATTCTTTTAAAATCTCAATTTCAATAAGTTCTAAATGGATTCTTATTAAATATAACTCTTAAAATAAAATCTCAAATCAATTTCAAACTACGTTCTCAACTTTGATATATAAAAATCAATATAAACTCTATATTAAAATATAACTTAAGTAAATACTTATAAATATTATATTTTAATAAAATCAAACTTTATTATTAAACTTATTTTATACTTTAAACAATTTTATTCATAGCTTAAAACTAAGAATTTAGCTATATATAAAATAACATTTATAAAATAACATTTATAAAATAACCAAATCAATATCTCATAAAATCATATATTTCCTTACAAAGCCATAGAAATCATTTCAAAATATTTTTATATATAGACCGCAGTGTCTGTTAAAATTTTCTATCCTATGGTCAAGTGATTAGGATATTTATCATTTCAATCTGAAATTTAAAATAAAAATACATTTATATATTATTTCAAACCGCAATCCCGAATGAAATAAAAATGCATAATAGCTTGTAGTTTATACCAATATAAAATACAACATCCATTCATCCAACATCAATCATCAACCTTTTATTACAATCAACATCCAATTAAATCCATAACATCAATATAAACAGATAATAAACAACAGGTATTTACTGGCAGTTTATATTTAAAATAAATTAACTAACAGTTTAACTGGCAGTTTATATGCAATAATAAATTAATTAACAATTTAATCCAATAAATCTAATTTAACTGAGATGATGATTAAAAATATGCCAAATAATCACAAATAAAAATTTTAATCACATCAAAAATTGATTTAACGAACATAAGAAATTTTTGAAGTTGTGAGTGTGTTAAAACACTCGCCTTTTGAATTTATATTGAATTTAAATCCAATTTAAATCCAAAATTTGAACAGCCTCAGAATTCGTCCATACTAGCGCTAAAATGTCCGGAATTCCAATACGAACCTAGCAGAGAAAACTGCACGTGAATTGGATCACGTATGCAAAAGTTATTAAGATTTGAAATTGTCTGCCATTGAGATAAGGAGGTGAGGAGGAATTGTACGTACAGACAAATGCCAATGAGGAACAATTGGGGTTTATAACAGGGTATTTATAGATAAAACTAAAATAGAATATATTGACACGATTGATATACGCGTTGAACGATAAAATGGCCCGAAAAGCCCGTTCTGACTCCGAAATGAAATTAGGTTAAGCCAAATATCAAAATACGTTTTTTTAAATATTTTAAAGGCGATGAACAGGTTTCAAGTCCAAATTCCATCGTATGAAAAAGTTATGCTCAAATCAAGTTATTTCAAATTGATTTCAATTAAATTGATTTCAAGGCGTTTCGAGTCCGTACGATCAAACGACAAGTCCGATCGTTACGAAACTTGAAATCCTACAATAATTCACCGTCATGGATCTGATGAAACTTGTTTCGTCGAAATCCGAGTCAGTGGCCAAAATTGCTATTTTCCAGTTATTTAAATAAATTAATAATTAATTAATTAAAACAAAATTTCAATTTAAATTCGATAATTGAAAATTTTCATCATTTTTGATTTCTTAATCACTTACAATGATCTAAACAAATTAAAATGTCAACGTATAGTTGATTAATTTATCAATTTCAGTGTTAGCCTCAAGTCATTAAATTCGGAAATTATAAATATAATTCCCAATAATCCCATTTAATTAAATAAATTAATGATTATTCCATTCATTATTGTCAAATAGATGGATTTAGCATTGAATTCAAAACTATTACATTAATATTCTCACATTCCATCTTAATTTCAAATATTGTAATATTTAGATATTTTAATTTCATTTAATTGCAATTAATCCAATTATTATAGCCAATAAATTAATCAAACATGAATTTCAATTGTTTTCATTTAATCAATTGCCATGTAATGGATAAAATTAACATTACTTCCGAATATTATTTAATTTACATTAACAAAACGTTAAATTAAGATTTATTGTAGTTGATTACCAAAGTTTATTTAACACATTAAATAAATAAACAACCTATATTAATTGTCACCTATTTGCTTTTAGTTACATTTATAAGTTTGTTACCTATCAACCCAGGTTATTATTCCATATATAACACTAATTATTATTCCATTACTATTTATGATAATACCCTTGCATTACATACTTCAATATTTCCATTTTCATCTTTATTTCAATTGCATAATATTTGATTCCAATTGCTACAATAATTACACTTGTTATAAATTAGATTTCGACGGAATGATTTGTTTGTCTTTCATTACACTATTATATTCAAATATTCATATTTCCTTTGTATTAACTACTATTTCCATTTAATTATGTTTGCCAAATATGTACATTAATTACGACTTATATTCTCAATTAATTTATTTACTTGGTTTCATACTTTTATTACATTAATTACTACCGTATAAATAAATTTACGTTTCTATTTAATCTACATTCACACTTTCCACTATTATATTAATTATCATAAAGTAACATTTAATTACCCTTATTTGTAATTGGTAAATTAACTGGTAACAACAACCATTTATCACCATTATCCCTTTATAATACTTGTATATTTATTCTTCACAAACAATTTCCATCTATTATACTATTTCATACATTAATTCAATAATTTCATTTGTATTTAATTTATAAACAAATAATAATATTTCCACTATTTCAATTAATTTGAATTCCATTCTAGTTATTATTTTTATTAAAAATTCACTAATTTTTATTTTCTTAATTAATAAATTTCAAAAATTTTATTAAATTAACAATTTTAATTATCGAAAATTTACTTGCCGTTACATGAGCTATGTACCCTATATTTATGGCATGGAGGATCGAATATCTTCCTTAAAATTCATCAGCAAAATCTCCAAATGTAGACGAGGCCAATCAAAAAAATTTGAGACCGAATTCCCCATGTAGTGCGATCGGCCCCGATTGGTCAAGGTGCCCATTTAGCGTGCTACGGTCCGTAAAGTGGGCCCCCTCCATGCTAGCATCATATTCCAAAGATTTTTGCATAGTTGCTTTCATATTTTTAGAGATCTTGATTGACTCCTATTTAGTTGTACTGCTGGTTCAAGCTGTCCATAGCCGTAGCGATCTGATCTAATCCTTTACCTAAGGGAAACACTAAACCATACTTAGCATGTTCCGTAGAGTTTATCTCCTGATTTTGCTTAATCTTTACTTCATATTATTTTCTACACTTGATCTCTGGTCTCTATGCTTCGAGCTGCTTGTCATATCTATCATCGAGCCCAACTTGTCCAATCAGTCTATATATAGACGATTCAAAAGGCCGGATAACTTTTGCCCCTTAAAATATGTCTTATTTCGAACATGATGTGCTTCAAATCAAAACAAGTTAGAATCATTGAGAAAAATTCCATTCAGTTTCCTGAACCTTCGTTATCCTTCCATTGAGTGATTTTTTCGAAGATTTGTTTGTCTCTCCATTCGTCGTGACGTTTGGCCAATTTTTGTCAGTTATAAATCGAAGAGGTAGTCCTCGGTCCTTGTCTATACTACCAATGAGCCTGTTGATCGTGTTAATAGGCCTTGTTTATCTGTAGTGACATCTTTTCTATGAGATCCAGGTAATAGTTTAGTCTCTGTCGATTCAAGAACTAGAATGTTGGGCATGTTCATGGGTCATCGTCATTATCATGTAGTTGAAGTAAAAGATCATTGTAATTTTCTATTTTCTCTTCTTTTCTTCCCTTCACCTCTTTTTGAAACATTATGAAGGGTTCAGTATAAATCCCCTTAAGTGTAGGGTCAGATCTGATCCCTCTCTTTTACCTTCACGGACTTAGCTCAATTTATGGCTACATTGAAGCAAGCTAAACCCGTATATATGCTAAACACTTGGCTTTCATTCCTTCACTTGCTCATTTACTTCCCTCGACCGATCCGAACCTATAAATTCCATTAACGAGTTTGAGCTCGAGTAATCCAGCAACCTCTTCCATACCTCACACTACCTCGATCACCAACCCTGCCAACACCTTGTGCCGCCTCTTTTTCCACCAAGATTCTCCCCAACTTCAACGAGTTTCGTTTGGATCAAGCTCGGATTTTAACTCTGAGTTGCAATCTAGGTTGAACCTTGTTCCACATTTAATTCCTTTGTGTTAAAAATGGGTTTTATTTGGTCAAATGTAATTTTAGCAATGAGATGATGGATTTTTTTCACATTAATATTGGAGTCATGGCATTCAGTAGTAATGAAAGATAAAGCGGTGAAGATGGGAGGATCATCTTATGATAAGGGATCGGTTGTGAATCTGCGAGTAGTATGGAGGAGACAAGTGGAATGGTGAGGAGAAGGGATAAGTCGAGACGTGATTGGCTTGACGAATGGAAGCATGTTGAAGATGAAGTGAAGTAGTCAAGTTTAAGGGATCTGTGGTGGTTGTATTTGAGATATTCATGTGGAAGGGATGGCGACAATTATAAGCGATCGTTATAACATGGAGTGGAAAGATCGATAATGGGAGGCAATCGATTACTATTTCAAAAGAGGGATCGATCATGGCATGGAAGGCTTAAAATTGGACAAGACAAGGCCACCTATGTAAGGGATCGGGTATGATTCCCTTGCCTAGGGGGACTTAGCCAATTTTTGCATGAGTAAAGACTCGAATTTGAACTTGATTAAATACATATGAACAATTACCTTAAGCCAAAACTCGAACAAGTATAACATATGATCCCAAATGATTTTGAACATAAATATCATACTTCAATAAGCCGATGACTAATCCTAAAGCTTAGATAAGATCCACAACCATCAACGTGAAAGCTGGTTAGGACGGTCGGTGATGGTAATCACTCCTGTCGAATCCTAGAGCCTTGTCATTAATATCATTTGAATTCTGAACTATCAATTTCCACATTGCACAACACTACACCACATTGCACTAGTTTACACCTAGCACGGGGGAAACAGGTTTATTTTCCTAATGATTACTATCTATTGATTTGTTAGTTATGGGTTCCAAATGCTTGGAGCGTTAGTTACTATGGGTATTGAAAAAAGTTCTTCACATGATAATATCGATGTTGAATCAAGCTCAACAATAATATCCGCTTCGAACTCTCTAGCCGTCAATCTGAACAGCCTGAAAGCGCTCAATAGATGTTGGAAATTCTTTCGAACTTAGAAGCCGAAATTAAGCCAACACCTGACACTTAGAAGATGCCATATTTTTAAATGATCTGAAGGATTTAGTGACTTCAAAGGTCGATGAGGCTTGTCTCTGTAAGTTGTGCATTAAACATGGGATTTCGTACGAGGATGTGTGAGTCCTGTCTCATAATGACAGGGCTCACTTGCCCCGAAAGGGTATATTACATGCAAAAACTTTATGTGATGGGCTGGTTGCATTCCGCCTTTTAATCCATGTATTTGGAAAATGTTGCATTATTTAAGATTGGCGCCAACTAAGTTACATCCGAACAGCTACGCATTTCTACATTGCACGTATATGATATTCCTCGAATTCTTATAACGTGAGCCGATAACAGAAGACACTAAAATTTTAAAATCTCAAGCAGTGAAGATGAAGCCTCTCATACACTTTTCTCGAGCCAGTTATTAATAGCCAGGTTGTAACTGACATTTGGAACAAATGGAGCGATTATAAGTATGAATGGTTCTACGTGCGCTGCCCACTTGGTTTTGTAGGACGATGGCTGGAAGGACGTAAGTGTCGCTTCAAACTTAATTATATGTGCTTTTATTCGAGTCGTATCTTGAACTAAGCAGCTTTTTATTGAACACCGTAGGTAGCCATCCACGTCCCACTGGCGATATATAATTGGAGGTGGTTTCAACGCTTAAAAACATACCAATGGTGGATAGAGACATCAGATTTCTTTTCATTGATTATCACCTTTTCATCTTCAGATTACTAGAGGAAGACTACAACACAAAACAACCAAGAAACACCAAGAAGGAAGTTGTGGAAAGAAGAGGTGTCGTTGAGCAGGGAGGTAAAGAAGTTGATCTTGTCGTGTCCCCAATTGAAAGGGCTCAGGATGTCGCCAAGGAAGGCGAGGTGAGGGGCGATGATAATGAGCCTAGTCGTGACACTGTAAGCCCAAGCCATTAGCCTACGGTTGGATCCTCCCAAGTCCTATAGCTCCCTGCCTTGGAGAAGAGAAAAGGAAAAAGGCTTGTTGATAAACTTTGCAGAGGGAAGGTCTCCAAGAAATTCAAGTCAATCTATGCTGGTATAGATTAATCTAGCTCTTTGCCTTTATAAAATCTATTTGAAGGACTATCAGACATCCCGCTCTCGGACGATGTCGAAAATTCTGATTTTGCCAACCTAAACCTCAGGGGGTTTGAATCTCTTATTCAATTTGGCGCTAACATTTATCTCACTAGCATGGGAGAGAAGACTCTAGTGAGCAAAGCTCCAATAACTAATCTGTTAGCAGGAAACTAGGATACTCACGATCGTATGCACTATAGCGCTCAACAGTTATCCACTTCTAACTCTAGTAATTCATATACATTTTGATTTTTTTTGCAGGCTTGATGGGATTCTCCTGTAACTATGATCACTTAAAAAGATCAGCATATTCTCAGTCATCTTATTGAGCCCATTTGAGGTCCGAACCCCCGTCGAGACAGAGAAGGGTAAGAAGGAAGAGAAGAACAAGAGTGAAGCCATCAATCTAATGACTCTCATCCAAACATAAATCAAAATCTCAGTCTCCTCACCACGAGGGTGCTGGTCAACACCCTATTACACATAGTAGTAGTAAATCGCTACCTTATGCTCCCACTTTGGCTACTGCACCCGAGCAACATTTGGGTTCTTTTAAAGCTCGTCGATCTTCAAAATGCCAATCAGGCATAGATGGTCCAGATACATCATCCCGCAAGCACAACAGACAGACCCTCTCAGCCTCGACTACCCTTAATGCTACTATTGCTGATAAGATGGCTAAGTTCAAGGCCATATTTTTTAAGTTGTGCTTTGACGAGTTCAAGTTTATTCCTGCTTTGCATTTAATTCTTTTAGAAACCAAGGAAACGGTGCTCTCTTACATTATTGATGTCTAGCACAGTACAACTTTTTAGGTGGCCAAGAGAATCTCTGAGGTGTCGATGGAGTGTAAGCATGAAATTGATCGCTTAACTCTTATGGCAATCCACAACAAAGAAAACATTAGGTACTTAGACAGGCAGGTCAAGCAGTTGGGTGCAACGTTGGTATATGCTGAGAAAAATGCCAACAAGTCTACTGAAGCCGTCGAGCATTTAATGAAAGTGCATCAAGCTGAACTGGACACCGTCGTTCGTCAGAATGGTACTTAACCCTTCGAAAAAGTCATCTTACAGAAGGAGAAGGATGCATTGAAAAAAGACAACGATGCTTTAGCCCTTCGTATTAAATAGCTTGAGGAAGAGCTTGAGAAGGAAAAGCAAGAGAAGCTGAAGGCTCAGCTGGAGTCTCAACATTATTTCAAGGAGATCATTGAGGCTCATAAAGCTAAAACAGAGGCCGTGAGTCAACTTTCACAGATAGAGGCCTTTAAGGAAGAGGCTAGAAGGCGGGTCGGATAGAGATAAAGGACGAGTTCGATCTACTGATGATATAGTACAATGCATGCATCCTAATGAATCGCAACCTCCGCTTCCTTGGAGAAGGGTATCCTGAGTCGCTCATCAAAGTCTGGGACCATATTGTAGATTTGAAAATGAAGTCCCTCAGTGATGCTAAAATGGATAAAGAGCAGCTCATGCACAAAATATTATGCGATGAAGAGCCCGATGAACTCAAGGCTGATCAACTCAGTTTACTTATCAATCCAACAATCATCGATAATAGGAAAGACGACGGTGAAGCCTCGGGATCTAGTTCCCAAGGCCCTCCTACTACTCAAGCAAAGGGTGCTTCAATTTCCCATGCCTTGGAAAAGGATGTGGGCTATGATGCAGATCATCCAAGGATGGATAAATCTTTTGGGTTGTCTCCGATTTTGGAAGGCGACACTCCAGCTATGACCAAAGGTTAATTTGGTAAAGGTATATCTCTTAATTCTTCAACATTTGAGAAGGCTTACATCTCGCATAGTTATGGGCTTACCCATTGATCTTCATGAAATTGCAGGTCCATCTACATCTGTCAATGCTCCCGATGATGATGTTTTCCTAGGACAGCAGGCGCTGACTGTAGGGTCCACTATGGATGTCAGTGTATACGTAGCACCCATTGATCAACCTATTAAGGCTCCTAGCCTGGATGCTAGTCATAAGGGCCCTAAATGAAGAAAATACTAATGAGCAGCTGGGCCAGGATAAAACAGAGGATGTTGTAGTGACTCGTGCCTCGGAACACACTGGTAAACTAAGAACGAAGAAGTGCATTGAAAAGAAGGAGCAGATTTGCAAGCCAAGGAGGAGAGTGCTGAAGTAGATATCACTCTACTGTATATTATACTACCGGGCGGTGTCACTCCTAAAGAACTCGACCCTTCTATATCCCAAAGCAAGACTGCTTCTGCTTTGATTTTTGATAAACATTTCTCCTAATGGTAGTAAGGGAAAAAAGGGTTGAATAGGAAAGGATAAGGAGGTAACTTAGGAGTATCCACCCCAAATAACATCCCAAAGAAATCCAAAAGAGATGAGAAATAGGCGCCAAATTGGCTTGCATAGTGTCCAGCTAAGTAGCTAATTTCTTTTTGTTCGACGTAATTGTGAGGTACGGACCTCATTTTTGGCTTTTAGTTTCTGAAATAAACTTGTACATAGTTTCCAAGTTTCAGTGTGTGAATAAAAATTCTTTTGTTTCTATTCAGCTTTTGTATAGAATTTGCCTAAATGTACAGGCTGTCACATTTTCCATTCTATGTACTTGTAATTCATCACTCATCTTCAAGTTGCAATGCCTTTTTGTCGCTCGTCCCTTCGGACGTTGATTCGATAAATTCATCTCAAGATCTACTCTTCGTCATGGCCTTAAGTCGCATAAGACACTAGGCACGAACCACAGTGTTACACTATCGTGTTTAGTAGTTAAGCGTTTATGCTCCTACCCCTTGTCATGGGTTGGCAGAGTTAGTTCATGGATGGTTGGGTCCCATCCATGATATGTCTATACTTTTCTTGTCAGGTTCAGTCCAGAGTGCGAGAATGAAGACTCGAACCGTATTCATTCATTTTGTTCAAAATCTTACCCACACTATGGGATCAGAGTTAGTCGATGGGCGGCTAGTCATACCCGTTTGATGTTCGTAATCTTGCCCACTCTCCAAGGATTGAAGTTGTTGTGGGAAACTGTCGAATCACATTTCCCTTGCCTCGAAGTCAAAGAATGGTCGATTGTATTGCGACCACTTCTACTTTACATTCATCTAGTTGAATTGGGAGATGGAGTTAGTTAACGAATGGTCGAATCCCACCTATTCGCTACTTTATACTTAGCCTACCAGATTGTATGTGAGAGTTAATGGATGAACGATCGACTCATATTCATTTTGTTTAATTTATCATGGACCCGAGTACTTGGTTGGCATCGAACTCTAGGTACTTGTTAGTTTATATATGGATATAGGATATGGATGTAAGTTGGTCGTATATCACAACTATTATATTATGCATAAACAATTCACAAATATGGAGCAAATTTAGAAATTATTAAATGTTTTTGAATTCAACTACAAAATAAAATTATAAATAAAATGTAAATGAATGAAACAAAAATATGTTAAATAGAATTGTAAATTCTCGCTATTCCATGCTTTAGGAAGTGTGATGTCATCGATAGTTTCTAGCTTGAAAGTTCAATCTCCAAGCTTTTGATTGACGACAGACGGTCCTTCCCATATTGGACCATATTTGCGAGGATAGAAAAGATCCTTTCATGACAAAATTTCCAATTTAAAAGGTCCTAGATCAGAATTTAACATTATAGTATTGGGCAACTCGGTGTTGATGTATAGCTATCGTCAAACCAAGTTCTTCACGCTTCTCATCAACCATGTCTTAAGATTCCAAACGAGATCTCTATTAGTTTTGGTGTCATAATAAGTCAATCGATGAGAAGAGATTTCAAATTCTACAAGAATCACGGTTTCAAAGCTGTAAGCCAGGGCAAATAGAGTACGGCAAGTCGTGGACTTCTGACTAGTTTTTATGCCCATAACATTGACACGAGTTCGTCAACTGACTTGCCTTTAGCCTTTTCCAAACACCTCTTTAGAATGGACTTTATGATCTTGTTGATAATCGACCTATCCATTAGCTTGAGGGCGAGTGGCTGCCGCATATCTTTTCTATATGTGACATCGATGGCAGAATTCTTTGAGTTCATCACTGTCGAATTGGGTTCCATTATCGGTTATGATCGTTTGGGGGATGCCAAAATGATAGATGATGTTTCTAACAATAAAGATAATTACTTTCTTCACAGTGATCGTGGTTAAAGGTGCAACTTCGGTCTGTTTAGTGAAGTAATCAACTGCTATGATGGAGTACTTCGCATCACCTTTGGAAATTAGCAAGGAGCGAATGATGTCAATGCCTTAAGTAGAAAAAGACCATGGGCTAACCATTTAAGCAACTTTCGTCAGTTGGACTCTCGATATTTTCTCGAACATCTGGCACTTGTCACATCGTCAACATAATCTACTGCGTTTCGGTTGATTGTTGATTAGAAACAACCATAGCAGAGTATCATCTTCGCCAGGGTTTTCTCCTAGGTTTGATCGTCACAATCTCCTTCATGGGCTTCTCTTAAGTTTTGCTTGATTTCATCGTTGATGATATAACGAAGCGGGGGGGATGGAGAAACCCTTCCTATGCATGGCTCCTTCTTAAAGGATGTATCATGATGCTCTACGAAGGATTTGTCGTTCTTCGTTCCTTCATTCGGGAAGGACTTACCTTTGCAAATAATATTTAATCGAAGTAATCCATGAATCCTTCTCAGGATCCGTTTCTAAGACCCAACTGATCTCCAACTGGTCAATGCTTGGGGAATTGATACTACAACTAGGACTAAGACCATTTGTTGTACATCTCGAGAACTGGCCAGCTTGGCCAATGAGTCAGCTTTCTCATTTTTCTCTTTCGAGATGTGCTTTTCTATTAATAGGGTAATAAATGTGTAGTTAATAGGGAGTTACGTAAACTAAATGGGGACATAAATTCGTTTAACGGGACTACTGAAAGCATGGAATTTAAGAGAAAATGAAATAGGCATAATAGGTTGAATTAAAACGGATAAATAAATGTGATTGGAGATCGTCCAACTAGAACAATAATGACTACTTATTAAGGACAATCGAAACTTATGGAATATTGTAAATAAGTGAAAAGATAGGAATTAAATGCAAGAAGCCCCTATCATTTTCATAGTATTGTGATGGTCCACCTTCTTAACCCTCAGAGCTTGACATAATACATCCTCGGTATTTTTGTGCTGTTAATCTAAGTGCCAGAGAGGCAAATTATCAAAGGTAAAGGAAATAAGGATTGAAGACAAGACAATAATAACATCTCACATCATATTCGACACATAATTATACGTATGAGCAGTACATGCAATTACTCTAAATTGTTCCATCAGAATTTTAGTAAGTACTAATCTAGCTAGGATAGTTACAACCGCCTATCCTCATAAGTACTGGTAGATACTCAATACAAAATACAGCAGAATTTATAGATAACTTCTATAAAGAACCCAAAACACTCCATTCTCCTTGCTCCCCTCCTAAATGCTCCAAGATTACCTAATTACTTGGCTGCATGGGAAAATAGGGAACCCAAGTTTAAGGGAAACAGGGAAGTAATCTTTGGGTCAGTCATGGGATAGGTGTGAGAAACTCAAATACAGATTTTTGAAAACAAAGGTATCTTATAAGTACATGTCACATATAAACACGGAACATGTTTTTTCCTTATGATAACCAAAACTTTTGCTATGCAAAATATAGGAATATTATTTTTAATGACATTCTTTTGAAAATACTTTTCAAGTAAACTTACGAATCTTAGCGGAAATTATTACCTTGATTAAATTCCAACGTACTAGCTCCAAAGTAGGTTCTACAATCATATTCGAAGGCACTTACTGGAGAATGGATTTCCATACAATGGCAAGGTAAGGTGTTACCTTTTTTATAGTACATATCTATAGGAGTACTAAGGATCGACATCTTCGAAACTTCTATGAATCTGAATTGGCTCACCTGTTGACCTATCTGGTGCCGGATAGAATAGATTATGACATCACCCTAATCATAACCGGCCTATTCCTGATCCCATAGCATTCACCACATACCCGACATATAGAAAGTAATATAGAAAGGTAATGACCATACCCTAATGGTTGTGAACCACATAGCTCTGAAGCAACCTTGTTTTAGCCATTATCGGTTGATGGGGCCTAGGTAACGATTACCTTTCACATAGTACACTTCCCACTTTGAATGCCACACTTCCATTCTATGATCTCATAACCGACTTCTACAAACTTATAACTCTTTAGCTCATAAGTTTCAGGAAAGGATGTTAAGCTAAGAGAAGTTGCCTTCTCCACCATCAAATAGATTATATGTTTATATAAATCAACGATGTGATTAGAAATGCAATGTCGTACAATTGTCCATACAAGTTGTCCAGCAATAGTACAAACCGAATAAACTCTCCTACCACATCATGTCGGAAATCACCTTTGGATTAGTAGCGAGTAGCTCTTGCGTCGAAGATCAAATGAAGATACTATTGCCACATATATATGATATTGGAAATTTCTCCCGAGAGTCAATGACAAACAACCCTTCATTCTATTTTCTGTCATTCCATGTCTTTACTTCGAATACATAAATTAGTTCGAAGTGCTTTTTAGATAAGAATCACTCAAATCCGACCTTGGTTCCTTCAAACTAATCAGCTATAAAAGGATATTAATTAAATAGGTTCTTATCATTTGATTAGTTACTTTCTTTTTATCAAAAATATCATCTAGAAATATATATCTTTAAAACATTTCTTTTTTGATATATATGGAATCATTAAACCTCTCTTTAACTTTGGACATACCAAATCATTTTCATAAGTCATATTAAGAACATGAGTAAAAATGGTTGATAGAAATTATATTAATTTTGCAATGCACGAAATCGATTAGCAGTTCTTTGACTCAGTTAAGGTAAGGAGCAAGTCGCACTCTTTGGCTTGATATTCTTCCCTGATTTGGTTCGCAATTGATTGGGAATCACAAAAAATTCACAAAGCTTTTACTCCCAGCACTCTAGCCAATTTAAGCTCAACAATCAAGGCTTCATATTCATCCTCGTTATTCATTACAGGGAAGTCAAGTTTCAAGACGTAGCAGATCGAGCATTCGTCAAGAGTTACTATTTTCACTCTAGTGCCAAAACATCGATCGTTGGACAACCCATCCATGTACACCTTCCATTGGATGTTAAGTTCTTCATTGTTCTCCAATGAATCTTTTTGTATAGTGAATTCGACTATAAAATCCATCCGTATTTGTTCCTATATGGATCTATGAGGGAGGAAAGTGATATCGAACTAGCTCAATTCGATATTCCATTTAAGTAACCTCCCAAACATCTCAGGTAACTGTAGGACCTACCACAACGGCTAGTCAATGACAACATTGATGGGGTGAGCCTGGAAATAAGGTCGGAGCTTTCTTGACGTAATAAATAGGCAATACTTGAGCTTCTCCAGTTTCGAATAGCTCCATTTAGCACTTGTCAATCGCTTGCTAACACAGTATACTGGCCTTTGGATCCAAATCTCTTCATGCAACTGTAGAGAACTTATGGCATCGAATGACACTGCCAAGTAAATATACAAGTATTTATGATCCAATGGCTTAGACAGGATATGGGGTCTCTCTAAGTGATGTATTAAAGCTTGAAACACATAAATACAATTTTGGGTCCATTTGAAGTTTCTCTTCCCTCTCCTGATTATGTCAAAGAAAGGAATGCACATATCTGTGGCTATGGAGATAAATTGGCTGAAGGAAGCGACCTTCCTATTTAGACTTTACACTTGCTTGATTGTCTTCGGCACCTTGATATCCCTTATTGCCTGAATCTTCTTGGGATTGGCTTCAATTCCACATGAGTTGACGATAAAACCCAAGAATTCTCCTAATGCAAAGCCAAAAGAATACTTCAAGGAGTTAGGTTTCATTCCATATTTTCAAATAACATTAAACATCTCTGCCAAGTCATGGATGTGGTCATTTGATTGCCATGACTTCACGAGCAAATAATCCGTGTATATGTCTATTGATCACCCAATCTGGTCTTTGAACATCAGGTTGACTATCTTTGGTAAGTTGCTCCAGCATTCTTTAGTCCAAAAGGTATCACAATGTAGCAGTATATTCCCAGTTAGTAATGAATATGGCGTGTTCCTAGTCTGGGACGTTATCAAGATCTGATCGTATCTGGAGTATGCATCCATGAATGAAAGAAGTTTATGTCCAGCGGTGGAGTCTACCAACTGGTCAATCCTTAGAAGTGAAAATCTGTCTTCTAGGCATGCCGTGTTTGGGTCTGAGTAGTCGATGCACATTCGCCACTTCCCATTAGCCATTCTTATAAGAAACGGATTGGATACTCATTTCGGATAGAGGATGTCTTGAATAAACATTGTTTTTAAGTTTTTCCACCTCCTCTTTTAGTGCAGCAGATCTCTCTTTATCTAAGCCATGTCATTTTTGTTTCACCAGGACATGCCTTGGGTTGATGTTCAATGCATGGCTCACAATAGTCAGCGAGATCATATACATGTCATAATGAGTCGAAGCAAACACATCAAGCTTTGCTCGAAGAAAGCCAGCTAATTCCTACATCACCGTTGCAATGAGATGGAATCTAATCTTTAGGACTCGTGATGGGTCGTCATGGTTGATCGTGATATCGATCGTTAGCTCAGCAGGTACAACCTTGGTATCGTTGGGCTCCTCTTCTTCATCTCTCAGAACTATACCTTTGTAGAGCCGATTGTAGTGCCCGAGCAAAGGGCTCAGGCACTGTTTACCAAGCTTCATTAGAGAGGTTTCTTCACATCATTTCCTTTTTCTATTCGCTGAGTGTCTCTCAACTCAGCCACAAGAAAGGCTTCACCAGTTGCCTGATCTGCATTAATAATTCCCATACCATTCTCTGTTGTGATTTTGAGTGTCAAAACCAAGGGCCAATGGCTACCCTGAATTCAACAAGTGCCTGGCGGCCCATATAATCATTATATGGAGAGCTCACATCCATCACAACATATGACAATACCTACACCCTCCTTCGGCTACCTCCTCCTATATTCACTGCCATCTCAAGATAGCCTACCGCTTCAGTTGTTGTACCGTTACAGCCATGAATATGGGCTTTACATGGTTTCATATCTTTGGCTTCCAATAACATCTGGTCATATGCCTTCTTTAAAGTTATATTTGTTAACTAGGTTTTAACCCAACAGAATTCAAAGAGGACTAGAACATATACAACAAGTCAAAAAATGTCAAGGATCGACAAAGAAGACCAGAAAGAAAAGAAGAGAAAGACCAAAGAAGAAAATGCCAAAACAAGCTAAAGCGATGGATCGTAGCGATCCATCGCTTATGGATCGCTAGCAATCCAAAAAGCTTGCTTGTGGATCCTCCAGTCCTCCTACATTTTGATCTAATATGCTCCCTGTAGACACTTGCCAAGTTTCATAACATGGCAAACAATCTAGTTTGAGAAGTGAAGACTCACCAAATTCAAGCTTTTTGACCAAAAGCAGTTAAGTTAAAATGGACCTATAGAACTCATACAAAATCGGATTGACTTGAAATTTTGGAAGAATATTTAAAGACAAATAAGAAGGTTCATAAAGAAAATTAGAGCATTTGGAGTTGATTTGATGGATCGCTAGCGACCCATCTAGAGTGGGCACTACCACCTTAAATTTTTATGATGGGTCCCGGATAACCTTCAGAGTGTTCCTGCAATATTTCAATCAATTTCGTTAAGATTTAAGTGAGTTATAGTTGATTCTTCTAGACCAGATGACCCATGAAGATGGATGATCAAACTAACTCCAAATGACTTGATATTTGGACAAGGCACTTAAATAGAAAGATAAGAAGACAACCAAGCAAAAATCACTTAAAAATATGCTAAGTGGATGGATAGTAAGCAATCCATCCCTTATGAATAGCTAGCCATCCACCAAGGTAGGTCGAATCGCCGTCAAACTTTTTGAGCTCGTTCGTAGCACTAGGTAAAGGCTTCTGGTATAAAAATGTGCTAAGTTAATGGATAGCTATTGATCCATCCCCTAAGAATAACTATCGATCCATTGCTTACGGATAGCTAGCGACCCAAAGAAATGACTTAGATTAATTTGAGATTTTCAGTGATGATTTGGCTTTAAAAATGGACTTTTTTGAACTTTGATTTCTGGCCCAACATTCACTGAATTCCCTTATAAATACTCACATACCTACAACTAGAGATGGATCTTTTACGAGGAGAAAGCTGCCATTAATCTACTGTAGTTCCTTCACATCTTCAGTTTTCTTCTCCCTCACAATAGTGATCAAGGGGATTACTATGATTCTCCAGTTAACCCTTTTATTTTTGACTTATTCTAACTTATTGTAACTTAGATCTAAGGACTATCTAGTTGATATCTAGAGAGATTCAACTAGTATAATCATAATAAAGATTGACTAAAGTGGATGTAGGCTAGAGTCAGCTCAACCACTATAAAAAATTTGTCTCTTTTCTTAATTCTGCTTTTTATTTGTTGTTTATCTAAGATTTGTGCTACCGATTATCTACACTAGTGCTTTCATACTTGATCTAAGGTGTTGATCCATTTTTTGGGTTAACGTTTTGGTGCTTTCACTAAAAGTCTTGAACGAGATTTGAAGAATTGAAGTTTGAATCTAAGATTTAGAGAAGATGAGTAGGCCTAATACAAGATCTAGAGTTATGGCAAGTCTATCGGAGCTTGGGAGTAGCCAGGAGGTGTCCTCTATTTCCAATCTACCCATCTATGTGATTAGAGAAGAAACGGAAAGGACGATGAAGGAGATACAAGATGGGATATTGCATAGGCAACAAGAGATGATGGATAGCTTCTTCCAGAGGATGGAGCAGTAAGAGATAGCTAGGCCTATAGGGAATAGGAATCAAACTCCAGGGAACAACACAGGAGCTGCCGAAGTTGGATTGGAACAAGATGGAGACTTGCCCCCATGCCTAGAGCAACTGATACATGGGCAACACTAGAATCAACAATAGGACCCAATGCAGGAGCATTTGAAGTTTGAGCAAAACAAACTAAAGCAATGCCCACATGACTAGGGGCACAATAGATTTGGATCTAGGATGAGCTCTGACGCTTGGAACGGGTGATTTTGGAGCTAGAATAGCAAATTAGAGTACGAGTACATGATTGCATGAGCCGAAACCAAAAGGCCACAGTTGGAACATGGGACCGTTCATCCCTTACTCTTTGCCTTCTGGTTTTTATGCCTTCAACAACCTCAGGCAACTTACATGTGTACGGGATCATGAACGGTCCCTAGGCATGCTCTGAGTCGGATGCCTAAGATGAATATTTAGGACAACAATGATCCCAGACCGCTTAGAAGTGTTCTAAACCTAGATTAGTTCTTAGTCATGCTCTGAGTCGAACATCTAGGATGATTCCTAGGATAATAATCTTAAACCACTTGGATGTGCACAAAACCTAGATTGGTCCCCTGCCATGCTTTGAATCGAATGTCTAGGATAAGCATTCAGGATTTCTTCTTATTTCTTTTATTTGAAACTTGAATTTTGTAAAATCCATATTTAATGTGATGACCAATTTTGAACTCCCAAGAGTCTCGACTGGAGAGATGGGACCGGAGTGCATGGTGCAAGGCCCCTTGCCTAAGAGCGAATGGATGGACTTGTACAATATTGAATGCCATAAAGACCCGACCGGAGAGAAGGTATCAGAGTGTAAGAAGTAGTCCCCTCACTGGAGAGTGAGCGGATGGGCTTGCTTAATCCCCCTTAACTTAACAAACAAACGATCTAGAGAGATCATCCCCCTTAACTTAACAAACAAACGATCGAGAGAGATCGACCTCTTAACTTAACAAACAAACGATCTGGAGAGATCGACCGCTTAACCTAAAATGTTAAATGATCTGAAGAGATCGTACGTTAAAAAAATATTAAACAATTTGGAGAGATCATGCATTGAACTAAATATCAAATGATCTGGAGAGATCATGCATTTAACTTAAAGGATCAGGGGAGATCGAGCCTTAAAACAGATTTGATTTAATAAAAAGATTTAAATCCCTTATAAACGGAATAAAATTGATAAATCCTAGATGAACACAGGACGATTTCAATATATGATGTGATTCTGATATATGATGTGATGTAAATGGAGATATGTGATATAATTGGAAATATGTGATTTAATTAGAGATATGTGATGTAATAATACCGAATGAAATCAGAATGATTGTAATGTATAGATTACACCTAAGCAGAGTTAGAGTCCTAGGATATAACAGGTTTGGAGCAACTTGTAATTGATCAAAGAATCCAAAGGAGATGGATGGTTTGTTGAGGTTAAAGCCTCTGAAAAGCTCAACAATCAAAGACTTGTTACTGAAACTTGTTCTGGAGCAAAGTACACCTTTCATTCAAAAGGCATACTTTGGGGGGCAATTGTTAACTGGGTTTTTAACCAATGGAATGTGAAGGGAACTTAAACATCTACAACAAGTCAAAATATCACAAGGATCAACCAAGAAGATTAAAAGGAAAAGAAGAGAAATTCCAAAGAAGAAAAATTGCAAACAAGTTAAGGTGACGGATCGCTAGTGATCCACAAAGCTTGCTCATGGATCCTCTGGTCCTCTTGCATCATTATCTAATATGTTCCCTATAGATGCTATGAAAAATGCGGAATATGGATCTTAAGGCTAGGATTAACACTAGAGGGTGGTGAATAGTGTTTTAAGGAATTACTAAATCTTTTTGAGTTTGTATTAATTTGAACACAAATGTACGCAGTATTCAGACACAGATATGATCACAGAATCAAACACAAATGTAGAAATAAAGTAAAAAACAATAAAGGAAAGAACACACCGGATTTTATACTGGTTCGTAGTTACCCTACATCCAGTCCCGCACACAAGTACGGATTTCCTTACAAAAGAAAATGTACAATTACACCCACGATTTCAAGGCCACGTGGTACACCACTCCAGATTCACAATGCTCTGGGTTGAGATGCTTGATTTCAGGGGCAACAAGTTCAGCCAATTGATTTCCAAGGCTACAATCACACATTTTCTCACTTGATTGATATCAAAGGCTACAATCACACATTTTCTCACTTATTTTATTACAAAGAAGCCTATAACTCTGAATAACACTGGGATCTTGTTGAGATAGTGATAGAGAATCAAACCAGAAATGATCTAGTTAGATTTAATATTGATTTAAGCAGAGTAATGGTAATAATGTGTATAAAGAATTGTGGAAGAAGAAGAGGAGTGAAAACTAGAAAAATATGACTATAAATTTGTTCAAAACCACCCCTATTTATAGTAGAACAATAGCCATGTCCATTCGTGAAAGGATATGACGAATAGACACTTCCTTTGAAATTAGAATTTTTGAAATAAACTGCTACCATGTCGACATGGGGTACTTGAGGATGTCGACATGCCAAAGGAATTTTTGGTGATTTATTTTTCTTTGAAAATAAATTCTATCTTATATTAAAACTATTTTAAACTTTATAAATAGACTTAACTATAGTTAAAATACATAAGTAAATATAGAGAATGATATTTTGGTATATATATAAAATTTGACTATAATTTTATATTTAAATAGTATAAATAATAAAAGTTAAATAAATATATTATAATTAAAAGATAATTTAAAAACCAAAGATAATTTGATTTTGAAAATAAAGATTATTGTTTAGGCTAAAAATATTTAAAACGAGGATAAATGTTTTTGATTCTTTTGAAAAAGGAAAGTTTTGAAATCATTTTGAATACAAGATAAATTTTGTAAAAAACATTTGAATAAAATTTAGCGGATACGAAACAATGTTCCACTAGATTTTTTGTAGATTCCATCCTACTTAGGATTCCATCCCTTTAACAGGCTAGAAGTGGATTCCATTCCACGATTAAATTGGATTTTAAGATGCTAGTGCTTTTCTAGGAGTTTTAACAAAATTCCTAATTAAATTACTTATTATTGAAATCTTGAACTCTTGATATTCTTGATACTCATGAGTCTTCAATCTTGATATCTTGAATCTCTATACTGTACAATCTTTATTTTTGATATCTACATGGTTAAATCCTGCATATACATATATATCTAAACTATAATGTTAGTATTTATATTTTATAATCTTATTCTAAGGTTGTTGTCATCAAAACCATCATCTTAAGGACTAACAATCCCCTCTTTTTGATGATGACAACCTTTGTTTATAAAATATTACTTCTATCCTAATAACTCCCCCTTAACCTATGCCTAACTATCCTATTTTTTATACTTCTCCCCCTTTGTCATGAACAAAAACTAACTCCAAACTATATAACCCCCCCTTAATCTAATACTCTATGACATGTGATTATAACGATAGTGTTATCATAAATAATCATCATTTAATTCTAAAACTAAAACTTAGTCCCAAATTACTAACTTTCCTAACTAAGAATCTCTATAAGATAATATTTATAATAGTGATAAAATATAAGAACACAATCATTTATTAATTATATTGTTATATGTACATTTGCATAGAGAACGTAGATAAAAATATACAACAATAAGAAAGAACGAAAAGAAACTAATGCGTGTCTTTGAAAATGGGAGATCTATGAACCGAATAGTTTGGATAGTGGAAACAGAAATTTCCACGTTGTTCGACTAGATTTCCATCCTTATCAAAGCACACTTCGCCAATGCAAATGACTTTGTCATCATCTTCGGCGTGCTCTTCTTCCATGAATTCTTCTTCTTCTTCGTTGTCCTCTTGCACTTGATCTCCTGAAAACTCTTCATCAATCAAGATCGGATTAGCATGATTTGTCATTAGAAATTTTTGCAAATTTCTAAGGATTTTGCCTTACCGTTCTTGTTCTTTGGCCATTCTAAGTTGCACTACTTGAATTTCAGTCATTAGTTGCAGTGCATCCTTCAAAGAATCCTCCATTTTAATCACTTGTGTGAGCGTAGTTTGTTGAAATAGTCAAGAAGAAGGAGAAGGGAATGAAAAGGTTGAATTTTTGTTTGATTTGGAAGAGGAGACCATTGTTTAATTGATTTCAAAAGATAGAATAGAGAAATAACAGAAAGAATGAATAAAATTTCGAAAATAAGAGGAATATATAACCACTTATTTGAATTTTAATGGGAAAATTTTCAAAAATAAAATATTGTTATATGTCAACTGGGTAGAGGGGGGATGTCGACATGGTTCTTGATATTTTTACTATTTGATTTATTTTGATTTAATTTTTAATTATGCTTTGTTATTTATATTTTATATTTCAGCTATTGAACAAATACCTAATTCTCTTCTTAATTTAGTAAATATAGATTCATTTAAGGGTTTCGTTAAGATATCAGCAGTTTGATTCTCAGAATCGATATAATCGAGAGTAATTACTTCCTTACTTATATTATCTTTGAGAAAACGGTGTCCGATATCAATACGTTTAGTTTGAGTATGATGAATTGTATTTTTGGATAAATTTATTGCACTAGTATTGTCACAATAAATTGGTGATTTTGAGATATTTAAACCAAAATCTTTTAAAGTTTGTTGCATATGTATTACTTAAGAACGGGCTAAAGCAGCAGAAATATACTCTGCTTCGGTAGTTGATAAAGTAACTGTGTTATGTTTTTTACTAAACCAGGAAATTAGAGAATTCCCCAAAAAGTGATAGGTTCCACTTGTACTTTTCCGGTCTGATTTACAACCAGCATAATCAGCAACACAGTAAGATATTAAGTCAAAAGAATCATTTTTAGGATAAAATAAGCCATAATAAAGGGTGCGTTTAACATATCTTATGATACGTTTTGCGGCTTTTAAGTGGGTCTCTTTAGGTTGGGATTGATATCTTGCACAGAGATAAACACTATGCATGATATGAGGTCTACTGGCAACGATATAGAATAGTGATCCAATCATTCCTCTATATAATTTTTGATTTACATCTTTCGAGAGATCTTCTTTACTTAGGTACTCATTGGTTGCTGTGGGATTGGGTTTTCCAGTTGCAGTAGACAAACCAAATTTACTAACTAGGTCTTTAGCATATTTTTCTTGACTAATAAAGATACCATTATCTAATTATTTTATTTGTAACCCTAGGAAGAAGTTTAATTCACCCATATGTCTCATCTCAAACTCTTTTTTCATTATTTCAGAAAATTCTTTATTCATTTCAAAATTAGTTGATCCAAAAATGATATCGTATACGTAGACTTGTACTAGTTGAATATCATTTTTATTTCTTTTAATAAAAAGAGTATTATTTACTTTACCAATTACAAAATTTTATTTTAATAAGTAAGATCTTAGTCTATCATACCAGGCTCTAGGAGCTTGTTTTAGACCATATAGAGCTTTCTTAAGTTTGTAAACATGATTTGGTAATTTTTCATTTTCAAAAAGTGGGGGTTGTTCAACATATACTTCCTCTTTTACAAATCCATTTAAAAGGCACTTTTAACATCCATTTGATATAATTTGAAATTATTATGATTTGCAAAAGCAAGTAGAATCCTAATGGCTTCTAATCTTGACACGGGAGCAAAGGTTTTATCAAAATCTATACCTTCTTCTTGACAATAACCTTGAGCGACAAATCGAACTTTATTTCTAACAACCTCTCCTTGTTCATCCGTATTATTTTTATAAATCCATTTAGTTCCAATTATAGTTTTATTTTCAGGTCTAGGAACAACTTCCCAAACATAATTTCTAGTAAATTGATTTAGTTCTTCTTGCATAGCCAAAATCCATGAATCATCAGTTGATGTTTCTTTTGGATTTCTAGGTTCAATAGATGATATAAAGGTTACATTGCTCATTTTACTTAGTTGATTTCTAGTTTTAACAACAGATTGCATATCTCCTAGTATATTTTCTATAGGATGATCTTTTAAAAGTTTAGTCTTTTAAGTAGGATGATTAATTTCATTATTAGTTTCAGTGGACTCTTGATTTTGAGTGATTAAATCCTCTTCATCATTTGTATCTTCAAAATTTTTGTGATTTGCATTGCATGAAACATGCATTGTTTCTTCGATGGTGTTAGTTCTTAAATTAAACACTCTGTAAGCTTTACTTCTATTACAATATTCGATAAAGATACCTTTGTCAGATTTAGGATCAAATTTATCTGAGTTATCTTTTGTATTTAAAATAAAACATTTATTTCTAAAAATTCTAAAATAAGATATCTTAGGTTTTTTTCTGTGAAGAAGTTCATGAGATGTCCTATCAGTTAAAGGTCTAATTAAAATTCTATTTAAAATATAACAGGCGGTAGCAACTTCTTCTGCCCAAAAATACTTTGGTAAATTACTATCTGAAAGCATAGTTCCCGCACACTCTTGAATCGTCCTATTTTTACATTCTACTACCCCATTTTGTTGTGGAGTTCTTGGAAATGAAAAATTGTGAGATATTCCCTTTTTATTGCAGAATTCCTCAAACTTTTCATTTTCAAATTTACCACCGTGATCACTACGGATTGGTATAACTTTTAGGGATAGTTGATTTTGAATCCTTTTTGTAAAGTTCTTAAAACATTCAAAAGTATCACTTTTATGTTTCAAAAATATTATCCATATAAATCTAGAATAATCATCTATAATTACAAAAACATATTTATTATGGATTATTGACAGAATTTGAGATGGACCAAATAAATCAAGGTGAAGTAATTCAAGAGGCTTTGAAGTTGAAGTCATATCTTTTAATTTAAAGGAACTTTTTTTAAGTTTTCCTAACTGACATGCATCACATAGACTATCTACTTTAAAATTCATTTTAGGGAGACCTCTTACTAGATCATGTTTTGACAGTCTACATAAGAGTTTGAAATTCAAATACCCAAATCTCTTATGCTAAATCTAAGGGTCACTTGTGTTTGCCAAAAGACATAGGTTATCATTTGAAACTTTCACATTAAGAATATAAATATTCTTTTTCCTAATTCCCTCAAATATTATGGTTGAATTATTATCTACAATATGACATTTATCTTTTTCAAATTTAATTTTATATCCTTTATCGCAAAGTTGACTAATACTTAGTAGATTAGGTTTTAGATTCTTAACTAGCAAAACATTAGTAATAATAGGAGTTTCAGAGTTACCGACTTTGCCAATGCCAATAACATATCCTTTTGACTTGTTTCTGAAATTAACCAGTCCTCGGTCTTTGTATATTATATCATTCAGCATATCTGGATTACCAGTTATGTGTCTAGAGCATCCACTATTAAGTATCCATTTGTTCTTTTTGATCTGCACAATCTGTCCGTTGTGGATTGATTTCTCAACCCCCATAAGGCATGTTTCCTACACATTAAACAATTTTGGTAGACAACTCGAATTTGAATATTGATTATATGTAGACTCATGAGACAATGATGATCTGAATATTTCTAAACTAGTACTAACCAAAATTTTAAACAAATCCATTTTAAAAACTATTCAAAAATCAGATTATGAAACTTTGAAAACCTTGCTCCGATACCAAATGTGAAAAATGCGGATACAGATCTTAAGGCTAGGATTAACACTAGAGGGGGTGAATAGTGTCTTAAGGAATTACTAAATCTTTTTGATTTTATATTAATTTGAACACAAATGTATGCAATATTCAAAAACAAATATGATCATAGAATCAAACACAAATGCAGAAATAAAGTGAAAACAATAAAGGAAATAACATACCAGATTTTATACTGGTTCGGAGTTACCCTATATCCAGTCCTGCACACAAGTACGGATTTTCTTTCAAAAGCAATTGTACAATTACACCCTCGATTTGAAGGCCACGTAGTACACCACTCCAGATTCACAATCCTCTGGGTTGAGATACTTGATTTCAGGGGCAACAAGTTCACCCAATTGATTTCTAAGGCTACAATCACACATTTTCTCACTTGATTGATTTCAAAGGCTACAATCACACTTATTCTCACTTAATTTATTACAAATAAGCCTATAACTCTGAATAGCACTAGGATCTTATTGAGATAGTGATAGAGAATCAAACCAAAAATGATGTAGTTAGATTCAATATTGATTTTAGCAGAGTAATGGTAAGAATGTGTATAAAGAATTATGGAAGAAGAGGAGCGAAAACAAGAAAAATATGATTATAAATTCGTTCAAAACCACCCTTATTCATAGTAGAACTGTAACGACCCGCTATTTTGGACTATTCGCATCCGCACATGTCGGACTTGAATAATTCAAAATACCGAATTTTAAATTTGGCAAAACTCAGATATACAGTAAATAAATAATCACAGAATCACAGACACAGAGTAATAATATGCAGCGGAAGTAAAAGAGATAGTAGTTCATGAAGCTACTATATAAATATATAAGATACATCAGAGTTTACAACAGAACAGTAATACGATACATCAGGTATAAATCAGGATACATCACTGGAATCATCGAATACTGAAAGCAGAATAGATGGCTGGATCTTCAGGCAAAGCTCCAACTCCAAAGGTGAGTCTCGAAAGCTGAACCACTCAGTCTGACCCGAGCGTAAAGCAAAACACAAAACACTCGAGTCAGGATTAATATTCTCATATCAATAAATCCAACTCAAGTGAAATAGCAATCGAAATACAAGTAACTTAAAGGATGTTGGAATCACCATCCTCTAAGGATCCGTTAAACTATCTACTATGTAGTAGTGTACGCTAAATAGATAATGTCTATCAGTAATATAAATTATCAAAATAGTGTTAAGGCGTTACCATTATCCCCCTTAACACATTTTTACATAAGCATCATAGTTTATACAGCATTGTAAACTCCACCGTAAACTGGTGGGATATCAGGGAGTACTCCATAGGTATAACACAAAACAAATTCGTAGTGGTCGCGTATATAGGGATACAAGTATGACAAGGCACATGAGGCAATACCCAAGGTAGTGAAACTACCGTTCGCCTGATCCGGACTGGTGAGAACGCATCGCCGCAGCGATCGCAACACCGCGAAACAACACTCCTGAAAAGTATGTGGGTGCACCAATCAATCACAAGTAATGAGTAGTAGTTACGAAGAAGTGTGTTCGCTCGAGGTGGCTAACCCCATTTGGCCCGGCACGACTCCTGATTTTAGTCATTTCCAATTTGACACAAGTGTCAAGGCTATCCATTATCGTTCTCTTTCTTCGGTCATCACGTACATCATTCCAACCACTTCATTTTGGATCATCACTCCGCGTATAGTTATTAAAGTGATTTTCGGTTTAGATAGAGAGTATATCCATAACCGATTCCGGTCTCTTTAATAACTTCCTTAATTATTACACCGATTGGTCGTCTAATATATTTCAAACCAAATCAAATTCAATTTCAATTTCAATTCGTAAATCAACATTTTGTTTGTCTATCAAAATCAATTTCCAAAACCTACGTTTCAAAACTTTCAAATTACCATTTCAAGATCATATGATTCAATTTCAATTTTTAATTAAACAATTTGATTATTGATTCAAATTCATATATAAATTTTATTTCAAAACCATTTCAAATTCATTTATCGATTTCATTCAATATTCGTTAAGTTAAATTATCATTCAAACGATTTCTATTAGTTTCCAATTCATTAAATCAACCACTACGTTCAACTTCATTATATCAAAACTTCAAATTGAATTAAATTAGATTCGTCAAACCAGATTCTTTAAATTACAAGCCTTACATTTGTTTCAAAATAAACGCATTTATTTCTTGTTAAAAAAAATCAATTTCACCTATTTATTTACTTAGTTACAAATTTCAAAACTCAATTAATAAAGAAACAAACTTTCACGTATTCGAGAAGTTCAATTTTAATTATTAACTTACTTAAATAATTTTCCATAACTTAATAAATAAAGAAACCCAATTTCATTTATTAACGAAGTTCAAATTCACTTATTCAAAAATTCAATTTCTCTTATCAAAGATTTCAAGTTTTTATTCAATTATCAATTAATTCCATCTTATTCAATTATTAAATAATTTCAATCTTAATTATTAATAATTTCAAACTTAATAATTCAAACTTGATTATAAATTCAAAACTTAATTATTAAATCATCAAACTTAATTCAATGAATAATTCCAAATTTAATTGTTAAATAATTCATTTCAAAACAACGGTCTTTCATCAGTTATTACATTAATATTTGTTTCAGATTTCAATATTAACATTTTCCTTTCATCAAAATTTACGTTCAATTTTATTTCAAAACCTTATTATTCAAATAAAATCTTTATTTTATTTCAAATCAAATTATTGACCAGTCGATTTATTTAATTCTCTATCCTAAGTCAAGTTCATTTTGGGTATTTATCATTTCAACCCGATTCCATTTTAATTCACAAATCAAAACATAGAAAAGGTAACTTGCAGTGTGATAACTGGGATGGTGTCAAAGTAAATAAACAAGCAATAATAACAATCAATAACAATCCAATAATTAATTCAACTAATCCCGAAATAATCGTATTAATTCGCATTGTTGTTTGTGCGAATTAATATAATTATCTCTAGAATCTACACTATCATTTCATGTAGACTAAGGATTATTACATTACAGTTTTTCCACTTGTCGTTCAATTTCAATTTCAAATTTAATACTACAACAATTAATCCAATATACGTTCAAAGGTTCAAAGTATAATTTATCAAATTCTACGTGTCAATTAACTTAACAATTAAAAGGGGTCATATTATTCAAACTAACTAGTCAAATTCAACACATATATCGATTCACATTTTTAAACTATCCTACGTCAAATCCAATCGCATAATATTTATCACTTTATACATTACAATTTAACATCCAATATAAACAACAGTCAATCAATCAATTATCAATCAAACAGGATTATTGTTGTATAATTAACAGATAATGGTGCCAAATGTCACAGGTGAACTACTACAGGTAATAGCATGTATAACAGCGCAAATAACTAAAGCAGCAATATTTCAATTGTCGTTACAATTGAAATCAAATTTAATAAATAAAAGAATATTAATCGTGAGTGATTGCTCACCTTCCGAGGCTAGGGAGGTTGACAACAGAACAAGCTATGAATTACAAAGCGAAGCAAGATTGGCCCGAATCTCAAAACAAGGCAAGATTTGAGCGCGAATTTGACGAACAGATCTGATAACAGAAATTGATGGGAATGAATCAAATTAGCTTGATATAAAATTTTAGACGAGATGCATTTTATATTACTAGCCTCCTTAAACCCAATATTTAATTTAAAAATACATTTTCCTTTTATCATAAATTTATATACATATATATATTATATATATGTATATATATATATTTACATAGGTTGAAGTCAAACATATATATTATATTCTTAAAATCAATTCTTAACCCATGTTATAATTCAAAACACGCAAAAATGGAACTACTAAACATTTTAAGCCAAAATCCTTATACATATTTGTGTTATAAAACAGTGTACTTCAGCCGCACCATATATATACACACGCATAAAAAAAACAATTTGATAACTTCAAAATATTTAAGTATAATATGCGAACAATTTACTAATCATAATATATGCAGACGTTCTTGCTAAATCGAATGCAAAATAGGTACTAAAGTAAAACAAAAATGTATTTTATTTATATATAAATTTTCCCAAATTTTACATACTTACGGTATATAGTCAATAACTAAATACACATATAACAACACTTTACATAATATAGTACTTCAAAATGAACACAACTTACATACATATACAATCATGTCAACCCTTACGCTGTCCCCTACTATATATATTATTTTTATAAATGCGGACCAATGTATATGCAACCAAATTTTTTTTTTGTATTATCAAAACTATATATACGTATGCAATAGGATTGTATACTTTAAACATATAATACGCATCTGACATGCATTTAAAACAACAGACAAGAATATACTTATATATCAAGATAACTGTAAGTTTTGAAGCTGCACTCGAAACTCCCAAAAATATACTTATATATAACGATATATATAAACTTGAATATATAACTAACTTATTACAACTTACATAACAGATCTAACATGTTTATACAATTTATTATTATCACTACATAGCTTATTGACGAAAACAAACATCAAATGGGTAAGATAGCATAACATATAATCCAACTTAACAGATACCCTTTAAAAACTCATATTTAAAAATCCGTATCCCTTTCAAAATACTTTAAAACCATTATACATGTTAAAGCTAGACTCTACCAAAAATATGCAGACCCAATATTACATGCGCTGACTACAATATACTAACATGCATATTACTTACATACAGAATATGTTATGAACCATAATATAACTAACATTAAATTTTAAAATAAATACACTACAACATGCTTTTAGTATCCAACACACATATATACTATACGCATGTAATATAAATATATCTGTATAGGAAACCCATGTATACGCATGTAATATGAAAATATGCAAATATCTTGTAACATGATTTATATACATAACATAATATATACATGCCTATACACAACTTTATAAAATATATACATAGCTTCCAAAATAAGAATATAACTATGATGACTTATATATACCTAATATAATACTGATATAAACTTAAAATATCGCCAACCTGATATAAATATTTTCAATACTAAATTCAGAACATATATGTATAATCACATACCTACAAGTATATACACAGAGCTCGGCTGGAGGCAAGAATCGAAGGGAGGGGAGGTCGGTGGACGAGATTGAGGCGGTAGTGGCCAGGCGGAGGCCGATGGAGGTGGGCTATGTATCGGCTTGAGGTTTGAACGCAGCTGATGCTCGGCTATAGGTGAGGAAACTGCTTGCTTTAGCGAGCTTGATGAAGTAGCTGTTGTGGGGAGGCTCGGCCTGCATGCGGTTGTGGTGTTGCCGATGGTGACCAAGGAAGGGATGGCTCACCGCTGTGTGATGGAGGGCAAACGGGTCCGGTTCTATGTTCTCGGCGGTGACGTGGCTTTGGAGCGACAATGGGTAATGGTCACAGGAAGAACGAAAAGTTGAGAGACGATGTGAGTCGGGCTGCTGTAGTCGGGGAACAGTGGGCGGAAGAAGCCTCGTCGGCGATGGGGATGGGCCGAAAGAGGTTGAGAAGGATTTGCGAAATGAAGAGCTGGGGATGTTTCTCAAATGTAGGCAACATGATGCAACAGGCTATAGTTGGAAGAAATGCAAAGTACAGGTTGATATAAAAATTTTTTTTGAAAGAAGAAATAAAAATAAAAGTAACAGAGGGGAGAGGGTGGAGAACGTGGCCAAAAAGAAGGAAGATAAGCAGGCTTTAGGAAAAATGAAATGTTACTTCTATTGCTTTGGAACAAATGATATTCTATATTTAGCTATTGGAAACGTATGAATCGAAATGTCACCAATAATAATTTTCGAGAAACATTGAATGCAGTGACCAATGCAATCATCCCCTGAATCTTAATGGTCACAGAAAACCAAAAGTTAAAGATTTGAATACCGATACGGTCATTCGTTTCACGGATTCGCCGCGTACCGTGCATCGAAACACAGATACGAATATACTGTGGAGATCAGCACGACGAGACGATCAACGGTATACAGATATCAGTAGTGTGATTGAATTATAAAAATTCAAAATTTCTACCAGCGGAAAATGCGTAAAAATAGCAGAAAATTAAGATCGACGGAGCCAAAGATGTCCGAATTTGGAAAAACGACAAACTGACAACTTGTTCAAAAGATGTTTTAGAATTTTTCTATGTAAAAATATTTTGGTTTTGAAAACGTTTTATTTTCATCGCTTTTTAACTGATTAAATTGAAGTAAATTTAGGCACGAAATAAATTTTCATATTTTCAAACGAAAATTTACCAGTTGCTATGTTTAACTAGACGCATTCCAAATATCAAATTTATATTTCAAAATTTTATCGTTTAAAATTCCATAAAATTCCAATTAATAACGTTATTTAAAACCGGTTAAATCTGCGGGTCGTTACATTCTCCCCCACTCAAAACTTTTCGTCCTCGAAAAGGAAAAAAGTAGGAGAATAGAACAATCAAAAGAAAATAGACTTGAATTATGTTATAAACAATTAATTTAAACCATATAAATTTTATTTAAATAAATTTATGTTCAACAATTAATTTTTAAATTCAAGGTTTCATTAAATTGATTTGATTTCACGTTTGTTAATGTTAGGTACAAAATGTTTCTTTCAAACGAAATTCAATTTAAATTCAACTAATTCAAGATACTATCTTATGTTGATTTAATTCAATTTATTAACTTTCAAAACAAATTTTCTCATATTGATCACACCTATTTTTATTTAACTTATTATTCTATTTATCTCCATAAACATTTTATAATTAAAATTTAAGTGAATAACATTGGTTATACGCGCTCACATTTTATTTTATAAAGACAATTTATATTGTATATTATCCAATTTTCTTAAATTAGCAATTTCAAAGATCGTAAATTTGAATAGTCATTTATCATAATCATACTTTATTTGACAAATTTAATTCTTCTTTATTCCAAGTTATTATTAAATTTATCCTACTTAATATATCGTATCACATATATATTAAGTATATTTACATTCATTATAACTACTCAAATTTATTTAAAATTCCTTTGATATCATTTATATTGTATAATATTCAATTACGCGGTTAACTTTTGAAAATTTAGGTAAGTATGTATAATGCAATTGAGTATTATCCGAATAAAATTTTACAATTCAATTATCTCAAGTTTACATGTTAACTCAAACTTTGGTTTCGTTTATAATTGGAATCATCCTTTACCCAAATTTTAGAATTTAAATTTCTGATTATCTTCCAACAATTTAGATATACTTATATACATACAACATATCCAAGTCAAATCTAAATCAAATACTACTATAGATATTTTAAATCAAGTCATACTTTAGAAATTCATATCAAATTCATTTTAAAACAAAAGTGTAGCAAGCTACTGATGATCTCTCCACTTCGAAACTCGAAAATGAATGCCGGTGATGCGGCCGTCAACACCGAAATTATTTTCCAGCGACAAAGAGAATAGCACTGATTTAAGCATTCAAAATTCCTTGAAAACGATTTCTATTCGAAAATACTTTAAATAATATACGTTTTAAACTTTAAAACCATAGTTCGAAATTTTCTGAAATTAAATTCTCAAATTCTAATTTTTAAGTTCACTTCAAATTCCTAATCAAATTATAACTAAGTTTTATAAATTCATTTATTTATATTATGAAACAGTCAATGATTTGTAAAACAATAAATAAATTAAATTTTAACATTACAGACAATAGATTCATTAACATTTTAATTTCAGAAAAATTTATACTTATAAATAATATAATCATTCAAAATTATTTTATTATCCAAATTCGAAAATACTATTGTGTCAGTTTGCTCTGTTCAAGTGTTTTGGAAATCCTATCGATAGCGTTGATCAGACGAATCGATCGAAAATCCAAATCAACATCAACAACTCAAACAACACGACATATATTATACATTTTTATTATTAATTTACAAATACACTTCCTCGCTCGACGATACAAGAATAGATTTTAAAATAAGTATATAGATTCAAATTTGATGGAAATCAAATCAAAGAGAATTTTGATTTGATAATAAGTTCGAAACAGAAAATAAGATAATTCAATTGACAGAATCGGGAGATAGATAAGCTTATTTAATTCACGGGTAACCTTAACTGGGTCGACCGTAATTTCAAGAATAAGATCGATGCTGAATTTTGAGACAAATCGGCACCAGATCATAAGAAATAAAATTCAGGTATAGTAGGGGATAGACAGCACCGTAAACCGAGGATACATAAATCTTCGGTAAATTGATGTCTATTATAAAGGAATTTCATCCATTTACAAATAATTCGAAGGTTGGCGAGACCGCCGATTTCTTATAAAGATCATTCGAAGAGGAGTCATAGGATGCTCCAAAATTGATAGAAGACGAATAGTGAGGGACAAAAATGAATTTCGGAACCGAGGGAACGTTCCAAAATTCAAAGGAATTGAGTTAAAAGGAATAGATTGAAACTCGAATGAGAGTGATTCTGTAAATATATTTACCCTATATGCTAAGTTTTTCCTAGAGCTACCAAAAGCTCTGATACAAACTGTAACGACCCGCTATTTTGGACTATTCACATCCGCACATGTCGGACTTGAATAATTCAAAATACCGAATTGTAAATTTTAAATTTGGCAAAACTCAGATATACAGTAAATAAATAATCACAGAATCACAGACACAGAGTAATAATATGCAGCGGAAGTAAAAGAGATAGTAGTTCATGAAGCTATTATATAAATATATAAGATACATCAGAGTTTACAACAGAACAGTAATACGATACATCAGGTATAAATCAGGATACATCACTGGAATCATCGAATACTGAAAGCAGAATAGATGGCTGGATCTTCAGGCAAAGCTCCAACTCCAAAGGTGAGTCTCGAAAGCTGAACCACTCAGTCTGACCCGAGCGTAAAGCAAAACACAAAACACTCGAGTCAGGATTAATATTCTCATATCAATAAATCCAACTCAAGTGAAATAGCAATCGAAATACAAGTAACTTAAAGGATGTTGGAATCACCATCCTCTAAGGATCCGTTAAACTATCTACTATGTAGTAGTGTACGCTAAATAGATAATGTCTATCAGTAATATAAATTATCAAAATAGTGTTAAGGCGTTACCATTATCCCCCTTAACACATTTTTACATAAGCATCATAGTTTATACAGCACTGTAAACTCCACCGTAAACTGGTGGGATATCAGGGAGTACTCCATAGGTATAACACAAAACAAATTCGTAGTGGTCGCGTATATAGGGATACAAGTATGACAAGGCACATGAGGCAATACCCAAGGTAGTGAAACTACCGTTCGCCTGATCCGGACTGGTGAGAACGCATCGCCGCAGCGATCGCAACACCACGAAACAACACTCCTGAAAAGTACGAGGGTGCACCAATCAATCACAAGTAATGAGTAGTAGTTACGAAGAAGTGTGTTCGCTCGAGGTGGCTAACCCCATTTGGCCCGGCACGGCTCCTGATTTTAGTCATTTCCAATTTGACACAAGTGTCAAGGCTATCCATTATCGTTCGCTTTCTTCGGTCATCACGTACATCATTCCAACCACTTCATTTTGGATCATCACTCCGCGTATAGTTATTAAAGTGGTTTTCGGTTTAGATAGAGAGTATGTCCATAACCGATTCCGGTCTCTTTAATAACTTCCGTAATTATTACACCGATTGGTCGTTTAATATATTTCAAACCAATCAAATTCAATTTCAGTTTCAATTCGTAAATCAACATTTTGTTTGTCTATCAAAATCAATTTCCAAAACCTACGTTTCAAAACTTTCAAATTACCATTTCAAGATCATATGATTCAATTTCAATTTTTAATTAAACAATTCAATTATTGATTCAAATTCATATATAAATTTTATTTCGAAATCATTTTAATAAATTAATTTAACACTCAAAACCATTTCAAATTCATTTATCGATTTCATTCAATATTCGTTAAGTTAAATTATCATTCAAACGATTTCTATTAATTTCCAATTCATTAAATCAACCACTACGTTCAACTTCATTATATAAAAACTTCAAATTGAATTAAATTAGATTCGTCAAACCAGATTCTTTAAATTACAAGCCTTACATTTGTTTCAAAATAAACGCATTTATTTCTTGTTAAAAAAAATCAATTTCACCTATTTATTTACTTAGTTACAAATTTCAAAACTCAATTAATAAAGAAACAAACTTTCACGTATTCGAGAAGTTCAATTTTAATTATTAACTTACTTAAATAATTTTCCATAACTTAATAAATAAAGAAACCCAATTTCATTTATTAACGAAGTTCAAATTCACTTATTCAAAAATTCAATTTCTCTTATCAAAGATTTCAAGTTTTTATTCAATTATCAATTAATTCCATCTTATTCAATTATTAAATAATTTCAATCTTAATTATTAATAATTTCAAACTTAATAATTCAAACTTGATTATAAATTCAAAACTTAATTATTAAATCATCAAACTTAATTCAATGAATAATTCCAAATTTAATTGTTAAATAATTCATTTCAAAACAACGGTCTTTCATCAGTTACATTAATATTTGTTTCAGATTTCAATATTAACATTTTCCTTTCATCAAAATTTACGTTCAATTTTATTTCAAAACCTTATTATTCAAATAAAATCTTTATTTTATTTCAAATCAAATTATTGACCAGTCGATTTATTTAATTCTCTATCCTAAGTCAAGTTCATTTTGGGTATTTATCATTTCAACCCGATTCCATTTTAATTCACAAATCAAAACATAGCAAAGGGAACTTGCAGTGTGATAACTGGGATGGTGTCAAAGTAAATAAAAAAGCAATAATAACAATCAATAACAATCCAATAATTAATTCAACTAATCCCGAAATAATCGTATTAATTCGCATTGTTGTTTGTGCGAATTGATATAATTATCTCTAGAATCTACACTATCATTTCATGTAGACTAAGGATTATTACATTACAGTTTTTCCACTTGTCGTTCAATTTCAATTTCAAATTTAATACTACAACAATTAATCCAATATACGTTCAAAGGTTCAAAGTATAATTTATCAAATTCTACGTGTCAATTAACTTAACAATTAAAAGGGGTCATATTATTCAAACTAACTAGTCAAATTCAACACATATATCGATTCACATTTTTAAACTATCCTACGTCAAATCCAATCGCATAATATTTATCACTTTATACATTACAATTTAACATCCAATATAAACAACAGTCAATCAATCAATTATCAATCAAACAGGATTATTGTTGTATAATTAACAGATAATGGTGTCAAATGTCACAGGTGAACTGCTACAGGTAATAGCATGTATAACAGTGCAAATAACTAAAGCAGCAATATTTCAATTGTCGTTACAATTGAAATCAAATTTAATAAATAAAAGAATATTAATCGTGAGTGATTGCTCACCTTCCGAGGCTAGGGAGGTTGACAACAGAACAAGCTATGAATTACAAAGCGAAGCAAGATTGGCCCGAATCTCAAAACAAGGCAAGATTTGAGCGCGAATTTGACGAACAGATCTGATAACAGAAATTGATGGGAATGAATCAAATTAGCTTGATATAAAATTTTAGACGAGATGCATTTTATATTACTAGCCTCCTTAAACCCAATATTTAATTTAAAAATACATTTTCCTTTTATCATAAATTTATATACATATATATATTATATATATGTATATATATATATTTACATACGTTGAAGTCAAACATATATATTATATTCTTAAAATCAATTCTTAACCCATGTTATAATTCAAAACACGCAAAAATGGAACTACTAAACATTTTAAGCCAAAATCCTTATACATATTTGTGTTATAAAACAGTGTACTTCAGCCGCACCATATATATAAACACACGCATAAAAAAAACAATTTGATAACTTCAAAATATTTAAGTATAATATGCGAACAATTTACTAATCATAATATATGTAGACGTTCTTGCTAAATCGAATGCAAAATAGGTACTAAAGTAAAACAAAAATGTATTTTATTTATATATAAATTTTCCCAAATTTTACATACTTACGATATATAGTCAATAACTAAATACACATATAACAACACTTTACATAATATAGTACTTCAAAATGAACACAACTGACATACATATACAATCATGTCAACCCTTACGCTGTCCCCTACTATATATATTATTTTTATAAATGCGGACCAATGTATATGCAACCAATTTTTTTTTTGTATTATCAAAACTATATATACGTATGCAATAGGATTGTATACTTTAAACATATAATACGCATCTGACATGCATTTAAAACAACAGACAAGAATATACTTATATATCAAGATAACTGTAAGTTTTGAAGCTGCACTCGAAACTCCCAAAAATATACTTATATATAACGATATATACAAACTTGAATATATAACCAACTTATTACAACTTACATAACAGATCTAACATGTTTATACAATTTATTATTATTACTATATAGCTTATTGACGAAAACAGACATCAAATGGGTAAGATAGCATAACATATAATCCAACTTAACAGATACCCTTTAAAAACTCATATTTAAAAATCCGTATCCCTTTCAAAATACTTTAAAACCATTATACATGTTAAATCTAGACTCTACCAAAAATATGCAGACCCAATATTACATGCGCTGACTACAATATACTAACATGCATATTACTTACATACAGAATATGTTATGAACCATAATATAACTAACATTAAATTTTAAAATCAAGACACTACAACATGCTTTTAGTATCCAACACACATATATACTATACGCATGTAATATAAATATATCTGTATAGGAAACCCATGTATACGCATGTAATATCTAAATATGCAAATATCTTGTAACATGATTTATATACATAACATAATATATACATGCCTATACACAACTTTATAAAATATATACATAGCTTCCAAAATAAGAATATAACTATGATGACTTATATATACGTAATATAATACTGATATAAACTTAAAATATCGCCAACCTGATATAAATATTTTCAATACTAAATTCAGAACATATATGTATAATCACATACCTACAAGTATATACACAGAGCTCGGCTGGAGGCAAGAATCGAAGGGAGGGGAGGACGGTGGACGAGATTGAGGCGGTAGTGGCCAGGGCGGAGGCCGATGGAGGTGGGCTGTGTATCGGCTTGAGGTTTGAACGCAGCTGATGCTCGGCTATAAGTGAGGAAACTGCTTGCTTTAGCGAGCTTGATGAAGTAGCTGTTGTGGGGAGGCTCGGCCTGCATGCGGTTGTGGTGTTGCCGATGGTGACCAAGGAAGGGATGGCTCACCGCTGTGTGATGGAGGGCAAACGGGTCCGGTTCTATGTTCTCGGCGGTGACGTGGATTTGGAGCGACAATGGGTAATGGTCACAGGAAGAACGAAAAGTTGAGAGACGATGTGAGTCGGGCTGCCGTAGTCGGGGAATAGTGGGCGGAAGAAGCCTCGTCGGCGATGGGGATGGGCCGAAAGAGGTTGAGGAGGATTTGCGAAATGAAGAGCTGGGGATGTTTCTCAAATGTAGGCAACATGATGCAACAGACTATAGTTGGAAGAAATGCAAAGTACAGGTTGATATAAAATTTTTTTTTGAAAGAAGAAATAAAAATAAAAGTAACAGAGGGGAGAGGGTGGAGAACGTGGCCAAAAAGAAGGAAGATAAGCAGGCTTTAGGAAAAATGAAATGTTACTTCTATTGCTTTGGAACAAATGATATTCTATATTTAGCTATTGGAAACGTATGAATCGAAATGTCACCAATAATAATTTTCGAGAAACATTGAATGCAGTGGCCAATGCAATCATCCCCTGAATCTTAATGGTCACAGAAAACCAAAAGGTAAAGATTTGAATACCGATACGGTCATTCGTTTCACGGATTCGCCGCGTACCGTGCATCGAAACACATATACGAATATACTGTGGAGATCAGCACGACGAGACGATCAACGGATTACAGATATCAGTAGTATGATTGAATTATAAAAATTCGAAATTTCTACCAGCGGAATATGCGTAAAAATCGCAGAAAATTAAGATCGACGGAACCAAAGATGTCCGAATTTGGAAAAACGACAAACTGACAACTTGTTCAAAAGATGGTTTAGAATTTTTCTATGTAAAAATATTTTGGTTTTGAAAACGTTTTATTTTCATCGCTTTTTAACTGACTAAATTGAAGTAAATTTAGGCACGAAATAAATTTTCATATTTTCAAACGAAAATTTACCAGTTGCTATGTTTAACCAGACGCATTCCAAATATTAAATTTATATTTCAAAATTTTATCGTTTAAAATTCCATAAAATTCCAATTAATAACGTTATTTAAAACCGGTTAAATCTGCGGGTCGTTACAAGAACAACAGCCATGTCCATTCTTGAAAGGATATGACGAATAAACACTTCCTTTGAAATACAAATTTTTGAAATACATTGCTACCATGTCGACATGGGGTACATGAGGATGTCGACATGCCAAAGGAATTTTTGATGATTTATTTTTCTTTGAAAATAACTTCTATCTTATATTAAAACTATTTTAAACTTTATAAATATACTTAACTATAGTTAAAATACATAAGTAAATATAGAGAATAATATTTTGGTATATATATGAAATTTTACTATAATTTTATATTTAAATCTAAGTATAAATAATAAAATTTAAATAAATATGTTATGATTAAAAGATAGTTTAAAAACCAAAGATAATTTGATTTTGAAAATAAAGATTACATTTTAGGCTAAAAATATTTAAAACCAGGATAGATGTTTTTTATTCTTTTGAAAAAGGAAAGTTTTGAAATCATTTTGAAAATAAGATAATTTTTGTAAAAAACATTTGAATAAAGTTAGCGGATACAAAACAATGTTCCACTAGATGTTTCATGGGTTCCATCCTACTTAGGGTTTCATCCCTTTAACGGGCTCGAAGTGGATTCCATTCCACGAATAAATTGGATTTTAAGATGCCGGTGCTTTTATAGAAGTTTTAACAAAATTCCTAATTAAATTACTATTATTGAAATCTTGAATTATTGATGTTCTTGATACTCATGAGTCTTCAATCTTGATATCTTGAATCTCTATACTATACAGTCTTCATTCTTGGTACCTGCATGGTTAAGTCCTGCATATACATATATATCTAAACTATAACATTAGTATTTATAATTTATAATCTTATTCTAAGGTTGTTGTCATCAAAAACATCATCTCAAGGACTAACAGACGTTTGCCGACTTTCATAGCATGCCAAACAATCTAGCTCAAGAAGTGAAGACTTACTAAATTCAAGTTGTTTGACCAAAAGCAGCTAACTAAAAATAGACCTACAAAACTCATACGAAGTCGGATTAACTTGAAAGTTTGGGAGAACATTTAGAAGAAATAGAAGAAGTTTCAAAAAGAAAACAAGAGCATTTGGAGTTTATTAAATGGATTTCTAGCGACCCGTCTAGAATGGGCCCCACTGCCTCAATTAGCGGTGGGTCCATAACGACCTCTAGAGTGTTTCTTCAAAGTTTCCTTCGATTTCGTTAGGATTTGAGCGAGTTATGGATGATTCTTCTGGACCAGATGACTAATAAAGAAGGATGATTAAACTCATTCCAAATGACTAAATATTTGGATAAGATTTTTAAATAGAAGATAGGAAGAAAAACAAATAAAGATCACACAAAAAAATGCTAAGTGGATGGATAGCTAGCGATCCAACTTCTATGGATAGCTAGTGATCCATCAAGAAAGGTTGGATCACCCTTAAACTTTTCGAGCTCCTTCGTAGCACTAAGTAAAGGCTTCTGGTAGAAAAATATGCTAAGTTGATGGATAGCTAGCGAACCATTCCCTATCGATTGCTTGTGATTCATCGCCTATGGATGGATAGCGATCTATAGAAATGACTAAGATTGATTCGAGATTTTCGGTGATGACTTGGCATAACAACAAAACTCTTCTGCACTTGAACTTCTGGCCCAGCATTTACTAAATTCCCTATAAATACTCACCTACCTACAATAAGAGATGATATTTTCCGAGGAGAGAGCTACCAATACTAATGGAATTTCTTCACTTCTTCAACTTTCCTCCCCCTTACAATAGTCATCAAGCGGGTTACTGTGATTCTCCAGTTAACCCTTGTATTTGTGACTTATTCTAGCTCATTGTAACTTAGATTTAAGGACTAACAAGGTGATATCCAGAGAGATTCAACTAGTATAATCATAATAAAGATTGATTAAAGTGGACGTAGGCCAGAGTCAGTCGAACCATTATAAAAATTCTATGTTTTTTTTCTAACTTCTTCTTTTTATTTGTTGTTTATCTAAGATTTATGCTATGTACTATCTATACTATTGCTTCACACTTGATCCACGGTGTTGATCCATTTTTTGGGTTAACAATATTCACAGAACTTCCACAATCAATCAGAATCCTCACTAAGGTGGGTTCGATCATGGCTGAGGTCACCAGTGGTTCGATCGTAGGGGCCGCCATGTTGCCTGTATCTTTACTTCGAAACATGATATCATCTGACATAGTTCACTGTTACTTTGCTAGAGTACTATCCTCCATGTCTGAGCAACATTCGATGTCTACATGCTTGATAATGTTCATGTAACACTCCGTTTCATTCTAGCTTTTGTCGGCTAGATATGACCCTCCAATAATGATATTAATAACCAATCCCCCTTATGTCCACCGAGGTTCCTTAGCACTAGATGGAGCTTGTCCTTGATTGGGGTTGGATGTCCCCTGCCCGCAATCATACCGGACATTAACAAATATCTACAACCTTTTTTCACCAATCAACTTCTCCATAACATCATGAAGGCAGCGGCACTTGTTCTTGGTATGTCCATAACTTCCATAAAATCTATCGTACTTTCGAAACTGTCTCTACTTCTCCATCAATTCCTTTGAAGGTGGTTTTCTTAACTTCGTGGTGTTACAAGTCTATAGACAAACAATCTCTAGTGACGTATTTAATGGTGTGTAAGTATCAAACGATGGGATCTTCAACTTCTCTCTCTAGGAATCTCATCTTCGACTGTAGTTTCTATCACCGCCTTTTTTTGCTCATTCTGTTTGCTTTGAAAATTGATTTGAACTTTCTCGGAACTATCACCGGACTGCTTCACTACCACATTATATTGTACTCCCTCAACAATTGGGCCTGCAACATCCTTCTTCCTAGTTCGCTTTACTTCCTCCTTCCTTATAAATTAAGCCGCATTTGCAAAGAAACGGTCCAACGTAGAAGTAGGCTTTCCCACTAACCAATCGCCAAATATAGAATCAGGGCTGACTCCCCTAGTAATACCATGAGTATTGCATCATTATTCAGATTAATGACTTTTGTAACAACTATATTTAACCTTTCCAGTAAATCTTTCAGTGACTCCCCCGGAGCCTGGACCCCTAAGAGTGACATTACATCCTTTGGGCAAGTTTTTTGCATGCAGAACTGCTCTAGGAACTTTGCTAACTCATCAAATGAAGTGATTAACCGTAGTGGTAGCTTGGTGAATCACATGATCGTAGCATCTTCTAGAAAAGTGGGAAAACACCTGCACTTGACTACATCAGTGGCTCAGGCGGAGTCCATTTGCCATTCATACTTCAAGAGATGTGCTTGAGGTTGGCTTTTCCTGCATAAGCAGGCATCATAGGCATATGAAACCTCCATGGGTATTTTGCTTGTAGAATGTGGTCGGTGAATGGACTATGACTTCTAGAGAGTCTCCAATTATCGTTGGTCAAGCCTTGACTTTTTTCACTAGCTTCCTCACCATAACTGTTAAGTCTGGTGTTTGGAAAGTTGGCGCCAAGTGGTATACATATTCCACCTCATGTGAATGGTCTGATCCATGCCTCGGGGTAATTGTCCAATTGCCTTGGCTTCTCTTGCCCTTGATCCATTCCCCATATAGCAGTTCTATAGTCATCTCTCAGCTGCGATTCAACCAAATTTTCTTAAGGTCCAACACCTTGACGGTGACAATACCTCTACAGTAAATTCTTCCATCTACGTACCGACCCTCCTTTGATTGGAGGGTTCATTGCCAATCCCCTTGGGGGTTTGGATACCGATCAGTGCTGATTGGACTGGCCGATCTGCTGATCATGCCCCGATTTTCCAACTACATATACATCTGTTTTGTGGTGTCTGCTTCAATGATAGTTATCAGATGAGTAGGAATTTTCCGATCCTGAATACGGAGTAGGCTCTCTCCTTGTCTTTCTACATTGGCCTTTCAACTAGTTCATCAGGTTGATGTTAGCCTGGATTTTTTGGTTGAGCTATTGATGGCTATCCATCGTTCCTTTATTACGACTTCAAATCAGCTCTAGTGACATATTCAGCTGGATTATGAGCATCGACGGTCGTCGGTTGTATATTTTGATCAACTTATTGAACACTAGCATCATCATTTCCTTCAACAACACAGGAAGTAGTAGATTTTCTCTGGCCATGACTTATATCTTCCTTATATATCTTCTTCAAATCTGAGTATAAACAGAAAATTGTCGACATAAATCATGATCTATCTCATGAATATGGGAATCCACTAGTAGATGAAGAGATCTAATAAGGATGAGAACTCGTATCTCAATGAAAGCACCAAATTGTTTGCATCAGAAGTTGGCACAAACACCCTATATTTTATATATAGAGAAACAAAAGAAAATTCAAAATTAAAACAGAGCAAACAAGTAGAAAATAAGTAAAAAAACAACAAGAAGTTTTATAGTGGTTCAGCTTTGAATGCCTACGTCCACTTTGATCAAATAGCTTTATTAGTCACTTTAATTTATGAGTACAAGAGGGATCAGATCGGATCCGTGAATATAATGGAGTACAAAGAAAACTACTATGTAAAGATCCTTTACATGAGCTATGAACCCTATATTTATAGTCGTTGATGATTGAATATCTTCTTAAAAATTCTCTAACAAAATCTCTAGATGTAGACGAGATCACTCAAAAAGTTTCAAGGCCCAATTCCCTAGGTAGAGCCATCAACCCCAATCTGTCAAGGTGCCTACATAGCATCCTACGATAGTTATAGTGGGTCCTCCTCTATGCCAACTTCATGTTTCCAAAGTTGTTTACATAGTTGCTTTCATATTTTTAGAGATATCGATCGATACCCGTTGAGTTGAACTACTGGCTCAAACTGTGCATAGCCGAGAAATCCAATCTGGTCCCCTACCTAGGGGAAGCACTAACCCATACTTAGCATGTTCCAAAGATTCTATCTTTTGGTTTCACTTGAACATACTTCATATTATTGTATATACTTAATCTCTTGTCTCCACGATCACCACTTTGTGCTACTTTCCATATCTATCATCGAACCGAACTTGTCCAATCAATTTGAATGTGGCTGGGTCAAAAGGTAGAATAATAACAAAAATCGCCTATATATTATATAAGATAGGTAATTGGAATAGACATGTTATTTAACCCATATCTGGAAATTGGAAAATCCGCCCCTTAATTTGTTAAAGTTGAATGCCGATAAGATTGTAAGATTTATTCTAAAATTATGATAACTAGGATTAAATTGTTAGTACAGATTTTGATTGCCCTATTTGACTTGAAATGTGAATTTCAATGTTCTAATGTATTAAGAGTGGGTACAATTTAATTTTGTCTATTTATATGTAATATTTCCACAAATTATCTAGTACCACAAATGTATAAGAAGTGTGTGGCTTAAACGAATAAAGAATATACAAAAAAGGAAAGAGATATGTAAAGTACAGATGTTCTTTCCTATAGTTTGCACTATCTACTTCAATAAATTAAAAGAGATGATTCAAATGATGCAAATGTGTTGGTTTTGGTTAATTTATAGAAAGTTGTAACTATAGTCTTTTTTGAAACGATAGCCAAGTAAAACATGGAAATGAATGTTCTGGTGTTGGAATTAATAGCTAGAAATAGGAATATACACACAAACACGTATACCAACGCCTACCGATTAAAAATAAAATTATATCTATATAGCGTAATATACTCCGATATTCGCATCAGTTATAATTAAAACATCCAGCTATAATTATCAAAGCAAATTATAGGATTAGGATATATAGATAGAAAAGAGATCGATGAGTTACAAAATTAATAAGGTAATAAATGTGCATATATTAGGCAGTTACAGGAACTAAATGGTGACATAAATTCGTTTAATGGGCTAATGAAAGGATTTAAAATGGTATATAAGGGAAAATGAAATAGGCATAATAGGTTGAATTAAAACGAATAAATAAATGTTATTAGAGATTGTCCAATTAGAATAATAATAACTACTTATTACAGACAAATGACATTTATGTAATATAGTAAATAAATGAATAAGATAGGAATTAAATGCAAGAAGGCGGTATCATTTTCATAGTATTATGATGGCCAACCTCCTTGTCCCTCAGAGATTGACACTAGTACATCATCGGTATTCATATGCCATTAATTTAAGTGCAAAAGAGGCAGATTATCATAGGTAAAGAAAATAAAGATAGAAGACAGGACAATAATAAAATCTCACATTATATTCAACACATAATTATACATATGAGTCATACATGCAATTACTCCTAATTGTTCCATTAGAATTCTAGTAAGTGCTAATCCAACTAGGATAGTCATAACTACATATCCTCACAAGTGCTAGTAAATACTTAATACAAAAACAACAGAATTGATAGATAACTTCTACAAAGAACCCAAACACTCCATGTTGCTTCCAAAATGCTCTAAGACTACCTAACAACTTAGCTGCCTGGGAAAATAAGGAACCCAAGTTTAAGGGAAAAAGGGAAGCAAACTCCGGGTCAGTATACGGAAATAAATCTAACTTTAAGTTCAAATACGGATTTTTGAAAACAAAGGTATTTCATAAGACCATGTTGCTCATAAACATGAAACAGGTTTTTACCTTATGATAACCAAAACTTTTACTATGCAAAATCTAGGGATATTATTTTTAATGACATTCTTTTGAAAATACTTTTCAAGTAAACTTATGAATTTTAGCCAAAATTGATACATTGATTGAATTCATTATACTAGCTACAAAGTAGGTTCTACAATCAAATCCGAAGGCACTTATTGGAGAATGGATTTCCATGCAATGGCAAGGTAAGGGACTACCTTCCGTAAAGTACATCTCTAGAGGAATGTACTAAGGATCAACAACTTTGAAACCTTTGCAAAGACCTACCCGCTAACCCATTTGGTGGCGAATAGAGCCGTATATGACATCACGTTGTTCGTAATCGACCCATCTGAGATCCCATAGCATACACCACATAATTGACATATATAGAGTAATCTAGAAAGGTAATGACCATAACCGTAATGGTTGGGAACCACATAGCCCTAAAGCAACCCTGTTTTAGCCATTACCGGTTGATGACGCCTGAGGTAAAGAGTATCTTTCACATAGCACACTTTCCCCTATGAATGCAACACTGTAGTTCGATGATCACATAACTGATTTCCACAAACGTATTAATCTTGAGCTCATAAGTTTCAAGAAAAGGTGTTAAGTAAGAGAAAGTTGCCTTCTCCGTCACCAAATAGATGATACGTTTATGTAGATCAATCAATGTGATTAGAAATGCAATGTCATACATTCATCCATACAAGTTGTCCAGGAAGAGGAAAAACCAAAGGTGTTCTCCTACCACATCCTATCGGGATTCACCTTTAGGATTAGAAGCGAGTAGCCTTTGCATCGAAGATCAAATAATGATACTACTGCCACCTATATATGATACGGAAAACTTCCCCCGAAGGTCAGTGACAAGCAGCCCTTCCTTTTATCATTTCATTTGTTTACTTCGAATACATAATTAGGTTCGAAGTGGTTTTCAAATAAGAATCACTCAAATCCGACCTCGATTCCTTCAAACTAATCATCAGTAAAAAAATACTAAGTAAATAGAGGCTTATCATTTGATTAGTTACTCTCTTTTATCGAAAATATCTTTTAGATATATATTTATCTTTGAAACATTTCTTTTTGGCATATACGGAATCATTAAAACTCTCTTTAACTTTAGACATACCAAATCATTTTCATAAGTCATACTAGGAGCGTTATTGAGAAAAAAGGGTTGATAAAAATTATACTAATTCTACTGAACGTCAATTTTCCTATTCAACCTTACTATCCATCGAATAATGGTGAAATCGCGTTTTGAATTCACATGGATGGTATGAGTTTCCTCTTTGGAATTTAATACCAAGTATTAGAAGATTATCTCTATTCAAGCTAAGTTGTTTAAATTTGGAAAATTAAATCATTATATTTGTCTCATTTCAACATTTCGACCATATCTGTTCCTCGCCTAGGAAAAAGGCTAGGTGAGCCATGGCACTAGTTGCTCTAGAACATCTCCTTAGTTTAAGCACCTCAAGTCCGTATTTCACGAAAAGAAAAATCCAATTTACTAGTTGTCTTTTAGATCCAAGATTAAATCACTTGATTTTAACATCTTTTCTTCAAATAATTGTTTAAACTTTTTAAAATGGGTTATAAAACTTCCAAATCATCTTTAAAATACTTAATTATTAATTTGAAAATATTTATAAAAATTTAGGCAATAATACTTAAGTTTAAAGCCATATTTCAAAAGTTCTTAAAAGTGCTGCAAATAGTGCTTTTAAGCTTATTTGATCAAAACAACTTTTCGATCATTTAGAAATCCATTTTTATAACACAAATCCCTTTTAAAAAAAATTAAAAGGCTTATATAATTTATTCCATAATTTTAAAGAATTTGTCGCTTTGGTTTCTAAACTACCGAACCGCGGCTCTTTTGAAAACTTGTTTTGCTCATATTTTAGAATTTACGAAACGAAATATTGATCATTTTATTTTGTTTGCAAACTATGATTATAAGAGTTTGGAAAATTATTATTGCAAAGAATACCAACTTCAAATCCATCTTTTAAGTGGATTTAACTTTTTTACGGTGCGAAATCGCGAGCTGCCGTTATGCGGCGCGCCAATTTCAAGTTCATTTTCATTTTCTTTTCAAACTTTATTGAAATGCTTTTAAATGTTTATAAAACATTTCTTAAACGTTTTAAACCAAATTCAAAGAGGTTTAACATATCATATATACCATTTCATTTAGAAAAAGGAAAGTGATTTCCTTTGTGATATTTCGACGTGTATTTAAACATGACTTGTTTTACTAATCCAAGCGATAATATTTCATAAACAAACATGATGATCAAATCATAGTAACCAAAAAATATATTATATCATCATCCAAAGTATATATATAAATATAAGTGGAGTTTTCTTACATTGGATTAAAAGATTAACTTAAAAATGCCTATAGCTTCACTAACTTGAATTTAAAGCTCACGGACACATAGACTTTTGCCTTTAGTAGGCTCGACCTTGACCTAGAAGGGGAGGAAGGATCAGCAATGGAGGGTGGGGAGTACGGATATGGGGAATTTAGGTGGAGATGACGAGGATTGTGGTAGCATTGAGGTGTTTTAATATACACACACACAGATATATATATATATATATATATATATATATATATATATATACACACACACATATGTCTATGTGTCTATTTTAATATATATATATATATATATATATATATGCATGCATGTATGTATGTATGTATGTAAGTATATATAGTTTCTTTTTGAAATAGATCTTGCCATAATTTTGCTAAGGTAAGAGGCCATTAAAATGGAGTAGAGAAGCTTTAGAAAATGAAGAGGAAACGTGGAATGAAAGTGAAGATGGAGTGTTGTAACACCCTATATTTTTAAAAACATTATTTGGAACATTTAATTAGGTAAATTAAATAGAATAATGTAGTGTAACGACCTGCCTTTTTGGATGGTTTTAAATCGACGATAAACCACACATATTAGTCTCAAAACATTCAAAGAGCAGATTGTTATGGGGTAAATAAGAAAAAGGAGAAAGAAATAAAACAAATACAGAATCTCGCAGTGGAATGACAAAAATATAGTAATCAACTAACAGTTTATGAAGCTTTTTTATAAATACGTTTGATTATTCTTTTACAACACAAAAATCAGAGTTGCATAAAACAGGAATAAATAAATAAATCCAGTGGAACAGCATAATGCAACGGAATACATATAACAAATAATAATAGTACAAATCGTTCGTCTTCATCCTCCAGAAAGCAGTCTTAGATGAATTGAAAAGCTCAGACTGACCCGAACGAATTGAAAAGACAAAACACTCGAGTCAGAACTAAAAGATATTATGTAAGTTAAATCAACAGTAACTAAATATGAGTGCAACGACGTCAGAGATGTTTACAGGGTTTGACATCTCCTATCCACTGTCTAACGTGGGTGCAATAACAGAAGAGATGTTTGGGATTACCATCTCCTAAGGATCCGTTAAAATGTCTACTATGTAATAGAATACGCTATTATAATAGTGTCTAAACTAATGTATTAAAATAGCGTTAAGGCGTTACCCATAACCCCCTTACTACATTTTATATATTCCCATAGTCTATACAATAACGTGATTCCTCTATAAACTGGAGGCTATCAAAGGGCGCTCCGTAGGACAGGTACAAACCAAACTCATAGAAGGCGTGCTAGAGCATGTGAACATGGCACTCGAGGCAATGCCAGGATAGACATACCAATTGTGGATCCAGACTGGTGGTAACGCATAGCAGCTACTACCGCCCATCTCGGAACACACTCCCAAATCAAAATCAAGAGGTAGCCACCAAATAATCACAAAGTTATAATATGGTATCGAAGAAATATTCCGATTGAAGGAATGACCTCACTTGGCCCAGCATGGCAACTATTTTAGTAACATCTAAGCTGACTCACGAGAGTCAGGGTCATGTAAATGCCTCATAGAGAATCGTACACCAATCCATCCTACTTTATTTCTAGAATCTCCACTGTATACACATTTATAAAAGTGGTCTTGGTATTGGCAGAGAGTATGACAATGTCCGATCCCGGTCTCTTTAACGACCAAATGCTTATTTCACACCGGATGGTTATTTTACATTTCAAAAAGTCGATTCATAGTTTATGTCAAAATATCATATTCAATTTCAAATCATATCTCTTTCAAAATCATATTCACTTTAAAATCATATTCACTTTGAAATCATATTCACTTTCAAATATAGATTTAAATTTGATTTAATTAGATTTTAAAATGATTTACGTAGATTAAATATAGATTAAATAGGTTTAAAATGTTTTAAATAGATTAATTTTAGATTAAATAGATTTAAATTATATTAAGTAGATTTTTAGATAGATTAAATCAATTTAAAAAAGGTTAAATAGTTTTAAATTATATTAAATAGATTTAAAATAGATTAAATAAATTTAATTAGTTTTAAATAGGTAAAAATACATCAAATTTGATTAAAAAGGTTATAATAGATTTAATAAATTAAAACAGTTTTAAATTGATTAAAATAGTTTAAATTAATTTAAAATAGATTTCAAAGTTATATCCAAACATTTCCAATAACTTAATTTCCGATAAATTCATTTATATTTGGCACTTCAACTTTGAAATTCCGATTTAAATCCTTTAAACAATTCATTAAATCAATTCCAATTTTAACATTTATGCTTGTACTTTCGAAAATAATTCAGTTTATACAAATCAAATTTCTATTTCAAAATACCAGATTAGCTGAATTCAAAATTTATAGATTCAAAAATCACTTCATTTAATCAATCCAGTGTCTGTTAATAATTTTCTACCCTAGGGTCAAGTGATATGAACATTTATTATTTCAATCCACCATTAAAATTTTACGGTTATATATAATTTCGAACCCCAATCCCGAATTAAATAAAATCTATAATATCGCTCGAGTCTATCGTTTCAACCTACATCGATTTTTCCCAAATCTATAGATCGTGTAACGACCTGGGATATTGGACATCCCGAGTTACGAATATTAGTTTATAATATTCAATAATATTGTATTTTAATATACAATATTCCCATGAATTAATGACTAATGATTGTATACAATTTTCTAAACTAGTGTAACTTGAATTTTCAAATCTTTATCAAATTAGAAATTTAATCTAAATAGAATTTCTTATATGTATGTTTTGGTTTAAAAGCAAATATATATATATATATATATATATATTGTTTTAGATTTAAAAATATATTTTTAAATTTATTTTAAAAGTTGAAATATAATGGTAAATTTAAATTTATTGAAAATCAAATATATTTTTACATATAGGATAATAAATTTGTATGTAATAAAGTTAGATGGAAATTCTTAATGAAGAAAAAGTGATATTTTTGACTTTGGCACATATATAAACAATGTTTTTCATATAAAATAAAAAGTATTGAATAATAATATATACATTTAAGTTAGAAAGGTTGTATATATGAAATGATAAGTTAAAAAGGAAATCTATAATATTTAAATTGATAAAATGTTAAAATAAAAGAATGTGTATAATAATCACTTAAATGATTATAGGAGAAACTATATATATATATATATATATATATATAGCAAATGGAATTGATTTATTTGGAACAAATATATTTTATATTATCAATAAAAATTTGTACATATGGTTACATGTATAATTTAAAATCAAGAATGTTACATTTTGTTTAAAATACATATGTATTTATATAAAACAAATGAACTAAGAAGTTATTTTAATTTACTAGTTTTCACCCTTATTTTAAAATGGATAAGTGTCAAATGCGATGCTACTTTGTCAATATTAACTAACGGTTGTTTAACTTTATAAATATACTTATACATATACTTTAAATGTTTTATGGTTTCTATGTGAAAATATAATATGGGAAAATAAAATGTAAACCTTTAAATTTAATTTAAGGTCTTGAGTGATTTTATATATAATAATTATTGAATTCCAAATGTTAAATAAAATAAAGTGTTGTTTCAATATGGTTTCTCATTTGCATTTTTAGTTTTAAATGTATAACACAAACACTACTTTGACAAGTAATATAAATGGGCTGTTTAAATTCTTGATTATACTTGCATATGTTTTTAATAGTGTGTGGTTTACATTAATATAAATATACTAAGGGAGAAGACTTCAAATCATTTACTGTAAATATAAGAAACTAGAAATATAAACTAGTAAAAAATAGTTTTAACAAAGTATTAAACTATGGCTTAGTAAAAAGGAAAATTTTATCAGTAGACATGTACTTACAGTTGGCATAAGCAACCTGAATAAAATCCAACATATTCTTTTCTCAGCATAACAAATATCATTTTAGCCTCAAAAGATCTTTTCAGGCCATCATCTGACGTTGCAAAGTTCATATCTATATGGGTCTTAGATCAGTAACTTAAGAAATATCTCTGTTAACACTGTAAGCATCAATAAAAAAAGGCGGTACTCTGTAACCAGTCTGAGAAATCAAAAGGCTAATAGCAAATCTCTGTTCAAATTCAAACCATCAAGAGAATTCAAAAGAAAATGTTCAAGGTGAGAAACATAAATCTCAAATTGAAAATAATTTGTTCTGTTACTTGTGACTGTATGTATTGTGTTCATCCAGTAATTCAAAAATCAATATCTTTTTATCTAGATAATATTAGAGGATGTTGTAAACTAGGAATATCTCTAATTTCAACTATAGTTTAAAGTTAAAAATAACTACGAATTGAATTTTTATTGTGTATTTATGATTTGTAAGTTTTACAGTAAACATCAGATTTTAGTGAAATGTCAATGTTTTTAAATTATAAATTCATGCATGCAAGTAGGATGCTGTTGGGAAAACATGAATTTTAGTAGGAAGATTAGAATTCATAGTGATTTTTATCTCGAGAATCTGAAGAGTGATACGTTTTCATTAAAAAAGTCTTTTCTTGACAACTTCGTCGTCGAGAAACGATGTGGCTTGAAAGATGCACTCGGGTGGGGTGACGACCTTAACCATGGCCATTTGTTGGTTTTAGGCTTGGTTTGGAATTGGCGAAGGATTTAGGGTTTAAGAATGGCTTTGGAAGGTGGGCAAACGCGACGAAATTTGGTGATGATGGAGCAACCAAGATCCGAAGGGCATGGCACGGTGATAGTTGCATGGGTGAGCTTTCAATCGAGATGGGTGTCGTGCAAAGAAGTGGACAGTCGTCGTTGAGGTGGGACGATTTGTAGGGGTAGATTGGTTTTCTGGTTCTGGAAGGATGAGGCGTTGGTCGATTTTTGATCAGATAGGTTGCTGGCATCGGCGAAGTGGTAATTTGGATCGGAAAGTGATTAGTGACTGAGTGGTGGTGTCGCGGCAGTGAGATGGTCAGAGGCAAGGACGTACACGTGCACGCGTGTCACCGTGCACGAGTGATGTCCAGGCAGGCACGGTTGTTCGTATGGTTGGTTGTACTAGCAGAATTGGCTTGAAGATGGTCTCGAGTAGATTGATGCTCTGGATTGTGGTTTGTCTTGTTGATTTTTGGTTGAGTCCCTTAGGAATGGTACTGGTTTCAAGGAAGAGAGAAGAGGAGAGGTGGTGGTGTGTTTGGGTTGGTCTACGGCCTGTTTGGGTTGAGTTATTTAATTGGTGCGGGTTTGTTTCTTATCTTTATAATTTTGGGCTTCGGCCCATTTAGTAACTTGAATAATGAGATTGTATTATAGGATTAATTGATAAGCTTAGTAAAGGAAAATGTTTAAACCAATTTTTCTTTAATATTAAATGTTATTTAAAGTTTTAAATATAGATAAGGAATTTGGAAATTATAATAAAACTTGTTTAATTTAAGATATTTAGTTAAGGGTATATAAATTATTTTATCATAAATTAGTTAAGCTATAAAATGAATTTTTCACTTAAGTTTATTTTGAATAAATTGAGTGAAATAATGATAATTAAAGAGATTATAATATTTAAGATTTTGAATTAATCCAAGTTCTTAAGTGATTTTATATTTATAATAATTATTTAATTTCACATAAAATAAAGTGTTATTGAGTGGAAGGTTCGCACGACGGATGCTATGCCGTCATACGATCCATTGTGAAATTGAATAAGTAAAATTTTATAAGCTTATTTAGACTGATTTTAATAACCTTTTGGTAATGAATGCCATTGTATAACTTTATACGGCCTATCCGTTAAGGTTCCCGAACTGAGTAGATGTGGTTATTGTAGATTATCCAAGTTTTGACATCTACAGCGCAAACAGGCACCATTCCGCTGAGTAGTTAATTTAATTTCTGAGGATAGTATAAGCCTTCTATCTGATATTATCTGTGTAATTATTACTTGCAATGATAACCTCTGATCTGTTATTCATGCATATATCTGTTATTTAACTGTTAATTATATTTGAGAATATAATGTAAATCGACCTATGGAAGCTGATTCATTTCAATATCTATGTGACTGTGAATTGTGAATTGACAAGTACCGTTAAGACTGATAAGCCTTATTCTATTTATATTGATTTTTAAATTAATTTATTTGAAAATAAATATTATTTTTGGAAATGTTTAAAAGAATTGATAAATATTGTTAAAATTTCAAAAGTAGTTATTTATTATTATTTTTGGAAATCTTTTTAAGGTATGATTTTTATAAGCAAGTATTATTTAAACTATTTCAAAGATTAAAATGTTTTGTAAAATTCTTTAAAGGTTAAATTTTTATGAAATTAATATTTGAGTATATTTTCTTCAATATAAATCTAATGTAAATGTTGTTTTAAATAATATTTTATAATAATTTTTATAAAGAGTATTTTATTTAATTTGAAAATAATATTTGGAAATTTACGTGAGTATGATTTGGAAAGATATGGTTTTGTGTTTATATATATTTATCAAATGAAATAGGCTTTCTTAGTAAATTGTAATCTGTTGGGATTTTAAATGTAAACAAGGCTTAATAGTTGAAATAGGAAATAACTTGGTTGAATTGATTGATTGTTTTGGTAGTTAAATAACTAACTCTCAAATTTGGACAAAAACTTAGCTTTGGAAATTCTAGAGGAAACTCGGGAATTATATGGTATGGCTACCGATCGAGGTGCTATACCGTACGTATAATCTCATTTGTTCTCTAGGATGAATTATAAGGGGATCCGTCCATCAACGGTTAGGAGGTGAACTCTGCTCTTGTATTTCGTCAGTGTATTTCCTAAAGAACCGGGGTTGAGTTTACCGGGAAATAACGAACTTTGTTTCGAAGAGACCGGGATCGGATTTGTAATCCAAAAACCACTTCGATCCAACAAGTACGTTTTCATGTTGAAGACAAGATCTTGGAGTCGAAGATAGAGCAGTGAAGAGCAAGGGCTAATTGCTACTAATCCCGCGGGTGATTCCAAAATGAATGTAGTACGAATAGTGCCTTCGGTTCCGTTCGAACCCGGGCGGACTTGTATGGGCGAATGCTTTCAGAACATCATAAAGTGGACGGTGAGCATTCAAAGTGATATGTTCTAAAAAGGTAACACTTAGCATCAAGCTTCATCAACCAGGAATGACTGAAAATCAGGGGTTATGCAGCAAGGCTAAGTGGATAGCGCCCAAGTAGGGTGAGGTCATCCCTGTCTAGAAGTCCCTTTTTATCTCGACTGTATGGGCGGTTGCTGATCCCAACCGCAGGGTGATCTTACTCGAGATTAACCAGTAATGGGTAGTCCCGGTCTTGTGTTGTAGGGTATTTAGGGTGGATTCTCGATACGCTGATCTAGACCAGGTACTGTGATAGGTGGTACCCCATTGCCTAGTCATTCGTTGGAAATCCATTCTTCCTACGTGCCTTTTACGATTTTGATTGTATACCCCACTTTGTGGCCATTATGCTGGAATTTAATCATGTAACAATTTCAGATATTTTGAAAAAGTATCTGTATGTAGACCCTATTATAATATCAGAGGATTTTGTAAGAAATGTTTTGACTATCATAAGGTAAAAACCCAACATGTTTATTTGTAGCGTGGTCTTACGAGACGCTTTTGTTTTTAAAGGATTTTCATACCTTAATAATCAAGTTGAGTGTGTTTCTCACGCTGGTTTTTCCAGTCTGACCCGGAATTGGGGTTTTTCCTATATGCTCGAGTCAGACCGAGCATATTTCCAAGTTTAGCTGGAAGAGTGGAAGCTTCAGGAGAAGGAGCTGGATCAGGAGACGTATTCTCGTGGATGCTTATATTCAGTCTGTTTTTGGTCGTGTGGCTATTGTTGTAAGGACATGATTGATATAATTGTCCGAATTGTGTGGTTGTACCTCCGATGTAAAGTCTGTATATGTTATATAAAGCAACAGTTCTGGTTTTGTGTAAATATTTATTTATATTATAATTTATTCGATCTGCTGTGAGATTCTGATTGTTCTCTTTTCTTCTATCTTCTTTCTATTTCTACCTTCTTTCTTTATTTCACAATCCATCTTTCCGTGTGATTTGGATGACAAGTGTGGTTTATAGTCGGTTAGATTGGTAAGGAAAAATGAGACCGTGACAGATCGTTCGGGTATGCATCATTTTAACCTATAGGGAATTTTTATAGGATCGATTTTACCCTAGAGGGGGTGAGTATGGTGATACTAATAATTATAAAAATTTAATGCGAAAGTAAATAAAATAATTGCAGCACAGATAATAGAAGAATAATAGCAACACAAATAACAGCAGAATAATAAAAACAGAAATAAAACAACACAGATTTACCCAACTTCGACAAAACCTTGCCTACCTGCCACCCCCAAGGTTTCTACTAGAAATTAAGTAGTCAGACGCTTACGCACGTAAACTCACGACACCCGCTATCGACCAACCTAACTTTATGCCTAAAACCCTACCATAAATCAACCACCGAGTTGTGAATTCTCGAATTACACCACTGTAGTTCATCCCCTAGTCACACGACTAGAATTTACAAAAGTTTAAAAGAGAATTACGAAATAAAAACAACTAAAAATAATAAAACCCCATATTAAGCCCAAAATAATTAATCCGGCCCAAATAAAAAGAGTTATAAACAATATCCTTTTTTCCTTTTATATTTTCGGCTGTATCTCTTGCGTAGAAAAATTGCTGCTTCTTCCGTTCATTCCTCTTCGTTCAAAATTAGGGCTTCTGTGTTGAAATCGCCGCTTTGTTGAATTGATTGCTGAAGCTTCCAATGCTTTCTTCGATCGATTAATTTGTTCACGGCTGATAATACTAGACTTTGATTTGAGTTTAATGATTTATTGCTCTCTATTTTGCTTAAACTCAAATGATTCATATGCCAATGGTGTTAAAGGTTTAAATAGGGATCGATTCCCTTAATTATTGTTCGAATTTATTTTGTTTGAATTCTTCACTTGCTATGCTTTGGCCACTGATTTTCAATTGATTGCTTGTGATTGATCCTGACCTTTTTAATACGTATATTTTTAAGTTATACTTGCTTAGTCACCATGGCTCGGACTTTCGTATTATGATATTTTGATCTTTGGTTTTTGATTTCGTTCTTTATGATATGGACTTCGGCAATTTGAAATGTTTTTGAGATAATATGTTGTTGAGCCTCTGACTTGTTATCACCTTGACTTTGACTTGTTCAATTTTGTGTCACCTACTACATGTTTTGACCCACGGTTTTGCTATTCCATTTATTTGCTGGGAAATTTTGAATTTTGCTGTTACATTCTCTTTTCGAAAATGTTTGACTCATGACTTGATTTACCGAACTGTTTCTATTTCATATACTTCATGTTGTCTGGTCTTGTTTCACATCACTGTTCATTGGTCAAGTGCACTCTCTGTGTGTGTGTGTGTGTGTATATATATCTGTCAACATGTGTATTTTCATATTTCTATATGTATGCTTAGTTTACCTTGTAGTTTTCTTGATACTGTACCGAGTATTTTGGAGCCGGTATATCATTCTCTACAGTTTGGTTATTCATACATTGTTTTGATGTGGACATAGTTTTGGTCGAGACTTGAACTTTATTATAATTATCCCCATTTGTACTTCGAGTTAAATGTCGTGTTGCATTCGAAGTTTGTTCATGTTTGAGTTCCTTTTGTTTAATACTTGGTCTTGTCTAAAATTGCTCATTTGAGCTGCAGTATTTATTTGAAAATCTTTTCTTCTGAGTTTAAGCTTGTGCCTATTCCGGTATACATGCATCTATATTCTTTGTTATCTTCGAGTACTTGCATTTGAACTTGTGTCCATTTGTGTGATTCTGCAATTGGTTTGGTTTCTTTTTGGAGACTGAGACTTGTTATAGTCTAATATGCTAGCTCGAGTTACGTGATCACAATTACTTGTGCATTTATTTTTTCACTTGTATTTCCATATAAACTTCAAGTCAGCTCATTGTTTTGTTTCATTAAGTTTGATGTTAAATATGATCCCTGAGTTGAGGTTTGGTCTGTTGTCCTTTGTTTCTCCTGATCAATTTGTAGTCGGTTGAACTTTGATCATATCATTCATGTTTCCAAGTCTGGTTCCATATGTATATTAGTATCTCTATAGCATTGTTTCTTCATGAGCATTGCTGCCCTTTGTACGTGTGTGGTCTGCACATATTGATTTTGTACACTTTGATTCTGCAGCAGTTCTGAACTATATACATATATATAAATGTATGTGCACCACTATTATCTTGATATTGCATTGTTTGCATTGAGTTGATGTGAACTGGCTTGAGATACATTGATGTTCTATGTTGAATTTTGGTTGATACTTGAGTTTGAATGGTTGAGTCGTTTTCATGCGTACTCGCTGAAATTTTTGGTCGCGGCTTGCTTTAGTCATTAAAACTTAACAATTCTATTTTTTTGTATCGCACCTGAGTTGAACCTAGCTTTGGCTCGGGTTCGACCTTGTGCTCATATGATGACTTTATTTGGATTTCAGTTGAGTTGAACCTCGTTTTGGCTTGGGTTTGACCTTGTGCTCACCTATCCCTGCAAATTTATCAAGTGTATATCGGTGTCCATGGCCTTGTGGCATGATGGTGATACACTGTGCATGTCACAAGTTGTTCGTGTATGATGAATTTGAAATATATATGATGGCGAATAACCCAAAAAACTGAGGCATATAATATTTTCAAAAACACATTTTATTTTACACTGCAAAAATATTTCATTTTCAATTTTACTGCATCAGTTTTTATTTTGCAGATAACTCAGATACTGGATACAAATCGGAATACAGTTGAAGAACAATTATGAGTGAACGAGTGATATGCCGTGAGGAGCTGATGTAAATGATAATTATATTGTGACAAATTGTATTGTAATTTGAAATGTTGTATATATAGTGAGAGTTCAAATCCTGGACTATTCAAAAATTATAATAAAATATTTGTTTTAATAAAATATCTGTTTGAATTTAAATTATGTGTTATTTATTTTATTCAGCAAATATTTATTTAATTATGTGAAAAATAAATTAGTACAATAAAAAATTCATTTAAATGAATACACACACACACATATATATGTTTAATATCATCTAACAAAAATCATATACTTGCATATTCAACAATCTCCCCCTTTTGATGGTAACAAACATATATTTAAGATTTTGAATTTGTCAAATGTATTTGATCATTCTATTTGCTACCCCTATTTAAATGCTCCCTCTCCACAACAATACTCCCGCTTCATATATGCATAAAAATATGCAAATGAACCTAGATGCAAATAGAAAATACAGAATAAAATATTTAACCTTTATTTGCCAAAATCTTAACTTTTCTCTCCCCTTATGTTATTAGCAAAAGAGTAGCAGTGTTAGAAAAATAGAGATAAAGTGATAAACATTAATACAATATTAATACCCAATCGAGTATAAGTATTAAATTTCAATATAAATCAAAAAAATCTTAAATATTCTGGTAGACGCATATTCCACTTTAGAATAATAGGAATGATGTCATCGTATAAAACCATATAGTTGTGTATGTTTGTGGTGTATTTATATCAGGAATTTGAATACCTACTAACCATGCATAACCGTTAGGACTTTTAAATGAGATTAGTAGTATTCCCAAATTTTATAAAAATAAATTCAAGTATCTTCTAAACATGCATAACCATGAGGACTTTTAAACGAGATTAAAATCAACTTGTCTATTTAATAATCAATTTTGATATGTGTTCAATATATGCATAACCATGAGAACTTTTAACTGAGCATGAAATCACATAATCAAAAATTCTAAGTAATTCACTATGCATAACCGTGAGCACGTTTAAATGGGAGTGAATACTTTGGATGTTTTTATTGCTAAAAATATAATAAAATGAAAAATAAATAATTTCCTGTTTAAGAATACCACATTTTGACATACTATATTGGATTTTGATGAGTGATGGTTGTTATAAATATGATAGAAATAGAGATAGTCATGGAATTTTTACCAAACAAGAGTTATCATAAATCTTGTTTAAATTTTTAAGGAAATTTACAAATATAATTTCTTAAGTAATAATATATTATCAATATCAACACTCGTCACTTTTTCAATCACTATTTATCTTTTTGATAATCAGTAGGGAGTCAGATTAGTTAATGCAGTCATTTAAGATCAAATTCAAAAATAATTATAAAATCAAATTGACTAATCTAAAACAAGGTCAACAAACTATTTTCTGAAAGGGTTTTACAAAAGAAAAATGTCTACTAATTGAAAATCAGTTGAAATGAAAAATATGCAAATATTATCTTTGAAACCGATTAACTACTGAATGTCTCAACATTGATCACGTTGCATTAGTAATTTTTCTACCAACTAAATTACCAGTGTAATCTACATCTGAATTTCTCTTATACTCAAGATTATCGTTAATTGGATGTTATAGACCGGATCATGAAGTTGCAACGAATTTCTGAAAATCCTTTTTACATCTTTTAAATTAAATTCTTTTGGATTTGAATTGAAGCCATGAAAATAAACAAACAGTGAACATAGTGTCAGCAGCAAAATAACCAAATATATCCACGACTATCTAGAGTAATCATCGACCAATAAAACACCATCATTAGTCCAAACAAATTTATATGAACTAGTTCAAAGATTCTAGAGGTACCTATAATGTTCTCGGCATAAAAATATAATTGGCCAACATTTTTGAATCAATCAAAAAACATCATTTATTTTTTTATCATAACACCGGCTGAATTAATTCAGATTATGATGCAGATTTTCACATTTTAATATATCGTTCAAGATAGATGTACCATTACCTATTTTACCTTTACGATAGTTTTTCGTTGTTGCCCATTGTGATTCTACAACCATTATACTAGGCTAAGGAATTTTGATTTATTGGCCGTTTTGTGCCTGGAATAGCCAGAATTTAGGTAAAGCTATTGTTGTTCCTTAGCCTGCCACCACACCTACTACATGAGAAAATATTTTTGTGACCTATTTGTTTTTATACGTCAATGGTTGTTGGTGGAAAAAGATTTTGAAAAATACATTTGAGTAGACCCAAGACAATTTATATTTGTTCCTTTTGGCACCTAGATTTATTTAACATTAATGGATTTTTTATTTATGCCTTTTGGAACCCAAATTGGAACGGTTTTTACGTGTTTGGGCCTATACCAGCAATTATTTTAGTTGTATCCAATTTTTCCACAAGTTATGCACTTGGCATTGACTTGATTAATTTTACCTCTAATACGTTCATATTGATTATACCCAAACCCTTGTCTAACATGATTAAAAGTTTGTTTCCCTAATAACATATTCAGTGATTTTTCTCCTTTGGAACATTTTCTTAAAGTTGTAGACAATTATTGCACTTGTGTTTTGACAGATTCATTTTCATTCAATAATTGAGTGCACTTTTTAGTAGAATTTTCTCTCCTAGTATTTTTACTTTCTTGCAAAATCAGAATTTCATTTTCAAGTGATTCTATTTTAATTTATGATTTTTTAATTTCTTCTTCAAGTGATGGAAACTTATCACACTTAGGGCTCTTATTTGATAGTTTTTAACCAATTGGTCAAGATGTTTATTTAATTCTATCAAAGTGTCTCTTTGCGATTCAATTTTAGCGTATTTCTCCCTAAGTCTTTTGAAATGGGCCATTTACTTCATGAAAATATATAAGTAATTTTGAATGAGTAAGTTTTGATACCTCACTTGGCTCGTCATCATCACTAACAGTTATATCACCTCAAAGGCACAAATCTACTGTTTCACTCTCACTGCTAGTGCATTTATCATCTTCATTAATTTCATCCCAAGTAGCTGCAAAACTTCTCTTTTTTATTTCTTTCCTTGGCTGAATTGATTCTGAGGACAATTGGGCTTGATATGATCGGGTTTGTTGAACTTGTGACAAATGATCTGCTGTTCTTTTGAGTTGTCTAGTGCTTTGACTATTCTGCTTTTCATTTTTTTGATTTAGAGCTAGATTTTTGTATTTTTGATTCTACCTTTTGAATTTCTTTATTAATAGTGCCAGATCAGCTGCTCCATCATCATATCATCATCACTTTCTGTTGTTCCTTTGAGAGCTCGATTTCTTTCAAGTATCACCTCCTTTATGCTCTTCCTTGAATTTTATTTCTAGCTCATAAGTGGTGAGATTTCTAATGAGTTCTTCGACTTTAATCTGTTTCAAATCTTTTAATTCTTGAATGGTTGTAACTTTCACTTCAAATTTTCATGGAAGGAATATGAGGATTTCTCTGACTATTTCCAACTCTGCGTATGATTTTTCAAGAGCTTTTGATTTATATATGAGATTGGAAAGTCATCCGTACATCACTTTGACATTTTCATCCTTCGCCATTATGAAGTCCTCGTATTCGCTACTAAGCATGGCAAGGCGGTATTTTTTGACTTGAGATGTTCCTTTGTGAGTCACTTCAAGTGTGTACCATATATCCTACACAGTTAGACAATGTGAGACACGATTAAATTCAATTTGATCCAATGAACAAATAATAGAATTCATAGCTCCGGCATTAGCATTCTGTAGTTTATTTTCAAGATCTGTACACTGATCCATTAGTTTATCTATTTCATGATTATCTACTATTATAGTTGGTGTCCTATATCCGTCTCAACAATATTTCAAGCATCAGTGATTTTAAAAAAAAATTCAACCTATTTTTCAGTAAGCATATTCACCATTGAGCATTGGTGGTCTAACTATGGACTGGCCCTCAGCAAAATCATTATTAAAAGAAGCCATTTTAAAACAAAAAATGTTTTTGAAAAATTAAATTTTTATACCAAAAATTTGCTTTCATTCCTAGCTCTGAAACCACTTATAGGATCGATTTCAACCTAGAGGGGGTGAATAGGGTGATACTATTAATTATAAAAATTTAATATGGAAGCATATAAAATAATTGCAGCACTGATAATAGAAGAATAATAGTGTAACGACCCAATTTTTCGACGCCCGAAAAAACGACATCAATATTGTGATACGTCTCGCCATCCAGCTCATCTCCTGAGCTCCATGGCATCCTTTCCAGTATCTATAATACTCGGTCAGACCCGAGCATTATAGCGAAATAGCACCCGAGTCAATCTGGAAAACTAGAGTGAGAAAACTCACACAATTGGATTATTAATGTTTCGAAAATCCTTTGAAAATCAAAGGTATCTCGTAAGACCACACAACAAATAAACATGCCGGGTTTTTACCTTACGATAACAAAAACATTTTTATCAAATCCGTCTGATATTATAATAGTGTCTATAGAAAGTAAAATAGAATCTAGCTGAAATGCTTGCACCTCACGTTTCAGCATGGTTGGGCACAATCAAAACTGCACAAGCGCTTATTGGAGATTGGATTCCATACAATGGCAGGGCTACTGGGGTACTGCCCATTACAATACGTGGTCCAAATCACCATACCAAGGATCCACCCAGATCCCCTGCATCACAAGACCGGAGCTACCGCTTACTGGATAGTCCGAATAAGATTACCCCGTGGTTGGGATCAGCAACGCCTACAGAGCCAAATAAAGGGACCTCTAGACAGGGATGACCTTACCCTAATTGGTTGCTAGCCACTTAGCCTTGTGTGCACCTCCCTTGTTTTATCCATTCCCAGTTAATGAGGATCGAGGCTATGTGTTACCTTTTTAGCACACATTCACTTAGAATGCTCATCGTCTTTTTGACGATATTCTGAAAGCATTCATGCATACAAGTCTGTTCCGCTTTCGAACGGAACCGAAGGAACTACTCCTACTACATCCATTTTGGAATCATCCTTAGGATTAGTAGCGATTAGCCCTTGCACTTCACTGCTCCATCTTTGACTCCATGCTCTCATCTTCTTCATGGAAACGTTCAAACCGGATCAAAGTGGTTTTCGAAAAATTAATCCCAATCCCGGTCTCTTAGAAACAATCAGCGCATTGGCCAATATTAATAGTCGGTTATTTAACTATCAATCAACATCCACAAACAACCATCAGCCTTAATAATTTCCAAATTATTTATTTTCCAAATATCTTCGCAAGATATACTTCCACTCTTTATTCCTTTGAAAAAATAGTTTTCAAAACACTTTCTCTCTCAGAAGAAAATTCCCACCCCATTTGTTTTATTTCCACTAAAAATAGCCAAGCCTTAATATTTTAGACATTTAAAATAATTTAAATCAGTTTATCTAAATATATATATATATATATATATATATATATATATATTCTGTGTGTATATATATATTCTTTAAACATTTTAAAATAAAAACTATTTAAAACTCTTAAAAATAAAAAATATTTAAAACACTTATAATAAAAACTATTTAAAACACTTATTTAAAAATATGCTTTAAAACACTTGAAATAAAACAATTTAAAACACTTTATTAAAAATATATACTTATTTCTCATGTAAAACTAAGGCCAAAACTAAAATAAAAATTATTCTGTAAGGTATAAATATTAAATAATTATCCTTTAAATCATAATACTAGCTAAACCCTTAAAATAATTACAACTACAATTAATTTAAATAATATTTACTTTAAAATTCTAAAACAAATTAAAATAATAAAATTTCTCTAAAACATCCCTTTTAAAACCACTTTAAAATTTCTATCTTATACTTGGAAATCTTTCTTTGAAATATGCTTGGCTTTCCAGGGAAATATACTTTCCTTTCCACAACTTTAAAATAAATCACCATTTATTTTTAAATCGAATTACCCATTCCTTTATAAATTCCCATTCTAAATTTATATTTCCAAATTATCCTCTGATAAATATTTCACTTCATAAACCTAGTTTATATATTCCATAGTCCCATATCCTTTTTAACACGGTTTCAATCATGTAACCAATTTCCAAATCGATTTCCAAATTTACTCCATTTTAAAAATAAATTCCTTTAGTTACTCAATTTAAACCCATTAATTGTAGATTTAATTTCTTTGTTATGATTTAAAATCTTATTTAAACTGAAATACAAATTTCATACTTTTCCAAATTTAATTACATTTGCTAACTCCTTTTTAATTCACTTTAATTAATTAGCTTACCTTCCAACTTTTTTGGGTTTCACACATACTTTTACTCCTCTTTAAGTTAAACTTTATTCTAACATATTCAAAATTTTACAAACTATCAACCCATTAATATTCTATAAACAATTTCAAACCAACTCCAGAGTATTTTAAATAATTACTCATATTTCAAAAGCATTTTTAAAATCAATTATGTATACATAATTCATTTGCAAATCAAATCATAGCATCCAATATTTTCAATTACCAATATAATTTATCATAGATTATCAAATAAACCATATCACAGAATAATAAACAATCTAAATAATTTTGAGGAATCCATTTGGATTAACAATATCAGAATCTCACAGAGGAAACGAAAAAATATAATATATCACATAGCTATTACATAGTCATTACACATCAGGGTCATATAATTACAACATCACAGTAGACAGTCGTGAAGACCTATCTATCTATTACATTCCAAAATACAAATAGACAAATGATACCAACACAGCAGAAATATATATATATATATATATATATATATATATATAGTTACGCAAAGACTCCTGCTCCAAGCTTTTTCAAATTTCATCAAGCCAACCTGATCACTTGGCTAATCATAAAAATTTGAGTACCCAAGAGTTTAAGAAAAACAGAATAAACTCCGGGTCAGACATGAGTCTAGTGTGAATAAACGGTTAAGCTGTTTAACTTGAAAAACCTTTGAAATAAAATATATCTCGTAATACTCTCTGCAAATAAAAATGGACAAGTTTTTCCCTTACAATAACCAAAACATTTGATAGAAAATCTAGTTATATTATAATAGTGTCTAGGGTTTTCAATATAAAGTAGGAAATAGCTGGAATGCTTACATCTCACGTTCCAACATAGTTGGGCACAATCAAAACCGTACAGGCACTTATTAGAGATTGGATTACGTGCAATGGTAGGGCAACTGGGGTACCGCCCGTCATAGTACGTGGTCAAGATCACTGTACCGAGGATCCACCATGATCCCCTGCAACACAAAACCAGAGCTACCCCTTACTGGATAGCCCGAATAAGACAACCCCACGGTGGTGGCCAACAACTGCCTACACAGCCAAATAAAGGGACCTCTAGACAGGGGAAAATATTTTCCTACTTGGGTGCTACCCACTTAGCCTTGCATGCACCTCCTCTGTTTTAGCCATTCCCGGTTGATGAGGCTTGAGACTATGATTACCTTTTTAGAACATTTATCTTAGACTGCTCATTATCCTCCATTGATGATGGTCTAATAGCATACATCTATACAAGTTCATTCCGGGTTCGAACGAAACCGAAGCACTATCTTCGTTACACTGGTTTTGGAATCACCCTCAGATTTAACGACAAATAGCCTTCGCACTCTGAAACTTCATCTCGATCTTCACTTGAGATTTCACGACCTATCGTTTAACTTAGATCGATGTGGTTTTCGGATAACAAATTTGATATCCGATCCTGGTCTCATCGAAATCCAAACGTCTTCTTAAAGTCCAAGTTGTTCAAGTAAACAATTTAATTCAAACCATAACATTGAATTCACACAGCATTCATCATAGATAAATAACTCACATTTATCACAGCTATATCCAAAGTAGTGCATGTCATCACAGATAACATAATATAAATATTAATCAATCCTAACATTCTATACAATCAATCATCCATAAGCAAGACTTATTAATTCATAATTATAATTAATCTAATTAATTCAAATTAAATTAAATACTTATGAATTAGTTACCTAACTTGCTTAAATACATCACTAATTAATTACAACCCATTTTAGTTAATTGTTGAATAATTAATTAAAATGGTTTGTAATTAATAAAGCAGAATAATTAAGTAGAAATGGACCAACACAGATTTACCCAGCTTCGGCAAAACCCTACCTACGTTGTGACGAACGCGATTTTTCGTCCACGAACGCCGACATCAATACGTCCACTGTATCAACTGTCGAGCAATCGAAGGCTGGAAAACCGTACCGTTAGGGTTAAAGAAGAAGAAAAAGGTAGAAGAAGAGAGAAAAAAGGATAGAACAGAACAGAAAGAAATAACAGAACAACATCAGAATCTCACAATTCGCAGCGGAACAACATATAATAGATAAATGAAAAATCTTTAAACAAAGAACTATATCAGTTATTACATTACATCTTATTACATTACATTTCATCATCAGAGTGTACAACAACAAACAACATCAACAACGGAAAAGAAATATTATACACTAGTAATACGCCATGCCATCCAGTTTGCCTTCAGCAACTCCTGAATTCCAGAATATCCTGACAAACCTTACTCTTGACTGCCCGTGTGGAAATTGGTAGGCACCCAGAGTTTAGGAAGGAAAACAATAAACTCCGAGTCAATCATGTGACTGGTGTGAGAACTAAAACAGTTTAATTTTCTTTAAAATCAAAATAGAGGAATATTTTTAAAGTCAATTCGCAATGCTTTTAAAAATGAGACTACCATAAGGCCTCCCGCACACACACACAATGCAAACGCAGAATCGGAGGAGATTTCTCCTTATTATAGTCAAAGATGCTTGATACACATTAAAAAGAAACATTTGATGTTATTACTAGTGCATAGTGTAGGAAAAAAATTATTTCGAAAATAAATATATAAATCTTAGCCAACATACGACCATTATCGTATGCCTACTATAGCTACCATGTTCAATAGCAGGTTACCGCCACATTCCATGGCAGGTTCTACAACTAAAACCGTATAAGTCTCGTATTGTTTCTTTGGATTTCTAACAAATGGTCAGGCCAAGGAACTTCCCATTGCCACATGGAAACGCCTCTGGAATGACGTCCCGAGAACCAAACCGGATCTCTGCCAACACAAGGCCGGGTTACCTTTCAAACTAGGTAACTACTGACACAAATATGTCATCCCCCGATCGTAACCGATCTATCCGAGGATCCTTGATTTCCAACAACCATAAAATTTGCAGTAACAACATAGGTTAAATATCTGGGCTCCATACCATGATACCACCTCTATCCAGAAGGAATGACATACACTAAAGGGGCGCTACCCCCTAATAACCTTGCTGCATACTTCCTGTTTTGACCATTTCCGGGGTGTAAGGTCCGACGAAGTCCCGTCCACAAAGCCACGCTTTATACAAAAGCTGTGCTTCGGGTCAACAAATGATCATAGAAATGATCACCAAGATAAATGATCAAACAAATGATCATTTCACAGCAACACTCAGCATGCCACACTACCAAATTGGCAGTATATCACTAGTAACCTTCAACTATATAACCTCTGAGCTCGTACGTCTCAGAGAAGGGTGTTAAGCTAAGAGAATAAATTCTCCGCCACCAACAGAAATATATTTAAAAGAAATCAGCTTTATATCTCAATTTGTAATGTCAGACATACAATCCATACAAGTCTGTTCCGGGCTCGAACTGAACCGAATGCACTTACAAAGAAGTCCTTGCATTCCGGATAATTTCTAATCACGTCCGGACTTCCTGTTACTAAGGGTGATAAAACCTCTATATCGGAGATTAGCCGATGCAGAGTAACTCAACGGTAATCCTTTCGTTTTCAAAAATATCCGGTCTTCAACACCGGTCATCGAATGCAAATCCATTACGACGTATCACAAATTCGGAATGGGTTATACGACCCCAAGGTCCTTTCCCGGCTAACCTGAATAGTGAGCGCTTATTTAAAAATAAGTGTTTCATTCAAATTCAAGCAAATCACAACAAATACCAATTTAAAGGTAAATATTGATAGTCCGATTATTTAACTATCAATAGGCGTGCTCAACATCACCAAATTCCAAATAATTTCCCAAATTATTTACTTTCCAAAATATCTTTACTAGATATATAATTTCCACATTTCAACCATTTGAAAACAAATTTTCAAATCACTTTTCACCTTTATCACTTTTGAAAAACAAATCTCAATCCTTTTCCTTACGCGGAAATACTTTCATTTCAAAATGGTTTATTTAAACCAATTAAATAAATCCTTACCGATTTACTTTATATTTACGTTCCAAATCCATAAATTTATTCCCACAGTTCGAAAATAAATCAACATTTATTTTTAAACAAATTCCCCTTTCTTTTATAAATTCCCTAGTGGATTTACAATTCCAAAATATCTATGAATATACAATTTCCCAATCGATTTCTAATATTCATTTTCAATTTATCTTTTAAAGATAAAGTCCCAAAATATTCAGTTCATATTGGAAAACATTTCCATACTTATTAAATATAAGTAATTGACAAATCCATTCATTTTCAACACTTGGAAAATATTCAATATACCTAAATCGAAATTAAGTATATATTTCATTCCTTAAGGAAAATGTGCGCTTAAACACATTTATTTGAGTCAAAACGAATATTGCGTAAAACATCGTTACGACGACCCAAAATCACTAGTATAGGGATTCGAAATTTAGATAGATATATAAATCCCAATACTATACAAAACATTTCCTTTCGAAAATCATTTACTATAACAACTGTGTTATAGTCCACCATTTCCTTATTTCTCGAAAACGTCTATTTCAACAATGAATGTTGAAATCTATGTTTTCGATAATTAACCCATTTTAAAACATCGCTAAAATAATCAACTTCCTTTAATAATATCCATTTTGCCAAATATGACCATTTTATTCAATAATGTATTCACTGTCCAAAATCGTGAATATATTTCCTTTAATAAACTTCAATATTCAATTTATCAAATTCAATTGATTTCGAATTTATAAACAAAGTTTATAAATTCCATTTCTATTTATAAGCTTTGATTTATAAATCTCATTTTTTAACAAATTCCATTTATATCTCATTTAAATGCCAAAATCCGATTTATACGATAATTACTTATAAATCTTCTATTTTACAAAATCTATTCATTTTATAACTTCACAATTTATAAATCTATAAATTCCGTTCACTTATGAAATCCATTTTTATTTCATTTTTTAACACTTGTAAAAACTCGTTTTAATATTCCAATATTTTTAATTTATAAAATATCAATTTTATAAGTCTTTTATATACATCGTTTTTAATAATTCAAAAATCCTAATTTAAACCAATTTATTCTTTTAATAACTTAAAAATCGTTATTTAAAGCTTATATACTTCAAAATCATACTTAAGCATTATTTTCCAAAATCATAACTTTTATGAAAATAAAATTTTAATGTTTATTTATTTTAACAATTCAAAATTTAATAAAACGTATACTTTTGAAAATCACTTTAAAAATTCTTTTAAAAACCAAAATCATTATTTTAAAACTTCAAAAATGGATCCGATGATGCAGCTGCACCAAATAGTCAATCACGACATCCAAATATCATATATCGATATGATAATCAACAAATATCAAAATATCTGTAAATAAATCAATACAGTTGAGGAATCCAGTTGGATCCCTCCAACCTGTTTTCCTGCATCCAAAGATGTTAGCACAATACTAATTCCGTTCCAGTACGAAATTATCGCGTTATATAGGATTTAAAATATTATCCGCTTAATAGAACGGCACAATAGGGTCTCATCCGCTATATACTGCGGGAAATCAATTCCAAGTACATAAATAATACCAATTTCACTGTTTATGAAATATTCACGGTATATGTTTTTAACAAATAACATCCGCTTACTAACGGCGCATAATGTCTATTTTAACAATCAATAGATAACAATCATCATTCAAACATACAATCAACAATTTTAAATCTAACTATTTAAAATTGAAACTGTTCGATTGAGTGAGAAGTTCTCACCTTGTTCTTAATTCCGTTTCAGCTTTTATTTCGAATAAAATTAAACGCGCGTTTAATTTTACCCGAAATTCTCACTAGCTCCAAACGAATCCAATCTAATTGCATAGCGTAGTGCTCGTCCATACGATTCCAATGCAACTGGTTTCGCGCGTTTTCGACCTCGTATGAAGAAGATATGAATATTTAAAGTTACATGATTTATATTCATAAATTTTGCAACATATTTTTTTTTCTCAACCTAAATCAATCATCACCGTGCATTTCCTCAAGCACAAATCAGGTCGTCCCTATACTCTCCTCCATGCACGTTCTCAGATTCTTCACGCAAGAACCCATACGCGCACGAACTAGGGTTCGTCGCCGTCCCCTCCACGTTCACTTGCAACTCGATTAGGAGATGCCACCTCGTAGCACTTTCCTCGAGCCATCTCCACCCCAAGACCGGTCAGACCCGGTGCCCCCGTAGCTCTCGAAAAACATGAAGAACGGCAGGCCATCTCGAGCGATTTCTGGTCGATCCACCGCGAGTTTTCCGATCACAGCCGTTGATACCTTCGTCTCGTGATGCTCTACATTTTCCATGTTGAAGGTTTGTTGAATCAATGAACGGATTTGAAGATAAGAGGAGGTGAAGAAATGTCATTTTCGGCCATTGATTTTAGAGAACGGTGGTCGGCCATTAAACCCTAGCTCTATTTATTTTTATTTATTTTTATTTTTTGCGAAGAGAATGGGCCTATTTATAAAAGTTTGAACGACACTATTCATTCGGCTTTTTAAAACTCCGATTTACGCACGGTGACCAGCGTTTCTAGAGTTTATCCCGTGTTCCGGACATAATGGAACAGGTTTCGAAAGCTAATTCGATCATATGTGTGAGTTATGACAATAAATGTTCGATTTGAATTAAATCGATTTAAACAAATTTCTAGGCGTTTTAGCTTGCACCGGAGAAACGGTAAATCCAATTGACATGAAATTTGAAACCATACAATAATATCACATTACGGATCCGATGAAACTGGTTTCGTCGAAATCCGAGACTGTTTGAAAAATGACTATTTTAACTCGCCAAGTTAATATTAAAACTATTTCGATGCGTTTCGAGCTGCCACGATCAAACGATAACTCCGATTGACACGAAAATTGAAATCCGATAATAACAAACTATTATGGATCCAATGGAACTAGTTTCGTCCAATTCTGAGACTGTTCAAAAATTGGCTATTTTCACTAGTCGATTAAATATTAAAATATTCAATTTTCACAAATTTACTCTAAATTCAATTTTAGAAGTTCTATAACATCATTCTAACTTCAATATGATAAAATAAAATTTTACAAATCATTTTCAATCATATTTAACCCAATTTTCAATTATTTCTGTAATTTCAATTATTAAATTATCGATTTAATTATTCAATTAAATCCAATATTCAAAATAAAATTTATTTGACTAATAAATTTCACTTATTAACATTTAAATTCAATTAAATATTCAAATTTAAATTAATAAAAATTCTGGGTCGTTACAATCTTCCCCCCTTAAAAGAATTTCGTCCTCGAAATTACCAAGTAAGAAAAATTTGCAGAATCCATTAACTTTCCGAAACAAACCGTTCTAATTAGATTTTACAAATCTCTTAAGTGTTTAACTTTCCCAAAATTCATAGTTAAACTTCTTACAATATCTTTACTAAGTTTCCAAATCCAAACTTAGTTATCTTTCCAAACCAAACTACTATTGTTTAGCTTTCAACTCCAAAATCAAAGTTAAAGTTTCCAAAATTTTCCAAATTTTTCTCAAAAATATTCTAACGCCTTAAATTTTCGGAAAAATTCGCCAGAGTCTCCTTTGCGCGGCTTGATCCAAAAAAAAAATGATAGTATATATATCACAAATATACATCTCATCAAGTGATGAGGCATCCCGTAGGGAAAAAAGTGTAAAAGTACGGTATGTAATCCGAGATATGTACCTTATTTATTATTAGCGAGCGTATACGGCTAATATAGCACGAAATCGAGCTCCAAATGCGAAGCAAGCGCAATCCGCACCTACTATACACTCAACAACAGCATGAGAATCATGCATATATGAAAATAGTATCAATAACAACATATAGCAACATAACAACTACATATGCCAACATAGCAAATGCAACAAAACAACAAATGCAAACATCAACCAACTATCATCCATAACCAAACCAATATTCATTCATATTCTCATTACTATTCAATGAATTGGTTTTCAATTTAAATCACATTTGATTTATTTACATTGGATTTACTAACATTCATTCATATTCAATTTTAAATTAGTTTGCATTCACTAATTTAAATCCAATTCACCTTCAATTCTATTCAAATTCATATATTATCCATTTGAATTCAATTACATAGCTTTCAATTTTTTGCTAATTCAATTTCATTAATACTTAATGAATTATATACAATCAATCAATAATCAAATAACAACCAATGTTTATTAAATACAACCAAATTTATTCACTTTACATTCAATTTGGTTCAACACATTTAATTCCAATTGGATCATATTAAATTGACTTTCAATCAATTTATTCAATTTCTAATAACATTAGCTTCTAGTGAATTAACACTTACATTCATTATTTCATATCAATTATTTACATTTAATTGATTAACATTTAATCCATTAGTTCAATTCAATTGCTAATTCCTTTAACAATATAATGTTGAATTTCATTTATATAACTCAAGTTCAAATTCTTAATGACCTCATTTCATTAATTCACTTATTAATTTACTTTGACACCAAAAATCAACTTCATTCAATATCACTTAAGTTATATTCCATATTTCCCATTCTATAAGTTATACAACTTAATTATTAAACTTCCAAATCCATTAACTTATCCAAAGCTAAATTTATTATTCATATTATAAGTTCAAAACACATTTCACTTATATTTATCAATTACAACTTGGATTTTAATTGATTCGCTTATACTCCCTTTAACTTAACTCCATCCTTTAAGTTAAACTTATTCTATCAAAATTCAATCTGTATAAGTTATCAACTCATTTATTATTCTCATAATATTTTAAATAAGATTCCAGAGTCCATTCAATCTTTCAAAACCATTTTTTTTGAAATCAATTCAATTATCCTTTGAATTTCAAAAACCAAACCCAAATTTTCCAAACAACTTTCATTTAAAATTATTTGGCAGCAATCCCTCTTTTAGAAACCCAAAAATGAACACCAATGATGTCGCGGTCATCATCGGAATGATTTTCCAGCGACCAAAAAGAGTTTAGAGCTTTTATCTTTCCAAAACAATTTTCCAAAATATCAAATTTCTTTCAAAACACTTCTCTGGAATTTTATTTTCAGACTATAAACCATATTTATAAATCTTTTACTTATATAATTTCACTTCTTATATTTAAGATTATTCCATCATTGAAATCATTTTAATTATAACTTCAGACTTATAATTCATTTACAATTGTTGTCTTAATTTAACTTATTCAAACAACTTTTGTTTACTTGCATGCATTCTTACGTTTTCAACAATCAACAATCAATTTATATACACTTTAATAATTCCGAAAAATTATTCCTTTATATATAAAATATAATCAAGGTAAAATTATTTCACTTACCCAATTTAAATAATACTATGTCGACATGCCTCGTTTAAGTGTTTATAAATCCCTATCGATAATATGGCGTCCCACACACCGATCAGAATCCACAAACAGCTCAACGGATAAGCAAACACAATATAAAACATTTTTATATTCACTAACAAATACGCGCTCGTATCTATTATTACACTCACACTCATTCTAGAGTACTACTAACTCTATCTCTAATGAGTTATACCCAACAGAGCCATGGTTGTCGCTTAACCATAACCCACAGGTCCCGGGATCGAAACCTCGCTCTGATACCAAATGTGACGAACGCGATTTTTCGTCCACGAACGCCGGCATCAATACGTCCACTGTATCAACTGTCGAGCAATCGAAGGCCGGAAAACCGTACCGTTAGGGTTAAAGAAGAAGAAAAAGGTAGAAGAAGAGAGAAAAAAGGATAGAATAGAACAGAAAGAAATAACAGAACAACATCAGAATCTCACAATTCGCAGCGGAACAACATATAATAGATAAATGAATAATCTTTAAACAAAGAACTATATCAGTTATTACATTACATCTTATTACATTACATTTCATCATCAGAGTGTACAACAACAAACAACATCAACAGCGGAAAAGAAATATTATACACTAGTAATACGCCATGCCATCCAGCTTGCCTTCAGCAACTCCTGAATTCCATAATATCCTGATAAACCTTACTCTTGACTGCCCGTGTGGAAATTGGTGAGCACCCAGAGTTTAGGAAGGAAAACAATAAACTCCGAGTCAGTCATGTGACTAGTGTGAGAACTAAAACGGTTTATTTTTCTTTAAAATCAAAATAGAGGAATATTTTTAAAGTCAATTCGCAATGCTTTTAAAAATGAGACTACCATAAGGCCTCCGGCACACACACACAATGCAAACGCAGAATCGGAGGAGATTTCTCCTTATGATAGTCAAAGATGCTTGATACGCATTAAAAAGAAACATTTGATGTTATTACTAGTGCATAGTGTAGGAAAATAAATTATTTCGAAAATAAAGATATAAATCTTAGCCAACATACGACCATTATCGTATGCCTACTATAGCTACCATGTTCAATAGCAGGTTACCGCCACATTCCATGGCAGGTTCTACAACTAAAACCGTACAAGTCTCGTATTATTTCTTTGGATTTCCAACAAATGGTCAGGCCAAGGAACTTCCCATTGCCACATGGAAACGCCTCTGGAATGACGTCCCGAGAACCAAACCGGATCTCTGCCAACACAAGGCCGGGTTACCTTTCAAACTAGGTAACTACTGACACGAATATGTCATCCCCCGATCGTAACCGATCTATCCGAGGATCCTCGATCTCCAACAACCACAAAATTTGCAGCAACAACATAGGTTAAATATCTGGGCTCCATACCATGATACCACCTCTATCCAGAAGGAATGACATACACTAAAGGGGCACTACCCCCTAATAACCCTGCTGCATCCTTCCTGTTTTGACAATTTCCGGGGTGTGAGGTCCGACAAAGTCTCATCCACAAAGCCACACTTTATACAAAAGTTGTGCTTCGGGTCAACAAATGATCATAGAAATGATCACCAAGATAAATGATCAAACAAATGATCATATCATAAATGATCAAACAATGATCATTTCACAGCAACACTCAGCATGCCACACTACCAAATTAGGAGTATATCACTAGTAACCTTCAACCATATAACCTATGTGCTCGTACGTCTCAAAGAAGGGTGTTAAGCTAAGAGAATAAATTCTCCGCCACCAACAGAAATATAGTTGAAAGAAATCAGCTTTATATCTCAATTTGTAATGTCAGATGTTAACCGGCACCTTGGTCCGGTTACAAGACGACGGTTGAAGAAATTATCATTAGCATTAAACAAGATTCTGACCAAGAAGGGCCTGAGGATATATGGGTTTGATGCAGTCGACATGTTTTGGCAATCGAGAGCGTTCGACGTTAGAAGGACACTCGGCATTGGGAATCGTTCGATATTGTATATCGTTCGGCAATTATGGAATGCTCGGCATATAGGAGCACTCGGCACCAAGAACGTTCGGCGTACAAGGCACGTTCGGCATAAAGGGACGTTCGGTATTGAATATCGAACGACACCTAAAGAATGTTCGGCATCCATGAACGTTCGGCATACAAGGAACGTTCGACATCCATGAACGTCCGGCATACAACTTACGTTCGGCACGTATGGGTCAAATGGTATTTAAGAGCGTTTGACTTCTAGAGCGCTCGGCATTCATGCTTCACTCGGCATTCCTGGACTGTACGGCATTACCATCCTCGTTCGGCCTACACCCCTCACTCAACACCTTGCATCGTTCCGCACAAATCTCGTATGGCATGCAGAGCATCCGACCTTACTTCGTTCGGCATGCAGAGCGTCCGGCCTCACTTCGTTCGGCACGCAGAGCGTCCGGCCTCACTTCATTCGGCAAAAAGATGAAGGTTCGGCATTTGTCTGTTCGACATGTTTGGGTCAGCACACAGGGCTTATTCCATTTGGACCGAGATATTCAGCCACCAGGCCCACCAAGGAAGTCCAACCCATCTTCGTCTATAAATAGAAGGGCAATGGCACACTGAAAATGGACCTTTTTCCAGGAATACTGGGGAGACTCTGCCATTTTTTATACTCTCCACTTTTTATTTCAAACTCGTATTCAAGTGATTGATTTACGGATTGTATCTGTATTCAAGTAATTGAGAAAGCAATAAATATCAAACTCAAAGTGGATGTAGGCAATTACGCCGAACCACAATAAATCTGGTGTTCTCGTTTTTGTTATTCTTTTTCATTGAATTACACTATTTTTCAGTCCTAATTTACTCTCTTCATTAATCTCTCTACATAACTCTACTCAAGGGTGTTAGTGACCAATTTTGGTGCTAACATTTTGGTGCTTTCACTGAGAATTGAATTCTCAGCTTGATTGGATCTCATCATCTACTATTGGATTTCCATATTCGCGAGATAAATCCAGTTGTCTAATAGAAAACTTCCTATTCTACTCATATTTGAAAGAAATCTAAAGGAAGCTGATAGCCGTAGATTGGATTCACTGATGTACGCAAGATTTGGCGATTGGATGTTAAAGTTTGCACTCAAGTTGAATGAAGGCCGACCCTCCTCTAAAGGCAATTCAACCGATCGCCCCAGAAAAAGTCTATGCCGATCGTTGCAGAAAAGGTGTATGCCGAGTTACACTTGGCCGAACACTCCTGGCCGATCCATCTTGGCCGAACACTCGTGGCCGATCCATCTTGACCGAACACTCGTGGCTGATCCATCTTGGCCGAACACTCCTGGCCGATCCTCTAGGCCGAAAGCTCCTCCAGGCCTAGCATACCTCTAGGCCGAACGCTCTTCCAGGCCGAACATACCTCTATGCCGACCACCTCTATAATGCCGAACGGTATTGTATATGCCGAGCGGCATCCAGACCGTTCCAAACTTAAGTTACACCAGTCTCTTATACAACCCCTATAGTGAATTCAAACTCAACTTAATAAAGGAACATTCTATCTACTTCCCTTACGTCCCCTGATCGACCGGGGCATAGAGGATCTAACGACAGCTTCTGAACGACAACAAGGGAGCGGACAAACAACTGCTACTCGAACGATACTCTCAAAGGGATATTATATTGATCACTTGAGGATAATCGACCTCCATATATATTTTAGCAGCTGGTTAGTTGGAGAGCCTCCAACGACCATGGATCGTCTCTATGACAATAATGAATCTAAATCAAAGTGTGGAGGAGCAGAACAGACTAAGGAAAATAACAATGAAGGCCCGTTGACTAAGGATGTAGATCCTAGTAGCCGAAACAAGACCTCAAAATTTGGCTCATATGCTCTTTGAAAGATTCAATTGACAACCTCTACTTGAAGTCTCACGACTCGGAGTGATATTGGAAACCAACCTCGAGAGAGTACACCAAAGTCTAAAGAAAATCAGGGGAATGTTGTATATTCCCAAATGCTCACTGATCCCAACACGGGCGATTACAAACACCTCCGAGGTGTGATCAAAAAGCTGATCTAGAAAGTAAAGCTTCAATAGTATGTACATGTCCTGCAGAATGGCGGGCAGCGAATATCCGATGCCTATTAATAAAGGGTTATGATTATCAATTGGACTGCTGACGGCCGACATCCCTTTGAAAGGAGCCAAGGGCAAAAGTCGAATAGCAAGCACACGATGCTACTTCATCTATCAATGAGATTTATCATAATCTTCTTTGAATCATTTCCATTTCTATTTCAATTGTTCTATGAACTACGACTAACTTTAACTAAACTACTTTCAAAACGATGCAAGAGACTGGATATTCAGATTTGGTCACCAACCAATCCACGCAGACCATGATCGGACGTGTGGAGTACATCTAGATGAGAATAATTCAATCGCTCATCATCAATCATGTGCCTTTAATTTAGGGCCAAGAACTAGAGATTGAAAAGCTCATTACGATTAGGGCCAAAATATAAAGTCGACATGACTGACCATCTATTCGTTGACCTCCACGTTTGACTCGGAGACCTGAACAAGGCTTGGAATTAGTATGGCCTGATCGCCCACTCAAATCAAGTCATAGAACGAAGTTTGACAAAATACAGAGGCCTCTTATGAAGCTCAGTGACGCCAAGATCTGTCTAGTGTGGACGTGATTTGATCATCTACACACCAAATCCTTCCTTCAACACAAAAGAAGGAGATACAGAGCAAATTGTAAGAGATTCTGCTATCTAACCCAACACGGATGTGATCCAACCATCTGTCATATACCTCCTTCCTTGACTCAATTGGAAGAGCTATAATTACCAAGCGGACGAGAATCGATCGTCCATTTTTCAAATTTCGTCCCTTGAGCTGGGGGCAAGATCCCATTCCATGAGCAAATGTGGTTCGACTGTTCATTCGACAACATTAGCCTCGATACGGTAGATGAATACAAATTAAAGAGTGGAAATAGGACTACTATCAACTTAAACCTCCAAGTCCCCAGAGCGCGGACTGGAGTACTCTAAGTCCCCAAAGCGCGGACAAGAGTATACATGACTTAAACCTCCAAGTCCCCAGAGTGAGGACTGGAGTACTCTAAGTCCCAGAGCGCGGACTAGAGTATAAACGACTTAAACCTCCAAGTCCCCAGAGCGTGGACTGGAGTACTCTAAGTCCCCAGAGCGCGGACTAGAGTATAAACGACTTAAACCTCCAAGTCCCCAGAGCGCGGACTGGAGTGCTCTAAGTCCCCAGAGCGCGGACTAGAGTATAAACGACTTAAACCTCCAAGTCCCCAGAGCGTGGACTGGAGTACTCTAAGTCCCCAGAGCGCGGACTAGAGTATAAACGACTTAAACCTCCAAGTCCCCAGAGCGCGGACTGGAGTACTCTAAGTCCCCAGAGCACGGACTACTCTAAGTCCCCAGAGCGCGGACTAGAGTATAAATGACTTAAACCTCCAAGTCCCCAGAGCGCGAACTGGAGTACTCTAAGTCCCCAGAGCGCGGACTAGAGTATAAATGACTTAAACCTCCAAGTCCCCAGAGTGCGGACTGGAGTACTCTAAGTCCCCAGAGCGCGGACTAGAGTATAAACGACTCAAATCTCCAAGTCCCCAGAGTGCGTACTAGAGTATAAATGACTTAAACCTCCAAGTCCCCAGAGCGTGGACTGGAGTACTCTATGTCCCCAGAGCGCGGACTAGAGTATAAATGACTTAAACCTCCAAGTCCCCAGAATGCGGACTGGAGTACTCTAAGTCCCCAGAGCGCGGACTAGAGTATAAACGACTCAAATCTCCATGTCCCCAGAGTGCGGACTAGAGTATAAATGACTTAAACCTCCAAGTCCCCAGAGTGCGGACTGGAGTACTCTAAGTCCCCAGAGCACGGACTAGAGTATAAATGACTTAAACCTCCAAGTCCCCAGAGTGCGGACTGGAGTACTCTAAGTCCCCAGAGCGCGGACTGGAGTATAAATGACTTAAACTTCCAAGTCCCCAGAGTGCGGACTGGAGTACTCTAAGTCCCCAGAGCGCGGACTAGAGTATAAATGACTTAAACCTCCAAGTCCACAGAGTGCGGACTGGAGTACTCTAAGTCCCCAGAGTGCGGACTGGAGTATAAATGACATAAACCTCCAACTCCCCAGAGCGCGGACTGGAGTACTCTAAGTCCCCAAAGCGCGGACTGGAGTATAAATGACTTAAACCTCCAACTCCCCAGAGCGCGGACTGGAGTACTCTAAGTCCCCAGAGCGCGGACTAGAGTATAAATGACTTAAACCTCCTAGTCCCCAGAGCGTGGACTGGAGTATTCTAAGTCCCCAGAGCGTGGACTAGAGTATGAATGACTTGAACCTCCAAAGTTCCCAGAGTGCGGACTGGAGTACTCTAAGTCCCCAGAGTGCGGACTCGAATATAAGCAATTCGGATCTCCTAGTTCCCTGAATATGAACTATGACACAGATGACTTGAATTTGTCAAATCCCTGACATACGGGCTAGAATGTATTCTCAGTGCTCAAAGCACAGAATGGAAGTTCAACAACTCCCGAAGTGTTTCCGAGTTATATGAAGATGAACCGAGAAGTCTATGTTACTCACAACTGCTTGGATCAACATCACAATCACAAAGAAAACTGAACAATAAAAGTCTTTTGTAAGACGGAAAAAGGAACTAAACTTTAATGAGAAATGAGTTCCTATTACAACCCCTCCAAAGTTCGGAGTCGACATTCTATTTACAAGGACTAAGGAAATAGATGAAAATAATTACATGACTTAAACTAACTCTCGTTGAACGAGGATAGTAATCACTTCTTGTACTTCTTCAACTCCTTTCCGGACGGCTCCTCTCCATAGCATTTACCCTTCGTACTCTTCTTTGATAGAGGGGTAGCAACTGAAGAAGTACGGAGAACTTCCATAGGCTTGGACCCGCCAGGAAGGATGACCTTCAACGGCTTGTTCAAAGGATCGTCCAAGTCCACGACTCGGGGCTCGACCTTGACCCTGACCTTCTCTTTCTCGAGCCGCTCCTTCATGCTCAATTCGGATGTGTGATTAGAGGCGCTTGTAATTTCTACTTCATAACCCCCGTCAGTATAGGAGGAGGTTCCGGACTTGTCTTCATCAAGCGCTCCAATCACCTGAGCGCGGACGGGAGTACTCTAAGTCCCTTGAGTGCGGACTAGAGTATAAAAGACCTAAGAACCTCTACATCCCCGGAGCACGGACGGGAGTAATCTAAGTCCCCAGAGTGCGGACTAGAGTATAAACGACTTATACCTCCAAGTTCCCAGAGTGCGGACTGTAGTACGCTAAGTCCCCAGAGTGCGGACTAGAATATGAATGACTTAAACCTCCAAGTCCCCAGAGTGCGGACTGGAGTACTCTAAGTCCCCAGAGTGCGGACTCGAGTATAAATGACTCAGAAACCTCTATGTCCTCAGAGTGCGGACTAAAGTGCTCCTATTCCCCTGAGTGCGGACTAGAGTATAAACGACCTAAGAACCTCTACATCCCCGGAGTGCGGACTAGAGTGCTCTAAGTCCCCTGAGTGCGGACTAGAGTATAAACGGCTTAAAAAACCTCTACATCCCCAGAGTGCGGACTACGGTACTCTCAGTCCCCAGAGCACGGACTAGATTATAGAAGACTTGAGAAGAATCTCCAAATCCCAGAAGCGGACTAGAATACTCTAAAATCCCAGAATGCGGACTGGAGTATAAATGAATTGACGAAAATCTCTGTGTCCCAAACTGTGGACTAAAGCATAAACAGTTTGACAAATCTCTAAGTCCCCGGAGCGTGGACCGAAGCATGAACACAAATTGGGCGCGAGCCGACCGGGGGGAGAATAACACTAGGTCACCAGAATGCAGAGTGGTGTATAAATATCGATAAATAGACGAGTGGATTCCGACCGTTCTCTATTCCGCAAACTTCGGCATGGAATCGTCCGAAGGATTATTAACCTGCTAAGAATAGAGTTCGACCATCCCATCCTCTGCTCGAGCTCAAAGCTTGACAGAACATTAATCTTACTCCTCAGGCTTGGCAGAAGTGGGATCCAAATGAACACTGATGCGATTCAACCGTCCATAAACTAAATCTCGTCCTTCATTGATGGTAAATAAGTGGAAAATAATCGAGATCCCACCAATCACTCGCCAAATTAAATCCTGAGCATGAGGACAAGTCACCACACTGAAGCCAAAAAAGGATTGATACACGACAATCCTTCAACTGACTCTGGTCTCCCAGAGTGCGAGCTGGAGTACAAACTTATAAATGTAGTTTCGAAGAGGATGGATCCGTCCATCTAACAACCTCACTTGTTGACTCGAGGTGGATGTGATCTGACCATCCACGATCCCGATTGATCCATCATTCCCAGAATGCGAACGAACTCCTAAAAAGCCTAAATAGATGTGACTGACCATCTGTCAGCTAACTCCAAATTCCCAAATTGCGAATTAGAGTATAAATCTCAACTCTAGGTTCCCAGAGTGCGAATCAGATCATCGATTGCAAATAACTCTAAGTCCCCAAAGCACGAACTGGAGTATAAACACCAGAATGGGCATGACTGACCACCCGTAAAACAATTTAAGTCCCCGGAGGGCAGATATAATCCTAAAATACCAAATGGGTGTGACCGACCACCCATCAACAAACTCCAGATTCCCAGAGCACGAATTGGAATGTAAAACACCAACTCACTGTAGTCCTGAGAGTGTGGACTAGAGCGCAAATGCCAAGTGGGTGTGACATATCACACATCAACCAACTCCAGTCCTTAAAGCATGGTCTGGAATGTAAATACCAGGAGGGATGCAATTCGACTCCCCTTCTATCAACTCTGGTTCCTCAGCAAGTTCTGTAGTACAAAAAGGGGATGTGGTTTGACTATCTGCTTTCCAACTCTTTCTCGGACATGGGGGCACACTTGTCATAAAAAATCGGATGCGATCCGACCATCTAGCACTAAGCGGGCACGACATGTCCATTCATGCATCAACTCTTATTCCCAGCACGGGACCTATAGCATAATCTTATAGGGATGCACTCCAACCCAACAAGCCAAAATTTCTTCCTTGATTCGACAATGAGATGTAGATTCGCAAAGCGAACCCAGCTGAACGTCTTATTCTAAATGGATGTGATTACCCATCCTACCGCAAATGAACATGACACAACCGTACATCCGCTAACTCTAACCAATGATCTGGCGGGTTATGCATGCAACATAGACGGATGTGACATAACCATCCGCCAATCAACTCCTTCCTGCAATTCAGTAGGAGAAACATTAAATTAAAGTTTTCACAATGTGACCGACTACACTTCGACTTTCGCCATTGGCTAGTGCCAGAGGAATTAATCGAAGAAAATGTGGTTTTACCATTTTCTGCTAAAATTCAGTCCCCAGAGTGTGGACAGGGTGCAAACATCAAATAGGTGTGACTAATGGCTCTTCAACTTCCTCTAGTCCCCAGAGTGCGACTGCGACCATAGACAAATGAAGAATGCGATTCGACCATTCATTCACCAACTCCGACCTAAAGTCGACGGGAGGAGTATAAACTCGCTACAGATGCAATTAGACCATCCACAAACTAACTCTGCTAACCCAAGACTGGGGGCAGAAGAACAAGTCATTGAAAGAAGAGAAATGAGACTCGCTACATCGCTAGCTTAGCATCCTTTACAACTTAAGGTAACGACTACAGGGAGGACTCAATATAGAAACAATCGAAACGGCATCCGAAGCTACGAGCAACCGACTATATCATACCTCAGATCGAGGGCCAATACTGATCCGTACCAAGCACATACGAATGTGACTAGGATGATTCTTGAAAAACTATGACCTCCAGAGTGTGGAAAGGAGGGTAAACCGTGAATACTTGGTCAAAAATTCTCCATGCAGTACATTTATCAACCCGAGACTGGGAGAAGGCGCATGGTCATCCAAAGACTGGCTACGATAGCTCAGTATTAAAACTTATATATAGTGCTTACAGCTACTCAAGACAACGACCGAAAAGATGCCTAGAGATAGAATCATTAAATCGATACCTAAGCTCATGGGCGATTGACTTTCACTCCAACCCGAAGGACGGGTAAAGGATCATGAATGCATCAAATAGAAAGTGCATTACTCGAATACACGAGCAAATTCAAACTCATAGCAAGATCCAGCTATACAGTTGCACGCCACTCGAGGCTGACCCCCACTCGACATTTCCTTCATTGCGCTTTTAAGCCTGATCTTTGGCCGTTTGTTGATGATCTATTAGAGCATTCAGAGTCCTTCGCTATTAGACTTAAAAACTCATGACAAGACTCTAGGGGTCGACTAGAGCAACCATCATTATTGGTCGTCCCAACCATATTTCACATTGAATGTTATGCAAAATAGTTACATCTGTACTCAAAGAATCTGGGATGGCACCGGCTAAGCTGACGGTCGACATTACAGCCAGCCATGGTGACCCCTTCCCGGGTGCTAAATATCGGATCACAACTCAATGTAGTGATGATAAAAGAATTAGTTGGATTTTCTGAATAAATGATGATATGTTGCCTTGGACCCATTCTGACAAGCATATGTGATTTCATTAACTATCGCGAGCCATGCATTAGATATCAACCCGAAGCTACAAAAGCTAGCATAATATCTATTGATTTCACCATGAAAGCTCCACTCTTACTTTTAGGCTCAATCCATCAACGTCTATGCCTACCAGCCGTTGCGACAGGGCATACAATGGCCTGAGACGTCTGAAAGACTACTTAAATAAAATATCAAACTAAGCTAATTTGATATCACTTATTTCCCTCGAAGGGCTATCTAAGGACGGAAATCAGCAGACCTCACACCCAAATTCACTACCACAGAAGACTACTCGAAGAGTAGCAGAGAACCAACCATGAGATGGAAAATGTACGCGGATGGAGCATCCAATGATCAGTGTTATGGCATAGGAGTCATGATAACGACTCCTGAGGAACGATCAATCTGCTACGTCCTGAAACTCGATTTACCTATAACAAGCAACGATGCTTAGTATGAAGCCTTGACCGCTAGCCTCAAACTTGCTAGAGGATTTGAAGTGAAAACTTTACATATCTTTTGTGATTCTTGATTGGTAGTACACAAATTTAAGGAAGTTGATCTTGCTAGGGGGCATTGTCTTGCTCCTTATCTCGGCCAAGTCCAAGAGCCACTAACCGACTTCACGTTGAAGCTATGAACAAAATCATAGAGTCTGTACTGAAGAGGGGTTTGGAAAACTCCTCAAGTGGCTGATTGCAACCCTTATTTCCCAGAAAATACAAACAAGGAATCGCGATTGAATTGCAATTGAACCGGACTTAGTTGGCGACGACTTATGAGCGTATAAAACGCATTCGAGAGCCAATGGAAAGAACATGTACTCGAACATGCATGTGTACATCCGAAAAAGTTCGACTTCTTGAAATCAACAGAAATTGAATTATCACTAAGGGTTATTAAGAAAAGACCGGATCAGATAGCTGAAGCTTACTAGCTCTGTAGAATCAGACACGAATGGCCACTGATGAACTACAACCTTGGATTCATAACACTGGGAATCGACCAAGCATCATGATGACCAAAGAAGGATACGACACCTTGGGAGGATAAAATTAAAGGATAATGATTGTTCAAGGAACACGATGGATTTCTTTCTAGAGACAAGGAATACTCGCTGATTCAAAGCATGCCGCGTTGCATCACACGACACACTTTGGGGGGCAAGTGTTAACCGGCACCTTGGTCCGGTTACAAGACGACAGTTGAAGAAATTATCATTAGCATTAGACAAGATTCTGACTAAGAAGGGCCTGAGGATATATGGGTTTGATGCAGTCGACATGTTTTGGCAATCAAGAGCGTTCGACGTTAGAAGGATGCTCGGCATTGGGAATCATTCGATATTGTATATCGTTCGGCAATTAAGGAATGATCGGCATATAGGAGCACTCGGCACCAAGAACGTTCGGCGTACAAGGCACGTTCGGCATAAAGGGACGTTCGGTACTGAATATCGAACGGCACCTAAAGAATGTTCGGCATCCATGAACGTTCGGCATACAAGGAACGTTCGGCATCCATGAACGTTCGGCATACAACGTACGTTCGGCACGTATGGGTCAAATGGTATTTAAGAGCGTTTGACTTCTAGAGCGCTCGACATTCATGCTTCACTCGGCATTCCTGGACTGTACGGCATTACCATCCTCGTTCGGCCTACACCCCTCACTCAACACCTTGCACCGTTTCGCACAAATCTCGTATGGCATGCAGAGCATCCGACCTTACTTCGTTCGGCATGCAGAGCGTCCGGCCTCACTTCGTTCGGCACGCAGAGCGTCCGGCCTCACTTCCTTCGGCATAAAGATGGAGGTTCGGCATTTGGCTGTTCGACATGTTTGGGTCAGCACACAGGGCATATTCCATTTGGACCGAGATATTCAGCCACCAGGCCCACCAAGGAAGTCCAACCCATCTTTGTCTATAAATAGAAGGGCAAGGGCACACTGAAAATGGACCTTTTTCCAGGAACACTGGGGAGACTCTGCCATTTTTTATACTCTCCACTTTTTATTTCAAACTCGTATTCAAGTGATTGATTTACGGATTGTATCTGTTTTCAAGTAATTGAGAAAGCAATAAAGATCAAACTCAAAGTGGATGTAGGCAATTACGCCGAACCACTATAAATCTGGTGTTCTCGTTTTTGTTATTCTTTTTCATTGAATTACACTATTTTTCAGTCCTAATTTACTCTCTTCATTAATCTCTCTACATAACTCTACTCAAGGGTGTTAGTGACCAATTTTGGTGCTAACATCAGACATACAATCCATACAAGTCTATTCCGGGCTCGAACAGAACCGAAGGCACTTACAAAGAAGTCCTTGCATTCCGAATAATTTCTAATCACGTCCAGACTTCCCATCACTAAGGGTGATAAAACCTCTATATCGGAGATCAGCCGATGCAGAGTAACTCAACGGTAATCCTTCCGTTTTCAAAAATATCCGGTCTTCAACACCGGTCATCGAATGCAAATCCATTACGACGTATCACAAATTCGGAATGGGTTATACGACCAAGGTCCTTTCCCGGCTAACCCGAATAGTGAGCGCTTATTCAAAAATAAGTGTTTCATTCAAATTCAAGCAAATCACAACAAATATCTATTTAAAGGCAAATATTGATAGTCGGATTATTTAACTATCAATAGGCGTGCTCAACATCACCAAATTCCAAATAATTTCCCAAATTATTTACTTTCCAAAATATCTTTACTAGATATATAATTTCCACACTTCAACCATTTGAAAACAAATTTTCAAATCACTTTTCACCTTTATCACTTTTGAAAAACAAATTTCAATCCTTTTCCTTACGTGGAAATACTTTCATTTCAAAATGGTTTATTTAAACCAATTAAATAAATCCTTACCGATCTACTTTATATTTACGTTCCAAATCCGTAAATTTATTCCCACAGTTCGAAAATAAATCAACGTTTATTTTTAAACAAATTCCCCTTTCTTTTATAAATTCCCTAGTGAATTTACAATTCCAAAATATCTATGAATATACAATTTCCCAATCGATTTCTAATATTCATTTTCAATTTATCTTTAAAAGATAAAGTCCCAAAATATTCAGTTCATAATGGAAAACATTTCCATGCTTATTAAATAATAAGTAATTTACAAATCCATTCATTTTCAACACTTGGAAAATATTCAATATACTTAAATCGAAATTAAGTATATATTTCATTCCTTAAGGAAAACGTGCGCTTAAACACATTTATTTGAGTCAAAACGAATGTTGCGTAAAACATTGTTACGACGACCCAAAATCACTAGTATAGGGATTCGAAATTTAGATAGATATATAAATACCAATACTATACAAAAACTTTTCCTTTCGGAAATCATTTACTATAGCAACTGTGTTATAGTCCACCATTTCCTTATTTCTCGAAAACGTCTATTTCAACAATGAATGTTGAAATCTATGTTTTCGATATTTAATCCATTTTAAAACATCGTTAAAATAATCAACTTCTTTTAATAATATCCATTTTTCCAAATATGACCATTTTATTCAATAATGTATTCACTGTCCAAAATCGTGAATATATTTCCTTTAATAAACTTCAATATTCAATTTATCAAATTCAATTGATTTCGAATTTATAAACAATGTTTATAAATTCCATTTCTATTTATAAGCTTTGATTTATAAATCTCATTTTTTAACAAATTCCATTTATATCTCATTTAAATGCCAAAATCCGATTTATACGATAATTACTTATAAATCTTCTATTTTACAAAATCTATTCATTTTATAACTTCACAATTTATAAATCTATAAATTCCGTTCACTTATGAAATCCATTTTTATTTCATTTTTTAACACTTGTAAAAACTCGTTTTAATATTCCAATATTTTTAATTTATAAAATATCAATTTTATAAGTCTTTTATATACATCGTTTTTAATAATTCAAAAATCCTAATTTAAACCAATTTATTCTTTTAATAACTTAAAAATCGTTATTTAAAGCTTATATACTTCAAAATCATACTTAAGCATTATTTTCCAAAATCATAACTTTTATGAAAATAAAATTTTAACGTTTATTTATTTTAACAATTCAAAGTTTAATAAAATGTATACTTTTGAAAATCACTTTAAAAATTCTTTTAAAAACCAAAATCATTATTTTAAAACTTCAGAAATGGATCTGATGATGCAGCAGGACCAAATAGTCAATCACGACATCCAAATATCATATATCGATATGATAATCAACAAATATCAAAATATCTGTAAATAAATCAATACAGTTGAGGAATCCAGTTGGATCCCTCCAACCTGTTTTCCTGCATCCAAAGATGTTAGCACAATACCAATTCCGTTCCAGTATGAAATTATCGCGTTATATAGGATTTAAAATATTATCCGCTTAATAGTCGGCGCAATAGGGTCTCATCCGCTATATACTGCGGGAAATCAATTCCAAGTACATAAATAATACCAATTTCACTGTTTATGAAATATTCGCAGTATATGTTTATAATAAATAACATCCGCTTACTAACGGCGCATAATGTCTATTTGAACAATCAATAGATAACAATCATCATTCAAACATACAATCAACAATTTTAAATCTAACTATTTAAAATTTAAAATCGAAACTGTTCGATTGAGTGAGAAGTTCTCACCTTGATTTTAATTCCGTTTCAGCTTTTATTTCGAATAAAATTAAACGCGCGTTTAATTTTACCCGAAATTCTCACTAGCTCCAAACGACTCCAATCTAATTCCATAGCGTAGTGCTCATCCATACGATTCCAATGCAACTGGTTTCGCGCGTTTTCGACTTCGTATGAAAAAGATATGAATATTTAAATTTACATGATTTATATTCATAAATTTTACAACATTTTTTTTTCTCAACCTAAATCAATCATCACCGTGCATTTCCTCAAGCACACATCAGGCCGTCCTTATACTCTCCTCCACGCACGTTCTCAGGTTCTTCACGCAAGAACCCATACGCGCACGAACTAGGGTTCGTCGCCGTCCCCTCCACGTTCACTTGCAACTCGATCAGGAGATGCCACCTCGTAGCCCTTTCCTCGATCCACCTCCGCCCCAAGACCGGTCAGACCCAGTGCCCCCGTAGCTCTCGAAAAACGTGAAGAACGGAAGGCCATCTCAAGCAATTTCTGGTCGATCCACCACGAGTTTTCCGATCACAGCCGTTGATTACCTTCATCTCGTGATGCTCTACATTTTCCATGTTGAAGGTTTGTTGAATCGATGAACGGATTTGAAGATAAGAGGAGAAGAAGAACTGTCATTTTCGCCCATTGGTTTTAGAGAACGGCGGCCGGCCATTAAACCCTAGCTCTATTTTTTTTTTTTGTGAAGAGAATGGGCCTATTTATAGAAGTTTGAACGACACTATTCATTCGGCTTTTCAAAACTCCGACTTACGCGCGGTGACCGGCGTTTCTAGGGTTTATCCCGTGTTCCGGACACAATGGAACATGTTTCGAAAGCTAATTCGATCATATGTGTGAGTTATGGCAATAAACGTTTGATTTGAATTAAACCGATTTAAACAAATTTCTAGGCGTTTTAGCTTGCACTGGACAAACGGTAAATCCAATTGACATGAAATTTGAAACCATACAAAAATATCACATTACGGATCCGATGAAACTAGTTTCGTCGAAATCCGAGACTGTTTGAAAAATGACTATTTTAACTCGCCAAGTTAATATTAAAACTATTTCGATGCGTTTCGAGCTGCCACGATCAAACGATGACTCCGATTGACACGAAAATTGAAATCCAATAATAACAAACTATTACGGATCCAATGGAACTAGTTTCGTCCAATTCTGAGACTGTTCAAAAATTGGCTATTTTCACTAGTCGATTAAATATTAAAATAATCAATTTTCACAAATTTACTCTAAATTCAATTTTAAAAGTTCTACAACATCATTCTAACTTCAATATGATAAAATAAAATTTTACAAATCATTTTCAATCATATTTAACCCAATTTTCAATTATTTCTTTAATTTCAATTATTAAATTATCGATTTAATTATCCAATTAAATCCATTATTCAAAATAAAATTTATTCGACTAATAAATTTCACTTATTAACATTTAAATTCGACTAAATATTCAAATTTAAATTAATAAAAATTCTGGGTCGTTACATACGTGCTGCCCCCATGGTTTCTATAAGAAATTAATTAGTCAGACGCTTATACATGTAAACTGGGGACACCCGCTATCGACTAACCTAACTCTACACTCAAAAACCTGCCACAACTCAGCCACTAAGTTGAGAATTCTCAAACTATACCACCATAGTTCGTTCTCTAGTCAAACGACTAGAATTTACAAAAGTTTAAAAGAGAATTACAAAATAAAAACAACTAAAAATAGTAAAACCCTAATTTTAAAATATAAGCCCAAAATAATTAATCTGACCCAAAATAAAAATAGCGATAAACAATATCCCTCTTTTCCCTTTTATATTTTCGACCGTATCTCTTGCGTAAAAAAGGCTGCTCCTTTCATTCGTTCCTCTTCGTTCAAAATTGGGCTTCTATGTTGAAGTCGCTGCTTTATTGAATTAATTGCTAAAGCTTCAAAAGATTTCTTCGATCGATTAATTTTTTCACGGCTTCTTCAATTAAGTCGAGTTCGACTGTTAAAATAGTATGCGACTTTTCCCTTTTTTAATATTTGATAATACTCGACTTCGATTCGAGTTTAATGATTTATTGCTCTCTGTTTTGCTTGAATTCGAACGATTCATATGTCGATGATGTTAACGATTTAATAAGGATCGATTCCCTTAATTATCGTTCGAATTTATTTTGTTTGAATTCGTCACTTTCTATGCTTTGGCCACTGATTTTTAATTGATTGCTTGTGATTGATCCTGACCTTGTCAATACATTTATTTTTAAGTTATACTTGCTTGGTCACCACGACTCTGACTTTTGTATTGTGATAATCTGGACATTGGATTTTGATCCTGTTCTTTATGCTATTGACTTCGGCCATTGGAAATGCTCTTGAGATAATATGTTGTTGAGCCTCTGACTTGTTATCATGTTATCACCTTGACTTTAACTTGTTCAATTTTGTGTCACCTGCTACATGTTTTGACCCACAGTTTTGCTATTCCATTTATTTGCTAGGAGATTTTGAATTTTGCTGTTACATTCTCTTTTAGAAAATGTTTGACTCATGATTTGATTTATCGAACTGTTTCTATTTCATATACTTCATGTTGTCTGGTCTTGTTTCACTTCACTGTTCACTGGTCATGTGCACTGTGTATATATACATATATATGTATATCTGTATATATATGTATATACATATAGATGTGTATGTATATATGTATATATAGATGTATGTATATATGTATGTATGTATATATGTGTATGTGTGTGTGTATATGAACACGTGTGTATTTTCATATGTATATATGTATGCTTGTTGTACCGTGTAGTTTGCTTGAAATTGTACTGAGTCTTTTTGAGTTGGTTTGTCATTCTCTCACTTTGGTCATTCATATATTGTTTTGATGTGGACATTGTTTTGGTCATGACTTGAACTCTATTGTAATTGCCTGCATTTGTACTTTGAGTCAAATGTCCTGTTGCATTCCAAGTTTGTTCATGCTTGAGTTCCTTTTGTTTAACACTTGGTCTTGTCTGAAATTGCTCATTTGAGTTGCTGTATTGATTTGAAAACCTTTTCTTCTGAGTTTAAGCTTGTGCCTCGTCTGGTATACATGCATGTATATCCTTTGTTCTCTTTGAGTACTTTTATTTGAACTTGTGTCCATTTATGTGATTTTGTAGTTGGTTTGGTTTCTTTTTGGAGACTGGGACTTATTGTAGTCTGATATTCTAGCTCGAGTTGCTTGATCACAGTTACTTGTGCATTTAATTTTTTCACTTGTATTTCAATATAACTTCGAGTCAGTTCAACGTTTTGTTACATTAAGTTTGATGTTGTATGTGATCCCTGAGTTAAGGTCTGGTCTGCTGGCCTTTGTTGCTCATGTTGTATTCTGTTGAACTTTGATCATTCCATTTTGTTTCCAAGTCTGGTTCCATATGTATATTAGTGATCTATGTAGCATTGTATCTTCATGAGCATTGCTGCCCTTTGTACATGTGTGGTCTGCACAAATTGAGTTTGTACATTTTGAATCTTAAGCAGTTATGAACTAAACACACACACACACACACAAATATATATATATATATATATATATATATATATATATATGCATGTATGTGAACCACTGTTATCTCGATATTGCTTTGTGTGCATTGAGTTGATGTGCACTGACTTGAGTTACATTGATGTTCTATGTTGAATTTTGGTTGACACTTGAGTTTGAATGGTTAATTCGTTTTCATGTGTACTCACTAAAATTTTTGGTCGAGGCTTGCCAAGTCATTAAAATTTGACCATTCTATTTTTATTTTTGTATTGCACCTGAGTTGAACCTAGCTTTGGCTCGGGGTTGATCTTGTGCTCATATCATGACTTTATTTGTATTGCACTTGAGTTGAACTTAGCTTTGGCTCGGGTTTGACCTTGTTCTAACATGTCCCTACAGTTTTATCAAGTGTATATCGGTGTGCACGGCCTTGTAGCATGTACGGTGATACACTTTGCATGTCATAAGTTGTTCGTGTATGACGAATTCAGAATAAATATTATGATGAATAACCTAAATAACTGAGGCATATAATATTTTCAAAAATATATTTTATTTTACACTGCAAAAATGTTTCATTTTCAATTTTAGTGCGTCAATGTTTATTTTGCAGATAGCTCAGATGCTGGATACAAATTGGAATACAATTGAAGAACAATTATGAGTGAACGAGTGATACGTAGCAAGGAGCTAATGTAAATGGTAATTGTATAGTGACAAATTGTATTGTAATTTGAAATGTTATATATGTAGTGAGAGTTCAAATCTTGTACTATTAAAAATTGTAATAAAATATTTGTTTGAATAAAATATCTGCTTGATTTTAAATTCTGTATTATTTATTTTATTTAGCAAATATTTCTTTAATTATGTGAAAATTAAATTAGTACAATAACAAATACATTAAATGAGTGTGTGTGTGTGTGTATGTTTATTATCATCAAACAAAGATCATATACTTGCATATTCAACAACTTGCAGTGTTATAAAAATATAAGATACAACATCAAATCATCCAATATCAACAAATGAAACATCCATTATAATCATCATCCAAATCAATTAGTAAACATCAATAGATAATTGATAACCAATAACATGTATTAAATTGAAAATTTAAATTCAATATTAAATTAAACGATGATTAGATGCAATAAACGTCAAATTAACTAGAATGAAAATTTAAACATACCAAACACCAATCAATTAATTCATAATCACATCATAAATTTTATTTAACTAACATAGGATAATCTAGAAGTTGTGAGTGGGTCAAAACATTCACCTTTGTTTTCAAATCGATTTGAAATCCATAATTAGGTCCAAATTTGAACAGCACAAAATTCATCCAAACCAGCGTCGTAATGTCCGAAATTTTGATACGATCCTAGAGGAATAAACCATGCATGAATGGACCTCGTACGTGAAAGATATGAAGATTAAAAGTTATACGATTTAAATCGTAAGAAATAAAAATAAAATAAACAAAGAAAAAAAACGTTACCTACACACTGCACCACGTCACTGTTAACATCTCTCAGCAATTCTAATATGCGGCAGGTCGAAACATGCCCTAATACAGTCGCCGCCTTCTCGAAAGTAAAGCTGCGCCTACGAGCATCGTGACAAAGATCAGGCGAAGCCATCGAGGAGCTCTGGCGAAGCGACCACCGCCATGCCCACATGCACGCCTCTGGTGGTCCATAGCCGCTTTGCCATCGTAGAGCTTCCTTAGCGATTTTCGACGATATCGAGATCCTATAACACGAATGAACACATGATTCACGACCTGATCGACCCCCTCTTCCCAACGCTTCCACCCTATCATCGATCAAACGATGATCCAGCGTTGGATCATCTAAACACTAAAATGGACGGTCGAGGTTCAACCTTAATTTCTGGTCAAATAATAATTCAAGTTGAAAAATAGGTCATTGTAGTGGATCGTGCTCGTCAAGAGCTTTGAAATGATATATAATATGTTAGAGTTTGGAGGAGTTTGATTTTTCAATCGGATTTTGATTTGTAATTAGGGTTAGGCAATTTGATTACATTCTACCATTGAGAAGGAGAAGAAGATAGCTGAATTGCATGTACTGAATAATGGAATAATAAATAACTAGGGTTTATAATAGGCTATATACAGGCGGTTCAGAAAAACAAATGAATGGGCTGGAACGATTTGAAAGTAGAACGATAAACGACCCAAAGAGCCCGTTTCATCTCCGGATGAAAATGGGTCATCGCATATATCAATATAGATGTTGTCGGTATTTTTGAATTCAATGGAACAGTTTTCAAGTCCAAATTCCATTGTATGAAGAAGTTAGCATAAAATCAACTTGTTTCAAATTGATTTCAATTGAATTAATTTCAATTGAATTGATTTATAGGCGTTTCGAGTCTGTAAGATCGAACGACAAGTCCGATCGCTACGAAACTTAAAATCATATAGTAATTTACTGCTATGAATCCGATGAAACTAGTTTCATCGTAATCCGAGTCAGTGGCTAAAATGGCTATTTTCACGTTAATTAAATAAATTAATCGATTTTTAATTAACTAACCATTCTTATCATTTTTGATTTCACCGACATTTACAATAATTTAAACAAATTTACATATCAAATTCAGTGTTAAATATTTCACTGATTGGAGTGTTCAATTTCAACTGCAGCTAAATCCAATTAATTAAATTAACTTCCAATAAATTGTCTTATTTTGATTTTTGTCTTTCATTCTAACAGTTATTACTCTACAGTTATAGTTAACATTTGTTTATATGTTGCTACACTAACCTTCAATAATTATCATCTTAGTTTTCATTAACATAGTATTTAATTACATTTAATTACAATAAATCCATTTATTAATATATAAATTCCACTAAATTGATCAACTTGATTTCCATTCTTTTTATCCAATCAATTTTCATATTATGAATAAAATTACAATGGTTATATCTTATTGAATTAATATTCTACAATCATCAATTTAATGTACATTAACTGCACTAATTAAGTGAAATGATTGCAATTGATTTCCAATTAAATTTAACAGGCTAAATAAATATGTAACATTTAATAGTTGTCACCATTTAGCTTTAGTCGCATTGTATAAGTTTGTTATCCACAGTAAGTGTTATAATTACTACTAAAACACTAATTTTATCCAATTACAATTTATTTCATGCTATTTCATTAATAAATCAATATTTAAATTATCAATTGCTCTTTAAATCCAATTATCAACTAATACATACATTATTATAATTTATTTACAATTTATATCAATTATAACTCTTTAATCCTTTTAATTAATTGGAATTAAATTTAAAGCAGTTATCAATTACCATAAGTTAGTACTATTTCATTTTATTCCAGTTATATTCTTATTATTAAATCACAAATTTCTATTTCTTCCAATTAAATTACAAAACTAATTAACTTTAACTATTTTTAATCATCGAAAATTACTGGTCGTTACATGTAGTTTGCTTAGGGGATTGAGATTTGTGATTAAACTAAGGGGCAGTTAGTCATGTAAACAAATGAACAAAAGAATTAAAATGTTAAGGAAAATAGATAAGGGGCAAAGTTGGAATAAGAGTATTCTAATACCTAAAACCTTAACCCCATCATTCTTATGTTCACTCTATATTCAAAAAACAAAAACACAAGCTAGAGGTCAGCCACCGTTAGGAAAAGCAAAGTGAAGGTTTCAAGAGGAAAAGCTTAAGCAACATAATCAAGATCAAATGTCAAATCCTTAGATTCAAAGCTAAGGTGAATAATGGCTACATCTCATTTCTCTAATTGTTTTTAGTTTTAAGAAGAATCCGAAGTATTTTGCATGATTGTGTCATGTTTTCTGTAACGATCTCGAATTTTATTAAGTTTAAATTGATAATTAAATTTTATTTTTGAATAAAATTTTTGAAAATAATTGGTAATTAATATAAAATTTTAGTTAAATTTTAAATAATCGAAATTTAATTTGAATAACTAAAATAACAAATATATCTACAACAAAGTACATATAAGAAAATAGGCTGTAAACAAAAAAAAAAAAAGGAAAATAAGACACAGCAAAATAGGATAAGTATGTAACAATACAAACAAATAAAAATATATACATGAAAGCTTCATAAAGAAAACAATAAAATGAAAATATCTATGTACATGGAGGAAAATGGGATAAGGATGTAGGCATGGAGGGAACTTGCATCTACTGTAACCAGTACACTAGCACAAAAGCAAGATACATCAGCCACGATACAAGATCTTCAGCCTCCATATAGAAATGTATCTCTGTCCTATGTTGTACAAAAACATCACACTGTACAAAATAACATCACCTGTACAAGCATCTTTAGCCATGCTTTGCATTGTTCAAACCATACATCATCTTCTTATACCCAGTTCATTCATTTAAAGCAAATTCGAAAAAAAAAGAAAAAAAAAACTAAAACAAAACTTCAACAAAATACAACTGCATTTAAAACCAGAGACCAAGAGAGAGGGGTTTCAGCTTATTTTGTTTTACAAGCTTGTTTCAAAACTGCAAGCTTTGTTCATTCTCCTGAATCTGTGAGTAAACCCCAACTTTAAGCTCTAAGTTTAATTTAAAATAGTTGAGCTGATTCACTGACGATGGTGTGTTGTATGTGTTCATTTTGAGTATGGCCTTGTGTTTGCATTCAGGTTGTTCTTGAGTATATAGTTTTTCTCTGTTACTTGTTACAGTATTGTAATATTATGCAAACTAAATTTGTATTTCTTTAAAATCATCACATCCAAATCTCTTAAGGCTTTGATTTTGGAATGAAATATTCTTGTATACGTATAACATCATTTTTAAAAGCAAATTCAAGTATTCAAATTAAACATTTATTTAGAAAGTGAGGTGTATACAGTGATGATTTAAATTTAGCCCGGAATCAAATGTTTTAATTCCATAATTTGATCACATAAACGGCTTTAACTCGGGGAATGATGAATTTAGGAAATCATTTCATAAATTTTTGTTTGGCAATCGGTGAGAAATTGAAGGTTGAACGAAATCTGCCTTTTTGCCAAACTCTGGCGCTTGACGTCGAATGGTGGGGTGTGGTTGGGGTCGAAGGTAGCTGGAGGGGGGTAGATTGTGGGAAAAATAATAGTTAAATTTTTAATGAACTGTGTTGATTGGACTTTGATGATCTAGGGTTAGAGCAAGTGTTTATATAGGGGTCGGAAATCACGATACCCCGTCGTCGTCGAAACGTTTCAGGTGATCGCACCTATGGGGATGGGCTCGTGGGTGAGTGGTGGAGGTTTGGTCAGGCTAGAGTGGGCTCCAGTGATCGAATTCGTCGGCGGCGAGGTAATTTTCGATTGGAGTATTTTGTTCCAGTTGATCTCGAATACTCGTTTCGATTTTATGGCGAATTCTTCGAGGCTGGGTGGTGGGTTGAGTTGAGGAGGTGGTCGCTGATCGGTGTGGAGCAATCGCCGATGGTCTGGGTGGCGAACTCCGGTGTACACATGCACTGTGGACGTGGGTGTCTGGTTGATGAAGTATGGGTGGAAGTTTGGGAAGATGGCTTCGTCTCGAGTTCGTATTCGCGTATCACCGTGTTCGGCTCGGAGCAGAAGGGGCAGAGAACCGGTGAGTGTTTGTCCAGATTTTAAATTTGTTTAAACTTAAACTAAATCAAAAAAAATATAGTGTTAGTGCAGATTAACTCGGAAATTTGAAGAATTTGCTCAGGTTTTCACTCGAGTTTATGCGGCTACGGCCTGGGTTTTGTTTTAAAGGGCCTCGTGTGTTAGATGTGATTTCCAGGCCTATATTACTTTATCAGTTTTTAAGTATAGAGATAGTGAAAGGTTTTTTTTAACCTAATGAAAACAGATTTTATATTTTTTTAATATGATTTAAGTTACAAAGCAAGATTAAACAAGTTTTAAAGATTTATTAGAATAATTAATTAAGGTGTTTTCAAAGATTTAAAGGTTAAATTAAATGTTTGAATTGTTTTGTTTAAAATAGAATCATATTCCAAATTTGATTTCTAAAACTAATTTAATAAAGTAAATGATTTGAGAAAGTTTTTAATGTGAATACAAGTTATTCTTAATTAAGTTAATATAATTAAGAATAATTAATTAATGAAATAAATTAAAAGCTTAAATACTTTGTAATAAACAACAATTACTTACAAAAGTAATTAGTGGTAATGAATGTAATTAAAAGATAATTAATTAGGGGTTAAGTGGTTCATTAATTGAATACTTAATTAATGTAATTTAGTTTAGGTAAATTAATTTGTCTAATTAATTAAAGATAATCACTTAGTAGTTAATTGGATAGTTACTTCGTGAAGTAATTAATGTATAATTACTGAATGTAATTAAGGATGGATAGTTACTTATGGAAGTAAATAAATGGAAGTGATTAAGGGTAATCACTTGAGGTTATTAATTAAAGGGTTAATTTAATTAATATGATTAATTAAAAATAAATAAATAAATCAAAACGTTTGATAAATTAATTTATATCAAATGATTTGTAATTAATAAATAAGGATTAGATAATTAAATTCATAAGAAATTTCTTTTACTTGGAAATAAATTGAATCGATTAGGATTAATCAATTTAATTAATCCTACTTATAAATGACAATTGAATGCTTAACCTTACTTATGAATGATTGTATTGTATGAGATGCCTTGAATTGATTATCCTATCTGATTTGTGTTATTTTGTTCTATAGATTGAACTGTGTATATTTATTGCATCTGTATATTATCTGTGAATCTGTGAATGGACGATGAGCGTTATAGTTTATATCGCTTATCAACTATATTTCTTGTTTTTAATCTGTGATGATTGAATGATGTTGCACTATTGTGTTAAACCCCTGGACCACACCATACACACACAAATATGGATTTCACGAGGAAATCGATTAAGTCACAGATATTTTTGAAAATAGTTTTGAATTTGAATTTTTAAATTCAAATTGTTTGAAATGGAATTGGGTTTAAAGTGAAAAGCTTTTGAAAATGGAATTTCAAAGATGAAATTTAGTTTTAACAACTTGATAAAGTTTGAAATTTAAATAATTTGATTTAAATTTAAATTCAAAATGTGAAATTGAATTCTATGATTTGAAACTAGGGACTAAAGATGTTATACCAGTTTATATGGGTTAAACTATTTTAAAGGAATTGATTTAGGAATTTGAATTTATATTCAAAGGCTTTAACTCGAGTAAATATAATTGGATTTTTCTGAAACGAAAACTGTTTGTTTTTCAAATAATAAAAGCTTTCACATAAGTAATGAACTTCCAATTTGCGTTAAAAAGATTTCTGGTTTAAAATGGGAATGATTTCCAAATTATAGAAACGGTTTGAAAGCCATAAGTTAAATCTTTGATTTAAAGATTTAAGTGAATTAATCCAATTGAAATAGAAATTGTTTTGAAATCTATGAATGGATCTTTATGAAACGGGGGTGAACTTTATGAAATGAATCTTTTTTGTTTAAAAGATTAGAAATGGTAATTTGTTTAAACCATTTGAAGGAAAGTTTTGGGTAATAAGTTGTGACTTAATTGAAATCCCAATATCCATATGTTTTTGAAATATTGCGCTCACTATTCGGTTTAGCCGGGTGAGGACCTTTGTGTCATATATCCCATTCCGAATATGTGATACGTTGTTATGAATTGCATTTGAAGACCGGTGTTGAAGACCGGATATTTTTGAAAACGTAAGGACAACTCGTCGAATGTCTTTGCATCAAATGGCCCCGGTATAGAGACTTCATATGTGATGGGAAGTCCGAACGTGATTAGTGAATATCCGGATTGCAAGGACTTCTTTGTTAGTGCCTACGGTTCTGTTCGAGCCCGGAACAGACTTGTATGGATAGTATGTCTGACATTAAAAATTGAGAAATAAAGCTGATTTCTTTCAAATATATTTCTGTTGGTGGCGGAGAATTTATTCTCTTAGCTTAACACCCTTCTCTGAGACGTACGAGCTCAGAGGTTATATAGTTGAAGGTTATCAGCAATATATTCCCAATTTGGTAATGTGACATGCTGAGTGTTGCTGTGAAATGATCATTGTGTTGATCATTTGTGATAGGATCATTTGTTTGATCGTTTATCTTTGTGATCATTTCTATGATCATTTGTTGACCCAAAGCATGGCTTTTGTATAAAGCTTGGCTTTGTGGACGAGACTTCGTCGAGCCTCACACCCCGGAATGGTCAAAACAGGAAGGATGCGGCAAGGTTATAAGGGGTAGCTCCCTTTAGGGTATGTGCATTTCCTTCTGGAAAAGGGTGGTATCATGGTATGGAGCCCAGATACTTACTCATGTTGAAACACTTTATTTATGATTGTGTGATGTTGATTACGAGCGCTCGGTTAAAGGTCCCAAAGGACCGGGGGATGACATACTCGTGTCAGTTGTTACCCAGTTAGGGGTAACCCGACCTTGTGTTGGCAGAGATCCGGTTTGGTTCTTGGGGACGTCCTTCCAAAGGCGTTCTCATGTGGCAATGGGAAGTTCCTTGGCCTGACCATTCGTTGGAAATCCAAAAAAACAATACGATCTTGTACGGTATTAGTTGTAGAACCTATCATTCACTTATGGTGGCGCCCCACTGTTTGGATGGTAGCTATAGTTGGCATAGTTCGAAATGTCTATGCTGGCTAATATTTATATCTTTATTTTCGAAATGAATTTTTTCTACACTATGCACTAGTAATAATATCAAATGTTTTTTTAAATGCGTATCAAGCATCTTTGACTATCATAAGGAGAAATCTCCTCCGATTCTGCGTTTGCATTGTGTGTGTGTGCGGGAGGCCTTATGGTAGTCTCATTTAAAAAAAAACATTGCGAATTGACTTTGAAAATCTTTTGTTGAATGTTTTAAAAGATAAACTGTTTTTGTTGCTCACACCAGTCCCACGACTGATCCGGAGTTTATCGTTTCTTTCCTAAACTCTGGGTGCTCATTATTTTCTACACGAGCAGTCTAGAGTTGGGTTTTTCAGATAGTCAGATTAGTAGGTTATCTGGAGTTAGTTCAGTCTTTGGATCACACCGCACTTGCTTATCTTTGTGCATTGTTATTGGGAGTTCGAGCTATTGCTGGATTGGTTCTTGGAGATGGAGTTGCAGTTCTCGGAGTTCTCTTTTGAAGACAATCTTAGAGTTGTATTGTTCCGCTGTTGGATGTCATCTATTTTCTTTTCCGCTGCTATTTATTGTATCATATCTCCGATGTATATTGATATATACTGGATCATCTGTTGTATCAGATATTGTATCAAAGCTGTATATCAATGTATTATTCTTTTATTTCGCTGTGTTGTTTACTTAATGTTGTTATAAGCTCCGGCGAATCAGATTTGAACGGTCGAATCTATGACATTCGAATACGATATGAAGTATGGATGTCGATTTTCGAGCGGGCAAAATTCATCTCGTTACATTTGGTATCAGAGCTAAGGTTGAACTTTAGCTCAGGAGTATAACACATTAAGTAACTCATTAGAGATAGGATGAAGTAAATCCTAGAATGAGTAATCCCTAAGATATCCGTTTGAATGCCTCAGTAAATTCTCTTACTATCCACTGATAGTGAGTATGAGTGCGAGAAGAGGACGAGATAGGGGACAGGAGAATACGACTATAATTGGTCAATACTCTGTAACGAAAGTGGAAACAATCTTTTTCTTCCCAAATTTCTTTGATTCGATTTCAAATTCTTTTGATTGCTTCGTACCAGTTGCAAAAAGAAGTTTCAGTGCGATGATGGCCCTACGAATTGTTGTAGGAAATTCTTATTTCATATCTTCATCGATTTCTTATCATTTTTTTTCATTTAAACTTTAATGAATATGAATTTGAAAATTGAGATTGGAAATTTTAAATAAATTAGAAATTTTGAACAAATTTGAAATTTTAATTTGAGTTAAATTGATTAGTAGAATATGAAGAATGATTTAAATTGTATAGATAAAACGATATCGTTTAAAGCCAAATTTTGAAATTCTGTTGTAATTTCTTGGGTTGGTCGAAGTCCGAAGAGGGACAAATTGGTATGTATTTTGAGATATTCCGACTTGAGTTTGGAATTCATATCTAAAGTTTGAGAAATTGTAAAGATTGAGTCTATCTCTGTGTTGTTTTCGTGCCTGCGAATTTCGAGGATGAAATTCTTTTTAAGGGGGGGAAGTCTGTAACGATCTCGAATTTTATTAAGTTTAAATTGATAATTAAATTTTATTTTTGAATAAAATTTTTGAAAATAATTGGTAATTAATATAAAATTTTAGTTAAATTTTAAATAATCGAAATTTAATTTGAATAACTAAAATAACAAATATATCTACAACAAAGTACATATAAGAAAATAGGCTGTAAACAAAAAAAAAGGAAAATAAGACACAGCAAAATAGGATAAGTATGTAACAATACAAACAAATAAAAATATATACATGAAAGCTTCATAAAGAAAACAATAAAATGAAAATATCTATGTACATGGAGGAAAATGGGATAAGGATGTAGGCATGGGGGGAACTTGCATCTACTGTAACCAGTACACTAGCACAAAAGCAAGATACATCAGCCACGATACAAGATCTTCAGCCTCCATATAGAAATGTATCTCTGTCCTATGTTGTACAAAAACATCACACTGTACAAAATAACATCACCTGTACAAGCATCTTTAGCCATGCTTTGCATTGTTCAAACCATACATCATCTTCTTATACCCAGTTCATTCATTTAAAGCAAATTCGAAAAAAGAAAGAAAAAAAACTAAAACAAAACTTCAACAAAATACAACTGCATTTAAAACCAGAGACCAAGAGAGAGGGGTTTCAGCTTATTTTGTTTTACAAGCTTGTTTCAAAACTGCAAGCTTTGTTCATTCTCTTGAATCTGTGAGTAAACCCCAACTTTAAGCTCTAAGTTTAATTTAAAATAGTTGAGTTGATTCATTGATGATGGTGTGTTGTATGTGTTCATTTTGAGTATGGCCTTGTGTTTGCATTCAGGTTGTTCTTGAGTATATAGTTTTTCTCTGTTACTTGTTACAGTATTGTAATATTATGCAAACTAAATTTGTATTTCTTTAAAATCATCACATCCAAATCTCTTAAGGCTTTGATTTTGAAATGAAATATTCTTGTATACGTATAACATCATTTTTAAAAGCAAATTCAAGTATTCAAATTAAACATTTATTTAGAAAGTGAGGTGTATACAGTGATGATTTAAATTTAGCCCGGAATCAAATGTTTTAATTCCATAATTTGATCACATAAACGGCTTTAACTCGGGGAATGATGAATTTAGGAAATCATTTCATAAATTTTTGTTTGGCAATCGGTGAGAAATTGAAGGTTGAACGAAATCTGCCTTTTTGCCAAACTCTGGCGCTTGACGTCGAATGGTGGGGTGTGGTTGGGGTCGAAGGTAGCTGGAGGGGGGTAGATTGTGGGAAAAATAATAGTTAAATTTTTAATGAACTGTGTTGATTGGACTTTGATGATCTAGGGTTAGAGCAAGTGTTTATATAGGGGTCGGAAATCACGATACCCCGTCGTTGTCGAAACGTTTCAGGTGATCGCACATATGGGGATGGGCTCGTGGGTGAGTGGTGGAGGTTTGGTCAGGCTAGAGTAGGCTCCAGTGATCGAATTCGTCGGCGGCGAGGTAATTTTTGATTGGAGTATTTTGTTCCAGTTGATCTCGAATACTCGTTTCGATTTTATGGCGAATTCTTCGAGGATGGGTGGTGGGTTGAGTTGAGGACGTGGTCGCTGATCGGTGTGGAGCAATCGCCGATGGTCTGGGTGGCGAACTCCGGTGTACACGTGCACTGTGGACGTGGGTGTCTGGTTGATGAAGTATGGGTGGAAGTTTGGGAAGATGGCTTTGTCTCGAGTTCGTATTCGCGTATCACCGTGTTCGGCTCGGAGCAGAAGGGGCAGAGAACCGGTGAGTGTTTGTCCAGATTTTAAATTTGTTTAAACTTAAACTAAATCAAAAAAAATATAGTGTTAGTGCAGATTACCTCGGAAATTTGAAGAATTTGCTCAGGTTTTCACTCGAGTTTATGCGGCTACGGCCTGGGTTTTGTTTTAAAGGGCCTCGTGTGTTAGATGTGATTTCCAGGCCTATATTACTTTATCAGTTTTTAAGTATAGAGATAGTGAAAGGTTTTTTTTAACCCAATGAAAACAGATTTTATAATTTTTTAATATGATTTAAGTTTCAAAGCAAGATTAAACAAGTTTTAAAGATTTATTAGAATAATTAATTAAGGTGTTTTCGAAGATTTAAAGGTTAAATTAAATGTTTGAATTGTTTTGTTTAAAATAGAATCATATTCCAAATTTGATTTCTAAAACTAATTTAATAAAGTAAATGATTTGAGAAAGTATTTAATGTGAATACAAGTTATTCTTAATTAAGTTAATATAATTAAGAATAATTAATTAATGAAATAAATTAAAAGCTTAAATACTTTGTAATAAACAACAATTACTTACAAAAGTAATTAGTGGTAATGAATGTAATTAAAAGATAATTAATTAGGGGTTAAGTGGTTCATTAATTGAATACTTAATTAATGTAATTTAGTTTAGGTAAATTAATTTGTCTAATTAATTAAAGATAATCACTTAGTAGTTAATTGGATAGTTACTTCGTGAAGTAATTAATGTATAATTACTGAATGTAATTAAGGATGGATAGTTACTTATGGAAGTAAATAAATGGAAGTGATCAAGGGTAATCACTTGAGGTTATTAATTAAAGGGTTAATTTAATTAATATGATTAATTAAGAATAAATTAATTAATCAAAATGTTTGATAAATTAATTTATATCAAATGATTTGTAATTAATAAATCAGGATTAGATAATTAAATTCATAAGAAATTTATTTTACTTGGAAATAAATTGAATCGATTAGGATTAATCAATTTAATTAATCCTACTTATAAATGACAATTGAATGCTTAACCTTACTTATGAATGATTGTATTGTATGAGATGCCTTGAATTGATTATCCTATCTGATTTGTGATATTTTGTTCTATAGATTGAACTGTGTATATTTATTGCATCTGTATATTATCTGTGAATCTGTGAATGGACGATGAGCGTTATAGTTTATATCGCTTATCAACTATATTTCTTGTTTTTAATCTGTGATGATTGAATGATGTTGCACTATTGTGTTAAACCCCTGGACCACACCATACACACACAAATATGGATTTCACGAGGAAATCGATTAAGTCATAGATATTTTTGAAAATAGTTTTGAATTTGAATTTTTAAATTCAAATTGTTTGAAATGGAATTGGGTTTAAAGTGAAAAGCTTTTGAAAATGGAATTTCAAAGATGAAATTTAGTTTTAACAACTTGATAAAGTTTGAAATTTAAATAATTTGATTTAAATTTAAATTCAAAATGTGAAATTGAATTCTATGATTTGAAACTAGGGACTAAAGATGTTATACCAGTTTATATGGGTTAAACTATTTTAAAGGAATTGATTTAGGAATTTGAATTTATATTCAAAGGCTTTAACTCGAGTAAATATAATTGGATTTTTCTAAAACGAAAACTGTTTGTTTTTCAAATAATAAAAGCTTTCACATAAGTAATGAACTTCCAATTTGTGTTAAAAAGATTTCTGGTTTAAAATGGGAATGATTTCCAAATTATAGAAACGGTTTGAAAGCTATAAGTTAAATCTTTGATTTAAAGATTTAAGTGAATTAATCCAATTGAAATAGAAATTGTTTTGAAATCTATGAATGGATCTTTATGAAACGGGGGTGAACTTTATGAAATGAATCTTTTTTGTTTAAAAGATTAGAAGTGGTAATTTGTTTAAACCATTTGAAGGAAAGTTTTGGGTAATAAGTTGTGACCTAATTGAAATCCCAATATCCATATGTTTTTGAAATATTGCGCTCACTATTCGGTTTAGCCGGGTGAGGACCTTTGTGTCATATATCCCATTCCGAATATGTGATACGTCGTCATGAATTGCATTTGAAGACTGGTGTTGAAGACCGGATATTTTTGAAAACGTAAGGACAACTCGTCGAATGTCTTTGCATCGAATGGCCCCGGTATAGAGACTTCATATGTGATGGGAAGTCCGAACGTGATTAGTGAATATCCGGATTGCAAGGACTTCTTTGTTAGTGCCTTCGGTTCTGTTCGAGCCTAGAACAGACTTGTATGGATAGTATGTCTGACATTACAAATTGAGAAATAAAGCTGATTTCTTTCAAATATATTTCTGTTGGTGGCGGAGAATTTATTCTCTTAGCTTAACACCCTTCTCTGAGACGTACGAGCTCAGAGGTTATATAGTTGAAGGTTATCAGCAATATTTTCCCAATTTGGTAATGTGACATGCTGAGTGTTGCTGTGAAATGATCATTGTGTTGATCATTTGTGATAGGACCATTTGTTTGATCGTTTATCTTTGTGATCATTTCTATGATCATTTGTTGACCCAAAGCATGGCTTTTGTATAAAGCGTGGCTTTGTGGACGAGACTTCATCGAGCCTCACACCCCGGAATGGTCAAAACAGGAAGGATGCGGCAAGGTTATGAGGGGTAGCTCCCTTTAGGGTATGTGCATTTCCTTCTGGAAAAGGGTGGTATCATGGTATGGAGCCCAGATACTTACTCATGTTGAAACACTTTATTTATGATTGTGTGATGTTGATTACGAGCGCTCGGTTAAAGGCCCCAAACGACCGGGGGATGGCATACTCGTGTCAGTTGTTACCCAGTTAGGGGTAACCCGGCCTTGTGTTGGCAGAGATCCGGTTTGGTTCTCGGGGACGTCCTTCCAGAGGCGTTCTCATGTGGCAGTGGGAAGTTCCTTGGCCTGACCATTCGTTGGAAATCCAAAGAAACAATACGATCTTGTACGGTATTAGTTGTAGAACCTATCATTCACTTATGGTGGCGCCCCACTGTTTGGATGGTAGCTATAGTAGGCATAGTTCGAAATGTCTATGCTGGCTAAGATTTATATCTTTATTTTCAAAATGAATTTTTTCTACACTATGCACTAGTAATAATATCAAATGTTTTTTTTAATGCGTATCAAGCATCTTTGACTATCATAAGGAGAAATCTCCTCCGATTCTGCGTTTGCATTGTGTGTGTGTGCGGGAGGCCTTATGGTAGTCTCATTTTAAAAAAAAACATTGCGAATTGACTTTGAAAATCTTTTGTTGAATGTTTTAAAAGATAAACTGTTTTTGTTGCTCACACCAGTCCCACGACTGATCCGGAGTTTATCGTTTCTTTCCTAAACTCTGGGTGCTCATTATTTTCTACACGAGCAGTCTAGAGTTGGGTTTTTCAGATAGTCAGATTAGTAGGTTATCTGGAGTTAGATCAGTCTTTGGATCACACCGCACTTGCTTATCTTTGTGCATCGTTATTGGGAGTTCGAGCTATTGCTGGATTGGTTCTTGGAGATGGAGTTGCAGTTCTCGGAGTTCTCTTTTGAAGACTATCTTAGAGTTGTATTGTTCCGCTGCTGGATGTCATCTATTTTCTTTTCCGCTGCTATTTATTGTATCATATCTCTGATGTATATTGATATATACTGGATCATCTGTTGTATCAGATATTGTATCAAAGCTGTATATCAATGTATTATTCTTTTATTTCGCTGTGTTGTTTACTTAATGTTGTTATAAGCTCCAGCGAATTGGATTTGAACGGTCGAATCTATGACATTCGAATACGATATGAAGTATGGATGTCGATTTTCGAGCGGGCAAAATTCGTCTCGTTACATTTTTGAATGACTAAATGTTAATATATGCTTGTTGATGGTGTATTCTTATTCTTATATGTTTTATGATATGTTTTAATGTGAAACCCCTATTTATTAACATCCAAATGCCTTGCAATTATAGATTTAGATCAAAAATAATATTTTAGAGATGGGTTTCAATTTTCATAAATTTCTGAATTAATTTGGATTTTATATTAATTTACTAGTGAAGAAAATGTTTATTTGGGTTTAAAACTATTTATGGTTAAATAATATATGCTTTGGGTCTTAAATTGATATATGTTAGAAAACATATTATACATGATTTTCTAGAATTTTTATAGAATTTTCCTAAGTGTTTTAATAAATAAATAAAATTATTTAAGGTATTGGATTTAAATGTTTTATATATTTATATAAGAAGAAGGAGTGTTTTGTAAATAAATTAAAATGTTTAATTCTGAAATATTAGCAGCGCTTTTAGAAAATAAAATTAGCAACCAATAATTTGACAAATAAGATAGGTTAGTTGAAAAGAATTTATATTTAAAGTAAAAAATCAGTTTTTACATGCTTTCGGCATGTTTCGCCACTTTCAGCACAGGGTGTAACAACCCATGATTGCAATTACCAAATAATAAATTAAAATTATGATTTTAATTTAATTGGAGCTATTAATGAATTTTTAATGTGGCTAATTTGTTCAAAATTTAGTTATTTTGAATAAATTAATATTTTTGGGCTTAAGTGTAAAATGGATCATTTTATGGAAATTAATTAGGGAAATTTTAAATTTATAAAATTGCAAAATTTTATATGTGTAAAATAGTGCAATATTTGATTTGGGAATTTAATTTGTAATTTATTTGCAAAACGGTGATTTTTTGGCTAATATTAACTATAAACGGTGTTTTGAGGAAATTAGGGGTTAAAATGTAAAATATTGTTGATATAGGATTTTATGAAATGGGTAAAAATAATTGTTAATATCTTTTCATAATTTTCTATGGTTTGAATTGTATTTAGTAATTTGTATGTAGATTGTACTTAGAGAAAATTGCCTATCTATATACACATGAATAATACTAAGTCTTAATGGGTATTAGACCCAATAACCCTAACCATTAGCCTATAAATTATCTTTTACTCTCCCATTTCAGCCAACACTTCATTTTATCACCGCTAAACCCTAATTAGAAAGCTCCTAAAACTAGCCATGGCCTCCTAAGCAAATCTCCAATCTACACCAAATCAAAGGGAGTTAATCCAAACCATTAAAAGAGGTAATAGAAATCACAAAACCCACTTCTAATTCATTCTTTGATTTAGTAATCATTGTTTTTGTTACATTTTCATTGACTCAAGCTCATTGATCTTCATCTTCTTGCTTGGGGATTGCCAATCTTAGTGTTTGTTCATTCTCTTGCTTGGTGAAAGGTAATAAATGCTAGCTAGAAATCCATTTGATATTTTCTATGGTTGGAATGTTGGTTTGCAAGTTTCTGATCATTAAATACTGCTTATGATATACTGCTCATCTTCAACTGAAAACACACTGTTCTCCAGTTAGATAGTCCGACTTCGTGACGCCACTACGAGTTCGTCCGTGGTCGAAATTAGTGATTTTGGTCTCGTTGGAAAGCTGAGATCATGATCTTCAATTCTGCAAAATTTGGTTAAGATCTGGGTACGTTTGATACTTCATTTTATCGCCAGAGTAGCACCCAGAAACCGTTTTGAAAAAATAGTGATTAATTTTAGTTCAAACGTCAAACTTCGCGACCTCGCTGCGAGCAGAATCGATGTCGGATTTCATCATTTCGGGCTTGTTGGAAAGATGAGGTTGAGATCTTCAATCTTGCAAAGTTTGGTTTAGATTTGGGTGTGTTTGGTACTTCATTTTATCGCCAAAGTAGCACCCAGAAACTGTTTTGAAAAACAGTGGTTAATTTTTGTTCAAACGTCCAACTTCGCGACCTCGCTGCGTGCAGGTCCGTTGTCGAATTTCATCGATTTCGGTCTCGTTGGAAAGATGAGGTCGAGATCATCAACCTGCAAAGTTTGGTATAGATCTGGGTGTGTAAGATACTTCGTTTTTATTGCCGAAGTAGCACCCAAAAACTGTTTTACAACAGTGATCATTTTCAATTATCGTCGGACCAAATTTGAGACGTTGCCATTTCTTCGTTTCAAGTCGGAACCGAACGATTCTTATTGCATATCAAAGCACGAGTACTGTACTATGCTCTTGCAAATTTTCATCAAGATCTGGGTTCAGATGACCCTTCGACCATGTCGTTGAAGTTGGACCTTTGCACTGTTTTGACACAGCAGAGTTTTGTGATTTTTGTCCGAATTTGAGACGACGCTGTTTCTTCATTTCAAGTCAGAATTGCCCGAGTCTTTTTGCAGTTTGGATAGGGGATGTTGGTCCACATGCTTGCCAATTTTCAGGCCATTTGGACTCAGCTTGCAGGTTCAAATCTGCCATTGAACTAGTGACTTTGACTTGTTTTCAGCGATTTTATACTTGGTATAATTTCGACTATTTTTCTGAGATTTTCCGATTTCTTTGAGATTTGTCTCTAGATTTCATGCATGGATTTTATAAATCATTAAAAAGTGATTTTCCATCAAATTAGCTTTTGAAACTATTATTTAGTATTATTTTAAATATTAGATTAATTACTCCATAATAGGAGAATTTCAAAGGCTATTTCTAAAGAGGTTTTCATACGATTAAAAATCCGCTTTCTCCAACTATTTTCTAAGTAAAATATACACTCTTCCGCACTTAGAGCAAAGTGGAAAGGTGAATAAATGGTTATGTAAAACATGGACCATGAATCTGCGCGTTTATCTTTCCGATTAATCCCCGACCTATTCGATTGATCGTTTTGGCCTAGTTTACCGATGACATGAGGTGAACTTTTTACTGCTTTGAGTGTGGAAGCTTACGATTGGTTAGTAAACCGTTTAGTGCGAACGTTGGGGTATGGGACTCACGTTACTACTTTATGGGTTCTTTGCTAAGAGTTCGTGACACATTTCTACCGTTAGTGGTAAATGAGTACTGGGCCTACGAGCCTTTACCACTACGGCGTGTTTCTTGAGCGAAATCTTTGGGATAGTATCTTCGGACTGTCTCCCTTGGGTTTATTGCCTTTGGGATAGTGTTTTCGGACTGTCTCCTTCTAGCTCATCACCTTTTAGATAGTGTCTTCGGACTATCTCCTTTACGTGTTGCCCCTTAGCTAAAGTGATGGGTGTGTCACTGGGGTATATTTCTTGTGTGAATGAGTACAGTACTAGCGCGCTAATATTTTCCTGTGAGATTTATATTCCCTCGTATAGCGCCATTCGGTGATGGTTTTATGCAACCACACGATATAAGCGCGACTACCTTATGGAAATTGTTTTATGCCTACACTATCACTTGTGCTTATGTTATGCCGATGATATGAGGCTTGTTATACATCTCAATTTAGATGTTTGTTTTTTCTCTATGTGAGAGATTTTGGTCTTTATTACCATGATATATGTTTCTCTTTTGGAGATTATTATGTTATATGTTGCCTCATTATCTTATCATGATTATTGTTCAGTTTATCTAACTGATTTGTTTAGCTAGCCTGACCCGAGTATTTTATGCTCGAGTCAGACTAAGTTGTTTCAGGTTAGGTCGCTTTGGACTTAGCTTGCTTCGGTGCTTCCGCTTTGGGTATATCTGCTATACTATAGATAGCTTTACTTATTATCCATCCTTTATGATACTCTGATATTATGACTATCTTATGTATATTCTTTTGACTCACAGATGTGTGAGTAGTGGCTTTGTACCCACTTTTATATTTGGATCTGTACTTGATGTTGTATTGTGCTAAGACTGTTTGCTTATTATCTGATGTTGTTCTATGATGATGTTCATTTTTCTATTATGCTTTGTTCTGATAGATCTTTTAGCCATTTTAGTTTTGCTTTAAGTATTTATTGAATATGTCGAACCACATGAGATGGAAAAAATAGATTCCACTTTTCGACATGTTCAGTAGATAGTTAAAGTAAGATTGCACATGGTCGTTTCCATTATACTCTATTGTCCGCATTAGCAGACGGTATTATCCATATAATACTCTTTGTTAATTAGGCACTTGGAGTGGGGCGTAACAGCTTGGTATCGGAGCAAGGTTCAGAACTAAGTATAACAAACGCAGAACAGTAACACTTAGTACAATACATCCTAGTATGATTCGAATATTACAAAGCCCTTTCCTCATGACATTGGATAGATAAGTTAGGAATATGTTTAGGAATATATTTATGTTCCGTAGTATTCCACTTTGAATTATCTATCTTTGAGTCATGCTTAGCTCGTATCTTATCTTAACTTTCAGTATGCCTGGAAGAGGTAGGACCCGTTATTCTGCGGATGCTGGGCAATCCGATGACCCACATCCGGGAGGCGTTTTTATGACTACCGATCAGATTATGGAGCTTGTTCGGAACTCTCAGCCTCCTACTCCAGTTTCTGATGCACAGCGCAAGTCTGCCTTTGCACGCCTTTGTAGTGATTTCTCACATCTTAGGGGCAAGCCATTCAATGGCTCCGAGTCTGTTCTTGAGGTCCAGGCATGGATCTGCGTATGCGAGTGCATCTTTTCTCGCATGACTCTTTCTGATCATGACAAAGTTCTTGTAGCTTCCAGTATACTTCAGAACTGCGCTTTGGATTGGTATGAGCTTCTCATTGCCGAGGTCGATGAGACCACTCTTACTTGGGCTCAGTTTTGTGAGCGTTTCATGCTCAAATTTGTTCCAAAATCTGAGAAGATCTCTCTTGCCTACCGCTTTATTGATCTTAAGCAAGGGAAATCCACTGTTTTAGATTATGTTTCTTCTTTCGAGGCCCTGTCCAAGTACGGCCTCGAGTTCATTAGCACACCGCATAAGAAGAATCTCAAATTTGTTGAGGGTCTAAAGAAGTAACTCAAGAAGCAACTCAAGCTTTCGTTCGAAGAGCTTGTAGATTCGGCGCTTCACCTTGAAGCATTCGAGAGGGAGAAGGATAGTGATGATGATGTTGAGGTGCCTAAGCACCCCCAACAAGCAGAGGTTTTTCCACAAGCCTAATTCTTCCTCTTCCCAGAAGAAGAAGAAGTTCATCGGTTCTGGTTCTGGTTCTCAGCCTGGTGGAACACCTTCCATTTGAAAGTGTTTCAACTATGGATCTACCAACCATATGGTTAAAGAGTGTGCCAAACCTCTTATCTGCTGCTATTATAAGAAGAAGGGTCATCTTATTTCTGCTTGTCCTATTGCACCTCCTAGATCTGGCAAGCTTAATGTTGCCAAGGCTCCTGCATCTTCATCTCAGCCTCGAGGTACGCATCCTTCGTTCTCGAAGGTTCTATTTTATTTCGTGATCAGTCTATTAGAGTTCTCTTTGATACGGGTGCTTCTCACTCATTCGTATCAAAGGAACTTGTTGATATTGTGTCTTTCGATGTTTCTTGTTTGGTTTCTTCACTAAGGATTGTGAATCCCATTGGCGGATCCACGACCCTTAGCTTTCTTTTTGAGAATGTTGATATTGATCTTTGTGGCTTTTCTTTCCGTGTGAATCTGCACGTTATGGCTTATTGGATTTCGACATGATATTAGGGATGGGTTGGCTCATTCGATACGATGCCAAGATCATTTGTTCTGAGTGGGTACTATTTCTTAGTCACCCTGACTCTTCCGCTCAGTTAGCTCTTGTTCTTCGGGATGTAGATATCTTCTAAGCTTCTCTATGTGCTGTTGATTCACGAGATGATGATTGTGATATATCTCGTATTCCTATTGTTCGGGATTACCCCAATATTTTTAAACCATTTTCGAGTTTACCGCCTAAGCGGGCTATTGAGTTCTGTATTGATCTCATCCTCGGTTCTCATCCAGTTAGTCGTCCTCCCACGAGGATGTCTACGAAGGAGAATGAGGAACTCAAGTAGCAATTAGTAGAACTCGAAGCAAAAAAATTTATTCAATCCAGTCCTTCGCCATTGGATGCCGCGGTGGACTTCGTAAAGAAGTCCGATGGTTATCTCGGGCTTTGCATTGATTACCGCAAGCTTAATGAGGTGACCATCAAGAATTGTTATCCATTGCCTCGGATTGACGATAAGTTTGATCGGTTAAGTGGTGCGAAGGTCTTTTCTCAGCTTGACCTTGCCACGGGATTTCATCAGCTCCGAGTTGCGGATGATAGTGTCCTACTCAGCTTTCTACACTCGATATGGTTCATTGAGTGGTTAGTCATGCCATTCGGTTTGACGAACGCTCCTGCATTCTTTGTCAATCTCATGAATCGAGTATTCCGAGAATATCCCGATAAGTTTGTTCTTGTATTCATTGACGACATTCTGATATATTCTAGATCCGAGACAGAGCATACCCATCATTTGAGGATTGTCTTGGATACGCTTCTTTTTCATCATCTTAGAGAAAAATTCTCCAAATGCCACTTTTTGGAGAATGAGGTTAGGTTCTTGGGTCATGTTATATCTTCTGAAGGCATATCTGTTGATCCTGCCAAGATCGAAGCCATTCAGAATTGGAAGCGACCCGTGAATGTGCATGATATTTGTAGCTTCCTGGGATTGGTGGGTTATTACCGCCAGTTCATAAAGGACTTTTCCTGTGTTGTGCTTCCATTGACTACCCTTACTCGTAAAGGCGTCCGTTTTATCTGGTCAAACATGTGTAAAGATTCTTTTCAGCGATTGAAAGGACTTCTCACTCATGCTCCTATTCTTGTGGTTCCCGAAGGAAACCATGATCTTGTTGTCTATATTGATACATGCGGTAGCGGTCTCGGTGCCGTTATCATGCATAAGGATCGGGTGGTTGCTTATGCTTCTAGGCAACTACGTCCGAATGAGGTTCGCTATCCTACTCATGATCTTGACTTAGCTGCCATTGTCTTTCCCTTGAAGATATGGCGCCATTATTTATTGGGATAACATTTCATTCTTTATACCAATCATAATTCCTTGAAATATCTCTTCACTCAGAAGGATCTTAATATAAGGCAGCAGCGATGGCTTGAGTTCCTTGCCTCATATGACCTTGACATTCAGTATTCCCCTGGCAAGCGTAATCATGTAGCAGATGCGCTTAGTCGCAAGCATTCGGCTGTAGTTTCTACGATGATAGCCTAATGGGATATTCTTGAGACATTATCTATTTGTGATATTCGTGGTCGAGCTATGCCTCCTGATTCTCCGATATTATTATTCGGTCTGGAAGCTCGACCTAGCTTATTAGATCCCATTGCCCATGCTCAGCGTCAAGATCCAAATTTATTGCCTTTCATTCATCTTGTTGAGACAGGATCCAGTAATGAAACATCATTGGATTACAATATTGATTCTCATCAGTCCCTTCGCAAGAAGAACCGTGTTATTATGCCTTCTGATTCCGCACTTAGGCGTAACATTCTTGACGATTGTCATCGTACTAAGTATACCATTCATCTTGGTTCTAGCAAGATGTATGACGACATGCGTCGCTTATATTATTGGGAAGGCCTGAAGCGTGATGTTGCAAGTTATGCGAGCAATTGCATGACTTGTCAACTTATCAAGGCCGAGCATCAGTACCCTTCTGCTCTTCTTCAGCCATTAGAGATTCCACTGTGGAAATGGGATCAGATTTCGATGGATTTTATTGATGATCTACCTCGATCGAGGTCGGGTCATACTTCTGTTTGGGTCATCGTTGATCGATTAACCAAGTCTGCTCGCTTTATTCCGATTAAGTCCACTCGGACTGCTCCTCTTTTGGCTAAGCTTTATGTGAAGGAAGTCGTTCAACTTCATGGTATCCCTAGTTCCATTGTCTGTGACCGTGACCCGTTATTCACTAGTCACTTTTGGAAGTGTCTTCAATCAGCTTTAGGAATAAAGTTGAATTTTTCTACTATTTATCATCCTCAGACTGATGGTCAGACTGAGAGAGTGAATCGTGTCTTGGAAGATCTCCTTCGCTGTTGTATCCTTGATTTTGGAGGTAGATGGGAAGACCACTTGCCACTTGTGGAGTTCTCCTACAACAACAGTTTTCAGTCGAGTATTGGTATGGCTCATTTCGAAGCCTTATACAGAAGGCCATGTCGTTCTCCATCTTATTGGTTAGAATCTGACGAGAAGCTTATTCTTGGTCCAGATTTAGCTTGGGAATCTTTTGAGAAGATTATTCTTATTCATCAGAGAATGAAAGAGGCGCAAAGCCGCCAGAAATCCTACGCGGACAACCGTAGGAAGCCCCTTGAATTCTCGATTGGGGACCATGTATTTATTCGGGTATCTCCTATGAAGGGGGTTGTGTGTTCCAGCTCCACTGGGAAATTGACTCAAAGCTATGTCGGACCATTTCCTATTACGGAACGCACTGGCCCCATAGCTTATCATGTTGCTTTGCCTGCTCATTTTTTCGAAATGCATGACGTGTTCAATGTTTCTCAGCTTCGCAAGTGTGTTCGCAATCCTGATTCTGTTATTGGTCTGCTTATTATACCAGATTTAGGGATTTCTCCTGAACTACCTATTAACCAACAACCTCTTCGTGTGCTTGATTCGGAGGTTAGACGCCTTCGAAACAAAGAGGTCCCGCTTGTTAAAATTCAATATTCGTCTAATCCTAAGGACTGCACTCGAGAGACCAAAGAATTTATCGAGCGCACTTATCCTCATTTTCTAACATCATCTGTTTCTGGTGAGTAGCTTTACTTCACCTTTGTTTGATTTATTTTGAGGATTAGATGTTATAGATAACTTCCATGTTTAAGGAATTGTGGGGACGCAATTTTCTTAAGGGGAGGGAGTCTGTAACAACCCATGATTGCAATTACCAAATAATAAATTAAAATTATGATTTTAATTTAATTGGAGCTATAAATGATTTTTTAATGTGGTTAGTTTTGTTCAAAATTTAGTTATTTTGAATAAATTGATATTTTTGGGCTTAAGTGTAAAATGGACCATTTTACGGAAATTAGTTAGGGAAATTTGAAATTTATAAAATTGCAAAAATTTATATGTGTAAATGCAATATTTGATTTGGGAATTTAATTTGCAATTTAATTGCAAAAATGGTGATTTTTTGGCTAATATTAACTATAAACGGTGTTTTGGGGAAATTAGGGGTTAAAACATAAAATATTGTTGATATAGGATTTTATGAAATGGCTAAAAATAATAGTTAATATCATTCATAATTTTCTATGGTTTGAATAGTATTTAGTAATTTATATGTAGATTGTACTAAGAGAAAATTGCCTATCTATATACATATGAATAATACTAAGTCCTAATGGGTATTAGACCCAATAACCCTAACCATTAGCCTATAAATTATCTTTTATTCTCTCATTTCAGGCAACACTTCATTTCATTACCACTAAACCTTAATTAGAAAGCTCCTAAACCTAGACATGGCCTCCTAAGCAAAACTCCAATCTGCACCGAATCAAGGAGAGTTAATCCAAACCATTAAAAGAGGTAATAGAAATCACAAAACCCACCTCTAATTCATTCTTTGATTTCTGAAATAAATTAGTAATAATTGTTTTTGTGCATTATGATTGACTCAAGCTCATTGATCTTCATCTTCTTGCTTGGGGATCGATAATCTTAGTGTTTGTTCATTCTCTTGCTTGTGAAAGGTAATAAATACTAGCTAGAAACCCATTTGATATTTGCTATAGTTGGAATGTTTGGTTTACAAGTTTATGATCATCAAATATTGCTTATGATATACTGCTCATCTTCAACTGAAAACACCCTATTTTCAGTTTGACAGTCCGACTTCGTGACACCATTGTGAGTTCGTCCGTGGTTGGAGTTAGTCGATTTGGGTCTCGTTGGAAAGCTGAGATCATGATCTTCAACCTTGAAAATTTTGCTTAAGATCTGGGTGCGTTTGATACTTCATTTTATCGTCAAAGTAGCACCCAGAAACTGTTTTGAAAAAACTGTGATTATTTTTAGTTCAAACGTCCAACTTCGCGACCTCACTACGAGCAGGTACGATTTCAGATTTCATCGATTTCAGTCCCGTTGGTAAGATGATGTCGTGATCTTCAACCCCACAAAGTTTGGTTCAGATCTGGGTGCGTTTGATACTTCATTTTATCGCCAAAGTAGCACCCAGAAACTGTTTTAAAAAACAGTGATTAATTTTAGTTCAAATGTCCAACTTCGCGACCTCGCTGCGAGCAGGTCCGATGTCGGATTTCATCGATTTCCGCCTCTTTGGAAAGATGAGATCGAGATCTTAAACTACGAAAAGTTTAGTTTAGATATAGGTGTTTAGATACTTCGTTTTTATTGCCGAAGGAGCACCTAGAAACTGTTTTACAACAGTGATCATTTTCAGTTATCATCGGACCAACTTTAAGACGTTGCCATTTCATCGTTTCAAGTCGGAACTGAACGATTATTGTTGCATATCAAATTAGGAGTACTATTTTATGCTCCTGCAAATTTTCATCAAGATTTGGGTTTATATGACCCTTCGACCATGTCGTCGAAGTTGGACCTTTGCACTGTTTTGACACGGCAGAGTTTTGTGATTTTTGTCCGACTTTGAGACGACGCCATTTCTTCATTTCAAGTCATAATTGCCCGATTCTTTTTGCAGTTTGGATCAAGGATATTGGCCTAGATTCCTACCAATTTTCATGCCATTTAAACTCGGCTTGTAGGTTCAAATCTGTCGTCGAACTAGTGACTTTGACTTGTTTTCAGCGATTTTATACTTGTATAATTTCGACTATTTTTCTGAGATTTTTCGATTTCTTTGAGATTTGTCTCTAGATTCATGCATAGATTTTATAAATCATTTTAAAGTGATTTTCTATCAAATTAGCTTTTGAAACTATTATTTAGTATTATTTTAAATATTAAATTAATTACTCTATAATAGGAGAATTTCAAAGGCTATTTCTAAAGAGGTTTTCAAACGATTAAAAATCCACTTTCTCCAACTATTTTCTAAGTAAAATATACAACCTTCTGCACTTTGAGCGAAGTGGAAAGGTGATTAAATGGTTAGGTAAAACACGGACCATGAATCCGTGCGTTTATCTTTCCGATTAATCCCCGACCTATTCGATTGATCGTTTTGGCCTTTTGGCCTAGTTTACCGATGACATGAGGTGAACTTTTTATTGCTTTGAGTGTGGAAGCTTATGATCGGTTAGTGAACCGTTTAGTTCGAAAGTTGGGGTATGGGACTCATGTTACTACTTTATAGGTTCCTTGCTAAGAGTTCGTGACACATTCCTACCGTTAGTGGTAAACGAGTACTGGGCCTACGAGCTTTTACCACTACAGCGTGTTTCTTGAGTGAAACCTTTGGGATAGTGTCTTCGGACTGTCTTCCTTGGGTTTATTGCATTTGGGTTAGTGTTTTCGGACTGTCTCCTTCTGGCTCATCGCCTTCTGGATAGTGTCTTCGGACTGTCTCCTTTAGGTGTTGCCCCTTAGCTAAAGTGATGGGTGTGTCATTGGGGTATATTTCCTATGTGACTGAGTACAGTACTAGCGCGCTAATGTTTTCCTGTGAGATTTATATTCCCTCATGTAGCGCCATTCGGTGATGGTTTTATGCAACCACACGATATAAGCGTGACTACCTTGTGGAACTTGTTTTATGCCTACACTGACACTTGTGCTTATGTTATGTCGATGATATGAGGCTTATTACACTTCTCTACTTAAATGTTTGTTTCTTCTCTATGTGAGATATTTTGGTCTTTATTAACATGATGTACGTTTCTCTTTTGGATGTTATTATGTTTATGTTGCCTTATTATCTTATCATGATTATTGTTCAGTTTATCTAACTGATTTGTTTAGCTAGCCTGACCCGAGTATTTTATGCTCAGGCCAGACCAAGTTGTTTCAGGTTAGGTCGCTTTGGACTTAGCTTGCTTCCATGTTGTCGCTTTGGATATATCAGCTATACTATAGATAGCTTTACTTGTTATCCATCCTTTATGATACTCTGATATTATGATTATCTTGTGTATATTCTTTTGACTCACGATTGTGTGAGTAGTGGCTTTGTACCCACTTTTATATTTGGATCTGTACTTGATGTTGTATTGTGCTAAGACTATTTGCTTATTATCTGATGTTGTTCTGTGATGATGTTCATTTTGCTATTATGCTTTGTTCAGATAAATCTTTTAGCCATTGTAGTTTTTCTTTAAGTATTTATTGAATATGTCGAACCACATGATATGGTAAAAAAAATATTCCACTTTTCGACGTGTTTAGTAGATAGTTAAAGTAAGATTACGCACGGTTTCTTCCATTATACTCTATTGTCCACATTAACAGACGGTATTATCTATATAATACTCTTTATTAGTGAGGCTCTCGGAGTGGGGCGTAACACAGGGGTTCCAACCAAGTACTACCACCTCCATTTCCATCGAAACCAATGCACATAGTATCAATGACCTGTTACAGAGTGAATTGGACTTAGGTGAAAGGTACTGGGTTGAGACCATAGGTTTCGATGGGGTCGAAGCATGACTTTGTTTTAAATTGAAATGCGGCCGTTGTGCTCTCGAAGGAAGTGCTTTCGGCTTAGTTGGCTTTGGCTGAGTCAATTGTTTTAAAGGACGGTTTCGAATGGGTTGTGCCTTTTTTAAGTAATATCTTTCAAAGGGGTTGAAAATCGTAGCAGTCGCTTTTCTACCATTCGAAGTCAATGGTTTCGGAAGGTATACTTTGTTTTTAAAACTTAGCCGCTTCTCCATGCTTTTAGAAGGATGGTTTTGACACCATCATTTCTTTGCTTAGGAAATGCTTGAAAGAGTGCTTTCGACTTAAATATTTTATTTGCTTTGTTGAAGGTGGAACCCAAAGGTTTCGAAGAAGATAGTTGTGAATGGTTTTAAAGGTTCTGCATGTTTTAATTGAACCCCAAATGCTTTCGAAAGGTTTGGTGTTTGTAAAGATTTTAACGCTTTCAAAAGGTTTCAAAGAATGGTTTCAGAAGGTTTAAAAGGAATTTTTCAAAAGGTTGAAAGGAAAGGTTTTCCAATGTTTTCGAAAGGTAAGTGAAAGAAAGGGGTTTACTTGGTTTCGAAAGGGGTACTTTCAAAGGTTTAAATGTTTCCATTAACAAACATTTGAGTCAAGTATATATAACATGGCAAGATGATTTTGTGTTAAGCATAGAGTATATATTTTCCTTGTTTAAGTTTGATTTAAATGTTTTAGATCAATTTGAGATGAATTTTTTTTTAAGGAAAATTAAATGGAAGATTGCCCTAAGTAAAATGACTCAGATATTTATATACCAGATGGGACTGGTTTAGGTCGCATCCTATACATTAATTATTAGCCCTAGATAATTCGGTCAAAAATTCCAGTCTGTAGGGGTTTGTCACAGGTACGACTAAGATTGTGATTACACATAGAAGGGAATATACATTTGTACAAAGGTAGATTATTGGTGAGCCTGCAAAACCATTAGAATTAGGTGATCCTGGGAGAAGATAAGTTAAGGACAAACTGTCCAGAAGAGAAGTATCTAACTGATAAGTTAGGGACAGACCGTCCAGAAAAGAGAATCCAATAGGTGTTAGATTATTTTGTTTATATTGTCTAGTAGGCCCGAGTCGGTCAATGGTTGGTAGTTAGCCAAAAAAAACTATAGTATTCGGACAGATAGGTCATTTTTTATCTGATATGTCTATTTACACGATAATGCTTTACAGTTTTAACCATTTTCTATTGCAGGATTATGTGTTGCCAAAGATATGTTTTAAAAGGATATTAGTGAGTAGAAACACGTTTCACTAAGCGGCGTGGTCTCACTTAATATCAAAAAAAACAAGAAGTATAGTATTACTCACACCAGGCTTTATGTTTGACTTGAAGTTTATGTTTTTCCCCTTAAACTCTTGGATGCTCAAAATTGATTTGATTAGGCTGAGGGTTGAGGTTTTTCAGGTTTCTAGTAGGTTGGCGAATAAGGCTTCCGGGGATGAGCAGCTAGTTGACAGATAGCTATTTAGGAGTTGCTGTTTCATTCTACTGTGTTGTATTAAGTCACTTTTGACTATATAGTACTATGGTCAATTAGGGGGGCATCTTCATATGTCTCTCTTGGCTTATTTTATAATAATTATATTTGATCTTTGCGATGAAACAATTATGGGATTATGTAATGGAATATGAAACATGTTTTGTGAAATATTATCAGAAAAGTTATTTTTGACACATCTATGATTTTGTTTCATATTCATGTGCTTCTGATATTATGGATACCATTAACATTACCGTATTTGTTCACCAGAAGTTAATACCATAGATGACTGCAGCATCGGTAGCGCTTAGCTTCAAGCCTCCAATTAGGGTTATGTTATAAGTGTTGTATTTGTAGACAAAGGAATGAGTAAAAATATCATGATATTTAAGTGCATATCCATCGCATTTCATCACCACCATCACCTCCTTGTACATCATCATGGTTCGGCCGAAATGACCCCCATTCATGTGTGCAGCCCATGTACTTGTGTGTAAATGTTGACCTGGAATGCTCAAGTATTAAGGAAGTGAGAAAATATCCTAGGTATTTTTGATAATATATATAATTAAGTATATGTATATATGTGTGCGTGTATATGTGTGTTCATATGCATATGGATATGTTCATGGATGTTTACATGTATATGTGCATATGAGTGCCACATATAATCCATAACGTTGCATAACTTCTACACGTTAAATTGCTACGAATTTCGATTTCGATTTCCGGTCATGTTTTCACTTCTTAGTTAACATACATATATTTGTGAACCAAGTTTAAAATATTCCTACTATTATATAATAATTAAAGGGCTCATTTAATAATAAAAATAAGTATTAAACTATTTAAACACAATTTAAATTCAAAATCGTTTATTCGAAAATGATGACATTATTAATGATGTCACAAATACAATTTGTTTTTCCAAAATAAAATAAATTACTTTGTTACATATTCTCATTTATATAGATAAATGAGTGTATGGATCCAACTCCGTGATCGATGTCGGATGTTCAAAGAGCTGTTTATCGAAAAAACGATTTTCGGTCATTTTATCGATATATCTTCCAACGTATATATTTTTGTAATCAAAATGAGATTTTCAATATTGTTTATTGTTTAAAACATCATTATTTATGTTAATAAAATCTTATATTTGAATATTTTGAATTTTTCAAAAGTGATGAATTTCCAGGTCGTTACATACTTCCCCACTCAAAAAAATTTGTCCTCAAAATTTAGGATAAAAAGAAGATAACTCGAACTGAATATATATTTAACAAAATGAAATACACACACACACAAGATATGATAAGTAACAACAACAAAGGTGGTGAGCGCATTTTCTCAATATAACATCAATCTTAAACTCGTGATATGCTTTCCTTATTCTATCTTTTGTTTCGCAATTATTGCCTTCTGCATCACCGCTCCATTAGACTTTCACAAATCTCACAACTTTTCTTCGCAATCATTTCTCATCGTGATCCACGATTCGAACCGGTCTTCTAACAGCTGCTAAATTTGGTTCAACTTCTAAATCTTCTTGGGTAGTGTTTCTATAATCTGCTCTGGATCATGTACATATTTCCTTAGATGAGATACGTGAAAGACATTGTGCATACCAGACAACCTCTGGGGCAATTCCACACGATAAGCTAGTAGGCCAATTCACTCTATAATGGGAAAATGTCCAATAAATCTATGTGCTAACTTCCTTGTCCATCCAAATCTTACCACTCCTCTCATCGAAGAGACTTTTAGGAAAATGAAATCTCCAACTACGAATTCTAAATTTCTATGTCTTCGATCAGCATAACTTTTATGCCTGATCTAGGCTTGTTTCATCTTCTTTCTGATCTTGTTAACCTTTTCGGAAGCTTTTCTAATCATGTTAGGACCTAGTAACAATCGATCTCCGATCTTGTTCCAACATGTTGGGGATCTACAGGGATGACCACACAAAGCTTCATGTAGGGCATGCCATTACTAGCCTGATATCTGTTATTATAAGAGAATTCCACAAGATGAAGGTAGTTTTCCTACCAACCTCCAAAATCTAAGATACAAGATCTCAAAAGATCTTCTAATACTCGATATACCCTTTAAGTTTGCCCGTTAGTCTGGGATGATATGTGGTGCTAATATTCACCTTCGCTCCTAAAGCTGTTTGCAATGCCTCTTAGAACTTACTAGTAAAGATTGTGTCTCAATCACTGATTATGCTACTTGGGACACCATGCAATCAAACTATTTCCCTCCTGTTTATTTTTATAAGACTTCCAGCTTTTCTCGTTGGCTTTACTAGGATAAAATATGCGCTTTTATCAATCGATCTACGATAACCCAAATGCCTTCATTTCCCTCCCTTGACCAAGGTAAGCCGTCGATGAAATCCATCGATATTTGGTCTCATTTCCAAGTCGAAATTTCAAGTGGTTAGAGTAATCCAGTAGTCCTTTGCTGATCGCTTTTGATGACAATTTGAACATTTGCTAATATGGATAGAGATGTCCCTCTTCATACCATCCCACCAAAAAGTCTTCTCCATATCTCGATATACTTTGGTAACATCAGGATGTACTGATAGTTGAGAAATGTGACATTCTATTAAAACTTCTTCCCTTATCCCGTCGACATTTAGGACGTGTTAACCTGCTTTTTGGCAAGGTAGTAGAAAGATGGTTTTAACCTAGTACACTTTGTGATCATCAAGGCAGAAAATTCGAGGAGATGCTATCAGGATTGGAGATCAATTATATTTGAAACTATAGACTACAGTTGAATGGACCACACTCTAAAAATGGCTAAGTATGGAACTAATACTTCCCTTACAAGAGGGATTAGAATAAAGGGATCAGATTAAACATGATGCACACAACATAACTCAATGATGATCGCTCCATAATTCAACAACCACAAGGCGGATTAAAGTGAAACTTTGGAATTAGGAAGAGGGAATCTAAAGGAGTCTATCCTAGGGATCGCACAGCCTTTGGAGAAGTTTAGAGGGATCGGCTCTATTCCCTCTTAGGGATCAGTTAAACCCAATTTTATTGCAAAGATTGATCAATATCTCAACATCTACACATTCAATTGACATGAAACTTGGAGCACATGCTAATTACAACATCTATAACACCTTATAGGTACTACACGTCATTTGGAGCAAGTTGGAGGGATCGGCCCATATCCCTCCAAAGGGATCGGCCATCTTCCCTCTTACGGATCGGCTAAACCCAATTTTACAACATAAATCGATCAATAACTCGAGTTATACTAATCCAATTAGCATGAAACTTGAAGATTACGCACAATATAACATAAAGAAGCTCTCCTAGGGATCTCATGTCAATTGGAGGAGTCTAGAGGGATCGGTCCCTAACCCTCTAAAGGGATCGGCTGAAATTAGAATATACGTAACAACACTTGATAGAAAATTCAATATTTCACAAAATGTAAGTCGAAATGGCATGAAATTTGGAGGGCAAGTTGCTAACATTATGGCAAACCCCTAGGGGGATCACACCCTATATAAGCACCAATACAGGGATCAGTACCGATTCTTATTATGGGCGTCAATGGGCCTGAAAATTATTTGGTGGCCTTGCCATGGCCTAGAGGTTTTTATGCTAAAATTTCAACCCGATCCATGCATGTCTTTCTCGAAAAACACAGCAGGCGTGGCATCAAAAAAAGGATCTTCTTCCTGCTTCACTTCATCTTCTACCTAGGCTATACTTTGCAATTTTATTTTTGAATTTCATGGATTTGTAACAGTAATGTATAAACCAATAAAAGGAAAATCTTTGTAGTAGACGTAGGCTGGAGTTAGCCGAACCACTATAAGTATATGTCTATATTTACTTGCTTTTTGATTATTTTAATTTTATTCCTCATTTATATCTCTTCGTATTTCTATGATTGAATTGGACATTGGTGCTATTACATAATTGGGTATTGGTGGCCAATTTTGATGCCAACATTTTGGTGCTTTGATTGAGAGGGCTTACACCTAAAGATTAGAAGGCTAAGATCTTAGATTTGGAAGCTTTAATACTTGGATCTAGAAAGCAATGGCTAGGAAATCAAGAAGAAGAGTGTTATCGGAAAGGAGCCACCATGGAAGGAGTTAGGAGACTTACTAAGGAGCAGGAGCTAATCAAGCATCTACCTACATAACTAGGGATGAAATGGAAAAGATGATGAATGTTATGTAGGAGAGGATGCTAAAAAGCAAGGAGGAGATGATGTAGAATTTACTTCGACGGATTGGATAAGATGAAGCACAAAATCAATGGAATAGAGCAGCAAGAGCTAATGAAAAATTAGATGAAGATGTTGAAGTAGCAAGAATTGCTGGAAATTAGAACTAGGAATATGTAAATAGGGAAAATGGACAAAGAATGGAACAGAGAAACTGGGGGCAATCCCTTACCATCTTAGAAGGATCGGTATTGATCCCTCCAGAGGGAATGACATTGATCCCCAAAGGTAAGGGGGCATACTACTGGGTCTGGTTTATCGTGATATTGGAGGACCTATGATCAACCATATTGAGCTTGGTGCGAATCAGAATTTGGATACTCGTTTAGAGGAATACATTCTAGAATTCCCTCATAGACTTGGAGGGCAGCATGGACACGATAATAGGAGACTACCACTGGAAGACAATGACAAGTTTGCAGAGATGATCAAGCAAGCTATGCATAAAGGATTGGTGAACGGGTATCTGGAGGATGTACATAGAATTCTGTTCACTCCTAATATTAGAAATGCTAGAAAATCCATCATAATTTAAACTACCAACATTGGAAGTTTGTGATGGAAAGTCGGATTCGACTATGCATATGATGAGTTGTATACGGCATATAGAAGTACCGGGGGCATTGGAAGAAGTCTTGGCATGATGCTTCCCCCTATACTTAAAAGATGTAGTTTCATGATGGTTCAGATAGTTGGAAAGCAGTTCTATTAGCACATGGATGGAATCGGTCGAGAGATTTATAAAGAAGTTTCGGGTTCACCTTACGAGACCCAAGAATGTGATGACATTGACATCGATAAAGTAATGAGAAGGAGAATCACTTAATAATTTCTTAACCAGGTTCAATGGGGCCATTGTTCCGGTGGATCGGCTGGATCCATCAATGGTTTTGATGGCGGCAGTGTCAGGAGTTGCAGATAATTCCGATTTTAACATATCATTGATACAAGATCCACTGATGGAACTTTGGGAATTCTACCGTGAAGCAGAAAGGTTTCTACGATAAGAAGAGGTGAAAGCTGATAGAGAGGCAACGAGTTAATACGATACGAGATGGAAAACCGCCCGATGAATGTTCAAGAAAGGACAAGGGTAAATGGAACTTGGACATTAGCTTTAATGGATTGAAGCAGAAGAGGGAAGAACCCAAATTCTCTTCTTACTCAGAATTGTATAAAAACCCAGAATGAATATGTCCGGATACTCGAGGATGCCTTCCGTATTGAAGGCCGGCAGGAGGGAACCCTCCAAACATGAATGGACATCTAGAAAACTCTGCCTATTCCATGAGATGGAAGGGCACAATACAAATGACTGCAGACATTTGAAGGATATCATTGAGGAACACGTGAGGAATAGTCAATTATAATAGTAAATAAGGACTTGGGCTATGGCCATAGAACAGGAGCAGCTACTGTCCACCTCGAATGAAAATGGCACCGGATCAAGGCATCATCATCAACTTGTCATCAATTGATTAGGATGGCATAAAATAAGAAACAAACTCTACAGTAGGATGGCTAAGTCACTTACACATGTACGGGGTTAAAGACGGTCCCTAGGCATGCTCTAGTATAATGATAAACCATAGTGCTTGGGTTTGTGAAATATGTTTTTCTTTCTTGTTTTCTTCGAGCTCTTGTTTTTCTAGTTTTATTGAATTTTGGTATATTGGTTGTGCAGAATCTTATTTTATCTTTTTGACAAATGGGCTTATGAAAGTTTAAACTTAGATTGATGTAATAGATAACATAGATCACAATTATGGTCCTATCCGAAGAGAAGGGAACACAATCGCAGGATACAGGTCCTTTCGTCGGGCAAACACGATGAAACAGACTCGCGCATCATGGATTAAGTCCTCAGCTAGGTATCGAGGCCGAAGAATAAAACCCAACAGGTCGTTAGGTATTGACTATGCCTGAAAAGGGGTAGGTTGCTTTACTCAAACAATGATGAATCGATCTACTCAGGTCATCGCATATGGATTATGCTTGGCAAGGATCCAAAGAGATCAAGGTCGTCAGGTATGGACTAGACTGGCAAGGGGTAGGTTGCTTCGATCGAACATGATGGATCGAGCTGTTCAGGTCATCGAGTACAGATTGTGCTTGGTGAAGATTCAATGGGATCGAGGATTTGGATTAGGATAACAACCCAAAGCGATCATGGATTTGGATATCAGTTTGGAACAGCAATGGACTTGGGTTTGGATGAATGCAAATTCGGATAGAACGATCCAAAGGGACCGTGGATCGGATTGGATTCTGGATTGGAAAATATGGCTATCAATGGACTATTGATTTCTGATTTTGGATTTATGGAAATTCAAAACACATTTTCCTATCATAAGGCATGTTTTCGAGGGTAAAGCGTTAACCTGCCTTTTAGCAAGGTAGTATACAGGCAGATTTGACCCAAAAGACTTTGTGATCGTCAAGCAAAAAGCCTGGACAGATGGTTACCAGGATTGGAGATTGATTATATTTGAAATTATAGTCTGTAGTTGAATGGAATCGTCTAGACAACACTCAAAAAATGGCTAAGCATGGAACTAATAATTCCCCTAGAGGAGGGATCAATATAAAGGGATAGTATTAAACAGGATGCACATAACACAACTCAACGATGGTCGCTCGATAACTCAACAACCACAAGGAGGATTTAAGTAAACCTTTGGAAATAGGAAGAGAAGACCATAAGGAGTCTATCTTGGGGATCTCATAGCCTTCGAAGAGTTTGAAGGGATCGATCCCTATCCCTCCAAAGGGATCGGCCCTCTTCCCTCTTAGGGATCGGCTACACTCAACTTTATTGCAAACATCGATCAATATCTCAAAATCTGCACATCCAATTGACATGAAATTTGAAGCACAAGATAAATACAACATGTGGAACACCCCATAGGGATTGCGCATCATTTGGAGAAAGTTGGAGGGATTGGACCCTATCCCTCCATAGGAATTGGCTATAATCAGCCTTCGCACCATATTGCAAAAATGATTGATCGATAACTCAAGTTTTACTAATCCAATTAGCATGAAACATGAAGGATATACATAATATAACATGGAGAAGCTCTTTGGGGATCATATGTCATTTGGAGGAATTTGGAGGGATCTTCCCTAAACCTCCAAAAGGATCGGCAGAAAACATAATACATACAACATCACTTCACGGAAAATGCAATATCTAACAAACCTCAAGTCGAAATAGCACGTAATTTGAAGGGCAAGTAGCTAACATTATAGGGAATCCTCCCTATGGATTTTAGCCATTTGGATACCAAAACAGGGATTGATATCGATCTCTAATATTGGCCCTAATGGGTATGATAATTCTTGGGTGGCCTCGTCATGGCTTGGAGGTTCTACAACCAAAATTTTTACTCAATCCTTGCACATCTTCACCTAAAAATACAGCCAGCAAAGTGTCAAAAAAATGATATTCTTCTTGCTTCACTTCATCTTCTACCTAGGCTATATTCTGCCAATTTTATTCTTTATTTTCATGGATTTGTAACTGCAATCAACAATATAAATTAATAAACAAAAACCTTTGGAGTAGATGTAGCCGAACCACTATAAATCTATGTCTATATATTCTTTCTTTCAGATTGCTTTAATTGTATTCTTCATTTATTTCTCTTCATTTTTCTGCAATTGGATTGGATATTGGTGCTTTTACATAATTGGGTGTTGTTGGCCAATTTTTCTGCCAACCGAACATATACTGTTTCATTCCATCTTCTTGGTACAATGTTTTTCTCCACTACCTTGACCTTCTCTAGAATAAATGGATCTTTGATTCGATTCTCTTTTATACGATTAGTCAAAGTCGGATGTACTATCAAATAAGTTGTAACGGTATGCCTTCTGCTTAATCCATCCCCTACTACGTTGGCATTCTTGGGTGTGTATAAAATATCTAGATCATATGATGTGAGAAATTCTAGTCAATGTTGTTGTCTCATATTTAAATCCTTCTAAGTGAAAAGATGCTCCAAGGATTTGCAATATATGAAGAGTTCGAACTTCTTAATTTTTTAAGGAAGGAATATTATTTACCAAGGCCAAACAAAGTTTATCAAAATAAATCATGAGAAATTCTTACCCAATAAATAATGTTTCCAAATTATTAGTGTGAACACAACAACTAATAGTTTTAAGTAGGGTGTTGCATAATTTCGCTCATGCATCTTTAACTGCCTACTGGCGTATGCGATAACCTTCCCATGTTGCATCAGTGCCGAGCCCACTCCTTCTCCACAAGCATCAACATAAATGGTTAAATGGCTGCTTTCATCAATAATATGTTAGACTGGAGTGGTAGTTAGCTTTTTCTTAAGTTCCTATAATGCTTCTTCACATTTCGACGTCCGTTCAAATTTAACATCCTTCATAATCAACTTCGTTAAATGATGAGAAATCTTGGAGAAGTCTTGAATAAATTTTCAATAATACCTTGCCAATCATAGAAAGCTGCGAATGTCCTTCAGAGTTTAGGACTACTTTCAATCCAAAATGAGTATAATTTTCCCTAGACCAACTGAGATTCCTTCCGTAGACACAACTTGCTCAAGGAATATTACCTTTTCTTCCCAAAAGTAGAACTTCAAGAACTTGGCTTTGAGCATATTTCTCCTTAATATTTCTAGCACAATCTTTGGATACCTTTTGTGTTCTTCTTCAGTCTTTGAACATATAAGAATATCATCAATAAAAACTGACATGAACTTATGGAGCCCTTCTCTGAATGCTCTATTCATAAGATCCATGAAATAAGCGGGTGCACCAGTTAGCCCGAAAGCCATAACCAACCACTAGTAGAAACCATTTGGTCATCTGATTGCAGTTAAAGGAATGCATTCTTCTGCTATCCTCAACTGATGGTATCATATAGCTGGGTCCAATTTTGGAAATATTTGAGCACCATGAAGTCAATCAACAAGTCATCAATATGAGGTAAAGGATGCTTGTTCTTAATCCTTTGCTTATTTAGGTCTCAGTAGTTTACACAAAGTCTTAGGGAGTCATCTGACTTTGCAATAAATACTACTATTGAGCGCCAACTTGAGCGACTTGATCTAGTTAGTTATTTCTTTAACAATTCATCTGTTTGATTCTTTAATTCATTTACTTCCTTGGGGGCCATTCTTCGAGAAGAATGAAAAACAGACCTCGCATCGAAAACCAAATCAATTTGGAACTCAATTTCCTTATTTGGGGTAAACTTTTAACATTCTCAAAAACATCCGAAAATTCCTTAATAATAGGTATTTCTTCTAGACGTTTTTGAAATGGATTTAGGGCATACATAAAATTATCCATTACCGGACTTGATCCTTTACATGTTATTTTAAATGGTTTGCTACTATTATTTTCTAAATGCACCATCCTTTTAACACAATCAAGAATAGCCTTATATTTAGATAACCAATCTATACCAAGTATAATCTCAAATCTAATATAATTGAGACGATGGTCGCATTAATTTTTTTGGGATAGGTAGGAAACTTGTACTTTTACTTTTTCACAAACTATACCGAGATTAGTTTTACCACCTATAATGTTAGAGACATAGATAGAAGTATCTAATATCCTTGTGGTAAGTTTCAATTTATCAACTAATTCTTCAGAAATAAAACTATGGGAAGCCCCAATATCAAATAATACTCTAACTAGATTTTCATTAATGTATATATTACCTTCAAGAACTCTCTTACCATTCGCATTAGTTGAAGCTGAGGGTTCATCATTGATGGAAAAAACCATGAGTTATTCTCCTTTCTTTATCAGTTGGCAGTCCTTCTTCCGATGCCCTAGTTCGTGACAATTGTAGGAGTTTCAGTCCTGAGCCTTAGGACTTTTACAGGTAGTGGCAAAATGCCTTTCTGTTGACAATTATAACAGGTATTATCCTTCAAATGGCTTTCTTGTGGACCCCCTCTTGGTTGCCTTTCCATGGCTTCTTCCCATAATGGTTGAACGTCCTCTTATTGTAGTTATTGTTACTGCTTTGAGTTGTGGGTGGAATCTTTTTGTCTAGAGTTTCATATTGAAAACCTATGTCTACCGAATCTACAAAGGTTCCCTTCACAAGCCCAAGGTCATCTTGTCCTGGTATTTCCCTTTCATCCCAGCAATAAACATTTCATTTTTCTTTAAAGAAGTGTCTATTAGACACGGTCCAAAACGGGAAAATTCACTAAACATGTTAGAATACTCCTCTACTGACATCTCTCCTTGCTTTAAATCCATAAAACTCCGATAAATGCTGGATTTTCCTGCAGCTGGCATATATTGTTCTTCCAAGACTTCCTTGAATCGTTCCCATGAGACATTGTCTTTTGAATCCCCATAGTTATGGACTCCCAACATGCTAGAGCCCCTTCTTATAATTGATGGGAACCTAAGAACATTTTATATTCATTCCCGATATTCGATCCTTAAAAATTCTTTCACAAGAGTGGATCATAGCATGAATTCCAATAACGGACTTCGTTCCTTTAAATGGTTTGCCACCCAAATTGGTGTCATCTTCGCATAAAGTAGCAAAGTTAACTTGAGGCTGCACAGGGATTACCACTTCTTCAATTACTATAGCATTTGATCGACCGTTATTGACCGTAGTATTGATCCCTCCCCTTTGCCCTCTTCTATTACTCATCTCCTTCTATTTGCATATAATAAGGAAAGATCTATAGATATATATATATATAATTGTCTTAGGAAATGGGTATAAATTCGAATATACTTATTCGGATAAATTTCAAATATGCACTCTATCTGGCTAAACTCATTCTAGAGCATTACTAACCCTATCTCTAATGAGTTGACCCTATCCGGACTTAAGTATTCACATGCCGTTCCAAGTGCTGGAGAGGCAGATTATAATGGGGTAAGAAAATAAAGATAAAAGCCAAGACAATAATAAAATCTCATGTCGTATTCAACATACAACTATACATATTAGTAGTACATGTAATTTCTCTAAATTGTTCCATCAAAGTTCAAGTAATTGCTAATTCAACTAAGATGGTTACAATTACATATCCTTACAAGTAATGGTAGATACTTAATATAAGATACATTCGAACTGATAGATAAATTCTACAAATAACCCAAAGTGCTCCAAGATTCTTACTCCCTTCCAAAATGATCCAAGATTCCTAACTACTTGGCTGTCTAGGAAAATAGGGCACCTAGATTTTAAATGAAAAGGGGAAATAAACTCCGGGTCGGTCATGGGGATGATGTGAGAAACTCAAATACGGATTTTTGAAAAAAAAAGGTATCTCCTAACGCAACGCCGCACAAAAACACGAAAGGTTTTTTCCTTATGACAACCAAAGCATTTGCTATGCAAAATCTAGAAATATTATTTCTAATGACATTCTTTTGAAAATGCTTTTCCATTTAACTAATAAATCCAAGCCAAAATTATTACATTGATTAAATTCCAGTATACTTGCTACAAAGTAGGTTCTAAAATCACATTCGAAGGTACTTATGGGAGAATGACAATGGCAAGGTAAGTGACTACCTTTCATATAGTATATCTATAGAGGAATGTATCGAAGATCGACATCTTCAAAACCTCTGTAAATCAGAACTAGCCTACTCGCTGACCCATCTAGTGGGGGATAGAACCGAATATGACATCACCCACATTACAACCGACATATCTAGGATTATATAGCATACACCACATATTTGACATATAAAGAAGAAACGAATATGACATCACCCCGGTCGCAGCCGACCTATTTGAGATCCCACAGCATATACCACATATTCGACATATAAAGAGTAATCTGGCAAGCTAATGACCATACTCGAATGGTTGCGAACCATATAGCTCTTAAGAAACCTTGCTTTAGCCATTACTGGTTGACAAGGCCTGAGGTAATGATTACCTTTCATATAACACACTTTCCACTTCGAATTCCACATTGCCATTCCGTGATCCCACAACTGATTTCTACAAATGTACAAATCCTAAGCTCGTATGTCTTGGAAGATGGTGTTAAGCTAAGAGAAGTTGCTTTCTCGTCCACCAAACAAATGATGCGTTTATAGAGATTAATCAATGTGATTAGAAATGCAACGTCCTATATTTGTCCATACAAAATTTCTAGGAATAAGACAAACCGAAGGAACTCTTCTACCGCATCCTATTAGGAATTACCCCTAGGATTAGTAGCATGCAGCCCTTGCATCAAAGATCAAATGAAGAAACTACTGACACATGCATATGATATGGAAAATTTCCCTCGTGGGTCAGTGAGAAGCAGCCCTTCATTCTATTTACTATCGTTCCATGTCTTTACTTCAAGTATGTAAATTGGTTCGAAGTTATTTTTAGATAATAATCACTCAATTCTAACCCCGGTTCCTTCGAACCAATCATCGATAAAAAGATTTAAGTAAATATCATTTGGATAATTACATGATTTTTATCGAATATATCTTGTGGAGATATATATGTTTAAAACATTTCATTCTAGTATATACGGAATCATTAAATCTCTCTTTAACTTTGGACATACCAAATCATTTTTGTAAATCATATTGGGAACATTATTGAGTAAAAAAGGTTGATAGAAATTATATTAGTTCTTCCCAACATCAATTTCCATTTTCAACATTGACTATCCATCGAATAACAATGAAATCACATTTAAATTCACATGCATAATATAGGTTCCCTAAACTTAATTCTAAGTATAAGAAGATTATGTTCATCCAATCCAAGTTGTTTAAATTTGGAAAATTATATCTTTTATACTTGTCTTATTTCGGACATTTTGACCTTGTCTATTCCTCACCCAAGAAAGAGGCCAAGTGAGCTAGGACATTGGTTGCTCCTGAATATCTCTGTAGTTTAAGCCCTTACATTCGGATCTCATGAATATAAAAATCTAGTATACCCATCGGCTTTTAGAGCCAAGATTAAATCATTTGATTTTAACAACTTTTATTTAAATAATTTATTTAAACTTTTTAAAATGAATTATAAAACAGCCAAGTCATCTTTAAAATATTTAATTACTTATTTTTGAAAATATTAATAAAATACATAGGAAAGAATACTTAACTTTAAAGCCATATTTCAAAAGTTCTTAAAAGTGCTATAAAAATGCCACGAATAGTGCTTGTAAGCTTATTTGATCAAAACAAATTTTTGGTCATTTACAAATCCATTTTTATAACTCAAATCTCTTTTATAACATTTTAAAAGGTTTATAGAATTTATTCCACATTTTTAAAGCATTAAAAATATCATTTTTAAAGAATTTGTTGCTTTGGTTTTCGGACTGCCAAACTGCGACTATTTTGAAAACTCGTTTTCCTCATATTTCAAAATCTACTAAACGAAATCTCGATCATTTTCTTTTGTTTTAAAATTATAATTATAAGAGTTCAAAAAAATCTTATGAAAAAAATTCTGACTATGAATCCATCGTTTAAGTGGATTTAACTTTCTATGACGTGAAATCGCAAACTGCCAGTTACACGACCCACCAATTTCGTTTTCGTTTTCTTTTCAAACTTTCTCGAAACACTTTTAAATTTTTATAAAAAATTCTAATTCAAAGAGGTTTAACATATCACATACATCATTTTATTTACAAAAAGGAAAGTGACTTCCTTTGTGATTGTGATATTTCGATGTGTATTTAAACATGCCTATTTTACAAATCTAAACAAAAATATTTCATAAACGAACACGATGATTAAATCATATCAACCAAACAACATATCACATCATCATCCAAAGTGTATGTGTATGTATATATAAGTGGAGTTTTCTCATCTCGGATTAAACGATTAACTGAAAAAGGCTATAGCTTCGCTCACTTGAATTTAAAGCTCACTAACACTCGGATTTTGGCCTTTAGAAGGCTCGACCTTGACCATGGAGGGGAGGAAGGCTCGGCTATGGAGGGTGAAGGGTGTGGCCATGGGGTATTTAGGTGGAGATGCGGAAGATTGTGGTAGCTTTAAGGTGTTTTATTATATATATATCTGTGTGTGTGTGCGCGCGCGCGCGCGTGTGTATGTGTATATATATAGTTTCTTTTTGAAATAGATTTTGCCATAATCTTTATAAGGCAAGAGATCATTAAAATGGAGAGGAGAAGTTTTAGAAAATGAAGAAGAAATGTGGAATGAAATTGAAGATGGAGTGTTGTATTTATAGGCAAATTAAGGAGTAAAAATATCATGATACTTAAATGCATATCCATCACCAGCATCGGCTCCCCTTACATTATCATGGTTCAGTCGAAATGACCCCCTTTATGTGTGTAGCCCATATGCATGCACTTGTGTTAAAGTGTTGACTTTGGAATGCTTAAGTATTAAGGAAGAGAGAAAATATCTTAGATATTTTTGATAATATATATATTTAAGTATATGTATATATGTGTATATGTGTGTGTTCATGTACATGTGGATATATTCATGGATGTATACATGTATATGTGCATATGTATGTCACAAATAATCCACAACTTCTACGTGTTGAATTGCTATGAATTCTGATTATGATTTCAGTCATATTTTCACTTTTTAGTTAATATACATATATTTGTAAGCCAGGTTTAATAATAATATTCCTATTATCATAAAATAATTAAAAGGGCTCATTTAATAATTAAAATAATTATTAAATCATTTAGACTCAATTTAAACTCAAAAAACAATTATTAGAAATTGATGACATTATTAACGAAGTCGCAAATACATTTTATTTTTCCAAATAAAAAATTATTTTGTTACATATTCTCATTTATATAGATAAATGAGTGTATGTATTTAGCTCCGTGCATGATGTTGGATGGTTAGAGAACTATTTATTCATAAAACAATTTTCGGTAATTTTATCGATATATCTTCCAAAGTATATATTTTTGTAAATATTTATTGAAAATGAGATTTTAAATATTATTTATTATTCAAAACATCATTATTTGTTTTAAAAAATCGTATATGTAAATACTTAGAATTTTTCCAAAGTGATGAATTTCCGGATCGTTACAAATATGAAATTATACGGCCTTAATTATACGATTAGAACCAGCATGAATTAGTGGTTTTAGACCAATACTTAAGCTTAGGATGGTTGGTTTGGTTTAGTAGGTTAGGATGCAAGGTTAATAGAGTTGCATAACAGAAGTCTGCCCTTCACCGAGAGGCTACTGGCAGTTGTGTATACTTACTACTGTTGTGGGACATCTCCAACCGTAGGACTCGTAAGGAAGGGATGTGGTTGCGTATAGGTAGAGGAAAATATACTAAAGATTCACCTTTGATTCTAAGTATTGCCTGTTACATTTAGGGAAATGCGGTCTACTTAATGTCTAATAAGAGTATTAAGTGAAAAAAAGAGTCATTTTCCTTACCTTACATTAGGTTAGTTTGAATGGGATTTCAGTCGTGGAAGATCGACGGGATTTGTCAGTATTGTTATTGTACCAGTATCAAGTAGTAGTAGAGATGGCATATAGACTATGACAACTAACTGTCCCGAACGGTTAGTAGCAAAGACTCGGGTTATGCCTTAATGGATTTTGTTTCATATTATGTAGAATCCAGATAGGATACTCACAGACTCGAAGTTTTGTTCATTGGTTGTTTGAGTGTCAGAGGTAGGATAGTTTACCCTTTGATGAGTCTTTGAGATGCGGTAGTAATATGACAATTATATTATAGAGCCGTATCCAAGGGTCATTATATCTATAGCTAGAATCTATTGGCTAACAATTATGTTACAGAGGGTCTACTTTGGGGTTGAGGTATTAAATGGTTGTTAGGTATACTCCATATTCAAGAAGTATTAAGTGGCCTAGGGTTTTTGGGTAGCACAACGTTTAGACGTATATGTGTATAGGTATATATATAGTTATACCTCAAGGGAGCTTATGCATATCGTACATGCATAGAGGATTGAATGGATTAACCATAAATAATAGGCATGACACTAAAATAGGAATCAATCGGCATAAATTATTGTTATGCATAAAGTATGTGAATTTACAGTCACCAAAATATTGTTCGAACTCCCTCCTCATTACAACCCACGGGATAGACTTACAGTCACTAAAATTTTGTTTGGAATATTCATTGTACTTTATAATAAAACAAATATATATAATTAAAGTACTCTTATTTTGCATTCTTATGTTTTTTACTGTAATTTTGATAATACATGATAGAGAAAATTTATTTAGCTACCAAAATAATCTAAAAAAAATCATTGTAACATTGGTAAATTCAAAAATATAATAAAAGTTTGGTTAATTTGGTTAAACTGACAACCAAACAAAATATTTTCAAGGGCCAAAGAAATAATTTAGTTTCAAAACCAAACCAAACCGATAAACTGGCTTGGTTGGTTTATTTGATTTAATCAAAAATTTCTCACCCCTACCGACAAGGCAACTAGATACCCAAAGAGTACTATTGATTCCAAAGTAGTTGGCTCAGTAAGTATTTATATTCTATTATATTTTTCTATTCCACCGTGAGTTTATTGATCACTCTCTAATATACTTATGTTTATTACAAGTTATCAAAACCAACGGCCTGTGCCCTAATAGACTTGGGTTTCGATTTAATCAAAATTCAGGCCTATTAACTACAGGTTATTATATTTGGTATCAGAGTTTATGTTAGTCAACCATTCTAAGAGAACATATTTATATTATTACCTATAATTATATGTATTATACGCCATCCACTATGAATTTCGACTATAGAAGAACTTATGATAGTATTTTCAAAAGGTGTACGAGGCAACTTTGAGTTGGATAGATGAATACAGTTAAATTTATACACCTAACCTAATTACCTCATGGAATATAGGCTATACCGTAAGGCATTGATAAAGAAGAGCATGAACAAGATATATAAAAGAACCTTAGAGGCTAGATGGTACTTAACTCTTTTGTTAGGCTTAGACTTCCTCATGACTGTGGATTTTGATGGATTGCTAATTGAAGACACACATTTCATCCAAACAAATGGGAAGCAAGAACCTATATATTGCAAGCACCCAGAAGTAAGATGCTAAAAAGGATTGAGCAAGTTCCTACATGAGGTATTCATTAATCACTACAAGATGGTAGCCGGATTATTAATGAAGATGAATTAAGAATGAGTAGCATAGAAGGAAAGTCCAAAAGAAAGGACGATTAAAGTCCATTTCTGAGTCTAACCCCATACGAAATAAATTAGCAAAAGGATTTTTTTAAATTCCTTGAAACATTTTGAATGTTTTTCAAAGGATTTATTTTAATGAAAAGAACATACCATTGTTTTTTAAAGGGTGGATAAATGGAACTGGTACTTAACTAAAATAGGGTAAAGAGAATTGAAGGGTAAGAACATCTAATAAATAAGATAGGAGGAATATTCCCCTATAAGGAAAATATGGAGAAAAATAGCTGAAATAGATTAATACATATCTCTTTTCATATTATCGAAGAAAAACCCAATGACTGAAGTAATATGCGCACACATCGCAATGAGTCAATGGAAAAAATAATTAAAAAAGAAAAGAGCTGTGTAAGGAAAAGCTGTTGAAGACAAGTTAGGTAGGAGAAATTTTAATACTAACTATATTAGGAAATTTGAAATAGAAATAACGTTAGGAATTTATATAAAAATAGGATTAGTAATATAGTTAGATATAGTGTATGAGAAAAACGTTAGGGATAGGAAAAATAGATAATTCCTTAAATATGTGAAATAATTGAGAATATCTTTAAGAAGCCCCTCTTATTTTCTATTAGAATCTCCGCTAAGAATGGAGTGGAAATAGCATGAGTAGTAGGAAATTATAGGATTGAAGTTATCCTTGTCTACTCAAGATTTCATGTTCAAAGTTGTAAAAGATGTTTTTGAAAAAAAATGGTTTGGCTTGACAATTGGGTTTTTGAACACAAATGAATGTTTTGAGTTAAAAATTCTACTTTTTAAAAGGTAAATCTCCATTATATAAAGTCTTTGAAAAGAGAAGGTTTTCATGTCTCTTTCTGGAAACCAAGCAATTTTTGAAAAAGATTTCTAAGTTTATATTTCCAAAGATAAAAGTTTTCGATTAACCACTTCATGACTGTGATTTTTTTATTATTTTAAGAGTGTGCAAAACAAAAAAAATTTTAATATGGAGAAGATAGGATGGCTGCTTAGGTAAGATGAGGTAAGGTTTAGGCTATGAATAAAATATTTATGGATGCTTGTAAGGTAGCAATAAGAAATCCCTATTGATTATAAGCAATACTGGAATGAACCTAGGAATGTTTGGTTAGACATGTGTGAAAGCCACTGGAAGAACCCTCAAAGGAATGTCAAGTGGTATCAAAGTAATCTTTTGCGAGTCCTAGGATATACTCATAGGAAAGATTATGGATACAGTAGGTACATACCAAAGTTTTAGGATACTATCAAGAAACTTTGATTGTAAGTAGATAGTAGTAAGATTTGATAAGAGGATAATAAGATGGCAAATGTACATAAAGGATGTTCGTTGACTGTAGGTTAAATAAGGCAAAATAGGTGGTAAGAAAGGTATTCCACCAAGGTAGTTTTCTGATGAGTTATTCTAAATGTGCACGGTTTATATTTCTTATCCACTACAATATGGGAATGCATAATGTATCTCATAATCAGATGGAATGATTGAAGTAATAGGTGGAACTTATTTATTAGAATCTAAGAAGGTGAGTTAAGGCATGTGGAATATAGTAGAATGACATAGTAGAAATTTCCATTTTAATCGAGTAAGAGGCATTAAGGCCACAACATCATCAACACTAGTTGATGTTGGATGGCATCTTCCTACAATTGTTTCTTTTGGGTTGTAGTTGCTAGTTGTCTCCCTTTAGATATTGGAAAAGTGTACTACATATATGAGATCTATCACTTCTTGATTTTCTAGATGAGCTTTGACCGCTATATGCTGGAAAACAATGTAAATTAGAAGATCTTGTAAGGACACTTAACTAGCAATAAAACGTAGTTAAAGTTGGAAGTTTATGAAATATGTTAGGAAGTTAAATTAGCAACTAGGAAACTTTAGCCCCAAAAATTTTAGAATTTTGGAAAAAATAAATTTCACCAAGCTAAGGACAGGGAAATTTTGTTGGGAAATCATGAGTCGCTATCCCTATACCTTAAAAACTAAAATATATAAATAGGCTTATGTGTCATCATTTTGAAAAGGAGGAAACGTTCGCCAAATCTAAGATTAACTGCATAATGCTAGGGTCAATCATACGTATTAACCCATTGGGACACGATTACATTAGGATGTGGCTTATTTGTTTTAAAGGATGGACCTGCAAATATTTCAAAAATTTGTGTTCGAATGCTTTCGAAAAATTGTGTTTAAGTGCATTTGAGAAGTTGGGTTCAATTACTTTTAGAAAATTTTGTTCAAGTGCTTTCGAAAGAAAATGGTGTTTAAATGCTTTTTGGAATTCAATTTTTCAAACTATTTTGTAAGTTTGATTGGAAAAGGGAAAACGACTTATAAAAATATATGAAAATTTCCAATTTTATAGTACCACATGCTTAGCGTAGGAACGATTGACAAGTTAGTGAAAGTAAATCTTCCTGTCCGAAAAGTGCGACAATATACAAAACTTAGAGAATGACAAGAGAACAGGCTATTTTAGGTTGGAAATTCTATTTCCATACCTTTTTGATAGTAAAGAAAACTTAGGCTTAGAATGATTTCGTTTTAACATCCAAAAATAAACCTCCTGATACGTATTGTACTTGGAAAATTAAATAAGAATTGGGTACAAAAGAGAAAGTTCCAAGTTGCAATAGAATAAGTATCCAAAAGAAAGGCGGAAATGTGAAATTTTCTGTCTAAATTCTTTTTTAGCATAGAAGTATAAATTTAGGAAAAAATTTAATTTTCAAAATTTTGGACGTGAACAATTGTGTGTTAGGTATTTGGTGGCATAGATTGGATGCAAAATTGATTAAACCATACTCCTACTTGTAGGAGTGTAGAAATTATTACGTAAAAATAGATTTTTGATTTTTGAAAACTTGCATACATATAAAACTGTCAGTATATATTGGTTGTTTGCGTCATATTTTAAAATAGTTTTTAAAAGTGTAAAGGAGGCACTGATTTAGAATTATTTAGCATGCATATCATATATGTTGTGATACACTATGTAGTTGTAAATGTTTGGCTGCAAAATTGGGTGTACACTAAATGGTTGGATAGTTTAGAATGGTTGCGTGGTATGCTATATGATTCAACCCTTGAGGAATTTCGAGTACAAAATCCTTTAAGAGGAAGAATATAATACTTTATAAAATTAATGGTAATTAATAAATAATTATTAAGGCTCAAAAATGGAATTTGAGCTAACATCAAAGTTTGGCTACGAAACTTATACCATTGTGTTCGCGGTGATTTTCTGAGTAACCATCATATTTGGAGTTTTGCGATCGAAGCTTAAATGAAGAAGTTATTGGCGTTTGAAGTTTTCGAAACGAAAATAATTAATAATGAGAAAAATGAAATGAATAATATTAATAGCGTAGACCCAACCCCCCCCCCCCCCCCCAGTCGACCCCTTTTCTTGGGCCGAATAACATCCAACCGCTTATAGGGGTTGTCGACCAGTGGAATGGGCGATCAGGGTTGGGTCGAACGGCTTGTATTTTATTATTTTAATCTAACGGATATGATTTATTCGAGTGCATATAAATTCAGGCCTAGCCTTTACTTTTTTTCTCATATTTTCTAATCAAAGCGGCGAAGTTCTACCCTTTTCTCTTCCTTATTGTTTCTGGAAATTATATCGAAGGACGATGAAAAATAAAAGAGAAGAAGAGAAGAAGTGACTCAACGTTGCAAAAGAAAAAGGCGATTTCTATAAATATAAATATATTCCCCTTAATCCCAAATCTCTTCTTAGCTCTTTAATTCTAACTGTATGTATACATCTTCTTATACCTATGCTTTTGGATAGGAAGGAAAAGATTAAAGTAAAGCGATTAATTCAAATTTGGGAGATTTGGAAAGCTAGAAAGGTAAGTGATAAATTGTATATATATTATAATAAAACTTATATCATTGAATTTTATTTAATTATTATACCTAAAATAGACCTGATGAGTTGTAGACTTAAATGAATGTATAGAAATATCGTCTACATATTCTGTAAGATAGGTAATTGAATAGGAATATATTTACACCTTAATCTAGAAATCTGGAAATAAGTCCTAAATTTGTTAATTTTGAAAAGATTTGTAAGATTTATTCTAGATTTATGATAATTGGGTTGTAAATTGTTAGTATAGATGTAGATTGCCCTAATTTGACTTGGAACGTGAATTTTTATGTTTTAATTTATTAAGAGTAGGCTGCTATTTAATTATATCTACTTCTTTGTAATTTCCATAAATCATCTAATTCCATAAATGTATAAAAAGTCATCGTTTAAAGTAATAAGGAATATATCAAAAATGAAAAATGTGAATAAAGTACAAATCTTCTTCCCCTAAGTTTGCACTGTTTATTTCAATAAAAGAAAAAGGATAATTCTTTGTAATTTCGAAAAAAACAAAGGTCTCACTTTTGGTTCATTTATGGAAAGTTAAAATGATATTCCTTTTTGGAAGGATAACTCTAATAAATTAAAGCGTGGAAAGAAATAGTCTAGTTTAGGAATTAATAGTTAGAAATAGGAATACATATATACATATACACACACACTCGCATAACTGCACATACCGATTAAAATAAAAATATATCTATATTGTGCAATATACGTTGATATTCGCATTAGTTATAATTATGATGTTTATTAGATAGCATAGCATATTATAGGATTAGGAGGTGTAGATGGAAAAGAGATAGTAACTCGAAAATTAATAGGATAAATGTGCAATTAATAGGGAGTTGCAGGAATTAAAAGGGACATAAATGCTTAATGGGACTGGTTAAAAGATTTAATATGGAATTTATAGGAAAATGAAATATGTATAATAGGGTTGAGTTGGAGTGAATAAATAAATTTGATTGTCCAGTTACATGAATAATATGATTAGAATGAGATTGACGTTGTATGCCTAGACAAACATAAGAATGGTAAGGTTGGTTTGGTTTTATGGGTTGGGACGCACGGTCAGTTGAGTTACACAATATAAGTCTGCCCCTCACCTAGCGGCTACCATAAGTTGTATATACTTACTGTTGGTATGGGAAATCTCCAACCATACGACTCATGGGGAAGGAATATGCGGTTGCATATAGGTAGAGGAAAATATACCAAAGGATTCACCTTAGATTTGAAGTATAAAATGGCTTAATACATTTAACGAAATTGTGTATGCTTCATTTCTAATAAGAGATATTAATTAACTGAAAGAGGCATTTTTCTTGACGTACAATAGGTTAGTCTAAATCGAATTTCAATTCCTGAAGGTCGGCGGGCCAGTAGTGTTGTTGGACTATTATTAGTAGTAGCAGGGCTAACATATTGGCTATAACCACAGCGGTCTCGAGCGAAGGGTAGCAAAGACTCGGGCTGTGCCTTGATGGATTTCACTTCCAACTAGCGTAGAATCTATATGGATACATATGGACCTCAAAGTTTATTTAGTCGGTTATTTGTTTGTTGGGGATTGGTTAGTTAACCTTAGATGAGTCTTTGAGACGCCGTGGTAATATGGTAATTATATTATAAAGTCGCATGAAGGAGTAATTGGTCTTGTAGCTAGAACTAGCTAACTAGCAATTACATTATCGAAGGCCAGCTTCGGGGTTGAGGTATTAAATGGTCTTTGTACAACACCCCATAATTTGACATTAGTTATTTAATTACTTTGTTAATTAATTAACTTATCTCAAAAAATAAAATTTGTGCAAACTATGGAATGTGACCATGAAACTTCCTCCATTGCGTTCGTAGCAAAATTCTGAGTAACTTTTATATTTGGAGTTTTGCGATCGGAGTTCAAACGAAAAAGTTACAGAAGAAAAATGAATTCGGAATGGAAATAATTCGATTAGATAAATTAACATTCAAATATTAATCGCCAGGCCCAAAGGCCGACCTGTCATAGGGATCGATCAACCCCTTACTGTCGACTGGTACTCCATGGGCGGTAGACCGATTGCCTTTAGGCGGATGCAATAAACCTAGGCCGCAATGATTCGGATTTAATGTTTAAAATTGTATGGTTGTGGTTGATTCTAGTGCCTGGCCTAACCTTTCCTTCTCTTTTTATATTTTTCTAGTAGTAATACTCTGCAATTTCTTATTCTTCACTTTCTTTCTAAATTATAAAAATAATATATTTATATTTATATTCATACAAATTGGAGAAGAATAAAATCTATTAAAAAACAGATAAGAGAAGAGAATCAACTATACACGTATTTGAGGTAATTTATATATTTATATGTATATCTATTTCCAATTCCAATCCCAAATCTATTCTCTGACCTGTAATTCTAATGTATGTATATATCCTTTTATACATATTTCTTGGATTAAAGAGGATTTGGAGATGAATTTAAGGTTCTATTTTGGATCTGGAGATTTGGATCGCTTTTAAATAGTGAGTGGGAAATTGAATAAACTGTTTGTGATTTTAAATCTATTCTGTTGGCATACGTTCGATTTTTATGCCAAAATCAATGTTATTTTGAATTATAGGCTTAAATTAATGCAAAAATCTATTGCCTGCATATTCTTTTCTTAGACTTAGTTTGAGATATGTTTACACCTAGACCTGGAAATCATTCCCAAAGATTTTAGAATTTGATGTTGTGTATTTTTATTCCAGATCTGTACTTGGGCGTAAAATAGGATTTTTGGATTATTGTCCAAATTTGTGGTAAGTTGTAGATTTTCATAGTCTAGTTCGTGGAAAGAACATCCAATTTGATTTTATAAATTTTTTTACTTTTCCACTTTTGATTCAAAAAGGTGACACTTGATTTAACAAGGAATAAAAACAAAAAGGGAAAAGGTGTGTAAAGTACAGATTTATAGTTTACACTGTTCAAATAAAAAGACATTATGTATTCCTTATAATTTCAAAAGTAATAAATCTTTCCTTTTTTGTTAAACAAATTTATGGAAATCATAATGGGAAATCTTCTTAAGGAATTTAATATTAGCAAATTAAATATGGAAAACATATTCTAGTTACATATTTATGACTAGAATATATATGGATAATAACAAGTAGTTTATACATATTTATTACGTTAATAAAGAAAAACAGCATTTATTCGTACGTTATTTATGCATAACTGTAACATCCCCTACTTGGAGAACCAAAACTAACGGCAACAGATGTTGTAGTCAGCCATAGTTGTTAATCCTCGACGACCAAATAAGGTAATTTTAGATACAATGATATAATAGAAACACATGGATATGGAAAAATATTTAAAATCAACAAACAACTTTTTGATTCTATTTCAAAACATTTTAAGTTTATTACATAATCCCAATACGAAAGCCACATTAGGAGAAACTATATTTATTACAACATACGCCAAGAGCGACATAAGAAGATGCCCCATTGAATGATCGAAGTATATGTAGGCAATTAAACAATTTTCCTTTACAATAACAACGCAGCGGAATCAAAATAAAAGAGAAATCCAAATAGCTATCATGACTACTGCACGTCTCCGGAAGCTTATTCGTCTAAAGAGGTACCTGAAAATCTCAACTCTCAAACTACTCAAAATTAATTGAGTACCCAAGAGTTTAAGGGGAAAACATAAACTTCGAGTTAGATATAAAGCCTGGTATGAATAATAATCAACCATCTCAAACCATTTAGATATCTGGTGAGATCATGCCGCTTAGTAGAATGGGATTTCCCTTCACTGGTATCCTAATTCCTTTATAAACCATATACTGTGCTCCTACATCCACAATGGTTAAAACAATTCAAAACAGTATGATGATATGCAAATAAGTAAAATCAATTTTAGATTTTCCATCCCAATCATTTTGACTAATTGTCTCATTTATAGTTTTTATGGTCACTATTAACCTATTAGTTTTCATGGGCTTACTAATAACTTGTTTAATGTTTATAGAATCCCTTTTTTCAGTTTCATAGTTTTCATAGGACCACAAAGAGCCTATTGGCCCCTGTTGATATCTTTATTGTTTTATGGTTCTCCCTGAACCTATTGGTAACTCCAATATCTTATCTCTTATCTTAATTTTCATGACTTGACTATGAACCTATTGACTTTTATCAATATGTTAATCCAGATATAGTTTCCATGGGTTAACGACAAACCTATTGGCCCCTGTCAATATCAAATCATAGTTTTCATGGCTAACTATGAACCTGTCTTCCTGACATCTTCATGGGATTACTATGAACCTATTGGACCCTGCCAATATCTTTTTCTATACATGATTTTCATAGGATTACTATGAACTTATTGGCCCCTGCCAATATCCTTAATCAATATTTAAGTATCTTTAACTTATATTCACTACATGGTCAACTTGGCCATTTATTCTACCATTCCCCAAGGTACCGTTATGGGTTCTTTACAGTTTGAATATATTTAAATACATGTATGAAGAAGCAAACATTGTGGTTTAATGACCTTGAAACCATTTTATATAAAACTTGGTTAATCCCTTTAACCCATCAAGCAAGGAAAACTTCTTCAAAACTCCATTTCAAAATACTTTATTGATGCCAAGGTTTTCTTTTAAAATGAGCTTGGGTTATTGTTCTGAAAACTAAGGCTACCGAAACCTTAAAACATTACTTTCGAAAACATTAAATAACCTCCTTTGAAAGCATAGAAAACACCTTTTCAAAACATTAAATATATACCTTTCGAAGCTCTTTAATAATCTCTTTTGAAACCAAAATATACCCTTCGAAAGTATCAAAACTTTACTTAATAATCCTTAGAAACATAACTTTGAAACCAATGAAAGTATCCTTTCGAAACCGTTGGGTTTACTCAAAAACATATTTTGGGTCAGAGTGAATATATACGAAAGTATCTTTTTCGAAACTGTTAAAAAAATTATTTGGGGAAAATTTGATGGTATCAGAACCATCCATTCAAAAGCTCAAAACCTTTGAGAAAAACTTTGAAGATTAACCTCGAAACCCCCTATTGAAGCCATTACCTTTCAAACACATGAACCCTCTTGAAAGCATTTAAGAAGTAGCTTAAAATAGTTTAAAACAAAAGCTACCCTTCAAGAGCATTGATAACTTCAATACACTTGAAAGGCAAAACAATGGTAGCAGGGCTTCGACTAGGTAAAAAACCACCATTTTCAAAGCATTGCTTTATAAACAAGGAACTCGTTCGAAAGCTTATACTTAAATATGAAATATGGTGACATTCTTCGAAAGCTATTTAGAAAACTGTTTTTGACAGATTATGTTTCGACTCCTTTGGAAACTTTAGTAAAACAAAGGCAGGCACTTGACATTTTAAAACAAAGCGAAGGTATCGACCCCATCGGAAGCAATGCAATTGACACTATGCCTTCCGCCTTCCTCCAGTCCACTTCGTACCATCTAAGTGATACATTGTGTATTGGTTTCGGCTTTGTGGGGTTTCGACTTGATTGAAGGCAGGAGCACAAGGTGGAAAGGTGCTTCTAAAAGAGGCAATCACTTTTCTGGGTAAAACTGATTTATTGCTAATTAAAGCAAATACTTTCTAAATAACCTCCTCACTTGCAAACATGTGATTGGTTGCCACAACCTATTAAATTCTTTACAAAAACAACTACCACTTAATTTCATATCTACATCAAGATTAATTTAGCACATAAGCCCTTCCATTAAGCAAAGACAATAATGCAAATAAGTCCTTCCTCCTAAATCAATTTAATTTCCATAGTAAATAGATTAGGAAAAATCCCCAAAAATTACAAAAATTCACTTTCATCATGTTATCAAAATTTCAAGCCCAGATTCCTCTTCAAATAATCAAAATTAATTTTTAACCCAGTTTTATCATATTTTCCTTTGAAGATTCATAATAATCTTTCCATGGCTTAAAAAATTATCAAAAATAAAACCCAAATCCAAAATCGTATTTTACATAAGATAATTCTTTTTGGCATTCAAAATCAATTTCTGTTGGTTTTGCTCTAAAACTGCATAAATCCCTATTTAAACAATTCGTTTAAATCAAACAAAATTATAATTCATGCATACCACCATCTAAATCGATATAAAAACAACTTTAGTTTTAAGTCCAAAAACATATGATCATAAAACAAAATAAAGATGTTATAAATTATTACTCATCTTGATTAGAATAAGAAGATTGGATTGAGACTGAGATTGAGATTTATTCCCTTTGCTTTAATTCCTTAGCTTTAGATTTTGTTTTATCCTCTTTTATCGTAGTAGTGGCCGTCTCCACTTTGATTTATGTTGTATTTAGTTTTTGCAAAATGATGTGAATGGGAAGTGAAACTATAAGAAACGAGAATACATAAGGGTAATGGGTTATGAAAGCTATTTCCCAACATACCTATGTAAATTAATTAGCCTATAGCCATTCTTAAGCCTGTTTAGTTAATTAATTAAGCACGGCCTCTGGGTATTTATTCAAATCCTAATCCTCTTATCACTTAATATTTATATTATTCTATTTAATTTATCTAATTAAATCTCCTGAACGATGTTATAAAAACTATGGGTGTTACAGTAATGTTCGTTGATTATTATTATTATATTTGGGGAAGCAAATGGGTAGAATTAGAAAATGTAGTAATTACTATTATTGGGCAATGAATTATAAATTGCTAATAATTAATAGAAAATAAAGGATTGCAACCCTAATTAATGGGAAATTAATGGGAAATAATGGATAGGATTAGATTAGGGGTTACAATTGGTTATTAAAGACTATAACTCCAATTAATAAGCAATTAATGGAAATTAATTTAGGAGTTACGATTAATAATGACAAATGGATAAAACGGGACTGATAAAAATGGAATAGATATAAAAGTTTACTAATATGAAATTTGTAATCATAAATAAAAGTCTTAAGAAATGTCCGTATGGATTTTATGGACAAATCGATATTTATGAGCATAAAAAGAGTATATATGGGTAGATAAGTATTTGAGGCAAATCGTATTGCCTTAAATAAAAAGGGAATTAGTAAGCTAAGTCCAATGTCTACTAAAGATAATATAAGTAAAGATGTAGGATGGTTAATTGGACTTAGTAGGTTAGGATGCGAGGTGGGTAGAGCCACTCGTCGGAAGACTACCATTCAATTTAAGGCTATCTGCGGTTGGGTGCACTTACTATTGATGTGAGATATCACTAATCCTTGGACCAATGATGATGTGAAAAATTGGGCCAGCTTTCTTAATTTAAAAGTATTAAATGGTCAAAATTTGGAGTTATGAGGGATATCTCCATAGGGGTTTACTTCTTGCTTGAGGTATTAAGTGGCTGTAGGGTCTGTCATTCTCCTAAAAGGAAGTATTAAGTAATATAGTGAGATTACAAATAAATAAGGATGTCTCTAAAAGTGTTTAATTCATTATTGTGGTATTAAGTAGCTATTTCAGGGCCTGCCTCCCTACCAAAATAACTAACCTAATGAGATTTCATATTTATAATTAAGATTGATAGTAGATACCTCGGGAAGGGTTAGGTTCGGGTTTAAGGTACAAAGTGACTGATCTAAGGGTTAACCTCTCTCCTAAAATGAAGTATAACATAGTGAGATTCCAAGCAATGTCAGCTAGATAGTACTAGTGAGGAGTTCGCCTTGGGGTTAGGTATTAAATGAGAAAGGCCTACATGTAAATAGGTGTTAAATGATTAGGGGTCTGCCTAGTCCATATTAATGAGGTATTAAGTGGCTTGGGTATAGTTTGTCACACTGTTAAAGTCGTAATAACAATAATACCAGTGAGGAGTCTGCCAAGGGATAGGTATTGAGTGATAAGTACCTGCCTAGAACATAGGTATTAAATGCTTAAAAGTATGCCTAGTCCTTTTTAAAGGTATTAAGTGGCTTGGCTACTGTCTCTAACATGGTTATAATTTTATTGGTAATAGAAGTGGTAATAGCTGGACATTAAATGTTGAAAGCCGTAAATAGTGGTTAATGGTCTTTCTAGCAAGGATCCACCAACCGTTGATAACACTGTTAGAAAACCACCTTAGGAATAGGTCTTAAATGACGAGGTCTATCTTGATTGAGGTTTCAAATGGCATATTCTGCCTATTTCTCTTTTAAAGTATTTTATGATGGTCGTAGAAGCCCGCTTTATATTTAGAAGTATCAAATGGAAAATGGGTTTAAAAGTGTTGGGTGGTTGATAAGGCTTCATCGATATTTTGTACCTTGAGAAGGGGATGTAAATATTCATACTTTTGTATCTAGTATTATTATATTTTAGGTTAGATTCTATTAATTCTTACTATAGAAGTAGTTATAGTTCCACTTCAAAGGAATTGGATAAAGCAACTACGGGTTGGAAATATCTTAGAGCTAAGATTTTCACACCGACTCCGATGTACCCCCTGGAGTGCTAGCAATGCGTATGGCGTTGATAATAAAGAGTATGAGTAGGACAGATAGCAAAATCCTGGAAACTGGAGGTGTTCGACTTGATGGTTGAGATTCTAACTACCTTGTGATTTTGGATGAGTTCTAATCGGAGACACACATTTACTCCAAAGAGGTGGGGAATCAGAGTTTGTATGTCGCTATAATCTGTAAGCAAGTTTTTGCAGTGGTGCATTCATCGATCACCTCGTTGATGAAAACCAGTTTTTTATTTGGATAATTAATGTCAATTCGCTAGTGTAAGTCCTATGAGAGAATTTTTATAAGGTAAAAAGGGTTTTCAAAGGATTTCTTTTCCCCGGGATTTATTTTGGAAATTTTTCTTTGGAAAAGTTTGAGATTTTAATATTCAATGAAATATGTATACTTTTACATTGGTCATGTTAAGAATCTGTTAGTTTATAAAATATTAATTTTCGAAATCCATAAATATTTAACGTATATATCAGTAAAGGCTTGGTTTTGATTTTTAGCAAGGAAATAATTTTTCCATTGGGGAAATTTGCATTTTAAAGAAGGTTTTTAGAGACCCAGAAATATATGTATGTATGTATATAAGTATGTATGTGTATGTATATGTATATGTATATGTATATGTATATGTATATGTATATGTATATGTATATGTATATGTATATGTATATGTATATGTATATGTATATGTATATGTATATAAGTTTGATTTTTTAAAAGAATTTTCGGTATGTAATAATCTCTATTGTTTAGAACCAAGTATAAGTAGCATATATTTAGCTTATTGATTTTTCTGATTTATAAAATGGAGTTTTTATATTTTCTCTCTTTAAGGTACAAACAAAATAAGAATGATGTAACAACCCAAAATTTAAGCTATAATAATTAATTAATAAAATAACTTTGTGAAATTATTAAAATTGAGCCACTAGAGTTGCACCATAGTGTCTGTGGTAATTTTCTAGCCAATTTTCATACATTGATTGTCAAAATCTAAGCTAAAACGAAGAAGATATGCGAGAAACAAAATACGAATATATACATAAGGGTAGGTCGACCCTAGGGTCGATCCTCCCAATGGCAAGGTTGACCTACCATGTGCAAAGGTCGACCTAGCGGTCGACCCGCATACATACTTGGATGAATTTTCGTCCAGGTTTGAGAAGTGATGTGTTTTCTATTTTGACTCAGTTCTATGAGTACGTATTTCCATCCGACGGTTCCCAGCAAGCCTATGACGTGGTTGCACTAGATTTAATCTTCAAATGCAACAGTTTTGGGATCCATAAGTGACATTATAAATAAGTCCCTAGGCCTAGCTATTTTTCTCATTCAGATTTTCTCCATCTGGGTTAATTGCCTGAGGTTGAACCCTAAAAGGAATATTTTTCCAAGGAGAAGATCTTTTTAATTGAAATATTTTACACCCTACAAGTGGATTTGGGAAGGCCAAAGAAAGGAGCTAAGAACCACAGGTGAGCGTTTAAGTAATTATTTTATTTTTTTAAGTAATTTAAAATAATAAGGTTCTCAATAGTTGTAATTTTTCTGCAATTTTGAGACCACTTTTATAAAAGTTGTTTACAGTTAATCTTTAACGTATCTTTTCTATCTATTTTGTTCACCTATTTCGATGTAGCTATTTTATTCATTCATTTACAATTATTTATTATTATTTATAGTTATTTATATTTTATTTACATCCGTTTTACGTTAAAATTCAACCTATAAACTTTAGTTCTTTTTATCCTTTTTACGCGAATAAAAATAATAAAAAGAGGATAATTCACTAATATGGACTAAATTATAGGAATACTAAATTTATAGAAAATTCGATGTAAATAATAAAAACTGTAATAAAGAGAATGTAGACTGAAATAGGCAAATTTGACATTTGCAAGCAAGTTTATAACTAGTAGTTATGACTAAGTAAACAGAATAAAAGGGAAATTATAACGTAGGTTATAATTAAGCAGAAAGAATAGAGAGAGGCTTATTTTAAAATTTTGAGTTACATTAATAAGAAAATATAGTAGAGATAATAGAAGAGACTTATTTTAAAGATTTAGAATAAGTTAATAAGCAAATAGAGTGGAATTAACAAAAGATGCTTATTTAAAAGACTTATACTAAGTTAATATGCAAAGATAACAGTAAGACCCGTACCAACAGCATTCCTGTTTCAGTTAGGTCTTATAATAGATTAGGTGAGGCTAGGGAAAGCTTATGCTAGAGCAATGGTAAATAAAAGGTCAATAAATAGAAGCGCAAATTATGGGTTTGGGCAAGGGGTGCAACTAGATTTTGTTTGTTAGGACCCATACCAACAACATTCCCTTTCATTCAGACACAGGTGAGGGTAAGAGTACGTTATGCTGGAGATATAGTAAATAAGAGGTCAAAAGGAGCAACAGATAGTGCGAGCCTAATGGTGGCTAAGCATGTGGCCTTGGTGTGGAGATATAAGTCGCCATTGAGTTCCAATAAAAGGTCAAAAGAGGGAGCAACAAATAGTGTGAGCCTAACGGTGGCCGAGCGTGCGGCCTCGGTGTAGGGATATAAGTTGCTATTGAGTTCCAAAGCGCTAAACAGGTATCCTTTTGCTTTGGGACCTACTGGATGGGACTGGCTGACAGTGGCACAACAGAGATGGAAGGCCGATCAAAGGGTAAAATTAGGATTTCGGCCTAATTAAAATAGGATTAGAATTTTAGCCTAATAAAAGCAGTTATTTAAGACAAGTGCAAAAAATCGAAGATAATTAGAACTATCTAAGAAAGCAAACAGTCAAATAGTATTTTATTCCAGCTTTATCTTTTCCTTTATTTCCTTTTATACTAGAACTGTTGATAAGTCTATTACCTTTATCTTGCTTAAAAATATTAGTAATCACTTCTACTCATCAAACTTTTAGTCTAACCCACTCCTCTTTTTCCCCTTTCCCCCTATAGGCTAGCAGAGGTAGGGATAGTAGATTTCGGACTTTCTTGGAGATTCAGCTTCGGAGTTTTTCTTCATGTATTCTTCTTCTTTTCAGTTTTCATTTGGATTTTTATGTAGTGGTACTATTTGAGAGGGATGATTTTATGTGCTCTGATATTATGACCGAGATGGTACTTTTCATAAGACATATGTATTTGGTATTTTGAGACATATATTGGTTATGACTTATTTATGAAGTTTTAATTTCTAATGTGTTGTTTTTTTAACTGTTTTATTTAGTTGTCTTGTGAATCTTAGTCTCTGTAAAGTTTTTAGCTATACCAACAACGCATCACATCATTTAGTGTGTCCATTTTGGGTATATTAAGGGGTATGGGGTGTTTCACTTGGTATTAAAGCCTAAGGTTACAATATTCCTAAAAGTTTGTTTTAAAAGTAAAGTATTTTTGAAAAGTAACATATTTTCAAACTATTTTTAGAAATTCTTTTTCAAGTGTAATAGAGTTTTATAAAAATCCCCTCAAAGTTCAGCTTAATCTTCTTTCGATTCTTTGGAGCCTGAAACCTCTTTTTCTTTACCTAGCATGGCGGATGCCCCAAATCTTCCCAAGGGTATCCAAGTCCAAGGCTGGTTTCGTAGATACCTTCAAGCTACGACATCAGAGGTGCAAGGGCGCGCCCAATCCAGCATTTGCGGGTGGAGTTCCCATTAATCCACCCATAGCAGCAAATTTCTCTAAGCTATGTAAGGACTTTGCTAATCTAGGAGGCATGATGTTTTTTGACACGGAGGATTTCATGGAGGCACAAGCTTGGTTGAGAAGGGAATAGAGAGGATATTTGGACTATTAGGATTGGAAGATCAGCAGAGAGTTAAGCTTGCATCTTGGCAGCTGAAAGGAGAGGCTTCTTATTGGTGGAAGATTGTTGAGTTAAAAGGTAGAAATATTGGTTGGAATGGGTTTCGAGAGAGGTTTGAGAGGAATTTTTTATCACAAGCAGAAGAATGTATGCAGTTGGAAAGGTTTGTTAGTTTGAAGCTAGAAAGTCTTTTTGTGAAGGAGCATATCAATCAATTTAATAAGTTATCACAGTTTGGGATGAAATTAGTGAATACACCGCATAAGAAGGCCATGAAGTTCGCGAAGAGATTGAATCAACCGCTCCAAGGGTTGTTATTGACTCACGTGCCGATGGATGCTAGATATGAGTCAATGGCGGAGATGGCCCTCATTCTGATACAGATAAAGAAGGAGAGTCTAAGGAGGCCCCTAAGTCAGAATGTTTTAAGAAGAAGTAGTGGTGTGACGACCCGAAATTTTTAACAATTTAAATTGGAATATTTAATTGATTTTAAATATTTAAAAGTTAATTTTTAACTTGAATTCAAATATTATTAATTACTGGAAATTTGGTCAAATGTTGAATCTAGAGTTTTAAGCCTGTTAAAAATAATTCAAGGGTTTGTAAAATTTATATCGATGGTACTGAAGATAGTAAAAGTGTTAAAATTGAATTTGGAAGTGTTTTGTTTAGTTCTGAAATTTTATCGTCTAAATCGATATCTAAAAATATTCTTTCGAGGCACAATCTCGGAATTTGATGAAACCACTTCCATTGGATCCATAATATTGCATTATTATCAGATTTCAATTTTCGTAGTATTTGGAATGATCGTTTGGGCGTACGATAAGTAAACGCGCTGAGAATTAAACCGAAAATTTAATATAATGACAGAGTCCAAAAAGCTACCTTCTCCATACGATTGAATTAGCACTCGAAACCTTTTTCATTGCATTCAGAATAGGGGTATAACATTATAAACCCCTACCGGCACGCCTCGATAGGATGTCAGGATTTTAAGCTAAGGTTTCAAAACGGTTTAAATTTAAATTTGAAAATAAATGTTGGCCGGTCAAAAACAATTTCACATCAAAACCTTTTGCCTTCAACTCGATGTCACTACAGCCAAATTTCTTTACGTTACCATCTAATCATGTCTTTTTAAAAAAACCAGGCTGAAAAAAAAAATAAAGGTGTTAGTATAGGTTTGTGCTTTTCCTTCTCAGGCACGCTTCCCTCTTCAATATCGTTTCCTCCTCCTTCTTATAAACAGCCGAAGCTTTCCATCAAAAAAAATCGAATCGAAAAAATGGCCACCGCTCTCTCTCGGGCCCCTCTCATCCTCAAATTTTAATAAAAGAAAAATCCAAATCGATTGGCACAGAAGAATAAAATCGCGACAAGGTTGTTGCATCCAAATGGGAGAGGCGACGTGTGTGCTTTTAGGCGAGGGTCAAAGGCAGTGGTGGATGAGGCGTGCATTGAGGCTCAAGTTGGAGGCGACTTTGATGGGTTCAGGGGATTCTGGCAATCGTGAGCCATGAGAGGCAGTAGAGGGGGATTCAAGTGCAGAGGACGACGAGGGTTGTTGAAGCGGAATCGTGCCTGGAAGAAAAGGTCACGAGCAATGACCTGGGGCGTGCAACGAGGTCAAAGTCGTGATTTTTAAACGTGATGCGAAGTTCAAGTGGAGGTGTTTACTTAGTCTGGCTGTGATAGGAAGCTTCAAGATTGTCACTTATGCTTGCAGCTGTTGATCAATGGTGGTGCGCTCGATTTGGGAAGCATCTGCGATTGAGAGTATTCCATGATTTTTGAATTAAGTTGTAAATTCAGTACAATAATTATATAAGGTTTAAAACATAGACAGTTCTGTATAGAGAAGAATTTCTAAATGATATTATACACTATTTTTATCATGTTTAAATTGAAAATATATGTGTGATTTGTGAAGGCAGCAGTTTTGAATATTTTAGATCGGAAAGTTATATAAAAATTAGATTTTTGAAATTTTATGGATTATTCTATATAACGTATGTGGTTTTAAAGGGAAAATTTATCTAAAATCAAATTTATTAGTTAATAACCAAATGATTAGTTTAAATTCAATTATTGGTCAATTAAATTTTTTTACTTGGAAATCAATTGTTAAATTAATTCAAATATTAATGAAGTTAATAAAGGTCTGAAATCGTGAAGAAATCAAGATGGATTGGAAATAGATTACATACAAAATCAAAGGTGAGTTAATCTCACTCTTCTGCATTTTGATTTAAATTTAAATGGTTAAATTTAAATAATTGGTTGAATGATTGAATTGATTTGATGTGTTATATTATATATAGTAATATATAGAATATATTGGAGTGATTGATTTCCCGCGTTATATAGCGGATAAAACCCTATGCGTCGCATAATAGGATAATATTATATAAATCCCATATACCGCGATATTCCACCTCGAAGTGGAATTGGTATTGCGCTAACATCTGTGGATGCAGGGAAACAGGTTGGAGGGATCCAACTGGATTCCCCAAAATTATTTAGACCGTTTAATATTCTGTGTTATGAATATTTGATATTCTATGATGAATTACATTGATAATTGGAATAATGAATTGGATTTTTTTTGGAAAAAAATAAAAGAGTAAATTTTGGAAGTGAAATAATTATAGAATAAAAATAATAATAAATTGGAAAGAAATAAAAGTGATATTTAAAAACTGAAGTTTAATTGTAAAGTAGATATTTAAAATAAGTTTTAAATCAAAGTTAAATGTAGAATTCAAGTTTAGTGAATCTCAGTTTTTAAACAAATAAAGTTTAAAAAATTTAAATTGTTTTAAAAACTTGAATGTTAAAGTGTATTTTTAAATTGATTTGAATTTAAAAATGAATTTGGTTTTAAATTCCTTTAAACTTCCTTTATAAAATGAGTAATTAATTTATTTAATGAAGTAAATGAAAAGGTAGTTAATTACTGGTTGAGATTAATCAAGAGTGATTAATATTCGTAGTTTAATTAATGATTAATCACTTAATGTAATTAATTTAGTTTAGGATAAATTGAAATTTAATTAGAAATCATTAATTTATATAATTAATGATGTAATTAAAGGTTGATTAATTAAGATTAATTGATCAATAATAAGTGATTTATGAGAACTTAATTAATATAAGTAATTAAGGATTAATGTAATTAATTATAGTTAATTAATTTGTGAAGTAATTAAAGATTAATTACTGTTTTTGGTTAAGAATAATTAATTTGTGTAATTAATTAAAGATAATTACTTGAATGTAAATGAAGGATAATTAATCTAGGGTGATTAATTAAGATGGATAATTAAGGGATGATTAATTAATTGATTTGAAATTAATTAATGTTAAATGAAGGAATCTAAGTGACTGAGGTTAGTAATTCAATTAGAATTAATTAAATTAACTTGTCAAGTTTTCTTATGAATGATTGAATGGTATTGGATGCCTTGAATGAGACTCGAAGAGACCAGGGTTGGGTATTTGAAAATACCCGAAACCACTTCAAATTTTTATAGATTGATATGTGAAATATATAGGCAGGAATGAAACGATTTAAGTGAATTGGAATATTTAAATCTAGATTTTGGTATTTAGAAAATGAATGTGTGGAATAAGTGATGCCTATAACAAATTGTGAATTTGTAGACTGATACGAGTTACCCGGGCTTTATATAAGTTGTATGCTTTGAATTCTATGTTAGATGGGTTACTCACGCTGGTTTCCAGCCCTATCCGGGTGTTACTTTGATGTAATGCTTGGGTCAGACTGAGTATTACATGTTTCCAGGTAAGGATGTTCTGGAGCTTAGGAGACGGGCTGGATGACAGAAATGTATGGAGAGTTCCTTCTGTGGATTGTATATGCATATATGTTGTAACTCTGAAGTATTAAAGTGAAATTTGACAAGTACAGTTTTCCTTTGTATAGCTGTTATTATTTGTTATTATATTTTATCCGCTGCAAATGTGAGATGTTTGTGTTTCTGTTCTTCTTATTCTTCTATCTCTTTCTTCATTTTCCTAACTATTTGGAATTTTCGGGATCGAAAATTTCGGGTCGTTACAGTTGGTATCAGAGCTGAAAGGTTAAGCAAGAACCTTGGTTCTTGTGGGGATTACTCATTAAATAGAGTCCGTAGTACTCTAGAATGAGTTGATTTTGTATATATATGAGAGCGTACTTGTTATTTTCTGATATAAAGATTTTAAATGATTTTATATAAGAATATATTTTGATATGTATAAAGCAATATTTCATTCAAATAAATATTAAGTTAATTGGTTGTTAAATCATTGGAATTAAATAGAGACAATGAGAACTAAGTGGTAGTAGAAATACAACCAAACTAAAATTAAATCTTGAATTGGGGAAGAGTTTTAGAATAGGATGATAATGAATGGTTTTAGATATGATAAACTTGGTTATTTTCATAAATGATTGTTGTGTTTAATAATTAATGAGTAAGCAAAATGAAATGTTTTAAAGAAGTAAAACATTAGGCAAGTATGACTTATAAATTGGAATTGAAGTTGATCTGAATTGTGGAGTTTTAAAATCTGGGTCCAGAATTTGAAAATTTTGTTTCAAAGTAACAAAGAAATAATAAATAATGTTATTTAATATTATTTGAATGATAGAGCTTGATTCAATAAGAGTCGTTTGAAAAATCTTAAAGGAATTTGTTTGAATTTAAAACCAAAGGTGGTTTAAAATTTAAAAGTAACTTGGTGTGCAAAGGAAATAAATATGTATATTTGAAATAAACTCTAAGGTTGAGTTTAGAATTTTCCTTGGAATGTGATGTGAAAACCCAAAGTGATATAAGTTTTGAACTTATAAGTAAAAAAAAGAATATTATTAGAAATTAGAGAATTTGAAGTAGGAATTCAAATTTGAGTAGGATTGACTGAATGAATGAATAGAGTTTAATTTTAGGAAAGTTAAGTAATTTAACAAGCAACCTGAATTTGAAATTTCAAAATGAAATTGGGATTAGTTCAAAATTTAAATTGAACTGAATTGAAATTGATTCAATTTGAAATTTATTGAAATTAATTGAAACTGTGATCAAAGTTGAATAGTTTCGAATTCAAATGGAATTTAATTTGATTGTGGATAGAAATCAAGGTTAATTCAACTTGAATTGGGGTTAAATCAATTTCAATGGAAATTGAAGTTATTTAAATTGAAATTGAGTCGATTTAAATGGAAGTGAAAATTTAAATTGAAATTGGGTCAATTTAAATGGAAGTGAAAATTTAAATTCAATTAGTTGGAAATGGAGATTGGGAATTAAACAATTTGGCTTTGAAATATTTTTTCCAAATAAAATATCTTAATATAAATTGTTTTGAATCTATTTTCCTATCTATTTACTATATACAACCTTTCTTTTTAAACCCCAAACTATTTTATACTTATTCTACAATTATTTTTGAAACTATTTTACAAATTTTCAACTGTTTATAAACTAATTACTATTTTGCAAGTATTTTACAAATTAATTACTATTTTGCAATTATTTAAAATTTCTATAACTATTTGACTATTTTCCAACTATTTTACAATTTCTTAACTATTTTATAGCTATGTTACAAACTAATAATTATTTTTCAGTGACTTATCTATTTTAAACTTTTCAAGCTATTTTCTGAATTTAAGCTGGACAGAGTTCAAACTGTTTACGATTGAATATCCATTTGGGATAAGGACTAAAGTGATAATCCAATGGAATTGAAACAATTGTGACTATATGGATAGAAATTAAAGGAAATGTGAATAGAAAGAGAAATTGATTTAGTTGATAATCAATGAAGATAATTACGCAGGATGTACATATATTATTCTATTCGCTTAGTGATTTAATCCAGATTCGAGCACAGAATTCGAGATAGTTATATCGATCCGAGTTGGGATTTTTCACTCGATTTTTGACGGCGAACCTGGATATGGATTGTTGATTGGTTCTGGATATTCTCTATCATAGTTATGGCTATGCAAGGAGAATGACAGTTTCTGATCAAGAAACCAGAACTGTGTCCGCACTAGGAAGTCAGGTGAACGATACTAGTTCGGAAGTGAAATTGTGTGATTGAGCGATCAGATTGGTATAGCGTACGAATGATATGTGCACATCGTACGGGTTTAAATGAAACTGATATTGAAAATTTGTGAATAAGAAATGTGAAATGATTTCTTTTGAAATGAAAGTACATTTAGTGAAATATACATTGGATAAAAGTGAAAGTTCGATATTTTTATGATGATAAGTAAGATGGAAACAACTTTATAAAAGAGTAATCAAATTTAAAAAATTTATTTTGAATAAACAAAGTTATATATCTTTGTTATATAAGATAAATCTCCCCTTGTTGAATCTATTGCCGCAAGAAAAGGACTTTGAAGGTGTTTGAAGTATAAAAGGAGTTTTATACAAGTTTGTAATAATCCAAAGTATTTAAAATATATATATATATATATAAAGGATCTTATGAGGATTTTGGAAAAATGTTTTGGGAACCTTTGGTTTTGGAAAGGCGTTTGATTTTTGGGTAAAATCAATATTGAAATTTGGAAAGCCTAATTTGAGAATTATCGATTTTGGGATAATCGATTTTGAGAAAAGGGGATTTATATGGGATTCATACTAGGTGTATGATTTGGAAGATACTATATGTGTATAGTATAAAGTGTTTTGATAATGGCTATGGAGAAAAAGACGCTCCCTTGAAATGAACTTCTCAGGAGTGCCATAGGGTGGTACTGCCTTGAACCCTAAGGGGGTTCTAAAGTTGATCCTGTGAGGAGTCCGGACAAAACTAGTTCCTAAGGATTATGAGTAGTGTGTAGAAAAAGTCGAGGGCGCTGATGACTACAGAGGAATTTGGGTTATGCTATGAGGACAGTGTAACTCGATGTCACTACGATCTACTGCAGACCATAGCGAAAGTCGTGTGTGCCGCTGAGAGCCAACGGTCTACGTTTGATTTTATATCGGTAGACTACGACCTGTGATGACATAGAAAAAGTCGTGTGTGCTGCTGAGAGCCAACAGTCTGTGTTTAATTTTACATCGATAGACTGCGACCTATGTGGGAGTGGAGAAGTCTCATTTTTGACAGCGAAAATCGAGGGCGCTGGTGCCTACAGTTACATGAACTTTTGTTGTGATGGCAACGTAACCCTGGAATGTAACTGCGATCTATTGTGGGTTCCATGGCGTAATCGAGGGGCGCGGAGTGCCTACAGTTACATGGACTTTTGCTGCGATTGCAACGTAACCTAGGATGTAACTACGACCATGGATAGGGGTGATGATTTCCATTGCATTTTCGCCAAAGATATTTCCTCTATTTTCAAAAACTGTTTTCTATTTTCAATAAAATTATTTTCCAAGTAGTTTCACTGGATGTTGAAAATGGGTTTGCTAAGTACTTATAGATTTTCAGTCCTACGCCTGATCAACGTATGACCGAATTTCTATGAGAACAAGGATGGACTGGTTGAGACATCGAGTCATAAGAAGTGTTTTTTTATAAAAAGCTATTTTAATAGTATTATGTGAATTTAAAAGTATTTCTAAAATTTTAAAATTAAAGAGTAAGCTAATTAGCAAAATAAATTATTTGATAGAGTATGTTAATAAAATTTAACTCGGTTAAATAAAATGGAGTGTAAGTTAATAATGAAGTTTGGAGATAAACTCGAATTATAAATAGAATTCGATTTGGATTGATAATGAATTAAATAAGTGGAGTTGTTGTAAAAATAAAATGGAATTGGATTATAATAGAAATGATTTGAGTTACAAATAAAATCCAATTCGAGTATAAATGAGTTAAATATGTGCTTGGATATTATTTTGATAAATTGGGATGGTGAATTAAAATAAAATGGATGGGCTAACTAAATTAAATGGAATTTGATTAGATAAGAATCAAATTTAATAGAAGTGAACTTAAGTTTGAAGTTGGAATAAATTGAAGAAAATTAACTTAAGTTAAAAATAATTTAGAAGCTCGACTTCGAGTAAGAATGGAAGTCCATTAAATAAAAGCTTGGGTTGAATTAATTTGGGAATGGCTAGTAGTATACAAGCATGGAATGTGTCGAGTTAAATAAAATGGATCGAATGAATTAAAATGGAAGGAACTAAATGTAAATTGAGTCGGAATCAATTTAAATTGGTTATAAAGCTTAAGTAATTATTTATTGACACGGATATCATCAAATTGCATATAATGAATTGTCATTTGACGTAAATGAAGGTAATTAAAATTCTATGAGTTGATAGAGATTAAATAAATTGATTTTAAGATCAACTGAAGTGAATATGAGTTTGTTTTACTTAAAAATGAATTGAATGTTAGCAATTGAGTTGTAAAACATTTAAATTGAATGAAGTTGTATACGAATTGGTTGTAAACAATCAAAATTAATGTCGGAACCCTATAAGTTGCTTATAAATATTGTTTAACCTGCATTGCTTATAGAAATTCGTATGTTTACTAGTTAAATATGTAAAATGTTGTTAAGTTACATGATTTGGCACTTACATATTTAAATTGAGTAAGTACAGGTACCGGGAAGCCGTTTAGCTGGATTTGGACGTGATAATTGCTAAATTAATATGTCGCTTGTTCAAAAATGCTAAATAAAGGTACGCCTTCGCAATAAAAATAGGAAATATGAACTGTTTTTGTTTTTCCGACCGTGTGGTCGATGTATATAAATTTATATATATTGTCAAATTGCAAAAGCTCCTCCGTACAAAGAAAACTCTGCCAAAAAATTTCGAAAATTTTGGGAGTTAGAAAATTTTTTGGAAAAATTTTCTTAGTGCCAAAACGATTTTAAATTGGAAATTGTAATAAATTAGTGGATGGAACTAATTTAAATAGTGACATAAATCAGCTATAAATGGAAGATACAATTCAATATTCAAAGTTGAAGATAAATTGAATTCATATGGAAATGGGAGAATCAATTTGAATAAAAGTAGACATAAACTAAAGTAGTGAAGTGAAAATAATAATAAGAAGCATATAAAATACTTATATTGAACTTAAGAAGAAGTGGTAAAATTCTTAAGTAATATGAGTGTCGGTAAAATACATTGAATAAGCATTTGAGTGAAGATTTAATAAAATATGTGATTGGATATTATTGCTAAGTAGGATTTGCAGTTATTATAAAGGGAAAGGAAAATTGATTTTGATTTCAGAAGATAAATTGGAATTGCTCGACAAAAAGGTATGTGTTTAAATTTCTATATGATTGGGTTTTTGATCTAGCCACTTGGCTTTTTGTTTTCTTTTGGAATTTGGGAGCTCGTGGAGGCATTTTGTAGTTGTACCGAGCTAGCCCCGCAAAGGAGACGCTGGCGAAATTTTTTGAAAATTGAGAGAGTTAGAAAATTTTTGAGGAAATTTTGATAATTCAAATTTTGGTTTTAAATTGAAATTTGAATGATTGAGCAAAAAGGTATTGTTTGAAAAATGTGGAAGAGTTTGGGAAGTTAGTAAGAATGATAATGGGTCTTTTCTAAAAAGATAGTTGGTAGGATGTTGAACTGTTGGTTTTGGAAGAAAAGTAAACGGGTATTGGACCATTCTTCCTAACTAGTAATTTCGGGGATGAAATTCTTTTAAGGGGGGAGGAATGTGACGACCCGAAATTTTAAATAATTTAAATTGGAATATTTAATTGAATTTATATATTTAAAAGTTAATTTTTAACTTGAATTCAAATATTATTAGTTATCGGAAATTTGGTCAAATGTTGAATCTGGAGTTTTAAGCCTGTTAAAAATAATTTAAGGGTTTATAAAATTTATATCGATAGTACTAAAGATAGTAAAAGTGTTAAAATTGAATTTGGAAGTGTTTGGTTTAGTTTTGAAATTTTATCGTTTAAATCAATATTTAAAAATAGCCTTCCGAGGCATAGTCTCGGAATTTGACAAAACAAGTTCCATTGGATCCGTAATATGGCATTATTATCGGATTTCAATTTTCGTAGTATTTGGAATGATCATTTGGGCGTACGATAAGTAAACGCGCTGAGAATTAAATCGGAAATTTGGTATAATGATTGAGTCTAAAAAGTTGTCTTCTCCATACGATTGAATTAGCACTCGAAACTTTTTTCACTGCGTTCAGAATAGGGGTATAACATTATAAACCCTAGCGGCACGCCTTGATAGGATGCCAGGATTTAAAGCTGTGGTTTCAAAACGGTTTAAATTTAAATTTAAAAATAAATGTTGACTGGTCAAAAACAATTTCACATCAAAACTTTTTGCCTTTAACTCGATGTCACTGTAGCCAAATTTCTTCACGTCACCATCTAATCATGTCTTTTTAAAAAAAAACCAGGCTGAAAGAAAAAATAAAGGTGTTAGTATAGGTTTGTGCTTTTCCTTCTCAGGCACGCTTCCCCCTTCAATATCGTTTCTTCCTCCTTTTTATAAACAACCGAAGCTTTCCATCAAAATAATAATTGAATCGAAAAAAAATGGTCGCTGCTCTCTCTCTCATCCATCTCCTCCCTAAATTTAAATAAAAGAAAAATCCAAATCGATCGTGTATAGAAGAAGAAAATCGCGACAAGGCCGTTGCGTCCAAAGGGGAGAGGTGACAGTGTGCTTTTAGGCGAGGGTCAAAGGCAATGGTGGATGAGGCATGCGTTGACGATCAAGTTGGAGGCGACTTGGATGGATTCAGAGGATTATGGCAATCGTGAGCCAAGAGATGCAGCAGAGGGGGATTCAAGTGCAGAGGACGTCGAGGGTTGCTGAAGCGGAATCGTGCCTGGAAGAAAAGGCCGCGAGCAATAACCTGGGGCATGCAACGAGGCCGAAGTTATGATTTTTAGACGTGATGCGAGGTTGAAGTGGCGGTGTTTACTTAATCTGGCTGTGACAGGAAGCTTCAAGATTGTTACTTATGCTTGCAGCTGTTTATCAATGGTGGTGTGCTCGATTTGGGAAGCATCTGCGACTGAGAGTGAGTATTCTCTGATTTTTGAATTAAGTTGTAAATTCAGTGCAATAATTATATAAGGTTTAAAACAGAGACAGATCTGTATAGAGAGGAATTTCTAAATGATATTATACGCTATTTTTATCATGTTTAAACTGAAAATATGTATGTGATTTGTGAAGGTAGCGGTTTTAAATATTTTAGGTTGGAAAGTTATATAAAAATTAGATTTTTGAAATTTTATGGATTATTCTATATAACGTATGTGGTTTTAAAGGGAAAATTTATCTAAAATCAAATTTATTAGTTTAATAACCAAATAATTAGTTTAAGTTAAATTATTGGTCGATTAAAATTTTTTACTTAGAAATTGATTATTAAATTAATTTAAATATTAATGAAGCATATAATGTTTAATAAAGGTCTGAAATCGTAAAGAAATCAAGCTAGATTGGAAATAGATTACATACAAAATCAAAGGTGAGTTAATCTCACTCTTCTGCGTTTTGATTTAAATATAAATGGTTAAATTTAAATAATTGTTTGAATGATTGAATTGATTTGATGTGCTATATTATATATAGTATTATATATTATATATTGGAGTGATTGATTTCCCGCGTTATATAGCGGATGAGACCCTATGCGCCGCATAATAGCGGATGATATTATATAAATCCCATATACCGCGATATTCCACCTCGAAGTGGAATTGGTATTGTGCTAACATCTGTGGATGCAGGGAAACAGGTTGGAGGGATCCAACTGGATTCCTCAAAATTATTTAGACCGTTTAATATTCTGTGTTATGAATATTTGATATTCTGTGATGAATTACATTGATAATTGGAATATTAAATTGGATTTTTTTTGGAAAAAAAATACAAGAGTAAATTTGGAAGTGAAATAATTATAGAATAAAAATAAGAATAAATTGGAAAGAAATAAAAGTGATATTTAAAAACTGAAGTTAAATTGTAAAGTAGAGATTTAAAACAAGTTTTAAATCAAAGTTAAATCTAGAATTCAAGTTTAGTGAATCTCGGTTTTTAAAGAAATAAAGTTTAAAAAATTTAAATTGTTTTAAAAACTTGAATGTTAAAGTGTATTTTTAAATTGATTTGAATTTAGAAAAGAATTTGGTTTTAAATTCCTTTAAACTTCCTTTATAAAATAGTAATTAATTTATTTAATGAAGTAAATGAAAAGGTAGTTAATTACTGGTTTAGATTAATCAAGAGTGGTTAATATTTGTAGTTTAATTAATGATTAATCACTTAATGATTAATTTAGATTAGGATAAATTGAAATTTAATTAGAAATCATTAATTTATACAATTAATGATATAATTAAAGGTTGATTAATTAAGATTAATTAATCAATAATAAGTGATTTATGAGAACTTAATTAATATAAGTAATTAAGGATTAATGTAATTAATTATAGTTAATTAATTTGTGAAGTAATTAAAGATTAATTACTGATTTTGGTTGAGAATAATTAATTTGTGTAATTAATTAAAGATAATTACTTGAATGTAATTGAAGGATAATTAATCCAGGGTGATTAATTAAGATGGATAATTAAGGGATGATTAATTAATTGATTTGAAATTAATTAATGTTAAATAAAGGAATCTAAGTGATTGAGGTTAGTAATTCAATTAGAATTAATTAAATTAATTTGAAAGTGATCAAGTTTGCTTATGAATGATTGAATGGTATTGGATGCCTTGAATGACACTCGAAGAGACCTGGGTTGGGTAATAGAAAACACCCGAAACCACTTTAAATTTTTATAGATCGATATGTGAAATCTATAGGCTGGAATGAAACGATTTAAGTGAATTGGACTATTTAAATCTAAATTTTGGTACTTTGAAAATGGATGTGTGGAATAAGTGATGCCTATAACAAATTGTGAATTTGTAAACTGATACGAGTTACCCAGGCTTTATATAAGTTGTATGCTTTGAATTCTATGTTAGATGGGTTACTCACGCTATTTTCCAGCCTGACCCGGTTGTTACTTTGATGTAATGCTCAGGTCAGACCGAGTATTACAGGTTTCCAGGTAAGGACGTTCTGGAGCTCAGGAGACGGGCTGATGACAGGAACGTACGGAGAGTTCCCTCTGTATTATATTGTTGTATATATCCGAGTCATGTTGATTGTATATGTATATATGTTGTAACTCTGATGTATTACAGTGAAATTTGACAGGTACAGTTTTCTTTTGTATAACTATTATTATTTGTTATTATATTTTATCTGCTGCGAATGTGAGATGTTGGTGTTTCTGTTCTTCTCATTCTTCTATCTCTTTCTTCTTTTTCCTAACTATTTGGAATTTTCGGGATCGAAAATTTTGGGTCGTTACAAGTGGTAGAACGACAGAGATAAGAAGAAGGGAGGAGGCCTTCAAAAGTAGATCAAGAAAGGTGAGAAGTGCAGTAGTTGTGGTCGGGTTGGTCATTACGTAAGAGACTACAAGAAGTAAAAAATGAAGTGAAAGTGTTATAGTTGTGGACAGCCCGACCACCTTAGTAGATTATGTCCCTAGAAGAATGGGCAGAGAGCGGGTGCACCTACCGCGCAGATTCAGGCCTTGGATGCAGAACCTTCTAGCAGCAGACCGGATAGATGTAAGATAGTCTCCGTGGAAGGTTTGATCCTTATTTTGGATTTTCCTATTCGGCTCTTTCATTTCTACTTCTTTGGTTGATTGTTTGCACTCAGATATCTCTTTAGCTTAGACTCCATAGTTGTTTCAAACCCTATAGGAGGACCGACACATTTATCCATGATTTATAGGGGTTTGAAAATTGATATACTAGGTATAGAGTTTGATTGTGATGCCTATGTACTGGGATTTTCGGGGTATGGATGATTTTGGGAATGGATTGGGTATCCGCTTATGGAGTGATATTGGACTACTAGAGGAGAGTCATTAGACTAGAGACATGCAACAGTAGGACTCTCAAGATTTCTTACGACCCACAGGGGTCAGTCATGTTGAGCTTCCTTTATTCCCTTTATCCATTGCTGGAAGAGCTAGATTCCGTTATAGTCATTAGAGATTTCCCAGACATTTTGAGGCAGTTCTTCCTACACTTCGCGATCATCAGTTGTAGACAAAATTCTTGAAGTGTCCCTTATGGCATAAGGAAATGTGTTTCTTAGGGCATAGAAGAGGTCAACAAATGAAAGAATTTGAGAAACGGTTTTTTACATTTAGGTTCGGATTATGAAAATCCAAAGAGTTGTAGACAAATATTGGAGATGTACAACAGTTTTTATTGAAAGAGAAGAGGAAAGCCCATGTGTAGATAATTGCAAAAAAAATTATAATTGTTTCAGAAAAGTGGTAGTGCCTAGGAATAAAAGACTATAGTAAGGAAATAAGATTACCAAGGTTTAGGAAGGGTACACCTAGGTTAGTAAGAAGAAAATCCACTTTATGCATAGCCTAATAAAAAAAGAATATTAGAATTGAAAAGATGGAAAAAAATATATATACTTGTTAATATTGGGTTTTTGAAAATATTGGGTATGAAATTTAAATTGGCTTTTATATGATGTAAATTTTGTTAAAAGTGAAATTCTTTTTGAAGAATTATAGAGCATATAAAGCTTGCTAATTTCTTTGTTGGTAAACAAAGATTTTAAAATATAAAAACCTAGAATGTATTAAGTATCGAAAACATATATTATAACATTTATTGTTGTAATAGATGTTTTCGTGAAAAATAAAGGGAGCATAGGCTATAACACTATTGTTACAGTAGGTGACTCCCAAAGGAAATGTTTTTACATAGTATATGAGATTTATTGGTATTTATTTTTGAATCCATATGCTAGTATTTTTGGGTTGTAGTAACGGTGTTTTACAAACATATGTTTTGACCCAAGTAAAAATGTGTTTTGAAGATAATTTTTAAGTATAGAAATAAATGGTTTGTAAGTACGCTTATAAGTATAAGAAAATGTTTCTAGTTATAGATATACTAAAACAGTTTGAAAATGAGTTTTTCTGAAAAGAAAAGTATAAGATAAATATTAGAAAAATAATGAATTTCATAGAAATTGTCTATTGAAATAATATAGATTAAACATACTTTAATCTATTGGAATGAAATGATTAATGATATAACTTTTTATGAAACCAAATCACAAATAAAGATGTTTTGCACAAGTTATAAGGAATATGTTAAAGAGATATACGGGGTTTGGGAACCACCATACTTTGTATAGCCTATTTTGAAAAATATGAAATAAGTTCCTTGTAATTTCGTATAAACACAAAGTCTTCTTTTAAAGAATTCATAGAAGGTTTAGTTTCTCATAAGAAAAAGTAATTCCAATACATTAAGGTATAGAACAATTAAATGCAATAATTAGAGACGGTGTTAGTTAGGAGAGATATAATAGAGAGCCTTAATAGAAAAGGCTAAGCAATAGAAATTTTATATAATTTCCACTGATTATGCACATTAGCTGCTTGCCTTTGTAGAAAGTCCAGATTTGTAGTAAGTTAGAAACTCCTCCAATGTTAAGTAATTGGAAAGTTAAGGGGTTTTAATAAAATAATTGTTATTATCTTCTCCAACTTTTTTAAAATTGAAAATCTATGAAAGGAAGATGTTTTGAAAACATGTGAGGACATTTTAATGATATCTTAGAGAAAAATGGTTTGGTGAAAAAGTAGACAAGTTTTTAGAAGCAAAAAAATCTTAGTAACAGTTAAATTTAAAAGTCCAAATTTTTATGGAAAGCTATAAAGGCCTTTAAAAGAAAAGGAGGAATAAGTTTTGAACTTAGAATTTGTAAGTTTCCCCTACAAGTTTGGGGAATAATGTTAATTCAAAATGCTATAAGGATGCAAGTCTAGAAAGATAAAATGTTAAGTAACCAAATACCTTTGAAATTAATAGAAACTTTAAAATAACTCTTTTAAAGGCAAAATTTTTGAGATTTGATGTTTTGAAAATTTATAAATTTTGTTTTTGAAATGAGATAATAAATAACGAACCAAACTTTTAAATGTGGAGTAGATAGGAATCATTTCCTAGGTGTAATGGAGAAGGAATAAGGCTATATAGGAGATAGCAGTGATTGCTTTTAGAAGTAATAATTAAAATTTTCGTAAAGTGTATAGGACACTAATGGGAACCTAGGAATGTTGCTTCATGTGTGCAGACTATATAGTAAGATGAAATTAGTAAGATAGTAAGAACACATGAGGTTAAGGATGTGTATGCTTGATTTCGAAGGAACTTGGAAGGAGCATCTTCCTTTAGTGGAATTAACATATAATAATGGATTTCAAGCTAGCATTGGACCTTTCAAAGCTCCTTATGGGGGACCCTAAAAGTCGCCTTCGTGCTGGCCAGAGTCTATAGAGAGGTTGCTATTTGGTCCCGACATGGTTAAAGAGACTTCGGAGAAGATTGATTTGATTAGGAGAGAATACGTACCTCTTAACCACATTTCTTTGATAATAAGTTTTCAAATTTCCTAATTTTGTCTTTAGTTTTGAATGGGTTATTTCCTTTATTATCCTGGGCAGGGTAGATCTTAGAATTTAACCTATGGATGGTAGGATTTGATGTAAACATATTATTAGAACATGTTATATATGATGGATGCTAATGGTTGCAAGTGTTTGCTAGTGGATGCTAATGGATGCATATACTTACACTAGGCACTATTATCTCTTAGGGGTCATCCTAACAAAGACACTAGAGCATATGCAAATGGATGTGTGCACATTTGCATATTTTATTTCCATAGTTGCTATAAATGGATGATTATCATTTGATTGTTGCATTCGGATGATGATTGTAACATGCATATAGAACTACCAGTTATCATTAGGAAACTTGCATTCATTTGGATACATAGCACGGACATGATTGCATAAAAGGAGGTCGACTGAATCAGTAGACAGCCTAATCTTTTGCATTAGCTAGGGATATTGACACTACACTATTTGCATATGTATCATAAATTGCAGTAGAAAAACTTAAGGATGATGGATGTGATGGATGATGGTTAAGTAGTTGGTTGTAGAACATGGATGAAAATATTTATTTCATTCTTCTGTCCTTAGAAATTTTGGGGATGAAATCCTTTAAGGAAGGGAGAATGTAACAACCTGAAATTTAAGCTATAATGATTAATTAACAAATTAATTAAATAATAAAATAACTTTGTGAAATTTTCAGAACTAATCCATAGAAGTTGCAGCATTGTGTCCATAGTAATTTTCTGGTCAATTTCCATATATAGATTGTCAAAATCCGAGCTAAAACGAAGGAGATATGGTAGAAACAAGAAAACAAAAATATATATATACATATATAAGGGCAGGTCAACCCTAGGGTCGACCCTCCCAATGGCAAGGTCGACCTAGCAGTTGACCCGCATACATACTTGGACGAATTTTCATCCAGGTTTGAGCAGTGACGTGTTTTTCTATTTTGACTCAATCCTATGCGTATGTGCTACCATCTGACAGTTCCTAGCGGGCTTATGATATGGTTGCACAAGATTTAGTCTTCAAATCCAACGGTCTGAGATCCGCAAGTGACATTATAAATAAGACCCTAGACCTAACTATTTTTTTCATTCAAATTTTCTCCATCTGGATTCATTGCCTGAGGCTTGGAACATAAAAGGAATATTTTTCCAAGGAGATCTTTTTAATTAAAATATTTTGTACCGCAAAAGTAGATCCGGGAAGGCCAAGAAAAAGTGCTAAGGACCTTAGGTGCGTGTTTAAGAAATTATTTTGGATTTTAAGTAATTTAAAATAATAAGGTTCTCAATAGTAGTAGTTTTTTTGCAATTCTGAGACCGCTTTTATGTAAGTTGTTATAGCTAATTTTTAATGTTATTTTCAATCTGTTTTGTTCAACTATTTCTATTTAGCTATTTTATTCATTCATTTATAGTTATTAACTATTATTAACAGTTCTTCGTATTTTATTTACATCTGTTTTCCGTTATAAATCAGCCTGTAAATTTTAGTTCTTTTTATCCTTTTTTACGCGAATGAAAATAATAAAAAGAGGATAATTCGCTTATATGGACTAAGTTATAGGAATAATAAATTATAGAAAATTTGATGTAAATAAAAGGGCTGTAATAAAATGAATATAGATTGAAATAGGAAAATTTGACATTTGCAAGCAAATTTATAACTAGTAATTATAACTAACAAGACAGAGTAAAGGGAAATTATAACGTAGATTATAATCAAGCAGAAAAAACAGAAAGAGGCTTGTTTTAAAACCTATAGTTAAATTATTAAGCATATACCGTTGAGATAACAGAAGACGCTTATTTTAAAGACTTAGAATAAGTTAATAAGCAAATAGAGTAGAATTAACAGAAGAGGCTTATTTAAAAGACTTATACTAAGTTAATAACCAAAGATAGAAGTAAGACCCGTACCAACAAAATTCCCTTTTTCAGTTAGGTCTCACAATAGATTAGGTGAGGCTAGGGCATGCTTATGTTGGAGTAGTGGTAAATAAGAGGTCAATAAGAAGCTCAAATTAGGGGATTTGGGCAAGGGTGGCAAGAAGATTTTGTTTGCTAGGACTCGCACGAACAACGTTCCCTTTCAGTCAGACACAGGTGGTCTCATAATAGTATAGGTGAGGCACAAGGCATGCTTATGCTGGAGTTATGTTAAATAAGAGGTCAAAATAGGAAGCAACAGATAGTGCGAGCCTAATGGTGGCCAAGTATGTAGCCTCGGTGCAGGGATATAAGTCACTATTAAGTTCCAATAAGAGGTCAAAAGAGGGAGCAACAGATAGTGTCAAGCCTAACGGTGGTCGAGCGTGCAGCCTCGGTGCAGGGATATAACTCGCTATTGAGTTCCAAAGTGCTAAACAGGTGTCTTGTTGCTGTAGGACCCATGAGATAAGACCAGCTCACAGTGGCACAACGGAGATAGAAGGCCGGTCAAAGGGTGGAATTAGGATTTTGCCCTAATTGAAGTAGGATTAGGATTTCAGCGTAATCAAAGAAGTTATCTAAGACAAGTGCAAACAATCGTAGATAATTAGAATTATCTAAGAAAAGCAAACAATCAAACAATACTTTATTCCAGCATTATCTTTTCCTTTATTTCCTTTTATACTAGAACTGTTGATAGGTCTATTACCATTATCTTTCTTAAGAATATTAGTAATTACTTCCACTCACCAGACTTTTAGTCTGACCTACTCTACTTTTTCTTCTTTCCCCCCATAGGCCAGCATAGGTAGGGATAGTAGATTGCAGACTTTCTTGGAGATTCAGCTGTGGAGTTTTTCTCCATGTATTCTTCTTCTTTTCAGTTTTCATTTGGATTTTCATATACTGGTACTATTTGAGAGGGATGGTTTTATGTGCTTTGATATTGTGATTGAGATGGTATTTTTCATAACACATATGTATTTGGTATTTTGAGACATATTTTGGTTATGACTTATTTATGAACTTTTTAATTTCTAATGAGTTACTGTTTCCGCTGTTTTATTTATTTATCTTATGAATCTTAGTCTCTGTAAAGTTTTTAGCTATACCTACAACGCACCACATCTTTTAGTGTATCAATTTTGGGTATACTAAGGGATGTGGGGTGTTTCAAATGACATCCAATGTTATTGGGTCATGTAGTTTGAAGTGTTATTGTTCCACCAGCTATTGGAAGAAATATTTCAATGCGAAGTACACACTAGTTGGAATATTTTTGGTTTTTGTAATTTTTTTTGGTCATGTCAGTTTTGTTGGGATTATTGTTAATTGTTATAGCATGGTTCGGGACTAGGCGATAGGCTTTGACACTGCATAATGATGACAGGAATTTTTCGGATCGTGTCAACTCTAAGAAGACAGCATGAAATGATGATTATTATCATTTAATCCAACCCTAATTGGATCCAGGTTCAGTTAACGCCTAGCGGTTGACTGCTTAGTGGTAAACCTAGAGTGGTCTACCAGTTAACAAGTTTTGGCAAAACTTGAACTTGAAACGGAACTATAAAATTCGCGCTCGAATTTCTTTGGTTGCATTCTTTCTTTCCTCCTTCTTAACATATCGAACCCAATCTCCATCCTCCTCCTCATCCAAGTATCGGCCTCTCTCATTTTTTCCTCCCCTAGGTGATGCAGATTTTTCCTTAAAGCAGCAGCCTCGCCTCCTCCTTATGCTGGTTTTGCAAATTAGATCTCGCCCCACCACCACTCCATATCTGGACCTGATTTCCTCCCTCTAACCACTTCTTATCCTAAGACACCTTTCCACACTGTCGGTTTTTCCTCACACTATTATTGTCTTAACCCTCAAGAGGCTACTTTCTAGACCGAAATAAGCATAAAGTTTTGGCGCTTTTGGGCTCAAAGAGCTATTCATCATGGTATGATTTGCATCAATCCTCTACTTCGAGACCTTTGACCAAGAATATTACCTTGTGGCATCTGAATTTTCGATGTCTTATTAGTAAAGAATTTCAATGGAGGCAATAGTTTTATTTGTTTGGAGGTGAAGGGTGCCTTGATTGAGCTGACTAATGAAGATCTCGCCGAGATTTTGGAGGCCTTCGCGAAGGACGCAGCCTTGAATGGTTTTGATGTGATCGACTCAAAGATTTTTATTTCCTAAGATTGGTGTTCGGAAAATGGATAATTTACGTCTAACTGCCCGTTTGATCATGTGTGTCATTCGAAAAAATATCATCCTTAAGACAGGAAGTTAAGACTGGTTCAATTCCTTGGTGCGAAAGATCGCCTATGCTAGTATTGGCGACATTATCGTGAATTCGACCTGCACCCTTTTGATTCGATTTGTGGATCAAGAATTAGCATTCCACGGAGTTACTTTCTTTATTTTCACACGTACACTCTCATCTTTAGGTAATATGGGTGAACCTCCATGGAGAGGCAGTTTAGTAGAAGCTTCTTTCTACCATCATTAGATCCTTCCTTAGAAAGATGGCAATTCCGAAGTCATCATCAACAACAGCGGGGAAAACGGCATGAGATTAGGTGTATAACCACAATGCTATGACCATTCATGTAAGGATCCATCTTGCTTACTACCAAAAACGAAACTTAATACATCCTCGGTATTCGTATGCCGATCATTTATTCGTCCGGAAGATGGGTCATTAGGATTGAAAGAAAGAAAGATAGAATAGAAGAAACTAAACAACACAGGATCTTACAATGTAATGGAACAATATATTTTACTCAATATAATATAGTACAAAATCATTTCAGAATGTTATATCAGATTCATACTAATACAAATTCTACCCTTGCACAGTTATAATAGCCTATCCCAACATAATGGATATCATACACATATAATATAGTAGAAAACAAAGTAATAATTAGCTATCGATGAAGCCGCCTGCTTCAATCTCCTTCAAAATGAATCTGCGAAAAAACCTGAATTACTTAGCAGCCCATTCAATTTTGAGCATCTAAGAGTTTAGGAAAAAGGGAAAATATAGGTCTAGTGTGAGTAAAGCCTAAGTCTTTAAGTCAAAGGCATCTCATAAGGCCATGCCAGAAATAAACACGAATGGGTTATTATATTATGATAACCAAAATATTTTTATATAAAATCCAATGATATTATAATAATATCTATGGTTTTCAAGTAAAATATGAATATAGCTGAAATACTTGCATCTCATAGTTCAACATAATTAGGTACATCTAAAACCATAAAGACACGTATTGGAGAATGGATGTCGTAGTATGGCAAGGTAAGGGACCACCTACCAATGGTATACCCCTAGAAAGTGCACCGAATCTGGCAAGAACTTCTTATATCGCTGCTACACAAAGTTGGCTGCCCCTTTAACACGGTGATACAAATTACCTCATTCCTTTTAACACCAATGCCTTATACTACTATGGTGTTGGCATGCAAAACAACTCGAATAGGGACAATCTAGAATGGGATGGCGGCTTCTAATGGTAATTGACCATATAGCTCTGTTTCATACCTTGTTTTTGCCATTTCCTAGTTTATGAGACTCGTGAGGTCACGTATTTACCTCCTTCCGCTTAGCAAACCATCTTGGAATGCTAACATTGCCCTCCAAGTAGAGATACAATGCCAGCATTCATCCATGCAAGTTATACCAAGATCGAACAGGAATTCCTATTACTATCTTCCGTTTTGGAATCACCCTCACGAAGAATAGTATAATTCTGCATCATACTTTAATATGATTTAACATCGTTCATAATTTTTTTGGAGTGGTTTGGATAAATCCAAGGACTAGTGTCTCCAAAACTAAGCGATAATATCCAACTAACTCAATTCCGATTCTTTTGGAATTATGCATTAAGCAATCGAGTCCTCATCGGGGAACTTGAATATACCTGACATATCTCATGAGTTAAAACTGGTGCAGATTTGATAGATGTTATTTATCAATCAAATAAACAAAGAACAACAAGTTCCATCGAAATTTATTTATCCATAGCAACTACTAAGCCTAAAAAAAATCTTTATTTAATAAATCTCTTTTTAAAACGTTTGTCTAAAATATTTGTATACTAAGTATGTTCACAAAACATTGAATAACTTCTTATTTCCAGTTCATGTGAAAAAAGGTTAAACAAATGTTGTATAAATTGGAGGTAAGGACAGCCCTAAACATAATTTCCTTGGTGTTAAGTGTGGAACTAATGTTCAATACCACCATTTTAAAAGGTCAATTTAGAGAAACCCAGATCTCAACTTCCTTTTATATTTCTTTCAATAAATCCTTTTTAAACAAATCTATTTCATTCATGGAATCTCAAATCAAAACCATCTGAAAATACTTTCCAAAACTTCCAAATTTATTTATAAAACCCTTTTATAATATTCAAAATCATTTATATCAATTCCTTTTTAAATATCCAAATTTTTTATATAAATTTCTTATAAATATCCAAACCTTTTTATAAACTAATGAATATCCAAATCATTTCCTAACTTCTTTTATAAATACCCCAAAATCATTTATAAACTTCGTTATAAACCTTTCTTGTTTAAACAACTTCTTAATAGCCTTAAGTCAAATTAGCTTCCTTTAATAAGCAAATCCATTTTATAAATCTTCCTTATTTATGAAATCTTCTTTGCTTAAAAATTAAAATCCACTTACTAAGAAAATCCTATAAATTTCCAAATTCATTTATAAAACTCTTTATGAAGACTTCTTTTTACAACATGTAAAACCATTCCCATTAGTTAAAAACATCTTTGGAAAAGCCATTTATCAAAATATTCTTTAAATGCTTGCTCAAATGCACTAACTTTGAAACCATTTCGAAAAGGAAATGAAATATTTACCTTTACAAAATCGAATGGAGGATTAATGAGCAAAACAATGCTTTTAATTTGGTTTTTCTTATCCATTTTAACATGGCATCACATAGCAGCAGGTATATAAGGGGTCAACGCATAATAATCAATGAACTTAAGTAAATGTCCAGGTAAGTTGTAATAGCAGAATAGTGTTTTGTTCTGATAGTAAATGTCATTTAATTTCTCTAACCATGTAGGGTTACTTAAGGGTAAGCGACATAGAAATCCCTTAATTTAAAACAAATTTGAAAAGAAAACAGTTTAAAACAAAACTGATTACTTAAACTCAAAGCGATTTTTAAATAAATTAAAACCCATATAAATGAGAATCAAATCCTTGTTAATAGCAATGAAACCCCAATTAAAAATAATTAAACCTTAATTAAATCTTATTAAAATATAAATGACTCTAATCAAAGAATATAAAAATAAAACCCCTTTTTAAATAATAATTAATTTATAATTACCTTAAATAATTGATTAATTAATAATTAATTAATCATTAATTAATAATTAAATAATAATTAAATTTAATTAAGTAAAAAATTATGATTAGATTAACACTTAATTTTAAAAATCATTATTAACAATTAATTAAGAACTAAAACCTTTATTAATTAATCAATCAATTAAATAATAATTAAATAACTGTTCTCTAATTACTAAATTAAAGTTATAAAACATTTCCAAAAAGATTTTTAAGTGAAAATAAGTTTTGATTAGAAAATTAGTTGGATTTTTTCGAACTGCGCAAATAGCACTACCGTTGTACGGACCCGTAACTTTAAAACTTGAAACTTTACTTTCTAATATTTAAAACTTCAACTTTTAAACTCTTATAACTTCTAAAACATAGAAAAAATTATTTTTGAAATCCAAAAGAAAGGTTAGACTTTCCATATTTTAGATTTTAAAACTCAAATTTCAAACCTTTTTATAAAGGGAGTTCCATGTCGCTTTGAGTTAGCAAGCGCTAAGTTATCTTAACATGAACTAATCATAACAACATCATAATCAAATTCTCAAACATCCCATTACATCCAATCCACTACCATAACCAATATACTAACTTTCCATTTACTATCTAACTTTCTATTTTCCAAAATATTTACTAACATTACATCATTGCACTTATGTACTCTCAAATCATTTCCATATTCAATCATACTTATGCATCACCAATACTCAATCATAATCACACATCCAAACATCATTATACAACAATATTTACAAAACTTTTATGTAGTTAACTAATTGGATTTTAAAGTGAACTTTACTCATCGAACTTGCTTAAAACTAAGATAACTTCCTCTTAATCCTAGACATGACCTAGCACTTGACTCCTTGTTTGGAAAAATGAAGTTTTATGGACCCTAGCACTTAAGATGGGTTCGGCCTTATTTGGAAACAGAACAACTATGGGCTTTTTAGGGTAGTGCTGCTTGTTTTGGTTGAGAGGATGTAGGTAAATGGATATAGTGAGTTTAGAAGTAAAGAAATTTATGTTTTACAACTTGTTTTAGGATTTTGAGTGAAAGAAAGCCATGAAACATTACATGAATATGAAGATGGAAGAACTTAGAAATAGGATTGAGATGAACAAAGGAGAAATGAATATGTAAGGTGGTATATATAGGCATGAAGATAATAGGGAATTACTAAAAGGTTCTCTACATAAAATATCATTTCTTTTTCCATGAAACAACGCTCCATTCCCACCCATACCCCTTGTTCCCCAAGTCACTAACAGCTCCCCTTCCTTTAAACATGCATTAGTGTACTTCCTAAGTTGATTTAAGTAACGGATATATGATATCTTAGGTTAATTTAGATTATATAATATACATTTGTACATAAAAAAAGTCAAATCATGCATGTATGTGTTTATATTCACTAAGTATTTACTATGTATACATGAATATGAATGTATATTTATTTATAAACGTGATCGACTCTAGTTCTAATAAGTGTGTGCATGTTGCACCAAGTGTGCACAACGTTCCGTTGACTTTCGGGTGTCGAAATTTCAAAATTTCAAAAAACTCATTCGGTAACATTTTCTATTTTTATTTGAACTATCTATATTGGATAAAAAATTGAAAATATTTTATCATCAGCATTAAATAATTAAAATAGGTTTATTTGGTAATAAAATTCCATTTATTGATTATGTAAAATATTTTTAAATAGCCTATTCCACAGTGGCAAAATCCTGAATTGTTACAAATATATTTTTACCATCATTATTTATTATTTAAAATATATATATATATTTAATTATAATATCTATTATTTTAATATTTAAAATTTAATAAGCATTCGCGAATCAAGGTGGTAAAATTCCAGGTCATTACACTCTCCCCCTTAATAGAATTTCATCCTTGAAATTGTACCGTAACCCTAATTCCCAAAAACACCTATACTATTCATCAGTTTGTATGATGTACATAGATCATCCCTATGTAGAATATTATTTGATCATTCACTCGAATATATAATGTCACTTCCGAACTAGTATCTCTCACCTGGCTTCCTAGTGCGGACACTGATCACGCCTTTTAATCAGAAACCTCTGTTCTCCTTGCATAGCCATAAACAACGATAGACAACTTTTGATCCCACATAAGAAACCTCACCAACGCTCACTGTCAAAAATCAAGTGATAGATCCTTATTCATAATGGTGTAAAAACATCTAGTGTATACTCAAATCTAGGATTGAGAACTATAAGAAGAGGAGAAATGATCTTCATACAACCTACGTTATGATCCAATGATTCTTACTATCCAACTACTTTTTGCCCTCCCACCAGGCTTCATAAGAACCAATTTTTAAATTTAATTAACTTGTATAATACTCTTCTACATCCTAAAAGTATATTCAAACATTTGATTTTTAATTCTACTTTTTCTTAGACACTTCTATGGTAAAAATTTCTATTAGCCGGCTTAATAACACCAAATAATTCTTTGCATCCTAGATGTTAAAATCAAAAGAAATAGTTTTAAATAAACAAAGTTTATTAAATCTTCATATTAAATTTAACCTAATTAAAACTTCTTTTATTGATTCATCTTCAAAATATCTTTTTATTTTGAAAATTCTTCCTTTTAAGGCATACAAGAAAGCAATACCCGAGTTTAATTTCAAAAACCTTTTGAAAACATACATATAGCTTGAGTAACTCCATAATGATGTCAAGGAACTGGGTGACACTAAATAGTATCATACACCCCTTTACTAAAAAGGGTAATACCCAAGAAAAGTGTTTGTCATCCGAATACATCTCTTACCCATTTTTAGTCATTTCCGAGACACTCAAGCTAGTTAATAAAAAAAATCGAAATTCCTTCTTGAAACAATACTATTTATAGACAAATAGTTTTCAACAAAAACATCCACTTGCTTTGGATTCATTCCAATTTGAACTCGTCCTGATTATATAATGACAAAGAGTAATTTACTAAGTGCACAATCTTATCTGCATAAGTAAACATTCGATTGTCACTTAGAAGATTATTCTGATCATTACAAAACAGATCAAGACTTATTCACCAATTGTCCATAGGAAACCTTCCTCACAAAATTTATTTTAAAATATCTATATCTTAAAATATCTTTAAGAAAAAGTATTGCATTTTCCAACATCATTTGAAAATTTATCAAAGCCACCAGGATTTGATACTCTCAAAATCCTTTTCATTTTAAAACACATTTAATAATTCTGATTTGTAAAATAATCTCTCTTAATTTACCTTATAAAATATCTGGATATTTTCTTTTAATAACACGTTTATTAAAATTCAATTTTTAACCCTACATACCGTCGAACGCCTTATATTCAAAATGAAACTTAATTCACAAGGTGTTTGATTCAATATTCCTACAAATTCTATATACCCAACCTATGATGGAAAACGGAAATCTATTACTAGATATGTTAATAGTCAATGCTCAAAACTAGATGAGCATGACTTGTTAAGCCCTAACTGCTAATAATTTAAATATTATTAACTCCTAACCCACTCTCCTTATAGAAAACTACATTTATTTTGAAAATTGTTCCTTTTTGTATATAGAAAATATATTCCTAGGTAAAATTATTTCATTTACCAAATTTAAAACAATATTATTCAATTTAACTTGATCAAGTGTAAAGGAAATCTTTATCGATAACGTTGATCAGGCGCATCGAGCAGAATTCTTAAGCCACTCAACAGGTCAAACAATAGAAAATAGAATAATTTTTATCTACTAAAAAGTATGCACTCATATATATGTGTGTGTGTGTGTGTCTATATATATATATATATATATATATATATATATATATATATATATATATATATATATTGCACTCAAACTGATTCTAGGGCACCACTGACCCTATCTATAAGAGTTTGCTCCAATAAAGCCTAGGTGTTCGCTCTACCTGAGCTCCGATACCAATTGTAACGATCTGCCTTTCTTACTACCAAAGACAACACTTAATACATCCTCGATGCTAATCATTTAGTCGTCAAAAGATGGTTCATTGGGGGTAAAAAAATAAAAAAAGAATAGAACAAACTAAACAACGTAGAATCTCACAATGTAATGGAACAATACATATTACCCAACATAATATATTACAAAATCATTTAAAATGTTACATCAGAGTCATACTAATACTAGTTCTATCATTGGACAGTTCTAACAGCATGTCCCTACCTAATGGATACCATATACATATAATACAACGGAAGACAAAGTAATAACTAGCTATCGATGAAGCTAACTGCTCCAAGCTCCTCCAAAAGGAATCTATGGAAAAACCTGAATTACTTGGCTGCCCATTTCAACACCTAAGAGTTTAGGAAAAAGGGAAAATAAACTGCAAGTCAGACATGAGTCCGCTATGAATAAAGCATAAGTCCTTAAATCGCAGGAATCTCATAAGATCACGTCACACATAAATAAGCATGATTTTTTACCTCACAATAGCCAAAACATTTGTACATAAAATCTAATGATATTATAGTAATGTCTATAATTTTCAAATAAAATATGAATGTAGCTGAAATGCTTGCATCTCACATTTCAACATAGTTGGGTACATCTAAAACCATAAAGGCATGTATTGGAGAATGGTTTCCATGCTATGGCAAGGTAAGAGACTGACTTCTGATGGTACACCCCTAAAAAATTCACCGGAGTTTGACAGGAACTTCTTATACCCCTGCTACACAGAGTTGGTCGCCCCTTGAACATAGTGATCTAGATTACTCATCCCTTTTGATAATAATGCCTTATACTGCCATGGTGTTTAAGCACAAAACATCTCGAATATGGTAAATCTAGAATGGGATGGTGGCTCCTAACGGTAGCTGACCACATAGCTCTACTTTATACCCTGTTTTTGCCATTTCTTGATTTGTGAAGCTCGTGAGGTCACGTCTTTACCTCCTTCCTCTTAGCAGATCATCTTGGAATGCTAAAACTGCCCTCCAAGTAAAGATACAATGTCAGCATTCATCTATGCAAGTTGTTCCGGGATCAAACAAGCATTCCACATTAATATCTTCCATTTTTGAGTCACCCTTAAGAAGAATAGCATAACCCCCACAGCATAATTCAACATGATTTAACATCGTTCGTAACTAGTTTGGAGTGGTTCAGATAAATTCGGGAACCAATGTCTCCAAAACTAAGCGGCACTTTCTAGCTAACTCAATTCTAGTTCTTTTGGAAGTATGCACTAAGCAATCGAGTCCTCACCGGGAACTCAAACATACCCGACATAACTCCTGAGTTAAAACTGGTCCAGATTTGATAGTACGTTATTTAAATATCAAATAAACAGTGAATAGACAATTCCATTTGAGATTTATTTATCCATATCAACCACTAAGCCTTAGAAAAATCTTTGTTTAATAAATACATTTTTAAAATGTTTGTTAAAATCATTCATATGCTTATCTCTCTGACATAAAACATTTGTGGATAACTTCTTACTTCAAATTCATGTTAAAAATGACTAAACTTGTGTTTTTTTTAAATTGGAGGTAAGGACAACTCTATGTACTTATTCCTTGGTGTTAAGTTTGGAACGGATGTTGCATACCACCATTTTTAAAAGGTTAGTTTAGAGAAACATAGATCTAAAATTCTTTTTATACTTCATTCGATAAATCCTTTTAAAAATAATCTATTTCATTCATGAAATCTCTTTTTATTTTTGAAATCAAAACCATTTCAAAATACTTTCCAAAACTTTCAAACTCATTTATAAAGCTTTTTTGTAAATATTCAAAACTATTTATAAAAAATCCTTTATAAATATCCAATTTTTTAATATAAATTTCTTATGAATATCCAAACCATTTTACAAACTCCCTTTACGAATATCAAAATCATGTTCTAAATATTCTTTTATAAATACCATAAAATCATTTATAAACTTCTTTATAAATCTTTCTTTTTTAAACAACTTCTTAAATAACCTTAAGTCAAATTAGCTTCCTTTAATAAGAAAATCCATTTTATAAATCTCATTTATTTATGAAATCTTCTTTGCTTAAAAACTCAAATCCATTTAGCCAAAACACCCTATAAATTTCCAAATCCATTTATAAAACTCTTTTTTAAAACTTCTTTTTATAACATGGAAAACCATTCCCACTAGTTAAAAACATCTTTGGTAAAATCATTTACCGAATCATTCTTTAAATATCTTATTCAAATGCACTAACTTTGAAACCATTTTAAAAATAAAATGAAATATTTACCCATGCAAAATCAAACAGAGGCTTACGGACAATAATGATGCTTTTAATTTGGTTTTATTGATCCTATTTAACATGGCATCACATAACAACAGATATGTATATAAGGGGTCAACACATAACGATCAATTAACTTAAGTAGATGTTCAGGTTAATTGTAATAGCAGAATGGTGTTTTGTTCTGCTACTATATGTCATTTAGTTACCCTAAATAGGGTTTCTTAAGGGTAAGCGATACAGAAATTCCTTGATTTATAACAAATTTGAAAAGAAAACAGTTTAAAACGAAACTGATTACTTAAACTCAAAGCTATTTTAAAATAAATTAAAACCCTTTTAAATGAAAATCAAATCCTTTTTAAATAGTAATTAAACTCTAATTACAAGTAATTAAACCTTTTTAAAATATAATTAACTTTAGTCAAAGATTAATTAAATAAAACCCCTTTTTAAAATAATAATTAATTTATAATTATCTTAAATAATTAACTAATTAATAATTAATTAATCCTTAATCTATAATTAATAATTGACTTTATTTAAGTAACAAATCATGATTAGATTGACACTTAAGTTTAAAAATCATTTTTAACAAATGATTAAGAACTAATTACCTTTATTAATCAATTAATCAATTAAATGATCATTAATTAAATAAATAATTTAATAATTGTTCTCTAATTACTAAATTAAAGTTAGGAAACATTTTCGAAAAGATTTCTACGTGAAAACAAGTTTAGATTAGAAAAATAGTTAGATTTTTCCGAACTGCGCGTATAGCGACTATCGCTCTACGGACCCGTAATTTTCAAACTTGAAACTTTACTTTGTAACTTTTAAAACTTTAACTTTTGGAACTTTATCACTTCTAAAACATAAAAAAAAAATCCTAAACAAAGATTAGACTTGCCATGTTTTAGATTTTAAAACTCAAATTTCAAACCTTTTTATAAAGGGGTTTCTGTGTCGCTTTGAGTTAGCAAGCGCTAGCTTATCTTAACATGAACTAAGCATAACAACATCATAATCAAATTTTCAAAAATCTCATTACACCCAATCCACTATCACAAGCAATAGACTAACTTTCCATTTACTATCTAAATTTCCATTTTCCAAATATTTACTAACTGTACATCATCACATTTATATACTCCCAAATCATTTCCATATTCAACCATACTTATGCATAACCAAACCACACATCCAAACATCGTTACACAACAATATTTACACAACTTTTATGTAGTTAATTAATTGGATTTTAAAGTGAAACTTTACTTACCGAACTTGACCAGTTACGACCTAGAACTTGACTCCTTGTTCTGAGAAATGATGTTTCGTGGACCCTTGCACTTAAGACAGGCTCAGAATTAGATGGAAACGGCATAGCCATGGGCTTTTTAGGGTGGTGTTGTTTTAGTTGAGAGGAGGTAAGTAAATGGATGTAGTGAGTTTAAAAGTGAAGAAACTTATGTTTTACAACATGTTTCAGGATTTTGAGTGTATGGAAGCCATGAAACATTTCATGAACATGGAAATGGAAGAATTTAGAAATAGGAATGAGATAAGCAAAGGAGAAATGAATATATAAGGTGGTTTATAGGCATGAAGATAATAAGGAATTACTAAAAGGTCCTTTGCATAAAATATCATTTCTTTTTCCATGAAAACAAAACATCATTCCCACCCATACCTCCTATTCCCTATGTCACTAGTAAGCCCCCTTCCTTAGCCATGCTTTAGTGTTTTTCTAGGTCTATTAAAGCAATGGATGTGTGATACCTTAACTTAAGCAGGTTAAATAATATACATTTGTATATAAAAGGCCAAATTAAGCATGTATGCGGATATATAAATTAAGTGTTTACCATGTAAACATGTATATGAATGTATATTTATTTGTAAATGTGATCAACTCTAGTTTGAATAAGTGTGTGCATGTTGCACCAAGTGTGCACAACGTTTCCGATGACTTCAAGGTGTCAAAAAGTCGAAATTTCGAAAAAGTACTTCGGTTACATTTTCTATTTTTGTTTGAACTATTTATATTGGTGAAAAAATATCGAAAATCATTTTATCATCATTATTAAATAATTAAAATAGGTTTATTTGGTAGAAAAAGTCCATTTATTGATTATATAAAATATTTTTAAATAGCCTATTCCAAAGTGGCAAAACCTAAGTCGTTGCAAATTTATTTTACCATCATTTATTATTATTTAAAATATTTGTATATGTTTTTAATTATAAACCTATTATTTTAATATTTAAAATTTATTAAATATTCGCAAATCAAGGTGGTAAAATTATGGGTCGTTACAATTCATGGGTCATAGCACTAGATCGAGCTCCAACCGTGGAGCAAGGCATCTCGTAGTATGTTGGCATTATTTTAGGAGTTATGGTGTTGTTATCTTTTACTTTCTAGCATTTTTTCTTTCCTTTTAGGTTGTAACTGTTAGTTGTCACTTGAAAAGGCACACATAATATTCTGATTTCCTATTTATTTATCGTGTTATTCTTTTTGGATATGCAAACCGCTCCTGTGTATGCATAGAAGAATCAGTATAAATATGAGAATCTCACAAAGATGCTTGACTAACAATAAATGCAATATAAGACTGAAAGTTTAGAATAGTTGGAAAATTTTAGGGAAGGGCATGATAAAGTTATTTTGGTATCATGGGTCACTACTCATGTTCCTCAAAAGCTAAATTTTTTGAGTAATTGGGCATGATGACATTTTAAATGAAATGTCAAGTTTTATGGGTTAAGGTTAGTTGTAGATTTTTCAGAATTTGGTTTATGCATTTAGCGTCTAACCGACTTTTGAGTACGTTGAAATTGTGGCTTGGTTTATCAATATTTTTTAGAAGGAAAATATTTTGAAGCTTCCCCTTGATTTGAAAAGTTCTCTTTTGAAAAAATAAATTTTTAGGTTTTAGTTATTTTTTACTCTTAAATTATTTTTAGAGTTTTTGTCCAAACTTTTGATTTCAAGGGACCATGTACGTCAAGATATTTCGGAACTTATTTTCAAATACGAATTTGAGAAGTGAGAAAGATTTTTGTGAAATCTTTAATTTTGAAGGCCATACAGAAAATAGAGTTAGAATTTGCGAAATTATGAATTTAGCGGTGCATTAAGATCGATGATGCCATGAATGCAAGCGGTGATAAGGGAAAATCTGTTTTTAGACTTAATTCTATTTTACAGTTTGAAATAAGCCTTCTTATGAGCATACATGGAAAATTTAGAGTAAATCCAGGGCAGCGAGGAAATTTCCACTGTACCAAGAGAATAGGAAGGTTATATTGTGATACGAGTGATAAATTTTATGTCTAAGTTCCTTTTTTCGATAGAGAAGTAAAGTTTAGAAAGCGTTTTTTGATGCGTTGGATTATATGATGGTGGGAAGTGGGTGCAAAATTGGTTGCTTCATACTTCTATTCGTTGAACTATGTTGGTTTTGGATGAAAAGAATTTTCAAAAAGTAGCATATATATATATATAACCACTAATATATGGAGGGTTACTTACATCATGTTTACAAAAAAAATTCAAAAGAAATGTATTCATATAGAAGGATCCGATTTAGAATCATTTTGCATATATATTTTATGTGCAATGATACAGTAATACACTATGCACTAGTGCATGTTTGATTGCAAAATTGGTTGTACACTCATTGGTTGTTTTGGACAATTAGGAGCCAAAACCATGAATTAGTCATTGGTAAAATTTCAAAGACAAATTCTTTTTAAGGCGGGAGAACGTAACACCCCGTAATTTAGTGTTAGTTATTTAATTAGAGTTAATTAATTAACTTAGTTCCAAAAATGAAATTTGTGCAAATGATGAAATTTGACCATGAAACATGTATCATTGCGTTCTGGAGAAATTCTAAGCAACTTTCATATTTGAGGTTTTGCGACCGGAGTCTAAACAATGAAGTTACGGACGAAAAACGAATTCAAAATGAGAATAGTTCGATTATATAAATTAACATTTATATATTGATCATCTGGACCCATAGGTCGACCTGCCATTGGGAGCGGTCGACCCCTGGCGGTCAAACGGTGCTCCATAGGCAGTCAATCGATCACCTTTAGGCGGCTGCAATAAACATAGGCCGCAGCGGCCTAGATTTAATATTTTAAATCATATGGTTGTGACTAATTCTAGTGCCTATAAATTCAGGCATAACCTTCTCTTTGCTTCTTATATTTTTCTAGAGGCAGTAACAAAGCTCTGCCATTTCTTATTCTCTATTTTCTTTCTAAATTATAAAAATAATGTATTTGTATTTATTTTCTGCAAATTGAAGAATAACAGAAATCTAACCAAGAAAGGAGAAGAGAAGAGAATTAACTATACGCGTATTTAAGGTCATTTATATACTTACATTTGTATCTATTTTCTCTCACAGTGCCAAATCTCTTCTTGTACGTATATATCGTTTTATACATATCTCTTGGATCAAAGAGGATTAGGTGATGAATTTAAGGTTCTACTTTAGATCTGCATGTTTGGTTCGCTTTTAAAAGGTGAGTTGAAAAGTATATGTATTGTTTATGATTTTAAATCTGTTCCATTGGCATATGTTCGATTTTTATGCCAAAATATATTTTATTTGTGAATTATAAGGTTAAATTAGTGTAGAAAACCATTGCCTACATATTATTGTCGTCGACTTAATTGGAAATATGTTTACACCCAGATCTAGAAACAAATCCCAAAGATTTTAGAATTTGAATGTTGTTTATTTTATACCAGATATGTACTTAAGTGTAAAATAAGATTTTTTATTATTATTATTGCCCAAATTTGTGGTAAGTTGTAGATTTTTCATACTTTAATTTGTGGGAAGAACATCTATTTGATTTTTATAAAAAAAAATACTTTTTCCACTGTTGATTCAAAAAGGTGATGCTTGATTCAACAAGGAACAAAAACAAAAGGAGAAGAGATGTTTGAAGTACAGATTTATTCTCCGTAGTTTACATTGTTAATTCTTAATAAAAATAAATTATCCATTCTCTATAATTTCAAGCATAGTAAGTCTTTCTTTCTGTTTTAAACCAATTCATGGAAATCATAGCGTGAAATCTTGCCAAGGAATTTAATTCTAGCAAATTAAATATGGAAAGCATATTCTAGTTACATATTTTACTAGAATATTTTTTTTGGCAAGGCCAACAGGTTTAAAAGGGCCCCTACCCTATATTTATAACAAGTCAAATGAATAACAAGTATAAATGAAGAAATACAAAAGAAAACAATAGAAGAGAAGAAAACTAAAGGTATGCTTGCAAAAAGGAGAAGATCCATGATGTAGCATCAAAAGGAAACTCGAAGTAGACCCTCAAGAGACTCGAAGCATAAGACGATAAGACTGCTACCAAATCTTGAAGCAAGGCCCAAATTAACCCGAAGCAACTAAAGTGGCCAATATAAAAATACCAGACTATTACATACACCTTATATAATCAAAGAGCTCTTCATAATCTCCTGACTAAGGCACAAAAGAGATAGTTTTTAGAGGAAGAAATTCCTGAAAACATATGCATATGTCTTTCAGCACAAATCATATGAATAAACACTTGTAAAAATTTTAGCAGCAACTTTGAATTTGAAGATCTCCATCTAGTTGCTTTAAAAATAGTGTACCATTCAATTATTGAGTTCAAACAAGGAGAGTGCGGCCCAAATGTCTTAGAGTATGCTTCCATATAAAGAAAATATAGGGGCATGAAAAGAAATGATGCGCAACATTTTCAACAGTAAGACCACAAGAATACATGATGACTGGTTCATCAACCCCATAGCATATAATTATTCATGAGTATGGAGACCATCTCTGATCACCATCCATAACAACAAGTTTTGAGCAGGAGTAGAATTCATCTTCCATATTCTTGAGTACCGAGGAAACCTCACATAATTATTAAAAGTGTCAAGAGCTTTGTTAACATTTTTAATTGAGTGAGGACTAACATCCCAAGAGGTAGTTGAATCAGAAGATATGTGGACCCTATTTTCAAGTAAATCCCAGACGTTTCTTATGATGCAGGAGATGGAGTAAGGAAGATTGATTCTCCTGTCACACAAATAATTTTCAACCTTAGCAGCCACTGGTATAATAGCCATGGCTCTTAAGTTGTGTGGAATAAGTTTAGAAAGAATCATACCTTTACTAGCCCAAAGATCAAACCAAAAAGATAATGAGTGGCAGTTTTTCATGGTATATTTAAAGATAGGGAGAAGACATTGCCAAAGTTTCAACATATTTCTCCATGAATGACTACAATCTGCAGGAGAATGCATAGTCCAGAAATGGTTTGTTTTAAGTAAATTCTTCCTACACCAGACAGCCCAAATATTTTGATCTTTACTGAGTAATTTATCAATGTGAGTTGAGTGAGCAGCAGCATTCCATTGCTTAACATTCATAACTCCAAGACCACCATTAACAAGAGGGTAGCAAACTAATTTAAAGGCGATAGGAATAATTTTTTTGGAATAAGGGTTTCCATGCCATGGAAAGTGGTTCATGGATAAGAAAACGTAGTTTATATGTATTTATTACATTAATAAAATAGAACAACATTTATCCATTCGTTATTTATGTGTAATATTCAATAGTTATTATTATACTTAGAGGAGCGAATATTAAAATTAGAAAATATAGTAATTCCTATTAATCGACCGAATTGCCAATAATTAATAGAAATTAAAGGATTGCAACCCTAAATAATGGAAAATTAATGGGAAATAATGGATAGGATTAGATTAGGGGTTACAATTGGTTAATTGAAGACTATAACTCTAATTAATGGAAATGAATTTGAGAGTTACAGTTAATGTGGGCAAATGGATAAAAAGGGATCAATGGAAATGGAATAGATAAAAAATGTTACTAATTGGAAATTAGAAACCATACATAAATGTCTTTGGAAATGTCTATCACGATTTTGTGGACAAACTGATATTTATGAGCATAAAAAGGGGATTTATAGGTAGATAAGTATTTAAGATACATCTTATCGCCTTAAATAAAATAGGAATTAGTAAGCTAAGTCCAATGACTACCTAAGATAATATAAGTAAAAACTAAAGATGGTTATTAGGACTTTGTAGGTTAGTGATGCGAGCTCAGTAGAGTCACTCAACCGAAGACTGCCCTTCACTTTGAGGCTACATAACATCCCCACTTGGAGGCCCAAAACTAACGACTATAGATGATGTAGTCATCCATAGTTATTAATTCTAGGTGACTAAATGCGATAATGTTAGATACACTGATATAACAGAAACACATGGATATAAAATAAATTAAAACCATTAAATAAATTTCTCATTCCATTTCAATCCAAATTCATTACATAATCCCCAATTTGAGAACCACTTTCAGAGAAAATATAATTATTACAAAATACTCCAAGAGCAACATACGAAGATGCTCCCTTGGATGATCAGAGTCTATATATACAGTTAAATAACTTTTCATTTACATCAAAACACGGCGGTCAAATAGAAACGAAATCTTATTAGCTAGCTTGCCTCTTGCATGTCTCCGGAAGTTTATTCGTCTAAAAGAGAACCTGAAAACCTCAATTCTTAGACTACTCAAAATCGGTTGAGCACCCGAGATTTTAAGGGGAAAACATAAACTTCGAGTCAAATATAAAGCCTGGTATGAAAAATAAACTACCATCTCGAACCATTTGGATATCAAGTGAGACCACGCCGCTTTGCGGAACGAGTTTTTCCCTCACAATTATCTTGTTGAAAAATTTATAATAACCATGTACTATGCTCCTGCATCCATAATGGTCAAAAACATAGCGATTTAAAATATCATGTGATAGGGAAACAAGCAAAATATCCTAGATTTCTCATCCTCATTCATTTGACTATCTGTCGCAGTTATAGTTTCTAGGGTCACTATTATCCTATTAGTTTACATGGATAAACTAATAACCTGTTTAAAGCTTATGCACTATCTATTCGGTTACATAGTTTTCATGGGATCGCTAAGAACCTATTGGCCTCTGCCAATAAATTCATTCAATTGGGTTCTCCTGGAACCTATTGATATCTCCAATAACTTCTCTCATATCACAGTTTTAATGGATTGGCTATGAACCTATTGATCCTTGTCAATAACTTTATCCAGATATAATTTCATGGGATCACTATGAACATATTGGCCCCTGTCAATAACTCTCTCCAAACATAATTGTCATGGGTATACTATGAACCTATCTAAACTGACAACTTCTTGATCATCTTTGGGCATCCTATGTTCTAGTCTACCTGACCTCCTAGATGCAACTCTATTCATTCAGGAGTTAACTCAATTTGTATTCATTACTGGATCAACCTAGCTAGTTATTATGCCCTTACTCCCTAAAATATAGCAATGGGTCCATTATACAGTGAATATGTTTATTGAAGAAGCACGTATAATAACATAACAATACCAATATCTATGGTGTAATATCCTTGAAATCATTTCCACATGAAACATGGTGAATACCTTTAACCCATTATTTTTACTAAGGAATGCTTCTTTAGAAACTATAAAATTAAAAACCATTTCAAAGCTCTTTTATATTTCCATGGGTTTTCCTTTAAAAATTAGATTGGGTTCTTTGCTTTTAAAACTAAAGCTTTCGAAACTTTAGACCTTTACTTTCAAAACTATTAGAGTATCTCTTTCGAAAGCATTCAAACCTTTTTTTCAAAACACTTTAACATATGCCTTTCGAAACACTTTAAAATATATCTTTAAAAAGCATCAAAAATTCCTTTTGAAACCATCAAAATATTCCTTTCGAAAGTATTAAAGCATATCTTTCCAACGCATAGAAGCATAGCTTCGAAACCATTTGAAAGTACCTCTTTCGAAAACATTGGGTTTAATCTAAAATATAACTTTTGGGACAAAGTGAACGTATGCGAAAGTAACCTTTTCAAAATAGTTAGTCTTCAAATAAAAGAGTGGGGAAAACAGATGGCTTCAGAATCATCCTTTCGAAAGCTTTAACCTTTTAAATAAAATAATTGGAAGGATAGCTACGAAACCCTTTTCGAAGCCATTGCCTTCGAAACCTTTAGTTTAAATGACTACTGGAGCCCTTTCAAAAGCATTGGGAAGCAGCTTTATATTTATAAACCAAAAGCTTGCTTTTCAAACTCATTGAAAACTTTCAACTTATTCGAAAGATATAATGACGGCAGCAAGGCTTCGACTAGGTTCAAAACTACCCTTTCGGAATCTCCTTTTTTATAACATAAAACGTAGCAACTCATTTGAAAGCTACCCTTAAAAACAAAAAGGCAGCAACCCCTTCGAAAGCTATATAAAAGTAATTCACCCCTTCCGAAAAGCATCCATTAAAAGCTAGGAAAGTGACATCTCTTTTGAAAGTAAAACAAAGACTTCTGAAAGCTATTTAAAATGGCCTTAACCCCTTCGAAAGCATGTTTCGACTCTATACCTTACGCTTTTCTTCAATCTAATACGTACCAAAGCATCGATACCATGTGTATTGGTTTCGACATGGTTAGGGTGGAGGTATAGGGTCAAAAAGTTGATGCTGGAAGCGGCGAAACAATAAATCTTTACAAAATTGTTTTGTTTCCTTTTTAAGTAATTCATTTTCAACTAACTTGCCTAGTTGTAAAAATATAATTGGTTGCCAACACCTTAATAAAAAAAATTTCTGAAAGACTGTCGAATTCATCCAGAATTTAATTAAAAATAATTAGCAAAGAAGCCCCTCCCTTTAGCAAAACAATTAAGACATTTAAGTTCTTCAACTTAATTAATTTAATTTCCATAATAGATCACTTAAAAAAATCCCCAAAGATCATAAAAATTCATTTTTAATATGTTATCTAACATACATAAATTTCAGACCTAAAATCCTTTATATAATAGTCGAAATAAATTTTAAACCTAAATATTTATTTCTTCCTTCAAAAATTCATAGTAAATTATCCATAGCCTGGATAATTATGAAAATTTAAACCCATCTCCAAAATAATGTTTTCCATAACATATTAAATCCTCATTGTATTCCAAACCCAATAAATACAATTTTAGCCATAAAATCAAATGAAACATTTATCAAACACACTTGTTTGAGTCAAGCATCTCATGTAATCCAAGCATATCATCATTAAAATCATCATAAAGGTTCTAAACTTAAAACCTAAAATCAAATGCTCTTTATAAACGAAAATGAGATGATTTTGATTATTATTCGCCTTGCTTTGCATAAGGAACTTGGTATTTGTAACATCCTGCCTTTTTGTATGCTTTAAATTGACGATAAACCACACACGTAAGACTTAAACCATACAGAAGGGCGGATTGTTATGGGATGAATAAGAAAAAGTAGAGAAAGGAAAAACAAAATAGAATCTTGCAGCGGAACGATAAAATATAATAATCAAATAAACAGTTCATGAAGCTGTTTACAAAACATTTGATTATACATATACAATACATATCAGAGTTACACATACCAGAGAATAATAAAATGTAGCGTAGTACATGATGCGGTGAATAATATAATACATAATATTAATATAATTTTCGTCTTCGTCCTCCAGAAATAAAGTCTTCGAATCCTTAGGTGCTCAGACTGAACCGAGCGAATTGAAAAGACAAAACACTCTAGTCAGAACTAAAAGATCTTATGTGAGTTAAATCAACAGAAATAAATATGAGTGGAACAGCGTCAGAGATATTTACAGGATTTGACATCTCCTATCCAGTGTCTAACGTGAGTGAAGTAACTTAAGAGATGCTCGGGATTGACAATCTCGTAAGGATCAGTTAAACTATTTACAATGTAATAATATTTCGCTATTATAATAATATATATAGTAAAATAAACTTACTTTTAAATAGCTTTAAGAAGTTACCCAATCTTCCCCTTAACACAATAATAGTCACAGTAGTCCATCCAGTATCAGCGTATCTCCAGATCGGCAGACTATCCTAAATACTTCACGGGCTACGGGAGAAAACCAAACTCGTATAAGGCGCGCTAGGGTAGGTGATACGGAATAACTAGGCAATGCCAAGGTAGATATACCAATTACGCTTCCAGATCGATGGTAACGCATAGCAGCTACTACCGCCCACCTCGAGTCACACCCCCAAAATCAAATGGGCACAAATCAATCACAAAGTAATAGAATGGTATTGAAGAAGTGTGTCCGATAAAAGGTGCTACCTTCTTAGTCCGTCGATCGCCCCTGTTTTAGCCACCTTATACCAACTCACGGGAGTCGGGTCCACGTATATACCTCAAAGGAAACGCCGCAACCATCCTACTTCATTCTGAAATCTCCACCGCGTATATGGTTGTTAAAGTGGTTTTCGGAGTTGGCAGAGAGTATGGCAACTTCCGATGCCGGTCTCTTTAACAACCAAACATTATTATAACACCGCGGTCATTTCAAATAAATTTATACTTCAAAACCAGAATATAATATCCATTTCAAAACCATATAAATACGATATCATTTTCATTTCAAAAACCCAAATCAATATGATATCATTGTTATAAAACCCAAATCAATATAATATCATTTTTATTTCAAATATATTCTTTTTTTTAAATCATAGCACTTTCAAATTTACGCACTTCGAAACCAAACATTTGAAATTATAACACTTTTAAAACATAATACTTTGAAATTCATAACTTTGTAACACTTCAATTTCGATAAAACATTTCAATTTCGACATATTTCAAGTCTTTAAATATTCCAAAATTTCAAAACTAAATTTGATAATTTCGATTCAACAATTAATTTTTTTATTATTTAGTTTTCAAATATTTTACATAATAAATCCATTATCATCTAAATAAAATTCAAATTACAAATCTAAATTATATAACCAAAATAAACTTAAGGTAACACTTAAGTTATCACATTTAACACATTTAAACTAATAAAAGTAAAGAGGCAAAAATACAAAATTTAACAATTTAGCGTAAATAGCCCACGGATAAAGAGATGCGACCACTTCCAATTAGTTATTTTATTCACTTCATACTTTTGTATCAAACAAAAACTGAACAAAACAACTTACATATCCAAAAACACCATTCTAGCAGCTAGGAGGAGCCTTGTGGTTTATTTTCTAAACGGAAAAAACCCACATTTGAACGCACTGTCGTTTGTTAAATGCATTTTTTCAACTGAACAACCTACTATTGGATTTCCGTAGAAACAGGTTAGAACTTGTGACTTGTTTTCTAAACTGAACAACCACATCATGCTAGCGGGCATTGAGATTTTGATCTTCATGTACAGTGAAAACCCAAAATTTGAACGATGGAAAAGCAGCAATGATTAAATGAAGCTGAAACAAGTAATGGGCTGCAGCCCACCTGAATAAAGGACCGTACTGCTGCTCGGTTAAATAAAGAAATCATTCATCACGGACAGAATCTCAGGTATATGACCCAATTTTTGTATTAGGCCCAAATGTTTATAATGGGCCAATTCTCTTCATGGACTCTGCAAAACTCTTTTGAACACACCTTCAAAAAGAAAAAGGAAAATATAAACCGTGAATCGAGAAATTCTTGCAAGAGACATGCACGTGTGAACATAAAAAGTTACCGACAAGGGCAATGGAAAATAGGTACATTGGGTGATTGTATTAGCTGTAGCGACTCATCCTTGTGACTTCACGGAGTGCAAACAGTGAGAAGCAGAAGATGTGATCATATTTACTATTTATTTGTTCTGTATTCCTTATAGAAAGACAACATTAAATTTGCCATTGGCGTGTCTATTATTCAGTCTATCATGGTATCTATACTATTTTCTCAAATAGTGATCCCCTTCAATTATATTGATATCGTTTTTTAACATTCGATTATGACAAAGACCTGATTTGAGATGACATAATAGTCATTCCAGTTTCCAAAAATAGCAAAGTTAACACAGAAATAAAATAAAAATATAAGTTTAAAGACAAAAAAAACTAAGTTACCTTCGAACAAAAGTGAATATATGGAATTCAATGTCGCTTTTTTTGATAAATTCACAATCTTGACCATGTATCCTAGCCACCTGGTAATATTTTCCACTTGTAACAGTAGCGTACAAAAATTTTCCTTTGTTTCCCAAACAACATCATTGCATAAAATTACTAAAAGTAGAAAATATATCAGTACAAACTATAATAAATTGACATGACTAAGATGAATAAACTTGGTATCAAAAATAACAGTATCCTTTGAACTAAATGAATAGTACAGACTTTCAAAACATTATAGCAACTGCATATTTCTGTAACCTACAGTGTAAAACAAATAGATCTATAAATATTTGATACAGTGAAATACGGATAGCTAGTTAATATGCTTAGCCAGTCAAATTTTGTGAGTGCATAACCACGGTTATTGAGCTGGGAATGGAATTTGAATATTTACATGCTACAACTACATTTCTAAAGAACCTATGTAAAAAGCATGGTAGATAAATTGATTTTAAAATATGTTTTTTGGGAAATGTTAATATTGTTAATTTACCTAATAAACCCTTTGAAATCCGTATCAACTTTATGAACTTTTAGTTGAGGATGAAATAAGTATTTTAAACCAACATTGCTAAAACCACCCAACGCATGCACAATTCCTCCATCCTCAAAAGACACGTGAGTCTATCCTCTTTCAATCTTCACTCTTCATCGTTTAATAATTAATTAAATTAATTAATCAATTTAATAGAATGAATGAATAGAAAATCAAGCAATGACTGTTTAGTCCACAGAATTGAAAGATGATGGAAGAAAAGTTCATCCCGAAATGGTTATGAAAATTAGATCACTATTTTTAGTTTTTAGCTAATTTATGCTACTTTTGTCTCTGATTTCGATGCTGAGCCGATTTTCTGTGAGGGGACACGTCGGTAAAAAATAACAAAATAGGAATCTACTTTACATGGGTTTATAAGTAAGGACTTTTTGTGCATGAGCTTTGAGAATATGGACATTTGGTCCAAAACCCCAACAGAAATTTTGAACGCTAATATTCAAATGCAGGTACCACATAATATGTAATATAAAAAATAAAGGAATGTCACAGCCAGTCGGAGAGAAGTGAGCTCTTTAATCAACGTATATTTTCATTATCTTCAATCCACGTGTATTGCACTATAAAATGAACGTCTGAATATTTAACAATGTTATTCAATTTTCAATCTTCACCGAATGATGTGAATAAAAACATATTGTAACAACCCGCGTATTTTACAATTGAATATTTAAAAAATTTATTTAAAAATTTCATCGTTAGTCGGATTATAGTCCGAAAAGCTACTTTTTGCATACGCTCGAATTAGGACTCGGGACAACCTCCATTGAGTTCAAAACGCCGTTTGCGATCTTTTTAAGTATAAACTTTGATATGTTTGGAATTAGTGAAATTTTGCTACTTTTTCACTTGGGACTTTGGTTTGGGCTGAGCCCATTAACCCCACTTATTAACCCAGTCTCAACTCTCTCCTCTTCATTTACTTCCTTTTTATTTTCCTTATACTCAAGCTTTTACATCAATGGAGAGTGGAATGGAAAATTAAAACTCAAGCCCTAGTTTTCTTTTGCAAATCAAGCTCTAGCTCCAAACTAATAGAAGAAACTTTGGTAAGCCTCTCTTCTTCTTCTCCAACTCATTCTTTTATCAATTTCAAAAATTCCTAAACCTAACTTTTGGAATGTTCTTCTTTTTTAGCATAGATTCAAGCTCGTTTGGGTTGTGTTGAAGAGTGGTTGATTCTCCCTTTGCTTTCAAGCTTCTTCTTCATTGTTTTTGTGAAAAGTTAAGATTTTTATCTCACATCTTAATCTATAATTATATTCGATTGTTAGGTATGAATTCCTAACACTTATTCTTGTGCAATTGATTTTGATTTGGATTGGTTTTGTGAATATTTCAATTTTAGTGTTTTGAAAGCTAAATCTTTAAAAATCATAGCTTTGATCTTTGATCGTGATTTTTGTGATGCATCGAGGAGCATATAAGGCCGGGTAGTCGATTGGCATAAACTCCTAGTGCTGTTGCTCGAGCGATTTCAATTTGGTCGAGAATGGCCCTCGTTTTGATAGGCTGGGAAGCTCTGGAAAACAGGGTCCGGCCGACCGAGCTCTGTAGCCGGCCGACCGACCTGCTACCAGAGAGCTTCCTTGTCTCTGGTCCGGTCGACTGGCTACAGAGCTCGGTCGACCGACCCACCATCCCGAGAATTTTTCTAGAACAGGGTCCGGTCGACCGAGCTCTGTAGTCGGCCGACCGACCTGCTGCTATTTTGCCTATTTTTGCCTTTTTGTGTGGTTTCCAAATTTAACCAATTCGTGTTATTTCCCTATTTGTTGTTATCATTTAGTATCGACTTTGATGACATTTTCTTTGGGAATTTTCGAAATAACCATTTTGATGGATTTGACATCGATTTCTTTGGATTTTTATTCACGTCTTCGAATGTGAATTTTAGTGATTGATTGTTTCTACAACCATTTTTATGATTTGTCACTTCAAAATATAAAGGTTTTCAATACTAGTAGTAAATATCAAAAACCTTTCTTCAAAACGATTTCAACACTATTTTATTACAAAGCTCGTTTCTTAAACCGTTTTCCAATCTATTAATATATACAAACCTTTACCTCACTCGTATGAGAAATCCAATTAAACGACTTAGTAAAACGAGTCGTATGAAACGCTTGCGTTCGCTTCGTCGGTTAATTCTTGGACTTGTTCGATTGAACCTCTTGTGACAATTTTCTAGTGGAGATTTACAATTTGTTCGTAAATATTTAAGTTAAGCTAGTGGTTATGGGACATGAAGTTAAGCTCATATATTTACTAGCTTAGTGTAGTTAACACTTTCTTTATGATCAATGACGATCATTTTTGTGATTTAGACTAGCAATTGTGCGATGTCTCTTTGTCTACGAGGGAGACTAAACCCCGTCTGTGTGATGTTTCGACTCACATATGTGGGGTAGCGCCCCACGGTCTTCGGGCCATTCTTGTGGAGCCTCGGCTCAAAATTAATGGTTAGCTGCCATGAGATAGCGTCTCGTTTTGTGATATACGTGTTGGTGAGTTTTCATGCTCCCGTTCTTGTGATAGGCCTCCCCATTTTTGTGATTTCTGGATTTCGTGTGTTGATTTCTGGAATTTGTGCTTCACCAATTTTTGTGATTTTCATTGATAAGTTTTATCAATTTTTGTGCATTGGTGAATTCGTGTGTCATTACCTTTTTGTAGATTTGGATCTTTGAGAAGATTCCTGTGATAATGATTAATCTCTTATTGATTATCATTTACATACTTATAATAGTATGCCATTATGGTTATTATACGATTATGCCATATCTTTTATTCTATATCATTTCATCTGATATTTATAGCTAGACTGATCCGTTTATTATTTTCTTATTAAATAATACTCGGGTCAGACCGAGATATTACAGGTGCTTCTGCTTAACTTCTCACTAGGGATTATTGTCCTAACTTTTGGCTAACTACTTAGATTAGTAGTTTTTGGTTGTATACATTTGAGATATAGACTCATAGTTGTGTACTTATTCTTTTGTATAGCACATGTTGCTATTCTTTTGTGTCATTGTGGATCTTGTAGACCACTACTCTGATGAACACTTTTATGTGTTATATATATTCATACCTATTTCCGCCTTTGTGATATGAATTATCTGTGACTGATTTGTGTTATGTTTATTTCTATAATTGTTTCCGAAGACATTATAGCCACTGTGTAGTAGCTTTCAGTTTGTGTTGATATGTCGGATTTTCTCTTGAAAAGAATGCAAGTTATATTTTATCTGGCATATCGGTACTCGCACAAAGCAATTATACAGATGGTCGCTCCTCAACAGCCTTATTCTTCGTGCTAGTTGACGGCATTACACCGTAGTATCCTTGGCTAGCGTGGGTATAGAGGTGGGGCGTCACAGCTTGGTATCAGAGCCAAACTTCGGAACAATGTAGAATAATTTAACAAGGATCGTCGTCCTAAGTCCTTCTTAGGAGTCGTGCCTTAGGATTTAATTCGAGTCTTCGTACCAATTCATCCTATTTTCTTTATGAATCCTTGTTTTATTTATCAAGGTTGCTTGATATTCATTTGGTGAATAACCTTTTTCTTCTTCTTTCTTTCTTTCTAAAGGAAGAGAAATGATTAGACCTGGCCGTCCCAGCACCGGTCAATCTAGTGCTACTCCTCAAGATGGAGTTTTTATGTCTGCCCAGCTGCTTCTTGATCTAGTAAAGAATGCTCAAGCAGTCGGTTCTAATCCGGAACCTACTCACCCTAAGTCTGGATTTACACGCTTGTGCAACGATTATACCAACTTGGGTGGGAAGCCACTCAAAGGTTCCGAGACTATTATCAAAGTCCAAGCTTGGCTAAGATCGTGCGATAGAATCTTTTCTCGCATGAATCTTATTGATCTTCACCGTGTTCAGGTGGCCTCTAGTACGCTCCAAGAAAGAGCATTAGACTGGTACGAGCTTCTTATTTCTGAAATAGTTGAAGCAGATTTTACTTGGGAGAAATTTCGAGAACGCTTCGAATTAAAATTTGTGCCAGAAGCTGAGAAGGTGACTTTGGCTCGTCGTTTCATAGACCTTGTTCAAAGTGAATCCTCCGTGACTGATTATGTCGCATCTTTCGAGTCGCTTTCCAAATATGGGGTTGAATATATTAACACCGCATTGAAGAAGAACCAAAGATTTGTTTATGGCTTGAACAAAAATCTTAAGAAGCCATTACTTCTAAAATTAGAAGTTTCTTTCGACCAACTCATTGATATCGCTCTTCGTCTCGAAGAGGTGGATATGGAAAGTGATTGAGGTGGTGGGTCCCAAACCAAACTTCAACAACAAGAAGAGGCCAAACAAATTCAAAGGTCCCTATCCCAACAAAAAGGGTAAGCAAGCAACTCCTGCTGCAAAGACTTCTTCCCCTAGTAGTGGGCAATGTTACAATTGTGGTTCTAAAGACCATTTTGCGAACAAGTGTTTAAAGCCCAAATCTTGTCGCTATTGTAAAAGCCCGGATCATTATATATATGTTTGCCCCAGACTTCAGGGCAAGAAAGAGGGAAAGTTAAACGTTGCTCAAGTCCCTGGCAACACATCTTGTGGCAAAGGTATTTCTCATTCTATCCTTGATGGCATTGTTTTATTTCGTGATCATCCCATTCGAGTTCTTTTTGATACGGGTGCATCCCATTCTTTCATTTCAAAAGAACTCGTTGATACTTTTTCTTTAAGTGTTGTTGCTTTAATGACTTCTTTGAGAATCACGAATCCGATCGGTGGATCCGCAACTCTTAGTTTGCTTTGTAAAGATGTGGAGATTGTTTTGTGCGATTTTTCTTTCCTAGCCGATTTGCATGTTATGCGTTACTTAGGCTTTGGAATGATTTTGGGAATAGATTGGCTTAACCGTTATGAAGCTCTTATCCAATATCCTGAGCGGACTATTCATCTTCGACATCCTCAATCTGTTAAGCAGATTTCTATTAATCTTAAAGATTCGGATTCTAGTTTGGTTGCATCTTTATACTCTTTAAATCCTCATGATGACGATAATGATGATGAAGAAGATATTATTTCTCTTATTCATGTTGTTCGTGAATTTTCCGACATATTTGAGCCCGTTCTAGGATTACCACCTAAGCGAACAATTGAGTTCAGAATTAATCTCATTCCTAGAGCTCAACCTATCACTCGTCCTCCTTATCGTATGTCCAATAAAGAAAATGAGGAGATGCGCAAACAATTATCCGAATTGGAGATGAAGCAATTTATTCGCTCTAGTTTCTCTCCTTGGGGAGCTTCGGCTATTTTTGTGAAGAAATCTGATGGTACACTTAGGCTTTGCGTTGACTACCACAAGTTTAGTGATCTTACTATAAAGAACAAATGTCCTTTACCTCGGATTGATGATCTATTCGATCAACTTAGTGGTGCTGGAGTCTTCTCACAATTAGACTTAGCTACCGGATTCCATCAGCTTCGTATTGCAGAGGATAGCATTCCTTTGACATCGTTCCGTACTCGTTATGGATCTTATGAATGGCTTGTTATGCCATTTGGTCTAACGAATGCTCCGGCTTATTTCGTTGACCTTATGAATAGAGTTTTCAAAGACTTCCTCGATCGGTTTGTTCTCATCTTTATTGATGATATTCTTGTGTATTCTAAAACCGAGGAGGAGCATGAAGAGCATCTTAGGATTGTGTTGGAAACTCTTAGGAGCAATCAATTGAAAGCAAAATTTTCTAAATGCCACTTTTGGCAATCTCGTGTGAAGTTTCTCGGTCATAATATTTCCGAATCCAGAATTTCCGTGGATCCTTCAAAGATTGAAGTGATTCAAAATTGGAAGAGACCGGAGAGTGTGATGGAGATATGAATTTTTCTCGGATTGGCAGGATATTATCGCCGTTTCACAAAGGACTTTTCCAAAATTTCCATGCCTCTTACAGGTTTGACAAAGAAAGGCGTTAAATACATTTGGTCGGACAAATGTGAAGCTTCTTTTCGAAAATTAAAAGAACTCCTTTCTGATGCTTCTATTCTTGTTATTCCCGAGGGGAATCAAGATTTCGTTGTTTATACCGATGCTAGTCGCGTTGGTTTGGGTGCCGTTCTTATGCAAAGAGAACGTGTTATTGCTTATGTTTCTAGCCAATTGAAGCCTGCTGTGACTAGATATGCCACTCATCATTTAGAACTCGCAGCTATTTTTTTCGCCCTTCGTATTTGGCGTCATTATCTTTTGAGAGAAAAGTTTATTCTTTATACCGACCATAAATCTTTGAAGTATCTATTTTCTCAAAATGAACTAAATTTGCGTCAACAACGTTGGCTCGAATTTCTTGCAGCTTATGATCTTGATATTCTTTATACTCCCGGAAAGGGAAATCGCGTTGCGGATGCACTTAGTCGAAAGCAACAAGCGGTTTTTTCTATGTTGATATCCGAATGTAATGATCTCGGAATTTTATCCACTTGTGAGATTCGAGATCGTGTTTCGATCTATGTTCATCCCTTGTTTTATGTAGCCACGAGGCTCGTCCTTCTCTTTTAGACCGCATTCTTGAAGCTCAAAAGCTAGATCCCGAATTGGCTCTTCTTGGCCAAAATTTTAAGGATAAAATTGATATTGAAGGATTGAAAGACTTTGATATTGATTCTCGTGGCGGTATTCGAAAATTTGGTAGACTTATTGTGCCAAATATTAGTGATCTTCGTAAAGACATTTTAGAAGATTCTCATCGTTTCAAATTTACCATTCATCCCGGTAGTAGTAAAATGTACGTGGATATGAGGTGACTTTATTATTGGGAGGGAATGAAATCTGATATTGCTAACTTTGTTAAATGTTGCATGACTTGCCAACTCATTAAGGCCGAACATCAAAGGCCCGGTGGGTTATTGCAACCTTTAGAAATTCCAATTTGAAAGTGGGATCAAATTTCCATGGATTTTATAGACGGCCTTCCCTGTTATCGTTCGGGTCATGTTAGCCTATGGGTGATAGTTGATAGACTTACTAAATCCGTCCATTTTATTCCCGTTCGGTCCAATCGGACCGTACCTCTTTTGGCCAAACTCTTTATTATAGAAATTGTTAAATTGCATGGAGTTCCTACTTCTATTGTCAGTGATCGTGATCCATTGTTTACCGGTGAATTTTGGAAGAGTCTTCAAAAAGCTTTGGGAACGAAGCTTAATTTTAGCACCGCTTATCATCCTCAATCAGATGGACAAACTGAGCGTGTGAATCAAACTCTTGAAGATCTTCTTCGTGCATGTGTTCTTGATTTTGGTGGAAGTTGGGAAGATCATATTTCTCTCGTTGAGTTTTCCTATAATAATAGCTTCCAATCTAGCATTGGTATTGTAACGACCCGTAAATTTTCGATAATTAAATTAGCTAATTTAATAAGATTTCGTGATTTAATGTTAGAAAAAAATTTGTAATTCATTTGGAATAATAATAACTGGAATGAATTGCAATAATTATCCAAGTAATGAAAAAAAAGCTACTTAGTGAATGCCTTTGCAATCAATAGTTGAATAGGATATTAAATGTTGAATTCATTGGGTATGATAGAGTAATTGATTGATAAGTAAAATCTATTTGAAATCAAATATTGAATATTGAACACGTAATTGTTTAAATTAAATATTTAAAACTTATTGAATAATTGAATAACTGTAAAATGAAAATAGTGTTCTAAATTTTGAAATGGTTTTAAAAGTTGAATCTTATAAGTTCAATTTCAATATTTCAAAAGATAATGAATTATTGGATAAGCGAAATTGTCTAAATTAAATATTTGGAATTTATTGGATAAATAAAATAACGGGTTTAATATGATTAAAAATGATTTGTAAAATTTTATTTTATCATATTGGAGTTATAGTGATGTTATAGAACTTTTAAAACTGAATTTAAAATTTATTTGTGAAAATTGAATATTTTAATATTTAATTATCGACTGAAAAATAGCCAATTTTTGAACAGTCTCAGAATTGGACAAAACTAGTTCCATTGGATCCGTAATAGTTAGTTATTATCGGATTTCAATTTTCGTAGCAATCGGAGTTGTCGTTTGACCGTGGCAGCTCGAAACGCGTTGAAATTGTTTAATATTAATTTGGCGAGTTAAAATAGTCATTTTTCAAACGGTCTCGGATTTCGACGAAACTAGTTTCATTGGATCCGTAATGTTATATTATTGTAAGATTTCAAATTTCAAGTCAAACGGATTTACCGTTTGTCCGGGGCAAGCCAAAACGCATAGAAAATCGTTTAATCGGTTTAATTTAAAATTGATCGTCTATTTCCGTAACTCTCACATATGATCGAATTAGGCCTTGAAACTAGTTCCATTGCGTCCGGAATGGAGGTAAAACCTTATAAACGCCTGGCGGCACGTCTCGATTGGAGTTCGGATGATTTTGGACCTACCTATATATATACGCACGCAAACCGAGGCAGTTTTATTATTTTTAATCCAGAAACCCTAATTGACTTCAGCCCTAGCCGCCATTTCCTGAATCAATGGCCACGAAATTCGAAACTTCTTTCTCATTTTCCTCTCAATCCATCAACAATTAGCAAAAACTCTCAACTACAAAGTTGTAGAGCACGATGAAAGCTTCAAATCCATACGGAGATGATCAAAAACGGAGCCACGGATCGACGGGAAATCACGTTCAAACCTGCTGCGTTTTTCACGTTTTTCGAGGCCAAAGGTGCAGCCGAGTTTGACCATACTCACGGTGAAGATGGAGCTCGCGAAGGCCTTCGAGATGATGGGTCCTGATCGTTCTGGAAGTCGTCGAGGTGGTCGTGACAATTGCTTGAAGAACGGCGGCTATGGGTTGTTTATACATGCGTTTGTCACGTTGAGGAAGAAGAGATGAGGGACGGCTCAGATCTGAAGATGCAGAAATCGATGGCCAGGATGGAGTTGAGGGTTTGATATTTAAAATAAAGCTGAAATTGTATATTTAAATTCGTATAAACTTTAAAATAGCATAACTTTTTCATACGAGGTCGAAAACGCACGAAACTTTTTGCGTTGGAATCGTATCGACGAGGACTACGCAATGGAACTGGATTGGAATCATTTGGAGCTAGAGAAAATTTTGAGTTAAATCGAACGTCGTTCGATTTGATTTAAAATCGTAAAATCAAGGTGAGTGTTTTATAACGCTCACAACGTACTGAATATCTTTATGCTAGTTAAAATTGTCATTATGTAGTGTTATGATTTTATTTGTCGTTGTTTGATAAAAATTTAATGGTCATATAGATTGTCATTCGAATTAATCGTTGAAGTTTAAATTTGACAGTTAAATTGAAATTGAAATTGAATTGCAATTTAATCACCCGACATCGATAACTATGAAATTGCCTTGAATTGTATTGCCTATTGGACGATGTATTTCGATGATATTATTGGTTGATGTTTGAATGTTTGGATGTTTATTTGCTTATATATATCCTGTTATGCATACATATGATACTGTGATTTAATTTAAGTAATATATGCTCATCCCTGACAATTAATTGAAATAAATAATTACTTGGCCATAGGATAGAAAATTATGTACGGACACCGAATTGGCTAAATTAATAATTTTAAAATTCGTCGATTTGAAATTTATTTATATGTTTGTTTAAAAGTTATAAATAGACATAAATTTATAGAAATCGAATTTATCGAAATTTGGGTTTGGAATGTTGAAATAAATTTGGTTAAAAGAAATTGTTAAGTAATATAAGTCGAGACTTTGAAATTTAAAAATTGGGATTTGATTTAAATTCGAAAATTGATTTGTTTAAAGATTTAACCCTAATTCGGGCTTTGAATATTACTATGTAAAAGCGATATAAAATGATATTTGAAATGGATTTGATTTTTAAAGCGAACATGATATTTTGATGTCAATTATGAATCGATTTGAAATGTAAAAGAGCCAACGGTGTAATAATACGTAGTTATTAAAGAGACCGGGATCGGATATGGACATACTCTCTGTCGATACCGAAAACCACTTTAATAACTATTATACGCGGAGTGTTGATCCAGAATGAAGTGGATGGTTTGGTGAACGCGTTGACTGAAGAAAGAGAACGATTATTGGATGGCCCCTGACATGACTAAAACAGGAGCCGCGCCGGGCCATTGAGGTTCGCCACCTCTAGCGGACACACTTCTTCGATACCATATCTATTACATTTGTGATGCGATTTGGGTGCACCCCTTGATTTGGGAGTGTTGTTTCGCGGTGTTGGGGTAGCTGCTGGCTATGCCCAACATCAGTCCGGATCACGCAACTACTAGTATCCTAGTTGGTATTGCCTCATGTACCTTGTCATACTGATTATCCTATTCGCGACCACTACATTTTGATTTGTACCTTGAGTATATGGATTGCCCTCTGGTGACTTCCGGTTTTGGGGAAACTACGGTCTTGTATATGCTTTTGGGAATATAAAAATGTGTTAAGGGGGATTATGGTAACGCCTTAACGCTATTTTGATACTTTATATTACTGATAGACATTATCTACTTAGCGTATATTACTACATAGTAGATAGTTTCATGGATCCTTAAGAGATGGAAAATCCCGTAACATCTCTTAAGTTATTGCACGCACGTTGACACTGGATAGGAGATGTCAAACCCCGTAAACATCCCCGACGCCGTTACACTCATATTTATTTACGATTGACTTAACTTACATGAGGATATTTAGTCCTGACTCGGGTGTTTTGTCTTTTCATTACGCTCGGGTCAGTCCTGAGTTTTCAGTTTAGGTTGAAGATCATTTCCTTGGAGGACGGAGACGAAGATTTGGTATATTATCTACTACTATTATATTCATTCCATTCCGCTGCATTGTTGTATGATATTTGCTGTGTATGTAACTCTGATATATGTTGTATAATAATAATCAAATGTATTCATTTCAAATGTATTCATTTAATTAACAGCTTCATGAACTGTTATTTTATTATTATACTTTAGCCTTCCGCTGTGAGATTCTGTGTTGTTTCATTTCCTTTATTTCCCTTCCTTTTCTTTTCTTAATTACCCCAATAACTATCTGCCCTTTTAATGGTTTGAAATCGACATGTGTATTTGATCGTCGGTTTAAACTGTCCAAAAAGGCGGGTCGTTACAGTTGGTATCAGAGCTTTGGTTTAGCGATAAACCTTGGCTCTAGTGGGGAATAACTCATTGAAATAGAGGTAAACTATATGAATGAGTTGAGTGTATATGAGAGAGCGTACTTGTTATTTGATATAAAATGGTTTTATATTGTGTTAATTTGTTCCGTTGAGTATTTATGAATTCTGGTTGATACTTGGGACGCCAAGGCGTCAATAGGAATTTCTAAACACTCGAATAGGACAAACCAACACAATATCGTTTTGGAATATATTTTTATATAAAGAATTATTTGAATATTTATTCATTTTGATTGAATTGATTGTTAGGAGATGATAATATTAGATTATTATCGTTATTGTTTGATCAGTCAATATTTACAACAATTGATTAAATAACAATGGATTTAGGAAAATGAAATCTTGTAAACACAATTGATAATGAATATAAATGAATTTTAACTTGGATTTGGGAATTTAAATTCCGGTGTTTGAAATTGACTTACAAGAATTTGAAAAACATAATATGAGTATTATATGATAGTATAATTGAGTTGAAATTGTTTTCGAAGGATTTTTTTTATGATAAGTGTTATATTCCCTACTCTTGACGCTAGAAAATGATTTCGATGATGTGTGCACGCATCATTGGCGTTTATTTTCGAGAGTCCGAGTGGGGGAGACCACTTAATAGCTTGTCTAAACCTTGTTTTGACTCAAATTTTATTTTGTTTTGCATTCTCTATAATATGATTTGATATATAAATTATATAAGTATATATTATTTCAAACCTTGATTTGAAATGAAACCGGGATTGGAATTCTTAAGTTCTTTAATAATTGATGATTTTTTTTTTTTTGATTGAAATGAATTTAGACTTGAATCATTAAGGAACTTCTGAATTGTGAAATGAGAAATGAACCTAAGAGCTAAGTGAAAATATCAATTGAAGTAGAAATCCTTAGAATTAGGAAATTATGAACTTAAAATAAAATTGAAACTGTAAAACTCGCGTAGTATTAAATTTCATTTTATAGCATAGATATAACTTACCAAAATATTTAAGAAGTTCAAAAATGTTATATGAATTGTTAATTGGATAATATACGAGTATAGGTTTGAATAATGAAATGTGCATTTAATTAATGGTTTGCAAATATAAATAAAATTGTTAGTAAATAATTGGAATTTAAATTAACATTTAAAGGTGATTCACAATTATGTTAATATAAAATGAAAATACTATATGTGAATGTAAATGTGAAATTAAATTATAGTGAAATTTAAGTAATGACTTAAGAATTGATAAATTGAAAATTCAACTTTAAATGAAAAGAAGTTGTATGTTGTTTAACTACATTCTATTTGCATAACTATAACTTACCAAATACTTAAAGGGTTTAAAATGCTAATAAGGATAAGTAGAGAAATAATATACCAGCGTGAGAGTGAAAAATAAAATGCAAAGATCTATTGATAGTTGTAAATATAAAAGAAATTTAAGCTGTAAAATGAATGATACATGTATAAGTAAATGAATAAAATTTAAACTTAATGAAATATAAAATTGGTAAATGGAAACTAATTAAATTTGAATATAACTAAATGCCAATAAACTTGGAAGTGTATGAAATTAAAATTGACTTGTAAATGTATAATTGATTTAGTGTAGATTTTGGATGGATGTTAATGTTTGATATGCATTGGTTGTTAGATGGATTATAATTGATTAAGTAGAATTCATTAGTGTTAATGGAATTGAATAAACGGAATAAAATTTTAAATAATTAAATTCAAATTGGGAGCAAATTGACTTGAATTAAAAATGTGAATGAAACAAACTTGAATAAATCGGAAACAAATTGAATGTAAACCTATTGCATGGATGAATAAGAAAATAGATGACTTTGTGTTTATGATTGTTCTTTAGAAAATTTGAAGTTTTGATGTTTTGTACTTTGAAATAATAAAAGCAAATTTTTGGAAGAGAAAAAAAATCAAACATTGTCCAATATATGCTGAAACGAAAACAACCATAACTTTTAAATGGCTGAACGGAATTCGACGATTTTAGACTTTTCGGAAAGCTTAGAAACTATAGCACAAATTTTGTTTAGATAACTTGAGAAAATTCCTTCGTCTACTAGGTTAAAAACTTGAATGTTACTCGCTGTCCTGTGTAAAAATAAGTAAAATCTGTAGTATACACCCTTAGTATTTTCGCCATATCTTTTGACTGGTTTATCGGATTTTGATGATCTTGCCCTTTATGGAAAGCTAAGAACTTAAGCTAAAACTTTTGTTTTAAGTGTTTTGTGTTTTGATGTCGTTTATAAGGTCAAAAACGTGGGTGAACGTCGCTGACCTGCGCAATTCCCTGCCCAGGCTGAGGCGTATCCCCTAAGTAAAACGGCCATAACTTTTGAACGGATGATCCGAATTCGATGATTTTGGACATTCCGGAAAACCTGAAATGAATGCAACAACTTTTGTTTAGATTATGTTGTCAAATTTTACAGTTTAGGTGACCTAAAGCTAAGATTTGTTTGCTGTCTAGAAATTGAAATCTCAGTTTTGAAGCTAAATATGTTATATATATGTTGTGTAGGCTAAATATATCGATCTATCTTTATATGCATGGTTCTAACTTAGTTATTGAGCATTGTAGTAGGTAGCAAAGGGGTTGCGCTTCGTTGTGGAGTTCGCTTCTACGCTAAACGCATAATGTAAGTAAAATGCTAATAAATGCTAAATAAAAGGTACGCTTACGGTTTTATATGATATTGGTGATATTTATATGTTGTTTCCCCACATATGGGATGCCTCATCATTGAGATGAGATGTATATTTATGATATATATGCTATTATATTTTTTCCGATCGAGCCGCGCAAAGGAGACTCTGCCGAAATTTTCCGTAAAATCCGGGTGTTAGAAATTTTTTCAAGTTTTAATTTTTTTTTATAACTTGTTTTGATTACTAACTTTTAAAGTTAGGAAGCCGTTCGGAGTAAGTTAGTGGAAGCGTAGTTATGACTTTATAAATGGAATTTCATTGTTTTATAAGTTGGTAACTTTGAATAAAATATATCTAATGTTGAATTCTATACTTAGTTTCTTTTCCTTTCTTTTCCCTTCTTTTCCTTTTCGAGGACGAAAGTTTTGAGTGGGGGAGAGTGTAACGACCCGTAAATTTTCGATAATTAAATTAGCTAATTTAATAAGATTTCGTGATTTAATGTTAGAAAAAAATTTGTAATTCATTTGGAATAATAATAACTGGAATGAATTGCAATAATTATCCAAGTAATGAAAAAAAAGCTACTTAGTGAATGCCTTTGCAATCAATAGTTGAATAGGATATTAAATGTTGAATTCATTGGGTATGATAGAGTAATTGATTGATAAGTAAAATCTATTTGAAATCAAATATTGAATATTGAACACGTAATTGTTTAAATTAAATATTTAAAACTTATTGAATAATTGAATAACTGTAAAATGAAAATAGTGTTCTAAATTTTGAAATGGTTTTAAAAGTTGAATCTTATAAGTTCAATTTCAATATTTCAAAAGATAATGAATTATTGGATAAGCGAAATTGTCTAAATTAAATATTTGGAATTTATTGGATAAATAAAATAACGGGTTTAATATGATTAAAAATGATTTGTAAAATTTTATTTTATCATATTGGAGTTATAGTGATGTTATAGAACTTTTAAAACTGAATTTAAAATTTATTTGTGAAAATTGAATATTTTAATATTTAATTATCGACTGAAAAATAGCCAATTTTTGAACAGTCTCAGAATTGGACAAAACTAGTTCCATTGGATCCGTAATAGTTAGTTATTATCGGATTTCAATTTTCGTAGCAATCGGAGTTGTCGTTTGACCGTGGCAGCTCGAAACGCGTTGAAATTGTTTAATATTAATTTGGCGAGTTAAAATAGTCATTTTTCAAACGGTCTCGGATTTCGACGAAACTAGTTTCATTGGATCCGTAATGTTATATTATTGTAAGATTTCAAATTTCAAGTCAAACGGATTTACCGTTTGTCCGGGGCAAGCCAAAACGCATAGAAAATCGTTTAATCGGTTTAATTTAAAATTGATCGTTTATTTCCGTAACTCTCACATATGATCAAATTAGGCCTTGAAACTAGTTCCATTGCGTCCGGAATGGGGGTAAAACCTTATAAACGCCTGGCGGCACGTCTCGATTGGAGTTCGGATGATTTTGGACCTACCTATATATATACGCACGCAAACCGAGGCAGTTTTATTATTTTTAATCCACAAACCCTAATTGACTTCAGCCCTAGCCGCCATTTCCTGAATCAATGGCCACGAAATTCGAAACTTCTTTCTCATTTTCCTCTCAATCCATCAATAATTAGCAAAAACTCTCAACTACAAAGTTGTAGAGCACGATGAAAGCTTCAAATCCATACGGAGATGATCAAAAACGGAGCCACGGATCGACGGGAAATCACGTTCAAACCTGCTGCGTTTTTCACGTTTTTCGAGGCCAAAGGTGCAGCCGAGTTTGACCATACTCACGGTGAAGATGGAGCTCGCGAAGGCCTTCGAGATGATGGGTCCTGATCGTTCTGGAAGTCGTCGAGGTGGTCGTGACAATTGCTTGAAGAACGGCGGCTATGGGTTGTTTATACGTGCGTTTGTCACGTTGAGGAAGAAGAGATGAGGGACGGCTCAGATCTGAAGATGCAGAAATCGATGGCCAGGATGGAGTTGAGGGTTTGATATTTAAAATAAAGCTGAAATTGTATATTTAAATTCGTATAAACTTTAAAATAGCATAACTTTTTCATACGAGGTCGAAAACGCACGAAACTTTTTGCGTTGGAATCGTATCGACGAGGACTACGCAATGGAACTGGATTGGAATCATTTGGAGCTAGAGAAAATTTTGAGTTAAATCGAACGTCGTTCGATTTGATTTAAAATCGTAAAATCAAGGTGAGTGTTTTATAACGCTCACAACGTACTGAATATCTTTATGCTAGTTAAAATTGTCATTATGTAGTGTTATGATTTTATTTGTCGTTGTTTGATAAAAATTTAATGGTCATATAGATTGTCATTCGAATTAATCGTTGAAGTTTAAATTTGACAGTTAAATTGAAATTGAAATTGAATTGCAATTTAATCACCCGACATCGATAACTATGAAATTGCCTTGAATTGTATTGCCTATTGGACGATGTATTTCGATGATGTTATTGGTTGATGTTTGAATGTTTGGATGTTTATTTGCTTATATATATCCTGTTATGCATACATATGATACTGTGATTTAATTTAAGTAATATATGCTCATCCCTGACAATTAATTGAAATAAATAATTACTTGGCCATAGGATAGAAAATTATATACGGACACCGAATTGGCTAAATTAATAATTTTTAAAATCGTCGATTTGAAATTTATTTATATGTTTGTTTAAAAGTTATAAATAGACATAAATTTATAGAAATCGAATTTATCGAAATTTGGGTTTGGAATGTTGAAATAAATTTGGTTAAAAGAAATTGTTAAGTAATATAAGTCGAGACTTTTAAATTTAAAAATTGGGATTTGATTTAAATTCGAAAATTGATTTGTTTAAAGATTTAACCCTAATTCGGGCTTTGAATATTACTATGTAAAAGCGATATAAAATGATATTTGAAATGGATTTGATTTTTAAAGCGAACATGATATTTTGATGTCAATTATGAATCGATTTGAAATGTAAAAGAGCCAACGGTGTAATAATACGTAGTTATTAAAGAGACCGGGATCGGATATGGACATACTCTCTGTCGATACCGAAAACCACTTTAATAACTATTATACGCGGAGTGTTGATCCAGAATGAAGTGGATGGTTTGGTGAACGCGTTGACTGAAGAAAGAGAACGATTATTGGATGGCCCCTGACATGACTAAAACAGGAGCCGCGCCGGGCCATTGAGGTTCGCCACCTCTAGCGGACACACTTCTTCGATACCATATCTATTACATTTGTGATGCGATTTGGGTGCACCCCTTGATTTGGGAGTGTTGTTTCGCGGTGTTGGGGTAGCTGCTGGCTATGCCCAACATCAGTCCGGATCACGCAACTACTAGTATCCTAGTTGGTATTGCCTCATGTACCTTGTCATACTGATTATCCTATTCGCGACCACTACGTTTTGATTTGTACCTTGAGTATATGGATTGCCCTCTGGTGACTTCCGGTTTTGGGGAAACTACGGTCTTGTATATGCTTTTGGGAATATAAAAATGTGTTAAGGGGGATTATGGTAACGCCTTAACGCTATTTTGATACTTTATATTACTGATAGACATTATCTACTTAGCGTATATTACTACATAGTAGATAGTTTCATGGATCCTTAAGAGATGGAAAATCCCGTAACATCTCTTAAGTTATTGCACGCACGTTGACACTGGATAGGAGATGTCAAACCCCGTAAACATCCCCGACGCCGTTACACTCATATTTATTTACGATTGACTTAACTTACATGAGGATATTTAGTCCTGACTCGGGTGTTTTGTCTTTTCATTACGCTCGGGTCAGTCCTGAGTTTTCAGTTTAGGTTGAAGATCATTTCCTTGGAGGACGGAGACGAAGATTTGGTATATTATCTACTACTATTATATTCATTCCATTCCGCTGCATTGTTGTATGATATTTGCTGTGTATGTAACTCTGATATATGTTGTATAATAATAATCAAATGTATTCATTTCAAATGTATTCATTTAATTAACAGCTTCATGAACTGTTATTTTATTATTATACTTTAGCCTTCCGCTGTGAGATTCTGTGTTGTTTCATTTCCTTTATTTCCCTTCCTTTTCTTTTCTTAATTACCCCAATAACTATCTGCCCTTTTAATGGTTTGAAATCGACATGTGTATTTGATCGTCGGTTTAAACTGTCCAAAAAGGCGGGTCGTTACAGTTGGTATCAGAGCTTTGGTTTAGCGATAAACCTTGGCTCTAGTGGGGAATAACTCATTGAAATAGAGGTAAACTATATGAATGAGTTGAGTGTATATGAGAGAGCGTACTTGTTATTTGATATAAAATGGTTTTATATTGTGTTAATTTGTTCCGTTGAGTATTTATGAATTCTGGTTGATACTTGGGACGCCAAGGCGTCAATAGGAATTTCTAAACACTCGAATAGGACAAACCAACACAATATCGTTTTGGAATATATTTTTATATAAAGAATTATTTGAATATTTATTCATTTTGATTGAATTGATTGTTAGGAGATGATAATATTAGATTATTATCGTTATTGTTTGATCAGTCAATATTTACAACAATTGATTAAATAACAATGGATTTAGGAAAATGAAATCTTGTAAACACAATTGATAATGAATATAAATGAATTTTAACTTGGATTTGGGAATTTAAATTCCGGTGTTTGAAATTGACTTACAAGAATTTGAAAAACATAATATGAGTATTATATGATAGTATAATTGAGTTGAAATTGTTTTCGAAGGATTTTTTTTATGATAAGTGTTATATTCCCTACTCTTGACGCTAGAAAATGATTTCGATGATGTGTGCACGCATCATTGGCGTTTATTTTCGAGAGTCCGAGTGGGGGAGACCACTTAATAGCTTGTCTAAACCTTGTTTTGACTCAAATTTTATTTTGTTTTGCATTCTCTATAATATGATTTGATATATAAATTATATAAGTATATATTATTTCAAACCTTGATTTGAAATGAAACCGGGATTGGAATTCTTAAGTTCTTTAATAATTGATGATTTTTTTTTTTTTGATTGAAATGAATTTAGACTTGAATCATTAAGGAACTTCTGAATTGTGAAATGAGAAATGAACCTAAGAGCTAAGTGAAAATATCAATTGAAGTAGAAATCCTTAGAATTAGGAAATTATGAACTTAAAATAAAATTGAAACTGTAAAACTCGCGTAGTATTAAATTTCATTTTATAGCATAGATATAACTTACCAAAATATTTAAGAAGTTCAAAAATGTTATATGAATTGTTAATTGGATAATATACGAGTATAGGTTTGAATAATGAAATGTGCATTTAATTAATGGTTTGCAAATATAAATAAAATTGTTAGTAAATAATTGGAATTTAAATTAACATTTAAAGGTGATTCACAATTATGTTAATATAAAATGAAAATACTATATGTGAATGTAAATGTGAAATTAAATTATAGTGAAATTTAAGTAATGACTTAAGAATTGATAAATTGAAAATTCAACTTTAAATGAAAAGAAGTTGTATGTTGTTTAACTACATTCTATTTGCATAACTATAACTTACCAAATACTTAAAGGGTTTAAAATGCTAATAAGGATAAGTAGAGAAATAATATACCAGCGTGAGAGTGAAAAATAAAATGCAAAGATCTATTGATAGTTGTAAATATAAAAGAAATTTAAGCTGTAAAATGAATGATACATGTATAAGTAAATGAATAAAATTTAAACTTAATGAAATATAAAATTGGTAAATGGAAACTAATTAAATTTGAATATAACTAAATGCCAATAAACTTGGAAGTGTATGAAATTAAAATTGACTTGTAAATGTATAATTGATTTAGTGTAGATTTTGGATGGATGTTAATGTTTGATATGCATTGGTTGTTAGATGGATTATAATTGATTAAGTAGAATTCATTAGTGTTAATGGAATTGAATAAACGGAATAAAATTTTAAATAATTAAATTCAAATTGGGAGCAAATTGACTTGAATTAAAAATGTGAATGAAACAAACTTGAATAAATCGGAAACAAATTGAATGTAAACCTATTGCATGGATGAATAAGAAAATAGATGACTTTGTGTTTATGATTGTTCTTTAGAAAATTTGAAGTTTTGATGTTTTGTACTTTGAAATAATAAAAGCAAATTTTTGGAAGAGAAAAAAAATCAAACATTGTCCAATATATGCTGAAACGAAAACAACCATAACTTTTAAATGGCTGAACGGAATTCGACGATTTTAGACTTTTCGGAAAGCTTAGAAACTATAGCACAAATTTTGTTTAGATAACTTGAGAAAATTCCTTCGTCTACTAGGTTAAAAACTTGAATGTTACTCGCTGTCCTGTGTAAAAATAAGTAAAATCTGTAGTATACACCCTTAGTATTTTCGCCATATCTTTTGACTGGTTTATCGGATTTTGATGATCTTGCCCTTTATGGAAAGCTAAGAACTTAAGCTAAAACTTTTGTTTTAAGTGTTTTGTGTTTTGATGTCGTTTATAAGGTCAAAAACGTGGGTGAACGTCGCTGACCTGCGCAATTCCCTGCCCAGGCTGAGGCGTATCCCCTAAGTAAAACGGCCATAACTTTTGAACGGATGATCCGAATTCGATGATTTTGGACATTCCGGAAAACCTGAAATGAATGCAACAACTTTTGTTTAGATTATGTTGTCAAATTTTACAGTTTAGGTGACCTAAAGCTAAGATTTGTTTGCTGTCTAGAAATTGAAATCTCAGTTTTGAAGCTAAATATGTTATATATATGTTGTGTAGGCTAAATATATCGATCTATCTTTATATGCATGGTTCTAACTTAGTTATTGAGCATTGTAGTAGGTAGCAAAGGGGTTGCGCTTCGTTGTGGAGTTCGCTTCTACGCTAAACGCATAATGTAAGTAAAATGCTAATAAATGCTAAATAAAAGGTACGCTTACGGTTTTATATGATATTGGTGATATTTATATGTTGTTTCCCCACATATGGGATGCCTCATCATTGAGATGAGATGTATATTTATGATATATATGCTATTATATTTTTTCCGATCGAGCCGCGCAAAGGAGACTCTGCCGAAATTTTCCGTAAAATCCGGGTGTTAGAAATTTTTTCAAGTTTTAATTTTTTTTTATAACTTGTTTTGATTACTAACTTTTAAAGTTAGGAAGCCGTTCGGAGTAAGTTAGTGGAAGCGTAGTTATGACTTTATAAATGGAATTTCATTGTTTTATAAGTTGGTAACTTTGAATAAAATATATCTAATGTTGAATTCTATACTTAGTTTCTTTTCCTTTCTTTTCCCTTCTTTTCCTTTTCGAGGACGAAAAGTTTTGAGTGGGGGAGAGTGTAACGACCCGTAAATTTTCGATAATTAAATTAGCTAATTTAATAAGATTTCGTGATTTAATGTTAGAAAAAAATTTGTAATTCATTTGGAATAATAATAACTGGAATGAATTGCAATAATTATCCAAGTAATGAAAAAAAAGCTACTTAGTGAATGCCTTTGCAATCAATAGTTGAATAGGATATTAAATGTTGAATTCATTGGGTATGATAGAGTAATTGATTGATAAGTAAAATCTATTTGAAATCAAATATTGAATATTGAACACGTAATTGTTTAAATTAAATATTTAAAACTTATTGAATAATTGAATAACTGTAAAATGAAAATAGTGTTCTAAATTTTGAAATGGTTTTAAAAGTTGAATCTTATAAGTTCAATTTCAATATTTCAAAAGATAATGAATTATTGGATAAGCGAAATTGTCTAAATTAAATATTTGGAATTTATTGGATAAATAAAATAACGGGTTTAATATGATTAAAAATGATTTGTAAAATTTTATTTTATCATATTGGAGTTATAGTGATGTTATAGAACTTTTAAAACTGAATTTAAAATTTATTTGTGAAAATTGAATATTTTAATATTTAATTATCGACTGAAAAATAGCCAATTTTTGAACAGTCTCAGAATTGGACAAAACTAGTTCCATTGGATCCGTAATAGTTAGTTATTATCGGATTTCAATTTTCGTAGCAATCGGAGTTGTCGTTTGACCGTGGCAGCTCGAAACGCGTTGAAATTGTTTAATATTAATTTGGCGAGTTAAAATAGTCATTTTTCAAACGGTCTCGGATTTCGACGAAACTAGTTTCATTGGATCCGTAATGTTATATTATTGTAAGATTTCAAATTTCAAGTCAAACGGATTTACCGTTTGTCCGGGGCAAGCCAAAACGCATAGAAAATCGTTTAATCGGTTTAATTTAAAATTGATCGTTTATTTCCGTAACTCTCACATATGATCAAATTAGGCCTTGAAACTAGTTCCATTGCGTCCGGAATGGGGGTAAAACCTTATAAACGCCTGGCGGCACGTCTCGATTGGAGTTCGGATGATTTTGGACCTACCTATATATATACGCACGCAAACCGAGGCAGTTTTATTATTTTTAATCCACAAACCCTAATTGACTTCAGCCCTAGCCGCCATTTCCTGAATCAATGGCCACGAAATTCGAAACTTCTTTCTCATTTTCCTCTCAATCCATCAACAATTAGCAAAAACTCTCAACTACAAAGTTGTAGAGCACGATGAAAGCTTCAAATCCATACGGAGATGATCAAAAACGGAGCCACGGATCGACGGGAAATCACGTTCAAACCTGCTGCGTTTTTCACGTTTTTCGAGGCCAAAGGTGCAGCCGAGTTTGACCATACTCACGGTGAAGATGGAGCTCGCGAAGGCCTTCGAGATGATGGGTCCTGATCGTTCTGGAAGTCGTCGAGGTGGTCGTGACAATTGCTTGAAGAACGGCGGCTATGGGTTGTTTATACGTGCGTTTGTCACGTTGAGGAAGAAGAGATGAGGGACGGCTCAGATCTGAAGATGCAGAAATCGATGGCCAGGATGGAGTTGAGGGTTTGATATTTAAAATAAAGCTGAAATTGTATATTTAAATTCGTATAAACTTTAAAATAGCATAACTTTTTCATACGAGGTCGAAAACGCACGAAACTTTTTGCGTTGGAATCGTATCGACGAGGACTACGCAATGGAACTGGATTGGAATCATTTGGAGCTAGAGAAAATTTTGAGTTAAATCGAACGTCGTTCGATTTGATTTAAAATCGTAAAATCAAGGTGAGTGTTTTATAACGCTCACAACGTACTGAATATCTTTATGCTAGTTAAAATTGTCATTATGTAGTGTTATGATTTTATTTGTCGTTGTTTGATAAAAATTTAATGGTCATATAGATTGTCATTCGAATTAATCGTTGAAGTTTAAATTTGACAGTTAAATTGAAATTGAAATTGAATTGCAATTTAATCACCCGACATCGATAACTATGAAATTGCCTTGAATTGTATTGCCTATTGGACGATGTATTTCGATGATGTTATTGGTTGATGTTTGAATGTTTGGATGTTTATTTGCTTATATATATCCTGTTATGCATACATATGATACTGTGATTTAATTTAAGTAATATATGCTCATCCCTGACAATTAATTGAAATAAATAATTACTTGGCCATAGGATAGAAAATTATATACGGACACCGAATTGGCTAAATTAATAATTTTTAAAATCGTCGATTTGAAATTTATTTATATGTTTGTTTAAAAGTTATAAATAGACATAAATTTATAGAAATCGAATTTATCGAAATTTGGGTTTGGAATGTTGAAATAAATTTGGTTAAAAGAAATTGTTAAGTAATATAAGTCGAGACTTTTAAATTTAAAAATTGGGATTTGATTTAAATTCGAAAATTGATTTGTTTAAAGATTTAACCCTAATTCGGGCTTTGAATATTACTATGTAAAAGCGATATAAAATGATATTTGAAATGGATTTGATTTTTAAAGCGAACATGATATTTTGATGTCAATTATGAATCGATTTGAAATGTAAAAGAGCCAACGGTGTAATAATACGTAGTTATTAAAGAGACCGGGATCGGATATGGACATACTCTCTGTCGATACCGAAAACCACTTTAATAACTATTATACGCGGAGTGTTGATCCAGAATGAAGTGGATGGTTTGGTGAACGCGTTGACTAAAGAAAGAGAACGATTATTGGATGACCCCTGACATGACTAAAACAGGAGCCGCGCCGGGCCATTGAGGTTCGCCACCTCTAGCGGACACACTTCTTCGATACCATATCTATTACATTTGTGATGCGATTTGGGTGCACCCCTTGATTTGGGAGTGTTGTTTCGCGGTGTTGGGGTAGCTGCTGGCTATGCCCAACATCAGTCCGGATCACGCAACTACTAGTATCCTAGTTGGTATTGCCTCATGTACCTTGTCATACTGATTATCCTATTCGCGACCACTACGTTTTGATTTGTACCTTGAGTATATGGATTGCCCTCTGGTGACTTCCGGTTTTGGGGAAACTACGATCTTGTATATGCTTTTGGGAATATAAAAATGTGTTAAGGGGGATTATGGTAACGCCTTAACGCTATTTTGATACTTTATATTACTGATAGACATTATCTACTTAGCGTATATTACTACATAGTAGATAGTTTCACGGATCCTTAAGAGATGGAAAATCCCGTAACATCTCTTAAGTTATTGCACGCACGTTGACACTGGATAGGAGATGTCAAACCCCGTAAACATCCCCGACGCCGTTACACTCATATTTATTTACGATTGACTTAACTTACATGAGGATATTTAGTCCTGGCTCGGGTGTTTTGTCTTTTCATTACGCTCGGGTCAGTCCTGAGTTTTCAGTTTAGGTTGAAGATCATTTCCTTGGAGGACGGAGACGAAGATTTGGTATATTATCTACTACTATTATATTCATTCCATTCCGCTGCATTGTTGTATGATATTTGCTGTGTATGTAACTCTGATATATGTTGTATAATAATAATCAAATGTATTCATTTCAAATGTATTCATTTAATTAACAGCTTCATGAACTGTTATTTTATTATTATACTTTAGCCTTCCGCTGTGAGATTCTGTGTTGTTTCATTTCCTTTATTTCCCTTCCTTTTCTTTTCTTAATTACCCCAATAACTATCTGCCCTTTTAATGGTTTGAAATCGACATGTGTATTTGATCGTCGGTTTAAACTGTCCAAAAAGGCGGGTCGTTACAGGTATGGCGCCTTTTGAGGCACTCTATGGGAGGCCATGCCGATCTCCTCCTTGTTGGCTTGAGGCCGGTGAGAAGCTGGTTTTAGGTCCAGATTTTATTCGAGATTCCACAGAGAAGATTAACCTTATTCGTCATAGGATGAAAGAAGCCCAAAGTAGACAAAAATCCTATGCCGATAACCGAAGAAGGAAATTAGAATTTTCTGTGGGAGATGTTGTGTTTATCCGTGTTTCACCTATGAAGGGTGTTGTACGTTTCAGTCGATCGAGAAAGTTAGCACCTCGATATATTGGTCCATTTCCCATCACTGAACGTATTGGTTCTGTGGCTTATCGTCTTTTATTACCGGCTCATTTTTCTGCTATTCATGACGTGTTTCACGTTTCTCAACTACGGAAGTGCCTTCGAGATTCCGATTCTATTCTTGAGCCTGGTGTTCTGGAAGAAATTGAAGTTTCGTCTAATTTAACTTATGAGCAACATCCTTTTCGTATTATCGCTTCGGAGGTCAAGCACCTTCGAAATAAAGATGTTCCGCTTGTTAAAGTTCAATGGTCCTCAAATCCTAAGGATTGTTCTTGGGAATCTAGAGAATTCATCGAGCGAACACAGCGGACTTACTTTCTCATGCTTTTTGAGGTGAACTTTCTTTTTATTTCAAATTTCTTTTGTGTTGAATATGCTTACATGGTTGTTACTATATATTTTCTTCTTAAATATTGCGAGGACGCAATTTCTTTAAGGAGGGGAGTCTGTAACAACCCGCTTATTTTACGATTGAATATTTAAATATTTTATTTAAAAATTTCATCGTTAGTCGGATAATAGTCCGAAAAGCTACTTTTTGCATATGGTCGAATTAGGACTTGGGACAACCTCCATTAAGTTCAAAATGCCGTTTGCGATCTTTTTAAGTATAAACTTTGATATGCTTAGAGTTAGTGGAATTTTGCTACTTTTTCACTTGGGGCTCTGGTTTGGGCTGAGCCCATTAACCCCACTTATTAACTCAGTCTCAACCCTCTCCTCTTCATTTACTTTCTTTCTATTTTCCTTATACTCAAGCTTTTACATCAATGGAGAGTGAAATGGGAAATTAAAACTCAAGCTTTAGTTTTCTTTTGCAAATCAAGCTCTAGCTCCAAACTAATAGAAGAAACTTTGGTAAGCCTCTCTTCTTCTTCTCCAACTCATTCTTTTATCAATTTCAGAAATTCCTAAACCTAACTTTGGGAATGTTCTTCTTTTTGAGCATAGATTCAAGCTCGTTTGGGTTGTGTTGAAGAGTGGTTGATTCTCCCTTTGCTTTCAAGCTTCTTCTTCATTGTTTTTGTGAAAAGGTGAGATTTTTATCTCACATCTTAATCTATAATTATCTTCGATTGTTAGGTATGAATTCCTAACACTTATTCTTGTGCAATTGATTTTGATTTGGATAGGTTTTGTGAATATTCCAATTTTAGTGTTTTGAAAGCCAAATCTTTAAAAATCATAGCTTTGATCTTTGATCATGATTTTTGTGATGCATCGAGGAGCATATAGGGCTGGGTAGTCGATTGGCATAAACTCCTAGTGCCGTTGCTCGAGCGATTTCAATTTGGTCGAGAATGGACCTCGTTTTGATAGGCTGGGAAGCTTTGGAAAACAGGGTCCGGCCGACCGAGCTCTGTAGCCGGCCGACCGACCTGCTACCAGAGAGCTTCCCTGTCTCTGGTCCGGTCGACTGGCTACAGAGCTCAGTCGACCGACCCACCATCCCGAGAATTTTTCCAGAACAGGGTCCGGTCGACCGAGCTCTGTAGCCGGCCGACCGACCTGCTGCTATTTGGCCTATTTTTGCCTTTTTGTGTGGTTTCCAAATTTAACCGATTCGTGTTATTTCCTTATTTGTTGTTATCATATGTGGGGTAGCGCCCCACAGTCTTCGGGCCATTCTTGTGGAGCCTCGGCTCAAAATTAATGGTTTGCTACCATGAGATAGCGTCTCGTTTTGTGATACACGTGTTGGTGAGTTTTCATGCTCCCGTTCTTGTGATAGGCCTCCCCCTTTTTGTGATTTCTGGATTTCGTGTGTTGATTTCTGGAATTTGTGCTTCACCAATTTTCGTGATTTTCATTGATAAGTTTTATCAATTATTGTGCATTGGTGAATTCGTGTGTCATTACCTTTTTGTGGATTTGGATCTTTGAGAAGATTCCTGTGATATTGATTAATCTCTTGTTGATTATCATTTACATACTTATAGTAGTATGCCATTATGGTTATTATACGCTTATGCCATATCTTTTATTCTATTTCATTTCATCTGATATTTATAGCTAGACTGATTCGTTTATTATTTTCTTATTAAATAATACTCGGGTCAGACCGAGATGTTACAGGTGCTTCTGCTTAACTTCTCACTAGGGATTATTGTCCTAACTTTTGGCTAACTACTTAGATTAGTAGTTTTTGGTTGTATACATTTGAGATATAGACTCATAGTTGTGTACTTATTCTTTTGTATAGCACATGTTGCTATTCTTTTGTGTTATTGTGGATCTTTTAGACCACTACTCTGATGAACACTTTTATGTGTTATATATATTCATATCTATTTCCGCCTTTGTGATATGAATTATCTGTGACTGATTTGTGTTATGTTTATTTCTATAATTGTTTCCGAAGACATTATAGCCACTGTGTAGTAGCTTTGAGTTTGTGTCGGTATGTCGGATTTCCTCTTGAAAAGAATGCAAGTTATATTTTATCTGGCATATCGGTACCAGCACAAAGAGATTGCACAGATGGTCGCTCCTCAACAGCCTTATTCTCCGTACTGATTGACGACATTACACCGTAGTGTCCTTGGCTAGCGTGGGTATAGAGGTGGGGCGTCACACATATAGTATGATGTACCTTTTTATTTTAAAACATTATGAAGTTAAATGACTTATTATGGAAGTTGCATTCAACAATGTAAAGTGAAAACAACCAAAAATTGTAGGATCTAGATTAACCCTAGAGGGGGGGGGGTGAATAGGGTTATAGCAAATTTTCTCGAATTAAACACAGAAATATAATAGCAGAAATAAATATGCTGAAAAGTAAATCACACACAAAATCTACCCAGCTTCGGCAACCCCTGCCTACTGCTGCATTCACAGATTTCTATTAGAATTAAATAGTATCACGCTTACAAACACTCTACTAGACTCGCAGACCCTTTTGCTCCCGCTCACAAACACTCTACTAGACTCGCACTCCCTGCTCCCGCCTATAGAGTTTCGCTCACTCGCAAACACTGCTCCCGCCTATAGAGCTTTGCAAACTCGCATACCCTGCTCACTGAACTAATTCAAAATAGACAATCTGACACTACCTAAACCTAGGTGGTGATTTACCAAGATTCTTTGGTTCGTAAAATAAAAAACAATAATTAAGAAACAATAGAAAATAACCCTAAAAACTAATTAATATAATAAAGCCTTAAATTAAAAACAAAACCCCCTTTTTTTAAATAAGACCGGCCCACTTAAACCCGTTCCTTTCTTTGTTATCTCCAGCCTGATCCCCTTTTGTCTCGTTCGTGAGAATAATGGCGGCTTCGTTCTGATTAGGGCTTCGTTCCCTTTGTTCCAGTTAGGGCTTCGGCTCTTTGTTCCAATTAGGGCTTCGGCTCCTTCAATTGATCTGAGATATGTTGCCCTAGCTCGCTACTTCTCTGATGGTTGACTATTGCTCGTTTTGCAGTTGCTCGATCGAGTTCGTTGCTTGTGAATTCGGTATGTACTGTCTCCTTTTGCTTTTCTAAATTGATACTTGAACTCGATGAAAAAAAATGCCGATGATGATTAGGGTTTTAATAGGATTTGATTTCCTATTTTTGCGTTCGACTGATTGCTTCAAAAATTCTTGCTTTACCGATCGATTACACTTTGATGCTGAGGATTAATCTGACTTTGTCAATTTCGTATTTCTAGTAGCTTGATTCACACGGCTTTGAATTGATTTCGTGATTTGTGATATTTGACTTTGTCACACGCATATTTTCGAATGTTGATTGCTTAATGGTGTCACTGTGTTTGACATGGTCTTTGTAGTTCTTAAGATTGGTTCCTGTTGCATTTTTGTATACTATTGACAATCATGTTAGGCAGCTTCATCAAGGCTTGTTGTTGGCTACTGGTCGTCTGCACCTCTGCATCCATTGTAGTGTATCCTCAGTGCTGGTTGATGCTTGAACTTTTTACTTGAACCTGCTTTTGAGGATGATGCATCCTGTCTTGGTTTTGGGTTTGTATAACTTTTGCATGCTATTCACTTTCTCTGGTATCATTTTTGGTTTGCATTGTTTATGTTACTTTGACATGTTGTATCTGCATTCACCATAGTTTGTACCTGCATTTGCCATACTGAGTTTGCATTTGATTTTGTAGTTTGGTGTCATGTTTGTTTTGAGTCTGCAACTTGGAGTCTGCAACTAGTAGGTGGACTTGATTATGTTTTGATTCAAAGACTTCTGTTCACCTGCATGTATTGTTGATTCATTGTGATATTCGTTCATTTGTGTTTCACTGGTAGCACTTGAGTTGTTGCAGTTGATTTAGTTGTTCCCTGTTGAGTCTTTGGTGATGCTTCACCTGTTATGTTCATGTTGGCACTAGTTGTTGGGTCTGTTGCATGAGTCCTGGTCATTTGCACTTGCAGTTGGTTACTTGATTCAATTGTGTTGTTCATGTCATGTTGTGTACTTCAGGTTGGTCACTGATGCATTCATGTACACTGCATTCATGTTCAAAGACTGCTACTTGTTTTTGTACCCTTTGTTGTTCATCTGCATTGTTGCCTTGTTGACTGTTGCATACATGAACTGTTTTGTTCTTTGTGCTTCGACTCTGTCATTTTCTTTTATGTTCACTGGCCTGTACATTTGAGTTGCAGTGAGCTCGACATTGTTGTTTACTTCACCACTGACTTGATGCTGCATACATGTTTGTTGCAGTCCCTTTTTGCTGTTGCTATCCACATTGAACTGCTTTTGATGCACTTTTGAACTTTGTTGCATTCATGTCCTTGCAGTCTTCATGACTGTACTGTTGCAGTCGAGTTGTATTCATGTACACTTGTGGCTTGAACTGGAACTGTTGCACTTTTGTTGTTGTGTCACTGATTTTGGGGCTGCTGTATTACTTTGGTTCATTTTCATGTTTGTTGTTTGGACATTGTTTGAATTTGCAGTGGTGCATTGTTTTTGCATTCCATGTTGCATGCAGTAGTCTTGGCCTGTTGTAGTTTGATTGTGTTCATATATACTACTGCCTTGAGTTGAACCTATCTTGGGTTTGACCTTGTTTTTGATTTCTGTGCTTTTGTTTGATTTTTGCACACGAGTTGGCGAGGCAGTGCACACGTATACGAATGTACACGTGTGTACTGCAGCCACTTATAATTACCTGTCCCTGATAAAAAATACTGATATGCACAGATATTGCACAGTCAAAAATGATGACGAACAACCCAAATAACTGAGGCAAACAATGTTTTCAAAATCATCGTTTCTTTCAAATTTCAAAAATATTTCTCTTTCAATTTTACTGCGTTTGAAAATATTTTTGCAGATTACTCAGATGTTGGATTCAAACTGGATTATAGTTGAAGACAAAAATATGAGTGTGAGTGATATGTAGTAAGGTTGTGATGTAAATGTGAAATGTCATGTATTGTAGTCAAAATTGTATATGTATAGTGAGAGCTTGAAATTGTACTATCAAAGTTGTAATAAATATTTGTTTGAATAAAAATTTCTGTTTGAATTCAAAATCTGTTTAACTTGTTCTATTTGAATTCAAATTCGAATTCTGTGTAATTTAATTTTATTCAACAAATATTTATTTAATCTATGAAAAAACAAAATAGTACATTACCAAATACATACTATTCAAAATTGTAATAAATATTTGTTTGAATAAAATTTCTGTTTGAATTCAAAATCTGTTTAACTTGTTTTGTTTGAATTCAAATTCAAATTCTGTGTAATTTATTTTATTCAACAAATATTTATTTATTCTATGAAAAATAGTACATTAACAAATACATTTAAATGAATGTATATATGTTTGTTATCATCAAACAAAAATCATATAGCGCAAAGCGCATATTCAACAATCTCCCCTTTTTGATGATAACAAACATATATTTAAGATTTTGAATATATTAAATGTATTTGATAATTTCATTTGCTCCCCCTATTTGAATGCTTCCTTTTTATGTGATACTCCCCCTACATATATGGCTCCCCCTACATATATGCATACAAATAAAAATATGTAAATGAGCCTATATGCAAAGTGAAAATTATTTGACCTTTGCTTGATTCTATTTGACAAAATCTTAACTTTTCTCTCCCCCTTTTGTTATCAGCAAAAGAATAACAGTGTTATAAAAATAGGGATGAAGTGATAGACATGAATCAAACATTTAACTCAATTAAATATAAATATCAAATTTCAATAAAACTCAAACAAAAATCATAATTACCCTTGTCAAGCGCATATTCCACTTTCAGAAGTGATGGAGATAGAATCATCAAAAATTCATATAGATATGTCTATTTGTGGTATATTTATTTCTGGAAATTTGAATATCTACTAACCATGCATAACTGTTAGGACTTTTAAATGAGATTAGTAGTATTCCAATTTAATTTAAAAAATAAAATCAAGTATCCTCTAACCACGCATGACCGTGAGGACTTTTAAATGGGATTAGAATCAACTTGTCTATTAAATCAATTATTTTTAATATGCGTTCCATCCATGCATAACCGTGAGGACTTTTAAACGAGCATGGAAGCACATAATCAAAAATCCAAGTAATTCACCCATGCATAACCGTGAGGACTTTTAAATGAGAGTGAATACTTTGGATATTTATTTTTAATTGCTGAATATAATAAGTTGAAGCACAAATAATTTCCTTCACCGATTTAAAGATATTGAAGAACAAATGATTTCCTTTGTAAACTACCACAAATTTACATACTAAATATGATCTTGATGAGTGATGTTCGATAGAAAGATGATAGAAATAGAAATGGTCATGGAATTATTACCCAACAAAAAGTTTTTATAACTCTTGTTATGAAATTCTAAAGAAATTTTCTAATTATACTTTCTCGAGTTATAATATATGATAAATATCAACACTCATCTCTTTTTCAATCACTATTTATCTTTTCGATAATCAAAGGGAGTCAGATTAGTCAAATTTGTCATTTAAAATCAAATTAAAAATTATAAAATCAATTTTTCAAAAATGATTAAGCTGTAAATATGGTCAAACATGATTTTCTTGAAGGGAGTTTTATAAGAAAATTTTCTGCTATTTGAAAATTATTTCAAGTGAAAAATATGCAGATATTTTCTTTGAAAAAAAAACGATGCAGCAAATGAATGTTTCAAAAATTAATCACGTTACACTAATAATTTTTCTATCAACTATATTACCAGTGTAATCCGCATCTGAATTTAAATTTCACTCAATATTCACTTGTTGAATCAAACCATGAGATGTGCACCAAAAATTTCAAAACATCATTCTTTTGAATTTGAATTTAAGCCGTGTTAACACTCAAACAAATATCATGATGTTAATTTCAGAAACCAGAGGATAAACAATTATTTTCATGAGTAATCAACAGTCAATCAACATCATAATTATTTCAAAAACAATTTCTTAAAATCCTTTTTCTCATGAATTTGAAATCGTGCAAATTTACAAGCAGTGATCAAAATGTCAGAACCAATATATCTATGTGTAGCATGAGTAACCAGCATTTGACCGAACAAATTTATATAAATTAGTTCAAAATTGAAAATCTGATTGGTCATCAATTAAGCACAAATTAATGTCATAAATAAGAACAAGTCAAAAAATCATATCAATTAAGTCCGAATCAGTCAACCATCATAATTACTCCAAGTAATTCTATTTAAAGATGGTTAGTCAATATTTTAAAAAAAAATCATAGCATCAAAATCATCATCTTTTGTTCATCTCAATATTGGCTGATTTTAATTTAGAGTATGGTGCAGATAATCACATTTAAAAACAATTACCTGTTTTACCTTTACGATAATTTTTCGTGATTGCCCATTGTGATTCTGTCACCTTTATACTAGGCTAAGGAACTTTGCTTTGTCGCCCTTTTGTGTTTCTGGAACAGCCGAAATCCAGAGAACACTGTTGTTGTTCCTTAGCCTGCCACCACACCTACACGATAAAAGATTTATGTGACCTATTTGTTTTTATAGGTCCATTGTTGTTAGTGGCAGAATATGAAAAATATGTTTTTGGAGACCCAAAACTATTTATATATGTTCCTTTTGACACCCAAATTTGTTTGACTTTCAAAGATTTTATATTTGTGCCTTTTGGAACCCAAATTGGTATAGTTTTCACGTGTTTGGGTCTATAACAACAATTATTTCGATTATGTCCAAATTCTCTACAAAACGTACTCATTAAATTGACTTGATTAAATTTTGTGTTCCTATGACTATGATTTTCAACATGATTTCCAATTATTTCAGATCGAGCAACACTTTTACCTTTATCATCATCTTGTGATTTTCCAAAACCTAGTCCTTTTCTATTGTTAGCAAAAATTTGATTTCCCAATAGCATGTTGAAAGATTTTTCGCCTCTTGAAAAGTTATTCAAAGATTTCTCAAGATTTTGGACTTTGGTTTTTAGTGTTGTATTTTCAGCGACAAGTGAGGTGCATCGATTTATAAAATCCTTTTTTCTAGTGTCAATGTTTTCTTTAAGACTCAAGTTTTCTTTTTCAAGATTCTCAAAGTTATTCCTCAGTTTTGATAATTCTGAATCTAAAATCTTACATTTTTTACATTCTAGGTTTTGAATATTTTCAAGTTCAGTTTTTAACCTAAAATTTTCACGAGCAAATTCTCTCCTATCAGATTTCAGTTTTTCAATTTTAGATTCAAGAGTATCCACTACCTTTGTAAGATCAGAACACATAAAAACAAGTTCTTTATAAGAAAACTCACCTTCCTCACTAGATTCGTCGGAGGTTGCTTCTGATTCTGATTTTGCCATGCAACACAAGTTAGCCTCCTCTGAGCTGCTATCCGAAGCTTCCTCTCCTTCTTCATCATCCCAAGTCGCTGCAAATACCTTCTTCGCCTTTTTCTTTTCTTTGTTGTTTTTGAGAAGTGGGCATTTTGGTTTGATGTGGCCAGGCTTGTTGCAGTTATAACATGTCAGTTCATTATCGGAATTTTCGGAATCTTTTGACCTATTTCCCTTTGTTTTCTTCTTGCGTGACTTGAATCTAGACCATCTTCTAAGATTATTGACAGCCATTGCAAGCTCTTCAATTGGATCTTCTTCATCGCTTTCTTCTTTGCTCTTTAAGGCAATCGTCTTCTTCTTTGGTTCGGAGTTGTTGCGTTCTTCCTTTGCTTTTAACTCAAGCTCATATGTCATCAAGTTGCCAATCAACTCCTCCATGCTTAGTTTACTCAAATCTTTCGATTCTTGGATTGCTGTGACTTTTGCCTCAAAGTTCATTGGTAAAACTCGTAGTATCTTCCTCACAAGCTCTACCTCAGTGAATACCTTCCCAAGCGCTCTAGCATTGTATACCAAGGTTGAAAAATGTCCAAACATATCCTTTATGCTCTCGCCTTTGTCCATCACAAAGTTTTCGTATTCATTGCTGAATAGGGCTAGCCGAGACTCCTTGACTTGAGAAGTTCCTTCGTGTGTCACCTCCAAAGTATGCCATATTTCCTGTGTTGTTGTACAATGAGAAATTTTATTAAATTCGTTTTTATCAAGAGCACATATCAAAGCATTCATGGCTTTAGCATTTGTCGTTTTCAATTTCTTATCGTTTGCATCCCACCTATCCTTAGGTTTAGGAATCTCAGTACCACCAACGATTATAGTGGGAGGTTTATAGCCAGTTTCAATAATATCCCAAACATCATAATCAACGGAACTAAGATAAATACTCATCCTAACTTTCCAATAAGCATAATCGTTCCCGTTAAACATGGGTGGCCTAGCAATAGATTGCCCCTCAGAAAAAGCATTATTTTGTAGACTCATGACTCTAGAGTTAAATAAAAAATATACCGGGCTCTGATACCACTTGTAGGATCTAGATTAACCCTAGAGGGGGGGGTGAATAGGGTTATAGCAAATTTTCTCGAATTAAACACAGAAATATAATAGCAGAAATAAATATGCTGAAAAGTAAATCACACACAAAATTTACCCAGCTTCGGCAACCCCTGCCTACTGCTGCATTCACAGATTTCTATTAGAATTAAACAGTATCACGCTTACAAACACTCTACTAGACACGCAGACCCTTTTGCTCCCGCTCACAAACACTCTACTAGACTCGCACTCCCTGCTCCCGCCTATAGAGTTTCGCTCACTCGCAAACACTGCTCCCGCCTATAGAGCTTTGCAAACTCGCACACCCTGCTCACTGAACTAATTCAAAATAGACAATCTGACACTACCTAAACCTAGGTGGTGATTTACCAAGATTCTTTGGTTCGTAAAATAAAAAACAATAATTAAGAAACAATAGAAAATAACCCTAAAAACTAATTAATATAATAAAGCCTTAAATTAAAAACAAAACCCCCTTTTTTTAAATAAGACCGGCCTACTTAAACCCGTTCCTTTCTTTGTTATCTCCAGCCCGATCCCCTTTTGTCTCGTTCGTGAGAATAATGGCGGCTTAGTTCTGATTAGGGCTTCGTTCCCTTTGTTCCAGTTAGGGCTTCGGATCTTTGTTCCAATTAGGGCTTCGGCTCCTTCAATTGATCTGAGATATGTTGCCCTAGCTCGCTACTTCTCTGACGGTTGACTATTGCTCGTTTTGCAGATGCTCGATCGAGTTCGTTGCTTGTGAATTCGGTATGTACTGTCTCCTTTTGCTTTTCTAAATTGATACTTGAACTCGATGAAAAAAAATGCCGATGATGATTAGGGTTTTAATAGGATTTGATTTCCTATTTTTGCGTTCGACTGATTGCTTCAAAAATTCTTGCTTTGCCGTTCGATTACACTTTGATGCTGAGGATTAATCTGACTTTGTCAATTTCGTATTTCTAGTAGCTTGATTCACACGGCTTTGAATTGATTTCGTGATTTGTGATATTTGACTTTGTCACACGCATATTTTCGACTGTTGATTGCTTAATGGTGTCACTGTGTTTGACATGGTCTTTGTAGTTCTTAAGGTTGGTTCCTGTTGCATTTTTGTATACTATTGACAATCATGTTAGGTAGCTTCATCAAGGCTTGTTGTTGGCTACTGGTCGTCTGCACCTCTGCATCCATTGTAGTGTATCCTCAGTGCTGGTTGATGCTTGAACTTTTTACTTGAACCTGCTTTTGAGGATGATGCATCCTGTCTTGGTTTTGGGTTTGTATAACTTTTGCATGCTATTCACTTTCTCTGGTATCATTTTTGGTTTGCATTGTTTATGTTACTTTGACATGTTGTATCTGCATTCACCATAGTTTGTACCTGCATTTGCCATACTGAGTTTGCATTTGATTTTGTAGTTTGGTGTCATGTTTGCTTTGAGTCTGCAACTTGGAGTCTGCAACTAGTAGGTGGACTTGATTATATTTTGATTCAAAGACTTCTGTTCACCTGCATGTATTGTTGATTCATTGTGATATTCGTTCATTTGTGTTTCACTGGTAGCACTTGAGTTGTTGCAGTTGATTTAGTTGTTCCCTGTTGAGTCTTTGGTGATGCTTCACCTGTTATGTTCATGTTGGCACTAGTTGTTGGGTCTATTGCATGAGTCCTGGTCATTTGCACTTGCAGTTGGTTACTTGATTCAATTGTGTTGTTCATGTCATGTTGTGTACTTCAGGTTGGTCACTGATGCATTCATGTACACTGCATTCATGTTCAAAGACTGCTACTTGTTTTTGTACCCTTTGTTGTTCATCTGCATTGTTGCCTTGTTGACTGTTGCATACATGAACTGTTTTGTTCTTTGTCCTTCGACTCTGTCATTTTCTTTTATGTTCACTGGCCTGTACATTTGAGTTGCAGTGAGCTCGACATTGTTGTTTACTTCACCACTGACTTGATGCTGCATACATGTTTGTTGCAGTCCCTTTTTGCTGTTGCTATCCACATTGAACTGCTTTTGATGCACTTTTGAACTTTGTTGCATTCATGTCCTTGCAGTCTTCATGACTGTACTGTTGCAGTCGAGTTGTATTCATGTACACTTGTGGCTTGAACTGGAACTGTTGCACTTTTGTTGTTGTGTCACTGATTTTGGGGCTGCTGTATTACTTTGGTTCATTTTCATGTTTGTTGTTTGGACATTGTTTGAATTTGCAGTGGTGCATTGTTTTTGCATTCCATGTTGCATGCAGTAGTCTTGGCCTGTTGTAGTTTGATTGTGTTCATATATACTACTGCCTTGAGTTGAACCTATCTTGGGTTTGACCTTGTTTTTGATTTCTGTGCTTTTGTTTGATTTTTGCACACGAGTTGGCGAGGCAGTGCACACGTATACGAATGTGCACGTGTGTACTGCAGCCACTTATAATTACCTGTCCCTGATAAAAAATGCTGATATGCACAGATATTGCACAGTCAAAAATGATGACGAACAACCCAAATAACTGAGGCAAACAATGTTTTCAAAATCATCGTTTCTTTCAAATTTCAAAAATATTTCTCTTTCAATTTTACTGCGTTTGAAAATATTTTTGCAGATTACTCAGATGCTGGATTCAAACTGGATTATAGTTGAAGACAAAAATATAAGTGTGAGTGATATGTAGTAAGGTTGTGATGTAAATGTGAAATGTCATGTATTGTAGTCAAAATTGTATATGTATAGTGAGAGCTTGAAATTGTACTATCAAAGTTGTAATAAATATTTGTTTGAATAAAAATTTCTGTTTGAATTCAAAATCTGTTTAACTTGTTCTGTTTGAATTCAAATTCGAATTCTGTGTAATTTAATTTTATTCAACAAATATTTATTTAATCTATGAAAAAACAAAATAGTACATTACCAAATACATACTATTCAAAATTGTAATAAATATTTGTTTGAATAAAATTTCTGTTTGAATTCAAAATCTGTTTAACTTGTTTTGTTTGAATTCAAATTCAAATTCTGTGTAGTTTATTTTATTCAATAAATATTTATTTATTCTATGAAAAATAGTACATTAACAAATACATTTAAATGAATGTATATATGTTTGTTATCATCAAACAAAAATCATATAGCGCAAAGCGCATATTCGACAAAAATATACTAACACATGAGTAAATTTTGACATTAGATGTTTGCTTTGCGGTGAATAACTTATTTTATTGTAGTGTACAACTTTTTTTTTACCCACGTCAACTCAATATTGTTTAATAAATAATGACACATAAATGTCAAATGAAGCCGAGTTATGAAATCAAAAAGGTAGAAAATCTTGTCCACGTTCTACCTTGTTAAAGAATATCTACTAACAAGGAAAAGAAATAATCAAGTCAAGACCCTGATTGTATACATATATACTTTACTGTTGTTCCTACATGCTAGGATCTGAATATCAACTTATATTACGTATGTACTACATACTTCTTAAAGATAGACACGTTAATTATAAAAGCTGTAGAGAATTCGGAAATTATTCATATACCGTTTCTTACTTTTATATGGTATCAGAGCTATTTTTGCTTAAAAGATATGGATCCTATGTCATCAACTAATTCTGCTACTACATTCACCATCAAAGGTATATCACTTTCTTCATTTGAAACTTAAAAGAGACAATCACTTAATGTGGAGGGCGTATTTTCTTCCATTTCTCATTTGTCATGATATGATGAATATTGTTGAAGGAATAGAAACTTGTGCCACCAAACCTATCAACCCCAACAGTTCTACTCGAATCGACACGACAACCACATAAATTAATTCATCGTGGAGCTTAAATCCTGATTATAAACATCTTCTTCGACGCGATCAATCAACCCTAAGCTGGATGTTGTCATTTTTATCAGAAGAACTTTTTGCACTTATTATTGATCTACAGACATCTAAATAAGTATGGGATGTTCTTGCTCTTTCTTTTGCTTCCTAAGCATAAGCACGCACATTTGAACTACACACTGAACTTTGTAATATTTCTAAAGGATCGGATTCTACTACTGATTATCTTCAACGTACCAAGCAAATCGCTGATAGATTAGCTACAATTGGCCAATCTATAGCTATTCATGATCTTCTTAATAATGTTTTTAGTGAATTTAGTGCGGTATTTCATGCATTTGTTCTTCTTGTTAGTCCGTGAGATGATGGTTTTGATGACAACAACCTTAGAATAGATTATAAAATAAAAATACTAACAGTATAAGTTTAGATATATATGTATATGCAGGATTTAACCATGCAGGTAACAAGAATGAAGACTGTACAGTATAGAGATTCAAGATATCAAGATTGAAGACTCATGAGTATCAAGATTATCAAGAGTTCAAGAACTCAAGTAATTTATTTTTTAATTAGAAAATTTGTTAAAACTCCTAGAAAAGCACTGGCATCTTAAAATCCAATTTATTCGTAGAATGGAATCCACTTCGAGCCTGTTAAAGGGATGGAATCCAAAGTAGGATGGAACCTACGAAAAATCTAGTGGAACATTGTTTTGTATCCGCAACTTTTTATTCAAAATGATTTTTCAAAATTATATCTTATTTTCAAAATGATTTCAAAACATTCCTTTTAAAAGCATCAAAAACATCTATCCTGATTCCAAATACTTTTAGCCTCAAAATAATCTTTCATTTCAAAATCAAATTATCCTTGTTTTTAAACTATTTTTTAAATATAATATATTTAACTTTTAAAATTTATACTTAGATTTTAAATATAAAATTATAGTAAAATTTTGTATATATTATTCTATATATTTACTTATGCACTTTAATAATAGTCAAGTATGTTTATAAGGTTTAAAATAGTTTTAATATAAGATAAAGGTTATTTTCAAAGAAAATCAAAACACCAAAAATCCTTTGGGATGTCGACATACTCATGTACCCCATGTCGACATGGTGTCAGCTGAGTTCACAATTTAAATTTCAAAAGAAGTGTCTATTCGTCATAACTCTTCACGAATGGACATGGATCTTGTTCCTCTATAAATAGGGGTTGGTTTCAATGAATTTTAACAGAGAGTTTCTGGTTTTTCACTCCTCTTCTTCTTCTTCCACATTTCTATATACAAATTCTTATCATTACTCTGCCGAAATCAACATTGAATCTAACTAGATTATCTCTGGTTTGATTCTCTATCACTATGTCAACAAGATTCTTAGTGCTATTCAGAGTTATAGGCTTTTTATAATCAACTTAGCGAGAAAAGGTGCGATTGTAGCCTTGGAAATCAATCAAGCGAGATAAGGTGTGATTGTAGCCTTGGAAATCAATTGGGTGAACTTGTTGCCTGAGAAATCAAGTATCTCTACCCAGAGGATTGTGATTCTGGAGGGTGTGCCTCGTTGCCTTGAAATCGAGGGTGTAATTGTAAAGATTGTTTTTGAAAGGAAATCCGTATTTGTGTGCGGGACTGGATGTAGGGTAACTCCGAACCAGTATAAAATCCGGTGTGTTCTTTCCTTTACCCTTTTTACTTTATATTTGCATCTGTGTTTATTTCTGTGATCATACCTGTGTCTGAATATTGCATATATTTGTGTTTAAATTAACAAAAACTAAAAGATTTAACAATTCTCTAAAACACTATTCACCTCCCCTCTAGTATTTATCCTTAGCCTTAAGATCCTTAATCCGCATTTCTCACACTTCTGCCGTAATTCGTCAAATTCCAATGAAATTAGAAGAATTCTAATGACATCTTCTTGCACATGAAGCTTGGTTAGCTCGTCAAGCGAAGTAAAATGGATCTTCAACTTCCTTTTGTCCATGTCGCTACAAAAAGTAAAGGTAATAGCTTTAACGAATCACATATTTCTTTCGGCACAAGTAACGTATAGAAATGGGGAAACCGTAGTGGACGCGGTCGAGGATGTGGTTGAGGTAGTGGAGTTGTGTCTATTGCCAACTCTGTAATCGTCCGGGACATACGGAAGGAACATGTTATCGAAAATCTGATCGCTCCTTCCCTCCATGTCAACATGTTTTATCCACCGATTATGCAAATCGGTTTAATAATTGTAACGATCTATATTTTACGTATAAAAGAATTGTAAAATATTATTATTTAAATCAAATGAGGTCATATGACTCTAAAACTTTGGTAAATGACTACTAGTGATATTTTCCATACATAGAATTTTTATCGAACAGTTTGACCCAGAAATTCTTGTATGGCTATAACTTTTGATAAAGATTGAATTAAGGTTTGAAACTATTTCCATTAGACTAGACTTGTGGTTTCTCTTTCGATATAGTGGTCATAATAGAAAAATGGACTTACCGTTTAGAAGATATGCTCATTTTAAATTCGGTTTGCCACTGGACAGATTAATGGGCAATTAACATAAGTCCGTACTTTGGCCTACTAAGTAATTTTGAGAATTGTGCCTAATTAGGGGAGATGGAAAAGAATTAAATTATTTTTCATTTTTTCAAAACAATTCCAAACCTCCCTCGGCACTTAATTCAATAAAAAACTCGCTTTTTCTTACTAATCTTAGCCAAATTCATCATTATAAAGGTAATTAGTGAAGGGGGTCAAAGATCTATCATATTGGTGCATGGAAATTCATGTTCTTCAGTGTTCATATCAGGATTAGGCATTTAAAGTGGCAATTTGGATATCAGGTGAGTGATTGATCTCTCACATTATATAGTTGTCCATATAATTAAAATTGATGCTTTTGATAAAATTTTCTGCTAAAATGTTTTTAAACTCTAATTATACCTTAAAAATGTTTATGTATGAAATTAAAAGGAATAGATTTGATTTCATATGGTTTTATAAGCCTTTTCGGACCATTGTCGTTTTTGTGTAAAGTCAGATCTAGACTAGAATTTGTACGTTTATCATGTTTAAAGTGCCTGTCTATGTTAGATGGATGTTTATGAATGATATGTATGCTTGGATGAATTGCTTTGATACGATTTTCTAGTGTTTAGTGTAGTTAGGAAAGAGGTCGTTGATTTAGGAAAAAGAAGGCGAAAACTGCTCGGAATTGGATGAAACTTGAAGGAGAGATTCTGGAGGATATGAGGAGCTTATAGTTAAGGTTGCAGGTTGATTGGAGTTAGTTTGGTGGCATAACCTCTTCTTGTTACCAATTTGATGGTTGAAGATTTTGGGTTTTGCAGTTTTGATCAGTACGAGGAGTTACTTCAGGACTTGGGCAAATATATCTCGAAAAAGGGTTTAGGTTGATGCAAGGAAGGTGCTTCAAGAACCAACTTCAAGTATAAAGATTGTCACTGATCTCTTTTGGTCGGTACCGAGTCCTTTTCTAGAAAGCAGGCTTGTGTCGGGAGCTTTAGAGCTTGAGGAACGTATCAAGGGGTTCAAAACATGCCAAGGAGAAGTGGTTGGGGAAAGAAATACTTATATAAGATTTGGAAAGTATATGTGAGAAATTAATATCGGTGTCAATCGCTTCTGGTCGGTGCCGACATGAATTTATGGTAGCGGGGTTGGTGAAACTTCCTGAAGGAATATGGAGACTCCACTGGTTGTGCTGAAGGTGTTTGTTTATTTTCTTGGGGTTTGATGGCTATGTATTAGCATGGAATATGATGAATTTAGGACTACGATGATAGTTACTCAACAGTGAACGAAGTTATGTTTCGAGGATGGCGACTTGATGATGAATGAAGTTGTGATGAAGACCATCCATAATGCGGGTTCTAGGAAAGGTGATCCATGGATAAATGTCGAATAGCTATCTCATGGAAAGCAAGATATGTGTAATGGATCCTTGAGGGTGAATGAAAACTAGATGGAGCATGAAAATGGATAAGATACACATGCTAAGGGATCACTGATACTTGGAGTGTTTTTTGACGTACGAAAGCAGGGATATTGTAAGGATGATCATTGAGCACTTGAAAAGGCTATCCTGGATCGATGGATTTGATCTGTATACCCTAGACTAGTGAAATGAGTCTAGTGTCTACTTCGGGTTGTGAGCAAGTACATTGAAACCAGGATTTCTCCGTTAACCACTAGTGGGAAATTGTCATATAAGTTATCATACATTTAGTTCAATGCAACATTTGATTTTCTTAAGGTTAAGATTATTTTTAGTTTTAATCAATTACATATTTATAGAATATACCTTTATTAAATAGTGATGTGCAATTCTTATTCATACCATTGGCGCATGTTTAAACAAACTAAGAACGTGTTCATATGATTGGAAGCATCGGAGCTGCAATTTGCATAATTGATGAGTCGAATTTCTACATACTACAAATACATATTTTAGTTTAAATTTCATTGCATGATCTATAAATCTAGATGACACTCAAAATTTAAAAGTCAGAACGTTAGGTGTTTTAATATTAATCCACAATAATTTTGTTAGTTTTAGAAACAATATTAAGTTTAGTTCTTTTTATGTTTGATGTTTAATTCGTAAAGCTTTGTCTCAAGATAATATTCTTTTATAAATTATGTACAAAGTATGTGTAATTTTTTAATTTAGAATTTGATAAGACATTTATTTTATATTTAGTTATTACTGATATTATAAATAAATTAAAATCATATTATTAGATTGTATTAGTGGTAAATTAGTCCATTATATTAGCATCAAGGTGAATTAATACATATTATTTTTGTAATTTAAAAATTAAAATCAAATCAGAAAGGAATGAACTCAAAATTAATGGACTTACCACTTTACTTATTTTGAATTCAAACTTAAATTAGTAAAAATATCAGCTACTTTAGCTTTCAGTTACATACTGTAACAGATGTATACTTATTCTCAGCTTCACACTAATTTTACATTTATTGGTATGTGACATTTCTATACCAATAATGTTCTACAAATTGAAATGAATTACGTGTCATTGTTTCTTTCCTTTAATTATCTTTATGTGACTTAAATTTGTTATACGATCTGTAAAATTAAATTGAAAATTAGCTTCAAAAGCAAGAACGTAAATTGGTGAAATCATATCTATGTATTTAGTATTAAGAATAATATCATTGCTGGTTATTCGAAGACATCAAGTTTCTGAAACTCTTACTTTCAATAGTAAGCAATTTTAAAACTATTAAAAAGTAATTTTTGTTAATCAAACTAATTATAAATTTATTAGAGAATATATAATTTAAGTTGAAGCTTTTTTCCAAAAGTAATCGAGGTTGAATGAAACCCAACCATATTTTATATAATAATAAAACTTAATATTCCAAGCTATAACTATAACGTCGAAACCTATTATAGGTTATGTTGAAACTTTATAAGTCTATTTTTTTAGTTGATTATTGTTATAATTGATGATTTTAGATTAAAATCCAATGAAAAATGAATATTCTGATAGTCATTCATCTTTAACTTTCATTTGTCTAAGAGTAACTCAAATTAATGTAATTTATTTTTTAACTAGCATTAAAGAGAAGAGAACCGATTTAAAAAAGTGTAATTAATGCCCTAATTTAATTTGGAATAAAATATAAAATTAAACTCGTATTTCTAACAATTCTCTATTTAGTTTGAATGATGGATAAAATGAGTAATTATTTGTATCTTAATTTACTTTCAATTTCTTGGTCTTATATAAAATTAAATATAAATTCTTTCTTTTATTATTTGTTCTTTTGTTTGTATATTGAAATCAGGTAGGTCCTAAAAGATTTGTGTTTGTATATTATATATCCTTATCTTATTGATTATGAATTAAAACGCTTGCGTACAAAAGATGTTTCATTCTTAAAATGCCCTAATGCCAAATATGATGCATACTTCAATACTATCATAAAATATGCTTATAAATTCATTAGAAAGTGTGTAATTTACTTATTTGAAATTTGGATAATATTAGTTTTTATTAGTTTAGTTGGGAATAAATACGAACCTCACCATACTTTCATTTTTCATTGAAAATAGGTACTTCATTATATATGAAAATACAAAGAACGTTGCTACAAAACAATAAGTGAACCTAACACTTACAAAACTTACTCGTAGGAAAAATTAAGCAACATTCTAGAAAAATTAAATGGACCGCAACACAAAAAAAGAAGCAAATAGCAAAATACAACAAAACAAAAGTTAACCCGAAGGGTGAAAAATAATTGAACATGTTAAAGTTAATGTCCACTTTAAATAATGATGTCTCAACCAAATACGTAAATGCTCCAAACACGACTTTAGTAACTTTAACAAATCAACTTGTCTTCACTTCGACTAAATCGACCGTCCACTTTCCAAAAATGGCGATCTTTATTCAAACAAAGTCAATGATTGATGAAGCTATATGTGGAAACAAGACTTTAAATCAAGTGGAATCGATAGATCTAATCTTCAGCTTCTCCAACCAGGTTCATCTGCGGTGTCTTTATATCTCTACTTCATAGGGAATCAGATAAGATCAAAAGTATTGTAGATCTGATTTCCATTAGCTAATAATTCACTCCAATATCTTGATTTTTAATGATTTTGAAATCTTGCACTATTAGTTGCCATCTGACTCTACTGTTGGTATTCTATTTGAATGTGCATACATAAAGTTCTTTCATTTTCCATTCAATATTTGGGCTCAAGTATTTGTGTGTGTAATATACAATAACATGTTTGTTCATGCATACCCAACGGATGCACCAACATAATGCTAATGTTTTTATGTAAACCGATTTCAATTATAAAGGTCATATTAAATAATACAACCTATGCAATAGATAAAAGAAGTTAATATGAACAACCACCGATTAATTATGATTAGTTATATTTAGTTTTAAATTCGAATTAATAAAAGAATTAACCACAATTAATTCTCTATGATTCTAATAAAATTTAAAGAAAAACTTAATCACATGTTAATTCTTTATAATGTTAATCCATTAGAGAACTGATTTGCAATCTGTTTATTCACATTGATTAATTCTTATTATTAGTAACATTATTAAACATTGCAAGTTCCAACTCTATGTGAGAATAAATAAATGAATTGTTTCTTAGCTTTAACTAAACGTTTCAAACTCACTATCCATTCTTAATAAATACGTTTCTTTCCTTTAACAAATTTGGAAAAAGAATAAAAATAGCACAAATGAAAAATAAAATATTATAGTTAATTTTTTCAATAAAAGCATAAAATATTGTTAAGGTAGCATTTGTTTATACTTTTATCGGTTACATTATATTATATATAATGAATATATATATTATAATATAATAAAACTTGATTATAATATTGTGGTATTTGGTTCCATCCCTTATTTTCAGATTTGGTAAGTGAAAAACCATTCTCCAACACATGTACAAATCCTATGTTGTGATGATGTTAGGATGTATAAATAAAAAAATTATTACAAGTATTCGTACCTATGTTAAATTGATATTCCAAAAAAATCATATATATTGTTGAATGGGTCTCTGAAGAAAAATCATGGTCAATGTTTTGAACCACGATATCATGTGAAAATATTAGATGACTGGAGGATAATTACATGAAAAAAGTCAAAATGAAGGTGGTGATTATTAATAAGAGCTAAATTTAAAAAATACATTTGGATGTAGAGTTAGGTATTAAAAAATATCAAATTGTTGAAAGAAGAGAGGTATGATATGTTTACATTCAGCTTATTATTTTGAAGAATTTGCTAGAAAATGATGAAGGTTAACTACAGAAATAATTGATATTGAAGTTTGAACTTAGCTTGTAATTTAAAATGGCATAATTATCTCTGATTAACCTACATTTTTTGATGTGATTTTGGTTCATAATAGTACAAATTAATTTTGGCTAGCTACTTGCATTTATAAATCATTATTTCACTACATATTATTCCTATTTTCATTTAAAATTTTGTTGTTTGTGTACATATACAGGTGCCTATATCATATAATGCTTTATTCTAATCTATAGGCAACTGTCTAAAATAAATTTACATTAAGGGTACTTGTATGTCAAGTCTCTCCCTTATAATTTTAATTTATAAAATATCATCCCTTATAATTTTATGTAAATTAGGTCCCCAACCACATTTTTCCTTACAACCAAGTGATATTCTCACACCTATATTAATATGTATATGTTATTTGAATACAATATTAGAAATGCAATAATTTTTTGTAGAAAAATATTATCAACTAACCCTTTTCACCATTAAATGAGAATTATAATTGCATTATATTAATGAAGTTAAATTGCATTAAGGTAGAATATAACTACATTTTCTAAATCAAGTTAATTTATAATGTATATTAATATTATATAAAATTGTTAAATACTGTAAAAAATTGTAGGTGCATGACATTAATACAATTAAATTAATTCAAAAAATATTGTTATATTACAATTGCATTTTCTTTAAGCATTTGAATTTAATTGCATTTTTTTGATGCAGTTAAAATATAGTTAAAAAGTATGCTGTAAAATATGATTGCATTTTCTTAAATCATTTAAATATAACTGTATTCTCTTAATGCAATTAATTTACAAAGTGCATTAAGATTAGATAAATTTATCAAATGAAATCAAAATAATTACTACATCTCATAAATGTAATTGAATTAACTAAAAAATGTACCATCATTAGACTCAATTTTCTTAATCAAATGAAATCATTACGGCATTTTCATTTGCATAAAAGTTTATTATTATGAACTAAATTAATTAAAAATAAAACAATGCAATTAAATTTAATTGATTTTCATAGCACATTTAGATTTTAGCCACATATATAGACCAATTTAATTAAAAATAAAAAAATGCATTACAAATTTAACTGCATTTTTTTAATGCACTTAAATTATAACTTTATTAGAATCGAATAAAATTATCAAATGCAAGCCCCTTTTTTTTACTACATCACATTAATGCAGTTAAACTAATAAACTATATAATGTTAAAATATAGCTACATTTAAATATAGCTTCATTTTTATAATACAGTTAAATTATAAAATGCTTGAGGAATGAATAAAATTAATAAATGTAGCCAAAATTATTATTGCATCACATGAATACATTTAAAAATTAAAATGCAATCATTACTGCATAATTTAAAAACATACTCCTTTCAGTTAGATTAAAAGATAATAACTACATTATCTTAATGCAGTTAAAAACAACAATGTACAAGATATATCATCCAAGATCAATGCAGTCACGTAAATGCAGTTAAACTAATAGGTAACGTAAATAACTACATCACATAAATGCAGTTAAAACTGCTATGTAAAATTATGATTTTCAAAATTTTATTTTTAGATATCAAGAATGAATATAGTTGGAAAGTTTAATTAATGGTGAAAATGATTTCTAAACCCGATTAACATACAAAAAGCTATCACATTTTAAAGGTTGGAATTAAATGAGTTGCCGGTTACTCTGTTCTTTGTCGGGTGTGGTGTGATGTTATTGGATTATGAACCTACTTTACATTTCAAATAAGAAATATGGAGCCGAAATTAACATGCAATTACTTTAATGACCATACTATTTTATTAGTTTACTTTATTGGTTTTTTTATTTTCCACACCTTCTTGTTGATGATTATCTTTAATGAAATGTCATAGTGTAAAAATAAAAACGTTTGAATGTTGTTTCTTCGAACTAGAATTGAAATACTATTTTACTTTTATCACAATCACTTTATTCTATGTTTAGAACGCTATTGTCAAACCAAATTATGTACATACTAAAATTCACATGTTAAGCAAATGATAAAAATAAGTTGAACTTACATTACATTTGAAAATTAATACGTTTGCTTGGTAATGTTATATTATCAAGTTAGGAACAGCTAATACTTGATGTTTCTATTTGTTGTGCAAAACCATTGTGCTCTAAAATATTAACTATATTTTATATGTTCCAAGATTATTTAAGCAGACTCTATGTCTGCAAATATGGATGATAATGTGGTGGATTGGGATAAGTTTTTTGTGTTCCGAACCCGCTTTGGGCTTTTTAAACTCTGCCCTAGATCCACCCCGTAGACCCGGTGTAGGTCTGAATCTTTACTTCGTACCTGAAACCCATATGGGTTAAGGTAGACATACCTTGTCCCAAGATAGTGTACTGCTTTACATATTCATTCAAAATTATGTAATAATGTTTAAGCGGGTGTGTGTATATATATGTATATATGTATGTATGTATTATTTGTAAGAGAGAATGTTAGTAAATGATACAATAAATATAGATACTAATGTGTTTACAATGATAAGTAAGATAATAAATATGAGATGTATGATAATGATTCAAGAAAAACATGCATATGTTATTATAAATTTATTAGTGATTTATTATAAAATTATTAATGATGCAATTTAATACCATGAAATTCATATAACTTATTTAGTGGTACATTAGAAAATCCATGTCATAACCACTTATGTATAAAAAAAAATAAACATATCATCCTTGTAATAATAAAACGATTTTACGAGATCTCGTTAATATCGATCGGGTTAGAGTGGATCAGCAAAACTCCGATCCGACTCTTGATCCGGAGCTCTTGAAAACGGATCACGGATCTATCCACTTGAATAACTTAATGGGACGGGTTTTGACGGATCTAAATAAAACCGAGTTTATAGGGTATAGACTCTTAGACCCGCCTCATTGTCGTTCCCATCTGCAAACTTTTGTCTATAATGTTCAAGAAAAATCCCAATCTTTTTTTTCTCCTTTGGTTTATGATCACTAATTATGAATTGTTAATTTAAATATTTATTTAATTGAAGTAATTAAATGACGCAACTTAACACACATCGTGCAAAAGGGTCCAACTTATTAGGATTGGCTTCTCGGGCTCTCAGTTTTCGCAGAGCATCAAAGCAGTGCATGTGATCTGGATCATTGAAGCAAAATCTAACGACCCTCTCAATTCGGGTGCATTTTAGTACGGTCGGTGCATTTTAGCACCAAAATAAAACGGTTAGTTTCAAACTTTAGTATTCAATGTGCCGAAGCAAAAGGTTAAGGTGTTTTGAAGTGTATCCTGACACATTTGCTGCCCTCTACTCACTTTGGCTCTGAAACACTTTGTGAACACACTGCTGGCACCAAATGCGCACACCGCTGAAGAAATTGAAAAGGACAAAGGAGGAAAGGAAAAAAGATAGAGTTGGAGGGTAGCGACACGCGAGGATGGGCACAAAAGGGAGGAGAGGTGACCACAGCACCATGTGACTACCTGACGTCAAACAAAGTCTACTTTAATGGCCGACTGTCCCTTTCACCTCCTAAATTTTGGACCTACGTTTCCATGCAAAACGGTCGGCTTACCTCCCCTTTCGTATAACCGCTTTTCCCTTTTTTGTTTTCACTGTATGAATCGGTTAACACGATTTTTCCCAGATGATTGTAAAAAACTCTCTCACTACTCATTCTGTAATCGTTCTAATATATGGAAAACGAAATGGGATTTACCAAAATGAAGTTCACTCTTCAAATTACCAGTCGGATGAAATACGATATGCTTGTAGAGGAAAAAACCAACTTGGCCCCTTTTTTGCTCCGTAAAACAGGGGAAGGTTTAGCTACAGGATGAATGTCTATCGCTTAGATGTCTGGCTGCATTCGAAAATTTCTACAGGTTTGTGTCTTATAGTAAATAAGTGGCGTTGTTGACTCGCAAAAGTACATAAATTGCCGATATGTTACAGTCGGTTACAATTGACTGTATGTGTGGATGCACACCGGATTTGTTTGCGTCCAAAGCTTGTATGCCTCATCTACCTGATATAAGCTAAATGCAAGTTATTCATCATTGTATGTTTGGATAAGAATGTATCAATTAACTCTTCCTCTTTTATTATAATATTACACTTCTCCACCATTGCATATATTCCTTCAAATAATAACAACCACCACCGCTTTATAGAATGGAGCTCTTATGGTGTTATATTGTGAAATTTGAATGCATGTGTTGTCGGTTGGATTCAAACCATTGAGTCAAAAAGTAGCACAACATCCCAAATCAATAAAACAAAATAAAATAAGTAAATGTTTGTGTGTTTTTACCTAAGGCTCCTTAATTTTAATGCTAGTTTAATCTGTTAGATTTAAGTTTTACTACACAAACTTCATATGCATAATTCATCTTAAATTATATAATTTGCTTTGTGTGTGTGATTTTATCTCAAAATTTGAAAAAGTGGCTTTTGTGTAACATCTTCTATTTAAATTTTAATGATTTTCTAAATCAAAACTAGATTGAAATTGTTTGTTTTAGATTTTAAAACGTGTTAATTAAAATTAGGATGTGTTTGAATGTTCAAAATTATTTTGCAGTGGCATTAAAGGATGAGTAAATGGAAGAAGATGACTCCTTCGCTTTTTTCACTCCTTCTTAATTGCTTACTTGAACATGATCGTCATTTTGAAAACAAGCAAACATTGATTAGTTAAAATAACTTTATGGCATATTATATATGTATGTAAATATAAGTTAACTTTAAATATGCGTATTTTGTCATTAATAAAAAAAAAAACTATGAACAACAAAGGTTAGTAGAAAAGTGACAAATTGATCCATTGCGGTGTAAATCCCTACACCTATATATAGTCACATTAGCTATGTACGCTTCTTACATGTTGCACTTGCACTTGCACTTTACGCACATGGGTATATTTGATACACTGATCACAATGTAAATTTAAATATAAACTAAATCAAAACTCTTTCAAACAAATTAAATTAAATAAAGATTTAATTTAAAATGTATTAGATTAGATCTAATAACCCTTTAGACTTCACAGGCTTAACGCTCTATGCAGTCTAAATTACAATGTTCAGGTTAACTAATTAAGGCCTTCTCGTTACTTAGTTTTTTCGTAAGTAAGGATGCAACCAATTAAGGAATCTAAGCTTGATTCAGTCCAGTCCAGGTCGACTTGGTCTAGGTCAGCTCGCAAGCCGGCCACGATTGAGTTCAAGTCAACTAAGTTTCCTATATACGATGATAAACTAAATCTAACCTAGGCCTATATCGGCTTCCCTGCTCAATTGTACGTTAAGCCTTCTATCGGTCGAGCTTTCCCACATAGTGGCCTCAGCGACCAGTTCACTCAACACAACCATCTCTCATTGGCTGAACGACTCTCTCTAGCCTGCTTACGACGCAACTCTAGCCCAACCCACTTACCCAAGCATCTCTCACTCAGCTATCTCCTAACCAGCGTAACTTGAGACTGTCTCAATGATGGCCCATTATATATCCAGCTTCAATACTGCCACCTACGACACGCAGATCATTTGATCTCATTTGACACGATGTGCAATTGGCTCTTGCCAGTTCCTCATCCTCTTTATGATCTTAGAAGACCAGCTCAGCCTGTCCTACCACCTAGGCATGTGGGAACCAAAGCGACAAAAGGTACATCCAAGTCTACCAACTTTTGGCAAGAAGCACATTTCATGTTCCACGAGCATACTACAAATATAAACGCATTTAGTGCAAAGCCTATTAGAGAATGCTCCTGGTATAGTTCTCCCGTTGTCCTTCATCTCAGCCATGTATTCCTTTATTTCTCCAGTCGTCTCTCATCAAGTACATACAGCTAGATAAATGACCAGAGCGCTTCATTCCTGTTTTACGGCATGATCTTAGTTGTTCAAGCATTAGTTCAACTACTATAAGAACCACATGCATGACCACTTCAAAGTGATTGAGACACGATTGGTTGGGACCTGGTTAGTTGGGACTCCGAGGGTTAGAATCCGTAATCCGCCACTCATCTCTTGATACAGTAGCTCCTTGAGATTAGCAGCTTCGTTAGTCTTAGACGAATAAAATTATCATATTATTCTCTTGTAATTGTAAAAGAGCCATATAATAACAGAATTTCACATTGAGCGAAGGCAGCTTGGCCAAACCACTTCATTTTTTGTGTCATTTACCCTCAAATGCACTTTTTTCCTAATTTTTCTGTATTAAGCCTAGTGATAAGCAAGCAACCTTTTCTCTTTATAGCGCATCATCAAAACTCCGAGTTTGATGAAAAATATTGTAATGCTAGAAGGAGGGCAAACCTTCGATCCCGTGGTTAACAACCTGTGATAACCCGGGTTTTTAATATCTGCTAATTGGATAGTTAACTAATTTTAATTCATTGAAATACTGATTCCATTTGGTTAAATAAATAGAATTTGACAAATAAAAGTATTTAAGTATATATATTTTATATGAGTTGATTTTAATTTGAATTTAAAAATAATATACATATGATTTTATTAGTATATAGTTGTTATTTTCATTTAAAGATCATATTAATATAAATAAAGGAAAGAGGTTACTAAATAAAAATTTAATAGAAGAGCTTTATGGAAAACATTTTAAATATAAATAAAGTATATAAAGTAAAATTAGTTTATTTGTATAACTATTATAAGTGTAATTGGGATTTTATATCATCTACTTTAAAAGTTATAAATAAACAATTATAAGAGAAAAAATATATTATATAATTAAGCAAGATTAGTTTAAGATAGAGAAAAAAAAAATTTAAACTTAAACATTTAAGACATAAGACATTTTTATAAGAGCAAATTGATAATATTATAAATATTTATATTTTAAAATGTAAATACATTTATAAATATAAAAGCTAAATTTAGAATATCATACAAATTCACATAAAAACATATAAAACAAGAATTTACAAATGTATGCAAAATAATAGGTTTAATGACAAGTGTAATTAAGTTACTTAATAGTTTAACAAGTGTCTTTTATAATTAATAGAAGAAAATATAAACATCATCTCTCATTCTCTTTACTGATTTCAAATTCTGAAAAAAATAAAATAAAAACAAAGATCAAAAGAAGATCAAGGTAAATTCAACAAAATCAAAACAAACTTAAAAACAAGCAACAGATCATACTCCTCAACCTGAAGCAAACAACGGCATAAGTGCAAAGTACAAATGTATCTCTAATATTAGTAAGCAGTAGTTCAGATATCATCCCAATCAGAAGCTTTAGTCCTTACCAATCAATCTGGTTGCAGTACTAAGCAGAAAATAATAATAATCAAGCAGCCGTTTCAGAAGTTTCTTTCAGGCTTTCTCTGTTTTTCTAATATTAGTGAGTATACTTGAATCTCAAAGCTTGATCTGTTTATATATGGGTGTGCATGAGTTAATCTTTGAAATTTTGATGAGAAGTACATTTTGCATGTTTGTTTAGAGATGGTTGCTTGTATATTGGAGTGTGAGTACGAATGCATGTCTCTGTATAAATATTATCCCTGTCTACAAAGACAAAATTTAAAACAAAAATTAGTAGCTCCTTATATAGAAACTTTTATGTCAAGATCTTTGAAAGAAAATTGCTTGTAATCGTTAGATTTAATTTTTAAAAATGGTTCCAAGTTTACACTTGAAGTAAGTATGACAAAAATTAAAATTTACAGTATAAGTCAACTCAAATAAAAAAAGTAATTAAATCTTGAATTTTGAATATATAATCTGAATCAGTTTTGGAAATAATGATTTTTAAGGATAAAATCAAAAAATTTAAATTTGTAGATAGTGAGGATTGGAGGAATGATCAGAATGGGGACTTTGTTCGAATTCAGGCGATCAGGGGCACTTGGTTGGTCGAGGTTCAGGTCAGAGATGGCTAGGGGTTCAATGGTGGTAGGAAAAATTGTAGGGGTGTCCAACGTTCGTCGAGGCGGCGATACGAGGGCATTGTAGGGTTTAATGCTGCGATGGGTTTGTCGATGTTCTCATGACATTTGCGGTGACGGGGTTGAATCGAGTGTTACCGGTGTAAGGGAATTATGGATGTGGATGTACGGCGAGGTTCCTGGCAAGATAGCAAAGTCGCCGGTGGTTGGAATTGTGTGATTTGTGACGAAGTTTAAAAGTAATGGTTTTGTACCTAATAGTGTTTTGGCTCGTTTTCGATTTAGGGGTAATTCGTGAATTTTGGGTTGTCGACAGGGAAGAGGTTGTCGACGGCGATCTGTAGGGGGTAAAAGTGGTGGTCGGAGGAGCCTCGACCAAACGTGCACGTGCACGCATAACTTATGCGTGTATGGGATTGTGGGTCATCGGAGAAGAAAAGGAGCAGGGGTCGGTCTCGAGTTGGTTGCCAGTTTGACTTGAAGCAGAATGGGTTGTGAAGTACACGGGGAGATGCTCGGGAATCTTTGAGTTTGGCTCGGGTTTTTCTTGGGTATGCAAATAAGGTGAAGGTAATATTAAGTGTCAAAGTTTAAAAATAAAAATGAAGCCAGTTTTGGGCTATTTACTTAAATAAATTTAAGTGTTGATAAATAAAAGTTGAATATTTTATTTGACTTAAAAATTAAGTTAAGATTTAAGTTTATTTAAACATTAAACCTAAATATTATAATCAAATAGCTAATTTAGAAGGTAAAAATGTTTAAATCCATTTGTTAATAACAAATTTTATTATCATGTTTTAAAAAGGGGTTTCAAGCAAAGATATTGATTAGGTTACCAAGGAAGATTACAAAGTTTGAATTTTGAAGATAAATTGTTTAAGGTTAACTGATTTGATAAATCATATATTGGAATAATTATGTAATTCATATCTCTAAGTATTTCAAAATAAAATTTAGTAAGAGATGAGTAAAGATAAAGGTTTGTCCTTGATTAATTAAGGTTTTAAGTAATCAATGGAAGATAAATTGATAAATATGACTAATCGATTAATATGGTTAATTTGAGGATTAATTGATTAACATAACTAATTGGAGGTTAATGAAAGGATCATTAATTAGTAATTAATGGAAAATTTCCGAATAAGATTAATTAATTAATAAAGTATAATCACTTAGAGTAAGTAATTAAAGAGTAATTACCTAATATAATTAAATAAAGAATAATTAATTATTTAATATGATAATTTAAGGTAAATAAATGAATGTATTTAGTTAAAGATAATTTACTAATGAAAGTAATTAAGAGTTAATTAATTTAACTTGAGTGATTATGGGTTAATTCCTTGATGAAGTAATTAATTAAAAGTAAATTACTTAAGGGAAGAAATTAGGGATTAATTACTAAGTGTAAAGGAATCGATTAATTAAGGAATTAATTAAGGGTTAGTTAATTTATGAGTGTGATTAATTAGGGGATAATTAAGGGATGACTGATTTATGGTTTGTAATAAGTTAATGTTAAGTAAGCATGACTAAAAGTGATTAGAGAATTTAATTTAATTTATTCAAGTTAATTGGATTGGTGAGACAAATTAATCTTGATTATGAATGATTGAATGATATTGAAGGACTTGGATTATTTGATGTTTCTAATATGAAATGTTTGTGTTATGATTGGATTGAACAGTGGTAATGTGGTCATCTATTGACGTTGAATTGATGTGTAAAAGTGACATCATGTATTTGTAGTTTGAATTGCTTTCATTTGAATAATTTGGGTTAAGGTGACATGGGACTCGAAGAGACCGGGTTCGGGTATCAGTAAATACCCGAAACCACTTCGATTCTTTATAGATTTGGTATGTGAAATCAATAAGCCAGAATTGGATAAATTTAATGACCGGAACTTTTAAAACTAAGCAAAGGTACTTAGAAATCGATTGTGAATAAGTGTTGACTATAACAAGATGTGAACTTGTAGAGAAGGACGAGTTACCCTGGGACTTAAATTATTACATTCGTTGGTATTTCTTGTTAGATAGGTTTACTCACGCTGGTTTCCAGCTTGACCCAGGTGTTACTTTGATGTAATGCTCGGGTCAGACCGAGTATTACAGATTTTCAGGCAAGGACGTTCTGGAGCTCAGGAGGCGAGCTGATTGCAGGAACGTATGGAGGGTTTCCGCTGAGATATATTGTAGTATCTGAGTCATGATTGTATCTGCCCAGTGTTTGTGTTTATGTGTAACTCTGATGTATGAAAGTGTAATTTGATAAGTATAGTTTCTCCTTTGTATAACTGTTATTATTATTTGATATTTTATTTTATCTGCTGAGCTTGTGAGATGTTTGTATTTCTGTTCTTCTTTCTTCTATCTCTTCTTTTCTTTTCCTAACTATCTGGAATTTTCGAGATCGAAAATTCTGGGTCATTACATTTGGTATCAGAGCTGAAGGTTAAGCGAGAACCTTGGCTTTGGTGGGATTACTCATTAAGGATAGGGTCAATGGTACCCTAGAATGAGTTGAGTGTATATATATAGGAGGGAGCATACTTGTTATTTTTATATAATGGTTTTAAAAATAAAGGATTTTTATATAAGTTTATATATAAAGCAAGGATCTTCTAACCAGTATATATTAAGATAATTGGTTGTTGTATTATTGGAATAAAATAAAATAATAAGAATTGAGTTTTAATAGTGATACAACCAAATTGAAATTGAACAAAGATAAGTTTGGAATGAATCCAAACTGAAACTAAAATCTTGAAGTTGGAATAAGATAATAATGGATTAGTTTCCTTGGTTATTATCATTGCTGTATTTAATAATAAAGCGTGTATTAATGAGTAAGCAAAATGAAATATTTTAGGGAAGTAAAACATTTAGGCAAGTATGATTAATAAATTGGAACCGAAGATGACCTAAATTGTGAAGTTTTAAATCTAGTTCCAGAAATTTGAAAATTTGTTTCAAAGTAATAAAGAAATAATAGATAATGTTATTTAATGTATTTGAATGAAGGATCCTATTTCAAATAAGAGTTGTTGGAAATTTAAGGAAAATTTGTTTTGAATTAAAAACCAAAAGTGGTCTAAAAATTTAAGGATAACTTGGTGTGTAAATAATGTGTATGAGAAATATACATAATATCAAAGATGGTTTGAAATCAACTCGAAATGTTGAGTTTTAAATTTTGAATGAGATGTGTTACCCAAAGTGATAAATTTTTGAACTTATAAGTGAGAAGATTATTAATGTGAAGTTTAAAATTTGAAATGGGAATTCAAATTTTGAGTAAGGTTAGCAGGTCTTAATTAAATTTAACTTAAGAGTGAGTTAAATATGTTTGAATGAACAACCTGATTTGGAAATTTCAAGATGAAATTGGGATTTAACTTGGAAAGTTAAATGGTTAATTTGAATTGAGAATTTATGTAATCTCAAATGTGTTTGAGATCTGGAAATTGGAAATGGATGGATGTTTTAAAATAATTTGATGATACCATCCTGTTGTTATTTAAGCTGAAATTGGATTTGTTTAAATGAATGAAGAAATAAAATGTGGTAATACATCCATTCTTGAGATGAATGGGTAATAAGTTGAATTTTAAGATTAAAAGTGAACTTGTGTTTGAACTTAAGTTTTGGATGTTTAAAGGAACTTGGAAGTTCAAATTGTGAAGGATTGGTTTCAAAATTTAAATTTGGGAATAAATTGAATTTCAAAGAATGAGTTGTTTAATAAGGGTTTGAACTATGATTTGAACTTAGAAATAAGTGTATGAAGAAGTAAAGGGTAATTTAATTAGAATATATGGATTTGGACTCAGAATTAAATTATTTTAAAGCTTTAAATAAGGATAATTTGGTTTAAGAGGTTAAACCAACATTTAAAATTTAACTCGAATTTATAATTCGAGATGGTTTAAAGTTGAGATTTAAATTAATTGGGATGGTGATTAAAGATGTATAAGTTTAAGAATTCAAATGAAAAAGTTTGAATTGGTTTGTTTGAAATGAAGTTGAAGATGAATGAGTTCAAATTCAAATAGGAATTGGGAATAATTCAAATCGGGATTGATTCGAAATTGAAACGGATTCAATTTGAAATTAGTCCAAATTGATCTGAATAATCTGGAATTGTGATTAAAGTTGAATAGGTTTAAAATTCAACTAGAATTTGATTTGATATTGGGAGGAAATTGAGAGTTAATTCAACTTGAATTGGATTAAATCAATTTCAATGGAAATTGAAGTTATTTAAATTGTAATTGAGTCAATTTAAATGGAAATGGAAATTTAAATTGAATTGATGGAATAAAGGTTGGGAATTGAACAGTTTGGCTCTGGACTATTTTCAAAATAATTGTTTTAGTATAAACTTATTTTCCAAGCTATTTACTATCTAAAACCTTTCTTTTTAAAGCCAAACTATTTTATACTTGTTCTATAATTATTTTTGGAACTATCTAACAATTTTTCAACTGTTTTATAAATTAATTATTGTTTTTCAACTACTTTATTACTAAATACTATTTTACAACTATTTTGCCACTATTTAAAATTTCTATAATTATTTGACTATTTTTCAACTATTTTACAATTACTTAACTATTTTACAACTATTTTACAAATTAATAATTATTTTTCAATTTCTTATCTATTTTTAAATTCTTCAAGCTATTTTCAAAATTTAAGCTGGTCAGAGTACAAACTGTTTATAATTAAAGTAATAATCCAGTTGGGATTGAAGAAATCGTGGATAAGTAAACAGAAATCAAAAGTAAATGTGAATAGAAAAGGGGATTGATTTAGTTAATAATCAATAAAGATAAATACGTAGGATGTACGTATATTATTCTATTCGCATAATGATTTGATCTAGATTCGAGCACAGAATTTCGAGATAGTATATCGATCCGAGTTGGGATTTTTCACTCAATTTTCGACGGCAAACCTGGATATGGATTGTTGATTGGTTCTAGATATTCTCTATCATAGTTATGGAAATGCAAGGAGAATGACGGTTTCTGATCAAAAAACCAGATCTGAGTCCGCACTAGAAAGTCGGGTGGACGATACTAGTTCGGAAGGAAAATTGTGTGATCGAGTAAGCGATCAGATTGATATTGCGTACGGATGATATGTGTACATCGTACGGATTGAAATGAAATTGATATTGAAGTTTGTGGATAAGAAATGTGAAATGGTTTTGAAGTGAAAATATATTTTGTGAAATATATGAGGAAATAAAATAGAAATTGGATATTTCTATGGTAGAAATTTACTTTATGGAAGTAAGTAATATGGTTAATGACTTTATAGAGTAATCAAATTTGAATATTTGATTTGGGATAAACAAAGCTATATATCTTTGTTATATAAGATAAATCTCCCCTTGTTGAATCTATTGCCAGAAGGAAAGGATTTTGGAAGTGTTTGAAGTATAAAAGGAGTTTTATATAAGTTTAAAATGATCCAAAATTTTAAAAAAATTATATATATTTATAAAGGATCTTATGAGGATTTTGGGAAAAAGGTTTTGGGAACCTTTGGATTTGGAAAGGCTTTTGATTTTTGGGTAAAATCAACATTGAAATTTGGAAAGCCTAGTTTGAGAATTATTAATTTTGGGATAATCGATTTTGTGTAAAGAAGCTTTGTATGAGATCATACTAGGTGTATGATTTAAAAGATACTATATGTGAATAATATAAAGTGTTTTGATGATGGATCTGGGGAAAAAAGCGCTCCCTTGAAATGAACTTCTCAGGAGTGCCACCGGGTGGTGCTACCTTGAGTCTCAAGGGGGTTCTAAAGTTGATCCTATGAGGAGTCTGGACAAAACTAGCTCCTGAGGATTATGAGTAGAGTATACCATAGCGAAAGTCATGTGTTCCGCTAAGAGCCAACAGTCTACGTTTGATTTTATATCGGTAGACTACGACCTATGGTAACATAGCGAAAGTCGTGTGTGCCGCTGAGAGCCAACAGTCTGCGTTTGATTTTACATCGGTAGACCGCGACCTATGTAGGAGTGGAGAAGTTTCATTTTGATAGCGAAAGTCGTGTGTGCCGTTGAAAGCCAACAGTTAAATGGACTTTTGCTGCGATGGCAACGTAACCCTGGAATGTAACTGCGATCTGTTGTGGGTTCCATGGCGTAATCGAGGGGCGCGGAGTGCCTACAGTTACATGGACTTTTTTTGCGATGGCAACGTAACCCAGGATGTAACTGCGACCATGGATGGGGGTGATGATTTCCAGAGCATTCTCACCAAAGATATTTCATCTATTTTCAAAATGTTTTCTATATTTTCAATAAAATTATTTTTCCAAGTATTTTCATTGGGTGTTGAAAGTTGGTCTGCTAAGTACTTATAGATTTTCAGTCCTACGCCTGATCAACATATGAACGAATTTCTATAAGAACAAGGATTGACTTGTTGAAACATTGAGTTATAAAAATATTTTTATAAAAACTATTTTATAATATAATATTGATTTTTAAAGAGTTTTAAGAAAATGATCAAAGAATAAATTATCAGGTTTTAAGTTATTTTATAAATTCTGTCTTCGTTCCTTTTCGAGGACGAAAAGATTTAAAGGGGGGAGGAATGTGATAACCCGGGTTTTTAATATCTGCTAATTGGAAAGTTAACTAATTTTAATTCATTGAAATACTGGTTCCATTTGGTTAAATAAATAGAATTTGACAAATAGAAGTATTTAAGTATATATATTTTATATGAGTTAATTTTAATTTGAATTCAAAAATAATATACATATGATTTTATTAGTATATATTTGTTATTTTCATTTAAAGATCATATTAATATAAATAAAGGAAATAGGTTACTAAATAAAAATTTAATATAAGAGCTTTATGGAAAACATTTTAAATAAAGTATATACAGTATAATTAGTGTATTTGTATAACCATTATAAGTGTAATTGGGATTTTATATCATCTACTTTAAAAGTTATAAATAGACAAATATAAGAGGAAAATATATTATATAATTAAGTAAGATTAATTTAAGATAGAGAAAAGAAATTTAAACTTAAACATTTGAGACATAAGACATTTTTATAAGAGCAAATTGATAATATGATAAATATTTATATTTTAAAATGTAAATACATTTATAAATATAAAAGCTAAATTTAGAATATCATACAAATTCACATAAAAACATATGAAACAAGAATTTACAAATGTATGCAAAATAATAGGTTTAATGACAAGTGTAATTAAGTTACTTAACAATTTAACAAGTGTCTTTTATAATTAATAGAAGAAAATATAAACATCATCTCTCATTCTCTTTACTGATTTCAAATTCTAAAGAAATAAAAATAAAAATAAAGATCAAAAGAAGATCAAGGTAAATTCAACAAAATCAAAACAAACTTAAAAACAAGCAACAGATCAGACTCCTCAACCTGAAGCAAACAATGGCATAAGTGCAAAGTACAAATGTATCTCTAATATTAGTAAGCAGTAATTCAGATATCATCTCAATCAGAAGCTTCAGTCCTTACCCATCAATCTGGTTGCAGTACTAAGCAGAAAATAATAATAATCAAGTAGCTGTTTCAGAAGTTTCTTTCAGGCTTTGTCTGTTTTTCTAATATTAGTGAGTATACTTGAATCTCAAAGCTTGATCTGTTTATATATGAGTGTGCATGAGTTAATCTTTGAAATTTAGATGAGAAGTACATTTTGCATGTTTGTTTAGAGATGGCTGCTTGTATATTGGAGTGTGAGTATGAATGCATGTCTCTGTATAAATATTATCCCTGTCTACAAAGACAAAATTTAAAACAAAAATCAGTAGCTCCTTATATAGAAACTTTAATGTCAAGATCTTTGAAAGGAAAGTGCTTGTAATCGTTAGATTTAATTTTTAAAAATGGTTCCAAGTTTACACTTGAAGTAAGTATGACAAAAATTAAAATTTACAGTATAAGTCAACTCAAATAAAAAGAAGTAATTAAATCTCGAATTTTGAATATATAATCTGAATCAGTTATGGAAATAATGATTTTTAAGGATAAAATCAAAATTTTTAAATTTGTAGATAGTGAGGAATGGAGGAATGATCAGAATGGGGACTTTGTTCGAATTCAGGCGATCAGGGGCACTTGGTTGGTCGAGGTTCAGGTCAGAGATGGCTATGGGTTCAATGGTGGTTGGAAAAATTGTAGGGGTGTCCATCGTTTGTCGAAGCGGCGATACGAGCGTGTTGTAGGGTTTAATGCTTCGATGGGTTTGTCAATGTTCTCGTGACATTTGTGGTGACGGGGTTGAATCGAGTGTTACGGTGTAAGGGAATTATGGATGTGGATGTACGGCGAGGTTCCTGGCAAGATAGCGAAGTCGCCGGTGGTTGGAATTGTGTGATGTGTGACGAAGTTTAGAAGTCATGGTTTTGTACCGGATAGTGTTTTGGCTCGTTTTCGATTTAGGGGTAAGTCGTGAATTCTGGGTTGTCGACATGGAAGAGGTTGTCGACGACGATCTGCAGGAGGTAACAGTGGTGGTCGGAGGAGCCTCGACCAAACGTGAACGTGCACGCATAACTTATACGTGTATGGGATTGTGGGTCATCGGAGAAGAAAAGGAGCAGGGGTCGGTCTCGAGTTGGTTGCGAGTTTGACTCGAAGCAGATTGGGTTGTGAAGTACACGGGGAGATGCTAGTGGATCTTTGAGTTTGGCTCGGGTTTTTCTTGGGTATGCAAATAAGGTGAAGGTAATATTAAGTGTTAAAGTTTAAAAATAAAAATAAAACCATTTTTGGACTATTCACTTAAATAAATTTAAGTCTTGATAAATAAAAGTTGAATATTTTATTTGACTTAAAAATTAAGTTAAGATTTAAGTTTATTTAAAAATTAAACCTAAATATTATAATCAAATAGCTAATTTAGAAGGTAAAAATGTTTAAATCCATTTGTTAATAACAGATTTTATTATCATGTTTTAAAAAGGGGTTTCAAGCAAAGATATTGATTATGTTACCAAGGAAGATTACAAAGTTTGAATTTCGAAGATAAATTGTTTAAGGTTAACTGATTTGATAATCATATATTGGAATAATTATGTAATTCATATCTCTAAGTATTTCAAAATAAAATTTAGTAAGAGATGAGTAAAGATAAAGGTTTGTCCTTGATTAATTAGGGTTTCAAGTAATCAATGGAAGATAAATTGATAAATATGACTAATCGATTAATATGGTTAATTTGAGGATTAATTGATTAACATAACTAGTTAGAGGTTAATGAAAGGATCATTAATTAGTAATTAATGGAAAATTTCCAAATAAGATTAATTAATTAATAAAGTATAATCACTTAGAGTAAGTAATTAAAGAGTAATTACCTAATATAATTAATTATTTAATATGATAATTTAAGGTAAATAAATGAATGTATTAGGTAAAGATAATTTACTAATGAAAGTAATTAAGAGTTAATTGATTTAACTTGAGTGATTATGGGTTAACTCCTTGATGAAGTAATTAATTAAAAGTAAATTACTTAAGGGAAGAAATTAGGGATTAATTACTAAGTGTAAAGGAATCGATTAATTAAGGAATTAATTAAGGGTTAGTTAATTTATGAGTGTGATTAATTAGGGGATAATTAAGGGATGACTGATTTATGGTTTGTAATAAGTTAATGTTAAGTAAGCAGGACTAAAAGTGATTAGAGAAATTAATTTAATTTATTCAAGTTAATTGGTTTGGTGAGACAAATTAATCTTGATTATGAATGATTGAATGATATTGAAGGACTTGGATTATTTGATGTTTCTAATATGAAATGTTTGTGTTATGATTGGATTGAACAGTGGTAATATGGTCATCTATTGACGTTGAATTGATGTGTAAAAGTGACATCATGTATTTGTAGTTTGAATTGCTTTTCATTTGAATAATTTGGGTTAAGGTGACATGGGACTCGAAGAGACCGGGTTCGGGTATCAGTAAATACCCGAAACCACTTCGATTCTTTATAGATTTGGTATGTGAAATCAATAGGCTGGAATTGGATAAATTTAATGACCGGACCTTTTAAAACTAAGCAAAGATACTTAGAAATCGATTGTGAATAAGTGTTGACTATAACAATATGTGAACTTGTAGAGAAGGACGAGTTACCCTGGGACTTAAATTATTACATTCATTGGTATTTCTTGTTAGATAGGTTTACTCACGCTGGTTTCCAGCCTCCGGGTGTTACTTTGATGTAATGCTCGGGTCAGACCGAGTATTACAGATTTTCAGGTAAGGACGTTCTGGAACTCAGGAGGCGAGCTGATTGCAGGAACGTATGGAGGGTTTCCGCTGAGATATATTGTAGTATTTGAGTCATGATTGTATCTGCCCAGTGTTTGTGTTTATGTGTAACTTTGATGTATGAAAGTGTAATTTGATAAGTATAGTTTCTCCTTTGTATAACTGTTATTATTATTTGATATTTTATTTTATCTGCTGCGATTGTGAGATGTTGGTATTTAAGTTCTTCTTTCTTCTATCTCTTCTTTTCTTTTCCTAACTATCTGGAATTTTCGGGATCGAAAATTCCAGGTCGTTACACATCCTCTAATGCAAGATCTTTCCATGTTTGGCACCTCACATCCAACATCGACAATAGCAATGGTGTATAGTATTCCACCTCCTCTTCCAGTCACCAAGAAGATTCCTCAACCATCTCAGCTTGGCTTTGTGTCATGCGCATTCGTTGTGCACGCCTGCTCAACTCCTTATATTGCTCCTACTATTAATCAAATTATGAGAACCATGCATGCATCTTGTGTGAGGGTCGTGCCCAACCGCTCAGATGTCTAACTCTAGAAAGACATCCTGGTCAGCCTACTTCATAGAGAAACCCGGGGGACGGTAACCCCTAGCAACCTTGGCCACTTGCCGAGCACCTCTATACAGAAGTCGTAGTGAGCCAACACTCTTGTTAATACTCGAGGCATCACCCCTCGAAGGTCATCAAATAGTTCTCTCGTTCGTCTTCGCCTCAGTGGCATCCGAAAGCGGCCCCATGCCCTACCACATATCTCAAGACACGCAGACTCTTTCGTTAGTGCCTTTCTCAAGCTCGCTTCCGAGTCTATAACCTCTTATGAGACCACAGAGCCTACATCATTCAATACCTTCACCAAGGATATCCAAGGAGGATGAGTCCTGTGCTCATTACATTGTTTGGGAACTATCGACCTTTGTCTTTTAGGATTATGCGAGCCAACGCTCCCTTCCTATCTAACCGATTATTGGCATGGGTGGATTACTGTGAATTCATTTTCATATCGGGGATTGGCAGGCTATCTAGCAAGATTGAATCACTGTGTAGTCAAGTCTTTGTTAGGAGACTGCCCGCTACTCCATGAGTGTAGGTGAGACTTTTGCCCCTTTCATGGCAGGGCACATCAACGAAAGGATAAGCGACCACAACGGTCCATACCCCTTGCTTGTGATGTTGATCATCATTTATAAAAGATATGACACTTTTTTCAAGGTTGGCACTGTTACCATGAGTGATGCCGAAGTTCGACATCCATAGTGGGCCCATATAGAAATAAGACGGGTCCGTCTTCTTATTGCAACGTGTCACCTAGAGAACCTTCGAGCCCTTAGAACTTTTGTTTTAGCCGAGATGGCTCGTTGCTCCTTATCACAGCTTATAATCCTAGAGAACCTTCATGCCCTTTAATGCTTAGGTTTGAGCCAGGAACGCTTATAGATCCTTATTGAAGTGTGTCACCCTGGAGAACTTTCATGCCCCTCAACGCTTAGGTTCGAGCCGAGATAGCTTATAGCTCCATATTGCAGCGTGTTGTAGGAAATACAGATTACGGATCTTAAGGCAGAATTAACACTAGAGGGGGATGGGGTGAATAGTGCTTAATTATTTTTATGAATCTTTTTGAAATATTTTCAAATTAAATTCGAACAGATGCAATTCACAAACACAGAAACAATGACAGAATCAAACACAGATGCAAAAAGTTAGTAAAAGCAGAAAGAAAAGAACACACTAGAATTTTACACTGGTTTGGAGTTCCCCTACATCCAGTCCCACACAATTTCTTGTGCAGATTTCTTTTCAAATATGATGCCGATATTACAACCTCGATTTCAAGGCTACGAGATACACCCTCCGGTCTCCAAGTCTAGGGCAAACTCTCTTGATTTAACCAGGCTACAAGATCACCTAATTGATTTAAGGGCTACAATCACACCCAATTGATATACGGGCCACAATCACATTAATTCCAATATCACTTTGATAGATAGAGAGACTCGATACACATTTCTTTGATTACAAATGATCTTATAACTCTGAACAGTACTGAGATCTTTGAGAGAGAGTGGCAGAGAATCAAACTAGAGACAGTCGAGTTTGATTCACTTAGAATTTGTATAGATTATAGCATTTGAAATATAAGAGAATATTTGAGTGGAGAAGAAGAAGTGAAGAAATGAAGAAAAAACTAACTTAAAATTCGTTGAAAACAACTGGTATTTATAGGAGAACAATGGTCATGTCCATTCACGAAAGGTTATGACGAATAGACACTTCTTTTGAAAATTTGAATTTCAAATTCTACGGCTACCATGTCGACTTGGGGGGATGAGGGATGTCGAAAAGCCTATATTAATTTTTGAAAATAGATTTTGCTTTAAAATGATTTCTATTTAAAACTTGTCAAAACAATTTCTAAACTTTGCAAACCATTTTGAATATAGTTTAAACTTGTAAAAGAGTTTTAAAAAGTAATCTTAAAAATATATAATCTATAATATAAAAGTAATAAAAGCTCAATATAAATATTTGAGATTAATGCTAAAACCATTAAAACCAAGAGATAGTTTAAACGCATCTGTGCTGATTCTTCTTCTCCACTTTTGCTAATACCAACTATCGTTATCCCCACTTTTGCTCCTACCTCTAGTAGCATCCGTGCTGATTCTTCCGAGTCTCTAGGGAGCGATTACGATTGGAATACGGACCCTTAAGGGCTATCTATCCAAGGGAGAAAATGGTGCGAAGTCTAAAAAAGCATATTAAACTCTATTTTGAGGAGAAGAAGGATAAGAAGAGAAGGGAGAAGAGGAACTCCTAGTTGTTGTATTTTCTTGCTATCGTCTGTTTGTTTGTTTCTTTTGTTTTCGATATATGTATACAGTCAATTATTATGTGGGTACTATAACAAACTATGTAACAACCCGTATTTTACGTATCGGATGATTATAAAATATTATTATTTTATCCGTATGAGGTCATATGATTCTATAATTTGGTATATAACTCTTAGGGATATTTTACACACCTATAAGTTTTTTCGAATTTCTGTGTGGCCATTTTGACCACGAACATCTTGTTTGGGCTATAAATTTTTATAGAAATCGAATTAGGGTCTCAAACTAGTACCATTGCTTCAGGATGATGGTTTCCCATTCCGTAGAGTGATCATAATAGAAAAAAGGACTTATGGTTAGAAAGTTATGCCTAATTTAAGTTTTTAAAGTTGCTGGCCAGGATTTTTGTAATTAATTAAGCCATTAATCTAACTAGAGAACACTATAATTAGAGAGCTGTAAAGTCAAATTAAAACCTTTGCTTCTCGTTCTAAATCAGGTCTAAACCCTAGCCCTCGATCCATCCTAATTTCATCCAAAATCACCCAAATTGCTTTCTAAATCGAACTAGATTGCAGATTAGAGAGTCGATTCTCAATCAGAAGCTTAAGATCATCGATTTAATTGATTTGGAATGCTTTTCTTTATTGTCCGGATTAGATCTACACACAAATTGGTTGAACGATTTATGCCTTTTAAAAACCTATTTTCGTAGGTTGGAGATCTAGGAGGGTCTACCCCACCCGACCTCCTCCTGCCTTGCCCCTTATGATAGCACTTTTCGATCTCTCGAATTTTGATTCTTTGACAGTGATTGTTGCATGCCACCACGAATAACATACTGCTAAAGTGATGCTGCCAGGGATCGATCTCTCCCACTCCTGACGAGCTGAGAACCCCTGCCAACTCCACTAAAGTTATGGACATGAGTGATTTATGCCTTCTCACTCTACTGTATATGTTTATATGGTAGAATTATAGGACTTAACATGATTTAAACTGATTTTGTCCATAAAAAAATTTTCTTGCTTTAATGAATTGTTAATCCAAGCATATTATACAGACCGATTGGAAGTCATCTTGATTTATGTTCGTCTATTCATGCATATATAGTAGATCTATGTTAAAAATTGCCTCGTTACTCTTATTTTTATGGATTGCAAGTTTGATTGGATGAAATTATTTGTTATTCTATGTTTGGATGATATGATTTGATGTGTTTGCTAGTATTGTGATTGCATAGAAAGTTAGATCGAAGAATTGAGCAAATGGAGTCAAAGTTAGTCAAAATTAGACGAAACTTGGTAGACAGGCTCTAGAGGATGGCATGAGGCTACGGAATAAATTGCTTGAAGATTGGAGCCTAAGGGAAGACTTGGTACCAAGTTATGCTAGGAGCTCCTATGAGTCGGTGATTTGTATGGTTGAGCAGAGCATGGCGAGATGAAGTGTTCCATAACAAGATGTCGGAAAATTTTGCTGAGTATTGGATTCGGCCCGGGTTATCTATAGAACTAGAAGATAAGGCTTTGGATTGGGGCTGAGTTATCAAAGAGGAATGAGTCGGGGTCTAAGGCACCTAGGGAGGAGTATTAGGGAAAGGAAGGAGATGGTAGCCAATAATTGGCTAAGTGTATAACTCAGTACCGAGTTATCTCGACGAGTCGGTAGCGAGCTATCACATTGTATAAGATGGATGTGAAACTTTCAGGGAAAGGAAGAGGATGCTCTGTAGATCATGCTGGAGATGTTGGCTGGTTCATATCAAGTTGGATGACAATATAACAACACGATGAATAGCTACGGTCTTCGTTTGTTGACTCGTGTTGGGAGTAGATTCCGAAGATGGCGGATCAAAAAGAAGGGAGCCGTATGATCGGGGAATGTGGAAGGGTTCCTTGTCAATAATGGAAACTGGATTGAGAAAGAAGGGATTGATATCCAAATGGAGAAAAGGTAGGCTTGGGTATATGTACTAAGGAATCATTAATGCTCGAAGAGTTTTTAGTTGTACTCGAAGCTGGGGTATTGTAAGTGGTGACGCCCATGGGACAATTGAGGGACATGTATACTTTAGACTTGTAGATTTAGAAGTAGTGTTCAATTTTGGGCTGAAAGACACATATCCAACTTTGGGCTGCGAGATATGAGAGTACAATAGAGAACTGGGATTCCACCAGTGTCTAGCTTTGTGGCCATACAAGTTATTATATATTCAGAGATCAAGGAGTGATAGTTTGGATTGTTGATGGATACTTTGGTTATTTACTTTAGTATGCTACCACTCACTAGTATCATAGGAAGTGGCTATTGGAGATAGGAATACCTGGAAGGTCGATATCCTTTATTTAGTTTGTGGTATATCTTTATAATATTTTAGCGTAGCATATTGTAGTGTTATTAGCTAACTCTTTTGTTGCATGGACATGTCAGCTATGGTTCATGTACTCTTATTTCTACCATATTTACTTGTATAGTATTTTGAGGCTCATTTATCGCTCACACCAAACTGTTGTCTGACTCAAAGTTTTATGCTTTGTTTCTTATTATCTTGGGTGCTCTTAAATGAGTAGACTAGATAACAGGTTCAGCTGATGCAGTAGCTGTTCAAAGGATGAGCTAGATGGAGCTATCTCATATTATATACTTATTTGGGCTCTATGCCTATTCCGCTGTGCAGTACTGGGAAGCCTAAGCAGTGACTGCTTATACTTGTATTTGAGACAGTTATTGAGTTTGTTTCCATTATATAAACTCTATGACTTTTAATGTATAACTATGTGGATCTATACTCTGATGATTTGTTCATATAGTTATTACTATCTCTTATATTATATCTGTAATATTATATTTTATCCATCCACTATGTGATATGATAGGTTATATGCGATATTAGTTTATTTCAATCTTGATGTTTGTCCTATATCGGCCGGGCACGACTGTAGCTCACTATCTATATACTATTAGCGCCGATGGTATAGGGCGGTCGTCACAACCCTTCACAAAACGAGCTTAATTTTCAACCCAGAAAAGTCCCATCGAACCATATACCTATTCCAAAGCTAGTCGTTGGTTAGTAAATTGATTTAAAGAATAATACATAGAGCTATCTATCTACACATTCAGAATCTCATAGCAGAAGGATAAAATATAGCATCAAAACAGTACCCGTTTACTAAAAATTCAAATATAAAACAAACAATATAATCCTATATAATAATGCTAAATATTCATGGTACAATATCTCAAAATACATCTCAATTGGTACGTTAGAAATATAAAAATAACATAGATAGTTAAATAACTGCCATAAGTCTATGTCTCTGCCGCTATCTCCAAAAATCTATATCATCATATCTAACCTGTGTTGTAACGAGATGGGAGTAAGAACAACAATGTCTAGTGAGTAAAAATCTCAAGCCATTCTATAATAGTATTTGGGCAGTATAATTTAGATAAGAATGTGTCTTACGTATCCTAACTATATTTTAAACCTTCCAACTATAAGCCCAAAGGCCTTCCCGGTCTAATTTTATAAGCATTACTCTTTCAACCCGATAACATGTATCTATCATCAATAATGTCCTACCAATGTAAGAAATAACACCCAAGCCACTTAATACCCTTTTAATGGGAACTAGACAGACTATAACCATTTAATACCTCATTCTAGACTGGTCCTCGTCATTTAATATCTATCCTAAGGCGGACTCCTCTTTGGTACTATCTAGCTGACGTTGCATATAATCTCTATAGGCCACTTAATTCTTCTTTTTATGGAAAGGAAGACCCCACAATAGCACTTAATACCTCAAACTCGAAGCAGAGTCTCCCCGAGATATCCTCTACCATGCCTAACCGCTAACCGCGACCATTTAATCCTACATTTGGAATAGGCGGGTCCTCAATCAGCCACTTAATACATTCAATCCTGAAGCACATCCTTCATATTATAACCCGTAATCCAACTATGACGTCTCACATTAGTTTGACCATTCAAAGGTAATGGTAACCAAATTAGCTAGATGGGTTTACTATATAGAATTTGGGACAAATCTCACCCCTCAGTGGGTACATATTATAGGCGATGTCTCACATCGTCCCTAAAGTCACACTTCCGTTAGCCAGATGGACTTCTGTGTGCTTTTGACTGATCTCGCATCACTGTAACTTAGTCATAATTTACACTATTCTCTTAACATGTTATCACATATCTCATCATATTCCATGTCAAGGCCTTACAAGAAAAATCTTATTCGCCTTTATAATTAACTTCTTTCCTAAGGGGAATTAATAATAACTAATAGCCTATTAACTATGTAATTAATATGTTATAATTATACGTTATTTATGCAAATATATGCATATACGTATGTGTATGTGTGTAAGTACATGCTTAAATTATTTCTAAGCATGTGAAGATTGCGCCCTAAATTAACATTTAAATGTCAAAACTTCAAATTCATACAAGTCTAATTCCATATCAACAAATATACCATATATCTAATATCCACAATTCAATCAATAGACTAGTATAAAATAGAATCCATATCAATCTTGTTTTATACTAAAATAGCGGAATCAACATTAATAGAAACTTACAATTCAAATACTTTTACGCCCTATTCAACTTCTTTATATAAAATTGAAAAACGGAATATCTATTTAAGTTGCAGAAATAGGTAGTACAAACTAGGAATAAAAGAATCAGTACCTTACACATCATTTTCTAACTTATTTCTTTTACAAACTCTTAATCGAATCCAAAGAAAAAGATAAGAAGTGAAATAGAATGTAAAACATTAAAATTGCAATATTTACACAATTTCATTATTTTAATATAGGATAATTGAGATTCTAACTCAAGAAATAACATTTCGCTTTAGGGCAATGTTGGGGTTTAGTGTGTTGTTTTCGTAAAATAATTCTTTAAAGGCATATATCAAACCCCAGTTATACTACACAATTATTACTGAATAAGAAATGCTAGGATTTCCTCTCATAAATGCCCTTAGCTCTTCCTTTTTGGATTTCTTTACTCCTGCTTCGATCTCTCCTTTCAGAAATATACACTAAGGGAATTATTTTAGATTTACTAAATAGAGACTACAAAAGAATAAAATAAGAAATTGAATAATAAACATCTAAAATTTCTTGCTTGAAACTCTAAAGAATTTTCTAAATCTTTAAAGAGAGAGACCGACAGAGCTTCGCTTAGTTCTTAAAATAATTTATGAATAAAAATGAGGGGGATAGGCTCTTATTTATAGTCTTAAGAAAGCAACAAAACCGTTGGATTTAAGTTATTTTAAAATAATAAAATCTGGACCGTTCAAAATATGAAAACCCTTGCCATCACCAATGCTCACTGGTCGACCGCTCTTCGCCAAGGCCTAGGGAAGGTGGTCGACCAGTAGCATTTATTTTTGCAATATTTGATTGCCGTTTGATTTTATTTATTTATTTATTTCCCAAATTAACTTTTAACGTTAATGTTAATTTTAATGGTTCTTTAACCCCCAAGTATTATTACTATTAATTTTTGAATTTCAAATTTTAGCATTAATTATTTTTTTGAATTTGGATTCCATTTAATTTATTTTGAATCCGAAAACTTCAAATGTGCATAACATTTTTGTTTGAGCTCCGTTTTCAACACATTATATATTGAAATTGATCATGAAATTTCCACAAACGCGATGTCATAACTTCCGCGGTCAAATTTTGACTTTCATAAAATTTTCATATTTACCCTTATTTTTAATTTATTAAATATTTTTTTCTTCTAAGTTAGTTTTTTATTAATTTTTAAGGGGTACTACAGGTATAACCTCCACTTTTGCTTGCAATTTTTTCTAGTTGTGAATAAAATAATTTACTTTTGAAATATCTAATTCTTTTGCCTATGTACATAGTCTATATGTTAATTGTGATTGCACATGAAAAAAAGTAATCTTGTCATTCACCGTATTTACACATGTATAACAACTTCTCACTATTGCTTGGATGCATGTTACTATTCCGTCTAGTGTATGGCTGCTAAAATATTTCTCAATTGGCAAAGGAGAATCATGATTGCGTAGCTAACACCATAGCTTTCTTAACTCATCTCCAGTTAGGTTCCAGTTGACTAGGGATAAGGTTGGATTTTTATATCACTCATTATCTTTGGAAAGTAACGTTTTGGATGTCTATCTATGGACATACATGCTCGATCCTGCCTATCTCTAGACGTTGATCGATAGTATTTATGAGGGTGGTGGTTTGGACGTCTATCCCTAGACTTTTGAATTTGATCTCGCCAAACTCCAAGCATAAATAATTCTTGGGTTAGGAGGCCTAACCTCCTTTTGGTCCAACCTCTGGACCTGATGGGTAAGATGCCTATCTTTAGGCATCTTAGGTAGACCTTGCGAGTCTTTGGGCTACAGTCTTAGACCTTGCCTATTTCCAAGCAATGTTCAAAGGGTGGGGCCATATGGCTCATCATCACGATCGACCCTAGTGTGTTTATACTCATGCATTCCGATCATGGATTAAAGGAGTCTATTGGCATCTACCTCTGGAGCCTGAAATGATTATACTCTTATAATCCAATCATGGATCGGAAGAGTCCATCGGCACTTATCTCAGGTTACATATATATCTACATTTTTAAAAAGTAGAGCATTCAATTTTACCACGGTTTATAGTACAAGGTTGGGAAAATGAGAACACGGTTCCATCGATTCCCTAAGCCTATTCATTTTATATTCGCTAAAATGGTAGACTCTTCCTTGTTACACAATTCGATCCAATCATGTCTCACCCGGCTAGGCATAGCCTCGGCTATCGCCAATTTTCAGTCCCCCTTGTGGTCTCAACGGACTAACTCCACCCGTCCTGCCACCTAGGCATGCGGAAGCAAAGTGAGAAAAGGCATAACAAGGTGTATCTACCTTTGACAAGAAGCATGTTTCATTTTACACAAGCATACCACAAGCACAAATGCATTTAATGGAAAGTATGATAGAGCATGCCCATGGCACAATTCTCCTGCTGATCTTCATCTCAGCCACGCATTCCTTTCTTTTTCCAACCGTCTCCCATCAAGTCCATTTAGCCAAATCAATGGTCAGATGCACTTCACATCAGTTTTGCAGCACGATCTTAGCCATCCAAACATTAGTTTAACTAATATAAGAACCTCATGCATGACCACGTCTAATGGGGTTGGGCGACGGTTGGTTAGGACCCAAAAGATGGAGACCTGGTTGGTTGGGACCCAGAAGATGGGGCTCCAGTTGGTTGGGACGCAAAAGGTTGGGGCTTGATTGGTTGGGACCTTGGGAGGTTGGATCCATAATCCGCCACTCAAATCTTTCTAATTGGTCATTTTTAATTACATTCTCGTATTCCGTGCATTTAAAATACATACTGATGAGGCAACATACAAAATTCGTTTTCCAACTAAACGTTAACTAACGTTCTAAGGAAATGCTGGTTGATGTTATTTGTATCTTCTTACTTTGTAAAGTTGAAGCTTATTAATTTTTACAAACGAATGAAGCAACAAAACAACTAGCATGCAGTCGATGTAACAAAGGTCAATGTGAACAATAAGAGGGAAAAAGCTAGCAAGGATGGGGTGATGTACAAATTCAAAAAGTAGTTAATGAGAATGCTATGTATAGGGAAACAAAACTGCAATATGCCCATGGATGTATATATATGATGATGAAATTGAAAATATTGGTGATTGAAGGTACGGGTACAATCACGCTCATTTTTTCAGTGCAAAACGGAATCGCTTTTTACCTTTCTCTCCCTTCCCTACCCTACCTTTTTTAGCCTATTTGCTTGGACCATTTTGCAGACATATACAGTGTTTGATTGACAATAGAGCCAGAATAAAGTCATAATGTTGCAGTGTATATGATTGTGGTCATCTCCTCCATTTTATGTGATTATTTCGTTATTGTGGCCCTACTTACTTTCAAACCAATTTCCAATCCAAAGGACTAGGGTTAAATCGTGCGCATATTTCAAAAGTTTTTCTGCGCTATAAAATGTGAAAATAAGTTTGCTGCAAAAAGAAACCAATTTAAAAGAACCATTGTCAAGTGCTTACCAAATGGCATTTTGGTCGTGCTTACGATCTTTTATTGTGAGTCTCTTGTGATTTTCAGATAGGTATATTAGTTGCAAGTATTAGACTAATATGCAGAAGCGTTAAATATTTGGTTTATGTTGTTTAGAAAGAAATTTAGCCAGTTAGCGAAACAGATTGTACTTTTCATTGAAAGAAACATCTTAACAAATGTGTTACCTATTTCTATATTAGGTTTAGCTTCTCAGTTTTATAAGAAAATCAAAGGTCATAACAGATTCTCTTTGGTTTGAATACGAGATGATACACACAATGAAAGGCCTATTCGATCGGCGAAATAGAATTCAGTAAGGAATAAATTTGCTATTGAAGCACGGTTCTCATAATAATAAAAACAATAGTGATAACAGTTTTGGTCCAGTGCCTAAACATACACCAGCAAATGAGAACATTTGTTGACATTTTGTAATACAGTTCTTGGTCTTTTCTCTATTTAAGGTTCTCCTAAATATTTGTTTTTACTTATATTTCGAAAAAATGGCTATTATTGTGGGACAAAAATAAGGTAACAATTAAAAAATATAAATGACCCAAATTTCAAAGAATATTTAAACATTTTGTTAACGGAAAGAAAAGGATACCTGCTCTTTTATACTAAGCCGTGTCATGGCCCTATGAAAGCTACATATTAAATTTGTTCCTTGTCGCTCCATGAACCACTAAAGTGGTTTGTATGCTAGTAATAGCAAATCACTAGACCCAAGTTTCGTTTTTACAGTGTGCTCAACCAATAAAAATGCTTGAAATTATATATAGATATGTCTATTTTACTTTTTTTTCTTAGCAATTTGTACATAAAAATTTGTCCACGTATCATAATGGACCGAATTTATGACATACCAGAATCTTTAATTAGAACATAGGTGCTTTGAACCCCTTCATAATGACTGATTCATAATGGACTAAAACTGAACAATGATACACAATTTGAAAAGATGTGTCAATTCACCATTGATAATGTCCTCATATATGATGTGTCATTTGTTTACCATGGAGAGTCGTCTCCGTTCAATAAATAAATTAAATCTTGCCCGTGTGCTACGCACACAAAAAATAAAACATTATCGCTATCAGTGTTAGACAAAACATTTGGGTTGCTCAAAGAAAATTATAATTATACTAAAACAAAATATTAGTAGTGTTAAATAAAATAAATCTACTAAGTTTTCAGTTATATTAAAATGCAAAACTACAACTAGTAAGCATCTAGTTGCTTCATTACACTGTTTTGAACCATTTTAACATACCGATTTTTGAATAGGGGGCTACCCTTTGTGGGTTTGACATAAGCAATTGACTTTCTAGTTTTATCCTAAAACTGGTCCTGATTGTAATAACAACAACGGTAGATACAAAAAAAAAACTAAAAGAAGATTTTCAAAATTTATAATATAAAACAGTTACTCGCAATAAAACTATAACATGATGCGACTTTGAATATTAGTACGAGTGTTATGGCACGTGCTTCGCGCGTGAATTGTTTTTCATATAAGTTGTATATGTTTAAATCAATAAGAAAAAATGATTTTTTTGCCAAGTGATATTAAGATTTATAAATTTGTAAAAAAATATTTTTAATTTGTAAAGAAAGTTTAATTTAGATCCTATTTTTAACTGTGTTTTGAATTTGTAAAGTATGTTTAATTGCTAAATCCTACTTCCATGGGCATTTGAATTTGTAAAAGAAGTTTAATATTAGATTCTATCTTTAGATGATTAAGATTTGATATATATATATATAATGTTTTGTATATGTCAAATCTTTAAAATATGATCTTTGAATAATATGATTTCAAATATATTAAAGCTTCAGGCACCTTTGCATGATAACGAAAATGAGTAAAGTTTTACACGGTTTCGTAAGTGTAAGGCTTCGAAATATATCAAATTCAGATGTTTGTGTATGTTGGTTTCGAATATCTCTTTTGGAAATTTGCAGTTTTATGAGTTTCGAATATAAAGCAAGTTTCAAAGATATTAAGGTTAAATGTATCATCAACCTTTAGATACATATCAATTTTGTGTGCGCTGCAGTTATGGTAGTGAAATATACACACATAGAGACACATACATAGATATATACACAGATATGTGTGTGTGTGTCTATCTTTATTAATAGTTGGAATAGAAGCACAATCTTTTGGTCCGACCGAGAACTTTCCAAAATGCCCTTATATATAACTTTTTAAATATTAAATTGTTATTTGATATGATCTCTCCAATAAATTAGGAGTTAAAATCTCTCAATGATTACTTTAGACTTATTCAGACTAGATGTTGATTTCAATTATCCTTCTTTCTTTATTAATAGTTGTAATATTTTTGGTGTCACACTTTTTTAATGCAAGCGTGAACTACCAAAAATCCCCCTTTATCTATATTAAATCTTAATATAACTTAATAATATGGTCTAATAAATAAACTTCCTTTACCAAATCGATTTTTTTTAATAAAACTATTAAAAACGTCCCTCTACATATAATATTAAAATCTCATTATCGCTTAAAAAGAATCTAATAAATAAATTACTCTACTAATTCAAAACGCTCATCTACAAATATTATCAAATCAAATATTAATATCACGTAAAAATAGGATCTAAAAAATAAAATTTATTTACCAATTCAAAACGCCCATATCTAAACATTACCAAAATCAAATTTTATCACTTAAAAATAGGATCTAACAAATAAATTTGTTTTACAAATTCGTTCTTTCTTAATTAATAATAGAAATAAAAATTAAAACTAACAAAAAATTATACGTTGCAACTAAGAAATATAAACTAAAATTAACTATATATTATTTCAACGTAAAAATATAATTAAATGAATACAATTTGTAGATAAATAAATCATGCGCGAAGCGCGTGCCATAACACTTAATAATAGTTGTAATACCTTTGGTGTCATACTTTTTTGGTTTCAGCGTGAACTACCAAAATGCCCCTACTAAATCTTAATATTACCTGAAAATATGATAGAACTATTAAATTTCTTTTACAAATTCAATTGCGTTTGGAAACAATGTGTGAGGATTTTTGAATTTTATAAATTGATGTTGATGTACACGTGATGTTGCATGTTTTAGATACTTACTTTTTAAATGCATCCATGTCCAATGGACATGTACATGGAATGTTTGTATCAAACATGGAAAGAAGCTTCATATCTGACCGATCTTATGTGGAGAAAAAGAAAAGTGATAAACGTGGAAGTATGAATTATTCTTCCATGTTCATGCAAGCCATAGACGACAACTTTGATTCCTAAGGGAAATAGAATATGTTCTTCATTACATATAGTAGGTAATCTGAATAGTAGCATTTTGTGATGAGAAGGAAATAAAATGACATATTATAGCTCACAAACTATTTGACAGTAAATTGTAAGTAGTAAGTGTAGTCGTCCTAATCGTTTTCTCTGCTGCTTGTTCCAGGCTTGAGACCGGCATCGGTAATAAGTTGATGGCAGAGTTAAAAACGTTTTAGAAGGAATTTTTTATGTTAACTAAAAATGAGTTGCAGTAGTAGAAGTTGAAATATTTGTTCGTACAGATGTATAGAAAAAATTAACCTATTTTATAGAGGCTATAGTTGAATATATGACCAAAAAACAATAAAATGAAGAAACTGATTTTAACTGCAATTATTAATTATTTATGGCCGTACAAAAAAAATCACATATTTGGATCGAGTAATAAAACACTTGTGAAGAACATATGGGTATACATGGGGAAGAATAATATTTGGGGTAAAAGTACTGCATGTGAAGTGGAAAAAAAATATAGTTAACTAAGTTCATGATTAATTAATAACACTTCCTTATATATAAAATTTTTAGTATGCGTCCCCTTTCTATTTCGAATCTTTCCATTTTTTTACCAAAACTTTTGTTTTTTCATGAAACTCCACTTGATAAAGCAACATATAGCTGATCATAGCTGAAAACATGTTCGGGAAGATAAATATCAACCAAAGGGATGGCTTGTCCTTGTGAAACGTGTGTTTTTACGTTTAAATTTTTCTATGGAAGGGGATAATGCGAGCTCTTTACCTTGAAGTACGTATTTGTTCTACAGAATCAGAAATATATGCCAGCTGTGGATAATTGACAAACAGATAATTGGTGTAAGTGGGAAAAATGATAACATAGACGAAGAAGACACTTTGTGACAGTAAATAGTAGAAAGAAAATAAAACGCTGTACATTTACTTAGAAAGAAGAAAAATTTGCTGCAGTAATCATAGTTGGACAAAATAGGTTAAGTGTGTGAATAAGAGATAAGTGAGAAGTACCTTTGTCATTTTATTCTGAAAAGTAATATGGAGATTCAAGAATTTTGAGCAGAATATACGTAGGCAAAAGGATTTATAGAGGTTAGTTGATGGGGATATGCGAACTTGTGCATTGAAGTGGGTAGTAGAGCTGAGTTAGTCATATACGTCAATAATAATGTTGAGTGGAAAAGTACATATCAGCCTAGAGGAGCATTTATAGGGAATGAACAGCAGGGAAAAGGATAAATCTTGCAATTTTTGATATTATTTGTACTTGGCAGGTTAATAAGTGACTTGTGGACCCTATGTAATTCTAACGTATTAGACTACATAAATACCTAATTTATAATCCATGATGTTGGATCGTGAACTGGTGAAATGTATAGAAAGTACATGCTATATCTAGCACAGGCTAATAATATTCTCAGGCCTACATACTATATAATTCTCGCTGAAACAGTTCCACAAAATAAATATATATCGAGTTTGAGTTAGCTTGCACTTGTCATTAGTTTAATTATTAAACAGAAAAAGCTTTATCCATATAACTTCCAAACTAACATTGTCAACATTCAAACCTTTATTTAATCTTACCACTTTAACGTTAATATAACTACAGAATATACATAATTTTACATTTATTTGATAGGAAAAGAATAAGAGATTGAAAGACTTCTAGAAACATGTATCCATTATAATATCTTTCACGAGCGTACCATGTGAGAAACACTCTTTCGTTTGCCATTACACCAGCGTTGCAGGCCATTGTATTCAAATCTTTCCAGGGTGTCATGTCAACCAAGAACATAAGTAGTATAATTGAGTGAGATTAGGAACTTGTAACCATCTAATGATTTTCTTCTATAATTGCACCTTATAAAAATAAATAACAATACAAAATGAACATCAGATCTATGCCAATCTATCATTATCATACATACAAATAAAAACAAATAGCATATGAATTTCTATTGTCATCCATTAACTGGCTTTCAAGGCATATCACAACATGGTCTCCATACCAAGATGCTTTAACTGTTCTATGTCTACAACATAAATCCCTTTTTTTATTACAACATTCATTAATGGCTCTTGTTGACTATTCTATAGCCCATAATATTTTTTGAACTCTTCATTTCTTGATTTCTATGTAAATGTGGACATTAGCACATAGAATATTGACTTTGTAGAAAATTAATAGTCATCTTGCTACTTGCCTTGGCTTAGTATAACTTTTTCTCTATAGAAACAGGTTTATACCGATGACGATGATGATGAATCATGCTAGTTTCCATGCCCTATTGTAACTTCTGCTGTAAAGAAACAAATTCATATTGATGATGTTTATAACAATGAAGAAAACGACGACGATGATAACAACAACAATAATGCTACTTAGGTCGAAAAATATAAACCAATATCGTATTCAAATGTAAAAGAATGAACTAATTTTGTAAGCTATATATACATACGAATATTTATTATTAATCAATGATAAAATGTACTATAATTATATTAAAAGAAAATATTTTAACTCCGCTATTACCACCATGCATTAAAATATACTCCTGTGCATTCATAGTGTGTATGACTATGATGTATAGCGGTCAAGTTTTGAGCATAGTGAAGTACATATGTAAAGCATGATATTAGTGAGAAAAATATGTATCATAATGACTCACGTAAGGTATGGTATGGTTAACAAAGAAGTCACACAAAACAATAGAAGAGTATCTTAGGTAAAGGAAAAAACATGAAATATAAAGGTAGCCTAGAACCTTCATTTAGTTCACCTTAGTATTGTCCAAATATAAAAATAAATAACTATTTCATATGAATGGTTCCCTTATGAATGCAGTTTCATAGTAAAACACCATGTAAGTTTGAAAGAAAGAAATGGTATGCAGTACAACATTTTAGAGTACAGTACATAAAAATCCAGCCAATATGCATTAAAGACGACCTATCATGCTTATAGTAATCAACTTCACAGTAGGTTTAGATTAAAACCATGTCATGAATGAGTATTAAATTTTCATAATAGATTCTACAATTTTCAGCATGGATTATATATGGGTAATCCTTAAGCATCAAAAGCTATGAGTTAACCTTATTGTAAAAGCAAAAGATATGAATCTCTAAGGTAAGGGAAAATATACATCTCAAACATAATTTAAACATGAGCTTTTGCACCAACTTGGCCAACATAAAGGAACATTTAACGGTAACTATCTACATATAATTGCATACAATATGCATTATGAAGTGTATATAACAAAACGAAATGTTTAATCTAATAATTTAAGCAGACAAATACAAACGTCAGTCACTAATAATCCAACATTCGACTTTATTCTTATGTTCAAAACCACAAAGAGTCATTACCCCATAGGAATAAAATAAACAAAAGGAAAAACTCAAACCGGAGAAAGAGATCTGGGCTGACTTTTGTATCTTTTTTTAATGGTAACTTGATATTAAATAGTTGAAATTTATTAATGATTTATTCAAACACAGTAAAAAAATTTCTAGCTAGAAAAATAAATCAATTCAGCATTAATAAAAGATTACAACTAATATAAGAATTGCAAAGTTGAGCTTACTATTGATTTATGCTATTGCCACTTGTAAGGAAGCCATCCACATATTGCCTTTCGTGTTGGTTTATTTGCTGTTATAAGTTTTTTTTATAAAAGTTTTGTATTTGGTTATATATTTAATACATGATTGAAGTAACACAAAAGCATTTCAATATCTATATCAACAATGCACCCAATGACTCAATTGTGCAGACAATGACTTGCACACAAATTCAGTTTTAACATACCATAAACAAAAAAAAATCTTTAAAATTTAAGAAATTATTTAAGTATGGTGATTAGGAGGATTTCTAAAGTTCATGAATAATGTCAAATTGTAAAACTTTACGCCGGTTGATGCAAATGAATATAGGTTGTTATGAACTAATAATTAGCCTGAAAAAAGGATCTATGAATGCTTTTGCTATACAGGAGAGAAGGGGTCGTCGAAGAAAAAAATCCAAAGGTCAATGATGGTGAGATGAGGGAATACGACATCTAACGCCATTGACGTAGCAATCCATGAAATAAGCTGGAAAATAAAATGTTCTTAAACCAAAATCAAATACTTACAAAAATCGAACCTTTCTTCCCATCTATCTCTCTTTGACAACGATGATCATACTCATAGGATTTGTACCCATTCAGTCCTTTCATATTCACTGCAGAAAACAAATGAATTTGAAATCAAAATAAGAAGAAAGTAAATTGATAAATAATATTACAATTAGGTTTACAAAAAGTATTTCTTATGTTCAATTTCTACTGTCATACAGGATAACCTTGGTTAGACAATTATTCTGTTTCGAAATTAAAGTTTGTAATAGACTGATAAGATACCACTTCCAAATTAACCTTAAAAGGGCTTGGATCCTTCCCAATAGCAATTATTATGTACATGAAAACAAATTTATCAATTTAAAGTTAAGCAGAAATTATAGGTTGTTATGAATTAATAACGAACCTGATAGGATTTATGAAACGCTTTTGCTGTACAAGAGAGAAGGGGTCGTCAAAGAAAAAAATTCAAAGGTCAACGATGTATGATAGAATGTACGAAACAAAATAAAATTAAGACCTCATATAAATATGACCATTATTTTAGTAATCATAAATCCCAAAATAGAAAAGAAAATAATAACCCAGTAACCTCGGCATGAGAACAAATAAATATAAATAACAATCAATATGTGAATTCAACAACTGTGGAAAAGGTAAGTTCATTTACTATAAAAGATAAGAGCTATTGTTTTGAAATTTTTTCATGGCATAATGAATTTCTTTAATTCTAGCAAAATATCAACCACTTATTGCATAAATAAGTGTAAAAAATTATGTGATGGTGTCACTACAAAGCAATTATTAATTAGTGATCTTAAATGACTCGTAGCTCTAATATTGTAAGTTCAGCTTATAGAACGACTAAAATCAAACAATTGTAAAATAATAGTAGTTATATGGTAAAAACTATAACCTCATTAATTCTCATGCCAAATTGCTCCAATAAATCATGTAGAATTATTATTTCTTTGTAAAGCTTCCATCAACCGCTTCTTTTGAATAAGCATCTATCTAACGACCCGCAGTTCCATACCCCTTGAGTCAACACTATTCTACATCAATCAACTCAAGTTGAACAGAAATACGAACCATTAGGGTTAAAGAAGAAGAGGTAGAAGAAGAGAAATCAGAAAACAACAACAGAATCTTACCATCGCAGCGGAATAAAATATAATAGATATTCAATGATCTTTACACAAAGAAAACTATATCTGTTTTATACATACATCACCAGAATATATCATCAGAGTTCAACAACATTAATAACATACAACTGGACAATCATATAAACTTGTCCCCAAACTGAATACACAGCGGAATAATAATCAAGTACGACAATACATATCACCATCCAGCTCGTCTCCTTAGCTCCACAGCATTATATCCTCTATTCTATAATACTCGGTCTGACCCGAGCATTATAGTTAAATAACATTCGAATCAGTCTGGAATACCAGCGTGATAAAACCACACTCAAATTGATTATTAAAGTTTCAAAATCCTTTAAAATAAAAAGCATCTCGTAAGACCACGCCACAAATAAACATGCCGGGTTTTTATCTTACGACAGCTAAAACATTTTTATTAAAATCCTCTGATATTATAATAGGGTCTATATACAAATACTTAATAAAATAGCCGAAATTGTTACATTATTAAATTCCAGCTACTAGCCACAGAGTCGGTAATACAAACAAAACTCGTAAAAGGCGAATAGGGAGAATGGATTTCCAACTAATGACTAGGCACTGGGGTACCACCTATCACGGTACCTGGTCTAGATCAGCGTACCGAGGATCCCTCCCGACCCTATGCAATACAAGACCAAGACTACCCCTTACTGGATAATCCCGAGTAAGATCAACCCACAGTTGCAACCAGCAACCGCACCACTAAGCCGAAATAAAAGGTACATCTAGACAGGGACGACCTTACCTTGAAAGGGGTGCTGCCCACCTAGCCTTACTGCATAACCCCTGATTTTCAGTCATTCCGGTTGATGAGGCTTGAGGCTAAGCGTTTCCTTTTAGAACGTTTCACTTAGAATGCTCATCGTCCACCTGACGATGTTCTGAAAGCATTCATCCATACAAGTCCGTCCCGGGTTCGAACGGAACCGAAGACACTACTCCTACTACATCCATTTTGGAATTATCCTCAGGATTAGTAGCGACTAGCCCTTGCACTTCATTGCTCCATCTTCGAGTCCAAACTCATTTTTCTCACGAAAACGTACAAACCGGATTGAAGTTGTTTTCGAGAAATAAATCCCAATCCCGGTCTCTTCGTAACGATCAGCGCATTGGCCAATATTGATATTCGGTTATTTAACCATCAATTGACATTCACAACAACCATCAAATAATAAATAATTTCCCCAAATTATTTATTAATCTCAAAATATCTTCGTAAGATATGTTTCCACTTTTCAATCCTTTTGAAAATAGTTTCAAACATACTTTTCTCATAAAATAAATTTCCAAATATTTATTTCTACAGAAAACACCAAGTACGAAGCTTTAGATTTTAAAAATAAATTTAAAACTCTTTATTATAAAATATCCTTTAAATCATTTAAAATAAAATTACTTATTCAAAATATATACTTTAAGAATATTTAAAATGAAACTACTTCAATATTTTAGTGAAAATATATACTATAGGAATATTTGAAAATGATGTTACTTAATAAATATAAAACTAGATTTTCTCCTCTAAAACAAAATACCAAGTCACCTTTAAATAATTATTACGATAATAGATTTGAAATATACTTACTTTAGAATTTAAATATTTAGAAGTAATAAATTTTCTAAAACATGCTTTTTAAAACAACATTAAAGCCTTTAACTTATATTTTAAAATTTACTTTGAAAACGTACTTGGCTATCTAGGGAAATATACTTCTTTAACATCCTTAAAAAAATAAATCACTATTTATTTTTAAACAAATTTACCCATTCCTCTAATAAATTCCCCTCGTGAATTTATTCTTCCAAATATCTACTGATATATTGCTTTACCTTTATAAACCAAGTTTATAAGTTTTATATACTCAACTTCTTTTTTTAAAATTCCGATTCCAAACACTTAGAACAATTTCCAAATTGATCCCCGATTTACTTCATTTTGAAATAAATTACTTCGCTAACTCAATTTATTCCAAAACCCATTAACTTCAAATTTTTATTTCTTACTTATGATTTAAAATCTTTTAACTGAAAAATACCAATTTTAGATTTCCAAAAATTCCTTTGTTATCCTTTTAAATAAATTTAAACCTTAAATTTTAAAATAATTCTTTATTCCTTTAAATAAGGTCACTTAAGTTTTAAAACTCATTATTTCTCTGTTTATTCAAAATCCCCTTTTCCATACTCGAAATTTATTTATTAAGATTTTAAAATCACTTTATTTCTTTTTTAATTCATTCTTAAATTTATTCAAATTTTCTATAATTATTTTACTTAAAAATTCACTCTTTATTTTCTTTTCAAAAATCCAATTTATATATTTTGATAACTCAGTGTACCGAATATATTCGAGCAAACCATATCATTCAATATTTCGATATAATTCATCATAGAATATCAATTAATCACAATAGAGAATAATAAATAATTTAAATAAATGTTGAGGAATCCAGTTGGATCCCTCCAACCTGTTTCCCTGCATCCACAGATGTTAGCACAATACCAATTCCACTTCGAGGTGGAATATCACGGTATATGGGATTTAAATATAATACCATCTGCTATTATGCGACGTATAGGGTCTCATCCCCTATACAACGCGGGAAATCAATCATTCCATGATGTATTATATACTATAATATAACACATCAAATCAATTCAACCATTCAACTAATTATTTAAATTTAACCATTTAAATTTAAATAATAATCGAGAAGAGTGAGATTAACTCACCTTGAATTTTTTTTGCAGTCCATCCCTGAAAAGCTTGTTTCTTTTCAGATTTCAAACCTTAAATAAACATTATACGATTTTATTAATATTCAAACTAATCGAAAAATCGACCACCATAAAAATTTGTTTTAAAACTTGAATTTATTGTGTTAATAAAATTCCAAATTTTACTTTACTGTTAAATCCCTGGTAATAAATTAAATGAATAGTTTCTGCCATTAGATTAAAATATTCAAAATAATTTAACCATCGCATAACACTCATGAATTTGTAAATACTCGATTTTAATATGCTTTATAATATATTATCTCATCATACAGTCTATTTAAAAATTTAACAGTAAGATTTTAAAATGTGTATACAATCATTGTATTTTCTCATATATATATATATATATATATATATATATATATATATATATATATATATATAGACACACACACCTTTTGGTTAAATGGAATCAATTAAAATGAAAGGAAATAAGACTGCTGCCTACCAGCCTATATATTTATTACTGTTTGCCTATATATATTTAAATTAAAATATGTATGTATATACAAACTGCAGCTAAACCTTACTGTAAACTCTTATTTCATAAATATCATTTTTATATATATCCATGTTCATATCATACTTTTTTCAGCCGTTAATTCATTTCCTTCACCGTGTCTTAACTGATATATAAAAAATTAAGTTTTAAATTGGAAACAGAATGGTTATACCTTCCGGCCTTCAACTCGACATCGACCAACACCCTCAAACCAAATCGCGACACCTCACCATTCCGACCACCGCAGTTCCACCATGCTTCCGGTGCTCCCATGACATAGAGTTGCTGCCCCAAAATCTCGAACGAGATCGCGGCCAATCCCTCACCAACGACGGCTTCCCCATCTCTCGCAGCTAAATGTTTACCAGATCCAAACGAATTTGAGTGCGACGACTACCACGGGCTTCGATTCCGCTATTTAAATTGCACCCACATCAGGGCGGCACCCAGCCTCCTTAAACCATTGAGACTTCACCTAAAAGCAACGTGAAGACAACCCACCTCCTACGCACTCGCGAGCTCACGCTCGACAACACGCGCCCTCGACCCGATTGTTTCAACGAGAGATTTCAAAAAGTGGTCGCGATTTGATTTCGATTTGAAGAAAATGAGACTTTGGCTTGTAATTTTTTTATTGAAATCGAACAGAAGGGGGAAGAGATGAAGAGCAAAGAAATCTCGGCCATTAAATAAAATTCGATTTTCATTCATTTTTTCTCTACATTTGACAATGAAATGATGGGGACAAGATACGATGTTTGCGTGTTGATAGAAAAAGGGACAGGATTGGTCGACTAAGCTTACATAGGTATAGGATAGGGTGGCTGATGGGAAAGAATTTCAGCTAAATGTTAGCTAGTGTATGCGAATATATACATTCAATTTAAGTTCAAGTTCAAATCGTCTCGATTTACACACTCCGAAATTCCGAACCCCTATTAAGGCGTGCCGCCTGGCGGTCATAATGTTATACCCTATTCCAAACGCAAAGGAAGAGGTTTCGAGTCCTAATTCGATCGTATGGAGAAGATAGCATTTTGAGTCCATTATTTAAATAACTTCGATTAATTATTCTCTAGGCGTTTACAATCCGTACGATCAAACGATACTCCAAGTGCTACGAAAATTGAAATCCAATAATAATGCAATATTGCGGATCCAATGGAACTGGTTTTGTCAAATTCCGAGACTGTGCCTCAGAAGGCTATTTTTAAATATCGGTTTAAACGATATAACTTCAAAACTTAACAAAACACTTCCAAATTCAATTCCAATGCTTTTACTATCTTCGGTCCTATCAATATAAATTTTACAAGCCTTCAAATTATTTTTAACAAGCTTAAAACTGAAGATTCAATATTTCACCCAACTTCCAATTATTAAATTCAGTAATTTAATTATCAAATAATAGTGATATTTGAAATTCAAGTTAAAATTAACTTTTAAATATTTAAAATAAATTAAATATTCTCATTTCAAAAGCTCAAAAATTCCGGGTCGTCACAATCTATCTAACTTATATTCTTTTGCCTTCAAAAAGGATATTGATTGCTCTCTTTTAAAGACCCTTTGCTGGAATCAAAATTGATAAAACAGATCATAGTATCATATTCTGTTTTTTAACCTGAAAATGCAACACGAAATTCAATTAGACTTTGTTTGTAAAGTTCACAATATGGATAAGCATAATTAGAAAGATTACAGGCATATAGAACCAATTTGATTTTATTACTAACTTGAGGCAAACTGCTTAGATTGGATCAAATTAGTTGTATCCATAGAATGAAAATCTATTAGTTTGTAGTTTAAGGGATTGAGTTGGATTAGGTCAATGACTTAGTAACCATATATCTAAATCATAGGCACTTTTGAGGAAACTAGTAATCAACACTAATAAAACGGTTATATTTATGTGATAACAAAGTAATAAGTTGTGAAATAAAAGTAACTTAGAATAGCGCAATCACAAAGTTAATATCCAAAGTACATCCTTTCAAGATGAGAGAAAGTTAGTTAATTGAGCCATGTATGGTAGTGGAAGTATATAGTGGTTACAGTTGCATTAACAATAAATACATATGGATTGTAAAGGTTTTTGATAGAATATATTTTACATATATTCTAGGCATTAGAATATTGCTTGAATTTATTCCCTGATCTGACGATATCTTTATTTGGTTAGTATTTATTTAGCTACCTTTGTTTTAGCAAATCAGTTGGCTAATTTGTAGCCTCTTTATTTGGTTAGTATTTATTTAGTTACCTTTGGTTTAGCAAATCAGTTGGCTAATTTGTAGCCTATCTTGACTCTTGTAACCATATATATTATTGGACGTTGAATACAATGGGCAAGCAATTGATTTCTAAATTGATTTCTATCATGGTATCAGACCCTCTTACGATCCTATTCTCCTTACCCTAGACGAACCTATCTTCTTCTCCATTCTTCTTTTTCTATCTTTAATTCTTTTAAATGACAGACTCGTCCAAATTTCATCCCGCACTCACCATCACTAATGTTAAATCTCTTATTCCCGTAACATTAGACAATGGGCAAGCCATGTATTATTCTTGGGCTACTCTGTTTACCAATCTTGCTAGGGTTCATGATCTTTACGATCACTTGGTTCCACCAACGGAGGAGAAGGCTATGGCTGCCTATGTCCAGGCTAAGTTCGCTGATCCGACTCTTTGGAGATGTTTAGATGTCGTTGTCTTGCATTGGATTTACATCATCATTTCTTTCGATCTTCTCCTCGCCATCCTCAGACGTAATGACACGACAGAGGGGGCATGGAACTGTCTTGAAGCTCTTTTTCAGGACACAAAGCCTCTCGGGCTACCCATCTCGAGGATGACTTTACGAACGCTGCTTTTGAGGCTTTCAACTCGAACGAAAAATATTGTAATTATCTACACTCTCTGTCGGACAGGTTGACTGATGTTGATGCTTCGGTGACAAATGGTCTTCTGGTTTTACGTCTCAACGGGTCCTTAACAGAGGCGTATAGTGGTACGGTGGACTATATACAAAATCAAGAGCCTTTTCCATCCTTTGAGAGTTGTCGTTCATGGTTGAAAATGGCTGAGCGTACTACCAAGGCTCGTCAAGCTCGTGAAATTAGTGGTTCTGGGAGTCAGTCTGGTGGTGCTGCCATGGTTGCTACTGATTCATTTGCAAGAAACAAGTGCAACAACAATAATAAAGAGAGGAAAAATTCGAAAAACAATGGAAAGAAAAAGGACCACCAAAGTACTAATGGGTCCAGTCCTAGTCAGCCGCCATATCAGCAGCACCAGTGGCAGCCACATCAGCAGTCCCCACCATCATAGTGGCAGCAGATGTGGCAGCTTGGCTGGGGAGGGTGGACTATTCCTCCTTGCCCATTTCCCGTATACTCTTGGCAGCCAAGGCCCAATCCAGCGGCCCAATGTCCCTCCTCTTCTGGGTCAGGCTTGCTTGGGTCCAGACCTCAAGCTTTCAATGTCGTTACTCATCCTGCTCCTAGCTACATTCCCCCCGACATTGAGGCCACTATGCATGCTCTTTCATTCTCTCAGCCAGATGGGAACTACTACATGGATACTGATGATGCATCTCATATGACGGCGGATGCAGGTATTCTCTCTTCTTATTTCAATTCAAGCAATAAGCCGCATAACATTGTTGTTGATAGTGGTCATTTAATACCAATTATTGGTCACGGTCGCACTACATTGCCTCCAACTTATCCACCATTTACCCTAAATAATGTGTTACATGCTACCAGGCTCATTAAAAATCTGGTCTCTGTTCGTAAATTTACCACAGATAATAGGGTTTCTATCTCTTTTGAACCTTTTGGTTTCTCTGTTAATGACTTACAGATGGGGAACAGACTAATGAAATGTGATAACACTGAGGGCTTATATCCACTTTTCTCCAACTCTCAAGCCATTTCTTCCAACAATCATTCTGCTTTTACTGCTTGCCTTTGAATATTTGGCGCAATCGTTTAGGTCATCCTAGCGATGCTATTCTTAAGTCTCTTTGTAGTAAAAAGTTTATTGATTGTAATAATGCTTGTAAAACTTTTTGTTCTTCTTGTCCTCTTGGGAAAAATTCTAAGCTATAAATGTATTTACTATGATTCAAACATAGAATATTGGAAAATACACAAAAATTTCCATGGAAACTATATTTATAATAATGAAAAATTAAATTAGATACGCAATTACAGATAGTTTAAAGCTAATAGTTGGAGAAGAATCATGTAAATAGACACAAAAATTTAAACAATGACAACCTGAAGCTTAAGAGAGAGGTGTTGATTGACTGCCATTAAGATTTTCTCATAAACATCTAAGTTCTAAGATTTATTTTGAATTTTTCATAAGAAATAACAACTACTTTGAGATCTAATAAAAATGTACAACCATAGAAATTAAATTATTTATCATCGACTAATTCAAGATCTTACAACCGCTTTTCCCCACCTCATTTTTTATCTTGTTTAATTTTCTCATGATAATGTTTTCTTTCCTAAGTTATTCGTATTGTGAGGAATAAAAGAAATGACTGTGTCGTAATAGTGGGGAATAAAGTGTGATAGCAGTAACCGTAAACTGGAGTCTCAAATAAAAAAATATAAGATTATATAGTTCTACCCTATAAGTAACAGTAAGTATATCAAAAAAATTACAACAGTTCCTACTACTAAGCTCTTTAACCCAATTCCAATTTGGTTCCACTTATTTTTTACTTCGAATATCCTAAATACCCTAATTATTCGTACATGTTTATTAAAGAATGAAAAAATAACAAAAAAACTGGAGTTTCGATTAGCTTAAATTATTAAAAAAAGCCTTTGACAACATGTATTCAAGTAAACTATTTTCTAACAAAAAGCATGGTAAGCAATACAGCGATTACTTAAGTTATATAGATAAAAATTACAACCGTTTGCATTGTATCGATTAGAATAGCCATGAATTCTGAAAAACCTTAGTTGCCTAGTTCCTTCTCCTCCAATGGATCATTCGAGCTCTAGTCAAAAGCCAACTGTTATGGGATGAATATCCTACAAAATTAAAATGATGACTTTTTTAGAAGCAAAGCAGGGAATAAATGAATCAAAATTAATTGACAAATTAGAGAATGGAGAACACAATTGATGGCACTAAAAGGTTTATTATATAGAACTATATTCTTAAAAGCTCCAAGTAATGCTCATGATTGTATTCCTGCCCCAAAACTTTTCACAGTGTTCATCACAGCTGTGACTTTTTCAAAAAGTTGGCTTTCCATGCCTAATTAGCTTTTCAATGGAACTACTGCATGGGAAAAGGAAAGAAGCAATGGACATTCTTTTGCTGCTTGAGTTGAAAACCGCTCTATGCTAGACTCCTATATCTTCCATTATTACTCGATGCCCGCATCATATAAATAAATGTTGAAAAGAATGAACTTTAAAGGATGAATGTCTTCCTTTATAAATATCTGTACTTGGCCACCTATGTTGATTATGAATGCATTAGGATGTGAACTAATTCCTGAAGAAGATTTGTGAGTGTATTATCAAACTTTTATCTAAACTCTTATCGATTTTTTTGACAATATTCCATTTACCTTTTAACTCAACTATCATCAAATTGTATATCGTAATCAACTGATAATATACATTATGATATATTCATAGGTATGAACCGACACCATTTGATAATTTGTCTGCCTTTTACTTTAATAGTTACTAAAACACCAATACAATTAAATATCGATTCAAAAATTTCATCGAAACCTGCAAGCGTTAGCTGGGTTGTTATTTAACTAACATTAAATAGACTATAATAAAGTAGCATCACTATCTTTATGAAACTAACATAAATCCAAGCTTCTCTAACTTTCTTTTATAATAAATAAAAGAAATTAAAGAAGGAAAAAAATTCTAATTTCAAATCTTGAATACAGTTCTTGCAATATTTGTTGCAGTAAACATTTCGATATTAAGAAAACATTAACCAAATGAAAAGATTACCATAGAATATGTGATTTGATTGTGAGGAGAGCATGGCTTATGAACCTGATTTACTTGAATCCCAGAAGGAGAGAAGAACCTAACCCAAACCCCTAACCTAGCTGCTTCTCAAAGTACTGAACACGATCAATTATTAACCATGAGCTTTGGTTAAAGACCTAAAATTTCCCTTTTTTACTTCTTCGTTCAATTATAATAATTTTTTTCCTTTTTCCTTCTCATTTTTTGAGCTTTGTATTGTGACGTGAGGAAGAGGGGCTAAGAAATGGACGGGAGAAGAAACAGGTTGGAATAGAAATTTCAAAACGTGGTGCTGAAGAAAATGTCAAATATACCCATATTCTCAGTGCCTGTTTTTGTAGACTAAAGGGTAGTTTCAGTAAACCGAAAAAGACTTCACTTTGACCGCTTTGACCAGGGTTTTGCTTTATAGTATATATTATACATACATACATACATACACACACACACACACACACACACATATAAAGTTTCTACTTATTTGAATTTTGAATATATGGATTTCAAGAATATCAGTTTCGAGCTTGATGTAATTCAAATATTATATATGTTGATTTATATGATTTTGAATATATTGTTATCAAAACTCGAATTGTGCGGTTTCATAATTAGTTTTCAATACATGTTAGCTTTTCAAGTATATATGGACTAATATACAATCTCGATTTTGTATAACAGCTTTTGAATATGAAACTTCTCATGTATCAAGGTTTATGAAGATGCATTTTTACAAATAGTTGTTAGTTTCAAACGTAAGTGGTGTCATAAACATGCATAGTTTTATATGTATCAATGCTATACATGTAATTTGATATCAACTATACATATCAGATTGTGAATGATTTTAGCTCCGAGTATATAAGTTTATGTATATGAATATATGTATGCAAATATATATGGTCATAGACATAAGCACCATTTCAAATGCACATGGTTTCATGTATATCAAAGTTTCAGGCTTATTGTCCAGTTTCAAATGTGTGTATACTATTACATATATATTAAGTTTAAAGTGCATACTTTCAAAAGTATATAGTTTTGAATATGTATATGGAATTTAATACATATAGATTCATATATATATATATATATGTGTGTGTATCAAGTGCATCAAGCTACTTTTATATATAGTTTAAACGTATTAGTTTTAAAATATAAGTATTCTACATAATTGGTTTCAAGGGTACAAAGTTCCGTATGTATGTAATGTCATGATTTTGAATGTATTTACAATGTCAAGCTTTTGAACATATATAGCTATGGATGTGTATAAATTTTGAAAACACGACAGGTTTCGAAAAGCCTAAAATTTAGAAAAATATACCGCTAAGTTTCAGATATGTGTGGTGTGACGACCCGGATTTCCAGACTTGTCAAAATCGTCGAAAATCCATTCGATTTAAAATTAAAACTACCAATTTTATACCCAATATAGTTTGATTAATATTTAACACTGCTAAATGAATATGATATAAATTCAGTTATACAACTTATCTGAGAGATTCATTAATTCTACAAGGTGTGTTTAATACATACCAAATATTAATGCCTACAAATCTACCACTGTGCACTCTGATGAGAGACGCACTAATATCCTTACCAACGAACTCAATAAACATGTCAATCCGGAATAAAATGATAAGCATTAAACATATATGAACATCAAACAAATAACAACCCATAATAGATAAACATAAAAAGGTTGTACTATTTTTGGAGCTGTATCACTATCAATTGTCACTACCTACGTATCCCTATATATTTGGATACCCAATTAGATGTATGATCAAGCCAACATAGTTCTCCTACTACAAATATGACTCATGGAGCTTATGATGCAACAAAAAGATATGCAATTCTCTAATTACATATATACTTAGGCTTAATCTACATGTTTAGATTCTTTAAATCTAATTTACTTCATTTTATTCTGACGCAGCGGATAATAACAAAATGATATAGATCGATGAAAGTAGTAAACGGTGGATTGAAGATACTGAAATGCCCAAATTCGTTGATCACAAAGATACCGAATTCTAGCTATCTTCGACACGTTGATCGTGCACGATACCGTGAAAGAAGATCTACAATTCTTCAAATGTTGATCAAGCGCACCTGATACCGTGAATTGGCTTCAACAATCGTTGAATCGAGCGCACTCGATTAACCAAAAGTGGAGATAGGAGACCACACTCAACTACCAATTTAGATGAAAGCACATAGCAATCAAAACGAAATTTTATTCAACAATCAACCTTTTCAAATGTACAACATACTCCCTATTTATAGCATTCCACAACCGGTGCCTTAAGTCGTACACGACTTACGACTCGTCACGACTCACGACTCACGACTCACGACTCAACCCCCTTACAATACAGTACACCGTCTTAACAAACAAACAAGCAAACGACTCAACTACTAGCGACCTAAGGACTATGGTCCATGGAGTTTGCATGTTGTATCAGGATGTTAGCGACCTATGAGTTAACAGGCGCCGCGACTCACGACTCAACAGTATCACATATACACAACTTAAATCACGGACGACTTAAGACTTCAACTACTGGAACTTCTCTCTGCTTCTTGATAAGTCGTGGACGACTTATACCTGTGTCGTTAGATCGTATACGACTCATCAAACCTGAACGGCTTAAACTCCTATTAAGTCGTAATTCCTTTCCATCTGATCTGTTAGGTCGTAGACGACTTAAAGCCGCTTTATTAACTCACAGCTCCCCCTCACGTGACTCCTTAGGTCGTGGACGACCTATAGCTTCCATCTTAAGTCGTGGATGACTTACCCCTTCCTTAAGTCGTGTATGACTTATCCCTTGGAGAATTATTGGTTGCGTATTTTCTTCTCTGGCCTGAGCTGCATCATCCTCCCCAGGTTGAGAAAAATTCGTCCTCGAATTTGTAAATTCTTCCACATCGGATTGTTCATTCCCATAATATGGCACGAGATGTTTAACATTGAACACGTCAAAAGTGTACACATCTTCCGGTAGCTTCAACTTATAAGCATTTTCATTATTCCGTTTCACGACTTCTACAGGACCAATTTTTCTGGCTTTCAACTTGTTATAAGCGCCCACTGGAAAACGATCCTTTGTTAACAAAGCATACACCAAATCTCCTTCGTTAAACTCAACACTTCTTCGCTTCATATCTGCGGATCTTTTATACTTCTCATTTGCTTTTTCCAATCGCTCCTGAACGAGTTTATGACATTCAGTCAACCCATCAACAAAGTCTACAGCTCGTTTAACCGTCCCTTTCGGTTGTGGTACTACCGTTAAGTCCAACGGTCCCCTTGGTAAATTAGAATATACAATCTGAAATGGACTGAATCCCGTACTACGATTCACTGCATGATTATGAGCAAACTCTGCTTGGCATAACTTTATGTCCTAACTCTTCAGATTGTCCTTCATAAGACATCGCAACAAATTTCCCAACGATCTGTTGACAACTTCTGTCTGTCCATCTGTTTGCGGATGATAAGCGCTGTTAAAGTTTAACTTCGTTCCCACCATCTTCCACAAACTTAACCAAAAGTGACTCAGAAAACGAGTATCCCTATCTGACACAATAGATTCTGGCAATCCATGAAGTCGATAGATCTCCTTGAAAAATAACTGAGCAACATGAACAGCATCCGCCGTCTTCTTACAAGCAATAAAATGTGCCATTTTCGAAAATCGGTCAACCACTACATAAATAGAATCATTACCACACTGCGTTCTTGGCAATCCCAACACAAAATCCATACTGATATCAACCCATGGTTGGGTAGGCACTGGTAACGGCATATATAATCCTGCATTGGTCGCAGTTCCCTTCGAAACATGACAAATATGACATCTCTCCACAAACCTTTCAACCTCCTTCCTCATTGACGGCCAAAAATAAGATTGAGAAATCAAATGCAATGTACGATCACGTCCTACATGTCCTTCATCATGCAACTCCTTGATAATCTTCATTCTCAAGCTGCTATCTGGTATGCATAATCGATTTCCTTTAAATAGAAAACCATCCACCAACATAAATTCATCAGCCCTCCCATCCTTGACTTTCTCAACAAATTTTGCAAAGTAAGGATCTTCTTCAATCAACTCTGGTAATAATTCAAAGCCTGTCACCTCAACTTTCATTATTGTCAATAAATGATTCCTCCTGCTCAAAGCATCAGCTACACGATTCGTCACCCCTGATTTGTGCTTAACAACAAAAGTAAACTGTTGTAGATACGCGGCCCATGAAGCGTGCCTAGCTGAAATTTTGTCCTGCCCTTGCAAATTCTTCAAAGCTTCATGATCCGTATAGAGAACAAACTCTTTCTGAAACAGATAATGTCTCCAATGCTTCACTGCTTGAACAATTGCGTAAAACTCAACATCATAAGTGCTATATCTCAACTTAGCCCCAGACAACTTCTCACTGAAATAAGCAACTGGTCTTCCTTTCTGACTCAAAACTCCACCAACCCCAACCTTCGACGCATCAGTATGTAATTCAAATAACAACTGAAAATCCGGTAAAACTAGAATTGGTGCTGTAATCAAAAGTGTCTTGACCTTCTCAAAAGCAACCCCTGCTTCCTCTGACCACTCAAACTTCTTTCATTTCATGCAATCGGTTATAGGTGCCATCACACTACTAAAATGTGGAATGAATCTTCGATAGAAAGATACCAATCCATGAAAAATCCTCACTTCAGTAATTGTCTTGGGTTGTGGCCAACTCCTGACAGCTTCCACTTTATTTTCAACCACTTGAATACCTTCCTTTGACAAAACATACCCCAGAAATAAACACTGTCCGTCATAAACACGCACTTCTTTGTTGCTGCATAGAATTTCTCCTGTCGTAGAATCAACAGTACTTCACGCAAATGCTGGACATGCTTTTCCATACTCCCACCGTAGATTAGAATATCATCAAAGTAAACAACCACGAACTTCCCAATGAATGGTCGGAAAATCTGGTTCATCACTCTCATAAAAGTACTTGGTGCATTCGATAAACCAAACGGCATAACCAACCGTTCATATAAACCTTCCCTGGTTTTGAAAGCAGTCTTCCATTCATCACCTGGTCTAATACGAATCTGATGGTATCCACTCTTCAAGTCAATCTTCGAGAATACAACAGCCCCACTCAATTGGTCGATCAAATCATCAAACCTTGGCATGGGAAATCTATATCTCACAGTGATTTTGTTTAGAGCCCGACTGTCCGTACACATCCTCCACGAACCATCCTTCTTGGGCACCAATAAAGCAGGCACTGCACAAGGACTCAAGCTCTCCTGAACACGCCCCTGTTCCAACAACTCCTCCACCTGCCTTCTCAGTTCTTCATGCTCCTTAGGACTCATCCTGTAATGTGGTCTGTGTGGTAATACTGCCTCTGGCACAAGACCAATCTGATGTTGAATATCCCGCAACGGTGGTAACTCCGTTGGCAACTCTTAAGGAAACACATCTCTGAATTTTTCCAATACCGGCTTTACTTCCTCTGGGATTTCAACAGATTCGGTCGTTTCACGTCCAATCAACAAAAATACCTCTGGACTCTCCTCTACTTCTTCGATGAATTCTTTCAAAGTCAACAAAGTCTTCAGTTCTTCAATCTCCTCTGACTTGCTCTCTTCCTACTGTCTCTTCTTTGGAACTAAAATAATTTTAACGCCTTCAAACATAAAGCTGTAGCTATTGGTCCGACCGTCATGTTGCACTGCTCGATCATACTGCCATGGTCTTCCCAAAAGTAAGTGACAAACATCCATCTCCACAACATCACACCAAATCTCGTCTTTATACTTCTTTCCAATGGAGAATGGAACTCAAACTCGTCTGTCCACCTTCACCTCTCCTCCTTTTCTTAACCACGCTAACTTGTAAGGATTTGGATGCTTCTCCGTTTTCAGCTTCAGCTTCCTCACAGCTTCAGTAGAAATAATATTGTCACAACTTCCTGCATCAATCACAAACTTACAAACTTTTCCCAGAATAGTGCATGTAGATTGAAAAATGTTACTCCTCAACCTACTAGCTTCTTCTTCTTGCTTCGGTATTAAACAAGACCTCCTCATCATTAGATTACATCCTTCATCTCCTGACGCAATATCCTGTTCATCCTCCTCAGCTGGACTAGAATAACCTTCATCAACATCCTCACCTTCAACTTCAGCAATCATAGTTCGTTTCTTCGGCTTCGGACATTCATTACTCTTGTGACCCACTTCCTGGCAATTATAACACTTGAAACTATTGTTGACCTTCGTCTTCGCAACTTCATTCACAACTGGTTTACTGATAGATTTTGGAACATTAGAGCTTCCACTAACACCCTTCACTTGATTGTTGGAATTAGTAAACACACCACCTCCACTCCTTCCCTGCTTCTCCCAAGCCAACGCTTTCTGATGTGCTTCTGCTACAGATCTAGGATCAAACATATTCACCATATCTTGAATCTGCATCCTCAATCCTCCAACAAATCTAGCAGTCAGCTGTTCCTCTGTCTCCATAATGTCATTTCGAGCAAACAGTTGAAATTCATCAACATAATCATTAACAGTCTTTGTCCCTTGCCTCAGATTCTGCAACCTCTGATACATAAGTGATTGATAATTGTAAGGTAAGAATGTAGCCTTCGTTAACTTCTTCATCTTCTCCCATGATTCAATCTTCGACTTTCCCATTCTCTCCCGTGTAAGTTTAGTTTGCTGCCACCATGCCATAGCTCTACCTCTCAAACGAGTAGCAGCCAACTTCACTCTTCAATTCTCGGGAACCTCCTTGAAATCAAAGATCTCTTCAACATTAGACAACCAATCTAAGAATTCTTCAGCTACCATTCCGCCCTTGAACTATGGAATTTCCATCTTTATACCCGATTCCCAACGTCGATCATCTTCTACATCCCTATATAAATTTTGAAGTTGGTCTCGATCTCGACAATGAAAACTAGCTCTATCACCCTCTTCATTAAAATCAAATGTATGTCTATATCGATCTCGACCATCAACATCCCTTCGATCACGCATGTCTCTTCTACTATGTCTCTCTTCATCTCGATATGGCTCATCTTCAAACTCTCGTGGAGTTCTTCTCTCTTCATGTCCATAGTCATGCTGATCTCTCCTCGATGAAATGGATGTTTCTCTTCTCTCTCTAAAAGATTGCGGTGATACCCTTCTCGCTTCCGTAACTGATTGGCGAAATTCGGTTTCCTCCATGGTTCGAGATTGGTGATCTCCTCCTTTGATTTTGATTCAAATCATTCATCAACTTCTCTAACTTTCCAATGCCTTCATCAAATTTCTCATTAATGCGTTGTTCCATTTGCTCAACCTCTTCTCTTCTATACAACGCTTCAACATTTTGATGACGATTAGCTCTCCTTGGCGGCATGATTGAATCAACACAACACTTCAACAAATACTTCAAAAATCTTCAACACAAGTCACGGCTCCAACTCAACTTGGCTCGGCCTCAACACTTCAACACAAATCAAATTCAAACAACTTCCACACTTTGATCCAAAATGAAATGGATCGAAAACTTCTAACTTGTTGCAACTTCAAGATGAACACTATGAACACCAACTTCAAACTCCTTGGCTCCAAGACTCCGCTTAGCTATGATTGGCTAAGCCTAGCTATGATACCAAACTGACACAGCGGATAATAACAAAACGATATAGATCGATGAAAGTAGTAAACGGTGGATTGAAGATACTGAAATGCCCAAATTCGTTGATCACAAAGATACCGAATTCTAGCTATCTTCGACACGTTGATCGCGCACGATACCGTGAAAGAAGATCTACAATTCTTCAAACGTTGATCAAGCGCACTTGATACCGTGAATTGGCTTCAACAATCATTGAATCGAGCGCACTCGATTAACCGAAAGTGGAGATAGGAGATCACACTCAACTACCAATTTAGATGAAAGCACACAGCAATCAAACGAAATTTTATTCAACAATCAACCCTTTCAAATGTACAACACACTACCTATTTATAGCATTCCACAACCGGTGCCTTAAGTCGTACACGACTTACGACTCACGACTCATGACTCACGACTCATGACTCATGACTCACGACTCAACCCCCTTACAACACAGTACACCGTCTTAACAAACAAACAAGCAAACGACTCAACTACTAGCGACCTAAGGACTATGGTCCATGGAGTTAGCATGGTGTATCAGGACGTTAGCGACCTATGAGTTAACAGGTACCGCGACTCACGACTCAACAGTATCACATATACACGAATTAAATCACGGATGACTTAAGACTTCAACTACTGGAACTTCTCTCTGCTTCTTGATAAGTCGTGGATGACTTATACCTGTTTCGTTAGATCGTATACGACTCATCAAACCTGAACGGCTTAAACTCCTATTAAGTCGTAATTCCTTTCCATCTGATCTGTTACGTCGTAGACGACTTAAAGCCGCTTCATTAACTCGCAGCTCCCCCTCACGTGACTCCTTAGGTCGTGGACGACCTATAGCTTCCATCTTAATTCGTGGACGACTTACCCCTTCCTTAAGTCGTGTACGACTTATCCCTTGGAGAATTATTGGTTGCGTATTTTCTTCTCTGGCCTGAGCTGCATCATATTCAAAAGCTCTCTGAAAAAAAAAATCTCATAAGACCACGCCGCACATAAACGTGGATGAGTTTTTACCTTATGATAACTTAAAACATTTATACGTAAAATCACTTAATATTATTTTTAATGACATTCTTTGAAAACATTTGCAAATAAACTTATAAATCTAAGCTAAAATGCATGCACCCCACACTTCAGTATTTGCACAACTAAGTCCGTACGACACTTATTGGATATTGGATTTCCAATTAAATAGCAAGGTAAGGGACTACCTCTTGTACAATGCATTTCTTAGGGAATGCACCCAAGTCCCCTGTGTTGGTCCTCATGCAAATTAAGACCGACCTATCCGAAAATATAATATACGTATAGCATCGAGTATTACATCACCCGGTCCTTATCGACCTATCCGGAATCTTGAGCATAAACCTCATAATTTAAACCCGACATTATAGCGGGTAGAAATTTTTTATATCTAAAAAGGTGGTTTCATACCCTGATGGTAGCGAGCCACTTAGCCTTAAAGCATACACTGTTTGACTATTCCTGCGTGTGAGGCATTGAGGTAACAATTACCTTTCGTATAGCACATATTCCACTTGTAATGTCACTTTATCATTACCTAATCACACAAATGATTTCTACAAATGTATAACTCTTGAGCTAGTACGTCTTAAGAAAGGGTGTTAAGCTAAGATAAGTTGTCTTCTCTGCCACCAAACCGGTGATACTTTCATAGAGATCAATCAACAAGATCTAGAAATGCAATGTCAGACATTCATCTATATAAGTTGTCCAGCAAGAGGATAAACGAAAGGCACTCTCCTCCCACATCCTATCGGGCATTACCCCTAAAATTAGTAGCGAGGTAGACCTTGCGTACAAAGATTTCAGAGCAAAGGGACCACTGCTATTTATTTATTTATTTATTTCGGAGGGCCATTTCAAAATTACCAACAAGCAGCCATTCCATTATGAAGATCCTCCCCTTCAAAATCAAGGTCTTTGATATATATTTTCTTTATTTTCGAAACGTAAATTGATTCAAAGTGGTTTTCGAATAGAATTTACCCAAATCCAATCCTGATTCCTACGAATCAATATTCGGTCAAAACATGTTTTATAAGAAGGTGATTATCATTTGATTTGTTCGTTTCTTTTTATTGAAAAATATCTTCAAGATATATATATATATATATATATATCATTAAAACATTCTTGTTGGTATATATGGAATAATTAAACCTTTCTTTATTAAATTCTTTGGTTTAATTAAACCCTGTTTAAACTTGAAATAATTCCAAAACATTTTACTTAGGAAAATGTTTTCAAATCATTTATTTCTATCTTAACAAAAATGTCTTATTTTCGAAATGTAACTTTTTAGTAAGTTGAAAACATTCTATCTAAGGTGGTAAATCCAAATTGTTTTAAATTTGGAAAATTTAGTCATTTTTATTTAACTTATTTCCGACATTTCGACCTTATCTATCCTTGACCTGGGGGAGGCCAGATGAGCCATGGAACTGGTTGCTCCTAAATGTTTCCTTGGTTTGAGCACTTCACGTATATCTCACGAATAGAAAAATCCGGTGTACTTATCAGCTTATTAGAACCAAGATTCAAACATATGCTTACAACAACTTTTCTTTAATTCATTTATTTAAATTCTTTTAAATAAATCATAAGGTCTTTAAACCATCTTTAAAACACTTAATTAATTATTTAAAAACATTTAAAAAAGATTTGGGAAATAATTGTTAAGTTTAAATCCATATTTTAATTGTTATTGAACACCACTGCAAATAGTACTACGAATAGTATTTTTAAAGTTATATTGATCAAAACTACTTTTCTATTATTTGAAAATTTATTTATATAAATTAAATCTCTTTTATATCATTTAAAAGATTTACAAAGATTTTTCCATATTTTTATGGAATTTAAAAATATCAAATTGAAATTATTTTTAACTTTCGTCGTTAAACTACAAAACCACGATATTTGGAACTTGTTTTACTTATTTCAAAGTCAACTTATTGACACCTCGACCCTTTTATTTTGTTCGAAAACTATGGATATGATAGTTCAAAAAAATGATGGACCCAAAAATGAGCCATTTTCTCTCGGCTTTTTTACTATTTTGCACTAAAAATTAAAAAAGTTGCCAACAGAAAATTTTGCAAATTCTTTTCTCTATTATTTAAAAAAATAATTACTTAATTCTAAGCGGTTTTAGGACATATGGTCAAAAGAAGAAGTGGTATTGTCGGATTCACAAAAATCAAACCCGAAAATGCACTGGAAAGAAGTGGGTTTTTGACAGAGCTAATTTCAAAAAAGGAAGAATTCGTCAAAATAAAAGCTGTAGCCAATGGAATTTAAAATGATCTAGAAAAAAGAATTTCTTTAGTTGGGTCTGTTTTGAGGAAGTTATGATTAAAAGAAAAAGAGGTATTCTCAGCCTTAAAATCTAGGCCCGAGAATGCGTTGGAAAGAAGTAGTTTTTGACATAGATAAGCTAGAAATGGGAAATGGTGGTAAATAAGAAAATTGTAACCTCTGAAATTTTAAATGGTTTTAAGAAAAAGGTTTCTCCATTTGGTTCAGAGTTGGAGAAGTTACACAAGATGGAAAATGAGCTAGGAGGTGGGTATTTATTGGTAAGTTCAGCAAAATATCTATAAAAATCATCATGAGCTATCACCTCACCATGACCTCCACCACCTATCACCTCCCTCATACACCACCATAGCATAGCCAAAAGTCACCCCAAGCATGGGCAAGGCCATGTGCCCCTTTGGATGTGACATTTGATGTGATAAATGGTGATAATTAACTTAGATATTTTAAGTGTTTTCTCTCTCCACCATCCTTACCCCTATGCGCCATCTTCTCCTTTATCATCACCTGGCATGGCCAAGTCCCGTGCACCACCACCTAGGCACGGATGACATGATCCTATCCCATGTGCATGTAATGATGGCCATACATTGATATGTAGTGTTGACTTAAGGTTGCTTAAGTGTTAAGGAGTTATTAAAATATCTTATATATTTTTGATTTTGTATATAATTAGTATATATGTATACATGTGTGTATATCTGTGTGTTCATGTGCATTTGTACTTTTCCATTGATGTGTACATGTATATGTGCATATGTATGTTATATTTAATCTGCAATGTTGTAAAACTTCTACATGTTGAATTGTTACGAATTTCGATTTCGATTTCTGCTCACATTTACATTTCTTAGTTTATATATATATATATATATATAAACAAAGTTTGAAAACTAAGTTATTATTATTATTATTATTAATAATTAATTAAAACAATGCCATTTGAATTATAAAACCTAGAAATCAATATTGAGCAATTGTTTTTAAAAAGTGTTATTACATCGATAGACCGATATTGATTTTCCTTATATTTTCAAATCAATTATATATCTTTATAAACCATTATAAATGGTTCATTATCAGTTTAGAACTAACTAAAATGAATCATTATCATTTGAAATATTATTTGAATAATAATTATTATTTATTACCACTTAAATAATATTATTTGTATTATCAACCTTTAATTTGAATATTTCAAAAATAAAAATAATTACTAAACCGATAAATTTATGGGTCGTTATAGATTCTCCTTAAAAGAATTTTGTCCTTGAAATTACACCAGAACAAAAACCTAAAGGTGTTTTCCCAAAATATTCGTTTTTATACAAATACTCATACGATGTTTATAGATTATCCATATGCCATATTTAATTTGATCTACTATTCGAATTTACAACTTTAACATCCGGATTAGTATCAATCCCTCGATTCTCTAGTGTGGACTCTGATTAGGCTTTTTGATCAGAATACTTCATTTCTCTTGCATAGCTCTCAACTATGATAGAAAACATAAGTACCCAACCATAAACCCTCATCAATGTTCGTCGTCAAGCATCGAGTGATAAATCCTTTTTCAGATTGGTGTAAACACATCAAAGTTCCATACTCGAATCTTAAATTAAATTGTGTGATGAATTGATCTACATACAAAATACATACTTATTAACTCCTGAAATCATTATGTAAACTTTCTTTTATTATCTTTCATTCAGAAGTCGTTATCAGGGTTTTTTAACCTAATAGAATTCAAAGGAAGTTAGAACAACTCAAAAGCTAACCAAAAGGACTAGAATAACCAACCAAGAATGATCAGAGGAAAAGAAAGTGAAAACACACTAAGGCGATGGATCGCTAGCAATCCATCATCTATAGATCGTTAGCGATCCATCATAACGATCCATTGTGTTCGCTCGAAGATCCACTAACCTTCTTGCATCATGGTGGAATAGGTATTCTAAGGATAATGGCTAAGTTTGATGGAATTTCAAGCTAATTAAATCGAGAAGCAAGCATTCGTCTAATTCAATCCGCAGTCTAATGCAACTAATGTGTTGATCGTCATCAAAACAAGACAACAAGGTATAAATTACATGGAGAACACCAACACGAGATAATAAATGCGATCCAAAAGACAATAATCAAAGACACATTAAGTCATGGATCGTTACTGATCCATAATGTTTTGCCTTACTGCAATAAACTTCAAAGGAGAGGATGGTGGGAAGCATCTCAAGCTATCAGATCGCCAGCAAGCCAAAAGCTATGGATCGCTAGTGATCTATCAAATTGATTCAGTTCACCGTGAAACTTTCAGTGCGCCTTTGTATGGTGATTTGCAAGCATCTGGCAAGGCATCATAGCCCAATAGTTGTCCAACACGTATAAACATAATGTTACCTGCAACATAAATGGGATCTTCTGGACTAGCTATTGGAAATCTACAAAGATTATTCTTCACTCTTCTCCTCCCATACAGTAGTCATATAGGGGTTCGCTGTGATTCGTCAGTGAACTCCTGTACTTGTGACTTGATCGAACTTAGAAGATTCAACCATATTACAATCTGATTCAACTTCTTACATTAATAAGTTAATATAAAGTTATAAAATGAATGTAGGCTTCCTTAACAGTCGAATCACTATAAAAATCTTCTTGCATTTATACCGTTTCTACTTTTTTTACATTTATTCTCTATATTTTTGCTTTGTAAGAACAGGGCTGGTGCTTTTACACTCAATCCAGAGTGTTGGTCCATTTTTTGGGTTAATATTTTTGTGCTTTCACCAAGTACCCAACTCAAGCTTAGAACTAGCTATCTACTTTGGATCAGATACGTTCGGATGTTAGATACATAATCTCTGTTGCCAAGAATAAATTGCTCAGAGAAGAAAACGAACGACTTCTAGAAGTCCCATAAAGGTAGTAATAGCCGGATAAGAGATGAATCATCAAGAAACTGAAGTAAATGGCACCAACATAAGGGATCAGAGGCTGGGATCCTCTAATCAAAGTAAAGTCATTATGACAGATGAATTGAACAATATGGTTGATGAAATCAATCAAAAAATGGAAAGAAGTCATAGAGATCTGATGGATAAGCTTAATGCCATCTTGACCTTATAATCACATCCTGCTCCAAGAACTATGGACGAACTCGAGGCTGCCGTAGAACAAGAAAATTCTTCAGTTTTCGATCTAAATAGAAGAAATGAAAAGCGGTCGCAAAGAGGAGTAATAGTGGATTCGTACGAATCAATATAGAAGGAAACACAAGTACTTCACCGACCGTCGGGCAGCTATGAACTTGAAACAAGGAGTCAAGACCCCATAAGGGGATATAGCCATGGACCTTTCTGACTCAAAAGATGGAGAGCAATTTAACGTCGGCAAGTTGGGAGGAAATGCCAATGTATTCGATAATGCTAGGAATGTCCAAACTTCCCCATTAAGGCCAACCGCCCCCAATAAGGCCAACCGCAAGCCAACAGAATCCCAAGGAATGGTTTTTTTTCAAAGATAGAAGAGCCTAGGCTTCAGCCCACTCACTAAGACTGTTTGCAAAGCCAAACACTCATTGTAGTGACTGACAACTGACCCCCAGACTACCAGACCTCTGAGTCGTAAATCATGGATATGGTCAAGCGATTGATGGATGAGAATAAGTATAGAAGAGATGATGAGTGAGGATCTGCTCCACCTCGGACTCCCTTCACTTATGAGATCATGAATGAGCAATACCTAGAAAAGTTCACTATGCCAACTATTCCATTCTATGATGGAACAAAAGACCAATAACCCATTTGTAGTGCGAATGCTTTAGACGTTATGCTTGCTTCCATGTGGTTCGCTAGGCTTCCACTGAGATCCATCTCCACTTTCGATCAACTAGTAACAAGATTCCTTGATCAATTTAGACTTCACACAAAATAGCCTAAAGATGTGATGTCCTTGTTTGGCTTATTCCAGGGATGAAATGAATCTCTGAAGTCTTTTATGAACCAGTTCAATATCGCAGTGATAGAGATAAGTAATCCGAATGAGGGTATGGTTTTTATGGCTTTGGTTCATGTCATCCACCCCAAAATTGAGTTTGGAAAATGGATCAAAATGAAACAACCTACCAGTAAGAAGGACTTCAATCGTAAGGCGAGTCAATACTTGAGATTGGAAGAGGCACGGGAGTTAGAAAGGAAGTCTACTAGCTTGCAACCGATGAACATTGGGTGGAGTGACATGGCGATGAACTTGAACATAAATGCCTCTGGGATCGTTGAAGGAGTGCACGAAAAGATGGAAACCGAAAAGGAAAAAAAAAATCAAATTTCAACAAACGAAATGGTAACGATAAACGACTTAAAGGCTTCAGGCCGAAGACTACACTCTGCTCAATGGTACTCCAGTAAACATCTATCATGTAACACAGGGGACAAAATAGCACAAGAAACCCCATAAGAAGGAATCAACTGAACAATAAAAGCACTCGACGAAGTTTTGTCGCTTCCACGAGATGCATGGCCATACCATGAACGAGTGCCGTCACCTAAAGAATTTGATTGAATAGTTAATCTAGGAAACAAGATTTAGCAGTACGTGAGAAAATTACAAAATATTGACCAACCCATGACTCCTTCAGCTCCTAGGGAATGAAGAAACCAAGTTGGAATCAGAAAAGAGGGATCTAAGCAAACCGACTAGAGACTCATCATTGGAACGATATCTGGAGGGCCTCATCCCACACAGAGGAGTTGATGAGAAATGGAGTAGTATGTGAGCTCGTTAAAGCATGCTCCTCGTGCCTCATGATCGAAGATGGAGCTCCTGCCAAGTAGCATAAAACTTTGAATGATGAAATAGTGTTTCAAAATGGAGATATCGAAGGGATTGAAGCTCCAACTCTCGATCCCATGGTAGTGATAGTAGGGATCATACCCGTTGTGGTCCACTAGTATTGGTTGACAGCGGCTGTTCTGTGAATATTCTTTTCAAATGCACCTTTGACTAGATGAAAATCAGCATGAAAGATGTAACTGCATGCCAAAGAAAAATCCAAGGATTCACTGGTGAACCCAAACAGCCCATCGGGAAGATTGATTTACTTGTAGAACTTGGGGAAGGTAACCGAAGAGTAACCCTCATCCAAACTTTCATAATTGTAGATGAAACTTCTGCATATAATGCTTTCTCGGGATGGCCCGCACTGGCGGATTTTAGAATCGCTTTAGCGTAGTGGTGCCTTAACATGAAATTCCCAACAAAAAACGGAACTGGGGTGGTCAAAGGAGATCAATGTGCCGCCAGAGAATGTTACATTACAGAACTGCGCGAATCCAAAAGAAATGAAAAAGGGAAGGATGTGGGGAGAACTCTCCACATTCGCGAACCTACCAAATAGCAACTATAGAGCCACCCCTGGCTTGGGGACCATAGCCGATTTGACAAGGCTTTAGACCCTAGAAAGAAGAGTTGAGGGGAGGATCGGGTAGCAGCAGCAATTGACGAAGTCTTATCCTGTCGATATGGATGACCCGACGCAGGTCCTAAAAATTGGATTGCACCTTCGAAATAAGATGCGATTATAAATCACCAAATTTCTTTGTGCTAACTTAGATGTGTTTTCCTGGACACATTTTGATATGTGTGTGGAATCATCGAGAATTTCATGTCATGCGCTCAACATTGATCCTAAGTTTACGCCAGTAAAGCAGAAAAAACGCAGCCTGGGCACTGAGCGGTCCAAGGCATTGAGAGAAGAAGTAGACAGGCTGATGGCAAATGGTTTTATTCGTGATGTGACCTACCCCGAATGGGTATCTAACCTGCTTTTTGTCAAGAAGTCCAATGGAAAATGACAAACTTGCATCGACTACTCGGACTTAATCAAAACCTACCCAAAGAATAGTTTTTCACTGCCTAGAATTGACCAGCTTATGGACGGGACGACCGGGCATGAACTGCTAACATTTGTGGAGGCATACTCACGATACAATTTGATCCCGTTGCACGTGCTTGACCAAGAAAACACCAGCTTCATCACCGACATTGGATAAAAACCATGTTCAAACATCAGATCGAAAAAACCATGGAGGTCTATGTAGATGACATGTTGGTGAAATCACGAGTAGAGGCCAATCACATGGATAATCTCGTCGAAATTATTGAAATACTCCAAAAATATGGAATTAAACTCAATTCACTCAAATTTCACTTTAGGGTAGCCTTCGGATAGTTCTTGGGATTCATAGTGAGCACTAGAGTCATAGAAGCAAAACCAGAGCAAATAATTGCCCTACAAGAAGTCCAAGCCCCAAAGAACAAGAAGGAATCACAAAGCTTGAATGAGAAAGTCGCAGCGCAAAGCTAGTTCATCTCGAAAGCCAGCGAAAAATGTATATAGATCTTTGATGCATTGAAGAAACGAAAGAGGAACTTCAAATGTATCGAGGCTTGTCACCCCACTTTTGAAGAGCTGCTGCGATATATGGAACCCTGTCAATCTTATCAAAGCCAGTAGATAGGAGGACTTGTTCATCTACTTAATATTCTCACATCACGTGTGGAGTGCCTCTCTTGTATGTGAAGAAGCTAGAATTCAAAGACTCATAGACTACATTAGCAAGTGGTTCGCTGGAGCCGAGAAAAATTATCCAAAATTGGAAAAGCTAGCGTATTTCCTCTTGATCGCGTCTAGGAAATTATGACTGTATTTCTGGCACACCCGATCAAAGTATCGACCGATCAATTTTTGAAGCAAGTATTGTGTCAACCCGAGACTTCCAGGCGGATCCTCAAATGGAATGTCAAATTGAGCCAATATAAAACCACTTGCTATCCGAGAAAGGAAATCAATGGGAAAGTGTTGGAAAATTTCATCGCCGAATTCACTATGCGGGATGACGACGAAGAACCATTGGAAGCGAAAACACGATGGAAACTCTTCATCGGTAGAATGTCTAATAACCTCTGCTCGGGGGCAGGGGTAGTGCTTGATCCCCCCGAAGGACGTGCCGTTGCTACGACCCACGCTTGGAATTCCCTACGAAAAACAATAAAGTGGAATACAACGCGTTGATAGCGGGACTGAAAGTCGTGTAGGAACTCAAAATAAAGTCTGTTCATATCCACAACAACTCTCAACTAGTCTTCTGTTAGGTGAAAGGTGAATACCAAGCTGGAGGGGAGAAGCTTGCCCCATATCTATCTAAATTACAAGAGTTGCTGAATAACATCAAACATTACACCATAACTCACATCTCGAGGGTGCAAAACATGAAGGCTGACTACTTAGCTAAATTGGCCAGCTCCGGAGATGCTCAAGAGTTCAGACTAGTCTCGGTTGAGACCTTGGAAACTCCAAGTATAAGCAAAATGGATATTAGCTGGATTTTTGAAACCATAACCGAACTGAAAGTGCAGATGACACCATTCCAAGATTCTTTTCTTACAGGAATTCATCCCATAGATAGGAACCAGCGAAAAACGCTTCTCCATAAGGAACCGTGATTTATAATAGAGGATGGGATACTTTACCAAATGGGGTTCTCTACCCCCTTGCTCAGACGTGTGGCCAACAACAAAGCTCGAAGGATCCTAGAGGAAGTTCATGAAGGCGACTGCGGGGACATACAAGCGGCAAACTCTTGCAAAGAAAATCCTTCGGTACAGATACTTTAGACCAACAATAAATAGCGATGCAACAGATTACGCCAGACGGTGTGATCGATGCTAAAGATTCATCAAGATTAAAAGAACTCCCTCAATAGGGCTAACACAAATGGTCAACCCATGGTCGTTTGCAATATGGGGAATTGACTTGATTAGCGTATTGCCAATAGCTAAAGGAGGGGATAAATATGCTATAGTTGTCATTGACTATTTCATAAAGTGGGCCGAAACGGAATTGCTGGCCACCATTACTATAAGAAAATGCATTAATTTTTTTACAAAAAACATTATTTTCAAGTTTGGCGTGCCATAGAAAATCATCACTGATAATGAGACCCAATATGAAAGCGTCGAGTTCAAAGGTTTTTGCAAACACTTTCGAATTGAGAAAAGCTTTTCTTCGGTCGCTCATCCGCAAGCAAAGGGCGGGTGGAAGCAATAAACAAGATCATCAAGTCCACCATCAAAAAGTGATCAGCTAATGCTAAAGGAAATTTGGTTGACGAACTTCCACTCGCACTATGGGCTTACAGAACAATGCACAAAGCATCAACCAGGCATACCCCATTCATCTTGGCAAATAATTTGAAAGCAATGATCCCCCTAAAACCAGAAGTCCCCTCCTATCATAGGCAGAATTTCAATCAAAGGCAAAACCACCAGCTCCTATTCGAGTCACTTGATATGATTGATGAAAAGAGGGATGAAGTCGAACTAAGGATCGCTGCTCACCAAGGGTCGCATGGTACTTCAACTTCAGAGATCACAACCAAACCTTCGAAGTGGGAGAACTCACCCTTAAATGTGTCTACCCCGTATCGGGAGCCTTCGGGCCAAACTAGGAAGGGTTGTACATGATTAGTCAAAAGCTAGGGGATGGAGCTTTCAAACTAACAACCGTTAACGAAATCCAAATTCCCCAAGCATGGAATAGCGAATCGTTGTGTCCATACTTTATCTGAAACTATCTTATGTACTTCCTATTTTTCAGCAAATAAGCCATCCTAGAAAGCCGAAGGCATTGTAAATAGGCAGAATTTTCCCAACCTTTCTTAATATTTTTTTTTGCTTTTCGAACCAATAAAACTACGTTCATAAAAGTAACCTGTTAAGTCGGCAGGGTCAAATCAGCTCAAAACCATTCAATTGCTGCTTGAGATAGTGGAGTCGCATTCAAGTATGCCCCACCTACCCTCTGGGTCGACAGAAGAAAATCGGCTCAAACCATTGGATTGACGGAACTCGATCCTTGCCCTCTAAGAACATATGTTGCTCCGGTGGCACCGGGAAGGCCTTAAACAAAAGTCGTGCATCTCATAAGCCGCGTCTTGAGCTATGGAATCACATCTCAAAGCATAAACTCCTAAGATTACCCGAAGATTAGTAACGTCGAGAAGTTCCCAAACCACTCCGGATCAATGGTCATATTTTATATAACTAATTCCGGTCGAGAAGTATCATTTTCTAATAATTAATTTTTAGTTAAGAGTTCAGCGAAATTTACTTCCTGCTTTCATTTTTTATCTTCCCGTTTCACACTACTACTTCACACTAAAAATCCTAGAAATCCCTAAATTCATAAGCCTAAACCTAATCCACTTCCTTACCTACTCCAACCACACCATTCAACCCATTCGTCCCTAATCCTTGAAGTTCTAATTCTTTTTGTTCCGCAACCACCATAGCTACTCAAAACAAACTTAATGCCTCAATTACAATTGCCTTGCTAAATAGCCAACCCCAACTAATAAGAATACGAAGTAGCCTGAGATCAATTACCACTGGCATTTCTTTTATTATTTGAAGGAGCTGGTCACCGCTAAAATTAAGAGTGAAATATTATCGCTTTCAAACGAACACCGCTGCCTAAAATTGATGTCGCCGCCTGAATAGAAGTGCCCGATCGAAAATCAATGCCGAGATCACTGAAGTGCACGTAAATGTGCATATTTTTACCACCATATTTATTCTATTTAAATTAAATAAATAATCATATTGGGTATTTTAACTTGTTTTAACCAAAATTCATATTAATTCCAAATTTTCATATTCATCTTCATATAAGGGCAAAATGGCCATTTATGCGCGTATATTAATTTGAAAGAATTTAATTGGAAATTTCTATAATAATTTGTAGGAATTTAGCTTCTCATATTAGTGGGTTCATGAAGAAACATGCATGCACAAAATGGATATAAAGGAATGAAGATGGAAATAATTCAAAGTGAAGATCATGGAGGACCCCACCTACCCACCTACCTTAATGTACAAATTAAAGGCTAATGCACATGCTTTTGGACTTAATGGCTTCATGTACACTTAATGGGGGATTAAGACATGTTAATGATTACTTGGCCTCCACACTTCCTAAGGGGCATTTTGGGCATTCCCCAAAAATATGCATTAGGGTTTCTAACTTGTATAAATACCCCTTATGTTTCATGTAGCTATCTTTTCTCTTAGTCTCTCTTAGGCCTCCTTCTCTTTAGTTTAGTTTAGATCAAATAAAAGAATGCTCTCTTTCTCTTTTCATGGCTACTTAGCCATTTTTAGTTTACGTAATTTTCTTTTCTTTTTATGCAATGTTAATTAGTGTTTCCTTTTACTTACATGTTCATTTTCTTTCATGCTAGTAGTGTAGATTTACTTTTATGCAAGTAGAATAGTTTTATTTTCATTTGCTTTCATTTTTCTTTCTTTTTCCTTTCATTTTGCAAGCTACATTTGTTAAGAAAATAACAAATATGAGAGGCTAAACCCCTTCAATTTAGGGGGTAATGAAGCTCTCTAATTATGTAGCTTCAACTATATGTTAATTCATGCTCTCTTTTTGTGCTTAATGATTGATCAATGAAGTGGTTTAATTGTTGTTTTTGCTCTGAATTTGATAGCCTATATTGTTGACACCAAATAGGCTATGCTTAAACAATCACTAACACTAATTGCCTCTTCATCAAAATATGATTATTGCAAAAAAAAAGTGATTTGAAATTAAAATTTGATGGTCTATGTTTCTAATCAATAGTTAATAGGCCATACTTAAAATAGATTTCATTTTCATTTTCATTGTCATTTTTTAATAGAGTTAGTAAGTGTTTTAAGGGGTGTGTTATAGTTTGATGGCTTATGTTGGCTAATCAATAGCTCAAATATGTCATACTTATAATAAACACATCAATTAAAACACGAATGACTATGAAAGAGAGATCATGATTTCATATGTTGAACTACATGATTTAGAGAGTGGATTTATTCTCTAAATTGTCATTTAACTCTCATATTTGCATTTCTTTTCTTTTTGTCAGTTAGTTCATTTTCTCATTTTCTAGCTTAAACACACTCTCAACTTTGGTATAATTTGATTGAGTAGGAAATTTAAATCAACAATTCCCTGTGGATCGACCCGTATTCGCCGCGTGCTACATTCGTACACCGTGCGCTTGCGGTTATTTTTAATTTAAATTCGTTCGACGGTTTTCTAAACCGATAGAATTTCCGTCGACGAACAATCACTATGTTATATGGATTCACTAAAATAAATACATTATCATGCTTGTAATGCTTGATCTGCTGTTGGATGTGTGTTGTTTTGTTTCTCTTATGACTGATTCCTTGCAGAAAACATGTTTATGGTCATAGCATTTATTGCGGTTGATTGCTGTTCGAGCTTTTCGAAAACTCATGGTAGTAGATGCTTGGTTGAGGTCTGGTATGTTTGCCTATTTAGTAGGTCTATCTAGATGATGAGATGGGTCTTGGAGGTGCTGCTATCACATATGTTGTTTACCAAGTGTAAATGATGAAGAAGCTTGAGATAACGAAGTTTAACTGTTGTAATGGAATATAGGAATGCGTGATAAGCCTATTTTTAATGTCGTTAGAGATTTGACACCATTTAAATTGGTTCAGATAAATACTAGAGATTTGCTTCACAAATTCTTTAAGATGATTTTATCTTTTTTTATTGTTTATGTTCTATATCCATAAAGGCTGTAGGATTATGTTTAGTTTGATGTTTTATTTAAACTTTATACAGATACAATTAAAAGCCTTGGCCTAAGAGCAACAAACTATCGTAAAAGATTTAGGAAAGGTTGAGATGGAGCTATCTGCTTTTAACTCTTCCTTTCCTTGATCTCCCTTTTGGTTTAGAATTGAAATTTCACCAACATGTCACTTCTTTCCACAAGAATCCCTTTTTCTTCTTGACCATTCCTTTTTAGTAGTGCCCTCTTTAAATTATTCGTACAAAATGCCTATCCTAAACTACAATTTTTAGTTTTTGGTAATGAATAAGGGATCACTCTACGATTATCTACCTTGGCCATCATTCCACGATATTCAGTAGCTAAGTACTATTGATTTCCTATCTTCTGCGTTAGACATCAAATCATAAAAAGACTAGGTTTCTTTATTCAAGTTCAAAAGTAGTGAAATACATTTCCTTCGCACTAAATTGTTCGCCTCAAATGGTTCCCTAACCTACTTTGGAAATAAATTTTATCATTAGAAGTTTGGGTGAAATGATAGTGCTAATTTAATCCAGTGTCGGTCTCCCAAAGAAAGCATTGTAATATGATGGTTGGTCCATAATAATGAAGGGAGGTTGCAAGGGATTTTGTAACGAGGGTTGATTTGACTTACATACACAAAATTTTCTATGTAACCAAATTAAACACTTTAATGTTACACTTGAAGATATGCTCAATACATGGTTTAGGATTTATGAAAGGAATATCCATTTTGTGAAAAGAATGCTTTAAGATAATGTTTACTGCACTACCACTGTCTACCAAATTTCTTGGCACAAGTGACTATTAGGAACACAATTTTAATGTTTACATAATAAAAACCATGAGATTATGCTACTAATGCATTTACCATGTTATCACTGAATTTAAAGCATACGCAAAGAACAATGCACAAAGGAACAAAGGATAATGAAGAAAAAAAATAGAGTGCACAAAGATATATTTGATTAAATGAGCTATGAAAACAAGATGATGGAGTTAAGAAGCATATTGAAGCACATAAATTCTAAAGATATACTCAAATACAGATCGTAGGGCTGAAAAGAAAAGTATGTTTATAGAGTCTATATAGAGTCCTTATACAATTTATTTCTTGAAACCATGCAATGGTCTTAAAAGTAATTTAGTCTTCCAAACATCATCCGATACCTATTAAAGATCATCTATATTTTTTTCTAAAAAAGAATCACTTTTTGTGTTAAAATACTTTTTAAAATCTAATTTTAGTGGATTTGACAGCACGTTTTGTTTTATATAAAATGTTTACTTCAATAGTTTACTTTGAACTTTTACAGATGATCCATTAACTTGATACTTTATGTTGAATTTTTTTTTTTTAAAATATTTTTGTGGAATTTTACATAATTGTTTGTAACACAATAATTGTAAAATAAGTACAATCAGTGTTGAAGAAGATGTTTGAAAGTGTTAAATTTCGCATTTAGACTTCAATTTTTTATGAATCTTGAAGATACATTTAAAACCATCATTAGTTTTTTTTTGATTTTCTAACTTGTTCACTAGTTATAATCAATTGGTCAAGTGATTAAGAATTATGATGCTTGTTTTAGGTGCGTGTAAACATTATGAATTCACATCACTTTATCCAAAAGTCGCCACTCTTCATTCCAAACTTTATTTCTCTTTGTTGTTGACCATTCTCAAGAATTATAAATATTCAATTACATCAGGAAAAACATTATATAAACCACCACAATCCCCCTGTGTAACACATAACGATTCTGAACAAATTCCCTAATCGTTGTTTTCTTATTCTACCACTCTATGTATTATTTCGATCTGATTATTCGGTACAATATTGAATTTGTGATCAAATACTTCGACCTGCTCTCATTCCATTCCATGAAAAAGATTCTGGTCTAGTAAATCTCCTAAGCCATTACACCTTCTATAACGACCTATATAGACCTTTAACCAAATTTATTAAAATCTTGATAAAATAAATATATGAAAGAGATTTGGAAATAATTAATGAATAAAAATTCATTTGGGTTAATAAAAATGTTTTATATTGTCATTAATAGTGATTTTGGAAATTATATAAACGTTGAATTCTAGAAAGTTTAAATTACTGAATAATTTATTGATAAATGATCCAAAAATGGAATTAAAAAAATTATATTGTTTAAAACAGTTTTTAAGCCTTAAAACGATTTTTTAATAAATTAGTTGAATTATGAGGCATTATACTACAGTAATATGTGTTTTATTTGTAAGCAAACAAGAATTAAAAAAGTTTATTTCAATATTTTTAAATTTTCTAATATGAAATAAATGACATAAATGATTAAATTAGATTCCATGAGGGATTAAATTTGAAAAAATGAACAAAAGTTTCGGTAATATATGTAATTTATTTTTAATGGAAAAATGATGAATAATTGTTTTTTTCTTTGTCTTCAAAACTGTAATGGATTTCAAAAATATTTTTTAAGGTTTATATTGTAAAAGATAAGTTTTTGGTGGGTTTAAAATGTGAAAATTGTATTTACATTGATTTGAACATAAAAAATGAAAGAAACTTTTTGCGTGAAAATTGGCCACAAACCCCAGAAGTAGTGAAAGCACCAGTGTATACACACAGATCCACAATATTCCAACATAGATATTAGATCTAGGTAAAGTAGAGAATAAAACTGAAGAGACAGCAAATGTAAATTGTAAGAAAGAAAGTAAAGAATACAAGAGTGTATAGTGGTTCGGCTATCTCCGGCCTACGTCCACTTTGAATTGATCCTTTTATTACTTTTATAGTGAGATTATAGTTACAAGCCTTTGAAAATCAATATAAAAAATAGTACAGTTTTCCCTAGCCAAGAAGAAGAACCCTTTTTTTCCATAGGATTCCTATTTATAGGTGTAGATTCGAAAATATCCGCCTCAAAACCTGGAATGCCTATTCTCTTGCGTAGGTGGACCCGCCATATCAATTCAGGACGATTTTGGATCGATCCGTGTTCCCTTCATATATATCAAAAATTGGTCCAATCGAGTTGAGATCGATCACAGAGGTTCTCGAGTGCATCAGGAAGCTTCTTTGAAAATTTCATAGCATTTGGACTTGTAGATGTTGAGTTGTGATCGATGTAAGTTGTAGTTTGCATGAAGGGTGAATGGTTCGCATCGATCAACTCACCTCAATCCACTTCCTACCCATTCTATTTCGTATCCATCGTCCAAGTATCCATCGGTCTCATATCCATAGCTGTAGCCTTCGCATCGATCCGAACTTCATGCGCTCTGATCCATATCCTTCGCTCCACCTCGACCGCTTCCTCAATATCCAACGATACGAAGTACAGAGCCTTCATAACCATCATTGTTTCATATCCATCGGCATGTGCTTCTTTGTATCCATATTACATGCCTTTGTTCGTATCCATCGATCCAAGTCCGTGTGTCCTTGCTTGCTTTGTATCGATCCATGTCTGCTGCCTCCTTCGTATCGATCAATAAGTGATCGATACGAAATGTCCATTTGAGTCCCTAAAACTACTTCTCACTCTTCGTATCAATCCCAGCCTTGATCAAAGTGAAGTATGTTTCCTTCTGCCATGTCCAACCAAACCGATGCACATTGCATCAATACAAAACATATCGATTAGAAGCATGCTGCCGTTTCTATCCTGATCGATGCGAAACATTGATACGAACCTGCTTTCCTTGAATTTTGACCCATCCATATCTTGAGCATACGAACTGCGATTGACCTGAAATTTGAAACATAGCCTTTCCTAACCTTGTTCATCATTCCCAATTGATCCCGTCTTGATTGAAGCTCGGTCAAGTTTTGACGTTATCGATCATAGCCTTGTTTTCAATCGATCTCTAATATCGAGTTCCATCCTTTTCAGCCTATTTGTTGATATCTCGGCTTTGACCAAAAGGCGAGATAACATTTTCCCCCCAAAACATGCCTTGTGGTAAGAAGGCGTGTTTTGAATAGCTCCGAATCCATCATCCAAAGTTCATATTCCATCGATGGCCATACCATCCGATTCATAATACAATCTATTACCAATCCATCCCATCCAATTGCCATAGCCATATCTAAGTCCAAGACTGCTCCGAGTCGATGTCCAATTCAAAGTCCTATAACCAAATCTTTAGCCAGTCCCATAGCCATCGAAACCTGTCAACCGAGTTTTAATCCATCCATATCCAATAACCAATAACCGAATCCAGGACCTCTCAGAGTCGATATCCAAATCCGGGACCACTATGGGCCCTTAGCCGAATCCTTAGCTATTCATATCCAATATCTGAATCTGTAACCTCTTCGGGTTCTTGTCAAGCGTAATCCACACTCAACAAACCGAATCTGTAACCTCTTCGGTTAAGTCCTAAGCCGAGTCCATTGTCGCTTCTGACCCTTGTCGAGCATAGTTCATACTCGATGACCTGAAGTAGTAACCGATTGATAATATGGGGCCAAAGTCCTAGGCCGAATCTTGGTCGCACCGGACCCTTGTCGAGCATTAGTCCATACTCGACGACTTGAATAAGCTGATTCGCCATGTTCAAACAAAACGACTTACTTCTTGCTAGGTTCAATCCATAGCGATGACCATTTACCAAAAATCAGATAAAAATCCAGTCGAAATCTAATCTGAAATCTAGATTAAATCAGAAAACCAAAAATCCATAGCATAAATCAAGACCGATATCCAAATAAAAAAAAGCATCCAAACCGAAGTCCAACCAGAAAACAAACAAAACCAGGAGTTCAAACCAAACTCCGAAGTCAAACCAGAAAGAGCAAATGTCTAAACCAAAAAAGAAAAATTAGATTTGGAAAACTAGAGCGTCTCGGTTTACCATCATCTCAGAGTATGCCTAGGGGATATCTCCATCCCGTACATGAGTAAGTGACTTGGCCGTTTGCCGAAAGTTTGGTACTTATTCCATATCATCCTTGTCAATCGATAACCAATCGATCGTAATCCCTGGGCCTCTGTAGCGATCCAATTTTTTTGACTTTCGAAAGTCGACATCAATACGTCCACTATATAAACTGCCGAACAATCGAACGCCGAAAAATCGGACCATTAGGGTTAAAGAAGAAGAAGATAGAAGAAGAACAGAAACAATAACAGAATCTCACATTTCACAGCGGAACAACATATAATAGATAAATGAATATTTTTAAAACAAAGAATCATATCTGTTATTACAATACATCACCTTACATTATCAGAGTTTACAATGACATAATACAACACTGGAATTTATTAAGACTGGCTTACATGAAAATTCTGACTTGCACCAACCCAAACGCAACAGACACTACGTAGTATAAGTCATACGCCTCGCCATCCAGCTTGAACTCCAGATCTCCACAGCAACTTCTTGATAGGCTTCGCTCCAGAATAATAATAACCTGACTCTAGGCTGCCCGTGTGGAAAATTAGGGGCACCCAGAGTTTAGAAAGGGAATAATAAACTCCAGGTCAGTCATGGGACTGGTGTGAGATCTTAAAAAAAGTTATTTTCACAAAGAAAGAAAAAGAAATCCGCTATACTTTTGGAAAATGAAACTACCATCAGGCCTCCCCACACACACACAATGCAAACGCACAATTGGAGGAGATTTCTCCTTATGATAGTCAAACATGCTTGATACACAAAATTCTTTTGGTATTATTGTTAGTGCATAGTGCAAAAAAGCTTTCGAAAGTATAATATTAATCTTAGCCAGCATACAATCATTATTGTATGCCTACTATAGCTACCATCTAAACAGTGGTGACCTCCATAAGTAAATGATAGGTTATACAACTAAACCGTACAAGACGCATATTGGATGATTGGATTTCCAACAATGGTCAGGCAAAGGAACTTCCTACACCGAAATGGAATGCCTCTGGAGGGACGTCCCCGAGAACCTAACCGGATCTCTGCCAACACAAGGCCGAGTTACCTTAAGCTGTAATACAACTATAACATGAGTAACTACCATGAGTATGCCACCCCCGGTCGTTACTGACCTTTATCCGAGGATCCTCAACCACAAAGCAACAACCACAAATCAATAAATTTGTAGTAACCACATAAGTTAAGTATCTGAGCTCCATACCATGATACCATCCTTTTCCAGAAGGAAATGGACATACCCTGAGGGCGCTACCCCCAAATTATCTTGCTGCAACATTCCTGTTTCGACCATTTCCGGGTTGTGAGGTTCGACGAAGTCTCGTCCACAAAGCTATGCTTTTCACAAAAGCCATGCTTCGATTAACAAATGATCATCAGCACTTCGTATGCCACATTACCAAATTGGGAATGTATCGCTAGTAACAATCAACTACATAACCTCTTAGCTCGTACGTCTTAGAGAATGGTGTTAAGCTAAGAGAATAATTCTCCGCCACTAACAGAAATGTATTTGATAGAAACCAGCTTTACATCTCAAAATGTAACATCAGAAACACATCCATACAAGTTCGTTTCGGGATCTAACGGAACCGAAGGCACTTCAAAAGAAGCCCTTGCAATCCGGATATTCACTAATCACGTCCGTAATCCTCATCATAAAGGTGATAAAATCTCTATACCGGAGCAACTTGGTGCAGAGACATTCGACAGGTAATCCTTTCGCTTTCGCAAATATCCGGTCTTCAACACCATCTTCAAATGCAATCACATTCCGTCGTATCATTATTCGGAATGAGTTTTATGACACAAAGTCCTCTCACGGTAATCCGAATAACGAGCGCTTATTTTAAAAATAAGTGTTACATTCAGATTTCAAACAAATCACAACAAATTTCCACTTTGATCTTTTAAACAAAAGATCCACCACAATTACAAAGGTTCGATGTGGTTTTTGAATATCCATTTGGAATTCGATCCCCTGTCGCATCGAAATTCAAATGCCATTAAAAGACCAATATTGATAGCCGGTCATTTAACTATCAATCAACATTCACAATAATCACCAGATTTCAATAAATTTCCCCCAATTATTATTTTCAAAGTATCTTCGCAAGATATATTTTTAACACTTCATCACTTTGAAAATAAATTTCAAATCACTTTTCACTCGCGGAATAAGATTCCCGATATTGTTTATTTCCACTGAAAGTCTGCCGAGTTCAAATACTTTAAATCACTTATCTAAAATATATACTTGGAAACATTTAGATAAAACAATTTTAAAACATTTATTTAAATATTAGTTATGAAAATATTATACAAATACCTCATATAAAACTTCAAGTCCAAACTAACTTTAAAATAAAATTAGTAGATAGAATTTAAATATTTAAATAACCCTTTTCTAAATCAAATATCAATTAAATCTTTAAAATAATCACTTCTATAATTAATTAAATAAATCTTCACTTTAAATATTTAAAAACAACTCAAGAAATAATGTCTCTAAAATATTCCTTAAAATCAACTTTATAACTTTTATTTTATACTTCAAAGCTACTTTGAAAATATACTCGGCTTCCTAGGGAAGAATGCACTTTCCATTTTAAAATGGCCCATTTAAATTAATCAATAAATCCTTTTCGAATTATTTTAAATTTACATTTCAAATCCATAAATTTCTTTCCACACTTTAAAAATAAACCAACATTTTTTGAAACAAATTTCCCTTTCCTTTATAAATTCCCAATGTGAATTTAAATTTCCAAATATCCAATCATATACGATTTTCAAATCGATTTCCAGATATTCACTTTCAAACACCAAATCAAATTCCTGAATTGATTTCCACATTTTTTATTTCAAACACCAAATCGTTTTCCAAATCAATTTCACAAAGATTTTTTTTAAAACACCAAATCAATTTCAAATCAATTTCCCAATTTATTTTCAAATACCAAATCAAATCCCAATTTGATTTCCAAATTTATTTCCTTCTAAAAATAAATTCCTTTATTCTTTCCAAAACTATTTAAGATCCATATTTTTAATAAATTCTTCAACCTTTGAATAATATTACTTGAAATCCATTTATTAAATCCTTTCCCATATTTTTGGAATCTTATTCAGTAGGATTCAAAAATAAAACTTTGTCCTTTTAAAATCCCTTCTTTTAAATTAATCCATTTCTCAAAAATAACTTCCACTATAAATTTTCAACTTGATTTTTGAAAAATTCAATTTTATTTATTTCCGGTATCCTACGATACCAAAAATATATTCGGCTAAACTATAGCCTTCAACGATTTCAATCACAAATATAATCACACACAGATTATAAATAAATCAACACACAACATATGAAACAAATTCAATTGTTTGACGAATCCAGTTGGATCCCTCCAACCTGTTTCCCTGCATCCATAGATGTTAGCACAACAATTTAATACCAATTCCACTTCGAGGTGGAATATCACGATATATGTGATTTATAAAATATCATCTGCTATTATGCAGCGCATGGGGTCTCATTCGCTATATAATGCGGGAAATCAATCACTCCAAATACATATATAATACCAATTCCACTTCGAGGTGGAATATCGCGGTATATGGGTTTAATATAATATCATCCGCTATTATGCGGCGCATAGGGTCTAATTCAATACAACTGATAATAAATTATCATCCAAGCACACAAGCAAAAAATTTAAATTTAACTATTACAATTCAACAATCAATCAATAACTGAAATTTTCAATTGTTAAAATTTTAGTGAGAAGATCTCACCTTTGCTTTGCATGCAATCCATTTTCATTCCAGATTGTTTTCTTCACAGATTTTGACCTAGTAACAAGCATTATAAGGTTTTATTAATATTCGAATTAGTCGGACAAATTAATTTCCCTATTTGATAAGTTTAATTAACCAATAGTTTTATTATTAACTAATGATTTAATTTTAAACTAGAAATTTTCCTTCTGAAAATATATATACCATTTTACATTAAATCGTGTATGTGAATATATACATGTATTAATAAATTTAAAACAGAATTACCTTACTACAAGATTATATATTTTTTATTCTGTAATTACAAAACAACAATTCTTTTTCTGTATAAAAATCTGTTTTTTTTAATTTATACTCTATATTTTATTTTATTCCAATCTGTATATCTTATTAAACAAAAATAAATTCGTAATTATAAAAATGAAAATAAAAAGAACGAATACCTCACATTGCTTGCCTTACCGAGATTCACGATCTCGAGCTGGCATCGAACACCCTTCATGACATCGGCTTCCCACTTCCACCGCACACATGAAGACTCCATCAACCCAACTTGCTACTTCGAGTTGCGGCTCCGTCTTCGAGCTCCAGCACAAAGTCATCGCGATCCGCTGCTACAGTAAGGATCATCGACCTCGCCATCGCACGTACGTGCTCCCTGGTCATTGTAATTTGGGCTAGCCCTTTCCTTACACCGCTGCCTTGCTTCGATCGAAACATCTTTGTCCCTAAATCGAGCGCATGCCGATAGCTTGAAGTCAGCCACCAAGTTGAACGAACGCGAGCCGACTTTGATTCGAGCTTCGCGATTATTGTGCTGAATTTTTGATCGATTTTATTTCCTTTACAATTTCGTTCGCCATTAATCTACTAAAATATCGATTTCTAATTGCATGTTCATCTCGACTGGAGGCTCTCGATTTCGATTTCGAATTGTTGCACCATCTCGATTTTGATTTGAAGAGGTTTGACGCGAGTGCTACGTGGCCATTAAATGTTGATTTTTGAATTGCAAACTGTTTTATTTTTTATTCTAATTTCTCTTGCCATTACTTTCTTTTCTAAAGCTATTGTTTAATTTTGAACGAAGAAAATATCGTTTACTTGTTTTATTATTTTTATTTTACTAAGGAACGAACGCGTGTTTCATTTTGGGCAGAGAAAAATAACACGTGTTTAACGATTTCCTTTACATGTTCGTTCCCACAGTAATGAATTTATATTGTCTTTATTTTAAATTCAAATTTCAAATTCAATTCGTCTCGGTTTCGCAACTTACAATCCCGATCTTCAATCGAGGCGTGCCGTCAGGGGTTTATTATGTTAAACCCCTAATCCGAACGCAATGGAAAAGGTTTCAGGTCCAAATTCGATCGTATAGAGAAGATAGCCTTTTGGATCCAGTTATTAAATAAAATTTAAATTAAATTTTCGGCGCGTTTGCAATCCTTACGATCACCCGATAACCCCAAACGCTACGAAAATTGAAATCTGATAATAATAAATATTACGGATCCAATGGAACTGGTTTTGTCACATTCCGAGACTATGCCACGGATGGCTATTTTTAAATATTGATTTAAACGATATAGATTCAAAACTGAACAAATCATTTTCAAATCCAATTCTGAAACTTCCATTATCTTCAGTATCATCAATATAAATTTTCTAAGCCTTCAAAATAATTTTAATCATCTTAAAAATCAAGATTCAATATTTTACCCAGCTTCAATAAATTAAATTCAATAATTTAATTGCCAAATCCATAGTTATATTTGAAATTCAAGCTAAACCATCATTCAAATATTTAAAATCAATTAAATATTACAATTTCAGTTGTCCAAAATTCAGGGTCGTCACAGACTTTCCTCCTCAAAAGAATTTCAACCGAAAATTACAATTTAAGAAGAATGATCCTTCACCCGTTTATTATTTTCTCAAAACAAATAGTTTTAATCACTTGTCAAAACAAATCTTTTTATTAAAGATTCATTATCACTTCAAATAACTTTCCAAAACCTTCTATAAGTTCCAAACAACATTGTTTTCTTAGCAATTTAAATTTAAATTTAAAAATTTAAAAATTTTCTCAAAATTTTTATAACTTCCTAAATTTTCGAAAAATTTCGCCAGCGTCTCCTTTGCGCGGCTAGCTCGGTACGACTACAAAATGGCACCACGAGCCCTTAGATTACAAAAAGAAAACGAAAAAGCCAAGCAGCTAGACAAGAAAGTCATCAAATTTCGTACTAAAATTCAAATGCATACCTTTTTGAACAATTTAAATTATCTTCAAAATCAAAAATCCAATTCCATTTTCCTTTATACCACCTGTATATCTTTCTTAACAATAATGTCTAATCACAACATTCAAAACCATTTTATACATTTCTTTATAAAAGTTTGAATATTTATTTTATTCAAATCCGTACGATGTACATAAATCATTCGTACGTGATATCAAATTCGATCGCTCACTCGATCACACAATTTTACTTTCGAACTAGTATCGTCCATCCAACTTCCTAGTGCGGACTCAAATCTGGTTTCTTGATTAGAAACCATCATTCTCCTTGCATAGCTGTAAACTATGATAGAGAATTTCCAGAATCAACCAAAAATCCATATCCAGATTCGCCATCGAAAATCGAGTGAAAAATTCCAACTCGGATCGATATAACTATCTCGAAATCCTGTACTCGAATTCTGGAACAAATCGCTATGCGAATAAAATAATATACGTACATCCTACATATTAATTCTAATTGATTATTAGCTATATAATTTTCTCTTCTCTTATTCACATTTTATTTTCATACTCTTGTTCACAATTACCAGTTCACAACTTGCAGTTTAATCTTCATTCACTTTTTAATTTAGAATATTTTCTTATCTCAAAAATTTCTTAAGAATTTTACTATTCATTTCTTAAATTTAATATAAATATTCTGTATACTTTATATATTATTTTCAATTCACTACTTTGGTTTATAACCACTTATATTTAAACTGGATTTCAAATTCCATATGAATTCAATTTACCTTTCATTTATAATTATTGAATTCAGTTCATTTCAAACCATATTTATTTTGTCATTCCTTCAACTAGTTTCACTTACTAATTTTTTTTTTCAATACTTCGCTTTGTTTATCACAAATCAAATTCAATTCTAATTCTAATTCCAGTTCTATTTATTTACAAATTCGAAATGAATTTCAACATTCAATTTTTCTTTCACTTACTTGCAATTGTAAATTTGTTTATTCATTCACAATTTTATTCCACATTAATAAATTTTATTCCATAACTATTTTTACAAATTCCAGAGTCCTTCCAACATTTCAAAATCATTTTTGAAATCAATTCAAATTATCTTTTGAATTCCCAAAACCAAACTCAGTTTTCCAAACAATTTCAATTTAAAATAATTTGGCAGCAATTCCTCTTTTGGAAACTCAAAAATGAACAACGATGACGCTGCAGTCTTCACCGAAGTTATTTTCCGACGACCGAAAAGAGTTTAGGGCTTTTATCCTTTCAAAAACGTTTTTTCAAAACCTTTGAAAATCATTTCCAAACTCAAAAGAATTTAAAATTTTACAAATCTCCAATCTTTTCCAAATTTCAAAACATTTCAGATATTTCTCTGGAATTCTATTTCAAATTTATAAATCACATTTACATTTACTTTTACAAATTCCATTTGCATATGGATTTTATTTCTCAGCTTTAAGTTATGATTTCAACTTCTTATCTGATAATCAATGATAGTAATTGAATATTATTACTTCCTAACAAACAATCAATCATATACTATAATAATTTACGTAAAATTATTCCTTTTTTATACAAAAATAATTTGGGTAAAATTATTTCACTTACCCTTATTTTAAAACAATATCGTGTCGAATTGTTCTGTACAAATATTTATAGATCCCTATCGATAGAGTTGTATAGACTATACGGACCAGAATCCATATACCACTCAACAAACCAATCATCAAAATATAAAACAATTTTATATTCACTAACAAATATGCGCTCATATCTATTATTACACTCAACTCACTCTAGAGTACTACTAACTCTATCTCTAATGAGTAACACCCACCAGAGCCAAGGTTGTCTCTTAACCAAATGCTCTGATACCCCTTTATAACGACCCAATTTTTTCGACTTACGAGACATCAATACGTCCACTGTATCAACTGCCAAACAATCGAACGCCATAAAATCAGACCATTAGGGTTAAAGAAGAAGAAGATAGAAGAAGAACATAAACAATAACAGAATCTCACATTTCGCAGCGGAACAACATATAATAGATAAATGAATATTTTTAAAACAAAGAATCATATCTGTTATTACGATACATCACTTTACATTATCAGAGTTTATAACGACAAAATACAACACTGGCATTTATTAAGACCGGCTTACATGAAAATTCTGACTTGCACCATCCCAAACGCAACGGACACTACATAGAATAAGTCACACGTCTTGCCATCTAGCTTGGACTCCAGATCTCCACTGCAACTTCTTGATAGACTTGCTCTAGAATAATGATAACCTGACTCTAGGATGCCCGTGTGGAAAATTATGGGCAACCAGAGTTTAGAAAGGGAACAATAAACTCCAGGTCAGCCATGGGACTGGTGTGAGATCTTAAAAACAGTTATTTTCGCAAAGAAAGAAAAAGAAATACGCTATGCTTTTGGTAAATGAAACTACCAAAAGGCCTCCCCGCACACACACAATGCAAACACACAATTGGAGGAGATTTCTCCTTAGGATAGTCAAACATGCTTGATACGCAAAATTCTTTTGATATTATTATTAGTGCATGGTGCAGAAAAGATATCGAAAGTATAATATTAATCTTAGCCAGCATACAACCATTATTGTATGCCTACTATAGCTACCATCTAAACAGTAGTGACCACCATAAGTAAATGGTAGGTTATACAACTAAAACCGTACAAGGCGCGTATTGGATGATTGGATTTCAAACAATGGTCAGGCAATGGAACTTCCTACACCAAAATGGAACGCCTCTGGAGGGACGTCCCCGAGAACCTAACCGGATCTCTGCCAATACAAGACCGAGTTACCCCATACTGTAATAAAGCTATAGCATGAGTAACTACCTCGAGTATGCCACCTTCGGTCGTTACCGACCTTTATCCGAGGGTCCTCAACCACAAAGCAACAACCACAAAGCAATAAATTTGTAGTAACCACGTAAGTTAAGTATCTGGGCTCCATACCATGATACCACTCTTTTCCATAAGGAAATGGACATACCCTGAGGGCGCTACCCCTAAATTGTCTTGCTGCAACATTCATGTTTCGACCATTTCCGGTTTGTGAGGTTCGATGAAGTCTCATCCACAAAGCTACGCTTTTCACAAAAGCCGTGCCTCGATCAACAAATGGTCATCAACACTTCGTATGCCACATTACCAAATTGGGAATGTATCGCTAGTAACAATCAACTACATAACCTCTGAGCTCGTACGTCTCAGAGAAGGGTGTTAAGCTAAGAGAATAAATTCTCCGCCACCAAAAGAAATGTATTAGATAGAAACCAGCTTTACATCTCAAAGTGTAACGTCAGACACACATCCATACGATTTCGTTCTGGGATCTAACGGTACCGAAGGCACTTCAAAAGAAGCCCTTGCAATCCGGATATTCACTAATCACGTCCAGAATCCCCATCACAAAGGGTGTTAAAATCTCTATACCGGAGCAACTCGGTGCAGGGACATTCGACAGGTAATCCTTTCGCTTTCGAAAATACCCGGTCTTCAACACCATCTTCAAATGCAATCACATTCCGTCGTATCATTATTCGGAATGAGTTTTATGACACAAAGTCCCCTCCCGGCAAATCCGAATAACGAGAGCTTATTTTAAAAATAAGTGTTACATGCAGATTTCAAACAAATCATAACAAATTTCCACTTTGATCTTTTAAACAAAAGATCAATCACAATCACAAAGGTTCGATGTGGTTTTCGAATATCCATTTGGAATCCGACCCCCCATCACATCGAAATTCAAATGCCATTAAAAGGCCAATATTGATAGCCGGTCATTTAACTATCAATCAACATTCACAATAATCACCAGATTTCAATAAATTTCCCCCAATTATTATTTTCAAAGTATCTTCGCAAGATATATTTTTAACACTTCATCACTTTGAAAATAAATTTCAAATCACTTTTTATTCACGGAATAAGATTCCCGATATTATTTATTTCCACTAAAGTCTACCGAGTTCAAATACTTTGAAATACTTTAAATCACTTATCCAAAATATATACTTGGAAACATTTAGATAAAACTATTTTAAAACATTTATTTAAATATTAGTTATGAAAATATTATATAAACATCTCATATAAAACTTCAAGTCCACACTAACTTTAAAATAAAATTAGTAGATAGAGTTTAAATATTTAAATAACCCTTTTGTAAATCAAATATCAATTAAATCTTAAAATAACCACTTCTATAATTAATTAAATAAATCTTCACTTTAAAGATTTAAAAACTACTCAAGAAATAATTTCTCTAAAATTTTATTTTAAAATCAACTTTATAACTTTTATTTTATACTTCAAAGCTACTTTGAAAATATACTCGGCTTCCCCGAGAAGAATATGTTTTCCATTTCAAAATGGCCCATTTAAGTCAATCAATAAATCCTTTTTGATTTATTTTAAATTTACATTTTGAATTCGTAAATTTCTTTCCATACTTTAAAAATAAGCCAATGTTTATTTTAAAACAAATTTCCTGTTCCTTCATAAATTCCCATTGTGAATTTAAATTTCCAAATATCCACTGATATACGATTTTCAAATATTCACTTTCAAACACCAAATCAAATTCCCAAATTGATTTCCACATTTTTTATTTCAAACACCAAGCGATTTCCAAATCAATTTCCCAAAGATTTATTTTAAAACACCAAATCAATTTCATATCAATTTCCCAATTTATTTTCAAATACCAAATCAAATCCCAATTTGATTTTCGAATTTATTTCCTTCTAAAAGTAAATTCCTTTATTCTTTCCAAAACTATTTAAAATCCTATTTTAAATAAATTCTTCAACCTTTGAATAATATTACTTGAAATCCATTTATTAAAATCCTTTTCCATATTTTTGGAATCTTATTCAATAGGATTCAAAAATAAAAATTTATCCTTTTAAAATCCCTTCTTTTAAATTAATCCAATTATCAAAAATAACTTCCACTATAAATTTTCAACTTGAATTTTTAAAAATCTAATTTTATTTATTTCCTTTATCATACGATACCAAAAATATATTCGGCTAAACTATAGCCTTCAGCGATTTCAATCGTAAATATAATGACACACAGATTATACATAAATCAACACACAGCATATGAAAAAAATTCAATTATTTGAGGAATCCAGTTGGATCCCTCCAACCTATTTCCCTGCATCAACAGATGTTAGCACAACAATTTAATACCAATTCTACTTCGAGGTGGAATATCGCGGTATATGGAATTTATAAAATATCATCCGCTATTATGCGGCGCATAGGGTCTCATCCGCTATATAATGTGGAAAATCAATCACTCCAAATACATATATAATACCAATTCCACTTCAAGGTGGAATATCATGGTATATGGGTTTAATATAATATCATCTGCTATTATGCGGTGCATAGGGTCTAATTAAATACAATTGATAATAATATATCATCCAAACACACAATCAACAAATTTAAATTTAACTATCACAATTTAACAATCAATCAATAACTGAAATTTTCAATTATTAAAATTTGACTGAGAAGATCTCACCTTTGCTTTGCATGCAATCCATTTTCATTCCAGATTGTTTTCTTTACAGATTTTGACCTAGTAACAAACATTATAAAGTTTTATTAATATCCGAATTAGTCGGACAAATTAATTTTCCTATTTGATAAGTTTAATTAACCAATAGTTTTAATCTTAACTAGTGATTTAATTTTAACCTAGAAATTTTCCTTCTGAAAATATATATACCATTTTATATTAAATCGTGTATGTGAATATATACATGTATTAATAAATTTAAGACAAAATTACCTTACTACAAGATTATATTTTTTCTGTAATTACAAAACAACAATTCTTTTTCTGTATAAAAATCTGTTTTTTTTCTGATTTAACTCTATATTTTATTTTATTCCAATCTGTATATCTTATTAAACAAAAATAAATTCGTAATTGTAAAAATAAAAAAATGAATACCTCACATTGCTTGCCCTACCAAGATTCACGATCTCGACCTGGCATCGAACACCCTTCATGCCATCGGCTTCCCACTTCCACCGCGCACACGAAGACTCCATCAACCCACCTTGCTACTTCGAGTCACGGCTCCATCTTCGAGCTCAAGCCCAAAGTCATCGCGATCCGCCGCTACAGTAAAGATCATCGGCCTCGCCATCGCGCGTACACGCACCCAGGCATTGCGATTTGGACTAGCCCTTAACTTACGCCGCTGCCTCGCTTCTATCGAAACGTCTTTGTCCCCAAATCGAGCGCATGCCGATAGCCCGAACTCATCCACCAAGTTGAACGAACGCGAGCCGGCTTTGATTTGAGCTTCGCGATTATTGTGCTGAATTTTCTATCGATTTTATTTCCTTTTTACAATTTCGTTCGCCATTAATCTACTAAAATCTCGATTTCGAATTGCATGTTCATCTCGAGTAGAGGCGCTCGATTATGATTTCGAATTGTCGCACCATCTCGATTTCGATTTGAAGATGTTTTACGCGAGTGCTACACGGCAATTAAATGTTGAATTTTGAATTGCAAACAGTTTTATTTTTTTCTTCTGATTTCTCTCGGCCATTATTTTCTTTTTCTCAAGCTATTGTTTAATTTTGAACGAAGAAAATTTCATTTACTTGTTTCATTACTTTTATTTTACTAAGGAACGAACGCGTGTTTCATTTTGGGAAGAGAAAAATAACACGTGTTTAACAATTTCCTTTACATGTCCGTTGCTACAATAATGAATTTATATTGTCTTTATTTTAAATTCAAATTTCACATTCAATTCGTCTCTGTTTCGCAACGTACAATCTCGATCTCCAATCGAGGCGTGCCGCCAGGCGTTTATAATGTTAAACCCCTATGTCAAATGCAATGGAAAAGGTTCGAAGGTCCAAATTCGATCGTATGGAGAAGATAGCTTTTTGGATCCAGTTATTAAATAAAATTTCAATTAAATTTTTAGCACGTTTGCAATCTATGCGATCACCCGATAACTCCAAACGCTATGAAAACTGAAATCCGATAATAATACAATATTACATATCCAATGAAACTGGTTTCATCACATTCCGAGACTATGCCCCGGATGGCTATTTTTAAATATCGATTCAAATGATATAAATTCAAAACTGAACAAATCACTTTCAAATCCAATTCTGGAACTTCCATTACCTTCAGTATCATCAATATAAATTTTCTAAGCCTTTAAAATATTTTTAATCAGCTTAAAAGTCAAGATTCAATATTTTACCCAACTTCAATAAGTTAAATTCAATAATTTAATTGCTATATCCATAGTTATATTTGAAATTCAAGCTAAACCATCATTCAGATATTAAAATCAATTAAATATTTCAATTTCAATTGTCCAAAATTCAGGTTCGTCACAGCCTCGTGCCATCGTCATTTGAGATAGACGGTGGCTGTTCCTGTTCCATCGCTGCATTTCGAGTTCCGACATATTGCCGCAACTGACCATTCCCTACATGCTCCTCGATTATATCCTTTAAATGCCTGCATCTGTTGGTATCATTCCCGTCTAGATCATGAAAGATACAGTGCCTTCCGGATGCCCTCTCGCATTGCAAGGGTTCCCTCTTGCCAACCTTCGATAGGGAAGTGATCTCGAGTCTCCATGAATATCCGTTCTAATGGATTTGTTCAATCCTGGATAAATGGAGAATTTCGGCTCTCTCCGCCGCTTCCTTGCTTTCCGAGATTCGACATTCAACTTCCTCTTTCCCTTGTCTTTATCTCTACCTAAGCTTTCCTCAAATGGTCCTCCATCCTTAACCACATTCACTTCCTTTAGCTTCAAATCCAGACTCGCATCCTACTATTGAAGAAACCTTTCGGCCTCGCGAAAGAACTCCCCGAGATCTATCGGTGGGTCTTGTACCAGTGATATTTTGAACTTTGAGTTGTCCTTGATTTCAGATACTGCCTCCATTAAGACCATCGATGGATCCGACCGATCCAACAAAGAAGCTACTGCATTGAACCGAGTTGAGAAAGCCCTGAGCGATTCTCCTATTTTGTTTTATCGACATTAGTGTCATTACATTCTTCGGTCTTTTGATATGAACCGAAACTGCTTCAAAAACCTGTCCACCAATTCTATTCATGTCCTGATAGATCCATCCTCTAACCGTCGGAACCACATAGCAGCTATATCCATCAAGTACAGAGGAAATCGTCGAGCCCTAACCTCCTCTGATGCCCCTCGCACTTCCATGTGTCTCATGTATCTCATCAAGTGATTGGTAGGATCAACCCAGCCATTGTATACCTCTAGAGTAGGTAGCTTGAACTCCGGTGCATTCCGAGCCATTCTGATGTCATGGGTAAAGGGGTCCATTTTACTCCTTCCAGATCTCTGTTTGCTAAAACTCCATGCATAGTTCGTTTGATAATCTCAACTAGTCCAGTGTTGTCCACCAGGGGTTTCCCCATAGTCCCTGAGGTAATTCTGGAACATACTCTTCATCACGTTTTCTTGTGCTCCTACCGGCATCCTGTTGTGCAATGTCACTTGGAATCCCTCCGTGAATTTGTCAATCATGGCATGGTGGTGCGCCCCCGAGTCTGGATCCATCCAAATTGGTAACTGTGCACTGGTTGGGGGCTGCACCCTCCAGAGCTGCTCCATCCGATTGCCTGTTGGGTCCTTCTATTCCAGCTCTATGGATCTCAACTCTCGAAGCTCCAGCTGTTCCTACCAGCCCAAACAGTCTAAGAAGGTTCTGCATCATTTCCTCCAGCCTTTTCAACAATTCTTCCTGCATAGTTCCCATCATCATCTCTGGTGATGAAAATCGAGGCCTGATTCGCTCCCGAGGAAGCCTCATGACTCCCTTCATGTTGGCTCCTTTCCACTCTTTGTCTCCTAGCTGGTTGCTTTGTCATGTTTCCCGTAGATCTGATGTTGTAGCTCTCGAAATCTGAACCCCAAATCCGAAGTAGCAGGTGCTAGTTTTTCTTAGTGAAAGCACCAAAGTGTTATCCCCAAAATTGGCCGCTAACACCCAGTAGTAATGAAAGCATCAGTGTATACATATAGGTCCACAATATTCCAACACAGATCTCAGATCTAGGTATAGTAGAGAATAAAAATGAATAGACAGGAAATGTAAAATGTAAGAAAGAAATTAAAGAACACAAGAGTTTATAGTGGTTCGGCTATCACCGGCTTACATCCACTTTGAATTGATCCTTTATTGCTTTTGTAGTGAGATTACAGTTACAAACCTTTCAAAATCAATAGCAAAAATGAGTTTTCCCTAGCCAAGAAGAAGAAGATACCCTTTTTATTTGCCATAGGACTCCTATTTATAGGTGTGGATTCGAAAATATCCGCCTCAAAACCTGGAATGCCTATTTTCTTGTGCATGTGGACCCGCCATATCGATCCAGAGCGATTTTGGATTGATCCGTATTTGGATCGATCCATGTTCACTTCGTGTCGATCCAAAAGTGGTCCAATCGAGTTGAGATCGATCATGGAGGTTCTCGATTGTACCAAGGAAGCTTCTATGAAAATTTCATAGCATTTGGACTTCTAGATGTTGAGTTATGATGGATGCAAGTTGTAGTTTTCATGAAGGCTGAATGGTTCGCATCGATTAGCTTGCCTCAATCCACTTCGTATCCGTTCTATTTTGTATCCATCATCCAAGTATCCATCGGTACCATATCCATAGCTGTAGTTTTCGCATCGATCCGAACTTCACATGCTCTGATCCATATCCTTCGCTCCACCTCGATCGCTTCCTTAGTATCCATTGATACGAAGTACAGAGCCTTCGTAACCATCAATGTTTCGTATCCATCGGCATGCTCTTCTTCCTATCCATATTCTGTGCCTTTGTTCATATCCATCGATCCAAGTCCGTGTGTCCTTGCCTGCTTCGTATCGATCCATGTCTGCTGCCTCCTTCGTATCAATTAATAAGTGATCGATATGAAATGTCCACTCGAGTCTCTAAAACAACTGCTAACTCTTCGTATTGATCCCAGCCTTGATCGATGTGAAGTATGTTGCCTTCTGCCACGTCCAACCAAACCGATGCATATTGCATCGATACAAAACATATCGATGCAAAGCATACTGCCGTTTCCATCCCGATCGATACGAAACATCGATACAAACCTGCTTTCCTTGAATTTTGATCCATCCATATCTCTAGCATATGAACTCCAATTGACCTGAAATTTGAAATGTAGCCTTTCCTAACCTTGTTCATCATTCCCAATCGATCCCATCTTGATTGGTGCTCGGTCAAGTTTTGACGGTATCGATCATAGCCTTGTTTCCAATCGATCTCTAATACTAATTTCCATCCTTTTAGGTTATTTTTTGATATCTCGGCCTTGACCAAAAGGCGGGATAATAGAAAAAAAATTAAAAATGCTTCATACTTATTCACATATAAATAGAATTTTATTTTTATATCTTACTAGGGAAATTGTTAGTAAAACTATAACAATATCCATTATCTTAACTAAGTACAAGTAAAGAAAAGTTTTAATTTTCATTCTCATTTATTAATCCTAATCAAAATCTTAAGTAATCAATAATGGAAGCTCTCTTGACCTATTATTAGTAAAAACCAAAGTTTTGGAAACTTCATATTAACCTGCACCTCTGGAAATACCGATCCAAAGCCCATAAATGGCATTAGGACTCGTGTCATGCCAGGAATATTTTTGGTTTTCTTTGTGGTTTTGATGATATAGAGACATATAATTTTTACACATTCTACATTTTTAGATCTCACGCCAAAAGTAATAAAATATTAATACTAAAATATCCCAAATTCATTATTGTCTCTAAAACAACAGTAGTTCATATAGGAAATGTCCAAATAGTGCCTCAAAATAAAAATATATATAAGTTTGAAGTGAAATAAGGTTTGCAGAGACGACAATAATAAATATTGCTCTTAGGTTCATAGTCAACTCTTCTCTGCAAACCTATCGTCTTGTAATAGTATAAGAGGGAGAAATAGAAGGGACCATACAAGGTTTGGTGAGAGAATAATATCACTAGCATCAATGGTAGTTAAATCATCATTTATAATTAACATAGCCTTTTCATTTATGTTCTGTGCTACGTATAACGGATAAGTGAATTTACATGCTATAGGTTTACAATCCTTAAGACGTCCAAATCCAATGATAATATATAAAAGTTTCCACTCAAACATGGAACATCTAGAAACCGAGTAGACTTAGGAATACCCTAAGTGTACGGTCTTGGTAGTAAACCACCTAACTATAAATTGAGAAAACATTCTCAATAGTAAACTACTTAATTGCCCATGTTCGCGGCATACTTCCAATATCCAAGCATATACATCGGGCACATAGCCTCGATGATAAAATTCCACCAAAGCATCTTGTAAACCACCTCATTCATGCGTGTACCCTATATCATTAAACTTGCAACAAAAATGATCGACAAATATTCGACCCCACGGTAGGTGCATTCACTTATCCGCACTTCAACTATCTGTGGACAATGCTGCTCCTCTCCCCTATAGTCTCTAGATTGAAACTTGTGACTGAGACCTGCTATAGTAATGATAAGAGCATCTAATTAAGATATAATCAAATTTCGTGTTGAGTATAATGTTATACGATATCATGAATTATGAACCAAGGTACATCACCAAGTGTGAAACAAGTCTATTGTGTTATGCCACTCCATGCGGTTACGTGAATTATCGAAAGTCAAGGTAGTGTAAATGAGTTTCCCCAAACTATCCTACTTGGCCTGCACCAGGTCTAGGTTCAACCTAGACTACCTAATTGAAAACATCATTTAGACGTCTAAATATTTATCTTAGCCATCTGACTACTTGCCAAAACATCGAAAGGTAATCAGACATTCACTTCGAGATATTTGAATCCACTTCCACACTTCTTAATCTCATTTCAAATGTTCGAATATGAATTCAAACATACAAACCTAATTGAAAATCAATATCTTCCTTTTGAGTTTAATTTTAGTTAATTCTAGAAAACTTTCGGATGTTTAGGAAGTATTTTCAATCATCTAAACTGGTGTATTGTTCCCTGTTCTCCTCTTATTTTGTTTATCTTTTTTCTGGACTTAAGTATAACTTTATAGTTCAACTTCAAACAAGTATTTATGTATAATTTCAACTTTATTCATTCCTAAGCTTTATTGGTCGTTTATCCAATTTATTGTATATAACTACTCAACAATTTATCTACATATATTAAATTATATTCATAGGTTATAAAATTAGATCTATATGAATTTAAATGATATATGCATAGATTCACTTTTATTAGTTCAAATCTATTACATAATAAGATCTATATGACATTAAAGGTGAACTTTATACAATCTACCATGCAAAAGTTTCATCAACTATATTGCCAAAATAATTTTTGTAGGGTTTTCCCATTATTTCAATTCATTTAAATTACTAATTGAAAAACAACAATTTAACTGATATGTTAATGTAATTTAATGCACATATGACCACATGACCATTTTTATAAATAAACCCACTTGCCTTATATGTAGTTTTAGCAAACTTCTAATAGAAGTACTCAAGATTTTCTCTTTTCATTTAATTTATCTATGTCTTCTTCTTCTATTTATCTTACTAAGTATTTGGATTAGACCTCTTTTTCTTTTTTTCTATTGAATTGAAATTTATTTAAAGAATTTTGATTTACAAATGTAGAAGAAAGAGAAAAGGAGTAGAGATTGAAGCTAATGTTTTATGGCGGCTCCAGAATGAAGAGGAATGAATATAGAATATACTAGCGTAACATATCCTTCCCTTTTATAGCCAAAAATCTGAAATCCCTGCCCAACCCATTTGGGACATCTCTAAACGCGTGTTACATTAATAACTCGTATCTCCTTCACCTGGTATCCATTTATAACATTTTACATATGAATATGGGATAGAAAAATCTACTTGGTGCAAGGAAAAGTCAAATTTTCCAAATTCCTTCATTTGTAAAAGCTCAAAATTTCACGTAAATGTAAAATTACCAAAACACCCTTTTCAATTAAAATTTACTTTTATTAAAAAATAGGGGGTGTTATATTTTCCTACTAAAAGAATTTCATCCTCGAATTTCAAGATACGATAAAATGAAACTCGTAGACTCAACTATATTGTAGCAACCATATGTATGTGCAATGCATACACTTAAACCACACCACACACAAAGTGTCCAAACAATCCATATCAAACATGTATGTTTACTAATATTTCTAGTGATCATATATGATACCCTATAGTTACCACTAAAGTTTGGATATACGCACCATTATATAGCGATGGTAAAATATGTGCTAACAAATATGTGCATCCTTCAATCAACATATGTCATGAATTTGGCAAGTGATAAATGCACAGATACCAATGCAAAACCTATAAGAATACCATATCATGACATATGGGAATGGATGCAAAACATCCTAACATACGCTCATAATTTCAATATGTATGTAGCATGATATATGATAAATCAAGTCATAGAGAAAAAGCGTAAATTATAAGACAAAACATACGAAACTATCCAAATTTTACGAAGCAACCAAAAATAGGGAAAATATAAAGTAAAAGAGCGAAGGATGGAAACTCTAATATTCTATGCGGGCTCCCATAAATCTCAGCCAAATCATCTTCTAATTGGAATGTAAGCAATTTAATTACTTTATTACAGAGTAGCTTTGTCTCATGCTCTACAATGCAGATAGGTTCATGATAAACAAGTGACTCTCTTCCCACCTCACCCTCCTATAATTAACTTGGCTCCATCATAATACCTAAATCATGTAAACACTGTCGCAACTGTGATACATGGATACATTATGAACCACCACCTACTTTTCAGGAAGCTCCCATCTATAAGCCAACTTACTTACTTTTCCCAAAATTGGAAAAGGCCTTACAAACTTTGGTGCCACCTAAACTACTAAGCCTCATAACATATCTGTGTGGTGAGATCTTTACAAAAACAACGTTGCCAATGTGAACTTCGGCTCTGTGCATCTCTTGTCCGCAAAAGAATTTGTCCATCTTGCATAATCTTCATCCTCTTATGGATCAAATCTAATTTGTTTGACGTCTCTTTGATCATATATGGCCTAAGAATAATATTATCCGTAGTGTACCATCAATAGGATAGAGGTCTACATAGCCTCTCATATAATACCTTGAATGGTGTCATCTCAATAATTTCCTTATTGCTATTGTTGTACACAAACTCTACTAATGGAAAGTGATCCTTCCAAAAACATCCAAAAACATCCTAAAACACCCATCCGTGGAAAATCTTCCAACGTCCAGTTCACCCACTCAGTTTTTCCGTCCATCAACTGGGGTAAGGTATAATCAAACCTAGTGCAGTGCCCAATGCCTTTTAAAAATTCTTCCAAAACTAATACGTGAAAAGTGGATCTCGATGACTCAAACACTCTTATTTCCTATTTAACTCCTAGAATCTCATCAACAGAATCCCTAGAAGTGCTCTCATTCAGTGTGGAATATCCAAAGGCTGTATTAATCCACCAGGCTTACTCTGCTCTGTTTTCACTCTTTGACATGTCACACACTACCAAATAAACTCCGCTGAATGTCTTTTCATACTTGGCCGGTAAATGCCCTCTTCATTTTTATCGCATTTTATTACCACTAGGATGAGTAGTCATCCTAGAATGATGGGACCCATATAGTACCAAGTCAACTAATTCCTTAATAAGAGGATCATGAAACTTTCTGTCACTTTGCATCCATCCCTTAGTATCAATGGAATAATAGCCGAATTAACTCGAGTGCTCTCTTCTATTCAGTTTCCCAGTAATACCCAAAAGCTCTATGTCTTCCTTGTGACTAGAACCTATATGTCCACAAGTGAAGGCCGAACATCCAAAGTAGCTCATAACTCTTATATAAATTTTATTGAAGATTAAAAATCAAATGCAAAAATAAACTACAAGTGCTTATACTCCAACAATATAGAGCTTAGCATCATGTTTCTTCTACTCAAAGCATTAGCCACAACATTTCCTTTTACTGGGGTACAACAAACTCTAAGACCATACGATGCCAAGAACACCATACACCTCTACTGCCTAAAATCCTAATCTTATTGAGAGAACATATACTTTATGGAAATATCATCTACGAAAAACTCAAATCATTCCCTTAAAAGGTGATTCCTTCTAAGATTTAAGAGCAAAAGCAATAGTTGTGAACTCAAGGTCATGAGTCAGATGGTTTCCCTTTTGTACATTCAGATGTCGACCAGCGTAATGTAACATCCCCTTACTTGGAGGCCCAATACTAACGGCTACAGATGCAACATCCATCCATAGTTATTAATCCTCGATGGCCAAATACGGTGGTGTTAAATAAATTGATACACAGAAACACAAGAATATGGGAAAAAATTAAACATCAAACAAATTCCACATTCCATTTCAAAACATTTCAAATTCATTACATAATCTAACAATCGTTAACCATATTCAGATAAAATACATTTATTACAATATACACCAAGAGTGACATATGAAGATGCCCCTTGGATGATCAGAGTATATATAGGCAATTTAACAACTTTTCCTTTACAACAACACAGCAAAACCAAAATAAAAGAGAACTCTAGATCACTATCATGCTTCATGCACGTCTCTAGAAGCTTTATTATAGATAGCGAAAATCCCACGATTTAACATAGCCATGGGTCGACCATCCCTATCCTTTGTTCGACCACTATCGGATAACCTAGGATGCTCATGGGTCAACCTATAACTATATTGATTTTTAATTTTTTAGTTTTAAATCCTAATTTTGTTCAAATGTCCATAACGCCTCCATGCTAATTCGGATTGCAAAGTGTTATATATGAAAATTGTCCGAAAAATTGCTACAAACTTAATGGTGCAAGTTTAGTAGCCAAATTTCATTGTTTGAGAAAATTTTCCTTTAAGTCGTTGTTTTTCTTTAATTTTGTTTTCTTATTAAATTTTCATTTAAATTTCCGAGGTGTTACATGGCCTACACCAAATCTAGGTTCAACCTAGGCTACCTATAGCAATTTAAACATCTAAACATGTTTATATGCCTGGAGATCTTTCGAATGTTTGAATATATGTTTCAGAAGTATGATGTGACAACCCGCACCTCCCGACACACCGATCCAAAGATAGGGTTACTTTCGAATTTGCATCGGTACCAAAAAGTATGAGCTATCAACGTTTTAAAACATCATAAAGACTTGAATATACAGATATTATCTAAGATATTCAACATTTTAGATTTCATGGCGGAAGGCAACAAAATATAAATACAGATCCGATGAAATGGTTTTGTCCAAATTTGAGACAGTGTCCCCAAAAGCTAATTTCACACGTTAATTAAAACGAGTTATTTCCAAAATCAGTTTAACCACTTTTAATCCAAATTTAATAGTTTACTATCTTCCCTCTTATTCAAATAGATTTTAAATCAACCTTCTAAATCATTTTCATTCACATCAAATTCAAGATTCAATTTTTTAAACAATTCAAAAAATAAAATTTAACAATTTAATTATGAAATAAATTGCTATATTTGAAATATAAGTTATTTAACTTATAAAAATGACTTTTAAATTTTTATAATCAGTTAAATATTCCAAACATAAATGATTAAATTTTTGATTCGTTACATTCTCTCCCCCTTAAAAGAATTTCGTCCTCGAAATTTACAAAGTAAGAAAAATGCCACAAATCCATTAAATTTTCAAAAACAATTAGTTGAAATAGATTAAAAAATTTCTAAGTCTTTAAAATTCCTTCACATATTGCAATTAATATCATCCATTCATTCATTCCAAGTTTAACTCAAAATCAAATTTTTAGTTGTCAAAAAAAATTCCAAAATTCTCAAAAAATTTCTAGTGCCTTTAATTTAGGAATTGTTTTGCCAACGTCACCTTCATGCAGTTAAATCAGAAAAAGTTATAATATATATGTGTGTATATATATATATATATAATCACAAATATATATCTCATCTTCAGGATAAGACATCCCGTAGGGAAAAATATAAAATATGATATGTAATCCGATATAGTGCAACTAATCACTCAATAACCAATGAGAACATGCATCAATATATAACATGTACTAGTTTAATAATTATATACAAAGTTAGCAAAGGTAATAAGAGAAACCATCAAATAATTAATATTCATCCAACTAATTCGCAACCATATCAATTTGCATTTTCCAATCTCAAAATTTAATTCACTAAATCTATACAATGTACATATATCACTCATATGCCAAACCATGCCTGATCGCTTGCTCAATCAGACAATTTCATTTTCAAACTAGTATTGTTCACATGACCACTCTAGTGCGGACTCAGATCCGGTTTATTGATTAGAAACCAGCACTCTCATTGCACAGCCATATATAATGATAGAGAATATTAGAATTAATCAAAAATATGTATCTAGTGTTTTCCATGAAGAATCGAGTAAAAAAAAAATCCTAACTCGGATAGGTATAAATCGCCTCCAAATCATATATTCAAATCTCGATTAAACATTTATGCGAATAAAATAATATATATACAACTTACATATTTATTTCAACTGGTTTTTTGTTATGTCCCATTCTTTTTTTCTCGATTCTTTTATTTACATTCATTTATTCATAGTCATTATTCATACTGCTTTTTTCATATTCATTTAATTACATTCATTTTTTTTCATATTCATTTTCATTAACATTCATTTTACGTTGAACAACATTTCACTCAATACTAAATTCATTTATGAATCATTTTCATAAAATTTTACTTAAGTATATAGACATTTTCTACAATACTTCTCATGTTTATTTCACTTTACACATAAGTTCATATTCAATTTATTTTTTGACTTAAGTTGAATTTCATTTTATAACCCAAGCTCATATCCCATTAGTTCATTTTACTAGTTCATTTCATTACGTCATTACTTCATTACATTCAATTTCACTTCTCATTTTATTATTTCACTTCATTTACCTTTACTTTAGTCATATTCCTTTCCAAAATTCATTTTATTGAACTCAATATAAATTTCATTTCATAGTTCAATTTCATATTTACTTTTCTTAACATTCATATCCAACATTTTAAACTTTTGATTTACTTATCCTTTCAAATTCATAAGTTGTAAACTTATTTATAATCTGTAATATTTTCAAATTATACATTCAAAAACTTATTTTCATATATTTATCAAATCAAACTTGGCATTTCACAACAAAACTTGCTTTACCCAGACATAAATTTAATGGAAAATCACTAAGGTAACAATTCATCACTTAGAAACTCAAAATTAAATACTGATGAAGTTGAAGACATCACCAGAATTATTTTCCTGCGACTAAATTGAGTTTAGTGCTTTTTATTTCTTTTAAATCTAATTTTATTTACAAATCATATTTATAACTTTTCTATATATATAATTTCACTTTGGTTATATAAAACCATTTTTTTAATTATTTATCTTTTCATATATTATAATAACAACAACTTTTGAACAAAAAAACAAATGATAATAATCAAATATTATCATTCACTAACAATCACACCATATATAACTATAATAATTTTTGAAAAATTGTTCCTCTATATATAAAATATCATTTTGGTAAAATTATTTCATTTACCCAATTCAAAACAATACTTCATGGGTTTGCCTTGTTCAAGCGTTTAGAAACCCCTATCGATAACGTGGCGTCCCACGTACCAATCAAAATTCATAAGCCACTCAATAGATAAACTAACAATATATAAAACATTTTTATATTACTAACAAATACGCTCCCATATATATAATACACTCAACTCAATCTAGGGTATTACTAACCTTATGCATAATTAGTACCCAACCAAAGCCTAGGTGTTTGCATAACCAAAGCTCTAATACCAGCTGTAGCGACCCATAAATCCACATAGTTCAAGCTGACAATAAAATACAAATATCCAACCTAAATTGAACAAAAATATGGATAGTTATGGGAGAGAACGACGAAAGTAGAAGAGAAGAGTAGAAGAAGAGAAAATGAAACCAAAACCATCACAAAATCTCACTAACGCAGCGGAATAACACATAATATAATATCAGTGAACTTTACAAAAGAGAAACTATAATATACATATAGCCATCAAAGTATAACAAGTCACAATCATTAGCTTGAACAGATATAATAACACGTCCTAAAAATGATGATATTTAAACAACAATGTAGCGGAAAATAAACAAATATGGGAATACGTTCTGAAGGCCTCCAACTGGCCTATTGATGCTCCAAAGCATCAAATCTAAATTGGTAAATATGCTCGGTCTAGCTCGAGCATTGAAAGGGAAGAATGCCTAGATCAGTTTGGTAAACCAGCATCAAAAAACACATTTCAATTAAATTTTAAATTTATAAAAACCTTTCAAACAAAGGTATCAAGTATAAACACGCCGCACATATACACCGAAGGATTATACCTTATGTTAACCAAAACATTTCATATTAAATTCTGTAATATTATCCTAGTGTCTAGTATACAAATAATATTAATCATAGCTGAAATTGTTACCATTATTAAATTCCTACATACTAGGTCCTACAATTAAAATGGCATGCACGTACTAAGAATGGATTTCCAAAAAACGACTAGGTAAGGGAATACCTTCCAGCAATACATCTCTAGAGGAATGTGCCGAGGCTATATAACATCTGTACCTCCACCAATACAAGACTGGCCTACCTCTAACCAAATAGTACCAAATATGTCATCACCTCAGTCATTACAGACCTATCCGAGAGCCCTCTTCGCATACACCATAATAATTTTAAACCTGATGTCATAGCAGGAGTAAATATATCTAAAAGGTGACAATCATATCCTAATGGTTGTGAACCACATAGCCTTGCCGCATTTACCATGTATTGGTCATTTTCGGGTATGAGGCTTGAGGTAATGATTGCCTTTCCATAGCACATTCCGCTTTGAATGCCAAATTGCAATTCCATAATCACACAACTAATTTCTACAAATGTAACGACCCGTAAATTTCAATGGTTTTATTAACATAATTAATTGAATTTTTTTTGAAATTTTAAATAATAATATTTTGAAATAAAAATTTAATATTTGGATTACGTCTAACTAAACGTAACAAATGATAAATTTTCATCAGATAATATGGAAGTTTATTTTATAATGTAATTTTCTTTCAATTTAAATCAATTAATAATTGATGATGATAAAATGTTTTCCAAATTGAAAATTTTTATAGAAAATTTGTAAATCATCTTATGAGTGCGACGTCATATTTCGTTTCTTTAAATTTTGATTGGAATTGCTTCGTTTATCTTACTTCTGGCAGATTAGCAGCATTTTCGGTACCGATTATCGACTTTTGATAGGGTGATCGTACCACTGATATTAGTATACCATTTTGATCGTCTCATCATGCTGATCCTCATAGCATATCCGTTTGTGTTTTTCAGAGTCCGAAAGACGGTAAAATCTACGAAAACGACTCTGTATCGATTCTGCATTCTATCTCTTAGCTTCCCTTACCTTCCGTATTCTACCGTCTATAGCCAATAGTCATATGCATTTTATATTCTTAGAAAATTTATTGTCGTGACCATTTATTATTTGACTTTCAAGATTCCCAACTTTTCACTACTTGGGTTCGCTCATATTTTTATCTTTCATTCTGCACGTTACTTTAAAAAAAAGTATTCAAGTCTATATGATTTTAGCCTGCACGTCATTTTAGCACGCCTACCTTCTCCTTTTTTGCCTGTGAAACAGTTTTCTCTTTTCCTTTCAACCCACACCATTTTCTCCTTCCAAGCTTCGCCAAGGTATCAACACCCAAGCCCACCAATGCCATCAACACCGAACCCTTCTCCTTCTACCGAGCACCACCTCCCTCATCCGCCACCTACACCGCCCAGTCAGAAACAATAGTGGCCGAACCTCCCTTGCTCCTTCCCTCCACAAGACCGTGACCTGCTTCCTTTAAGCAAACACGACAACCCATGGCCGAACTCAAGTGCCGACTCTCCAAGCTTTGGTTTGCATGATTTGGGTAAGTTGTCCACATTTTGTAGTTTTTATATATATATATATAGGTTTATTTACATATTTGAGTTTATATACTTTACATATATTTATAGATTTAAACATGTACTGTGTTTTCATATATATGTTACTTATAAAATTATTTAATCTTTAACGTATAACCTGTTTGATTTTATGTATATATAATATATTGTTTTGTTGTATATTATATTTTGAAAGTAGTACATATAGATTTTTAGTTCTCATCCTTTCATTTATAAATTTTGTATTATATTTAAAAGGAGATCGGCTTTGAACATTGTTTTCCGGTATATATGCACGGGTTTTGAAATTTAGCATCTGGACATTTATTATATGTACAGTATCACATTATATATTTAGATATACTTGTCTGTTATAGTATATATATACTTTACCGTGTTATAAGTGTGTGTGTATATAATACAAAGTTTGTTATTTTTTCCGCATATGGAATCAAGTTATATGTTAATCTATATAGATCTTATCACATTTTAGTTATATACGTTATGCTATATTTTAAAACAATTATAATAATAAAATATATAATGTTGTATATATATGTATATTTAATCTTAAATATATATGTTTATAGAGTGAGTTATAGAAGTTCGGCTTCATACATACAATATGAGTTTGTATATATCGTTTATACTATAAGTGTTGTTCTAGTTCGTATATATATTTTGCAATGTATAGTTGTTCTCTTTTGCTGTGTAATGCTAGTTTACAATATGAAGACGTATATTGGTTTATAAAGACTGAGTCCATATATATATTGAAGTCGTGTGTTCAAAAAGTTAGTATATACATATGTATTGTTTGTTATATGTATTATATGATTTATACTGATATACTGTATGGGTCTGCATATATTTACAACGGGTCTACACATATATATATATACATATACATATATACATATATATATATATATATATATATATATATTTGTGTATGTACGGAGTCTTCATACATTTTGAATAACATGTATGTAGCTGTTTGCATATATAAATAGCTTACATATATTTTGTTTATATATATATATATATATTCTTTTGGATTTAAGTTGATTTTATCAACACTGATTTTACAATAAATATTGTTTTATATATAACATATAATTTATTTTCTTATATGTTTGATTTTAGTATTTGAGTTCAGTTTAAACAATGGATTTTGAAATTTTTGAATATATTTAATATAGGTTTGAAATTAGAATTTGATTACATATATATATATATATATACATATATAGTTATATAAATATAAGTTCACTTATACCATTTGTTTTCATCAATATAGTTTTGATTTGATTTCTTCAATTCCAAGCTATCTGCCCCGTTCGTCAAATTCGTGTCAATATAGCTTTGCTTTGGGATTCGTGCTTGGATTCGTATCTCGTTTCGATTGTCGAAAATCTATCTAGCCTCGAAAGGTGAGTAATCACTCTCGATTAATGTTTTTATATTTATTAAAATTAATTTCAATTGAAACGACAATTGAAATATGCTGCTGTTAGTTTTTTACACTGCTATATATATATATGCTATTATATGTAACTATTTGCCTGTGACATCTGACACCATTATCTGTTATTTATATTGATGATATATGTCTGTTATATTATTATCGTACCTGTTATCACTCTACAAGTTCCCTGTTAGTATAGAATTCACTATGGGTCGAAATGATACATATCCGAACGATCTGTAGAATAAGGGAAAATCGTTATGGGTTGAAATGATAAACCCAAGCGATTTTCATTAAATTGAATCTGGGATTGCGGGTTGAAATGATATATATCCGTATATAAATTTAAATTTTGGATTTAAATGATAAATATCCGTATCACTTGACCATAGAATAGAAAATTATATATAGACACCGTTGGTATATATATATATATATATATTGAAATGATTTCCAATGTTTTGAAATTGAATTTGTTTAAGAATTATACTCAAATAAGTTTGATTTGAATTTTATTAAATTTGGGATTTTTGAAGATATGATTTTACAACTTGATTTTGATTAAAAGTGATTTAAATGAATATTTCAAATTTACATAAATTGAAATGGTATATTTAGTTTTATTTAAATTTAAAGTTTTACTTAAATGTTATTTGAATGATTAAGTAAATATTTCAAAATAAATAATAGTAAAGTGAATTTGATATGTATATAGAATTATCAAATCTAGTTTTGAAATGTTTGAATACTTAAAGTTTTGAAATATATTGAAATTGAAATGGTTTATTTATGGTTCAAATCTGCATTTGGAATCGATATAATGTGAAATGGTTTATTAAGAAACTAGTTTGAGTTGAAATTAATGAATTGAGATTTGATTTAAATTGAAATTTGGGATTCGAGTTAATTTAATCAAATTTGTGAAGTTTGAGGAAATTATTTTATTATATAAAATATTTTCAATTTTTTTAAAACAATTTTGTATTTCACTTTATAAATTATTTTAATATATATTATTATTTTAATATACTAACCATTTTAATATACTAACTGTTTTAATATAAACTATTTGAAACTATAGCTCTTTTATATAAACTATTTTACTTTATAAACTATTTTATTATATATACTATTTTAATATCTAAACTGTTTAAGTGGTAGAAGTTATGTTTTCAAAGTTATGAATTTCAAAGTATAATGTTTTGAAAGCATTATAATTTCAAGTGTTTGGTTTCGAAAGTGTTATAACTTTGAAAGTGCTATGATTTTGGAAAGGATATATTTGAAATGGAAATGATATCGTATTTGGTTTTGAAATAGAAATGATATCGCATTGATAAGGTTTTGAAATGGCGATGATATTTTTGTTTTGAAGTATAAACTATTTTTAAATGACCACGGTATTATAATAATGTTTGGTTGTTAAAAAGACCGAGATTAGAAGTTGTTATACTCTCTGCCAACTCCGTAAACCACTTTAACTACCGTATATGCATTGGAGATTCCAACGTAGGATGGTGGCGATGTTCTATTAAGGTATATACGTGGACTCGACTCCCATGAGTTAGCATAAGGTGGCTAAAACAGCAGCGATTCTCGGGCCAAATAAGGTAGCTCCTCCGATCGGACACACTCCTTCGTATGCTATTCTATTACCTTGTGATTTATTTGGTGCACACCTTTGATTTTTGATTTTTTTTGAGAGTGTGGCTCGTGGTGGATGGTAGTGGCTGCTATGCAGTACCACTAGTCTGGATGCGTAATTGGTATATCTACCCTGGCATTGCCTTGTTGTGCCGTGTCACCTAACCTAGCGCGCCTTATACGAGTTTGATTGTATCGTACCTATGGAGTATCCTCTGGTAGCCTTTCGATCTGGAGGTATTATAGTACTATATAGACTATTGGCACTATAAAATGTGTTAAGGGGTATATGGATAACGCATGAACACTATTTTAATAGTTTACTTTACTATAGACATTATTATAATAGCATATATTACTACATAGTAGATGGTTTAACGGATCCTTAGAGGATGGTTATCTCAAACATCCTTTGAGTTACTTGTATTTCAGTTGTTATTTCATTTGAGTTCGATTTAATTATATAAGAATGTTAATCCTGACTCGTTTGTTTTGTGTTTTTCTTTGCACTCAGGTCAGACTGAGTGATACAACTTTTGAGACTCACCTTTGGAGTTGGAGCTTCGTTTGTAGATCCATCTACATCTTTTCATCTTGCAGTTATTCAGTTGATTCCAGTGATGTATTCTGATCTTGTATTTGACTATCGTATTTGAAACTTTTATTGTATCTTATTTAACTCTGATATATATTGTAGCTTCATGAACTACTATTCATTTTATTTCCGCTGCATATTGTTACATTACTTTGTGACTATGATTTTGTGATACATTTATTTACTATATATGCTTAGTTTTGCCAAATATAAATTAACAATCTAGTATTTTGGGACTATGATTCTGTGATATATTTATTTACTGTATATGCTTAGTTTTGCCAAATATAAGTTAACAATCTGGTATTTTGAGCAATTCAAATTCGACATGTGTGGATGCGAATGGTTGAAAATATTAGGATGTTACAACAAACGTATAACTCCTGAGTATGTTCGTCTCAGGAAAGGGTGTTAATGCTAAGAGAAGCTGCTTTTTCCGCCACCAAAAAGATGATACGTTTATAGATGTCAATCAGATGTAATTTTAAAATGCAAGTTCAAACATTCATGATACACATTGTCCAAGAAAAGGACAAACTGAAGGCGCTCTCGTACATCCTATTTTGAGAATCACCCCTAGGATCAGCAGCGATTAGTCATTGCAAATCAAAGATTTTTATAATAGAGCACTACTGCCACCATAAGTATACAATATAGTAACTTCCCCAAGGTTCTGGTGGCAAGCAGCCCAACATCATGAAGATCTCCATCTTCAATTGTCACCATAACCAAATGTGACGACGCGGATTTTGCCCGCTCGAAAATCGACATCCATACTTCATATCGTATTCGAATGTCTTAGATTCGACCGTTCAAATCCGATTCGCCGGAGCTTATAACAACATTAAGTAAATAACACAGCGGAATAAAAGAATAATACATTGATATACAGCTTTGATACAACAGATGATCCAATAGATATCAATATACATCAGAGATATGATACAATAAAATAGCAGCGGAAAAGAAAAATGGATAACATCTAGCAGCGGAACAATATAACTCTAAGATAGTCTTCAAGGAAGAACTCCAGCAGTAGCACGAACTCCCAATAACGATGCACAAAGATAAGCAAGTCTCGTCCACATCCAAAGACTGAACTAGCTCCAGATAACCCACTAAATCTGACTATCTGAAAAACCCAACTCTAGACTGCTCGTGTAGAAAATTTTGAGCATCCAGAGTTTAGGAAAGAAACAATAAACTCCGGATCAGTCATGGGACTGGTGTGAGTAACAAAGACGGTTTATCTTTAAAAACAAACAACGAAATATTTTAAAATCAATTCGCAATGCTTTTTAGAAATGAGACTACCATAAGGCCTCCCGCACACACACAATGCAAACGTAGAATCGGAGGGGATTTCTCCTTATGATAGTCAAAGATGCTTGATACGCATTAAAAAGAAACATTTGATATTATTACTATAAGTGCAAAGTGGAGAAAACAATTTCGAAAGTATAATATAAATCTTAGCCAGCATAGACATTTCACACTTATGCCTACTATAACTACCATGTTCAATAGCAGGTTACCACCACATTCCATGGCAGGTTATACAACTAAAACCATACAGGGTACGTATTTCAAGAATGGATTTCCAACAAATGGTCGGGCAAAGGAACTTCCCAAACCCCGAAATGGAACGCCTCTGGAAGGACGTCCCCGAGCATCCCAAATGGATATCTGCCAAACAAGGCCGGCTACCCCTTTGCCAGGGAGTAAGAAACCTCAGATATACCACCCTCGGTCCTTTTGGACCTTTATACGAGGCCTCGATTCCAACAACACCACACAGTAATAGATATAGTGTATCCACATGAGTAAGTATCTGGGCTCCATACCATGATACTACCCCTTTCCAGAAGGAATGATCCTACCCTAGGGAAGCGATCCCTGAAACCTTGCCGCCACGATTCCTGTTTCGACCATTTCCGGTTTGTGAGGCTCGACGAAGTCTCGTCCACAAAGCCACGCTTTATACAAAAGCTGTGCTTTGGGTCAACAAATGATCATAGAAAAGATCACAAAGATAAAAAATCAAACAAATGATCATATCACAAATGATCAACACAATGATCATTTCACAGCAACACTCAGCATGTCACATTACCAAATTGGGAATATATCGCTGATAACCATCAACTACATAACCTCTGAGCTCGTACGTCTCAGAGAAGGGTGTTAAGCTAAAAGAATAAATTCTCTGCCACCAACAGAAATATATTTGAAAGAAATCAGCTTTATATCTCAAATTGTAATGTCAGACATAACTATCCATACAAGTCTGTTCTGGATTTTGAAAAGAACCGAGGGCACTTCCAAAGAAGTCCTTGCAATCCGGATATCCACAATCCTGATCGGATTCCCCATTACATATGGAGAACTCTATACCGGAGCAACTCGGTGCAGAGTCAATCGACAGGTCATCCTATCGCTCTCGCAAATACCCGGTCTTCAACACCGGTCTTCAAATGCTATCCATAACGACGTATCACATACTCGGAATGGGTTATACGACCCAAAAGGTCCTTTCCCGGCTAACCCGAATAGTAAGCGCAAAATTTAAAACATATGGATAAGGAATTTCAATTAAGTCACAACTTAATAATCCAAAGTTTTTCTTTCAAATGGTTTAACAAATTACCATTTCCAATCTTTTAAAACAAAAAGATTTATTTCATAAAGTTCACCTAGTTTCTCAAAGATTCATTCCTGGATTTCAAAACAATTCCAATCCAATTGGATTAACTCGTTAAATCTTTAAATCAAAGATTTAACTTATAGCTTTCAAAATCATTTCCAAAGATTCAATCATAGCCTTTCAAAAACAATTTCAATTCAAGTTGGATTAACTCATTCGGTCTTTGAATCAAAGATTTATTTCATAGCTTTCAAAACATTTCAATTCTATTTCAGCTTGAAACCCTTTCAACATAATTGGGAGATCCTTTCTTTAAATGAAAGCTGTTATTATTTGGAAACAAGTAGTTTTCGTTTCGAAGAAATTCGATCTTATTTATACAAGTTAAATCCTTTGGGTTAATTCAAATTCCCAAAAACAACACTTCAAAAATGGTTTGACTCATATATAACTAGTATAATATCGTTAATCCCTAGTTTCAAATCATAGAATTCAATTTTAAGTATTGAATTCAAATTGAAATCAAAATATTTAAATTCCAAATCTTAATCAAGTTATTCAAAATAATTTTATCTTTGAAATTCTATTTCAATTGCTTTTCACTTTAAACCCAATCCATTTCCAAAACATTTGAATTAAAATATTCAACTTTAAAAATCATTTCAAAAATCCGTGACTTAATCGATTTCCTCGTGAAATCCATATTTTGTGTGTGTATGGTGTGGTCCAGGGGTTCAACACAATAGTGCACCATATCAATCATCACAGATTAAAACACAGAAATATAGTTGATAAGCGATATAAACATAACGCTTATCGCTCATTCACAGATTCACAGATAATATGTAAATAAATGAATAATCATACACGGCTCAATATACAGAACAAAATATCACAGATCGGATAGGGCAATTAATTCAAGGCATCACATACAATATAATCATTCATAAGTATTAAGGTCAAGCATTTAATAAACATTTATAAGCAGGATTAATTATTTGTTTAATCCCAATCAATTCAATTTATTTCCTAGTAAATTGATTACTTATGAATTTATTATCTAATCCTGATTTATTAATTAATTACAAATAATTCGATATAAATTAATTTATCAAACACTTTAATTAATTCTTCTTAATTAATAAATTAATTAGATTAACCTTAATGTTGATTTCATAATCTTTTAACCTTAATTTCAATTTCATTTAAGAAATTAAACCTTAATCATTTTCATTAGTTAATTAACCTTTGACTTATATTGGTTAATCTCAAATTAATTACTTAATTAATTTATTACATTTTCCTTGAATTAATTATTGCTTAATCACTTGATTAATCAACTTTAACCGTATTTTATAAAAATTTACGAACTATAAATAATCCATTAATTAATCCTATCTAATTAATGATTTCTTGATTAAAATTAATTAATTCTTGATTTATTCACTTAAACCTTTAATTTATCAAATTAAACCCTTACTTTCTTAATTAATTAAATCCAAATCATTAATTAATTTAACTTAACATTTTAATGAACTATCTTTAAGATAAAATCATAATTTTTATAATTGATTCAATCATCATTTCTCAAACACTTTTGAAAACATTTTGTTTCAAATTCACTTTTAAATTCCATTTCAAACTATTTGAATTTAAAATAACTACAAATTTAACTTTGCAATTTTAATCTATTTTAAATTCAAATTTTTCTCATACATTCAATTGCTTTTAAATTAACTTATTTAACTATGTAAATTCAGATTTTTAAAATAGATAAATTATTTAACTTGTAAATTCAAGTTTTAAACATTTGATAACTTGTTTTAAAACCTTGTTTCAAATTCCAAATTTTATTTTTCAATTTTAAGATTCAAAAGTTTCATCTCAAATTTTACTTTAACTTTGAATTCAAACGCTGTTTAAAACCTAGATCAAATTCTGAATTTAAATTTCAAAACACTGTTTACATCCTGCTTTAAAAAATTGAACTGAGTTTTAAAACCTGAAACAGTCAGGTTTGCAAAAATCTGAAATGTCCACTGTCTCGAGCCAACACAAACTAGCTTCGAGAAAAAGAAAAAAAAAACCCCATCGCTTCGAGTAAACACTCGAATGACCCGAGGCAAAACCATATTTTACACGAGCTACTCGAGTACCCTCAACCCCATCTTCTTAAACTCTGGCACACGCAACTACATGTGCACCTGCACCAACGACTTCGTCCACGCCGATCACCAACGATGATTTCTTCAAGTCGGCTATCATACTTTAACTCAATTTCAAACTTCAGATCATTGATTCAAACGCAAATTCGAATTCGAGCCTTTCACTTGAACCTGGAAGACAAAAACTAGAACCACCATTCTTCCTGTCAGTGCCTCGTCCTCGATGCCTCGACCACCGGAATTCGCGCAACTCCAGCCTTCGCTTTGTCATCCACCTAAACATCATTTCCCAAGGGCACGAGCCACTCGGTGCTCGTATGAGGCCGTGGCGCACAAATTTTCGACCATCAGAATTTTAGGTTTAGAAACCCAAAATCCACACCGCCATCACCTCACTGATCGAGTGCAACTCCGATGATTTTTCCCAACATCTCAGTAGGTTCCTCCACCCTCATGCACAAAGTCGTTCTCCCCAGTTCAACATATGGCCGAAAATTGATCAAAGATCATTTCCAGATCATCTACTAATTTTTCTTTGCATACTCGATGAAAAATTTCCATCTTTAATTGAAAAATCCTATCTTCTGATAACAAATCTAGTTATATAATTTGATTCAAGTTTCATAATATTCGCATTAATCATAAAGTTAAGATTTTCCCTGTAAAATAAATTTTTCAGATGTTATAAAGCTCTATTTTACTGATGACCTTCTCCAGATCTTAAATTAAGTATAAACAAACTTGTTTTGTTTAAACATCAAAGTCTAATGATGATTTAATGAAGTGAAAGTTGAATTCTAAGTTGATTTTCTTTTGCAAAGCAAGACCTGGAAGCTAAATACAGAGAGTACTCTGTTTATTCACCTGCATTACATATCATGCTTGCTTATGTACTAAATAGAATTGAATTGATATTTACACATTTCATACTTACTCAAGATGAATATTCAACAGATATATATGCTTAATCATTTAAGAGTGAGGTTACTCACATGATTTCCAGGAAAGAAAAACTGAGTTGTATTTATGTTGAAACAGCAGTTTGGATTTTCAGGCTAAAGCTTCTTCTTCTTATATTTTCTTGGTTGAGTTGATTGAATTTGTTTATGGGTTTTAAGATATTGTTTACTTCAATTTTTTTCTTAGCCTTGAACTGATCGAATGTGATGAGGATGGATATATAAGAAGAAGTATACAGGGTGTTTTCATTTTGTACAGGTGATATATTTTATCTTGTACTATAGGGTGATTTTTATTTTTATTTTGTACAACTAAGTGATGTTACTTTGTACAATATCAGTTCATGGCTGACGATAACTCTCTAATATCCTGCTTTAACATACTTGTATACATATTGCTTTTTGCCTTACTTCATCCCCTACCTACCTGTCCTTGTTCATATGCTAATATATTTGTTTTTTTTGTTATTTAATTTGCCTTACATACTTACTTATACTTTGCTTGTTTCATAGCTTTGCATTTTAAAACTCTACGGGCTACCTATATTTTTTTTATTATTTGCTTTTTACTTGTTGATTATGCAGTTTGCTAGCTGCAATTTATTTCTTTGCTGGTACAAGTGATAGTATTTTTTTTGTTCATGCTTATGTAAATTATTATTATCTTCTTTTGCTTTTTTATTTATTCTATAACTTTGTTTGTACATAGATGTTTAATATGTTTGTTTGGTTCCATACTTAACTTTTATTTATCTCTATTTATAACTCAAATATTTATTTTACTTCTATTTTTAGTTTAAATATTTATCATGAATTTTACTTTAATAATTATTGTTTTATATTTTTCTATATACACATACATATATAGTATTTAAATTCAAATCAAATATATATATATCTATATATACATATAATTTTAAATTTACTCATATATGCTCAAATACATATATATATATATATTCTCATATATATACATATATGCAAATTTTCAAATCATTTTGACTTAATATATTTTCTATTTGAATCGGGGAAACTCGCATCTCTTAAATCGATAAATTTTACAATTTTAATTCAAAAATTAAACAAGTCATAAATTAAAATTAAATTAAATTCTAGGGTCGTTACAAAGTTCCCCCCTTAAAAGAATTTCGTCCTCGAAATTCGCAAGCACGAAAACAACACAGAGATAGACTCAATCTTTACAATTTCTCAAATACAAGATATGGATTCCAAATTCAAGTCGGAATATCTCAAAATATATACCAATTTGTCCCTCTTCGGACTTCGACCAACCCAAGAAATTACAACAGAATTTCAAAATTTGGTTTTAAACAAAATCACTTTATCAATACAATTCAATTTTATCCTTCATATTCCATTAATCAATTTTAACTCAATTTAAAATTTCCAATTCATTTAAAATTTCCAATTTCAAATTTATATTCATTAAGGTTTAAAACGAAAAGCTAATAAGAAACCGATGAAGATACGAAGTAAGGATTTCCTACAACGATTCGTAGGCCCATCATCACACCGAAACTTCTTCTTGTAGATGATACGAAGCAATCAAAAGAATTTTGGAAACGAATCAAAAGAAATTGATAAGAAAGTTGTTTCCACCATTGCAGGGTATTGACTATTTATAGTCGTACTTCCCTGTCCCCTATCTCGTCCTCTTCTTGCACTCATACTTACTATCAGTGAATAGTAAGAGAATTTACTGAGGCATTCAAACGGATATCTTAGGGATATACTCATTCTAGGGATACTTCACCCTATCTCTAATGAGTTACTTAATGTGTTATACTCCTGAGCTAAAGTTCAACCCTTAGCTATGATACCAAATGTGACGACGCGGATTTTGCCCGCTCGAAAATCGACATCCATACTTCATATCGTATTCGAATGTCATAGATTCGACCGTTCAAATCCGATTCGCCGGAGCTTATAACAACATTAAGTAAATAACACAGCGGAATAAAAGAATAATACATTGATATACAGCTTTGATACAATATCTGATACAACAGATGATCCAATAGATATCAATATACATCAGAGATATGATACAATAAAATAGCAGCGGAAAAGAAAAATGGATAACATCTAGCAGCGGAACAATATAACTCTAAGATAGTCTTCAAGGAAGAACTCCAGCAGTAGCACGAACTCCCAATAACGATGCACAAAGATAAGCAAGTCTCGTCCACATCCAAAGACTGAACTAGCTCCAGATAACCCACTAAATCTGACTATCTGAAAAACCCAACTCTAGACTGCTCGTGTAGAAAATTTTGAGCATCCAGAGTTTAGGAAAGAAACAATAAACTCCGGATCAGTCATGGGAATGGTGTGAGTAACAAAGACAGTTTATCTTTAAAAACAAACAACGAAATATTTTAAAATCAATTCGCAATGCTTTTTAGAAATGAGACTACCATAAGGCCTCCCGCACACACACACAATGCAAACGCAGAATCGGAGGAGATTTCTCCTTATGATAGTCAAAAATGCTTGATACACATTAAAAAGAAACATTTGATATTATTACTATAAGTGCAAAGTGGAGAAAACAATTTCAAAAGTATAATATAAATCTTAGCCAGCATAGACATTTCGCACTTATGCCTACTATAGCTACCATGTTCAATAGCAGGTTACCACCACATTCCATGGCAGGTTATACAACTAAAATCGTACAGGGTACGTATTTGAAGAATGGATTTCCAACAAATGGTCGAGCAAAGGAACTTCCCAAACCCCGAAATGGAACGCCTCTGGAAGGACGTCCCCGAGCATCCCAAATGGATCTCTGCGAAACAAGGCCGGCTACCCCTTTCCCAGGGAGTAAGAAACCTCAGATATACCACCCCCGGTCCTTTTGGACCTTTATATGAGGCCTCGATTCCAACAACACCACATAGTAATAGATATAGCGTATCCACATGAGTAAGTATCTGGGCTCCATACCATGATACTACCCCTTTCCAGAAGGAATGGTCCTACCCTAGGGAAGCGATCCCTGAAACCTTGCCGCCACGATTCCTGTTTCGACCATTTTCGGTTTGTGAGGCTCGACGAAGTCTCGTCCACAAAGCCACGCTTTATACAAAAGCTGTGCTTTGGGTCAACAAATGATCATAGAAATGATCACAAAGATAAAAGATCAAACAAATGGTCATATCACAAATGATCAACACAATGATCATTTCACAGCAACACTCAGCATGTCACATTACCAAATTGGGAATATATCGCTGATAACCATCAACTACATAACCTTTGAGCTCGTACGTCTCAGAGAAGGGTGTTAAGCTAAAAGAATAAATTCTCCGCCACCAACAGAAATATATTTGAAAGAAATCAGCTTTATATCTCAAATTGTAATGTCATACATAACTATCCATACAAGTCTATTCTGGATTTAGAACAGAACCGAAGGCACTTCCAAAGAAGTCCTTGCAATCCGGATATCCACAATCCTGATCGGATTCCCCATCACATATGGAGAACTCTAATACCGGAGCAACTTGGTGCAGAGTCAATTGACAGGTCATCCTATCGCTCTCGCAAATACCCGGTCTTCAACACCGGTCTTCAAATGCTATCCATAACGACGTATCACATACTCGGAATGGGTTATACGACCCAAAAGGTCCTTTCCCGGCTAACCCGAATAGTAAGCGCATCATTTAAAACATATGGATAAGGAATTTCAATTAAGTCACAACTTAATAATCCAAAGTTTTTCTTTCAAATGGTTTAACAAATTACCATTTCCATTCTTTTAAAACAAAAAGATTTATTTCATAAAGTTCACCTAGTTTCTCAAAGATTCATTCCTGGATTTCAAAACAATTCCAATTCAGTTGGATTAACTCGTTAAATCTTTAAATCAAAGATTTAACTTATAGCTTTCAAAATCATTTCCAAAGATTCAATCATAGCCTTTCAAAAACAATTTCAATTCAAGTTGGATTAACTCATTTGGTCTTTGAATCAAAGATTTATTTCATAGCTTTCAAAACATTTCAATTCTATTTTAGCTTGAAACCCTTTCAACATAATTGGGAGATCCTTTCTTTAAATGAAAGCTGTTATTATTTGAAAACAAGTAGTTTTCGTTTCGAAGAAATTCGATCTTATTTATACAAGTTAAATCCTTTGGGTTAATTCAAATTCCCAAAAACAACACTTCAAAAATGGTTTGACTCATATATAACTAGTATAATATCGTTAATCCCTAGTTTCAAATCATAGAATTCAATTTTAAGTATTGAATTCAAATTGAAATCAAAATATTTAAATTCCAAATCTTAATCAAGTTATTCAAAATAATTTTATCTTTGAAATTCTATTTCAATTGCTTTTCACTTTAAACCCAATCCATTTCCAAAACATTTGAATTAAAATATTCAACTTTAAAAATCATTTCAAAAATCCGTGACTTAATCGATTTCCTCGTGAAATCCATATTTTGTGTGTGTATGGTGTGGTCCAGGGGTTCAACACAATAGTGCACCATATCAATCATCACAGATTAAAACACAGAAATATAGTTGATAAGCGATATAAACATAACGCTTATCGCTCATTCACAGATTCACAGATAATATGTAAATAAATGAATAATCATACACGGCTCAATATACAGAACAAAATATCACAGATCGGATAGGGCAATTAATTCAAGGCATCACATACAATATAATCATTCATAAGTATTAAGGTCAAGCATTTAATAAACATTTATAAGCAGGATTAATTATTTGTTTAATCCCAATCAATTCAATTTATTTCCTAGTAAATTGATTACTTATGAATTTATTATCTAATCCTGATTTATTAATTAATTACAAATAATTCGATATAAATTAATTTATCAAACACTTTAATTAATTCTTCTTAATTAATAAATTAATTAGATTAACCTTAATGTTGATTTCATAATCTTTTAACCTTAATTTCAATTTCATTTAAGAAATTAAACCTTAATCATTTTCATTAGTTAATTAACCTTTGACTTATATTGGTTAATCTCAAATTAATTACTTAATTAATTTATTACATTTTCCTTGAATTAATTATTGCTTAATCACTTGATTAATCAACTTTAACCGTATTTTATAAAAATTTACGAACTATAAATAATCCATTAATTAATCCTATCTAATTAATGATTTCTTGATTAAAATTAATTAATTCTTGATTTATTCACTTAAACCTTTAATTTATCAAATTAAACCCTTACTTTCTTAATTAATTAAATCCAAATCATTAATTAATTTAACTTAACATTTTAATGAACTATCTTTAAGATAAAATCATAATTTTTATAATTGATTCAATCATCATTTCTCAAACACTTTTGAAAACATTTTGTTTCAAATTCACTTTTAAATTCCATTTCAAACTATTTGAATTTAAAATAACTACAAATTTAACTTTGCAATTTTAATCTATTTTAAATTCAAATTTTTCTCATACATTCAATTGCTTTTAAATTAACTTATTTAACTATGTAAATTCAGATTTTTAAAATAGATAAATTATTTAACTTGTAAATTCAAGTTTTAAACATTTGATAACTTGTTTTAAAACCTTGTTTCAAATTCCAAATTTTATTTTTCAATTTTAAGATTCAAAAGTTTCATCTCAAATTTTACTTTAACTTTGAATTCAAACGCTGTTTAAAACCTAGATCAAATTCTGAATTTAAATTTCAAAACACTGTTTACATCCTGCTTTAAAAAATTGAACTGAGTTTTAAAACCTGAAACAGTCAGGTTTGCAAAAATCTGAAATGTCCACTGTCTCGAGCCAACACAAACTAGCTTCGAGAAAAAGAAAAAAAAAACCCCATCGCTTCGAGTAAACACTCGAATGACCCGAGGCAAAACCATATTTTACACGAGCTACTCGAGTACCCTCAACCCCATCTTCTTAAACTCTGGCACACGCAACTACATGTGCACCTGCACCAACGACTTCGTCCACGCCGATCACCAACGATGATTTCTTCAAGTCGGCTATCATACTTTAACTCAATTTCAAACTTCAGATCATTGATTCAAACGCAAATTCGAATTCGAGCCTTTCACTTGAACCTGGAAGACAAAAACTAGAACCACCATTCTTCCTGTCAGTGCCTCGTCCTCGATGCCTCGACCACCGGAATTCGCGCAACTCCAGCCTTCGCTTTGTCATCCACCTAAACATCATTTCCCAAGGGCACGAGCCACTCGGTGCTCGTCTGAGGCCGTGGCGCACAAATTTTCGACCATCAGAATTTTAGGTTTAGAAACCCAAAATCCACACCGCCATCACCTCACTGATCGAGTGCAACTCCGATGATTTTTCCCAACATCTCAGTAGGTTCCTCCACCCTCATGCACAAAGTCGTTCTCCCCAGTTCAACATATGGCCGAAAATTGATCAAAGATCATTTCCAGATCATCTACTAATTTTTCTTTGCATACTCGATGAAAAATTTCCATCTTTAATTGAAAAATCCTATCTTCTGATAACAAATCTAGTTATATAATTTGATTCAAGTTTCATAATATTCGCATTAATCATAAAGTTAAGATTTTCCCTGTAAAATAAATTTTTCAGATGTTATAAAGCTCTATTTTACTGATGACCTTCTCCAGATCTTAAATTAAGTATAAACAAACTTGTTTTGTTTAAACATCAAAGTCTAATGATGATTTAATGAAGTGAAAGTTGAATTCTAAGTTGATTTTCTTTTGCAAAGCAAGACCTGGAAGCTAAATACAGAGAGTACTCTGTTTATTCACCTGCATTACATATCATGCTTGCTTATGTACTAAATAGAATTGAATTGATATTTACACATTTCATACTTACTCAAGATGAATATTCAACAGATATATATGCTTAATCATTTAAGAGTGAGGTTACTCACATGATTTCCAAGAAAGAAAAACTGAGTTGTATTTATGTTGAAACAACAGTCTGGATTTTCAGGCTAAAGCTTCTTCTTCTTATATTTTCTTGGTTGAGTTGATTGAATTTGTTTATGGGTTTTAAGATATTGTTTACTTCAATTTTTTTCTTAGCCTTGAACTGATCGAATGTGATGAGGATGGATATATATGAAGAAGTATACAGGGTGTTTTCATTTTGTACAGGTGATATATTTTATCTTGTACTATAGGGTGATTATTATTTTTATTTTGTACAACTAAGTGATGTTACTTTGTACAATATCAGTTCATGGCTGAAGATAACTCTCTGATATCCTGCTTTAACATACTTGTATACATATTGCTTTTTGCCTTACTTCATCCCCTACCTACTTGTCCTTGTTCATATGCTAATATATTTGTTTTTTTGTTATTTACTTTGCCTTACATACTTACTTATACTTGCTTGTTTCATAGCTTTGCATTTTAAAACTCTACGGGCTACCTATATTTTTTTTATTATTTGCTTTTTACTTGTTGATTATGCAGTTTGCTAGCTGCAATTTATTTCTTTGCTGGTACAAGTGATAGTATTTTTTTTTTGTTCATGCTTATGTAAATTATTATTATGTTCTTTTTCTTTTTTATTTATTCTATAACTTTGTTTGTACATAGATGTTTAATATGTTTGTTTGGTTCCATACTTAACTTTTATTTATCTCTATTTATAACTCAAATATTTATTTTACTTTTATTTTTAGTTTAAATATTTATCATGAATTTTACTTTAATAATTATTGTTTTATATTTTTCTATATACACATACATATATAGTATTTAAATTCAAATCAAATATATATATCTATACATACATATAATTTTAAATTTACTCATATATGCTCAAATACATACATACATACATACATACATACATACATATATATATATATATATTCTCATATATATACATATATGCAAATTTTCAAATCAATTTGACTTAATATATTTTCTATTTGAATCGGGGAAACTCGCATCTCTTAAATCGATAAATTTTACAATTTTAATTGAAAAATTAAACAAGTCATAAATTAAAATTAAATTAAATTCTAGGGTCGTTACATCACCGCACGGTTGGTATCAGCAACTGCACCACTAAGCCGAAAAAAGGGACATCTAGACAGGGATCACCTCACCCTAATGGGTGCTACCCACTTAGCCTTGCTGCATAACCCCTGATTTTCAGTCATTCCCGGTTGATGAGGCTCGAGGCTAAGCGTTACCTTTTAGAACATATCACTTATAATGCCCACTGTCCACCTGACGATGTTCCGAAAGCATTCATCCATACCAGCCTGTCCCGGGTTCGAATGGAACCGAATGCACTACTCCTACTGCATCCATTTTGGAATCAACCTCAGGATTAGTAGCGACTAGCCCTTGCACTTCACTGCTCCATCTTCGAATCCAAACTCATCTTCCTCACGAAAATCTACAAACCAGATCGAAGTGGTTTTCGAGAAATTAATCCCGATCTCGGTCTCTTCGAAACGATCAACGCATTGGCCAATATCGATAGTCGGTTATTTAACTATCAATTAACATTCACAACAACCATCAAACATAAATAATTTCTCTAAATTATGTATTAATCTCAAAATATCTTCACAAGATATATTTCCGCTTTTCAACCCTTTGAAGATAGTGAAAAACCATCTTCCTTTCGCGGAACACATTTCCCAAATATTTTCTATTTCCACTGAAATCACTAAGTAGAAATAATTTAAAACACTTATTATAAAATATACTTTAAAACATTTAAATTAAAATTACTTTAATACTTACTCAAAATATATACTTTAAGAATATTTAAAATAAAACTACTTTGTACAATATAAAACTAAATTTCTAACCTTTAAAACATAATACCAAGCCACCTTTAAATAAATACTGCTACAATGAATTAGAAAAATATGCTTACTTTAAAATTTAAACATTTAGAAATAATAACTTTTCTAAAACGTACCTTTAAAAAAACATAAACTTTTTACTTATGCTTAAAAAATTTCTTCGAAAACGTACTTGACTATCCAGGGAAATACTCTTTTCTTTCCCATCTTAAAAATAAATCACTATTTATTTTTAGACAAATTTATCCATTCTTTTAATAAATTCTCACTGTGAATTTACTCCTCCAAATATCCACTAATAAATTTCTTTCACTTTTATAAACCCGGTTTATACATTTCTTAGTCTCACTTCCCCTTTTAAAATTCCAATTTCAACACTTAAATAAATTTTCAAATTGACTTCCAAATTACTCCATTTTGAAATAAATTCCTTTACTTACTCAATTTATTTCAAAATCCATTAACTTCAGATTTTATTTCTTAATTATGATTTAAGGTCCCTTTTAACTGAAAATACCAATTTCATACCCTTTTTCCAAATTCCTTCTTTATCTATTTCAATAAATTTAAAACTTGAATTTTTAAAATAAATTCTTTATTCCTTTAAATAATATCACTTAAGTTTAAAATTCATTATTTCTCTGTTTATTCAAAGTCCCCCTTTTTCCATACTCGAAATTATTTATTAAAATTTTAGACTCACTTTTATTCTTATTCAGTTTATTCTTAAATTTATTCAAATTCTCTATGATTATTTTACTTAAAAATTCACTCTTTTATTTTCTTTTCAAAAATCCAATTCTATATTTTTTGATAACTTAGTGTACCGAAATATATTCAAGCAAACCATAACATTCAATATTCCAATTATCAATATAATTCATCACAGAATATCAAATATTCATAACACAGAATATTAAACAATCTAAATAATTTTGAGGAATCCAGTTGGATCCCTCCAACCTGTTTCCCTACATCCACAGATATTAGCACAACACCGATTCCACTTCGAGGCGGAATATCACGGTATATGGGATTAATATAATATCATCCGCTATTATGCGGTGCATAGGGTCTCATCCGCTATATAACGCGTGAAATCAATCACTCCAATATTTACTATATATATACTACTATATATAATATAGCACATCAAATCAATTCAATCATTCAACCAATTATTTAAATTTAACCAGTTAAATTTAAATTAAACCTAAATGAGTGAGATTAACTCACCTTTGATTTTATTTGCAATTCAAGCCAAATGGCTTGTTTCCTTCCCGATTTCAGACCTTGTACAACCAAATTACATATCTTTATTAATCACTAAGGTAATTAAAATTTTGTTTTAAATTAAAGTTGACTTACAAATTTTAAATTGTTATAACCAATTAAAATTTGCCTTGAAAAACACATTCGATATATAAAATGATCTATACAATTTCAAAAATCTAATTTTTATGTAACCTTTCGATTTAAACATTTTGAAATCCCTGTTTCACAAATCTTGTCTATGTAATATTCTGGTCTAACCCTGATTACATAAGAAGTATCTAACTTTATTTTATTTTTATTCTTTTGAACCAGAAAAATTCCTGTTTCCAGACTTTATATTTTTTTTCAAAATCTTATTTGTATATTTTCATATATATATATATATATATATATATATATATATATATATTAAATTGGTAAAAAAAAAGAAAATAACCCGCAGCTATACCTTACTGCCGAATCCACCGGATCACAGCACCTAACATCGAACGCCACCACAACCTCCTCGACCTCCTCTTGCTTCGCGAACTCCCCAAAAAGCTAAACTCACCAACACAGTACGAGCCTTCTAGTGCCTCGATCCACCAACCAATCTCACCTATCATAGTTTGTGACCTCCTGCCACCAGTCCATTTCAACGACCCATCAGAGTCCACCTGGCACCTCCCAGCATCGCCCAATTACCTCGCGCGCCGTCGTGCCTTATAGTCTCGTCGTCCATCGTGACCACGCACACTCCCCGAATAATAACCCTAGCTCAACAACATTGATCGAAGCCCAAAACCCCAAGCTGCCTGTCGTGCTCCCCCACTCAATCGATCGTGAATCGTTCGTCCTTCTTTTTTTTTCTTTTTTTTTAAGTCAAAAGAATTCGAGTTTGGACGAAGAGATTTTTTGTTTGCGTTCGATTTTGGTATAAAGACTAGAGAGGGAGACGAAGATGTAATATAAATTGGGGATGGCTACTTGGGTACGAGTGTCCATTTATAAAATTATATTTGACTAGTAGACTTCTAATTTTTATTATATTATCAAACTTCCAAAAATGTCTCGTTTACATATCTTGAAATTTTGAACCCCAACGGAGGCATTCTGCTAGGCATTTATAATGTTATACCCCTACTTCGAACGCAATGGAAAAGGTTTTGAGTCCTGATTCGATCGTTTGGAGAGGATAGCTTTTTGGACCCAATTATTATTTGAATTTTCGATATAACTTTCAGCGCGTTTCTATCCAGTACGATCAAACGATAATTCCAAACACCTTGAAATTTGAAATTCGATAATAATACACTATTACAGATCTAATGGAACATGTTTCGTCGAATTCCGAGACTGTACCTCAGAAGGCTATTTTAATATCAATTTTAAACGATATATTTTTAAAACCGAACGAATCACTCCCAATTTCAATTTAAAAGCTTTTATTATCTTCTGCACTATCAATATAAATTTTACAAGCCTTCAAATTATTTTTAACAAACTTAAAACTCCAGATTCAGTATTTTACCCAACTTCAAATTATTTAATTCAATAATTTAATTATCAAATAAATTGTGATATTTGAATTCAAGTTAAAAATTAACTTTTAAATATTTAAAATTAATTAAATATTTCAATTTCAAATATCCAGAAATTCTGGGTTGTCACGTTCCTCCCCTCTTAAAAGAATTTCATCCTCGAAATTACTAGTTAAAAGGAATGGTCCATAACCCATTACTATTCTCCTAGTCAATTTGGTTTCAACAACTACCCAAACCAAACAGTTTTTAACAATACCCAAAATCATCTTTTAATAAGAACATCATCAACCTTACTAACTTTCCAAACTTCTCCCATAGTTTTCGAACAATACTATTTACTCAATCATTCAAATTTCAATTTAAAACCAAATTTTGCATTATCAAAATTTTATAACTCCCTAAATTTTCGAAAAATTTCGTCAGCGTCTCCTTTGCACGGCTAGCTCGGAACAACTACAAAATGCGTCTACGGGCTTCCAAATTGTAAAGGAAAACAAAAGGCCAAGTGGCTAGATCCAAAAACTCAATTAAATTTCATACAAAAATTTAAACACATACCTTTTTATCGAGCAGTTCAAATTTATCTTCTGAAATCAAACAAAATTTCCCTTTTTTCCTTTATGATACATGTATATCCTACATAGCAATAATATCCAATCACAACATTCAAAAACATTTTATTGACTTCCTTACAAAAATTTCAATATCTATTCATTCAAGCCCGTACGATGTACGTATATCATCCGTATGCAATATCAAATTCGATCACTCGTTCGAACACTCAATTTCACTTCCGAACTAGTATCGTCCACCCGACTTCCTAGTGCGGACTCAGTTCTGGTTTCTTGATCAGAAACCATTATTCTCCTTGCATAGTCATAAGTATGATAGAGAATTTCCAGAATCAATCAAAAATCCATATCCAGGGTTCGTCGTCGTAAATCGAGTGAAAAATCCTAACTCGGGTCGATATAGCTATCTCGAAATTCTGTGCTCGAATCTGGATCAAATTGTTATGCGAATAAAATAATATACGTACATCTTACGTATTTATGTCCATTCTCTTTTATTCCCATTCGTTTTGATTTCTATTCACTTGTCAATGCTTATCATTTCATATATTTTTATTAAATCTTCACTCAAATGCTTATTCAATATATTTTTCCGACACCCATATTACTTAAGAATTCTACCATTTCTTCTTAAGTTCAATATAAGTATTTTATATGCTTCTTATATTTATGTTCACTTCACCGCTTTAGTTTATATCTACTTCTATTCAAATTAGTTCTCCTATTTCCATATAAATTCAATTTATCTTCAACTACGAATATCGAATTTTATCTTCCATTTATAACTGATTCATATCATTATTTTAAATTAGTTTTGTTAACCAACATCTTGGCCCGGTTACAAAACGATAGTTGAAGACACTATTATCAGCACTAGACAAGACTATGACCACGAAGAGCCTGGAGGCATACGGGTTTGATGAGGACAACATGTTTGGCATTTAGGCATGGTTCAGCGAGAACGGTTACGCGCACGTCGCTCGGCAAGCTTCGCTCGGCATCAGAAGAATGCTCGGCCTCATAAGAACGTTCGGTATTCCAGCTTCGTTCGACCTAGGAACATCCTTCGGCTAAAGGGTATCGTTCGGCTAAAGGGTACGTTCGGCGAACCTCGATTGTACGGCATCCAGCTTGGTTCGGTAACCTTGGATCGCTTGGCACTCCAGCTTCGTTCGGCATGAGAGCATCGTTCGGCGCCATTGCCTTGGCTCGGCATCTTAACGTTTGGCCTCCTTGGTTTGGTACACAGAGCTTACTCCCTTTGGGCCGTTTACTCTATTTGCACCGAGCTATTCAGCTACCAGGCCCACCAGGAAAGTCCAACCCATCTTCGTCTATAAATAGAGGGACAGGGGCACAGTGAAATGGACCCTTTTTTCCGGGAACACTGGGGAGACTCTGCCATTTCTTATACTCTCCTCTTTTTAATTCAAACTTGTATCCAAGTGATTGATTTACGGATTGTATCTGTATTCAAGTAATTGAGAAAGCAATAAAGATTAAACTCAAAGTGGATGTAGGCAGTTACGCCGAACCACTATAAATCTGGTGTTCTCGTTTTTGTTATTCTTTTTCATTGAATTACAATATTTTTCAGTCCTAATTTACTCTCTTCATTAATCTCTCTACATAACTCTACTCAAAGGTGTTAGTGACCAATTTTGGTGCTAACATTTTGGTGCTTTCACTGAGAGTTGAATTCTCAGCTTGATTGGATCTCATCATCTACTATTGGATTTCCATATTCGCGAGATAGATCCAGTTGTCTAATAGAAAACTTCCTATTCTACTCAGATTTGAAAGAAATCTAAAGGAAGCTAATAGCCGTAGATTGGATTCACAGATGTACGCAAGATTTGGCGATTGGATGTTAAAGTTTGCACTCAAGTTGAATGAAGGCCGACCCTCCTCTAAAGGCAATTCAACCGATCGCCCCAGAAAAAGTCTATGCCGATCGTTGCAGAAAAGGTGTATGCCGAGTTACACTTGGCCGAACACTCCTGGCTGATCCATCCTGGCCGAACACTCCTGGCCGAACCATCTTGGCAGAACACTCGTGGCCGACCCATCTTGGTCGAACACTCCTGGCCGATCCATCTTGGCCGAACACTCCTGGCCGATCCATCTTGGCCGAACACTCCTGACCGAACCATCTTGGCCGAACACTCCTGGCCGATCCTCTAGGCCGAAAGTTCCTCCAGTCCTAGCATACCTCTAGGCCGAACACTCGTCCAGGCCGACCATACCTCTAGGCCGAACGCTCCTCCAGGCCGATCCAAACCTCTAGGCCGAACGCTCTTCCAGGCCGAACATACCTCTATGCCGACCACCTCTATAATGCCGAACGGTATTGTATATGCCGAGCGGCATCCAGACCGTTCCAAACTTAAGTTACACCGGTCTCTTATACGACCCCTATAGTGAATTCAAAACTCAACTTAATAAAGGAACATTCTATCTACTTCCCTTACATCCCCTGATCGACCGGGGCATAGAGGATCTAGCGACAGCTTCTGAACGACAATAAGGGAGCGGACAAACAACTGCTACTCGAACGATACTCTCAAAGGGATATTATATTGATAACTTGAGGATAATCGACCTCCATATATATTTTAGCTGCCGGTTAACTGGAGAGCCTCCAACGACCATGGATCGTCTCTATGACAATAATGAATCTAATTCAAAGTGTGGAGGAGCAGAACAGACTAAGGAAAATAGCAATGAAAGCCCGTTGACTAAGGATGTAGATCCTAGTAGCCGAAACAAGACCTCAAAATTTGGCTCATATGCTCTTTGAAAGATTCAATTGACAACCTCTACTTGAAGACTCACGACTCGGAGTGATATTGGAAACCAACCTCGAGAGAGTACACCAAAGTCTAAAGAAAATCAGGGGAATGTTGTATATTCCCAAATGCTCACTGATCCTAACACGGGCGATTATAAACACCTCCGAGGTGTGACCAAAAAGCTGATCTAGAAAGTAAAGCTTCAATAGTATGTACATGTCCTGCAGAATGGCGGGCAGCGAATATCCGATGCCTACTAATAAAGGGCTATGTTTATCAATTGGACTGCTGACGGCCGACATCCCTTTGAAAGGAGCCAAGGGCAAAAGTCGAATAGCAAGCACACGATGCTACTTCATCTATCAATGAGATTTATCATAATCTTCTTTGAATCATTTCCATTTCTATTTCAATTGTTCTATGAACTACGACTAACTTTAACCAAACTACTTTCAAAACGATGCAGGAGATTGGATACTCAGATTTGGTCACCAACCAATCCACGCAGACCATGATCGGACGTGTGGAGTACATCTAGATGAGAATAATTCAATCGCTCATCATCAATCATGTGCCTTTAATTTAGGGCCAAGAACTAGAGATTGAAAAGCTCATTACGATTAGAGCCCAAATATAAAGTCGACATTTGACCTCCACGTTTGACTCGGAGACCTGAACAAGGCTTGGAATTAGTATGGCCTGATCGCCCATTCAAATCAAGTCATAGAACAAAGTTTGACAAAATACAGAGGCCTCTTCTGAAGCTCAGTGACGCCAAGATCTGTCTAGAGTGGACGTGATTTGATCATCTACACACCAAATCCTGCCTTCAACACAAAAGAAGGAGATACAGAGCAAATTGTAAGAGATTCTGATATCTAACCCAACACGGATGTGATCCAACCATCTGTCATATACCTCCTTCCTTGACTCGATTGGAAGAGCTATAATTACCAAGCGGACGAGAATCGATCGTCCATTTTTCAAATTTCATCCTTTGAGCTGGGGGCAAGATCCCATTCCATGAGCAAACGTGGTTCGACTGTTCATTCGACAACATTAGCCTCGATACGGTAGATGAATACAAATTAAAGAGTGGAAATACGACTACTATCAACTTAAACCTCCAAGTCCCCAGAGCGCGGACTGGAGTACTCTAAGTCCCCAGTGCGCGGACAAGAGTATACATGACTTAAAACTCCAAGTCCCCAGAGTGTGGACTGGAGTACTCTAAGTCCTCAGAGAGCGGACTAGAGTATAAACGACTTAAACCTCCAAGTCCTTAGAGCGTGGACTAGAGTATAAACGACTTAAACCTCCAAGTCCCCAGAGCGCGGACTGGAGTACTCTAAGTCCCCAGAGCGCGGACAAGAGTATACATGACTTAAACCTCCAAGTCCCCAGAGTGTGGACTGGAGTACTCTAAGTCCCCAGAGCGCGGACTAGAGTATAAACGACTTAAACCTCCAAGTCCCCAGAGCGTGGACTGGAGTACTCTAAGTCCCCAGAGCGCGAACTAGAGTATAAACGACTTAAACCTCCAAGTCCCCAGAGCGTGGACTGGAGTACTCTAAGTCCCCAGAGCGCGGACTAGAGTATAAACGACTTAAACCTCAAAGTCCCCAGAGCGTGGACTGGAGTACTCTAAGTCCCCAGAGCACGGACTAGAGTATAAACGACTTAAACCTCCAAGTCCCCAGAGCGCGGACTGGAGTACTCTAAGTCCCCAGAGCGCGGACTAGAGTATAAATGACTTAAACCCCCAAGTCCCCAGAGTGCGGACTGGAGTACTCTAAGTCCCCAGAGCGCGGACTAGAGTATAAACGACTCAAATCTCCAAGTCCCCAGAGTGCGGACTAGAGTATAAATGACTTAAACCTCCAAGTCCCCAGAGTGTGGACTGGAGTACTCTAAGTCCCCAGAGCGCAGACTAGAGTATAAATGACTTAAACCTCCAAGTCTCCAGAGCGCGGGCTGGAGTACTTTAAGTCCCCAGAGCGCGGACTAGAGTATGAATGACTTGAACCTCCAAGTCCCCAGAGTGCGGACTGGAGTACTCTAAGTCCCCAGAGTGCGGACTCGAGTATAAGCAATTCGGATCTCCTAGTTCCCTGAATATGAACTAGGACACAGATGACTTGAATTTGTCAAATCCCTGACATACGGGCTAGAATGTATTCTAAGTGCTCGAAGCACAGAATGGAAGTTCAACAACTCCCGAAGTGTTTCCGAGTTATATGAAGATGGACCGAGAAGTCTATGTTACTCACAACTGCTTGGATCAACATCACAATCACAAAGAAAACTGAACAATAAGAGTCTTTTGTAAGACGGAAAAAGGAACTAAACTTTAATGAGAAATGAGTTCCTATTACAACCCCTCCAAAGTTCGGAGTCGACATTCTATTTACAAGGACCAAGGAAATAGATGAAAATAATTACATGAATTAAACTAACTCTCGTTGAACGAGGATAGTAATCACTTCTTGTACTTCTTCAACTCCTTTCCGGATGGCTCCTCTCCATAGCATTTACCCTTGGTACTCTTCTTTGATAGAGGGGTAGCAACTGAAGAAGTACGGAGAACTTCCATAGGCTTGGACCCGCCAGGAAGGATGACCTTCAACGACTTGTTCAAAGGATCGTCCAAGTCCACAACTCGGGGCTCGACCTTGACCCTGACCTTCTCTTTCTCGAGCCGCTCCTTCATGCTCAATTCGGATGTGTGATTAGAGGCGCCTGTAATTTCTACTTCATAATCCCCGTCGGTATAGGAGGAGGTTCCAGACTTGTCTTCATCAAGCGCTCCAATCACCTGAGCGCGGACAGGAGTACTCTAAGTCCCCTGAGTGCGGACTAGAGTATAAACGACCTAAGAACCTCTACATCCCCGGAGCACGGACGGGAGTACTCTAAGTCCCCAGGGTGCGGACTAGAGTATAAACGACTTAAACCTCCAAGTCCCCAGAGTGCGGACTATAGTACGCTAAGTCCCCAGAGTGCGGACTAGAATATGAACGACTTAAACCTCCAAGTCCCCAGAGTGCGGACTGGAGTACTCTACGTCCCCAGAGTGCGGACTCGAGTATAAACGACTCAGAAACCTCTATGTCCCCAGAGTGCGGACTAAAGTGCGCCTAGTCCCCTGAGTGCGGACTAGAGTATAAACGACCTAAGAACCTCTACATCCCCTGAGTGCGGACTAGAGTGCTCTAAGTCCCCTGAGTGCGGACTAGAGTATAAACGGCTTAAAGAACCTCTACATCCCCAGAGTGCGGACTACGGTACTCTCAGTCCCCAGAGCACGGACTAGATTATAGAAGACTTGAGAAGAATCTCCAAATCCCAGAAGCGGACTAGATTACTCTAAAATCCCAGAATGCGGACTGGAGTATAAACGAGTTGACAAAAATCCCTGCGTCTCAAACTGTTGACTAAAGCATAAACCGTCCAACAAATCTCTAAGTCCCCGGAGCATGGACCGAAGCATGAGTACAAATTGGGCGCGAATCAACCGGGGGGAGAATGACACTAAGTCACCAGAATGCAGAGTGGTGTATAAACATCGATAAATAGACAAGTGGATTCCGACCATTCTCTATTACGCAAACTTCGGCATGGAATCGACTGAAGGATTATTAACCCGCTAAGGATGGAGTTCGACCATCCAACTAGTGGCCTGGCCAAATCAATGCTGGGAGCAAGGGTACAAATCACTAAAAAGCTGAATACGACAGCTTACCATAGCTCCAGCGTGGCGTTCTTTATAACTTGAAGCAACGACTGCAGGGAAGCCTTAATACAAAACCAATCGAAATGGCATCCAAAGCTACGAGCAATCGACTATATCATACCTCAGATCGAGGGTCAATACCGATCCGCACCAAGCACATACGAATGTGACTCGGATGTTTCTTGAAAAACTATGACCTCCAGAGTGTGGAAAGGAGGGTAAACCATGAATACTTGGTCAAAAATTCTCCAGCACCCTCATTCGATTCGTCAGGAGGAGTATGAAACTGGATGAGCATAACCCGACTGCATTTGTAGCCAACTTTACCCCGAGAACTGATTACAGAGCATGAACCAAAGTGGACGTAGATGACCATCCACTGTCCAAATTACGCCCTGAAACTGACGTGGCATCGAAGTATTCCTCTTGGAATGAAAAACCACGATAAAATTCGAGATAGGTGAGACCTAGTCTCCCATCGATTGACATGATCCCACGATTCAACGGGAAAGAGAGTAAAGCTAAAGTGGGCGTGGCTGGCCTTCCTACTTATCGGTATATGCCCCAGACCTGGGGGCACGAGCGAGGAGCAAGATGAATGTGAACCGACTATTCACCGATCACCTCTATGTCTTTGGAACTTAGGTGAAAACATAAACATAGCTAGGACGAGACTTAACCGTCCATGCAGTACATTTATCAACCCGAGACTGGGAGAAGACGCATGGTCATCCTAAAACTGGCTACGATAGCTCAGTATTAAAACTTATATATAGTGCTTACAGTTGCTCAAGGAGACGACCGAAAGGATGCCTAGAGATTGAATCATTGAATTGACACCTTAGCTCATGAGCAATTGACTTTCACTCCAACCCGAAGGACGGGTAAAGGATCATGAATGCATTGAATAGAAAGTGCGTTACTCGAATACACAAGCAAATTCAAACTCATAGCAAGATCCAGCTATACAGTTGCACGCCACTCGAGGCTGACCCCCCCTCGACATTTCCTTCAATGCGCTTTTAAGCCTGATCTTTGGCCATTTGTTGATAATCTATTAGAGCATTCAGAGTCCTTCGCTATTAGACTTAAAAACTCATGACAAGACTCTAGGGTTCGACTAGAGCAACCATCATTATTGGTCGTCCCAACCATATTTCGCATTGAATGTTATGTAAAATAATTACATCTATACTCAAAGAATCTGGGATGGCACCTGCTAAGGTGACGGTCGACATTACACTCAGCCATGGCGACCCTTTCTGGGTGCTGAATATCGGATCACAACTCAGTGTAGTGATGATAAAAGAATTAGTTGGATTTTCTGAATAAATGATGATATGTTCCCTTGGACCCATTCTGACAAGCATATGTGATGTCATTAACTATCGCGAGCATTGCATTGGATATCAACCCGAAGCTACAAAAGCTAGCATAATATCTATTGACTTCACCATGAAAGCTCCACTCTTACTTTTAGGCTCAATCCATCAACGTCTATGCCTACCAGCCGTTGCGACAGGGCATCCAATGACCTGAGACGTCTGAAAGACTACTTAAATAAAATATCAAACTAAGCTAATTCGATATCACTTATTTCCCTCGAAGGGCTATCTAAGGACGGAAATCAGCAGACCTCACACCCAAATTCACTACCTCAGAACACTACTCGAAGAGTAGAAGAGAACCAACTATAAGATGGAAAATGTACGCGGATGGAGCATCCAATGATCAGTGTTATGGCATAGGAGTCATGATAATAACTCCTGAGGAACGATCAATCTGCTACGTCCTGAAACTCGATTTACCTATAACAAACAACGATGCTTAGTATGAAGCCTTGGCTGCCAGCCTCAAACTTGCTAGAGGATTTAAAGTGAAAACTTTACATATCTTTTGTGATTCTTGATTGGTAGTATACAAATTTAAGGAAGTTGATCTTGCTAGGGGGCATTGTCTTGCTCCTTATCTCGACCAAGTCCAAGGGCCACTAACCGACTTCACGTATTACATCATTACACACCTCAGCGAACAAAATGAAAAGGTGTCATGGTTGACTCCCATCAAAGACTATCTACAATGAGGAACTTTTACTAAACGGAGGAATGAAAAACGACAGATCCTCCTCAAATCTTCATACCAAATCATCTAAGAATAAGTCGTTTGTCAAAAGGAGTTTATCCATCCCCATGCTTCGGCCATCGCCCATGATGATATCTTGAGCAAATTCTATGAAGAAGAATGCGGTAATAGCATCAGGGGGAAAACCATGATAAAGAAGATACTTTGCTACAACTATTACTGGCCAACTATCAATCTAGATACGGTCGATCATGCTAGACAATGCGAAAAGTGCAAGATGTTTGCAAAAATCTAGGAACCCCACCGATGGGAATTACTCAAATGGCTAGTCCACGGCCGTTTCCCACTTGGGGGCATTGACGTCCTCTTCTTACCAATCCTAAAGGTTGAAGCTGTGAACAAAATCATAGAGTTTTTACTGAAGAGGGGTTTGGAAAACTCCTCAAGTGGCTGATTGCAACCCTTATTTCACAAAAAATACAAACAAGGAATCACAATTGAATTGCAATTAAACTGGACGGAGTTGGCGACGACTTATGAGCATATAAAACGCATTCGAGAGCCAATGGAAAGAACATGTACCCAAACGTGCATGTGTATATCCGAACAAGTCCGACTTCTTGAAATCAACAGAAATTAAATTCTCACTAAGGGTTATTGAGAAAATACTAGATCAGATAGCCGAAGCTTGCTAGCTCTGTAGAATCAGACACGAGTGGTCACTGATGAGCTACAACCCTGGATTTATAATATTGGGAATCAACCAAGCGTCAAGACGGCCAAAGAAGGATATGATAGCTTGGGAGGATAAAGTCGAAGGATAATGACTATTAAAGAAACATGATGGATTTCTTTCTGAAGACAAGAAATACTCGCTGATTCAAAGCGTGTTGTGTTGCTTCACACGACACGCTTTGGGGGGCAAATGTTAACCGGCATCTTGGTCCGGTTACAAAACGACAGTTGAAGACACTATTATTAGCACTAGACAAGATTATGACCACGAAGAGCCTGGAGGCATACGGGTTTGATGAGGACAACATGTTTGGCATTTAGGCATGGTTCAGCGAGAACGGTTACGCGCACGTCGCTCGGCAAGCTTCGCTCGGCATTAGAAGAATGCTCGGCCTCAGAAGAACGTTCGGCATTCCAGCTTCGTTCGACCTAGGAACATCCTTCGGCTAAAGGGTATCGTTCGGCTAAAGGGTACGTTCGGCGAACCTCGATTGTTCGGCATCCAGCTTGGTTCGGCAACCTTGGATCGCTCGGCATGAGAGCATCGTTCGGCGCCATTGCCTTGGCTCGGCATCTTACCGTTCGACCTCCCTGGTTCGGTACACAGAGCTTACTCCCTTTGGGCCGTTTACTCTATTTGCACCGAGCTATTCAGCTACCAGGCCCACCAGGAAAGTCCAACTCACCTTCGTCTATAAATAGAGGGACAGGGGCACAGTGAAATGGACCCTTTTTTCCGGGAACACTGGGGAGACTCTGCCATTTCTTATACTCTCCTCTTCTTAATTCAAACTTGTATCCAAGTGATTGATTTACGGATTGTATCTGTATTCAAGTAATTGAGAAAGCAATAAAGATTAAACTCAAAGTGGATGCAGGCAGTTACGCCGAACCACTATAAATCTGGTGTTCTCGTTTTTGTTATTCTTTTTCATTGAATTACACTATTTTTCAGTCCTAATTTACTCTCTTCATTAATCTCTCTACATAACTCTACTCAAGGGTGTTAGTGACCAATTTTGGTGCTAACAAGTTTCATCCAATAATTTATTTCAATTTCCAATTTGAAATCGTTTTGTCGCTAACAAAAATTTTCCCAAATTTTTTTCTAACTCCCAAAAGTTTCAAATTTTTTTGGCCGAGTCTCCTTTGTATGGAGGAGCTTTTGCAATTTGACAAGGGATATAAATATGTATACATCGACCCACCCGGTCGGAAAAACAAACAAACAATAGTTCATATTTCCTAACTTTTATTGCGTAGGCGTACCTCTATTTAGCATTTTAAGCAAGCGGCTTATTATTTGTCAACTAGCACGACCAAAATCCTACCAAACGGCCTTTAGGTTCCTGTACTTACTCAATTTAAGCATGTAAGCACTATATATAAGAAGTTTATAGCATTTCACTTATATTTAAATAGCTAAAACATGGATTCTATAACAACGCATGTTATATACTTTCATAAGCACATATATAAGGTTTCGACACTTATTTCAATTGCTTTCAATCAACTCTCAACCCATACTATTAGATTTAAGTGATTTACAACTCACTTGCTTGCATATGATTCATTTTTAAGCCAAAAAAACTTATATTCATTTCACTTGATTCAAAAATCAATTTTATTTACTTCTATTAGTTCATAGAATTTTGTTTAATCTCATTTTCGTCAAACGACAATTATTTCTATGCAAATTCGGTGATATTTATGCGAATAAACAATTACTTAAGCTTATAATCATTTTAAATTGATTCCAATACAATTTATATTAAATTTTATTCCATTCTAACTTATTTACAAACCGTTCACTTGCACTTCATTCATTCCCACGTTGGTTTCATTTAAACCCATTCCATTAAGCTTGACAACATTCCATGCTAATATTAATAACCAATTTAAAATTCCATTAACATACCCACTTGACGAATTTATTCAAATTAGTTCATTTCCCATTTTTAATTCAATATTTGATTTTTACCTTCCATTTGCTAACTTCTTTTAACTCACTTAAATTAATTGGCTTACATTCTAACTTATTTTCGTTTTCTTACTTACTTCAATTTTCTTAACCCTTCTCCAAGTTAAATTTTCTATTCTAAACAACTTTTCAAAACTTCTTTTAAAAGTTTCCATACTTATTTACCATTCCATAAACATTTTTAATAAGTTTCTAGAGTTTTATCCAAACATTTCAAACCAACTCCAGAGTTTTAAACCATTACTAAAATGTTCAAAATCCAATTTTGAAAATATATATATCTAAATCGAACTATTCATTTTCATTTTCAAAATCAAACCCAATGTCGCAAACAAATATTAATCCAAAACATCCAGGTAGCAATGCCCTTCTTGGAAACTCGAAAATGAACACCAATGATGTCGCGATCATCCTCCGAATTATTTCCCAGTGACGGAAAAGAGTTCAATGCGTTTATCACTTTAAATCCCTTCAAATATTCCAAACTCTCCAGAGTTCGAATCCAATTCAAAAGTTTTTCCCAAAATTCCAAGTTCGAAATCCATCCAAAACATTACTCTGCAACTTTCATCACGATTTATTTCCAAATATTCCTCTGGAATTCTATTTCAAATTATAATCACGTTTACAATTCACACTTCAAATTTCATTCTATAAATGAATTTCTTTCCTTAACCTCTGGTTATTTTTAATTTCTTGTTAAATTTCCACACAACAATGATAATAATTATCATTCCTAACATCCACGCAACCGGTAATTTTCAAAAACTTTTCTTTTATATCCAAAAATAAGAGGTAAAATTATTTCATTTACCCTATTTGAAAACCATATTATATCGGTTTATCTCATTCAAGAGTTTAGAAACCCCTATCGATGACATGGCGTCCCACATATCGACCTGAATCCATAAACACTCAACCGATAAGTCAACATAATAAAAAAAAATTATATTCACTAAAAAATACACGCTCATGTCTATTAATACACCCAAATTCATTTTAGAGTACTACGGACTCTATTTAATGAGTAATCCCCACCAGAGCCAAGGTTCTCGCTTAACCTTTAGCTCTGATACCAACCGTAACAGCCCGCAAACCCGTACCCCTTAAGTCGACACTATTCTCCATCAATCAACTTAAGATGGACGAAAATACGGACCATTTGGGTTAAAGAAGAAGAGGTAGAAGAAGAAAATAGAAAACAACATCAGAATCTAACCATCGCAGCGAAATAAAATATAATAGATAATAAATGATCTTTACACAAAAACAAATACATCGGTTTATACATTACATCATCAGAGTACAACATTAGAATTTAATACAAACAACAACACAACTCAGGACGGTTATAATACCTCGTCCTTCCCAAAACTGAATACACAGCGGAATATTTCATACAAATACAGAAGTACGTATCACCATCCAACTCCACAGGATCATTTCCTGTAATCTATAATAATCGGTCTGACCCGAGCATTATAGTTAAATAACATCCGAGTCGGTCTAGAAAACCAGCGTGAGAAATCACACTCAAATTGATTATTTAAGTTCCAAAAATCCTTTGAAAATCAAAAGCATCTCGTAAGACCACACCACAGATAAACATGTTGGGTTTTTACCTTACGATAGCCGAAACACCCTTTTATCAAATCCATCTGATATTATAATAGTGTCTATAGAAAGTAAAATAGAATCTAGCTGAAATGCCTGCATCTCACGTTTCGTCAATCGTTGGGCACAATCAAAACTGTACAGGCACGTAGGGAGAATGGATTTCCAACTAATGACTAAGCACTGGGGTACCACCTATCACAGTACGTGGCCTAGATCACCGTACCGAGGATTACTCCCAATCCCCTACAACACAAGACCGGGACTACCCCTTACTGGATAATCCCGAGTAAGATCACCCCACGGTTGGGATCAACAACCGCACCAATAAGCCGAAAAAAAGGACATCTAGACAGGGATGACCTCACCCTAATGGGTGCTACCCACCTAGGCTTTCTTCATAACCCTTAATTTTCAGTCATTCCCGGTTGATGAGGCTTGAGGCTAAGCGTTACCTTTTAGAACGTTTCGCTTAGAATGCTCATCGTCCACCTGACGATGTTCCGAAAGCATTCATCCATACAAGTCCGTCCCGGGTTCGAACGGAACCGAAGGCACTACTCCTACTACATCCATTTTGGAATCATCCTCAGGATTAGTAGCGACTAGGCCTTTCACTTCACCGCTCCATCTTTGAATCCAAACTCGTCTTCCTCACGAAAACCTACAAATCCGATCGAAGTGGTTTTCGAGAAATTAATCCCGATCCCGGTCTCTTCGAAACGATCAGCGCATTAGCCAATATTGATAGTCGGTTATTTAACTATCGATTAACATTCACAACAACCATCAAACATAAATAATTTCTCCAAATTATGTATTAATCTCAAAATATCTTCACAAGATATATTTCCACTTTTCAACCCTTTGAAGACATTGCCAAACCATCTTCCTCTTGCGGAACACATTTCCCAAATATTTTCTATTTCCATTGAAATCACCAAGTACAAATAATTAAAACACTTATTATAAAATATACTTTAAAACATTTCAATTAAAATTAATTTAATACTTTTTTCAAAATATATACTTTAAGAATATTTAAAATAAAACTACTTTGTACAATATAAAACTAAATTTCTAACCTTTAAAACATAATACCAAGCCACCTTTAAATAATTACTGCTATAATGAATTAGAAAAATATACTTACTTTATAATTTAAACATTTAGAAATAATAAATTTTCTAAAACATACCTTTAAAACAACATAAACTTTTTACTTGTATTTAAAAATTTGCTTTGAAAACGTACTTGACTATCCAGGGAAATACTCTTTTCTTTCCATCTTAAAAATAAATCACTATTTATTTTTAAAAAAATTTATCCATTCCTTTAATAAATTCTCACCGTGAATTTATTCCTCCAAATATCCACTAATATATTTCTTTCACTTTTATAAACCCAGTTTATACATTTCTTAGTCTCACTTCCCCTTTTAAAATTCCAATTTCAACACTTAAATAAATATTCGAATTGACTTCCAAATTACTCCATTTTGAAACAAAATCCTTTACTTACTCAATTTATTTCAAAATCCGTTAACTTCAGATTTTATTTCTTAATTATGATTTTAGGTCCCTTTTAACTGAAAGTACCAATTTCATACCCTTTTTCCAAATTCTTTCTTTATCTATTTCAATAAATTTAAAGCTTGAATTATTAAAATAAATTCTTTATTCCTTTAGATAATATCACTTAAGTTTAAAATTCATTATTTCTTTGTTTATTCAAAGTCCCCCCTTTTCCATACTTGGAATTATTTATTATAATTTTAAAATCACTTTTGTTCTTATCCAGTTCATTCTTAAATTTATTCAAATTCTCTATGATTATTTTACTTAAAAATTCACTCTTTTATTTTCTTTTCAAAAATACAATTTTATAATTTTTCGATAACTCAGTGTACCGAAATATATTCAAGAAAACCATAACATTCAATATTCCAATTATCAATATAATTCATCACAGAATATCAAATATTCATAACACAGAATATTAAACAATCTAAATAATTTTGAGGAATCCAGTTGGATCCCTCCAACCTGTTTCCCTGCATCCACAGATGTTAACAAAATACCAATTCCACTTCGAGGTGGAATATCGCGGTATATAGGATTAATATAATATAATCCGCTATTATGCGGCACATAGTTTCTCATCCGCTATATAATGCGGAAAATCAATCACTCCAATATATACTACATATACACTACTATATATAATATAGCACATCAAATAAATTCAATCATTCGACCAATTATTTAAATTTAATCATTTAAATTTAAATTAAACCCAGATGAGTAAGATTAACTAACCTTTGATTTTATTTGCAGTCCAATCCAAACGGTTTGTTTCCTTCCCGATTTCAGACCTTATATAACCAAATTACATATCTTTATTAATCACTAAGGTAATTAAATTTTTGTTTTAAATTAAAGCTGACTTACAAATTTTAATTTGTTACAACCAATTAAAATTTACCTTGAAAATCACATTCGATATACAAAATGATCTATTCGATTTCAAAAATCTAATTTTTATGTAACCTTTCGATTTAAACATTTTAAAATCCCTGTTTCACAAATCTTATGTATGTTATATTCCGGTCTAACCATGATTACGTAAATAGTATCTAACTTTATTTTATTTTTATTCTTTTCAACCATAAAAAATCCTATTTCCAGACTTTATATGTAACAACCTGGTATTTTCAACCATTCGCATCCGCACATTTCGGACTTGAATTGCTAAAAATACCACGTTGTAAATAAAATTTGGCAAATCTCAGAATATACAGTAAATAATAATCACAGATCACAGACACAAAGTAATAATAGTGCAGCGGAAGAAAAAGAGATAGTAGTTCATGAAGCTACTATATAAATATATCAGGGTTAAATAAGATACAACAGAAGAAATAAAGTACAAAAGAAGTCTCCATATGATAACCAAGTACAAGCTGAATAGAACAAAGAACTGAAATAGATAAAACTAGACAAGCAGATAATCTCCAGCGATTCCAATCTCCAGAAGTGGAATCCAAATATGTGAATAACTGAGGCTAACCCGAGCGTAAACAAAAATACAAACACTCGAGTCAGGACATACATACTTATACAATGTAAACCAACTCAAGTGAGCTGTAGTAAAAGCATAAGTAACTTAAAGGATGCTTGGGACCGCCCATCCTCTAAGGATCCGTTAAAATATTTACTATGTAGTAATATTTCACTATTATAATAATGTCTAATAGTAAAATAGACATACTTTTTAAAAGCGTTAAGGGTTTACCCATATAGCCCTTAACACAAATAATGCCAGTAGTCTATACAACACCTGCATATCTCCTGATTGGGAGACTATGAGAAGATGCTCCATAGGTACGACACAAATAGAAACTCCTAGTAAAGGATCGATATGGTAGATGACACGGCACACAAGGCAATGCCAGGGTAGACATACCAATTACGCACACGGGTTGGTGGTAACGCAGCAGCCACATATGCCCACCTCGGAACATATTCCCAAAATTGGAGGGGCGCCCAAACAATCACAAAAGCAATAGAATAGTATCGAAGAAATGTGTCCGACTAGAGGAGCTACCCCTTTTGGCTCGAGATCGCTCCTGTTTTAGCCACCTTATGCCAACTCAAGAGAGTTAGGTCCATGTAATATACCTCAAGAACGTCGCCACCATCCTACTTCATTCTGGAATCTCCACCGCATACACGGTTAGTCAAAGTGGTTTTCGGTATCGACAGAGAGTATGCCCATATCCGATCCCGGTCTCTTTGCCAACCAATTGTTATTATAACCCGTGGTTATAACTTTAAAATAATATTTTATACTTCGAAATAAAATATCATTTCAAACCCAAATCTTTATCAAAATAAAGATTAAATCATTTCCAAACCATTTCAATAAATCAACATACCATATCTTTCAAATTCAAATATTTATCAAAATAAATATCAATTCATTTCTAACCATTTCAATATATTAAATTATTATATCTTTCAAAACTTCCTTCCAAATCATTTTATTATATTAAAATATCATAAATTTTCAAAGCTACATTTCCAAAATATCATATCTTTCATAACTTCTTTTCAAATCATTTTAATATCAAAACATCATATCTTTCAAAACCACATTTCAAATCATTTTAATATATCAAAATATCATATCTTTTCAAAACCACATTTCAAATCATTTTAATATATCAAAATATCATATCTTTTCAAAACCACATTTCAAATCATTTTTAATCTCAAACTATCATATCTTTCAAAACTTCATTTCAAAATATTTAATATCAAAATATCATATCTTTCTAAAGATTCAATTTCAAATCATCATGTAGGTTCAAATCCAAATATTCAACTTCAAATACCTTTCAAATTCAAAGATATCATTCATTTAGTATCACTCCAAATCACCTTTTAAATAGCTTAATAATTCATTTAAACCATTTAAAATTTAAGTTTATATACTTTCAAATCAAGTATTCAATTTCCAAAGTTTTAAACCATTATGAGTTCATTTACTAAGTTAAAACCATAACGTTGAAAATTTCAACCTTTCACAGCATTCAGAAAAAACTGCTAAAAGTTATACTTGAAGCATTTCAATTTAAACCATGTAAACATTGTAAAAATCATATTTTACATTCAAAGATGTTCATTAAAATACTCTTTTAATTAATGATTTTTTTTATAAAGCAACATTTTATAATTAAATCAAAATCACCTTAATAAATTCAAGTGTAAACTTTCCCATTTTTACATTTAACACTTTATTAACATTTACATTTTTAAATTATCATTTCACAAATTAAACCAAATTTTCTATTTAATTAATTAACTAAAACCCTTAATTAAAACCAAATTCACATTTCCAAGTCAAGTTCATTTTGAAATTACACTTTTAAGCATTCATTCATTTAACCATTTTAATACATAGAAAAATCAATAATACTTTATTAATTCATTTAAACTCAAATTTAATCAAATTATCATATTTACCATTTTCCAAATATAATTAAATTTATATTTTATTTATATAACTTAAAATTCCCTTTTTAAACCAAAACCCAAATTTCCAGACTTTAAGTTATATTTCAATAATTCAACTTAACCATTTATTTATTTAACATTTTCCACTTATACAAAAATCATACATCCTTTATTTAAAACACTTTAAAATCTATTTAAATCAAATTATCATAAATTTACATTTAAACCACTTAAAATTTTATTTATATAACTTAAATGTCATTTTAAAAGCCAAAGTCCAAATTTCCAAATTTAAGTTATATTTCAAAAATTCACCTTTTACCATTCATTTGAATTACATTTTTAACTTCTAGAAAAATCCAAAATTTCTTTATTTAAACATTAAAAATCCAATTTAAATCAAATTTCATAATTTTTCACTTTTAAAAATATTTAAAATATTTAAAATACTTTATAAAATATAACCACGGGCATGTATATTGTTTTCTAACCTAGGTCAAGTGATACAGATATATATCATTTCAATCCGCAGTTTAAAAAGAAAAATCCGGGTTCTATCATTTCAAAGCCGCAATCCCATGTTAAAATAAAATAAATAAAAACTGTTCAGGCCTATCATTTCAGCCCATAACGATTTTTCCCTATTATAAAGTCCGTTCGGGTATGTATAACATATAAATAATCACATCGCAGTTATAACATCACATATTTTTCTGCACATTCAGTTGTTGTTGTTGTTTCACAACTGCATAAGTATAAATGTCGTGTGAGCTTTACTCACCTCTTTGTGCTGGAGATAGCGAATCAAATGACACAAACAGATTCCCAAAGGCACGATGGCACAATAATAGATTCAAGTGGATGAGAAACAAGCTTATGATCTTGTCACAACCCATAAACAAAACCAAAATAAAGTTATAATTCAATACAACATTAAATTGAAATAACTTTGAAATGAAAAACAATTTGAATGCAACACTTTTTGCCTTGCCTTCTAGATTATTTTGCATGGCCTAGGGATGCATTAGGCTCTGGTTTGGACAAGGTTTGGCTCAGGTTTGAACATAGGAATGCATGGCTAACAAGGCACAGATGTAGAGGAGGTTACAACATAGGGATATGAAGGGACTAGGCAACATAGAGGAGTTTTGGGTTACTTTTGGCTCGGTCTATGTCCCATCTAGGTTTGGCCATTTCAGGTACAGGTTTGGATAGAGGTAGGAGGTGATGGTTAGGGGTGTTTCAAGGTGGTGATGGAGCAATAGGAGGTGCCCAAGGTCATCTAAGGTGATGGTGTTGAAGACTAGGTGGCTAGGCATGCTTTTTAAGGAGTTTTTGCATTGTTTTGTGGATTTTGCATCATGGGATGGTCATGGCACTTGCTGGTCAGAGGAGGAAGGATTTTGTCCATGTATGATGTGGGGAAGGAAGTGGTGGTGGTCGGTGGAGGAGATGGCGGAGGTGTTAGGCCAAGCAAAGCAAGAGAACAAGGCAAAAACATAGAAAAAGAAGAAGAAAAGTGGAAAAATGAAGAAGGCCGTTACCGTTTTCTTTCCTAGCCGTGAACATGAAAATGGAGATGAAGTTTCACGTGAAAAATGAGATGAGAAACTCACGACTAGCAATAGGTAGTGTACGGCCAAAATAAGGCAATAAAAAGTCATGAGAAAGTGAAGAGTTTTTGGCAAATGAAAGGTCTCATGTTATAAAGTCAAGTCTCTCCAAATTTTCTTTTCTTAAATTCAAATAAAACAAAAATATAATTTCAGTAAATGCATTTAAAAACTGAAGCAAAGTGAAATAAAATGAAAATATATAATAAAATTTAAGGAAAATAGAAAAAGAATAAAAGAAATTGCTTTAAAATTCAAAACAGGGTTCAAAAATTACAATTAAAACATCACTGGCTTTGGAAAAATATCTACTTCATTTTAAAAATATTCTAAAGAAAAATTTTGAAATAAAATACTTCATTTATCATTTCTAAAATGAAATAAAAAATTTAAATTAGAGAAAATAGAAAAATAATTAAATAAATAGTTTAAAAATTGGAAACATGACTTAAAACATACAAATAAAATATCACCAGCCTTAGAAAACTTCTATTTCACTTTAAAAAAAATAAGAAGTCAAATAAATAAAATAAATGAGAAAAAAAATAAAGTGCGAATGAGAATAAAATAAGTTCTTAAGAAAAATATAAAGATAAATAAAGAATTACTTTAATTATTTGAAACTAGGAATTAAAACTTACAAACAGAATACAACTGACATTTGAAAATGTCAATTTCACTTTTAAAAATGTTTTAAAACCAAAATATATACATAGCATGTTATTTTACACAAACATAAATTAGAACATTACATGACCAAATAAAATATTATTTATTAAATTTAAAATAAACAATTTTTGTTAAATACAACAAATTTCACACAATAGTTAAATGGGCATAACTTTCACATTATAAATCAGATTTCAACGAAACGAAAAGCAATGTTCTTAAAATTTTATTTACTTTCATAATAAAAGATAAAATTCAAATTTTCAAACTTTCAAATCTTAAATTTAAAAGTCAAAGTTTGACCATATTGACCAAAATTCACTTTTTGGAAAAATATTATTTTTAGTCATGTTTTGGAATGAATTCATATCAAGATCAAAGTTTATATTTTAAAATAAAAAAATTATCTAAATTAAATATAATAAATTTAAATCAAAATTCAATTGAAATAATTACAAAACACAGGGTTGTTACACTCTCCCCCACTCAAAACTTTTCGTCCCCGAAAAGAAATGAGGTACGGGAAAGCACAGAAAAGATAGAAATGAAATAAGATTAAAACAAGGCGACAAGAAGATTGACATTATACCTTATAACTGTTGTTATAGGTAAGTTTAACAATGTGGAGATGATCTTTCCAAGATCCTCCAGAATCAAGAACACAAGCACGAAAAAAGGTGGATTCAAAATGAGTACCAAAGATTATAAAAGGTTATCAAAGATTATAGAAAGAGTTCTAAACAAAAAGATTATAGAAAGATGCCTATACCAGTCTGTAGCAAGATAAGGATAATAAGGACAACCAAAAGATAGTTTGAAAAACGAAATAAGGAAATAAGTTTGAGACCATGGAAATTTCAACTTAAATAGAAAATTAATTTTTACACAAGTTAAATAAATCTTAACTATCTCAAATTTCATTATCTTATTATCCAATCATCTTAAATTAACAATTTTTAAAACCATGGGTTTTGAAAAATAATCATTTATTATACTCATAATGTACTTAATAAATTTAATTCTTCTTTATTCTAATTAAAATTAAATTTATTCCTCTCAATATTTATCACTTATGTTAAATATACTTACACTTATTATAACTGCTTTATTTTATTTTTAGTTCTTTTAACATCATTTTATTGTAAGTTATTCAATTACCCATTATTATATTTACCTCTGTTAATTGTTTTATAACTAAAATTTAAGTGTATAACATTTATTATAACCACTCAAATTTTATTTATAAAATCGTTTTATATTGTATATTATCCAATTACATTGTTAACATCTGAAATTTTATGTGAGTTATATTGGAGTGAAATTGAGTATTATACAAAAAAAAAACTTTCTAATTAAATCATTTCATGCTTGAATATTCATCCAAAATTTTGAATGATTTTTTTCCTCTTTTTTTTTTATAATTGAAATTATTCTTTAAAAAAAATTTAAGAATTAAATTTTCGATTTCCTCAATACATTTAGAGATAAATAAATGTGTATACATAATTTATCAAATCAAATTTAAATCATACATCTATATATATTATAGATCAAGTCATATTTTAGAAATTCAAATCAATTTGATTTCCCAAAACAAAGCTGTAGCAAGATTACAGAGCGGTCTCTTCACTTCGAAACTCGAAAATTAATGTTGATGATGCCGCGGTCATCACCGAAGTTATTTTTCAGCGACAAAGAGAAGGCACTACTTTTAAACTTTAAAATTCCTTGGAAACAAATTTCTATTAGGAAATACTTTAAATAATTAAATACGAGGTTTGAAACCATCGGAAATTAAATTCTCAAATTTCTTGTTTTAAATTCGTTTCAGTTCCCAAATCAATTTATAAACAACTATTTATAAATTCATTTATAGAACAATAAATGATAAATCAAGTATTATCATTTCAAATAATCAATTTAAATCAGTTTTTTAAGTTCCATAAATTTACTTATATATCAAAATTTATTTGATTAATCAAATTTAAAAATAATATTGTGTCAGTTTGTTCTGTCAAAGTGTTTTAGAAATCCTATAGATAGCGTTGATCAAACGAATCGATCGAAAACCCAAATCAACATCAACAACCCAAACAACACAATATATAAAACAAAATATAGATTTACAAGTACAATTCAAAATGTTTGGAAGAATAAATTGGAAACAAAAGACAAGATGATTAAATAACAGAGTAGGGAGATGGATAAGCTTAAGTAAATCGTGGGCAACCTTAATGGGGTCAACCGTGACTTAAAGAATAAGATCAATGTGGATTTTATGGGGTAAATCTACATTCGATCTCAAGAGGTAGAGTTTGGAATAACAAAAGATATTAGCATCTAAACCAAGGATAGATATAAATCTCTGGTGAATCGATGCTAATTGTAAAGGAGTTTCCCCCTTTTACAATTCAATTTGAAATTGGCGAGACCACCGACTCACTAAAAAGATCATTCGAAGCGGAGTTATGGCATACTCCAAAATCAAAAGAAGATGAATAGTGAGGGACACGAATGGATTTTGGAACCGTAGGGAACGTTCCAAAATTCAGAGGAAGTTCAAATCAAAGAGGAAAAGATTTAAACTCGAACGAAAGTGATTCTGTAAATAATTTACTTTATATTCTAAGTTTTGCCTTAAAGCCAAAGCTCTGATACCAACTGTAACAACCTGATATTTTCAACCATCCGCATCCGCACATGTCGGACTTGGATTGCTAAAAATACCGCGTTGTAAATAAAATTTGGCAAGTCTCAGAATATACAGTAAATAATAATCACAGATCACAGACACAGAGTAATAATAGTGCAGCGGAAGAAAAAGAGATAGTAGTTCATGAAGCTACTATATAAATATATCAGGGTTAAATAAGATACAATAGAAGAAATAAAGTACAAAAGAAGTCTCCATATGATAACCAAGTACAAGCTGAATAGAACAACAGAACTGAAATAGATAAAACTAGACAAGCAGATAATCTCCAGCGATTCCTTTCTCCAGAAGGTGGAATCCAAATCTGTGAATAACTCAGACTGACCCGATTGTAAATAAAAATACAAACACTCGAGTCAGGACATACATACTTATACAATGTAAACCAACTCAAGTGAACTGTAGTAAAAGCACAAGTAACTTAAAGGATGCTTGGGACCTCCCATCCTCTAAGGATCTGTTAAACTATTTACTATGTAGCAATATTTCACTATTATAATAATGTCTAACAGTAAAATAAACTTACTTTTTAATAGCGTTAAGAGGTTACCCATATAGCCCTTAACACAAATAATGCAAGTAGTCTATACAACACATGCATATCTCCTGATCAGGAGACTACGAGAAGATGCTCCATAGGTACGACACAAATAGAAACTCGTAGTAAAGGCTCGATATGGTAGGTGACACAGCACACAAGGCAATGCCAGGGTAGATATACCAATTACGAACATGGGCTGGTGGTAATGCAGCAGCCACATGCGCCCACCTCGGAACACATTCCCAAAATCGGAGGGGCGTCCAAACAATCACAAAAGCAATAGAATGGTATCGAAAAATGTGTCCGACCAGAGGAGCTACCCCTTTTGGCCCAAGATCGCTCCTGTTTTAGCTACCTTATGCCAACTCACGAGAGTTAGAGCCACGTAATATACCTCAAGAACGTCGCCACCATCCTACTTCATTCTGGAATCTCCACCGCGTACACAGTTAGTCCAAGTGGTTTTCGGTATCGATAGAGAGTATGCCCATATCCGATCCCGGTCTCTTTGCCAACCAATCGTTATTATAACCCGTGGTTATAAGTTTAAAATAATATTTTATACTTCGAAATAAAATATCGTTTCAAACCCAAATCTTTATCAAAATAAAGATTAAATCATTTCAAAACCATTTTAATATATCAACATACCATATCTTTCAAATTCAAATATTTATCAAAATAAATATCAAGTCATTTCTAACCATTTCAATATATTAAATTATTATATCTTTCAAAACTTCCTTCCAAATCATTTTATTATATTAAAATATCATAACTTTTCAAAGCTTCATTTCCAAAATATCATATCTTTCAGAACTTCTTTTCAAATCATTTTAATATCAAAACATCATATCTTTCAAAACCACATTTCAAATCATTTTAATATATCGAAATATCACATCTTTTCAAAAATACATTTCAAATCATTTTAATATATCAAAATATCATATCTTTTCAAAACCACATTTCAAATCATTTTAATATATCAAAATATCATATCTTTTCAAAACACATTTCAAATCATTTTTAATATCAAACTATCATATCTTTCGAAACTTCATTTCAAAATATTTAATATATATCAAAATATCATATCTTTCCAAAGCTTCAATTTCAAATCATCATATAAGTTCAAATCCAAATATTCAACTTCAAATACCTTTTAAATTCAAAGATATCATTCATTTATTATCATTCCAAATCACCTTTTAAATAGCTTATTTTTTAATCAAAATAATTCATTTAAACTATTTAAGATTTAAGTTTATATACTTTCAAATCAAGTATTTAATTTCCAAAGTTTTAAACCATTATGAGTTCATTTACTAAGTTAAAATCATAACGTTGAAAATTTCAACCTTTCACAGCATTCAAAAAAAACTGCTGAAAGTTATACTTGAAACATTTCAATTTAAACCATTTAAACATTATAAAAATCATATTTTACATTCAAAGATGTTCATTAAAATACTCTTTTAATTAATGATGTTTTTTTTATAAAGCAACATTTTATAGTTAAATCAAATTTCACAAATCACCTTAATAAATTCAAACATTTTTACATTTAACACTTTATTAACATTTACATTTTTAAACTATCATTTAACAAATTAAACTAAATATTCAATTTTTTTGATTAACTTAAACCCTTAATTAAAACCAAATTCACATTTCCAGATCAAGTTCATTTTAAAATTACACTTTTAAGCATTCATTCATTTAACCATTTTAATACATAGAAAAATCAATGATACTTTATTAATTCATTTAAACTCAAATTTAATCAAATCATAATATTTACCATTTTCCACATATAATTAAATTTCTATTTTATTTATATAACTTAAAGTTCCCTCTTTAAACCAAAACCCAAATTTCCTGACTTTAAGTTATATTTCCATAATTCAACTTAACCATTTTTATTTAACATTTTCCACTTATACAAAAATCATACATCCTTTATTTAAAACACTTTAAAATCTATTTAAATCAAATTATCATAAATTTACATTTAAACCACTTAAAATTTTATTTATATAACTTAAATGTCATTTTAAAAGCCAAAGTCCAAATTTAAGTTATATTTCAAAAATTCACCTTTTACCATTCATTTGAATTACATTTTTAACTTCTAGAAAAATCCAAAATTTCTTTATTTAAACACTAAAAATCCAATTTAAATCAAATTTCATAATTTTTCACTTTTAAAAATATTTAAAATACTCAAAATACTTTATAAAATATAACCACGGGCATGTATATAGTTTTCTAACCTAGGTCAAGTGATACAAATATATATCATTTCAATCCGCAGTTTAAAAAGAAAAATCCGGGTTCTTTCATTTCAAAGCCGCAATCCCAAGTGAAAATAAAATAAATAAAAACCGTTCAGGCCTATCATTTCAGCCCATAACGATTTTTCCCTATTATAAAGTCCGTTCGGGTATGTATCATTTCAACCCATAGTGATTCCAATCTACAGGGAACTTGCAGTGTGATAAACAGATATAAATGAATAGTTAACAACATATAGCAGTAACAGGTGTTATGACATGAAATTTAACAGGTTGAACATCGTATATAAATAATCACATGGCAGTTATAACATCATATATTTTTTCTACACATTCAGTTGTTGTTGTTTCACAACTGCATAAGTATAAATGTCGTGTGAGCTTTACTCACCTCTTTGTGCTGGAGATAGAAAATCAAATGCCACAAACAGATTCACAAAGGCACAATGACACAATAATAGATTCAAGTGGATGAGAACCAAGCTTATGATCCTGTCACAACCCATGAACAAAACTAAAATAAAGTTATAATTCCATACAACATTAAATTGAAATAACTTTGAAATGAAAAACAATTTGAATGCAACACTTTTTTCCTTGCCTTCTAGATTATTTTGCATGGCCTAGGGATGCATTAGGCTCTGGTTTGGACAAGGTTCTCTCAGGTTTGAACATAGGAATGCATGGCTAACAAGGCACAGATGTAGAGGAGGTTACAACATAGGGATATGAAGGGACTAGGCAACATAGAGGAGTTTTGGGTCACTTTTGGCTCGGTCTATGTCCCATCTTGCTTCGGCCATTTCAGGTACGGGTCTGGATAGAGGTAGGTGGTGATGGTTAGGGGTGTGTCAAGGTGGTGGTGTTGGAATAATTCAGCATTATGGGGCCACATATTTTAATATTTGAATGTATGGTCTATCTTGGGATTAAGTTTAATTATGTGATCTATTTGGAATAAATACAACAAGACTTAAGGGGTATATTCGTCATGTAAATTTATAATGTGTGGATACCAGAGCGACAATTTTAGTTTGTTGAAGGGCCGAACTGAAAAATGTCACACATTATATATATGAGGTTATGGTCCTCAAATCACACAAGTCTTATCATATACTCTCCACCCTCTTGTAAATAAAATTTTCAGATATAAGATTCTGTCAATTTGGAAGATCTAAAACCTAGTTGATCTTCTTTTTGCAAACATCAATGGATTCAGGTACGACTTTTGCTGAACTATTTAATTTCATATATTTGTTTCTCGATAGAATCAATATGGGTTGTATGTATTCAGATTTAGAATTTATTTATTTATTACAACAAGTGGTATCAGAGCCACCCATCATTGATTTTACTGAGAAAATCTTTGGTTTTAAGAACATATGAAATTAGGGTTCTTGGATTTACAATTTTCGGTTGATTCACCTGATCCACTTATTTCGTTTTCATTTGTGAATGCTTCAATTATGGTGATTCAAAACATGTTAATAAACAGTATTATACATGGATCCATAGATTTAATGAAATATTGTATTCTGTTGATTTGACCAAAAGTTTCCTGAAATGGTAGCAATTTGGATTTAATTGAACCGTATCATTGGATTTATGATCTAAGAATCTACATCTTTTATAATAATTGTACCATGACATGTTTGTGGTTTTGTTTTCTCCTGCAAAAGCATAAATTATTATTTTATTTGGTTGGTTTTTCTTTTCTTAGCATAAAATAGCAACAGGAATTGTTGAAATATTGTCCAAGCTTTTACTATTCATTACTTTTGTACACTATGAATCAGCACATTAATTGATGCTGTCAGATTTGACATATTATTTTTTTGTAATTTATTGTTACTACTTAATATGTTTCACCTTCTATTTTGAATAGTAGCAGTTAAATAAAGTATGCAATAATCTGATACTAATTATTATTGCAAGTATTATTCATTTATGTATTATTACAGCTTCCTTGATGCCAAATTTGACATTGATATTTATGGCAAATTTATAAATGAAGGAGTTAAAATAAATTCATATACTATTGGCGTCTTTTGCAAATTGATTGTGAATATCCTACATTACAAGTGAACTAATTGAAATAATATTTCACAAAAGTGACCTATCTTTTTTTAGTTGCTCATGAAAAATGTTAGATATTTGTGTGTATTTATTTATGCGAATATTAGTCGGCCCAAAGGAAGGTTAATATCTGGCCAAATTAGATACACATGTGTCATGATAAATATGTAAAAATTATAAAGTTTTACAAGAAAATAATTAATCGGCCCAAAGGAAGATTATTATTTGACTTGAATTTATTGTTAATATTTGATGATTACAACAAGAATACCACTTACAGTTAATATTACTGTCCAAAGACTTGATATTAATGTTGTGCTAGGTATCTTGAGCAAAGACTTACCAATTATTTTAAATTTACTACAGTTGTTTTATAATGTAAGCATATTTGATTAATTTAAAATTACAGCTAATTTGACTACGGTATCTGCCAATCTGAACAACATTCCTATTCTAACTGGAACAAACTTTAAGGATTGGAAAGAGAACACATTGCTTGTTCTTGGCTGCATGGATCTTGACCTTGCACTTAGGATAGATGAACCCGCCCCTCTTACAGATGAAAGTTCTTCTGATATTATAAAGAACTTTGAGAGGTGGGATCGTTCAAACCGCATGAGTCTAATGATCATAAAGCGTGGCATTCCGGAGGCATTTAGGGGTGCGGTATCTGAAAAGATAATCAATGCTAAAGATTTCCTTGCTGAGATTGAAAAACGTTTTGCATAAACGATAAGGCAGAAACAAGCACGCTTTTGTAACGCTTGATTTCCATGAAGTATCAAAGCAAAGGAAACATAAGGGAGTACATTATGGAAATGTCTAACACTGCTTCAAAACTTAAGGCACTTAAGCTTGAGCTTTCAGATGATTTGCTCGTGCATTTGGTATTAATCTCTCTTCCTTCACAATATAACCAGTTCAAGATCAGTTATAACTGTCAAAAGGAGAAATCGACTCTTAATGAGCTCATTTCGTATTGTGTACAAGAAGAAGAGAGATTGAAGCACGATAAGGCTGAAAGAGCTCATTTAGCATACACCTCTAAGGGAAAAGACAAAAAGAGAAAGAAGGATAAAGAAACTGATAAGGGTCCGACTGAAAAGAAACAACAAAAGGAAACCGATGGTTGTTACTTTTGCAAAAAGGCTGGACATTTGAAGAAAGATTGTGCCAAATACCATGCATGGCGTGTTAAGAAAGGGTTGCCTGAGCTACCGAAATCCAACTGATGCTGAAAGATACGTCTATGTGGGTGATGGAAAATCGGTAGAAGTGGAGGCTATTGGGCATTTTAAGTTGTTATTAAGAACTCAGTTTTATTTGGATTTATTTGATACTTTTGTTATACCGTCATTTAGACGGAATTTGGTTTCTGTTTCTAAGTTGGACAAATTTGGTTATTCTTGTTCATTTGGGAATGGTACTTTTAGTTTATCAATGAATTCAACTCTTATTGGAACTGGTTCTCTTAATGTTTATGATAACTTATATATGCTTGATGTTAATACCTCTTAATGAAGCCTTGCATGTAGAGTCACATGGTACTAAAAGAAAAGCTAATAAGGAAACTTCAGCCACATTGTGGCACAAGCGTTTAGGTCATATATCTAAAAATAGAATTCAAAGGCTCGTGTCAAATGGCATTTTGTAATCCATTGATTTTTCAGACCTTGATGTCTGTGTAGAGTGTATCAAGGGAAAACAGACCAAACATAAGAAAATAGGTGCCAATAGAGCAACTGACATCTTAGAATTAATACATATAGACATTTGTGGGCCATTCCCTGAGGCATCACGGAATGGTCAACAATATTTTATAACATTCATAGACGACTACTCAAGATATGGCTACCAATATCTTATTCATGATAAATCAGAATCCTTAGACATGTTCAAGAAATTTAAGGCAGAAGTTGAGAACCAACTCAACAAAAGGATTAAAACTGTCAGATCTGACCGTGTCGGTGAATATTATGGTAAATCTGACGGATCAGGTGAACAATGTCTAGGACCATTTGCCAAATTCCTAGAGGAATGTGGAATAGTCCCACAATACACTATGCCAGGTTCACCTAGCATGAATGATGTTGCTGAGAGATGAAACCGGACTCTTAAAGACTTGGTAAGGAGTATGATCAGTCATTCTACCTTATCAAAATCACTCTGGGGTGAGGCATTAAAGATAGCAGTTTATATCCTTAATAGTATACCTACTAAAGCAGCTACTAAAACACCTTATGAGCCCTGGACAGGCAAACGGCCTACTCTAAAGCATTTTCACATTTGGGGATGTCCAGCTGAGGCAAGGCCATATAGGCCAAATGAAAGAAAATTGGACTCCAAAACAGTGAGTAGCTACTTTATTGGTTATTCTGAGCGATCTAGGGGCTATAAATTTTATGATCCTATACTGAGGAAAATATTTGAGACGAAAAATGCAACATTTTTGAGGATGTTGAGTTGAGAGGGAGAAATGAAGTAAGGAACATTGTTTTTGAGGAGGAATCATCGTCTATGATTCCTACTACAATTACTTCTTCAGACAATGTGCAGATTATTGTTCCTGTCATTGATCAAGAAGTGAATCCAGAACCCCAACAAAACAATGTTGAAGAAAATCCTCTTCAAGTTGAAGTTAATGTTCCACAAGAACAAATTCAACAACCTCAAAATGAATTGCCATTAAGAAGATCCACTAGGGAAAGAAGAAATGCTATTCCGGATGATTATGTAGTATTTCTTCAAGAGTTAGAGGATAATAATGGATTGATGGAAGATGATCCTATCAACTTTCACCAAGCCATGCAAGATATTGATTCTCAAAAGTGGATTGAAGCTATGAATGAAGAGTATAAATCAATGCAAGACAATAAAGTTTGGGATCTTGTCCCTTTACCTGGAGGTAAGAAGCCCATTGGTTGTAAATGGATATTTAAAACCAAGAGGGATGCAAAAGGTAAAGTGGAAAGATATAAGGCTCATCTTGTAGCAAAAGGTTCTACTCAAAAGGAAGGCATTGATTTCAAAGAGACTTTCTCTCCGGTTTCATCGAAAGACTCTTTTAGAATAATTTTGTCACTTGTTGCACATTTTGACCTTGAATTGCATCAAATGGATTTTAAGACTGCATTTCTCAATGGAGTCATTGAGGAAACAATTTATATGGTGCAACCGGAAAACTTTATGGTTGAAGATCCAAAGAATATGGTTTGCAAACTAAAGAAATCCATTTATGGACTCAAACAAGCTTCTCGTCAATGGTACCACAAATTTCATAATGTAATTACCACTTTTGGTTTTGAGGCAAACATCATTGATAACTGTGTGTATCACAAGTTTAATAGGAGTAAATTTATATTTTTAATTTTATATGTTGATGATATATTGCTTGCCAACAATGATTTAAATATGTTGCACGAAACTAAGAGATTTCTTTCAAATAATTTTGAAATGAAAGATCTTGGTGATGCCTCTTTTGTATTAGGGATCCAAATACATCGTGATCATTCACGAGGCATTCATGGATTGTCACAAAAGAACTATATAGTAAGGGTGCTTACGAGATTTGGCATGCAAGATTGTAAACCAGGTGATACCCCTGTCGCTAAAGGAGATAAGTTTTGTCTCAAACAATGCCCTAATAACATCCTTGAAGTTAATGAAATACAAAAGATCCCTTATGCATCTGCTATAGGAAGTCTCATGTATGCTCAAGTATGTACGCGTCCGGATATTGCGTACATTGCAGGAGTGTTAGGCAGGTATCTTAGTAACCCTGGAATGGATCATTGGAAAGCAGCAAAAAGGGTTATGAGGTATCTTCAAAGAACAAAGGACTATATGCTTACATATAGAAGATCAGATCAGTTGGAGATTATTGGGTATTCTGATTCTGAGTTTGCTGGATGTCCGGATAGCAGAAAATCCACTTCAGGACGCATATTTATGTTGAGTGGAGGGGCTATATCATGGAAGAGCATTAAGCAAACGCTTATAGCTTCTTCCACTATGGAAGCAGAGTTTGTGGCTTGCTATGAGGCATCTAATCATGGAAAATGGCTGCGAAATTTTATCACTGGGTTACGCATTATAGATAATATTGAAAGACCACTAAAGTTGTTTTGTTACAATAGATCAGCAGTATTATATTCTAATAACAATAGAAGCTCGAGTAAGTCAAATTACATTGACATCAAGTTTCTAGTTGTGAAGGAAAGAGTGCAAAATGGGTTAATATCCATAGAGCATATTGGGACAAATTCCATGTTAGCGGATCCACTTACAAAAGCATTACCACCCAAGGTCTTTCATAAGCATGTTGCTAAAATGGGTGTATCTTTTATGTAAGAATATTTTGGTTTAGGGGGAGTTTGTAATAAGTCATTTCTTTTGTGACATTGCTCTATATTTTGATTGTGGATATGCTTCAGTTTTTCTGATCAGAAATAAAGTTTTTTTAATTGCACTCAAATTATTTATATATGTTTAGATTTTGATCTCATTAATGTAAAGTAGGACCAGTTGGAAATAGACATGTAAAGATCACATTTCATGTAATTTCCGTGCTACACATACTTGATTGATCAATGCCATTTGATTGTATTGATATACGTGACCATTGATGGGTTTAGTTACACTAACGATAATGAAAACCGCTTTGATCCTATGTTAACACAATCAATGGATGAGATTGTTTTGGATATACCATATTGTCAAGATAACTATTTGAGAGCTCACAAAGTTAAGTACATTCTATAAGGTTACATATACGGCCCATGGGGAGATTGTTGGAATAATACAGCATTATGGGGCCACATATTTTAATATTTGAATGTATAGGCTATCTTGGGATTAAGTTTAATTATGTGATCTATTTGGAATAAATACAATAAGACTTAATAGGTATATTCGTCATGTAAATTTATAATGTGTGGATACCAGAGTGACAATTTTAGTTTGTTGAAGGGCCGAACTGAAAAATGTCACACGCTATATATATGGGGTTATGGTCCCCAAATTACACAAGTCTTATCATATTCTCTCCACCCTCTTCTAAATAGAATTTTCATATCTAAGCTTGTGTCAATTTGGAAGATCAAAAACCTAGTTGATCTTCTTTTTGCAAACATCAATGGATTCAGGTACGACTTCTGTTGAACTATTTAGTTTCATATATTTGTTTCTCGATAGAATCAATATGGGTTGTATGTATTCAGATCTAGAATTTATTTATTTATTACAACAGGTGGTGGAGCAATAGGAGGTGGCCAAGGTCATCTAAGGTGATGGTGATGAAGACTAGGTGGCTAGGCATGCTTTTTAAGAAGTTTTTGCATTGTTTTGCGGATTTTGCATCATGGGATGGTCATGGCACTTGCTGGTCAGAGGAGGAAGGATTTTGGCCGTGTATGATATGGGGAAGGAAGTGGTGGTGGTCGGTGGAGGAGATGGTGGAGGTGTTAGGCCAAGCAAAGCAAGAGAACAAGGCAAAAACATAGAAAAAGAAGAAGAAAAGTGGAAAAATGAAGAAGGCCATTACCATTTTCTTTCTTAGCCGTGAAATTGGAAATGGAGACGAAGTTTCATGTGAAAAATGAGATGAGAAACTCACGGCTAGCAATAGGTAGTGTACGGCCAAAATAAGGCAATGAAAGGTTAAGAGAATGTGAAGAGTTTTTGGCAAATGAAAGGTCTCATGTTATAAAGTCAAGTCTCTTCAAATTTCCTTTTCTTAAATTCAAATAAAACAAAAATATAATTTCAATAAATACATTAAAAAACCGAAACAAAGTGAAATAAAATGAAAATGTATAATAAAATTTAAAGAAAATAGTAAAAGAACAAAAGAAATTGCTTTAAAATTCAAAATAGGGTTCAAAAATTACAATTAAAACATCACTGGCTTTGGAAAAATATCTCCTTCATTTTAAAATATTATAAAGCAAAATTTTGAAATAAAATACTTCATTTATCATTTATAAAATGAAATAAATAATTTAAATTAGAGAAAATAGAAAAATAATTAAGTGAATAGTTTAAAAATTGGAAACAGGACTTAAAACATACAAATAAAATATCACTAGCCTTAGAAAACTTCTATTTCACTTTAAAACAAATAAGAATCAAAAAAATAAAATAAATGAGAAAAAATAAATAAAGTGGGAATGAGAATAAAATAAGTTCTTAAGAAAATATAAAGATAAATAAAGAATTACTTTAATTATTTGAAACTAGGAATTAAAACTTACAAACAGAATACAACTGACATTTGAAAATGTCAATTACACTTTTAAAAATGTTTTCAAACCAAAATATATATATATAGCATGTTATTTTACACATGAAAACATAAATTAGAACATTACATGACCAAATAAAATATTATTTATTAAATTTAAAATAAACAATTTTTGTTAAATACAGCAAATTTCACACAATAGTTAAATGGGCATAACTTTCATATTATAAATCAGATTTCAACAAAACGAAAAGCAGTGTTCTTAAAATTTTATTTACTTTCATAATAAAAGATAAATTCAAATTTTCAAACTTTAAAATTTTAAATTTAAAAGTCAAAGTTTGACCATATTGACCAAGATTCACTTTTTGGAAAAATATTCTTTTTAGTCATGTTTTGGAATGATAATTCATATCAAAATCAAAGTTTATATTTTAAAATAACAAAATTATCTAAATTAAATATAATAAAGTTAAATCAAAATTCAATTAAAATAATTACAAAATACATGGTTGTTTTTTCCAAAATCTTGTCCGTATATTTTCATATATATATATATTAAATTGGAAAAAAAGAAAATAACCCGCAGCTATACCTTATTGCCGAAGCCACAAGATCGCAGCCCCTAACATCGAATGGAACCACAACCTCCTCGACCTCCTCCAGCTTCGCGAACTCCCCGAAAAGTTAAACTCACCAACACGGCACGCGCCTCCTAATGCCTTGAACCACCAACCACGCTCGCCTATCATAGTTCGTGACCTCCTACCACCCGTCCATTTCAATGACCCATCAAAGTCCACCTGGCACCTCCCAGCATCGCCCAATTACCTCGCGTGCCGCCGTGCCTTATAGTCTCGTCGTCCATCGTGACCATGCACACTCCCTAAATGATAACCTTAGCTCAACGACATCGATCGAAGCCCAATACCCCAAGCTGTCTGTCGTGCTCCCCCACTCAATCGATCGTGAATCGTTCGTCCCTCTTTTCTTTTTCTTTTTTTAAGTCGAATGAATTGGAGTTTGGACGAAGAGATTTTTTGTTTGTGTTCGATTTTAGTATGAAGACTAGAGAGGGGGACAAAGATGTAATATAATTGGGGATGGCTTCTTGGGTACGAGTGTCCATTTATAAAAATATATTTGACTAGTTGAGTTCCAATTTTTATTATATTATAAAACTTACAAAATGTCTCACTTACATATCTTGAAATTTTGAACCCCACCGGAGGCATGCTGCTAGGCATTTATGATGTTATACCCCTACTTCGAACACAATGGAAAAGGTTTTGAATCCTGATTCGATCGTTTGGAGAGGATAGCTTTTTGGACCCGATTATTATATTGAATTTTCGATATAAATTTCAGCGCGTTTCTATCCAGTACGATCAAACGATAACTCCAAACACCCTGAAATTTGAAATCCGATAATAATACACTATTATAGATCTAATGGAACCAGTTTCGTCGAATTACGAGACTATACCTCGGAAGGCTATTTAACTATCAATTTTAAACGATATATTTTTAAAACCGAACGAATCACTTCTAATTTCAGTTTAAAAGCTTTTATTATCTTCTGCACTATCAATATAAATTTTACAAGCCTTCAAATTATTTTTAACAGACTTAAAACTCGGGATTCAACATTTTACCCAACTTCAAATTATTTAATTCAATAATTTAATTATCAAATAAATTGTGATATTTGAATTTAAGTTAAAAATTAACTTTTAAATATTTAAAATTAATTAAATATTTCAATTTCAAATATCCAGAAATTCTGGGTTGTCACATCTCAATATACTTAAAATGGTAAGCGTGTGTGTGTGTGTCTTAAGGAAAGCAATCTTCAAAATTCACTTTATTTAGGTCAAAATGAATGTTGCGTAAAGCATGGTTACAACAGCCCAAAACATTAGTATAGGGATATGATTATATATGTATATGTATATGTATATATCATGTATACTATATAAAACATTTCCTTTAGAATCATTTACTATAACAATAGTGTTATAGTCCATTCCTTCCTCACTTCTCCGAAAACGTCTATTGCTACAATAAATGTTGAAATCTTGTTTTCAATACTTATTGCATTATACATATTTTCAAACTATTAAATTCCATTTGGAATAATTATTTCCAAAAAATTACTTTAAAAATATAAGTTACTTCTAAAACCATTAACTCCATCAAAATATAACTTTCAAACATCCCTTTAATATAATTTCCTATTTATAAAATTCCTTTAGTTATTAAATTCCTTTTATAAATCTGTTCATTTGTAAAATTTCTTTATTTAAAAGAAACCCATTTATAAATCTATTACTTTAAAAATCTCTTTGTTTACTTATGTATGAAAAATCTCATTTTTAGTATCTATAACTCCATTTATATATCAATTACTAAATATCACTTTTATATATCTCTTATCTAAACTATTTCAGAAATATGTACTTCTAACTATTTCATCTTCTTAAAAACTATATTTATTTATAATAAAGAGATGGACTTATTTATAGATTTTAAAACCTTATAATATTGTTCAAAATTCTCTATTTAACATATTTCATAAAACAGTTTAATTAATATTCAAGAAATCATATTCTAATCTCATTTCAATAAACTACTTTTAATAATTCAAGAATTATTAAAAGATATAAAATTCCAAAATCACTTTAGAAATCATTTCGAATTCACAATTATTGTTCTAGTGTTCAAAATACCAAAAATAAGGCCCAGTGCTACTATCGCAATAAATAAATCCACCCAAATCACAATCAATAATATGACATTGAACACATCATATATCACCACATATATTAAAAGTAAAATCAACAGTGGTGAGGAATCATATTGGATCCCTCCGACCTGTCTCTTGCATTGCATATAGTATATAATCATAAAATATAAATCAACCATTTCGAGACGGGATCGTATACAAAGGGTCATCCGCTCTTAGACAGGAATGTAACATGGTCTCATCTACTCCAAGGGCGGGAATATTACTTTCAAACAACCTTTAAAAGATAAACCACTTTTAAAATGATTAACTCCATACCTAAATTTCAACATACATCATTTTTATATTTATAAACTATGTTTAAAATTTCACTTCTATTTTATAAAATTCTTATTTATAAAATTCTTTTTAAAAATATTTTCATTTGTAAAATATCTTTAATAATAAAAATCCATTTATAAATCTATTACTTTATAAATCTCTTTGTTAACTTATATATAAAAAAGTCTCATTTTCAATATCTAGGAATCCGTTTATACATCTATTATTTATTTATAAAATATTACTTTTATAAATCTCCTATCTATACTATTTTAGAAATATTTACTTCTAACATTTTCATCTTATTAACAACTATACTTATTTAAAATAAAGAGATGGACTTATCGTAAACTTTAAAACCTTATAATATTGTTCAAAAATCTAGATTTAACATATTTCACAAAATACTTAAACGAATATTCAAAAAATCATATTCTTATCTCATTTCAATAAACTCTTTCATTTAATAATTCAATAATTATTAAAACATTTAAAATTCCAAAATCACTTTAAAAATCTTTTCCAGTTCTGAATCATTATTTTGGTATTCAAAATACCAAAAATAAGGCCCAGTGCTACTATAGCTAAGTAAGACAAATCATATCATAATCAATAACATGACATCCAACACATCATATATTACCATTATATATGAAAAGTAAAATCAACATTATTGAGGAATCCTATTGGATCCCTATAACCTGTTCCTTTGCATCATATACAATATATAATCATAAAATATAAATCAACCGCTTCAAAGTGGGATCGTATACAAAGGGTAATCCTATCTTACATGAGAATGTAGTAGGGTCTCGTCCGCTCTAGGGGCGGGAATATATCCAAACCAACTAATTAATATGGTAAATCATCCAAACAAGCAACAAACAACATAAATAAATTTATTTCCACATATATAAAAATATTAGTAGGCCAGAAGGTGAGTTTACTCACCTAAATTCCAGTAATCGCCAAAGCGCTTTGTTTTGAATTAAAATTAAATGGATGTTCAATTTTAACCCAAATTTCTACTACTTTTTAATCCATCCAATCCAATTCCATAGAGTAGAATTTGTCGATATGATCGCAATGCAACTTCCACGCTTAAAACCGACCTCGTATGAGTTAAATATGAATTAATGACATTAGAGAATATTTAAATTATGATTAACTTTTATTAATAACATTTTAAACCCTAAAGTTTTTACCTTTTCCCTCATTCACCCGCTCACTCATTCAGGCATGAAAAAATTGAACCCACATTCGCGTCTTCGCTTCAACGTTCGCCGCCGCCGCCATCGTCGCGCACCGCTCATAGCCCACGCTCATGCCACCACACGCGCCGCCCAAGGTCACCTCCATCATCAGAATTTCGAGCTCGACTGCGCGACTTTGGATGGCTATAGCCACCGCCATAGTCCTTCATTCGACGATCCACCACCACCAATCGACTCGTCTTCCATAGCTGAACAACTTTGTAGTTGACCGCTTCCCCTAATACTACCCTATCTATGCATGCAATCTTGGCCATTGGATTGGCAGTGGCTAGGTTATATCGTTTTGGGTTTAAGTTTGCAAATGACGAAAAATGATGGCCTTATATGTATAATTTTCAAAGCACTATTCGCTCGCTAAAACTTCAAGCTCAAAACGAAGCATTCCGCCTGGCGTTTTATATGTTATGTCCCTTTTCCAGACACAATGAAACTGCCTTGAGGCCTAGTTCGACCATATACTGGAGATAGTTTTTCAAACCGAGTTATGTTAAATTAAATTCCTTTATTTAATTTCTACGCTTTTCAAACTCGCACGACCAAACAATACGTCCGATCGCCACGAATTTCAAAGGTATATACTAATTCACTAATATAGATCCAATGAAACTGGTTTCCTCGAAGTCTGAAATAGTGTCCCCAAAAGTTATTTTCACAGGTTAATTGAAAGGAGTTATTTCCAAAATCGTATTAATTACTTTTAGTTCAAATTTAAAAGTTTACCATTTTCCTTCTTATTCAAATAGAATTTAAATCAACCTTTGAAATCATTTTCATTCATATTAAATTCTAAATTAAATTATTTAACAATTCGAAAAATTAAATTTAACAATTTAATTATCAAATAAATTATTATATTTAAAATATAAATTATTTAGCTTATTAAATTAATTTTTCAATATTTAAAATCAATTAACTATTCTAAATGTAAATGACTGAAATTCTGGCTCGTTACGTAAAGTCTCTAGTAGCAATCTATGATCTCAATTTCTTATTTTCTTTTCATTTATTTTCAAACCAAAATATAATTTTAAATTATATTTAAAATATTTTATAAAAAATTTATAAAGTTTAAAATGTTTACAAATGACGTTTAAATTATTTTACAAATTTGAAATGAAGTGTTTATTCGTCGTAACTATTCGTGAATGGACATGTCTATTTGTTCTCTATATATAGTTGGTTTCTAAACGAATTTTTCATAACTACTTTATTATTATCTTCTCTCCTCTCACTCTGCCAAAATTTCTATTGAACATATATTCAAATTTACTCAAATTCAAACCGAATCAATTCAATCTTCATTGTATTTGTTCTCTACTATTTACTCTCTATTTTCAATCATCTCTCTCACTCAATCGAAGATCAAAATGCTGAACAAGAGGCTATAACATCAATTATATCCAAAGATCGAACATTGTCTTTGGAAAAACCATTAAAACTCTAATTATAGTTAATCGAATACGATTGTGTCCCGGTTCAAATCAACTGAGTGTGCTTGGTGTCTTGGAAATCCAAGTGGGTATGCTTGTATCCCATCTAAATTAAGTGAGTGTACCCTGAGCTCGTAAAATCTATAGGGTGTGCCTCGTAGCCTTAAAATCGGGATCGTATTGGTTTTTCCTTTGGCTCTTTGAAAGTTTACATTTGAAAAGAAATATCTATAGAAAATTATACGGGATATAGGGTAACTTCAAACTAGTATAAAATCTCTAGTGTGATTTTTTGAAAAAGATAGCTACCATATCAAAGATAATGAGTCAAACATTATGTTTGAGGGTATTAAGAAACATGACATCTATAATTTAAGTATGAAAGTATCCAATGATAACTTATGTCTTTTGGATGAATCAAATAACCCTTGGATTTGGCACAAAATATTTAGTCATTTGAATCTTTAACATAATTCTAAAGTTGCTTATTACAAATTTGTTAGGGGTCTTCCTAAAATAGGATTTAATATTAATAATTTATGTGACCCTTGTCAATCAGGAAAATTTCGTGAAACTTCCTTTAAATTTGAGGATATGATTTTTACTTCTCATCCCCTTGAACATCTTCATCTAGATCTTTTCGGAGCATCGCTAATACAACCAATAAATCACAATAGATATGTTTTTGTAATACTATATTATTTTTATAGATTTACATGGACAATCTTCTTAAAAATAAATGTGATGCTTTTGAAATGTTTAAAAATTTTTCTAAAAGAATTCAAAAATGAAATGTTGACTAAAATCAAAATGATTAGAAGCGATCATGGAGGAGAATTCAAAAATGATTTGAAAATTTTTGTAATAAGAAAGGAATAACATAACTTTTCATTTCCAGCAACACCATAAAAGTAATAGAACGTATAAATAGAAATATACAAGAATGTGTTAGAACAATATTAAACGGTAGTGAATTACCAAAAAGTTTTTTAGCTGAAGTAGTTGCTACAACATGTTATATTTTAAACAGAACTCTAATAAGAACCAAGAATACGAAAACTCCTTACGAATATTTTATAATAAAAAGCCTAAAGTGTCATATTTTCTTGTTTTTGGTAGTAAATATTTTACATTAAACGCTACTGATAACTTAGACAAATTTGATGCTAAATCAGATAAAGGTATTCTTCTTAGTTAATCTGATAAAAGCAAAGCTTATAGAATTTTCAACAACAAAACTAACACCATCAAAGAAACATTACATGTTCAGTTGATGAAAATTTTAAAATCGATAATACTAACATTGATGACGAAGAAAATATTGATAATGAAATTACTCAAAATGAAATTACCAATAACGAAAATAATTATAACGCCAAAAATTTACATCCAAATAAAAGAATAAAATATTTGAAAGATCACCCAATAGAAAATATTTTAGAAATAATAGAATATATTTTAAAAACTAGAAATCAATTAAATAAAATGAGTGATTATGCTTTTATCTTAACTATTGGACCTGAAATACCAATGGAAGCATCATTAGATGATTCTTAGATTCTTGCTATGTAAGAAGAACTGAATGAGTTCATCAGAAATGATCTTTGGGAATTAGTCCCAAGACTTGAAGCTAAAACTTTAATAAGAGCTAAATAGGTATATGAAATAAAATGAATGAACAAGAAGAAGTCGTTAGAAATAAAGCATGTTTAGTTACTCACGATTATTGTCAAGAAGAAGGTATAGATATTGATGAAACTTTTGCTCTTGTAACCGGATTAGAGGCTATCAAAACTTTACTTGCTTTTGCAAATCATAATAATTTCAAATTATTTCAAATGGATGTCAAAAGTGCCTTTTTAAAGGGATTTATTAAAGAAAACGTATCTGTAGTACAACCTCCACCTTTTGAAGATGAAAACTACCAAATCACATCTATAAATTAAAGAAAACTTTATATGGTTTAAAACAACATCTAGAGCATAGTATGATAGACTAAAATCTTATTTATTACAATGTAATTTTGAAATAGGAAATGTAGAAAATACTTATTATCCACATAATTTCAATGTTGGAAGTGAAGTTATAAGCAATGGCATCATAAAGGAATTAAGGCCATTGAGTTCTAAATTGAAGAATAAAGCAAGACATCTATCCAAGACTCCGTGCTTTGTCGCTTCTTCAGTAACACATCTGCTCGAAGAACATAAATGTGCCTCTTCGACAAGGTATCACCTCATGTCTCACCATTTCGCAAGATTGGGAAGGACTTCAACCTAAATCATACCACCCATCACCAACACCACTACTTAAAGGACTTCGGAGGTGTTAAGTAATAAAAATGAATTGGCATCAAAGAGGCATTTCAGTAGCAATTGTTGGAACATCTAAAACCACAACGAAATCCCACCCTAAAAGCTCCTCGAATGCATTCAAGTCGAACGAAGTCATATCACCCTTCGCTGATAACCACATCATGTTTATGTGGCTCATTAATGACATGCTAGTGTTAACAGGAGCCTCGAGTTGCTTACCAAAACCAACCAGACTTATTGACATGCTGCTCTTCGACAACTGAAGCACTTCGCCATTTAAAGTGAACCACTTGTCGCTGGTAGCATCGTCACACATCTTAGAAATTGTTGTGTTACATAAAGGTGGAGACATGGTCCATAGCACATCGATGATACTACTTTTATAAAGCGATGATCAGTAACTTCGAAGACATTAAAGGTAGGCGATGCCGCCTCCACAAATATTAAAATTGCAAATGACACCGTCGAAATCATAGGTCACTGAAAACCACCCGATCGAAGATGCTAGGTTCGTAGAGAGTGGCCGTTTGCCTCTATAAATACAACCCTAGGAGCAGCATTTTAGGGGTTTATTTTTCATTTCTCTATCTCTTCCAAAATTAATGTCCTATAACCCTAAATCGAATTTAGGATAAATCAATTTGATTGTAATCATATTCAAAATGAATGAACGTGAACTTAGCCTTGCATATTGACTTCGATTATGACTTATTGAACATTAATGACTTAGACATGCATAATATGAACTAAACATGACCGGATCAACTTGAATCTAGTTGAAATATTTTGAACCGTGAGGAACTTCTATATGTATACTCATATAAATTATGAACTATGGACTCTGAACATAAGGACAAGATGACTATCCTAATGTCATATAGAATGAACAATAGCATGTCCGTGAGACCTATTTTCCATGCCTATTGAACATATGACATAACATGATCCCTTTGGATTATCTTATCTGAAGGCCAATCTGGATTCACATATATGCCACGTCTAATGGCCTTAAAGGGCTTCAAACATATTAAACGATAATGATGAAGATAAACTTTTCCTTAAGGCCATTGGACTTCCGTTCTTTAATGGTCCTATCATATGACTAGTCTCAAAGTAATAAGTTATACCATGGTATATCATCATATCAACATAATGCTCTCAATCACTTTGATGAGGGGTCTTCGCAAAAGCACTAATCACATTGCTATGGTTAGTATATTCTTAATTACATCTCCACACATATACTGGTCAAGTCGATGAGATTAGCTTGTTGTGACTCCGTCTATACTCAAATCAAGGAATAATTTATCACATTTGGCTTTTGATGTGTTATACCATTTTTCTATCTAACAATACTCTTTTTATTACCAGAAATAATAATGATATTCAACTTATACAAATATATGTAGATGATATTGTCTTTGAATCAATAAACAAACAATTAAATAAAGAATTTCTTATATAATGACTAAGGAATTTTCATTGAGTCATATGGGTGAACTAACCTTCTTTTTAGGATGATGAGTAAGACAATTAAATAATGAAATCTTTATAAATCAAGAAAAATACACCAAAGAATTAGTTAAGAAATTTGGCACGGAAAATACTAGTGAAAAACCAATTCCTATGGAAACTAATAAGAAAGTAAATAAAGAAGAAAACTTAAAAGATCAAGCTAAAAATTTATATGGAGGTATGATACAATCATTATTTTATATTGCTGCTAGTAGACTTGATATAATGCACAGTGTTTTTCTTTGTGCGAAGACATCAATCTCAACCTAATAAAACACATCTAAAATCCATAAGGTGGATGTTAAGATATGTAGATAACACACTAGAATATATACTTTTCTTCCCAAAATAAGATTCTTTTGATTTAGTTTCAAATAGTGATGATGCCTATGCTGGATGCAAATCAGGCTGAAAAAATATAGGTGGAACTTGTCACTTTTTAGGACACTCTCTGGTTTTCCAGTTTTATAAAATAAAAATTATGTATCTCTATCCATAACAAAAGCAGAATATATTTCATCTGTACTATCCTGTTCACAAGTAATTTATATGCATCCAACTTTAAAAGACTTTGGTTTATATTTCACTAAATCACCAATATATTATGACAATATTAATGCAATAAATCTATCTAAAAATCCAACACATCATTCTAGAATCAAACACATAGATGTAAGAAATTATTTTCTTAGAGATAATGCAAATAAAGAAGTAATTTCACTTCAATTTATAGACACTGAAAATCAAAATAACCTATATTTTAACAAAACTATTACCTCAAGCATCTTTTATTAAGCTTAATAGAGAACTAGCAATATATTCATTCCCTGAGATATAGATATAATAGTATAAAAATTAAAGAATTAAAAGAAAAATAAAATTCTCAAAATTATACTGCATATGTCAATATACCCATTTCCTATATGTCGACGTATAATGGAAAATTCTAAAAACATATTACCCTCCAAAATTCAGAATTTGAAAACCACATATATACAACGATCAAATTTTGAAATGTTGTCCAGTTTTCTGTCCTTCTTCTTCTCTAATCTCTGAAATAAAATAAACCCATGGCTTCCTTGAATTCTAAACGCCGAAGATAAGTTAATCCTCCCTTTTCTTTCTCAATTAACCAATGCAACGCCCTCTCCAGAACAATACCATGGCCAAAGTGTGATAACCCGGATTTTTGAACATCTGTTAATTGATAATTAACCAGACTAGAATAAATAAATCTGATAATGAATATTTACATCTTGATAAATATTTATTTGATAATCTCCTAGTACAATTATTTAAAATTGACAATTTATTATTTTAAAACAAATTAAATATGTGTTTGTTACACACACACACACACACACACACACACACACACACACACATATATCTGAGTTGACTTTAAATTGAATTTGAATTTGAGGTTTGAGATTCAAAGAATAAATATCTTAAAATAAAATTGGATTGGAAATTCAAGAATAAATATATATAATTATTATTAGTGTATAATTAAGATTTTAAAATCTTCTCTTTTAAAAGTTATATATGTATAAATACAAGAAAAGGTATGAATATAGATTGATTTAAATTATAATAAATAATGAATTACATTTTCAAAAATATTTAGTATTAAATCCAATTTTTTTTAAATATATATTTCTGAAATTTCAAATCCAAAATTTCTTTCTACAATTTATCTATGTATATATATATATATATATATAGACATTGTGATTTGGATGTCATATTTTGAATTCAATATAATAAGTTTCAAAAGCTATATAAAGTCAATATTTTAAAAATAATAATAACCTATATTATGTGTTTGTTTATTTATGAAAAATAAGATTAATAAAAAGGGTTTAATATACCTTCCTTTAAAGTTACATATATAAACCAAACTAAAAATTAAATATAAAATCATGTTAAAAACATTTAATTACATGTGTAACCATTTTAAAAAGGGAATTTAACAAGTAAGGTAATTAGATCATACATTAACATTTGTAAATAAATTAACTTGTAAGCAATACAAGTGTCATTTGTCTTTTTTTATAAAATTAAACCAAAGTTATATAAATATATCACCATTTCTTCTCTATTCTGTTTTCCTTATATTCAAAATACAAAAAAAATAAAAAACAAGCTATAAATCTAAAATACAAAAACCAGAGAAGAAATAGAATCTATAAACAATTATTTTTTCCAAATTCAATCTTAAGTCTGATCAAAAACTGAGTTCAGATTAAGCAAGCTAACCCAACATATCAAAAACAAGATTCTAGATCAGATTAAATTCAACAACCAAGCTTGGTTTCAAATTTGCAAATCAAGCACAGACCAGACCAAATCTAGTTTCAGATCATCAATATGCTTCTCTGTTTTTATAACAGTGAGTAAACTACTATTTTAATTTAATCTGTATATATATGTGCTTGTATGTGATATTCCTTGAAAACTATGATGGGTAGTATATTTGCATGTTTGTTTAGAGGTGATTATATATATGTATGTGAATTTGGGAGTGCGTGCCTGTATATATACATACATACATATATGGCTATGATCCAGTTTTAACAGTTTTAAGCTTGATCCAAAAATCAAGTTCTTCTCCCCTGATCGTTGTTGTCACATGATGTCTAAATGAAACTTGTTTGAAAAGATGTAATAAAAATTTAAAAGTATTTGCGAGAGAAATTTTTGAGTAAATATTTCTAACCAGATGAAATTACTGTGAAAACTATTTTAAGGTGGAAAAGTGATGACCTTAATTTTGTGATTTAATTTCAAAATCAGATTTATATGAGTAAATGATAACTTTTAATAGAAATTTCGAGATTTTAAAGCCTGTAGATTGAGTGAAATCATGGGTTGACCAGAATTTTGGTTTTGAGCTCCTGCTGTTGATTTGGAGCGATGTGGAGGGTCGGGATCAATGTTGGAGGAAGCGGGGAGGTTGACGACCGTGGTAAAATTGTTCGATGGGTTTACCATCCAACCGAGGTGTCAACAAGAGATCAATGTAGGGTTTTGGGTACTGAAAGAAATTGCTGGGTTCGTGTGATGTTTGCGATGTCAAAGGGGAACTAGACTCGATCAGTCGTGGAGGAATAAATGTGATAGTTCATGGCGAGGCTGTGGCCGAAATTGCGAAGCTTCAGATGATCAGAATCGGTGTAGTCGAGGCGTTTCTGGGATGATGGTTGGGTTTCAGGTGGGAGCTGTCATGTTCGTTTTCGATAGAGTGATATACTCAGGTTTCTGGGGTATGGGAATTGACGACGATGATGTCTTCGATGTGATGGTGGCGGCGACGATGACTAGAGGGTCGCATCGATCTGTGCACGTGCACTTAGCTATGCTTTGTATCGGTGGTCGTTGTCAAGAAGTAGGAGAGGGGTCTCGGGAAATGACTCGAGGAATGGGCAGGGTAACTCGGGATCAACTTCAGGTTAGCATGAGTGTTTTTTGCTTGTAACAGGTTTGAGTTTAAAATTAAATCCAAGAGAACAAAAAGAAAGAAAATGGTCTCGGGTAGGGGATCGAGTGTTATTCGGGCTTGACCCGAAGTAAATTTATCCAATTTTAAAGTTTAAATAAGTTTTAAAATTTTAAAACGAATCTAGTGTTGAACCATTTCTTAAAAATTTATTTTTTTATATAATAAGTGTCTTAAATAATTATTTTAAAGAAATTATATAATTTGTTTATCTTTAATTTGTTAAGTTAAATGCTTAAGTGATTTAAAACTTAAATTAAATGATTTAATTACGTAAGTTAATTAAAGATAAATGTTTAAATATGATTATGCGAATTAAGAAATTAAATAAAGATAAATGGTTTATATTAAGGTTAATTAAGACCTTAGATGATTAAGGATTAATTAAATTAATAAAGTAAGTAAAGAGTCATTAATTTGTTTAACTAATTAATGATTTTAAAGGTAGTTAATTAATTTAATTAATTATGAGTTAATTAATTAGAGATTAACTAATTCGTAATTCAGGATTAATTAATTAAGTATTTAAAGATTAATTACTTAAATGATAATTACTTAATGTAAGTAATCAAAGGATTAATCTGTTGAAGGTTAATTAATTTAATTAGCAATTAAAGGTTAAATTAATTAATGATCAAGGTTAATTATTTGACGATAATTAACCAATGGGATAATTACTTGATAAAAGTAATTAAAGGTAAATTACTTAAGGATTTATTTAGTTAGTGTAATTAATCAAAGGATTGATTAATTTAGGAAATTAATTAAGGGTTAGTTAATTAAAGAGTGTGATTAATTAATGGATAATTAATCAGTGTAAGTGATTATAGGATAATTAATTTGAGTAATTAATTAAGGATAAATGTAATTAATGTGAATGGGTGAAGGTTAATTAATTTGTGTTATTAATTAAAGGCTAATTAATTAATGAAATTAAAGAGGATAATTAAGGGATGATTAGTTAATCGTTTGTAAATAATTAACGTTTAGTAAGCAGGACTAAAAGTGATTAAAGAAATTAATTTAATTTATTTAAATTAATTGGAATGGTGTGACTAATTAATCTTGCTTATAAATGATTGAATGATATTGAATGCCTTGGATTGTTTGATGTTTCTGATATGAAATGTTTTGTGACATGATTGAGTTAAACAGTGATAATGTGGCTATCTATCGAGATGAATTGTTGTATTTAAAGTTTGAATTGTTTTTCTTTTGCATAACTTGGGTTAAGATGACATGGGACTCGAAGAGACCGGGGTGGGGTATCAGTAAATACCCGAAACCACTTCGATTAGTAATCTACAGTGATTCTTTATAGTTTTGATTTAAAATCTAATGGGCTGGAATGAAATAATTTAAGGAACCTGGCCATTTAATCTGAGTAACGATGCTTAGATATGATTTGTGAAATGTGTATTGAATTATTACAAGTTAGAACTCGTAGTGAAGTACAAGTCACCCTGAGTTTTAAGTAAGTTGTATGCATTAGAATTTCATGTTAGATGGGTTTACTCATGCTGGTTTCCAGCCTGACCAAGGTGTTACTTTGATGTAATGCTTGGGTCAGACCGAGTATTACAGATTTTCAGGAACATATGGAGTTTACCACTGTGTATTTGTGTGGTAGTAACATTAGTCTGGGACAGGTTGATATAACTGTCTAGTCTTTTGTAATGGTTGTAACTTTGATGTATTGTTGTAAAAGTAACAATTACAGCTTTTCTTTGTAAATATTATTATTCGTTATTATATTTTAATCCGCTACGAATGTGAGATGCTGTTATTTTCTTTTGTTCTTCCTCCTTCTTTCTTCCTTTCTCTAGCAATCTAGAATTTTCAGAGTCTAAAATTCCGGGTCGTTACATTTGGTGTCAGAGCAGAAGGTTAAGTAAGAACCTTAGCTCTGGTGGGTTTACTCATTAAGGATAGGGTCAATAGTGCCCTAGAATGAGTTGAGTGTAGTATATATGAGGGCGTACTTGTTATTTTCTTACGTAATGATTTTAGAAATGGTTTTAAAACTGATTTTTATATAAGTCTATATTTTGATACATATAACGAAAATAGTTTTTCTAATATTAAGGTAGTTGGTTGTTGAATCATTGGAATTAAATAAAATAATAAAAATTAAGTGGTAATTGAAGTACAACCAAATGAGATACTGGATAATATGAACAATATAAATAAGATAAGTTCGAAATGGATCCAAACTGAAAATAAAATCTTAATTTATAAAAGTGTTTTTAGAATAGGATAATAGTGGATTGGTTTCCAGATATGATAATCTTGGTTATTATCATAAATGATTGTTGTGTTTAATAATGAAATGTTTGTTAATGATTAAGCAAGTATGAAATGTTTTAAGGAAGTACACATTTAGGTGAGTATGACTTATAGATTTGAATTGAAGATAATTTAAATTGTGAAGTTTTAAATTTAAGTCCAGGAGATTTGGAATTTGTTTCAAAGTGTTAAAAGAAATAATAAATAGTACTATTTACATTTTATTTGAATGAAAGGGCCTGTTTCAAACAAGAGTTGTTTGGAAATTTTAAAGAAAATTGTTTTGAATTAAAACCAAAGGTGGTTTAAAATTTAAGGTATAACTTGTTGTGCAATGGAAATAAATATGAGGGATATACATAATATCAAAGATGATTTGAAATAAACTCTAAAGTGTTGAGTTTTAAATTTTTCTTTGGAATGTGATGGGAAAACCAAAGTGATAAGTTTCTGAACTTATAAGTAGGATTTATAATATGAAGTTTAAAATTTGAAATGAGAATCCAAATTGGGTAAAGTTGACAGGATTAAATTGAATTAAATTCAACTTAAGGAAAGTTAAATAAGTTTAGAACAAACAACCTGAATAGGAAATTTCAAGATGAAGTTGAGATTCAACTTGGAAAGTTAAATGGTTTAAAAATTTTAAGTTGTTAATTTAAAAAAATAAAGGTTGGTTTGATTTAAAGGATTAAATTAACATTTAAAAATTTAACTCGAATTTATGAAATTCGAGATGGTTTTAAGTTGGGATTTAAATAGAATTAGTTCAAATTGAATTTGATTTGAATTTATTGGAATTTTGATTGAAGTTGAATAAGTTTGAATTTCAAATAGGAGTTGATTTGAATATGGGACAGAAGTTGAAGTTAATTTAAATTGAATTGAAACTAAATCAATTAAAATGGAAGTGTAAATTGGAAATTGATTGGAAATGGAGATTGGGAATAAAACAGTTTGGCACTAATCTATATTTTTCAAATAAAATTGTTTTAATATAACTGTTTTTAAATCTATTTTTCCTAGCTATTTACTATATAACTTTTCTTTTTAAAATCCAAAACTATCTTATACTTATTTTATAACTAATTTTGGACCTATTTAACTATTTTACAACAATTTTACAATTGTTTTGTAAACTAATTACTATTTTACAGCTATTTTGCAATTATCTAACTATTTTACAACTATTTGACAATTTTACAACTATTTTATAATTACTTAACTATTCTACTACTAGTTGCGACTAATAACTATTTTACAACTACTTATCTACTTTAAAAAATTTCAAGCTATTTTCTTAATACAAGGTGGTCAGAATGCAAACTGTCTTTAATTGAATACCACTTGAGGAAGAATTGAAGTGTTAACCCAAATGAAAATGGAAGCAATTTTGGATGAGTGAATAGAATCAAAGTGAAAGTGAATAGAAAAGAGAATTTATTTAGCTAATAATCAATGAAGATAAATACGTAGGATGTACGTATATTATTCTATTCGCATGGTGATTTGATCCAGATTCGAGCATAGAATTTCGAGATAGTATATCAATCCAAGTAGGGATTTTTCACACGATTTTCGACGGCGAAACTTGGATATGGATTTTTGGTTGATTCTGGATATTCTCTATCATAGTTAGGCTATGCAAGGAGAATGATGGTTTCTGATCAAGAAAACAGATCTGAGTCCGCACTAGGAAGTCGGGTGAACGATACTAGTTCAGAAGTTAAATTGTGTGGTCGAGTGAGCGATCAGATTTGATATTGCATACAGATGGTATATGTACATCGTACGTGCTTAAATGAAATTGATATTGAAATTTTGAAAGAATAGAAAATGATTCTTGAAAAGAAAAGTGTATTTTGAGAAATATAAATGTTGAAACAAATTGAAAGTTGTATATTTCTATGATTAGAACTCATTTATAAGAGTTAGTAAGATGGTAAATAACTTTATAAAGGGAAATCAAATTTGAATATTTGATGTGTTATAAATAAAGATATATATATTTTTTATATATGATAAATTCCCCCTATGTTGAATTTAAAAACCAGGAGAAAGGGTTTTGAAAGTATTTGAAGTATAAAGAGGAAATTTATACAAGTATGAAGTGATCCAAAGACTTTTCAAGGTTATATATATATATATATATATGGTTTTATGAGAATGATTTTGGAAAAAGGTTTTGGAACCTATGGATTTTGGGAAGGCTTTTGATTTTTGGAAAAATCAAATTTTGGAAATTTGGAAAGCCAAGTTTGGAACTATCGATTTGAGATATCGATTTTGTGTAAAGAAGATTTTGATGTAAATCATAAAGGGTATGATTTGAAGGATACTATAAGTGTATAGTATAAAGTGTTTTGAGATTGGCTCTAGGGAAAAAGGCGCACCCATTGAAATGAACTTCATTAGGAGATCCACGGGGTAGGTCTGCCTTGAGCCCTAAGGGGGAGGATCTAAAGTTGATCCTATGAGAAAGTCCAAACAAACTGAAGTTCCTGAGGATTATGTGTAGTGGGTAGCGAAAGTCGAGGGCACTGATGCCTACAAAGACATTTGGGTTATGCTGTGACGACAGTGTAACTCGGTGCCACTGCGATCTACTGTGTACCATAGAGGATGTCGGGTGTGCCCTGAGAGCCAATAATCTACATTTGATTTTACATCGGTAGACTGCAACCTATGGTGAGATAGCGAAAGTCGAGAGGCCGTGTGAGCATAAGGCTACATTGGGACTCAACTGATGTAGTCTGCAACCTATATGGGAGTGGTGAAGTTCCATTTGGCAGCGAAAATCGAGGGCGCTGATGCCTAGAGTTACATGGACTTTTGCCGTGATGGCAACGTAACCCAGGATGTAACAGCGATCTGTGGCGGGTTCAACGGCATAATCGAGGGGCACGGAGTGCCTACTGTTATCTATGGATTTTGCGGCGATGGCAACATAACCATCGGGTTAACTGCGACCATGGTAGGAGTGATGATTTCCAGAGCATTCTCACCAAAGATGTTCCTCTATTTTCAAAAAGTGTTTTCTATATTTTCACCAAAATATTTTTCCAAGTATTTTCACTGGGAGTTGAAAACGGGTTTACCAAGTACTTATAGATGTTCAGTCCTACGCCTGATCAACATATGATCGAATTTCTGTAAGAACATGGATGAACTTATGGAAACATCGAGTTATAAAAAGTATTTTTGTAAAACTGTTTTGGTAATATTATATAGATTTTAAAGTGTTTTAAAATTCTTAAATAAAGGATTTATAGTTGAAATGGTCAAAGAGCAATTTAAGCTGATAATAATCATTTTAATAAAATTCTGGTTTCGTTCCTTTTCGGGGATGAAAAGATTTAAAGGGGAGGAATGTGATAACCTGGATTTTTGAACATCTGTTAATTGATAATTAACTGGATTAGAACAAATAAATATGATAATAAATATTTATATCTAGATAAATATTTATTTGATAATCTCCAAGTACAATTATTTAAAATTGACAAATTATTCTTTTAAAACAAATTAAATATGTCTTTGTTAAATATATATATATATATATATATATATGAGTTGACTTTAAATTGAATTTGAATCTGAGGTTTGAGATTCAAAGAATAAATATTTTAAAATAAAATTGGATTGTAAATTCACGAATAAGTATATATAATTATTATTATTTGTGTATAATTAAGATTTTAAAATCTTCTTTTTTAAAAGTTATATAAGTATAAATACTAGAAAAGGTATGAATATAAATATAAAATATAAATTGATTTAAATTATAATAAATGATGAATTACAATTTCAAAAATATTGAGTATTAAAATCCAATCAATTTTTAAATATTTAATTTTGATATTTCAAATCCAAAATTTCTATCTACAATTTATCTATGTATATATGTATATATATAAATATATAGACATTGCGATTTGGAAATCATATTTTGAATTCAATATAATTAGTTTCAAAAGCTATATAAAGTTAATATTTCAAAAATTATAATAACCTGTATTATGTATTTGTTTATTTATGGAAAATAAGATTAGTAAAAAGGGTTTAATATACCTTCTTTTAAAGTTATATATATATATAAGTATAAACCAAACTAAAAATTGAATATAAAATCATATTAAAACATTTAATTACATGTGTAACCATTTTAAAAGGAATTTAACAAGTGTAAGGTAATTAGATCATACATTGACATTTGTAAGTAAATTAGCTTGTAAGCAATACAAGTGTCATTTGTCTTTTATTTTCAAAAATTATAATTAAAATTAAATCAAAGTTATATAAATATATCACCATTTCTTCTCTATTCTCTTTTCCTTATACTCAAACTAAAAAAAATAAAAAGCAAGCTATAAATCTGAAATACAAAAACCAGAGAAGAAGTATAATCTGTAAACAATTTTTTTTTCAAATTCAATCTTAAGTCTGATCAAAAACTTAGTTCAGATCAAGCAAGCTAACCCAACATATCAAAACAAGATTCCAGATCATATTAAATTCAACAACCAAGCTTGGTTTCAAATTTGAAAATCAAGCACAGACCAGATCAAATCTAGTTTCAGATCATCAATAGGCTTCTCTGTTTTTATAACAGTGAGTAAACTACTATTTAAATTAATCTGTTTATATATGTGCTTGTATGTGATAATCCTTGGAAATTATGATGGGCAGTATATTTGTATTTTTGTTTAGAGGTGATTATATATATATATATGTATGTATGTATGTATATGAATTTGGGAGCCATGTCTGTATATATATATCGAGCTCTGTTCCAGTTTTAACTGTCTTAAACTTGAACCAAAAATCAAGTTCTTCTCCCCTGATCGTTTTTGACACATGACGTCTAAATGAAACTTGATTGAAAAGATGCAACAAAAATTTAAAAAATATTTGCAAGAGAAATTTTTGAGTAAATATTTCAAACCAGATGAAATTACTATGAAAACTATTTTAAGGTGGTAAAGTGATGATCTTAATTTTGTGATTTAATTTCATAATCAGATTTATATGAGTAAATGATAAATTTTAATAGAAATTTCGAGATTTTAAAGCCTATAGTTTGAGTGAAATCATGGGTTGTCCAGAATTTTGCTTTTGAGCTCCCGCTGTTGATTTAGAGTGATGTGGAGGATCAGGATCAATGTTGGAGGAAGTAGGGAGTAGACGAACCTGGTAAAATTGTTCGATGGATTTACCATCCATCGAGGCATCTGCAAGAGATCGATGTAGGGTTTTGGGTACTTAAAGAAACCTCTGGGTTCGCGAGAGGTTTGCAATGTCAAAGGGGAACTAAACTCGATCAATCGTGGAGGAATAAGTGTGAGGGTTCATCGCGAGGCTGTGGTCGAAATTGTGAAGCTTTAGATGATCAGAATCGACGTAGAAGAGGTATTCTTGGGATGATGGTTGAGTTTCAGGTGGGAGCTGTCATGTTCGTTTTTGATAGAGTGATATTTTCAGGTTTCCGGGTTGTGGGAACTAACGACGATGATGTCATCGATGTGATGGTGGTGGCGACGATGACCAAAGGGTCGCCATCAATCTGTGCACATGCACGTAGCTGTGCTGTGTATCGGTGGTTGTTGTCGAGAAGTAGGAGAGAGGTCTTGGGAATTGACTCGGGGAATGCATAGGGTGACCCGGGATCAACTTTGGGTTAGCATAAGTGTTTTTTTCTTCTTGTAACAGGTTTGAGTTTAAAATTAAATCCAAGAGAATAAAAAGAAAGAAAATGGTCTCGGGTAGGGGATCGAGTGTTATTCAGGCTTGACCTGAAGTAAATTTGTTCAATTTTAAAGTTTAAATAAGTTTTAAAATTTTAAAATGAATCTAGTATTTCATCATTTCTTAAAAATTTATTTCTTTGTATGATAAATGTCTTAAATAATTGTTTTAAGGAAGTTATATAATTTATTTATCTTGAATTTGTTAAGTTAAATGCTTATGTTATTTAAAACTTAAATTAAATGATTTAATTAAATAAGTTAATTAAAGATAAATGTTTTAAATATGATTATGCTAATTAAGAAATTAAATAAAGATAAATGGTTTATATTAAGGTTAATTAAGACCTTGGATGATTAAGGATTAATTAAATTAATAAAGTAATTAAAGAGTAATTTATTTATTTAATTAATTAATGATTTTAAGGATAGTTAATTAATTTAATTAATTATGAGTTAATTAATTAGAGATTAATTAATTCATAATTAAGGATTAATTAATTAAGTACTTAGAGATTAATTAATTCATAATTAAGGATTAATTAATTAAGTAATTAGAGATTAATTACTTAAATGATAATTATTTAATGTAAGTAATTAAAGGATTAATCTATTGAGGGTTAATTAATTTAATTAGCAATTAAAGGTTAAATTAATTAGTGATCAAGTTTAATTAATTGAGGATAATTAACCAATGGGATAATTACTTGATAAAAGTAATTAAAGGTAAATTACTTAAGGGAAGTAATTAAGGATTTATTTAGTTAGTGTAATTAATTAAAGGATTGATTAATTAAGGAAATTAATTAAGGGTTAGTTAATTAATGAGTGTGATTAATTAAAGGATAATTAATCAGTGTAAGTGATTATAGGATAATTAATTTGAGTAATTAATTAAGGATAAATGTAATTAATGTGAATGGGTGAAGGTTAATTAATTTGTGTTATTAATTAAAGGCTAATTACTTAATGTAATTAAAGAGGATAATTACAAGATGATTAATTAATGGTTTGTAATTAATTTATGCTTAGTTAGCAGGATTAAAAGTGATTAAAGAAATTAATTTAATTTATTTAAATAAATTGGAATAGTGTGACTGATTTATCTTTCTTATGAATGATTGAATGATATTAAATGCCTTGGTTTATTTGATGTTTCTGATATGAAATGTTTTGTGGTAGGATTAGGGTGAACAGTGATAATGTGGTTATCTATCGAGATGAATTGCTGCATTTAAAGTTTGAATTGTATTTCATTAGAATAAATTGGGTTAAGATGGCATGGGACTCGGAGAGACCGGGGTTAGGTATCAGTAAATACCCGAAAACACTTCGATTAGCAATCTACAATGATTCTTTATAGTTTTGATTTAAAATCTAATGGGCTGGAATGAAATAATTTAGGGAACCTGGCCATTTAATCTGAGCAACGATGCTTAGATATGATTTTTGAAATGTTTATTGAATTATTACAAGTTAGAACTTGTAGTGAAGTACAAGTTACCCCGAGTTTTAAGTAAGTTGTATGCATTAGAATTTCATGTTAGATGGGTTTACTCACGCTGGTTTCCAGCCTGAACCGGGTGTTATTTTGATGTAATGCTCAGATCAGACCGAGTATTATAGATTTTCAGGTAAGGACGTTCTGGAGATCAGTATGCGAGCTGGATGGTAGGAACGTATGGAGTTTACCATGTGTATTTGTGTTGGTAGTAATACTAGTCTGGGACAGGTTGATATAACATTCTAGTCATTTGTAATGGTTGTAACTCTGATGTATTGTTGTAAAAGTAACAATTATAGATTTTCTTTGTAAATATTATTGTTTGTTATTATATTTTAATCCGCTGTGAATGTGAGATGCTATCATGTTCTGTTCTTCTTCTTCCTTCTTTCTTCTTTTCTCTAACAATCTTGAATTTTCGGAGTCGAAAATTCGGGTCGTTACACAAAGTAACAAAAATAGAGGATGATATGAAGCATGTACTACATATTCTTACTGAAATAGAAGTAGTTCAACTTCGTCTCTTAAAGGAATAAGAGAAACAAGGTCAGATTCTACGGAATCTTCAGAAATACCTATTGGATAATTCAACAAATCCAATAGTAATTGAAGAAGATACTCCTAATTAAGAAACTTAGAATCCTATGAATGAAGAAGAGGAAGAAAAAGAAGAAGAGGAAGAGGAAGTGGAAGATTATGGAAATAACGAAGATGATAATGAATTCAAATGCTTTAGAGAAGTTTTCTTCGATCGAGATAGAAATCTTGTCGAACAAAGAGGAAATTTTTATCTTCACTACCCTTTCTGTCTCATCTCCACAAGTCCCCCATAGGAGAAAATCATAAATAATATTTATAATTCGTAATAAGTTTGGTTTATCAGACTTAATTTGGTCTTATGTGTTTTTTAAGTTTCTAGGGTGTTTGATTTGTTTGTATTATTAGTTTGACTTGTACATAAATGAATTTATGTATAGATTGAATTATATAAATAACAATCCACTTTATTTTATACAGTGTTCATCACATAATCATATATCATCATCTTTATTAGTATAGTTTATCATACAATCATTTTTACTTAGATTATTGATTTTGAATTAAAATATATTATCACATATCATTATGTCTTTTATTTTGGGGGAGTGATTGTTTGTTTTTCACCTTTTTGTTGCTAATAAAAGGGGAGAAAACGTAAATACACATAGGAACATATTAAGGGGAGTTAACAAACTCAAAGGGGGTGTAATATCATATATATATATATATATATATATATAAAATCATGGTTGTCATCATCAAAAAGGGAGAGATTGTTAGTGCTTCAGATATTGATTTTGATGATAACAACCTTGCTAACAAATATACATTCGTATAAAATATAGGTACTAATTATTTTGCCAAGTTATATAGCACATAGTGCAACATGTTATACAGGATTTGAATTGAAGATCGTACAGTATAAAAACTAAAGCATTGGATATGAAGGCTCATGAGTATAAAGATTGAGATATGAAAATTTCAAGACTATGGTACAGTGTATAAAGTCATAGAATATTGTTAAAGTTCTTGGTAGCAATCTTCGATCTCAATTTCTCATTTTCTTATCATTTATTATCATTTACTTTTAAATCAAAATGATTATTTAAAACTTTCCGAAGTTTAAAGTTCATAAACTATGTTTAAACTATTTTACAAACTATCAAAATATTTTACAAAGCATTAGATTTTCAAAAACAATTTAAAATAAGTAAGTTTTCAAAATATACTATGATATGTTGATATATAAGTAGATTGTATGTCGACATACATGTCGTAGTTTTCAAAATTCAAATTTGAAATGAAGTGTCTATCTGTCGTAACCCTTTGCGAATGGACTTGTTTATTTGTTCTCTGTATATAGGGTGTTTCCAAATAATTTTTTAATAACCATTTTCTTTTTATCTTCCCACCTCTTGCTCTATCAAAATTTTTATTGAAAATATATTCAAATTTCTCAAATGCAATCTTCATTGTATTGATTCTCTACTATTTACTCATTGATTTCAATCATCTCTCTCACTCAATCAATGATGGGATCAATTGTATCCAAAGATCAAACAATGTCTCTGGAAAAACCGTTAAAACTTTAGCTATAGTTGATTAGGTGTGATTGTGTCCCGATTCAATCAATTGGTTGTGCTTGGTGTCCCGAAAATCCAATGCATGTACTTATGTCCCATCCAAATCAAGTGAGTATACCCAAAGCTCTGAAAATATAGAGAGTGTCCCTCGCGACCTTGAAATTGAGATTGTATTAGGTTTGTCTTCTACTCGTTGAAAGTTTGGCAATTGAAAAGATATCTGTATAAGAAATTGTACGGGACTGGATGTAGGTTAACTCCGAACCAGTTTAAAATCCCTATTGTGGTCTCTCTGATTGTCTACTTTTCCTTTACTACATTTATATTCATCTTTTTTTGAATCTGTGATTTTTTATTCTATGTTAATTAAGTATAATCTTAAAATAATCAAAAAGAAATTCATTAAAGTTAGAAAACACTATTCACCCTTCCCTTTAATGTTTAGTTAAGTCTTAAGATCCACTATTCTGCCACTAACAGAAATAGCTTCCCTACCTACACACACGTATAATATCTCTGCTATATTAATTAACAGCGGCCATAGGCCCAGGTACAAAATGTGCTTAGAAATGATAACTGGTTGATCGCATGCTCCTAGGGCGGTCGACCGCTTACTGTCGACCACTCGAATAGGTGTGATCAACTGGTCATCATTGTTTTGTGTTTTTAGTTGGCCATTTTAATCCATTTTTGTTTCCTAATTAGTGTCATTCCCAAATTTATTATAGTAAACATGAATCATACATTATCATATAATAACCCTAATTTTAGTTAACCAAACTTGTCAATATATGATCTGTAAATGTTCAAGACTTCCTATTCAATTTCATATTGGCATAGCAATCAATTCTTGTCAATTTAAGAAAAGGGTTATTTACAAATTAATCAATTTTCTTAATTTATAGGTTAACATAAATTAGATCTGGATTAGAAAAGGGAAATCATATTTAGATAACAACTAGTAAACTTCCAATTTCCATTAACAATGTTTTCGATTCGATTTTAACAACATACATCAAATATGGTATAGTAAAATTAACAGTATGTAATCATCTAACCATAATATACCCACTAACCTTAAATCTAAGCTATTTCCTTCGAGTTATGCCTAGAATTTCTTTTGTTCGCTAGATCCCTGCTTGATTAGCTTTAGTTTCCTTCTTCTTCTTTCGATTTTTAATTTTTTTTTTGTTTTGAATAAATTTGGTGTCAAAAGAAATTAATTTGATAGAATTTGGATGTATTATTTGTTTTTTGATGAATTAGGGTTTACATTGGCTGTCTGTTTATAGGGATTCAAGCTAATAAGATCGTCTAAAGGATACGGTGTAAATCTTATCGCATTTAAAAATACACAATCAAATTCAAATCGTTAGTCAAAACAAACCCAGCGGCATACACTAGATCGAACAGCTGTTGTGATTAAGGGTGGCGACCGTTGGTGGTCGACCGTTCCAAATTACCTTTCGAAGGGTTGAGCTTTTTACTTTAGTACATTTTTCTTCCAAAGTTATATATTAATTATTTTTGATTCCAAAATTTAAAACATTTATAACTTCTTCATACAAGTTCCAATTTCAAAAGTTATGTCAAAAATTGTCCGAAAAATCGATACGAACGCAACGATGCAAGTTTCATAGCCAGATTCGAATGTGTGCAAAACTTCCATTTTCCTCTATTATATTTAAATTTAGTTCTGCTTAAAAAAATTAAGACATTACATTCTCTCTCCATAAAGGGTTTCGTCCCCGAAATCTCCAAGGATGGAGAATTGCAACTCGCACTTATAGAAATCGATAAATACTACCATATACTCATCCATCAACCATTGGATATCATTATCCTTGATTCAAATTCTAATGAGGTATTTACATATAGGCATGGATTGCATGTGAACCTATTTATAATGCAAAGATTAGACGACCTCCTATCCTACTCGACCTACTTAAATGTACGTGTATATGCCATATATCCAAAATGAATGCAACATCCTATGTAAATACACTGGAAATTCCATATGTACGCACAACCATTCAATCCATATGCAACAACTATATGCATATAACTTGGCAAATAAACAAGTGATGGTGTGAGTGTATGCTACCTAAAGAATATATTTTCCAAAATAAAACTAGACAATAAATTCCTTAAACATCCATCATCCAAAACATGTCCTAGTGACACATTCGCAACCAATACTTGCATCTAATGGTATCGACCTATAGGGTATACTAAGCTAGAACCTAACACCTAAGTAGTCTATACTTATTAGACTAAAATGGAAACATGCCAGAAAAGGGTTGTGGGTAGGTAGCTCCAATTCTCTCCTTAGGCTCCCATGTACTCTCTATTGGGTCATCTCCCTACTGGACTTTAACAAGCTTGATAACTTTATTGCGGAGTCGCTTTGTATAATGCTGAAGAGTACAAGTGGGCGCATGGGGAGCAAGTGACTCCCTCTCTACCTCCACATCCTCTAGATGGCTTGGCTCAAAAATGGTTGTCGTATTATGTAGACACTTCTGTAAGTGTGACACATGGCAAAGACCGTGTAATCCCGCTAACTTCTCATGAAGCTTCACACTATAAGCTAACTTTCCTACTCTATCAGTGATCGGAAAAAAGCCCTACAAACATCAATTCTAACTTCCCCAAGCTACCAAATCTCATAATATGCCTAAGTCGTTTGACCTTCACAAAAATCAACTTCGTGCTGCTCGAAAATCATGTTGCCCACAACAGACTCCAACTTCATGCAGCTCTTATCGGTGCTGGACTTCTGGCTATCCTTTGCAGCTTCCATCCTCCTACACATCAAGTCTACCTTCTCTTACGACTCTCTTGACAGATCTAGTCCATGAAAAATCCTATTTATAGTGTCTCGTCAACACGATGGTAATCTATAAGGCCACCTATATAACACCTTGAACGGTGTCATCCCAATACTCACCTGAAAGCAGTTATTATTAGGTGAACCCTAGTAGTACCAAGTGATCCTCCCAAGAGCCTCTAAAATCCAATATACACATATGAAGTACTTCGACTTACTTTCTCCATATGTCCATCCATCTATGGGTGATAAGCGGTACTAAACTCAACTTGGTGCTTAAAGCCTCCTGTAGATTCCTCTAAAACTCACAGGTGAAAAGCAGATCTCTGCCGTTAACAATGCTTACAGGAACTCTGTGTAACCTAACATTTTCTCTCACGTATAGTATCATCAAAGATGCACCAGTCCTCTTTCCCTTAATTGGAATAAAATGATCGTATACAGTCAATCGGTCGACAATTATCCAAATACTCTCAATTATTTTCCTACTCCTAGGTAGTCCATCGATGAAGCCCATAGATATACCTGCCTAATTCCACTGAGGAATATCTAATGGCCGGAACAATCCTCTCGGCTTCTTCTTCTTTGCTTTTACCCTCTAACAAGTCATGCATCATGCTATGTACTTCACCATATGCTTCTTCACACGTGGCCAATAAAAGACTCTCTTCATGTCAAGGTATATTTTTCCTCCGCTAGGACGAATGGCCATCCTCGAACGATTACTTGACTAGTACCATGCCAACCAAATCCATAATGAGAGGAACACACAATCTGCCATCTCTCTGTAACCACCCTTACATGTCAATGACATAATACCTCAAATGATGTAGCTACTTTCCTCTATTGATCCTTTCGAAAATATCCAATAGCCTCCGGTTTTGCTTTGACTTGACCCAACGCGGTCCATATGTGCAAGTTGCACATCCAAAGCTGCTAACGATCCTGAAGTGATATATGATGGTAGTCAGAAATTGAATGTAGAAATGAACTTTAAATGCTTCCACTCTAAGAACAAAGGACTTAACACTATATGATGCCTACTCAAAGTATTGGCTACAACATCTCCTTGCCTGCAATATATGAGATATGAAAGTCATACGATACTAAAAACTCCATCTACCTGTGTTGTCTTATATTCAAATCCTTCTAGGAGGATAAATACTTCATAGATTTATGATCCGTGTACAGCTTAAACTAATCTCCTAATAAATAGTTTCTACATGATTTGAATGCAAAAACAATGGTCGCCAACTCAAGATCGTGGGTAAGATAGTTTCTCTCATGGACCTTCAATTGTTGACTAGCATAACTCATTACTCTCCCTTCCTGCATTGATACCGTGCCTAACCCCGTACTACAAGTGCTGGTATATACAATGAAGGCCTTTGTGCAATATGGTAACACAAGAACAGTCGCACTAGTTAACGCTTCCTTTAGCTTAAAAAGGTATTCTTACACTTCACATCCTACGAGAGAACCAAATTCTTCTTGGTTATGCGGGTCAGAAGGGCAGTGATCTTTGCAAAATTTTTAATGAACTTCCTATGGTGGCTTACCATACCAATGAAATTTCTCACTTCCATGGCATTTTTCATCCCATGTGTCACGACCCGGCTTCCAAATACCAGGAAGCCGCACCGTGAATTAAGAAAGAAAGGGATAGAAGAAGAAAAGAAAGAAGAGAAAGAAGAAACAACACAAGAATCTCAACAGCGGAACGAATAAATTATATTTATAACAAAGTATTACATAGTATACATTAAATATCAGAGTACACAGACATATACAACTCATACTAGACAGTTATAAACACCTATCTAATTATTACAACTCAATTACAATACATAACAACTCAGAGATACCAACACAGCGGAAAACAACATAACTATACGCAGAAGCCTCCTGCTCCATATGCTCCTCCACAATTCGTCAAAGCTATCCTGAATCCTAACCTGAATTCCCTTGGCTACTCATAAAAATTTGAGTACCCAAGAGTTATGGAAAAACAGAAATAACTCCGGGTCAGACATGGGTCTGGTGTGAGTAACAGGTTAAAGTTGCTTAACTTTGAAAAAAACTTTGAAAAGAAAAGGTATCACGTAAGACTTCCCACACATAAACATGGAAAAGTTTTTACCTTACGCTAACCAAAACATTTGATAGGAAATCCGATGATATTATAATAGTGTCTAGGGTTTTCAAATAAATAAGAAATAGCCGAAATTGTTACATGATTAAATTCCAGCTACTAGCCACAAAAGTGGGTAATACAATCAAAATCGTTGGCACTTATTGGATTTTGGATTCCATCAATGGCAGGGCTACTGGGGTACCGCCCGTCACAGTACGTGGCCTAGATCACCGTACCGAGGATTACTCCCTTCATCCCCTGCAACACAAAGCCGGACCCGTTCCTTACTGAACAGTTCCAAACAAGACTACCCCGCAGTTGTGATCAGCAACCGCACCACTAAGCCGAAAATAAAGGGACCTCTAGACAGGGATAAATCTTGCTCTCAAGTGGGGGCTACCCACGAAGCTTTGCTGCACCTCCCCTGTTTTAGCCATTCCCGGTTGATGAGGCTTGAGGCTACGATTACCTTTATAGGACATATCACTTAGAATGCTCATCGTCCACCTGACGATGTTCTGAAAGCATTCAATCCATACAAGTTCGTTCCGGGTTCGAACGAAACCGAAGGCATTATCTCGTTACACTCATTTTGGAATCACCCTCAGAGTTAACGACAATAACCCTTGCACTCTGAATCTCCATCTCGAATCTATAAGTGCTATTCCGTCAAACTCATTACGGAATCACCCACAGAGTTATACTGACGTATAGCCCTTACACCTCGAGTCTTCACTCGCTCCACAATGGATTCACGACCTAACGTTATTTGGAATCGATGTGGTTTTCGGATCCCAAATATGGAAACCCGATCCCGGTCTCATCGAAAACCAAAGCGTGTCTTTTAAGGTCCAAGTTGTTTTAAGTTTAAAACAATTCAATTCATTATCTAAATATACACAGATAGATAATTCACAACACAATAGGTAATCAACATTATCATTACCAACAGATAATTCATATCAAAACAGATAATCTATATTATCATTCAAAAGCAACCAATGCATCCATATCACATACACTACTAATCTCATAACTGAGATTACAAACCATACATGGCAATCAATACCAATCATCAAACATAAGCAACTATCTAATGATCATTCCATTCTATAATTAATTTAAAATGAATTAAATTAATTACCTAACCTCTAATTAATTTAAAATAAATTAAATTAATTACTTCATCATCAAATCCTGCTTATCTTAATCATCAATTGATTATAAATCAATTTATAAATCATCTCAATATTCATTTCAATTAATCCTTATTGATTAATAATTCCCTAATTACAATAAGTAATTAGCATTTAATATTAATTATACCTTAATTAATCAATTCCAAATTACATCATTAATTAATTAATTAATGATTTCTAATTACATTTAATCAATCTCTAATATAAATTAATTACATAAGTAATTAATCTTCAACTTAAACCATATATATTAATCACCCATGATTAATATCCAATTAGTAATTAACTACTTAATTACTCATCCCATAATTAATTATTTTAATTAATTATCTTCAATTAATCCTTGATTAATGTTCAAAGTAATTTAAATTCAAATTACTTCTATAATTAATATCTTTAATTACATCCTGTAATTATTAATTAATTACTTCCTTAAGTAATTATAAATTCCTTAATTACATAAAGTAATTATTCATCAATACCCAAATGTTTAAATTAATTAAACTTAATTAATCTAAACTAATTACATTAATTAAATTAATTACACTAAGTAATTAATTCATTAATTACTTTCATTAAGTAATTAAACAATTGATTATTATTAATTAATTAATCTAATTAATTATCAAAAATTAATCACATTAATTAATTGTTAATTAATCTTAAGTTAATGACCTTCATTAACATTTCTTAATTACCTAATTAAGAAATTAACTTATAATTAATCATTATTAATTAACAACTAATTAATATTTAATTATAATTTAATTAATCTCTAATTATTAATTAATTAAGTGTTAATTAAAATCTTAATTATCATTAATCACTTGATTAAGTAAATCTTAATCATAAATTAAAATTTAATTAACCATCCTTAATTATAGATTAATTAACCTTAATTAATTAATCTCAAATCTTAATTAATTAACTTAAAAATTATTAATTACTTAGTTAATCATCCACATTATTAATTAATTAAATAATTAATATTACATTTAAATTAATTAAATAATTTAAATGAAACCAATTTCTTAAGTTCAAAATTTAGAAACCTTCTTCCTTTATACAAAGTATTTTAAACACTTTCTTTCAAATACAAATTCAAATTTAAAAATTTCTTTTTAAATTTCAAACTGAAACATAATTTAAATTTCATTTCAGATTCAAAATTAAAAATCAAAACTTTACTTACATTCCATCTTCATTTCAAATGCAAATCATTATTTAAAAACAAATTTAAATTTAAACCTTTATATTTCTTTTTTTAAAAAAAACTGAAGTTTGAATTTAAATTCCAGATTTAAATTAAATCAAACTCAGATTCATTTTCACATTCCACTTCCAGATTTAACTTGTTTAAATATTCATTTGCATTTTGAAATTTTACTTTATAATTTAAAACATAAAAACAGAAACAGTTTACTGTTTTGGTTTTAAACATATAGAATTCAAAAATGTTTAAATTTCAAGAATTAAACTATTGACTTCAAATTTAAACTTCAGGTTTTAAAACTTCTAGTTGAACTCCATTTAACAATTTAAAATTTACTTTAAAATCTTAACACAGAAAAACAGTTTCTGTTTTTAGATTTAAAACCCAAACTTGAGTTTGAAAACATTTCAAATTATTCAAGACCTGAAATTTTAACTCATTGAATTTGAATTAAATTCCAGGTTAAATCTTAAATCCAGATTTTAGTTTGCAATTGACTTTTACTTCAATTCAATAAACCTGGAAACAGGCTTTCTATTTTTGCTTCAGTACAAATAAAATTTTCAAAATTTAAATTATTTCAAACTTAAAATTTAAACTAATTGAATTTATAGTTAAATTCAACTTAAACTTATACTTATTTCAGGTTTTAAACTACATTTTAAAAACTTTTAAAATATCAAAACCTGAAAAGAAACAGGCTCTGTTAAAACAAAACCTGAACATCTATTACTCGAGCAACATAAATTTTACTTCGGGTAAATCACTACCCTGCTTCGAGTCATTCTTCATTTTACCCGAGATAATCCCGAGACATGAAACCCTGCCACAAATAACACACCAACCTGCACACAACCTCACTGTGCACCCTTAACCCAACTCCAGCCACCACTGGCGATCACCTATGACCACCCTCCATCGACCAAACTACCCATATCAACATTCAATCACCAAATACCCATAATTCAACTTAGATTTGGATTCAAGTTTTCATCCAAAACCTGGAAAAACTTCCTCACTTCAGCGCCCAGCCTGTCAATGGCATCAACTCCCCACTCCGACCTCCATACATCTTGAAACTCCGGCGATAACATCAACTCACTAACCTCTTCCAATCCCCAAAACAACATCTAACTCGATTCACTAAAAATGCAGAGAAGTCCACATCACTACAGCCCTGAAAACTAGGGTTCAAGACCTGAAAACCCAAATTGCATCACCCAGATTTGTTTGTAATTAAGTTTAGTATATTTTTTTTTTTCCTATAACATTTGATAGTTATACTATCTTCAAAATCAAATTCATCCAAAACCAATGCAAACTTCAATTGTACTTGATCAATATGTAAATACAGTACATTTTGAAACTGCACTTATACACAGCTCTATAAATTGTCATTTTATATTTTTTTTTCTTTTTAAAATCCTAATCCTTCATGATGTTTTAAGTTTCACTCTTAAACATTGATTTGCAATGTTTAATATCTTCACTTACAAAAAATTTAGTTGCTCTGCTACTTATTGTACAGCGAGTTCATTTAATTTTTTGCCTTAACAAAGTCTCACAGTCTAAACTCTGGAAACAACATACTAATCTTGTTTAAATCCTTTAATTAACAAAGACTAATTTAAAGATAGGATTATATAAGAAAGACTTGTGTCAGTAAAATAGGGTAAGAGAGTTCAACAGCACTCACACCAATATATATATATGTGTACATCAGACAAGTAGAATTATAATCCATATGAAATATTTATATTTTTAGCACAATAGCATGCAACTGATTTATCCTTTAATTAATAAAAGAAAGTTACTCACTTTATTTGCAAGATGCAGAGCACAGATTTGTAAAATGTTGATGCAGATGCCAATTAAAATTGCTGGCCTTTGTTTTAATGCTTTTAAATGCTTCCAGATCGAAAAATCCTTGCATGCAGGCTGTTTGAATGTAGGTACAACTTGAAATTGCAGTGACACATCCCAGATTTCCTTTGCAAGCATGAATGCAGACCTTCTTGCCCTCTTTTTTTTTTCCAGATTCATTTGAAAAAAAAAAATGCAGACATCTTTCTTGCATGAAGTTGTGGCATGCAGGTTGATTGCTTGAATGAATGCAGGCTTCAACTTGAAATTGCAGATGCAACTTGAATTTGTTGCATGCAGTTCAACCCAGGTTGTTTCATGAAAACATGCAGGCTCAATTTGATTAAAATTGAAATGCTTCATGATTGCAGACTTGTATATTACAGGGATTGATATGCAAGGATTTTTTTTTGAAGAATGCATACTTGAAGAGTTTGAAAAAAAGAGGAGTTACAGGTTATGATTTTTGAATGCAGATTTTATTTTGGATGCAGATTGCATGTTTGAATGCAAATGCATTTACAGGTTAGAGGAGATGAATTTCAGATTCTTATTGATATGCAATTGAAATTTTCTTTTATAAAAATGGAAATGAAGAAGGGAAAAGAGAATGGGAAGAGTGCAAATTATATAACAATGTTTTGATTTAAATTAAAATTAAAAGAAAACAAAATTAAACAAATGACACATGTCTCAAGTATGAACACATGTAAATATACTCACTTAAATATCTAACACATGTTCAACTATGCTTACATATGTCTTTTTAATATTTTTGTTGTTTAAATTAAGGTTAAAGAAAATTAACTTAATGAATGCATGTTCATATTTAAAATTGTATTTCAAATTTACAAATTAAATTAACAAATCAAATTTATCAATCAATATTTTAAAAAGAATGACACAAACATTTTATAACTTATTTTGATATTCAAACTTGAATTAAAATGAATTTTAAACCAATTAAAACATTTATCTCACATATTAAAAATCATATAGTATTTTATTAAATGTTTTTGAAAAGCTTAAATTCAAAAATAAATTTCAATTCCTATTTTCAAAACATATTAAAATTATACTATACCAATTTAACTAAAAACAACTTGTCTATTTAAAAATATATACAAAAACATTTACATTATTAAATAGAAAACAATTTATTAATTCATTGGAAATAATTTCACAAATTAAATATTTAAATAAAAGAAGATTATTAAATCAAATCAAATTTATTAACAAAAATTTATCAATTCAATTATAAATTTAAACCCAGATTATTAAATTTAAATTGTCCAAATTTCCGGGATATTACAATCCTTCCCCCTTAAAAGAATTTCGTCCCCGAAATTTAAAACAAAGGCAATTTAATAATCTATTTACAGATTTAATTTTAAAACACAGCATATGTTAACCATATGCCAACAATCCATAACAACCAATTCACACAATCAAAACAAATCTAGTTATCCAAAAGAATTTTGGATAAAACTTTCACGAGTTTCCCCGGTATATATATATCGGGATACTCGCTCTATAGAATCCAATCAATCAATACTATTAAGCTATAGAGCTTCTAACAACAATTCTATACAGAAAATCAGACTACAAACGAGTCTGACTCAACAAACAAACCATCCTAAACTAGTGGTTCTACAACCAGAAATATCAAACACGTACTCCCTCAGAGATACGTGATACACACTGAATCCCAGTTATCCAAACCGGCAATCCAACTCCAGAAAATCAAACACTGATCTAACCAAAACACAGAAGAAACCAAAACACTACGGAGCTAGCTTCCCAAACTATAGCTCCTAGGATCAGAGAAAACTTATCCCAAACAAATCTCCGATTCCAGAATCCAAATTCTTCCGTCTCTTATCCAAAAAAAACTTCTTCGGACGATCCTGGGCTACCAACACTCATCCTGATCAGCTTAACTCTTGCTGATTCCATCAGAAACAGACTGAATCAAAAACAATCCAATGATCTTCTCATGATCACCTAAAAACCAAGTACACACACTCAGCTTCTCAACAACAGAAGACAGAACAAACTTCTCCTTATCTGAGAAAAACAAAACAGAAGCATTCCCAAACTGCTTCCGCTGCACAACTCTGATCCGAAACAGAAGAAAATGCTGACGAAAAGCACAAGCACAGACCAGACAACCCAGCACAGAAATATGGTTCCCCATATCCATAAAGAAAACTCAGATGTTCCTCCCAGCTCTGAGTTGCTTCACCAACTTATATCTCAAGGAACCATCCATCTACATACTGAACCACCAGTTCCAAAAGAACACTTAACTATCGCAAGTCACTTTTGCGATCAACTCAGCCTAATCCAAAGAAAACTGCTCTCTCTCAACCAAACAGAACATCTTATGCTGACCTAGCCAACTTACCAGAGAAACGGATCCACTCTGCTGCTTCTGAACTCCACTTCAGAAAACTACCCAGCCAGAAGACTCCTTTCCAACTCAGAATACTCTGCTAAACTCAGCCACATCACCGGGCTGACTCACTTCTTACTCCTGTTCCAAAGAAAACATCTTCGGAAATATCCATATTCACTGCATCTCATCACGCAGCTACTATTTCCTGAGATATCAAGATATCTTCACTCACTTGCTTCTGCCCAACCGACAGATCAAAACTCAATTCTGCAATTCAAAGATGAACTCCGAACCTTTACAGGTTACCTTCAGAGATCGATGAAGTCCTTAAACCAACAAAACTCACTCGAGACGGTATTAGGTCTACAGTCTCGACAAATACACTTCCAACCTCATTCATCAAACTCCAACCAATGGTAGTCGTGTTACACACACTTCTACCTCATCTACCTTTATAACTTACATTGGAAAACCTGAACAGGTAATCCAACAAATAGGTAGAACCAATTATATATATATAATAAAAATACAAGTACGCTCTCTCAAGATAGACATCACTACAGAGCCTAGGTATTCACTCAACCTAACGCTCCCTAAAGAAAGACACACTTCAGAGCCTAGGTATTCACTCAACCTACAGCTCTGATACCAAATGTCACGACCCGGCTTCCAAATACCAGGAAGCCGCACCGTGAATTAAGAAAGAAAGGGATAGAAGAAGAAAAGAAAGAAGAGAAAGAAGAAACAACACAAGAATCTCAACAGCGGAACGAATAAATTATATTTATAACAAAGTATTACATAGTATACATTAAATATCAGAGTACACAGACATATACAACTCATACTAGACAGTTATAAACACCTATCTAATTATTACAACTCAATTACAATACATAACAACTCAGAGATACCAACACAGCGGAAAACAACATAACTATACGCAGAAGCCTCCTGCTCCATATGCTCCTCCACAATTCGTCAAAGCTATCCTGAATCCTAACCTGAATTCCCTTGGCTACTCATAAAAATTTGAGTACCCAAGAGTTATGGAAAAACAGAAATAACTCCGGGTCAGACATGGGTCTGGTGTGAGTAACAGGTTAAAGTTGCTTAACTTTGAAAAAAACTTTGAAAAGAAAAGGTATCACGTAAGACTTCCCACACATAAACATGGAAAAGTTTTTACCTTACGCTAACCAAAACATTTGATAGGAAATCCGATGATATTATAATAGTGTCTAGGGTTTTCAAATAAATAAGAAATAGCCGAAATTGTTACATGATTAAATTCCAGCTACTAGCCACAAAAGTGGGTAATACAATCAAAATCGTTGGCACTTATTGGATTTTGGATTCCATCAATGGCAGGGCTACTGGGGTACCGCCCGTCACAGTACGTGGCCTAGATCACCGTACCGAGGATTACTCCCTTCATCCCCTGCAACACAAAGCCGGACCCGTTCCTTACTGAACAGTTCCAAACAAGACTACCCCGCAGTTGTGATCAGCAACCGCACCACTAAGCCGAAAATAAAGGGACCTCTAGACAGGGATAAATCTTGCTCTCAAGTGGGGGCTACCCACGAAGCTTTGCTGCACCTCCCCTGTTTTAGCCATTCCCGGTTGATGAGGCTTGAGGCTACGATTACCTTTATAGGACATATCACTTAGAATGCTCATCGTCCACCTGACGATGTTCTGAAAGCATTCAATCCATACAAGTTCGTTCCGGGTTCGAACGAAACCGAAGGCATTATCTCGTTACACTCATTTTGGAATCACCCTCAGAGTTAACGACAATAACCCTTGCACTCTGAATCTCCATCTCGAATCTATAAGTGCTATTCCGTCAAACTCATTACGGAATCACCCACAGAGTTATACTGACGTATAGCCCTTACACCTCGAGTCTTCACTCGCTCCACAATGGATTCACGACCTAACGTTATTTGGAATCGATGTGGTTTTCGGATCCCAAATATGGAAACCCGATCCCGGTCTCATCGAAAACCAAAGCGTGTCTTTTAAGGTCCAAGTTGTTTTAAGTTTAAAACAATTCAATTCATTATCTAAATATACACAGATAGATAATTCACAACACAATAGGTAATCAACATTATCATTACCAACAGATAATTCATATCAAAACAGATAATCTATATTATCATTCAAAAGCAACCAATGCATCCATATCACATACACTACTAATCTCATAACTGAGATTACAAACCATACATGGCAATCAATACCAATCATCAAACATAAGCAACTATCTAATGATCATTCCATTCTATAATTAATTTAAAATGAATTAAATTAATTACCTAACCTCTAATTAATTTAAAATAAATTAAATTAATTACTTCATCATCAAATCCTGCTTATCTTAATCATCAATTGATTATAAATCAATTTATAAATCATCTCAATATTCATTTCAATTAATCCTTATTGATTAATAATTCCCTAATTACAATAAGTAATTAGCATTTAATATTAATTATACCTTAATTAATCAATTCCAAATTACATCATTAATTAATTAATTAATGATTTCTAATTACATTTAATCAATCTCTAATATAAATTAATTACATAAGTAATTAATCTTCAACTTAAACCATATATATTAATCACCCATGATTAATATCCAATTAGTAATTAACTACTTAATTACTCATCCCATAATTAATTATTTTAATTAATTATCTTCAATTAATCCTTGATTAATGTTCAAAGTAATTTAAATTCAAATTACTTCTATAATTAATATCTTTAATTACATCCTGTAATTATTAATTAATTACTTCCTTAAGTAATTATAAATTCCTTAATTACATAAAGTAATTATTCATCAATACCCAAATGTTTAAATTAATTAAACTTAATTAATCTAAACTAATTACATTAATTAAATTAATTACACTAAGTAATTAATTCATTAATTACTTTCATTAAGTAATTAAACAATTGATTATTATTAATTAATTAATCTAATTAATTATCAAAAATTAATCACATTAATTAATTGTTAATTAATCTTAAGTTAATGACCTTCATTAACATTTCTTAATTACCTAATTAAGAAATTAACTTATAATTAATCATTATTAATTAACAACTAATTAATATTTAATTATAATTTAATTAATCTCTAATTATTAATTAATTAAGTGTTAATTAAAATCTTAATTATCATTAATCACTTGATTAAGTAAATCTTAATCATAAATTAAAATTTAATTAACCATCCTTAATTATAGATTAATTAACCTTAATTAATTAATCTCAAATCTTAATTAATTAACTTAAAAATTATTAATTACTTAGTTAATCATCCACATTATTAATTAATTAAATAATTAATATTACATTTAAATTAATTAAATAATTTAAATGAAACCAATTTCTTAAGTTCAAAATTTAGAAACCTTCTTCCTTTATACAAAGTATTTTAAACACTTTCTTTCAAATACAAATTCAAATTTAAAAATTTCTTTTTAAATTTCAAACTGAAACATAATTTAAATTTCATTTCAGATTCAAAATTAAAAATCAAAACTTTACTTACATTCCATCTTCATTTCAAATGCAAATCATTATTTAAAAACAAATTTAAATTTAAACCTTTATATTTCTTTTTTTAAAAAAAACTGAAGTTTGAATTTAAATTCCAGATTTAAATTAAATCAAACTCAGATTCATTTTCACATTCCACTTCCAGATTTAACTTGTTTAAATATTCATTTGCATTTTGAAATTTTACTTTATAATTTAAAACATAAAAACAGAAACAGTTTACTGTTTTGGTTTTAAACATATAGAATTCAAAAATGTTTAAATTTCAAGAATTAAACTATTGACTTCAAATTTAAACTTCAGGTTTTAAAACTTCTAGTTGAACTCCATTTAACAATTTAAAATTTACTTTAAAATCTTAACACAGAAAAACAGTTTCTGTTTTTAGATTTAAAACCCAAACTTGAGTTTGAAAACATTTCAAATTATTCAAGACCTGAAATTTTAACTCATTGAATTTGAATTAAATTCCAGGTTAAATCTTAAATCCAGATTTTAGTTTGCAATTGACTTTTACTTCAATTCAATAAACCTGGAAACAGGCTTTCTATTTTTGCTTCAGTACAAATAAAATTTTCAAAATTTAAATTATTTCAAACTTAAAATTTAAACTAATTGAATTTATAGTTAAATTCAACTTAAACTTATACTTATTTCAGGTTTTAAACTACATTTTAAAAACTTTTAAAATATCAAAACCTGAAAAGAAACAGGCTCTGTTAAAACAAAACCTGAACATCTATTACTCGAGCAACATAAATTTTACTTCGGGTAAATCACTACCCTGCTTCGAGTCATTCTTCATTTTACCCGAGATAATCCCGAGACATGAAACCCTGCCACAAATAACACACCAACCTGCACACAACCTCACTGTGCACCCTTAACCCAACTCCAGCCACCACTGGCGATCACCTATGACCACCCTCCATCGACCAAACTACCCATATCAACATTCAATCACCAAATACCCATAATTCAACTTAGATTTGGATTCAAGTTTTCATCCAAAACCTGGAAAAACTTCCTCACTTCAGCGCCCAGCCTGTCAATGGCATCAACTCCCCACTCCGACCTCCATACATCTTGAAACTCCGGCGATAACATCAACTCACTAACCTCTTCCAATCCCCAAAACAACATCTAACTCGATTCACTAAAAATGCAGAGAAGTCCACATCACTACAGCCCTGAAAACTAGGGTTCAAGACCTGAAAACCCAAATTGCATCACCCAGATTTGTTTGTAATTAAGTTTAGTATATATTTTTTTTTTCCTATAACATTTGATAGTTATACTATCTTCAAAATCAAATTCATCCAAAACCAATGCAAACTTCAATTGTACTTGATCAATATGTAAATACAGTACATTTTGAAACTGCACTTATACACAGCTCTATAAATTGTCATTTTATATTTTTTTTTCTTTTTAAAATCCTAATCCTTCATGATGTTTTAAGTTTCACTCTTAAACATTGATTTGCAATGTTTAATATCTTCACTTACAAAAAATTTAGTTGCTCTGCTACTTATTGTACAGCGAGTTCATTTAATTTTTTGCCTTAACAAAGTCTCACAGTCTAAACTCTGGAAACAACATACTAATCTTGTTTAAATCCTTTAATTAACAAAGACTAATTTAAAGATAGGATTATATAAGAAAGACTTGTGTCAGTAAAATAGGGTAAGAGAGTTCAACAGCACTCACACCAATATATATATATGTGTACATCAGACAAGTAGAATTATAATCCATATGAAATATTTATATTTTTAGCACAATAGCATGCAACTGATTTATCCTTTAATTAATAAAAGAAAGTTACTCACTTTATTTGCAAGATGCAGAGCACAGATTTGTAAAATGTTGATGCAGATGCCAATTAAAATTGCTGGCCTTTGTTTTAATGCTTTTAAATGCTTCCAGATCGAAAAATCCTTGCATGCAGGCTGTTTGAATGTAGGTACAACTTGAAATTGCAGTGACACATCCCAGATTTCCTTTGCAAGCATGAATGCAGACCTTCTTGCCCTCTTTTTTTTTTCCAGATTCATTTGAAAAAAAAAAATGCAGACATCTTTCTTGCATGAAGTTGTGGCATGCAGGTTGATTGCTTGAATGAATGCAGGCTTCAACTTGAAATTGCAGATGCAACTTGAATTTGTTGCATGCAGTTCAACCCAGGTTGTTTCATGAAAACATGCAGGCTCAATTTGATTAAAATTGAAATGCTTCATGATTGCAGACTTGTATATTACAGGGATTGATATGCAAGGATTTTTTTTTGAAGAATGCATACTTGAAGAGTTTGAAAAAAAGAGGAGTTACAGGTTATGATTTTTGAATGCAGATTTTATTTTGGATGCAGATTGCATGTTTGAATGCAAATGCATTTACAGGTTAGAGGAGATGAATTTCAGATTCTTATTGATATGCAATTGAAATTTTCTTTTATAAAAATGGAAATGAAGAAGGGAAAAGAGAATGGGAAGAGTGCAAATTATATAACAATGTTTTGATTTAAATTAAAATTAAAAGAAAACAAAATTAAACAAATGACACATGTCTCAAGTATGAACACATGTAAATATACTCACTTAAATATCTAACACATGTTCAACTATGCTTACATATGTCTTTTTAATATTTTTGTTGTTTAAATTAAGGTTAAAGAAAATTAACTTAATGAATGCATGTTCATATTTAAAATTGTATTTCAAATTTACAAATTAAATTAACAAATCAAATTTATCAATCAATATTTTAAAAAGAATGACACAAACATTTTATAACTTATTTTGATATTCAAACTTGAATTAAAATGAATTTTAAACCAATTAAAACATTTATCTCACATATTAAAAATCATATAGTATTTTATTAAATGTTTTTGAAAAGCTTAAATTCAAAAATAAATTTCAATTCCTATTTTCAAAACATATTAAAATTATACTATACCAATTTAACTAAAAACAACTTGTCTATTTAAAAATATATACAAAAACATTTACATTATTAAATAGAAAACAATTTATTAATTCATTGGAAATAATTTCACAAATTAAATATTTAAATAAAAGAAGATTATTAAATCAAATCAAATTTATTAACAAAAATTTATCAATTCAATTATAAATTTAAACCCAGATTATTAAATTTAAATTGTCCAAATTTCCGGGATATTACACCATGCCAATACTATACAACAGCAACTTTACTAGGATCGACTCCCAATCCACTTTCAGAGACAATGTGTCCAAAAAATCCTACCTCATCACACAAAAAGAGATACTTAGAAAATTTTGCCTTCAACTTATTCTCACGGAGTGTTTTGAGCACTTCTTCTAAATGTAACATGTACTCCTCCTCACTTATCTAATATATTAAATGTAACATCCCAAATTTCATCAATTTAAAATTGGTAATTTATTTGAACCTTTGGAATTTAATTTGAAAATAATTTGAAAAAGAATTTTAAATCAAATAAATAAGTGTTAGATGGTATGAATAAGGTTTCAATTTCATTGGTGTTTAAAATTTGAAATAACAAATGTTTTTAAAATCATTTGAATTTAAATTACATATATATTGTATAAATGAATAGATTTGAATTTGAATTTGAATTTAAATTTTAATAAATGCTTTAGTAAAATAAATTGGATTTAAAAATATAATATATATATATGTAATTTATTTAATATGTATTTAATTTCAAAACATTCTCTTTTTATAATATGTATTAATATAAAGCAAATATCTTTAATGGGAAATATAAATTTAAAATACAATTTAAATAATGTAAAATATTATTCTAATTAGAAATTACAAATGTTAGGTAAGTAATGACTATAGAGACAAGTGTTTAATCCTTATTAATTAAATTGACAAGTGTAATTCATGAGAAGAGAGATTTAACAAGTGTCACCATATTGTCTTCATTTTTAAGAAAATTTATAAAAAAGAAAATAGAAACTATATAATATCTTAAACCCTCTTTCTCATCTCTTTTATTCACCTTCAAAACCTTAAGCAAATCAGAGAAGAAAAAAATCAAAGCAAACTTTAAAAACAAATCAACGAATCAGTAAAACAGAAGAAGAAAAAAATCAAGCAAGCAAACACAACCTCTGTTGAAATATGGAATCAAAGCAGAACAACCTTTTTCATTCATTTCGAATAAACCCAGGATTCAGAGCTCAAGCTTATAGAGGGAAGGTTTCAAACAAGTGAAGGATGTCTCAGTAATCAAACAAAATTCAAGGCTTCAACATCACAAATCATTTCAAACTAGCAAGTCAAATTTTCAGCCGTCTGCTTTTAACTTCCAGAATTCAAAGCCTTCTGATTTCTTTCTAGATCAAGGTGAGTAAATTATTTAAATCCGAGCTAAACTTGATGCTATGATGAATTGTTGAAGATAGGTTGTAAAATAATGACTTCATGCATATAAACACACAAGAATGGTCTGTGCATGTCTGTTAAACAAACATATATCCTCTGTTTATTTCCAGGTTTCAAAACCTGTTTAAAATTTCAAACGCTTCCTATCTTATTCCTATTAGTCTTCGAGATCTAAACGAACTATGCTTATATAATGAAAATCTAACTTCTAAAAATAATTTGAGATAGATTTGAATATTGTTTGCACTGGAATGAGGAATATGCAGCAAACTCAAATTTATGTCAAAACTCAAGTATCGTAAATCCTTGATTCATTTACATGATATGTCGTACTTTTGAAAATGATGATTTTTAAAAGAAAAATAAAAAATTTTAATTGCATATTCTCTGTGAAATATGAGGTTGAACAGAATTTGGGTTTTATCCTTTTTCTGATGATCGACGATGTAGTTCATCATGCGATCGTGGTCATAGCTTGCTGGGTGGTCGTACTTCGTCAGAAAAATACTCGATAATTTTTTACATCACTGTGGCAATCTCACAGCAATGATATAGGGTTTAAACCAATTCCTGAACGAGGTCGACAACCTTGATTGCTGCAGTTTCATCGTCGCACCGGAGCTGATCGCACCGGTGGCGATCGAAGCATTGAAGACGAACGCAACTTCGGTTAGCGTCGCCTGACCTCTTATGGTCAATGGTGGTTGAATGAAGCGGTTTCTGGTGATCGTGGTTTGATCTAGTTTGGGTCAGGATGCTCAAATTGTGTTTGTCTAATGAACTTGTTGGTCTGGGTGTACTGAAGGTCTGGGCAGGTGATCATGGACTTGTGGAGGGTGGTGAAGTCGACCGGAGTTCATCAGAGCTCCGAGGCGCATGCACATATCTCTGATATGTGTCAAGGGGTTGAGTCTGGAATGTGGAGTTTTTACTCGAAGACTACCTAGGGAAATTTGCGTTATGGCTCGAGTTCGAGCTCGTGTAGTTTTAAGTATGTCCTGGGAGAGTCAAATACTTAAACAAATTTAAGTGAAAAAAATTCATACGGGTCGATTTTTGGAAAAATCAAAGCAGGTGGTTATTTAACTCGGGTAAAACTCGAGTGTGTCTCGGGTTACAAAATGTAAATTAGTTTTTACTTTGAAATAAATTCAAATTTTCAAACATTTTAAATCCATGTTTTTAAAGATGATTTTGATTTAATTTTTAAACTAATTTAGGTTTAATGTAAGAAATTTAGTAATTAAATTTAATTTAAATTTACTTACTTTATTTTATAATATTAATTATATTAATTGAATAATTTAATTATGGGAGATAATTAAGGTTAAATGTTATCTTAACCTTTTAAAGTAATTAATGTAATAAGGATGATTTATTAAACAAAATTTAAAGATAATCAAAATAAATAAATAAAGATAAAAAGATTTATCTTTTAATTTATTAAATAATTAATGATTTGTTAATACAATTATATATAAATAATTACTTAATATTAAAATATTAATTAAGTAAATCATTAAAGTTAATTGATTTGTAATTAATAATTAATTAAGAAATAATTAATTAATAAAAGTAATTAAGATTTAATTAATTAATAATTAATTAATTAAGATAATTAATTAATAAAGGTAATTAAGATTTAATTAATTTATAATTAAGGATAATTAATCATTGATTAAAGATAATTAATGAAAGTAATTATATGGTTAATTTGTTTTAAATCACACAATTAATTCATCTTAATTGAAGATGGTTGATTATTATGGAATGTTGTGTACTGGATTGATATTATGATATATGATTATTATGCTATGTAATGTGAAATGCTCTATGCTGAGCTGTGATATCTGTTTCTTTGATATATTTCTGTGTGAATACGAAAACCCATTGGCCTCCGTAAAACGGCATTTAAATTTCGATGCGAGAGGGAGTCGGATTCCAGTTGGTTATCCGAAACCCACATCCAACCTTGATAGTAAATCTTTGTGAATGATGTATCCATGTATTTTAAAATTAAGCACTCACTATTTGGTTTAGGCGGAAGAGGACTTTGTGTCATATAACCCATTCCGTATAGTGATACGACGAAATGGATAACATTTGAAGATGTTGGTGAAGACCGGGTGTCTTCGAAAATGATAGGATAACCTATCGAATGTCTCTGCACTGAGTTGCTCCGGTATAGAGATCGCCACATGTGATGGGGAGTCCGATCGGGATTGTGGATACCCGGATTGCAAGGGCTTCTTCCTTTATTGGACAAAATGCCTTCGATTCTGCTCGAACCTGGAACAGACTTGTACAGTTGTATGTCTGACACTACACTTTGAGATATAAAGCAGATTTCTTTCAAATACATTTTTATTGGTGGCGGAGAATTTATTCTCTTAGCTTAACACCCTTCTCTGAGACGTACGAGCTCATAGGTTATGTAGTTGAAGGTTATCAGTGATATACTCCCAATTTGGTAGTGTGGCATGCTGAGTGCTGCTGTGTGTTGTTGATCATTTGTTGATCAAAGAAAGGCTTTTGTGTAAAGCATAGCTTTGTGGACGAGACCTCATTGGACCTCAGACCTCGGAAATGGTAAAAACAGGAAAGATGCAGCAAGGTTATGAGGGTCGCGCCCTTTAGGGTATGTCATTTCCTTCTGGAAAAAGGTGGTATCATGGTATAGAGCCCAGATACTTAACCTATGTGGTTGCTGCAATCTCATTACTTTGTGGTTGTTGCTTTGTGGTTGAGGGCTCTCGGATAAAGGTCGCAAACGACTGGGGGATGGCATACTCGAGTAGTAGTTACCCAGTTACAGAGGTAACCCGGCCTTGTGTTGGCAGAGAGCCGGGTAGGTTCTTGGGACGTCCCTTTAGAGGCGTACCCATGTGACAGTAGGAAGTTCCTTAGCCTGACCATTTGTGGAAATCCAATCCCCAATACGAACCCAGTACAGTTTTAGTTGTAGAACCTGCCATTTAACATGGTAGCTATAGTAGGCATACTATAATGGTACGTATGCCCGCTAAGATTAATATTATACTTTCGACAAGGTTTTCTACACTATGCACTAACAATAATATCAAAAGAGTTTTCTCGTATTAAACTATCATAAGGAAAAATCTCCCCCAAGTGTGTGATTGCATTGTGTGTGTGCCGGGAGGCCTTATGGTAGTTTCATTTTCCAAAAGCATGAACGTCTTTATTTTAAAATTTTGTTTTTATTCAAAACTACTATTTTTTTTTACTTATACCAGTCCCACGACTGACCCAGAGTTTATTGTTTCCTTTCTAAACTCTGGGTGCCCATAATTTCCACACGGGCAGCCTAATAGCAGGTTTTCCGTGTTTTGGTGCTAGATGGATTTTGAAGTCTTTTGGTTTGGAAGCTATCATATTTTGGAATTTTTGGCTTTGGTAACCTTTTGAAGTGTTGAAGTTTTGAAGACCTTATCGAAGAAGACGTATGTTGGATCCTTTTGAAGACTCTATTGTCATTTTGTTGTGAAGTTATCATTATGTTGTTGTTATATCAATGTGATACACTCTGATATTGATGATAAAATGTTGTAATGGATATTATAATGATGTTGTATCTATGATCAATGATATTCATTTTCTTTCCGCTGTTTACATTCATCTAATATTGTTATAAGCTCCATCCGAACTAGAGTTTGATGTCTGAATCTTCGGCAGTCAAATACAAGTGAGGATTTGACGCCGATTTTCGAACACTGAATTTTAGGTCGTGACATTAAACGTCATCTACAAACACCACCATGAACTTATTAAGAAACCCATGAAAAAATTGACTCATCAGACCAAAAAGTACGAGGGTGCATTGGTCAGTCCGAAGGCCATGACTAACCACACATAAATTTCATCGGCTGGATGAAAAGAAATCTACAGAATATTACCCTCAACAACATGAAACTAATGGAATTCGGTTGCCAAGTCAAGCTATTAAAACACTTTTTCTCCAACTAACTAATCGAAGAGATCGTTTATATGGGGCAATGGGTAAAGATTCTTTTTTTTCAATTAATTCAGCTCCTGATAATTGATGCAAGGCCTCAGAGAACCATCTACCTTGGTTGCAATGACAATTAGTGCTCCCTACTCTAAAATAGAGGTAATCTATTATGCTGGACACTCCCTCCTTATATGCCCCAATTGATTGTAATTGTAACACTTGACATTCGAGATGTCTATCTTGCACTCCTTAGCAAGGTGCCCTTTTCTCCACATCTCATAAACTGCATCTCTTGCTTCTTAGTCTTCTCTTTTGGTCCTACTATACCCTTGCGTTGATTCTGTTGTGGTGCCGTCCCTCCAGACATCTTGGGCTGATTCTTCACTTCCACTTTGGAGACGCTATTCAACAAGGTCATCGCCACCAAACCCTAATACATCGCACCAATGGGAATATGACTAAGAGTAAAATCATAGAAAGGTCGATTCATCCCTTCAGCAAACTTCAAAGCTCTCTTGTGAGGGGTATTTATCAACTTGATCCCACACCTAGCAAACTTATTGAACTTATTCTACTAAAGTAAAAATGTAGAAGGGCAGGTGAAGAAAAAATTCACCTACCTTACCCACTTGACGAATCCAAACTATTCGAGACTCCCGTTTTGTTTCCGGGTCACATGCTCTTCTATGATATCATTCCCTACTACAAGCGTATGAATTTCCCCAACTGCAGTCCCTCCTCTGCACTGGAAAGAAACTTCATCCCAAAACGTCTCCTAGACCACGCAAGTGACCTCTCCCTAATCGGTCTCACCACTACTGCATCCCATCAATTTGGGCCTCTCTCTTTAAATTATAACTAGCAAGATATCTCCTTACCTTATTAGTAAGACCCATTGATCCAAAAACCATCTCACAAGTGTGGATCTATGCCTTCGAATCCACATATGACTATGTCCCTACATACAACTTACATTCTAGGCTCACAAATTCCTTACATAACTTAACAATGTCGGTGGTAGGTGGGTGGGAAGGAGCCACACCTAGCGCTCACTTTGTGGGTCATCTATTGTGGTTAAACTCGGCTTAACTTCTTACTTGTAGATAATGGTGGAACAAAATTAGGACGTTCACATGCATAATCTCAACCACATAGCCACAGCCAACAGGTTTACTCATCCTTTCTATCAATGATTTTAAGATGTTATTAGCAACATTTTCCTAGATAGTATTAGAAATAATAGAGGGAAAGGCTTGTTCGCATTAGGCTTTTATAAAACTTTTAAAAAGCCTATACTTATTCTAACATATATACACACACTTTGAAAATCCATTTTGAAAATCTTTGTGGTAAACTTTTGGAAAACTTTTTTTAGAATTTTTTTTTAAGTACATTCTCTCAAAATGCTCATGATCCCTAAGGATATTCAAGCCTAGGCTACGATACCAAATGTGATAACCTGCACCTCTCGACACCAATCCAAAGCATATTATGACTTTGGACTCGCATAAGTGCTTAGAAGTATGAGCTATCAAGTTTTTAATATATCACAAAGACTAAGAATATATAGATATGATCCAAGACATTTTACAGTTTTAGATCTCATAGTGGAAGACAACAATACATAAATACAAAAAATAACCATCTTAGAAAATATCTCAAAAACCCCTAGAAACAATGTATAACCAAATCCGGGGCATACAGAAATACAATATACAGCTGGATAAATACTAGGTATTGAGTACGACAATAGTTTCATGAAGAGTAATATAAACTGATAAGAAACTTCAATGTTGAGCTTGCCTCTCCACGTACTAATCTCAGGCCTATCACTTGCCTCGCTGTTGTAATGCCTCGCTTCTATACCTATAATATTAAAGAGTATTACTAAGTAATACCATCTAGTAATACTGAGAATGAGGTTTATTAAGAATGACATAATGTGAATATTTCCTTAGGCTAACACTAACACATCATTTTTACCAAAATTTCAAGATCCGAGATGAATAATTAACATATATACTCTCGGCACAAAGCAATAATAAATGCATAGAATAAATTTACTTAGAACATTACACAATATTAGTCATAGAATTAGAAATTACAATGGAATAATATACATCTTATATAATTACAAAAGTACAAGTCTATAAAATGATAATACAAGACCTATATATCTAATATTTGAAAAAACATAGTAGTAGTTACAATGCTGCCAAACCTGATTGGTAGCCATTGTTAACTAGCTTCAAGAAAAAAAAATGAAAAACTAAACTAAAAACAGGATACAGAATATAGGATGCTACAATGGTCTTCAGTTGAGAGTATATATAGTAGTGGAGAGCCTTTTTCTTCATGTAGAAGTAATGAATCTAGCTCAAATATCATTTAAGTACAGAGAAATGTATTTGGCCATAAAATTTATCCAATGATGTAAAAAATGGAAGGTATTGATTTGACTGATTTGGTAGATCAATGAAATATTGTCTCCAATAGATATATCCATAATTGACTCCAATTAGAATATTTTCCTATAAAATGACATCTCTTAGAAAAAGGGTGGATACGATATCTAATCAATCCATGTATGTAATATCTCATCTGCACATGTTATCTATGGAAAGTAACTTCCAAAAAATTAATGTGCATTCTAGGATTCAAACTCTTGACCTCCTCGTGTATAATTTGAAGCATAACCACTGCATCACTGATCTTTTGCATAATAAATATTCAATTTGGTGGTTTTTCTTTTCGATTCTTCAATCTTTGATCTTGTCCGAAAATCCTGTAAAACACATACAAAATACAATGCATAGTACTGTTTTTTAGGTAAAATATACATAAAGAAAATGCATAAATTGAGGTATAACACACGTCATTCTTACCAAAAATTTCAGAATCTGAGCTAAATAATTGACGTGTATACTCTCGGTACAAAGCGATAAATACATAAGTTAAATTAAAATCATAAAAATACACTATATTAGTCATAGGATCACAGATTACAACGGAATAATATAAGTCATACACAATTACAAAAGTACAGGTCTATAAAATGATAATGCAAGACCCATATATGTAATATATGCAATATCATATCCAAAACCAGTACAACGCTACTAACCAAGTAATGCACATAGCATCTCATACAAAATATATCGATACATACACACATGCGGCAAACTCAAACTGTCAAAAATAGTTTATTCTCATGCCGGCGCACATTTCCATGGTCAGCGAATCTTGGTACCTATAGAGTCTCAACCTAACCAGAATATTATGAAATTAAATGGGTCAGACTATATCTAATATAAAGTTGAGAGAATAATATATCACAGTGATATATGACTACATATAATTAAAGAGTCATATAAAATATGCCAATCCAAATCTATCCAAAATGATATATCATAAAATAATCTCCATTTCATAAAGCACTCGAGTCTAACTCAACTGCAACAGACTACAAAATGTGTGTGTGCAACATGAAGACATCAAGAACCAAACATATGCAGAAAGTTGACAGTGCAACCATGTGCACAAACCAAAGTGACTGTGATCAAGCAACAAGGAAACAAATGCTTTCAGACTTCAAAAGAAAAGACTACAAGAACATGAAAACCAATAGACCACATACAGATATACATATGTTTGCACACATTTATACATATATACATGCTATTAGACATATCATCCAGACGGTCTAAAGCAAACAAGTGCAGGTACACAACAACCATGTGGATACTTCAAGAAGGCCAAATGAAGACAACAAAAGTGCAGACACATGAAGACTCCAGCCAAAATAAAGTCATAATGCTTTAGACATGCATATATAAAACAAGCACATGACTCAAAGCATCATCATTGAACTAGAGAATACAAGACCACATTCATATACATATACAAAGTAGTGAATGAATTAACTCAACTGCATGATCATCAACATAGCAGTCAGTGCAAAAAGTAGTAGTTGGAAAAATGACAAGTACACATGAAACACCATGAAGTGAACAAATTAAACTCGAGCAACTCTCAACACATACACACACACATACATTTGCATGTATACACATGGTGACACACTTCGAGTGGAACAAGAAAACAAAGCAACACAACATGGACAAGTACAGCAAGGCACCAAAGTATTCATACATATACATACATATATGTATGTATGTATGTATGGAGATCATAATGCATCAATGAAATATAAATGTAACCAAACAATCCAGGCTCTCAATAACCCAGTGCAAACTCAAGTGAAAGAAAGTCAGAATGGGTCATCAAGGGATCATATCAAGTAGCCTAAACCAAATCCCAGTTCAAATGTAAATATTCAAGTAAATGAGTTAGTGCAACATAAGTCACAATATATACACACATACATGGAGTAATAAAACAAGCAAGTCAAAAAATCAAGGCATGTTTAAGTAGCAGTTTCAAAAAAGTCAATGAATCAAAGCCGTGGTGACCGAGATAATACCAAGTTCGAATTGAACAAACCAAAGTGTCAAAGTCATAGTAGAAACAAAATCAAAGGATGAAAAAGAATGGAATCGAAATCTAAAGCAAATTCATGAAGCCGTGGTCAAAAAGCAAAGAAATATCCGAAATTGAACCGGCCAGGAACAATCACAAGCAACCAATCAAAATCGAACGGCCAAGCTAAAATTATCAGACGAAGTCATATAATATATTCGATCAAAAATTTAGGGAATTAAACCCTATTTAAACCATCAACATCATCGGAATTTAAATGCAATGGAGTTCAAGCATATCAACGAGAATAAATAAAGGAAATCGCATACCAGTTCATTCAAATCGAACTCGATGAATTGAAGCAGCCATTCGCAAATTAAAGAGACGATCGATCGACAAAGCAATCAACGCGAGAATATTAATTCAATCGATCAACAATCAATTGGCAACTTGAATTCCAGAAACCTTAAATTGTTGAAATAAGAACGTACGAAGAGGCAGCCATTTTCACAAAGGGTACGAGCCAAACAGAATGAATTAAAGAGAAAAGGACATCCCCTTCTATTTTAAATTGGGCCAGCCTTTTATTTTTATTTTGGGTTTAAATTTTATTTAGGGCTTTGTACTGGTTTTTTATTTTGTAATTTACTTTTAAACTTTTATAAAGTTCTAGTCATATGAATAGGGGATAAACTACAGTGTTGTAGTTCGAGAATTCGCAACTCAATAGCTGAGTTGTGGTAGGGTTTTGAGCGTAGAGTTAGGTTAGTTGATTGCGGGTGTCACAAGTTTACGTTTATAAGCGTCTGACTACTTAATTTCTAGTAGAAACCTTGGTGGCAGCGCGTAGGCAGGGTTATGCCGAAGCTGGGTAAATCTGTGTTGTTTTATTTCTGCTTTTATTATTTTTCTATTATCTGTGCTGCAACTATTTTATATATTTCCGCATTATATTTTTACAGTTGTTAATATCACCCTATTCATCCCCCTTCTAGGGTGAAATTGATCCTACACTACTAGCTCATATAATCAAATAGCCTAAGATAATGCAAGTCTAAAGTGTTAATCACTATTACTTTAGCAATTACTAAAATTTCACTAAATGTCTCATATCACCCGGTGATATTCAAGTACTTACTAACAGCTAGTAAATTCCACTCAATATACACTATTCAACAAATTATAAAAATAATCAAAAGAATTATACAAAAATTTCCACACTAATTTGTACAATTCGACCGTTTATAAAAATCACTCATTTCGTATAAAAGCACAAAATCTGAATAAAATCTAAATCCATAACAACAAAAATAAAGGAATTTAAATTCCTTTTATAAGTACAAAGATATAATTTCTTAAAATCACTTTAAATCCTTAAATTCATTTAAAAGAAGGCTTTTTTATTTACAAAGGCATGAAAACTCTTTTAAAATCACTTTTATAGCTTATTATACTCAAATTGACTTATTTTTCTTTTATACCATATTTTATCTTTTGCCTCTAAAACATTTCCAAAATTATAATATACTTATAATAATAAATATAAAAATGTTTGTGAATATATATTACTCGTCTATAAAAGCTTTGAATATAAATTTTGAAATAAGAAATAAGTTAAGAATATAGTATTATATAAACTAAATTCCAATAAAAATAAAAATAGATAAGATCTTATTTCAAAAATCTTTTACAAATATTTAAACAATTCAAATAGTAGATCCATCTAGATTGCAACTTCCAGAGCCAACATCATCCTGTAAAATATCATTCCATAATATGGAGTTATTAATTCATCTGATTTGCTTTCCCATAACTTCGGTCGCACAAATAATGCACAAGCAACATATAATCTAGTTACAAAAATCAAATGAGTTTTAATGGTTTTCGACATACAGGCAATTTCATAATTAATCATCGAAACTAATCTAAAATTTCAACACATAGTTCAACTATTCAAGACCAAACAAATTAAAACCATATAATACAATTTTTTTAACTCATTTCAACCATTTACTACCAAAGGTTATCAAAAAATTTAATCAGGACAAGTCATCCAAAATAGGATATAATTAGTTTAGACATAGATGTGTGAGTTAAATAGAATAAATCACTAAATTATAGAGCAGAAAACTAATCACTCGGCCTTAGCTTCCACTTTAAGTTCAACGACCATCTCCTCAAGCCTACGCACAGCCAACATCACCATCGGCCATCTACACCATGCATGCATGCACCAACTTTAAGACGCCGGCCCCTACATTGCAGCCAAGCCTTTTGATGCCAACAACTACCATCGACCATGTCGTTGCACCCACTTTGTTGTCTCCAACCCAGGTTGTGCGTAATGACCTCCAATTCACTAGTCGTTACTTTTGCCAACAACTATGTTACATCACTATTGCTATGCGCACATGCCATGTCCCCTTCACCAGCGACGACTTCGATTTTGCATTATATATTTAATTTTACATTATTTTCTCACGATCGTTTGGGAGTTACGACATGTGGATTGGTTTTTTTAAGCAGGAGTGAGTTTGTTTATGGGCTGATATGGATTAAAGAGATGGAGTTTTGAATTTCTTACTTGGGCTTGGGCTTTGAATAGTTAATAATAATTAATTTTATTTTCTTCTCTTTTAAACCCAATTATTTATTTGAAGATAATTTTTTTTTCTAATTAAGATAGATTTATACTACATTTTATGAAATGTATATATACTTCAATAATTACACAATTTCTTTCAATCCAATATAGTTCACTTTATTTAATTTTTCACTATATTGATATAAAACAAATTTATTCATCTTCATCAATTTATTGATTTTATTAAATATCAAGTAAAAATTATTTTCCTCTATTTCAATTATATAAAATTGTTTGCACTTTTGAATTTTTATATTTAACGATAACATTTTATCCGGTTTAATATATTATATTAAAAAATTATTGATTAATTCAAATTTTTTTTTTAAAATTATTAGATAGACTTCAATTAAGTGAAAAAAATTAATTTCAAAATAATAGTTATCAAAAATAGAATATGGTTGTTTTTATTTTAGTTAAGTTTGTGTAATATTATGGCTTTGAAAAAAGGATTGTTACATATCTCTCCCTTAAGAAAATTGTATCCTCGCAATATCGTATACGAATACTTTAGCAAAAGCTTTCTAAATATTGGATTTTATGAAAATTTCCGATAGATTCTCCTTTATATGGAGAGGCTTTCGAACAATTACAATTTGATTATGTGTGTGTGCACACATGCATAAATCGGCTAAAACATGATCAGAAATAATTTATATATCAAAATTTTGCCACACGGCATATAAGTCACAATATATACAACTCTTTAAGCAGAAACATATATTGTTTTTATCGTTTTAAAGTAAATTGATAATTTTGTGCAAGAAAAGTGAGTATGCACTATAATCCAATCTAAATAGCCTTCATGTACCTATGCTCATCTCAACAAAAACATAAGTCATATTGTTGAAAACCGTAGCATTGTCCTTCTCAAGCTTTTTATACCGTATATTCATTTTCCTTTCTTCCTTTTATATATTCAAATATAAGTTCAAATCAAAATGAGTACACAATTGATTCTAATGGAATGATCAAGTTGAGGATGATATTTTAAAATTTGTTCATTTAAAGGATGGCATATTTCACACTATGAAAGGACAAACATAATAATTTACTTGAAAATTTTGTAAGTACAAAATTGTCTTTCATACTTTAGATTTCATGTACTGCAGTAGTCTTAATCTTGGGAACTGCTTTGGTACATCTAAGCTTATGTTGCATTGCTTTCAGTTATTTATGGCCACCATACACAAAAATCTGGAAACTAATATAATGCTTTATTTTTAAATAATGTTGGCCTTTGCGTGGCTGCACGCAATAGCAACCTTTGTTGCTATATATGGCAATAGCATGTGCTATGGTAGATAGCAATAACAAAGAGCTGTTGAATCATGTCAACACCTTATTTTTTTCACTGTTTTTGATATTCAATCGAACCCAGATTCAATTGAAATTTGGAACATATATCGAAATGATGATGCAATATTAAAGTAGTAATATGATCTTACAGAGGTTGCAAGTTAATATTAATTTCAATTGTACAACTAGCATGAAAGGTTATAAATCCTGTTATTCATCATATTAATAAAAAAAATTATCCCTTGCTACTTAGCTATATGGACTTAAGAAAAAAATTGGTTTTAAATTCATAAAATCTTAGCTGAAAGAAAAAAACAATCCTTATTCTTTCATACAGTTTATTGGCTTACTAATTGGATCATGTTCTTTGATACATTGTTTTACTAGGTGATTGTTTTTTTATGAACTATATTATATTTACTAAATTAGTGCACGCCCTTGCTTCGCACATGGGCGTTGTTCAATTGAAATTGTGCCACTAGAAATTAAAGACTCATTGAGAAAATTTTGTAAGCATCAATGCCATAATTTGAAGTGTATAGTCGAAAAGAAGCAATTGAATTTAATTGGAAATGAGTGTAATAAAAAAGTAAAGCTCAAAAAGAAATTTTGGCACACATCTGAACAATTTATGATTTTTGTGCTAGAGAGATGCATTTGACAATTCATAGGTTGTTACCTTGCATAAAACTAATGATTTTCTTTCAAATACACAAGTTGGAGGATGATCGAACAATGCACAAAAAAGAGCAAATGTAACCCTCCTTACACACGCATAGTCTTGAAAGGAAAATAAATATAATATACAACCAATTTGAAGTTTGGTTTAATCAAACATGGGAGAAAAATATTTTAGACATTCACCCAGTTAGTATACACTAAGATCACATATTTCATTTAAGATCTTACTTCATTCAATATTCATGCCTTTGATATCATACTTAAACAATGTAGATAAATAGGTAAAAAAAAATTAGTATAACATTCTTTTATATAAGCCTAAATCTGTTATAGATTAGAAAGCGAATAGATGTAAAACAATTTATAAGCTAGTATATAACAAACTAAATTTATGTGCTTCAAAAGCTGTTCTAAGTTAGATCCGTTCATAATACTAAATGTACACTTCGACTGATGTATACTGAAGACCAAATCTTGAAATCTAGCCACATTATAGATGTTTTTGTTGCATATAACTATCTTCAATTCCAACAATATCCTTAATAAGTATATCAAATGCGAGCAAAAATAACTGGATTCATGACAATTTGATGTCAAAGGTAATGTGTTAAATTGAAAATTTCTTGAAATACTTCAATTATCATCATCCTAATATGGTATGTAATATATAATTAGTCCTTTTTTCTCCGTTTCCAAAATGAATTCTTTAACTTATAAACAAAGAGCATAACTCAATGACAATTCTATTCAATGGCAGGTTGAGTACTAACTACTAAACTAAGTTTATGAACAATCTTACAATACAATTTATTACTACGCCAACTATATTTATGGCATATGAAAGAGAATAAGTGTCACTTTTTAAAGACTCCAAAAAAACATCCAAAGTATAGCATATATGTAAACTTATTACAAAATCAAAAAGTGCTTAAGATTCCCTTTTTAAACTCATCCTACTAAAAATAAATGTATATCACATAAATTGTTCCCCTCTTGCATATACACTATGTTAGTCCTCTATGAAATTGGCACACAACTCTTCTTAATATGCTATCATGATAAGAAATTTGACATTGAGCTATGACCAAATTTCAGCATAAGAATATTTAAATTTCAGATTAGTCACTTTAGCAAACATAAAAATGTGGTTGATCAATTTGTTTTGTTTGCATCATTTGTTACTTAATTTTTATTTTTCTTATTTTGGTGATGGTGTAAAATTTGGACTTTTGATAACAAATAGAAATGAAAATTACATTTTAAATATGATAATAAGATTTAGTGAGACAAAGTTAAATCTCTTTGCTACATAGTAAATCTCTAATTTAAGCATTAAAAAGGTTAAAACTAAAAGCCACAATTGTATAAACCAGCATAACCATTTAGAAAGCCACAATGATGACCGTACAAATGGTATGGGCATTAGTTTATTTGGTCTAGATCAAAAAAGATTTTATAAATCTACTCCATCATTGGTTATGCTATTTTGAACTATATGTTTCTATAGTATTATGAAGACATAAATATCAAAAAGTAATTAGTGGTTCACCTTACATTTTTCTTGTATACTCGAACAAACATAATTTTCCAGGTATGAATATTTAAATATTAAGATAACCTCATAAAAAAGAACCAATTTAAGTTAATAATAATATTATGGCATTAACTATCAAGGAATTCATATTACAAAATATTTGAATATTATTAATATAATGTTCCGGATATGAATAGTTTAATAATTAAACATCCTTGTAAGAAAGAACTGAATTGACTCAACAAAAATAATGTGACATCAACTATCAAGGAATACATAATATAGTGACGACAACAATACAGCATCACCACGGACACATTTTCACTTTATTAGAGTTTAGCGATGATAGCATACTAAGGGTTTGTGGTTCCAACATTATTACAAATTATTCGTTCCCATGAATGAACAACCATTCTAAATAGAGAAAATGTAATGACATGTATCTTAATCATTTGAAAAATGAAACCTAATATTGATCGGCCAACATTTAGTATGCTTCATATAATTTTATAAAAATGGAATAGAAAAATGCAACAAAATTTACTTACTCAAGTATTGAGTAGAGTTAAATTGGAAAAATAATGCTTGAAATGCTCAAGAAGAATACTACTAGAAAAATTCATTGAATCCCAAATAGTAAAAATTATTTCTCCAGAACCATAGGAAATGATTGGATGCAATGACGAATCATCTATGAAATCACATATGGAGTTTGAGCATAAAATTAATCATCAAGTCCATTGTTATGGCCAATCATTACCATTCCCTCAATTTTGTCAAAATACACATCGAATGTCATAAAAAACCATGTGTGATACCATTTGTTAGCATTTTGGTTTTCGGAGTATACAATCACTAATGTGCATGTGTATAATGAAAATTACTAAGCAAGAATATTGTACCATTTAACATGCACCACATGGTTACTTTTATATACCTCAATAATTTTCCTTTGGTAACATATCGAAAATAGTTGTCTACCTCTTTCTTTGTTTCTTTCACTTTGGTTGCATCCAAAAATGACACTATTGCAAGCAATCCGGTACAGTGTTAAATGACATATTATAAAGTTCTAATATAGAGAATATGTGAATATTGTAACAAAGTCCTATATTACAACAGATGTTTAATTAATATTGAAATTAACTAGGGCGAACCTATGCTTTGCACATGGTGCCCATAAATATAGTTGACGACAAGAAATATGAGCAAAAATCTAGACTCGCAAGTTGACTTCGAAATTTATATGCAATCTCTTTTGCATGAGAATTTATCATAAGCTTAAGCGAATTTTTTGAGAGTTGGAATTTTTTGAGTGGATAATATCTTCTATACCATAAATGCAGAGCAAGAATGCAAGCAGGGAATAATAATTTTCTTAGCAAATTATAATCAATTGTCCTATGGATTAAACTTCCTAAAAGAATGTTTTCAAACCAAACTATATCTTAACTCTCATCATATTTTAACTTTCAATGATCATCTACTAACTCCAATGCATTTTGTGTTTTACCAGTAAACACTATTAAAAATTTGAACTTTAGAGCTATATTGAGAAAAAGTAACATTCTATGGATTTTAATATGGAGCTTTTCCTTTTTATCATACCCATTATTAATCTAGTAAAGTAGTAAGAAAACTACCAGCGGGTATGCAAAGTAATTAAAATACATGTATACCTCTTGTAATACATATTCAGATTACCTGTTTGAGGTTAATGTACAAAAGAAAATTTTCCTTACCATATGGACAATTGATATATAAAAAAATTACCAGTCAAGAGTCTGAAATGAATAGGTAATAAAGAAAAACTCTATAGCAACACAAAGTAGATTTTTTTTTTTTTGCTCAACCTATAAAGGTAGCATATAAAATCGGTTGCAAATCTTTTGAAATCAACCGATTCAAGAGTTACAATTAATTCGAATAAATTAATAACAAAGAAAATGCATTTATATGGTTCAGTACAACAATTACTTATTTATAGCAGTAAAAATATTCTTTCATTAGTTTACATTCAGATTTTGAAAAAATTGAGTTGGCCTCTCATGGAAATAAACTCAATCTTTAGCAGTTTGATTAACAAGGAAACATCCTTATGAACTTTCTAATCCCAACTCATTAAAAACCAACTAAATATAAGAGTCTATGTATAACTGAAATGAAATATAGTCACTATTTAACACCAGTCCTAACCAATCATCATGATCTTGAAATATGCATTTGCAAACAACAATGTCTTTCAAAAACAATAAAAAATACAACTAATATTTATGAAAATTCTTATTTCGACAAATGCATGTTTTCGATATGTTTGTTAGATTCTAAATTTTTTACTTTATTATACAATTTGATTATTGCTGCTTTACATTTTATTCTGTTATATATTTCAGCATGTGATACCCGGATAGCAGCAAATTTCTTTTAGTACTAATCATTTATTTCTCTTACATATCTTGATGTAACAATTTGAAAAAAAAACATTAGAAAATTGAATTTGATCGAATATAAATTTAATGTTATGACAATAACAAAAACGATTTAAATGTCACTACTCATTTCATTTAATAGTGCAATCTACCTGACAATAAATAATTAAGAAAACATACAAAGTTAAATTATTTTTGAGAGTAGTTTATGCGAAATAAGAAACATAGAGTATGTTAAAAGATAATAATTTAGTTTGTCATTTGCATCAAGATACCGAATCAAATTGATCACTAACAACAACATTAAAAATAATAACATTCCTCTGGTTTGGTATAATGATATCAGTTGATTTATTTTTCTACTAATCACTACACTGTTTTGATTATTCATAACACAACTTACTAAGAAGTTTCAAACAAAGAATCGAATATTTTTTGAAAAAAATCTCACCATCTAATACTTGATGCATCATTTTTTCTTTTGGTTACATGGTTAAATAGTTCCTACTTTTTCATCCGCAAGGGGGAGATATTCAAGTCTATTGATTTCAACATTATATGGGAAAAAACTTAGATGATCTGAATCTTGTTCAAATATGTTGAACTATAGTTGAAAATCTTACCTGTGCCAAAATTAGGGTTGTCATTGAGTACGCGAAAAATCCGAAAGTCGTCCATATCCATAATCGAAACATGAAAAATTATCCGATATCCAAAAAATAGATATGGATGCGGATATGGCCATATCTGCAGTCGATAATTATCTATCTAGTTTGTTTTGAGATTATAGTTATTTTTTAGGTATTCTATTACATAAAATGATTGTCCTCACTATATTATCTAAGTAAAAAAATTAAAATGTATGTAAAATAGATATTTAGTACTCAAAATTATTTTTCTTAGCGTATTTACTATTTTTTTATATTTTTAGCACTGAAATGGATTTATAGTAAATAAAAAAATTATTTATTTGTTTAGATTTATTGGTTTTGAACTAGTCGTAAAATATTTGATAAATATCTGGTATCCATCTAGTCCATGGATACGAATATCCGAAAAAGATTTCATATACGAACACAGATATGGTACTATCCAAATTTGTATCCGAATGTTTATAGGCATAGCCAAAATTATATTATTTTGCATCCAAAAGGTGAACTTAAATCGAAATAGGAAAAAAATATAGAATAAAAACAAATAGTTTAAGATTTTCATACCAAAATTATCCACTAACGTTCTTTTCTATGTCTTAATCAACCACATTAACCCCTTGAAAAATAGATGGTACTATAATAAAAATTAGCATAGACAAAGTAGGATGAGCAAGATTGAAAAGAAATGAAACATCAACTAATTTCAAACATTCTTTACCAACTCCATCGAAAAATGATAAATAAGGATCAAACGAAAAAATCCATATAAAATTCTAATTAACATAGGTTAAACATATTATATTCAATGAAAGTTATGCAAATACCATATTTATAGTTGCACTCAGAAAAGTGGAGGAAGACACCAATAGTAGAAGGATTACAAATCCACATTCATCTAATTTCTTTCACAGGTCGTCGATTTGTAAGCAAATCTATTTATGCAATAGGTTACAGATAGCATCATGGATAATGAATTGAGAGAAATAAAAAAGGTTTGAATTGGTCTTGGGCTTTATTTTCCTTTTTCCATACGTTCCTTTTCTTTGATAAATGCTGCTAGCTCTTGGAAACATATTTTTCCTATCTAGCATGGATTTCTTACTTGGTTGTTAATCCATGTTGGGTCTGTTCACAAGTAAAATGAACTTCAAGGGTTCGATATGTTTTCTTATTCCTGACATTTTTTCAATTAGCATGTTGTTGGAATTGTCTTACAAATATGTGGGTCATTCTTTCTCTTCGATGAGCTTTAGCCATTAAAGGATTTCCTTTATCATACTCCTATATTGGGTTGGCTTATGCGATATTATCACGAATAAGTTGAAAGCATAAACAATTGCATATCTCTTCAAATTAGCCGAAATCGTGGCGGTGTAGCAAAAATCTTAACATGCATTAGTTGTGATGATAATCTTGGCACCACTTGAATGCTTCTTCGAAATGAGACTCAAATATAGAAAACATGCATGGTTATTGGATACTTTATTCATGTTAGTGCATCCATTCGTGTTATCCCGCTTTTTGGCAAAGCCGCGATACCAAAAGATCGATCGGAAACAGAGAACAGTTCGTCTCAGAGATTGGTCATACTTCGTCTCGCTATGGATATCACTAAATTTCGTCCGAGTCCGAATTGTGCTACAATTTATAGGACATAACAAGAGAGATCATAGAAGCCGTCATCTCAAATTTCGAGTCAATCCGAGTTCATACGCTCAAGTTATGATCGATTCAACTTGAAGGGAAAACATTGGTTTCGAACCCATCATGGTAGGTGTCTTCGAATCCGTCATCCAACACCATTCGATCCGATCACCTTCGAACCGATGGACTTCGAACCCATCGGAATGCCTCGGTTCGACTCCATCAACTTCGAATCCATCTAGTTCGTGTTGGTATGCCACATGTCCATGGAGGGGTTGCAAAGCTAGTATCCATCCAAAGAATCCTTGTTTGAATCCACTAAGCATCAGTTGTTCGAACCCATTATTGGAGCCTCGTTCGAACCCATCCATGGAGCCTTGCTCGAACCCATCTGTGAAGCTTCATTCGAATCCACTGGGTCAACTAGCCACGATGACGTTTCATCCATCGGTTCGAATGCGCCGAGATCCATGGAGTCGAAGCGGTCAACTTGGAGTGAAGACCGGATCGGTTCGAAGTTTGCGCTCCACGTCACCACGAAGGCACGTGCCACCATCGATTCGAATGGATGGTTTCGAACCAAATAGCCACGCAATGAACCCCATCTAGAATCCATCATATCTCTCAATCCACTGATCCAAATGCCACGAAATTTTCACAGAAGCTTGCATTCACGTCGAAGAGTGTCCACACCAAATTCACCTCGATTGGATGAATTCTTGATCGATTCGAATGGAGTTTGAACCGATGCCAAAGTGGGCCCAAATTTCCTGAGGCTGGGCGTGTGGGCCCCCTCACGTTCCAGAAGTGGTCTCCCGAGTTTTCAGCGAAATACCAGCAGCCAACGCCTATAAATAGAGCCCCAGAGCCAACAGAAAAGAGATCTTTCGACTCTGAAGCGCCCAGACTCTGCCGGATTGAGATCGTCATCATCCTACATCGTATGCTAGCTGTTAATTTCAAATTTTTAGTTGTAACCTGCTGTTGCTTGCTGTAGTTGCTTGTAAAGGTTGAAAGAGAGTCAATAAAATTGCTAAAACTTCACAGTGGATGTAGGCAACGTGCCGAACCACTATAAATCGCTTGCCTTTGTCTTTATTTTACTGCTATTTGGAGTTTTTGTTAGATAATCCTCATTTTTAATTCATATTCTTCATTTATTATCTCTTCAAAAGACTCTCGAAGTGTGTTGTGCCCAATTTTGGTACAAACACTTTGGTGCTTTCACTGAGAAAACCCAGTTTTTCTCTTGTTCCTTGGATCTGTCACCGATACCAGATTGCAAAAATCTAACGGAGAGATCCAGATTTCAGCCTCAGATTCCTTCCGTTCTATTCAGATTTGCCAAAGTCTAGGGAAGGAGTTCACTATCTAAAATGGTTAGCACAAGAACCGCATCTGCCGCAGGTCAAGAAGGTCAGGATAAACAAAATCCCGCGCAACTACCTCCACCTAACCAAGATGATACCGGGCATTCCGACCCATCAGGTCCGGTCACCAGGCAAGAATTCCAGACGTTGCTCCAAGAACTAACTCAAAGTCGGCAACAGCTAGCCGAGCAGTTGCGCGTCGACACTGAGTTAGCCAACCAACTAGATCGCCAAGGGCGTAGAGGATCCAGGAGGGATCATGCGTCTTGTTCCTTCACGGAAAGTTCTGCCTCATCCGACTACAATCACCGATCCACCCGTCCCAGGCTAGAGGGAAATTATGCACAGGTCGTTGACCACCAGCCAGCATTGACCATGGACAGATAAGAGTCGGCCCATCCGCTAGTTTTCATACAGGGCCCTCATCCCGAGGGGGCGCTGTTCCGCAACACACCGCAGATAACCATGCCGCCACCGCTGCGGTTGACATAGGAGTTGATACCCGAAATCACTCCAACCAGAATTACCACCAGCAGGAACGAGCACCGGAACCATATGTCCCGGAAGACATCGTGCCAAGGAGGCGAGACACGAATCGTCGACAGCGTCCGATCCCATCTCGCACTGTGGAACCCGACCACAATTTGGCTCACCACCCTCAGAATGTAGCAACACCAGACCTCTCAGCCATGGTACGCCAAATGATTCGCGAGAGTCAGGGCTTAACAAATGACGATTGGGGAATCTCCCGAAGTCATACTCCGCTCACCGATGACATATTATATGCTGAACCTCCTCGGCGATTCAGGATGCCGACCCTGCCCATGTATGAAGGGAATTCCGACCCAAATCAACATATTTTGAAATACGAATGGTCGATGACTGCTGCGAGAGCCGATGACGCAGTAAAATGCCGTAGTTTCCCTATTTCCTTAAGGGGAATTGCGACGATGTGGTTTACACGACTACCACCGCGATCTATTTCTTCTTTTGATCAATTAGCTACCAAATTTGTTGAGCAGTTTCGTATGCATATTGCCAGACCTAAAGATGTTAATACCTTATCAAGTGTTACTCAAGCTCCCGGAGAGACACTTAGACGATATTTGGAGAGGTTTAATGCTGCATGCGCAGAGATCACCAACCCCAATGATAATTCTATCTTAATGGCTTTGACTAAAGGAATCGACCCTGATTTCGAGTTTGGCAATTGGTTGGCTAGAAAGCCTCCCGCATCGTTGGACCGTTTCTATTCCAAACCCGCTCAATTCTTGAGGCGAGAGGATGCGAAACAGTCTAGGAAGCAGGACGATGCAAGGCCCAGCAGTGAAGGGATTCAGAGTAATGTTGCGGTTAAACAGACCAGTGAAAGTTCAGGAAAAGTCGAGTTGAATATTCAAAATAAACAGACCCAACGACCGAGAAACGGTGATAACCGAAGCAAGAAGCAAGATCAGAATCGTGGTCCGAGGCGTAGGGCCACAATGTTTGACAGTTATACACCGCTTAACACGTCGCTGGAAAACGTATACCTACAGACTTGTAATACTATGCAATACAAGAAGCCTGCTCCGAAGCCTTCGTCGGAGAGGCAGATTCAAGCAGGAAAATTCTGTAGGTTTCATGAAAGTTATGGGCATAATACCAATGAGTGTAGGCATTTGCAAGACCTCATTGAAAAGTTGATCAGAGAGAGAAAGTTGGATCAGTTTGTTCGGGCGCCGCAGTCTGGTGGGGCGGGCCCATCCAATCAAATTCGTATGCAGAATCAGGAAAGACAGGGTGAACCCGCTCGTACGGGCGGGAGGTGGGTTACCAATACAATAAGTGGTGGTCCCCATTCGGCAGACAGAAGCTGGGGGGAAATGAAGTCGTATGCCAGTTCGATCAGGCATGCAGACTTCGAGTGTTGTAGCAATTCTGAAGACGGGGCTCCGGCTAAACAACTGAAGACAATGACAGACGACATCATGTTTAGAAGTCGAGATGCCGATAGAATCGAAGCCCCCGCAATCGACCCACTGGTTATATCCGCTCAAGTTGGTCCTTCTTGGATGAAGAGGATCTTGGTAGACAGTGGGTGTTCTATGAACATACTGTTTAAAAGAGCATATGATTTAATGAAGATGGAAGCTAAGGACTTAAAACCTTGTCAATCACGAGTCCACAGCTTCAACGGAAGTGCGACGATACCAACCGGAATGGTTGAATTGCCGGTGGAGTTGGGAGTGGGAGAATGACGAAGAGTTCGGATGTTGCAATTTGTTGTCTTGGATATTCCTTCTCCGTATAATGCTTTCTTGGCCCGACCGGCCCTTGCTGAATTTAGGGCTGCTATTGCCCCATGGTGTTTGACCCTTAAGTTCCCTACTGATCACGGGATAGGGGTTGTTCAAGGAGATCAAGCTGTGGGGTGGGCTTGCTATGTTGCTGAGCTGCGGGAGGCGCAACGAAAGGAAAAAGGAAAGGGCGTAGAGGAATCTCTCTGCGTCCGTTTCACCGACAATTGACAATTAACGCATGGGCCTCGGCCCGGGCATCGCGACCAATTCCAGAAGGATCTAGACCCCAGAGACAATGAGAATAAAGATGAATCTAGAGAAAGTCAGGCTTCCCCAGCTGAATTAACAATTGACGTTCCGATCAGTGATAACGATGATTCAAAGATGTTGAAAATTGGGTCTCAGTTAAGCCTGCGAGCACAACGTGAATTGGTCGAGTTTCTCCAAGCAAATCTGGACGTATTTGCTTGGACGCATTCTGATATGTGTGGGATCTCGCCAGACATCGCGAGCCACACCCTAAATATTGACCCGCGGTTTGTCCCGGTCAAGCAAAAAAGGCGTGGTATGGATCCAGAGAGATCTGCTTCCCTGAAAGAAGAGGTCGATAAATTGAAATTAAATGGGTTCATTAGAAACGCTTTATACCCGGAGTGGGTATCCAACCATGTACTTGTCCGGAAACCAAATGGAAAATGGAGGACGTGCATTGATTATTCTGACTTTAATAAAGCTTGTCCGAAAGACAGCTTTCCGCTCCCCCGAATTGATCAACTTGTGGATTCAACAGCCGGACACGAACTGCTATCATTCATGGATGCTTACTCTGGCTATAACCAAATACCCATGCATGTGCCCGACCAAGAGCATACGAGCTTCGTAACCGATCTGGGACTATACTGCTACAATGCCATGCCCTTCGGATTGAAAAATGCCGGAGCAACTTACCAACGATTGGTTAACCAGATGTTCGCTGACCAGATCGGAAAAACAATGGAGGTTTATGTGGACGACATGTTGGTGAAATCACGATACTCTACTGATCACGTTAAAGACTTGAATTCGATGTTCAATACCCTTCGACGATACGGGATGAAGCTCAACCCGCTTAAGTGTCATTTTGGAGTCGCATCCGGAAAATTCCTTGGGTTCATCGTCAACGCCAGAGGAATAGAAGCCAACCCCGAAAAGATCTGGGCCATCAGAAATTTACAAACCCCGAGAACCGTAAAGCAAGTCCAGAGTCTCAACAGAAAGGTGGTGGCACTGAGTAGGTTCATTTCAAAGTCCAGCGATAAATGCATCCCATTCTTCGATTTGATCCGAAAGGGGAAGCGGAACTTGGAATGGACCTCGGAGTGCGAAGACGCATTCAAGTCATTGGTCCAACATCTTTCAACACCACCGACTCTTTCAAAGCCGATCAACCATGAACAGTTGTATCTTTACTTGGCGGTATCAGAAAACGCGATCAGTGCCGCCCTTGTTCGGGAAGAGGACCGAGTGCAGAAATCGGTCTACTATGTTAGCAAACGACTCACCGGAGCTGAGAGAAACTACCCGAAGCTGGAGAAACTAGCCTACTGCCTAGTCATTGCCTCAAGGAAGCTCCGTCCATACTTTCAGGCTCATCCCATTACTATATACACCGATCAGCCGTTGCGACAGGTCCTCACGCGGCCTGAGACGTCTGGTAGATTACTCAAATGGAACATCGAACCGAGTCAATTCGATATTACTTACACTCCAAGGAGATCTATTGACGGTCAAGTCCTAGCAGATTTTATAGCCGAGTTCACTGTCCCTGAAGACTTACCTGAGACCAGCAAATCTCCTGAATATATTTGGAAGCTACACACTGACGGTGCATCCAACGATCGGTGCTCGGGAGCTGGGGTAATACTTGAAACCCCTAAAGGCCGATCCATATGTTATGCCCTAAGGTTTGAGTTCCGTGCAACCAATAATGAAGCCGAATACGAAGCTCTACTTGCTGGTCTAAAGCTGGTCCGCGATCTGAAAATTACCGCGGAGAGATTTACTGTGACTCCCAATTAATCGTATGTCAGGTCCGGGGGGAATATCAGGCTAAGGATCGAAGATTAGCTGCTTACCTAACTCGATTCCGGGAGGTTCTCGATCAGTTTGATTATTATGCCATTTTGTACATTCCCCGAGAGCATAATCAGAAGGCCAACTCATTGGCAAAGTTAGCAAGTACGGGAGAAGCTCAACGGTTGGGGCTCGTTCCCGTTGAGACTCTATCTTCTTCGAGCATTGATCAGATGGAAACTGGTTGCACATTTGAGGCTACTACCAGGAAGGAATCATGGATGAACCCCTACCGGGATTACATTGAGCATGGCATACTACCCGAGCGTCGAAGTGAGAGAAGACAGATTCTTCGAAATGCTTCGCGATTCGTCGTTCAGAATGGAGTTATGTATCGAAGAGGATATTCCATTCCTCTTCTCCGGTGTATCGCGCACGACGAAATCAAACGAGTACACTGGGGGACAAGCACTCGCCAAGAAAATACTCCAATATGGATATTATTGGCCAATCGTAAATCGTGATGCCATGGACTATGCCAAAAAATGTGATAAATGCCAAAAACATGCTCGGATTCCTAGAGCCCCGCCTACTGAGATAACCTAAATGGTTAGTCCATGGCCATTTGCAATATGGGGGATTGATATAATTGGTACATTGCCTTTGGCCAAAGGTGGCACGAAGTATGCCATCATCGCAGTCGATTACTTCACAAAGTGGGCGGAAGCCGAACCTCTTGCAACAATCACGACGAAGAAAGTTATCAACTTTGTAGTATGCAATATCATCTGTCGGTTCGGTCTCCCGCATACTATTATCACCGATAATGGAGCCCAGTTTGACAGCGCTGAATTCAAGAATTTCTGTCTGTGATTCCATATCCATAAGAAATTCTCCGCTGTTGCACACCCGCAAGCGAATGGCCAAGTCGAAGCCGTTAACAAGGTCATCAAATCTATTTTGAAGAAACGACTGGAAAAGGCCGGGGGCAAGTGGGTTGATGAACTTCCTATGGCCTTGTGGGCTTATCGGACTACTCACAAAACTACGACCGGCCACACTCCATTTTCTCTATCTTATGGCGCTGAAGCCGTTATTCCGGTCGAAATGGAAGTTCATTCTCATCGTGTGACATATTATGATCCAAAAACGAATGCTATACTACTTGCCGGATCCCTGGATCTACTCGATGAGAGGCGCGAAGAGGCTGATTTAAGGGCGGCCGCATATCGGAGTCGAATCGCCCGAATGTACAATGCCAAGGTTCGACCGCGGACCTTCGAACTTGGCGACCTTGTACTCAAAAGAATTTATCCGGTTCCTTCTCACATGAAGCCAAATTGGGATGGACCGTATGTGGTTTCACAAAAGCTTGAAGATGGCACATTCAAGTTATCGACCGTTGACGGTCTGACTCTACCGAGAGCCTGGAATAGCGAGAGTCTTCGTTGCTACTATACATGACAGGCTTTATTTGTTTTAGCCCGTTATTTTCTTTGCATTTTATTTTCGCATTTTGAAACTTGAGCTTGTAATAAGGAAGCTGACTTTGCCATATTTTCTCATTTCAGCAATAAAATGCTATCTATTCAAGCCAGAGCTGTGATTTATCGAATACGCCGCAAAAGATCACAATGCACGAAGAGCTAAGTTTCATCATACGGTGGGATTTAATTCAAGTAGAGAGTGACTGTGATACGACCGGTCACTCGCTATGTGAAGCTCAAGCTCGGGGGCATGTCACCACGTTAATATTTAAAAGGATTGATACACGACAATCCTCACACTAACTCCAAACTCCCAGAGTGCGAACTGGAGTATAAAAATTGAAATAACTCTAAGTCCCCGGAGCGCGGACTAGAGTGTAAGCACGGACTCCAACTTCCTAGAGTGTGAATTGGAGTATAAATATTCAATAACTCGTTCCCGGAGTGCGAACGGACTCCAACTTACCAGAGTGTGAATTGGAGTATAAAAATTCAATAACTCGTTCCCGGAGTGCAAACGGACTCCAACTTTCCAAAGTGTGAGTTGGAGTATAAATATTCAATAACTCATTCCCGAGTGCGAACGGACTCCAACTTCCCAGAGTGTGAGTTGGAGTATAAATATTCAATAACTCGTTCCCGGAGTGCGAACGGACTCCAACTTTCCAGAGTGTGAATTGGAGTATAAATATTCAATAACTCGTTCCCGGAGTGCGAACGTACTCCAACTTCCCAGAGTGTGAATTGGAGCATAAATATTCAATAAATCATTCCCAGAGTGCAAGCGGACTCCAGATTCCCGAAGCGCGAGTCGGAGTACAAGCATTAATTCTAGGTTCCCGGAGCGCGAACCGTGTTACAAACATCGATAACTCTCAGGTTCCCAGAATGCGAACCGGATTATCGATCTCAAATTATCCTAAGTCCCCAGAATGTGGACATGTGCTAAGGGTTTGCAATAAATGCGATCAACTACTGAAATGCAAATGTTATTCCCTGAGACTAGGGGGCAAAAAAAAAGCTAAGTGTTAATCACCAACCAAAGTGATACAGTGTCCAAAGTTCAACTTATTCGTCAATCACAATTTGCGACCAAGATCCTCAGACTTGGCAAATAAAACGAACTCTACTTGACGGTAAAAAACACCACAAGTACACCGGACTGAAAACAAAACACCGCAAACACTTAAGCACAAAATAAATGAGAATTGAAACAAAGAAAATGAATTTTATTTCAATTAACTAGAGACAAGGACTTACATGAAAATAAGTTCTTCCAAAAAAATTCCTACTTGCAGGGGCCGAACCTGCATCTATACATGGCCTACTAACAAAAAACGAAAACAAGTTCCTATCTACCAAAAAATTTGTTCAGGAGGCCGATCTATTTCTTCTTTCTTGACTTCCTTATCAGCGGTTCGTCATCAGAATCACTAGGAACGAAAATCCTTCGTTTGGACGGCCTCCTCTCCGGTGGCTGCTCTTCGGCAGGGGGCATAATGTCAATGTACTCCTCAGAGCTTGAATATACGTGAAGGCTTTCCGCCGGAGGAGTAGGAGGGACTGGGTCCGCGACTAAAGGTGTGATAATGCCGCCTGATGATTCTACCCTTAAAGGTGCTGGGCTACGCGCCGCCGTTCTACCACCGATACTACCACTTTACCCCGCAGCCTCTATTTCGGCGTTGATCTCGGCCAAGATTTCCTCATCTCGAGCTGATTGGGCCTGGCTGGGGGCAGCCGTGGTCTGCGTCACAAAACTGAAGGTCGACGGAAGATCACTGATGATAAATGGCCAGTCAGTAAAAGAGTCACCCTGTTGGCCAAGCAGCTCACTCACCATTTGTTCGTCAAGAGATAAGGATCTCCCCTGCGCCATCTCAGTAGACACTGCCATCGTCACGACAGTCGTTTCAGTGGTGATGGCTTTTTGCCCTTGGATAGACTCCTGAGCCGAAGATGCTGGAGTAGTTTCGGTTACTGAGCAAAGAGGAGAAGAAGATATAAGCAATCTCTTCAAAACAAACGCTTTAGTAAAAGCACACTTGAGATGTGTTCAAGTACCTTCCCCAGTTTGACTCATTGACGGTAGGACGGCCTCAGAGACGTGCTCCCGAATGGGAGATAACCGCGGCTGTTCTGGGTCATAAGCAGGAACAGATTGTGAACCGACCACAGATACAGGCACTAACGAAGGTGGAGTGGTGATTTCAGTAACAGTAGAGGGGTGCTCAACACCTGATCCCTCTCCAACCTCCAGAGATCAGCCACCAATCATCTCCTTCTCATGAGCGATAATAGTGTCATGAAGGACCTTCTTCTCATCGTCTGTCAGCAGCCGGTTTTCAAGTTCGAATTGGTCGACCGATTCACCCGGACGTGCTTCCTCTTCCTCCTCAACCAATCGACCCCAAGCGCTACGGAGGTGTACCGGGTAATCCTGAAGCCAGCCTAAATTTCTGTGCCTCAACACATTAGCGTTGTAAGTGATGAGCAGATCTTCAATATCGGCTTCCAGCCTGGCCTCCGCTTGTTGAACTTTCTCCTCAACCTCCGTCTCAACCGCCTGGACCTAGGCTACTGCTGCATCCCGTTCAGTCCGGAGAATCACGGCTTGTTCACACGCCTCCTGGGCTGCATTATTCGCATCATCCCTATCCTTGGCGATTTCGGCGAATTTGGACTTAAGCTCGTTTAACTCCTTCAGGGCTGCATCCCTCTCAGCAGTGACCAGGGTGTTTCGATGGCCCATGTCCTCTACCGTGGCATAATGCTCACGTTTCATCCTATCCATCGTTGCTTGGGCTTCGTCGTCCTTTTTGATAGCCTCCATTTCAGATTTCCGAGAAGATTCAGCTTCAGTGTTTAGCACCTCAATAATACGGCCTTTTGAGCTAATTCAGCCTGCAATCTCTCGATGGTGGCCTCACGCTCAAAGGCCAATGCCGACGCTTTGTCAGCTGCTTTCGACCATGCTTTGTACTGAGCATAAAAGTTGTGTACGTAGTCATGTACCAATTGCTCAGCCTCCTCCGGGATTTTCTTTAAATGTGGAGGAAAGATATAGTTGTCGAAGCAGATGTTTAGGAAATCTCTCTTCAGCTGAGCAAGCTTGATTGCTCCATCCCCTGAAATTTCCATGGGGGCTGTTCTGTAACGGTAGTAGTTATTGTTTCGCTCCTAGAACGGTGGGGTTCATGCCTAGAAGATTGGGAGGCCGACATATGATGTGAAGATTCAGAAGGGCGAGAGACATGAGTAGGAGGCTGTATGGGATCTCTGGGAGGAGGAGGAGTACGCGATCGAGATCGACGCTTATAACCTCTATCTGTATCATATCTTTCTTGACCAGAATACCCAGAGCGTCCCTGGTCGTAGTCTCTGTCCCCTTCCCGTCTGCGCGAATCATAATATGAAGACTTGCGGGCCTGTCGGAGACTCCCTAACATCGAACCTCGCCTAGACATAGTATCTGCAGAGCAAAATAAAATAGGATTAATCACCTTTCGAAACATGTAGTTTATAGTCAAAGGTTATGCAGTGTTGTGAAATATGTATGAATGTGCAACCCCCCGACCAATCAGATGTGTCTGCCACACCAGTGGGAAATGACTCGCTCAAAACTAAAGTTTCTGAAAGTTCTTTCAATCCGGCATCGTGCTGCAGGGACACATCGTCCGGAATTGGAATATAGGCGAGCCCTTCATAAAGATTTTCAGTTCTCGAAGGAGACATCTCTGAAATTCTGATTCTGGGAGAGGGTCGGGCCGTGACAACGGATTTCCATCTCCCCTTCTTAGTTGACGTGACAACGGCTGCCTTGCCTTTTCTCTGCTCCACGACATCTTGAGCTACATCCATAGCCTCGGTCAGCGGCTCATCATCGGTATGGGTTCGTTCAGAATCAGCCTTCTCGGCGATGATAACTTTGGGCTTCTTGTGCTTGGCTCGTCTTTTCGAGACAGCCCTTAGTGCCCCGTCAAACTGTATGCTCTGCCCTCGTTCAATCAACCCGTAAGTCTGGAGATTCCTATCCATCAAGAGCAGCTCGATATCCCTATCTTCACCCGGGACTCCCCGGAGTATTCTTACTACCTCCTTAAATCGTTCACCTTCAGGTCGCTGAATCGTTGCTGTAAAATGAAAAAATATAAGTTTCACTTTGGCCGCAATTGCCTTAGTAATTACTTGATAACTCAGTTACACTCACGTCTGAATAACCATCGCCGGGCAAACCCCGGAGGACACCTAACATAGAACCATTCCATCCTGTAATAACTCAACCTGGTCCAGGAATCAGTGACCACTTGGCAGTTCCTCACCGCTTCTAGAAATGTGAAGGAAGGGTAATCACCTCGAGTTTTGAAATTAAATAGATATCTGATCTCGGTCGGGATCGGTGGTCTATGAAGGTACTCCATGAAGACGATGAATAAACTATTCACGGAAGCATATCCGTTTGGGTGTAGTTGAGATGGAGCGATCCTCAAAAAAGACAATACTTCCCTTATGTACTCGTTGAACGGAGGAAGCGTCCCAGCCGCGCACTCGTGGCGATTAAATGCTGTATATCCCTCCGGCGGGTTGTGTGGTCTATCATTCGGCCCCGGCAATAACACGTCATCCAGTGACAGGCTGTGCCTCAAGCATATTCTCCCTAACATATCTTCAGAAATATTGGATTGAACGGAATCCGATGGATTGGCAATGAAAGACGCATTGGGAAGTTCGTCCGGAGCTGGACCGATGATCTCAGGTTCAATATCTGGAACCTCTAGTCTCGGGGTAACTGTACTTTGAATCCCCTGCTGCTGTGAACCCGAAGGTTCCATAACTAGCTAACTCATGAGAAACCATCGTTAGACGAAAAAGGACCCGTGCATTTCCCCAGTGTAAAGTGTATGAATGTATGTTGTACAGTGCCATGCATTACTTGAATAAATGTCACAGAGTTAAAGGAAATATGTAAACGACAAAGCTAATTTCCCCAGTTATAATGACCGTCATAGCTGACCGTCATCACTAAACCGTTTGTATGATGGAATTTGATTTAGATAGAAGTTGTTATGGTTCCATCGACGAGCTTCGAAAGGTGGTCAAGTATGCAGTATGATTATCAAGTCCAAATATGCAAGGATGAAGCTCGCCGGAATTATGCTTAGAAAATGTCAAACTTTGGTATCCATCATAGAAGGTTCGAACCGAACAAAGGGAACTCATTCGAACCCATACTAACGTCGCTTCGAATCAATGCAGAAAGGCGCACTTCGAATCGATGATCAGGTGTCAAGTTCGAATCGATCAGTGAAGGATGACTTCGAATCGATCCTTGGTTAACTGGTTCGAACCGATAAGGAAACCCTCAACTTAACATCGACCACGTTCGAATCGATACCCTTCGTATCGATGCAAAGTTGAGAACTTCGAACCGATAGCTGATGGATTCGAAACCATCGATTCGAATGGACCCATCAAAGATGGTCTATCGGTGCGAACTGCGTCGCCCCCATAAAGTCATTCCATTGATCGATGCGAAATCCAAGAGAAAGTGACGCCGCCATCATTGATTCGAACTCGAGCCCACGAATCGATCCGAAATCCCCCCAAACCAGATCTGGTTTTGCCAACCACCGGAGTGAGCAATCAATGAAGAAGAGATGGGTTCGAAATAACTTTGCCGTTTGGATTCGAGGCTAATTACCTAATTTGGGTGATGGATTCGAGGAATTAGAGGCTTGGATCTTGAATGGTTCGAACACGTGACACAGTGCCTTCTTCTCTGAGGCTTCGAAATGATGCAGAGCACAAAAAACACAAGGCAAAAAAGTAAAAAAGTAAAAAGTAAAAAGTGAGACCCCCTGCTATTTATATGAGGCCTAGGAAGTGACCGGGCCGTTTCGCATCCCAGTTAACTCAACTGGTCACAACCAGTCCATCATCATAACGGTTCGAGGTCAACATTTGAACCCATCGGCCTAAGACCCTGTCGATTCGAAGTTACCCTCGCACTTCACCGGTACGAAACACACAGCAGGGCGACGAGTTGCACCGATGCGAAACAAACAATGGGTACATCGGTTCGAAGCCCCTGTTCACATCAGCAGATTCACGACTCCATCCACAGCCTATCGATACGAACGACTATTTCGTATCCAGCATTTCCTATCGATGCGAACTGCTATTTCGTACCCATTCTTTCTCATCGATACGAATGAATGTTTCATACTCGCCCAAGTTATCGGTTCGAATGTCAGATTCGTACCCATCGTAACATGGGTGTACTCCATCCATACGAGTGTAGACTTCGAATCCATCGATGCTCAAGCGCATCAGTTCAAAAGTATTTCGTTCGCGCAACCCAAAGTAGCTTCCTTCGACTTTCTATATCGGTTCAGGAGAGGATCGATATGAAGGGACCTTTCAAGACAACCATCAAGCGTTGTCTCAAATCGAATCTCCAAATCGGTTCAGGAGAGAATCGATACGAAATTCAATAGCAAACCAAACTGACAACGACTCGTGGACGCACGACGTTAACAAGGGTCAAACGTGCATATGTGCATATATGTCGAACTAGCATCCGACTTTAAACGTTTACAGGGATCGAATATTCATCTTGTTACAAATGCAACGGCTAACGTTTAAGCACCATCATACAATAGTTAACCATATCAACGCAAGGTTGCAGCAATACAGGGTACGAGTCTCAACAAAAAAGAGAACAATGGTTGTTCAGAGAGAAATTACAGCTATTCAAAGCACGTCATGTTCCCACAAGACGTACTTTGGGGGGCAAAATGTTATCCCGCTTTTTGGCAAAGCCACGATACCAAAAGATCGATCGGAAACTGAGAACAGTTTGTCTCAGAGATTGGTAATACTTCGTCTCGCTATGGATATCACTGAATTTCGTCCGAGTCCGAATTGTGCTACAATTGATAGGACATGACAAGAGAGATCATAGAAGCCGTTATCTCAAATTTCGAGTCAATCCGAGTTCATACGCTCAAGTTATGATTGATTCAACTTGAAGGGAAAACACTGGTTTCGAACCCATCATGGTAAGTGTCTTCGAATCCGTCATCCAACACCATTCGAACCGATCACCTTCGAACCGATGGACTTCGAACCCATCGGAATGCCTCGGTTCGACTCCATCAACTTCGAATCCATCTAGTTCGTGTCGGTAAGCCACATGTCCATGGAGGGGTTGCAAAGCTAGTATCCATCCAAAGAATCCTTGTTTGAATCCACTAAGCATCTGTTGTTCGAACCCATTATTGGAGCCTTGTTCGAACCCATCCATGGAGCCTTGCTCGAACCCATCTGTGAAGCTACATTCGAATCCACTGGGTCAACTAGCCACGATGACGTGTCATCCATCGGTTCGAATGCGCCGAGATCCATGGAGTCGAAGCGGTCAACTCGGAGTGAAGACTGGATCGGTTCGAAGTTTGCGCTCCACGTCACCACGAAGGCGCGTGCCACCATCGGTTCGAATGGATGGTTTCGAACCAAACAGCCACGCAATGAACCGCATCTCGAATCCATCATATCTCTCAATCTACTGATCCAAATGCCACGAAATTTTCACAGAAGCTTGCATTCATGTCGATGAGTGTCCACACCAAATTTCACCTCGATTGGATGAATTCTTGATCGATTCGAATGGAGTTCGAACCGATGACAAAGTGGGCCCAAATTTCCTGAGGCTGGGCGTGTGGGCCCCCTCACGTGCCAGAAGTGGTCTTCCGAGTTTTCAGCGAAATGCCAGCAGCCTACGCCTATAAATAGAGCCCCAGAGCCAACAGAAAAGGGATCTTTCGACTCTGAAGCACCCAGACTCTGCCGGATTGAGATCGTCATCATCCTACATCGTATGCTAGCTGTTAATTTTGAATTTTCAGTTGTAACCTGCTGTTGCTTGCTGTAGTTGCTTGTAAACGTTGAAAGAGAGTCAATAAAATTGCTAAAATTTCACAGTGGATGTAGGCAACGTGTCGAACCACTATAAATCGCTTGCCTTTGTCTTTATTTTACTGCTATTTGGAGTTTTTGTTAGATAATCCTCATTTTCAATTCATATTCTTCATTTATTATCTCTTCAAAAGACTCCCGAAGAGTGTTGTGCCCAATTTTGGTACAAACAATTCGCAACTGAGTTTCTTTCGACAATCAAAAAAGTTAAGTAAGTTCAATTATTTGAACTATGTCAACATAAAGAAATATCTTTGGGCAATCAAGAAAGTAAAATAAGTTTAAGAATAGAACTACGCCAATGGGAAGAAACCTAGATAGATTAGATGTTGGTTAAGTAACCATATGAAGACTAGGATAAAAGAGAAAAAAAATCTGTTGTTCTCTAGCACATGAGATGATTTTATATTTAGGTCAAACTGCATTTTCAGCTCATCCAACACATCTAGCAGTTGTACAAAATTAAAAATTTAGGTTATATTATTATTAAATTAATCACATAAAAAATTAAAAGGAGATTAAATTTGTTAATAAAATATAGAAAAAAACATAAGCATACCATGCTTTTCATAAACCTTATGCATTAACATCAAATACAAGAGATCTCTTACGCCATTAAATATGTGTATTGTCTTCAAAATCTTTTGCACACATTAGACGTTCTACAAAAATATTATACAATAAATTATTTTTTATTTTTTATACCAAATATGTTATGTTATTTATACTTTACCAAAATTATAACCTTATCAATTTACCATCACCAACTTCATAAAAAATGCATCAAGTATTCGGAAGAAGGTGTATATATATATATATATATATATATATATATATAGTGTTTGTGCTTTTATAAAACATAAAAAAATGCTAAAAAAAGTTGAAAACACTATGCAAAATATGTTTTTTTGTTATTATGTTTGTCCTCCTATTTTTTTGTATTAAAGTTCTATAAGGTAGTTTTTAGAAAAATTGTCGGATTAAGCTAACTTTTGAGAAATTAAGACAAACAGTATTTCAAAAATTAACATAAATCTGGCAAATTCACCTGGAAAATACGTTATAGCATTTAATATGTGGGTGTAAACAAGTCATACCGGACCAGATGGAGGTATGTCCAAGTCCTGTCCTATAAGAGATTCAGATGGACACGGACCAGACAAGTTTTAAGTTCGAACATTGTTCGTATGAGCCGGACAATGGATGGACAATGTTTGAACAATAGAAAAACATCAAACATATTAGGGAAGACATATTTTCATATATTTTTTCTTGTCCTAATTCGTGTCCTAAATGAGAATCATACGGATATGGACCAGATGCCTTACTGCCTCGAACCGAGTCAGACAACGGATTTTCATGTCCTATATACAACCCTGGTTTAATATAACAAACTAGGAAGATGCACATAATAGTAACAAAAGGATACGAGTTCCACTCTTATTATCAAAATCCTTTTGAGATATAAAGTTAATACTTTATATAAAATATAAAAACAAAGGAAATGAAAGAAAAGTTTGTAGTATATAAAAGGAAAAATTAATGATCTTGAAATAACATATACCCACCCACCCAAATATAAAACTGTTAAAGGTTGCAGCAAGGAAATTTTCAAGTTACCCGTTGACAAATTTATTTTTATGTTTGAGGGGTGCTTTGATGAAGAAGAATCATCAAATAAATAACATTTTCTATGGCTAATTAGATCCTTCCAAGAAATGGTAATCCTAAATTTGATTTGTACCGATAAATAATGATTGAAAACCAATGATTTAATGTATTGAATGGCTCCATGCTTTAACATCTTATGCAGACTTTTGCAATTAAGAATATTATAGCATAAAGTTAATGTTAATTCTATAAAGTAAGTTAAAATTAATAGTCAAAGATGCTTATTATATCATTTTTATGGATGTGCATCTATGGATTTTACTATTTTATCTTTATGAAGTGATTCAGTCAAAATAGAGTTATTTTCAAGCATAATTTCACATGGAAAAAAAGCAATGAAAAACTTATCTTCACCTTTAATGCTTGATGCCTCCACACTAGCCTCCTTCTTTAGCTCCCACTCTCTAAGCTTATTAACGATTTTCTTCCTTTCTACAAAAATAATATAAAAATGATTTTACTGGAGTGACTAAAAGGCTTTAATTTAACAAAATGTAGAAATGAACTACAAAAAACTTGTTGTGGAAAGCCAATGATGAATGAACTTATTAGGACACCACCATGTTCATCTACAAAGCTATGTAAATTCAACTGCATCGAATATGTAATATACTTATTACAAATGTATTTTAATTTTTAGTACTGCCCACATGGAAAAGAATAGTCAATAAAATGAAATCTCCATACCTTATTAGTATAAAGAAATAAAGACAGAAAATAATGTTTTGATATATTAAATGGCTTCATGCTCTAATGAATCCAAACCAAATAACATGCTATTGTATATTGAATGCCTCATGCTCTACTGTCTAACGCAAAATTTGAAACTAATAAGTTTATATGATTAAAAAACTATATAACCTTATAAACTAATGGTAATCTTAATAAACAATAAAGTTTATAGTATCGCTTTTATGGATGCCCAATTTACTCCCTTGCACAATGTTATTTTCTTTAGATGATTCATTTGAAATTTGAATACCATAGGCAATTCAAATGAAAAAGAAAGAAAATGTGAGGAAATCACTTTCTAAAGAAGGGGATCTTTCTATTTGTGCATTCCCTTCCCTTCAGTTCCCCCTCTTAAGTTTAATAACTAGTTATCTTCCATATATACAAATTAAAATGAAATTAAAATAATAAGGGAGCCATAGCTCCAGTTACTAAGAGGTATAATCATAGTACAATATAAATATAAAAAGTGAATGAGCATTATGCATAATCAATTGATAATGTCAAGCAATTGTAGTTGCAATAAAAGAAGCGACAAAATAGTATATTGCCAAAGTATGTTTATTTTTAAATGGTGTCTTCATCACTACATATTGTTGAATAAACGACATTTTCTTTATTCGATTAGTGCAAACAAATCCAAATCAAAATTCTCTAACATATTAAATCGCATCATCCCCTATTATCATATGCAGAACTTTTGAACATAGTAATTTTACAACCAAAGAGAAAACAAAATACAAAAATATCCAATTCTAAAAAAATACCTATTGAGTTTCAGTAGACACCTATGATTCAACAATACATTAACCTTTTCCACAATCGTTGATCGAACATAGACGATAATGAAATATTGACTTCTAACAAAAATTATAAAAGTGAAAATAAATGAAAGTTTTTCACTATTAAAATTTAAATTGTTTCTGCCACTGTGTATGTCTTCATTTAATGTACTTCATTAGGCCATTCCATAGGGAATAGATCATTACAATATTTAATGCTATTAGTAATGAATTACTTTTCCATATGAGATTAGGTATCATGGAGAATGTATAGAATATGCAATGAAAATTTAAGCAAAAGTTCCTTGTGTAATATATTGATTATACTATTCTTATACATTTTGTAATGTTATGCATGTTTCCCTTAAAGATTTGGTCATGAAAATATATGTGAATTTCCTAATAAAAATTTCACACACACACACACACACATATATATATAGCTAGGATTTGTAGCCCCTCTTATTTACCCCCCGATGCAGCCCCCTAATATCCACAACATATTCCTATTTAAGTAATGAAGTTAATGGAAAGAGAGAGAAAGTAGTGAATATTTAGGAACATGTGGTCAATATTGGGGGGTGCATCAGGAGGCTAAAGAAGGGAGACTGCGGATCCTAGCTCATACATACATAGATACATACATACAGTCATGTTAATAGTATGAATATACAGAGGTTCATGCCTAAAATGTCCCCAATAATATATCAGTCCAAACTCCAAAGTGATATAATCTGTATCCTTTGAAAGTCGAAAACGATGTATTATAGCTTTAGAGTTGTAGTAAAGAATATTGCACAAATAAGTGCTTCCTCTCTTTAACTTAACACATGCTTTGCCCGTAATATTTCATTATTTGAAATTTGACTTAAATGAACCTTTTGTTTTAGAATAGTAAATTGTTTGTATTCTTTTATCAAAAATAGTTACCGCTAAACCATTATATATTCTCGTATAGTAAAATGTTTGAGAATTTGAATTTGAAAACCATACAATAAAATTAAACGGTGTAACAATCCGAAAAACACATAAAAAGTATTTCTTAGCTAAAAGCTAAACTAAAATCTCTAGAATTAGATGATGTTACCAATAGGTTGAATCTAACATGTAAAAATAAATTAGACACAATCGTATTAACTACAAACTTTAGATATGCGTATAAAGCTTATGCAAACTAAGCCTTGTGTGTGATCCTTATTTCATAGTGTCAAAATTGTGTAAATTTATTACAAATTGATTATGTTAACTTACAAATTTGAGCACAAAGAGTTTAGAGGACTAATAAAAGACTGTGTCATTCAAAACTAGTACACAAAAAAATATCCCTATTAGTGTCAAATCTAAGAATGAAAAATAAAATGGAAGTGATCACAAAAATATTTTTGAAATTTTTTTTGGCAAAGACTGTCTATCATAAATAATTTGTAAAGTTTGATTCCTATTGTTTATAACATATTTTGCTTTTAAGTGTAAATACAAAATTGTAAGCTAACATCGCTATGGAGGCACTGTTTGTGTCAACTAAATCTAAAAGAGAAACTATTGTACGTCCCAACACTACATGAGTTCATCTCACACCAAACTTGTGTTACTCAACAACTGCAGTCAATATTATTTGGTAACTACTAGAACCTAAATGATAATAAACATTTTATATCATATCAATCAAAATTTAAGGAAGAAATTCAATTAAATTATCAACTTTTTAGTTAATGGATTAGTGATGAAATCGGTGAATCTAATATCTAAAACAATAAAGTGTCCCTATAAGGCTATGTCGGTTGAAGACAAATATAACAAGCAATGATACCTTTATCAAAAAAAAAATCTTGAAACACCTCATTTTTTTTAAAGCTAATACATATTATAGAGAAAACCATTTTTTTGTAGCCACGTAGACATACCAATTTACCCATTCATCAATACTATGAAAGCAAAAGTTCAAATAAAAGAATCCTTACAAATTAAACATGATAGAAACACTAATTGAAATGAGCGGATGTATCAAATTATTGATTCAGATTTAACAAAAGCACTCAAAGTAGGTCAAAACATTTAAAATGCAAAGAATATTATCACTATGAGCTAAGCGAGCAAAGCATGCAAACCATTATCAGAACCTTTAGAGTCCAAAAGGCATTGAAGATATACACACACACACACACACACAAACACAGCTTTACATAGTCATATCTATATGGATAATTTTCAAACATTTACAGAAGTTAGAAAATCAACCAAATGAGAAGGCATGATGAAAAATTTATGAATTATAAAAGGAATTTTTTTTTACCACATTGAAAATTTAACAAACCACTTATGTACATTTCAAGTTGACAATAAACCGCATATGTCCAATCCAATTTGAATAAAAAAAAGATAGTTAGGGGGAAAAGAAAATAAAGATAGAAACAAAGTAGAAAATAGAATCTCACACAAATAGAATAACATATATTATTAATCAAAAAATCTCTTACGGAGGAAATTTTACATACATATATCAGAGTCTAACCTATATTCGGCCTGAATGGCTATAAATTTGTGTCATAACAATTGCTCAAAAAACGAGAAAACAAATGCAGCGGAAAATAGAATACATTCATATGTAGATGAAGATCTCCAGCTCTTATCTGGAAACTCCAAGCTTCTTCAGCTAAACCTAATACTGCTCGGATCTGACCCAAGTACTAAAAATAGCTGGATCGAGCTTGATAAACCAGTGTGAGAAAACTTGAATTTTAAATGTGAAACCAAAATACTTTATACCAAAACAAATTTGATATTATCATTAATGACATTAGTTTGGAAACACTTTTCAAATAAATAAATAAAGAAGGCACCAGTAACTGAAGAATGACAAATGGTGTATATGATAACAAAAGGTATAGCTAAAATATTTGCAAAGCATTACAGCTATTTTAGGAATACAACCAAAACCATAAACCTTGTATTAGAATTGATTCCCGACATGATAGGGGACTAATGGCCTTTTCCTTTCTTAGTGGATTTCCATGAATAACAACCATAGTGCACAGTGGCTTCTCGTGCAAGGACTTACATACCATTGTACCACTTATATTTCTACACTACTGCATATAAGATGGCTTCTCATGCAAGGACTCACACACCACTATACTATACAATATAAGGGTTCAAACACAACTGGCCCAAAAGGCAACAAGGCATGAGGAAACAAAGGCTTTTTCACTCCAATCCGCATATAAACAGCTAAACCGAAATATACGTCATGTAGACCACATAATTACCCGTATCATTACCGAGATATGAGGCTTGAGAGGCTGTGTTGATACTTTTCCACAAAGCCGTTCTTTGCTTTTCACAAAGCTACGCCTTTCCTTTCTCGTAATAGGTTCCACTTCGAATGCCACTTTTCCATTCCATAATCAAACCATTGATTTCTACACACGTATAACTCTTAAGCTCATACATCTCAAGAAAGGGTGTTAAGCTAAGAGAAGTTGCCTTCTCCACCACCAAACAGATGATTCGTTTATAGAGATCAATCAATGTTATTAGAAATGCAACTTCAAACATTCATCCATAAAAATTATCCAAGAACAGAACAAACCGAAGGCACTCTCCTACTACATCATGTCGGGTATCAACTCCAGGATTAGTAGTGAGTAGTCCTTGCATCGAAGATTTTCATAGCAGAGCACTACTGTGACGACCGCCTACGACTCCTACACTAAACAAGTAAATAATGCGCTGTAAAGTATGTCAGGCAGCCATGGATGATCATCAAGGTAAGGTAAAACAACGGAGTCTATCGTATTACTCACAGCGCATGGGTAAAATACAATAGAAAATATAGATATATAGTGAAGCTCCACAATACAGAATCTCATCAAATAAGCCTCATAGTAGTTTATTACAAAAAAAATCTGAATAGTCAATACATCAAGCCTCACTACATATCACTCAGAGAATATACAAGCAGTGGAACATCCAGTACATATAGTAAGAAAATAATATGCAAGTCTCCAGCTCGTCTTCGTCATCAGCATCGTTGGTCACTAAGAACAGTACCTGCTACCTTGTCTGCCCATCCCAAAATGAATGAAACCCAAGGTAATAAGAGTTGAACATAAAACCTTGAGTCAGACAACAGTCTTAGTGAGCGGTAAATTACTAACAACATACCAAAAGAGCATAAAGGTAAAAGGAATAGGAACCCAAGTCTCCCACTCTACCCCTTTCTACAGTGATAGCACCCAGACACACTAAGCAGAAGTAAACATAGCAAATCAGATATTTAAAGTAAAGTAATTATCACTCAAGTCAAGGTCGATGTTTTCCAAGTACAAACCCCCAAGGCCTAAACCAAGATCAGATAAGCACCCAGAAAACATCGCTCTTGAGACCGAATGACGATACAACCAAAACATCCAAACATCCATGACACTGGCTATCACTATTATCATTGCTTCGATACCACCGTTAATTGAATGACCGGCACATTCTTTCAGCCGTCCGTCAAGGGCTAATGGTAACCCCGGTTCTAGACAAAACTCCGCACGTCGTCGCAGCCCGTGCCTAGGACTATCAAATCTTCCCAGAGTACTCGACCACCAACTGTAGTCTTTTGGGACTATCGAATCTGCCCAGCGTACTCTTGCTTTGAGTCTGCTAGAACCTTCAATAACGATGAAATCTCAGCTTTCTAGTCATCCTCCTCGACGACTATTCTCATACTAGCTCAAGCGCCTCTCGAGCCAACCATTATCCACAAACTCGAACCATCCCTCGAGTTATCAACATGCTTGGAATGATCCCGTCTGGATTATACCAAAGCTACCTCGCATCATGCCTCGCCTCATCTCATTCATAGCAAAGCTCCATCCCAACATCATCATCAAATCCGTCTATATGAGCTTTATCATCCACTACATATGCCACGTGCAGCTTTTCTATTCAAGAGCTTCCCCCTTAGCCTTTGAATCATCTCCGACCAACTTGTCCAAATCCAACCACTAATCAACTAATTTATAACAATCAATCAGATCAATCATTAATCCAAGTAATTAAGCATTCAAAACTGATCTAAAAGCAATTATAACTAAAATGGCAATCTTGTAAATTAAGAGTCTAAATCTAACAAGCATAATCATGAATAATATCTCTACAACTTGATGGACGAACTTGCATAGGTTAACATGTATTATAATGGATGTCAAATCTTCATGAACCATGGATCTATACTTAGGTTTACGAAAATGCATGAAATCACTATTTTTAACACAAAATCAAGCCACCAATCCAATATACTCCTTTGGGTCCGTGTGAGAGATAACCACCACTCACCGAATCACCTAAACACCTCAAAAACAACACACTTCAGATCTGGACATCAAAGGATCTAGCTTGATCCGCCAAAATTCCGCTTTTAACGATGAAATCCCTCTTCGATGGATGGAGATCTTCAATCTAAGCTCTTGGACCTTCGATTTGATCTTCAATTTGGATGGAAGGAAGCACAAGATTAAAGAAGAGATAAGAAGTGAAGAAGTGTAGTACTCGAGCTCTCAAAATGGCAGAACTTCGTCGCTTCAAAATCCGGATCCCAAAAATGAAGCTAACCTGTGTATTTATAGGCCGAACCCATAAGTCGCTCGCCCTTAAGTCGCTCACGACTTAACGAAACCCCATGACCTACGACCTATCAACTCGAGTATATGCGCGACCTATAATTCAAGCCTTCACGCGACTCAACGACCTAACACAAACACGACCTAACGACTTAACAACATTGCCGACCTAACGACTTAACTGCTTAAGCCCATACACGGTCTAACGACCTAACGACTTAACCCTTTACGCGACCTAACACCTTCGCCTTCACGCGACCTACGAACTAAGCCTTATCTCGTCCACGACCTAACTACACACAGAACCTATCTTAGGTCGCTCATGACCTAACTAAACGCAGGGTCTCAACGACCTATACCATAACGACTTAAACTATTATCCTTAAGTCGCTCGAACAACCTATCTTCCTTAGGTCGTTAACTCGCTCAACCTCCTAGGTCGCTACTCCTATGCCGTTAGTTTCTAGGCCGCTAACTACTAGGTCGCTAAACCCCTTAAGCCGCTTACTACTAGGTCGTTAACTTCCTTAACCGGCCTAACTTCCTTAAGTCGTTAGTTCCCTTAGGTCGCTCCAATCTCTTAAGTCGCTCCAATCTATGCCGCTAAGTCGCTCCACGACCTATCTGCTATACGACCTAAGCTATCACACGACCTAAGCTATCATACGACCTAACTCCTTAGGTCGCCTAAACTCTTAAGTCGCCGACTTCCTTGGGTCGCTCTGCCTTACCTTTAGGTCGCTCAACACTCCAGATCTTCTACGACCTAACCTCTGGACGACTTAAGCTCTGGTCGACTTAAACTCTGGACGACTTAACAACACTAACGACCTAATAACAACGGTTTTACGATCTTTCAATACGTAAAATACGGGTCGTTACAACTACTGGCACCATATATATATAATATAAAATTGCGATGCTAGTGGCAAATAGCCCTTCATTACGAAGTATCTCCGTTTTCAATACCAGTCTTCAATGCATCTTACTTCCTAACGTATATATTGGTTTGAAGTGGATTTTAGATAGGAGTTACCCAAAACCATCCCCGGCTTCACCAAACCAGTCATCGATAAAAAGATGCCAAGAATATAAGTGATTATCAAGCATCATCAATTAATTAATCTTTCCAGTCATTCAATTATCTTTCAGAGATATTTTTTTCTACTATTCCATTTATCTTCTCAAGAATATATGGAATCATTAAGCCTCATTTATCAAATTCTCTAGTTAATCAAACCTTTTTATTCTTGGAATAATTTCCAAATCATTTTATCTTTCACTTAGCAAAGCATTTCCAAATTATTTATTAGATCTTAACAAAGATTTCTATTTCAAACAATGACCTTTTAAATCTTAACAAAGATTTTCCACTTTCAAATCGTAACCTTTAAACATGTCAAAATATGTTATTTAAGACATCGTTTACTATAAACCCAATCATTTAGTATTAAGTAAAAAGAGATTTATAGAAATTATACTAATTCTACTCAATATCAATTTCCATATTCAACCTTTACTGTCTGTGGAATAATGGTGAAATCACCATTTAAATTCACAGGGATGGTATGGTTCCCTCCTTGGAATTTGACACTAAGTGCAAGAAGATTATTTCTATTCAATCCAAGTTGTTTAAAGTTGGAAAATTGAATCCTTTAGACTTGTCTCGTTTCCGGCATTTTGACCTTATTTATTCCTCATATAAGAAAAAGGCCAAGTGAGCCAAGGCACTAGTTGCTCTTGAAATCTCCTTAATTTAAGCACCTCACATCCTGATCTTATAAATAGAAAAATTCAGTCTACTCTTCGGCTTTTAGTGCCATGATTAACTAACTTGATTACAACATATTTTCTTTAAATCATTTATTTTAATTTTTCAAAATACATTATAAACTTCCCAATCATCTTTAAAACACTTAATTGTTTATTTGAAATTTTTTTATAAAATATTTGGGAATGAATACTTAAGTTTAAATCCATATTTCAAAAGTTACTAAAATTGCTGCAGAAAGTATTGCGATAGTGCCTTCGTAGTTTATTTGATCAAAGCAACCTTTCTACCATTTAGAAATCTATTTTTATAACTCAATCTCTATTAAAACCTTTTAAAATATTTATTGAATTTTTTCACATTTTTAAAGAATTAAAAATATCATTTTTAAAGAACTTATTGCTTTGGTTTTCGAATTGCCAAAGCGCGGCTATTTTGAAAACTTGATTTGCTCATATTTCAAAATCTATTAAACAAAATCCAGATTTTTTTTCTTTTTTAGAAAACTAGGAATATAATAGTTTGGAAAATTATTATCTTGAAGAATTCCAAGCTATATTCTACTCTATATGATCATTTAACTTTTCCGGTGTGAAATCATGAATTGCTATTGTGCGATGCGCCTTATTTTAACATATTTTTCATAACTTGTCAAAAGTTCTCCAAATTGAGTATTATTGTTTATAAAAAATTTATAAACCATTTTAAATCATTTAAACAAATAATTTTCATATTAAATCTCATATTTAGTTTTAAACCATTTCATAATACTATATTATCATAATATTCATTTCCAACTTTTTATATTTTAAATCCAGTAAGAGGCTCAATAAACTCCATACACATATTTATATTAATTCATTTTTTATTATTTAATCGTGGCTAATTACTTAACCATTTTAATTATGGTGATTTCTCATAATTTATCACGACCAAGTTATCAACCAAATCAACATTCATATAATCAACCATAAAATCAACCAAGTTACCAAACACTCATACAGATCATTAAGACATTACATGGTCATATTATCATACTTAAAAATAGTTATGGAGATTAATTATCATTTAATAAATATTGATTACTCATAATTTATATCCGCTCCATCCAACTTTTCAGTAGCTTTCTAAATCGAACCAGTGGCATTTCGACAGCACTTCCTCCTCTTTATCTTGCTTCAGAGCTCCATAACTTGCTTCCTTCTCCTTTGGTTGTCTCCGCCTTGACCTTGGATGAGTAGTGCTCGGCCTTAGCTTGGGATAGAGAGGTGGCCTAAGTCGTAGAGGGGATGGGGAGGTGTTTGCACTTGGTTTTGAGGTCGAATGATAACATATATATATGTGTGTGTGTGTGTGTGTGTGTGTGTGTATAATTTTCTCTTTGATATTATTTCTTTATAATTTTTGTATGGTGGAAGCCACTTAAAAGCTAAAGAAGAAAGAGGAAGGAGATGAAGAAATGTGTGAATGAAGGAGTGAATGGATGCTTGTATTTATAGGAAGAAACCTGGAAAAAATATCATGATATCTGATGTGCTTTCACATCATCACTTTCCACTTCCTCTCCTCCATCATTCAATATGTTGCCACCCTCCTCCATGTGCACTTCCATGTGATTTTCTTCTCTCTGTGTGTCATGGTGGGTAAAGAGTTGATAGGTGAGGGTAAGTTTGCTTTAGGACGCTTAAGGATGAAGTTTTGAGAAAATATCTTATATATTTTCCTCTATGTATATATGTATGTGTGTGTGTATATATGTTCATATGCATGTTAGTATGTGAATGTATATATTATTGCGTGCACATGACATATAAATTAGGTTGCAATGACTTTTGAACAACTTTCGTTTGTTAAACAGTTGAAATCGAGGAACCGATTCCCTGTCATATTTTCACTTATAAGTTAATTTACATAAAAATGAAAAAAAATCGAAAAATAATATCTTATCATCTTTAATTAATTAAAATAATTACATTTGATTTATAAAATCATATAAATTAATATTAAATAATTGTTTATAAATAGTGCTATTATATCGATAAAATGATACAAATTTTCTTGAATTTTCAAATTAAGCATATATATATTTATAAAACTATTACAAATGATTTATAATCACCTTATAACTATTTAAAATGAATAATTGTTATTTAAAAACAATTATTTGAATAATTATTAAATCGTTAAATCTTGATTAAATTCATATATCAATATTTAAATATAAGAGCACCACTGATGATGTGACGAATACCTTTATTTTTCCCAAAAAGAAAATAAATAATTTGTTTAGTATTCTTGTTCAATTATAAAAATAAGTGTACGTATCTAGCTCTGTGCATGATGTTTACGATTATAGAGTTGTTTAGCGATAAAATAATTTTCGATCATTTTATCAATATTTTTCCAAAGTATATATTTTGTGAACATTTTTCCAAAATAAGTTCGTTTTGTTATTCATTACTTCGAACTTGGCTATTTGTTGAAAAATAATCTTATATTCGAATATTTTAAATATATTTAATTAAAGCGATCAAATTATAGGCCTTTACATACTTTCTCTTTAAAAGAATTTGGTCCTCGAAATTACAATGCAAAACCCAATGGTATTTGCCCAAAATATCTATTTTTTTAAACTTACACATTTACGATGTATATAGATCATGTATATGCAATATCTTATTCGATCTATTATTCAAATTCACAAGTTTACTTCCGGACTAGTATTGATCCCTCGATCCTCTAATACAGACTTTGATCAGGCTTCTTGATCAGAAAACTTCGTTTCCCTTACATATCCCTAAACTGCAATAGAAACCTCGAGTACCCAATCATAAACCCTCATCAATGTTCCCCTTCAAGAATCGAGTGATAATTCCTCTTTCGGACTGGTGTAAACACCTCAAAGTTCTGAACTCAAATCTTAAATCAAAAATTTGTGACGAAATATCTACGTACCACATATGTACTTATTAACAATCAAAAACACTTATGAAAACTTTTCATAAAACTTTTGTCTTTTAAAAACGCTTCTTTATATATAATCACTCTAATTATTTATTTCTAAATATTTTTCTCAAAGGAAAACATTTTGATCCCAAAGGAATCATTTCAATTTAAAAGATAATTTACCTTTTATTCTCCAAAATTACAATCAACTTCTCTCACTATAATATATTCCTTTTTAACCAACCTTGATATTAATGTATCAAATAATAATTCAAAATTATCTTTTAACTTAAGGAAAATTATATAGATCGAGTAACTCCAAAATAATAGCAGGGAACTGGGTGCTACCAATAGCATCGTATATCCCTTTAAAGGTAATATTCAAGAGAAGTTTCTCCCATCCGAACATATCTCTTGTCCATTTTTAGTTGTTTTCGAGCCACTCAAACTAGTTATCATTTTGAGACTTTCTTTTTTTTCAAATTTCTTATTTGAAATTTCTTTTCAAAAACCCATTAGAGATTAGTTTGTTTATAAAACCCATTTTATATATCCCTTTTATAAATCATCTTATATTAACTTACTTCCTTTTAAAATTTCATAATTCTTTTCCAAAATTCCAAAAATTTAATTTCTTAAAATTTACATAACGTATGTTTCATATCCATCTTTTACAAAATTATTTCATTTGTGTAATATACATTTTTATACAACATGCTTAATTTATTATCTTATACAAACTCATTAGCCTTAAACCTATATTATTATCAAACACCTCATAGTCTATCGTGAAATTTAATTTACAAGGAGTTCGTTTAATCAACTATTGATAATAACTGAATATTATCATTACCTTTAACCATAAGTTGACACACATAAATATTTATATCTTTCAAAAGATATTCCTTTACACCTTAAGCACAATCCTTTAAAAACAGTGTGTCGATTGTCTTGTTTAACTGTTTAGAAATCACTACCGAAAATGGTAATCGGGTGCATTGACCAAAACCAATAAAACACTCAATAAATAAATCAACACAAACCATTTTTATATCAAATAAAAAAATATGCGCTCAACCTAAGCTTTGATACCAATTGTAATGTCCCACAATTTTGTACGTTTTAAGATGACAATAAACCACGCATGTCCAACCCAGTTTGAATGAAAAAGTGGATAGTTAGAGGGAAAATAAAATGAAGATAGAAACGTCGTAGAAAGCAGAATCTTACATGAATAAAATAACATATATTATTAATCATAAAATCTTTTACAGTGGAAATTTTACATACCTATATCTGGGTCTAACCTATATTCAGCCTGGACAGTTATAAAACAATTGCTTAAAAACAACAAAACAAATGTAGCGGAAAATATAATAGGTTCATAGGCAGATGAAGATCTCTAGCTCTCCTCTGGAAACTCTGGGTATCTTCGGCTAAAACTGAAACTACTCAGATCTAACCTGAGCATTAAAAATACCCATATCAGGCTTGATAAAACAGCAAGAGAAAACTTGAATTTTAAACGTATAGATCAGATTGATGTCAATCAAAACCATTATAAAAGAAGCATATCTCGTAAGACCACACCGCTAATAAACATGGACGAATTTTTACCTTATGATAACCAAAATACTATATATCAAAACAAATTTAATATTATCATTAATGACATTAGTTTGATAACACTTTACAAACAAATATATAAAGAAGGTACCAATACCCGAACAATGTCAAGCGGTGTATATAACAATAAAAGAGGTAGCTGAAATGCTTGTAAAGAATTAAAGCTATTTTGGGAATACAACCAAAACCATAAAGCTGTATTGGAATTGGATTTCCAACGTTATAGGGAACAGTGGCCTTTTCCTTCCTTTGCGGATTTCCATATAGAGCAACTATAGTACCCGGTGGCTTCTCATGCAAGGACTCGCACACCACTACACCATTCATATTGGTACACTACTACATATCCGGTGCCTTCTCATGCAAGGCCTCACACACCACTATACCATAAAATATAAGGGTCTAGAAACTAGTGGCCCAAAAAGTAACAAGGCCTGAGGCAATAAAGGTCTTTTCACTCTGATTTGCATATAAACTGATAGCTCAAAATATATGTTCTGCAGAACACATAATTATCTGTATCATTACTAGGATGTGAGGCTTTAGAGGCTACGCTCATACTATCCATAAAATCACACTTTGAATTCCACATTGTTACTCACACATCCAATTTCTACAAAATAACTCCTGAGCTCTTATGTCTGAGGAAAGGTTGTTAAGCTAAGAGAAGTTGCCTTCTATACCACCAAACAAATGATACATTTATAGAGATTAATCAATGTGATTAGAAATGCAAAGTCAGACATTCATCCACACAAGTTGTCCAGGAAATGGACAAACCGAAGGCATTCTCCTACAACATCATGTCAGGAATCAACTCTAGGATTAGTAGCGAGTAGTCCTTGCATCGAAAATTTTCATAACAGAGCACTACAATCACCATATACATATAACATGAAATCGTAGGCCTAGTGGCAAGCAAACCATCATCATGAAGATCTCTATCTTCAAAATCATTATCTTCAAAATGTCTTCACTTTTGAACGTATATATTGGTTTGAAGTGGTTTTCGGATAAGAATTACCAAAATCCAACCCCAGTTTCATCGAACCAATCATCGATAAAAAGATGTCAAGTATTTAGGTGATTATCAAAATCATCCAATTAATTAATATTTCTAACCATTCACTTATCTTTTGGAGATATATTCTATTCAACTATTCCATTTATATTTTAAAGAGAATATGGAATCATTAAGCCTAATTTATCAAATTCTCTGATTAATTAAACCTTTTTAATCTTGGAATAATTTCCAAATCATTTTACCTTTTACTTAGGAAAGCATTTCCAAATTACTTATTTAAATCTTAACAAAGATTTCTATTTTCAAATCATAACCTTTTAAATCTTAACAAAAGTTTTCATTTTTCAAACCATAACCTTTAAATGGGTAAAAATGATGTTATTTAAGACATCACTTACTATAAACTCAAACCATTTAGTATTGTGTAAAAAGTGATTTATAAAAAGTATACTAATTCTACTCATGATCAATTTCCACATTCAACCTTTACTATCCATCTAACAACGATGAAATCGCCTTTCAAATTCACACAGATAGCACGAGTTCCCTCCTCGAAATTTAACATTAAGTATGTGTAGATTATTTTTATACAATATAAGTTGTTTAAATTTGGAAAATTGAATCCTTTATGCATGTCTCATTTACGGCATTTCGAACTTATCTATTCCTTGCCTAAGAAAAAGGCCAAGTGAGCCAGGGCACTGGTTACTCCTTAAAATCTCCTCAGTTTAAGCACCTCACATCTCATGAATAGAAAAATCCAGTCTACTCATTGGCTTTTAAAGCCAAGATTAAATCACTTGATTATAACAACATTTCTTTAAATCATTCATTTAAACTTTTTAAAATAAATTAAAACCTTCTAATCATCTTTAAAATACATAATTTTTTATTTGAAAACATTTATAAAAGGTTTGGGGAAGAATACGTCAGTTTAAAGCCATATTTTAAAAGTTATTAAAATTGCTGCAAGTAGTGATTCGAATAGTGCCTTCAAAGTTTATTTGATCAAAGCAACCTTTTTATCATTTAGAAATCTATTTTTATAACTCAATCTCCTATAAAAATTATAAATTATATAAGTTTTCCATACTTTAAAAAAAATTAAAACATAACATTTAAAGGATTTATCGCTTTGGTTTCCAAACTACCAAAGCACGACTATTCTGAATACTTGATTTGCCCATATTTCAAAATCTACTAAGTGAAATTTCAAAAAAAAAATCTTTCATTTGAAAACTATGAATGTAATATTTTGGAAAATTCTAATCCCAAAGAATTCCGAGTTATTTTCCACACTATATGTTCATTTTACGTTTCCAGCGTGAAATCGCAAACTACCGTTACGTGATGCGCCTTATTTTGACTTATTTTTCATAACCTATCCAAAAAAATTCCAAATTGAGTTTTATTTTTATAAAATAGTTATAAAGCATTTTAAATCATTTAAACAGATAATATCCATATTAAATCCCATATTCACTTTTAAACAATTTCATAACACAATATTATCATAATATTCATTTCTAAATTTTTTATATTTTAAAACCACTAAATGGCTCAATAAACTCCATACACATATTTATATGAATTTATTTTCTATTAATTAAACATGGTTAATTACATTATCATTTTATTATGATTTCTCATAATTTATCATGACCAAGCTATCAACCATATCAACATCCATATAATCAATTAAGTTATCAAACATTCATACAAATTATTAAGAGATTAAATGGTCATATTATCATGCATAAAAATCGTTATAGAGATTATTTATCATTTAATAAAAATTGAGTACTCGCAATTGATATCAACACCACCAAAATTTTGCCATAGCTATCTAAATCGAAGTTGCGGTACTTTGGCAACACTTCCCCTTTTTTCTTGCTTTGGAGCTCCCCAACTTACTTCCTTCTCCTTTGTTTCTCTCGGCCTTGACCTTGGATGTGCGGAGCTCGGCCTGAGCTTGGGATGTAGGGGTGGCGTGAGTTGCAGAGGGGATAGGGAGGTGTTTGCACTTGGTTTTGAGGTCGAATGATAACACATATATGCATATATAATTTTATTTTCTCTTTGATATTTTCTTCATAATTTTACTACGGTGGAAGCCACTAAAATGCTAGAGAAAGAAGAGGAAGGAGATGAAGAAATAAGTGAATAAAGGAGTGAATGGATGCTTGTATTTATAGGAAGAAAACTTGAAAAAAGTATCATGATATTTCATATGCTTTCACATTACCACTTTCTACCTCCTCTCCTCCATCAGTCCACACATTGCCCTCCTCCACCGTGAGCACTTCCATGTACTTGTCCTCTTTTGGTGTGTCATGGTGTATAAGGAGTTGATGGGTATGGGTAGGTTGACTTTAGGATGCTTAAGGATGAAGTTTTGATAAAATATCTTAGATATTTTCCTATATGTATATATGTATGTATGTATATGTTCATGTGCATAGGATTTGCATGTGTAGTTATATATATGCACATGGGAAAAAACAATGTTGCTATGACTTTTGAATAATTTCTGTTCATTAAACCATTGAAAATCGAGAAACCGATTCCCGATCATATTTTCACTTATAAGTTAATTTACATAAAAATGTAAACAAAATTTGAAAAATCATTTTGTATCATTTTTAATGAATTAAAATAATTACATTTTATTTATAAAACTATATAAATTAATATTAAACAATCGTCTACAAAAAGTGCTAGTACATCGGTAAAGTGATACGAATACTCTTGTATTTTCAAATCAAGTATATATCCTTACAAAACTATTATAAATGATTTATTATCACTTTATAACTATTTCAAATGAATTATTATCATTTAAAAACAATTATTTGAATAATTATTAAATCATTAAATCTCAATTTAAATTCATAAATCAATATTTAAATATAAGAGCACCACTAATGATATCATAAATACATTTATTTTTTCCAAAAATAAAATAAATAAATTTATTTCATATTCTTGTTCAATTATAAAAGTAAGTGTATGTATCAAGCTTTGTGTGCGACTTTTTATGATTATTGAGCTGTTTGTCTATAAAAAGGTTTTCGGCCCTTTTATCGATATTTTTGCAAAGTATATATTATGTTTAGATTTTTTCAAAATAATTTCATTATTATTATTCATTACGTAAAACTAGATTATTTGTTGAAAAATAGTATATATTTGAATATTTAAAATAATTTAAATATCTATAATTAAAGCGATAAAATTATGGGTCTTTGCATACCTACTCTTTTAAAATAATTTCGTCCTCGAAATTACCACGCAAAACCAAAAGATATTCGCCCAATTTTTTTTCAAACTTGCACTCATACTTTTATATAGATCACTTGTACACAATATCTGATTCGATCTTGTATTCGACTCCATAAGTTTACTTCCGAACTAGTATTGATCCCTCGATCCTCTTAAGCGGACTCTGATCAGGCTTCTAGATCAGAAAAATTCATTTCCCTTACATAGCCCTCAACTATGATAGAAAACTCAAGTACCCAATTACAAACCCTGATCAATATTCGCCGTCAAGAATCGAGTGATAATTTCTCATTCGGACTGGTATACCATATTCGAATAGATCAAAATCATGTGACAAATGATCTACGTACCTCATTTGTACTTACTAGCATTCAAAAATCTTTATGAAAACTTCTCATAAAACTTTTATTTTTAAAAATGCTTCTTTAAATGTAATCACTCTAAATATTCATTTCCAAATATTTTTCCTAAAGGAAAACATTTTGATCCCAAAGGAATCATTTCAATTTAAAAGATAATTTACCTTTTATTTTCCAAAATTATAATCAACTTCTCTCATTATAATATATTCCTTTTTAGACAACCTTGGTATTAACTGATCAAATAATAATTCAAAATTATCCTTTTAACTTAAGGAAAATTATATAGATCAAGTAACTCCAAAATATTACTAAGGAACTGGGTACTGCCAATAGTATCATATATCCCCTTAACAAGAAAGGTGATATTTAAGAGAAGTGTCTACCATCCGAACATATCTCTTGCCTATTTTTAATTATTTACAAGACACTTAAACTAGTTATCATTTTGAGACTTTCTTGCTTTTCAAATTTCTTATTTGAAAATTCTTTTCAAAAATCCATTAGATATTACTTTGTTCGTAAAACCCATTTTATAAATCCCATTTATAAAATCAACTTATATTGACTTACTTCCTTTTAAAATTTCATAATTTCTTTCCAAAATACCTAAAATTTAGTTTCTAAAAATTTATATAACACATCTTTCGTATCCATCTTTTACAATTATTTTATTTGTGAAAAATACATTTTGTTACTACATGCTTATTTTATTATCTTATAAAACTAACTAACTTTAACCCCATATTATTATCAAACACCTTATAATCTATAATGAAACTTAATTCTTAAGGTGTTCGTTCAATCATCAAATGATTATCATTCCTTTAACCATTACCGACACATATCTATATCTTTCAAAAGATATTCCTTTATACTTAAAAATATAATCCTTTTAAAATAGTGTGTCGGTTTGTCTTGTTTAAGTGTTTAGAAATCCCTATCAACAATGATGATCGGGCACATCGACCAGAATCTATAAACTACTCAGTAGATAAATAAGAAAAAACATTTTTAAATCAAACAAAAAAATGTGCGCTCATATATATCACCCTAGGGTATGACTAACCATATCTAATGAGTTTTACCCCCATCGAAGCTTAGATGTTCACCCAACCTAATCTTTGAGACCAACTATAACGACCTACAATTCCGTATATTTTAAGTTGACAATAAACCATACATGTCCAACCCATTTTAATTAAAAAAGCAGATAGTTAGGGGGAAACAAAAATAAAAATAGAAACAGAGTAGAAAAATAGAATTTCATAGGAACAAAATAACATATACTATTAATCACAAAAACTTTTACAGTGGAAATCTTGCATACCTATATCAGAGTCTAACCCATATTCAGCCTAGACAGTTACAAATTTTTGTCATTACAATTGCTGAAAAGCAACAAAAATAAATGCAGCAAAAAATAGAATACGTTCATACGTAGATGAAGATCTCCAGCTCTCCTCTGGAAACTCCAAACATCTTCAACTAAACCTAAAACTACTTGGATCTGAATCGAGTACAAAAAATACTCGGATCAAGCTTGACAGCATGAGAAAACTCAAATTTTAAATGTATAGATCAGATTGATGTCAATCAAATCCTTTATAAAAGAAGGATATCACGAAAGACCATACTACTCACAAACACGGACGAAGTTTTACCTTACGATAACCAAATACTTTACACCACAACAATTTTGATATTATCAATAATGACATTGGTTTGAAAACACTTTTTAAATAAATATATAAAGAAGGTAACGATGCCCGGATAATGTCAAATGGTGTATATGATAATAAAAGGATTAGCTGAAATGCTTACAAACCATTACAACTATTTTGGGAATACAACCAAAATCGTAAAGCTTGTATTGGAATTGGATTTCCAACATGATAGGGAACTGGTGGCCTTTCCTTCCTTTTTGGATTTTTATATACAACAACTATAGTACTCGGTGGCTTCGCATGCAAGGACTAATACACCACTGCACCATTCATATTGGTAGACTACTACGTATCTGGTGGCTTCTTATGCAAGGCCTCACACACCACTATACCATACAATATAAGGGTCCAAACACTACTGACCCAAAAAGCAGAATGGCCTTTTCACTCTAATCCACACATAAACTGATAGCTCAAAATATGTGTGTTGCAGACCATATAATTATCTGTGTCATTACTGGTCGTACGAGATCCACACATATGTTCTACAGACCACATAGTGATCCGCACATAAACAATTGTCATGTTTTTGACATTTCAACTATATCAATTCCTCGCCCAGGAAAAAGGCAAGATAAGCCAAGGCAATAGTTACTCTTGAACATCTTCTTAGTTTAAGCTCCTCACATCCAGATCTCACGAATAGAAAATTCTGCCTTCTCGTCGGCTTTTAGAGCCAAGATCAAATCACTTGATTATAATAGCTTTCCTTTAAATCGTTCATTTAAATTTTTTAAAATAAATTATAAAACCTCCAAATATCTTTAAAATACTTAATTATTATTTGAAAATATTTATAAAAGATTTGGAAAGAATACTTAAATTTAAAGCCATATTTCAAAAGTTATTTAAAGTGGTGCAAAAAGTGCGATGAATAGTGCCTTTAAAGCTTATTTGATCTAAGAAACCTTTCTATCATTTAGAAATCCATTTTTCTAACTAAAATCTATTTTAAATTTTTGATAGAATTTTCCCATTTTTTAAAGAATTAAAAATATCATTTTAAAAAAATTATCGCTTTGGTTTCCGAACTGCTAGAGCGCGACTATTTTGAAAACTTTACATGCTCGTATTTTGAAATATACTAAACGAAATCACGATTTTTTCCTTTTGTTTGAAAACTAGGAATATAATAGCTCTGAAAATTCTTATCTCTAAGAATCTTGAGCTATATTCCAATTTGTATGTTCATTCAACTTTTCCGGTGCGAAATAGCGAACTGCCGTTACGCGGCACACCTTATTTGACTCATTTTTCATAAGTTGTCAAAACATCTCCAAATTGAGTATTGTTGTTTATATAACATTTATAAACCATTTTAAATCATTTAAGTAAATATTTTCAAAAATAAAGCTCATATTCACTTTTAAACCATTTCATAATGTTATATTATTTTAATATACATTTCCAAACATTTTATATTTTAAAACCATTAAAAGGCTAATAACCTCCATACACATATTTTTGCGAATTCATTTTCTATTAATTAACGATGGTTAATTATTTAACCATTTTATTATGATTTCTCATAATTTATCACAACCAAGTTGTCAACCATATAATTAATCAAATTATCAAACATTCATACAAATCATTAAGATATTAAATGGCCATATTATCATATTTAAAAATAGTCATTGAGATTATTTATCATTTAATAAACATTAAATACTCACAATTTATGTCCACTCCAAAAAACTTTTCTGTGGCTTTTTAAATCAAACCGGCAGCACTTCCTCCTATTTTTTTGCTCGGAGCTCACCGACTTGCTTCCTTCTCCTTTGCTACTCTCGGCCTTGACCATGGATAAGTGGTGCTCGGTCTTAGCTTGGGATATATGGTTGGCAGGAGTTGTAGAGGGGATTGGAAGAACTTGGTTTTGAGGTTGAATGATAACATATATATATATATATATATATATATATATCTGTGTGTGTGTGTATGCGTGCGCGTGTGTGTGTGTGTATTTGTTTTCTCTTTGATATTATTTCTTCATAATTTTCCTAATGTAGAAGCCATTAAAAACTAAAGAAAGAAGAGGAATGAGATAAAGAAATGATTGAATGAAGGAGTGAATGGATGCTTGTATTTATAAGAAGAAAATTTGGAAAAAATATCATGATATTTCATATGCTTTCATATCACCACTTTCCACCTCCTCTCCTCCATCATTCCATTCATCTCCCTCCCTCTCCATATGTACTTCCATGTGCTTGTCCTCTCTTGGTGTGTCATTGCATGTAAGGAGTTGTTGGGTGAGGGTAAGTTGATTTCAGGATGCTTAAGGATGAAGTTTTAAGAAAATATCTTACATATTTCCTATATGTATGTATGCATATACATGTTCATGTGCGTGAAAGAGTATGCATGGTATGTTATATATGTGCACATGACATATAACTAGGTTGCAATGACTTTTGAACAACTTTTGTTTGTTAAACCATTAAAAATTGGGAAACCGATCCCCGATCATATTTTCAGTTATAAGTTAATTTACATAAAAATGTAAACAAAATTTGAAAAATCATTTCTTATCATTTTTTGACTAAATAAAATGTTATATTTGATTTATAAAACAATATAAATTAATATTAAACAATTGTTTACAAAAGTGCTATTATATCAATAAAGTAAAATGAATTTTCTTATATTTTCAAATCAAGTATGTATATTTATAAATCTATTATAAATAATTTATTAACACTTTATAAATATTTAAAATGAATTACTAGCATTTAAAAACAATTATTGATTAATTATAATAATTATGAAAACATTAAATCTAAATTTGAATTCATAAATCGATATTTAAATATAAAGGTGTAACGACCTGCTATTTTGGACCATTCAAATCGACAATAAAACCATACATGTCCGACTTGAATAATTCAAAATACCGAATTGTTAATTTAAATTTGGCAAAACATATACAGTAATAAATCAATCACAGAATCACAGATACAGAGTAGTACAACAATACGCAGCGGAATAAATGAATAGTAGTTCATGAAGCTACTATATAACAAAGTTAGAAATAAAATACATCAGAATATCCCAGATACAGTGAAGTCTCCAATGCAACTGTTGACTTCTCTTAACAAATCAACTGGAAGTGCTGAAAGCTAAGCGATAGTTGGATCTCCAAGCGAAGCGCCAAACTCCAAAGCTGAGTCTCAATGTATCACTCAGTCTGACCCGAGTGTAAAGCAAAACACAAAACACTCGAGTCAGGACTAACATTCTTATATCAATAAATCCAACTCAAGTGAAATATTAACTGAAATAAAATTAACTTAGAGGATGTTTGGGATAACCATCCTCTAAGGATCCAAGGAACTATCTATAGGGTAGAAATATACACTATAACACCGTGGTCATTTCAATTTTATTCATATTTATTTAAAGGTGAAATATTCATTAAATCACTTAAATCAAAAATCCAGTTATAAAAATCATACCTTTAGATTTCCCATTTAATAATTTCAAATTGATTTAATTAAATAAATCCTTATTTAAATACCATTTTTAATAAATCCAAATTTATCTCCCAATCTTAATTATTCAATTTATTACAAGAAAATCTTTTTGAAATATAGATTTACATAAATACTTAACCATATTATGTGTATTAAATCAATTCTAATTTAAATCAAATATTACTACTAAGTTTATATATATAATTTCCATCTTAAGAATCAATATTTATTTAACCATATATTTCTTTCCAAAATCATAGAAATTATTTCAAAATATTTATATATGGACCAACGGTGTCTGTATATATTTTCTATCATATGGTCATGTGGTACGGATATTTATCGTTTCAATTCGTTCACTAAATATATACGGATGGATATCATTTCAGCCCGTTCGGGTATGTATCATTTCAACCCATAGTGAATACTATACTAACAGGGCACTTGCAGGGTGATAACAGGTATGATAATAATATAACAAAATGCATATATCATCAATAATAGTATAATATAAAAATAGGATATGGTGTCATATCCCACAAGTGAACAATTATAGATAATAGCATAAATATAACAATTTAAATATCTACAGCAGCATACATCAATTGTTGTTTCAATTGAAATCAAATTTAATAAATATAAGAACGTTAATCGTGAGTGATTGCTCACCTTTCGAGGCTAGAGAACACAGAAGATGACATGGATACGCACACTGATACGGATACTGAAATTTGAATTATAAATCCGAGCACGAATTTAAAAGCAAAGTAGGATTGGCACGAATTGGACGAACGAGGCTGATAATCCAGAATTTATGAATTGAATTAGAATCAGTCTGATATATACAGAAATTTTTGCTATTTTAATAAAAATCAAAATTGCATCCCTAAGAAAAATTTAAAGTCGAATCACACACACACACACACACACACACACACACATATATATAATTTATTTTATTTTTCATACATAAACTAATAGTTTTAACATTTGAAATAAAACATATATGTTAAATAAAAATCCTTATAATTTTTCCAAACCATTTTAATTTTTACACATAGATCAAAATTTCTATTTACAAATCTAAGACCCAAACCACCCCATACGACCTATGTATATAATATCATTAAGATTTATATTTTAAAATAAGATTAATATATAAAACTTCAACAAATTACACTGTTCAAGTCTCATTTATAAACTACTATATGCATATGGTACAAAATCCACTTCACAATACAATTATAAATTTTAAACACTTTACCTATGTATATAACTACCCATACATAAACAGTAAAGCCTATACACAGACTTATGTAAAATTTTAGACAACGGATGTATGAATTACTTATATAACTTATATTATATCTTATTTTATAAATATATACAATACTGTAACCTGCGTAGACCGAAAGTATAAGCTAGAATGTAAACTTTATACAATGTATATAAATAGAAACTAATATAACTATAATTTTTTTTTGCGAAAGCAACTGGTCTACACTAAAACACATATACACCCTTAAATTTTATGCAAACATGCATGCCAACAGAAATGAAAACTTATATATTAGAAAACTAACTCCATACATAAGTGTATGCAAAGTATATACATATATATAAGGCCATAAAGATATATCTATAATTATTATAACTTTATATAAATATATGTCATATACGAACTTAGGAAAATAAACAACTTCAAAAATCCTATACAACTTCCATAATAATAAGATGTAAATTGACCTTCAATAAAAGTTATAAACCTGTTTATTATAAAACTATATATATATATATAATAACGGATTCACAAAACTTATAAAATAAATCATACAATATGGTTTGTAAAATATACATATATGGACTCAAAGTTAAAACAAAAATGAATATAAATCTACTTGCCAAATATGCAGACTCTATTTGCAGATCCAACACAACTCACACATATTAAATATGCATATACTTCTAGAAACAAAACAAACTTTTCAAAAAAAATGGAAACCACGTTTGGTATATATATGTATTCAAATCCAACAACTTTATATAAACCACTATATGTATGCATCTTATATTTTTATACCACTATCAATATATCATAACTATACTCCATATAAACAAATATGCGTACCAACTTTGAATGCTAGAATATGCATCAACAGCACGTACAGGGGACGTGTATTGATAAAATCATCCATATCATAGCTAAATGTAAAACTATATAATATATATATATATAAATAACACTTGCAAATATAAACTTAACTTACCTATGCCTGGTTATGTGAACAGTAGAGGAAATAGGGGAGGGTCGGTGCGTCTTCGATGGATATTGCGCAAGGCGAAGAGTGGGTTCGGTGGAGGAGCGGAGTTTGGAAATGGTAAAGGAGAGGCCGAAATTTGTAGTAACAGGCAAGTTTATATAGATAAGGAAGAAACAATAGAGAGGGAAAGAAGAGAAATCTGGGAAGAAGCAATAAAAAAGGGAAGAAAATACGAATAGAAATAAATGGAAACGACTACATAAAAGTAACCAAAGAAATAGCACAATCACGTGCTATGATTCAATTGAGGATTTAAGGAAAAATATTCACGTTGATTCAGGAAAATAATCAAAGCAAATAAATGGTAGCACGTTTCAAATTTGAACGGAAGGAAAGAGAAAAGTCACAGTTCCGGAAAAATGTCAATGTAACAGCTACACATTGATTCAAGAGCTATTAAAGCAATTTTTAAATTATGAAGGCAACGTTACTATGCGTTATATTTTTAAAATAAGAATGTTGAACGAAAATCAACAGTCAAATATGGTGCAGTGTAAATGGCAAGAGTCATGCTGATTACTGAATAAAATAAAACGAATAACCATTTATTTATTTTATTAGACTGTGGAAAAGATGAAGAAATAAAAGGTAAGTGAAAGTAGGAATGAATATACTAGAAAAGTAACGATTCTAGTAGCAACGGTCATCTTAGATTAAGTTGAAAATTTTATAATAATTTATTACCGTGGCTATGGTTCAAATTTTTTTAAAAGCAAGGAAACCAAAAGGTCACAATTTAAGGTAAGCTTTAAATTTTTAATAAATACAAAATCTATCTAAGTTTATACGTTTATAACTTTCCAGCTGTAGTGTGTATATATAATGAACGGTCATAATGAAAGAAGTGGAAACATGGAGCATAGGAATGGAAAGGTTAGAAAAGTAAAATTTTCCAAAATAAATTATTTTGTGAACATCAATTATTACTGACTTAAATTGAACGGAATCACACCCTAAAATATACTTTCTTAATTTTTGATGAAAATTTATCATTTGCCACATTTTACTATACGTAATCCAAATGTAAGATTTTATTTCAAAATATTATTAATTAAAATTTCTCAAAAACCAAATTAAATACGCTAAATAAAACCATTAAAAATTAACAAAATTTTACGGGTCGTTACACTCTCCCCCACTCAAAACTTTTCGTCCTCGAAAAGGAAGAAGGTAGGAGAATAGAAATAACCAGAAAGATAAATAGATTGAAAGACAAGGATAAACAATTAATTTAAGTACATATAAATTTTCCTTGAAATATTCATTTGAAAACTTCATTTGAAATTAAATTTTCTTTAATACTTAAAAAAAAAAATTCAAACCCATTTGAAAAATTTCTTGCTTCCTTTATAAATACCATTTATAAGTTTTTAAATAACACCTTTATAAATATATATGAAAACTATTTGGAAACAGTTATTCACATCCTTGGTTATATTTTCAAGGAAGTTATTTGACAACACTAAATCCATAGTTTATAAATTTACTAATTTATCTTAAGACACTTTCAACATTATAGATAAATTAATACTCATTTCTTAAATATGTTATATTAAATTAATAACTTCTGAAATATTAATGACACTAATGATTTACTATTAAAACATGTAGTATATAAATAAACAATATTTTAAAGATTATATTCAAAAAGGAAAGGAGGGTAGATTCGGAAAAACGGAATATAGGTGAATAAATAAAGCCGAGCAGATAAGGTAGGTTCAAAGGGATAGTATCGGGCTCGAATAATTAAATCAAACCATAAAATTTTAATCTCATATATTAATACAAAATTTCTTTGTTGGAAATACCTTTATAATAAAATACTTTTCTATCAAAACGAATTTTTCCTTTCAAAATACTTTTATAACTCGATGTTTCAACAAGTTTATCCTCGTTCTTTCAAACTCTGGCCATGCGTTGATCAGGCGCAAAGCTAGAATTCTTCAAGTACTTAGTAGACTTCTTTCAACACCCAGTGAAAATACTTGAAAAACCTTAAAAAACAGATATGGAAAGTACAATCCCAACAAAACAATCAAACAAAAACCTTTGTCCAACCATGGTTCACAGATACACAATGGTTACGCCTGGATCCCCCAGGAAACAATCCGTATCCGTAAGCTTTCTCAGCCCTGCGAGTTACGCCATGATGACTAGTAGGGTGCAGGATACACAATGGTTACGCCTGGGTCACCCAGGAAACAAACCGTACCCCTAGGCCGTCTCAGCCAGGCAGTTTCGCTACTAATGCGACCTACACAGATTGCAGGATACAATATGGTTACGCCTGGATCCCCGAGGAAATAATCCGTACCCCTAGACCAGACTCAGCCAGGCAGTTGTGCTATGCAGTCGCGAGAGGAAAAAAAACCATGGGTTACGCCACGGTGGGAACACTCGAGTATCACATCCGGAAAACCAAAAATCAGAGAGAATAATATCGATAGAATGAATCCACAATGTGGCCACAAAGCAGATATCAAGCAGAAGGCACTTTCCATATTTTTACTTCGAAAAATATATATCATATAGTACCTTTCAAAATACTTTCAAATATCATACTTATATAAAGTCCATTATATATAGGATTCCTTTTCCAAATCAAATACTTTCCAAATCAAGGATATATCAAATCATACTTATATAGACTTCGATTATAAAAAAATTCTCTTTCCAAATTGAGTATCTTTCAAATCAATAGATTTCAAATCAACTTCATACTTATACAAATCCATTTTATATAAGTTCGACCACTCCCGAATCAAGTATTTAGAAAATAAAGGTTCTCAAAAAATTTCTCGTTTTAATAACATTTCATTTTTCAGATCATATATGATTTCACCAAATTTTCTTCCAAATTAAATATATTCAGTTTCAAAGTTTCTTAAACAATAGGTTTAGAAAATAATCCAGATGTAACAGCCCGCAAATCCATACCCCTTGAGTTAACACTATTCTACCTAAATCAACTCAAGTTGTACAGAAATACGAACCATTCGGGTTTAAGAAGAAGAGGCAGAAGAAGAGAATAGAAATCAATAACAGAATCTAACTATCGCAGCGGAATAAAATATAATAAATAAAAAAGGTCTTTACTCAAAAACCAAATATCTCTGTTTATATATTACATCATCAGAGTACATCAAACAAAGCTCAACATCAATATCATACAATGGATACATAACAACTCAACACGGCGGAATATACATATATAAACAAGTGCGGAATATACATCTCGTCATCCCGGTCGTCTCCTGAGCTCCACAGTATCACATCATGTATCCTATAATACTTGGTCTGACCCGAGCATTATAGTTAAATAACACCCGAGTCAGTCTGGAATACCAGCGTGAGAAAATCACACTCAATTGATTGTTAAAGTTTCAAAACTCCTTTGGAAACAAAAGCATCACGTAAGACCACGCCACCAATAAACATGTCGGGTTTTTACCTTACGATAGCTAAAACAATTTTTATAGAAATCCTCTGATATTATAATAGGGTCTATATACAAATACTTATAAAATAGCCGAAATTGTTACATTCATTAAATTCCAGCTACTAGCCACAAAGTGGGTAATACAAACAAAACTCATACAAGGCTCGTAGGGAGAATGGATTTCCAACTAATGACTAGGCACTGGGGTACCACCTGTCACAGTACGGGGCCTAGATCACCGTACCGAGGAGTACGCCCGCTTTCCTGCAACACAAGACCGGGACTACCCCTTACTGGATAATCCCGAGTGAGATCACCCCGCGGTTGGGAACAGCAACCGCCCACTAAGCCGAAATAAAAAGGGACATCTAGACAGGAATGACCTCACCCTGCTTGGGTGCTACCCACCTAGCCTTGCTGCATAACCTCTGATTTTCAGTCATTCCCATTTGATGAGGCTTAAGGCTAAGCGTTACCTTTTAGAACATATTCCTTAGAATGCCCATCGTCCACCTGACGATGTTTCGCAAGCATTCATCCGTACAAGTCCGTCCCGGGTTCGAACGGAACCGAAGGCACTATTCCTACTACATCCATTTTGGAAATATCCTCAGGATTAGTAGCGACTAGCCCTTGCTCTTCACTGCTCCATCTTCGAATCCAAACTCATTTCACACGAAACGTACAAATCGGATCGAAGTGGTTTTCGAGAAATAAATCTCGATCCCGGTCTCTTCGAAACGATCAACGCATTTGTCCAATATTGATAGTCGGTTATTTAACTATCAATTTCTATTCACAAACATCCATCAAACAATAAATAATTTTCCAAATTATTTATTTATCTCAAAAATATCTTCACAAAATATATTTTCACTTTTCAAATTCCTTTTAAAACAGTTTTCAAAACTATCTGCCTTTCTCAGAATAAATTCCAAGTATTTCTATTTCCACTGGAATCACCAAGCACAAAACTAGATTTTCTAAATTAATTTAAAACAATTTACTTTTAAAAATATACTTTAAAACATACAAGTTAAAATTACTTTAATAATTTGTTAAAAATACATACTATATGAATATTTGAAAATAAGGTTACCTAATAAAATATAAAACTAAATTTCTACTTTTTAAAAAAAAACAAAATACTAAGTTACTTCTTAATAATTACTGCTAGAATAGATTAAAGAAAATACTTACTTTAGACTTTAAATAATATAAATAATAAATTTTACGAAACTTGCTTTCTTTAAAAACAACTTTAAAACATTTAATTTATATTTAAAAATTTACTTTAAAAAAACGTACTTGGTTATCCAGAGAAATTTTTTAACTTCAATCACTTAAATCAATTTTCCAAATTGATTTCCAATTTATTCTATTTGAAATAAATTTCTTTACTTACTCAGTTTATTTCAAAATTCATTAATTATGGGTTTTATTATTATTGTTATTATCTTCCGTTTGATTTTAAATCCTTTAACGGAAATATACAAATTCCAGATTTTCCCAATTTCTTCCTTATTCTTTTCAATAATTTAAATCTTAAATTTTAAATAAATGTTTTCTTCGTTTAATTAATATCACTGAAGATTTAATATTCATTAACTTTCTGTTTATTCAAATTTCCTTTCTATACTCAAGATCTATTTATTAGAATTTTACAGTCACTTCATTTCTTTTCCAATTCATTTTTTAAAATTTATTCTATAATTATTTTATTTACAAATTCACTTCTTTTAATTTCTTTCCAAAATCTAATTTATATATTTTCGGAAATTCATTATACCCAATCATAACCAATCGAACCATAGCATTCAATATTCCAATAAAGTTCATCATAGAATAGCAAATAATCACAACAGAGGGTATAGAATAATTTAAATAAATGTTGAGGGATCCAGTCGGATCCCTCCAACCTGTTTTTCCCTGCATCCACAGATGTCAGCACGATATAATACGCCAATTTCAAAATATTCCATACTATAGCTCATCAATCAATTCAACCATTCAAACAATTATTTAAATTTTATCATTTAAATTTAAATTTAACTGAGTGAGATTAACTCACCTTTGATTTCCGTTTTGCTAATTCGATCCAAACTGGCTTGTCTCTCCACAATTACAGACCTTGTATAACATTTATACGATTTATTAATATTTGCACTAATCGAACAATTTAAATTTCGTTTAAGAAATTTAAGTTAGGCTAAATTTTTTAATTTCTAGCTAATGATTTTATTTTAAACAAATGATTAAATTTTAAATAAATTATCCTTTTATAAATCATTTGGTAACTAAAGAAATTAAATAAATCGCCTAAATCCATTTTGAAAATAAACTAGTAAGTGTATAATATGCATATTTATTTCTGGACACATACATGTTTACAAAAGTAATCTATGTTCTCATTTAAAATTTCTATTTTTCCTGAGCTTATCTACGTATATATATCCTGCTTAATAAACTAATCAACTAAAAATTTAGTTTAAATTAATTTCCCTGAAATAAAAATATTTAGTTTATATTCATATATAAACTTCCAAATACTTTAAAATTCCTACTTCTATTTTTTTCTTCTTCAAAATCATGTCTGTATGAATTTCCTGTTTTTGTAAAACTAAATGTTATTATTATATTATATATATATATATAAAATAAGGCAATAATAATCTGTAATTAACATATTCACTGAGATAATTAAGTAATTACCCCAAAACATCGGCCTCGATCCCTTCACCCACGTCGCTCGCCAGAAACTCAAACCCTCCTCTACCACAACACCATTTTCGCACACGAGTTTGCCACCTGTTCCTAACTACTCGCCCTCTGCTCACGAAGACGCCGCCCAAACCCACAAAACCGAGCGCGCCTCGCCATCATGTCTCGTCGCCACGTGAGCGTCGCACAGTAGAACCAACGACGAGCAACTCAAGATTGAAATCGAAGGGTAGGATGATTATCGGTGGATACCATGAGAGCTTTTTTTTCTTTATGAATCGATTCCTGATTTTAGAATTAGGGACCAGAAAATAAAAGGTTAGAGGGTATTCGGGTCTATGCAAAAGGAAACGAGTGTTTTCCAAAAGCACCAGAAGGAAAGAATTAGCTTTATGAATTCAGTCACTTATTAAATTTTCGATATGGATTTAAGCGCGTTTAAAAATCGTACGCTCACACAACAATTCCAAACGCTACAAAATTTGGAATCCAATAATAATACAATATCACAGATCCAATGGTACTGATTTCGTTAAATTCCGAGACTGTGTCAAGGAATGTTATTTTTAAACTCAATTTAAATGATATAAAAATTTTAAAACTGAAAAAATCAGTGTTAATTTCAATTTTAAAACTTCTGTTGTCCTCAGTATTATCAATATAAATTTTATAAGCCTTCAAATTATTTTTAACAAGCTTAAAATTCCAGATTCAATATTGTACCCAACATCAAATTGTTTAATTCAATAATTCAATAATTTAATTATCAAATAAATAGTTATATTTGAATTCAAGTTAAAATTAAACTTTTAAATATTTAAAATCAATTAAATATTTCGATTTTTAAATGCTCGAAATTTCCGGTTCGTCACACCAAATTTCCAAATCAACAAAATTTAGGTCAAACAAATTCATTTCCAAAATCACCATATAAGTACTGGTTTTAATTCCAATCTAATTTCAAAACCAAATATTCTTCTCAAAATCAATTATACTCAAAATGGTTTCTAAATTTATAATTGTCCCTTTAAAACCTTTAACTATTCATTTCTATTTGAAATATCCAATTTACCTTTCTAAAAATCATTATTTAAAACTTAAAAAAAAATTCAAAACATTTCAAAACTAAATACCATATTAGTATAATTCAAAATAGTCATATTCATTTACTTAACAAAAGGTTTCAAACTTAAACATACAAAACTAAACTTATATGCTTTATCAAATATTTTATCCTCTTCGAAATTTCTTAGCTTTGAAAATTTAACCTCGATTTGGAAGTGTTCGAACATTCAAAACAGTTAGGGAAATCAAATTTCCAATTCAAGAGTTGAAAATCAACAATAAATCAATAAATTAATTTCAATAAATAGGTTTATACCAAATCAAATCCGAAACTCGAGGACTGAATACCGGTCTCACTTTAAATTGTTTCAAATATATACATATATCTTTCGAAAATATCAAATTACTTCGGAATTTGAAATCAAAAACGGTTTTACAAAATCACTCGCATAGCGAAGCTATTAAAGTGGCCTCTCCCCCACTTTGAAACTAGAAAATCAACGTCGATGATGCGTGCACTCATCAACGAAATTATTTTCCAACGACATAAGTGAGTTCTGGACTTCTATTTTCTTGAAAACTTCTTTGAAATTTCTTCAAAATTATTGGAATTAATTTGAACTCATCTGAAACATTTCTTATTCAGAAAATACTTTTAAATCATATTATTTTTATATATTTACCAAAATCTTAAAACCAATTTCAAAATACCCGAATTCAATTCTCGAATTTCAAATTTTACCCTTCAGTTATAAATCATTTTTATATAAATCAATTTCTTATAAATTTCCAAAATTTCAAATCCTTTCAAAACTTTTATATATATAATAACATTTCACTTTTATATATAGAATAAAATTATAGTTATCCAAATAATAATCTCGATATATAAAATAATTTCAAACATAACCCGATTTTCAAAGGATGATTCAAGAATGGATTTCAAAGCAAAGATAGAGATTTAAATTAGAGGAACTCCAATCAATAGAATCCTGACTCGAAGATAGACTCGATCGAAGATGAGATAATTAAATTTCAAAATAGAAGATGGATATACTTTTATAAATCGCGGCGGCCTTAATCGGGTCAACCGTGACTTCAGGAATATAATCGATGCGGAATTCCAAAACAAATCGAGATTCGATCGTAAGAGATAGAACTCGCCATATCAAGATATGGCAGCATCGTAAACCGAGGATACATAAATCTTCGATGAATCAATGCCAAATGTAAAGGAGTTTTCACCCCCTTTACAAAACATTCAGTGGAGTTATGGGATACTCCAGAATCAAACGAATATAAATAGAAAGAGACAAGGATGAATTTCGGAACCGAGGGACATTCCAAAATTCAAGGAAATCGAGTCAAATAGGAAGAGATTCAACTCGAACGAAAGAGATTCTGTAAATAAATTTACCATATATGCTAAGTTTTGCCTAGAGCCAAAGCTCTGATACCAACTGTAACGACCTGATATTTTCAACCATTCGCATCCACACATGTTGGACTTGAATAATTCAAAATACCAGATTTTTAATTTAAATTTGGCAAAACATATACAGTAATAAATCAATCATAGAATCACAGATACAGAGTAGTACAATAATATGCAGCGGAATAAATGAATAGTAGTTCATGAAGCTACTGTATAACAAAGTTAGAAATAAAGTACACCAGAATATCCCAGATACAGTGAAGTCTCCAATGCAACAGATGACTTCTCTTAACAAATCAACTGGAAGTGATGAAAGCTAAGCAATAGTTGGATCTCCAAGCGAAGCTCTAAACTCCAAAGGTGAGTCTCAATGCTGTATCACTCAGTATGACCCGAGCGTAAAGCAAAACACAAAACACTCGAGTCAAGATTAACATTCTTATATCAATAAATCCAACTCAAGTGAAATATCAACTGAAATAAAATTAACTAAGAGGATATTTGGGATAACCATTCTCTAAGGATCCAAGGAACTAGCTACAGGGTAGAAATATACACTATAACACCGTGGTCATTTCAATTTTATTTATATTTATTTAAACGTGAAATATTCATTAAATCACTTAAATCAAAAATCTAGTTATAAAAATCATACCTTTAGATTTCCCATTTAATAATTTCAAATCGATTTAATTAAATAAATCCTTATTTAAAAACCATTTTTAATGAATCCAAATTTATCTCCCAATCTTATTTATTCAATTTATTACAAGAAAATCTTTTTGAAATATAGATTTACATAAATACTTAACCATATTATGTGTATTAAACCAATTCTAATTTAAATCAAATATTACTACTAAGTCTATATATAAAATTTCCATCTTAAGAATCAATATTTATTTAACCATATATTTCTTTTCAAAATCATAGAAATTATTTCAAAATATTTATATATGGACCAACGGTGTCTATACATATTTTCTATCATATGGTCAAGTGCTACGGATATTTATCATTTCAATCCGTCCACTAAATATATACGGGTGGATATCATTTCGACCCGTAATCCCAAATTCAATTAAATGAAAACCGCCTGGGTTTATCATTTCAACCCATAATGATTTTCTCCTATCCTAAAGTCCGTTCGAGTATGTATCATTTCAACCCATAGTGAATACTATACCAACAGGGCACTTGCAGAGTGATAACAGATATGATAATAATATAACAACATGCATATATCATCAATAACAGTATAATATAAACAATAAGATATGGTGTCATATCCCACAAGTGAACAGTTATAGATAATAGCATAAATATAACAATTTAAATAACAACAACAGCATACTTCGATTATTGTTTCAATTGAAATCAAATTCAATAAATATAAGAACGTTAATCGTGAGTGATACACACACTAATACGGACACTGAAATTTGAATTATAAATCCGAGCACGAATTTCAAAGCAAAATAGGATTGGCACGAATTGGACGAACGAGGCTGATAATCAAGAATTTATGAATTGAATCAGAATCAGTCTGATATATACAGAAATTTTTGCTATTTTAATAAAAATCAAAATTGCATCCCTAAGAAAAATTTAAAGTCGAATCACATATATATATAATTTATTTTATTTTTCATACATAAACCAATAGTTTTAACATTTGAAATAAGACATATATGTTCAATAAAAATCCTTATAATTTTCCAAACCATTTTAATTTTTACACATAGATCAAAATTTCTATTTACAAATCTAAGACCCAAACCACCCCATACGACCCATGTAAATAATATCTTTAAGATTTATATTTTAAAATAAGATTAATATATAAAACTTCAACAAATTACACTGTTCAAATCTCGTTTATAAACTACTATATACATATGGTACAAAATCCACTTCACAATATAATTATAAATTTTAAACATTTTACCAATATATATAAACTAATATATAACTACCCATACATAAACAGTAAAGCCTATACACAGACTTATATAAAATTTTAGACAACGGATGTATGAATTACTTATATAACTTATATTATAACTTATTTTATAAATATATATAATACTGTAACCTATGCAGACCGAAAGTATAAGTTAGAATGTAAACTTTATACAATATATATAAATAGCAGCTAATATAACTATATATATTATTATTTTGCGAAAGCAACTGGTCTACACTAAAACACATATACACCCTTAAATTTTATGCAAATATGCATGCCAACTGAAATGAAAAGTTATATATTAGAAAACTAACTCCATATATAAGTGTATGAAAAGTATATAGATATATATAAGGCCATAAAGATATATCTATAATTATTATAACTTTATATAAATATATGTCATATACGAACTTAGGAAAATAAACAACTTCAAAAATCCTATACAACTTCCATAATAATAAGATGTAAATTGACCTTCAATAAAAGTTATAAACATGTTTATTATAAAACTATATATATATATATATAATAACGGATTTACAAAAATTATAAAATAAATCATACAAAATGGTTTGTAAAATATACATATATGGACTCAAAGTTAAAACAAAAATGAATATAAATCTACTTGCCAAATATGCAGACTCCATTTGCAGATCCAACACAACTCACACATATTAAATATGCATACACTTCTAGAAACAAAACAAACTTTTCAAAAAAAAAATGGAAACCACGTTTGGTATATATATGTATTCAAATCCAACAACTTTATATAAACCACTATATGTATGCATCTTATATTTTTATACCACTATCAATATATCATAACTATACTCCATATAAACAAATATGCGTACCCACTTTGAATGCTAGAATATGCATCAACAGCACGTACAGGGGACGTGTATTGATAAAATCATCCATACAATAGCTAAATATAAAACTATATAATATATATATATAAATAATGCTTGCAAATATAAACTTAACTTACCTATGCCTGGTTATGCGAACAGTAGAGGAAACAGGGGAGGGCCGCCGCATCTTCGATGGATATTGCGCAAGGGGAAGAGTGGGTGCGGTGGAGGAGTGGAGTTTGGAAATGGTGAAGGAGAGGCCGAAATTTGTAGTGCCAGGCAAGTTTATATAGATAAGGAAGAAACAATAGAGAGGGAAAGAAGAGAAATATGGGAAGAAGCAATAAAAAAGGGAAGAAAATACGAACAGAAGTAAATGGAAACGACTAAATAAAAGTAACCAAAGAAATAGCACAATCACGTGCTTGATTTAGTTGAGGATTTAAGGAAAAATATTCACGTTGGTTCAGGAAAATAATCAAAGCAAATAAATGGTAGCATGTTTCAATTTGTACGGAAGGAAAGAGAAAAGTCACAATTCCGGAAAAATATCAAAGTAACAGTTACACATTGATTCAAGAGATATTAAAGCAATTTTTAAATTGTGAAGGCAACGTTACTCTGCGTTATATTTTTAAAATAAGAATGCTGAACGAAAATCAACAGTCAAATATGGTGCGGTGTAAATGGCAAGAGTCACGCTGATTACTGAATAAAATAAAGTGAATAACCATTTATTCATTTTATTAGACGATGGAAAAAATGAAGAAATAAAAGGTCAGTGAAAGTAGGAATGAATATATTAGAAAAGTAACAATTCTAGTAGCAACGGTCATCTTAGATTAAGTTGAAAATTTTATAATAATTTATTACCGTGGCTATGGTTCAAATTTTTTTGAAAGCAAGGAAACCAAAAGGTCACAATTTAAGGTAAGCTTTAAATTTTTAATAAACACAAAACGTATCTAAGTTTATACGTTTATAACTTTCCAGCTATAGTGTATATATATAATGAACGGTCATAATGAAAGAAGTGGAAACAGGGAGCATAGGAAAGGAAAGGTTAGAAAAATAAAATTTTCCAAAATAAATTATTATATGAACATCAATTATTACTGACTTAAATTGAACAGAATCACACCCCAAAATATACTTTCTTAATTTTTGATGAAAATTTATCATTTTCCACATTTTACTATACGTAATCCAAATGTAAGATTTTATTTCAAAATATTATTAATTAAAATTTCTCAAAAATCAAATTAAATACACTAAATAAAACCATTAAAAATTAACAAAATTTTACGGGTCGTTACAAAAGGCACCTCTTAGATGCCATAAATATATTTTTCCCAAGAATAATATAAATAATTTTATTTCATATTATTGTTCAATTATAAAAATAAGTGTGTATATCCAGCTTCATGCTCGACGTTTTATAATTATAGAGCTGTTTATCGATAAAACGGTTTTCGATCCTATTATCGATATTTTTCCAAAGTATATATTTTATGAACATTTTTCCAAAATAAGTTCATTATTGTTATTCATTACTTAAAACTTGATTTTTTTGTTGAAATATGATCAATATTTGAATATTTAAAATAATTTAAGTATCTTTAATTAAAACAATCAAAGTATGGATCGTTACAGAAAAGTTTAGTTTAGTCAGATTGTGTAACAACACTTGTTGCCTCCTTTTTTAATATCATTTTTTCAATTTTAAAGATCACTATAAGTTTTGTCAGTTGTTAATACACTCATTTTTGTACTGATAATTATATTTAAATTAGTTTATGCTCATTGGGATATTATGTTACGGATTAATTATCTTAGGGCTAACATTGTATTGATCCAAATTAAATATTGCCCCATTGCAGTAAAATAAGTTTATGTGGTTAGGGACTGCAAATCTTTTTTTGATTTTTAAGTGAGGAAATGCATACATATTTATGGAAAAAAGATTTCTATAAATCTGAACATTTCAAGGTATTTCATTTTATATCAGTTAATATATAAGTATAGTGCTTTTTATGTATGTGCGACCTACACGAACAGTAGTAACTAATGATTATGAGTAAATTTTCTCCCATTCGATATGTCGTGATTCCTATAATTTATGTAACCGTAATAATAATATCAAAAAATATTTGTTTTGGAGAATAGAAGAGATGCGCTGTCTACATTTACATTGATGATAATATATTTTTAAAGTAGAAGCAAAATATTCACTCATTATTTCATTAACTATGCATGGCTTATAAATGAGTAATCGAAATCACATATATAACAATAGAATAAGCAAAATAATTTACATTTGTATCCTTTGTCCTTGCTATTTTAAATAGGATTAAACTTGACCTTGTAAAATACTCTATTAAATAATGATAAAGCAGCAAGTTTATCAAAGAAATATTTGATGTCCGAACTTTCAAGGGTTTTTTTAGAAAAACAAATTTATTATTTAAACGATATACTAAAAATATCAACATGAATTAACCTATATTAGTGCTAACTTATCATGATAGAGAATGTATTTATATCCATGAGAGTAGACATTCTCTGAACAACCAAGCAATTTAGCTATAGATGGTAAAGTAATACATTGCTCTATAGACATAATTACCAATAAGAAACCATAAACCAAAGCCTGAGTTTTACCAACACCTACATAATAAATTTGTTCACTCTAACATTCATGGTTATCAAAATGAAACCTCAAATAAAATCCTACTATTAGCTCATGCATAACAAGCACATTATATTAAAACATGCATTGCTTAAGTAGAAAGTATATACCGTATTATTCAGTTGACTTTGCTCACTATATCTGATAATGAAAAAAACCTTGAATTAGGAGAATGCACCAAAAAAGGTTGAAAAAATGCAAGATTAAAGTAAGAAAATATATTTTATCAACGTTATATAATACATCATAATGTAGAAGTACAACAAAATTGTGATAAATAAAGAGTCCATCGTAGGCAGATGTTCGTGACATAATAATTATTTATAATAAAATTTGGATGATCCAATTAAAATAAATGAATTTTTTCTAGCATTGAGGTTGAAACTCAAATAGCTTGTACAAATTGTGACAATACAAATAACCATTTTGACAAAAAAAATAACATTAAAAAGATATGATGCATTAATATGCAAAAAAGGAGGAGAAAACTTTCTTGTAATGCACATCGGAGTCCGCCAAAAGATTTTATATTCCATCATCGAAGGCTAGATTATTTTTATTGCATTTCATTTAATTTAATATCTATAATGTTAAGTATTCGCCGGTGGTTTTTAAAAGGATATTTATGTGTGAATATTATGTATGCATCCTTAAAAGCAAACTTAATTCACTAAAACTCCTACCGCAAGAAAACATACTTTGTAGGTCCCTCTTTTTTATTTCGGCTATTTTTTCCCTAAAATACCACTCCCCTTCTTGCACGATTGATTTTAATAACGAGTTTGTCTTTCTTGATTTCATATTCTTCTTCATTGGAAAACTTATGTATCTTTATTTCATCTTCTTCTTCAATGGCGGGCTCAGCTTTCTCGATAGTTGCATTTCTGCAAATATGCAATAGTTGCAGAAATGTCTGCAACTATATGCAATAGTTGTAGACATTTCTGCAACTATACCATATAGTTGCAAAAATTTCTACAACTATATGCAATAGTTGCAGATATTTCTACAACTATAGCATATAGTTGCATTTTTGCAAATATACAATAGTTGCAGTAATGTTTGCAACTATATGCAATAGTTGCAGACATTTCTGCAATTATACCATATAGTTGCAGAAATTTCTGCAACTATATGCCTATACGTAATAATTGCAGATATTTCGACAACTATAACATATAGTTGCATTTCTGCAAATATGCAATAGTTGCAGAAATTTATGCAACTATATGCAATAGTTGCAGAAATGTCTGCAATTATTTGCAAATGTTGTAAATTTTTAAAAAAAAATCGAGAGTGTTCAAAATTTGCTGAATAGTCTGCAAATATACGAAATAATTTCACCTTTACTACAAATTTTAATTTTTAGTATCAACAATCGATCTCATTTTAAAGATCATAAAATATGTGATTTTTTTGATGAAAACGGTATGTTGATCCGATTTTTCTACATAAAGTTATACGCGTTCGAAATGTTAAAAACATAAAGGGTATTTGTGTCTTTTTGCATGCACGAATTTGGATATAGGGACCGAAAATGTAAGTTTAGTTTGAGAATGATGTTTTCCCTATTTTGAAACTTATTAGGAATGCGAGCCAAACATACCTTATTTATGTTGGGATACTAAAGCACTAAAGGATATATGGGAATATAATATTAAAAAAACAACCACTGTAATAAATCATTTTTGTTCCTTTGAGCTTTATTGCAAAAGAACCAAGTTCTTAATTTATCACTTGGAAATCAGTCAAACCATAACCCTTATGATCTTAGGTGAAATTTAGTGTGTGTATTTAGTTAAGATGCATTATTCATCAAATTTCTATAGGATATACTATAGTTATGCTAGGATCTTATGGTTAATGTTCTTCCAAAGAAAATTGTTCATAGGTAACTAGCAGCAAACAAAAACTTAAACGTTTTAAAGACGCTAAAGAGTAATAAATATTACCTACTCATTCGCATATCAAAGCTGGCTCACACTTTTGCAATACTTCGGGTTTCAGGACTTAAAGTGATTGCTTATGTAACAGAATTCTCAAAATAAAAGGTTTGTTTACGGGAATTATAAGCTGATAATGGAAAGGGTTTAGTCATAACTATTACATGGTGAAAATATGAGAAATGGTAAAGCCTTATTCAATAATGCCTTATTGAACTTAAACAATTTTCCATGCCTATTAGTGTATTTTATGCCTATTAAAGGTTGTAAAATATCTAATATGCTGTAGAATATTAAATAAAATTGAATAAATTTTCCAATATAGAGGTTTTCCATGCAAATTAGAATTCACCTTAGTAGAATTTTGATATACATATGGGTGATGTTTGTAAAGAAACTTTTGTTCCATTGGGAAGTGCAAGAACATCGATTTTACTACACTTAACATAATCTAGCAACAGTGGGGAAAGCATAACATCATCAAACGGGAAATCAATATCTCAATCCTTCCTCACCTGGAACCAGTAAGTTGACTCGATGAACTTCAAAATAATTGTTTAGCGACTATAGCACATACTAATCATGTAGCACCACCAAAATTTTCCCATTTGTAAACTCTTAATTCGTCTTCAATACATCTTTACAGTTCTACAAAAAAGGCATATTTTTCAACGAACAATTAGTTATTCATAGCAGTACTTTAGGTTTTGATAATTTTGATAACCATTTGTATTTGAAGCCTAAGATTTTTAGATTACAATTTCAGTATAAAGAATTGAACAGTCAAAATATATAAGACAGGACGAATATGTATACAATTTATCATAATCCTCTATGATGCAGTTTGCTAATGCAATGAATTGCTTTCTTGCATTAATAAAATGCCTAAACTTTATAAACTAACTATAAAAATAACCATTCCAAATATCACTCTTATTAAGAGCATATACATACACATAGAAAATACATCCACAAAGAAATCTCATTTACGTTTGCACAGCCAAACAATTATGCAATTTAATGTAACTATTGGTTGAAGAAAAGTAAATATAAAGTAATAGAACTATAATAAGATTTTATGACAAAATTCATTTGAATGGCAAAGACCATTATTATTTATGCCTGCCAAGTTATATAGGATTTACAGAAATAAACACCATTATAAATTCTCATGTATAATAATGACAGTACAAAACTTTGATTATTTTAATGATGTATTGTGGTAACTGTAAAAGAAGAATACAACAATTATCATTCTCCATCTTTCTAATTTTCTCAAGATGTATAACTTTCAGTTCATACTTAATTGATTGCCATAAATTATGTAAGTTCAAATTGAGTTTCTACTTCACGACACTTATGCAGTACTTCTGGCGGAAATATTCTGCCAGTGTGGAAAATAATAAAATAGCTTTAGTTCCTACCAATTTGTGTGTTAAATAGTAATGTTATATCTTCCATTAATTATTTAGGAACATGAAGACGTTGATCTTTTTTTCCCAAGCCTTTTTGTTATGAATTGCAAATTTGAAAATTGTTTATCTCAGTTGCCATGAAAAAATAAAAATTTAGAATCTAATATTAAATTAGCAAAATCACCACTAAAAATATCAAATTGACTTCTAAAATTTCAACTGTTGCATTGAACATCCCAATTGGCATGTCATGATAGAGAGAAGCATCTATGAATAATATTTACATTATTATAAGATAGAAGAGGTTTATCTGCTTGTAACATGACTTGTTGTAAGGCATTAAGCAATGATATACTGAAAATAATGACACAGTATACGCGACGTTCTGGTATTTCGAACCATTCAAATCGATAATCATCCATACATACTGAACTTGGATTGCTCAAAACAACAGATTGTTAATTTATATTTGGCAAAACTCGGCATATACAATAAATAAATCAATCATAGACAATGAGTAATATAAAAAAAGCAGCGAAAATAGATAAATAGTTGTTCATGAGGTACTATATAACATCAAAGTCAAAACAAAGTACAACAGATATCTCAAATAAATAGGAGTTACTAATACAAAACAATTGACAAGTCTGAACAATCATCTAGAAATAACTGAGCAAGCTGAATAGATATAAGACAGATCTTCAAGCAAAGCTCCAAGCTCCAAAGGTGAGTCTTAAATGTTGTGTCGCTCAATCTGACCCGAGCATAAAGCAAAATACAAAATACTCGAGTCAGGATTAACATTCTTATACTAGTAAATTCAACCCAAGTAAAATCTCAACTGAAATACAAAATGACGTAAAGGATGTTTGGGATTCCCATCCTTTAAGGATCCCCATTAAACTGTCTACATACACAGTATAATACGCCACATAGATAATGTGTATAGTAAAGTAAACTATTAAAACAGCGTTAAGGTGTTACCCATATCCCTCTTAACACATTTTATATATTCTTGTAGTCTATACAGTACTGTAATTCCTTCGTAAACTGAAGGGCTATCAGAGGGCACTCCATAGGTACAGTACAAACAAAACTCATAGTTGGCACGATAAGGAATGTAACAAGGCACATAAGGTAATGCCTAGGGAAGGATTCTATCGTTTTGCAGAATCAGGCAGGTGGTAACGTATAGCAGCTTCTACCGCCCATCTCGAGACACACTCCCAAAAATAAAAGGTGCACCAAATCAAATCGTAAAATAATAGAATGGTATCAGAGAAATGTGTCCGATCGGAGGTGCGACCTCACTTGGTCCAGGTATAGCTCTTGTTTTAGCCACATTAAGCTGATTCGCGAGAGTCAGGGTTGCGTTAATACTTGGTACAGAATCGTCGCCAACCATCCTACTTCATTCTGGAATCTCCACCACGTACACAGTTGTTAAAGTGGTTTTCGGTATTGGCAGAGAGTATGACAATATCTGATCCCGATCTCTTTAACAACCAAATGCTTATTTCACACCATGGTCATTTTATATTTCAAACAGTTTGTACGTCATATCAAAATATCATAACCCTTTCAAAATCAGATCCCTTTTGAAATCATGTTCTCTTTCGAAAACATAACTACAAAATAGTTTAAACTGTCTTATTAAATATTTGCATTTAAATCCATTAAATCTAAATCATAAATTTATATATTAAAAATATTATATACATTAAAGGGGTTTATACCGAAAAGAGTTTCAAATTAGAATTGTTTCTTCCAATTTTATAAATCAATTCTAATTCTCATTAAACCACTTTAAATTTATATCGATTTCAAATCTAGGTTTGAATCACAAATTTAAACCACTTCCAACTTCAATACATTTCAATATGCAAATAATTTACAATAACTCGATTTATAAATTTCATGTATATTTCAAAATTAAACTTTAATCCTATTTAATTTTTCAAAATATTCACTTAATCATCTTTAATAACATTTAAATAAAATCTCATATTACAATTTAATTTAATATTAAACTGTGACGACCCAAACTCGATGTCCAATAAACGACATCAAATTCGCATCGCCGGAGCTTATAACAACAATTAGATGAATATAAAACAGCGGAACAGAATCAATGTCATAAATAACATCACTGTTACAACATCAACATAATATCCATACTGCAACAGAGTACATAAATACATATACCACGATCTCTAAATACAACATCATGATAATACAACAGTGAACATATATCCAAAAGTTCTCAAATGAGAGAGATGCTAACGAACTCCCAAAAGCTAACACCTGCAATCTCCAAAAGCTCCTAATATATCTCCAAGATAAGAGCTCCAAAATACTGCTACTCCAAAATAACCTAAACCTGTTACTAGGCTGCCCGTGTGGAAATAATGGGCACCCAGAGTTTAGGAAAGAAAACAATAAACTCCGGATCAGTCATGGGACTGGTGTGAGTAAACAAAACAGTTGTGTTTTAAATAAACAAGACTTATAAAAGAATTTTCGGAATGCTTTTAAAAATGGAACTACCATAAGACCTCCCGCCAGACACACAATGCAAACGCAGAATTGGAGGAGATTTCTTCTTATGATAGTTAAATATGCTTGGTACGAGAAAAAAAATTCTTTGATATTATTACTAGTGCATAGTGAAGTAAATCATTTTGAAAGTAGAATATTAATCTTAGCCAACATACGACCATTATCGTATGCCTACTATAGCTACCATGTTTTGTGGCAGGTTACCGCCACGCTGCATGACAGGTTCTACAACTAAAACCGTACAGGGCTCGTATTGTTTCTTTGGATTTCCAACAAATGGTCAGGCCAAGGAACTTCCCATTGCCACATGAGAATGCCTCTGGAAAGACATCCCCGAGAACCAAACCGGATCTCTGCCAACACAAGGCCGGGTTACCCCTAACTGGGTAACTACTGACACGAGTATGCCACCTCCCGGTCGTAACCAACCTTTAACCGGGGCCCCAGCAACAAATCACAAAATCATATATATATATATATATATATATCTGCGATATCCACATAAGTTAAGTATCTGGGCTCCATACCATGATACCACTTCTATCCAGAAGGAAATGTACATACCCTAAGGGGTGCTACCCCCAATAACCTTGCTGCATCTTTCCTGTTTTGACCATTTCGGGGTGTGAGGTCCGATGAAGTCACGTCCACAAAAACACACTTTATACAAAAGCCGTGCTTTGGGTCAACAAATGATCATAGAAACGATCACCAAGATAGACGATCAAATAAACGATCCTATCACAATAATCAACACAATGATCATTTCAGCAACACTCAGCATGTCACATTACCAAATTGGGAATATATCGCTGATAACTTCAACTATATAACCTCTGAGCTCGTACGTCTCAGAGAAGGGTGTTTAAGCTTAAAGAATAAATTCTCCGCCACCAACAGAAATATATTTGAATGAAATCTGCTTTATATCTCAACTTGTAATGTCAGACATACTATCCATACAAGTCTGTTCCGGGCTCGAACAGAACCGAAGGCACTTCCAAAGAAGTCCTTGCAATCCGGATATCCACAATCCTGATCGGATTCCCCATCACATATGGAGAACTCTATACCGGAGCAACTCGGTGCAGAGTCAATCGACAGATCATCCTATCGCTCTCGCAAATACCCGGTTTTCAACACCGGTCTTCAAATGCCATCCATAACGACGAATCACATATTCGAAATGGGTTATATGACACACAGGTCCTTTCCCGGCTAATTCGAATAGTGAGTGTCAAATTTTAAAACATGTGGATGTCATTCACAAATATTCACAGGTTCGATGTGGGTTTCGGATAACCAACTGAAATCCGATACCCTGTCGCATCGAAGTTTAAATGTCGTTTTACAGACAACAGGGTTTTCACATTAATACAGAACAATCATAATCACAGTGCAATAACATGGCAATTACATCTTACAGAATTACAACCAGAACAGAGATATCAATGTAAGTTAACAACAATAGTTAATTACTTTCCAATGTGATTTAAATACATTTGCCACTGAATTAATTAAATTTAATGATAAGAATCTGGATAAATAAATTACATTTTGATTACTCAATTTATCGTTTCAAAATTTACAAATTCTTACTTACAAATTTATTTAAACACTTAATTGTTTATAAATCAATTTAATTACAAGTTTGTAAATCATTCTTAAATTTCTTTTCAAAATCATTGATTTATGACAATTATTCACTTTAATTATCATTTTAAACTACAATTCAATTAGATCTCAATTGAATATATTAATTTATTATTCCTTAATAAATTATTTTAATGTAACTATCAATTTTGAATCAATCATTTTAAATTATCAAGTTAATGATTTTTAAATTTACAACTTTAATTTTTATTGCTTTTATTTATTTAATATTATAAATTACAAAGTAATTATAAATCATAAATCATTTAATCATTGTTTAATTTAACTTCACATTTCATTAACAATTATCATTTCATAAAGAATGCTTATAAAAATAGTTTAAACTAAAATTGTCCACAAATGTCATACTGGAATATGGTTCAGGTGGTCAACCCGAGACTTCCCCCGAGTCACGCTCGAGTTCAAGCACCTCTTGCTTCGAGTTCCCTCCCAAAACTACCCATGAAAACAAAAAATTTCAAAATTTACTTAAGTCCAAACTGTTACACGACCCAACGCTGAAACTCCCCCGAGTCTCCCTTCGGTTTCTCCTCAGTTTTCCTCGAGTCGTGCTTCGAGTCTTCCTCCATGCCACTCCTTCTTCCACAACCCACCATTTTCAGACACGCGATGATACGCGTATACGTGTACGCCTGAACGGTGACGTTCTGACCCTCCGCGTGACCATCAGCAAGTCAACGAAGACTACCTCAACCTAGCCGACCACCCAGAAGTTTAAAAATCGCCGTGGTTCAACTTCCGGTGGTTCAATCGAATAAACCCATCAACACATCACCACTAAAACATCTCGTCCTCCCCCGTATGGCCATCAGAAGCCACTAAAATCATACTGAAGCTTCATCAAGATGTGATGCTTCGATTGGTACCGGCGACGTGGATTCCGATCACCCCTAGGTGGAGCGGCGATCCCATTTTCAACGCGAACTGGAAACAGTTCTTAAACCCTAGTTTGGATTCGAATTCAAGATTTATGCAATAGAGATTTTTTTTAACATTTTTCCCCACATCCTAGATGTTCAATCATGCTTCAGTACAAATTTCAATATTTATAAATGATTCGATTTTCAGGGATTGATAAAAATGCAAATTTGATCAAAATCCCAAACTGCTCTTTATCACTTCATTAAAAAAATTCATCTTTGTTTTGAAAATCATAGATTTTGGTATGGATTCAGATTATACCATTGAATTTATATTTTTCAACATTTTATTTTTCTATCAAACTTTACTTAAAACCTGTAAACTATATTACAGTGAACATGCTTTACTGTATGTTTAAATATCTTTACAAACACTTGTTTGAGGATTTAAAACAAAAGTTTTAACTTGATTACTAACATTTTTTTCAGGAGCAAGGAGAATAAGAAGATGTCGGGTTTGTGTATAGTTTACTCTGTAAACTAGAGATTCTAACATATCAGTATATAACAGAAACAGAAGGAAAATAATGTTTGCAGGAAAAATCAAACACAAGTTCAGAGTTATTTCTTTCATGCAAAAATTCAAGCACCAAGAATTTGAACAATATATACATTTACTCACTTGGAAATATTTGAAAACAGGGAATACTTTTGCTTTGAAATCTGCAGGTTTTTCTTTTTCTTTCTGATTCTTCTCTTCCTTTTAATTTCTCTTTTTCTTTGCTAAATTTTTTTTTTCTTTCAGTAAGAAGTTTTTAAACGAGATGATGCATAGGTTGATATATATAGAAATATACAAGTAAGGGAGGTAGACAGGTTTTTAACCAAAGTACTGAACATTTAATTTGCATAGTGGCTTATACAGGCTTTTGTACTTTGCATGTTTTCCTCCTTTCTTCAAGGAAGGCTGAAGAGTAACATTTAATACAAGCATGCATTTTACAGTCAATGTCACACTTGATTGTTACTAGAGTAATGGCATTAAATGAAGCATTAAATGGAAGCATGTAGTGTTTCATGCTTTATACATTTTCAGCATGCTATTTGATTTTCTTTTTCCTGTAAGTACTATCTCCATATATTATTTTTTTCTTCTATTTAAAACACTTACTTTCCTAGTTTACTTTATAAAATAAAGTGTTTTGTTTTAGGTTCTTAGACTTACCTGATTTAATTTAGTAACATGTTTATTTGTTTGAATGTTTTACTTTCTTATATTTTCCTTTATAGGTACAGTTCATATGTTTTTATATATATTTTCTTTTCATAAGTGTTATTTTGTTTGATTTGTTTATATGTTTTTATTGCTTAAATGTTAGATTACTTGTTTATTTGTTTAATTATTCATAGGTTTATTTGTTTATTTGTTTATTCTTTTGTTCATTGTTTGTTCTTTGGTTCAACTATTTGTTTACTTTATTTGTTTGATTTTTTTATTTGACTATTTGTTTATTTATTTGTTTGATTTTTTTATTTGACTATTTGTTTATTTATTTGTTTGTTTGTTTAGATTATGATTATGTTATTTAAATTTTATAATTTCATCATAACTTACTTTAACAAATTTTTAACTCCGTTAAAAGATCATCTATCAATATCTCTTTTTTTATTTAATTCCATATTAATGTGTAATATTAATATTATCAATATTAAATTTAGATTGAATTTTACTAGTTAGATCCCAAAGTTCATACTATTAATCAAATTTTAAATTCCAAAAAATTTCGGGATGTTACAATATCCCCTCCTTAAGAAAATTTCGTCCTCGAAATTGAAAGAGAGAGAAACTTAAACAAATAATATACGAATTCAGAAATAAGGAAATGACTTACAGATTTAAGTCGAGATGTCAATTCTGCATTTGGGATATGATTTCTTCATATTCTCTTCAGTCTCCCAAGTACAGTCCTTTGGATCGCCACTCCATTTAACTTTGACCAATTTCACAATTTTGTTCCTCAATCGCTTCTCATCACGATCAACAATTTTCATCGGTTCCCTTCCAACTGCCAAGTTGGGAGTGATTTCTAGATCCTGCTGAGCAGCTTCTTCAATAATATCATCTGGATCGTGCACATATTTCCGAAGGTTAGAAATATGGAACACATCATGTACGCCAGACAACCAGCTGGGTAACTGCACTCTATATGCTAGAGAACCAATCCTTTCCAGAATAGGAAAAGGACCAATATAATGCGGTGCCAACTTTCCAGTTTTCCCGAATCTCAACACACCCCGCATCGGAGATACTTTTAGAAATACAGAATCTCCAACTTGAAATTCCAAATTTCTCCTTCGACGGTCATAATAGCTCTTCTGACGGCTTTGGGCAGTTAATAACTTCTTTCGAATAAAATTTACCTTCTCAGTGGCTTCTTTTATCATATCCGGTCCAAGAACAAGTCTGTCACCTGATTCGATCCAGCATGTAGGTGATCGACACGGACGACCATATAAAGCTTCAAAAGGAGCCATTTCTAAACTGGACTGATAACTGTTATTATAAGAGAATTCAACCAGATGCAAATGGTCCTCCCAAGAACCAGCAAAATCATGAACACAAGCACGCAGTAGGTCTTCTAAAATTCAGTTAACTCTCTCAGTCTGTCCATCAGATTGCGGATGATAAGCAGTACTGAATTTTAATTTCGTTCCCAATGCGTCCTGAAATGCTTCCCAAAATCTACTAGTGAAGATCGGGTCACGATCACTCACTATACTACTGGGAATACCATGGAGGCGAACAATTTCCTTTATATATATACCTGCCAAGCTTGCTGCAGTCCGAGTAGATTTAACTGGAATGAAATGAGCATTTTTGGTTAGACGATCCACAATAACCCAAATCGCTTCATTGCCTTTCTTGGTACGAGGCAATCCATCAATGAAATCCATGGATACCTGATCCCACTTCCATTTCGGTACTTCTAAAGGTTGAAGTAAACCGGCCACTTTCTTTTGGTCACTCTTTATTTGCTGACAAGTAGCACAGCGACTCACATAAATAGATATGTCTCTCTTCATCGTTTTCCACCAGAATGTTCTTTTAACATCTCGATACATTTTGTTGACTCCTGGATGGATGCTGAATTTGGACTTGTGGCATTCATCCAACACTTCACGTTTCAGTTCTGGAATGTCAGGGACACAAATTCTGCCTTTCATCCTTATAACTTCTCTATTATCTATTTCAAAAGTAGTATCCTTTCCTCGATCTATTCTTCTACGCATTTATCGAAGAAACTTGTCTTCGGTTTGTTTGCTCGCGATCTTCTCAAGGAGAGTAGGAGTGATAACAAGATATGCAAGAACAGCATGTCTTCTACTTAAAGCATCGGCTACTACATTGGCTTTTCCCGGCGTATATTGGATATCTAAGTCATAAGATGCCAGAAATTCCAACCAACGTTGTTGTCGCAAATTCAAATCCTTCTGGGTGAAAAGATATTTCAAGTTCTTATGATCGGTGAATAATTCGAATTTTTCACCTAAAAAAAAGAGAGTTTATTAGGTATATTTCTTTAGTTAATTTCACAAATTATTTAGAAAGCTGAAAAGATTCTTACCCAGAAGATAGTGTCGCCATATTTTCAAAGCGAAAACAACAGCCAAAAGTTCCAAATCGTGCGTTGGGTAGTTCTTCTCATGCGGACGTAATTGTCTACTTGCGTAGGCAACCACCTTTCCATTTTGCATTAATACTGCACCTACCCCTTCACCACATGCATCAGTATAGACAGATAAGCCTTGGTTCCCATTAACAATAGTGAGAACAGGAGCAGTGGTCAATCTCTTTTTCAACTCTTGAAAAACTTCCTCACATCTTGAAGTCCAAATGAACTTTGCATTTTTCATTGTTAACTTAGTCAGCGGACTAGCTAACTTAGAAAAATCTTGAACGAATTTCCGGTAATAGCCTGCTAAACCTAAAAAGCTTCGAACTTCTCTTGGAGTAGTGGGTTGTTTCCAATCAAGAATAGCGGAAATTTTGCTAGGATCTACTGAAATTCCTTCTTCATTAACAATATGGCCAAGGAATTTGACTTCATTGACCCAGAAATGGCATTTGGAAATTTTGCATATAGAACATTTCTCCTTAAAATTTCTAAGACAATTCTAAGGTGCTCGGCATGCTCATCTTCAGTTTTGGAGAAAATTAAGATGTCGTCAATGAATACAAGCACAAATTTATTCAGAACTTCCCGAAACACACGAGTCATGAGATCTACGAAGTATGCTGGAGCATTGGTTAGCCCGAAAGGCATAACCAACCATTCATAGAACATATTAGGACCTCTGAAAGCGGTCAGATGTACACAATCTTCGGCGATTGGTAATTGATGGAATCCCTGGGCTAGATCCATTTTTGAAAAGAAACGAGCGCCGTGCAACTGATCAAATAAATCATCAATCCTGGGCAGTGGAAATTTATTTTTGAGAGTTTGTTTATTTAGATCGCGGTAATCTACACACAATCTCAAAGATCCGTCTGATTTGGCAACAAATACGACGGCTGAACCCCACTCAGAAACACTGGGTCGAATTAATCCTTTTGCTAGTAGCTCATTAGTTTGATGAACCAATTCAATCTTTTCCCTAGGTGCCATTCTGCGACTTGCATGAACAACAGGACGAGTATTAGGTACAAGATCAATTCGGAATTCTATTTCCCGATGAGGAGGTAAAGATTTCACTTCTTCGAATACGTCGGAAAAATCCCGAACAACAGGTATAGACTGCAAAGTGGGTTCAAGATTTCCCAAAGTATATATCAATCTGTCGCTCCTTGGACTTGGATTCTCACAAGAGATTTCAATAAAATTTCCTAGGCTTGTTTTGATTAAAACTGTCCGATTACTACACTTCAATCTAGCATCGTATCTCGTTAACCAGTTCATACCGAGTAAGATTTCAAATTCATCAAATTCGAGGACATAAAGGTTGATAGGAAATTTATAGCTAGCATATGAAATAGGAACTCTCTTACAATATGAACTAAGATTTGCGGGACCTCCAACCGGATTTTTCACGCAAATAAGATCGTCAGCAAATTTAGTTTCAAGTCCTAATTCATTTACGGTTTGTTGGGAGATAAAGCTATGTGAAGCTCCTGTATCAAATAAAACTCTAACAGTTCTATTATTAATAGAAAGGTTACCTTCCAAAACACTTTTCCCTTTGTCAGCTTTTGAAGATGAGGGGTCCTCCTTTATCGTGTAAACTTTTGCCACTTGCGCTGGCTTCATCACTGGGCAATCTTTAACTAAATGTCCCGGTTTATGACAATTGTAACATTCTCTAGCTGGTTTCTTCGGTTTTGGGCAGTCATTTGAATAGTGGCCTTTCTCTTTGCAGTTGTAAAAAGTGACATTTTCTGTTGCTCTTCCTTGAGTGTTCCTCTTCTTCTCATTGCCTTGCCAAGGTTTCTTGCCTCCGAATTTTCGCTTTTTAAAATTCTGACTACCTGAATTACCTTTCTCCACAGTTGCTTCTTGTATATCAAGAGTAGCGTACCTGTAACCCATATCTACTAAATCTGAGAAAGATTCTTTAACATGACCTGTCATTCTTCCATGATATTTCTGGTTCATTCCCCGGATAAACCTTTCGTTTTTCTTCAGAGGTGTATTTAGAAATTTCGGGCCAAACCGAGATAGTTCACTGAATTTATTCAAGTATTCTTCAAACGACAAACTTCCTTGTTTCAAATCCAGAAATTCCTGATACATTCTAGAAACTCCCGCCGATGGCATGTAACGTTTCTCAAACACTTCCTTGAAACGATCCCAAGTAAATTCTTCCTCGGGTTCATCTACAATGATGGTTTCCCACCAAGCTGAAGCTTCTCCTTGGAGTTGCCAAGAAGCTATAAGTCTTTTCTGCTCATCCTGCAATTTTAGCCCTTTAAAAATCTTTTCACACGATCTTACCCAAGCTTGAGCGTCAATAATTGACTCTTTGCCAATAAATGGTTTTCCACCAAGCTTTTCAAATTTCTTATATAATTCAGCCAAGTCCGGCTGCTGCTGAATTTCTATTACTGCTTCTGCGGCTGCGGGAATTTGATTTGGTGCTGCAGCATTGCCTTGACCCCTAATTCTTCCTCGTCGTCCACTCATTTTCACTATCTGAGATTAGTAAGAAAATTGATTTAGATATGCAGGCGAAATATCTTAAGGAATATCAGCAGTAAAAAGAAATAGACTAAGAAATGTCAAAGTTTCAATTTTGATTATACTCATTCTAGGGTATACTTCACCCTATCTCTAATGAGCCATCTAATGTGTTATACTCCGTAGCTAAAGTTCTTACTCAACCAACAGCTCTGATGCCAATTTGTGACGACCCAAACTCGATGTCCAATAAACGACATCAAATTCGCATCGCCGGAGCTTATAACAACAATTAGATGAATATAAAACAGCGGAACAGAATCAATGTCATAAATAACATCACTGTTACAACATCAACATAATATCCATACTGCAACAGAGTACATAAATACATATACCACGATCTCTAAATACAACATCATGATAATACAACAGTGAACATATATCCAAAAGTTCTCAAATGAGAGAGATGCTAACGAACTCCCAAAAGCTAACACCTGCAATCTCCAAAAGCTCCTAATATATCTCCAAGATAAGAGCTCCAAAATACTGCTACTCCAAAATAACCTAAACCTGTTACTAGGCTGCCCGTGTGGAAATAATGGGCACCCAGAGTTTAGGAAAGAAAACAATAAACTCCGGATCAGTCATGGGACTGGTGTGAGTAAACAAAACAGTTGTGTTTTAAATAAACAAGACTTATAAAAGAATTTTCGGAATGCTTTTAAAAATGGAACTACCATAAGACCTCCCGCCAGACACACAATGCAAACGCAGAATTGGAGGAGATTTCTTCTTATGATAGTTAAATATGCTTGGTACGAGAAAAAAAATTCTTTGATATTATTACTAGTGCATAGTGAAGTAAATCATTTTGAAAGTAGAATATTAATCTTAGCCAACATACGACCATTATCGTATGCCTACTATAGCTACCATGTTTTGTGGCAGGTTACCGCCACGCTGCATGACAGGTTCTACAACTAAAACCGTACAGGGCTCGTATTGTTTCTTTGGATTTCCAACAAATGGTCAGGCCAAGGAACTTCCCATTGCCACATGAGAATGCCTCTGGAAAGACATCCCCGAGAACCAAACCGGATCTCTGCCAACACAAGGCCGGGTTACCCCTAACTGGGTAACTACTGACACGAGTATGCCACCTCCCGGTCGTAACCAACCTTTAACCGGGGCCCCAGCAACAAATCACAAAATCATATATATATATCTGCGATATCCACATAAGTTAAGTATCTGGGCTCCATACCATGATACCACTTCTATCCAGAAGGAAATGTACATACCCTAAGGGGTGCTACCCCCAATAACCTTGCTGCATCTTTCCTGTTTTGACCATTTCGGGGTGTGAGGTCCGACGAAGTCACGTCCACAAAAACACACTTTATACAAAAGCCGTGCTTTGGGTCAACAAATGATCATAGAAATGATCACCAAGATAGACGATCAAATAAACGATCCTATCACAATAATCAACACAATGATCATTTCAGCAACACTCAGCATGTCACATTACCAAATTAGGAATATATCGCTGATAACTTCAACTATATAACCTCTGAGCTCGTACGTCTCAGAGAAGGGTGTTTAAGCTTAAAGAATAAATTCTCCGCCACCAACAGAAATATATTTGAATGAAATCTGCTTTATATCTCAACTTGTAATGTCAGACATACTATCCATACAAGTCTGTTCCGGGCTCGAACAGAACCGAAGGCACTTCCAAAGAAGTCCTTGCAATCCGGATATCCACAATCCTGATCGGATTCCCCATCACATATGGAGAACTCTATACCGGAGCAACTCGGTGCAGAGTCAATCGACAGATCATCCTATCGCTCTCGCAAATACTCGGTCTTCAACACCGGTCTTCAAATGCCATCCATAACGACGAATCACATATTCGAAATGGGTTATATGACACACAGGTCCTTTCCCGGCTAATTCGAATAGTGAGTGTCAAATTTTAAAACATGTGGATGTCATTCACAAATATTCACAGGTTCGATGTGGGTTTCGGATAACCAACTGAAATCCGATACCCTGTCGCATCGAAGTTTAAATGTCGTTTTACAGACAACAGGGTTTTCACATTAATACAGAACAATCATAATCACAGTGCAATAACATGGCAATTACATCTTACAGAATTACAACCAGAACAGAGATATCAATGTAAGTTAACAACAATAGTTAATTACTTTCCAATGTGATTTAAATACATTTGCCACTGAATTAATTAAATTTAATGATAAGAATCTGGATAAATAAATTACATTTTGATTACTCAATTTATCGTTTCAAAATTTACAAATTCTTACTTACAAATTTATTTAAACACTTAATTGTTTATAAATCAATTTAATTACAAGTTTGTAAATCATTCTTAAATTTCTTTTCAAAATCATTGATTTATGACAATTATTCACTTTAATTATCATTTTAAACTACAATTCAATTAGATCTCAATTGAATATATTAATTTATTATTCCTTAATAAATTATTTTAATGTAACTATCAATTTTGAATCAATCATTTTAAATTATCAACTTAATGATTTTTAAATTTACAACTTTAGTTTTTATTGCTTTTATTTATTTAATATTATAAATTACAAAGTAATTATAAATCATAAATCATTTAATCATTGTTTAATTTAACTTCACATTTCATTAACAATTATCATTTCATAAAGAATGCTTATAAAAATAGTTTAAACTAAAATTGTCCACAAATGTCATACTGGAATATGGTTCAGGTGGTCAACCCGAGACTTCCCCCGAGTCACGCTCGAGTTCAAGCACCTCTTGCTTCGAGTTCCCTCCCAAAACTACCCGTGAGAACAAAAATTTTCAAAATTTACTTAAGTCCAAACTGTTACACGACCCAACGCTGAAACTCCCCCGAGTCTCCCTTCGGTTTCTCCCCAGTTTTCCTCGAGTCGTGCTTCGAGTCTTCCTCCATGCCACTCCTTCTTCCACAACCCACCATTTTCAGACACGCGATGATACGCGTATACGTGTACGCCTGAACGGTGACGTTCTGACCCTCCGCGTGACCATCAGCAAGTCAACGAAGACTACCTCAACCTAGCCGACCACCCAGAAGTTTAAAAATCGCCGTGGTTCAACTTCCGGTGGTTCAATCGAATAAACCCATCAACACATCACCACTAAAACATCTCGTCCTCCCCCGTATGGCCATCAGAAGCCACTAAAATCATACTGAAGCTTCATCAAGATGTGATGCTTCGATTGGTACCGGCGACGTGGATTCCGATCACCCCTAGGTGGAGCGGCGATCCCATTTTCAACGCGAACTGGAAACAGTTCTTAAACCCTAGTTTGGATTCGAATTCAAGATTTATGCAATAGAGATTTTTTTTAACATTTTTCCCCACATCCTAGATGTTCAATCATGCTTCAGTACAAATTTCAATATTTATAAATGATTCGATTTTCAGGGATTGATAAAAATGCAAATTTGATCAAAATCCCAAACTGCTCTTTATCACTTCATTAAAAAAATTCATCTTTGTTTTGAAAATCATAGATTTTGGTATGGATTCAGATTATACCATTGAATTTATATTTTTCAACATTTTATTTTTCTATCAAACTTTACTTAAAACCTGTAAACTATATTACAGTGAACATGCTTTACTGTATGTTTAAATATCTTTACAAACACTTGTTTGAGGATTTAAAACAAAAGTTTTAACTTGATTACTAACATTTTTTTCAGGAGCAAGGAGAATAAGAAGATGTCGGGTTTGTGTATAGTTTACTCTGTAAACTAGAGATTCTAACATATCAGTATATAACAGAAACAGAAGGAAAATAATGTTTGCAGGAAAAATCAAACACAAGTTCAGAGTTATTTCTTTCATGCAAAAATTCAAGCACCAAGAATTTGAACAATATATACATTTACTCACTTGGAAATATTTGAAAACAGGGAATACTTTTGCTTTGAAATCTGCAGGTTTTTCTTTTTCTTTCTGATTCTTCTCTTCCTTTTAATTTCTCTTTTTCTTTGCTAAATTTTTTTTTTCTTTCAGTAAGAAGTTTTTAAACGAGATGATGCATAGGTTGATATATATAGAAATATACAAGTAAGGGAGGTAGACAGGTTTTTAACCAAAGTACTGAACATTTAATTTGCATAGTGGCTTATACAGGCTTTTGTACTTTGCATGTTTTCCTCCTTTCTTCAAGGAAGGCTGAAGAGTAACATTTAATACAAGCATGCATTTTACAGTCAATGTCACACTTGATAGTTACTAGAGTAATGGCATTAAATGAAGCATTAAATGGAAGCATGTAGTGTTTCATGCTTTATACATTTTCAGCATGCTATTTGATTTTCTTTTTCCTGTAAGTACTATCTCCATATATTATTTTTTTCTTCTATTTAAAACACTTACTTTCCTAGTTTACTTTATAAAATAAAGTGTTTTGTTTTAGGTTCTTAGACTTACCTGATTTAATTTAGTAACATGTTTATTTGTTTGAATGTTTTACTTTCTTATATTTTCCTTTATAGGTACAGTTCATATGTTTTTATATATATTTTCTTTTCATAAGTGTTATTTTGTTTGATTTGTTTATATGTTTTTATTGCTTAAATGTTAGATTACTTGTTTATTTGTTTAATTATTCATAGGTTTATTTGTTTATTTGTTTATTCTTTTGTTCATTGTTTGTTCTTTGGTTCAACTATTTGTTTACTTTATTTGTTTGATTTTTTTATTTGACTATTTGTTTATTAATTTGTTTGATTTTTTTATTTGACTATTTGTTTATTTATTTGTTTGTTTGTTTAGATTATGATTATGTTATTTAAATTTTATAATTTCATCATAACTTACTTTAACAAATTTTTAACTCCGTTAAAAGATCATCTATCAATATCTCTTTTTTTATTTAATTCTATATTAATGTGTAATATTAATATTATCAATATTAAATTTAGATTGAATTTTACTAGTTAGATCCCAAAGTTCATACTATTAATCAAATTTTAAATTTCAAAAAATTTCGGGATGTTACATAAACAGTCAATTTCAATTTTTATTTAATGTTGAAAATATTCATTTAATCACTTTTATCAAATCAAGTTATACAATCATACTTTTTAAAATCTCAAAATCGATAAGTTTAAATCAAAACTTATTTAAATTCAATTTTAAACAAATTTAATTATAAATCAATTCTTATTTAAATTCAATACTTAACAAATTAAATTACAAATCAATTCTTATTAAATTTATCTTTCCAACCTCTATTTACTTAAAGTTGTTACAAAAAACTATTTTGAAATATTAATATAATTTTAAACAAATACTTAACATATTATATATATATATATATATATATATTTAGTTAAATTAAATTCTTAGTAAATTTTATTATATTAGTTATTATTAAATTTAATCTTATTATGATTAAACCTATTTTAAATCTTATTTTATATATTTAAAAAAATAAAAAAGTTATAAGTAAAATTTTATATTTTATATTTTAAAACATAACTTATAAATATATAACTCCCAAAACATATATTTTTAAAAATCTAAAATTTTCACATATTAAAATAAATATTTGTATTATAATTTAAAATCAACAATTATCAAACCCATATATTTCCTTCAAGCTTTGAAGATTGTTTTTCAAATTAGACCAACGGTGTCTGCATATAATTTTCTATACTATGTTCAAGTGATATAGATATTTATCATTTTAATCCGCAATTTAAATTTAACATTTATGGGTATATATTAATTCAACCTGCAATCCCAAATTTTAAAATGAATGAAAATCGCTTGGGTTTATCATTTTAACCCATAACGATTTTCCCCTAATCTACAAGATTGTTTGGGTATGTATCATTTCAACCCATAGGGATTTCTAAACTAAAAGGGAACTTGCAGAATGAGAAAAAATATGATAATAATATAACATACCAACAGCAGACATATATCATCAGTAACAAATTTATATATAATAATACAACATGTTATGGTGTCTTATGTCATAGGTAAACAATTGCTGATAATGGCATATCATATTTAACAATTAAATAGCTTAAAAAATTAAATTTAACAACGAATTTTAATCGTCATTTCATGTGAATTAAATTTACTAAATAAGAGTGTTAATCATGAGTGATTGCTCACCTTCCGAGACTATATAGATTAGACACACAACATGCTACGAATTGAATCATGAACTCGACAATTGACCAATCCAAACAATAAATCTCAAATCAAAGCAAGTAGGACACAGATTCAATGAACAAATCTGACAATTAGGAATCGATGAAAATATATCAAAATCAGCTTGATATAAACTGGAGCAAAAATGTATATTATATATATATATATATATATATATATATATATATATATATATATATATATTTCTTTTAAAATCAATATGTAATATTAATAATACATATTTAAAATTTAATATCTTTATATTATATTTAAAAATCAATATCATTAAAACTCATACTTTACAAAATTCTTCAAATAAATATATAAATGAAATATCTATATGTGTTTCGGAGATCATAAAAATATATTTTACAATATTAAATGAATATAAATAAATACTCTTAAACATTATAAATACTTAAACATAAATTGAAATTGAATAATGTAAAATACTTGAAATATATTATAAATGCCTTAAACAAGATCAATATATATATGTGTGTGTGTGTGTGTGTGTGTGTACACACACAAGTATACATATATATAAAAGCTAAAAAAGAAATTTAAAGAGGAATCTGCTAATACATATATATCAACTCTTACATTATAATTGAAAACCAAAACTCATGCATATACTTATGTATATATACACACATACACTAACAGATCATATGTCACTTATATAAACTTATATATTTTGTTCTCTGATATGAAACTTAAATCATGAATTATACTTTCTAAAATCAAAATGGATTGAAAGATAAATAATCATGTAAAAGATAAAATATATTGAACTTATAAAAGCTTATTTATACTCACTATATTATATATATAAACATAACCCAAATGTTGGCAGGTGTTTTGGCCGTGAAATGGATGGAGAAAGGATGGGTGTTCTGAGTTGCGGGGGCGGAAGTCTTGGGCAGCGGTGGAGGTTGTCAGAGGAAATCGGAGAGGAGGGCGGATGGTGTGGGTTTTGTGTGTAGTGCAGGCAGGTTGGGTTTGGTGGTTTGCGAGGAGAAGCGCCAGTTAGTGCTGGCGTTAGCTGGTGGTTGGGCTGGCGGAGAGGTTGTTGTGTGTGAGGCTGGTCATGGTTGGAGGGTGCGGAGGCATCACTGCCTAGATCTGCTCGGTGGAAAAAATGCAGGCGGCTATGGAAAGCTCCTCGTGTATTTTTTTTTTAATTTTTTTATTTAAGGTAGGTCGGCGGAAGCTATGGGCTGAATGGTGACGTTCGAGGTGGAGGTGAACGAGATGCTGATGTGTGGTGCTGGGTCGGTCAGGTGAAAGGGGTGTTTGGTGGAGAGGCCATGGAGTGGATGATGGTGGAATAAAGTGGAAGAGAGGAATGAACGGAGGAGGTCAGCCATTTGTCAAGGCGTGGGTGAGAGGAATAGAGTTGGTCGAATTTCAAGGCTGAGAGGTCTTGGAGTTAAGAAATGGTAAAGGGCACGGGTAGTTGGGAAGCACGATCGAAGTCATGAGGGGAGAAATGAAGAACAAGGCACAGCAAAAAGTTTCATAAATATAACTTTAGTTATAATATTAATATATTTTTTGTGTAAGGGCACGAACAACCTAGAAACTTAGAGACCCAAATGAACGAACCAATAACTAATATAAATTTAAGGAATAGAGAATGTAAAAATCCAATTTTTGGGAATACTACCAGCTAGTGCCCATTTATATTCAACCGATGGAAAAATGAATGGACAAATGAACCCAAAAGCCCATATGCGGAATCGATACGAAAATAGTTTGATCGATTTTGCTCCGTATCGGACAGCGAAATACACAAATGAATATACTACAGTGATTGGCGCGACAAGACGAATAGAATGGTATACGGATATGAGTGATATGATCATTCTATCAAAAGTCGATATTTGCTGTCAAAACTGCGGCTAAAACGCCGAAAATAAGACAACCGGAGCTATAGCAGTCCAAATTTGATGAAACGAATTATGATGTCTCATTCAGAAAATGATTTACAATTTTATAAATAAAAATATTCAGATTTTGAAAATATTTTATTTTCATCAAATTAACTGATTTGTATTGAAATTGAAAATTACATCACTGAACTAACTTCCGTATTTTCCAATGAATTTCTGACACTTGTTACGTTTCAACAGAAGTATTCCAAGTATCAAATTTTCATGGCTAAATTTTAATTGTTTAATTTCAAGAAAAATTTAGTTAATTATATTATAAAAACTGTTAAATTTTACGGGTCGTTACAATATAGATAAACGTGTGGTTTAGTGGTGATTGGAAAAGAAGGTGAAGTAAAGAATGTTCTAAAAAAGGTGCATAACAAAATTTAGAAGTGATAGCAATCGATAGATACAATTGAGTAAAAAAGCATACTATGTCAATGGCCCGTGAAATGAATATCATGATAAAGAGCTAAGTTCATGTTTCACTATTTTAAAATTTCATGTTGGCTAATTAGAAAAAATATTAATGTTGCTTTATATTTGCATGAACATGTTATATTGTTGACCATGCTAGATTAGTAGTAAAGGAATCGAATTGAGTTTCATAAACTGAAAAAACTAAAAATAAAAGTGCGATAGGATTAGATGTCAAAGTTGTATAAAATCAATATAGAAACTCTAGTGCAATCAGATAAATGTAGATGCTCTGAGGGTCTTATGCATCAACTTTTTGACTAAATCTGGATGAGATTCACTCTGAAATCTCCAACATATGTCTTGGAAACATCATAAGGATAGTTTAATAAAATGCAAGTTTCATCCAACTTTATCATATAACATAAGTATCTTAAAACCTTTAGGGTTAAAAAATCCGTGAAAAAATTATAAATCTCCTTAAATAAGGAAAACAAAATTTCGAGTTTGTATAGAGCAGTCAGAAAAATAATGTACAAAATTATCTTACCAACCGGTTGATAGTTCCAATTACTCGTTTAAGAATAATAGGTATAAGCCACTTCAAAAATCTTTAATGGCCACCATTTTCAACTTCTGTATTCAATTGGTCTACTATTAGCATGACATTTTTATTATTAAAACTTAGCTATTGTATCAAATAGAAAAGGGTACAAATGAACACAAGGAAAACAATATTAGAATTCAATACAATTTTCAGGACAGTACTAAAGTACCAAGTTCAAAAACATAAAGAAAGGTTAAAAGGAGCAAAAATTCATACCAGAACAGGATTCGTTTCTTGGTATTTGTGGGAGAATTGAAAACGTCTTCAAATGATAATGCATTGGTAGATCTGGATCTAATTGTGGTAGATTTAAATGTCTCCATGGGGCTGCTTTACCTTGTTGTCGTAACTCGAAGTCTACTATAAGGCCTGGGAAGTCTTCAATGGTTCGATCCGGGTTCATCTAGATATTTGGTTGTTTGATTGGAATTGGGTTAACAATTAGGGAAATGAATATTTAGGGTTAGGCTAAGAAGTAAGGAAAGGGAGAATGATTATAAAACGTAATTTTCCACGAACTGAAGGAAAAAATTAAGCGAGACTATTGAGCTTCAGAATACACATGTCATAATCTTGATAAATCTGAATGAGAAATGCATGACGAGAAATGTAGAAGCTTGAGAGCTAAGTGTTTCTCACTCAATTTTAATATGATGGTATGGATTCTTTTGAATACGTATCTACTGTTCCATTGATCTCTTTGATATAGAATAGTTTCTTGTGTATGCTAATTAAATCTTAACATATAAATTTTTGTTGACTAATAAAATTAATAATCACATAAAATTTCATGTATATCGTAACTAAGAACTTTACTAATAAGAATGCATCAAATTTCTATTTAATTCCCAATCAACAAATGGTAGAAGCAGTTTTTACTATTATGTTGCCCTAAAGTTATATAGAGTTTAAACTAATGTTATGTGACATAAGCTGCTTGTATAACACCTTCATCATGTCACTTGATAATTACCGGATCAACATTGAACACATCATCTTAAGTTAAAGACTATCATATAATACAAACTACTATGTTGTATTCTCACTAACATTCACACCGTTATGATAAAATATCTTTACTATGGCTAAAGTTAAAAAAAAATTAAATAGAAAAACTAGCTATAACAATGCTTTCCTCTGTAAGCAAATTAAGTCGTAATATATAGACTTTTCTTGAGTAAGAAAATTAATAATTACATTATTTTCATATATGAGAAAGAATATTGATAGAGTTTGAATCTTGATTTTACTGATTGATATTCGAGAAACAGAGAGATAGAAAGAATGCTCTGTGGTTACAAAAATGTACTTTGTTTGTTTGATACATTACATAACAGTTTACAACTTGATATTTATAAAAAGAAATACAGGCTTCAGGGTGGCCCATTATCACAAGTCGTTCCATTTGTATCACGAAGCTTATATTTGTTAACTGCGCTTTATCCATTTCATTTTATACCTCCCCTCAAACCTAACTTAGGGTTAAGGTTTGCAAATTCTTGAGCCGCATATAGAAAAGATGATGACTTCAGATTCTCGAGTGTGTAGATTTACCACTTAGGATCTTGCAATGATGCGGAAGCCCTCTTTTTTGCTGAAGTTGGAGAGATTAAGCAATCGTGTTTCGATTTTGGTAAAATTGCCATGGATATAGTCTTGCTTACTTCAACAGGGGAAATTTCACTTGATTGCCTGATGGAATTTCTCTTTGATTGGAGTAGATGTTGCTGTCGAGCTTCAATTTGTTGAGTTATCATGGATCTTGCCTTCTTGTTGCTGTCAAACTCAGTAATTTTCAAATCTTGCTTAAAGCGAACAAAGTTCTTCTTTGACAGAGGCTTTGTCATAACTTCCGCGATTTGGTAAGAAAATGATATGTGATTTATGTTAATTTTTCCCTTTGTTACTTGTTCTCTGAGAAAATACAGATCCAGTTCTATGTGCTTGGTTCTAGCATGTAGAACTGGATTTGCTGAGAGCATAACAGTGCTCAGATTGTCGCACCAAATTGTCGATTTTTCTGTCATCTTGATATGAAGTTCACTGAGCAAAGATAGTATCCATATTACTTCAGCTGTTGCATTAGCAACGCTTCTATACTTGGCTTCGGTGCTTAACCGAGATACTGTAGGCTGTTTTTTTGAGGACCATGAAACTGGATTGTTGCCTAGAAATATGCAATAACCAATGGTAGATATTCTATCACCCATGTCTGTGGCCCAATCTGCATCTACATATCCTTTTATGTTGATAGATTTGTATGATTGCAGCTTCAATCCATGATTTATAGTTCCTTTGAGATATCTCAGAATTCTTTTAACTGCTTTCCACTGTTCATCCAGTTGATTTTGCATATATTGACTCGCTTTATTGACACTAAATGAAATTTCCAGCCTGGTGAATGCTCCTACAATACTTTTGTACTGCTTGTCATTTGATATGGATTCTTCTTTATACTTTGACAGATGTGAATTACTTGCCATAGGAGTAGATATTGCATTTGCTTGATCCATTTTTGCTCTTTGTAAAATTTCTGAGATGTATTTCCTTTGACTTAGAAGCATTTCTGTGTGTGAAAGTCTTTTAACTTCAATGCCAAGAAAGTAATTTAAGTTTCCCAAGTCTTTGATTGAAAATTCTTTATTTAAGAGGTCTGTGAGTTTGTTCATCTCTGTTTCACTACTGCCTGTTATAATAAAATCATCAACATATATTAGTACATACATGGTTGCATTGTTATTAAATTTTGTAAATAAAGAGTTGTCTGATTTTGTTGAGCTGTAGCCAAGTCTTATTAGTGTTGACTTCAGTTTTTCAAACCAGACTCTTGGTGCTTGTTTGAGTCCATAGATTGCTTTGTTCAATTTGCATACAAGCTTATCACCCCTTTTTTGCTCAAAACCTGGAGGCTGTTCCATGTAGACTTCCTCTTGTAAAATACCATTTAAAAAGGCATTATTTACATCTAATTGCTTGATGTTCAGTTTCTATGTAAGGCAATGGTAAGAACAATTCTAACAGTTGAGGGTTTCGCAACTGGTGAAAAAGTTTCAGTAAAGTCAAAGTCACTTTGCTGTGAATACCCTTTGGCTACTAGCCTTGCCTTGTATTTAGAAACTGAACCATCAGTATTTCTCTTTATTCTATATGTCCACTTGCAGCCTATGACACTTTTATTGCGTGGCAGTGGAGAAAGATCCCGGGTTTTATTTTTTTTCAATGCATTGTATTCTTCTTCCATAGTAGACTTCCAGTTTTCATTCTGCATAGCTTGATGATAATTATCTGGCTCTTCTGTGTTCATAGCAACACTGAATATTTTTGGTTTGAATATACCACTCTTGGCCCTTGTTATCATGTGATGTCTAGCTTGTGCAGGTGCTTGACTTGGCTCTTCAGCTGTGACTCCCTGTTGATCACTGGACGATTGTGAATCATCTAATGACTGACTGCAGTCTGACTGATTAATGGGGCACATATGAGATGCCTGACTTGTGCTTCCAGTTTGTTCATCTTCTTCATGACCTGGCTCAGTTCTGGCCATAGTGTGTTGTAAAGTGAAGTTGATAGGAGGCTCTAAATTTATATTGTCCTGCATTCTTTCACCTTCAACTTGAGTTATGACATTAAGTTACTCAGGTGTTGGTGGTATGGAAAGTTTTGAATTATACACTTTTTGTGATGTTTTTATGTTTGATTGACTGAAGGGAAATATTCTTTCATTAAACACCACATGTCTAGAGATAAGAAAATTTGCATTGCTATTTAAGCATTTGTATCCCTTCTTATTGGCTGCATAGCCTAAGAAGGTAGATGGTGATGACCTAAAACTTAACTTGTGTATGTTATATGGCCTTAAATAGAGAAAGCATAAGCATCCATAAACCTTCAAACTATGATATTCTGGTTTAACTTTAAATAAGATTTCCACTAGACTTTTGAACTGTAAAACTTTTGTGGGTAATCTATTTATTAAAAACACAATAGTGGCAAAGGCATATGGCCAAAGCTTTAAAGGAAGAGATGCTTGGGCAAGTAAAGTAAACCCAGTCTCAATAATATATCTGTGTTTTCTTTCAACCAGTCCATTTTTTTCTTATGTGTATGGACAGGTTGTTCTGTGAATTATACCTTTCTTTTGAAGGTATTCTTTAAGTGGTTGAAACTTAGTTCCACCATCAATCTGCAAGACTTTTGATTGGCAGTTTGTTTGCCACTCCGCTTGAGTTATAAATTGTAAGACTGCATCATAAGTTTCAGATTTTGATTTCAAGAAATAAATCCATACATATCTAGAGTATGAATCAACAAATGATATGTAGTATCTATAGCCATAATCAATATTAACAGGAGATAGACCCCATAGATCACAAGCAACTAATTCTGAGGGTTTCATATAGTTTGTTTTTGAAACTGGAAATGCAAGTTTATGGCTTTTGCCCATTTGACAATATGTACATACATAAGGCATTGCAGCATCTTTAACAGAAATATTATCATTACTTAGCACCTTTTTTACAATGCTTAGACTTGGATGTCCAAGTTTGGAATTCCAAATGTCAAAGTTTTTACAGTTATCTTCATGTTCAATTTCAGTAACATCACACCATTTTCCATGAAATTCAGAATTTTTTGATTTTTCAACATCGAACTTGTACAATACTTTAAATTCCTTACCCTGCAAAATTATTTCCTTAGTTAGAATATCTTTGATTAAACAGTATTTAGGATAAAATTCAAAATACACATCATTGTCTTGGGCATACTGTGAAACACTTAATAAAAATTTTCTAATAGATGGAACTCTTAGCAGATTTTTTAGAAAGATTTCTTTTCTGCCAATGAAACCTGCATTTCTAGTATGTGTAATTTTTACCGATTCACCATTACCCATATGAATTAATTGCTTACCTCTGTACTCCCTGCTTCCCAAATTTAGATTATTGAGATTGTTAGTTACATGATTGGTAGCCCTAGAGTCTGGATACCAGCTTTCATCCTGGATATCATCAATCTTTGCAGTCTCTGTACTTTTGGTATCTGCTTGTTCTTTAGAATCTGGATGAGTATTTACCATATTTGCACTGAGATTGTGATTCCTTGAACTGTTATTGTTTTGTTGAGATGGAATGTAGTTGGCATCAAATCTGAAGTAGCATTTGTTGGCTGCATGACCAAACTTTTCACAAATTTGACACCTTAGTCCGTTATTACTGTTGTTATACTTCCATTTCTTCCTCTGGATCTAGAGGATTGACCACTTCTTTGAAAATTAGGCTGATTTTTATTGTTTTTGCTTCTGTCTTGATTCTTGAATCTGTTATTGCTAGTGAAGTTTACAGTAACATCTGAAATTGTTGATCTATGTTCTATTCTGCCTTCATGGGCTAGTAAAGTTGAGTGAACATATTGTATATTTGGTGTTGTTTCTTTTGAGGAAATAACTGCTACCATTGCATCATATTCTTCATTTAAACCACCTAAAATGCATAAGACTTGCTCAGTATCTGAAATTTTGTGACCCACTGATGCAAGTTTGTGATATCCCGGAAATTTGGCAATACAAATCTAATAATCTGCGTTAAAAATTAAACCGATTTGATAATTTTTGATAATAAAATTTTGAATTGATCTAATAATCATCTTTTAATAAAGATTTAAATTGGTTGATTTTATCTTTTTAATGAAAATAAATTATTTTCTGTTTATAATATATATAATTGTATATATTGTAAATAGATAAGCTTTGATTTGGAATTTAGTAAATGAAGTAATTTTCTAATTCTAATTTATTTTTGGTAAATTGAAAATTTGATTTAAATTTAACATTTAACTTTTCAAAGCAATTTAATAAATAACTATATGGTTTGTAAATACTTAAAAGTAAATCTTATTTGTTTCAAAATTTTATTTAATTAACTTAAATTTAATTTAAATTAGATTAACATAAAAACTTTGTTTTATTCTCTTTTTAAAATATTTCTTGAAATTATATATAAGAATTTAAAATACAAATTACAAATGATCTTAATTTATTGAGTAATAGAAGTGATTTATAATCTCTTTTATAAATTATTTAATATTGTTTAATTTGTTATTTTCAAATAGTAATTATAATACTTAGTTTTTATAATCATAAATAAATTTTGTAAGAAATAGGATTTGTTATTTTAAATTTAAAAAGAATTATATATGCATATATATATAACTTGATTTTTAAATTAGGTTTTATAATTTAATTTAAATTTGAATTTAATGTTGTGAAATTTAAAAGAATAAATACATAAAAATATTTGAATAAGCTTTTATTTATAAATTGTTTTGTTTCATTTCTCTTTAAATAAAAAAGGAAATTTATATATACATAAGGAATAAAATAAGTTAAAGTTCTTATAAACAATTTAAATTAAAATAAAATATTTAAAGAGACATGTGTAAATCTCTTAACACGCCTTAATGACATGTGTTAAGTATAAAATAATCAAAGTGACAAATGTTAAAACTAAGGAACAAGTGTCCTACTTGATTTTCTTTTTCTTTTATTTTAATGAAATCAAAAAAATTCTTATTTAAACACATTTTTTTTTTCTCTCACCTCATTTTCTTTTCTATTCTTCTTCAAATCAAAAGCCAAGAAAATAAAAATCTGCAAACTTCTCCTTCAAAACAGAAAACTCTGTTCAAACATAATCTGTAAATTTCCCCTCAAAATCAAATCTAAAACAAATGTTTCCTCTAACGAAATCAACATTCAAACCAATCTTCTTCAAAGCTATCTGAAATTCATTTTGCAAATCAAGTATAAACCTGTAGCCCTTCAAATACATTAACCTGAAAATCATTCTGCAAATTCAAAAGACTGCAGATCTCTGCATTTCTGTTTGAAATAACCAGGCCTGCAATTCATTTTCAAACTTGAATTTTTAAAAGCATGCATGCAACTGTAAATCTGGAAGCAAAAGCAAACTGCAGTTTTAAAGAACTTCAGCAACTCAAAGTTTTTAAAACAAAGCAATTCAGGTTCAAGCTTTTCAAAAACATGGATGCTCTGCTCGCTAAAAATTGCTGGTGAATAACATTTTATATTAAATAAACTTAAATATAAATTAGTTGCTTGTTTTACTCTAGAAATAAGTATGTTTGCATGTAATTTACAAGTTCATTACTGGTAGATATATGAATGTATGTACTTTCAGCAAGTTGTTGTGAATTTTTTTTTCTATGCATAAGTTCCCAGGCTCAAGAAATTGCTTAGAAATTCCATTTCTTTGGATCTAATCTGTGTTAAGGACTAAGATTTAAGCAAAATGTAGCTGTGTAACATAAGCTAAAGTTTTATTTTTTTTAATATGAAGAAAAGCCTGTAATGTCTCTGAAAACACAAATACAACAGAACAAACTTTTGAAAGTAAGAATTTAGTCATCTAGATTCTTTGATTTAAGATTATCAACAGATTACATAAACAAAAACATGAATTTTAAAACTAAAAATAGAATTTTTAGTTTGAATATGATTAAGCATTTCTGGTTTAACCAGAAATGGTGTTTTGGGTTGGAACTGTCAACCTAGGAGGTCGGGGTGGCTAGTGTTTTCTCTGGTGATAGAGTGATGATCGAAGATTCAGGGAAAATTATTGGGAAGAGGGTTAATGCATTGAGGCAGTGGTAATTTAGGATTAAAAATTTTAAACCCTGGTGTTCTGTTCATCTAAAAATTTGGTCTACGCAAACTCTAGAAGTGATCGAGTTCTTCCAGATTCAAGTTGATGATTGATGGGGTATGGAAGAGTTTGTGGCCGGAGGTGAAGCCACTCTGGTGATCAGCGGCGAGAGATTTTGGTGATTTCCAGTTCGACATTTTTTTCCAGTTTTGGAGCTTGAAGCTTATTTTTGATTTTGGGGTTCTGCAGTTTATTTGATGGTCAAAAATTAGTTGGAAGGTGGTCGCCGACTTGCGAGTGTCGTCGCGAGAGGTCGAAATTGGTTGCAGCGGTGGTGCAGGTGCACGAAGTTCATGGCGTGTCAGCTGTTTTTGGGGAAGAATGTTACTCGTGTTTGTATCGGGTTTATTCGTGAGTTGCTCGAAGCATTTGGATGTTGAACTCGAAGTTATGGATGTGTGGACTCGGGTGTATGTTTGTTACAGGTTTATGTGTAAAACTGTCGGTACCTTAAAGATTTGAATAAATTCAAATGAAATGTTACTCGAGTTTTACTCGAGATATTTTGTGTTTTTCTCGGGTTAGGCTAGGGTAGGCTCGAGTGGTTTCTGTATGAATCGAGTTAGTTTTGTTCAGGTTAGAAAACGTGTTCTGTTTTCAAATTTAAACTGAAATTTAAAGTGTTAAGCAAGAATTTAAAATAAGTTTAAATATAATTTTTAAATTATGGATTCAAGTTTAATTTAAATCTTAAACTGGAAACGACTAAGTTTTTAAATCCAAATTTGTTTAAAATACTTTAAAGGGATTTATTGTTCAAAAATGTTTTTAAAGGAATTTGAATTTTAGATTGGAATTTGAAATATAAAGAAATGTTTTAAACAAAGTTTAAATCTGATTCAAATATGAATTTGAATCTTAGTTTTATAAATTTAAGTATTTTAACAGTTTTGAATGATAAGGTAAAATTTGGATGTTTTGAATTTAAAAAGGGATTTGGTTTAAACTCTTGTAAAATTTCTTTTGTAAGAAAAAGTATTCTTTATCATGTAATTTTAAGGATTTTAAATTGATTTTAAAACTTGTTGAAGTTAAATTATAATTTAATGATTTGTATTTCATTTAATTATTAGGGTAATTAGATGGATAATTAATTTATTTAATAAATTAATGAATTAGATAATTACTTAAGGTAATTAAGGGTTTTAAACTTAAAGGTTTAAGATTAATTATTCTTAGAATAATTAACTTGTAATTTAGGAATCATTAATTAAATAAGATTAGATTTTAATTAATGATTAGTAATTAATTAATCAAGTAATAAAGGATTAATTAAGTTATAGTTAACACTTAATTAATTAAATAATTAGGGGTTAATTAATAGGCTATTAATGGTTAATTAATTTGTAATCAATAATGATTAAAATAAGTTAATTACTTCAGAAAAATAATTAGTGAATTGTTAAATAGTTAATGAGGTCATTAACTAAGGATTATTTAATAATTAGTTAATGTGATTAATTTTTAATAATTAATTAGATTAATTAATTTAAAGATAATCATTTGTGTAAATTGTTAAGTATAATTACTTATGAAAGTAATTAAGGAATTAATTACTTATTGTAATTAATTGATTTTAATTTGATTAGATTAAATTAATTAATTCAGTTTAATTAATTTAGAATAATCGTTTGATGGTTTGTGAAGTATAATTACTTAATGTAATTAAATGGATAAATTACTTTGGAAAGTAATTAATGGATAATTACTGTATGTAATTAATTGAAGGTGATTTGTTGATGAAAGTAATTTGAGTATAATTACTTTATAAAATTAATCAAGGGATTAATTGGAGATAATTAATTAAGGGGTAATTAATTTATTTTGTGAAGTAATTAAGGGAAGTTAATTACTGAATGGAGTTAATCAAGGGTGATTAACAATTATGGTCTAACTGAAGCTTGATTACTTAATGTAATTAATTTAAAAAGAAAATATAATTAGAAATCATTAATTATTATAATTAATGTAGTAATTAAGAATGGATTTATTTAGAAATAATTAATAAATGAGGGAATTAATTAATGTAATTAATTAAGGATTAATGTAATTAATTAAGGATTAATGTAATTAATTATAGTTAATTAATAAATAAAGTATTCAAAGATTAATTACTGTATTTGGTTAAGTATAATTAATTTGATAAATTAATTAGTGGATAATTACTTGAATGTAATTAAGGTTGATTAATCAGGAATGATTAATTAAAATGAATAATTGATTGATGATTAATTAATTGATGGATAATTAATTAATAGTGGTGTAAGCAAGTTTGGTAATGATGAAGTAATTAATTTAATTTACTTAAAATTAATTAGAAATGATGTAATTAATTTAATTCATTTTAAATTAATTTAATTCATTTTAAATTAATTATATTTGGTGTGATTATTAATCATTGCTTATATATGAATGGATAATATTGGTTCCCTTGAATGGTTTGAATCTCAGATATGAGATAAGTAGTGTTGAGTGATATGGATGCATTGGTTGCATTATGATGATGATTTGGATTATCTTTTGATAATGATAATATGGATTATCTGTTGTAATGATTATCTATTGTGGTATGTGTATTATCTATTTGTGTGTGTATAGATAATTGAATTGTTTTAACCTTTAAAACAACTTGGCCTTAAAAGACACGCTTTGGATTTCGATGAGACCGGGATCGGGTTTCCAGATTTGGATATCCGAAAACCACATCGATCCAAATTAGTGATAGGTCGTGAATCTCATGTGAAGAGTGAAGACTCGAGGTGTAAGGACTATTCGTAAGTATAACTCTAAGGGTGATACCGAGATGAGTTTGATGGAGTAGTACTTTCAGATTCGAGATAAAGATTCAGAGTGCAAGGTTTATCGTCGTTAACTCTGAGGGTGATTTCAAAATGAGTGTAACGAGATAATGCCTTCGGTTTCGTTTGAACCCGGAACGAACTTGTATGGATTGACTGCTTTCAGAACATCGTTAGGTGGACGATGAGCATTCTAAGAGATGTGTTCTCTAAAGGTAATCGTAGCCTCGAGCCTCATCAACCGGGAATGGCTAAAACAGGGGAGGTGCAGCAAGGCTAAGTGGGTCATGCCCAAGTAGGACGAGATTTCCCCCTGTCTAGAGGTCCCTTTTTATTTCGGCTGTGTGGGCGGTTGGAACGTATGCCAACTGCGGGGTTGTCTTGTTCGGGACTGTCCAGTAAGGGATGGTTCCGGTCTTTTGTTACAGGGGATTGGAAGTGATCCTCGGTATGTTGATCTAGGCCACGTACTATGACGGGCGGTACCCCAGTAGCCCTGGCATTGATGGAATCCAAAATCCAATAAGTGCCAACGGTTTTGATTGTATTACCCACTTTTGTGGCTAGTAGCTAGAATTTAATCATGTAACAATTTTGGCTATTTCATATTTACTTGAAAACCCTAGACCTATTATAATATCACTGGATTGCCTATCAAATGTTTTGGTCAGCGTAAGGTAAAAACTTTTCCATGTTTATGTGTGGGAAGTCTTACGTGATACCTTTCTTTTCAAAAAGTTTTTCAAAGCTAAGCAACTTTAACCTGTTACTCACACTAGACCCATGTCTGACCCAGAGTTTATCTTCTGTTTTCTTAAACTCTAGGGTACTCAAATTTTTACGAGTAGCCAAGGGATTTAGGTTAGCTTTGACGAATTATGGAGGAGCAATGGAGCAGGAGGCTTCGGCGTTAGATATATAGTTTCCGCTGTGTGTTCTTTGTGTTGGTATTTCTTTGTTGAGTTGTATTGAGTTGTAATAAGTAGACAGGTGTTTATAACTGTCTAGTATGTGATGATATTCTGTGTAACTCCGATTAGTGTTGAATACTATGTAATATTTATGTTATTAATATAATTTTTTCGTTCCGCTGTTGAGATTTTGATGTTGTTTCTTCTTTGTTCTCTTTCTTTTCTCTTTTCTATCCCTTTCTTTCTTCAAGATGATGCGACTTTCTGTGGAGAAAAAGTCGGGTCATCACAGGTGGTATCAGAGCGCTAGGTTGAGTGAATACCTAGGCTTTGAAGTGATTTCTTTCTTGAGAGAGAGTATTTGTAATTTTAAATATATATATATATATATATATATATATATATATATATATATATATATATATATATATATATATATATATATGTACACACATACTTCTACCTATTTGTTGGGTTACCCATACAGGTTTTCCAATATAAGTTATAAAGGTAGATAAGATAGTGGGGAGTGTAACACGACTACTACCAATGGTTGGAATTTGAGTGTTGAGGTTGGAAGTGGATCTATCGAGACTGTAGAGCTAACACCGTCTCGAGTGAGTTATGCAGGGTGTAGAGATTTCATAAATCTCTAAAAGTAACTTGTAAAGGTTTGGAGTCCATCTTGGTAGTGGAAGTTGGATGAGTAGAGTTTGGATCTATCGGCTAGGCAGAAGAAAATAATGGTATCTTGATACCTCAGGAATTAGTAGCTGTGTGATGAGACGCCGTGACTATGGATGTCTCCGAAGATGTTTCTTTGGAATAAGTTTAGGAAGTATATTTGCTTCGATGTTGTGGCTGGGTTCAGCAGGATGTTTCTAGCTGGTTTAAGGTCCGAGTTTCTCGAAGAACTTTGGATTAGGAAGTCTTTGGCGTCGATGTCAGCAGTGCCGCTCGGAGTGTTCTATGCTGGCAAGAAGGTCTTTTGGTTAGCATTTTTTTCTGAAGATGGAGTTCAGAAGTAGCAGAGTGGATCCATTTCTTCGATGGATTGGCTAAATAAGCGTAAGCTGTTCTGATTGGTAAAGAGAGAACAGTTTTCTTTGGTTATTAGGCTGGTTGATCGCAAAAGTAACTTGCGATAGTTTGAGTGTTCTCTTGAGTTATCAGAGATTTGTCCGCATCTGGAGATTGAGTTTTCTTATCGACTGGATTCCAGGAGTACTACCGGTTGTTCAGTTTAGTAGAAGGATGACTTCTAGAGCAAGGGTTTGGTGAAGCGGCTTAGGATCAGGTGGGGCATCTGAGTTTTCTTTTATGGATCTGTTGAACCATATTTCTGAGATGTGTTGTCCAGTTTGTGCTCGAGTTTTTCATCTATTCCAGATCAGAGTTGTGCAGCGGAAGCAGTTTGGGAGTGCTTTTGTTTTATCTTTTCCGGATAGGAGAAGTAAGTTAGTCTTCTGATGTTTGTGGAGTAGAGTTGGTGTTCTTGGTTTTGGATTGATCTTGAGGAGATCATTCTGTTGGGTTGTTTTTGGAGACATCAGTAAAGGTTGAGCTGATCGGGAGAGATGAAGGCAGCCCAGGAGCGTTAGAAGTGTTTTGTGGATTAGAGACGAAGGAATTTGGATTCCGGAGTCGGAGATTTGGTTTTGGGTAAGTTTTCTCCGGTCTAAAGAGCTTTAAGATTGAGTAAGACTGGGTAAGTCAACTCCGAAGTGTTTTGGATCTTTTCTGTGTTCTTGTGAGGATTGGTGTTTGATTTTCAAGGTTGAATTGCCAGTTTGGATAACTGGGATTCGATGTGCTTCACGTATCTCTGAGGGAGTACGTGTATGATCTATCTCTGGTTGTGGAACCAGCAATTCAGGAGGATGTGATTGTTGTGTCAGACTTGTCTATAGTCTAATATCCTGTTTAGTTTGTAGATCTAGTTGGATAGGAGCTCTGTAGCTTAATAGTATAGATTGTTTGAATTCTGTAGAGCGAGTATCCCAGTATATATATACTTGGGAGACTCGAGGAAACTCTATACAAAATTTTGTCTGGATAGTTAGATTTGTTCGTTTGAATGAATTGGTTGCTATGGTTGTTAGCATATGTTTGATAATATATGTTTGTATTTTAAAATAAAATCTTAAGATAGATTATTAAATTACCTTTGTTTTAAATTTCGGGGATGAAATTCTTTTAAGGGGGGAGGAATGTGATATCCCGGAAATTTGGCAATATAAATTTAATAATCTGTGTTAAAAATTAAATTGATTTGATAATTTTTGATAATAAAATTTTGAATTGATCTAATAATCATTTTTAATAAAGATTTAAATTGGTAGATTTTATCTTTCTAAAGCACATAAATTGTTTTCTGTTTATAATATATATAATTTTATATATTGTAAATAGATAAGCTTTGATTTCGAATTTAGTAAATGAAGTAATTTTCTAATTCTAATTTAATTTTTGGTAAATTGAAAATTTGATTTAAATTTAACATTTAACTTTTCAAAGCAATTTAATAAAAAACTATATGGTTTGTAAATACTTAAAAGTAAATCTTGTTTGTTTTAAGATTTAATTTAATTAACTTAAATATGAATTTAAATTAGATTAACATAACAACTTTGTTTTATTCTCTTTTTAAAATATTGCTTGAAATTATATATAAGAATTTAAAATACAAATTACAAATGATCTTAATTTATTGAGTAATAGAAGTGATTTATAATCTCTTTTATAAATTATTTAATATTGTTTAATTTGTTATTTTCAAATAGTAATTATAATACTTAGTTTTTATAATCATAAATAAATTTTGTAAGAAATAGGATTTGTTATTTTAAATTTAATAAGAATTATATATGCATATATATATATATATATATAACTTGACTTTTAAATTAGGTTTTATAATTCAATTTAAATTTGAATTTAATGTTGTGAAATTTAAAAGAATAAATACTTAAATTTTTTGGAATAAGCTTTTATTTATAAATTGTTTTGTTTCATTTCTCATTAAATAAAAAAGGAAATTTATATATACATAAGGAATAAAATAAGTTAAAGTTTTTATAAACAATTTAAATTAAAATAAAATATTTAAAGAGACGTGTGTAAATCTCTTAACACACCTTAATGACATGTGTTAAGCATAAAATAATCAAAGTGACAAATGTTAAAACTAAGGAACAAGTGTCCTATTTGATTTTCTTTTTCTTTTATTTTAATGAAATCAAAAAATTTCTTATATAAACACGTTTTTTTTCCTCTCACCTCATTTTCTATTCTATTCTTCTTCAAATCAAAAGCCAAGAAAATAAAAATCTGCAAACTTCTTCTTCAAAACAGAAAACTCTGTTCAAAAATAATTTGTAAATTTCCCCTCAAAATCAAATCTAAAACAAATGTTTCCTCTAACCAAATCATCATTCAAACCAATCTTCTTCAAAGCTATTTGAAATTCATTTTGCAAATCAAGTATAAACCTGTAGCCCTTCAAATACATTAACCTGAAAATCATTCTGCAATTTCAAAAGACCGCAAATCTCTGCATTTTTGTTTGAAACGACCAGGCCTGCAATTCATTTTCAAACTTGAAGTTTTAAAAGCATGCATGTAACTGTAAATCTGGAAGCAAAAGCAAGTTGCAGTTTTAAAGAACTTCAACAACTCAAAGTTTTTAAATCAAAGCAATTCAGGTTCAAGCTTTTCAAAAACGTGGATGTTCTGCTCATTAAAAATTGCTGGTGAGTAACATTTTATATTAAATAAACTTAAGTATAAATTAGTTGCTTGTTTTACTCTAGAAATAAGTGTGTTTGCATGCAATTTACAAGTTCATTACTGGTAGATATATGAATGTATGTAGTTTGAACAAGTTGCTATGAATTTTTTTTTCTGTGCATAAGTTCTCAGGCTCAAGAAATTGCTTAGAAATTCCATTTCTTTGGATCTAGTCTGTGTTAAGGACTAAGATTTAAGAAAAATGTAGTTGTGTAACATAAGCTAAAGTTTTAATTTTTTTTAATATGAAGAAAAACCTGTAATGTCTCTAAAACCACAAATACAACAGAACAAACTTTTGAAAGTAATAATTTAATCATCTAGATTCGTTGATTTAAGATTATCAACAGATTACATAAACAAAGACATGAATTTTAAAACTAAAATTAGAATTGTTAGTTTGAATATGATTAAGTATTTCTGGTTTAACCAGAAATGGTGTTTTGGGTTGGAACTGTCAACCTAGGAGGTCGAGGTGGCCAGTGTTTTCTCTGGTGATAGAGTGATGATCGAAGATTTAGGGAAAATTATTGGGAAGAGGGTTACTCGAGTTTTACTCGAGATATTTTGTGTTTTTGCTCGGGTTAGGCTAGGGTAGGCTCGAGTGGTTTCTGTATGAATCGAGTTAGTTTTGTTCAGGTTAGAAAACGTGTTCTGTTTTCAAATTTAAACTGAAATTTAAAGTGTTAAGCAAGAATTTAAAATAAGTTTAAATCTAATTTTTAAATTATGAATTCAATTTTAATTTAAATCTTAAACTGGAATTGACTAAATTTTTAAATTCAAATTTTTTTAAAATACTTTAAAGGGATTTATTGTTCAAAAATGTTTTTAAAGGAATTTGAATTTTAGATTGGAATTTGAAATATAAAGAAATGTTTTAAACGAAGTTTCAATCTAATTCAAATCTGAATTTGAATCTTAGTTTTATAAATTTAAGTATTTTAACAGTTTTGAATGATAAGGTAAAATTTAAATGTTTTGAATATAAAAAGGGATTTGGTTTAAACTCTTGTACAATTTCTTTTGTACGAAAAAGTATTCTTCATCATGTAATTTTAAAGATTTTAAATTGATTTTAAAACTTATTAAAGTTAAATTATAATTTAATGATTTGTATTTCATTTAATTATTAGGGTAATTAGATGGTTAAGTAATTTTTTTAATAAATTAATGACATAGATAGTTACTTAAGGTAATTAATGGCTTTAAACTTAAAGGTTTAAGTTTTAATTATTCTTAGAATAATTAACTTGTAATTTAGGAATCATGAATTAAATAAGATAAGCTTTTATTAATGATTAGTAATTAATTAATTAAGTAATAAAGGATTAATTAAGTTATAGTTAACACTTAATTAATTAAATAATTAGGGGTTAATTAATGGGCTATTAATGGTTAATTAATTTGAAATCAATAATGATTAAAATAAGTTAATTACTTTAGAAAAATAATTAGTGAATTGTTAAATAGTTAATGAGGTCATTAACTAAGGATTATTTAATAATTAATTAATGTGATTAATTTTTAATAATTAATTAGATTAATTAATTTAAAGATAATCATTTGTGTAAATTGTTAAGTATAATTACTTGTGGAATTAATTAAGGAATTAATTACTTATTGTAATTAATCGAGTTTAATTTGATTAGATTAAATTAATTAATCCAGTTTAATTAATTTAGAATAATCGTTTGATGGTTTGTGAAGTATAATTACTCAACGTAATTAAATGGAGAAATTACTTAGGAAAGTAATTAATGGGTAATTACTGTATGTAATTAATTGAAGGTGATTTGTTGATGAAAGTAATTTGAGTATAATTACTTTGTAAAATTAATCAAGGGATTAATTGGAGATAATTAATTAAGGAGTAATTAATTTATTTGGTGGAGTAATTAAGGGAAGTTAATTACTGAATGGAGTTAATCAAGGGTGATTAACAATTATGATTTAACTGAGGCTTAATTACTTAATGTAATTAATTTAAAAAGAAAATGTAATTAGAAATCATTAATTATTATAATTAATGAAGTAATTAAGAATGGATTTATTTAGAAATAATTAATAATTGAAGGAATTAATTAATGTAATTAATTAAGGATTAATGTAATTAATTATAGTTAATTAATAAATGAAGTAATCAAAGATTAATTACTGTATTTGGTTAAGTATAATTAATTTGAGAAATTGATTAGTGGATAATTACTTGAATGTAATTGAAGGTTAATTAATCAGGAATGATTAATTAAAATGAATAATTGATTGATGATTAATTAATCGATGGATAATTAATTAATAGTGGTGTAAGCAAGTTTGATAATGATGAAGTAATTAATTTAATTTACTTAAAATTAATTAGAAATGATGTAATTAATTTAATTCATTTTAAATTAATTATATTTGGTGTGATTATTAATCATTGCTTATATATGAATGGATAATATTGGTTGCCTTGAATGGTTTGAATCTCGGATATGAGATAAGTAATGTTGAGTGATATGGATGCATTGGTTGCATTGTGATGATGATTTGGATTATCTTTTGATAATGATAATATGGATTTTCTGTTGTGATGATTATCTATTGTGGTATGTGTATTATCTATTTGTGCGTGTGTAGACAATTGAATTGTTTTACCTTTAAAACAACTTGGCCTTAAAAGACACGCTTTGGATTTCGATGAGACCGGGATCGGGTTTCCAGATTTGGATATCCGAAAACCACATCGATCCAAATTAACGATAGGTCGTGAATCTCATGTGAAGAGTGAAGACTCGAGGTGTAAGGACTATTCGTCAGTATAACTCTGAGGGTGATTACGAGATGAGTTTGACGGAGTAGTACTTTCAGATTCGAGATGAAGATTCAGAGTGCAAGGGTTATCGTCATTAACTCTGAGGGTGATTCCAAAATGAGTGCAACGAGATAATGCCTTCGGTTTCGTTCGAACCCAGAACGAACTTGTATGGATTGAATGCTTTCAGAACATCGTCAGGTGGACGATGAGCATTCTAAGAGATGTGTTCTCTAAAGGTAATCGTAGCCTCAAGCCTCATCAACCGGGAATGGCTAAAACAGGGGAGGTGCAGCAAGGCTAAGTGGGTCACGCCCAAGAAGGAGGTGATTTTCCCCTGTCTAGAGGTCCCTTTTTATTTCGGCTGTGTGGGCGGTTGGAACGTATGCCAACTACGGGGTTGTCTTGTTCGGGGCTGTTCAGTAAGGGATGGTTCCGGTCTTGTGTTTGTAGCAGTCCGACTTTCTAACACCAGAAAGTCGCATCACTAATTAAGAAAGAAAAGTATAGAGGAAGAAAAGAAAGAGAAAAGAAACTCAACAACATCAGATAACTCACAGCAGAACGAATGACATATAATATATCGCATAAAATATTACATAGTATCATATTACATCAGAGTACACAACTTATTCAACACATATTAGACAGTTATAAACATCTGTCTAACTATACAACTCAAGATATCACAACATACAGATACAATCTCAAACACTGCGGAACCATAATATATCTACACGTGGAAGCCTCCTGCTCCATAACTCCTCCAGAATTCGTCAAGCAAACCTGAATCACTCGACTACTCATACATAATATGAGTACCCATAATAAAACAGAAAATAAACACTCGGGTCAGACAGGGGTCTGGTGTGAGTAAACGGTTTAAAATCGCTTAACTCTAGAAAAACCTTTGAAAAGAAAGGTATCACGTAAGACTTCCCACACATAAACATGGATAAGTTTTTACCTTACGCTTACCAAAACATTTGATAGGAAATCCAGTGATATTATAATAGTGTCTAGGGTTTTCAAGTAAATAGAAAATAGCCGAAATTGTTACATTCATTAAATTCCAGCTACTAGCCACAAAAGTGGGTAATACAAACAAAACCGTAGGGTCTCGTAGGAAGAATGAGTTTCCATCAATGGCAGGGCTACCGGGGTACCGCTCGTCACAGTATGTGGCCTAGATCACCGTGCCGAGGATTAAGCCCAATCCCCTGCATCACAAAGCCTAAACCGTTCCTTACTGAACAGTCCTGAGTAAGATCACTCCGTGGTTGGAGCGACCAACCACCCACAAAGCCGAAATATAGGGACATCTAGACAGGAATGACCTCACCCTGAAATGGGTGTTACCCACCTAGCCTTGCTGCACCTCCCCTGTTTTACTCATTCCCAGGTTGATGAGGCTTGAGGCTGCGATTACCTTTATAGAACACATCTATCTTAGAATGCTTATTGTCCACCTGACGATGTTCTGAAAGCATTCAATCCATACAAGTTCGTTCCGGGTTCGAACGAAACCGAAGGCACTATTTCGTTGCACTCATTTTGGAATCACCCTCAGAGTCAACGACCATAGCCCACTAAATCACCATCTCGAACCTATAAGTACTATTTCCGTCAAACTTATCACGGAATCACCCCCAGATTTATACTGACGAATAGTTCTTACACCGCGAGTCTTCACTAAGTTTCATTTGGATTCACGACCTAACATTTAATTTGGATCGATGCGGTTTTCAGATATCCAAATATGGAAACCCGATCCCAGTCTCACCGAAACCAACGCCATTTTAATGTCCAAGTTGTTTAAGGGTTTAAACAATTTAACTTATATTTAGGATGATATAAATAGATTGATGAATCACATTATCACAATAGATAATTCATATCAAACATTCATCTCACAGAGCAGCATATCACATATCAGAGATATCCAAATCATCCAATATCAACCAATCACCTAATATCAATCATCCAATATAAATCAGTCATCCAAAATCAATCAATCAATAAACAGGTTTGATTAACTCTTAATCAATTGGATTACCATAATCCATCTTCATTTATTTATTCCAAATAAATTAATCGTCTCTTCATAATCTTCCTCAATTAATCTTCCTTGATTAATCATACTTTAATTACATTCAAGTAATTATCCTTAACCATATACAGTAATTAACTTTATTTACTATCATTAATGATCCTTCATTTACTTCCATTAATTAATCAATTATAATTAATTACATTAAACCTCAATTAATTACAATTAATTAATCACACTTAAATTAATTACTTTTATTAATCAACCTTGATTAATTCATTAATTACATTAACTCATAATCCTTATTAATTAATAATTACTTAAATAAATTAAATAATTAACTTATAATTAATCATCTCGTTAGTTAGACTTAATTAATCGTAAACTGTAATTAATAACTTGCAATTGCTTATTTTAATTAATTAACTTCTTAATTAATTGTATTAATCCTTGATTAATTACTCTAATTAATTAATCTTTAATTACTTCATTAAGTAATTATTAATCAATTAAATTAATTAATAATCCTTGATTAATTACTTTATAATTAATTACATTTTGAATAATTACCCTTTGTAATTAATCTTAAATTAATCTCATTAATTAATTAATTAATCACATTAATCAATTAACTAAATTAATTAAGTAATTAACCCTTAATTACGTACATAAGTAATTATTTCCTAATTACTTTCATTAATAAATCTTGATCGCTCTCTTAATTAATTACTTAACAAGTAATTAATTCCATCATTAAATAGTCCTTAATACTTTAATTAATTAATTACTCTATAATTAATTAACTTCAAAACAATTATATTAATCAATCCTTAGATTAACAACATCCAGTGATTAACCATTAATCACTTCCATTTAATTACTCCCATGAGTAATTTTCCGTTAATTACTTCCATAAGAATTATCATTCTTAGTTGCATTCAATAATTAACCATTAATTACTTCATTGAGTAATTACACTTTACTAATCATAATTAAGTGATTATTTAAAATTAAATAAACAATTAACTAATTATTTAAAATTAATTAAATAATTAATTAACTAACTTCTTATATTTAAAGAAAATCCTTAATTAAATAAGAAAAGCATTTATTTTAATTAATCTTTTACTTATTAACAAATCATTAATTAACTATTCTTAAGTTCCTAACAATAATAACAATAATTAATTTATCTTATTTATTTTTACAAATTGATTATTTAAAATTAATCAAGATCTTAATAACTTAAAACAAACTCTTTATTTTAATTAATTTCCATAACTATCATAAAACCTTATTTAAAAAAAAACATTTAGAAATCAATTACAGTTAAAAATAATTTAAACATTTAATTAAACCTTTTAAATCATTGAAGTCCTTCCAAAGTTATTTAATATGTTTAATACATAGTTATTTTGAAACTTAATTATCATATTTTAAAATCTTATTATCTTTAAAAAAATTGAAAACCTAGTTTAAACATATTTATTTATAATACTTTTAATCTTAGAAAGATCTTACTTGAAACTAGTTTTCTTTTTCCTTTTATTTCGCTTTGAAGATCTGTTAATCACCTTCTTTAAAATAACTTAATTTCCTTGTTAAAATAGAAACTGTTCAAGACAAACCAACCCGAGTCGTACCTTACGCAAACCCGTGATAGCTTCGAGCCACCCACCTACTCATCTGCTTCGAGTCGACTACAGGAATAACATGAGAAATACTTCGAGTCGACCTTCGTCTTTCCCAAAACCACCATTTCCCAGTGCACAAACGTACACTCGTGTACGTGCACAACCGAGCCACTTCCCTCCAACCAACTTTCTGATCATCGACCCATCACACAAGCCCTTGACAACTTGTCCCTCAACCCAGAATCAAAAACCAAGGTCGAATCAAAATATCACCCTTCGCTCGAACTACTGGAGCAACATGATCACCAAAAACTTTCGTCATCGATGATGTCGTCAACTGGAAACTCCAGTATTCCATCCAGAGCACCCCCGCATCACCACGCCACCCTCTATCAACACGCGATCGCCTCCGATCACACAATTATGTCGAAAATCCCACAGAAACTCACGTCAAATACTAGAGTGCAAAACCCTACTCGACCTAACTCCCATCGATTCAACCATTGGAAAAATTCAATTGTATTTTCCCCTTCATCAACATCACGACAACAAGCTTCGACCACAATTTCGACACCGACCATCACGTCGCTCACCGTGAATTCGCGATAAACCCAAAACCCTTCAATTCTGATTTTCTCAGTATTTACAAGACTAAAAATTATGAATTTGCACCTAATTTCGTCATTTACAACTATTAACCTATTCCTGGAATCAAATTACAAAATCATGAGTATTTATTTTTGACATTCAAATGATTCTTACTGTATATTTTCATTTAAAAACAATTTACTCAAATAAAATACTAATTCCATTTTTAAAATCATCCTTATACATTAACAAACAACTTCCATTTAATCATCAAAATCAAATGATGATGTTATTAGGAGTTTTGAATTTTTTGAAATAGATCCTGGTCTGAAATAAAAACTGAAATAGGGTGTTTACATGTATACACAGGTTTTTACACATATATAAACATTTCTATATATTCAATAACATAAATATTGAATGATTTCCATGCAACATCAAGATAAATTTTCAGATCATCACATGCGCTTAAGTTTAAACAAGATTAAATGTTTTTAAAATTATTTACTCGCCTTTCAATATGCAGAGCATAGCAGAGCAGGTTTTTTTTCTTCTTTCTTTTTAATTTTCCAGGCCTTGCTTTTGAAGTTAATCCATTTGCATGCTCACAGATTGTTGATTTAAAAGTTGAACAGATGTTGAACTGTAGTTGCTCTTAATTCTTAATCCGATTTGAAATGCGGGTTGAAATTACATATTTTGTTTTAAAAATGTTGAAACTGTTGAGAAGATCTTTGCTTTGCTGATTGAAGTTGATGTTGTAGGTTCTAATTAATGGTTGCAGCTTTGAAAAATGCAGATTTGATTTTGCTTTTGAACAAGTATGCACATTTGCAGTTTTTTTTTACTTGAGATTTTATCTTTGCTTTTGGATTTTATTTTTAGATTTGTAGTTAAGAAAAGAAGAAAGATATGCAAAGTTTGTTTTAAATTGAATCATGTTATGTTTATAAAAATTAAAGAAAATAAGTTTTAAATGAAGACACTTGTCACTTATACCTCTTAATTGACTTACATGTGTTATTAAGGTGATTAACATGGTTACACATGTTATTAAATATTTTACATAAATTCTCATTTAATTTAAAAGATAATATAAGCTTACTTATATAATTTACTAAATTACTAAATACTTATGTATGAATAAATAAATTTGCTTTTTAAAGAAAATATTATAAAACTAATTACAATACAAATAAATTCTTATATATGTAATTTAAAAATCTAAAACATTTATAACCATTTTAATTTAATCGCTTTAAAGAAAACAAAACAAAACTTTATTTAAACTATCATATTTAAAATAAACAATCATCTTATATTTTTAAAACAATTGAATTAATCTTTAATTTACTTTTGAAAAATATTAATTCTAAAACAAAGCTTTAAATTACAATATTCATACATATATAAATTATCAATAGATTAAATTAAATTTCAAAACAACTCCAAATTATAACATATACATACATATATATTACAATTTGAAAATTCAATCTTTATTTAAAACAAAAGATCTTCTATTCACAAAATATATCAAATATATATATTATAAATAGAATAAAATTTTATTAGCTTTGAAAAATAATTCTTATCAATTTTAATTTGTTAGAAAGATATGGATCAAAATTACCAGATTAAACATTTATTAACCTTAAAAAGATTAAATTTACCAATTTAAATTAAAATTATAAAGAAAAATTATCAAATCAAATTAAATCATTAATACAGATTATTAAATTGATATTGCCTAAAATTCTGGGTCGTCACATTCCTTCCCCCTTAAAAGAATTTCGTCCTCGAAATTTAAAAGCAAAGATAATTTAATGACCCAGCAAAGATTTCAATTTCAAACAGCAAAGCATTCCTATCAACCAGTAACTTAACAACCATAGCAATCAATCAAACAAACAAACCTAACTAATTATCCTGACACAAATCAAAATAAATCTTCTAACTATCTAGAGTTTCCCAAGTAAAAATCACTGAGAGACTCGCTCTATAGAAGCTAACAAACTACACCACCAAAATCCAGAGCTCAACTCATCTCTAGATCCATCAATCTGAACAGAACATCAGACTATACCCAAGTCTAGCTCAACTTCCAAATCCAACTGGACAGCAGATTCAACAACCAACGATGAATCATAACGTACACCCTTAAAGATACGTGAAATACAATGAATCCCAGCTATCCAAACTGGCAATAAAATCTTATCCAATTACTGCTCTCTTAACCAGAGAAATCTTAACAATAATGAAGACTTCAACTTCGAATACCAAACTCCTTACCTCATATCTGCATAACTCACCAAACAATCCTGGGATGCCAATCCTCTTCCTGATCAGCTCAACCTATGCTGTTGCTTCCAGAAACAACTAGACCAAAACAAACCAGTTCCTGGATCCTATCCACAGAAAAAGTCTTCCAAAATCCGTCGAAATCCAGAACACAAGCTCTACTTCCCAAGCAATAGCAAACTGAACTTGCTTCCTTCCTCGTACAGCTGCTACCTCGCTTCCACTGCACAACTCTGATTCTGAAATAGATGAGAATACTGTTGACGAACATGAATACAACTTATCCAATATATCCGGGAAACTTCGTTCATCAAATCCATATAATCTGAGTGACCCATCTGACTCGGTCACACAACCTTATAGCAGAATCCAACTCAAAAACTAGATCTGACCAATCCAAATTCCAAAGATTCCTGAGCTGCTACACCAACTCTTCCTTTCCAAGAACGACCCTACTACCAGGCTAACCACCAATATCTCTTCTGGAACCAAAACAATATGGAACTCAACTCCAGATGCAGACAAACTTTTGATTACCTCAGTAGCTCCTACTTCCACATGAGAACCCTCAGCCTCAAACAAAAGATTGCTCAAGATAAATAATTCCCAAATTAATCGCAAATCACTTTTGCGATCCTACCTAGTTCGGATTCCAAAGAAACTGTCCTCACTTTACCAATTAGGACAGCCTTAAGCTTTTCCAAATGAGGTTAACTCTTCAAGAAAACTTGCACCAACTGCCCGGACTGCTAAAAGAAGAACCACAAAGATTCCTAAACCATCGGAGAAATGGCCACACTACTGCTTTCAAACTCTACCTCGATGATACTGCAAAGCTAAAAGACCTTCTCGTCAGCACATCGAACACTTCCGAGCTGCACTGCTACCTCAGCTAACTAAAGACTTCTAATCCAAAGAGCTCTTCAAAAGCCAAAACTATCAACAAACCACACAACGGACCTTTGAGATGGCAGACAACCCCTCAAGAAATTCAGGCTCCAAACCAAGCATCAACATCTCGCCCTGTTGAAGGAATGACAAATGGGACCATGCCGAAACGATATAACTCATAGACCTTAGTCTCATATTCCAAAACAGCTAGCTTCCTTGCTAAAGATCCAAAAAACTTCTACACAGATGAATCTTCCCTGGGACAGGTAAAGAATGCTCCTCAACTACTTCTAAAACTGCTTCAAGAGAAAACATCTTCCAAAATATCCATGGATACTGCATCTCATCACGCAGTTATTAAGATATCTTCACTTACTTCTACACTTCCGACAGATCCAAACTTACACTTCAAAGATGGACTCCGAATCTTTAGAAGATTTCCTTCGGATATCAAAGAAATCCTTACTCCAAGCTACAAATCTTGCTTGAGACGGTATTAGGTCTACAGTCTCGACAAATATCCTTCCAACCTCAAACATATGGACCTCGTCCATTAGTGGTAGTCGTGTTACACACACGCACCACTACTCCATCTACCTCTAAAACTTATGTTGGAAAATCCGAATAGATAACCCAACAGATCAGGCGGATATAGATATATATAAAAATTACAAGTACGCTCTCTCAAGAAAGATACCACTCCAGAGCCTAGGTATTCCCTCAACCTAATGCTCTGATACCACCTATAGCAGTCCCACTTTCTAACACCAGAAAGTCACATCACTAATTAAGAAAGAAAGGGATAGAAGAAGAAAAGAAAGAGAAAAGAAACTCAACAACATCTTATAACTCACAACAGAACGAATGAAATATAATATATCCAATAAAATTTTACATAGTATCATATTACATCAGAGTACACAACTTATTCAACACATATTAGACAGTTATAAACATCTGTCTAACTATACAACTCAAGATATCACCAGATACAGATACAATCTCAAACACAGCGGAACCATAATATATCTACACGTGGAAGCCTCCCGCTCCATAACTCCTCTAGAATTCGTCAAGCAAACCTGAATCACTCAACTACTCATACATAATATGAGTACCCAAGAGTTTAATAAAATAGAAAATAAACATTCGGGTCAGACAGGGGTCTGGTGTGAGTAAACAGTTTAAAATTGGTTAACTTTAGAAAAACCTTTGAAAAGAAAGGTATCACGTAAGACTTCCCACACATAAACATGGAAAAGTTTTTACCTTACGCTAACCAAAACATTTGATAGGAAATTCAGTGATATTATAATAGTGTCTAGGGTTTTCAAGTAAATAGAAAATAGCCGAAATTGTTACATTCATTAAATTCTAGCTACTAGCCACAAAAGTGGGTAATACAAACAAAACCGTAGTGTCTCGTAGGAAGAATGGGTTTCCATCAATGGCAGGGCTACCGGGGTATCGCCTGTCACAGTACGTGGCCTAGATCACCGTGCCGAGAATTACGCCCAATCCCTTGCATCACAAAGCCGGAATCGTTCCATACTGAACAGTCCTGAGTAAGATCACTCCGTGGTTGGCGCGACCAACCACCCACAAAGCCGAAATAAAGGGACATCTAGACCGGAATGACCTCACCCTAAAATGGGTGCTACCCACCTAGCCTTGCTACACCTCCCCTGTTTTAGGCATTCCCGGGTTGATGAGGCTTGAGGCTGCGATTACCTTTATAGAACACATTTATCTTAGAATGTTCATCATCCACCTGACGATGTTCTGAAAGCATTCAATCCATACAAGTTCGTTTCGGGTTCGAACGAAAGCGAAGGCACTATCTCGTTGCACTCATTTTGGAATCACCCTCAGAGTCAACGACCATAGCCCTTGCACTCTAAATCACCATCTCGAACCTATAAGTACTATTTCCGTCAAACTCATCACAGAATCACCCCCAGAGTTATACTGACGAATAGTTCTTACACCTCGAGTCTTCTGTAAGCTCCACTTGGATTCACGACCTAACGTTTAATTTGGATCGATGTGGTTTTCTTATATCCCAATATGGAAACCCGATCCCGGTCTCACCGAAACCAAACGCCATTTTAATGTCCAAATTGTTTAAGGGTTTAAATAATTTAACTTATATTCAAGATGATATAATAAGATAGATCAATCACATTATCACAATAGATAATTCATATCAAACATTCATCTCACAAAGCAGCATATCACATATCAGAGATATCCAAATCATCCAATATCAACCAGTCACCCAATATCAATCATCCAATATAAATTAGTCATCCAAAATCAATCAATCAATAAACAGGTTTGATTAACTCTTAATCAATTGGATTACCTTAATCCTTCATCATTTATTTATTCCAAATAAATTAATCATCTCTTAATGATCTTCCTTAATTAATCTTCCTTGATTAATCATACTTTAATTACATTCAAGTAATTATCCTTAACCATATACAGTAATTAACTTTTAATTACTATCATTAATTACAATAATTAACGATCCTTCATTTACTTCCATTAATTAATCAATTATAATTAATTACATTAAACCTCAATTAATTACAATTAATTAATCACACTTAAATAAATTACTTTTATTAATCAACCTTGATTAATTCATTAATTACATTAACTCATAATCCTTATTAATTAATAATTACTTAAATAAATTAAATAATTAACTTATAATTAATCATCTCGTTAATTAGACTTAATTAATGATAAACAGTAATCAATAACTTTTATTTACTTATCTTAATTAATTAACTTCTTAAATAATTGTATTAATCCTTGATTAATTACTCTAATTAATTAATCATTAATTACTTCATTAAGTAATCATTAATCAATTAAATTAATTAATAATCCTTAATTAATTACTTTATAATTAATTACATTTTTAAATAATTACCCTTAGCATCTTAAATTAATCTCATTCATTAATTAATTAATCACATTAATCAATCAACTAAATTAATTAAGTAATTAACCCTTTAGTTACTTACATAAGTAATTATTTCCTAATTACTTTCATTAATAAATCTTGATTACTCTCTTAATTAATTACTTAACAAGTAATTAATTCCATCATTAAATAAACCTTAATACTTTAGTTAATTAATTACTCTATAATTAATTAACTTCGAAACAATTATATTAATCAATCCTTAGATTAACAACATCTAGTGATTAACCATTAATCACTTCCATTTAATTACTCCCATGAGTAATTTTCCATTAATTACTTCCATAAGTAATTATCATTCTTAATTATATTCAATAATTAACCATTAATTACTTCATTAAGTAATTACACTTTACTAATCTTAATTAAGTGATTATTTGAAATTAAATAAACAATTAACTAATGATTTAAAATTAATTAATTAATTAATTAACTAACTTCTTATATTTTAAGAAAATCCTTAATTAAATAAGAAAAGCATTTATCTTAATTAATCTTTTACTTATTAACAAATCATTAATTAATTATTCTTAAGTTCCTAACAATAATAATAATAATAATTAATCTTATTTATTTTTACAAATTGATTATTTAAAATTAATCAAGATCTTAATAGCTTAAAACAACTCTTTATTTTAATTGATTTCTATAACTATCATAAAACCTTATTTAAAAATAAAACATTTAGAAATCAATTACAGTTAAAAATAATTTAAACATTTAATTAAATCTTTTAAATCTTTGAAGTCCTTCCAAAGTTATTTAATATTTTTAATACATAGTTATTTTGAAACTTAATTATCATATTTTAAAAACTTATTATCTTTAAAAAAATTGAAAACCTAGTTTAAACATATTTATTTATAATACTTTTAATCTTAGAAAGATCTTACTTGAAACTAGTTTTCTTTTTCCTTTTATGTAACTTTGAAAATCTGTTAATCACCTTCTTTAAAATAACTTAATTTCCTTATTAAAATAGAAACTGCTCAAGACAAACCAACCCGAGTCGCACCTTACGCAAACCCGTGATAGCTTCGAGTCACCCACCTACTCATCTGCTTCGAGTTGACTACAGGAATAACACGAGAAATACTTCGAGTCGACCTTCGTCTCTCCCAAAACCACCATTTCCCAGTGCACAAACGTACACTCGTGTACGTGCGTAACCGAGCCACTTCCCTCCGACCAACTTTTTGATCATCGACCCATCACACAAGCCCTCGACAACTTGTCCCTCAACCCAGAATCAATAACCCAAGGTTGAATCGAAATATCACCCTTCGCTCGAACTACTAGAGCAACTTGATCACCAAAAACTTACGCCACCGATGATGTCGTCAACTGGAAACTCCAGTATTCCATCCAGAGCACACCCGCATCACCACCCCACCCTCCATCAACACGTGATCGCCTCCGATCACACAACGATGTCGAAAATCCCACAGAAAGTCACGTCAAATACCAGAGTGCAAAACCCTACTCGACCCAATTCCCATCGATTCAACCATTGGAGAAATTCAATTGTATTTTCCCCTTCATCAACATCACGACAACAAGCTTCGACCACAATTTCGACACCGACCATCACGTCGCTCGCCGTGAATTCGCGATAAACCCAAAACCCTTCAATTCTGATTTTCTCAGTATTTACAAGACTAAAAATTATGATATTTGCGCCTAAATTCATCATTTACAGTTATTAACCTATTCCTGGAATCAAATTACAAAATTATGAGTATTTATTTTTGACATGCAAATGATTCTTACTGTATATTTTCATTTAAAATAATTTACTCAAATAAAAATACTAATTCCATTTTTAAAATCATTCTTATACAATAACAAACAACTTCCATTTAATCATCAAAATCAAATGATGATGTTATTGGGAGTTTTAAATTTTTTTGAAATAGATCCTGGTCTGAAATAAAAACAAAAACAGGGTGTTTACATGTATACACAGGTTTTTACACATATATAAACATTTCTATATATTCAATAACATAAATACTGAATGATTTCCATGCAACATCAAGATAAATTTTCAGATCATCACATGCATTTAAGTTTAAACAAGATTAACTATTTTTAAAATTATTTACTCACCTTTTAATATGCAGAGCACAGTAGAGCAGGTTTTTTTCCTCTTTCTTTTTAATTTTCTAGGCCATGCTTTTGAAGTTAATCCTTTGCATGCTCACAGATTGTTGATTTAAAAGTTGAACAGATGTTGAACTATAGTTGCTCTTGATTCTTAATCCTATTTGAAATGAAGGTTGAAATTGCAGATTTTGTTTTAAAAATGTTGAAACTGTTGAGAAGATCTTTGCTTTGCAGATTGAAGTTCATGTTGCAGGTTTTAATTGATGGTTGCAGCTTTGAAAAATGCAGATTTGATTTTGCTTTTGAACAGGTTTGCACATTTGCAGTTTTTTTTTTACTTCAGATTTTATCTTTGCTTGGATTTTATTTTCAGATTTGTAGTTAAGAAAAGAAGAAAGATATGCAAAGTTTGTTTTAAATTGAATCATGTTATGTTTATAAAAATTAAAGAAAATAAGGTTAAAACGAAGACACTTGTCACTTCTACCTCTTAATTGACTTACATGTGTTATTAAGGTGATTAACATGGTTACACATGTTGTTAAATATTTTAAATAAATTCTCATTTATTTAAAAGATAATATAAGCTTACTTATATAATTTACTAAATTACTAAATACTTATGTATGAATAAATAAATTTGCTTTTTAAAGAAAATATTATAAAACTAATTACAATACAAATAAATTCTTATATATGTAATTTAAAAATCTAAAACATTTATAACCATTTTAATTTAATCACTTTAAAGAAAACAAAACAAAACTTTATTTAAACTATCATATTTAAAATAAACAATCATCTTATATTTTTACAACAATTGAATTAATCTTTAATTTACTTTTGAAAAATATTAATTCTAAAACAAAGCTTTAAATTATAATATTCATACATATATAAATTATTAATAGATTAAATTAAATTTCAAAACAACTCCAAATTATAACATATACATACATACATATATATATATATTACAATTTGAAAATTCCATCTTTATTTAACACAAATGATCTTCTATTCACAATATATATCAAATATATATATTATAAGTAGAATAAAATTTTATTGGCTTTGAAAAACAATTCTTATCAATTTTAATTTGTTAGAAAGATATGGATCAAAATTACCAGATTAAACATTTATTAACCTTAAAAAGATTAAATTTACCAATTTAAATTAAAATTATAAAGAAAAATTATCAAATTAAATTATTAATACAGATTATTAAAATTATATTGCTTAAAATTTCGGGTCGTCACAGTGTTGCAGGGGATTGGGAGTGATCCTCGGTACGTTGATCTAGGCCACGTACTGTGATGGGCGGTACCCCGTTAGCACTGCCATTGATGGAATCCAAAATCCAATAAGTGTCAACGGTTTTGATTGTATTACCCACTTTTGTGGCTGGTAGCTGGAATTTAATCATGTAACAACTTCGACTATTTCATATTTACTTGAAAACCCTAGACCTATAATAATATCACTGAATTTCCTATCAAATGTTTTGGTTAGCATAAGGTAAAAACTTTTCCATGTTTACATGTGGGAAGTCTTACGTGATACCTTTCTTTTTAAAAAGTTTTTCAAAGTTAAGCAACTTTAACCTGTACTCACACCAGACCCATGTCTGACCCAGAGTTTATCTTCTGTTTTCTTAAACTCTTGGGTACTCAAATTTTTACGAGTAGCCAAGGGATTCAGGTTAGCTTTGACGAATTATGGAGGAGCAATGGAGCAGGAGGCTTCGGCGTTAGATATATAGTTTCCGCTGTGTGTTCTCTGTGTTGGTATTTCTTTGTTGAGTTGTATTGAGTTGTAATAACTAGACAGGTGTTTATAACTGTCTAGTATGTGATGATATTTTGTGTAACTCTAATTAGTGTTGAATACTATGTAATATTTATGTTATTAATATAATTTATTCATTCCGCTGTTCAGATTTTGATGTTGTTTCTTCTTTCTTCTCTTTCTTTTCTCTTTTCTATCCCTTTCTTTCTTCAAGATGATGCGACTTTCTGTGGAGAAAAAGTCGGGTCGTCACAAAGTAGATCACACAGTGCCTTAATCTTGGTCAAGTACTCTCTCATTGGCATGTTTTCTTTTCTGATGCTTTGTAATTGTCTTTTGCAATACATGATCTTTGCAGCAGATTGTGTATTAAAGATCTGCTCCACTGTTGACCAAATTTCGTGTGCACTCTTGCACCCAATTAGCTGTGGTAGAATGTTTACACTTATAGAAGACAATAACCATGCACTAATTAGACTGTCTTGCCTTTGATGTGTAACATAATCTTGATTACTCTCTAATTTGCCATCTTTATCTGCAGTGTATTTTGATGGTGTGATCAATATTCCAAGAACATGATCCTCAAGGCCATAGCCTCTCACTGCTGTCTCTATCTGGAATTTCCAGAGCTAGTAATTGTTTTCATCTAGTTGAACACTGACTAGTTGACTCTGCGGCTTTATGATGGCTTTGATGAGATCTTGGGTATTGGCAGTCTGTGATGCTGAGTTGGTTGTACGTGTTTCAGCAGAGGCTGAGTTGTCAATATCCCCTTCGGCCATACTCAAGAAATTATGGAATTAAATAGATTTTGCAGAAAAATTTGTGGGAATGAATACACTTAGAGAAAAGTGCAGCCATAAATCACTTGAGTGATGAAATTAACTCTGACAATTGTTTTCTTGGCGAGGCACTGATGAGAGGTGATCAGAAATGTTGCACAAAGAGGGGAAGATTTGGTAGAAAACCCAGGTTAGACAAATATATTCATTATCAGATAAAGAGAATGTTAATTCTCTGATGATTCACAATCAGATGATGAAAATTTTAATTTTCTGATGATATTAAGTGCCACCAAATCTCTGTGATGAGATCTTCTCTGAGGGATTAATGGCACGACACGATTGTGTTTTCCTCCTTTCTGCGTTGATTTTCTGATGAACCTTTCTTTTGATGTTCTTCTTCTTCTCTGTTGATTTTTTGATGAACTTTTCTTTTGTTGTTAAGCAATATATGCTCTGATACCAAGAAAGAATATTGATAGAGTTTGAATCTTGATTTTGTTGATTGATATTTGAGAAATGGAGAGATAAAAAGAATGCGCTATGGTTATAAAAATGTACTTTGTTTATTTGATACATTACAGAGCATTTTAAAACTTGATATTTATAAAAAGAAATATAGGCTTCAGGGTGGCCCATTATCACAACCCGTTCCATTTGTATCACGAACCTTATAGTTATTAACTGCGGCTTTATTCCATTTCATTTTATAATATGCCAACTAAGAACTTTGCTAATAAGAATGGATCAAATTTCTACTTAATTCTCAATAAAAATTTAGTAGTAACGTTTTTTACTGTGATGCTTCTTTGAATGTATATATATAAGATTAAATCAAAGTTATGTAACATAAGCTGCTTATATATAACCTTCTTCATGTCACTTTACTATTAGTTGATCAACTTTGAGCACATCATCTTAACTTAAACACTATCATCTAATATAAACTAATATGTTGAATTCTCACTAAAATTTACACCATGGAGATAAAATATCTATAGTAGGGCGAAAATAAATCTTAAAATAGAAAAACTGGCTGCAATAATGCGTAAATTAACTTTGAGATGTGTAATCACCAAAAATGAATGCTATATGTTTTAAACATGCAAAAAAATTAATAAGTTAAAGTTATTAAGTTGATTGGCAATATATTTTATAAGTAAATAATATAACAAAAATTACACAAGCAAATGAATGTGTATCATAGAGCTTTGGAACATAAATATCTAATTATAACAAAAAAATTCACTTTGTGAGTTTAAAGAGGGCTTTCAACATGTTTATTGATTAAAAGATGGCTAATTTCAAGTAAAACCATGTTTATTCAACTTAAAAAACCTTAAACTATGATTATTTCATCTTAAGAAGGTAGAAAATAAAATCATAAATTAAAAAATGTTATGCAAGTACCATGTAATTAGTTGAGCCAATTGATTCTTAAATAAAAAATTAAACGACAACAAACCGTTTTCATCATTTTTAACTAACAAAGAACAAATTAAATTCAAGAAAAGAATGCAAAAAATAATTACCTACTGAATACAGGTCAGAGGGAAGGAAGTGGATATCCTTGGCAAGAATTCCTATTCCATGACTTTCTTCTAAAATCTTTTTATCTCAAATCACATTCCAATTCTTCAAGCAAAATTAATTTACTATAGTAGATAAAAGGAGTTAGTCAGTAAAGAAATTAATGAGAAATTCCATGTTAGATAATTTCCACAATCAAACACAAAATCAAAATAGCAAAATCTGATATTAACTTAATTGAGCAATCAGATTCATTCACAAATGGACAAAGTAGAAAGTGTAATAACCATATCTACAAAATATAGACAAAGGAAACATCTACCAAGAATGAATAGAATCACATAAAGGGATTAGATAAGGTATTAATGGATTTTAGGAATTAAAGAAAGAAGATTTGAGTAACCCTAGGATGAGTACTGAAAGAATAGAGCAATAATTTTAATATGAGAAGCCCTTGAAAAAAACGGACACAAACCGATAGAGACTTCCTACGATACAATATAAAATTTTGTATAAATATGGTAGGATGTGGATCGGGTTGTGGTTCGGAGCTGTATGGGTCGGGCAGAGCTTCGGAGTTGTAGGGGATAGCAAGCGTCATTAGAAGAAAGATCAACGTCGATGTATGGGCAAATGCACAAATTAAGGGTAGAACAATATTTAGGGCATGGATGATAAGGCAGGAAGGGTAGTGTAACAGCCCATAAATTAATCGCTTTATATTTGAATATTTAAATCACTTTTAGATATTCAAATAATGTATTTTAATAATTAAATAAACATGTTTTAAAAATTAATAATGATATTAAAATCATTTTTAGATTTTGTTTACCAAAATAATTAGTTCAAATAAAAAGAGAAAATGGGACCGAAAAACATTTTCCGAAAATTCGTTTCCGAAAATTCGACTTTTCCGTATCGGAAAAGTCGTCAAAATGTTGTACACATTTTGTATCACTCATACACACATGCAAAAACATGTACGCATGTCATATGATAGTTAAGTAAAGTATTAATGGTAATGAACCATGATTAATTTAAATATAATCATGATAAGACATAATATGTTTAAATAAATGGAAAAATATAATAAAATATAACATCTCATGCACCACCATCTCTTAAACTAGGAATTAAGGTAGGGAGATGGGGGGCCCTAAAAGCGAGCGTGTGTACTTGGTGGGGTGGAGGGGTATGGCAAGCTTGCAACATGACATTTATTATATTTAAATGTTTAAGTTAATTTAAAATAATACCCCCACTTATATGCCAATAAATACCCACCATCTCTACACATTCTCCCTTTACATCTTCATTTCCATATTCATTTCTCTCTTCTTCATGTTCATATATATATATCCATGGCTTTCAAGTCCATGTTTAAAGTTGACAAAATATAGCTTTCTTCACTATAGAACTTCACATATTCATCTAAAGCCTTCTCTACAAAAAAAACCATTCTCTACAAAATAAGACCATATACCCACACATATCCACCAAGGCTGAGCCCTATGTGCTTTAGGCCGAGCCCAAAAGCCCATAAAACTTCCACCAAATTAAGTCAAAGCTTAGTCCAGTGTTGTCCGAAGAGTCGGTACGATTTCAATTCAAGTTATTAAGCATTTTAATGAATAAAGCTTCCACTTTTGAACCATAAAGTTTAAACTATAGTCATGCCCATATTTGTAGCTATTGAATACTCATTGTATAGTTGTAATAATAGTTTGGTTATTGGATTGGTTGGTTGCTTGAAAGATAGTCGCTTTGGAAAGTTAGTAAGCAAATCAATTGTTATATTGAAATATAGTAGTAAAACTTATGTCGTTGTTATTGAATGCTTAATATATGTTATGTTATTATATATCACCATGAATGTATGCTTAGTCCTTTGTTATGTTATGTGTAGTTGTGTTGCAAATGTCATGTGCTTGAATTTCGAACTGCCCATATAACGATAATCGCTATATCGGCAATTTTTGAAAATCACCTTTTATCGAAACCGTTTGGTTTCATTGTCGTGCTTGGAATTATTCTACAAGTTAAGTAAGTTTTTCAAAAATAATTAATTATTTCAATAATGATTAATTAATTTAATTAATTATTTAATTAATAAAGATTAAAGTCAACTAATTAACTTATTAACGAGGTGTTTTAAATTTAACTAATTACTTAGTTAACATTGTTTTAAATTTAGTTAATCGTTTTAATGATGTTTAAGGCTAATTAATCTTTTGATAATAATGGATTAAGATTAATTTATTTAGTAATTGATGTTGCTTTTAAAATTAATTAACCCTTTTTAATTAATGACTTTTGAAAGTTAACAGATCTGTTTAACCTTAAATAAATTTTTTCTTAAATACAGTTTTAATTAATTAACCATTTTTAAATAACGATATTTAATTATTATTTAATTTATTTAATTAATTATATTATTATTTAATTGAATTAATTATGTTTTAAAGAGATTTACTTTTTTTTAAAGGCTATGGAAGTAAATTAATCGCTTAATAAATGAAGTTTTAAAATTAATTTATCAATGTAATAAGGATGTTTTAAGTTGTTAAATCTTTTTATAATGATGTTTCAAAGTTAGTAAACTCTTTAACAAAGTGTTTTAAAGCTAATACTTATAAAGTGAAGCCAGGTATGAATTTGGGTTTTTAAAGGAATTTTTTTGAATTACTTATGGAAATGAATTAATTTCCATAAAGCGATTCACTTCCCTATTGGGCATGACTTGTCACTATTTTAAAAGTTAAGAATAATCGTTGGGCATGACTTCAAAGTAACACTACCTTGACTTGTCTGGTATTATTGTTAACCGAGAAAAAATACAAGTTGGAATTCGATCGGTGGTGATAAGTACACAAGGTTTAATTTCCATATATTATCATTTTATATCCTCAGTAATTGGTTCCTCGTGTATCGGTTACTTCAGCTTTTTTTATGATTATCGTCTTTTAAGACGATTTGTTGCTCTGTTGAGCTTTGTTATCCTTTGTCGGAAATGACAAAATCGAAGCATGTGTTTTTTGGGGGCTAAGTTACGTGGGTTGCTCCCATTAGGGTATTTTCATATCTTATCTAGATTGGATTCGCTTTTGTGCATTTAGAGATAACATGCTTAGATTCTCGACAAGGATTTGCAGGGTCCATCTTGGAGTTCCCTGTTTTAAATATATTTCTAGAGCTATACTTCTTTTAAGAGGGATGCTCCCTCCTAGTCATTTGCTGGAGATTTTTCTTTTCTGATTTGATTCAAACCTTCAAATTTATTTGCATCGTGGAGAGTTAACCATTCTTCATGGTGTTTAATTATTTATCTATTGTTTAAGCTTGGATGTTGATTTAGGTGGGAGTAAACCCGATCCATGTTCACCAGCGTTGCCTCATATTTTTTTTGTTTAATTACATACCTTTGTTTAAAGTTTTACTCATACTTAACATATCGTTAGACCTAAGTTGTTTTTCCCCTAAACTCTTGAGTAGTCATTTTATTTGAGTAGTCTAAAAATAGCAGGTCTTTGTTAGGCTCTTTTAAAGACATCGTTCGAGCAGGAGAATTTTACCTACTTACCTATCTATTCTGTTGTTTATCTTGTTTGTGTAAGTGTATTTTGTTTTGACATTTAATAAGGCAGAATGTTATAACTACCTAATCCAATTTGTAGTACTTTTGTGTAACTCTAATAACACCTTGTTAAGGAATAACCTGACGTACTACTGATTATCATGTTTTATTTATCAGTTTTGTTGTGGGGTTTTCTATTTTGTTCCTTATTTCACTCCGTGATGATTCACCTTTTTGATGTTTGAGCAACGACACACGAACACCAAGGATGTGTTAATTGTCGTTTCTAGAGGTCAGAAAGGTGTGTCAGCACAGTTGGCATCCGAGCTTCGGCTGTGCAAAAATGTTAGCCTGACTGGGGTACAACTCATTAAAGATAGGGTGAGTCGAGCCCAAGAATGAGTTAATTTTGAGAGAGCGTTTCTTTTCTCCCCAAAAATTCTAGTTTTAGATATTTATTGAAGTTTCCCTTTTATCATCTTTACCCAATCTTTATATTCTAGCAATACCTTTCACTTATCTAGCTTATTGAAAACGAGTACAAGAGGAAGAAGAGGGTGGGGATCTTTAACCAGCACGGTTATAAATGGAAGAATTTCTAGAAATCAGCTAGTTGTAAAGCCATAGACGAGGCAATAATGCAAGTTCAACTGCCTCAGAACTTTGTGACCTTATGTAAGAATTACACTACTTTAGTTGGTATGCCTTTCTATGTAACTAAAGATATTTTTGGAGTTCATACATGGCTCTGCTCTTATGAAAGGATATTTGGCGATCTTTAGTTGGGAGATGTAAGAAAGAGATTGTTGGCATCGCATCATCTTCAGAAAGAAGCAATGGATTGGTGTGATTCAATCACCATGAATACACTAGTAGAAGATTTCTCTAAGGCACAGTTTAAGGAGGTTTTTGAAGCTCGGTTTATTCTAAAGGTAGGAAGGACATAGTTGTTCAGAAGTTCTATGGATTTGAAATAAGGTGAGATGACAGTGGCGTAGTATGAGCATAGATTTAATGCATTGTCCCACTTCGGACCATGATTGATTTATATGCCACTTAAACAAAATGAGACGTTCGTAAAAGGAATGCGACCAGATTTCCATCGAGAAATGACCAATCATCTCAATGGTAACTTTACCAATCTGTTAGTATGGATTTGAGGTTTGAGGCTCTTGATATTGAGCAAGGAGTGCAGAAAGGAGTAGTGCCGATAGTTATTGCCCAACTTTTGTCAGTTATCCCAGTTGCAAGCAAGCCATTTTTCAAGTGCAAAGGGAAGAAGAAGTGGTTAGGAAAGAGTCCTGGGGGTCGAGCTCCAGCATAAAAGAAGTAGTTCGATTTCTCCCACATTCTGTGTTTTAAGTGCAACAAAATAGGCCGTTTTGCAAATTATTGCCCGAAATCTAATAGTGAACCAATCTGCTACAATTATCACAAGCTTGGACATATAAAGAACAAGTGCCCATTTCGAAAGCAGGGATCACAAGGATAGGCTTTTTCTATTGAAGGGGTACCATATACTTCTATGGATCCAAGGTGTTGCATGGTGCATTATCCCTCTTCGATACTCCAGTTAAAGTATTGTTCGATACCAGTGCATCCCATATTTTTATTTCAATTGATCTTTTTGATAAGCTTAACGCTAAACCTATTCTTCTAAATAATCCCCTTTCTATATCAAACCCAATTGGAGGTTTAATAAATATTGGAATAATGTGTCTACATGTACCTATCTTTTATTAAAGTTACTCCTTCCCATTAATTTCTTTGTTCTGGGGTTTATGGATTTTAAGTTATTGTTGGGGATGGATATGTTATCTAAGTTTAGAGCGATCATGGATTGTGATCGAAGGATTGTTAGAGTTACTGATGTTGGGGTAGATATTTATTATAGGGAGCCTTATAGGTGGATGAGTAGTTTTCTCTTTTCGCTCGAAGTACCTAAAGGGGAGATAAGGAATATCACAGCCGTCCAGGACTTTAAGGATATTTTTGAAGAACTACAAGGTTTGCCTCCTCACCGAGAAGTGGAGTTCCACATTGATTATCCTAGGAACCAGACTTATTGTACAACCTTCTCGGGGGTTGGCTCTAAAGGAAAGAAGAGAGCTAGAGAAGCAAACATTTGATTTATTGCAAAACGGTTTGATCAGATGCAGCGCATTGAGTTGGGATATCCATTAGTGTTTATTTCCAAGGTAGATGGTTCTCTTACATTATGTGTAGATTACCGAGAGTTAAATAAGAGGACTATCAAGAATAATTATCCTTTACCTAGGATTGACAACATGTTTGACCAGCTCAACGGAGCTCGGATATGTTCTCAGTTGGATCTTGCCACTGGTTTTCACCAATTAAGAGTAGCAAAGGAAAGTGTACCCTTAATAGCTTTACATACTCCCGATAGTATTTATGAGTGGTTAGTCATACCATTCAGATTGACTAACGCACCCGCTTATTTTATGGACTTGATGAATATAGTGTTTTGGGATTTTCTTAACAAGTTTGTTCTAGTCTTTATTTATGACATCCTTGTTTATTCTAAAACGGAGGAAGAGAACAAGAACCACCTTCATGTTGTCCTTAGTACTTTAAGAAGCCATGTTTTAAAGGCAAAGTTTTCGAAGTTCCATTTCAGGAAATCCAAATTTAGATTTCTAGGGCACGTAGTTTCGGGAGAAGGCATAACAGTGGACCCAGCTAAAGTAGCCATGGTTCAAGATTGAAATAAACCTGAAAATGCGATGGAGGCCAGGAGTTTCTTGGGATTGGCTGGTTTCTAAAGAAGGTTCATTAAAGATTTCTCAAAGATTTCTTCTTATCTAACAAAGTGGACAAAGAAAAAAAATCCTAAGTTTGTTTGGACACACAAGTGCGATCAAGCATTCAATGAGTTAATGGGATATTGACTAATGCTCCTGTCTTAACAACGCCAGATGGGAGTGAAGGATTAGTAGTTTACACGGATGCCTGTAGGACCGGATTGGGAGAAGTTTTGATGCAAAATGGTAAGGTGATAGCATATGCGAGTCGACACTTGAAACCACATGAGAATAATTATGCTACGCACGATTTGGAGCTGTTAGCAGTTGTCTTCGCATTGGAGGTGTAGAGACACTATCTTTTAGGTGCAAATTTTGAGTTATTTATGGATCATAAGTCCTTCAAGTATCTCTTTATCCAAAATGATTTGAACTTAAGGTAGCAAAGATGGCTAGAATTTCTTGCATCTTATGACCTAGAGATTCTTTATACCCCTGGGAAGGCTAACGCATTTGTAGATGCGTTGAGTAGGAGAGTGGAGACGATAGCAAATTCGGAAGTTAAGCCAACACTAATGGGTAGAATTGCATATTTCCAAGAAAAGGAACCTATTCTAGCTCGGCTTAAGAAGGATGTTAAAGATGAAACTATCTCTAGTTTTCAGATAGACTCTCGAGGCATTTTGAGAATAAATGGGTGGATTTGCATACATATATTAATGGAACCAGACACGCGCGTTGAGAGAGTGTCATTAGTTAAGGTTATCTATCCACCCAAGAGTAACTATAATGTTTCAAAATATGAATAAGACCTCTTAATGGAAATGGATGAAGAGATATATTTTGGTCTTCGTGAGCCAGTGTTGAAATTGTCAACGGGTCAAGAGTGACAAATAGAAGACTGCAGTGTTGCTCCAACCATTAGAGATATCAAATTAGAAGTGGGAGCAAGTATCTATGGACTTTATCGATGGGTTGCCTTGAATGAGAAGAGGTAATAAAGGTATTTGGGTAATTGTAGATCGATTAACAAAGACCGCCCACTATATTCTGGTGAAGTTAACAAGAACTGCAACTTCTTTGGAAGGGATTTATTTGAGGGACATCGTTTGACTACATGGTATCCCAATAAGTATAATTAGTGATCGAGATCCCATCTTCACCAGTCGATTTTGGAAAGCATTGTAAGGCTCTTTAGGAACGGAGTTGAATCTGAGCACAACCTATCACCCATAGATTGACGGACAAACCAAAAGGGTGAACTGGATTTTATAGGATCTCCTGAGAGCATGAATTTTTGGTTTTGGAGGATCTTGGGAAGATCAACTACATTTGGTAGAGGTCTCTTATAATAATAATTACCAAGCTAGCATTAGCATGGCACCCTACGAGGCTTTGTATGGACGACCATGTAAATCACCTTTATGTTGGGTTGGGACAGAAATTGGTTAATTCATGGACCATATAAGATTCGAGAAGCATCCGAGAAAGTGACTTGATCAAGGAAAGGATGAAAGAACCCATGATCGACAAATAAATTATGCCGATCAAAGGAGAAGGGACTTAGAGTTTGTGGTTGGGGATTTGGTATTGTGAAAGTTTCCCCTACTAAAGGAGTTGTAAGATTCAAAAGCGCAGGAAAGCCTGCAACCAAATTCATTGAACCATTTATAATCCTTGATAGGATTGGATCGTTAGCCTACGGAGCAGAATTTCCTGAAATATTATCTGTAGTCCATAATGTTTTTCGCGTATCTCATCTAAGAAAGCATGTTTATGATCCATCACTAGTTGTAGAGACGTTTGTTCAAGATGACATAGAGATAGAACTGAATTTGATGGTAGTCCGACATCCAGTTCATAATGTAGATCGAATGAAAGGAGATTGAGGAATAAGGTAGTGAAGCTTGTAAAGGTTCAGTGGAGTGATGACCCTTGTGATTATACTTGGGAGACCGAGGATCATATTATAGAAAACTTACCTTGATGTAATGTTAGGTTAGTTGTTTCTGTTTGAATGCATTATGTATGGCATAGTTGCTTTGCATTATTATATGAATTTCTTAGTATAAGATATACCTTTTGGATTATCTTATGTGTATAATTTCGGAGACAAAATTCTCCAAAAGAGGGAAAATGTAACGGCCCGTAAATTAATCGTTTTATATTTGGATATTTAAATAATTTTTAAAAATTTAAATAATGGACTTTAATAATCAAATATACATGTTTTAAATATTATTTAATGATATTAAAATGATTTTTAAATTTTTTTTACCAAAATAATTAGTTCAGGCGGTAATTTAGTTTTCAAAAACCTTTATATTAAAAATGGCGACCTTGTTTCTTTCGTCTTTGTCTCGTTCGCCTTAGCTTCCAATCGCGTTACCGCCCCTCTTTCCCATATCTGCTTCCCTCCCCTCCGTCCCCTTCCTATGCATGTTTCTCCTCTTCATCCCCTCCTCCCTTATGCTCCATCCCCTTCTCCCTCTTCTACTAGATCTGGTAGAATTTTTAAGGACCTGGCGCCCAATCGTCCTTTGCCTCCCATTCTGTTTGGCACTGAATTTCCTCCACTGCCCGCTGTTAATTCTTCCCAAGTTGCTGTTGTGCGCTCTAGCCGTGATCGATGTCGATGTCGGTGGTGATGTTGGTGTGGAGATTGATCCGTCTGGACGTGTTTTGTGTATTCCTGCTGCTGATACTTCGAGCTTTGATCGACTCTCCTCTGGTGTTCGTCATAATGCCCTTGAGAATTGTGTTCCCAATCACAGTGATATGAGTACTGGTGGTTCAATCCTTTCTGCCTCTGTTGGTTATCCCCATGATGTGGAGCTTCTCGGTCGTTCAATTCATAACCATTGTCCTGCTGCTCCTTCCCAGGCCTATCCCAAATCTTGGTCTTCTCTTTTTACATCTCTGCCCCGTGACACGGGTGATTACGAACCAATTGAATTTGAAATCGTTGAGGAAAATGGAGTGATGATCCCTCCTCCAATTGTTATGCAAGCCGGTTTGGAATATTGCTCAGAATATTTGGTTGGTTTCTTTTTGGACCCAAATCATCGCCTGCATGATGCGACTTCAGTTTGTCAAAGGGCTTGGAAGCTTCGAGGCGATCTTCTTGTTAAGCTGGTTGACTCCATGTATTTCCTATTGTTCTCCTCCTCCATGGACCGCAGTCGCGTTCTTGAGGACGAGCCTTCATTTTTTGATGGGAAACCTTTTATTATTACTCCTTGGTCTCCAACAGTAGCTAGTGCTCGTGAACAAGTTCTTTCTATCCCCGTTTGGGTTTACATTTTGCAAATTCCTTCTTCTCTTCAACCTTTACTTAGTTTGAATTGGCTAGCTTGTAATGTAGGTAAATTGAAATGTTTTGACTCTAATACAGTTGCGCGTGAAAAATTGGTGTACGCTAAGGCTCTGATTGAGATTTCCCCATTTAGGCCTCTCCCTACCTCTATTCCTGTACAGCTAGCTGTTGGGCATGTTGTGGAAGTCCGTGTTCATTACGGTTGGGTTCTAGATATTTGTTCCTCCTGTCACTCCTTTGGCTACCTAGCTTCAGCTTGCTCGCATTCGGTTGTTTCCGCCGCTGCTCCAAAGATCCCTCTGCCTTGGCCCCCGCTCAGGAAATAGGTTCCTAAGGTATCTACCTCTCACCTCAATTTGCTCCTCCACCTGCAATTCCTTTTTCTATCCAGGGTCCACCCCCATGTTCTGATGCTCGGCCTGCATCCCCTTCCGCTTTAGTGGTCCTTTGTGATGATTCAATGGTTCCTATTGCTGTTCCGGATCATGTTCTGCCTCATTTGCCTATTGTTTGGATTGAGTCTGAGCGTTGTTGGGTTGATCACCATTCTGATATGCGATTTTACCCCTTGGATGATTCCTATTTTAGAATTGTTTCCGATGATCATTTGGACCTTAGATGCCTTTATTACAGACCCTCTGGTGATGCCTTAGTTCTCGATTTGGATGGTTCGTATGCGGGGTTGAATTCTGTCATGCTTGCTGATACTTCCTGGGATCGATCATTTATTTACTCTTCTGATGCAGTGGTTTATGATCCTTGCTGGTCTTTTTGGGAATGTCCCTATGGTATCTTCCTAGGTGTTTTAGGACATTGGTGCATCTTCCTCTCCGGAGGAGTCCTAGTCTTGGCGATATTTATTTGTAGCTGTGGCATGTCAGTCACACTCCTATGCACAGTTTTCCTTATTCATAGTAGTTAAGGTGTCTTTACCTTACTCCTGCATTTCAAGTTTTATTACGTTCATAATAAAAAGTGGACGGTCCACTATAAAACTGGCTGGCCTTGCCAAAAAACATTAATTAGTTCAAATAAAAATAGAAAATGTTACCAAAGAACATTTTTAAAAACTCGACTTTTCGACGTTCGAAAAGTCGTCAAAACATTGTACCTATTTTGTGTCACTCATATACACAGCATACACATGTACACATTTTTATGATAGTTAAATAATGTATTAATGGTAATGAACCATGATAATAACTATAATCATAATAATGCATTATATGTTTAAATAAAAGGAAAAAATATAATATAATGTAACCTCTCATGCACCACCATCACCTAAACTAGGACCTAAGGCATGGAGAAGGGGGGGTCTAGGAGAGCGCCTGTGTATTTGGTAGGGTGGAGGGGTATGGCAAGCATGAAACATGAAAACATTTATTATATTTAAATGTCTAAGTTAATTTAAAAAAATACCCCACTTATATGCCTATAAATACCCACCATCCCACACATTCTCCCTTTACATCTTAATTTCCATATTCACTTCTCTCTTCTTCATGTTCATTTACATCCATGGCTTCCAGGTCCATGTTTAAAGTTGAAAAAATATAACTTTTTTCACTACAAAAATTCATATATTCATCTACAACTCCTCCTCTACAAAAAAAACCATTCTCCACAAAAAAAGACCCCATACCCCCACATATACAACATGGCCAGGCCCCATGTTCTTTAGGCCATGCCTAAAAGCCAATAAAAGGTCCACCAAATCAAGTCAAAGCTCAGTCCTAGTGTTATTCGAAGAGTTAGTGCGATTTCGATTCAAATTTGTAAGCGTTTTAGTGAGTAAAGCTTCCACTTTTGAACCTTAAAGTTTTAAACTATATTCATTCCCATATTTATGGCTATTTAATGCTCATTGTATAGTTGTAATAATGGTTTGGTTGTTGGATTGGTTGGTTGCTTGAAAGTCAGTAAGCGAATCATTGGTTATATGGAAATCTAGTAGTAAAACTAATGTCGTTGTTATTAAATGCTTGATATATGTTATGTTATTATAAATCGTCATATATGTATGTTAATTCCTTTGTTATGTGATGTATATTTGTGTTGCAAATGTCATATGCTTGAATTCCGAACTACCCTATAGCGATAGTCGTTATATCGACACTTTTGGAAAATCACCTTTTATCGAAATCGTTTGGTTTCATTATCGTACTTGGAATTATTTTACAAGCTAAGCAAGTTTTTGATTTAATGATGTTTACAAAAATAAATTATTATTTTAAAAATGATTTATTAATTTAATTAATTAATTAATTAATAAAGAATAAAGTCAACTAATTAGCTTATTAATTAGGTGTTTTAAATTCAACTAATTACTTAGTTAATGATGTTTTAAACTTAATTAGCCATTTTGTTAATGATGTTTAAGGCTAATTAATTTTTTGATAATAATAGGTTAATATTTATTCACTAATTAATCATGTTTTTAAAATTAATTAACCCTTTTTAATTAATGATTATAAAAGGATAATTAATCTTTTTAACCTAAAATTAAAAATTATTAAATAAATTTTAAATTAATTAATCACTTTTAAATAATGATATTTAATTATAATTTAATTTACTTAATTAGTTATATTATTATTTAATTGAATTAATAATGTTTTAAAGAGATTCACTTTTTTAAAAGGCTATGGAAGTATATAAATCCACTTAGTTAATGAAGTTTTAAATTTAAGTAATCAATGTAATAAGGATGTTTTAAGTTAAATCCTTTTATAACGATGTTTCAAAGTTAGTAAACTTTTTTAAAAAGGTGTTTTAAAGCTAATACTTGTAATGTGAAGCCAAGTATGAACTCAGATTTTTAATGGAAAAGGTTTGAATTGTTTATGGAAATGAATTAATTTTCGTAAAGCGATTAGGTCATAGAGAAAGATTCATTTGCATAGTTAGCACTCAACATCGAAAAATTTGACTATTCGCTATTTCGATAGTTAAGAATAATCATTGGACATGACTTCAAGGTAACACTACCTTGACCTTTCCGGTGTAAATGTTAACCAAAAAAAGTACAAGTTTAAATTCGATGAGTGGTGATAAGTATACAAGACTTAATTTCCATATATGATCATTTTATGTCATCGGTAACTAGTCCCTCGGCTATCGGTTACTTTAGGTTTTTTTTATGATTATCGTCATTCTAAGACGATTTACTGGTCCATGAACTTTGTTGACCTTTGTCGGAAATGACTAAATCAAAGCACATGTTTTTTTAGGGGCCAAGTTATGTGGGGTTGCTCCCATTAGGGTATTTTCATATCTCATCTAGATTGGATTCAATTTTGTGTATTTAAATGTGAAATGCTTAAATTCTCGATGAGAATTGGTGGGGTCCGGTTTGGAGTTCTTGAGTTTTTAAGTATATTTCTAAAGATATACTTATTTAAAGGGGGATGCACCCTCTTAGTCATTTGTTGAAGATTTTCCTTTTTAGATTTGCGTCAAACGTTCAAATTATTTGCATCGGGAAGATTCAACCCCTCTTCATGGCGTTTAATTATCTACTCATTCCTTACGCTTGGATGTTGATTTATTTATGAATAAACCCGTTCTGTTTTCAACGGCGTGGTCTCACATATTTGTGTTTAATTATATAGCTTTGTTTAAAGTTTTATTCATACCCGACATATCGTCTGACCAGAGTTGTTTGTTTCCATAAACTCTTGGGTACTCATTTTATTTGAGTAGTCCGAGAATAGCAGGTCTTCATTGGGCTCTTTTGCATACGGTGTTCGAGCAAGAAGCTTTTACCTACTTAGCTACTCTATTATTTATCTTATTTGTGTAAGCGTATTTTGTTTCGGCATTTGTTAGGACAGAATGTTATAACTGCTTAAGCCGATTGTAGTGCTTATGCGTAACTCTGATAACTCCTTGTTAAGGAGTAACCTGATGTACTATTTACTATCATGTTTTATTTATTAGTTTCATTCTGAAGTTTTCTATTTTGTTCTTTATTTTATCCGACGATAATTCATCTTTCTGTGGTTTGAGCAACAACACATGAACATCGAGGATGTGTTAAGTGTCATTCCTAAGGGTCATAAAGGAAGGTCGTCACACGTCGAGATGCATAAGAAAAGAAAAACAAAATGTATGATGGTTGAGTTTAAAATCTCCATACAAATTTGGAGATGGCTTGTGACCTATAGAAACCAAAGTTAGTTTTTCATAGTATAGTATAGATTTCAACCGTTGCCTTAGAATATTCTTGCTTTAAATATGTCAAGGTACCTCCAGCAGCTTATAATTTTTCTTTATATTGCTTCAGTCAGCCCAAACATAATTTATAACAAGTTTTGTCATCTCAAGCAAAAGCTTATTTAACTCACAACGTAAAACAAAGGCACTTATAAGAACTATGAGAGGTGAGGCCAATAAGTTTAGATCTAGGGTATAGAGGAGTTCAAGTAACTTCTTTACATTTGTCATGCTTCTAAACCATAGTTCTCTTTTTTTGAACTTAACTATATTCATTCATCTATATTTATTAACATATATGCCAACCCTCTGTGTGTGTATTAATGTGAAAAGTCATTTTTTTTCATTCACCTTCCTTTCACGAAATTATAAACTTGCTTCATTTTGAAAAACTTACTTTCCAAATCTATTTTGCTAATCGTATTGTATAAAATATCTTGCATAGCTTGTATATACATTTTTTTCTCTAAAATCACTTGAAACCTCCATCATTTTTTCTGCAAACCATCAATTTAAATATTTTAAATCCTTTATAACTCATATATAATCCATGACATTAATATGCAAAATTGCATATTAGTATTATTTATCAATTAAAATAATAAACCAAATTATATATTTTTGAAATCTTATTTCTGAAAACTAGAACTTGCAATAATTCAATTTCAATTTAGGAAATCTAATTTATGAAGTCAAAAACAATTTATCTATTTACATATACTATTTATTTTTCATATGGTAATTATATTCTCCAACATATTTATTTCTTTTAAATATACTTCAAAGCATTTTTCTCCCTTATACATGCATACATACATACCTACATATAAGATATATATATATATATATGTATGTATGTATATTTCTACCAGAAAATTCACTTTTGTTTCTTTTCCTAATCCATACCAGCTTATTATATATGTAGATATATCATTAGAAAATGCTTTTGAATCCAACTTTTGTAAGTATATCATTATGTATATAGTTCCCAAACTTAATTTGTAAAAAGTATACAATATTCATGCCATAAGTCTTAACGATTCATCTTGCCAATTGGCTGCAATGTTGACTATCAATGCCTCATCATTATCTCAACTTCACATTAATCTTGTGGATGCATACATTGTTGAAAATAATTACTTTAGAAAAGAATATCTTCTATTTATAATTTAATACGGTACTTTATAAAATAAGGTAGAAATCAAAGCAAAACATTTCTCATTATATTTTCGAAATGATGTGCCAATTCTTTTCTCTTTTAAGAGTTTAGAATTCTTATCGATACATTAGCTACTCATATCGAGCAAAATTTACAAACCTCTCAAAGGACTAATTAACAAAAAATATACCATTAAAATTATTTTCAATTGCATTAGAAAATAGATTTCAAACTTTCTTAAAATCATTTGCTTGCTTAGATAAAAATATTAACTTATGATATTATATATATACACATCCATTTATCAACTGTCTGTAATCAAAACAATACATCACATCATATTTAATTATTAACAACAACAAGCAACCATTCAATTTTTAGTATCTTTTATTTTAACTTATTCATTATATATTTTCCAATTCTCCATATTAGTTATATATATATATATATATATAAAATTTATCATTATATATATAGATATTATTAATTACATAAACATTTATTTTATCCCCTAGCAGTCCTGTTTTGGAGAAACTATTGGCTTTTATTAATAATTAGGTTCGTTCAGACTCAAATGGGTTAATAAATTTTCGATTGATAACTACTTATTCAATTCTCACATTCTAGACTAGACATAAACAAAGACCAATATTAATACAACAGCATAAATTTCAATCGAAGAAATAAACAACCGCCTTCAGCGGAAAGCAATCTTCCAACTTCTGCTATGCACTCTGATCACTACTGGATCTTTCCTTTCAAACTTGCTTCATCACAACTCACATTCTACACCGAGCCAAATACACAAAAAAAGTTGGGACAAGGATAATATATAATACAAAAATAATAAATACCTCTCCAGATGATTACCCAAGTAATCATTGGATACTCTTACCATCCCTTTAATATAGTGTAACTACCACACACCCAAGGGGAATTTGAGATGCTAAGTCACTATAAGGCCAAGATTTGTATCTCTTATACTCTGTATTCTTCCGACCAGCTCCGATAACAAGCTGTAATGCCCCACCTCTATACATGTATTACTAAGGAGTATTACAAAGAAATATCGTCTAAGAATATGAGAATGAGGCTTGTTAAGAGCGATCTGATGTGAATATTTTCTTGGGTTAACACTAATACATCATTCTAACCAAAAATTTTAGGATCTAAGCTGAATAACTAACGTGTACAGTCTCGATAAAAAGCAATAAACATACAGGTTAAATTAAATTAGAACAATACTCAATATCAGTCATAGAATAACATATTACAGCGAAATAATATACATCATATATTATTACAAAAGTACGAGTTTACAAAATGGTAATACTAGGCCCACATATCTAATATATACAATATCACATCCAAAACTATACAAGGCTAATGTCTAAAGTAATACACATAGCGTCCTATACAACATATATCCATATATGTACATGAGGTGAACTAAAACAATCAAACATAGTTTATCCCCATGCTACCACACATGTCCAAAGTCAGAGGGTCCTGGTGCCTGTAGAATCTCGGCCCGACCCGAATATTTTGAAAATAAACTAGTCAAACTATATCTAATTTAAAGGTATGAGAATAATATATCATAATGATGTATGACTACATATAATTATAGAGTTATATAAAATATGCCAATCCAAATCAGAGAAAAATAATATATCCTAATATAAAGATCATTTCGGAAAATACTCAAGTCTATCTACGCAAATAAGGTGAATCACATATGTCCATTTCAAATCAATGGAAGTAAAATATATCCGTATAAGTATGTCACTAGATTAGAGGTATGGTCCCCTCTTGGACAATTCACAGAGGTACGGTCCTCTCCCTGGAAAATCATAGAGGTATTGTCCCCTTATGGATAAATCATGGAAACACAATGTAGCTACTGAAAGCTACTGGTAATTTCTATCGCTTCTTAGTCAACACGAAATCACGAACATAACCACAAGTAAGTTACTAAATTCACGAGCATGAAACCACAATATAGCCACTAGTAAGCTACTAAATGCATATGGTGATAGCCATATAGAGACCATCATTGATCTTCGAAGGAAGACAACATCCCAGAACCATCAGGTAAGTTACAGAATCACAAACAATCAACTAAATCATCAAAACCAATTGAGATTGTCAAAATCAAGAGTTATATTTTTATTGGGGATCTACCATCCCATATAGCCAAACACCCCAAGATAATACAACTCTAAAGTGTTAATCACTATCACTTTAGTAAATACTATAACTTCACTAAATGTCCTATAACATTTGGTGATATTCAAATACTTACTAAAAGCTAGTAAATTCCACTCTATATACTATACTCAACAAGTTATAAAAAAGAGGAAGAATTGTACAAAAAGTTCCATACCAGTCTATATGATTTGACCGTTTATAAAGATTCCTCATTTCATAAAAAAGCACAAAATGTCAATAAAACCTAAATCCATAATAAATAAAATAAAAGATTTGTAAATTATTTTATACGTTCAAAGATATAATTTCACAAAATCACTTTTATAGCTTTTCATACATAAAATGAGACATTTTCCTATAATACCATATTTTATCTTTTGCCTCTAAAACATTTCCAAAATTATAATATACTTATAAAAGGAAATTTTAAAAGATTTTGTGAATAAATTTACTCATCTTTAAAAAGCTTTGAATATAAATTTTGAAATAAGAAACAAGTTAATATAATTTAAATATGTCTATAAACCAAATTCCAACAAGGATCAAAATAGATAAAACCTTGTTTTGAAAATCTTTTAAAAACATTAAAACAATAAACCCATCAAGAATGCAACTTCTAGCGCCAACATTGCTATATAAAATATCATTTTATAATATGAAATTATTTAGTGATCCAAGTTGCTTTCCGACGACTCCAATTACACATCTATGCACAAACATCATATAATCAGGTTACAACAAATAAATGAGTTTTAATGGTTCTCGACATACATGCAATTTCATAATAAATCATCAAATCTAATTTAATATTTCAACATACATTTCAAACAATTCAACACCAATCAAATTGAAATCATAGCATGCAATTTTATTTCACTCATTTCAACCATCACAACCAAAGATTATCGAAATTCCTAATCGAGACAAGGTGTGGAAAAAGGGATATATCTATTTTGGACATGGAAATGTGATTTAAATATAGTAACTCACCGAATCAAAGAGCGAAAAACCAATCACTCGTCCTTTGCTTCCACTTCAAGTTCAACAACCATCTTCTGAAGCCTGTGCACAACCAACATCACCATGTGCATCTTTACCATGCGCGCATGCACCACCTTCAAGATCCCAGTACCTACCTCATAGCCAAGCCTTCCAACATCAACAGGTGCCATTGACCATGTCGCGACACTCACTGCACCTACTCTAGCCCAGGTTATCTGTGATGACCCCAAACTCACCAACCATTGCTTTCACCTACAACTCTATCCATCGCCATTGCTATACGCATATGCGACGCCCCCTTTGTCAACGATGACTTCAATTTCGCATCTATAGTTATTTTCATTTTGTTTTCTCATGATCATTGATTATTTTGGAATTCGGGAAACGGTCGGGTTTCTATTTTGAGAAGGAGTGAGTTGGTTTATGCGCTGTTGGGGGTTAAGGAGATGGAGTTTTGAATTTCTTACTTCTTCTTGGGCTTTGATTAGCAAATAATAATTAATTTTATTTTCTACTTTTTAAAATAACTTTATGTTAATAAATATTGTTCTAACTTAAATTGATTCATACTTCATTTTCCAAAACATATATATTTCGATAACTGCACAATTTCATTCAATCCAGCATTGCTTCACTCTATTTAATCATTCATTTTGTTGATATAAAATTAATTTATTCATTTTCGTCGATTTATTAATTTTTTAAATATAAAATAAAACTTCTTTTCATCTATTTCAATTATATAAAATTATTTACACTTTAAATATTTATATTTAATAATAATATTTTATCCAATTTAATATATTTTTTGAAAAAATTATTAATAAATTCAATTTGTTAAAACAAAATCTATTATTAAAAAGACTTCAATTAAGTAAAAAAAAGTGAATTTCAAAATAATTGTTATCAAAAATCGAATACGGACATTTTTATTTTGATTAAATTGTATAATATTACAAATTTGAAAATAGGGTTGTTGCATCTGTGCTTCTATGGTGGGGGACAAAGAAAGAAAGAGAAGTGGGTCAAGCAAAAGATTGGTGAATGAGAACATTATTAATATATGGCGATCACATGCAATTGACTTTAGCAATACTCTATATGACCTAGAATTTCCTATGAGTCTTTGTGAATTACTTGTTTTCTTTAATTAAGGGGTTTAACTCAATAAACACCTACACTAACAACTTGTATAGGCTCATTCTTAGGGTCAGACTACTAGTCGGATCTCGGATAACTAATGATCGGCTGAAACTATTTTTAACATAAGGGTTACCCACAATTTTCATCCATGGGATTAAGTTTCCCATACTACAACTATGTGTATCAACCCTATTACTATATTTCCCATATTATAACTACACTTATCCTAGTCATGCATTAAGGGGGAGCCTGCAATGCTGAAGTTATCCCATCTTTTGGTAAGGCCGTGACATCAAGGACTTGATTGGAGACCAAGGACAATCCGTCCTGAAGATCGGTCATCGGAGGTCTACTTGGACACTGGTAAAAAAATTCTGAGTCCAGGTTGGGCTACAATTGATATGGTATGACAAGTAAAGCTATAGAAGCCAACATTTCGAATTCCAAGTCAATCGGAGTTCATATGCTCAAGTTATGGATCAATCAAAGTCAAGAGAGAAGGCTTCATATCGTATCCATCAAACACCACCCCTCTTCGTAGCAATCAATAGTCATCGTTTCGTATCGATTCCATTTCTACACACTTCGTATTGATCCTCTCATCCACACATTTCGTATTGATCAGCCAATAACCAATACGAAGAGTGCATGACAAATCGATATGAATGTCGTCACCTTCCATCGATACGAAGCGGCCCACAATTGTTGATACGAAGCCAACGACAAATATCGATATGAAGTGACCTCTGAAGCACCGATATGAAAAGCGCTGTCCAAACCGATGCGAAGAGTAATTCTAGGTCGATACGAACAAAGCCTGATTTAAATAGCAGAAATAGTCACTCGGCAAGAAAAGTGGATCGATCCTGGAGTATGGCTCCACGTCACCCTGACCGATACGATGGGTATCGATACGAACAACCACCGATATGAATGGATCGATATGGGCATGGCATCCTTTTGCAAACTAAAAACTTGAATCGATCATAACTCAAAATCTACAAGTCCAAATGACACAAAATTTTCACTAATGCTTACGTACCATCTTTACTTGGTCTATGATCGATCTCGACCCAAATGGAGCCATTTTAGATCGATATGAAATTCATACGTATCAATCAGGGATTGATCCCAGTCCACCACGGATAGAATTGGTGGGCCCTCCCATGTGAGAGAAGGAGTCTTCTGAGATTTGAGCGAGATATTTTCAACCTACGCCTATAAATAACAGCCATATGCCTTTAGAAAAGGGACTTTTGGGTTCTCTACGTTGATATTCTGCCGAAATCACTTGTGTATTATAGTTGTACTGTTGTAATCACTTGTAATAAACGTGTAAAGTTCAATAAACATTAGTTATTTCATAGTGAACATAGGCAATATGCTGAACCATTCTAAATTTGTGTGTTTCTGCAATTTTCCTTATCTATTGTTTGCTGTGGTTGTTAGGTCACCTCATTTTACATTTATTTTCTTCATTTTATCTCTTCAAACACATCCGATGAGTGTTGTGCCCAATTTTTGGTTCAAACAGCTGACTCTTCGGCATGTATCATTGTTGGTGCATCCGTATGCACCTCTCAATGATAACGTAACACATTTTAGTGCACCGCGTAGGGACCTATCAATAACACAGCATCACATTGCATCATCGTTAATACAAAGGAATTCCTGTTAGTGTCGGACCTTGTGCTCCATCAGGCATGATCGTCTATGTTGCGCATCCACCTTAGATCCTCCTATAAGTGCAATTTATGATAGAATCGCCTCTATATAAATAGCATGCTATCCCGCCTTTTGGCATGGCCGTGACACCAAGAAATTGAATAGAAACCAAAGACAGTCCGTCCCAAAAATTGGTTGTACACGGGTCTACTATAGATACTAGCAAATTTGGTCCAAGTCCGAATTGAGCTACAATTGATATGGCACGAAAACAAAGCTAAAGAAGCCAATATTCTAAATTTCAAATCGATCGGAGTTTGTATGCTCGAGAAATGGATCGATCAAGAATTATTAAGGAAGCCTCGGTTTGTATCCAACGTGCATATTCTTCTTCATATCCATCGTGCACATTCCTCTTCGTATCCATCGTAAACATTCCTTTTCATAACCATCAACAACAACACTTCGTATCAATCCCATCCATATGTGCTTCATATCGATCCCATCCATACGTGCTTTGTATCGATCTCCCCATTAATACAGTTCGTATCGATCGGCTAACGATTGATACGTAACATGCCACTAAAAGAGTTGACACAAAGGACGTATAGAATGATAATTTTCATACGATCTTGCATACCACCTCTACATCACCTCTGATCGATCTCAGTCCAAATGGAGATGGTTTGTTCGATACGAACCAGTTAGGGTTTGATCGGGGTCGATCCCAAATGACCGTGGATCGATTTGGTGGGCCCACCCATGTGAGAGAAGGAGTATTCCGAGATTTAGGTCATATTTTTCCAGCTTACGCCTACAAATAGCAGCCCAATGCCTCCATAAAAGGGACTTTGTGTCTTTCCACCCCGATACTCTGCCAAAGACTTATTGTAACTCGAGTGCTTGAGAGTGTAATGTTGTAATCAGATTATAAACTTCAATAAAACATCAAACTTTCCATAGTGAATTTAGGCTATAATGCCGAACCACTCTAAATTCTTATGTACTTGCATTTCTGTTCGTTTTTTTTGGCATGTTTGTTAGATTAACCTCCTTTTCCATTTTTATTCTTCATTTTAATCTCTTCAAATACGCTTGAAGAGTGTTGTGCCTAATTTTGGTACAAACGCTTTGATGCTTTCAGTGAGAAATATCAACTTTTTACCCTTCATTGGATCTACTGCCATTGTTGGATTACATAAATCTAAGGAGAAGATCTAGATCTACCATCTAGGAGTTCGTTCCACACTATTCAGATTGCATCAAATCTAGGAAGGAACTGCATCAAACATGGTTAATACAAGGACTGCTTCAACTACTGTTAATCCAGAAGGACGAGGTAGGTAGAACCCTGCATAACAACCTGCTATAGGTCAAAAATCGGCTGAATCCTCAGATCCACAAGGCCTTGTCACTCTAAAGGAGTTCTGGATCCTAATGTAAGAGCTTACCCAAAGATGTCAGGAGCTCACGCAACAGATCCGTGCCAACATGGAGCTAGCCCACCAACTGAACGAGGAGAGACAAAACAGAATCGAAAGGATCGTGCCTCCTATTCATCCACCAAAAGCTCAGCTTCTTTTGAGTTCAACCATAGATCCACACATCCACGGTCAAATGGAAGCTACATGCAAGCCTTCGGTCATCAGCATGTTCTGAATCTCGAGCATACCGGAGTCGGTCCCATTACAGGGCACTAGGTTGGGTCCACCTCCCGAGGAGGGGCACTTCCTTATCAAACTTCGGATAACCATGCAGTTGCGGCGGTGACAAATATGGAAGCTCAACTTCAGAATCAACCAGACACAGCCTTACATCAACACAATCATGCTCCTGAACCCTATGTACCCGAAGATCTAGAGCTAAGAAGGCAAGGCATGGACCGTCGACCGTGTCCAAATCATCCTCACAACGTGGACTATACCACGCCTTGACCCGAAATGTCCAAATGCTAGACATTCCAACCATGATCCGTCAGATTATCCGTGAAAGTAAAGGCCTCGCCAATGACGATCGGGGAATCTCTTGGAGTCATACGCCATTCACTAATGACATCCTCTATGCTGAATCACCTTGTCGATTCAGGATACTAACTTTGGCTATTTGCGAAGGGAGTTCAGATCCCAATCAACACATCATAAAGTATGAATGGTTCATGAACGCCGCTCGAGCTAACGACATGGTCAATTGTAGAAGCTTTCCTATCTCTTTAGGGGCATCGCAAGCATGTGGTTTACTCGTTTACCACCTTGATCCATTTCATGCTCTGATCAGTTAGCTACCAAGTTTGTTGAACAGTTTCATATGCACGCCACAAAGCCGAAGGATGTTAAAACCCTATCCAGCGTCACTCAAGTTCTAGAAGAGACACTCAGACATTAACTGGAAAGATTTCATGCTGCCTGTGCTAAGGTCAATAATCCAAATGACAATTCAATCTTGATGGCAAAAACTAAGGGGATCGACCCCGATTCTGAATTTGGAAACTGATTGGCTGGGAAGCCACCCGCATCGTTGGATCGTTTCTATGCTAAGGTAGCCCAGTCCTTCAGGAGAGAAGACGCTAGACGATCTAGGAAGCAGGACGATGTGGGTCCTAGTGTCAAAGGCATTCCAAGTTACATTACTGTGAAACAAACCAATGAGAGTTCCGGTAAAGTGCAGTTGAATATACAGAATAAGCAAAATTAGTAGAAAGGCAATGGAAGTCAGGATAAGAAGCGTGATCAAAATTGTGGACTGTGTTGCAGAGCTCCCTTGTTTGACCAATATACCCCATTGAATACATCCCTGGAGAATGTTTATTTGCAAACCTGTAATACTGGACAGTATAAGAAGCCTATTTCGAAACAGCCATCTGAAAGGCAAATTCAAACCGGGAAATTTTGTAGATTCCATGATTTCTATGGCCATAATACTAATGAGTGTCGTCATTTGCAAGACATCATTGAGAAGTTAATCTAAGAGAGAAAGTTGGAACAATTTGCTTGGACACCGCAAGCTCGAGGTATGGGCCCATCAAACCAGAATCAAGGTCAAAATCAGGCTAGACCAAAAGAACCCACACGTACTGGCGGGAGATTGGTTATTAATATGGTTTGTGGTGGTCTTCATCCAGCTGATCGAAGCTGGAGGGAAATGGATTCTATGCCAGTTCGATTAGGCATGCAGACTTCGAATCAGGCACTAATGTTGATGGTGGGGATCCGACGAAACAATAGAAGATGACGATAGACGACATCGTTTTCCATAACAGAGATGGTGGCAGAGTCGAAGCCCCCACTATCGATCCACTATTCATATAGGGTCAAGTAGGTCCTGCATAGATGATGAGGATCTTGGTAGTTAATAGAAGCTCCATGAATATTCCGTTGAAACGAGATTATGACCAGAAGAAAATGGAAGCTAAGGACTTGAAGCCTTGTCAGTCTCGCATATATGGCTTTAATGGGAATGCAACAATACCCTCTAGGATAGTGGAGTTGACAGTTGAATTGGGAAACAGAGATCACTAGAGAGTCCGGATGTTACAGTTCGTTGTGTTATACGTTAACTCTCTATATAATTCTTTCTTGGGCCGACCAGCCCTAGCTGAATTCAGGGCAACCATTGCCTCATGCTGCTTAACTCTAAAGTTCCCCACTGTTAACGGGGTTGGAGTTGTACAAGGAGATCAGGCGGCTGGATGCGCCTGTTATGTTGCTGAGCCGTTGAAGGCGCAATGGTAAGAGAAGGGCAAGGACGTAGAAGAATCACTGTGCGTCCATTTCACTGAAAATTTATAGTTAACGCCTAGGCCTAGGCCCAAGCACTACAACCTGAGTCTCAACTTGGCCACCAGATGAGAGACGAAGACAAAGATAATTAAGCTTCCTCGATAGAGTTAAAGATCGATGATAATGATGACTCTAAAATGACAAAGATCAGGTCTCAACTTGGCCACCCAATGAGAGAGGAATTGTTTAAATTTCTTCGGGCAAACCTCAACGTGTTTGTTTGGACGCACTTAGACATGTGTGGGATCTCACCGGACATCGCGAGCTATGCATTAAATATTGACCCGCGGCATGTCCCCGTCAAACAAAAAAGGCGCGGTATGGATCTGAGATCTGCTACTCCGAAGGAAGAGGTAAATAAACTCAAGTCAAACGGGATCATTCGAGACGCATTATATCCAGAGTGTGTATCCAACCTAGTGTTTGTCATGAAACCAAACAAGAAGTTGAGAATTGTGTTGACTACTCAGATTTGAATAAAGCCTGACCTAAAGGCAGTTTTCCACTTTCCAGAATTGATCCACTTGTAGATTCAACAAACGGACATGAATTCTTATCTTTCATGGACGCATATTCCGGCTACAATCAAATACCAATGCAACTACCTGATAAGGAGCATACCAGTTTTACCACCGATCTAAGACTCTATTGCTATAAAGTAATGCCATTCAGACTCAAGAATATTGGGGCAACTTACCAAAGGCCTGTGAACAAAATGTTCGCTAATCGGATCGGGAAAACCATGGAGGTATACGTGGATGATATGCTTGTAAAGCCACCGCTCTGCATCAATCATGTTAAAAACTAGGAAATAATGTTCAACATCCTCAAACAGTGTCGAATGAAGCTCAACCAATTGAAATGTCACTTTGGAGTCACATCCGAAAAATTCCTTGGATTCATTGTCAATGCTCAAGGAATTTAAGCCAATCCTAAGAAGATCTGGGCGATTTGGAATCTCGGGACTCCCTGAACTATAAAGCAAGTGTAGAGCTTCAACGGAAAGGTAGCAACATTGAGCAGATCCATCTCCAAATCCATGGACAAGTGCATTCCCTTCTTCGACTTGATCAAGAAAGGAAAACACAATTTTGAATCGATGGCGGAGTGCGAAGGGGCATTCCAAGCATTGGATAAACTACTTGCAACGCCATCTATTTTTTCAAAGCCATTTGATCATAAAAGATTATACATCTATCTGACGGTTTCAACAAACACGATCAGCGCTGCATTGGTTCGAGAAGAGGATCTGATTCAATGACTGGTCTATTATATAAGCAAGCAGTTGACAGGGGCAGAGAGAAACTACCCAAAGATGGAGAAGCTGGCTTATTGCCTAGTCATTGCCTCGAGAAAGCTCCATCATATTTCCAGGCTCACCCGATCACAGTCTACACCGACCAGCCGTTACGACAGGTCCTTATGCGGCCTGAGACGTCCAGTAGGTTACTCAAGTGGAACATCAAGTTGAGTAAGTTTGATATTTTGTACATCGAGATAGACCATCCAAGGAAAAGTTCTGGCAAACTTTATACCTGAATTTATAATACTGGAGGACTTGCTCGAAACCAGTGAATCTCCCAAATACATATGGAATTTATACATTGATGGTGCATCAAACAATTGCTGCTCAAGCACTGGAGGTTTACACAAAACCCAATAAGATTGATCTATATGCTATGCTTTGAAGTCTGACTTCTGCGCGACTAACAACAAGGCTAAATATGAAGCTTTATACACTGGACTTAGACTTGCCAAAGACTTGAGAATTATAGCTGTGGAGTTCTATTGAGACTCGTAATTGGACGCATGCCAAGCTCGGGGAGAAATACCAAGCAAGAGACCAGATGTTGACCGCTTATCTTGCCCGGGTCTTGGAAGTGTTGGATCAGTCTGACTACTAAGCCATCCTCTGTATACCCCGGGAGCACAATCAAAAGGCCGGTTCTTTCGCAAAACTGGGCAACACCAGTGAAGCATAGCAAATGGAACTCATCTCTGTTGAGGCACTTACCTATTTGTGTATCGATCAGATGGAGACGGACTGGGTGCATGAAGCAACGCCCGAGAAAGAGTCGTGGATAACCCCACTGAGAAACTATATTGAACATGGAGCTTTGCCTAAGTGCATAAGTAAGGAAAGACAAGTTCTCCGGGAAGCTTCTCGATTCATTCTTCAGAATGGAGTCATGTACAGAAGAGGATACTCGTTCCTGTACTCCAGTGTATTGCCCATGACGAGGTCAAACGAGTGTTACATGATGTGCATGAGGGAAATGCGGCGATCACACTATAGGGCAAGCCCTTGTTAAGAAAATATTCTGATATGGGTACTATTGGCCGATGGTGAATCGAGATGCATCAGATTACACCAAGTAATGTGATAGATGCCAAAAGCATGCCTGGATTCCAAGAGCCAGGCCAACTGAAATCACTTAGATGGTCAATCCATGGTCGTTTGCCACGTGGGGCATCAACATAATTGGATCTTTACCTCTAGCTAGAGGTGGTACAAAGTACGCCATCATTTCATTTGACTACTTTACCAAGTGGCCGGAAGCCGAACCCCTTACTACCATTAGGACGAAGAAATTAATCAACTTTGTTGTGCACAACATTATCTGTCGTTTTAGCCTCCCATATACGATCGTCACTGACAATGGAGCCCTATTCGATAGTGTTGAGTTCAAAATTTTATGTCAACGTTTTCACATCCAGAAGAAGTTCTCGACAGTTGCTCACCCTCAAGCAAATGGACAGGTTGAAGCTGTTAATAAAATTATTAAGTTCATTCTGAAAAAAAGAATGGAGAAGGCTGGAGGCAGATGGGTCGATGAACTTCCTATGGCCCTATAGGCATACCCACAAGTCCACGACCGGCCACACTGCATTTTCACTTTCCTACGGCTCTAAAGTCGTTATTCCAGTTGAATTTGAAGTACCTTCTCATCATGTGACATATTATGATCCAAAGATGAACTTCATTTTAGTTGTTGAGTCCCTGGACTTATTGGACGAGAAGCTTGAAGAGGCTGATTTTAGCGCAGCAGCGCACCGAAGTCGGGTCGCCCGATTATACAATGCTAAGGCCCAACCCAGAACCTTTGAACCTAGCAATCTTGTACTCAAGAGAATTTATTCATTCCCTTCACATATGAAACCAACATGGGAAGGACTATATGTTATTGAACGGAGACTCTGAGATGGCACATTTAAATTATCAACTGTTGATGTCCTCACTTTGCCGAGAGCTTGGAACAGTGAGAGTCTCCGAGGCTACTGCACATGACATGCCTTATTTATTCATTTAGTCTGCTTTTCATTTGAAATTTGTTTATGCATTTTGAAATTTGAACTTATGATAAGGCAACTGCCTTTGTTGTACTTTCTTATTTCAGTAATAAAATGCAAACTCGTCGATCCAGGGCGGCGATTCTTAAAATGTGTCATGCGACCATCACAATGCACGGAGAGCTAAGTTCCATCCTACATTGGGACTTATTCAAATAGGGAGTGACTGTGATACAACTGATCACTCGGTAAATGAAACCTTAAGCTTGGGGGCAAGAAACTACACTGAAGCCAAAAAGGATTGACACACAACAATCCTCTAATGTACTCCGGTTTCCAATGTGCAAGATGGAGTATAAACTTCAAATCAAAAATGTGCGCTTGAGGAGGATGGATCTGTCCATCCATAACTTTGCTTGTGTACAATCTAAACTCGAGGAAGATGGATCCGTCCATCCACGACCTCATCTCCATTCTTACAAGATCGAGGAAGATGGACCTGTCCATCTACGACTTTACTTGCTTTGTCAGAGTGGATGTGATCCGACCATCCATGTCCCTGATCAGCTTCTTGTTCCCAAAGTATGAATGAGACCCCAATGATTAGGCAGATGTGACTGTTCGACTTTCAATCAACTCTAGATTACTGGAGTGCGAACTGGAGTATAAACATTAAAATGGGTGTGAATGACCACCTACCGACTAATTCTAAGTCCCCAGAGCTCGAGCTGGAGTATAAACGTAAACCGGGTGTGAACCGACACTCACGAGACGACCCCAAGTCCTTAAAGCACGGACTGGAGTATAAACATAAATTGGATGTGACTGACCACACAAAAATCAACCACACACAAATCAACCTTAGTCCCCAGAGTGCGGACGTAATCATAAATATTGAACGGATGTGACTGACGCCCGTAGAAAAATTTTAGGCCCTAGAGCGTAGATCTAATCATAAACACTAAATGGGTGTGACTGACCACCCATCAACCAACTCCAAATTCCCAAAGCGTGAATTGGAGTATAAAGAATCAAATGGGCGGAATTAACCGCCCATATAACAATTATTATCCCCAGAGCATGGATATGACTCCAAGTGTTAAACGGTTCTAACCGACCACCCGTGAATTATTCTATGTCCCTGGAGCGTGGATGTGATTCCAAATGATGAGCAGACACAACCGACCGCTAGCACTCAGGCTCAATCCCCAAAGTGCGGATGCAAGTAATTATTGATGAATGAATATCGACCGACCACTTCAATTCATCCCTAAGACTGGGGGCAAAAATCAAGTACTAGCTACTGATCAAGAGAGTGCAATATTGGGATCCGACTTAAGCTTTGTTTATGACTCGAAGCCATGACTTTGGGATTTAACAACCGAACTCAAGTCTGATTCAGAGACTAAAGCCTCGCAAGTACATTGAATGGAAATTCGAGCGCTAAAACACTTAAGCAAACAAACATAGAGTAATGCTGAAAAAAATGGAGTTTCATTTCAACTGTTCTTTGAAGGAAAAGGATAAGTACAAAAATTATTTCAAGAATTCCTGTAGGTAGGGGTTGAACCCACATCTATACACGGCTTACAGAAAGAAAAAAGAAATTCCTACCTATATACCCAAAAAAGGGAATAAAAGCACACATATACTACCTTGGCTTCTTCTTCCTTAACATCGACCCACTAAAGTTATCCCTCGGATGCCTCATCGAGCTTTTGCCTTTTGCTGGTTGATCTTCGGTTGGGAGGATTACCAAGGTCTCTTCCTTCGAACTCACTGGGATCAGGATTGTGACTCCCCACCTCTATGCTTACGCTAGCCAAGGACACTATGGAGTAATGCCGTCAACTAGCACGAAGAATAAGGCTGTTGAGGAGAGACCATCCATGTAATTGCTTTGCGCGAGTACCGACATGTCAGATAATATAACATGCATTTCATTTCAAGAGAAAATTCAACATATCAAATACAAACTCAAAGCTACTACACAGTGGCTTTGTGGTCTTCGGAAGCAAATATAGAAATAAACATAACACAAATCAGTCACAGATATCTATATCACAAAGGAGGAAATAGATATGAATATAACACATAGAAGTGTACATCAGAGTAGTGGTCAAATAAGATCCACAATATCACAAAAGAATATGTATAAATCAAGGAGTCTCTATCTCAAATGTATGACAACAAAAACTACCAATCTAATGTAGTTAGACAAAAGTCAGATGATGATCCCAGATAAGGAGTCAAGCAGAAGCACCTGTAACATCTCGGTCTGACCCGAATATTATTTAATAAGAAAATAATAAATGGATCAGTCTAGCTATAAATATACGATAAAATGAGATAGGATAAGAGATATCACATAAACATATAATAACAATAATGCCACACTATGAAAAGTATACATTTAACAACAACAAAAGTCATCTCAATAATCTCAAAGCACCAAAAAGAATGTCATATTCTTTACCATATTCACCAAACCAGAAATATTGATAAAATTTATCAATGTAAATCACTAAAGTTGGTGAAACACAAATTCTAGAAATCATCAATTTAGAAATCCAGAAATCACAATAGGGGGAGGCCTATTGCAAACGGGAGCATAAAACCTCACCAACACGTGCATCACAAACGGAATGCTATTCCATGGTCGCTAACCATTAAATTTGAGCCGAAGCTCCACAAACAGCCTCAAGACCTTTGAGCCGAAGCTCCATAAACGGTCTGAAGACCTTTGAGCCGAAGCTCCTCAAACGGTCCGAAGACCTTTGAGTCAAAGCTCCTCAAACGGTCCAAAGACCTTTGAGTTGAAGCTCCACAAACGCTCCGAAGACCTTTGAGCTGAAGCTCCACAAACGGTCCGAAGACCATGGGTCGCTAACCCCACAAAATTGAGCCGAAACTCCACCATAGGATCTTCATAGATCCATAAGTGTAAATTACACTAAGCTAGTAAGTAAATGAGTTAGGCTTCATGTCCCATAACCACTGGCTTAACTTAATTATTTACGAACAAATTATAGACTTCCACTCGAAAATAAATGTAAATTGTACCAAGCTAGTAAATATATGAGTGTAGTTTCATGTCCCATAACCATTGGCTTAACTTAAATATTTACGAACAGATTGTAGATTTCCCCTCGAAAGTTGTCACAAGAGTTCAATCGAACAAGACCAAGAATTAACCAATAAAGTAAACACAAGCGTTTCATACCACTTGTTTTGCTAAGCCGTTTAATTAAATTTCTCATACGAGTGAGGTAAAGGTTTGTATATACTAATAGATTGGAAAATGGCTTTATAAACGAGCTTGATGTTGAAAATAGTGTTGAAATCGTTTTGACGAAACAATTTTGATATTTACTACTAGTATAGAAACCTTTGTATTTTAAAGTGACTAACCATAAAAATGATTGTAAAAACAACCAATCATTAAAATTCACATACGAGGAAGTGAATCAAATCCATAGAAATCGATACTGAATCCATCAAATTGGATATTCTCAAAATCCCAAAAAAGAAGTCATCAAAGTCAATAATAAATGATAACAACAAATCGGATCAACACGAAACGATTAAAAATTGGAAACCCACACAAAAAGCAACATTGCTTGAGACAGTAGATTCAGTCGACTGCACCATAGTGGTCAGTCGACTGAACTATGCCTGGAAACTTTCGGTTTCCAGGTTCAGTTGACTAGACCATAAGGTTCAGTCGACTGATACTTGCTCAGGAAAATTCGTGGGCTCTGTTCAGTCGACTGACTTCCTAATTCAGTCGACAGAACCAGAATTTCCAGTGCTCTTAGTCTAGCCCAAATGAGGGGCGGAGGCGATCGAACGAGCAATGACGACTAAGGATTTATGCCACGTGACAAACCAGCCTTATAGGCTCTTCGACACACCTCAAAAACATGTCCAAACATCCATAGTAGGATTTTCATAAATTGGACAACAAGAATAAAAAATTGAAAAATTCACGAAATCCATTCAAATCAAAAGCAAATGAACATGAATAGATGTTAGGAATTCATACCTAACCACAAAGAAGGTTATAGACATAGATGTGAGTTCAAAAACTCACCTTTTACTCAAAAACAATGAAGGAGAAGCTTTTAAAACAAGGCAAGATCAACCACTCTTCTATCTCAACTCAAGAAGCTTCAACCTAAGCTCATAAATTTTTTTTTTCCTAAGTTAGGGTTTAGCAATATCTGAAAATGGAAGAGGGATTGAGATGGAGAAGATGGAGAGGATGCTTCCCTAAGCTTCTCTTGGATTTTGGACTTGAATTTGAGTTTCCTAATCAAAGCTATGGCCTCATGTTAGGTTATTGGGCTAAAGCCGAAAGCCCTATGTGAAAATGTCAAAATTCAAGCTAACTCCAAACATATCTTTGTTTATACTCAAAAAGGTCGCAAATGTCATTTTGAACTCAATGGAAGTGGTCTCTAGTCCTAATTCGACTGTTTGCAAAAAGTTGCATTTCGAACTTAAATCCGATTAACGATGCTAAATTTAAATAAAATATTTAAATATACAATCGTAAAATATGCGGGCTGTTACAGACTCCCCTCCTTAAAGAAATTGCGTCCTCGCAATACTTAAGAAGAAAATAAAAGTAACAACCATAAATGCCTATCAACATAAGAGAAATTTTATGTAAGAAGTTCACCCTATAGAGCAGGAGAGAGTAAGTCCAGATGTGCTCGTTCATAAGTCAAATTAGGTGAAACTTCAATTGTTTCAATAACACCGGTCTCAAGAATAGAATCAAAATCCATAAGGTATTATCATAGTTGAGAGACGTAGAAAAATGTCATGAATAGCAAAAAATCGAGCCGGTGAAATGACAAAATTCAATAACGGTATGCTCGAATAATTTGGAACAACGATGTAGTATAATAAGAGTACGTTCGATGTACCCGAAACTCGAATAAATTGGATAACGATGTAGTACAATAATGGTACGTCATATGAACCTGTCAAAAAGATCATTCCATTCGGACATCATCAAAGAAACAACCATTTGTTGTTTACGACTAAGGGCATCGCCAAAACAATTTCCACTTCCAAAGTATAAGGAATATCGAGATCAAAGGATGCAAGGAACTCGAGCCAACGATGTGGACGCAAATTAAGTTCCTTTTGAGAAAATTAATACTCCAAAGATTTATGTTCGGTGTAGAGAACAAATTTCTCTCCCAAAAGTCATGATGCCAATTCTAAAAGTGAAAACAATAGCCGTGAACACTAAATCATGAGTGACATACCTAGTCTCGATAGGCTTTAATTGTGTAGAAGCATAAATGATAGAACATTCTCTTTCGCAAGAGAATGGCACCCAAACCAATACAACTAGCATCGGTATAAACAGTGAAGTCTTGGTTCCCTTTGGGAATCACAAGAATAGGAGTATCGGAAAAGAGTTCTTTTAATTGATCCACTTTCCCAAAAGCTAAGACTTTCAAAATTACAATTAACTTTATGTAGTCATCTTTCTAGAAAAATTTAATTATTACAAGTCAAAAATACTGTGTCTGATTGTCTCATCAAAGCGTTCAGGAAATTCCTATCGATAACGTTGATCGAGCGCATCGACCATATTTCCTAAAGCACTCAATGGGTAAAATAACACAAAATCATCTTCTATATGATAAAAACATCTCCCAAAAATTTTATGAATATTCCTTACTCGTTTTAAAACAAAATTCCAATTTTACTTATAAATGTATCTTATTAAAAAGATTCGCAAATTTTAAAGTGTTATTTTCATCCAAAATCAACGAATACAAGGATGGTCTCATCGTTCGTAGAATACTCGATTCATAAGATGGATGAAATAAGCTGGATGGTTCGTCAACCAAATGGCATAACAAGCCATTCATAAGAATCATAATGAGTGCGGAAGGCGGTTAGTGGAACACTATCGTCCGCAACTCATAGCTAACGAAAACTGGTGGCCAAGTCGAACTGAAAAGACCTTAGTACCACTCAAAAGATTTGCTTAGGCGATAATCCTAAGACAAACCCACAAATACCAGAAAATTCACAAACTACTTGAATGAGGACAATAAACATAACACAAGATCCAAAAGTTGTTTAATACCAGAAAATTCACAAACTACTTGTAAACATAAGCGTTTCATACCACTTGTTTTGCTAAGCTGTTTAATTAGATTTCTCATACGAATGAGGTAAAGGTTTGTATATACTAATAGATTGGAAAACGGTTTTATAAACGAGCTTGATGTTGAAAATAGTGTTGAAATCGTTTTGGCGAAAGAATTCTGATATTTACTACTAGTATAGAAACCTTTGTATTTTAAAGTTACTAACCACAAAAATGATTGTAAAAACAACCAATCATCAAAATTCACATACAGGGAAGTGAATCAAATCCATAGAATTCGGTATTGAATCCATCAAATTGGATATTCTCAAAAATCCTAAAAAAGAAGTCATCAAAGTCAATAATAAATGATAACAACAAATCAGATTAACACGAAATGATTAAAAATTGGAAACCCACACAAAAAGCAACATTGCTTGAGGCAGTAGATTCAGTCGACTGGACCATAGTGGTCAGTCGACTGAACTATGCCTGGAAACTTTCGGTTTCCAGGTTCAGTCGACTAGACCATAAGGGTCAGTCGACTGATACTTGCTCAGGAATATTCCTGGGCTCTGTTCAGTCGACTGACTTCCCAATTCAGTCGACAGAACCAAAACTTCCAGCATTCTTAGCCTAGCCGAAATGAGGGGCGAAACCCAATCGGAGGCGGTCGAACGAGCAATGACGACTAAGGATTTATGCCACATAAACATATAATAACAATAATGCCATACTATGAAAGTATACATTTAACAACAACAAAAGTCATACAATATCTCAATAATCTCAAAGCACAAAAAAAGGCATATTCTTTACCATATTCACCAAACCACAAATATTGATAAAACTTATCAATGTAAATCACTAAAGTTGGTGAAACACAAATTCTAGAAATCATCAATTTAGAAATCCAAAAATAACAAATGTGGGAGGCCTATCACAAACGGGAGCATAAAAACTCGCCAACACATGCATCACAAACAAAACGCTATTCCACGGTCGCTATCCATTAAATTTGAGCCGAAGCTCCACAAACGGCCTGAAGACCTTTGAGCCGAAGCTCCACAAATGATCCGAAGACCTTTGAGTCGAAGCTCCACAAACGGTCCGAAGACCATTGAGCTGAAGCTCCACAAACGATCCGAAGGCCATAGGTCCCTACCCCACAAAATTGAGCCAAAACTCCACCAAACGATCTTCATAGATCCACAAGTGTAAATTACACTAAGCTGGTAAATAAATGGGTTAGGCTTCATGTCCCATAACCACTAGCTTAACTTAATTATTTACGAACAAACTGCAGACTTCCACTCGATAATAAGTGTAAATTACACTAAGCTAGTAAATATACGAGTTTAGCTTCATGTCCCATAACCATTGGCTTAACTTAAATATTTACGAACAGATTGTAGATTTCCATTCAAAAGTTGTCACAAGAGTTCAATCGAACAAGTCCAAGAATTAACCGACAAAGTAATCGCAAGCGTTTCATACCACTTGTTTTGCTAAGCCATTTAATTAGGTTTCTCATACGAATGTGGTAAAGGTTTGTATATACTAATAGGTTGGAAAACGGTTTTATAAACGAGCTTGATGTTGAAAATAGTGTAGAAATTGTTTTGACGAAAGAGTTTTGATATTTACTACTAGTATAGAAACCTTTGTATTTTAAAAGTGACAAACTACAAAAATGATTGTAAAAACAACCAATCATCAAAATTCACTAAGGAGGAAGTGAATAAAATCCACAGAAATCGATACCGAATCCATCAAATTGGATATTCTCAAAAGTCCCGAAAAAGAAGTCATCAAAATCAATAATAAATGATAACAACAAATCGGATCAACACGAAGCGATTAAAAATTGAAATCCCACACAAAAAGCAACATTGATTGAGATAGTAGATTCGGTCGACTGGACCATGGTGGTCGGTCGACTGGACCATGGTGGTCAGTCAACTGAACTATGCCTAGAAACTTTTGGTTTCCAGGTTCAGTCGACTAGACCATAAGGGTCAGTCGACTGATACTGGCTCAGGAAAATTCCTGGGCTCCGTTCAGTCGACTGACTTCCCAATTCAGTCGACTGAATTGGAATTTCCAGTATTCTTAGCCTAGCCCCAATGAAGGGCGAAACCTAATCGGAGGCGGTCGAACGAGCAATGACGACTAGGGATTTATGCCATGCGACAACCAAGCCTTATAGGCTCTTCGACACACCCCAAAAACATGTCCAAACATCTATAGTAGGATTTTCATAAATTGGACAACATGAATCAAAAATTGGAAAATTCACCAAATCCATTCAAATCAAAAGCAAATGAACATGAATAGTGTTAGGAATTCATACCTAACCATAAAGAAGGTTATAGACGTAGATATGAGTTCAAAAGCTCACCTTTTACTCAAAAACAATGAAGGAGAAGCTTTTAAAACAAGGCAAGATCAATGACTCTTCAATCTTAACTCAAGAAGCCTCAATCTAAGCTCATAAGAAAACATTTCCTAAGTTAGGGTTTAGAAATTTCTAAAAATGGAAGAGGGATTGAGATGGAGAAGATAGATAGGATGCTTATCTAAGCCTCTCTTGGATTTTGGACTTGAATTTGAGTTTCCTAATCAAAGCTAGAGCTTAGGAATTTCTATTTCCTTTTCTCTTCCCCTATTTTTACAAAAGCTTGAAGTGTTAGGAAATGGGAATGGATGAACACAAGAGGCGGTGGAGCTAGGGTCTTATGTTAGATTATTGGGCTAAAACCCAAACCACAAGCCCTGTGTGAAAGTGTCAAAATTCAAGCTAACTCCAAACATATCGATGTTTATACTAAAAAAGGTCGCAAATGCCATTTTGAACTCAATGGAAGTGGTCTCGAGTCCTAATTCGACTGTTTGCAAAAAGTAGCATTTCAGACTTAAATCTCATTAAAAGGTGCTATATTTAAATAAAATATTTAAATATACAATCATAAAATATGCGGGTTGTTACAGGGATACTTTCTGAATGCGGAGCCGGAGGAATTGTGGTACTTTTAATGTTAGAGGATGAGGGAGGCCCGTCAGTGTCAACGATTGTGCCGCTAGGAGAAATCATATGCATAGGGACCAGATCAACCCGCCATGCCATCTCTAATACTACTAGCCTGTGCGGATCTTTCCATTTTAGCATTGATCTTTTCCATTATCTCTTCCTCTCGAACTGCTTGGGCTTCCACAGGAATGCTTCTAGTTGGGCCTGAAGAGTTGGCCATAAACACACCTTCACCCGTGATGAATGGCAAGTTGGTAAGTTGATCACTTTGATGACCAAGGAGTTCTTCCATAATCTATTCATCAAGGATGGAAATGCTCTCGTGCACCTCCTCGGTTGGTGCCACGGACGTTGTCGTGGTTGCCTCCGTCATAATGGCCTTCTTCTCATGATGTAACTCTTGGGTTGTAGGAGGCTCGACCAGTGCAGAATCTATAACTAAATGAATAAAAGAGAAAATATTAGTGACATCTTCTCACAATGCTCCAGCCTTCAGATAAATGTAAGAAGTGTTCAGAATACCTTCCTCAAATTGGCTCACATGTAGGGACGATGCACCATCAGAGCCATGCTCATGCACTGGAGACAAATGTGGTTGATCAGGATCATACACAGGAACAGTTGGAGGGTTAATCGTAGAAATAAGCTCGCGTTGAGTTGCTATAGGCATTTTAGAGCTCGCTTCATGGTGAGTGGCCTCATGAAGAACTTTTCTTTCATCTTCGGTCAATATCCGGTTCTCAATCTCAAAGTCATCAATAGATGTGGTATTGTGGTATGCCTTTTTATCTTCTATCAAGCGACAACAGGTATTGTACAGATGAAGCGGATAGTCATCCAACCAGCTCAGGTTGCTGTGTTTCAGAACATTGACATTATAAGTGACTGGGAGGCCATCGATGTCTCCTTCTAGCCTGGCCTCTATCGCTCTAACGTTCTTTTTTATTTTGGCCTCAGTTTCTTGGAGATTTAACTCGGTCGCATCCCGCTCACCCCTGAGTGCCACGACCTACTCACACACCTCTTGTGCCGCTTTGTTAGCATCGTCTTTCTCTTTGACGACTTCAGCAAATTTGGATTTAAGCTCCTCAAGCCCTTTGAGTGTGACATCTCATTCCGCCGTGACGGTGGCGGTTCTATGGCCCATCTCCTCGACTAAGGTTAGGTGCACCTACCGCATCTGTTCTTTCTTATTGCTTGCCTTATCGACTTTCTTAAGTGCCTCCATTTTCGAGTTTCTTAAAGTGTCATTCTCGATGGTAAGCACTTACACTATACGTTCTTTTTGTCCGAGATCTTTCTCCAAATTTTCAATTATCTTTGCCAACTCGAAGGCCACTATAGAAGCTTTCTCCGCCGTTTTCACCAATTCCTGATATTGATTGTAGACGTCATACACATAGTAGTGAATAGTTTGTTCTACCCCAACGGGGATCCGCTTCAAGTTCGGGGGGAAGTGAAAGTCATCGAAGCAGATATTAAGGAAGTCCGTTTTCAACTGAGCTATCCGGATGGCTCCCTCTCCCACGGGCTCCATAGCCACTGATGTAGTGATGAAAGGAGCATCTGTCTCGGTTTTGTGGCGCTGCTCGCCAGATCTCGAAGTTTGTAGATGCACTGGTTGGCATGAAGTTTTAGTAGTTTGTTTTCCATAGCCGGAGGGTTGCATTAGACCTCTAGGTAGCGAGGAGCGCGACTGAAAGTGGCGCTTATGCTCCGTCTCCCTATCTCTTTCCCTCTCATAATGCTCCCTCACTTGAATAGAGTAGCCGCTATCACGTTCTCTTCCGGCCTTATGCCTATGAGACTCGGAATATGAGCTTGATGAATGGATCACGGACGAAGACTATTTAGCATAGATCCTCACACTACAACAAAACATCCTTTCTACAACGAGCAATGCCCGTTGTAATATGTGTTTCGCAACGGACATGCGCGTATTAGGCCTCGTTGTAATAGGTCCACTATATTTTACAACGGACAATAAATGTTGTAAAGGACCATTGTAATACACCTTTTTCAACGGTCATTGGCCCATGTAATAGACTCTTTGACAACATGCATTGACCGTTGCAAAATCTCCTTTGACAACATGCATGGACCGTTGTAAAAAGCTTGAATGACAACATGCTCTGACCGTTGCAAAATAAATGCAAATTAAAAAAAACAATAGTAGCATCCATGCAGTATATCATGCCAATAATGAATAATTTAACGAGTAATAAATATTATCATAAAACAACTGCTGTTTTCATTTACATTGTTCATCTCCCGTGTTCAACTACTAGCAACACCATCAAACCATACCACCTGCCTGAAGCCATACAACTGCCATAAACCTTCACTTCACCCAACCTCCTTCCAGTGCTTCATCACAACCAACATCATACAAGCATCTCTCCACTGTACATTTCAACATACCACTTCAATCCCACTACCTCAACCTCTACATATATTCAAACCCATCCCACTCTACATCTGACAACTGCAAGCACTGAAACTTACTACCTGCTATTCTCCTCCTCGACATCATTACTGCACTGCATAAGTACCAACCTAACCATCTACACAAACCACTAGCGTCTGCCTACTTCTTCTTCTACCACCATTTCAGTGCCAGACTACATAGAGTGCACTGCCAAACCAACTATTCATTCCCCTATCCAACAATCCATAGCAACTCCTCCACTGCACCATCCATCACTCCCTGACTTCTTACTCCATCACCATCATCTACCAGAACCTGCTACATCACATAACACAAACTTACTCCCATCCACAACCTCCAACTTCAAGCAGTCCTTACACAACCTCTTCCCTTATCGACCACCTACTACTCACAAATGAAAAAAAAACTGCCTTACTACTTAACGGTCATAAAATATGTATAGTGAATCCCCTACCCAGTACATGCTTAACGTACACGGAGAAGGACTACAAATTGAATATCATGAACGCACAATTTACTAATTGGATCTAGCCTAGCTTATTTGGAACAACTTCATCGGCTTTTCTTGGATGCTTTAGCCATACCTCGTAGTGCAACCACACGCATGCACGCGCGCAAGCATATACACGACGCCACTTTTCATTTTAGTAAGCCGAATTCAAAGTTCTTTGAAGCTTATTGTAAGTATTTTCCTTTTCTAGTCCAATATGTTCAGAGCTTATTAATTCGATACTATACTAAAAATTAGCTTATTAGATATAACAATAAAGCTTCAAAGTATGCGAACACTAAAAATGAGTAGAAATAGAACAATATTTTTGAAAAATTAAAATATTCGATAGTAATTGTATTCTTAATTAATTCATGTATTTTATTCATTGATTAAGCGATTCATTGCAAGTTGAATTTGATTAATTTTAATAGTTTTATGTTGCTAGGTTGAAGTTGCCAGTAATAATTTCTTTTGGATGTTGGTAATTAAAACAGTGTGGCATGACTTCGTACTCCACTTTTGATTCACTTGACTTCATTTTTTATAGGCTAAATCTTGGTGTGTTGATAAAATTGCATAAATTCATGAATCAAACCTTCAGCAATGAAACCGAAGTAAACTAGCCTGATCAACATGTAGTATTTACATAGCCAAGTTGCATGACAACTGCATGAGCAGAGCATCAAGAAAAAATAGCCTGGAAAGCTACTAAATATCCAACTGCTACTATTCAGAATCGTTTTCCAAGTGCTACAGCACGACCAAGAATATATTACAAGGTGTAGCGTCAACAATAGTTTGAATTCCAGGGGTAATAAATCATGAGATTCTACTATTGGAGTTTCAAAACGTAAAATTGTAGCAAGAATGAAGCCTGAATCAAGTTTGTATATATACTTATATGAATGAAATGTGTTTCTTAAGGATGTTATATATTCACTAAAATTTTCACAAAGCTGTATTAGTTTATGACTATTTTTGTATGTTATACACTCACTGCCCCTTGATCCAACCACTTACTGACCTTTGCCATTACTTTCCACTTCAATTATCCATCTCTTGCACTTCACATAAATTTCTGCTACTGTCATCATACCTTTTACACTACACATAAACCACAAGACATATTGCCAGTTATCATACCTGGCCATAAATTTCTGCTACTGTCTGACCACAACCATTTTCCAGCCATCACAACCACTGTCAACTTGCAAACTTGCACACCTCACTGGAAAACTGAACCACCGCCACCACCGCCACCATCTTCCCAAACACCACCAGAAAACATCATCAACCACAATAAACAATCTCTCCACAAATCGCCAGCAATCGCTCGCCGCACCCCAATCGAACTCACCTAAACCATAATAGAAATCACCGAACTCCACCCAAATCTGCCAACAGCCTCACAACAAATCCGCAACCAAACTGCAATCGCCAACCCTCCTTCACCACAATTCGCCATCGAACGCGTAACGCCTGAACCCCTTTCGCTACCAAAATCGCCTAGCCCAAACCGGCAACCTACTCAACAAACCACAAAAGCAATTTATGAATCACGATGGAGACAGCGGAGTAGATGGGCAGGCCGAGGATGTTGATCGCAATTTACGCGGAGCAAAAGTGTTGAAGTAGAGAGGAATATGAGATGTTAAAAGTTTGATTTAGGGAGAACATCATTGAGATTTATGAAGTAGAGATGGAAAAGAAATTTGGATTGGGGGAAATTGAAGAAAAGAAAGGATTGAATCTAGGTTCAAAAACTCAAAGAACGTTGGTGTGGGGCCAAAAAAAATTTGGTGGAGCCAAAAATTTTCGGTTGGAGCCAAAAAAAATTTGGGTGGAGCCAAAACTTTTCGGTTGGAGCCAAAAACAACTTGAAATTGTTAGGTTTTATGAACTTTTATTTGAAACCAAAGAAAAACTTAAAATGAACTTTTATTTTTTCATTTTTCGAATATTATTAAATTTATCTTAAAATTATAACAATTTTAAAAAATTGAAATATTAAATATAATCATCAACATCAAATACTAGATAACAAATATTATTTCTTAGTTATTAAGTACCGCTTATTAATCATTAATTATCAATAATTAAATAGTAAACTAATTATTAAGGAATTTAAATTATTAAATATTTAACTACAATAAATTATTAAATTATTTATTAAAAATTAATTATTAATTACTAATGATTTAATAGTTATTTTTTTAATATTAATTATACACTAATAACCATTGATGATTAATTATTAATGATTAATTATTAACTATTAACTATATTTATCGAATATTAATAGTAATTATTTTATATTTATCATTAATTATTAAGTATAAAAAGTAATTATAAAAATCTAGCTATTAAATTTTTTATTTTTTATTACTAAATATCATTAGTAATTATTCAATACTAAATATTTTTTGTAATTAAATATTAGCTATAAATTATTTAATATTTAATATTAATAGTAATAAAATCAATTATTAACAATTAATTATGAAAATTTTAATTATTAATTATTTATTAGTAAATGAATAATAGTATTAATTAATTACTATTTATTTATGATTATTAATTTATATATTAACTATTAATATATATATATATATATATATATATATTAGGAATTATTTCATATTTCAAATTAACTATTAGTTATTATATATTAATTCATTATTATTACTATTTAATATTTTTATTTTTATTAATTAATTAATTATTACTTACTAATTATTAGTAGGAATTACTTTATGTTATTAATTAAAATTAAATCTATTGGAATATTGATTAAGTTATAAATAATTAATATAACATTATTAATGATTATTGTTAAATATTAATAAATAATATTATATTACTAAAGATTTGTAATTAGTAATAATATTGTAATTAGTAATTAGTAACATATGATTAATATAATATTATTAATGATAAATTATTAAATATTGATACATAATAAATATTAATTTTAAGAAAGCATTGAAATTATTAATTATTGATTGTCGAAAATTGGCAACAGACATTTATTACAACGGGCATTTTATGATCACTGTAAAATTAACATCGGCTAAGATGGGCATTTTATAACCATCGTAAAATTAGCGCCTATTACAACGAGCATTTTAGCCCGTTGTAAATCTGGCACCTATTACAACGGGCGTTATGAGCGTTGAAAATAAGCACCTTTTACAACGGGCATTTTGTGACCGTTGGAAAATTGGCATCTATTACAACAGGCGTTTTGTGAATGTTGTAAAATTGGCATCTATTACAACTGGCATGAAAGAGTCATTGTAATAGCATTCTATTACAACGGGCAGTCTTTGCACGTTGTAAAAAGGGCGTTGTATACGGCATCTATTACAACGGGCTTGAGTGGACCGTTGCAATAGCCATCTATTATAACGGGCAACCAATATCCGTTGTAAAGAAGGCGTTGTAATAGGGTATTTTTGTTGTAGTGTCGCTTTGTCATTATATCTATAAAATGAAAAGAGAAACAAAGTTAGTTATCTCCAGAGACTGAGAAGCGTGTGATTAGAGATTATGTAGCGCCATGAAGTATATGCATGCATGTGCAAACCCCTCAACCTACCTGTTGTAACAGCCGTACTCGAAGGAGTTGGCTCCTCTAAATCTAAGGCGCTTTGAAGCCCCTCTATTTCGGTATCTTGGTGAAAAGACAAGTCATCCGAAATGGGAATGCTTGCCAGTCCCTCAAATGTGCCCTCTATTCGTGGGGGCGAAGTCTCTGCGCTTACACCGGTCATAGCAAGCGGAGATAGCACAACAGTTTTACATCTCGTTGATTTGTAAGTCGCAACCTTGCCTTTTCTTTTCAATTCCGAAGATCGAAGATTGTATGAAGGTGTTGTCGTGGGCTCGTCCCCAACGGGCATGTTCCCATCATCATTCCTCTGAACAATTACAATTCCAAGAGCTCTCCTTCAAACTTACCTCGTCAGAGTCAACCTGAGAACTCCTACAATCCCCACGGCAATCGGATTTTCATTTGTAAGAACTTCGTAAATTTCTCTTTGCGCGGCGGGCACCTCTTAAAGAGCCCTTACTATCTCTTTAAAATGAGCCCCTTCGGGTCGTGGAATCGAAGCTGTAAAAGAAGAAAAATGTTAGACTCCACAGTTAATTAATATTATCCGGTTAATTAAAAATGAGGATAGAGCACTTACATCTGGCTATCCACCGTTCGGATAATCCCGGTGGACATCGGATGAAAAGCCATTCGTTCATTAAGCAACCCATCTTGCTCTAAGCTCCAGTCGCAACTTGACAATTCCTTTCTGCTTCTAAGAATGTGAAGGAAGGATTGCCCCCACGACTCTTTATATTGAATAAGTATCTGATTTCATCTACGGTCGGAGGACGGAAGAGTGTTCCATAAAGATAACGAACAACCTGTTGAGCAAGGCATACACATTCAGGTGCAACTGAGACAGGCAATCCTTAAGAAAAGTAACACTTCCTAGATAAAATGACTGAAGGGAGGAAGTGTCTCGGCCACACACATGAATCTATTGCAAGCTTTGTACGCCTCCTCGGGTTTGTGGGCTCTATCTTTTGGCCTCGACAATAAGACATCGTTCACCAACAACCCATGCCTTTGGCAAATCTTGCCCAGCAAGTCTTCAAAAATGTTAGAACGGATAGAATCCTACAGGTTCATAATAAAGACTGCTCCCGGCAATTCATTCGGAGCAGGGCTAATTACTTCAGCTGTAGTAGCCGGCATTTCAATTGCGGGAAGGGGTGGACTCTAGACATCCTGCAACTGAGAAATTTCGGGTTCTATAACTATTCAACTAAGTAAAAATCATTCTTAGATGAAAATAAACCAGTATTCCCCCCAGTGTGAATTGCGTGAATGTGTTGTGCAGTGCAGTGCTGCACATTGATTAAGAGGTTCTATAGAATTTGTGAGATGTTCAAACGACAAGGCTTCGAGATACATCCAGAGTGACCGTATTTGCTAACCGTTACAACCATGCCATCTAGACTTCGGAGAATGATCCAAGTCAAAGTTTGTCAAGTTAAAGTTCCATCAACAAGCTTCGAAGGACCGTCAAATATGCAGCGAAATGGTTAAGTCCAATCATGCAAGGCAGAAGCTCGTCGGAGTAAAATATTCAATTATTCAAAATTTTCTTAACCATCATGGTCAATACTTAGATCGATCACTAGAGGCTCCATTCGTATCGATCGTGGAGAAAGGGGTTTCGTATCGATCACTCAGGATTCCAGTTCGTACCGGTCAGCAAGCCTTTCATATTCATATCGATCAATAGGGCTGATACTTCGTATCGATCGCACGACTAGCTTTTCGTATCGATCGTTCTGGATCGATACGAACTTCCACCATCTCCTATCAATACGAAGTCGCTCTCCCCTTTTAGATATGAATCTTCACCTTTGTCGATCGGTACGAACTCCAACTACTCTTGAATCGATACAGATCACTTTTCCTTGAGCGACACAAACACTGCCTTCATATCCCTCAACACTTCTTCACCAAATAGCATGAATGCCATTTCATCCTCCTTCAACCACGCTTTGACCCGATTCAGGCAACAACATCACCAGAGTTGGTCACAGCCATGAGTGGATTGGCATTAAATCTCAAATCTCATTATTCTAATACATGATTGTTCGACTAATACCTAAATTAAAGTTTAGATACGAGGGATTAAAGAGTGTATTGATTTGAGGACGAAGGTAATTTTTATTTCATGGTTTTTCTATCGATACGAAAGCAAGAGAAAAAGTGAAAGTAGTTAAAAATTTGGCTATGTACGGAAAGTATTTATATGGGTGGAAAACCAAGAGGAAACAATTCGTCACCTAGTGTTAAAACCCAGTTGAAATGGTGTCATATGTCATCGACATGAAGGGCTTACTTCGTATCTATCCACCTAAATCGATCCAAAGCATGGCCGTTTGTATCCATCAACGACCCATCGATACTAAAAGATACACAAAGGATTGGTTGAACTGTTCAGATCCATCGATGATTCATCGATACAGAGTGAAAGTTTCGTATGCATCACTTTAGAGACACGGGTTTGTACATATCGATATGGAGAAATTTCAAAGAACCAACTATCTCGTATCGATGGCCATCGATGCGAAATTGATATCCCAACTTCTCAAATTGATCCAGGAGAGGATCAATACGAAGGGATGCTTTAAAGCAACCATCGAACGTTGTTACAACTCGAATTTCACATTGATCCAGGAGAGGATCGATACGAAACTACTCGTGGACGTGCAAACGTTAACGGGAGATAGGTTAACATACGTGCATGAATGACGGACTAACATTCAATTTTCAAAATTCATAGGAGTTGGATGCTTACCTGGTGACAATTACAATAGTGACCAACAAACTGCTAAAACTTGACACTCAGTTACAACAATGCAATACATAATCATCGGCAGTCAATAGCTCAGCATTTATATTAATGGGAATCAATCAAAGGTTACATCTTTTCATGAAAAGACAACGGTTATTCAACAAATCGGATGGAAATTTTTATAATGAAGATTGCAATTTTTCAAAGCATGTCATTTTCACACAAGACGTACTTTTAGGGGCAAATGTTATTCCGCCTTGGCATGGCCGTGACTCCAAGGAACTGGCTAGAAACTAAAGATAGTCCGTCCCGAAGGTCCACAGGTCTACTATGGATACTGGCAAATTTGGTCCGAGTCTGAATCAAGCTACAATTGATATGACAAGACAAGCAATGCTACAGAAGCTGACATTCCAAATTTCAAGGCGATCGGAGTTCGTATGCTCGAGATATGGATCAATCAAGAATTATGAAGGAAGCCTCGGTTCGTATCCATCGTGCATATTCTTCTTTGTATCCATCGTGCACATTCTTCTTTGATCCATCATGCACATTCCTTTTCATATCCATCAACAATCAACACTACCTATCAATCACATTCATACGTGCTTCGTGCCAATCTCCCCATTAACACAGTTCGTATCGATTGACTAATGATCGATACGAAACATGCCACTAAAACAGTCGATACAAAGGACATGTAGAATGATCGATATGAAATGGCCTCTAAGTCATCGAAGCGAGGGAAATAAGTTCGTATCGATATGAAGCGGCTACAAAAGATCGATATGAAAGCCAGCCAACCATCAATAAGAAAGGTATAGGTAGGAATCGATAAGAATTAGGGTGTAGAGCAACGATATGAAATAGTGCATTCCAGGACGTTATGAACAAAGCACGTTCAAATGGAAGAAATAGTCACTCGACATGAAAAGTGGATCACTCTTCTAACATCGCTCCATGTCTCCCTGATCGATACACAAGGTATCGATACGAACAACCATCGAGGCGAACTGATCGATACGAACACAGCAGCCAACTGAAAACCCGAACTTGAACTGATCATAACTTAAAATCTACAAGTCCAAATGCTACTAAATTTTCATAGGAGCTTGTGTACCACCTCTACATCACCTCTGATCGATCATAGCCCAAATGGAGATGGTTTTGAACGATACGAACCAGTTAGGGATCGATCGAGGGTCGATCCCATGACCGTGGGTCGATTTGTGGGCCCACCCACGTGAGAGAAGGAGTATTCCAAAATCTATGTCAGATTTTTCCAGCCTATACCTATAAATAGCAGCCCAATGCCTCCAGAAAGGGACTTTGGATCCTTCCACGTCGATACTCTATCGAAGACTCATTGTAACTCGAGTGCTTCATAGTGTAATATTGTAATCAGATTATAAACGTCAATAAAACAACAAACTTTATAGTGGACGTAAACCAAAATGTCGAACCACTCTAAATTCTTGTGTACTTGCAATTCTGTTTGTTTGTTTTGGCATTTTTATTAGATTAACCTCCTTTTTCATTTATATTCTTTATTTTAATCTCTCCAAATATGCCAGAAGAGTATTGTGCCTAATTTTGGTACAAACATAGCATTTATCTAGTCCCACAATATCCTAGTGTCGTCAACATAAGGAACAAGCTTCCCTACCTATACTAACATCCACACAAGCACACACAAAGAGATATATATATATATATATAATATCCCTAATATTTAAAAATAACTTGGGCCTTCGATCGAGTTTCTCACTACGCTTAGAAATGTAACCTCTTACTCCAGAGCGGTCGACCGCTTACTCTAGAGCGGTCGAACACTCTAGTGAGTGCAGTAGACCGGTTATCCCTGTTTAGAGTTTCTAATTAGCAATTTTAATTCACTTTTGTTTCTTAATTAGTGTCGTTCCTGACTCTGTAACAGTAAGCTTGAATCATATATTATCATACAGTTACCCGAATTAGTTAACCTAACTTCTGAATATATGATCTGTAAATGTTCAAAATTTCCTACTCCATTTCATATTTGCATAGCAGTCAATTCTAATTAAATTAAGAAAATGGTTATTTGTAGATTTACCAAGTTTCTTCATTTACATGTTAATATAAATCAGACCTTGATTAGAAAAGGGAAATCATATTCATATAACAACTAGTAAACTTCCAATTTCCATTTACAATGCTTTTAGTTTGATTTTAACAACCAAGATCAAATAGGATATACTAAAAGTAGCTGTATGTAATCATCCAACCAAAAATTTACCTACCTGCCTTAAATCCAAGCTACTCCCTTTGGATTATGCCTAGAATTCCACCGCTCGCTAGGCCACCACTTGATTAGCATTAGTTTCTCTTCTTATTTTTTGGATATTAAGTTTAGTTTTGTTTTGAAGAAATTTGGTTGAGAATTTTTTTAGCAGAGTTTAAATATAATGCTTGTTTTCTGATGAATTAAAGTTAGCATTAACTCATTATTTCCAATACTGACCGTCCAAAAGAAACGATGTAAACCTGACCGCTCTTAAAAGTACATCGCCGAATCTTGGTCATCGGCTAAAAGATCCCTAACTGCATACACTCGATCGGTCAACCGCTATGATTGGGGGTGGTCGACCGGTCCCAATACATCTGTCGACCGGTGGAGCCTTTTATTTAAATTTTATTTTATTTCCAAATTTATTTATTAAATATTTCTGATTTCAATATTTAAATGTTTATAATTTCTTCATACGAGCTTCGATTTCAAATGGTTATATAAGAAAATTGTTAGGAAAATCATCAGGAACGGAACATTGCTAGTTTTGTAGCTAGATTTGGATGTTTGCAAAATTCCATTTTTAACTTTGTTATATTCAAATTTAATTCTTATATTTAAATTTTCCGCTTAAAATTTTCGGGTATAACGTTTGACTCCCTATAACAAAACATCTATAGGTAATCAGATGTCCAAATTCATTTCAAGTGGTCGGACTTCTATTCTAGACTTTTGAATTTGAATTTCAAACATCCAAACCGAGTCAAAAATCAATGTCTTCCTTCCGCGTTTCAATTTACTTAATTTTTGAAAATTTTCATAAACTTAACAATATTTTCAAACGTGTAAACTTGTGTACTTTATCTATATTCCAAACTTTATTCATTCCTTATTATCTCTTTATTTAGTTTATCGTTATTTCATACTTAATTATAACTTTATAGTTCATATTTAACAAATATTTATGTACACTTTCAACTTTATTTATTCCTAAACATTTTTTCGTACTTTATCCAATTTATTGTATATGACTATTCAACAGTTTATCTACGCATAATAATTTTTGTTCCAAAATTGATAGAATCATATCTAAATAAATTTAAAGGATGCATACAAAGATTCGCTTTTATTAATTCAAATCTATTACATAAATCAGGACTATATGAGTTTAATAGTAAATTTCATACAATCTACCCTCCCCTTATGTTTCATCAACCATAATACAAAAATCATTTTTCTAAGATTTTCTAATTATTTCAATTTATATAAATAATCAAATGAAAATATAAATTTAACTTTAAATTATTTTCAAAACCTAAATAGATGTATAATGTGATTTAATGCATATAAGACCATATATCCATTTTGTAAATAAACCCACTCACGTTGTACGTTGTTTTGGTAAACTTTTAAAAAAAATCATGATTTTCCCCTTTGATTTGAATTGTATATAGGCCTTCTTCATTTATTTATCTTGTTAAGTTTTAGATTAGGTCATTTTTTCAATAAGAATTGAAATTCATTTGTAGAATTTTGATTTAGAAATGTGGAAGAAGGAAAAAAAGAATAGAGTTTGAAGTTAGGGTTTTGTGGTGGCTCTAGAGAAATGAAAGTAAAATGAATTAGAAAGTTACATACTCTTCCCTTTTATAGCCAAAAAGATAATTTCACCTCAGCCTGCTTAGGCATCGATATGTTTCGCCTTAAAACACATGCTATGGTAATAACTCATAGCTTCTTCACTTAGTGTCTATTTATGACATTTCATATGTGAATTTGGACAAGAAAAATCTATTTGATGCAATGCAAAATTCAGATTTCTAAATTTCTTCATTTATAAAAAAAATTGGTTTTTCAGCTTTACATAAAATTACCAAAAATGACCATTCAATTAAACACTTATTTTATTAAAAAAATATGGGTTATTACCCATTTTTAGGGAGAAAATGAAGTAGAAAGAAAGGGTAAAGTCCCTTACTTATTTACAGACCTTTACAACTATAATAATTTTGAAATTATATGTAGTAATCCTATGTTAGTATCAGGTCAGAGATCATGATAGAAGAATTTGGTGCTTTGTAGTGAGGATTAACAATATTTAAGCTTCAAAATAAAGTATTGGTGAGTGTAATTACCTATTCATCTTTACATTCTATGATTTATTAAATATAACGATGATAATTTACTAGTATGGTCAATATTGCTTAAATTGTTATCCATATTGGCAATTGTTGCTTGATTTTATGCTACTGTTAAAGGTATTATCATTTTTTTTTAAACTACGTATTTCAAACATTATGTTGATAAAATTTTGATTAATCGTGGCATTTTGAACGCACGCTTGAATTATTATACTTAATGCTTTAAAATTGGATGGGAAATGTCTAGAGCTAACTGGTCATCAAATGTGTGAAAGGATCGGTGGAGAAAAATAATACAAGCATAGACATATGGATCGACCACTAACGGGTTGACCACCAGGGAAGGGAGCAGTTGACCGTTGCATTATTTCCTAGTGTTATTTTGCTCTATGCCAAGGCAAAATGTTTTCTTAAAAAAATCTATTTTAAGTTTTAAATAAAAAAATTCATAAGGATTAAATGAAAGTGAAATTTCAAATGCAAATATATTTAAAATTGTTTGAAGTTAATTTATTTTAGAGAATGATATACATAAATCTGATTTTGGGAGAATTTGAATTAGATGTTAATTTGATGCAAGAGTATTATATTGGTTTGCTTATATAAAATGTTTACTAAATTATTTTATTTTATAAAGGAATATTATATTAATTTACTTAAATAAAATACTTAAAGTAGATTTAGGAAAGGCTTTAATTTATTTATATAAGTAAATTAGTGTTATTATATTGATATTTTTTAAAGATTAAAATTTTAAGTAGCTTTTCGTAAATTATATGTTTGAATTTAAATGTATATAATTGGTTATTTGGACATGTTTGGACAGAATTCAGTACTATTGAAAATTTGTTGTATATACCCATTATATCATATTTTACTCACATATCACCTTCTAAACATTATTTATCATGCTTTGTTGTGAAATGGTGTTTTATATGCTATGTTAAATTGATATAACAAGTATTTCATTTTGATATACCATGAAATTTGTGGATAGTGGTGTGAAATTGTGAAAATAACCCTATAGTGACATTGGGAATAAATGAAAATTAAGGATTAATCATGTTAGTGAGGAAGTGTAAAATGAATTTGATAAAATTGACCAAAATGGGGTGAGATACTAGATAAGCTTCCATCCTACCTGGACGTATTTGAGGTCTCCGCTTGAATCATGATGAATAGTCCCATCGACACATATTATCCAAATGATCTGCTGCATAGACACAACAATAGGGTAATGCACTGATGTGATGGTGTATTAACAAAAAATAGGGTATGCCTATAGGGTGGAGAATGGTGAAAAGGTGAAGCTAGTATATCGGGTGGGGTACCCACATTTCTAGATCAAGGGGAATGTAGATTTTTGGATTGCATTTCTTTGCGTTGATTCAATGTCCATAGAGTGAAATTGAGTAGGATTCACTAGAGACTTATGTGATAATCATTTATGCATAACATTTTGTAATTAATTATAAACGTGCAATTAAAATGTGGATAGGACTGCTTCTTCTGTTGAGTAGAGTTGTAGCTGTGAGGCACACTGAATAGAGCCGCGAAACATGTTTTATTACCATATGTTCGATGAGATATGGGTGGGTGTATTATAGCAATTGTGTAACACGCACATATACACATATAAACCACTATGTTGTATTATTATGCGCAATTACACTCAGAACTAGTTTCTAGCCTAACTTGGGGTTTGTTATTTGTTTAACAACTTCAGGTTAGACTGAGATTATTTCTAAGATGCATTTTTTTGGTTGTGTGACACTTTTGATATGCGTTTTGAGGATGGAGCAAAGGGTATTGGTGTTAAACCATAAATCATATTTTGCAGCTTTCGCATGTGGTGATGCTAGAAGCATTTTTGTGTTTCATTGATATATCAAACTTGTAATGAATTATTCTTAATAGTTGATGATTATGGTAGTGTTTGTATATGTATGTATAATTTTGAACAAACATGTCACAGTCATATATATATATATATGTAAAATTTTGAGATGACCCAATATATTGACGTCTGTATACGTATATATATGACATATTGATTGCTTCTATTGTTGTTCTATCTGAGGATGTTTCTATACATGTTATTGTTTCATAATTATTCCACATTGAGAATACTCTTAAATATTGCTTTGTCTCGATATGAGATACGAATTATTGAGATGTATAATTATACCGAAACATATACGTGTTGGCCTAAGCGAGTGTGTAACAAGCTACCTCGGAACAGGCCTAAATTTCAACCTAGAAAAGGCCCATTGAAACTTAGATCCATTCTAAGGTAACCCATTGGTAGAACAAAGAAAATAACAATATAGTGCCATAACTAAACTTTCCAAACTCACAGCGGATGAAACAAAATATTATAATAAAGTGTACCCATTCATTTCAAAACCATAAAAATGTCATAATACAATATTCCATAAAACCCGTAACATAATATCTGTTACATGGGTACACATAAAAACAAGTGATAATAACAAATACTACCGAAAGCCAATCTTCTCCATCCAAAAGCGTCGTCACAACCATTACTCCGTCCTTAACCTGTGTTGTAATGAGGAGGAAGTCAAAACAACAAGTGTCAGATGAATAAAAACCTTGAGTCCGACCTTTTCAGTACTTGGACAGTATATGTCAAAATAATACCATGTCTACGAACATAAAACCATTAAAATCATTTAATACTTCTTTGTAAGGGAAGGAGGTAGCTCATACCACTTAATATCTTCCATTCCAGGAGTATATCTCATATCCTAATCATATCATCATAAATAACTAACAATATGAGAGACGATACCGAATCCACTTAATAATGCGCAGTGGAAAATAGGCAGACCCTATTATTTAAGGTCTAATTCCAAAAGCGTGCTCCTCAATGGTACAATCTAGCTGACATCATATGGAATCTCATAGGATACTTAATACTTCCAAATGGAAAATAGGCAGACCCCACCATTTAAGGCCTAATTCCAGAAGTGGACCCCTGTAGAGATACCACCTAGTGCAATGCCATGGCCATTTAATACTTCGTCTAGGAAAAAAGGCAGGTCTAACCACTTAATACCTCAAACACTGAAGCAGGACCTTCGTCTTATGCTTATACCTATAATTATTTCTCATATTAGTCCTCTGTTCATAGGAAATGGTAGCCATATTTTCTAGGTAGATTTCCCCTATAGAATTTAGAACTAACCTCCCGTCATTCCAAATATTTATCATAAGGATATCTCAAATCAATAATAGTGTACACAGTTGCTGGTAGCTTAAAAATGAAGGGAAAACTTCGATCATGTAACTCTATTGATCATGCATCCATATGACTTAGCCATCAATTAATTACTAGACAAACAAACACCCATGTCATCATTTCAAAAATAAGTCCTTATAAGGAATCTTCCTTATTATGCTTTAAAATAATAATTAGGCTATATAAGAGTTTTAACTTATTTTCACCTCCAAATCAATTATCTTCCAAATGGGGGAAAATAAATGTAAATAAATGCCCAATTAACTGCACCATATATACAATACGTATATGTTAATAACATAAATAGAAATAAATAAATTTTCACGCTTAATAAGTTCTTATTGCATGGATTTTACGCCCTAATCTAGCGGCAAATGTTAACTCCCTAACCAATTATTATTACAAGTCATTTTTCTTTACTTTTCCAAGATTTCATGGGATTTTAACGTCCAAAATAGGGAATAAATACTCATAATCAAAACTGCAATAACGGACTTGTAAAAAAAAATAGAAAATCAATTTATTACACCAATTCAATGGAATATCTTAACCAATAAGAATTGCAATCTAAACCTCATATTTTAATCAACTCCTTTTTAACAAAGAAACATATAAGAATAAGTGTTGTAAACTGTAAACAGAATTTGTAATCTAAACCTCTTATTTTATCGAAGGATCACAATTTGATCCAAAGAAGAAGGAGAAGTGGAATTGCTATGAAATTATCATAAACAGCATAAACGAAACCAATTCCATCAAATTAATGTAAATAATTGAGAGTCTCAACATAGAATTGACATTTCGAAGTAAAAAAGGAATTTTGGTTTATTTTATTTCTATCATATTTTCAACATACCAAAATCCCTGAGGCATATTCAAATCCAAAAGATATATTGCTAAAATGAAATACTAAGGTTTCCACTCACAGATTAACCTTTGCTTTACACAAATGGAATTGTAGTCTTCCGATCACTTCCAGAATCTCTTACTTTTGATATACACATACACAATAGGGAAGAGGTATATATATTCATTAAATTAAAAAATACTGGAGAAGAATATGATAAGAATAGATCGGAGAAAGAAGAAATAAATAGAAAATAGATTGGTTTCTTACATGAATTCTTTATGGAATTTCTAAATCTTATTTGGAGAGATAACAATTGCAGATTTTCATTGAATTCCCCAAAATAATATGAATAAAATTGGAGAGGATACGGTTTTGTTATTGGAGTTGAAATGCACCAGAACCGTAGGGTGGAAGTAGGTAGGAAATTAGGAAAATATGGAGCGCACAACCGAATAAAACACAATTTAAACCCTAGCCACCACTAGCAACTGCTGTTGCCAAGCTATCGACCGACCTTGGGCAACCGATCGACCGCTACAATCGATCAGTTGACCTATTCAGGTTGACTGTTCTTTTATTTAAGGCTTTTATTTTTGTTTCCATTGCTGTATTATTTTATTCCCTATCTAACTTTTTTAACATTAAGTGTAAATTAATCATTTGCTCAGCCCCTAAGCTAGAATTTAAAATTTAAATCCTAAATATGATTTCTCATTTGAATTTGATTTCAAACTAAATTAATTTAAATTTGAGAACTTCAAATGCTCATAAATTTTTGTTTGAGCTTCGTTTTTAGCATATTACATATGAAAACAGTTGGAATTTTGCCACGAACATAACGGAATAACTTTCTTGGTCAGATTCCACCTTTTATAAAATTTCCATATCCAACCCTTATCACATTCAGTTTAATTTACTCCATTTATTTATGTTTCATTTTAAGGGATGTTATATTCTTCCCCTCTTAAAAAGGACTTCATCCTGAAATCTTTCGAGGGTCAGACAGCGAAAGCGCAATAACGTCTATGTTATACAACCAAGTTATCTACAACAACCATCTACTCAACCAACAGTGCAATATGATTATGTACTGCAGACATACTAAAATGAGCTCAATCCTAGTCAGTCATAGCGTGTGTGTGACTGTGTCATAAAAGTATGTAAGCAAATACCGTATACATGCATAAGAATTTCTATATAAATATAAAGTGTTTGTGAAAAAGTGTAGCAACCATCTTCTACCATCCAATCTAGCAAACACAATGCAACTAAAATCCTAATTTTTGAGAGAATTTTCCAAAGAAAGGTTTTGGACGAAGAGTCCTCATGCCTCCCATCAGATTTTCTCACCATTGTACGCGAACCAATCTAGTTCTATATCACGGAGCTTCCGTATTCCGAGCTCTATGATGCATGCAGCAGCATGGAACGCTGTTGGCTTCGTCTTAAAATCCCTCAAATGATTAGGCTATATAACTATTGTTATGCTACGAAAGTATTTCCTCAAATGCAAAAACGCCATGAACTCCAGCTAACATTAAAGTTTTCTTATTTTCCCCCATATTGGGAAAAATCTCAATAAGTATGATGCCTGCTTTCCAGCTATCCAAATCGCACACTACCTAATCAATTCTGACTTTCCAAAGTCTCACAATACAAATTTGGTCCGAGTAAAATTTGTTGGTGGTTTCCTACCTACAATTTGATAATTTACGTGGCTCTCCAAAAAATGCTTCAAGGGTACCTTACTAATCGTCCATTGATGAATACAATTATACTAAATTCTACAAAGGGTAAGCGCAACTCCTAAAGTCCTCCAAAGTCCAAGATGCTAGCTATCAACAAATCCTCCATGTTCTCATCCATTCCTTCGGTTTGTACATTGGTCTTTAATCAGTAAGCAATGCTCTAATTTAGCGAAGTTACTAAAGCTAGTTCCTAAAGATACTAGCAAACCCCACCAAATTTGTTGGTAAATTAAGGGCCACTATTACTAATGATGCAAAGTGCAACTTCATAAAGCTGTGTTGGAGTGTTGCGGTTCCACTACTTCTAATGGAAAATTTCTGCCACCTTCTTATTAATCCTTGATCAACAGAAAATTCTATTCTAATTCCTATACATTCCCTCTTTCTTGCACGGTGGTATTTTGTGAGATAGATCCCTTACGCTTCCCAACATCTAAAGTTTTGAGGTTGAAACATTTACTCAATTTAGGCTGCTAACCTAATTTCATCATTAACTTCCTGTTTTACCTATGGTCTATCGCTAGTTAAGTGTTCCTATAAAATTTCCTTATTTACTTTTATTTCCTTCATATATCAAGTGGTTTAAATCTCAATAAAAAAGTTGTACACAGTAATATAATGGGAATATATGCTATACCACATCATCCACTTTTCCAATAATTATGGAAGACAACTAGTGACTATAGTCCAAGAACTTCAAAAGAAATTTTTACTGGTAGTTGCCATTTATTATCAGTCGATATAATTGGTATTAAGGTCCTCACGCTCCTTTCTAAATTAAGATGGGTGATCTTTAATATTTCATTCCATTACTATCCATTTTTTGATATTCACTTCTTCTTTTTTCGGTCTTTAATAAAGTTGTCCACTTATTGCTTCAACTAATATATATAGCAGCTGATTATCACTACCAGATTGGATCATTTCTAGTTAATCCTTCTTCAGTCTTTTTAACCTTTTTAAGGTTTTCAAAATCCATTCATTACTTAAATTTTATTCTTCCACAAATTCGATATCAAACATCCTTAATTAGGCCCCATTGGATTACTTTTCCTCTCATTAATTACAAATTTATTGCATGTTAAATTTGCAATTAACATCCATAAATCCTAATCCTTCAATTATTAATTAATACGCATACACTCATAGTCTATGTTGTATGTATGTATATATGTATGTATGTATATTCTAGTCGTTTAACGTAAATATACGATATCTATATCTAATTATTAATTCTACAAGTAGAATACTCATTTCCATATTTTAATTCATCGAAGCTATAATTCCAAAATGATTACTGTCATAAACTAACCACAACTATGACTTTTTTTGTAATTAAAAGAAATCATTTCTTTCATTATGATTAGAATTGACAGTGTAAACTATAGAAAGGAATATCCATCTCTTACACATATTTTTTTCTTTTCAGTGTATTCTTGTTACTTCAAACAATGCACTTTTACATGTATTTTGGAATTGGATAATTTATGGAAATTTTGTTGAAATTGCTCCAAAATTAAAATATACAAATTCATATTCTAAAGCAACCTAATTCACAACCCAATTACAATCCTAAACATCCTTACACTTTACCAACTTCTTCAAATAAAGTTTTAGGATGACTTCAACTTCGTAGATCAGGTTGTACGTTATATTTCTTTTTTACTCATATCCTGAAAAAAAATTAGTCTATCCAACCTAGGTCATGATCGGTATCTACTCCATAAAATTTTAAAAAATCATAACTTTCACACACAAAATAAAATATCTTTATACAAATAAACTTTGTTGCAATACTTCAAATATGAAGTATCAAATTGAATATCTCCATCTTTGAAAATTTAAATTTCAATAAAAACCTTTATCAGAGATTCAAAGTTCATTTGTTCCCAAATAAGAATAAAATAATTTCCCTTTTTAAAACTTTCCTTATCAAAACTTTTCTTAAAAGTTAGACTTTCTAATTTATGGCCTTCAAATTCTCTTGGTTTCTCAAAAAGGAACTTATGAAAAACTTTTCTTTTTTAATAGCTTACTAAAATAAGGATTTACTCCTTTTGAATGTAGGATTTTTGACATAAAAGATTCAAAATTTAATCATTGTTCCAAAATAATATGTTAGACCATTTTTGTTTCAAAGAGTTTTCTAGCTATAAGAATTATCTAGTAAATTTTTCACAAGTATCATTTCCAAATAACAGTTATTTCCTTCTAAAGCATAAAATAATATTGTTATCTTATCAGTCAAAATATACTGTTATTTGACGAAATATAACCCATACCTTTGCTAAAAAATTCTTTAAATTCTTTTGCAATACTCTTCTTATCAAATCCAATAATAACTTTTAAATTCAAATTAGGAAAAGCATATAAAGTCCATAATTCTCTTCTTTACATAAATGCTTCTCCTTATAAAAAACATCTATCTTATTTATCGACCATTATTTAAATCCAATCAACGGACAAAGATTTCTTTTAGAACTTTATACGATAGAATAATAGATGGAGTAGACAATGATAACTTATATCTTACTCTATTACTCCTTTCAATATATCATCTACCAGAATTCACAATTCTATTCTTACCTAAATTCCAGCCATCATTATCTTCATCACCTTATATAGGAATGCTCTCATTCCTATATTGTTAGACATTCCTTTTTTTATTCGCTATTTCTCTATCCAAAAAAAGGTGTTCTTTATAACTATAAACCCCTAAAAGAGTCTAAAGAAAGAACTTGTAGGCTTATAAACAAGTAAAATTATAAGGATCGAAGAACCAAAAATGATATCTTTTTAATCAAATTAAAAAGGTTAACAAATGAAAATTTTCAAGGCGTTAATTTGTAATTAAAACCATCCACCATTTGTCTTAAAGAAATTCACCTCTTCTAAAAATTACATTACATTTCCAAACTTTTCCAAAACTAATAGTGGTATATTTCCAAAGTTGTCTAAAACCAAAATTATATTTCTAAAAATTTCCAAGTTATACAGCTTCTAAGAAGTTATAAAGGAAAGAACTTTCAAATTTATTATATAGAAAATATAAATAGAATAATAGAAAAATACAAAAAAGGAATTTGAAAGCTTTTCTAATCCTATAAATTTCAAATTGAGAAGTTAATAAATGGAAACATTTTTTTCAACTTCTCAAGTCACCATTTTTAAATTAAAATAACCAATCAAAAATGTTGCACTACCCTTTTTAAATTTGCAACCTCTTTTCAAACTTTTTACAAAACAGATGGTGGTATAACTTAAAAGTCATCTAAAATCACTGTTTATCAAAAATTTCTAACTTATAAGATTTTCATTTCAAAATCTTTTGAAAGGCACTTTCAAAATTTTCAAGGGGCTTTCAAAGAAACCTTTATATCGAATTATGTCACAAAAGGTAGGATTAAAATTTGTTCTTTCTTTTAACTTTTGTACTTTACCCTTTAAAAACCTAATTTCCTTCTTGTGGTGATAAATGTATTCCTTCTTACAGATTTTTGCACCTTTTCTTACTTCCGTATTTTATTAATACATAACATCTTCATAAATGTTAATTTGCCCATATTAATTGTTAGCCTAACAGATGTTTCTTTAAGGTCATTTATTTCCTATCAACCTTTCTACCAACGGTCACTCATATTATTAAATATGTCTATATGCCCCACAATGATAAGGAAGACTATATCCGATAAAAGAGTCAATTATTACCCAGCTTCTAGGGTGCTTACATAAGTTGAGGTCATGTTCTCCTTAATTTGCTCCTAAGGATATGATCTTCGCTCCATGGTTATTGGAGTAGGAGTGGAAATTACCTCTATTTGTTCTTTTAACTCATATGGTCGTAACTACTTCTATCGTCAAAATTTATAGACTTAAGCATAAATTCAAAATAAATATGTGTATATATATTGTATGAGTTTTTGAAAAAATCATTAGAAAAACCTTTTCAAAAATAATAAGTATGTCATTCATACGTATGGTATACTTTCAACATTGATTGGGTAACCTAGATGTAATGATCCTAATTTTGATTAGCATTATTTAGGACATTTAATTAGTTAAATTAAATGAAATAATGTAAATGGTTAAGAGATTGAGATTTGAATGATTAAGGGGTAGCCATGCCTAATAACTAATGAAATAAGGGGAGTTAAAATGAAATAAGTCACTGAAAAGGGCAGGTTAGGAATAAGTCATATTCTATTACCCTAAACCCTCATGCACTTTCATTTTACATGTTCACAATCAAAGCTAAAACTAAACTTAGAGGTGGGCCACCATTAGAAGAAGTAAGAGGAAGATAAGCTAAATACAAAGTTAGAAGCTTAATCAACTTAATCCAAGATCAAATCTCCACTTCTTAAGAACAAGCTAAAGGTGAATAATAGATTACATCTCATATTTTATGATTTTCATTTGCTAGACTAAGATCTGAATTTATTTCGCAAACGTTTTGCCATGTTTTGATTGTTTAAATGGATTTATATATATATATAATTAAATAACATTCAAATGACTTATGTTTTTAACATGAGGTCGGAAATATTATTTTATAGATGGGTTCCAAGTTTCAGGATTTTCTGAATTATTGTGGATTTATTATGAATTTTCTAGTGAAGAAAATAGTTATTTTGGGTTTAAATTAATTAAGGCTATTATACGTTAGCTTTGGGATAGAAATTTAAATATGTTAGGAAACATATTAAAAGTGATTTGATAGAATTTCTGGAGAATTTTCTAAGTGTTTTATTAAGCATATAAAATTATTTAAGGTATGTAACTTAAATGTTTATACGTTTAAAATAGGAGAAGGGGCAATTTGCTAAATATTTTAAATAAAATATTATTGAATTCGACAGTGCTTTTTGAAAAGATTTTAGAAAAGAAATTGGAAACCAATTATATTATGACAAAAAAGCAAGTTAGTTGGCAAGTAATTACTTTGTAAAGAAAGAAAATAGTTCTTGCAAGTGTTTGTTGTTTCGCCACTATCGGCGGCAAGCTTTCGACTTCACGCTTCCGCATACGACCAAGTCGAATCCAATTCACATGGTGTCAATGCCTTGGTACGGTGAATTGGAGTTTTGCAAAAGTCATAAGGTCAAAAAAGTGCTTTCAAAAGGGTCGAGACCTTGGTTTTCTTTCAAATAGAAATGTCATTTGCTTTCTTTTAAAAGAATACTTCCTAAAGGGTTTAAAGATAGCTTTCGACAGAGGTTGCCACGATTTGTTTAAACTAGCTTTCGAAAGGGTTGAAACATACATTGCCGCAATTCTACCTTTTGACCCAGTTGAGGCTGTTTCCTTTGAACATGGATTCGAATGGGTGCTTTTGCTTTTAAAATAAGAGCCGCTTCTCCAATGCTTTCGAAAGGGTTGGTGTCGAAACCTTCCACTTTTTACTTAGGAAATTTGCTTCTGAAAGGGTTAGTGTCGAAATATTCCAATTTTTACTTAGGAAATTTGCTTTCGAAAGAGTGCTTTCGATTTAGTTTACTTAAAACCCTTTGTTCTGTTGAAAAAATCCATAGATGTCGAATAGAATGATTTTTAAATGCTTTCGAAACTTTGTTCCACAAGGATTAACTTGAACCCAATGCTTTCGAAAGGTTTAATTTTAGTGAAGAACTTTAATGCTTTCGAAAAGTTTAAATGAAAGCTTCGAAGGGGAGATTCTTAAATAGTTTCGAAAGTCACTTAAAGTATTTTATATGAAAGGTTTCCAATTGCTTTCGAAAGGTAGATTAAAGAGTTTTGAAAAAAGGATGTCTAAGGCTTATAAAGGTTTCGAAGGGATACCTTCAATGATTTTGAAAGATTGTTATAAAGTTTTTGAAAGGTATGTTTTGGCCTTCCAACCTAGTGTTTCAAGGTATAATAGTTAATATGTTTCGAAAGGGGTACTTTCGATGGTTTCGAAAGGGTATTTAAAGTTTTTAAACAAAGGGTTCGAATGGTTTGCCTTACCTTTATGGCCTAAGAGTTTTGAAGTTAAAAATGGTTTTAACTTACTTTGAAGGGATGGGTAACCCTTGATATATTTCATCAATATTGTTTGGGTAAACTACATATATAGCATGACAAATAGTTTTGAGTAAAGCATAGAGTATATTTTTCTTATTTAAGTATGATTTAAAGGGTTAAATCAATTTGAAAGGTTTTTAAGGAAAATTTAAAGGGTAGTTAACCCTAAGTAAATGACTCCGATATTTGAATACCATATAGGACTAGTGTAGGGTCGTGCCCTATACAATCGTTATAGCCCCTAGCTAATTTAGTCCTCAGTGTGAAGGGCTTAGTCACAAGTAAGACTTAAATGATGGTTACACACAAAAAGGAATAAATACAGAAAAGGAGGATATGTTATTGGTGAGCCCACAAAACCATTAGGATCAGGTAACCCTTGGAGAAGTAAGCTAAGGACATACCGTTTAGAAGTTTGTCTAACAGGTATTAGATTATTTGTTTATTTTGTATGGTAGGCCTGAGTCAGCCAATGATTAGTAGTTAGCCAAACAAAACTATTTTTTACGAAAAGATAGTCCATTTGTTATCTATTCATAAGCATACATGATATTGCTATTATTATTATAATCAGTTTTATTGTATGATTTTGATTTGCAAAAGGATTTGCTTTAAGGGGATATTACTGAGGGAAAACCCATTCCACTAAGTGGTGTGGTCCCACTTTATTTCAGTAAACCGAGATGTAATAGTATTATTTACACCAGGCTTTATATCTGACTCTAAGTTTATGTCTTTCTCCTTAAACTCTTGGGGTGCTCAAAATCAATTTTAGTAGACTGAGAGTCAGGGTTTTGCAGGCTTAGTAGGTGGACGAATAAAGCTTTCGAAGACGTGTAGAAGGCAAAGTTAGCTATTTAGGAGTTGTTATTTAGTTTTATTTCCACTACGATGTATTGAGACTTATGTGTCTATTTAGTACTCTAGTCATCTAAAGGGGCATCTTCATATGTCGCTCTTGACGTATTTTGTAATAATTATATTTGATCAAAACTTGGGAATCGATTATAAGATTATGTAACTTAAATACGAAACATTGCTTTTAAATGTAATTAAAAAAGTTGTTTTAATCTACGTTGTTTTTATTTTATATTCATGTGCTTCTAATATTATGGATACCATTAACATTATTGTTTTTTGTCACCGGAAGCTAATGCTATGGATGACTGCAGCATCTATAGCACTTAGCATCAGGCCTTAAGATAGGGGATGTTACAACTTCGTATCAGAGCATGGGTTTATGAAAAACTTTAAACTTAAAATGATTTTGAAAACGTAGTCCTAAGGAATTAGAGAGAAGATTAAGGTATGGGATAACGCTACAGTAACGTACTTGTATTTTCTATATATAAGTATGCTTTATCTCCATTCTCCCATCTCCTTTAGGCTATTCTTCTATATCTTACTAAGGTTTGAATGTAGATATGGATGCTAGAAGTGGAAGATTTAACCTTGGTGGGGGAAGCACCACAGCTAATGGAAATGCGAGACTAAATACCAGTAGGAAATCAAGAAGCTCTAGTGGTGAATAACTATTCCATTTTGAGTAGAGATTTTGGTCGATTGGGAGGAAAGCCATTTATTAGTTCTAAGTTTAGGAGAAGGTTTGAAGAAAGGTTTATATAAGAGATTGCGAAGTCCACTTTTCTTGGGAAGTTTGCTGAGTTAGAGTAGGGGGACATGACTATACTTGAGTATGCAATAAGGATTGAGGAAATAGCGGGATATGGCTATGCTACGGTTGAAACTATTGTTAAGAGGAATGAAAAGTTCATTCGAGAGTTGAAGGAGCTTGCTAAAGCCATGTTGTCGCACATTAGGGATCCATGTGTTGTTGTTGAGATAGCCTTGAGGCTTGAAGAAATGCTTGCTTTTCTTGAAGAAAATATGGCGAAGGAAGCTCAAGAAGGGCAGAGCTAGAAAAGAAAAATTTTCCACAAGAAAGGAGCTCAGAACGATGGAGCTGCTAAGAAGGGAAAGAAAGAGGTTGTTATAAGGCTGATAAGAAAGGGCATTACGTTCATGAATGCCGGACATGCAAAAGGAAAGAAAGTTGCTGAGAAGAAAGTTGTAAGGTGTTCCAATTGTGATCAGATTAGGCACTATAATAACCAATGCAAGGAGCCAGCCAAGGATAGGAAAGGCAAAGTATTTGCATTGTAATCTGCTACCTCGAGACCAACAGCAAAGGATAGTGGAAAAGTTGTGTTAGAAGGTATGCTTTTGATTTATGGTGCATCTATTAAAGTTCTATTTTGATACCGGTGCATCACATTCTTTTATATCCCAGTGTTTGATAGATAAGCTTAACCTAGAACCCTCATACCTAGTTACTTTCTTGAGGGTTGAAAATACGATGGGAGGTTATGCGACTCTTGGAATGAGATGTGAATGCTTAGAGTTTGACTTGTCCGGTCATGTGTTTTTTTGCAGTTTTCATGTGTTTGATTTCGTAGGGTTCGGAATTATTTGGGGTATGGATTGGGTAAGTAACTACCATGCTAGGATATTTTGCTATGATAGGAAAATATCACTTAGACACCCTGACTGTAGAGATTGGATCATATACTGCATAGAAAATCCTAGTTTTAAGGTTAACAATTTGCGGGTGCAGTGGAGGTAGCGGACGAATTGAATCGAGTTTTCGTTGTTAGAGATTCGCAGATGTCTTCGAACTTGTAGTAGGATTGCCACCGAAACAAGCCTTTGAGTTTCGAATATATTTGGTACTAGGAGCAAAACTGGTGAGTAGACCGCCAAGCAAAAAGACGTCTACCGAGAAGAGGAGTTTAAAGGTGCAACTGGTGGAATTGGAAGGCAAGAATTTTATCAGACCAAGTAATTCGCCTTGGGGAGAAACCGCAGTGTTCGCAAAGTTGCCGGAAAGATCGTTAAGGTCATGTATCAATTATCGTAAGTTGAATGAGAAGACGATAAAGAACCGATATTTGTTGCCTAGAATTGACGGTTTGTTTGACCAGTTGAGTGGAGTCATGGTATTTTCCCAGTTGGATTTAGCAACAGGGTCCCATCAGCTTAGAGCGGCAGAGTATTGTATTCCCTTAACGACGTTTAGAAGTAGATATGATTCATACGAATGGTTAATAATGCCATTCAGACTAACTAATGCACCAGCATTCATTGTGGATTTGATGAACCGAATTTTTCAAGAGCACTTGGATAGGTTCATGTTGGTTTTTATAAATGATATTTTGATATACTCTAAAGATGAAAGAGAGCATGAAGTCCATCTTAGAGTAGTGCTTGAGACGCAAAGCAACCTTAGCTAAAAGTAAAGTTTTTGAAGTGTCATTTCTGAAAGAAGGAAGTAAAGTTTCTTGGTCATATAGTCTCAGTGAAAAGATTATCTATAGATCCGACTAAAATCGAGGCAGTGAATAATTGGAAGAAACCTGAGACAGCGACTAAGATAAAGAGTTTTCTTGGATTACCTAGGTATTATCGAAGATTCATTATGGATTTTTAATAGATAGCGACACCAATGACTAATCTAACATGAAAGGATGTGAAGTTCATTTGGACCGATAAGTGTGAGGAGGCATTACAGAAGGAAATCAGGACTTAGTGGTGTATCAGAAGCATGTGGAATAGGGTTAGGGGTTGTGTTAATGTAAAGAGGTAAAGTGATTTTCTATGCATCTCAACATTTTAGACCACATGAAGTTAGATATCCAGCGCATGATTTGGAATTAGCTATGGTGATTTTTGCATTGAAGTATGGAGAGTTTACCTTTTGGGAGAGAGATTTTAATTGTATGCTGATCATAAGTCGCTGAGGTATTTATTCTCTTAGAAGGAGTTGAATATGAGATAGCGTAGGTGGTTAGAATTTTTAGTCGCTTATGATTTAGGTATTGAGTACACACTAGGAAAAGGTAACAAGGTTGCGGATGCACTTAACAGAAAACATCAAAATACAGTGTTAGCAATGATGGCTAAGTGGAAAGATTTAGAAATGTTGACGACATGCAGAGTACATTGGAGATCTGAAGCTAGAATTAGCAAGTAAATTTTTATGTTGTCATACTTGGAAGTTCGACCGGTAATGACCTAAAAGATTTGTTTTAGAAAGAATGAGGACCCAATGTTAGCCAAGAGGATTAGAAGGCTTGAGGTTCGAACTGAGATCGATGATCTAAGGGGTTTTGGTCTTGACCAGAAGGGATGGTTGAGAAAGATGGGACAATTGTTTGTTCCAAATGTTGAGGACTTAAGGAAAGAAGTTCTTGGGGAATGTCATCGATCCAAGTTTATGGTTCATCCTGGAGGGACCAAGATGTATCAAGATATGAAGAGAAGCTTCTATTGGGAAGGCATGAAGGGAGTTGTAGGCTTATGAATGAAACAGTATTTGAACTGTCAACAGGTAAATGCCGAATCGGAAACCAAGTGGGTTACTTCAGCCTTTAGATGTTCCAATATGGAAATGGAATTCTATCTTAATGGACGGGTTGCCAAGGTCAAATAGAGGAAATGAAATTATATGGGTCATAGTGGACAGGTTTACCAAGAGATCCCATTTCATTTCAGTTAAATTAACCAGGACGAAAACTATTTTAGCTAAGTTATTCATGAAGAATATAGTAAGACTGCAGGGAATTTGTAGTAGTATAGTAAGTGGCATAAATTCCCTATTCACTAGCGAGTTCTAGAAGAGTCTACAGGATACTTCAGGTACCAAGCTCAAGATGAGTACCGCTTACCATCCGTAGACAGATGGGCAAACGGAATGAGGTCTTAGAATATTTATTACGAGCTTGTGCGCTAGATTTTGGAGGATCATGGAAAGACCATCTACACTTAGTCGAGTTTTCATACAACATTAGTTATCAAACAAGCATAGTCATGGCACCGTTTGAAGCTTTGTATGGAAGGCCACATAGATCTCCAGTATATTGGTTAGAGATCGGGGATATGTTTGTTCTTGGTCCGAATTTGGATAGAGAAGTTACGAAAAAGATTGAGTTAATAAGAGCTACAATGAAAGAAGCTCAGTCTAGGCAAAAGAGTTATGCTGATAAGTGACGCGAAGACTCAGAATTCTCAGTTGGAGATCACGTTTTCGTCAAAGTGTCACGATGAATGGTGTGATTAGATTCGAGAAGTCATGGAAATTGACATCGAGAATCATTGGACCATTTCCTATTGTGGAAAGGATCGAGAAACTCGCATATAGAGTAAAGTTACCGAATATTTTGGCAGGAGTCCATGATGTTTTCCAAATTTCCCATCTGAGGAACTGTATTCGAGATTCGGAGACTACTATAGCACTAACTATATTAGAGGACATAGCAGTGGAACTGAATTTGACTATAGTTAGAAAGCCAGTTCGTATAGTTGTGAGAGATGAGAAGAAGCTAAGGAACAAAACATTCAGATTAGTTAAAGTCCAATGGAGTGATGACGAGAGAGACTATACTTGGGAAACTAAGAGCGGGATTAGTGACGCTTATCTTGACTTGTTTTTCACGGTATGTTTTACCTTTATGATTGATTTTGACGAGTACCTTATTGTAATTTTGAGGATGGAATGTTTTAAGAAGGGGAGTATATAATGACCCAATTTTGATTAACATTATTTAGGACATTTAATTAGTTAAATTAAATGAAATAATGTAAATGGTTAAGGGATTGAGATTTGAACAATTAAGAGGTAACTTTGCTTAATAACTAATGAACTAAGGGGAGTTAAAATGAATTAAGTAAGGGTAATTGATAAGGGCAAGATTGGAATAAGTCATATTCTAATACCCTAAACCCTCACACACTTTCATTTTACACATTCACAGTCAAATCTAAAATTAAACCAAGATGTCGGCCACCGTTAGAAGATGTAAGAGGAAGATAAGCTAAATCAAGAGGAAGAAGCTTAATCAACTTAATCCAAGATCAAATCTCTGCTCCTTAATTACAAACAAAAGCTGAAAAATAGATTACATCTCGTATTTTATGATTTTAATTGCTAGATTGAGATCCGAATATTTTTTTGCAAATATTTTGCCATCTTTTGATTGTTTAAATGGATATACATATGCTTGTCAATGATTTGGAATATTTCATATAGATTTCATGTTAAGAACTGATTTGGAAAACCTATCAAATGACATCCAAATGATTTGCATTATTATATGAGGTCAGAAATATTACCTTGGACATGGGTGTCAAGTTCCGTAATTTTTTGAATTATTGTGGATTTATTATGAATTTTCTAGCGAAGAAAATGGTTATTTTGGGTTTAAATTTATTACGGCTATTATATGTTAGCTTTGGGTCAGAAATTTAAATATGTTAGGAAGTATATTAAAAGTGATTTATTAGAATTTTCGAAGAGTTTTCCTAAGTGTTTTATTAGTATATAAAATTATTTAAGATAGGACTTAAATGTTTTATATGTTTAAAATAGGAGAAGGGGCAATTTGCTAAATGTTTTAAATAAATAATTACTGAATTCGGCAGCACTTTTAAAAACGATTTTGGAAAAGAAATTGGCAACCAATAATATTATGACAAATAACCAAGTTAGGATGAAAAAAATTACCTTATAAAGAAAGAAAATAGTTTTCGTAACTGTTTTTCTGTTTTGCCACTGTCATCAGCAAGCATTGGACTTCATGCTTCCGCCTTCGACCAAGTTGAAATTAATTCATATGGTGTCAATGCCTTGGTACGTAGTGAATTGGAGTTAGGTAAAATGCATAAGGTCGAGACAATGCGTTCGATGGGGTCGAGACCTCGCTTTTAAATGGAAATGTCGCTTGCTTCCTTTTAAAAGAATGCTTTCGAAAGGGTTTAAAGATAGCTTTCAACGGAGGTTGCTCATTTTGTTTTGAACTAGCTTTCGACGTGGTCAAAACATACGTTCCCACAATTCTACCTTTTGACCCAATTGAGGTTGTTGCATTTTAAACATGTTTCCGAAGGGGCGCGTTCGATTTTAAAGTAATTGCCGCTTCTCCAATGCTTTCGAAGGGGTTGGTTTCGAAACCTTCCACTTTTTTTACTTAAGAAATTTGCTTTTGAAAGAGTGCTTTCGATTTTGTTTACTTAAGATGCGACGACCCGGAATTTTTGAGCATTTGAAATTGGAATATTTAATTGATTTTAAATATTTAAAAGTTAATTTTTAACTTGAATTCAAATATCACTATTTATTTGATAATTAAATTATTGAATTAAATAATTTAAAGTTGGGTAAAATGTTGAATCTGGAGTTCTAAGCCTGTTAAAAATTATTTGAAGGCTTGTAAATTTATATTGATAGTACTGAAGATAGTAGAAGTATTAAAATTGAATTTGGAAGTGAAATTTTATCGTTTAAATTGAATTTAAAAATAGTCTTCCGAGGCACGATCTCGGAATTCGACGAAACTAGTTCCATTAGATCCGTAATATTATATTATTATCGGATTTCAGTTTTCGTAGTTTTTGGAGTTGTTGTGTGACGTACGATATAATAACGCGTTGAAATTTACATCGAAAATTCAATTTAAATTATATATGTATATTCTCATATAAGCAACCTTCACCAGCTGATATTCCTTCACATCAGCGTTTTTTTTTCATCTCCATTCACATCACTGTACACAGAACATAGCCGACCTAACTTTTCCCTTCGTTCAAATCAATGTCCCTCCTTTCTTTCCTGTTCAGATAAAAATTAATGTCGTTTCTTTTTGTTTTTAATGGCCGAGCTTCGCTTACCCTATTTTCTTCTTCAGCAAATCGAGTTCATTCGATTTTCAAAAAAAATGAAGCCGAATCGAACTCCATGCTTGCTAGGGGATTACAAAATCAGTTCGATTTCGTATAATCACGATCGAATCGAGGGGCGCGAGGCGTAGTGGTCTCGAAGTCGGTAGAGCTAGGGTTGGATGTGAGTGCGGCGGCGAAGGTGAGGGAAGTATGCTCGAGCTCTTTGGTGGGAGACGATGAAGGGTCACGTACACGCACGCTCGCGTAGGGGACGGCAAGGCTAGGGCTCAAGTACGTTTAGAGTTTCGGCATGGCAACATAAGAGCACGGCAATCAAGCGGAAGCGCACGTGAGCATGGCAAGTGCTTTCGGGTGCACGCGAGTGTATGGTGGAGGCAGTTCTAGGGTTTCGGAGTGAGGCGCGTGGTGATAGGTCAGGCGAGGGATGAGGGTGGATATCGGTTTCGACCTGTGCTTGGAGGTAAGGCTACTTTGTGTTCCTTATTTATTTAATTTATATATACATGTTCACAAATCAAGGATAAAAAAATGAGATTAAAATTATATATATATATATATATATATATATATATATATATTTACTACAAGATTTATAGGCTGCTTTATTTTTGAATTTAATTTAATAAGTATATATATGTAGATTGAAAATATATTAAGTTTAAGACATAAAACATTTTGAAATGGGTATAAACAATATATACATACAAGATTTTGGGAAATGGAAATTTTAAATGTTCGAGGAGTTTTGTAGGACTGGATTTAAAATAATAATAAAGTAAATCTACATATACACATATTAAACTACTATTAAATTTTCGAATATGTTTTAGCGGGATTAGCTTGTTTAAATAAGTTATTTAATTTATATTAGTCCCTAAAAATAATTTATTAGCGGAAGTTTACTGTAACAAAACTACAGTTTTGCTATTTACTGAAGAAAACATATTTTCATATATAATATAAGGGTACATACATATTTTAATACAGAAAATAATTATGTATGAATATACATATATATAGAACTTTGGAAAAATATATAAGGGTTTATATAAAAGTTAGTTAAGTAAATCTACTAAATGATAATTAATTGTTTGATTAGATCGAATATTAATAAAACATCTAATGTTATACAAGGTCTGAAAAATCATGGAAAACAAGTCAAGATGGAATGGATTGCAAATCAATAACAAAGGTGAGTTAATCTCACTCATCTGGTAATAATTTAAATTTTAAATAATTAAATTTAAATAATTGGTTGAATGGTTGAGTTGATTTGATGTGCTATATTATAGTATATAATATATCTTGGAATGATTGATTTCCCGCATTATATAGCGGATGAGTCCCTATGTGCCGCATAATAGCGGATGATATTATATTAATCCCATATACTGCGATATTCCACCTCGAAGTGGAATTGGTATTGTGCTAACATCTGTGGATGCAGGGAAACTGGTTGGAGGAATCTAACCGGGTTCCTCAACATTTATTTAGATTATTTAATATTCTCTGTTATGATTATTTGATATTCTGTGATGAATTATATTGGAATATTGAATACTATAGTTTGCTTGAACATTTCGGCACACTGAGTTATCAAAATATATAGAATTGGATTTTTGAAAAGAAAATAAAAGAGTGAATTTGTAAGTGAAATAATTATAGAGAATTTAAATAAATTGAAGGATAAATTAGAAAAGAATAAAAGTTATTTAAAAATATAATAAATAAATTTTGAGTATGGAAAGGGGATTTTGAACAAACAGAGAAATAATGAATTTTAGACCTGAAGTGACATTATTTTATGGAATAAAGAATTTATTTTAAAATCCAAGTTTTAAATTTATTGAAATAGATAAAGAAGGAATTTACTTCAAAATGGCGTAAATTGGAAATCAATTTGGAAATTGATTCAAGTGTTTGAAATTGAAAATTTAAAGGAGAATGTGACTGTAGAAATTTATAAACTGGGTTTATAAAAGTGAAGTAATATATCAGTTGATATTGTGGAGAATAAATTAATGGTGGGAATTTATTAAGGAAATGAGAAATTTTGTTTAAAAATAAACAGTGATTTATTTTTAAAGGATGTGAAGAAAGGTATTCTTCCCTGAATAGCGAAGTACGTTTCAAAGTAAATTTTTAAATATAAGTTAAAAGCTTTAATGTTGTTTTAAAAAGCATGTTCTAGGAAATTTATTATTTCTAAATGTTTAAATTCTAAAGTAAATATATTTTTCTAATCTATTATCATAGTAATTATTTTAAAGGTGACTTGGTATTTCGTTTTAAAAAGAGAAAATCTAGTTTAATATTTTATAAAGTAACCTCATTTTCAAATATTCCAATAGTATATATATTTAATAAAGTATTGAAGTAGTTTCCAATTTAAATGTTAAAGTATATTTTATAAACAAGTATTCTAAATTATTTTAAAATCTAAAGCGTTCGTTCTTGGTGATTTCAGTGGAAATAAATATTTGGGAATTTCTTCCATAAGAAAATGTGATTAGAGAACTGTTTTCAAAAGGGTTTCAAAATGGAAATATATCTTGCGAAAATATTTGAGATTAATAAATAATTTGGTGAAATTATTTATGGTTGATGAATGTTTGTGAATGTTAATTGAGAGTTAAATAACCCAGTATCAATATTGGCCAATGTGCTTATCGTTTCGAAGAGAACAGGATCGGGATTAATTTTTGAAAACCACTTCGATACGGTTTGTATGTTTTCATGAAGAAGACGAGTTTGGATTCGAAGATGGAGCAGTGAAGTGCAAGGGCTAGTCGCTACTAATCCTGAGGATGATTTCCAAAATGGATGTAGTAGGAGTAGTGCTTTCGGTTCCGTTCGAACCCGGGACGGACTTGTATAGATGAATGCTTTCAGAACATCGTCAGGTGGGCGATGAGCATTCTAAGGGATATGTTCTAAAAGGTAACGCTTAGCCTCAAGCCTCATCAACTGGGAATGATTGAAAATCAGGGGTTATGCAGCAAGGCTAGGTGGGTAGCACCTATTTCAGGGTGAGGTCATCCCTGTCTAGATGTCCCTTTTATTTCGACTTAGTGGTGCGGTTGCCGATCACAACCGTGAGGTGATCTTACTCGGGATTATCCAGTAAGGGGTAGTCCCGGTCTTTTGTTGTAGGGGGTTGGGAGTGATCCTCGGTACAGTGATCTAGGCCACGTACTGTGACAGGTGGTACCGCAGTGCCTAGTCATTAGTTGGAAATTCATTCTCCCTACGCGCCTTTTACGAATTTTGTTTGTATTACCCACGATTGTGGCTAGTAGCTGGAATTTAATAGATGTAACAATTTCGGCTATTTTGATAAGTATTTGTAAATAGACCCTATTATAATATCATAGAATTTTAATAAAAAGTGTTTTAGCTATCGTAAGGTTAAAACCCGACATGTTTATTTGTGGTATAGTATTACGAGATGCTTTTGTTTTCAAAAGAATTCTTAAACTTTAATAATCAATTTGAGTATGATTTCTCACGCTGGTATTCCAGAATGACTCGGGTGTTATTTAACTGTAATGCTCGGGTCAGACCGAGTATTATAGATTACAAAAAAGGATGCTGTGGAGTTGGACGGCGATACGTACTTCCATATTTGTTTACATATTCCGTTTTATATTCAGATGGAGTGGACAGGTTATGGTTATTGTCCAGTTGTATGTTATTGATGTTGTTGAACTATAATGATGTATTCTGGTGATGTATGTATAAAATAGATATAGTTTTCATTTGTGTAAAGATCATTTATTATCTATTGTATTTTATTCTGCTGCGATGGTTATATTCTGATGTGTTTTCTATTTTCTTCTTCTTCTACCTCTTCTTCTTTAACCCAAATGGTTCATATTACCGTACATCTAGAGTTGATTGGTGGAGAATAGTGTCGACTCAAGAGGTACGGAACTACGGGTCGTTACAGTTGGTATCAGAGCTTAGGTTGGTGATAACCTTGGCTCTGGTGGGAATTACTCACAGAATAGAGTCCATAGTACTCTAGAATGAGCTTGAGCGTATTAATAGATATAAGCGCGTATTTGTTAGTGAATATAAAATTGTATTATATTGTGTTGATTTGTCGGTTGAGTGTTTATGGATTCTGGTCGATGTGTGGGACGCCATGTCATCGATAGGGGTTTCTAAACTCTTAAACAAGATAAACCGACACAGTATTGTTTTAAATAGCGTAAATGAAATAATTTTACCCAAAATTATTTTTGTATATAAAAGAAATGATTTTTCATAAATTGTTATAATTATATATGGTTTCTTGGTTGTTAGAAAGTGATAATATTAAATTATTATCATTGTCGTATGAGAATTGAATAAGAAATTGAAGATCATAACCAAAGATTAAGGAATAGATTAATAAATAAATAAATGGGATTTGTAAATGTGATTTATAATTGAATAAGATATTGAAATCATAATTAAAACTAAGAAATAAATTCATATACAAATGAGATTTGTAAATGTAAATTATGAATGTGAATTATAGTGTGATTATTAATTAAAATAAGATAAAATTCCAAAGTAATGTATGAATATAAATGTTTGCACCAAAAATGGTCACAAACCCCAAGTATTGTGAAAGCACCAGTGTTGGAATTCAAATCAGCAATATTCAGACACAAATCACAGATCTAAGCAAGTAATTCAGAAATTATAAACAAGGACACACGATTTATAGTGGTTCGGCTATCTCCGGCCTACGTCCACTTCAAAGGTTTTCCCTTTTATTTATGTTCTTCGCTGATTACACTTGATTACAGCGGATTACAATGGATTATAGCTCTGAAATTCGAGTACAACGGTGATTGTGGAGTGCAAAGTAGAGTCTGGTAGAGACTTGATGCTTCAGAGTCTTGATCTTGCCAAAGAGAAGTCCCCTCCCTTTTCTGAATGACCTGGGGCTCTATTTATAGGCGTAGGAGGCTGATATTTCTCCCAAAAATCAGGTAGACCGCTTCTGGCACGTGAGGGGGCCCACATGGCCGAAACGTGGAGATCCGGGCCCACATTGGGATCGATTCGACCTTTGGTTCGAATCGATCAAGAAATCGTCCAATCGTGATGAAACTTGGCGTGGACATTCTTCGACATGTAGACGAACTCATGTAAAAATTTCATGGCATTTGGATCAAGGGATTGAAAGATATGATCGATTCAAGATGGTGTTCTTCGGCATTCTGGTTGGTTCGAATCGATCCTATGGGTTCGTTCGAATCGATCAATTCGAATCCATAGGGTCGAATCCATGCTTCTGTGACGTGGCACGCATTCTTCGAGTCGATCCACCTATCCCTCCGAGTTGAATGGGTCGAGTCCGAGTTTGTAGCCGCGTTTCCTTGATGGCTTCGAGTGTTGGGTTCGAAGGTCTGCTTCGAATCGATGGAGAGGTACTCGTTCGAATCGATCCAAATACGTTACTCCGGATCGATTCGAAGCTATCTTTAACATGGGGATTCGAAGACAGTATGGAGCTGAAGCCATGATGGGTTTGTGGTCGTGTGAAGATGGATTCGAACTAACGATGGATTCGAGGCATGGCTATCCGGGGGCTTGCTTGATGGAGTCAAAGCGAAGGTGCTTCTCGTGGATTCGAAGCAAGGATATGGAGTGGCTTCAGTTGGATGGAGTCGAAGGAAGGCACTAGCTGATGGATTCGAACGTCGTCTCTCCTTATGGATTCGATCGTGATGCCTGCCCTGATGGGTTCGAACTCGATGGGTTCGAACCAATGAAGGGGTGATGGATTCGAAACGAGCAAGGTCCATCTCTCTCAACTTGAATCCATCATAACTTGAGCATACGAACTCGGAATAACTTGAAATTTGAGATGCAGACTTCTACGATCTTTCTTGTCATGTCCTATCAATTGTAGCTCAATCTGGACTCGGCCAAAATTCATCGATATCCATGGTTATCCTGCAATGCATGGTTGATATTCAAGAATAATAATCATTGATTCTTAGCAAATTTTGGATATCTTGACTTTGCCAAAAGTTGGGATAACACTTTGCCCCCCAAAACATGCCTTTTTGTAAAAGGTATGTTTTGAACGGTCTTAAATCAAGTGTAATAAATTCATGTTTCATTCATAGCTGTAGTATTATCAATCAAGTTTATGGCTGTTCGAAGCCGAATCAGCATTCATGAAGTTTCGTAGTCTCTCCAGACTATTATGGCTACTCTGAACCCTTACTTAGTCCATTCTAGACTTAGTGATTGAACAGAAAGATCCCATTGCACTCCGGCGTTGCCTTCTATCCCTTGCACTCTGGTCCCAGTTAGGACGTATAGCGATGTCGTGGTCGTTCTAGACCGATCATAGCCTCTCTGGGCTCTTGCTGGATCCCATCCTGTCACTCTTCGGTGAAGGGGAAACAGCGCTTAAGTGAGTTGATCCTGTCGCTCTCCGGCGAAGCAACTCACTTCTTGCACTCCGGTTCAGTGTATCTGAACATTAAGCGATGTCTTGGTCATTCGAGACCGATCATAGCCTCTCCGGGCTCTTGCTGGATCCCATCCTGTCACTCTCTGGTGATGGGGAAACAGCGCTTAAGTGAGTTGATCCTGTCGCTCTCCGGCGAAGCAACTCACTTCTTGCACTCCGGAACCCATCTCTCCGGGCAGGGTCATAAAGCGATCATGTTTGTATTGGTATTTAATGTTCATCCTTTGACTCTCTGGTCAAAAGGCTTATTTCAAGAAGTTCTAATTTATTTATTTAAATTCAAGTTCTAGACGTTCAATCTCAAACATCAGAAAAAACTAAGCATTGCCTCTCCGGGCATATCGGTTTATCTCCATCTCAGAGCATGCCTAGGGATCTCTCCGGTTCCTGTACATGTGTAAGTGGAGTAACCGTTTATTCTGAAAACAAATCTAAATAAAATTATTCGACCAAATTTCGAACCCTGGACTTGGCCCTTGCCATCTTCGATCAGTGGACGACGAGCCGTGATCCCGATCCAGGATCGTTCCTGTTATTTGGAGGCGGTAGTTGCTCAGGTCTTGCTGCCATTGCTCGTTCTCTGACAAATTGCGGCAATCTACCACCCCTAGCATGTTCTTCCACCTCATCCTTTAGGTGGCGGCATTCATCTGTAGTGTACCCATCCAACTCGTGGAATAGGCAGTATTTTCCAGTCCTGCGCTCCCGCTCGGTGGGATCCCTTATAGGTGGCTTTCGATAGGGGAGTTGCCCCCTAGTTTCAGTGTAGATTCTTTCTAGGCCTGCAGTCAGATCCGTGTGTTGCCTGAATCTTGGTTCTCGGAATTTCTTCCGTTTATCAGGACAATCATGTCTGTCGTCCTATTTCCTTTTTCCTTTGTCTACTACAGGCTGTTCTCTGGGGATTTCTTCGCTTCGCGCGGTATTTATTTCCGGACTCTCGGCTCGTGATTCTTCCAATCAGATGAACTTTTCAGCTTTATGAAAGAACTCTCCAAGATCTTGCGGTGGATCTTTAGTTAGAGAATCTTTAAATTTGGTGCCTTCCGCGACTCCTGCCACCGCCGCCATTAAAATCATTGATGGATCCGGGCGATTCACAGAAGTCACTGTCATATTGAATCTCAATAGAAAATCTTTTATGGACTCTCCGGTCCTTTGCTTGATTGAAGCTAAAGTCATCACACTCTTGGGTCGCGTTATGTGGACCCTGAATTTTCTCATGAAGCAATCAACAAGCTCGCTCCATGTTCTGATTGATCCAGTCTCTAGTTGTCTGAACCAAAGTGCAGCCAAATCTGTCAAATATAGAGGGAAGCATCGTGCCATCACTTCCTCGGATGCCCCCAGCACTTCCATGTGCCTAATATATCTGGTAATATGCATGGTTGGGTCTGACCTCCTGTCGTAAGGATCTAGTGTTGGTAATTTGAATTTTGGAGGGTTCCTTGCGTTTCGGATATACGGAGTGAATGGACTCCGATTGACTTCTTCCAGCCCTCCACTAGGCAATCCTCCTCTCATGATTCGTCGCATCAGGCCAACCATTCTCTCGTCTCCGTCTAGGGGTTGGCCCCTTGTTAAGTTCCTATCCTGCCCCCCCGAGCCTTGAAGGGAATTCTAGTACGTACTCTTCTGGTGGCTCATTAGCGTAAGCATTGTTTCCGGCTTGTTGAGCTCCGTTTGTTGGTCTTCCAGTATCGGACCGTGAAGGTCTGCCCCCAAGTCCTTGTCGGTCACTTTCAGTTCCTGCGTTCTGGTCGTGAATCTGACCTTCGTTAGCTTCTGTAATCCTGACTCCTTGCCCTGCACTCGCAGTTGTTGTAGTTGGCCCAAGGTTTTGCATATTCGCCGTCCTCATTTGTTCGAGGAAATTCTGCTGCATCTCCTGTTGAGCCTTCATCATGCTTTCGCATAATGAATTAGCCATAGCCTCCATTTCATCTCTAGTGATGTAGACGGAAGCTTGTCCTTCTCCTGCTCCTGAGGATGCTTCTTGGCTTCCTCCTTGTTGGCTCCGATCAACTCTTTGTCTTGTTTGTCGAGTCTTTGTTTCTGAATCGGATTTCTTCGAACTTTTGAATCTGAATTCTGAATCTGTTGCAGTAGGTGCTAGTTCCTTCTCAGTGAAAGCACCAAAGTGTTTGCGCCAAAAATGGTCACAAACCCCAAGTATTGTGAAAGCACCAGTGTTGGAATACAAATCTGCAATATTCAAACACAAATCACAGATCTAAGCAAGTAAATCAGAAATTATAAACAAGGACACACGATTTATAGTGGTTCGGCTATCTCCGGCCTACGTCCACTTCAAAGGTTTTCCCTTTTATTTATGTTCTTCGCTGATTGCACTTGATTACAGCGGATTACAATGGATTATAGCTCTGAAATTCGAGTACAACGGTGATTGTGGAGTGCAAAGTAGAGTCTGGTAGAGTCTTGATGCTTCAGAGTCTTGATCTTGCCAAAGAGAAGTCCCTCCCTTTTCTGAATGACCTGGGGCTCTATTTATAGGCGTAGGAGGCTGATATTTCTCCTAAAAATCAGGTACACCGCTTCTGGCACGTAAGGGGGCCCACATGGCCGAAACCTGGAGATCGGGGCCCACATTGGGATCGATTCGACCTTTGGTTCGAATCGATCAAGAAATCGTCCAATCATGATGAAACTTGGCATGGACATTCTTCGACATGTAGACGAACTCCTGTAAAAATTTCATGGCATTTGGATCAAGGGATTGAAAGATATGATCGATTCAAGATGGTGTTCTTCGGCATGATGGTTGGTTCGAATCGATCCTATGGGTTCGTTCGAATCCATCAATTCGAAACCATAGGGTCGAATCCATGCTTCTGTGACATGGCACGCGTTCTTCGAGTCGATCCACCTATCTCTCCGAGTTGAATGGGTCGGGTCCGAGTTTGTAGCCGCGTTTCCTTGATGGCTTCGAGTGTTGGGTTCGAAGGTCTGCTTCGAATCGATGGAGAGGTACTCATTCGAATCGATCCAAATACGTTACTCCGGATCGATTCGAAGCTGTCTTTAACATGGGGATTCGAAGACAGTATGGAGCCGAAGCCATGATGGGTTTGTGGTCGTGTGAAGATGGATTCGAACTAACGATGTATTCGAGGCATGGCTATTTGGGGGCTTGCTTGGTGGAGTCAAAGCGAAGGTGCTTCTCGTGGATTCGAAGCAAGGATATGGAGTGGCTTCAATTGGATGGAGTCGAAGGAAGGCACTAGCTGATGGATTCGAACGTCATCTCTCCTTATGGATTCGATCGTGATGCCTGCCCTGATGGGTTCGAACCAATGAAGGGGTGATGGATTCGAAACGAGCAAGGTCCATCTCTCTCAACTTGAATCCATCATAACTAGAGCATACGAACTCGGATTGACTTGAAATTTGAGATGCAGACTTCTATGATCTTTCTTGTCATGTCCTATCAATTGTAGCTCAATCTGGACTCGGCCAAAATTCATCGATATCCATGGTTATCCTGCAATGCATGGTTGATATTCAAGAATAATAATGATATCTTGATTTTGCCAAAAGTTGGGATAACAATAAATTTAAAGGATTTGGAATTTAAGAATTTGGAAATTTAAATTCCTTTGAATTTGAAAATGATTCTCAAAAACAAAGTTGGGAAAAATAATATATATTTGAGGAATATTATTGAATCGGATTTGAAATCTAGAGAGATTTGGAATTTAAAAATATTTGAAGGGTTTTAAAAGAGATAAAAGCATTGAACTCTTTACGGTCGCTGGAAAATAATTCCGATGATGATCGCGACATCATTCGTGTTCATTTTCGAGTTTCCAAGAGGGGGATTGCTACCTGGATGTTTTGGATTAATGTTTGTTTGTGAAATTTGGTTTAATTTTGAAAATGCAACGGAATAGTTTGGTTTAGATATATATGTTTTCAAAATTGAATTTGGAACCTTTTAGTAATGACTTTAAACGTGTAAGCAAAAGGGAATTGAAACTGAATGTTGAACTTAAGTGTGAATGGAAAAAAATTAGTCAAGTTGGACTAAATAAAACAAAGTTTTGAGATTAAAATTAGTAAGTAACTGATTGATTTATATAGTATGCAAATAAAATGAAATTGAATATTAGATGATGTTTGATTTAAAATTGTGTAAAATAAAGCGCAGAATTAGTTCAAATGGACTAAAAATAATTAATGTTTGGAAATTAAATTTACTGGTTGAAAATGAATTTGTGAATGAATATTAATAAGTAAGTAGCTTATAAAAAAATTTAAAAAGGAAATAAATAAGCCGGAATAAAAGTATTGGTATTCTGGAAATGAAATGAAATGAAAAAAATCCAACTCAAGCATAAATTGAATGACCTTATTACTAATATATTCAATAATGAATTGTTAGTGTGAATTAAAATTTAAAAATGGATAAAAGAATAAATTAGTAAAATGGTTGGGATTTGATCAAAGGAAAATCAAATCAAAAATTTAAATGGAAGTTGGTGGAATACAATACTTAAGTTATTGGATGGAATAGTTTAATGAAAATAAATGACTTAAGTAAATTTTGAGATGGTTATTTAATATATTGGTTGTCGAGTTAATAAAATGGTTTGGAATCAAACATTTGGATATGAAAGAAAATGCAACAAAAGGATTGTGAATAAAATTAAAATGTAATGGAATCTAGTGTAAATTAGTTGGAATCAATTTAAAATGGTTATAAGCATAAGTAATTATTTATTCACATGAATATAGTCGAATTGCGTAGAAATAAATTGTTGTTTGACAGAAACGAGATTAAATAAAATTCTATGAGTTATTAGAAGTGAAATAGGATGATTTTGGAACCAATTGGAATGAATATGAGTTTGTTTTGCTTAGAATGAATTAAATATAAGCGAGTAAGTTGTAAATCACTTAAACTGAATGGAATGGTTTGAGAATTGGTTGTAAGCAATTGTAATAAGTGTTGGAACCTTATATGTGCTTATGGAAATTATATAACGTGCATTATATGTGAAATTTATGTGTTAGCTATTGAAAGTAAGTGAAATGTTAATAAATTTCATATATTTAGTACTTATATGTTTAAATTGAGTAAGTACAGGTACCGGGAAGCCGCTTGGCTGGATTTGATCATGCAAAATGCTAAAATATTAAGCCGCTTGCTTAAAAATGCTAAATAAAGGTACGCTACGCAATAAAAATAGGAAATATGAAATGTTTTTGTTTTTCCGACAGGGTGGGTCGATGTATATATATTTATATCTCCTGTCAAATTGCAAAAGCTCCTCTGTACAAAGGAGACTCTGCCAAAAAATTTCGAAAATTTTGGGAGTTAAATTTTTTTTAAAATTTTCACTAACGGCAAAGGATTTAAAATTAGTAAGCAAATAGATTTAAAACTAAATATTGAAATATAATTTAAAATTGTGTATGTAAAGTAAGGTGAAATTGAAGAAATTGTTTGAAGAAACTAAAGGAAGAAAAAGTTTGCAAATAAACGTTTGTTGCGATTTTAAATAAATTAGTAAGTGGAACTAATAAAAGGAAATAGTTAATTAAATATGGTTGAGATGAGGTGAATAAAATTCAATATTCAAAGTTTGAAGGCAAATTGAATTCAAATGGAATTGTAAAGACATAGTGGATAGAAATGGATATAAACTCCAATAGTGAAGCAAAAATAAATTTAAGAGTTGTATAAAATATTTATATTGAACTTAAGAAATGAAAGGTGAAATTCTTAAGTAAGTTTGGTATTGGAAATATGCTAAGTAATTTTGGAATGGAGAAATATTCTAAGTTAATATTTGAATGAAGATTTAATAAGAGTAATAATTGGGGATAAATGAATAGAAATCAAAATGAATGTGAATAAAAGAGAATGGATATAAATACGTAGGATGCACGTATATTATTTTATTCGCATAGCAATTTAATCCAGATTCGAGCTTAGAATTTCGAGATAGGTATATCGATCCGAGTTAGGATTTTTCACTTGATTTTCGACGGCGAACCTTGGATATGGATTTTGATTGATTCTGGAAATTCTCTATCATAGTTATGACTATGCAAGGAGAATGACGGTTTCTGATCAAGAAACCAGATTTAGGTCCGCACTAGGAAGTCGGGTGGACGATACTAGTTCAGAAATGAAATTGTGTGATCGAGTAAGCGATCGGATTCGGTATTGCGTACGAATGATATAGGTACATCGTACGGGCTTAAATGGAATGAATATTGAAATTTTGTAAGGAGTCAAGTAAATGATTTTGACTGTTGTGATTGGATGTTATTGCTAAGTAGGATATACAGGTATTGTGAAGGAAAAGGAAAATTTGTTTTGATTTCAGAAGATAAATTTGAATTGCTCGACAAAAAAAGAAGTATGTGTTTAAAATTTCTGTATGAAATTTGATTGGGATTTTGATCTAGCCACTTGGCTTTTTGTTTTCTTTTGGAATTTGGGAGCCCGTAGAGGCATTTTATAGTTGTACCGAGCTAGCCGCGCAAAGGAGACGTTGGCGAAATTTTTCGAAAATTTAGAGAGTTAGAAAATTTTTGAGAAAATTTTGATAATTCAAAATTTGGTTTTAAATTAAAATTTGAATGATTTAGCAAATAGTATTGTTTGAAAATTATGGTGGAGTCTAGGAAATTAGTAAGAGTGTGGTGTCTTTAAATGACAAGGTTGTTTGGGTTAATTTTAAACTGTTTGGTTTTGGAAAATAGTTAACGGGTTGTGGACCATTCTCCTAACCAGCAATTTCGGGGACGAAATTCTTTTAACGGGGGAGGAATGTGACGATCCGGAATTTTTGAGCATTTGAAATTGGAAATTTAATTGATTTTAAATATTTAAAAGTTAATTTTTAACTTGAATTCAAATATCACTATTTATTTGATAATTAAATTATTGAATAAATAATATGAAGTTGGATAAAATGTTGAATCTGGAGTTTTAAGCCTATTAAAAATAATTTCAAGGCTTGTAAAATTTATATTGATAGTACTGAAGATAGTAGAAGTATTAAAATTGAATATGGAAGTGCTTTGTTAAGTTTTGAAATTTTATCGTTTAAATTGAATTTAAAAATAGCCTTCCGAGGTACAGTCTCGGAATTCGATGAAACCAAATCCATTCGATCCGTAATATTATATTATTATCGGATTTCAATTTTCGTAATTTTTGGAGTTGTTGTGTGAGCGTACGATATATAAACGCGTTGAAATTTACAACGAAAATTCAATTTAAATTATATATGTATATTCTCATATAAGCAACCTTCACCAGCCGACATTCCTTCACATCAGCGTTTTTTTCGTCTCCATTCACATCATTGTACACAGAACATAGCCGACCTAACATTTCCCTTCGTTCAAATCAATGTCCCTCCTTTCTTTCCTGTTCAGATCAAAATTCACGTCATTTCCTTTTATTTTTAATGACTCAGCTCCTCTTACCCACTTTTTCTTCTTCGGCAAATCGAGTTCATTCGATTTTCAAAAAAAATGAAGCCGAATCGAACTCCATGCTCGCGAGGGGATTACGAAATCAATTTGATTTCGTATAATCGTGATCGAACCGAAGGGCGCGAGGCGTAGTGGTCTCGAAGTCGGTAGAGCTAGGGTTGGATGTGAGTGCAGCGGTGAAGGTGAGGGAAGTATGCTCGAGCTCATTGGTGGGCGACGATGAAGGGTCGCGTACACGCGTGCTCGCGTAGGGGACGGCAAGGCTAGGGATCGCATACGTTCAGAGTTTCGGCATGGCAATGTCAGAGCACGACAATCAAGCGGAAGCGCATGTGAGCATGGCAATTGCTTTAGAGGGAGCGCGAGTGTAAGGTGGAGGCAGTTCTAGGGTTTCGGAGTGAGGCGCGTGGTGATAGGTCAGGCAAGGGATGAGGGTGGATATCGGTTTCGGCCTGTGCTAGGAGGTAAGGCTATTTTGTGTTCCTTATTTATTTAATTTATATATACATGTTCACAAATCTAGGATAAAAAAATATGAGATTAAAATTATTATATATATATATATATATATTTACAGCAAGAGTTATAGGCTGCTTTATTTTTGAATTTAATTTAATAAGCATATGTATATGTAGATTGAAAATATATTAAGTTTAAGATAGAAATCTTTTTTAAATGGGTATAAACAATATATACATATAAGATTTTGGGAAATGGAAATTTTAAATGTTCGAGGAGTTTTGTTGGACTAGATTTAAAATAATAATAATAATAAAATAAATCTCCATATACACATATTAAACTACTATTAAATTTTAGAACATATTTTATAATGATTAGCTTGTTTAAATAAGTTATTTAATTTATATTAGTCCCTAAAAATAGTTTATTAGAGGAAGTTTACTGTAACAAAACTACAGTATTGCTATTTACAGAAGAAAACATATTTTCATATATAATATAAGGGTACATACATATTTTGATACAGAAAATAAGTATATATGAATATATATGTATATAAAACTTTGGAAAAATATATAAGGGTTTACATAAAAGTTAGTTAAGTAAATCTACTAAATGATAATTAATTGTTTGATTAGATCGAATATTGATAAAACATCAAATGTTATACAAGGTCTGAAAAATCATCGAAAACAAGTCAAGATGGAATGGATTGCAAATCAATAACAAAGGTGAGTTAATCTCACTCTTTAGGTAATAATTTAAATTTTAAATGATTAAATTTAAATAATTGGTTGAATGGTTGAATTGATTTGATGTGTTATATTATAGTATATAATATATCTTGGAATGATTGATTTCCCACATTATATAGAGGATGAGACCCTATGCGCCACATAATAGTGGATGATATTATATTAATCCTATGTATCGCGATATTCCACCTCGAAGTGGAATTGGTATTGTGCTAACATCGTGGATGCAGGGTAACAGGTTGGAGGTATCCAACTAGATTCCTCAACATTTATTTAGATTATTTAATATTCTTTGTTATGATTATTTGATATTCTGGGATGAATTATATTGGAATATTAAATGCTATAGTTTGCTTGATCATTTCGGTACACTGAGTTATCAAAATATATAGAATTGGATTTTCGAAAAGAAAATAAAAGAGTGAATTTGTAAGTGAAATAATTATAGAGAATTTGAATAAATTGAAGGATAAATTAGAAAAGAATAAAAGTGATTTAAAATTCTAATAAATAAATTTCGAGTATGGAAAGGGGATTTTGAATAAACAGATAAATAATTAATTTTAGACCTTAAGTGACATTATTTAAAGGAATAAAGAATTTATTCTAAAATCCAAGTTTTAAATTTATTGAAATAGATAAAGAAGGAATTTATTTCAAAATGGCATAAATTGGAAATCAATTTGGAAATTGATTCAAGTGTTTGAAATTGGAAATTTAAAGGAGAATGTGACTATGGAATTTATAAACTGGGTTTATAAAAGTGAAGTAATATATCAGTGGATATTTTGGAGAATAAATTAACGGTGGGAATTTATTAAGGAAATGAGAAAATTTGTTTAAAAATAAATAATGATTTATTTTTAAAGGATGTGAAGAAAGATATATTTCCCTGGACGGCCAAGTACGTTTCAAAGTAAAATTTTAAACATAAGTTAAAAGTTTTAATGTTGTTTTAAAAAGCATGTTCTAGGTAATTTATTATTTCTAAATGTTTAAATTCTAAAGTAAATATATTTTTCTAATCTATTATTGTAGTAATTATTTTAAAGGTGACTTGGTATTTTGTTTTAAAAAGAGAAAATCTAGTTTAATATTTTATAAAGTAACCTCATTTTCAAATATTCCAATGGTATATATTTTTAATAAAGTATTGAAGTAGTTTTCAATTTAAACGAAAGTATATTTTATAAATAAGTGTTTTAAATTATTTTAAAATCTAAAGTGTTCGTACTTAGTGATTTCAGTGGAAATAAATATTTGGGAATTTATTCCATAAGAAAATGTGATTTGAGAACTGTTTTCAAAAGGGTTTGAAAATGGAAACATATCTTGTGAAATATTTGAGATTAATAAATAATTTGGTGAAATTATTTATGGTTGATGAATGTTTGTGAATGTTAATTGATAGTTAAATAACCGACTATCAATATTGGCTAATGCGCTGATTGTTTCGAAGAGACGGGGATCGGGATTAATTTCTCGAAAACCACTTCGATCCGGTTTGTACATTTTCGTGAGGAAGACGAGTTTGGATTCCAAGATGGAGCAGTGATGTGCATGGGCTAGTCGCTACTAATCCTAAGGATGATTTCCAAAATGGATGTAGTAGGAGTAGTGCCTTCGGTTCCGTTCGAACCCGAGACGGACTTGTATAGATGAATGCTTTCAGAACATCGTCAGGTAGGCAATGAGCATTCTAAGGGATATGTTCTAAAAGGTAACGCTTAGCCTCTAGCCTTATCAACCGGGAATGACTGAAAATTAGGGGTTATGCAGCAAGGCTAGGTGGGTAGCACCCAAGGGTGAGGTCATCCCTGTCTAGATGTCCCTTTTATTTTGGCTTGGTGGTGCGGTTGCTGATCATGACCGTGGTGTGATCTTACTCGGGATTATCCAATAAGGGGTAGTCCCGGTCTTGTGCTGCAGGGGGTCGGGAGTGATCCTCGGTACAGTGATCTAGGCCACATACTACGATAGGTGGTACCCCAATGCCTAGTCATTAGTTGGAAATCCATTCTCCCAACGCGCCTTTTATGAATTTTGTTTGTATTACCCACGATTATGGCTAGAAGCTGGAATTTAATGGATGTAACAATTTCGGCTATTTTGATAAGTATTTGTAAATAGACCCTATTATAATATCATAGAATTTTAATAAAAAGTGTTTTAGCTATCGTAAGGTAAAAACCCGACATGTTTATTTGTGGCGTGGTCTTACGAGATGCTGTTGTTTTCAAAATAATTCTTAAACTTTAATAATCAATTTAAGTGTGATTTCTCACGCTGGTATTCCAGACTGACTCGGGTGTTATTTATCTGTAACGCTCGGGTCAGACCGAGTATTATAGATTACAAGAAAGGATGCTGTGGAGCTGGACGGTGATACGTACTTCCATATTTGTTTACATATTCCGCTATGTATTCAGATTGAGTGGACAGGTTATGGTTATTGTCCTGTTGTATGTTATTGATGTTGTTGTACTCTAATGATGTATTCTGGTGATGTATGTATAAAATAGATATAGTTTTCTTTTGTGTAAAGATCATTTATTATCTATTATATTTCTGTTGCGATGGTTAGATTTTGATGTTGTTTTCTATTTTCTTCTTCTTCTACCTCTTCTTCTTTAACCCAAATGGTTCGTATTTCCATACATCTGGAGTTGATTGATGGAGAATAGTGTCGACTCAAGGGGTGCAGAACTACGGGTTGTTACATAAGACCTTTTGCTCTATTGAAAGATAAACCCATAGGTTTAGAATAGAATGGTTTTTAAATGCTTTCAAAACTATGTTCCACAAGCTTTTACTTGAACCCAATGCTTTCAAGAGGTTTAATTTGAGCAAAGAACTTTAATGCTTTCGAAAGGATTAAACGAATGTTTCAAAGGGGAGGTTCCCCAATGGTTTCGAAAGATACTTAAAGTATTTTATTTGGAAGGTTTCCGATTACTTTCGACGACAGATTAAAGAGTTTTGAAAAAAAAGATGTCTAAGGCTAATAAAGGTTTTGAATGGATACCCTCAATGATTTCGAAAGGTTTTTATAAAGGTTTCGAAAGGTATGTTTTGGCCTTTCAGCCTAGTATTTCAAGGTACAGTAGTTAATATGTCTTGAAAGGGGTACTTTTGATGGTTTCAAAAGGGTTATTTATAGTTTTAAACAAAGGTTCGAATGGTTTGCCTTGGCTTTATGGCCTAAGGGTTTTTAAGTTAAAAAGGGTCTTAACTTACTTTGGAGGGATAGGTAACCCTTAATATATTTCATCAACATTGTTTTGGGTAAACTATATATGTGTGTGTGTGTGTGTGTGTGTGTGTGTATGTATATATATAACATGCCAAATAGCTTAAAGTAAAGCGTAGAGTATATTTTCCTTATTTAAGTATGATTTAAAGGGTAAAAAAATTGAAAGGTTTTTAAGGAAAATTTAAAGGGTTGTTAACCCTAAGTAAATGACTTGGATATTTGAATACAAGATGAGACTGGTGTAGGGTCACACACTATACATTAGCTATAGCCCCTAGCTAATTTTGTCCAAAATTCCAGTGTGTAGGGCTTAGTCACAGGTAAGACTTAAATGATGGTTACACACTGAAAGGAACAAATACAGAGAAGTAAGATAAGTTATTAGTGAGCCTGTAAAACCATTAGAATCAGGTAGCCCTTGGAGAAATAAGTTAAGGACATATCGTCCATAAGTTTGTCTAACAGGTGTTAGAGTATTTGTTTATTTGTTTGGTAGGCCTGAGTTCGCCAATGGTTAGAAGTTAGATAAACAAAACTATATTTTTCGGACAGATGGTCCATTTTTTACCTGTTTATAAATATATGTGATATCGCTATTATTGTTATAATCGGTTTGATTTCATGCTTCTGATTACAAAAAGATATGTTTTAAAGGTATATTAGTGAGGGCAAACCCATTCCACTAAGTGGCATGGTCCCCCTTAATATCAGTGAACCGAGATGTAATAGGATTATTCACATCAGGCTTTATGTCTGACTCAAAGTTTATCTCTCCCCATTAAACTCTTGGGTGCTCAAAATTGATTTGAGTAGATTAAGAGTCAGAGTTTTACGGGTTTAGTAGATAGGCGAATAAAGCTTCGAAAGGCATGCAGGAGGCAAAGTAAGTTATTTAGGAGTTGCTGTTTATTTTAATTTCCATGTGATGTATTAAGACTTATGTGTCTACTTAGTACTCTGGTCATCCAAGGGGGCATCTTTATATGTCGCGCTTGGCATATTTTATAATAATTATATTTGATCAAAACCTAGGAATCAATTATAGGATTATGTAACTTGAATATGAAATAATGCTTTTAAATGTAATCAGAAAAGTTGTTTTAATATATGTTTTTATTTCAAATTCATGTGCTTCTGATGTTATGGATACCATTAACATACCATATTTTGTCACTAGAAGTTAATATTATGGATGACTATAGCATCTATAGCACTTTGATTCGGGCCTTAAGATAGGGGATGTTACAACTTGGTATCGGAGCATAGGTTTATGAACTTAAAATGATTTTGAAAACATAATCCTAAGGAATTAAAGTAAAGATTGGCGTATGGGATAACGCTATAGTAACATACTTGTATTTTCTATATATAAGTATACGCTTTATCTCCATTCTCCCATCTCTCTTAGGCTATTGTTTTGTATCTTATGAAGGCTTGAATGCAGATATGGATGCTAGAAGTGGAAGAGTTAACCTTGGTGGGGGAAGCATCGCAACTAATGGAAATGCAAGTGCAAATACCAGGAGGATATCTTGAAGCTCCGGTGGTGAATAACTATGTCTTTTGATTAGAGATTATGCTCGATTGGGAGGGAAGCCGTTTTATAGGTACCGAAGACAAAATTGAAGTGGAGAATTGGTTACTTCATTGCGAGAGGATTTGTGCTTATTTGGGGCTCAACGATGAGCAGAAAATGAGACTCGCTTCTAGATAGCTACAAGGAGCAGTACAATATTGGTTAAACAGTGTGCTATTGGAGTCAATGAGGAGATCAAGACTTGGGCTGAGTTCAAAAGAAGGTTCGAAGAAAGGTTTATATTAGAGATTGCGACGTCCACTCTGCTCAGAAAGTTTTCTGAGTTGGAGCAGAAGGATATGACTGTACTTGAGTATGCAACAATGTTTTAGGAGCTAGTGAGATATGGCTATGGTACGATTGATACTATTATAAAGAGAAATGAAAAGTTCATTCGGGGGTTGAAGGAGCTTGCTAAGGCCATGTTGTCACACATTAGGGATCCATGTGATGTTGTTTTTGAGATGGCCTTCGGGCATGAAGAAATGCTTGCTCTTCTTGAAGAAAATAAGGCAAAGGAAGCTCTAGAAAGGAAGAATCAAAAAGGAAATTTTTCTATAGGAAAAGACCTCAGAAGGATGGAGTTGCTAAGAAGGGAAAGGTAGAGGTTGTCACTTACAAGTGTGATAAGAAAGGGAATTAAGTTCATGAATGCCGGAAAGGCAAAGGAAAGAAAGTTGCTGATAAGAAAGGGGTAAGTTGTTTCAATTGTGATCAGATTGGGCACTATAAGAACCAGTGCAAGGAGCCCGCCAAGGATGGGAAAGGCATAATATTGGCATTGGAACCATTTACCTTGAGACCAACAGGAAATGGGAGAGGAAAATCCATGTTGGAAGGTAAACTTTTGATTTATGGTGCATCGGTTAGAGTTCTATTTATATTGATGCATCGCATTTTTTTTATATCTCATTGTTTTGTTGGTATGCTTAACCTAGACCCTTATACCTAGTTACTTCCTTAAGGGTTGCAAATCCGATGGGCGGTTATGCGACTCTTGGAATTAGATTTGACCACTTGGAGTTTGAATTGTCATGTCATGTGTTTTTTTTGCAGTTTGTGTGTGTTTGATTTCATAAGGTTCAGAATTATTTTGGGTATGGATTGATTAAATAAATGTGATGCTAGGATACTTTTCCACGATAGGGAAATATCTCTTAAACACCCTGACTGTAGAGATCGGATCATATACTCCATAAAAAACCCTAGTTATGAAGTTAACGCTTTGGTGGGTGCTGTGGAGGTAGAGGACAATTTAAACCGAGTTTTCGTTGTTAGGGAATTCGTAGATGTCTTTGAACCTATTGTAGGATTGCCACCGAAATGAGCCATTGAGTTTCAAATAGATTTGGTACTTGGGGCAGAACCGGTGAGTAGACTGCCAAGCAGAATGACACCTACCGAGATAAGGGAGTTAATGGTGCAATTGGTGGATTTGGAAGGAAATAATTTTATCAGACCAAGCAATACGCCTTGGGGAGCAACCACAGTGTTTGCAAAGAAGCCGGACGGATCGCTAAGGTCATGTATCGATTGTCGTAAGTTAAATGATAAGGCGATAAAGAATTGATATCTGTTGCTTAGAATTGACGATTTATTAAACCAGTTCAGTGTAGCTAGTGTATTTTCCTAATTGGATTTGGCAACAGGGTTCCATCAACTTTGAGTGGCAGAGGATAGTATTCCTTTGATGGCATTTAGAACCAGATATGGATACTACGAATGGTTAGTAATGCTACTTGGACTAACTAATGCGCCAGTATTCTTTGTGGATTTGATGTACCGAATTTTCCAAGAGTACTTGGATAGGTTCATGTTGGTTTATGTAGATGATATTTTAACCCTCGTCGAAACATAAATCCATTCTAAGGTAATCTGTTGTTAGAACTAAGAAAATAACAATATATAGCCATAACTAAATTTTAGAACTCAGAACAGATGGGTCAAAATATAATAGAAATGTGTACCCATTTATTTCAAACCATAAATACATCATAATACAAAATTCCATAAAACCGTAACATAATATCCATTATATAGGTGCATATAAGAGAAAGTAATAATAACAAATACTGCCATAAGCCAAGTTTCTCCATCTCAAAGTATCGTCACTGCTATCACTCCATCCTTAACCTGTGTTATAATGAGGAGAGAGGCAGAACAACAAGTGTATGGTGAATAAAAAGCTCAACTCTTACCTTTTTGGTACTTGAGCAATATATTTATATCTCTTCGAGCATAAAACCATTAAAATCGTTTAATACTTCTTTATAAGCAAAGGAGGTGGATCCAACCACTTAATACCTTCCATTCCAGAAGTAGATCCCATATCACAATCATACGACATAAATAGCTAACAATGTGAAAGATGGTACACAAGCTACTTAATACTTCCCAATTGAAAATAGGAAAACCCCATCATTTAAGGCCTAATTCCAGAAGCTTGCTCCTCAATGGTACTATTAAGCTAACATCATATAGAATCTCATAGGCCACATAATACTTCTTAGTGGAAAATAGACAGACCCTGTCAATTAAAGCCTAATTCCAAAAGCAGACCCCTATAGAGATACCACCTAGTGTAATATCTTGGCCATTTAATATTTTATCTAGCGAAAAAGGTGGGTCCAACCACTTAACACCTCAAATCCTGAAGTAGATCTATCGTCTTATGGCCCATGCCCATAATTGCATCTTATAGTAGTCCTCTTTTCGCAAAAATTAGTAGCCGATGTTATCCCTCCTTTTAGCAAGGCCGTGACACCAAAGATTAACTGGAAATCGAGGACAGTTTTCCCGAAATCAGTTATACATAGGTTCACTGTGGACGTCGATAAATTTTATCCAAGTCCGGATCAAGCTACAATTGATATGATGAGTCAAACAAAGCTATAGAAACCAATATTCCAAATTTCAAGTCAATCCGAGTTCGTATGCTCAAGATATGATCGATGCAATTTAAGCAATTACCTTGTTTGTATCCATCAAGCAACAAGAGAAAGTCCTTCTTCGTATCGAACTGGTTCGAATCCATCAGATGCGCACGGTTTCGTATTGATCAAGAGGGTAGCGTTCTTCGTATCCATCCTTCTTCATACCACTTCGCATCGATCATTTTATTTCTTATTCGTATCGATTGATCAACGTCCACTTCGTATCCATCCGCGACTGTCAACTTCGTATCCATCAGTAAACAACACGGGAGTCCATATCGTATTGATCTGTTTTCAACATAATTCGCATGGATCGGCCACAGGTCGATACTAAATAAATATTCCCATCGATACGAAATAAATATTCCCATCGATATGAAATATACACCTCCCATCGATATGAAGTGGAGCACACACAATTAACAGGAAGTGAGATGCAATCGATCCATACGAACAAAGAAATGACAATTGATACGAACAGAACAGTTGAGATCGATACGAATAGAATAGTTACGTTCGATACGAACAAAGCTCAACTGGGTCGATACGAATAAGGCATATACATAGGGAAGACTTGAACGTTTGGCATGAAATGTGGATCGATCCACAAAGCATGCACCACATCAACTGGCATCATGTGCATATTCATCGATGCGAGATTATTGATACAAACAACATCGATACGAAGAGAATAGCAACCAAAAAGCCCAAATTTGCATCGATCATAACTCGCAATCTACAAGTCCAAATGTCACCAAATTTTCACATGAGCTTATGCACAACCAAAAGAATGTCCCTGCTCAATTTCGACTCAATTGGATCAAATCTTGATCGATACGAAATTCGTGTGTATCGATCATGGGCCGAGTGCAGATGTTATGGTATCGATCATGTAGGCCCACCCACGAGAGAGAAGGAGTCTTCTGAGATCCATGCAAGATATTTGCAGCCTGCACATATAAATAGCAGTCCAAGAGCTTCGGTAAAGTGATCTTTGGCTCTTCTACGTCCAGACTCTACCGAAATCACCTTTCTACTTCACTTCTACTGTAGTAATCAATTGTAACAAGTGACAACCATCAATAAAACAGAAAATCCTTCAAAGTGGACATAGGCTACAACGCTGAACCACTATAAATCGTGTGTTTCTACTGCTTTTCTTTGAAATTTTGTGTATTCTTCATATTTGTGTTCTCCATATACATACCATCTGTGATCTATGATTGTGAATGGGTGCATTCATTGACGAATGGGCGTTTGTGACCAATTTTGACGCAAACATTTTGGTGCTTTCACTGAGAAATGAACTCAGGGACTCTATAACTCAGATCTTGGATCTAAAGGCTTAACGACTTAGATCTAAAAGGAACCATGGTGAAACAATCAGGAAGAAGACAAAGAGCAGAGTGGAGTCAGCACGAAGGGAGTCAGGAGGCTTCCTTAGGAGCAAATCAAACCTTAATTTTCAGCACCAAAGACAAGATGGAGATGATGATGGAAGCTATGCAGGAGGTAATGTTGAAAAGGCAAGAAGAAATGATGCAAAACCTAGTCCAGCAAATTGGACAAGCTAGAGTGCAGAATTAAAAGAACGTCACTGCAAGGGGTGTTGAGATAGGGATCAGGAGCACGGAGTAACCAAGATCTAGAATAGAGCAGGACCGTCAGGAGCAGTCCTTGAGCTGGGGGGCACTCCCCAAGAGCATGTTGCTCCAACCTTAATTAGGATTACAGATGCAGCTGTTCAACATGGCATTGACAGAGGAACGGATGCCCGTCTAGGAGAGCAGATTCCAGGATTCCCTTACGAATTCGAGGGGAAGATCGGAGATAATAATGAAATCTACAGCTTGGCGATGGTGATAGATTGGCGGAGATGGTCAGACGAGCCATGAGAGACGGACTAGCGAATAGAGATTTGGATGATGTTACTAGGAGCCCCTTCGCTTCCATAATTAGGCAGGTCAGGAATCCACCAGAATTCAAGCTACTGACATTGGAGACATATGAGGAAGGACCGATCCAGCTGTTCATTTGACAAGATAAATGAGGCATATGGAAGTACTGGGGGGCATCAGAGGAAGTCATGGCCCGGTGTTTCCCATTATATCTGACATACATAGCAGCATTATGGTTCAGGCAATTGGAAAATGACTCTGTTAGAACATGGACCGAGCTGACTGAGAAGTTCATGAGGCGGTTCAGAGTTCATATCTCGAAGCCCAAGAAAGTGATGAGTCTAGCGGCACTGAATCAGAAGACCAGAGAGTCTTTAAGGAACTTCTTAACACGATTTAATGCCGCAGCAGCATCAGTGGATCGTCTAGATCCATCCATAGTCTTAATGGCAGCTATATTTGGCATAGATGGAACAGAGTTCAAAAATTCACTGACAAGGGATCCACCTATGGATCTAGGGGAGTTTTATCATGAGGCCGAAGGATTTCTACGATTAGAGGAAGCAAATATTGAAAGAGAGTAAGGAGAGGGAGTAGAAGTTTATGCAGTCAAAGACGGAAATCCAACCGAATAAGATTCAGGTAAGGATAAAGGAAACGACAAACCAAGGCTACCAGCAATGAATCAAAACTACCGCAAAAGGAACCGAGATTCACCTCTTATACGGAGTTAAATGAAACTTTGGAATGGATCTACCAGGAGATCGGGGGTAGATTCCTTATCGAAAACCAATGAGGAGGGATCCGACCAACAATGAGAGGAAATTAGAAAAGTACTGCTTATCCCACGAGCTAAATGGTCGTAGTGCGAATAATTTCAGACACTTGAGGGATGAGATAGAAGGACATATCCCTAATGGTCTACTATAGCAATATGTGAGAAGGCAAGCAACAACGGTGGAAAGAGTGCATCCATTGCCTGCATTAAATGAAGGTGGCTCCGAATCGAGGCGTCAGCTTGTTATCAACTGATTGAAATAATGATGAATAAGTGGAAAACTCCACACCAACACGAATAAGTCATTTACACATGTACAGAATCACGAACGATCCTTAGGCATGTTGATACGGCTATCAATCGCATCAGTGTAGATGTTTGCACTTTGACGTCTCTGTTTTGCTTTTGTTTTCTATTTCTCATGTTTGGACTTGATTTTGTTGGACATTTCTACTGAAAGACTCGTTGTGAATGTAAATCTGCTATTTGTGATTCCATAACGGCTAAGCCACTTACATATGTACGGGATTGCGAACGGTCCTTAGGCATGCTTTGAGATGACGATAAACCGCCAAAACAAACAATCCAAAAACTCACTCGAACTTGAAATCTGATAATAAAGATACAAAGTCCCCCACAGGCGCACATACAATTTTCCTCGAACGGCACCCGACCGCGAACGGTCACAATTCGCCTCGAACGGCACCCAACCATGAACGGTCACAATTCGCCTCGAACGACACCCGGCCGCGAATAGTCACAATTTTCCTCAAATGACCCCGACCGTGAACGGTCACAATTTGCCTCGAACGGCACTCGAGTATGAAAGGTCACAATTCGCCTCGAATGGCACCCCACCACGAACGGTCACAATTCACCTCGAAATGCACCTGATCACGAACGGTCATGGTTTGCCTCGAACAGCACCCGACCGCGAATGGTCACAATTCACCTCAAACGGCACCCGACCTCGAACGGTCACCATTCGCCATGTACGGCAGCCGACCTCGAATGGCCACGTACCACCCTGAATGACATACTATCTTGAACGATCGTCATTCACGGTCAGGTAAGACTATCAATCTCTTTTACAGGTCATCAATAATATATGAATGTCCAACCTATGCCACTACCAAACACAGCCTCCTATCGCTAGGCAAGCTTTGGAGGACAAGTGTTATCCTGCCTTTTAGCAAGGCCGTGATACCAAAGATTAACTAGAAACCAAGGACAGTTCTATTGAAGATAAGTTATACACAGGTTCACTATGGACGTCGATAAATTTTATCCAAGTCCAGATCAAGCTACAATTAATATGATGAGTCAAACAAAGCTACAAAAACCAGTGTTCCAATTTCAAGTCAATCCGAGGTCGTATGCTCAAGATATGTTTGACACAATTCAAGCAATTATCTTGTTCTTATACATCAAGCAACCAGAGAAAGTCCTTTTTCATATCGATCTGGTTCGAATCCATCAGATACACACGGTTTCGTATCGATCAAGAGGGCAGTGTTCTTCGTATCCATCCTTCTTCGTACTGCTTCACATCGATCATTTTATTTCTTGTTCGTACCGATTGATCAGCATCCACTTCGTAATCATCCGTGACTATCTACTTTGTATCCATCGGTAAACAACATGGGAGTCCATTTCATATCAATATGTTTTCAACATAATTCGCATCGATCGGCCACAGGTCGACAATAAATCAATATTTCCCATCGATACGAAATAAACATCTCCCATTGATGCGAAGTGGAGCGCACATAATTAATATATAGTGAGATGCAATCGATTGGTATGAACAAAGCAATGACAATCGATACGAACAGAACAGTTGAGATCGATACGAGTAAAACAGTTGCGATCGATACGAACAAGGCTCAATTGGATTGATACGAACAAGGCATATACATAGGGAAGACTCGATCATTTGGCATGAAATATGGATCGATCCTAAAGCAAGTGCCACGTCAACAGGCATAACGTGCATAATCATCAATGCGAGATTATCAATACGAATAGCAACGATATGAAGAGAACAGCAATCGAAAAGCCCAAACTTGCATCAATCATAACTCACAATCTACAAGTCCAAATGTCACCTAATTTTCTTAGGAGCTTACGCACAACCTAAAGAATATTCCTGCACAATTTCGACTCGATTAGATCAAATCTTGATCGATAGGAAATTCATTCATATCGATCACGGACCGAGTGTAAATGACATGGGATCGATCATGTGGGCCCATCCACGTGAGAGAAGGAGTCTTTCGAGATATGGGCAAGATACTTGCAGCCTACACCTCTAAATACTATCCAAGAGCTTCAAAAAAAGGATCTTGGGCTCTTCTACGTCCAGACTCTACCGAAATCACCTTTGTAATTCACTTCTACTGTTGTAATCAATTGTATCCAACGACAACCATCAATAAAACAGAAAATTCTTCAAAGTGGATGGTGGCTACAACCTTGAACCATTATAAATTATGTGTTTCTACTACTTTTCTTCAAAATTTTATGTGTTCTTCATATTTGTGTTCTAAATATACTTGCTATATGTGATCTGTGATTGTGAATGGGTGCTTTCATTGGTGATTGGGTGTTTGTGACCAATTTTGGCGCAAACACCAGATTAGCTGGGTAGGATTCCTTTATAGAATTTGGAATTAACCCAATATCATTACAAATATTTATCATAAGGATATCTCACATTAATAAAAGTGTACACAACTGCTAGTTGCCTTAAAGTGAAGGGCAGACTTTCGTCATGTAACTATATTGACCTCATGTCCCTATACTTAGCCATAAAGTAATTAATCTATATATATATATATATATATATACCCATCTCACCATTTCATAAATAAGGCTCTAAAAGGAATCTTCTTTATTATGCCTTAGAATAATATTAGGCTATATAAGAGTTTCCTTTTATTTTCACATTAAACTCAATTACCTTCCCAATAGGAGAAAATAAATGAAAATAAATGCCAAATTAACTAGGCCATATAGACAATAGTTATAAGTTAATTACGTAAATAGAAATAAATAAATATTCAGGCTAAATAAGTTCGAAACGCATGAATTTTACGTCCTAAACTAGCGTTAAATTCAATTATCTAACCAATTATTGTTTCAAGTACTTCTCTTTAATTTTCTAAGATTTGATGGAATTCAAATGTCCAAAATAGGGAATAAATATCCATAATCAAAACTGCAATAGCGGACTTGTAAATAAAATTAAAACTTAATTTATTACATCAATTTAATGGAATATCTTAAATAATAAGAATTGCAATCTAAACCCCATATTTTATTCAACTCTTCATTTACAAAGAGATAAAAATAAACGGTGTAAACTATGAATAGAATTCATAATCTAAACCTCTTATTTTATTGAAGAATCATAATTTGACCCAAAGAAGAATAAGAAGTGGAATAGAATATGAAATTATCATAAATTGCATAAACGAAAAAAATTCCATCAAATTAATATAAATAATTGAGATTCTCAACATAAAAAAAAAAGGAATTTTAGGGGATTTTATCTATCATATTTTTGAAACCCCGAATCCCTAAGGCATATTCAAATTCAAAATAAATACACTAAATAATTGCTGAAAATAAATATTAAGTTTCCACTCACATATTAGCCTTAGCTTTACTCAAATGGATTAGTAGCCTTCCGATCTCTTCCAGAATCTCACTCTTTTAATATATATATATATATATATATAATAGGGAAGAGGAATACATTATATTCAGAATAATTGGAGAAGAATAGGATAAGAATAGATTGGAGGTAGAAGGAATAAATAGAATATATATTGGATACTTACCTAAATTCTCTACGAAGTTTTTGAATCTAATTTGGAGAGATAACAATGGTAGAGTTTGGTTGAATTTTCCAAAATAATATGAATAAAAGTGCAGAGGATGAGGTTTATTTATAATAGTGGAAATGCACCAAAAACAAAGGATGGAAGTAGGTAGGAAATGAGTAAATCCAAAGCGCACAACCGAATAAAACATTACTTAAACCCTAGCTATCGCTGGCAACTGCTATTGACAAGCAGTCGACTGCTACGATTGACTTATTCAGGTCGACCGCTCTTTTATTTAGGGGCACTTATTTTTATTTATGTTGCCATATTATTTTATTCTCTAATAAACTTTTTTAACATTAAGCGTTAATTAATTGTTTACTTAGCCCCCAAGCTAATGTTTGAAATTTAAATCCTAAATTTGATTTCTCATTTGAAATTGAATTCAAATTAAGTTAATTTAAATCTGAGAACTTCAACTCATAATTTGTTTGAGCTCTGTTTTCATGATATTATATATCGAAACAGATTAGAATTTCGTCACGAACGAAACAAAATAACTTTCATGGTCAGATTCTAACTTTTATAGAATTTCCATATCCAACCGTTATCATATTCAATGTAATTTGCTCCATTTATTTGTGGTTCATTTTAAGAGGTGTTATGGAGTGTATGTAGGAGTTTGCTCTAATTGTGTCTATTACTCTATGTCGTTGAATAGTTAATATCCTTAATAGCATGGGTAGAGTGAAAGGGCATAACATTTTTGGTATTAATTCTCTGGTTTGAGTAACTAGGAAATAGAAAAATAATTTGGCGTTGAAGGAGTAAGACTTAGACTGTGTTACGCTAGTCTTATGTAACTCTTATATGAGATACACGAATCAGCGGTAACCATAGGAATTGTCATCTAGGTAATATATGTATATAGATGTGATATTTTTCATATTTTTTAGTGATTTATATGTATATTGACATATCCTATCTTTTTCTAATGAAGTGGTAAAATGTGTATTTTCCAATGAGCATTGTAGGACTAGGAAGTAATAAAGTTGGCAATACGACCGAGCCATAGAATGATCAATCCAATGGTACTAGTGGTACAGTGTCCACATGATCATGGCACAATGGCTGGAGGTCATAAGGATCGTTCGAGGATTTGATGTGATGGGTATTCAGATCCTAAATCCTCATTTGAACTTTGCGTAGCTGTGTCGTGATTTTACCAGCTTAGCAAAGAAGCCATTCTTGGGAAATGGAGAAGTGTCGGTATTCATTCTCAGTTGAGGACTTATGAGAGCCTTTTTGAGGACTTGGGGTTTATAGATCAAGAGAAGAGGAAGTAAGCATCTTAAGCTTTAGATTGGTACGATGCAATGATTGGAAAATTTTCAGAAAGCTATATTACATGGACTTAATTCAAAGAAATGTTCAAATCATACTTTCTTCCGCATGTGGAAAAGTCAACACTACTAAAGAAATTCATAGAATCAAAGCATTGTGATTCTATAGTTCAGGATATGATAGTAAGTTCAATGACTTATCCACGTACGAGCCAGAAGTGATTAGCATGCCTCTCGAGAAGAACAAGATACTTGTATTTGGTTAAAAAAGAATCTCAAAGATTAATTATTGATGTAACATAGATATCCATTCAAGGAGGTACTGTATACAACCTTGAGGTTTAAGAGAGTGCATCAAAGGGATATCTAAGAGGGTGGCCAGCCTATTTAGTCATTTTATGGCCAGAAACACAAGGAATTCTTCTAAAAGAAAGATTAGAGGTTAAGAAGAAGCCATGATTCAAGCCAAAATCTTCAAATCAACAAGGCCATTAGATAAATGCCAAATAGCTTATACGCATGTGTCGCCAAAGGAAATTTTTTAAATGAGTACAAAAACAAAAATCAAGGCTAAACTAGGAAGTGTTACAACCGCAATGAATATGGGGTATATATCAAAGTATTGTAAGAAGCCAAAGAAGAAGAAACAAGGAAATATATTTTCTATTAAAGCTCCAAGACCTTTTAAGCAAGATAAGGGAATAAAAGCAGTCGTCTTGGAAGGTACCGTTACATTCATGGCTAATCTATACCATCCTATTGATATCGGGTATTCACACTCATTTATATCGAAAGAGCTAATAGAGAAGCTAATTTTGAATGTTACCCTGTTAGCCACTTCACTTAATGTATCTAACTGATAAGTAGTTACGATACTTTAGGGGTGAAGTGTTGTGGTTTGGTAGTTGATTTATGCAAGTATTCATTTGTTTGTAATTTGCATATCATGGACTATCTTGGTATTAGGATTATTCATCGAATGAACTGTGTTAAGCAATATCAAGCTCTATTATTCTATGTTGAGTGGTGGGTTACTTTTCGGCATCCTGATCATCATGATCATATTCTCATAGTACTTGAGTCTTCGAAAGCCAATTCTAGTTTTATTTGCATGCATTGGAATCTCAAGATGAGGGAGTTAAGAAGATTCTTGTACTCAAAGAATTTACTGATGTATTTGAGCCCGTTACCGATTTACTTTCTCAGGGAGCGACTGAGTATAAGATAGATCTTATTGTTGGTGCTCAACAAGTCAATAGGATATCTAAATGGGTTTGCCTTAAAGAAATGGAAGAATTAAGGTCTCAGATAGAAGAACTAGAGCTAAAAATCTTTATTTAACCCAGCAGCACTACTTGAGGTGAATAAACAATATTCACTAAGTGTCTTTTTGTCTTTCCATAGATTTTAGAAAATTGAATGAGCCCGACATCAAAAATGAAAACCCAAGACAATTAACCGATGATTTAATTGATCAGTTGAGCAGTGCTAAGATCTTCTCCCAACTTGATCTTGCTATCAGTTTTCACTAATTACAAGTGGCAGAAGATAGTATTCCATTAACTACTTTCAGAACTAGATATGTATCCTATGATTGCGTCATCATGCCATTCGGGAACCTGAGGAATCGAGTCTTTAGTAGTTATTTAGATAACTTCATTCTGGTATCCACAGACGATATCTTTGTTTATTTAAAGACTAAAGAAGAATATGCAGTTCATTTGAGGATAGTCTTCGAGACTTTAATAGCACATCAACTCAAAGAAATTTTTTCTAAATGTCATTTTTGATGCACGGAGGTAAAGATTTTAGGACACTATTTATGAGAAAAACATTTTTGTAGATCCAGCTAAAGTAAAAAGAATTTAGAAGTGGAAATGGGCAAAGTTGATAGTAGAAATTCATAGTTTCCTGTGAGCTGGTGGGTATTAAAAAAGTTTAATCAAAGATTTCTCCAAAATTGCCACTCTATGCACTCATTTGATGAAGAAGGGTGTGAAATTTTTTTTATCAGAAGGGTGGAAACTTTTGCGAAGTTAAAGGAGTTGCTTTTTGCTGCTCCTATTCTTACTATTCCCAAGGGAAATAAGGATTTAGTAGTATATACAGATGCTTATGGGACCGATCTTGACACTATACTAATGTAGCGAGGTAGTGTAATAGTATATTTGTTGAGACAAATGAGATCGAAAGAATTCAAGTCATATTGAATGAAGTTGGATATGCCATACATGATCTAGAATTGGTTATAGCTATATATGCATTGAATTTATAGTGATATTATCTTTTGGGGGAGTGGTTTGATTTTCAAGCAGACCATCGGTCATTAAAGTATTTGTTTTCACAGAGAGATCTGAATATGCGGCAACAAAGGTGGCTTGATTTTTTGCTGCATACGATTTTGAAATCCAGTATACACCCTGCAAGGGTAACATGGTTGTAGATGCTATGACCCATATGCATCATGTCATTTTTTCAATTATGTTGGCTGAGTGGAATGATTTGGCGTTATTGCTTCTTGTGATAGTCAATTTAGGAGGATGGATGATTCTACAGCTTCTTTGGATAGTCTTGAGCTTCGGTCGAACCTTCTTGATCGGACAAAAGCTAGTCAGAAGGATGATCCTTTTATTGTTGATGATATTAGTTAGATGTAGAATGGTGACGATTGTAATGATTTAAGGAGATACAAGCTTAACTCAAATGGTTGATTAAGGTATTTTGGTAGGCTATGTGTTCCTAATATTATGGATTTAACGAAGGAGATTCTTGATGGGAGCCTTGGATTGATGTTTTGTATGCATCCTTGTTGGAGAAAGATGTATAAGGACATGGAGCATATGTATTTCAATGAAAGCATTAAACTAGATTTAGGAGAGTGTATGAAGAAGTGCACTGCCCATTAGTTAGTTAAGGGAAAGCTTAGAAGCCCAACACATTACTTTAGCCTCTTTAAGTACCGTAATGGAGATGGGATCACGTATATATGAATTTGCATTTTAATAGCTTATTATTTCAAATAATAAGTTATATTATACTGATCTAGTAATGACCATATGTTTGTGTATATGTATCAAATTTCATTATATTTCATTAACAGACTACCTAAGTCAGGGCAAGGTAATGAAAGCATTTAGGTGATGGTCAATCGACTCATCAAAAGTGCACATTTAATCCTAATCAGTTCAAATTGGGTGATAGAAACTCTTTCCAAGTTATTCGTCAAGCTCATTATCAGATTGCATGGATTCCTTGGTAGCAAAGTTTGTGATCGATATCCCTTATTCACTTGTCACTTTTGGTGAAGTCAACATTATGCTTTGGGTGTTCAACTTAACCTTGGTAAAACTTACCATCCATAAATAGATAAGAAGACTGAGCGGGTTAATCGGATTGTGGAAGATCACATGAGAGCATATGTTTTAGAGTTCATTGGTTTGTGGAAGATTATCTCCACTTGATTGAGTTCTCGTATGATAACAGCTTTCATCCTAGAATTAGCATGGCGCCTTTCGAAGCTCTATACGAAAGATCATGTCATTCAGCTTTGTGTTGGCCAGAAACAGGAGATATATTTGTTTTGGATAAAGACTTGGTGAAAGAGACACCTAAGGAGTTTGATATTATTAGGGATCATATAAGGATTGCTCATAAAAGATAGAAGAGCTACGCTACTAAGCATAGAAAGGAACTAGAATTGCTGTTAGACGTAGGGTATTTGTGAAGATATCTCATATGAAAGGTATTGTTAAATTTTGGCATGTTGGCAAGCTTGCTTCCATTGGTCCTTAGCCTATAATAGGGTGTATGGATACACTTACATATCGAGCCATTCTTCCTAATTATCTATATGGAGTACATAATGTCTTCCACTTTTCCTAGCAACAAAAATGTCTGTGAGACTTAGAAGTTTTTTAGAGGCATCTTAACTTAAAGACGTAGAGATAGAGTTTAATCTGACTTTCACTATCGAGCCTACTCGCATTATTAACTCGAAGGTGATGTAATGGAGAGAGAAAATGTTCCATCTGTAAAATTTTAACGGTTGAATAACTTGAGAGATTATACATGGGAGATCGAGAAGCTTATGTAACGGACACATCCTGAGTTGTTCTCAACTTGAGCATAGTCATGTATGTGTGTTTGTGCATTATTATGATTGCTTAATGTGCAATATTATGGGATTAGGTGTGTATAAGTGAATAGGTGTTATTTAGCTTGAGTATATTCTTTGTACATGTCTATTGTGTTCATGGGGGCTCAAACATTGGTTAAGAAGTAAATCATTATAGAATCCTTTTATAAGATGCATGGCACAATTTATTTATAGGAGAGGGAGGTTGTATCTACTGGTATGGAGTTATATTTGAATTTAATAAAATAAATATATTAAAGTGAGTTGGAAATAATTAACAAATAAAAATCCATTTGGGTTAATAAAAATGTTTTATATTGTAATGTAATAGTGTTTTTGGAAATTATAAAAATGTTGAGTTTTGGAAAATTTAAATTAATGAATAATCTATTGATAAATGATTCAAAAAATGCAATTAGATAAAAAAGATTAAATAAAATGTATTTTATTATTTCAAAATTTTCTAGTATGGAAAAAACGATACTTAATGAGTAAATAAGATTTGAAAAGGAATAAAATTTGAAATATATGAACTAAAGATATGGTGATATGTGTAACTTATTTTTAATGGACAGATGATGAATAATTGTATTTTCTTTGTCTTCAAAATTGTATGTGGGTTTCAAAAATATTGTTTAAGGTATATGTTAACCCAAAAAATGGATCAATACCCTGGCTCAAGTGTGAAAGCACTAGTGCAGATAATTAGCAGCATAAATCTCAGATAAATAACAAATAAATAACAGAAGTAAGAAAAGAGACATAGGATTTTTATAGTGGTTCAGCTGACTTCGGCCTACGTCCACTTTAATCAATTTTTATTATGATTATACGAGTTGAATCTCTCCGTATATCAATTAGTTAATCCTTAGATCTAAGCTACAATGAGTTAGAATAAGTCAGAAGTTCAAGGGTTGACTGGAGAATCACAGGAACCCCATTGATGACTATTGTGAGGGAGATGAAAGTTGAAGAAGAAAAAGAATTCCAGTAGAGTAATGGCAGCTCTCTCTCTGAAAAAGACCCATCTCTAGTTGTAGGAAGGTGAGTATTTGTAGGAGAAATCGGTGAGTGTTGGGCTAGAAGTCCAAGTGCAGAAGAGTCTATTTGTTATACCAAGTCATCACCGAAAATCTCAAATCAATTTGAGTCATTTTTACGGATCGCTAGCTTTCTATAGGGGATGAAATGCTATCTATCCATAGGGGATAGATCGTTATCTATCCATCAACTTTGCATTATTTTCTACCAGAAGCCTTTACTAAATGCAACAAAAAAGCTCAGAAAATTTGAGGGTGATCTGACCTATCTTGATGGGTCACTAGAAATCCATAGGGGAGGATCGCTAGCTATCCATAGGGGGTGGATCGCTAGCTATCCATCTACTTATTATATTTTTGAGTGATCTTTGTTAGGTTGCCTTCCTACCTTTTATTTAAGTGCCATGTCCAAATATTAAGTTATTCGGAATTAGTTTGATCATCCATCTTCATGGGTCATCTGGTCCAGAAGAATTATCCATAACTCGCTCAAAACTTAACGAAAACTAACAAAACTTTGTAGGAACACTCTAAATTAGGTCGCTAGTAATCCATCAAATTAACTCCAAACAATCTCATTTTTTTGGTGATCCTTCTTCTATAACTTTTAAATGTTCTCCCAAAATTTCAAGTCAATCCATTTCGTATGAGTTCTATAGGTCAATTTTAAGTTAGCTGCTTTTGATCAAACAGCTTGAATCGGGTGAGTCTTTATTTCTCGAGCTAAATTGTTTGGCTATGAAACTTGGCAAGCATCTCTAGTGAACATATTAAATCATGATGAAAGAGGACTAGAGGATCCATAAGCAAACCTTATGGATAACTAGCAATCTGTAGGTAATGGATCGCTAGTTATCCATTATCTTGGCCAAATTTTGGTTTCCTCTCTTGAGCCCTTCTTCTGGTCCCCTTGGTTGATTCTTGAGTTATTTTGACTTGCCGTAGATGTTTGGAATTTCTTTGAATTTCGTTGGGTTAAAAAACCCGGTTAACACTTGCCCCCAAAAATACGCCTTTTACATGAAAGGCGTGCTTTACTCCATAACTAGTTTCTGTCTCTAGTCTTCGATGATTAAGCTTTCTAGCTGCTTTAGCCTCGGTGAATCGTCTAGTTCCTTCGGACTGTCTTTCCAATCAAAAGTCATTCCAAATCCGTTATATCCTAGGACTCTAACTTCACTTTGGTATAATCTATACATCACAATCATTCTAATTTCATTTGGTGTATTTACATCACATATCTCCAATTAAATCACATGTTTTCAGTTATATCAAATATTTCCATTTATTTCGAGTATCTCTAATTGTCTCTTGTTCATTTGGGATTTACATCACTATCAATTTTTGCTTCACATCAAAATCGCATTATATATCAAAATCATATCATATATATCAGAATCACATCATATATCAGAACCACATCATATATCAAAATCACACCATATATCAGAATCACATCATATATCGAAATCATCCGTTGCTCATCTAGGATTAATCCATTTTATTATGTTTATAAGGCATTATATCCTTTTATTAAATCAAATCCTTTTTAAGGCTCGATCTCTCTAGATCATTTAAGTTTAATGTATGATCTCTCTGGATCATTTAATGTTTAGTTCAATGCGTGATCAATCCGGATCATTAATATTTAGTTTAATGTATGATCTGTCTAGATCATTTAATCTTTTAAGTTAAGGGGATGATCTCTTCGGACCATTTGTTTGTTAAGGGGGATGATCTCTCTAGATCATTTGCTTATTATGTTAAGGGGGATTAAGTAAGCCCATCCGCTTACTCTCCAGAGAGAGGACTTACTTCTTGCACTCCGGTCCCGTCTCTCCGATCTGGACTCTATGGCTTTCGATATTGTACAAGTCCATCCACTTACTCTTCGGCAAAAGGACTTGCACCTTACACTCCAGTCCCATCTCCCTGGTCGGAACTCTATGGAGTTAAAAATTAGTTATCACATTAAATATGGATTCTACCAGTTTCAAATTTCAAATCAAAGCAAACAAGCAGAAGTCATGAATGTCTATCCCATACATTCAACTCAGAGTGTTGCAAGGGATCAATCTAGGTTTTGTGCACGTCTAAGAAGTCTAAGATTATTCTCCAAAGCAATTATCCTAGATATCCGACTCAGATCGCAACTAGGAACCGAGCTAGGTTTGGCACATGTCTAAGTGATCAGGGGTCATTGTTGTCCTAAATATTCATCTCAAGCATCCAACTCAGAGCATGCCTAAGGACCTTCGGGATCCTGTACATATGTAAGTGGGCTGAGGTTATTAAAGGCAGAAAAAGCAAAAGGCAGAGAGTAAGGGACGAGCATGCCCCCTGATCCAACTGTGGGATTTTGGTTGTGGCTCATGAGGTTATGTATTCATACACTGATTTTCTACTCTAGCTCTAACGTCACCCGTTCCAGCGTTAAAGCTTATCATTGATCCAAATCTATCGTTCCCCCAAGTCTTGTGGGCATTATTTCAGTTTGTTTTTCTCTATCTCTAGATGCTCCTTCATTGGATCCTATTGTTGATTCTAGCATTGCCCCCAAGTATCGGCTGCTCTGGGCATAGGGGAAAGACTTCACCTTGTTCCAATCCATCTCTGGCAGCCCATGTTTTATTTCCTGGAGTTTGATTCCTATTCCTTGCAGAGCTAACTATCCTTTGTTGCCCCATCTCTGGAAGAAGCTATCCATCATCTCTTGTTGCCTAGGAAAGATCCCATCTTGCATCTCCTTTATACTCCTTTCCAATTCCTTTTTTAATTACACAGATGGGTTGATGAGAAATTAAGTACACCTCTTGGCTTCCCCCAGGCTCCGGTTGACTTTCTATAGCCCTAGATCTAGTATTAGGTCTACTCATATACTCTAAATCTTAGATTCGAACTTCAATTCTTCAGATCTCGTCCAAGGTTGTCAATGAAAGCACCAAAATGTTAACCCAAAAAATGGATCAACACCTTGGATCAAGTGTGAAAGCACTAGTGTAGATAATCAGCAGCACAAATCTCAAATAAAAACAAATAAATAGGAGAAGTAAGAAAAGCGACACATGATTCATAGTGGTTTGGCTGACTCTGGCCTGGGTCCACTTTATCAATCTTTATTATGATTATACGAGTTGAATCTTTATGGATATCAACTAGTTAGTCCTTAAATCTAAGTTACATGAGTTAGAATAAGTCATAAGTTCAAGGGTTGACCGGAGAACCACAATAACCCCATTGATGACGGTTGTGAGGAAGAAGAAAGTTGAAGAAGCAAAGGAATACCAGCATACTAATGTCGGCTATCTTCTAAAAGATCCATCTCTAGTTGCAGGTGGGTGACTATTTATAGGGAAATTCAGTGAGTGTTGGGCCAGAAGTACAAGTGTAGAAGAGTCCAGTTATTATACCAAGTCACCGTCGAAAGTCTCAAGTCAATCTAAATCATTTTTATGGATCGCTAGCTATCTATAGAGGATGGACCGCTAGCTATCCATAGAGGATGGAGCACTAGCTATCCATAGAGGATGGAGCGCTAGCTATCCATCAACTTAGCATAAATATCTACCAAAAGCCTTTACTTACTGCTACGAAGGATCTCGGAATGTTTTAGGGGGTTCGAACCTATCTTGATGGATCGATGGCTATCCATAGGGGATGGATCCCAAGTTATCCATTCACTTAGCATATTTTTGAGGGGTCTTTTTTGGTTGCCTTCCTATCTTCTATTTAAGTGCTTTGTCCAAATATCAATTCGTTTGGAGTTAGTTTGATCATCCATCTTTATAAGTCATCTAGTCTAGAAGAATCATCCATAAATCACAAGAATCTCAATGTAAACGAACGAAACTTTGCTAGAACACTCTAGAGGTTATCAGGGACCCACTATAAAAATTTGAGGTGGTGGGCCCATTCTAGATGGGTCAACAGCGATCCATCTAGTTAGGTTGATATCGATACATCAAATCGGCTCCAAATGATCTCAAATTTTTTGGTGATCCTTCTCTATGTCTTTTAAATGTTCCCCAAAAATTTCAATTCTCCGACTTCTTATGAGTTTTGTAGGTGTATTCTAAGTTAGATGTTTTGGGTCAAACAACTTGAATCAGGTGAGTCTCCACTTCTCGAGCTAGTTTTTTGGCATGTTATGAAACTTGGCAAGCGTGTCTAGGGAACATAATTGATCGTGATACAAGAGGACTAGAGGATCCATGAGCGAACCTTATGGATCGCTAGCGATCTGTAGATCCATCATCTTAGCCAAATTTTGGTTTCCTCCTCTTGAGTCTTTCTTCATTCATTCTTCTGGCCCACTTGGTTGATTCTTGAGTTGTTTTGACTTGTCGTAGATGTTTTGACTTTCTCTAAATTCTGTTGGGTTAAAAAACCCAATTAACACTTGCCACCCAAAGTATGTTGTTAATCCAAATTTTTGTTTCCTTTTGTTAAGACTTTCTTCATTCATTCTTCGAGTCCACCTAGTTGATTCTTGAGTTGTCTTGACTTGTCGTAGATGTTCTGACTTTATTTGAATTTCATTGGGTTAAAAAATCTAGTTAACACTTGCCCCTCAAAGTATGCCTTTTGTATGAAAGCGTGCTTTAGTCCAGAACAAGTTCCTATCTCCAGTCTTCGATAATTGAGCTTTCTAGCTTCTTTAGCCTCACTAAATCATCCAGTTCCTTTGGATTCTCTTTCCAACCACAAGTCATTCCAAATATGTTATATCCTAGGACTCTAACTTTGCTTAGGTGTAATCTATACGTCACAATCATTCCGATTTCATTCAGAGTTATAGCATTACATATCTCCAATTAAATCACATGTTTCCAGTTACATCACATATCTCCATTTACATCACATACCTCCATTTTACCTATGTTCATTCAGGGTTTACATCACTATCAATTTTGCTTCACATCAAAATCACATTATATATCAAAATCACATCATATATCAGAATCACATCATATATCGAAATCATCCTGTGTTCATCAAGGATTTATCAGTTTTATTCTATTTATAAGGCATTTGTATCCTCTTATTAAATCAAATCTATTTTAAGTCTCGATCTCTCCTGATTGTTTAAGTTTAATACGTGATCTCTCCGGATCAGTTAATGTTTAGTTTAATGTGCAATCTCTCTGGATCATTTAATATTTAGTTTAATGTGCGATCTCTCCAGATTGTTTAATGTTTTAAGTTAAGGGGACGATCTCTCAGGATCATTTGTTTGTTAAGTTGAGGGGGATGATCTCTCCAGATCATTTGCTTATAAATTCAAGGGGGATTAAGTAAGCTCATCCGCTCACTCTCCGGTGAGGGGACTTACTTCTTGCACTCTGGTCCTGTCTCTCCGGTCGGGACTCTATGTTATTCGATATCGTACAAGTCCATCCACTCGTTCTCTGGCAAAGGGATTTGCATCTTTCACTCCGGTCCCGTCTATCCGGTCGAGACTCTATGACATTCAAAATCAGTTATCAAACTAAATATGGATTTTGCAAAATTCAAATTTCTAATCAAAGCAAACAAGAAGAAATCATGAATGTCTATCCTAGACATTCGACTCAGAGTATGGCAATGGACCAATCTTGGTTTTGTGAATGTAGTAGTGGTCTAAGGTTATTATCCTAAGCTATTATCCCAAATATCCGACTCAAAGCGCGACTAGAAATCAATCTATGTTTAGCATATGTCTAAGCGATCAGGGGTCATTGTTGTCCTAAATATTCATCTCAGGCATCTGACTTAGAGCATGCCCAGGGACCTTTCGGGATCCCATACAGGTGTAAGCGGGCTGAGCTTACTAAAGGAAAAAAAGCAAAATATGGAAAGTAACGGATGAACTTGCCCCCTATTTCGACTGTGGGATTCTGGTTTCAACTTACGAGGTCATGTATTCTTACTCTGATTGACTACTCTAGCAATAACATCACCCATTTCAGGTGTTAAAGCTTATCCTAGATCCAAATCCGCCATGCTCCCTAGACATGTGGGCAATATTTCAGTTTGTTTTACTCTAGCTTCAGATGCTCCAGCATTGGGTCCCATTTTTGATTCTAGCATTGCCCCCAGTATCGGTTGCTCTAGGCATGGGGGAAAGACTCCTCCTTGTTCTAATCCAACTCCAGCAGCCCCTATTTTGTTCCCTGACTATTCCCTGCGAATCTAGTTATCCTTTGTTGCTCCATCCTCTGGAAGAAGCTATCCATCATCTCTTGTTGCCAGGCAAGATCCCATCTTGCATCTCCTTCATCATCCTTTTTGTTTCTTTTCTAATCACATAGATGGGTTGATGAGAAATTAAGGACACCTCTTAGCTTCCCCAGGCTCAGGTTGACTTGCTATAGCTCTAGATCTAGTATTAGGCCCACTCATCTACTCTAAATCTTAGATTCAAACTTGAATTCTTCATATCTCATTCAAGGTTCCCAGTGAAAGCACAATATGTTAACCCAAAAAGTGGTCAATACCTTGGATCAAGCATGAAAGCACAAGGGTAGATAATCAGCAGAACAAATGTCATATAAACAACAAATAAACAACAAAAGTAAGAAAAGAGACATAGGAATTTTATAGTGGTTTGGCTTACTTTGGCCTACATTGGGTTTAATCGATCTATATTATGATTATATGAGTTAAATTTCTCTGAATATCAACTAGTTAGTCCTTAAATCTAAGTTACAATGAGTTAGAATAAGCCATAAGTTCAAGGATTGATTAGAGAATCACAGTAACCCCATTAATGGATCTTCCAAGGGAGAAGAAAGTTAAAGAAGCGAAGGCTTTCCAGTAGATTATTGGCAGCTCTCTCTTCGGAAAAAAATCGATCTCTAGTTGTAAGTAGGTGAGTATTTATAGGAGAATTCAGTGAGTGTTGGGCCAGAAGTCGAAGTGTAGAAGATCCAGTTGTTATACCAAGTCATCACCAAAAATCTAAAATCAATATGAGTCATTTCTATGGATCGCTAGCTATCTATAGGGGATGGATCGCTAGTTATCCATTAACTTTGCATAATTTCAACCAGAAGCCTTTACTTAGGGCTACGAAGGAGTTCGAAAATTTTGAGGGCGAGCCGACCTATCTTGATGGATCGCTAGCTATCCATATGGGATGGATCTCTAACTATCCACCCACTTAGCATATTTTTGAGTGATCTTTATTTTGTTACCTTCCTATCATCTATTTAAGTGCCTTACCCAAATATCAAGTTGTTGGAGCTAGTTTGATCATCCGTCCTCATGGATCATCTGGTCCACAAGAATCATCTATAACTCACTAAAATCTAAACGAAAACAAATGGAACTTCGCAGGAATGCTCAAGAGGGTAGCAATGACCCATCATAAAAAATTAAGGTTGTGGGGCCTACTCTAAATGGGTCGTTAGCGATCAGTATAGTTAGGTCGCTAGCATTCCATCAAATCAACACCACATGATCTCAGGTTTTGGTGATCCGTCCTCCATGCCTTCTAAGTGTTCTCCCAAAAAATTTACTCAATCCAACTTTCTACGAGTTCTGTAGGTCTATTTTAAGTTACCTGTGTTTAGTTAAACAACTTGAATTAGGTGAGTTTTTACTGCTCGAGCTAGTTTATTTGGCATGCTATCAAACTTGGCAAGTGTCTCTAGGGAACGTATTATATCATGATGCAAGAGGACTGGAGGATCCATGAGCAAACTTCATAGATCACTAGCGATCTACATTTGATGGATCACTAGCGATCCATAGTTGATGGATCACTAGCGATCCATCATTTTGGCCAAATTTTGGTTTCCTCCCCTTGATTCTTTCTTCATTCCTTCTTCTAGTCCTCTTGGTTGATACTTGAGTAGTTTTGACTTTTCGTAGATGTTATGAATTTCTTTGAATTTCGTTGGGTTAAAAACCCTAGTTAACACTTGCCTCCAAAAGCATGCCTTTTGGATGAAAGGTGTGCTTTACTCTAGAACAAGCTTCCGTCTTTAGTCTTCAATAATTGAGCTGTCTTGCTGCTTTAACCCCGGTGAATCATCCAGTTCCTTCGGGTTCTCTTTCTAATCACAAGTCATTCCAAACCTGTTATATTATAGGACTCTAACTCCGCTTAGGTGTAATATATACATCATGATCATTCCAATTTCATTCGGAGTTATTATATCACATAGCTCCAATTAAATCACATGTTTCCAATTACATCACATATCTCGATTTACATCAAATATCTCTGATTGTCTCATGTTCATTCGGGATTTATATCACTATAAATTTTTGCTTCACATCAGAATCGCATTATATATCAAAATCGCATCATATATATCAGAATCACATCATATACTAGAATCATAGCATATATCGAAATCATCCTCTGTTCATCTAGGATTTTCAGTTTTATTTTGTTTATAAGGCATTCATATCCTTTTATTGAATCAAATTTGTTTTAAAGTTTGATCTCTTCTGCAAGTTTAATGCATGATCTCACTGGGTCATTTAATATTTAGTTCAATGCGTGATCTCTCCGGATTGTTTAATATTTAGTTTAATGTATGATCTCTCCAGATCATTTAACGTTTCAAATGAAGGGGACGATCTGTTCGGATCGTTTGTTTGTTAAGTTAAGAGGGGTCATCTTCCTAGATTGTTTTCTTATTAAGTTAAGGGCAATTAAATAATCCTATCCACTCATTCTATGGGGAGAGGACTTACTTCTTACACTCTGATCCCATCTCTTGGGTTGGGACTCTTTAGCATATGATATCATACAAGTCCATCCACTTACTTTTCGATAAGGGGACTTGCACCTTGCACTCTGGTCATGTCTCCCCAGTCGGCCCTCTATGGAATTCAAAATATGTTATCACATCAAATATGGATTTTACGAAATTCAAATTTCAAATCAAAGCAACAAGTAGAAATAATGAATGTCTATCCCACACATTCGACTTAGAGCATAGTAAGGGATCAATCTTGGTTTTGTGCACGTCTAAGTAGTCTAAGATTATTATTCTAAGCAAGTATCTTGAATATCCGACTCAGAGCATAACGAGGAACCAATCTTGGTTTAGCACACGTCTAAGTGATTAGGGGTCATTGTTGTCCTAAATATTCATCTCAGACATCCAACTAAGAGTGTTCCTAAGGACCGTTCGGGATCATGTACACATGTAAGTGGGCTGAGGTTATTAAAGGCAGAAAAAGAAGGAGGCAAAGAGTAAGGGATGGGCCTACCCTCTATTCCAATTGTGGGCTTCTGTTTTTGCTCACAAGGTCATGTATTCATACTCTGATTTGCTACTCTAGCTCCAATAAAACCCTTTCCAAGCGTTCAAGCTTATCCTAGATCCAAATCTATCATGCCCTCAAGTCATGCGGGCATTATTTCAGTTTGTTTTGCTCTAAATTTAGATGCTTCCATATTGGTCCCAATTGTTGATTCCAGCATTGCCCCTAAGTGTCGATTGCTCTAGGCATAGGAGCAAGGCTCCATCTTGTTCCAATCCAACTTTGGCCGCCCATGTTTTGTTCCATGGAGTTTGATTCCTATTCCCTGCAAATCTAGTTATCTTTTGTTGCTCCATCCCCTAGAAGAAGCTATCCGTCGTCTTTGGTTCCCTAGGAAAGATCCCATCTTGCATCTCCTTTATCCTCCTTTCCGTTTCTATTTTAATCAAATAGATGGGTTGATGAGAAATTAAGGACACCTCTTGGCTGCCCCTAGGCTTCAGTTGACTTTCTACACCTCTAAATCTAGTATTATCCCTACTCATCTACTCTAAATCCGAGATTCTAGCTTCAGTTCTTTGGATCTCATTCAAAATTGTCTATGAAAGCACCAAAATGTTAACCCAAAAAATTGATCAACACTGTAGATCAAGCATGAAAGCACCATTGTAGATAATCAGCAACACAAATCTCAAATAAACAACCAATAAATAGCAAAAGTAAAAAAAGTGATATAGGATTTTTATAGTGGTTCGGCTGACTCTGGCCTACGTCCACTTTGATCAATCTTTATTATGATTATACGAGTTGAATCTTTCTAGATATTAACTAATCAGTCCTTAAATCTAAGTTACATTGAGTTGGAATAAGTCATAATTTCAAGGGTTGACTAGAGAATCATAGTAACCCCATTTATGACGGTAGCGAGGAAGAAGAAAGTTGATGAAGCAAAGGAATTCCAGCAGAGTAATGGCGACACTATTTCCGAAAAAAGATCCATCTCTAATTGCAGGTAGGTGAGTATTTACAGGGGAATTCAGTGAGTGTTGGGCTAGAAGTCCAAGTGCAGAAGAGTCCAGTTGTTATACCAAGTCATCACCGAAAATCTCAAATCAATCTAAATAATATCTATGGATCGCAAGCTATCTAAAGAGGATGGATCTCTAGCTATCCATTGGGGATGGATCTTTAGCTATCCATTAACTTAGCACAATTTTATACCAGAAGCCTTTACTTAGTGCTACAAAGGAGCTCGAAAAGTTTGAGGGGGATCTGACCTATCTTGATGGATCACTGGCTATCTATAAGAAATGGATCGCTGGCTATCCATAAGGGATGGATCGCTAGCTATCCATCCACTTAATATATTATTGAGTGGTCTTTGTTTGGTTTCCTTCCTATCATTTATTTAAGTGCCTTGTCCAAATATCAACTCGTTTAGAGTTAATTTGATCATCCGTCTTCAAGGGTCATTTAGTCCATAAGAATCATCCATAACTCACATGAATCCTAATGTAAATAAATAAAACTTAGATTGAACATTCTAGAGGGTGTCAGGGGCCCAACATAAAAATTGAAGTAGTAGGGCCCAATTTAAATGGGTCACTAGCGATCCATCTAGTTAGGTCGCTAGCGATCCATCAAATCAAATCCAAACGATCTCATTTTTATGGTGTGCCTTCTCCTATGCCTTTTAAATGTTCTTCGAAAATTTCAAGTCAATCCGACTTTTCTAATTTCTGTAGATGAATTTTAAGTTAGCTGCTTTTGGCAAACTGCTTGAATCAGGTGAGTCTTCACTTCTCGAGCTAGATTGTTTGGCATGCTATGAAACTTGACAAGTGTCTCTAGGGAACATAATAGATCAAGATGCAAGAGCACTGGAGGACCCATGAGCGAACCTTATGGATCGCTAGCGATCCGTAGGTCCATCATCTTAGCCAAATTTTGGTTTTCTCCTCTTGAGCTTTTTTGCATTCATTCTTCTGGTCCACTTGGTTGATTCTTGAGTTCTTTTAACTTATCGTAGATGTTCTGACTTTCTTTGAATTCTGTTGGGTTAAAAAAAACCAATTAACACCTGCCTCCCAAAGTATGTTGTTAATCCAAAAAATGAATCAATGCCCTCATTAGAGTTTGAAAGCGCCAGCCATGTTCTAACAGATCAATGTCACAGATAACAAATATAGAAAAAGAGTCGTAAAAGAAAGAAGATAGAAATTTTTTATAGTAGTTCGGCTGTTAATGAAGCCTACGTCCACTTTATAGTTTTATTATAGACTGATTGTTGTTACAAGAGATATTTGATTACAAGGCTTTAATTATCTTGAACTAAGTTGAATCCCCAGAGTTTGAATCCACTGGAGAATCACAATCGATTCCTTTGGAGATTGTTGTGAGGGAGGTAGAGAGTGAGGAATAATTACAGTAGTGCTTCAGCAACCAGTCCGGAGAATATCCCGTTTATGTTGCAGGTAGGGCAGAGAGGACTTCTGGGACATGCCACTTCATCAACTTCTTATAGATGGATGCATAACGACCTAGGAGGATTTTGCTCGCGATCTGAGCCAAAATCATGGGGCGCTGGTGACTCATGCTCTATGGGTCGCTAGAGGCCAATGAACTTGGCTCGTACGTGAGCTAATAACTTTGCTCCTTTTCCATTACATCGCTTAGTTTGCTCGTTGAAGATTCATGGAGGAACGTGGGTCGCCAACGATCCATGGTGTATGGGTCAACAGCGACCCATACACTTAGCATATTTTTTAACATCCTTCTTACTTCCTCCTCTTCTTCCATGCAAAAGAGCGACCCTTCAATTTTCATGGATTGCTAGCGATCCATAGGGTATAGGTCGTTGGCGATCCAAGAACTTAGGATATTTCTCCTAGTTTGGAGTTTAGGATGTTTCCATGGTCTTGTGTCATCGTTGTTTGCGTAGTCTCTTCGCACGCTGTTCCGTTCTGATGATAATCTATTAGCTAGTTATGCTTAGCCGCTTATTGGACTGGATAACAGTTGATCTCTTGGTTTAGTCATACTCAGTCATTGCTTTAGCTCTTTTTGGTTAAAATCTAAGTCATTCTAACTCCATCAAGTCGTTACATATTCTCCTGGATCTTGATGGGTTAAAAACGCAGATAACTTTTTTCTCCTAGAGTATGCCTTCATTGAAAACAAGGCATGCTCTGGAACTAACTTCTTTTGAGTTCTTATTCTGTGAAATCTAATTGATCGCGTCGAGGTAACCATGCAAATTTTTCTTTGACTGTTGAATTTTCAATATGACTCGTAGGAGTCCACCTCAAGTTGTTGTTCTTAACTGACTGACTTCTGACAGCCATTCGTTTCTTGATTTTAATCTGAATTTCAATTCCTGGTATTGGCAATTCAATCTTTCCTCTGTAGTTTACGCAAGGGTTTAGGTCAGTAAGTGGGTGCAAGATGTTGGTTTGGAGTTGTTCTATATAGTTTTAATTCGACCAACAGTAAAGCTATGTTTTGTCTCAAATGATTACAAGCTATTCTAGAGCGAAGCCTTACTCTTGGTCTGTAACTTTTCTTTTTGAGAATTTAGTTAAATTTCCAATGATGCTTTTGAATTTCAATGCGATGATTTATTCCAAAATCAGATATAGTGGATGATTCAATCGTATCGCTCGTCCTATTTCTATATTCCAGTGATCCTGAAAAGAAAAGCTGCCCACATTGCTTTGGACAGTGGCTCCGTTATTGATCATTGATCGATAACGGGTAAGTGTGGAATGGATAATTCAAAGGATGATATGGATTATTTTTCAAATGTAAGCATTCTATCTGCACTAGATTGTTTGTTTGTAGTATTCAGGATACTGGACTCTTCTCATGTAGATAACACACTGCGTTTGCCTCGGTCAATGCTCAGGAGCCAATTGGTTAACATACGTCAACTTCCCTTGGATTCCTGGCATTGGTCATACAATGATATCATTTAAGGTAAAACATACCCGACAGGGTTGAATTCCCAGTTTTGTTGTTTGAAATGACTTTTTGGTCATCCAGTCTTTAGTCTGGTGGAGGCATTCACACTTCTCCAGAAGCTGGGTCCTTCGCAACTTAGGCTTCGCTTATTATCCTTTCACATTGGGATGATTGATTACAGTTAAATTATGAGGTACAGTTGATGTTGTAGAGTTGTAGTTGGAATTCGATCAGGCACAATTTCAGCCTTTGGAAACTAGCGCATAAGTTTTCCAAGTGAGATTGTCCTTCCTTTGCATTTTTCGGAATTCAATGCACATCAACCTCGGTCTCTAGGGACGTTGGCTTAATTGCTCGTTCCCAAGCATTGCTCTATCTCGCTATTGCACTTCTTGTGCTAGGTGCAGCATACTCGTTTACTGTAATTCTACACATGTAATTAATACTTCTATGATTATTTCAGTATATTCTATTTCAAAGCTTTGTTTAGAACTATGAAGTAGCTTGGTCTAGCTATCCCTTCTTATGCTTAATTGAATTCATTTCAACATAGTGTTAGTGCAAATGCCTTAGTCCGTAGGGCAGATTACTTTGACTACTAAACCAACATGTTTTGATAGACTAGGTCTCCTAAGCAATAAATTCGATTGCCCCAGTTTGATTGACATGATAGCCCCTATCTTTGGAAATTAGAAACTTTGTTGCTTGACCCCAAGATCTGAGTTTTGCAATGATGTTGGTATGTAATAGAAAGATGTATTTGCCGCATCTTTTGCTAAAGTAAATTCATCTAGGTCCGACAATGAGATCCAAATCATGTGTTGGTTTCTATCTTTGGAAACTCATACATGGATGACTCAACTTTGTGGATTTCTCCTTGATGTTGCATAAGATGCCAGAAGGCAGGGCTAAAAATTCAACCGAACTCTTGCTTCTGTTTTTAAAAGTCGGTGTATTGATAGTTTCATTTTGGGCTTTCTTCCTAGCATCACCAAACTTTGGGTAGTGGCTTATTTCTACAAGTTGGAAGCAAATGATCTAGTTAGACCATAAGTAGGTCATTGATTCTTCTCATCATCGCAAGACTATGAGTGACGGTTGATTTCTAAATGTTAATATTCATTTCCTTCGTCGGCGATTTTCTTGCCAAAATGCTCTGTTTTGTGATACAGAACCGTTCTCTAACCAACCTCACGGTTATTCCTGTTTGGACTTCTAAAAAATTTCTTTCGATCAAGTGTCTATGCTTCTATCCTTTCTTGAGGGACTGACTATTTTGAATGCTCGTATTTAGGCGATTGTGATAGATGGAAATCTGTGGAGCAAATTTCTCAATTACCCCCAGTCTGGCCCTCAATCCCATTTTGGAATTTAGGAAGTTCAGGTATGTTACTTCCGACCTTCCATGATTGCTCCAACTTATTCTTGGTTCTTCTTAGTTGTTGGAATTGTCACATAAGTTTTGTTCATATTTCAACTCCTATCTTTGAGAATTGATAACCTAGCTGCTTGGTTCTAAGCAACATTTCCTCGAGGCTGCCTATCTTTTGGATGTGTCTAAATTCTTTCCAAGTTGAATTTAGAAAATTCAATTATGCACCAGCTTTCATCTCTAGAAATTAGTACACTGGCAATTCAATCCTGGGATTTCCTTTCGACGCTGCTTTATTCCTATGCAGTGGCTGATTCCTGTAATGAAAGGTCGAACTATCCGACTGACCTATGAAAGGATATGTCTTCTAGTCATTGCTTGTCATTGGGAAATGGTAGTTTTCTAAAGAGAAGGTAGAAACTTAGTAGTGGACTAACTTGTATCTCCAAAAGCTAGTGCATTGATGGCTAACTACGATGAGTGTTTCTCATTAGCCCTGTAGTTTAAAGTTTTCTTGGCATTGCTAGGGCAATATCCCTACTTAGTGAGTAGAATGTTTCATGGAGTTGTCGGGGCAACACCGGTACTTATGAAATAGAAAGATTCCTAGCAATGATGGAGCAACACTAATACTTAGGAAATAGAAAATTTTCCCGGCATTATCGGGGCGACACTATTGCTTAAAAGATAAAAGAAGGTCTTGGCATTGGCGTTGGCGAGGCAACACCGACACTTAGGAGATTGGGATTAATTTTCCCCATCGATTCAGCGGTGCTCTTAATCTAGTTGGGTATTAGTTTTGGCCTTCGAAAACTAGCACTTCGATGGTTGGATTGTTGAAGTATTTTCTTGGTGTTGCCTATCTTCGGGCAGTGTTAAAGTCATGTTGGAGAGGGCCGAATCATTCATCTGATCCTGTAGAGTTGAGTAGATTCCTTTTAACCCAATGTGGTTATTTTCTCAACGTTGTTTAAATCTGGGATACACCATGTTCCGGAAGGGTGAGAGTCCCAGGCATTTTCGTTGCCTAACTTTGCTTAAAACCATCAAGTATTACCCTTGGAGATGCAAGGCTGTTACTCAACCCATTCCATAATTATTCTCATTCATGCAAAAATAAAACTTCCTCCAATCGGCTTTTGTTATAATTTGATGACTATTAGCGGAACCCTTTATTTCTAGGTGTCAAACTCTAGGTTCTTATAGAAAAATTGAAATTATGGAGCAAGTCATCACATTGCCTCCGGTACGACCGCGTTCATTCCTATACTGATCACGGATTGTTAGAGTTCGGTAGTGTTTGTCTTGAATCCATGACTCCTAACCTTGCTTGTTTCAGGCCATATGCATTATGTTGGACTAATAGCATTATGTAGCTATCAACCTTATTCATTGGTTCCAATCTTCAGAAGTCAATGGTTTAGCTGCTCACTTTTGAGCATTCTCTCCTTGTCCTTGTCTGTCTTCGGGCAACAACAAGTTTTCTGCAAGTTAGGGTTTGACACCTCATTCGAGCACCTGCTTCTGTCTTTGGAAGCTGGTGCATTGATGATTTGATTCTGGAAATGCTTTCCATAGTCGCCTATCTCTGTATGGAGGATAGTTCCTCCTTTTATTGCAAGTTGGAGCGGTCTTTTAATTTGACCAATTGTTAATGTGTTATGTGCCTCTCAGTCCACTGGTCTGATTATGTGGAACAACTAACGTGAGACTTGATGTTCTGGGCGGCTCCCTTGATGCCCCCAGTCAAAGGTACGTTTGTAACTCCTATCTCTAGATACTCGTGACTTTGGTGTATTGAATTTTGACATTTTGTACATTAAATTTGGTCAAAGATCAGAATTCTTTGCGGACTTCTTGGTTTGGGAGCTTTGCGGCACTACCGAAGTAATGCTGGTTCTTTCGGGTAGTGGGTGTCGATCCCTGTCAAATCGAAGTGCACCGCTTTTAAGAGTGCATGGTGTACAAAATGCACGGCTTTTGAGAGTGCAAGGCTCATAGGATCGATACGACTCAACAACCCAGAATGGTTTGGAACTTCCTGATGTTTCCACTGAGGAGTTTGTTGATATTACCTACAGCGACAACACTACCTAAACGAGGTAAAAACTGCAAACAAATGGCCAAAGGGGAGCGGTGGAAGGAAGCACAGAGGAGCTTGTGTGGAGCCCGATCTGACTTTTCTTCTTTTTGAGTCCTTTTATTAAAGCGCAAGTTCCACACTTAGTGTTTTTGTCGTGGAGTTTGTATTTTATTTTTGTTGGCCGGTGTTGTGTGGGTACAGTCCCCATGTTTTGACCCTGTATAAAAGCGAATTATAAGCAATACATTGAAATCTAATTGTATTCTTATTTGTCTGCTCATGTATGTTCTGTGCACTTGTGCTTGTTTTGTTTACACTTATCCAATTTTTGTGATTGCCGCTAAAAATTTATTTGGAGTAATAGTTCTTTGTTTGGAGTAATTGAACTTGTGAACTTACTATTTTCAATCGTTTTTATTTAAGTACCGGTGTATGCCCCCCAGTTTACAGGGCTGTTTACTTCAAATGACTAGTAACTTATAGTTTAGATAATTTTTATATTAAGCTTAAAATTTGGAACTTGATTTTCCTTCCGTGGGAAGTTTTGCAACTTTAGCATGTAACCCAAGTTTCTTATGACATTCTAGTAAGTATGCAATATACGCGTGTTTGAGAGGTGCACGTTGCACGGGTTAAATGAGGGCAGTTTTAATCATTAAGTGTCATCAGCTGGAAGTTTTTTGTTGGTTTGTAGCACTCCAGATTTGTTGGAGTTGTGCCCATTATTCTGAATCATAGAAGTGGTTGGCACTAGTTATGAGGCATGCGGTGTTCGGGATCGATATGGCCCATTGATCTGGTTTTGATGCTCCTCAATGTTGCCTACCTTCGAGCAACGTGAGGAGTTTACACTTTAGGAGAATGGTTTTTCGACAATATTTCTCGGTGTTTCCTATCTTCGGGCAATGTTGAGGAGTTGATGCATGGCTCACGGGCGTGCGGATTTTGATATTCATCCATGTTTCTTACCTTTGGGCAATGTCAAGGGTTTGTGTTTTGAAAGTTAGTGCATGGCTTGTTGGACGCGTGCCATTTTGTACTTCTTGGTGTTGCCTCTCTTTGGGCAATGTAAGGAGCGCATGTTTTGGCGTGTCTTATGAAATGCATGTCTTTTGGTATTCCTCGTTGTCGTCTATCTTCGAGCAATGTAAGGAGTTGGCGGTTTGATTCGATTCATTTTATTCTATTTGACGAGTTGATAGAGCATACTCGGACACAGTTTGACCGGTCCAAGCAGTTAAACAATGATTTCGAGTCAATTTGACCCTATCGACTCAGCAGGTTGCTTACATGAACATGGTTTTATTGGTTCAAGAAGCTAAACAGTTTTTTGGTTCGTGTAATCATGGCTAGGATGGTCCTTCCGTGTTTCTGAAAGATGTACATGTCCAAATAAATCGGGCTGCCATGGTGGAGAGATTTATAGCTAACTGCATGAAGATGGATTGAAGATAGAGCCTACGGGAGTTCAGGGCATGACTCTTAGCTCTTGGTCCAAACTGCCTTTATAGAATTGGTCTTTAACACGCATTCAGTCTAAGAGGAAGAGGAATTGGTCACCAAGAGCGGTAAAATTTTAGTTGGAAAGAAGTGGGCAAGAATAATGCTATTATTTCATTTGTTGCACTAGCTAGGTCATTAGCTTCGCGGTTGTCAGAATGCCAGAATTTTTGATCGGGTATAATAGGACTGTGGTATGTTTAGTCTCTGCCTTTCTTATGCCTATTCGTGTGTGTGTAGTGCCCCTATGCCACAGGGCTATTAGTGTGCTTGAACTATATTTGTGGTCTCTCCACAACTCTTAGTTGCCCCAGATCCATTGGATGCGGTTCTCCCAGGTGCCGAATCTCGGCTTGATTCGAGTTAGACTCTGATGATCATAAGGTCGGTTTAGTTTTGTCTTATTTATTTGAGAGACTTTGAAGCTCTGGAATTTAGCACTATTTGTCTCGTTGATCGTTGGAAGTGATTCCATTAATTTTGCAGAGTGACTAGTATAATTTTCTATTTCTGGCTCCGGAGCATGACTTCATTGACTTCGGGGAGCTTTGGATCAGATGACTGTTGATCTTCCAGTTCACCTTCATGGATATTATTCATACATAAATTTCGTCGATCTACATGTTCTCCTTCGCGGTGCTTTAGTTGGTGAAACACCTTACTGTTCGCGAAGGTTTTTTGGATTAGATGACCACTGATCAACCGGTTTATCTTCATAATGCTTTGATTCCTAAAAGACCTTCACATTTATGAAGGGTTTTTTGGATCAGACGGCCATTGATTAACCAGTTTATCTTCATGATTCTTTAGTTCATGAAAGACCATCGCATTCGCGAAATATTTTTTGGATCAGATGACTGCTGATCTACTAATTTGCCTTCATGATGCTTTAGTTCATGAAAGACCTTCGCATTCGTGAAGGGTTTGTTGGATCAGATGACCGCTGATTTATATGTTTGCCTTCACAATGCTTTAGTTCGCAAAAGACCTTTTCATTCGCGAAGGGTTTTTTAAGATCAGGTGACTGTTGATCTACTGGTTCACCTTCACGATGCTTTAGTTCATGAAAGACCTTCACGTTTGCGTGGGGTTTTTTTAGTTGGATCTCCGACGACCAGACAACCTTAGAATGATAATTAATCGATCCAAAGAGGAGTTTTGGGTTGTGTGTCCGACAACCCGACAGTCTTAAAGCAACGATTCATCAACTTCAAGAGGAATTTTCATCTTGAGGGAAAACAGTTTTATCAATTGTAGTTGGCTAAGGCGTTGGATATGTTTGCTTGACGAACCTTTGGAAAGGACTTCTTGATGCCACCAGCAACACCAGCACTTTGAAGAGGGATTGACATGACTCATCGAGGACATAAAAGCATTTCTTTCACAGTGTTGTCTGCAACTCCCCTAGTGTTCCGGTATGGCTCATTTGGAAATGGGGAGTATACAAAGATGGATGAGAAGGCATCACTTTAGGTTGCTATCATATTCCTTAGTTGCTAGCAAGCCAGAATGTTATTTGATAATCATCTTTTTGTCTGATTTTTTCAGTTAGCTGGGGTGCTTTTCTACTGGGTCTTAGCAGCCTTGCTTCGACAGAAGGTCCCTGAGGTGTTGTAGCTCCTTCACCATTTGGTATGTTCTTTAGCACACTGCCGGTTTTGCCTTCTTCTAATTGCACTACTTCTAGTCTTTAGAACAGGTTTGTCTTCCCATAGAATTCTTCCAAGGTACAGGTTGTTTCATCCTTTAAAGATTCTCGAGGGCCTTGCAGCAAACAGCATTCGTCACCCTCGCTTCGTCCATATGCTAGTCATACCTGTAAAGAAACAATTTTGAATCGGTGGTACAGTTGTATAAAAGGTATAGTTGGCATGATAAACTTCTTTGGATATTCTGTATGTTGAACGACTTCGACGAATGGGTTTCGATTAGGGAAGATGCTCCAATCCTTGTCAGATGGGTCCGTTTCAAGTTACGGTTATTTTTAATGCTTGAGAATGATATATTCATGAATGTTAATGCTTGAATAATTGGAAATGCCGATGAATGAAAAATCACTTATGATGGGGTCATGATCCCTAGAAATTTGAAATTAGGTGAGATCGGTCGGGGTGATAAAAAAGGTCCCATAAGGCTGCATCCCAAATTTTAAGGTCTTCGGAACTCGCACGTTTGAGTTATGGACAAAAGAAGATGGATCGGCATTGATTGATCAATGGTATTTTACTTAGAGTCCGACCCAAGAAAATTGGCCATTTGCTTGGAATCGGCATATGGTTCGCTTGGAGTCGCAGAATTTGAAGGGCTGGTTTGTGAAAAATGTCGCTTGGAGCCATTTGTCTGTTTGCTTGGAGAAAATCTTGGTTTTACCTGAGTCTAATTTTTAGACCGAAGTTTCTTAGGTTTACTTTGGGTCAAATGGGTGATTACCCGAGTTACTTTGAGTCAGGACTTCCAAAATCTGCTTCGAGTCAAATAGTCGATTACCCGAGTTCAACTTCGAGTCAACCCTAAAGTGAGTTTATTAATGACCATTTTGATGATTTTTGACGATTTTCGATAACAAACAATCATGATACGTCGATGGGAGCTCCATGATGGGATCAGAAGCTAGGTAGTTGGGAGTGGTCAAACTATACCAGGGGAGCTCAGCATTGTAATTGATCTCGGTTTGAGTCATATCTTTTTGGTCCTCCTGCCTCTAAAAATACCATTTGAGTAGCAGTACCTCGTCCATTGCTTGGCGCCATGCTACGACACTGGTTTTAAAGCTTCTTCTAGCATTTTGCATGTTGGCATTTTCATTCAATTTGTCGTCCTCAAATTGTTTGTCATCTTCAGAGCCGGAGAAAGACATCCATATACCCTTCCTTTGGGTTTTCACCCCTAAGTTCGGATTTGTAAATAGTGCTCCTATAGTTGGTGGAGTGCTATTGTTTTCTTCCATCATGATTCTTAGAGCTCCGCCCATTGTATCCTTTCGATTATTTCCCTTTCGAATGATGCAGACGACTGTCTCACCTGATTGTTCCCTCAAATGATCTCATTTTTCAGTAAGCCTTCTTCTATGTCTTTAAAACGTTCCCCTAAAATTTCAAGTCATTCCGAGTTATTCTGAGTTTTATAGGTTTACTTTAAGTTAGCTCCTTTTGATCAAACAGCTTGAATCAAGTGAGACTTCACTTCTCGAGCTAAATTGTTTGGCATGCTATAAAACTTAACAAGCGTCTCTAGGGAACATAAAAGATTATGATGTAAGAGGATTGAAGTGTCCATGAGCAAACCTTATGGATCGATAGCGATCCATAGGTGATGGATCGCTAACGATCCATCATCTTAGCCAAATTTTGGTTTCCTCCTCTTGAGTCTTTCTTCATTCATTCTTTTGGTCCACTAGGCTGATTCTTGAGTTGTTTTGACTTGTCATAAATGTCCTGACTTTCTTTGAATTCAGTTGGGTTAAAAAAGCCAATTAACACCTGCCCCCCAAAGTATGTTGTTAACCCAAAAAATGGATCAATTCCCTAGTAAGAGTTCAAAAGCACCAGCCATGTTCTGACAGATCAATATGATTGATAACAGATGTAGAAAAGAGCAGTAAAAGAAAGAAGTCGGAGAATTTTTATAGTGGTTCGACTGTTAATGAAGCCTATGTCCACTTTATAGTTTTATTGTAGACTAGTTGCTGTTATAAGAGATATTTGATTACAAGGCTTTGATTATCTTGAAGTAAGTTGAATCCCCAGAATTAGAATCCATTGGAGAGTCAGAATGGATTCCTTTAGAGATTGTTATGAGGGAGGTAGAGAGTGAAGAATAATTCCGGTAAAGCTTCAGCAAGCAGTCCAGAGAAGATCCGTTTATGTTGCAGGTAGGGCGATATTTATAGAGATTAGAGGACTTCTATCCCAGGCCACTTCATCAACTTCTCACAGATGGATGCACAACGACCTAGGAAGGTTTAGCTCGCGATCCAAGTCAAAATCAAGGGTCGTTAGTGGTCTATGTGTTGCTAGTGACTGAAAGTCTATAGGATGAATCGTGTAATGTATATGCAAGTATATGCTACTAACTATATGATGTAAATAATATAAAGTAAATCTAGTAAAATATAGACTAAGCACACCAGGATTTTATACTGGTTCGGACCTCTCGTCCTATGTCCAGTCCCGAAGCCCCCCTTCGGAATTCGACTACCAAACACCCTCACTTGGCCCGAAAAAATAGGCTTGGTTACAATAGCTTGTTCTTGTCAAGTATGTGTTCTATAGCACGGATATTGACTATTAAGTACAAATGCTTCCAATATATTTATCTAAAGAATATTGATTGAGGAGTTCTTGAATATATGGAAGAGTGAAATGCAAGTATATGATTGCTAGAGATCAAGAATATATCAGAGTATAAAAGTAAAGAGCGCAAGTAAGTAAGGTGAGATCTTCTCTTTGATTCTTGATGCTATTTATAGTGGTAGATAGATTCCTTGATTAGTTGCATCCATTAACAAGTGTTCTATGGTCGCTTCTGACGGTGATGAAGAGTTGTAGTGAAGAGTAGCGAAGATGTCTTTTCAAATGCGGCAGTTGTTATTTGAATTTCAAAATCCGAGTTCAGTTCCAGACGTCTGGTATATGTTTCATACGTCTAGCTCTAAATGTTTTTTGGTATACAATAGCCTTTCAAACGTCTGAGTACATTAACCAGACGTCTGATCCTGTTTGGTTTATAATCCAGAGGATTTCTTCAAACATATCGCTAGTGCACCCAGACATCTGATCCCTGTGCATGTTGTTTTTTTTCTTCTGTGTCATTGCTCTATTGATCCTATCGACTTGTTGTCTTTTGTAACGCTCTTTGAGCCTTATTCTTGTCTCTCTAGTGATGTTACTTTAGCAATTACCTATAAATAGAAATATATATGCACGTTCGATTTCCATTATACAGTTGTTGTCATCGAAACCGTAGATTTGATTCCCTAACAGCGACCAATGGACTTGGCTCATACGTGAGCTAATAACTTTGCTTCCTTTCTATTACATCACTAAGTTAGCTCGTTGAAGATTCATGGAGGATCATAGGTCACCAACGATCCATGGTTTATGGGTTGATAGCGACCCATACACTTAGCATATTTTTTAATATCCTTCTTCCCTCCTTCTCTTCTTCCCTGCAACAGAGTGACCCTTCATTTTGCTTGGACCGCTAGTGATCCATAGGGTATGGGTCGCTAGTGATCCAAGCACTTAGGGTATTTCTTGGAGTTTAGAGTTTGGGATGTTTCCATGTTCTTGTGTCATCATAGTTTGCATAGTATCTTCGCATGTTGTGCCGCTATGATGACAATTTTTTAGCTGGTTATGCTTAGCCAGGGATTGGAATGGACAAATGCTGGTCTCTTGGTTTAGTCATACTCAGTCATTGATTTAGCCCTTTTTGGTTGAAATCTAAGTCGTTCTAACTCCATCAAGTCATTCCATATTCTCCTAGATCTTGAGGGGTTAAAAACCCGAATAACATATACCTTTTAGATGAAAGGCGTGCTTTGATCCAGAACAAGTTCCTGTCTCCAATCGTCGATAATTGAGCTTTATAGCTGCTTTAGCCGCGGTAAATCGTCCAGTTCATTTGGATTCTCTTTCCAATTACAAGTTGTTCCAAATCTTTTATATCCTAGAACTCAAACTCTGCTCAGTTGTACTCTATATATCATAATCATTTTGATTTCATTTGGAGTTATTACATCACATATCTCCAATTAAATCATATGTTTCCAATTACATCACATATCTCCATTTACGTCACATATCTCTAATTGTCCCATGTTCATTCGGGATTTACATCACATCAATTTTGCTTCACATCAAAATCATAGTGTATATCAAAATTTCATCATATATTAGAATCACATCTTATATCAAAATCACATATATAACGAAATCGTCCTATGTTCATCTAGGATTTACCAGTCGTGTTCAGTTTATAGGGCATTTTTATTCTTTTATTAAATCAAATTTTTTTTAAGGCTATCTCCTGATCGTTTAAGTTTAATGCGTGATCCCTCCGGATCATTTAATGTGCGATTTCTTCGGATCGTATAATATTTAGTTGAGAAAAATCTTTGGATCATTTAATGTTTTTAGTTAAGGGGACGATCTCTTCGGATCATTTGTTTGTTAAGTTAAGGGAGATGATATCTCCAAATCATTTGCATATTGAGTTAAGGGGGATTAATTAAGCTCATCTGCTCACTCTCTGGTATTGGGACTTACTTCTTGCACTCCGATCGAGACTCTATGGCATTCGATGTTGTACAAGTCCATCCACTCATTCTCCGACAAGAGGACTTACACCTTGCACTCTTGTCTCATCTCTCCGATCGGAGTCTATGGTGTTCAAAATCAGTTGTCACGTTAAGTATGGATTTTAGGTAATTCAAATTTCAGATCAAAGCAAACAAGCAGAAATTGAATAAGAAAAAATCCTAAATGTCTATCCCAAACATTTGACATAAAGCATGGCAAGGGACCAATCTAGGTTTTAAGCACGTACAAGCGGTTTGAGATAATTATCCTAATCAATTATTCTGGATATCCAACTTAGAGCGCGACTAGGAACCAATCTAGGTTTAGCACATATCTAAGCGATCTAGGGTCATTGTTGTCCTAAATATTCATCTTAGGCATCCGACTTAGAGCGTGCCAAGGAATCATTCGGGATCCTATACATATGTAAGCGGGCTAAGGTTATTTAAGGAAAAATGCAAAATGCAGATAGTAAAGGACGAACCTGCCCCCTATTCCAACCGTGGGATTCTGGTTCTAGCTCATGAGGTCATGTATTCATACACCGATTTGCTACTCTAGCACCAACATCACCCGTTCCAGGCGCTATAGCTTATCCTAGATCCAAATTTATCGAGCTCCCAAGTCATGTGGGCATTATTTCGGTGTGTTTTTCTCTAACCCTAGATGCTCCTACATTGGGTCCTATTGTTGATTCCAACATTGCCCCTAGTGTCAGTTGCTCTAGGCATGGGGGCAAGACTCCACCTTGCCCCAATCCAACTCTAGCAGCCCCTATTTTGTTCTCTAGAGTTTAGTAGTACTCCCTGCAGATCTAATTATCCTTCGTTGCTCCATCCTCTGGAAGAAACTATCCAAAACCTCTTGTTGCCTAGGAAAGATCCCATCTTACATCCTCTTCATCGTCCTTTCCATTTCTTTTCTAATCACATAGATGGGTTGATGAGAAATTAAGCACATCTCTTGCCATCTCCTAGGCTTTGGTTGACTTGCTATAGTTGTAGATCTAGTATTAGGCCTACTCGTCTACTCTAAATCTTAGATTTGAACTTCAGTTCTTCAGATCTCATTAAAGGTTCTTAGTGAAAGCACCAAAATGTTAACCTCGAAAATGGATCAATACCCTGGATCAAGGATGAAATCACCAGTGCAGATAATCAGCTGCACAAACCTTAGATAAACAACAAATAAACGGTAGAAGTAAGAAAAGAGACATAAGATTTTTATAGTGGTTCTGTTGACTCTAGCCTACATCCACTTTAATCAATCTTTATCATGATTATACGAGTTGAATCTCCCTAGGTGTCAACTAGTTAGTCCTTAGATCAAAATTACAACGAGTTAGAATTAGTCATAAGTTTAAGGGTTGACTGGAGAATCATAGTAACCACACTGACGACCGTTGTGAGGGGGAAGAAAGGTAAGGAAGCAAAGGAATTCTAGTAGAGTAATGGCAGCTCTCTCTCTCTGGAAAAAGATCCAGCTCTATTTGTAGGTAGGTGGGTATTTATAAGAGAATTCAGTGATGTTGGGCCAGGAGTCCAAGTGTAGAAGAGTCCAATTGTTATGCCAAGTCATCATCGAAAACTTAAATCAATCTGAGTCATTTATATGGATCGCTAGCTATCTATAAGGGATAGATCACTAGCTATCCATAGGGGTTGGATCGCTAGCAATCCACCAATTTAGCATTATTTTCTACCAGAAGTCTTTACTTTGTGCTACAAAGGAGCTCAGAAAGTTTGAGGCCGATCCGACCTATCTTGATGGATCACTTGCTATCCATAGGGGATGGATCGCTATCTATCCATCCACTTAGCATATTTTTGTGTGATATTTGTTTGTTTGTCTTCCTATCTTCCATTTAAGTGCCTTATCCAAATATCAAGCCGTTTGGAGTTAATTTGATCATCCGTCTTCATGGGTTATCTTATCCAGAAGAATCATCTATAACTCAGTCGAATCTTAACAACAAAAATGAACGAAACTTTGCAGGAATATTCTAGAAGGCGTAGGGGGCCACCATATTATTTTTAGGTGGTGGGGCCCACTTTACATAGGTCGCTAGCGTTCCATCAAATCAACTCCAAATGATCTCAGTTTTTTGGTGATCCTTCTTCTATGTTTCTAAACATTCGCCCAAAATTTCTAGTCAATCGACTTTGTATAAGTTATGTAGGTCTATTTTAAGTTCGCCTCTTCTAGTTAAATAGCTTGAATCAGGTGAGTCTTCAATTCTCGAGCTTTATTGTTTGGCATGCTATGAAACTTGGCAAGCGTTTCTAGGGCATATATTAGATCATGATGCAAGAGGTTTGGAGGATCCATGAGCGAACCTCATGGATCATTAGCGATCCGTAGGTGATGGATCGCTAGCTATCCATCATCCTGGCTAAATTTTGGCTTCTTCCACTTGAGACTTTCTTCATTTCTTCTTTTGATCCTCTTGGTTGATTATTGAGTTATTTTGTTTTTTCCTAGATGTTCTGACTTTCTTTGAATTCATTGGGTTAAGAAACCCAATTAACATTATATATAGTAAAAGATAAGTTTTTAATGGGTTTAAAATCTGAAAATTGTATTTACATTGATTTAAACAAATCAAAGATGAATAAAACAAGTTAAAAATGCTTTGTAATTATTAATACATAAATAGAGTTTTAGTTTTATAGCTTAATAGGCTAAATACTTAGTAAAATTGTACCAAAATTCATTGTCTTCACTCAGTATAGCAATGGGAAGTTTTTATTTTCAATCTCGTTTCCTAAGCCAAACTAAAAGGCATAATTTAACCAATAATGGCTGCTCTCTTCATCTGTTATCAAAAAAAAATTAATCTTTTAATTCACCATGACCATTTGGTTTGGTGCTGAGATAAAAGGAGAAAATACACTTCTAAATTTATGTATAGGTTTTTACCTTTTTCCAAAAACTCAACTTTATGGTATTTCTAACCTAGTTAGAAAATTAATGCACTACCTAAAGTTGAAATTCATTTGTCGATGGTATTTTATAACAAACTAAACATCATTACTTGTGTAAGGACTTGTAAATTCGAACAATTTTAAAAATATTAATTATAATTCTTGACTAGAATATGGTTAGAATAAAGATTTTTCAATAATAAAATTAAATTTGTTAGAATATAAAACATGGTGTTAGATAAAATTCTAAATAAACTAATCTTTAATGAAATGGAAGGTGGTAACGTGTATTAAAATAAAATTTAATTGAATGTTATTGACAACTGTATTAATATAATTTCAATCAACTGTAACAATAAATGTTACTAAAGAATGAGATATCAATTATTTAGTAACTAGATTTATACTCCCTGTGTATACAATACATTAATAGATATAAATTACTATTAATAGATATAAATTACTAAGTTGTAACAATTGATTTATTCCTAGTCCCATTAATTAATCCGCTTTGGAATTTATTTTGTAACCAATGGAATTAAATGTAATTGAAATCTTTCAAAAAAAAGGAAAGAGAACATTAATTGTAATTAATGGATGCAATAACAAGACAATATGTTTGAATTAAAATAAAAGGGCAAGCTGAGGAAATAAAAAATGTTTTAACAGAAAGAGAAATTTGATATGATATGAAGAACATGTAAATCGAAATAAAAGGATAAAACTTTATTTTTATTATTTAATGAAAATAAAACGATTAGTGTGTAACCAACGTTCAATTGGAAATTTAATATTGAATTAATTGAAATTAAATGTTTTAATTAAGGTAAAAAGAAATAGATGGTAATTGATTCCGTCAAGACTAAGCAACATATGTCAAATTGAATAAAATGAACATTTGAATGAAGACAAACCAATATTAATAAAATGAAAGTTCAATTTAGTCAATTCTAAAATATATTATTATTTGAATTTAAATAAAATTTAAAGGTTAAAATTAAGGAAAATTTTTGGAATACTGAGTAATATATTTCTTCAAATTCAATGAAATGGAAAAAAATTAAATTTTGGTCAACCTTAGTCAAAATTTGACATTTGGTTGAAAATTTTAAATTTTAATTTTTTATATGATACTAGACTGATTCTGGTCTTTTCTACACTTTTCGTTTCGTCAAAATCAAATTACCATTACTCTAAATATTTGAATTTCTGTGAAAAAATGACATAAGTTTGTAGTGTTTAGTTGTGAAATTTGGCTAAGTCTTAGTGGGCTTGGTTTAGTCCTAGTTGGCCTTGGTTGGCCAAGAGACTCTAACCATACGAAGATACATGTGTCTATTCCTATGCCTACAACCATTTGTTTCCTACTGATTAACTTGTACATACATAATTTTCTCTTCAGAAAACTTTCTCAACACACTTCTTTCTTCCTCTCAAAATTTACAAAAAGTTCTAGATCTCAAATCTTCAAAACCTCACAAATCAAAACTCTTTCCTCCTCTCCTTCAATTCTTCCTTCCTCCTCATTGTACCGCCCTCTCTTCCACCATCCAAGCCTTCATCTCTCCTCCTTCTTTCGGCCACCAATCACCACCCAAAGCCAAAACCCTACCCCTCTTTTCCTACCTTAGACTGAGCCTATTTTTTCTCTTTTCTCTTCTATTTCATAAAGAAAAAGTTATATATTTCTATTTTGGTGGTCCATTGATTCTCGCTTGCGTTACTTTGGAATTAATATTCAAATTTCTTAGCTTTATTTTGTCAAATATTTCTTAGCCTTGAAAGGTGAGTTGTTCACTCATGATTTATAATCTTATGTTAAGTGGATGAATATAATTTGATATGTTAATGGAATGTTGCAATAGTTTAGAAATTTTGGGTAGTTTGGTTATGATTTGATATGACATATGTTCAACTCTGTTCACTTGTTATTTTTAACATGATTTTTGTTATTGATATTATGCTATTTATTTATATATAAAAAATAGATGTGATGATATGGTTATTAATATGCTTCATGATGTTAATATTAAATTGCTATGTTGAAAAGAAAAAAAAGAAAAATGTTATACTGATTTAAAGGTTGACACTTTTGTGATAGAAATTGTCATTAGTATGTTATGTGAAATTTATGTGTGAAATTAAAAAAAAAACAAAAAAGAAAAAAAAAGAAAAAAGAAAAAAGAAAGAAAAAATAAACGAAAATAAAATTATATGCATATATGTGTTATGTTGTAATATAGGAAATCACCTAAATTGCTATGTTAAAAATGGTTGCATATTGGGTTATGTCATGGTAGGAATCTTATGCCACCTTCTATGTTAAATATGCATATATTCTATATTATGTAGTTTGTATGTAATTATGTGTTATTGTATGTAATTGGTTAGTAAGTAATATGTTATGTTATGTGATTCATTATGTAAGTTATGTGCTATCTTGTGTAAATTGTTATGTATGATTTTGTGTTATGTTATTTATTTTATGTAAATCATGCTGCAAGTTCCCTTAGTTTTAGGAATTCCCTATGGGTGGAAATGATACATACCCGAATGGTCTTTTAGAATGGGGAAAAATTGTTATGGGTTGAAATGATAAACCCAAGTGATTTTTATTGATTTTGGAAATTTAGGATTGTGGGTTGAAATGATACATACCCATAAATTTTGAATTATTGCGGATTGAAATAATAAATATTTGTATTGCTTGACCGTGGGATAGAAAAATATATACAAACACCGTTGGTCTGTTTTTCTTAAAGTGATTTCTGAAATTTTGGAAAGATGTGTTTTGGAAAAAAAGGAAAATGATTTTTAAATTTAATATAAAGATTTTATTTTAAAACATATATGTAAAATTTAGATTTTAAAATTTTATGTTTTAAGAATTCTAAAATTATAAGTTAAGTTTTTAAAATGTAAATTTTAAGGTTTTACTTATAACTTTATTTACATTTTTTTCATAATATAAGATTTAATTTAATAAAATTTAATAAAAATAAAATATATAATGTTTAAAATATTTAAATAAATATATTTATTTCAATATAAAACCTATTTTAGTATATAAACTATTTCTAATATATATACTATTTCAATCTATAACTATTTTAATATATAAACTATTTTTAATATATACACTATTTCAATCTATAACCTATTTTAATATATAAACTATTTCTAATATATAAACTATTCCAATCTATAACCTATTTTTAAAATATAAAATATTTTTAATGTATAACTATTCCAATATATATATTGCTTTCGTTATTAAAAATGTTTAAAGTTGGAACCGTTATGATTTAGATTTAATTGATTTAAAATGCGAATATTTTGATATGATGGTTTAACCTATTTTGTGGTTATGATTTTAAAATGGATATGATTTTTTTTGAAGTAGATATGATTTCGAAAGTGATACGATTTTGAAATTAATATGATTTTGAAGTGAATTTGATATTTTGATATGGATATGAACTATTTAAAATGAATTGACCACAATGTGAAATAAGCGTTTGGTTGTTAAAAAACCGGGATCGGATATTGTCATACTCTCTACCAATATCGAAAACCACTTTAACAACTATGTACATGGTGGAGATTCCAGAACCAAGTAGGATGGTTTGGTGATGATTTTATATGAGGTATTAACGTAGCCCTGACTGCCGCGAGTCAGCTTGATGTGGCTAAAACAGCAGTTATACCATACCAAGTGAGCTCGCACCTCCGATTGAGCATGCTTCTTCGATACCATTCTGTTATTTGTGATTTGATTAGTTGCACCTTTGATTTGGAAGTGTGTCTCGAGGTGGGTGGTAGTAGCTACTACGCGTTATCACCATTCTGGGAGTGCAAATGGTAGAATCCTGCGTGCCTTGTCACATGCCTTATCGCGCTATCTACGAGTTTGTTTTGCATCGTACCTATGGAGTGCCTTCTAGGTAAACCGTTTGGTGGAGCTTATGGTATTGTATAGAATATGGGAATATATAAAATGTGTTAAGAGGGATATGGGTAACGCCTTAACGCTATTTTAATATTTTACTTTACTGTAGACATTACTTGTTTAGCATATTGTATTATGTATGTAGGCAGTTCCACTAATCCTTAATGGATGGAAATCCCAAACATTCTTTAAGTTATTACATTTCAATTAGACATTTCACTTGAGTTGATTTACATTCATAAGATTGTTAATCCTGACTCGAACATTTTGTGTTTTGCTTTGTGCTCGGGTCAGCCTAAGTATTACAGCATTAGAGACTCGCCTTTTGAAGCTTGGAGCTTGGCTTGTAGATCTATCATATCTATTCAGCTTTTCAGTTATTTTGTTGTTTCAGTCATTTAATTATTTCTGTTTAGACTTTTTATTTACATATGTATTAGAAACTTCTGTGTATTTGGACTTCTGTTGTATTTTGTCTTGGACCCTTTTGTTTTTGTAGTAGCTTCATGAACTACTATTTATCAACTGCACTGCGTATTGTTGTATTGCTCTGTTTTTGTGATTCTGTGATTGATTTATTTACTGTATATGCTAAGTTTTGCCAAATATAAATAACAATCTGTTGTTTTGAAAAATTCAAGTCTGACATGTGTGGTTTATTATCGATTTGAATGGATCAAAATAGCGGGTCGTTACAACTAGGCTAAATATGAAACTTATGAACATTCCTAACAACGACCCATGTCATTTTTCCAACATGGCATTTGAAACCTCATTGCATTTGTTCTTCGAATGCCACTTCACTCAGCATATAGTAAGGACTTTAGTTGATATTTTTGACCTCAATATTAATACTACCATCCCATCCTTATACGATAATTTGACCTATTTTAAATTTAATCACTACCATTTTCTTGAAAAATTTAAGATTCAATTTTTTTATTACTTCTTGGCATCTTTTGAATGAAGGAAATCAATGCCTATACAATACATATAGAAACCCAATAGCTATTTTAAACTTTATTGCATGACATATTTCTTTTTGACAAGGGCCTATGGAAACCACACAAAATGGAGATATCATTTTGACCATAATATATGTACCACTCCTTTTGATGGACCGCCTCTCTTCCACCTTGATAACTAACTGGGAGATTAATATAGAGTTACTCAATTCACACTTACTTCAGGAACTCCCATATCAATCCACTACCGATTCACATACTTCATTCCCTCTTACATAGCATTTCAATTTGTACAGATTTCCTCGATCCGCCCTCGAGTTTAGTCCATTATTGGTAATGTGCTTCTTAGTCTGTGTTCCTTATTCTTTCTGCTCATATATCATAATGCCGTAGTTAATTTTCATGCATTGATTCAGGCTTATACCTCATCCAGTGCTCTTTACTCAAATATGACATGTTATATAGCTATTTTTGGTTATATAATTTTTCAATCATCTAAGTGATGATCTAGGTCTTACAATGAACAACGAGTTCTCCCCTTAAGTTGCGGACCGCTCTTTCATCAGAAAAATTAATTTTTTAGAAATGTTTGGTGAGAAAAAAGAAATCGAAAATAAGGGGAAAGTCTCCTAACCCATTTACCAACCTTTATCTCCCTTATATTGTTGCAATTATGTGTATTAATTATATTCTAGCATCAAGTCTGAGATCGTAGTAGGAAAATTTAGCCTTTGGAGCAAGGATTAACAATAATCAAGCTTCAAAATCATGTATTGGTGAGTATAACTACCTTTTCACCTTTACGCGCTATGATTTATGAAATATAATTATGATAAATTACTAATGTGATCTAATATTTCTTGAATTATTGTATACACAAATTTGTTTCTTGATTTTGTGCAACTGTTAAATGTATTAAATGTATTGTTCATTGTTTTTGAAACTTTTCATATTTCAGATGTTATGCTGCTAAAGTTTCAATTGAACGTTGCTTTGTGAATGCATTATGAACCGTTGTATTTGATTATTTGAAACAGGTCGAAAAATGTCCAGAGTTAACCAATCATTGAAAGTGTAGAAGGATCCGCCAAATCTTGGAGAAAAATTCTCCAGGCATAGGTACATGGGCCGACCACTAGCATCACCAACTGTCAATAGTGCTTGGACTAGTCGACCATTAGGAAAGGCGGAGGTCGACCACTTCTTTGTCGCCTTGTGATATTTTGCTCCAGGCCAAGGTCAAAAGTTTCTATTTTTAAAAAAAATATAATTTTAAGTTTGAAGAATATCATTTGTTATTTTTATAAATATTAACTTAGTTATTTAATTTATTCAAGGATTAAATGAAAGTTAAATTTCAAATGCAGAAATATTTAAAATTGTTTGAAGTTAAATCATTTTAGAGAAAAAAATTTATAAATCTAATTTAGTGAAAGATTGAGTTTAAAGTTAATTTGATGAAAATTATTTATAAAAAAGGTCATAAAAGTTTACTATTATATATTTTATGAAAGTGTATTATATTAGTTTATGCATATAAAATATTGTAAGGAGATTTTACAACGACTTTAATTTATCTCTATAAGCAATTTATGTTGGAATCTCGATTTTACATCGTTTTGATTATGACAAGCTATACAAAATATTCTGTGTATACTAATCATTTTTACAGGAGATTTATCACAAATTCATATTCGAAGGTTCTGAAGCTGATTATGTTGTGTCTAGAGTCTTTATTATATTTAGAATTTTGTTAAAATCTCTGCTGAATTGATATGTGCATAAATGTAAACACACACATGCACAAGCATGCATAAATGGCTGAATTCGGACGGCTGAATACATTCATTCAGACGTATGAATGCTGAAACAAAAATATTGTTTCACAATATTCAACCATCTGAACGAATATATTCAGATGTCTGAATAAGGCCAGAAATTGCCTAAAAGCTTGTTTGTGTTTTAATCTAATTCAGAAGGCTGAATTGTTTTGATTCATACGGCTGATATTTCCAACTGCTATTTTCATGAATAGACGCTTCTCTTCATCGAAGAGAAACGTTTTCAAAATCAACGGTTGCGCCTATTCTTTTCAATATAGTTTTTCATCCATGGTTGCAACCATTAAAACTCTATAAATAGATTACAGGATTCAACAAACAATTCACCGAAAACTATTTTTATATTCTTGAATTTTTACCTATTCTTTGATTTTCAAATTGCACTCAAATTTCATAAATTCTCTGATCATTGATCATATCTTCCACAATTCACAAGCATATTACACTATATATCATAAAGGAGAAGGAAGATTGCACTTAATTGACTTATCAGTGCTATACAAAGAGCACACTACAATCAGATACTTTTGTTATTTATAAAGAAGTCGTGTTCGGTTTCTCATATGGTAGAAGTCCTATTTGGTTTCTTAAGCGGTAGAAGTCCTGTTCGGTTACTTAGGCGGTGTAAACCTATTCCTTTGGGTTAAGTGAGGGTTGCTAGTTTAAATCGAGAAGGAGTTTGGGACTGGATGTAGAATGGGAGTTCGACCCAGTATAAAAATCTTTAGTGTGATTTACTTTACTACTTTTTACTATTTACTTAGTTATTTTGCACAAGTAGTTTATCCATATTACTCGGTCCTATAGCACGGTCTCCTACATTTGGTATTAGAGCATTGGACATCATATAACTGTAACATAGTTATCTAATATTTTCATAATATGGGAAATAACACCAACCCTGATGTTAACTCTACCTTCCTAGAAGGACAATCTACTTCACGGCCACCATTTTTTAATGGAATTAACTATAACTATTGGGCCACTAGAATGAGAATCTATATACAAGCAAGTAGTTATGAAACCTGAAACATTATGCAATCTTAATATATTATTCCTACTACTGAATATTCAGCATGGTCTAACACACAAAAATTAGATGCTACTGCAAATGCTACAGCTATGAATATGTTGTATTGTGCATTAGGCAAAAATGAGTTTAATAGAATAAACATGTGTAAAACTGCTCATGAAATTTGGCATACTCTTAAAGTTACACATGAAGGTACTAACAAAGTCAAACAAAGTAAAATTTCTATGCTAAAATCAGTTTTAGAACTTTAAAATGAAACAAGATGAGACTATAAATTAAATGTACTCTAGATTTCAAGATATATGTCATTCTTTAATGGCACTAGGAGAAACTTACATAGATTTTGATATTGTTTCAAAAATCCTCAACTCTTTAACGGATGAGTAGGAACGAAAAGTCTTAGCAATTGAAGAAGCTAACGATATTTCGACTATAAAACTAGAAGAGTTGATTGGAAATCTAATGTCCTATGAAGTTAATCTCCAAGCAAAACGTGTACAAGCTCAAGATAAGAAGAATATAGCATTTCAGGTAGAAAAAGATAAATCAGATTCAAATGAAGAAGATATGGCGTTCATTGCTAAAAATTTCAAAAAGTTTTTGAAATTTAGAAAGAGAAACAAATTTAGATATAACAAGAAAAACTCCGGTAGCAGTATCAGCACAAACAAACCATGCACATCTCCTCTAAAATGTTATGAATGTCATAAGAAAGGTCGCATCAAGAAAGACTGTCCTAAGACAAATAAAGATAATTATAAGCATAAGAAAGACAGATTCAAGAAGAAAGATTTCTCAGTCACATGGGACGATATAGAATCATCCTCATCATCAGAAAGTGACTGAGACAGTGATTAAAAACAAGCTAATGTTTGCTTTATGGCTACAAAAGACGAGGTAAGTGATTTAACTTTCAATGATTTTTTGAAAATCAATTTAGAATTACTTGACAAATTAAAAGGCAAAAATAGAAAGCATAAAGAAGCTTTTGAAAAATTGAATAGAGCTGAAATTGATGTAGAAATGCTAAGAGATGAAAAGAAAATTTTAGAAGAAGAACTCCAAGTTACTCAAGAATCTTGCTCCAATATGTCATCTCAACTTTCTTTGCTAAGTCAAGAGATAGAAAGAAAGAAAGAAAATAATGATGCTTTATTATTTGAAAATCATAATATTAAATCAAATATCAAGATTTTAGAGTTAGATAACTCTAGCCTTAAAACATAATTAGAAGACATCACTAAAAATGTTTCAATTTTAATAAAGGTAGAGAAAATCTTTCAAAAATTAAAAAAAATTCTCAAACTGTTTCAAATAGAAGAGGACTAGGATATAAACAGACTTCTCAAAATACTCTAAAGAAAAGAAATTCTTCATATAAAAATGGGGTTGAAATACCTAAGTCAAAAAATTCCAGTATTATTACTTCAATTATTTAGGTTCCTAAAACCAATAATTCTTCAATAAGAAACAAGTATATAAAGTCTTTTATAAAAACTGTTCATAAAACAAAGACTTTATGTTCAAAAGGAATTCTAAACCCTCTTTGGTTTGGCTTCCTAAGACCTAACTCTTAGGACCCAAAATAAATGTGGGTACCAATGTGAATTCTAAATCTTGCAGGTACTATTCAAAAAGAGAGGAAAATGGATACTAGACAATGGTTGCTCAAAACACATGACAGGAAACAAAGAGATGCTAACAAACTTTAACTGCTCAAATGGAGGTTATGTCACATTTGGAGATAATTCCAAAGGGTATGTCATTGGTAAAGGCGATCTGAGCAATAACAGTATATCTAATTTACCTCTTATTACTGATGTTTTGTTAGTTAAAATTTGAAACACAACTTATTTAGTATTAGCCAATTGTGTGATAAAGGATTCAATATTTCTTTTTCTGAAAATAAGTATAGTATTTTTTATCAAAACAAAAATCTTATTTTTGAAGGCTTTAGAGATAAAAATATTTATGTTTTAAATATGAATATAAATTATAATACAAATATGTGTTTAATAACCAAAGAAAATGATCCATGGTTATGGCATAAAAGATTTTCTCATATTAATTTCAAAACTATAAATAAATTATCTAAAAATGATTTGGTAAAAGGTTTACCAAAAATGAACTTTAAAGTAAACAATTTTTGTGATGCTTGTCAATTAGGAAAACTATCAAAATCATCTTTTAAATCAAAGAAAAATATTTCTATTTTACAACCATTAGAATTATTACATTTAGATCTTCTTGGTCCAACTCAAATTCAACCTAATATGTATTTGTTATAGTAGATGATTTTTCAAGATTCACTTGGACTATTTTCTTAAAAAATAAAAGTGATACTTTTGAAAATTTCAAGAATTTTGCAAAAAGAATTCAAAATCTCAAAAATTTAAAAATAAAAAATATAAGAAGTGATCATGGGTGAATTTAAAAATAGAGCAGATGAACCAGGTAATATAACTAGGAATGAACTAGATTAGTCGCACAAGGATATAATCAAGAAGAAGGAATTGACTACGAAGAAACATTTGCTCCAGTTGCACGACTTGAAGCAATATGTTTGTTACTAGCCTTTGCATGTTTTCATAATTTCAAACTTTACCAAATGGATGTTAAAAGTGCTTTCTTAAATGGTTATATAAAAGAAATTTTTTTGTTGAACAACCTCCATTATTCACTCATGAAAAATTTCCAGACCACTTTTATAAACTTATCCAAAAATCCTGTAAATCACACACGAACTAAACACATTGACATTCGTCATCATTTTCTTCGTGATAATATTGAAAAGGATTTAGTCGGACTGGAATTTGTATCTTCTGAAAATCAATTGGCTGATATATTTACAAAACCTTTAATAGAAAATGTAGTTATAAAATTAAGTAGAGAATTAGGAATTGTATCGATAAAAGATTTATAAGTTTTTTTAAAAAAAAGGTATCTTCCAGCACTCGAACTCGGGATCTCTTACTTAGTAGTCTATTATTGTACCACTACTCCACTTTGTCTTTTTATAAAACTTTAGTTTGTTTTTATTTTTTATTTACCTTACATTCATTCACTTTTTTCTAAGGCTATTATAATCCTAACCACAAAATCCCTTCTATTTATATATGACTCTACCTATATATATCTGCCATTCTTTCTTCTTTTTGCATTAGCTTTCGAATAAAAATTTAAGTTTCAAATACTTTTCTCGAAATGTCATCTCAAACAATTCAGAATCATCCGATCTTTCTTATACTTCTTCTTCCTAGGGATCGGTAAATTTACCAACTCCAACACCAGTTTACAAATAGGTTCCGATTGTTCCACCTTCCACTCATACTGGATATACTCCACCTATTAAAAGAATGAGACAGTCTCTCTTCTTTGGTTCACCATCTACAAAAGAGAAAATAGATGATATTCATCACTACTAATGGGAAACATTAGAATTACAGTGTGAGCTATACGATGAATAAAAATTTAATGCCAAGCGGGTGAGCTTTTTGGAACAAGTAGAGTTAAAATTATGTGGTTCTTCCTCCAAAAACTCAATTCATCAACCATCTCCTATTCGTTCTCCAAATCGTCGCAATCCTTGGGAACCATCACCGCAACATCCACTGATATCACCAAATTCTTGGGAACGTGGCAACAGTTGGTCTCCACTTCAACCATTTCAAGAGAACACTAAAATAGAAGAAGATGCATATCATACTCCAAGCTCTTCTTCCAAATCATTTTAATTTTGTTTTTATATAGTTTTGTTCAAATGTTTGTTTTTTCTTTTTTGATTGTTCGAAAATTGTATTGTTCAAAATATTTATTTGTATATATTGTTTACTACAATCAATAGGCTGATATGAGCTTCTATGCAAATTTAGATGGTTGTTTTATGTAAAACAGACGTCCGAATATTATAGGAAGAAAAATTTTAACCCCGGCTTCAGATGTCTGAATCAAATAAAACAGATGACTGAATTAGGTCAAAAATAAACTATTTCTTTGCGGGTTGCAACTCAGAGCAATTCATATGTCTGAACAAATATTCAGACGGCTGAATTGCATCTCAGTCATTTTTTCTTCCAGCCTCTATTTATTTACTTTTTCACTTTTTCCCTTGCTTTTCTAACCCTCTATATTTTGACCTTTTCACTTCTTTCTCAAACATTTCAGAACCCTAGCCCCCATTTTCAAGTCCTTCAAATCTTTACCATCCCTTCTTACTCACTAATGGCACCAAGATCAAAATGCACTAGAGAATCAACCTCCGAACCATTCGAAGATCAGATTCGATAATGGCTATGGAATGATATTGCAGTTTCCCGGTATAATTCTATAAAGAATTCCAACATCTTCGAAGGAGCCTTCATGAAATTCCTTGATTTTGCAACCTATCCTATTAGAGAGTTGGCAGAGCAATTCCACTTTGATAGTCTAATTGGGTATGCTCCTAACAATGTCAAGATTAATCATCTTTTGATCAAACTTTTTCTTGCAAATTTGAACTTAGATGATCATAATCCCAAAAATCGAAAAGATGGTGTTTGGTCAATAGTTTGTGGCACAAAAATCTTCTTTCCTTTACAAAGACTAGGTAATATTCTAAATTGTCTCTATCAAGGAATTGATATTGATGATATTGAAGTTGATATGGATCATTGAGATGAAGTTTCACATCGTTTCTTGTCCGATCAACTTACAAATTTTAGTAATTTAAAATCTAACTTCTTGAGGCCACAAGCTCGACTCATTCACCGTGCATTTATTCGCTCTTTGCAACCAAGAACAGGAATTTATGAAAAGGTTTATAAAGAAAATTTCCAAGCTCTTTATTCAATCTACTCTAACCTACAAGTGAATTGGGGCAAAATTATTTTGAATAAATTTCAAGACATCACAATCCGAATAAAATATAAGATCATTCATTATGGTGCTTATATTATGCGCAACCTTCCCAATGTCACCATTCCAATGCCCGACTTTGATTTTTCAACTATTAGTGAGTTAGGCGCTAAAACTTTATGATTGTTGGGTCTTCCTCTTCGGCCTCCTCCACAACAAATTATCTCCTTTCAACAATGGTCTCAAAATGTTCGACAAGGTACTTCCCAACCTCATGACACTAGTATTGCTTCCTCTTCTCATACTCAACATGAAGTAGAAGAAGATGACGATGATTCAATTCAAGAGATTGGCCCGGACACTTCCTCGAGACAAGCCATGATCACTCTCTCTAGGAATCAATCGAAAATTCATCGAGAAATTAAGTTTCTTGAATACAAAACAGAGAGAAAATTCAACTCGATCAGGGGCTTTCTAAATAAAATATGGGATATAATTTCTGGTTCCGGCTCAACATCCACCAAGGCTTACAATCCATCCCCATTTCAGTGGTCTACTTCTTCGAGTTCTGATAATGATGATCCTTCTCTTTCTAGCGAATTTTAATTATGTTTTAAAATATGTTTGCTCTCATTATGCTTTAACTTTGTTTGTCATGTTGTATGAAATATATAAATTATTACTTTTTCTTCATGCATTAATATTCTATTTGCATTCCTTTCTTTCTTTTTGTCGATGACAAAGGGGGAGAAATTTAATAATTGTGCATATTGACAGATGGAGTAATAATATTATGAATATTTATTTTATTGATTATATGGTTGTCATCATCAAAAGGAGGAGAATGTTGGAATCTCGATTTTACATCATTTTGATATGACAAGCTATATAAAATATTATGTGTATAATAATCATTTTTGTAGGAGATTTATTACGGATTCATATTCAGAGTTTTTGAGGCTGATTATGTTGTGTCTAGAGTCTTTGTTTCATTTAGAATTTTGTTAAAATCGCTCCTGAATTGATATATGTATAAATGTATACAAACACATGCACAAACATGCTCAAATGGCTAAATTCGGACGGTTGAATACATTCATTCAAACGTCTGAACGCTGAAACAAAAATATTGTTCACAAGATTCAGCCGTCTGAATGAATATATTCAGACGTCTGAAAAAGGCCAGAAATTGCCTAAAAGCTTGCTATTTGCATTTTAATCTAATTCAGATGACTGAATTGTTTTGATTCAGACGACTAAATATTTCCAACTGCGATTTTCATGAATAGACGCTTCTGTTCATCGAAGAGAAACATTTTCAAAATCATCGGTTGCACCTGTTCTTTTCAACATAGTTTTTCATCTATGGTTACAACCGTTAAAACTCTATAAATAGATTACAGAATTCAACAAACAATTCACCGAAAACTATTTTTATATTTTTGAATTCTTTTCTATTCTCTGGTTTTCAAATTGCATTCAAATTGCTTACATTCTCTGATTATTGATCACTCTATCTTCCATAATTCTCAAGCACATTACACTATATATCATAAAGGAGAAGATTATAGGAAGATTGTATTTGGTTGACTTATCAATTCTCTACAAAGAGCACACTACAATCAGATACTTTTGTTATTTGTAAAGAATTCTTGTTTGGTTGCTTAGGCAGAAGAAGTCCTATTCGGTTGCTTAGGCGGCAGAAGTCCAATTCGGTTGCTTAGGTGGTAGAAGTCCTGTTCGGTTGCTCAGGCGGTGTAAACCTATTACTCCGGGTTAATTGAGGGTTGCTAGTTTAAATCCAAAAGGAGTTTGGGACTGGACGTAGAACGAGAGTTCGAACCAGTATAAAAATCTAGAGTGTCATTTACCTTACTGCTTTTTACTGTTTACTTACTTTTTCCGCACAAATAGTTTATCCATATTACTCAATCCTATAGCATAGTCACTTACAATTTATTATTATATTGAAAAAAATAAAAGATAAAAAAATATAATAATTTTCATAGAATATATGGTTTCTACCAAATTGAATGTGATTGGTTGCTTGGTTAGGATGTTTGAATTGAATTGGATATGATTGAAAATTTGTTATATGTACCACTTTTATCATCTTTTATTCACACATCACCTTTTAAACGTACTTTTTCATGCTTTTTCGTGCAACGGTATTTATATGCTATGTTAAATTAATATGATAATTATTTCGTTTATGAAATAAAACGAAATGTGTGGATGGTGATATGAAATTTTGAAAATTACTCCATATTGACATCGGGAATAAACAACATTTAAGGGATAATGTCATTAGAGAGGAAGTGTAAAATAAATTCAATAAAATTCATAGAAATTGGGTGAGATGCTAGATAGGCTAGCTATTCCATTCTAGTTGGAACAATTTGGAGTTGCATCCTGAATCGTGATAATTTGGTTCCAGCGTCACGTATAGTCCAACAATCTACAGCACGGACGCACCAATGTAATGTGGTACTAATGGAAAATAGGGTATGCTAATATGGTAAAGAAGGGTGAGATGGTTGATCTAATAAACCGAGTGGGGGAACCCACAACACTTTATTGAATGGAATATGGATTATTTAAGTTGCATTAATTGGTGTCGATTCAGAAATTGATAGAGTGAAATTGAATATGACTCACTAGTGACTTATAAAATTGATTATTTATATACACATTTGTGATTAATTACAAATGTGCAACTAAAATACGGATATGAGCGCTTTCTTAGTTGATTGGATTTCCCGTTGTGAGACATGCTAAATAGAACAAAGGATCATGTATTATTGCTATGTACGCTCGATGATATCGGGAAGGGTGTAGTATAGTGAGTGTGTGACATATATATATATCTTACACTAGACATTGTATCTATGTTGTATTATTATGCACGGTTACACTTACATATAGTTTCTAATCTAACTTGGAGTTTGTTATTTATTTAACAACCTCAGGCCAAACTGAGAGTGTTTCTAGGATGTATTGTTTTGGCCATGTGACACTTTTAAGGTGCATTTTGTGGATAGAGCAGAGGACGCTGGTGATAAACTGTTTATCGTGTTTTATAGCCTTTTCTTGTAGTGATGCTATGTACATTATTGTGCTTCTTTTATGTATCATACTTGTACTGTAGTATTCTGAACAGTTGACGACGACTATGTTTTTATATGTATGTATTATTTTTGACTAACATGTGACGATCGTGTATATATTTAAAATATTCAGGTGTCCTAGTACATTGACATGTGTATATGTGTTTATATATATAGTATTTTGATCTCTTTTGTTGATGATCTATTTAGGGATGTTTCCATATATGTTACCGATTCTAATTATTTCAACCCTAGGAATACACATGCATACTTCTTTATGATGAGAAGAGATATGTATTATTGAGATGTATTATCGTAATTGAAACGTATCCATGATGGTCCAAGAGAATGTATATGAGAGTTCTCTCCTATAGTGTCCTATATTCTATGCTATAATACGGTTAATTTTATTTGATAGCATGGTTATTGAGCCAGGGCTTCTGTAATAACCCGCCCTGAAATGTGCCTAATTTTCAACCCAAAAAAGGCCCATCGAACCTTATACCTGTTCCAAATTTGATTATTGGTTGGTACAATTGTTACAAAGAACAATACACAAAGCTATTTATCTACATATTAAAAATCTCATATCGGAAGGATAAAATATAATATTAGCCACAATACACATTTTATTTAAAATTCGAATGTCAGAAAAGTACAACATAATACCACATAAAAACACAAAATATTCATAGTGTAATATCTTAAAATTCTTCGATAACTTTAAATGGGTACATTAGAAATACAAAAACAACATAAGTAGATAAATAAATAACTGCCATAAGTCCCCTTATTGCCTTCACCTTCGTAATCTGCGTCGCCTTCTCTAACCTATATTCTAATGAGGAGGGAGATAGAACAATGCTAAGTAAAATCTCGAGCCTTCCTATAATAGTACTTAGGCAGTATAATTTAAATAAGAATATGCCTTACTCATCTAACTATAAGCCCTAAGATTTTTTCAGTCCAATTCTATGACGCATATCCTTTCTACTCAATAACTCATCTTCAACCATAGGCCAAAGGTCATTCCCAGTCCCACATGTCTACCATTAATGATGTCCTAACAATGTAAGAGATAGTATCCAAATCACTTAATACCTTTTCAATAGGAATTAGCCAGACGTTAACCATTTAATACCTCATTTTAGGCAGGACCCTGTCATTTACTACCTATTCCAAGGCAGATACCTCTTTGATACTATCTAGCTGATATTGCATGGAATCTCACTAGGCCCCTTGCTAATATGGGAAAGGTGAACCTAATAATAACTGCTTAATACTTCAAATCTAAAGCATACCCTTCCCGAGATATCCACTACCGTGCCTAACCACTAAGTTAACCATTTAAAACTTCCTAATAGGGGGAGGTGGGCGCTCAATCAGCCATTTACTACCTTCGACCCTTGAGCAAGTCCTTCAATTATGACCCGTAACCCAACCTATGGCAACTCACATTAGTCTGATTATTCATAAGTACTAGTAGACAGATTAGCTGAAAAGGTCCCCCTATAGAATTTGGCCCTAACCTCGCGTCCTCTTTGTGTACTTAATATAAATGATGTCTCACATTGGTCCCGAAGTCACACTATTGGTAGCCAGATTAGTTGGATAGACTTCCATGTGCTTTTGACTAACCTCTCATCCTCATAACTTAGTCAAAATCTACACTAACTTATATATTATCATACACCTCACCGCATTCCCTGTTAAGGCCTTAAATGGAAACCCTTATTGCACCTTAACTATCAATTTTTTTCCCAAGGGGGATTTAACACTAATTATTAACCTATTTACTACTTGATTAATATGCTATTAATTGTATTGTTATATATAAATATATATATACATACATACATATTCCTAAAATATTTCTAAGCGTGCAAAGATTACGCTCTGTGCTAATCCTTTAAATGTAAAAATTTCAAACTTATACAAGTCTAATTCCATATCAGCAAACATACCATATATCTAACATTCTCAATCAAACCAGGAACTTGTATAAAAATAGAATCTATCCCAAACTTATTTTAGATTAAAATAGTAGAATCGACATAAATAGAATTCGCAATTCTAATCCCTTTATGCTCTATTCAACTTCTATATATTAGAATGAAAAAGAGAATTTCCATTTAAACTATGGAAATACGCGGTGCAAACTACGAATAAAAGAACCTATATTTTACGCACCATTTCCTAACTTATTTTTTTACAACACCCCTGGTCAAATCCAAAGAAAAAGGTAAGAAGTGGAATAGAATGTAAAACATTAAAATTGCAATAACTACACAATTCTGCTATTTAATACAGAACGATTAGGATTCTAGCTTAAGAATCGACATTTCGCTTTAGGGAAATTTCGAGGTTTTAGTGTGTGGTTTTCATGAACAAAATTTCCTAAGGAATATATCAAATCCAAATTATACTATACAATTACTAAAATAAGAAAGAATAAGATTTCCACTCTCAAAAGGTCCTTAGCTCTTCCTCTTGGATTTGTTTACGCTCACTTTAAATCTCTTTCCAGATCTCTTTCATTGGAAATATACAATAAGTAGGTTGTATGTATATTAGATTCATTATTTCACGGATTGGAGAAGAATAGAATTCGAATTTGAATATTAAACACCTAAAATTTCTTATTTGAAACCACAGAGAATTTTTGAATCTTCGGAAAGATAGAAATTGACAGAGCTCTGCTATGTTCCCAAATAATTTGTGAGTAAAAGTGAGGATGTTGGACTTTTATTTATAGTGGTTGGAAAGTACTAGAACCGTTGGATTTAAATCGGTGAAATATAATGTAATCTAGATCGTTCGTGGTCTTCCTTAACCCTAGCAGTCAAAACAACATTGGTTGACAGCTCTTACCTAGATGGTCGAGCATTAGCGGTCAACCGATCCAAGATATGCAGTCGACCACTAGTGTTAATTTGGAAACGTATATTTGTGTGTCTTTTGTTTATTATTTAATTCCTTAATTAATATCTAACATTAACTTTTATTTAACATTGATTTAACCCCTAAGTCTAACTACTATTAATTTTTGAATTTCAAACTTTAGCATTATTTATTTATTTAAATTCGAATTCTATTTAAATTAATTTGAATATTAAATCCTCAAACGTCAATAATTTTTTCCTTTGAGCTCCGTTTCCAAAACTTTATTTATGAAATTGATTAGAAAATCACCACGAATGAAATGACGTGATTTTCATGGCCAAATTCCAACATCTTACAAACTTACATTTTTAGCCTTATTATTACTTTATTAATTTGTTTCTCATTAGTTAATTTCTTATTAATTTTTATGAGGTGATGCATTCTTCCCTTAAGAGGATTTTGTCCCCGAAATCCCCAAGGGACATATAATGTAATGCACAATAATCATCCATGTTATACAACCATGTTATCTACATAACCATCTACTTAACCAAAAGTGCAATGTGATTACATATGCAAACATAATATAGGTGACTTTAATCATAGCGTGAATGGAAGTGTCGTGACATGTAGGCATGTAGCAAACATCCCTAACATGCAAAAAGTTTTCCATATGAGTGCAAAAGTGACAGTAAAAGTGTGCCAACCATCCCCTACCATCTAATCTAGCAACCATAATGCAACAGAAATCTAATTTGGAGTGAGAAAGTTTACCGGTGAAAAGCTTGGGATAAGAAGTATCATCTTCTCTTCAGTTTCCCATGAGCTTTCCACCAGAATATCTCCCCATTGTAGTCAAACCACCCAATTTCTTTCCTGCGAAGCTTCCTAGTTCCATGCTCCACTATGTAAATGGGGGCACGGAGTGTTATTGGCTCCGTCACAATGTCATCTAACTGATCAAGTTCTACCATGGTGGTTATGCTATGAAGTGATTTCCTCAAGTGCAAAACGTGAAGTATGTCATGGACTCTTGCCAACTTATCTTGCAGCTTTATACAATGAGCAAATCTTCCTATCCTTCCAAAATTAGGAAGGGCCTAACAAATCTTGGTACCAACTTTCCAAATATCACAACCTTCCTAAGAGAAGAACTCTAACAAACACCATGTCTCCCACCTCGAACTCCAACTCCTTTCTTTGCTTTCAGCGTATCATTTATGGAAATCCTGTGTGGCTTTCATTTGCTTCCTAATCAATTCTATCTGTTCTGAAGTCCTGTGAATTAAATCTGATCCACGTACTATCGATGTTTCATACCAACCATTGGGAGATTCATGTGACCTCCTATAAAGCACTTCAAAGGATTCCATGCCAGTCATCACTTAGTGACTATTATTATAGTGAATTCTACTAAAGGTAGGTGTGGCTCTCAGTGTTCTTTGAAATCCATAATTTAAGTTCTCAACAAGTCTTCTAAGACCCTATTCACCCCTTTCGGTTTGACCATCAGCCTGTAGGTGGTAATCGGTGCTAAGATTCGACGAGGTTCCTAAAGCTAACTGCAAACTTCTTCAAAATTCGCTAGTAAATAAGGGGTCCCTATCACTAATAATACTAATTGGAACCCCATGAAGTCAGACTTCCTCCTTAATACAAAATTTGAGCTAAAGATGCTACGATCCTATTACTTCTAGTAGGAATAAAATGAGCACTTTTTAGGAAGCCTATTTATCATAACATAAATAACATCATTGGCCTTTTGACTCCTAGGCAACCCATCTATGAAGTCCTTCGACATATGCTACCGTTTCCAAATTAGAATCTCTAATGGAAATAATAATTCTTCGGACTTTCCTTGCTCAGACTTTATCCTTTGGGATTCGAACATTGGGAAAAAAATTCAACAACCCTTCTTCTTCATCCTTAGCCAATAGAAAATTTTCTTCATAGCACTATACATCTTATCTCCTCCAAGGTAAATGGTCATTCTTGAATAGTGACACTTCACAAGCTGAAATTTATTTTTACGAAAATCCTAAAGATTTTGGAATTGAAGCATTCTTTTTTCCTAGTTACTAAACCTAATTTCCTTATTAACTTGTAGTCTTATCTATAGTTTATCGCTAGTTAAGTGTCTTTATGAAATTTCCTTACCTACATTGTTTCTCAATATATATATATATATACATATACATACATACATACATACATACATACATATAGTGGTCTAGTCCTATCCATGAAGCAAACCCAATAATATAACAAAATCATATCTTATACCAATGTATGATTTTCCAATAACGTAAGAGAGATTACTAGTGGTTACAACCCAAAAACTCTAAAAGAAAATTTTGCTAGAAGCTGCCATTTACATCAACTATTGTTAATGATGTTGTTGTCCTAACACTCCTTAAATTGGTATGGATACTTCTAGTATGTCACTCCACTATCACCCACCTACCTTAGTTCTCTTCCTTGGTTCCTAATAAAATGAGGTACTTTCATTACTTCAGTTAATATACCCAATTATGGGATAATTGTGCATCCTCATGAACGTCGTATTAAACTCCCTAATCAATCCCTATTTAATCTCTTTTAACTCTTTACTAGTTACAAATTTATTGCCTATTAAATCTGTAATTAATGTCTATAAATCCTAGTCCTATAATTATTACATTATAATAATTAATATGAATATTGTCGTAAGTTACTGCGACGACCCGACTTTCTACTCCCAGAAAATCGCATCATCTTAAAGAAAGAAAGGGATAGAAGAAGAAAAGAAAGAGAAAGAAGAACACAAACAACATCAGAGAACTCACAGTGGAACGAATATAATATAATATATCACATAAAATATTACATAGTATCGTATTACATCAGAGTACACAACTTAAAACAACAGATAATAGACAGTTATAAACTTCTGTCTAACTATACAATTCAAGTACAGCAGAAACATATACTAAACAAACACAGCGGAATCAATATATAAATCTACACGTCGAAACCTCCTGCTCCATATTGCCTCCAGAATTCGTCAAGCTAACCTGATCCACTTGACTACTCATACATAATATAAGTACCCAAGAGTTTAATAAAACAGAAAATAAACACTCGGGTTAGACAGGGGTCTGGTGTGAGTAAACGGGTTAAAGTTGCTTAACTTTAGAAAACCTTTGAAAAGGAAAGGTATCACGTAAGACTTCCCACACATAAACATGGAAAAGTTTTTACCTTACGCTAACCAAAACATTTGATAGGAAATCCAGTGATATTATAATAGTGTCTAGGGTTTTCAAGTAAATAAGAAATAGCCGAAATTGTTACATTCATTAACTTCCAGCTACTAGCCACAAAGGTGGGTAATACAATCAAAACCGTAGGGTCTCGTAGGAAGAATGGGTTTCCATCAATGGCAGGGCTACTAGGGTACCGCCCGTCACAGTACGTGGCCTAGATCAACGTACCGAGGAGTACTCCCACTCCTCTGCAACACAAGGCTGGAACCATCCCTTACTGGACAGTCACGAAAAAGACAACCCCGCAGTTGGCCGCGACCCAACTGCCCACACAGCCGAATAAAAAGGGACTTCTAGACAGGGGAAAATCTTGCTCTCAAGTGGGGGCTACCCACGAAGCCTTGCTGCACCTCCCCTGTTTTAGCCATGCCCGGTTGATGAGGCTTGAGGTTACGATTACCTTTATAGAACACCTTTATCTTAGAATGCTCATCATCCACCTGACGATGTGCTGAAAGCATTCGAACCATACAAGTTCGTTCCGGGTTCGAACGAAACCGAAGGCACTATCTCGTTGCACTCATTATTGGAATCACCCTCAGAGTCAACGACCATAGCCCTTGCACTCTGATTTGCCATCTCGAATCTATAAGCACTATTCTGTCAACTCATTACGGAATCACCCACAGAGTTATACTGACGTATAGTCCTTACACCTCGAGTCTTCACTAGCTCCACTTGGATACACGACCTAACGTTTGATTGGAATCGATGTGGTTTTCGGATCCAAATATGGAAATCCGATCCCGGTCTCACCGAAACCAAACGCCATTTTAATGTCCAAGTTGTACTTAAGGGTTTTAAACAAATTAAACTCATATTTAGGATGTGATAAACAGATAGATGAATCATAGTATCACAATAGATAATTCATATCAATATTCATCTTCACAAAGCAGCATATCACATAACAGAGATATCCAGATCATCCAGTATCAACCAATTACCAATATCAATCAACATCCAATATCAACCAATCACCCAATATCATTCAACATCCAATATCAATCAATCATCTAATATCCATCATCCAAATCAAAACAGAATTGATTAACTCTTAATCACCTGGATTACCTAAATCCTTTTCATTTATTTATTCCAAATAAATAAATTAATCATCTCTAATGATCTTCTTTAATTAATATTCCTTGATTAATTATCTTAATTACATTCAAGTAATTATCCTTAACCATATACAGTAATTAATCCTTAATTACTATCATTAATTACAATAATTAATGATCATTCATTAATTAATTAACTATAATTAATTACATTAAACCTTAATTAATTACAATTAATTAATCACATTTAAATTAATCACTTATATTAATCAACCTTGATTAATATCATTAATCACATAAATTAATGATCCTTATTAATTAATAATACTTTAATTAATTAACCAATTAACTTATAATTAATCAACTCATTAATTCATAATTAGTAATTAACCATTTGTAATTATTTAACTAAATTAATTAACTTCTCAATTAATTAATTTCTAATTTAATTATATTAATCCTTGATTAATTAGTTCAATTAATTAATCTTTAATTTCTTCATTAATCAATTTAAATTAACAATTAATCCTTAATTAATTACTTTGTTAATTATTTACAATTTTAATTAATTGCACTTAGTAATTAATCTTATTCATTAATTAATTAATCATATTAATTAACTAAAATAATTAAGTAATTAACTCTTAATTACCTAACAAGTAATTATCTTCTAATTACTTTCATTAATAAATCTTAATTAATCTCTTAATTAATTACTTAACAAATAATTAATCCCATCATTAACTAATTCTTAATTCATTAATTAATTATTCCATAATTAATTAACTTCAAAACAACTATATTAATTAATCCTTAATTAATTGCATCATGTGATTATCCATAAATCACTTCCACTTTAATTACTTCCATGAGTAATTCCTCTAATTACTTCATAAGCAATTACCTCCTTAATTACATTCAATTATTAACCATTAATTACTTTATTAATTAATTACACTTAATTAATTCATAATTAAGTGGTTATTTAAAATTAAATAAATAATTAACTAATTATTTAAAATTAATTAAACATTAATTAATTAACTTCTATTATTTGAAGACAGTCTTTAATAAATTAAGAAAACCATAAATCTTAATCAAACTTAACTTATTAACAAATAAGTATTCTTAAGTTGATTATTCAAATAATTTAACCTTATTTATTTCCATAAATAAATTATTGAATTATTTAAATCTTATTAATTCAAAGATAATTTATTAAACTTGGTTTACAAAATCATAATAATAGTCTTACTTAGAGATAAATCATTTTCAAATTTAAACACTTTAAAATTATCAAGTTTTGCACTAATTTATTTTCAATATAAATTGAAAATTGTTATTAAAACATTACTTCAACTTTAACTTACGTCTTCGATCTAATAATTAAATTCAAAACACTCTTCAAATTTGAATTTTAAAACTTAATTAAAATAATAAATTTTTAAACATACAACCTAAAACATTTTTAAATTTGAAAATAAATTCAAATTTCATTTTTGAATGTTTAATTTACTTCCTTTAAGAAACAACAAGTTTAAGTTTAGTTTTCTTCATAAACTTGTTTATACTTGGTGCTTGATTCTTACATTATTCAACTCGAGTTTATTTTACAACCATACTAACATAGTACTAACTAATACAGCAAACAAAATCACTCAAGTCGAAACTCAAAAATTCCTCCGGCCTACCCCGAGAACAACCCAAACTCCTCCGAGTCCAACCCGTACGCAACACGAAAACCCACCCGAGACAAAAGCCCAGATCACAACTCCGAGTCATCCATGATAAAATCGCGAGCTTCTCTTCGGGAACGGTCCCTTCTTCCCCAACTTCACCATCCAGTGTACACACCCGTGCACGGTGCACCTACCCACGCGCCTCCGGCCACCCTTAGTCATCGCGACCATTTCCAACGATCACATTAACGTGCGCGAACAAGGATTTAAACCCAGATCTAACAAAAGACACCCGAATCGAAATATGACCTTCAACTCGAAAATCTACAGAACCCATCTTCCACAAAATCACCCACGACCAACATCACGACACCGTTAAGCCGCCGCCGACCTTACCCTAGAAACGCCACAAACCCGAGCTTCAACATTCCCACGTCGCGATCGAACTTGATCCAACATTCATGTCGCAAAAACCCCTACAGCAAAGCCCAAACTAAAACATGCTAAAACCCTATTTTGTTCGAATTCGAACATTTCACGCATTAGAAAAATCCACTTGCATTTTTCCCTTCATCTACAATTCATTATCTAGCTTTAGTCCAGATTTCAACCCAAACCATCGAGTTGAGCATCGGCGATTTGTCAAATTGCCGACAACGATCATCCCTGAATTCCCATTTGAATATCCATTTTAAAATTATAAAATGTATGTCAAAATTCATCACTTTTAACTACAAATCCATTTATATAATCCAAAGTAGAAATTAAAGTTATTGATTTTTATCATAAAATAGTATTTTACTGTTCTTCCTGATTTTTAAACTTATTTGCTAAAGTTAAAATCCTATAATTACTTTAATAACCATCATCTTCCTCAGACAAACAACTTTTATCTATATTTCGAAATCAAATAATGATTTGATTTGGAGCTTTGAATTATTTTTTTTAAAACAGAACAAATACTCTGAAAACACAGAGAATAGGTCCATCATTTATATATATAGACATGCAACAATTTCCATAAATATATCAATCCAAACAAAGATGATAATCTTTCATGCATGATAATTTAAAACCAAATCAAACTGTTTTTAAAGATGTTTACTCACCATTTTGTATGTAGAGCAGATTTTCTTAATACTTTCAGGTTTTGCTATTGAATCGCTCTGCATGCTTACAGTTTGTTGTTTAATAAGTTGAACAGACCTTTAACTTGTTGTTGAACTCCTAATGCATCCCTCAAATTGATGATGAATTTGCAGAAGAATTGAATTGCAAGTTGATTGAAGTTGCTGGTGAACATTATTTGAAATGCAAGTTGATGTTGAGAAGAACATTAATTTGCAGGACTTTAATTTCAGATTTGAATTCAAGCTTCAGGTTTGAAGTTTGTTGATATGAAGAATTTTGCTTTTGATTTTAAAATCTCAGGTTTGATATTTTCATATTTCCATTAATTTTAGATAAGAAATGTAAACAAAGAAAGAGTATTTGAAAAAAACTAGTTTTCTTCTTTTACATTTATTAAAAATTAAAATGAGATGATTGCCACTTGTTATAAATTTGCACAAATGTCATTTAATTTGTTTAATAGCTTTACATGTGTTAAACTTTTGCATAATTGTATTAAAAACCTTATTACAAAGATAATTATGTTTTATATTTATGTAAATGTGAATTTTGTAATTTATTTACATACTACTTATGTTTACAAATTATTCTAAATTTTAGAGATTATTTTAAAAAGATTTTATTTATAACTTTATATATTTATAACCATTTCATAATAAGCATTTTAAAAGAAAACAAAACAACACTTTTATTTAAATCTTTTTTATAAACCATCATATTAAAATAAACCATTATCTTATATTTTAAAAAAAATTAATTAATCTAAATTAACTTTTGAAAAGTATCAATTTTAAAACAAAGCTTTAAATTACTATTCACAAATATCAATAGATCGAATTAAATTTCAAAACAACTCAAATTATAACACATATATACATATATATTACAATTTGAAAACTCAATCTTTAATTTAAAACACAAGATCTTCTATTCACAATATATATCAAATGTATATATTATAAACAGAATAAAATTTCATTAGCTTTGACAAATATCTCTTATCATTATTGCCAGATTAAAATTCATTAACCCTTCAAAGATTAAATTTACCAATTTTAAATTAAAATTATAAAGAAAATTATCAAATCAATTAAATTATTAACACAGATTATTAAATTTATATTGCCCAAAATTTCGGGTCGTTACAATCCTCCCCCTTAAAAGAATTTCGTCCCCGAAATTTAAAAGCAAAGGTAATTTAATAACCCAGTACAGATTTTAATTTAAATCAGCAAACCATACCTAACATCCAGTTACTAACAACCAAAGCAATCAATCACACAAACAAACCTAAGTAATTATTCTGACACAAATCAGAATAAATCTCTAATACTATCTCGAGTTTCCCAAGTATAAATCACCGGGAGACTCGCTCTATAAAAGCCAACAAACTAACTACACAACCAAAATCCAGAGCTCCTCTCATCTCTAGATCCTTCAATCTGAACAGAATATCAGATTACTCTCAAATCCAGCTCAACTTCTAAATCCAACTGAACTACAGATTCAACAACCAAACGATGAATCATACATGCATTCCCTCAGAGATACGTGATACACAATGAATTCCAGCTATCCAAATTGGCAATTCAATCTTATCCTATCAAAACACAGATAAGAAATCTTCAAATGCCTCAGCACTAACCAACCAATCTTATCCAATTTCAGCTCTCTTAACCAGAGAATTTTTAACCACACTGAAGTCTCTAACTTCGAATTCCAAAACTCCTTATCTCATATCTGTAACTTAACAGACAATCCTGGGCTACCAAACTTTTTCCGATCAGCTCAACCTATGCTGATATTTCCAGAAACAACTAGACCAAAGCAAATACTTCGTGGATCCCATTCAACAGAAAGGTCTTCCAAAATTGATCGAAATCTAGAACTCAATTCTACTACTCAAGCAAAAACAAACAGAACTTGCTTCTTCCCTTGCACAGCTGCTACCTCACTTCCGGTGCACAACTCTGATTCTAAAATAGATGAGAAATACTGTTGATGAACACGAATACAAACTTATCCAATATCTCCGGGAAACTTTGTTCATCAAATCCATAAAAATCTGAGTGACTCATTTGACTCAGTCACACAACCTTATAACAGAATCCAATTCAAGAGTTAGATCAGTCCAATTCCAATTCCAAAAATAATTTTGAGCTGCTATACCAACTCTCCTTTCTCCAAAAACCATCCAACTACCAGGCTAACTACCAAAATTTTCTCCTGGAACCAAAACAATAGGGAACTCAATTCCAGATGCAGACGAACTTCAGATTACTCCAGCAGCTCCTACTTCCACATGAGAACCCTCAGACTCAAACAAAAGATTGCTCAGATAAATTCCTAAACTAATCGCAAGTCACTTTTGCGATCCTACCTAGTACGGATTCCAAAGAAACTGTACTCACTTTACCAATTAGAACAGCTTTAAACTTTTCCAAACAAAGGTTAACCTTTCAAGGAGACATCACCACCTTCAGCCCGGACTGCTGAAAGAAAACCTCAATGATTTCCCAACCATCGGAGAAACAACCAACACTGCTGCTTCTAAACTCTACCTTGATAATACTACAATGCTAAAAGACCTTCTCGACAGCACTCCGAACACTTCGAGCTGAAACTGCTACCACGGCTAACCAAAGATGCTAATCCAAAGGCTTCTCCAAAACCAAAACCAACAGCAAACCACACAACTGACCTCCGAGATGGCAAACATCCCATCAAGAAACTCGGACTCCAAACCAAGCATCAACAACTCACTTACCTTAAGGAATAACAATGATACCATGCCTGGAGAGAAACATCTCATAGACCTTAGTCTCATATCCCAAAACAGCCAAACTCCTTACTAAAGATCCAATCAACTTATACGCAGACGAATCTTCTCTACGGTAGGTAAAGACTGCTTCTCAACCACTTCCAAAACTGCTTCAAAAGAAAATATCTTCAGAAAATATCCAAGGATACTGCATCTCATCACGCAGTTATCAAGATACCATCACTTTTATCTGCACTTCCGACAGATTCAAACACAAGAATAATTCGCTCACCCGAGCAAAATCCAAACCTACACTCCAAAGATAGACTTCGAAGCTTTAAAAGATTTCCTTCAGATATCAGAGAAATCCTTACTCCAAACTACAAATCTTACTCAAGATGGTATTAGGTCTACAATCTCGACAAATACTTCCAACCTCAAACATATGGACCTCTTCCATAAGTGGTAGCCATGTTGCACACACACACCACTACTTCATCCATCTACCTCTAAAACTTATGTTGGAAAATCCGAACAGGTAACCCAATAGATCAGGTAGATATAAACATATATAAATATATAGATATATATAAAAATTACAAGTACGCTCTCTCAAGAAAGACACTACTACACAGCCTAGGTATTCACTCAACCTAATGCTCCCTAAAGAAAGACATACTTCAGAGCCTAGGTATTCACTCAGCCTAATGCTCTGATACCAAATGCGACGACCCGACTTTCTACTCCCAGAAAATCGCATCATCTTAAAGAAAGCAAGGGATAGAAGAAGAAAAGAAAGAGAAAGAAGAACACAAACAACATCAGAGAACTCACAGCGGAACGAATAAAATATAATATATCACATAAAATATTACATGGTATCTTATTACATCAGAGTACACAACTTAAAACAACAGATAATAGACAGTTATAAACTTCTGTCTAACTATACAATTCAAGTACAACAGAAACAGATACTAAAAAACACAGCGGAATCAATATATAAATCTACACGTCGAAGCCTCCTGCTCCGTATTTCCTCCAGAATTCGTCAAGCTAACCTGATCCACTTGACTACTCATACATAATATGAGTACCCAAGAGTTTAATAAAACAGAAAATAAACACTCGGGTCAGACAGGGGTCTAGTGTGAGTAAACGGGTTAAAGTTGTTTAACTTTAGAAAACCTTTGAAAAGAAAAGGTATCACGTAAGATTTCCCACACATAAACATGGAAAAGTTTTTACCTTACGCTAACCAAAACATTTGATAGGAAATCCAGTGATATTATAATAGTGCTTAGGGTTTTCAAGTAAATAAGAAATAGCCAAAATTGTTACATTCATTAAATTCCAACTACTAGCAACAAAAGTGGGTAATACAATCAAAACCGTAGGGTCTCGTAGGAAGAATGGGTTTCCATCAATGGCAGGGCTACTGGGGTACCGCCCGTCACAGTACGTGGCCTAGATCAACGTACCGAGGAGTACTCCTACTCCCCTGCAACACAAGGCCGGAACCATCCCTTACTGGGCAGTCCCGAACAAGAAAACCCCGCAGTTGGCCGCGACCCAACTGCCCACACAGCCGAATAAAAAGGGACTTCTAGACAGGGGAAAATCTTGCTCTCAAGTGGGGGCTACCCACGAAGCCTTGCTGCACCTCCCCTGTTTTAGCCATTCCCGGTTGATGAGGCTTGAGGTTACGATTACCTTTATAGAACACCTTTATCTTAGAATGGTCATCGTCCACCTGACGATGTGCTGAAAGCATTCGATCCATACAAGTTTGTTCCGGGTTCGAACGAAACCGAAGGTAGTATCTCGTTGCACTCATTATTGGAATCACCCTCAGAGTCAATGACCATAGCCCTTGCACTCTGATTCGCCATCTAGAATCTATAAGCACTATTCCGTCAACTCATTACGGAATCACCCACAGAGTTATACTGACGTATAGTCCTTACACCTCGAGTCTTCACTAGCTCCACTTGGATACACGACCTAACGTTTGATTGGAATCGATGTGGTTTTCGGATCCAAATATGGAAATCCGATCCCGGTCTCACCGAAACCAAACGCCATTTTAATGTCCAAGTTGTACTTAAGGGTTTTAAACAAATTAAACTCATATTTAGGATGTAATAAACAGATAGATGAATCATAGTATCACAATAGATAATTCATATCAATATTCATCTTCACAAAGCAGCATATCACATAACAGAGATATCCAGATCATTCAGTATCAACCAATTACCAATATCAATCAACATCCAATATCAACCAATCACCCAATATCATTCAACATCCAATATCAATCAATCATCTAATATCCATCATCCAAATCAAAAAAGAGTTGATTAACTCTTAATCACCTGGATTTCCTAAATCCTTTTCATTTATTTATTCCAAATAAATAAATAAATCATCTCTAATGATCTTCTTTAATTAATCTTCCTTGATTAATTATCTTAATTACATTCAAGTAATTATCCTTAACCATATACAGTAATTAATCCTTAATTACTATCAATAATTACAATAATTAATGATCATTCATTAATTAATTAACTATAATTAATTACATTAAACCTTAATTAATTACAATTAATAATCACATTTAAATTAATCACTTATATTAATCAACCTTGATTAATATCATTAATCACATAAATTAATGATCCTTATTAATTAATAATACTTTAATTAATTAATCAATTAACTTATAATTAATCAAATCATTAATTCATAATTAGTAATTAACCATTTGTAATTATTTAACTAAATTAATTAACTTCTCAATTAATTAATTTCTAATTTAATTATATTAATCCTTGATTAATTAATTCAATTAATTAATCTTTAATTTCTTCATTAATCAATTTAAATTAACAATTAATCCTTAATTAATTACTCTATTAATTATTTACAATTTTAATTAATTACACTTATTAATTAATCTTAAATTAATCTTATTCATTAATTAATTAATCATATTAATTAACTAAAATAATTAAGTAATTAACTCTTAATTACCTAACAAGTAATTATCTTCTAATTACTTTCATTAATAAATCTTAATTAATCTCTTAATTAATTACTTAAAAAATAATTAATCCCATCATTAACTAATTCTTAATTCATTAATTCATTATTCCATAATTAATTAACTTCAAAACAACCATATTAATTAATCCTTAATTAATTGCATCATGTGATTATCCATTAATCACTTCCACTTTAATTACTTCCATGAGTAATTCCTTTAATTACTTCATAAGTAATTACCTTCTTAATTACATTCAATTATTAACCATTAATTACTTTATTAAGTAATTACACTTAATTAATTCATAATTAAGTGGTTATTTAAAATTAAATAAATAATTAACTAATTATTTAAAATTAATTAAACAATTAATTAATTAACTTCTATTATTTGAAGACAGTCTTTAATAAATTAAGAAAACCATAAATCTTAATCAAACTTAACTTATTAACAAATAAGTATTCTTAAGTTGATTATTCAAATAATTTAACCTTATTTATTTCCATAAATAAATTATTGAATTATTTAAATCTTATTAATTCAAAGACAATTTATTAAACTTGGTTTACAAAATCATAATAATAGTCTTACTTGGAGATAACTCATTTTCAAATTTAAACACTTTAAAATTATCAAGTTTTAAACTAATTTATTTTCAATATAAATTGAAAATTGTTATTAAAACATTACTTCAACTTTAACTTACGTCTTCGATCTAATAATTAAATTCAAAACACTCTTCAAATTTGAATTTTAAAACTTAATTAAAATAATAAATTTTTAAACATACAACCTAAAACATTTTTAAATTTGAAAATAAATTCAAATTTCACTTTTGAATGTTTAATTTACTTTCTTTAAGAAACAACAAGTTTAAGTTTAGTTTTCTTCATAAACTTGTTTATACTTGGTGCTTGATTCTTACATTATTCAACTCGAGTTTATTTTACAACCATACTAACATAGTACTAACTAATACAGCAAACAAAATCACTCAAGTCGAAACTCAGAAATTCCTCCTGCCTACCCCGAGAACAACCCAAACTCCTCCGAGTCCAACCCGTACGCAACACGAGAACCCACCCGAGACAAAAGCCCAGATCACAACTCCGAGTCATCCACGATAAAATCGTGAGCTTCTCTTCGGGAACGATCCCTTCTTCCCCAACTTCACCTTCCAGTGTACACACCCGTGCATGGTGCACCTACCCACGCGCCTCTGGCCACACTTGTCATCGCGACCATTTCCAACGATCACATGAACGTGCGCGAACAAGGATTTAAACCCAGATCTAACAAAAGACACTCGAATCGAAATATGACCTTCAACTCGAAAATGTGCAGAACCCATCTTCCACAAAATCACCCTCGACCAACATCACGACATCGTTAAGCCACCGCCGACCTTACCCTAGAAACACCACAACCCCGAGCTTCAACATTCCCACGTCGCGATCGAACTCGATCCAACATTCATGTCGCAAAAACCCCTACAGCAAAGCCCAAACAAAAACATGCTGAAACCCTATTTTGTTTGAATTCGAACATTTCACGCATAAGAAAAATCCACTTGCATTTTTCCCTTCATCTACAATTCATTATCTAGCTTTAATCCAGATTTCAACCCAAACCATCGAGTTGAGCATCGGCGATTTGTCAAATTGTCGACAACGATCATCCCTAAATTCCCATTTGAATATCCATTTTAAAATTATAAAATGTATGTCAAAATTCATCACTTTTAACTACAAATCCATTTATATAATTCAAGGTAGAAATTAAAGTTATTGATTTTTATCATAAAACGGTATTTTACTGTTCTTCCTGATTTTTAAACTTATTTGCTAAAGTTAAAATCCTATAATTACTTTAATAACCATCATCTTCCTCAGACAAACAACTTTTATTTATATTTCGAAATCAAATAATGATTTGATTTGGAGCTTTGAATTTTTTTTTTAAAACAGAACAAATACTCTGAAAACACAGAGAATGGGTCCATCATTTATATATACAGACATGCAACAATTTCCATAAATATATCAATCCAAACAAAGCTGATAATCTTTCATGCATGATAATTTAAAACCAAATCAAACTGTTTTTAAAGAAGTTTACTCACCATTTTGTATGCAGAGCAGATTTTCTTAATACTTTCAGGTTTTGCTATCGAATCACTCTGCATGCTTACAGTTTGTTGTTTAATAAGTTGAACATACCTTTAACTTGCTGTTGAACTCCTAATGCATCTCTCAAATTGATGATGAATTCGCAGAAGAATTGAATTGCAGGTTGATTGAAGTTGCTGGTGAACATTATTTGAAATGCAAGTTGATGTTGAGAAGAACATTAATTTGCAGGACTTTAATTTCAGATTTGAATTCAAGCTTCAGGTTTGAAGTTTGTTGATATGAAGAATTTTTCTTTTGATTTTAAAATCTCAGGTTTGATATTCTCAGATTTCCATTAATTTTAGATATGAAATGAAAACAAAGAAAGAGTATTTGAAAAAAAAACTAGTTTTCTTCTTTTAAATTTATTAAAAATTAAAATGAGATGATTGCCACTTGTTATAAATTTGCATAAATGTCATTTAATTTGTTTAATAGCTTTACATGTGTTAAACTCTTGCATAATTGTATTAAAAACCTTATTACAAAGATAATTATATTTTATATTTATGTGAATGTGAATTTTGTAATTTATTTACATACTACTTATGTTTACAAATTATTCTAAATTTTAGAGATTATTTTAAAAAGATTTTATTTATAACTTTATATATTTATAACCATTTCATAATAAGCATTTTAAAAGAAAACAAAACAACACTTTTATTTAAATCTTTTTTATAAACCATCATATTAAAATAAACCATTATCTTATATTTTAAAAACAAATGAATTAATCTAAATTAACTTTTGAAAAATATCAATTTTAAAACAAAGCTTTAAATTACTATTCACAAATATCAATAGATCGAATTAAATTTCAAAACAACTCAAATTATAACATATATATACATATATATTACAATTTGAAAACTCAATCTTTAATTTAAAACACAAGATCTTCTATTCACAATATATATCAAATGTATATATTATAAACAGAATTAAATTTCATTAGCTTTGACAAATATCTCTTATCATTATTGCCAGATTAAAAATTCATTAACCCTTCAAAGATTAAATTTACCAATTTTAAATTAAAATTATAAAGAAAATTATCAAATCAATTAAATTATTAACACGGATTATTAAATTTATATTGCCCAAAATTTCGGGTCGTTACAGTTACGCTATGTATTTTATTTTTATTTTTGATCGTTAAGCGTGGTTATACTTGTTTGTCTGTTTACTTATTATAATTCTAACTATTAATTAATAAACTGGAACATTCCTTTCCATGTTTTAATTCATAAAAGCTGCCTTTTCAAAAAGGGTTACTATTATAACTTCCAATAAATTAACCAAAAGTGAGATCTTTGCTTTATTTGAACTTACAAGGAATTATTTCTTTTCTTTTGCTGAAACAGACAGTGTAAACTATGGAAAAAAATATCCATAGCTTACTCATCCCTTTCCCTTCTTGTTAATTCAAACAACCTGCTTTTATACACATATTAGAATTGGATAATTTATGGAAATTGCATGAAATCCGCTTTAAGTAAATCAAACATAGAAATTTACATTCCAAGTCAACTAAGAAAATCTAATATACAACCCAATCATAGATCTGAAATGAACTAATATTCTACAATAATAATATTTAAGGCTGATTTCAAATATCTGATCAAGTTGTATGTACTATTACTATTTTATTCATATCCTAAAACTTCTACGCTATCCAACCTAGTTAGTGACCCTATCTACTCCATAACAGATTTTGGTTTAGTCCTCACCGTTATTAAAACTAAATTTTCACAATCAAGTACCTAATCCGAAACCTTTATTTTTGAAAATAGAAAATTAGAAACCTTTTTATCAATTTCAAAAATTGCTTAATCCCTAAAGAGGTGCCATGAAAATTTTTCCTTCAACTTTACCTTTTGAAGGACTTTTTATTGAGATTTATTTCTTTTAAAAGTAGGACATTTAACTCAAAACATTTAAAAATCAATTATTAAACCGAACTACATATATATTGAAAATGGAGGAGTGTGTATTTCAAAAAAAATCTTATATAACTTTAAACAATGAAAAGTGGAGTAGACGAGGATAACTTCCAACCTATTATATTCTTATTACTCATGCTATCTCCATACCTGTTGATGGAGAATTTAATAGCATATGAAGGGGATTCTAAAAGATATGTATAATTGTTGCATCTATCTAAGTGTCTACCTAAAATATGTGCGCAATCGCTACATTTTTATGGGATTTATATATTCTTCCTATCCCATTCGTGTTACTTTTCTCCTATAATATTTATGACTAGATTACTAATCCAATTTTATATGAGTTCCTAATTCTATTTCCATCCAAATCTCCCAATGTTGTCTCCAATTTCTCCTACTTAAATGGCTTCTACTTTAGTTGTTATTCTTCGTATTTTCCTTATAGGGGAAAGTTCCTCCTATCATAGTTATTGGAGATTATTATCCTTATATTCTCTATACGTTAATTTAATTAAGTGCTATTTCCATTTAACCATCCTATAAAAAAATTATCTTTATCTTTTAAATGAAACTTCCAAATTAAAAAAATAGGAAAGATCGTCGAGCCAAACCTACACTGTTTTTTCCATTTATATCAAGAATGAAAAATCTCTTTATCAAAAATCTATAAACCAAAACTTTTTGACTCAATCAATTTTAAACTAAGGAATACAAAAACCATTTTAATTTGAAACTTTTGACTCAACAAAATTTTAAATTATGAATTTCTAAATTTCCACGCTTTTCCAAAACAACCACTTCTTGATAAATCCGTTGAAAAAATCATTCAAGGCATTTCAATGATTTTTCAAAAACCTTTTATTAAATTCTTTCACACATTAATTGTCCATTCTTTTGAACTTTCATCCCTACTCAATCTTTATAAAAATCTCATTATCTTCTTATGATGATTAAAGTACACCTTCTTATAGGAACTTGCTCCACTCCTTCTTCACATCTTGCTTCACTCCTATCATTCCTTACTTTTGGATGCTTACGGCATATAGATTCTTACCTCCCATCTGTTTGGATGAAATGTATGTCTCCCATTGAAATTTATAGAGGTTCATAATAATAAGGCAGTCTGAGTCCAATAAAGGAGTCAAATACCATTCAGCTTCTGGAGTGCTTCTATATGTTGGGGCCATCCTTTTCTTAGTCCACTCCTTACGATATGAACTCCACCCCATTAGGTAATTGGAGAAGGAATATAAATTTATCTCTACCTATTGGCCCAACTCACAGTTGCCTCATCTAGCCTTTCAGTATATGTTTACAACTACTTCTATAGTCAGATTTTATAGAGTTACGTATATGTTTAAAATAAATGTGTGTACACACATACAGTAAGGTTTTGAAAAATACTTACAAAAATTACAAGTATGCCACTCATATATATACCTATCCTCATTGATCTAGTAACCTAAGCTCTGATACCAAATGTAATGACCCGCCCCCAAAATAGGCCTAATATTCGACTAAGAAAAGGCCCGCCGAACCTTAGATCCATTCCAAAGCTAGTCGTTGATTGGTAAAATTGTTATAAAGAACAATACACAGAGCTATCTATCAACATATTTAAAATTTCACAATGGAAGAATAAAATAAAATATCAGAAATAATACCTATTATATCTAAAAATCAAATGTTAGAAAAGTACAACACAAACAACATAACAATGCCATCCGTATAATATCTTAAAATACATCAACAAATTTAAATGGGTACATCAGAAATACAAAAACAACATATGTAGATAGATAGATAACTTCACAAGCCCCCTCATTAACTTCGCCATCGTAATCTACATCATCTTCTCTAACTTGTTTTGTAATGAGGAGGGAGTCAAAACAACAATGTATGATGAATAAAATTTTGAGCCTTTCTATAATAGTACTTGGGTAGTATAATACAAATCAGATAATGTCTTATGCATCCTAACTATACCTTAAGGCTTTTTCAGCTGCAAACCCTAAGGCTTATCCATTCCAATTCTATAACCCATACCCTTTCTGCCCAATAACCCATCTTCAACTGTAGGCCAAAGGCCATTGCCAATTCCATGCATCTACCATCAGTAATGTTCAAACAATGTAAGAGATAATACCTAAGTCAATCATTACCTTTTCAATGGGAACTAGGCAGAATCTGACCATTTAATATCTTATTTTAGGTAGGTCCCTGTCATTTACTACCTATCCCAAGGTGAATTCCTCTCTAATACTATCTAGCTGATACCACACAGAATCTCATCAGGCCACTTATACTTCTTTATGGAAGAGGCATACTCCATAATAGCTACTTAATACCTTAAACCTGAAGCGGACCCTTCTTGGGATATCCACCACTGTGCCTAACCACTAACCCTTACTATTTAATACTTCTTAAATAAGGAGGAGGCAGGCCTTCAATCAGCTACGTACTACCTCCGACTTCGAAGTTCGTCCTTCGTATTACGATCTGTAACCCATATTGTAACGTCTCAAATTAGTCTGACTATTCAAAGGTATTGATATCCCGATTAGTTAGGCACTTTTACCCTATAAAATTTGGGACTAATCTCGCGTCCTCCATGGGTACTTATTATAGGTGATGTCTTACATCTGCCCTAAAGTCACACTGCTGACAGCCAGGTTAACTAGGCAGACTTCCACCTACTTTTGACTAACCTAGCATCCATATAACTTAGTCATAATCTACACTCGCTTAACATATTATCATATACCTCACGTCATTCCCTACTAAGGCCTTATAAGGAAACCCTTATTTCACCTTAATTGTCAGTTTCTTTCTTAAGGGGGATTTAATACTAATTAATGACCTATTTACAATGCAATTAATTATATGTTATTTATACACTAATACACACACACACATACATATATATGTGTAAATGTGTATATATGTGTGCCTAAGAGAGGAAATCTCTTGTAGAGATGATGGGGAAATCCTTTCAAAGTTTGGACTGATGGTTACAAGATAATTTCTCTATGAATTATTTATTAGCATAGATGGAACGCATGTTGTCCTTATAGTACCAATTCTATTCACGTTAGGAAATCAATCATTGTATGTCCTTTAGAGGAAAATTTACAAAGACTTGGATTATCAAAAAAATCAATTTTGAAATGGATTTGAGATATTATGGTTTGCCAACGAGCATGACAATGGTTGCAGCCCAAGTGAAGTGGAAACCATGAACCTTGGTTCTAATGTCATAAACTTGATTTCAGATATAGAAGCAAGAGATAGAGGGCGACAACATTTTTGGGTATAGAAGAAATTTCGAAACCGCTACCGAAACCAAGTCTCCACGTGCAAATCATCGGATCTGGAATTCGTGAAGTTGAGAAGCGATTATAAGCGACTCATTTTTTTGGGTTGAAATTGAAAATATAGGTTGAAATTGAAAATATAGGTTGAATTGATCTATAATGGGCGAATTTCAAAATGTACTCTATTTCAGATTTGCAAATATAAATATTAAGTTTCTAACATTCTGAAGCTAATGTTTTAGTTTCAAACTCATCTTGTTTCAAACTCATCTTGTTTCAAACACATCTTGTTTCAAAATGCGCGATACAGGGACGAATCCACTACAACGGATTGCAAAAGCGATTATGCAAATTGCATCTTCCTCGATGAGATTAGTGCACCTACTTTTGGAAATATCCTAGTTTGTGAGAACCTAGGGAATTGGAGATGGTTAGACTACAGACTTTGAAGTAAATTTGACAAATGGAATCGATGACCATGCCGTAAGAAGTTAGAAGCCAATAGTACCTAACGTGTGAATGGTTGAGGGGGAAGAGAAATCATGTGAAGTAGTTTATAATTTGCAGCAATCATAACCGTTGTTATCATGTGGAAGGCAACATGTTTGTTTCCATGGGATAAGCAGGCCTCAAATTAACTATTCTGCACTAAAGTCCACATACAAGAAAATGATAACGGTCGTTGTGAGAGTTTATGATAGAGTAGAATAATAAGCTTAATAGCACTATTTGATAACCAAGTAGAAGGCAAGAATGATATGAAGGATGATGTATATCAACTTAGATGAATGCAAAAATTCAATTGAAGAATCAATAAGCAGTGTCTCAAGTAGCTTTAAAATACGACATACAATGATGTATTTTTATTTTATGCAATTTGTAGATTTTTCTTTGACTGTACTAATAATTTATATAACAGCAATATAAGGAACCTATTTTCAAAAATAATAAAAATATAATATGCCTAAAATATTTCTAAGCATGCAAAGATTACTCCCTATGTTAATCGTTTAAATGCCAAAACTTCAAATTTATACATGTCTAATTCCTTATCAACAAACATAATATATATCCAACATTCTTAATCCAACGACATACTTATATAAAATGAGAATCCATTCCAAATTTATTTTTACGAAAATAGTAGAATCAACATTAATAAAATTTGAAATTTAAATCTCTTTATGCTCTATTCAACTTCTACATAAAAGAATGAAAAAGGGAATTTCCATTCAAATTATGGAAATACATAGTGCAAACTACGAACAAAAGAATCTATACTTTACCACCATTTCCTAGCTTATTTCTTTTTAAAACCCTTAATCAAAGCCAAAGAAGGTAAGAAGTGGAATAGAATGTAAAACATTAAAAATGCTATAACTACACAATTCCACTATTTTAATATAGAATAACTAAGATTTTAACTTAAAAATTGACTTTTCATTTTAAGGGTATTTTAGGGTTTTAGTATAATGTTTTCCTGAAAAAAATTCGCTAAGGCATATATCAAATCTAAATTATACTATTCAATTACAAAAATAAGAAAGAAAAAGATTTCCACTCACAAAAGATCCTTCGCTCTTCCTTTTGGATTTATCTAAGCTCACTTTAAATCACTTCCCTTGGAAATACAACAAGTTGGTTGGATATACATTAGATTCATAATTTTAGGGATTGGAGGATAATAGGATTAGAAATTGAATATTAAACACCTAAAATTTCTTATCTTAAACCCTAGAGAATTTATGAATCTAGATGAAGAAAGAAACTGATAGAGCTCTGCTATGTTTCCAAATAATTTGTGAATAAAAGTGAAGGGGCTAGGCTCTTATTTATAGTGGTTAGATAGCACCAAAACTGTCATATTCAAGTTGGTCAAATATAATATAATTTGTACCATTCATGGTCTTCCTTAACCCTAGCCATCAGAATAGCACCAATCGGCTGGCCCAAGGTAGGCGGTCGATCGGTAATGTTAATTTGAGAACCGCCATGTCTAACTATGGTTAATTTTTCAATTTCAAACTTTAGCTTTAGTTATTTCTCTAAATTTAAATTCCATTTAAATTAATTTGAATTCAAAATTTTCAAAAGTCAATAATTTTTTTCATTCGTGCTATGTTTCCAAAACTTTATGTATAGAAATTGATCAGAAAATTGCCACAAACTTTATGTATGGAAATTAATCTTTAAAATGTTCATTTTGATCCTTATTATCACTTTATCAATTCTTTTCTTATTAGTTAATTTCTTATAAATTTTTATGGGTGTTACATCATGACACCTCCACTCATTATCATTTGTAATGGTTATAGGAGCTTTGTAATGAAGTGATAAATCGGTACAGTCTGGACATAGGACTCTACATTTTTTTTAATGAAGGTTGAGGTCCTATTGCAGTGTCCTTAAGCAATCTGTTGAAATCTAGTTGTGGTATCCTTCAGAAATTTTGTTGAAGTAAATTTCGATAGTTCTTCTAGTTGTAGAAAACTACCTTTTAGGTGAAGCGAGGGCTTTTTAAAGGAAATTCCAAAAGAAGCACTAGGATTAGATGTAAAATGAGGAGTCCTAACTAGTATAAATCGACTTTGTATCTCTTTTACTTCTTCCATTACATTCTTTTTTACATACATTTTTAATTAACTATATTATACGATCCATCCCAAGTTTACAATGGCATTAGAGCTATAGAACATAACAACCAAACTTTCGTTTGGTATTATAGTCGGGTTCCTATCGATCGTAACAAAATCATATAATAATGGTTAACAAAAGAAGATTTAATCGAAGCAAAGCTAGCCACCAAAGGACCGAATTCAAGTTATACGACTATATTTGACAAAAATACTACAATTGCAGTCAGGAGTTACCAACAATGAGGCAATAACTTAATATTGAAGGCATAGTTAAATTTTAGAGTATATGCATAAAAGTATAAACACATTAAGAAATAATTATTGGTTAAACTAGAAGTAGTCATATTATAAAATGAAAACTGAAATTTAGAAGAAGAATTATTAAAATAGAAAAAACATATATAAATTCGAATCTTCAACCCTATAACCTCAAAGAGGAAATTGAAAATATCAGAGAAGAGGACATCAAATTATCATAAGAAAATTGAAGTTAGAATTTTACAATAAATCACTTTAAAATGAAATAATCAAGTATACGCCAAATGTTAGTGATTTGGAAAAAAATATTTTCAAATTTTTAGATTTAATTAATATAGAATATGGAAATTAATTGTTTTGATCCCAAACTTTTATATATGATAAAATATATTGGAACTGATTTTGGGTATTTTCTCAGTTTTTCCTATGAATTTTTTATTAATAAGAATTATTAAATGTAGAGGAAACAAAGAGAAAATGTTAGAAAATCTCTTTATTAATTAAATAAATAAATGTGAAAGGAGAAAAATAAATTAATTCTCTAAATTTTGCTAAAGAGTTCTATAAAGGAAAAGAAAAGGAAAACTTTAATTAGATAAGTGACAAACTCGATCAAAAAGATACTAGTTTAAGTAATAAAACAATTTTCAACATAATTGTGAATTTTCCATTGTTTTTTAGTAGAATCATACTTTGTTAAGCTATATTAGCCATACCTTTGTAACGACTCAGAATTTTATTACCTTGATTTTTGGTAAATTTAATTCGTTTTAAATATCTAATTTGGGATTTTTATAACAAAAGATCTATGTTCCAAATAATTGTTCGATTTTCAATGACGTATTTTTAATTTAATTTATAGAATTTTTCCATAATTTTTAATTTGAAAATAATTTGAATTTCCCTTTGACGTATTTTAAAGAAAACGTTCACCTTTTTGAAATTTAACAGAACATGATGACTAGTTTTTTATTCTCATTTTGTTATCATGTCACACTATTGTGCGCAACTGTACTTTTATTTCCTGTCATTCGTGGCTTATATGCGGAAGCTATAATGGGTAGTGGTGTAACGGAGTTTTCCCAAATCAAACACATGCACCTAATTATACATATATTAGCTTTCCTTTTTATCTTCCCATACCAATAAAACACACAGCCAACCATTTGTTCCTCATTACACCCTACCAGCCGTCGTTGTCTTCACTGTCCCCCATTGATTTGGCATTGGTTGTGGACTATTATCTATACAAAATCACTTTTCCTTGCCTATAAATATGTTACAGGGAAGAGATGTGTTTCTTCAGTTCGAGTTCAATTTTGCTTTCCTGTAACTAAAATCAAACATTCTTTTACGTTCAAAAATCCACCCCTTCCAAACCCTAGAGTTTTAGCCAAATCGTTCGACACAGGAGTGGTTCGATATAATCTCTAGTATTTTTAGAAATTAATCGCTCGAAATTTCATTAAGGAATGAGCGGGATATCTTCAAATAATAGTAAGAAGGAAAAATGTTCATCGATGTTCAAAAATCAAATTCTCGAGTTACGCTACGAATTAGAATTAGCCATTAGCATCGTTAGGTTTGTATGGTGACGCGATATTTTTTGGTGTGAATTTGGAGGGTTTTTGTGACGATGATTGTCGATTGTTTATAGCTAAGGTTTGACTTTGCTCGAGGTATAATCATTTTTGGTGTGAATTAGAAGTGGTCGTTAGCATCATTGGGTTCATACGACGATTAGTATTATTGGTGTGAATTTGGAGGGGTTTAGTGATGATGATTGACGATTGTTCATAGCTAGGGTTTGAATTTTCTCGAGGTATGATCATCATTGAGCAAATTGGAGTTTGGACTTGGAACCGGGGTACAAGGACATGTTGGCGGTGGAGTTTGGCGAGGTGTGGCGGCCAGAAAACAGATTGCGACATGGGGGGGCGAACCTAACATGAGATTTTGAGATGGGTTTTAGTTCAATCACATTTTAATTAAGTATCTCTAAGGGAGGTGGCAGTGGTGCCATGGGGTCGAGCGCGAGGAGTTGGGCATGTGGGTGGTCTTAGTTCGGTGCGTAGGTGGTTAGAATTCCTGTGCACGTGTAGGATACATGCACATTTTGGGTGTTTATTGGGGCATTGGAATGGGGAAGTTAAATGGGAAAGTAGGGATGAAGTGGGTTATGGGTATTGCGGTGGGAGTATTTTGTTTATTTTAATAAATTAAAAGGTTTAAACTTTAGAAAATCATAACTCCCTCATTTTTAATTTGTTTAACCCATGGATTTTTGCACCAGACTCATGCTGGCAAGTACTACGCTTTGATATAATTTGTTATTAGTTTTAGTGTAGTATACTTTAATGATAAATCAGATCCTGATTATAATTAAGTTAATTTGGATAATTATGTAGTTTGATTGATAATTCCTCATTGGTGTTATCTATTTGGCCAAATAAACGTCGTATTACTAAGACGAATTGAATATGGTAATTTAAACTCCTATTTAACTGAATAAATCATCGTTCCACTAATTAAATTAATTGGTCATTTAATTAGCAGAATAAATCCTCGTTTTGCTATTTTATAGATTTGGACATCTAATTATATGTCGTTATTTGATATACCAATTTGAATTACTAATGTGTTAAGCAGTGAAGGATAATTGTTTACGTAGATGTTGATTATGTAAATGCCAGTAATTAACTTGGTAAGTAAAATTAAATGATACGGTAGCTTGTTTGAGTACTATTATGATCGTTAAGCCTCTTTCAAATTTGAAAAGTTAATTATTGATTTGATAGTTATTTTAAGAGTAATTATTATATATTATAAGATTTTAAGGTTAAATATTATTTCGTAATAAGATTTAAAGGGTAATAAATATTTATTAAATATTCTAAAGATAATTAATATTTTTTCCAATAATGATTTTAAATTAATTATTTTATTAATATGATTTTTAAAAGTTACTTCTTAAAGTTATTTAAGAAAACTTATTAATTATTTTAAAAGTTATTTAATTATTATTTTAAAATGATTTGATTTAATTATTTATTTAAAGTGATTTAACTATATTTTAGTTTTTAATTAAAGCTATCTAATTATATTGATTTAAGTTATTTAGATATATTTATAGGTAAATTAATTTTCATATTAATATCAATTAAAAGTCTTATTATCATACTATTAAATATATATTAATAAATGATTAAAGTTTATTTTATTGACATTAAAGATTTATTTACTAAAATAAAAAAAGTAAATTGTTTATAGAAAGCGATTGGAAAGGAGGATTATAAATGTTATAGTGTTTTGTAAAGGGAAGTTTTATAAATGGTTTGAGTATCTTTCTAAATTAAATTTATAAATCTATAAAGAGGCTTTATAAAAAGATTGGGAGATAATTATAAAATAAAGAGATTTGGAAAGAAATGGTTGGTTTTCATGGCATAATCGAGGGGCTGGGATTTCCTACTATTTACTATGGAATCGTTGTGATAACGACATAATCATTGAGTAAACATCATTGGGATAACAACATAACCATCATTGGGAATCGTAGGAATTGCATACATGGTTTTATGGAGGCGTTTCATGATATATTGAGATGTTGGAATTCATTTGTGGTTCCGAAACCCATTGGAGTGTGGGAACCTATGTGCGATTCCAAGATCTATTGAGATATGGTAATCCATGTATGATTCTGAGACCTGTCGGGGTACTGGAATCCATGTGGAATTCTATGATCTGTTTTGATTGTGATGCGTGAGCTGGAACGCCGAATGTAGCCTCACTAGTGGTAATGACTAAAACCAGAGATGGGTGGCATGGCCGGTAGGGTTGGCAAACCCATAGTCCACCTAGACGTTACTTTCAGTTGTTATAAATGCATGGAGAGATGCATTTGGTCTTAGCGAGACCAGCAATGTTTTTCCTATAGTCATCACTAGAGATTTATGCTACTTCGGAAGGATATCTCTTATCCTTGTGTGTGAGGACCATTTCTCAAAGTACAAAGAGCACCTTCATGGAATCCTATACAATTAATAAACGCACCGTATCGATTTTTGATTATATACCTAGTATTATTGTAATTTCCACTTAGGAGCATCACAGCTACTTAATTATTATTATTTTAACCCATAGACATTATTATAATATCATTGGATTTTTTTGATATAAATGTTTTGGTTATCATTAGGTAAAAACTCATTCGTGTTTATCTACGGTGTGGTCTTACGAGATACCTTGGATTTTTAAAGAATTTTAAAATTTATAATAAATAAAATTCCTTGTGATTTGAGTTTCTCACATTGGTTTCACCAAACGGACCCGAGCGTTGTTTTCCTATAATGCTCGAATCAGCCCGAGCGTATTTTCCAGATTTAGCTAGTTATTTTGGAGCTTTTAGAAGATGAGATGGATTCTCCTAGACATATTCACGTATCTTATATTTTTCTGTTGTTTTGTTGTTCTTGATTCTGTCTATATTTATCCGAAATTGTAAGGACGGGTTGTTATAACTGTCTAGGGTTGATGATATGTTAGTGTACTCTGATTTGTAATATGTATATTTAAAAAAGATGATTTCTTTTTGCAAAGATCTAACGTATGTTATATATTTAGCCCGTCATGATTGTAAGAGTTTATTCTTTGTTTTCTTTCTTTTACCCCAACAATCTATCTTCTCGACAATTAGATATTCAGCATGTGAATACCATGGATGTATCAATGTCGATTTCTAAGGGTTGAAAAGATGGGTCATTACATGTGGTATCAGAGTTTAGGTTAAGCGATAACCTAGGCCTTGGTGAGGTAAACTCATTAGAGATAGCATTAGTAATTCCCTTAAATGAGTAACTTATTAGAGATAGGATCAGTAATATCCTAGAATGGGTTGAGAGTGTGTGTGTGTATATAAGAGCGCGTGTTTGTTATTTTTAAAAAAATTATATTGTATCGTTTGATCAGCTGAGTGGATTATGAACTTTGGTCAATGCATTCGGCCAACGTTATCGATGGGAATTTCTAAACACTTAAACAAGGCTAAGTCAACATGGTATTGTTTTAAATTGGTAAATGAGATAAATTTACCTAGAAAATATTTTATATATGTAAAAGAATAGTTTTTCAAAGAAAATTCGATGTTGTTATTTTGAGTTGTGCTTATTTGTTAGGAAATGATAGTATTCCATTATTATCATCTAGGATTTGGTTAGTCCTGCTTGCCGAATTCTATGCATTGACTATTATTTATTAATCCATTTGGAATCTTCTATTTTGAACTTGGTTTAGATAGATAATTATTCAGGAACATTGAAATGAACACCTTATGAATTAAATTTCACAATTCGACTAATAGGCGTTCGTTGATAATGTCGAGTAAAATTTGAGTTTTAATAAACGGTATCTATTAAAATAAAGATTAGAATATTTTGAAAAAAATGTTTTAGAAATGATTTCGTCTAAAATTTGATTTTTCAATAAATTGTTTATTAAAGTTAAAATATTAGAATTATATATTGGGAAATAAATTTATAAAGATGATTTTATATAAACAGAATTTGAGAACTTAAATCCTGGTGCTTTTGGAAAGTGGTTTCCAAAGTTTTAAAAAGATAACAATAATATGATTTGAAGATATTTTACGAATGTAGGTACTTTAAAAAATAAAAAAGGAATTTTGTTAAAGATTTTTTTGGGTAAAAATTGATTTGGATTAAATTTCAAAAAAATTATTTGGTATACAAAAGGAAAGATGTATAATATTGTTTCGAATGATTTAAGGGAAATGAAGTATTAATTTTACTTGAAAGAATTTAAAGTAAATATTTTAGGAAAAGTGGCGATAGTTTGCTTTAAAATCGTCTTCAATATAAATATTTTTGGAAGACAAAATTTTGAAGAAAAGGTGTATTTTCTTTGGATTGGTTCGGGGAATGAGTCCCAATTTGTTGGTGGTGATCAAAATAATCTTCTAAGTGACGATCGGATGTTTTCTTAGGCAAACAGTATTGTACACTTAGTAAATTATTCTCTATGTTATTTTATGGTCGGAATTAGTTCGAATTCGAATGAATCTAAAACAAATTGGAATTAGATATTTCCTTAAAAATATTTAGCTAGAAATATGTACGTGATATTGTTTCCAAAAAAGATTTGAAAAACAAAGAAGTGTTTTTAAATTAACTAGTTCAACTGGCTCGAAATAACCAAAAATGGGCAGCAAATGTCTATGAATGGTACACACTTCTCTTAAGTATTACCCTTCTTGGTAAGGGAATATATAATACTGTGTTGTATTACTCAGTTCTTTAGTTTCATTTTAGGGTTACTCAGGCTATGTGTGTGTGTGTGTGTTTTTGTGTGTGTGTTATGGACTAATCATTTCAAAATATTTTTTAAATAAATTCCAGGCATTTGACTCTTAAGTTTCCAAAATAGAATGGTATCTTGAGTTAAAATAGGTTAATTAAAGAAGTTTTAATTGGACCAAATTTATTAAGAATGTTTAACAAACTTTATTTTATTGAACTGTGCCTTTTAATTTTAACGTTTAGGAAGTTAAAAATTATTCGGTGTTATTGGGCCGGCTAATAAACATTTTTATCTCTGATTGTCTAACGAAAAGTAGATTCTAGGATGGAGTTTGGATACTAGCATCTCACTCTTCTTAGCTACTTAACGGACCGAATGAGAAAAAAGTTGTATTGGTCGATTTTGTTATAAGCGCCAAAATTATTTTGGGCCTACATCTGTATAGTTAAATGTGTATAGAATTAAAACTAGATGTATGTATATACAGTTATAATGTAGGAGAGTTTTGTACAAATTAATAAATTAAAATAATTTTGTGAAAGGATTTCATAAATAAAGTTGTATCATCTAAAGTGTTTGAACCTAAGTGGAATTTTAATGAAATTTTTTCACAAATAATTTTAGCAGAAATAAAATTGGTTTTGGTGAGGACCTATAATATAAGTACGTAGGTTGTACATATATTATTTACCCTTCGTATATAGTTCTCGATCCAAGATTCAAGTACGTGACTTGAGGTTTTTCACAGCGTTTTGAATAAGGATCTATCTCTCGATTCTGACGGCGAACACTTGGTGATGGTTCTTAACATGAAGTCAAAAGTTTTCTATAATAATGCATGGCTATGTAAGGAGAATATAGGATTCTAATTAAGAAGTCTAATCATGGTACGCACTAGGAAGTCGGATGAGCAATTCTAGTTTGGAAGTAAAGTTATGTATTCGAGTAGTGATCGAATCAGATTTTGTATATAAATGATCTATAAACATCGTGTGAAATTGAAAGTAGTATGTATGAAATTATTTTAAAGAGGGAGAGTGTAATGACTTGTACTTTTATTGCCTTGATTTATGGAATATTTAATTAGTTTTAATTATAGAATTTGGGACTTTTATATAAAAAATCAATGTTTAAAATAATTTTTTGATTTTAGACAACGTAATTTAATTTAATTTATAGACTTTTCCTTAATTTTTTATCTGAAAATAATTTGAATTTCTATTTGAAGTTTTTTAAGGAAAACATTGGCATTTTTGAAATTTAACAGAACTTTATAACTAGTGTGTTTTATTCCTGTTTCATGGTCATATCACATTGTTGATGTAATAGTACTTTTATTTCCTGCCATTCACTGCCCATATGTAGACGCGGTAATGGGTAGCGTTGTACTAAAATTTTCCCAAATCAAACACACACACCCAATTATACAAAAAGTAGCTTTCCTTTTTCTCTTCTCGTACCAACAAAACACACAACCAACCTTTTGTTCCCCTTTTCACCCTACTAGCCGTCGTTGTCTTCAGTGTACCCTATGAGTTTTAGCCTTGGTTGCGAACTATTGTTTGTACAAAATCACCTTGCCTTGCCTATAAATATGCTTACACGGGGAAGAGATGTGTTTCTTTAGTTTGAATTCAATTTTGTTTTCCTATAACCAAACCAAACATTCTTTCACGTTCAAAAATCAACCTCTTCAAAGCCCTTGAGTTTTAGCCAAATCATTAGGCATAAGAGTTGCTCGATTTAATCTCTAGTATTTTTTAGAAATTAATCACTTGAAATTTCATTGAGGAATTAGCGAGATATCGTCAAATATTGTAACGTCCCTCTTTTCGCAAGCTTTAAATCGACACACGTGCCAATTCAAACCATACGGAAGGGCGGATTGTTATGGGATAAATAAGAAAAACAGAGAAGAAAAAAAACTAAACAGAATCTCACAGCGGAAGGATAAAATATAATAATCAAATATACAGTTTATAAATCTGTTTACAAAACCATTTATATAATACATATCAGAGTTACACATACCAATAACAATGCAGTGGAACAGTGTGTAGTGCACTAGGTAAATAATAATAATATAAATCTTCGTCTTCGTCCTCCAGAGCTAAAACTTCAAATCCTGAAACGCTCGGACTGACCCGAGCGAATTGAAAAGACAAAACACTCGAGTCAGAACTAAAAGATCTTATGTGAGTTAAATTAACAGAAATAAATATGAGTGCAGTAACTCAAGAGACGCTCGGGATTTACATCTCCTAAGGATCCGTTAAACTATTTACTATGTAGTATATTGCGCTATTATAATAGTGTCTATTTTTAAAATAAACTTACTTTTAAATAGCGTTAAGGGGTTACCCATATAGCCCTTAACACAAAATATATTCCCATAGTCTATACAGTACCGTAATCTCCCCCGTACTGGGGTCGTCAGAGGGCATTCCATAGGTATGGTACAAAACCAAAATCGTATAAGGCGCGCTAGGGTAGGTGACACGGCACAACTAGGCAATGCCAGGGTAGATATACCAATTGCTAACCGGGCTGATGGAAACGCATAGCCGCACCTACCGCCCACCTCGAACAAACTCCCCTAAAAATCAAAGTAAAAGTGGCCACTGAAACAATCCAAAGTCAAAGTATAATATCGAAGAGGAGTGTCCGATCAGAGGAATGACCTCATTGGCCCGAGAATCGCTCATGTTTTAGCCACCTTATGCCAACTCACGGGAGTCGGGTCCACGTATTTACCTTACAGGAAACGCCGCCACCAACCTACTTCATTCTGGAATCTCCACCGCGTACATGGTTAGTAAAAGTGGTTTTCGGTATCGACAAAGAGTATGTCCATATCCGATCCCGGTCTCTTTGCCAACCAATCGTTATTATAACACCGCGGTCATTTAAAATAGTTTATACTTTAAAACCAGAATAAAAATTCCATTTCAAAACTATGAATACGATATCATCTTAAAACCCAAAACAATAGGATATCATTTTATCCAAGTATATTTCTTTTCCAAAATCATACTACCTTAAAATTTAAAATATTTGGAAACCAAATATTTGACTTATACTTCAAAGCATAATATTTCGAAATTCATATATTTTAAAACCATAACTTCTAAAACTTGAATGGTTTGGATATTCAACGGTATATAAAATAAATGGTTTGACTTTAAGGTTACTTTGTAAAGAAAATAATTTCCATGGCTTTACAAATATATTTCTTTATTTAAAGTCTAAACCAAAATTTAAATATCACTTTCAAGTTCCAAAACCACTTCAATTTCTATATATATATATATATATATATATATATATATATATATATCCATTTGGAGTATTAATATTTCAAAACTAAAGTTGGAATTTATTCCTTCAACCAAATTAAATGTTCTATTATTTAGTCTTGAATATTTACATAAAAATCCATAAATAAAACTCCAATTTCTAGCAATTTAAATATTTTCTTTAATTAAATTATACTAGAATATTCATTTTAAATTTATCTTGGAAAAATCCAGTTATAAATATCATACCTTAAAATTTTCCAAACTTAAACATATAATATGAATTATCAAATTCCATTTCTCAATTTTCCCATTTTTATTTAATAGATTTATACACGGCTTAAATTTAAAAATTTTAACTTCATATGTATATATATAGAAGAATAACATTTATAAAATATAAAATTAAAAAATTTTATAAACCGTATCCTATCCAAACCATAGAAATCACTTTAAAATAATTTATATATAGACCACGGTGCCTGTATAAAATTTTCTATCCTATGGTCAAGTGATACGGATATTTATCATTTCAATCCGCAATTTAAAAATAAAATTTGCGGTTGTATATCATTTCAAACCACAATCCCGTATGAAATGAAAAATGCATGATAACTTGTAGTTTAATAATATACAATAAAACATCCATTCACCCATCATCAATCAAAATTATTTCAAACATCATCAGTTTAACAACCGTCAATATATATACAATATAACAAGAAATAATTGACAGTTATTAACTAACATTTTATATTCAATTAAATTTATAACTGTTTAACTAGTAGTTTATATGCAAATAAATAAATTCTAACTGTCAATTAATATGCAATAAATGAATTAAATTGACAGTTAAATTAAATAAATGGGAATTAACCGATATGCTGAATAAAACATGCCAAACAATCATAAATAAATTTCTACTCATATCTAAAATAAATTTAACAAACATAAAACTTTTAGAAGTTGTGAGTGGGTTAAAACACTCACCTTTTGAATTTAAATCGAATTTAATTTCAATTTAAACTCAAAAATCCAACGGTCTCCAAATCTGTCCAAACCAGCGTCATCAGATCCGGAATTTAATTACGATCCTAACAAAAGAAATTTCGCGCGAAACGGGTAACGTATGAAAAAGTTGTTCAATTTTAATGAGTTGAAACAAAAATTAAATAAAAAAAATTAAACAACAACCTAATTAAAGCTTGCAACGTCATAAAGCTTCTTCTCAACTCACGTATGCTCGTCCAGGGAATGAACCCATTTCAACGCACGCCCTCCCCATCTTTGACCGTGCCTTTAGACCGCCCCAGGCCACCAGATGGTGACGCGCCTCCACCATTACAACTTTCCTAGCCGAGCTCTCCAATACCCAGAAACCAATTTGCAAATTGTCGCTCCAAATCAAAACGCCCAAATTGACTTAGGTTTCGAATTTCCTGATTTTGACCGCGATTTGCCGCTGACTCGAGTATCGATTTCGAAAACAGAGACAACGCGTAGATTCGTATGGATGAAATCTACAACATATATTTTTTTGGAATTTTTCTGAGATGTTTGAATTTTCATTTGAAATTTGAATAGAAATAGCTCTAGGTTTGCATCCATTTGAGGAGGAGAAGGAGTTGAAGAAAAGAACGTACAGACAAATGGTAGAAGATGGAGGCTAGGGTTTTTGATCGTATATTTATAGATAGATTGCAAAAGAATAGGTGTGCACGAATTTTAACGTGCAAACGGAAGTGGTCCCAAAAGATAAATAATATTAATTACACACGTTACGGAATTAGGAAATAAATAAATTCCTTATCATTTACATTTTATTTTAACGTATATACAAATGTAAATCTAGACGTTTCGTTGACGTTTCAAAATATATCCACAATTGTATTAATTTCCAAATTGATCTAAACAAATTTAGATGTAAATTAAAAGCTGATAAGTCTATCCATTGCAGTGTTAATTTCTCCACTTCCTTATATTTAGAAATTATAAATTAAGTTTTCAAAAACCTATTTTTTGATTTTCAAACTTTTATATACTCATCTTTTACCAGTAATAAGGATGCATTAACATTTGTTCATGGTTTCACCTTATTATCCTCAACTTCCATTTTAATTTTCAATAATTACAATTGTTGAATGTTGATACTTTAATTAAATTTATACATCTTGCTTTCTATAATCTATATCAACAAATGGTCCAATTATAAATAGAATTAGCATTAACTTCATCTTATAGGATTAACTACTCCAATTACAAAACAAATCTACGCTAACTGCACGATTTAAGTCAATTTTGTAATTGAGTCCGCATTAAATGTTATAAATTATAAATTGGAACCTAAATAAATTCGCTTATTGATTTAAAATCTTTCTATTCAGTAAATAGACATTTTATGGATATAAATAACATTTGAATTATAACACATGTCATTAGTGCATGCTTTATTTCTTATAAACTCCCCTTTATTAACTAGAACACATTAACCAAAACAAAATAATTAATTTAGATTTATTTCAATCGATTGCCATTCTTAACTTATCATACTCAAAATGGTTAACCTAAATAATTGTTACCCTTTTACATTCAAATTCACTTACAACCATCATTACAACAATGTTGCCATAGATTTAGATTTAATTAAATAAATTAGATAAATGGGTAAAGTTTTGTAATTATCACTAATGCCAAATATATATGCATTAATTACTACTTATTATCATGAATTCATTTATTAATTTACTAGTTGCCTTTGTCTTCTTATATCCTATTTACTACCAAACTTTCTATTCTTAAATCTATACTCCCATTGATTTATTAAATTTGCACTTATTATGCATACTTTTAGCAACTCATATATACTTTGCATCTATTCCCCAAATTTCACATTCTATTGTTACATAAATTTCCATTGATTACTATTTATTATTACTTTACTGATAAATTAGATATTTGCATTGGTTTTGCATATGCTAAATTAATTTCCCATAATAAATACGGTTTCAAAACCATCAATAACATTTCCTTAGCCCAAACCCCGTTTACCAATTATTTTCCTTCAATAATTCATGTTGCTCTAAATACGTACATTTACACTTTATAGTTATTCTAGTATACCTATTCCTACACTCTTAACCCTTATCTTTACGTTCACCCACTTGTAATATTAATTATATTTATTACAATTCAATGTTGGCATTTATTACTATTAATTTATATAATGTTTATTGCCCTTATTTCAATTTCTTCCTTTTCAGTTGCTACTCTACTATTCACAGTTTCTTTTGTATACTCCTTTCCTATATAATCCAACATACACAAATTCCAATTAAATCCAATTATTACCTTTAAATAAAACATAACATTCGAATACCTCTTATTAAATTGGAATGTTTCATTTAAGTTTATAATTGATCCACTTGTATTAACATAAATTTTTATTTTCAAATTTATTCCCATTTACGGTAAATCAATGTTATTTTACATTAACCAATTTTAATATTCCACCACTTAATTTACTGAATCTTATGCAGTCTTCCTATAATAAGTTTTAAATTACCATTACTGTACATTCAATTACTATCCAAAGTATTTATTCATAAATCAATTCGATATATACGTTTGTTTCCTTCTATTTGATTTATACCTAGTATACATTTTTCTAAATCCTGTTTCATTACCTTCATTAAATGGTTATCGCATTGAGATCAAATTTATTAGCTTATATCGCATTATTACCATTAATTAAAATTGGCTTACAAATTTTTTTTATTCAATACTCTAAATAAATAACATATTATTCCATAATTACTCTTGTTTTCACATATTCCATTCAAAAATTTAACCACAATAATTACACTATTTTATTGAATTGGAAATCTCATTTTAAATTGTTAACTTTTAATAAGAACAAATGGCAACACCAAATTCCTAACATTCATTTTATTAAAAATTATGGAAAATATGACAAATTTAGTTAACGAAATTTTCGGCTCGTTACACTCTCCCCACTCAAAACTTTTCGTCCCCGAAAAGGAAAAGAAGGGAGAAGAAAGAATTAAATAACAATGCATCTTATTCAAAATATTTAACTTATAAACAGCAATTTACTAAATTTATTACCTTAAATAAAATATAGCTGTTTTATAATCATTATATCCTTTTATACTTAAATAATTAAAGTTTGAAAAACATTTTCTACATAGTTCTAAGTCCAAAATTTACGGAAATTTTTGGCAGAGTCTCCTTTGTACGGAGAGGCTCGGGAAAATATAATACCAAAATAAAACAAAGTATCATATAGAATATTCAAAATAGTATATCCCAACACGGGAAAATATATAAAAATAGCGCTACAAAACGTAAACCGGGAACGTACTTATTTGTTGGGCAAATTACGCTTAATTTATGGAAACAAAAGCAGTAACAATTGCTTCCATACCTGCATTTCACTTATATAATCTAAAAGGTTAACTATTTATATAAAGTGAAATATTTTCATGGTTTCAACTACTACCAACAATCAATTTCGACAAACAGTATACACAACAAAACAAAACAACCATTCAATCAAACAAGCAAATAGTTGTTCAGGTTCAAAACTTGAAATGGTACTGAATGAAAAATAACTATCCAGTGCATCATTTACTCAACAGTCTTAGATGGGACAAAAATAGATTATTTATTCATCCAACAACTTCAAATTTCCTTACCCAGCCAACCATAAGGCAAACAATATCGATTTAAACCAACAAATCAATTTAACTTATTATAAATTTATATTTCATACATTAACAGTTTGATCTTTTCATTCATATAACAGTTTATCTTTTATTTTCATTTATTTCTTTAAATTATCCTTTTATAATTTACATTTATTTCTAACAAACTTCAAATTTTATTTCTCATTCAATGGTTGTTTCCTTATTTCTACTTATTACTTACCATTATTTTTATTTTATTTAGGTTATGTAAGTCTCTTTTATTTGTATTTCATTTAATGCACTTCTCAAATTCAATCATTTATTAAATGCTTACATGCTATTATATTATATTACAGTAACCCTTTTTTTTAATTACACTTAAATTCTTAACCTTATAATCTCCATTCTTATAAATAAAGGATTTTATTAATTTATTACCTAAGGTTTACAGTCATTTATTTATATTACCTATTTTCCATTTTATTCAACTAGTAGCATTTAAATCATACTAAATTTTATAGCCATACACATCAATCCTTATTTATTAAAGAGTTTCGTTTTATTTACTTAAGTTTAAAATCACCTATTTATAATACTTACCTTTAATTATGGTAAAATTTCAATTATAACTTAAGTTTATAACATTAAATTCTCATTTAACAGCAATTCATTGAATACTTCATTATTTCCAAAATTTCTACTTGTATAATATTCTATTCCGATCACTTATTTAACATTTCAACTTTTCATATTTGGTAAGTTATATATGTTAAAGAAAATGCAAAAGAACTTATACAAGTTTTATCTCTTCTTTTAATTAAATTTAATGTTCAACAATATTACTTTTTTTCTCATATGTTAAAATTTTCAAATTTCCCTTTATAACTTTGCATAAATTTTCTTACCTAAATTAGAGGTTTAAATTCATTAATTACTTACCTTTTATTTCACTAAAATAATTTAAACTATTAATTAATGGAAATTTAAGAATTAAATACCGGGTCAAATTTCAAATTATTTTAAAAATAATAGATAAATAATTTCTTACAACTTTTATATCTCTAATTATATTTAAAACAATTAAAATTTTAAATAATTTCAAAATAAATCTGCAGTAGAATTTACCACAGTGGCCTTTCCCCTTCGAAACTCGAAAATGAAAGTCGATGATGCGGCCGCCATCAACGAAATTATTTTCCAGCGACAGAGAGGAAAGTACAAAACTTATTTTCTCCAAAATCTTCTTTAAAACAATTCTTCCGGATTATACTGAAATATTTATATCGGAAAATATTTATAACAATAAAATTATACTTCAAAATCCTTTGAAAGCAAATTTCAAAATCCCGGACTTAAGTTCTAAAATTTCCAAATTTCATTGATTTTAAATTCAATCTTATTTACCTATTATATATAAATTTTATTCCTAACACCCAATCTATTGCAACAAAATATATATATAATATCATTTAAAAATTTATTTTATATATAGAAAATATAATAGGCAAAATTATTTCATTCACCTATATTAAAACAGATATTATGTCGGTCTGTCCTATTAAGTATTTAGAAATCCCTATTGATGACACAGCGTCCCATGCATCAACCAGAATTTATAAATACAAAACGGGACAGATTAACACAATATTAAAATCTTTTTATAACACTAACAAATACGCTCTCTCATATATATACACTCAGCGACTCCCATAGGGTATTACTACCCTATTAACAAAGAGTCAAACCCCACAAAGCCAAGGTTTATCGCTAAACCAAAGCTTTGATACCAACTGTAACGTCCCTCTTTTCGCACGCTTTAAATCGACACACGTGCCAATTCAAACCATACGGAAGGGCGGATTGTTATGGGGTAAATAAGAAAAACAGAGAAGAAAAAAAGAAAAAAAAACTAAACAGAATCTCACTGCGGAAGGATAAAATATAATAATCAAATATACAGTTTATAAATCTGTTTACAAAACCATTTATATAATACATATCAGAGTTACACATACCAATAACAATGCAGTGGAACAGTGTGCAGTGCACTAGGTAAATAATAATAATATAAATCTTCGTCTTCGTCCTCCAGAGCTAAAACTTCAAATCCTGAAACGCTCGGACTGACCCGAGCGAATTGAAAAGACAAAACACTCGAGTCAGAACTAAAAGATCTTATGTGAGTTAAATTAACAGAAATTAATATGAGTGCAGTTACTCAAGAGACGCTCGGGATTTACATCTCCTAAGGATCCGTTAAACTATTTACTATGTAGTATATTGCGCTATTATAATAGTGTCTATTTTTAAAATAAACTTACTTTTAAATAGCATTAAGGGGGTTACCCATATAGCCCTTAACACAAAATATATTCCCATAGTCTATACAGTACCGTAATCTCCCCCGTACTGGGGTCGTCAAAGGGAACTCCATAGGTATGGTACAAAACCAAAATCGTATAAGGCGCGCTAGGGAAGGTGACACGGCACAACTAGGCAATGCCAGGGTAAATATACCAATTGCTATCCGGGCTGATGGAAACGCATAGCCGCAGCTACCGCCCACCTCGAACAAACTCCCCCAAAAATCAAAGTAAAAGTGGCCACTGAAACAATCCAAAGTCAAAGTATAATATCGAAGAGGAGTGTCCGATCAGAGGAATGACCTCATTGGCCCGAGAATCGCTCCTGTTTTAGCCACCTTATGCCAACTCACGGGAGTCGGGTCCATGTATTTACCTTACAGGAAACGCCGCCACCAACCTACTTCATTCTGGAATCTCCACCGCGTACATGGTTAGTCAAAGTGGTTTTCGGTATCGACAAAGAGTATGTCCATATCCGATCCCGGTCTCTTTGCCAACCAATCGTTATTATAACACCGCGGTCATTTAAAATAGTTTATACTTTAAAACCAGAATAAAAATTCCATTTCAAAACTATGAATACGATATCATCTTAAAACCCAAAACAATATGATATCATTTTATCCAAATATATTTCTTTTCCGAAATCATACTGCTTTAAAATTTAAAATATCTGGAAACCAAATATTTGACTTATACTTTCAAAGCATAATATTTCGAAATTCATATATTTTAAAACCATAACTTCTAAAACTTGAATGGTTTGGATATTCAACGGTATATAAAATAAATGGTTTGACTTTAAGGTTACTTTGTAAAGAAAATAATTTCCATGGCTTTACAAATATATTTCTTTATTTAAAGTCTAAACCAGAATTTAAATATCACTTTCAAGTTCCAAAACCACTTCAATTTCTATATATATATATATATATACACATATATATATATCCATTTGGAGTATTAATATTTCAAAACTAAAGTTGGAATTTATTCCTTCAACCAAATTAAATGTTCTATTATTTAGTCTTGAATATTCACATAAAAATCCATAAATAAAACTCCAGTTTCTAGCAATTTAAATATTTTCTTCAATTAAATTATACTAGAATATTCATTTTAAATTTATCTTGGAAAAATCCAGTTATAAATATCATACCTTAAAATTTTCCAAACTTAAACATATAATATGAATTATCAAATTCCATTTCTCAATTTTCCCATTTTTATTTAATAGATTTATACACAGCTTAAATTCAAAAATTTTAACTTCATATGTATATATATAGAAGAATAACATTTATAAAATATCAAAGTTAAAAAATTTTATAAACCGTATCTCATCCAAACCATAGAAATCACTTTAAAATAATTTATATATAGACCACGGTGCCTGTATAAAATTTTCTATCCTATGGTCAAGTGATACGGATATTTATAATTTCAATCCGCAATTTAAAAATAAAATTTGCGGTTGTATATCATTTCAAACCACAATCCCGAATGAAATGAAAAATGCATGATAACTTGTAGTTTAATAATATACAATAAAACATCCATTCACCCATCATCAATCAAAATTATTTCAAACATCATCAGTTTAACAACCATCAATATATATACAATATAACAAGAAATAATTGAAAGTTATTAACTAACATTTTATATTCAATTAAATTTATAACTGTATAACTAGTAGTTTATATGCAAATAAATAAATTCTAACTGTCAATTAATATGCAATAAATGAATTAAATTGACAGTTAAATTAAATAAATGCGAATTAACCGATATGCTGAATAAAACATGCCAAACAATCATAAATAAATTTCTACTCATATCTAAAATAAATTTAACAAACATAAAACTTTTAGAAGTTGTGAGTGGGTTAAAAGACTCACCTTTTGAATTTAAATCGAATTTAAATTCAATTTAAAATCAAAAATCCAGCGGTCTCCAAATCTGTCCAAACCAGCGTCATCAGATCCGGAATTTAATTACGATCCTAACAAAAGAAATTTCGCGCGAAACGGGTAACGTATGAAAAAGTTGTTCAATTTTAATGAGTTGAAACAAAAATTAAATAAAACAAAATTAAACAACAACCTAATTAAAGCTTGCCACGTCATAAAGCTTCTTCTCAACTCACGTATGCTCGTCCAGGGAATGAACCCATTTCAACGCACGCCCTCCCCATCTTTGACCGTGCCTTTAGACCGCCCCAGGCCACCAGATGGTGACGCGCCTCCACCATTACGACTTTCCTAGCCGAGCTCTCCAATAACCAGAAACCAATTTGCAAATAGTCTCTCCAAATCAAAACGCCCAAATTGACTTAGGTTTCGAATTTCCTGATTTTGACCGCGATTTGCCGCTGACTCGAGTATCGATTTCGAAAACAGGGACTGCGCGTAGATTCGTATGGATGAAATCTACAACATATATTTTTTTTGGAATTTTTCTGAGATGTTTGAATTTTCATTTGAAATTTGAATAGAAATAGATCTAGGTTTGCATCCATTTGAGGAGGAGAAGGAGTTGAAGAAAAGAACGTACAGACAAATGATAGAAGATGGAGGCTAGGGTTTTTGATCGTCTATTTATAGATAGATTGCAAAAGAATAGGTGTGCACGAATTTTAACGTGCAAACGGAAGTGGTCCCAAAAGATAAATAATATTACACACGTTACGGATTTAGGAAATAAATAAATTCCTTATCATTTACATTTTATTTTAACGTATATACAAATGTAAATCTAGACGTTTCGTTGACGTTTCAAAATATATCCACAATTTTATTAATTTCCAAATTGATCTAAACAAATTTAGATGTAAATTAAAAGCTGATAAGTCTATCCATTGCAGTGTTAATTTCTCCACTTCCTTATATTTAGAAATTATAAATTAAGTTTTCAAAAACCTATTTTTGATTTTCAAACTTTTATATACTCATCTTTTACCAGTAATAAGGATGCATTAACATTTGTTCATGGTTTCACCTTATTATCCTCAACTTCCATTTTAATTTTCAATAATTACAATTGTTGAATGTTGATACATTAATTAAATTTATACATCTTGCTTTCCATAATCTATATCAACAAATGGTCCAATTATAAATAGAAATAGCATTAACTTCATCTTATAGGATTAAATACTCCAATTACAAAACAAATCTACGCTAACTGCACGATTTAAGTCAATTTTGTAATTGAGTCTACATTAAATGTTATAAATTATAAATTGGAACCTAAATAAATTCGCTTATTGATTTAAAATCTTTCTATTCAGTAAATAGACATTTTATGGGTATAAATAACATTTGAATTATAACACATGTCATTAGTGCATGCTTTATTTCTTATAAACTCCCCTTTATTAACTAGAACACATTAACCAAAACAAAATAATTAATATAGATTTATTTCAATTGATTGCCATTCTTAACTTATCATACTCAAAATGGTTAACCTAAATAATTGTTACCCTTTTACATTCAAATTCACTTACAACCATCATTACAACAATGTTGCCATAGATTTAGATTTAATTAAATAAATTAGATAAATGGGTAAAGTTTTGTAATTATCACTAATGCCAAATATATATGCATTAATTACTACTTATTATCATGAATTCATTTATTAATTTACTAGTTGCCTTTGTCTTCTTATATCCTATTTACTACCAAACTTTCTATTCTTAAATTTATACTCCCATTGATTTATTAAATTTGCACTTATTATGCATACTTTTAGCAACTCATATATACTTTGCATCTATTCCCCAAATTTCACATTCCATTGTTACATAAATTTGCATTGATTACTATTTATTATTACTTTACCGATAAATTAGATATTTGCATTGGTTTTGCTTATGCTAAATTAATTTTCCATAATAAATAAGGTTTCAAAACAATCAATAACATTTCCTTAGCCCAAACCCCGTTTACCAATTATTTTCCTTCAATAATTCATGTTGCTATAAATATGTACATTTACACTTTATAGTTATTCTAGTATACCTATTCCAACACTCTTAACCCTTATCTTTACGTTCACCCACTTGTAATATTAATTATACTTATTACAATTCAATGTTGGCATTTATTACTATTAATTTATACAATGTTTATTGCCCTTATTTCAATTTCTTCCTTTTCAGTTGCTACTCTACTATTCACAGTTTCTTTTGTATACTCCTTTCCTATATAATCCAACATACACAAATTCCAATTAAATCCAATTATTACCTTTAAATAAAACATAACATTCGAATACCTCTTATTAAATTGGAATGTTTCATTTAAGTTTATAATTGATCCACTTGTATTAACATAAATTTTTATTTTCAAATTTATTCCTATTACGGTAAATCAATGTTATTTTACATTAACCAATTTTAATATTCCACCACTTAATTTACTGAATCTTATGCAGTCTTCCTATAATAAGTTTTAAATTACCATTACTGTACATTCAATTACTATCCAAAGTATTTATTCATAAATCAATTCGATATATACGTTTGTTTCCTTCTATTTGATTTATACCTAGTATACATTTTTCTAAATCCTGTTTCATTACCTTCATTAAATGGTTATCGCATTGAGATCAAATTTATTAGCTTATATCGCATTATTACCATTAATTAAAATTGGCTTACAAATTTTTTTTATTCAATACTCTAAATAAATAACATATTATTCAATAATTACTCTTGTTTTCACATATTCCATTCAAAAATTTAACCACAATAATTACATTATTTTATTGAATTGGAAATCTCATTTTAAATTGTTAACTTTTAATAAGAACAAATGGCAACACCAAATTCCTAACATTCATTTTATTAAAAATTATGGAAAATATGACAAATTTAGTTAACGAAATTTTTGGGTCGTTACAAATATCATTAAAAGGGGAAAATGTTCATCTATGTTCAAAAATCAAATTCTCGAGTTACGCTTCGAATTAGAAGTGGTTGTCAGCGTCATTTGGTTCATACGGCGATGTATTATTTTCGGCATGAAGTTGGAGCGATCTTGTGACGATGATTAAAGATTGTTCATAGCTAAGGTTTGAATTTGGTCGTGGCATAATCATTTTTGAGCGAATTGGAGTTCGGATTTGTGATCGGGGTGCCGGGATGGTAGTGGAGTTTGGTGAGGTACGACGGTGTGAAAATAGGTTGCAACTTGGGGGATGAACCTGGATGTGCGATTTTAGGATAGATTTTGGTTCATTGCATTTTGTTCGGTGGTTCTAAAAGAGGTGGCGGTGGTGCCATGGGGTCGAGTGCAAGGAGTTGGGCATGTGGGTGGTTTCGGTTCGGTGGGTAGGTGGCTAGGATTCATGTGCGTGTGCACGATGTCGTGCATGATTTGGGTGTTTGCTAGAGCATTGGAACAGAGAAGTTAAATGGGAAAAAAGGGATAAAGCGGGTTGTGTGTATTCGAGTAGGAGTATTTGGACTTTAGGGCCAAGTGATTTTAGTGAGAAATTTAATTTTATTTTAGTTAATTAAAAGGTTTAAACTTTGAAAAATCGTAACTCCTGCGTTTTTAATCTGTTTAACTCGCGAATTTTTGCATTAAACTTCTGTTTGTGAGTGCTACGCTTTGGTATAATTTGTTATTAGATTTAATGTAGTATAATTTAATGATAGATCAGTATTGCCTAATTATAATTATGTTAATTTGGATAATTACGTAGTTTAATTAACAATACATCGTGGGTGTTATCTATTTAGCCAAATAAACACGATATTGCTAAAATGAATTGAATGTGGTAATTTGAACACCTGTTTAGCGAAATAAATTATTGTTCTACTAATTAAATTAATTGGTCATTTAATTAGCAGAATAAATCCCCGTTCTACTATTTTATTGATTTGGACATCTAATTATATGTCAAATTGGTATGCAATTTGAATAAGTAATGTGTTAAGTAGTGATGGATAATTGTTTACGTAGATGTTGATTACGTAAATGCCAGTGATTAACTTGGTACGTTAAATTAAATGATATGAGAGCTTATTTAAGTACCTTATAATCATCAAGCCTCTTTTAAATTTGTAAAGTTAATTATTGATTTGATAGTTATTTTAAGAATAATTATTATATATTATGAGGTTTTAAGGATAATTTTTATTTCGTAATAAGATCTAAAGTGTAATAACTATTTATTAATAATATTTTAAAGATAATTAATAATTGTTTTTTTATAATGATTTAAAGTTAGTTATTTTATTAATATGAGTCTTAAAAGTTATTTCTTAAAGTTATTTAAGAAAATTTATTTATTATTTTAAAGGTTATTTAATTATAGTTTTAAAACGTTTTAATTCAATTATTTATTTAAAGTGATTTAACTATACTTTAATTTTGAACTAAAGTAATTTAATTATATTGATTTAAGTTATTTAATTATATTTATAAGTAAATTGATTTTCATGTTAATATTAGATAAAAGTTAAAAATCTTATTGTCATACTACAAATATGTTTTCAAATTTAGTTTTTATATTATTAAAATGTTTAAAGTTTATTTTATTGACGTTGGTGTTTTATTTTTTAAAATTAGAAAAAAAAGTAAATTATTTATAAAAAAAGGGATCGGAAAAGGGGTTGTATAATGTTTTGGAAAGGGAAGTTTTATAAATGATTTGAGATTTGTAAAAGGGCATCTATCTAAATTAATCTTAGAAATCTATAAAGAAGCTTTATAAATAGATTGGGAGATATTTATAAAACAAAGAGATTTGGAAAGAAATGGTTGATTCTCATGCCGTAATTCGAGGGGCATGGATTGCCTACGTTTTACTATGGATTCGCTGGGATAGAGACGTTACCATTGAGTAAATTGCGATCCATGGTTGATACTGAACAGTGTTTTCCATATCTGTTTTTAAACTTTTTCAATTATTTTTGAAAGAAATGGTTTGTGAATATACTTATTCCGGAGAGGTAAGTAAATAAATAAATTAATAGATATTCTAGAAGAGATTTTAATTAATGGAAATTTGATTAAATGAGGCTTAGTGATTCCCATGGGATATGTAATCTTTGTTTGTATGTTTATTTATTTGATAGTTAAACAACCGACTATCAAATCTTGGCCTAAATATGTAATCCTTCTTAATTTTGGTGGCACATAAATCTTTGCTACTTAATAGCAAAGTATTTTAATTCTGGAAATATATAGGAGAAACACAAGTATTATATGGTACAGTTACCATCAGTGGTGCTATACTGCACATATAAACTCGTTTTATTCTTCTAGGACAAATGATAATGAGATACATCCACTTAAACGGTTATGGATTGATCCTCACTCTTATGTATTGTTTGATTACTTCCTAAAGAACCGATCTTAAGCATTTTGAAAATCGACGATTGGTTTTGGAGCACCCGATAAGCGAGGGATTGTACTCGCAAGAGATGACTCGGATCTGTAACCACTCCAAAACCATATATAGTTCTATGGAGGAGTTTTGTGATATGTTGAGATGTTGGAATTCATGTGTGGTTCTGAGACCCTTTGGGGTATAGGAATCCATGTGTATGATTCCAAGATCTATTGATATATAGGAATACATATGTGATTCCAGGACCCGTTAGGGTATTGGAATCCATGTGGAATTCCATGATCTCTTTTGATGGTGGTGTATGAACTGGAGTGCCAGACATAGCCTCACCAGTGGCAATGACTAAAACCAAATATAGGAGGCATGGTCGGTAGGGTTACCAAACCCATAGGGTGCAGTCGTATCCGCTTAGAGTTACTTTCAATTTTTATGCATGCATGGGGAGATGCACTAGAATTTAGTGAGGCCAACTATGTTTTTCTATGGTACATCACTAGAGATGTATGCTGCTTTGAAAGAATACCTCTAATCCTTGTGTAGGAGGACTGTTTCTCAAAGTACCGAGAGCACCTCCATGGAATCCTAGACAATTAGCGAACACGCCTTATCATTTTTTGATTATATATCTAGTATTGTTGTGATGTACACTCATGAGCATCACAACTACTTGATTATTATTATTTTCACCCATATACATTATTATAGTATTATTGGATTTCTTGATATAAATGTTTTCGTAAGGTAAAAACCCGTCCGTGTTTATGTGCGGTGTGGTCTTACGAGATATCTTGGATTTTTAAAGGATTTTACAAGTTATAATAAATAAAATTCTTTATGATTTGAGTCTCTCAAGCTGGTTTTACCGGACTGACCCAGGCGTTGTTTTCCTATAATGCTCGGGTCAGCCCGAGCATATTTTCTAGATTTAGTTGCATACTATGGGGCTTTTAGGAGACGAGCTGGATTCTCCAAGACATATTCATGTATCTTATATTTTTTTCGTTGTTTTTTTGTTATTGGTTCTATCTATATTTATCCGAAATTGTAAAGATAGGTTGTTATTACTGTCTAGGGTTGACGATAGGTTAGTGTACTCTAATTTGTGTTATGTATGTATAATAAAGATGATTTCCTTTTGCAAATATCTTATGTATATTATATATTTAGCTCATCAAGATGTGAGATTTTGTTCATTCTTTTTTTTTTCACCCCAAAAATCTATCTTTCTGGCATCAGGATATTCAACACGTGGATACCGTGGATGTATTAGTATTGATTTCTAAGGATCGAAAAGATGGGTCTTACACTCTTCGTTAAGGTATATCATTTATATTTCATTATTGGCCATATTTTCAATAAGATAAATTATTCATACATTTGTTAACTTATATTGACAATAGTTCATTACTAACCATGTTTTCATTAAGAGATATTGGTCATACTTTTGTTAAGGTATATATTATCAATTTTTTGTTAAGAGTCTCCATGTATTTATAATGTGGAATTTCATGTTTTTATTAACATGAACTCATGTTTTCATAAAGAGAGTTCCTTTTGTTAACATTTATGAACCTAGATTTTCCTATAGAAAATTTTATGCTTTCATTGACATGTATCTCATGATTTCATTAATGTATAACCTATGTTTTCATTAATAGGTGACTCATGTTCTTGATAAGTTATACTTGTCGCATTTTTAAAGAAATTTTGGCCATACTTTCCTTAAGGAAATCTTATACATCCATTAACAATACAAGTGTATTTTAGGAAGCATTCTAGAGTCCAATTTTCATCGTGTTGGATTTGAATTTCTTTTTTATAGCATTTAAGTTCACAAATGAAAAACTATAAAATTTTATGTTGATGAGTTAAAACATAAAAACTTATGCAAAGAAGGGAAATGTTAAAAGCTTATGAATAAGCTAGAGAAAAGATAAAAATATATCATTTTAATCGACTTGGAGAGGTAAAATGGTTTATCTAATAGATTAAAGAACTTATTTGACCTAATTATAAAAATATAACAACTATGTAAGGCTTGGTTGACAACCAATAATGTAAAACCACTACATTACTTATGAACGAAGGCGTAAGGCCTAGGTCATAACTTATAGTGTAAAACCATTGCATACTTATGAATGAGGGTATAAGCCCGCATGGCATCCTTTAAGGTAAACATGCTATATTACTCATAAACGAGAGTAGAAGGCCTATTAGCATCCTCGAAGGTAAAACTGAATAACGTAAATCGAAGACATTCACGCTGCAGGGTATTACTAATTATGATGGCTACGAGAGCGACACGTAGTTTAAAGTAATAGGTGATATTAAAAAGGTACGGTTTTCATACACTATATAATGGTTAAATTTTTTCAGATGTTATTAAATAATGAGGGTAGACCCATTCTTCTCAGCAGCATGGTCTCACTTTGATGTTTGTTTAGGCTATAATTTTGCTTATACCGGTCTTTATGTTTGACTCGTATGTTTATTTTATTTCCACATAAAATCATAAGTGTCTATTTAAGTATGCTAAGTTTATCAAATTAAATAGGTTACCTTTTGAAGATGAATAAAGAAGTGAAGATGAAGCAGGAGGTTTAGTAGTTATGGTAACATCCACATACTTGGAGGCCCAAATGCTACAGTCATCCATAGTTATTAATCCTCGACAATCAAATACGGCGACATTAGGTACATTGATACACAGAAACACAAGAATATGGAAAAAATTAAATAGAAAACTAATTCCACATTCTATTTCAAAACATTCCAAATTGATTACATAATCCCGTTTCACAAACCATGTTTAGATAACATATAATTATTACAAAATACATTAAAAGCGACATATAAAGATGTCCCCTTGGTTGATCAGAATATCTAAATAGGCAAGAAACCAAATTTTCCTTAACAAAACATACAATGAAAATAAAAGAACCTTAATAACATGCTTACCTCCTACACGTCTTCGGAAGCTTAATTCATCTAAAAGAACACCTGGAAACCTTAACTCTCAACCTACCAAAAATCAATCGATTACCCATGAGTTTAAGGAAAAAACAAAAACTTCAAGTCAGACATAAAGCTGGTATGAATAATAATGTACCATCTCAAACCATTTAGATATCTAGTAAGACATGCTGCTTAACGGAACGGGTTTTTGCCTCACTAGTATCCCAAAACATTTAAAAAACCATATATTGTGCTCCTGCATCCACAATGGTTAAAACATAGTATTTCAAAAACATTATGATGATATGTAAAACAAAATAATCAAATCTGGATTACCCATCCTCATTCATTCTAACTATCTGTCTCAATTATAGTTTCTAAGATTACTGTTAACCTATTATATGTTTATGGATTATTTGTCTACTTAGTTTTCATAGGATTACTAAGAACCTATTAGTAACCTCAATAATTTTTTCTTATCCTAGTTTTCATAGGCTAACTAGGAACCTATTGACTAACTCTCAATATCAAATCCAGATATAGTTTTCATGGGCTAACTATAAACCTATAGGCCCCTGCCAGTATCAAATCGTAGTTTACATGGGCAGACTATGAACCTATTATCCCCTGCCAATATCTTTCATTAAGCTTTTATCAGTTCATATGTTATATTCGCTACTAGGTCAACCTAGCCGGTTATTCTACCCTCCCCAAAGTACCATTATCGGTTAATTACAATGTGAATAATACAAGAAGAGGTAATCGTCTAAAATCTTTATTTACGCCATGGTATTTCCTTTTAAAATGAGAATGGGTTATATGTTTTAAAACTTTAAAACATCACTTTCGAAACCACTGGATGACCTCCTTTGAAAGCGTAGAAAACCTCTTTTCAAAACTCTAAATATATACCTTTCGAAGCTCTATAAATCAATACTTTCGAATCCAAGGATACCTTTTGATGGTATCAAAAACATTCTTTAAAACATAGCTTCGAAACAAATAAAAGTACCCTTTCAAAAGCATTAGGTTTACTCTTAAAAAAAATTCTCTGGTTCAAATTGATTATATATGAAAGTATCTCTTCTTGAACCAATTATAAAATTGTTTTGGGGAAAACTATGTCGAAACCATCAGTCGAAAGCAACAACTTATAAATTAAAACATTGAAGGGTAGTGTCGAAACCCCTTTTCCACACCAATTCCTTTGAAACCCTTAACCCCTTTCAAAAGCATTTAGGAAGTGGCTTAACTTTGGTTAAAACAAAGATAACCTTTCGACAATATAGATGGCTTCAATGCAGTCGAAAGCTAAATTAGTGGCTTGGTCTCGACATGGTCAAAACCAATCCTTTCAGAAGCTCTTATTTAAAGAAAAAGTACACATTTGAAAGCTATATATGAAGTCCCTTTTAAAAGAATGAATTTTGACTATGCTGAAAGCTTTAAGTAAAACAAAGCAGGAATTTAACTTTAGAAAACAAACTAAAGGTTTCGAACTTATAGGGTATCGATTCAGTTGAAAGCCCTTCAAAAACTAGACGGGAGCTTATCTTTTAAAAAGTGAACCTTGGTTTCAACTTCGACGAAAGCATAGCTTTCCACACCCTACCTTCCATTACTTACGAATTCACTTCATACCAATTCCATCGATACCATGTGCCTTGGTTCAGACAATGTGGGTTTTGATGGAGATGGTTTCAACTGAGATGGTGTGGAGGTAAAGTAGTCGAAAGGTGCCCCCGAAATAGGCAGAAACACCTTTTTCTGAAATGCTGATTTATAGCTAAACATGAAAATTGCTTTATAACTAACCTATCAGTTGTAATTACTTGATTTATTACTTTAAAACTTTTCAAATACTTTACAATTAGAAACTGCCGCATTAATTTAGATCCAAATCAAAGAAACATAATGTTTAAGCCTTTCCATATAACAAAACCAACATTTGCAGAAAAGTCTCTCTTTAACAATAATTTATTTTTCCAAATAAATCAACTAGGAAAAATCCCCAAAATCACAGAAAATCAATTATCATGTAATCAAACATATTAAAATTTCAAGCCCAATTTCACCATGAAATACTCGAAATAAACTTTAAACCCAATTATATCATATTTTCCTTCAGAAATTCATAACAAATTTTCTATTGCTTGGAATATTCTGAAAATCAAAAGCCATCTATAAAATCATGTATTATTTAACATAAAAATTTTCCCTGGCATTCAAAAATCAAAAATCCTTGGTTTTCCCTTAAAACCGAGCAAATTCATAGGTATGTGAATAAAAATAATTCGAGCATAACATAATTCAAGCATATCATCATCCATGTCATTTTAAAGACAAATTAAATCATAAATCTGAAACACATAATTATAGAATAAAATAGAGATGGTATAAAATAATTATTCACTTTGGATTTGATAAAGAATTTGAGATTCATTGTTGCTTAATCCTTCCTAGCTTTGATTTTTAGTTTAAGATTGTAATCTTCCTCTTTTCCTCCTTGTTAATGTTTGGCTCTTAAGGTTTTGCATTTTATTTTTGATTTGAGAAAAAGTGAACGTGAATGGATAAAGATGTAGAGTGTGTAGCCGTGCAAAATAAAATGGCTATTTACTAATATGCCCTCGTGTAATTTAAATGGTTTAACGATCCAATTAAAGCCCATTTACTTTATTAATAAGCATGCCCATATATATGGTTTATTCAAATCTCAATTCCCTTAACTTCATTATTCTATTTAATTTACCTAATTAAATTTCCTTAATAATGTTATCAAAATTTAGGGATGTTGCAATTATTTAATGATTTAATTCGATTGTATGTGAAACCAGGACTTATAATGACCATGCTAACAATTGCATATGTTGGGTGTAACACTATTATTTATGTTTTATTATATTTACCGCTATATGGGTATGTTTTGGAAAATAAAAATGTAAAGACAAATTTATGAGATGGAAATTTTTTTAGCTCCTCTGTTTACATAATGTTGTTGGAAAAAAACCGATCCAATTTTACCGCTTGGAATAATTTTGGCTTTGACTGCACATCATCGACATTCATTGTCCTATCTTAAAATAGGGGATGCCATAGGTTTTGTTGGTCCCTTGACTAGTATGTACATATTCTTGAACACAACAAAAACTACGTGGGTGCATTCCTTTAAAGGGAGAAGATGTAATGACTTAAGTTCTGTAGTACTTATATATGTAATTATATGGGATTGATTTTAATAAAACACAATTTTGAAATATTTGTTCGTACATAAGTAAATAAGATTGTTGTTGATAATGAGATCAAAAATATATTATCAATAATCAAGTTTAAGTATGTTAAAGATTGTTAATAGATTAGTAATATACATTTATGTTAAGTATGTAACACATAAGTGTTCACTTGAAAAACAAAAAAACGATGATAATGGTTATTTAAATATGCATAATTTTTTAGTGAAGATAAAAAAGAAGACATTTATGGTAAAATTTCAAGGTAAGGAATGGGAAACATGAAGGTGGATGGAATATGGAAGAAAGGTGGATGGATAAAAAACTCTTTTGACTTCTTTTTCTTTTCACTTGCCAATATATACACCTTCATAGTCTCTCTTTTTCATTCATTCCAATCACTTAAAAAAGCAAACTACGTCTAGCCTCCACTAACTATAAATTAATCCAAATGGATAATTAAGCATAAAACGCACCCAAATCAACCTAAACTCACATACAGTCTTTATACTTCATTCTTAAAGCACTGGAAAGTGATTTTGAAGGACAAAACAATGTGTAAAGTTTAAAGATGTGCCATAGACGTTGGTAAATGAGGAAAAGGGAGGTAGGGCTTGATTATAGATGGTTGTGGTGAAGGATTACACAATAGATTTAGTTATAAGTGAGTTTACTTACCTATATAAAATATATGCTACTTATTTAGTATAAATACTATGTGATATACACATTATATTTGTTACTAATGAACGTGTCGTTTACATGACCATTTCCTTGTTTTTAAAGCAAGATAACATTTTGAAAGTGAGTGATTCACTTTTACCTATTAAACTTTTAAATTTACCTTAAGTATATGTTCATATGTATGAAAGCGTACTATACTTGAATATGGACATTTGGCTGCGTATATGAAGTTAAATGATATTTTTAACAAGGTAAATGAGTTTAAAAATCAAGTGTTTAAAAGTGAATATTTTAAAAGAGGTATACAATTTATAAATGATTTAAATGAAGTAAATTTAACACGATTTTTTATATAACCTAAGGTTTAGATGGAGTATACTACATATGAAAAGGCACGTTATATCTAAATAGTTTAAAGCGTCAAATAACATATATTTAAAGAAGAGTTATAACACTTATCTCTTTTTTCCTCTTTAACTAGCTTAAATAAGATAACCTTTGGCCTTTAAAACTTTATAAATTCCCATAAATCATTAGGAATTGGTTTACGCTGTTTTGAAATGGGAGTGAACATCTTAGGTTTGAATGGAAATTATCATAAATCCATATAAATTAAAGGTTTTTATGCTAAGTAAATAATAATATTTGGTGGTAGCATTTGCTTGATTTTATTGGATTTCTTATATTTGTCACAATCCTCTTCACTTGTTAAACCGTTTTATTTTTTTAGATGATAATTTTTAAAGTGCTGACTTAGACTTAGACTTAGGAAGTGTATGAAAGAGACGTGAATTCATATGGTCTAGAAACCTCTTTGTGAGGCTTAAACATTTTACGAAATGTCTTCCTCTATAAGGGCAATGTGTTTGGAATTCTTTCAGTAAGGCTCAACCTTATTTTTTGTTTGCTTCTTTAATAAATAACTGGAATAGTATAGACCAAAAATGCATTGATTGACGGTTTCAAAATGACTAAAATCAGATATGTAAATCGAGATATGATTTGATTGATACCGGTTTTAAATCAAAAGCGGGTTAAGTAAATAAAGATGTCCTTAAAGACCCACAATAAAGTGCACAGTCGGAATCATGTTCAAGATGCTGAGTGATCACGATGAGTTTGAGGGTTCAAGGGAGATCCTGGATATAGATGAATGCGCTGAAGGTCAAACTATAAATGACCAAAGTGGACTTCAAAATAAATAGAATTGAGCATGTAGATCGCTACAATTCAGTTGTATATAGTCTAGAAATATATCTAATGCATCTAGTCTAGAGATATACGGAGTCTACACCTCTTAAGTGCATCTAGTCTAGAGATATACTTTGTCATGCATTAAATAATATTCCATATAATAGAGTTAGGGGTATGTTTTAGGGGAAATTAAGTAATTTGGTACATATTTTAACTCATTGACCAATCTTGTTCGAAACAAAAGGTATTTTCTTTCTGTTATATATTAATATAATGTGATTATATTAATTAATCAATCTAATTAAAAGTATATTTAATAGAAAATCCATAAATGGTATGTTTTATGATAGTAGTTGTAAAGCATTGTAACCGTAAGTAATTTGTCATAATGAAACAAATGTACCACTTTAAATATTCCTAGTCAAGATGCATTGAGATTGGATATCGATATATTTGTTGAGACTAGAGTACGTAACGCTCTCCAAATGTTGGGTAGTGTATTACTCATGACTTTTGGAAAAACCAAGGGGTTACATACTGATAGTTATTAGATAACTATGGAATGACTCACTCGATAGTATTTTATTGGTTAATATAATTAAGGTCAATTAGAGAATATCGATGTGACTAATTTACATAGTTCTCTCGAGTTGAGAATACTTTTGATCTTCAATGTGGAAGTTTTTCTTTGATTATAGTTAAATCATAGCACAACATCCATTGAATAACTATAACTGGGTCGAATAGAAGGATTCGAAGTGAAACACTGTCAAGAGAGGATTCATCTCCTCGGTTATATGAGGTTGGTATCATGGTCAACTGAAGTCAACTCAAAGTCAAAGTCTTTGGCCAAAGCATTTCGATTAGTAATAATTGTTGTTATTGAACAAAGGACTTTGTGTTTGGACTAAAAAGTTGAATGTGTATGATATTGGAATTTTGACCATTACCAAGTTCCATAAATCTAAAGTAATATAGTTTTGACGAAGAGAATTAGCATAAACTATTGTCACTATTAGGTACCACCTATAGTAAGTAAAACTGGATTTTACCAAAAAGGCGTGTAAGCGATAAATTCGGCCAAAATGTCACACCGCCTACTAAGTGAATGTGCATGTTAATATTCGAATAGTTCGATATTAATCGCTGACTGAATTTACACCTTTGAGTCGCACAACCATAATGATGATTTCACTGAAAAGCCACATGATTTAATTAATTTGTAAAATGTTGTAAATTGATTAAATTAATTAAAATTTGAAAAATATTAGTTATTATTTATTTTACATTTGGAAGTTTTTTTGTAATTATTTTAATGCATTTATAAAAATTATATTTACGTGCATTGATGTAACAACCCGCATATTTATCGAGTTTGTATTTAAATATTTTATTTAAATATTAACTCGTTAATCGGATTTTGGTCCGAAAAGCTACTTTTTGCAAACGGTCAAATTAGGACTCGAGACCACTTCCATTGAGTTCGAAATGTCGTTTACAACTTTTTAAGTATAAACATCGATAGGTTTGGAGTTAGTGAAATTTCACTAACTTTTCCCGCTTTGGACTTTGGGTTAGTTTAGCCTATTAAGCCCAAGTTCCAACCCTCTTCTCCTCACTCTTCATAAATTTCCTAACTAATCAAGCTTTGGCATTAATGGTGGAGGGAATGGGAAATTAAAACTCCAAGCACAAATTCAATTGCAAATCCAACATTCAACTCCAAATTCAAGTAGAAGATATTGGATTCAAGCTTTGGATTGCTTCTATTTGCTTTCAAGATTCATCTTCATAAACTTTAGTGCAAAGGTGAGATTTTTATCTCACAATTCTATTCTATAACTATATTGGACTGTTGGGAATGATTCCCTATCACTTTTGCATGCACATTTGCATTTGGTTTGAATCGAATTGGCGAAAAACTCCAATTTTTAGTGTTTTTGGTGAAATTCTGCACTTAGGTCGTTCTGCCTATGCTAGGTCGTTCGCGTGGAAAAGTCTCGGGCTCAAAATAGCTCGTTTCCGACCTTAAAATGGCCTACAACGTTAGGTCGCTCGGCACTCGGAATTAGGTCATAGGTCGTATGGCTCTTAGGTCGTAGGTCGCGGGCTTTTAGGTCGTTAGGTCGCAAAACACTTAGGTCGTTTCTGGCCTTAAATCCCCTATAGAGCCTTAGGTCGCTCGCTCTGGCTCCTTAGGTCGTAAGTCGTGGGCCTTTAGGTCGTAGGTCGTCAGGCCGTTAGGCCTTAACTCGTGTGGCCTTGGTTCTTTAAGTCGCTCGGCCTTGCCTTCCATTTTTAGGTCGCATGACCTTCTAACCCGCTAGGTCGTTGGACCTATAACCCGTTAGGTCGTTGGGCCTATAACCCGTTAGGTCGTTGGGCCTATAACCCTTAGGTCGTTAGGCCGTTAACCCACTAGGTCGCATGACCTATAACCTGTTAGGTCGCTCGACCGTTTACTCCGTTAGGTCGTATGACCTTGTTCCACTAAGTCGCTCGACCCTTAGGTCGTAACACTTTAGGTCGCACGCCTTTCACACCATTAAGTCGCGAGTTTAATTAGGTCGCTCGGCCTTAAAATGTTAGGTCGCTTGACCTGTGCTATTGTTAGGTCGCGAGTTCCTTAGGTCGCTCGTCTCCCTTAGGTCGCTTGACCTGTGCTTTTGTTAGGTCGCGAGTTCCTTAGGTCGCTCGTCTCCCTTAGGTCGCTTACCTGGTTGAGTCGCACCTCACCTTAGCTCGGCCATGGTTAGGTCGCGAGTTTCCTTAGGGTCGCTTACTCCTTTAGGTCGTGACTCTTTAGGTCGAAACCCTTTAAGTCGCTCGATCCTATCCTTCCTTTGGTCTTCACTAGGTCGTACCGTTTTGGTCGGGGCGCTGCCCCCTGGACCCCCGCGACCTGACCAGGCAGGTCGAACCCCGTAAGCGGTGGCGTTGCCCCCGCACCCCCACCTTGGGGGGTTGCCACCCCCCTGGACCCCCCCTCCGTAGGGGATCTTATCTGAAAAACATAGAGCTGATTTCCTTGGATTTTATTCGCATCTCCGTATGCGATCTTTGTGACTGATTGTTTCTACAATTGCTTCTGTGTTTTGTCACTTTATAATATAGAGGTTTCAATACTAGTAGTAAATATCAAAACTCTTTTAACAAACAATTTCAACTCTATTTTTAATAACAAAGCTCTTTTCTTAAACCGTTTTCCAATCTATTAGTATATACAAGCCTTTACCTCACTCGGATGAGAAATCTAATTAAACGACTTAGTAAAGCAAGTGGTATGAAACGCTTGCGTTCACTTCGTCGGTTAATTCTTGGACTTGTTCGATTGAACCTCTTGTGACAATTTTATTAGTGAAGATTTACAGTTTGTTCGTAAATATTTAAGTTAAGCAAGTGGTTATGGGACATGAAGCTAAACTTCTATATTTACTAGCTTAGTGTAATTGACACTTCTCGTTGATCTTGATGATCGCTTTATGAATTAGACTAGCAATTGCGCGATGTCTCTTTCATTGCAGGGTTAGACTAGACACCACTTGTGTGATTCCATTCACACATACCTTTCTGCTTTTTGGTTAGTCTTGACCTCAATCTGTGTGATTCCATTCACACATGCGGGGTAGCTCCCCTTGGTCTTCGGACCGTCATGTGATAGGCCTCTTTCCCTTTTTATGATTTCTGGATTTCTCGTGTTGATTTCTGGAATTTATGTCATTGACTTGTTATGAGTACAAGTTTAGGGTATGATGCCCTCTTCGAATCTTTGAGAAGATTCTTGTGATATTGATTATCTCTTATTGATTGATCTTCTGTTGATCATTATTTACATACTTATAGTGGTATGTCGTTATGGATGTTTATGTTTATGCCATATCTTTTATGTTATATCATGTCATCTGATATTTATAGCTAGACTGATCCGTTTATTATTTTCTTAAATAATACTCGGGTCAGACCGAGATGTTACAGGTGCTTCTGCTTGACTTCTTCCAGGGATTCATCACTCTGACTTTTGGCTAACTGTTTAGATTAGCAGTTTTTGTTGTATACACTTGAGATATAGACTCATAGTTGTATTCTTTTGTATAGCACGTGTTGCTATTCTTTTGTATTATCGTGGATCTTACTGACCACTACTCTGATGTACACTTTCATGTGTTAGTTATTTATTCATATCTTCTTCCGCCTTTGTGATATGGATATCTGTGACTGATTTGTGATATGATTATTTCTATGTTTGTTTCCGAAGATTATTTATAGCCACCGTGTGATAAGCAATTACATGGATGGTCGCTCCTCAATAGCCTTATTCTCCGTGCTAGTTGACAGCACTACTCCGGAGTGTTCTTGGCTAGCGTGGGTATAGAGGTGGGGCGTCACAATTGATATACAATATTGATGTAATTTAAAGATAATTGCACGAAATGATTTATGGAAATTTTGTGTCATTTGATTATATGATTTAGGGAGATTTATGTCATTTGATGACATGATTTGTAGAAATTTTATGTCATTTGATGACATACATGTAAAGAAAGGATTAGTGAGAGAGAGGCAATTAAGGAAAATAATTAGAGAAGTTTTAATTAAAGAATGAGATAAGTTTCATTCTTTCAAATAAAACATATTCTCTGATTCATTTTGTATATACATTTCATTTTTCCTCATTCATTCTTTCTCTTTCTCCCCTTCAAAATTTTCATGGTATAAAACAAAAATAATTTCCAAAATCTTTCAACTCCAAATAAAAAAGGATCAGATAAAACAAAAAAAGTGGTTCATCAACCTCTTGCAAGGATTAAATGAGGAACTTGAAAATCTATGGAGATATCATCATTCAATGTGTGACTTCTAGGCAACATCCAATGGGAAATTCAATTTCAAGGCATGCTTCAAAGGTTTGGGTAATAAGATCGATTCACGGAATCTAAGTGCTTTAGATTCATGTATTCTCTAGGGCAATAGCAAGGTATCATATTCATTTACAAATTCTTATAATCATTTATAACGAATTATTACATGATTTTGTCTAATTAATTTATACATTATCACAATTTCCTATACACATATGTTGTCGACGTGAGATGCAAAAACGATCATATGTATGTGAATATTTTTTGATTAAAACTCTATTATATTTATATGTTTAGAGATGTAAATTTGTTGATGAATTCATAATTGTATTTTTCTTCTTAACTTTAATTTTGACAAATTTTGAAATAAGTTTTATTAGGTTAAATTTAATCTATACAAACAATTTCATATATAACTGTATAATCATATGATTTTGGTAATCAATAGAATTTGTTTATATGTTCTATTTTATAACAAAGAAAATTGCAGTTTTTAATATGCAATTGTTAAATTTAATCATATATGTTTATACATGTCTAATTGTTTGCTTTCATATCTTTCAAATTAAATTCACATACATAATTTATTAGATAATTATGTGATTCAAAATAGAAAGGAAAAGTTTTGCTAATTTACTTTGTGCAAGGAAAGTTTTATAAAAGTAAAGTTTTGCTAATTTACTTTGTGTAAGGAAAGTTTCATTAAGGTGTTGTGTAAGAAGTTTTGTTAATTTGATTAGGTAAAGGGAAGTTTGGTTAATTTGCTTAGTGTAAGTAATGTTTTGTTCATATATTTTACAACCATATATGTGACTATATATATATAAACATACATACATATATGTATGTAAATGTATGTATACTTCTGTTTTTTTATTTATCTCTATATTCATATACATTATAGAACGATCTATTTGGTTATAAAAATATTTTTAAATTTAAAGTGCATTTAAGTGTATTTAAAATGCATTCAATGTGTCTTTATGTGTATTTCAAAACTTTCATTTATGGTCATAAGTATGCAGAGTATAAATAGTTACTTGTTGTCAATTATTACTTACTCAAGGATTGCTTTATTTGGTGTTGGTATCTTAAAAACTACAAACTAATTTACAAGCATTATATTGATGGTTAGAAATTCTGACATTTTATACCACAATTGTATGAGTATGCATATACATAAATAAATGTGAAAATTCATATCATTTACAAACACCACAATGTTGCACATTCATAATTCACACAGGAAGATATTTGGACAAACTTACATTTTATGCCATGTATTAATTGCTAATAATTGCATTTAATGTATCAATCGATTTAATTAAAGATAGAGAAATGAAAGGTTTCTCTTTCCATATAAATAATGTGCCCCTCATTAATTAAGTTAAGAGAAGGAAATGAAAAGTTTATTTCTTTGAATAAATTAATGTGCCATCATTAATTGAATAAGTTAAGAGAAAGGAAATGAACAGTTTCATTCTCTAAATAAATTTAATATGTAATCTTCACACATAAATATTTATATAAGAGTATATGTAATATACTCTAATTGTAAATTATAGTAAAACATTACTTATTAAATTAAATAAAATATTGATTTTATTTAAACGAAACTTAGAAAAATTCTAAGTATATTTAGACTTCATAGGCCCATCAAAGATACAAAATGGTAAGATTTTTGAAATTCACCAATTTCTTCTGCTGTGGGCTGGCCTAGATCCAACAATGGTATCAGAGCTTGATAGCCTATGCGGTCTAAAAGAGTCATGTTAAGACTAATTAATTAAGCTTACGCACTTAGTATTGTGTTTAGAAAAGTGATGTTTAGGATTGGAATTTGGCAATCAAGTACCATGTTCTACCTAGTTACCTCCCTGATCTGAAAGGTGAAATGAGCCCAAAGGTTACTTCTGATAGATTAGGCCAAATTTGAATTGGGCCTTAGGCTAATTTTCAAATTTTGTTTTGAAAATTAAGACAAGATGTTAAATTTAAAAGTTATATTTGAAATAAAAACATGTTTATTACAATTGGCTATAATATAACATAAGTTGGCAGCACAAGCATAGCAGCCTTAGGTAAATTTTCAAAATGCTTAAAATTGTAATGAAAAATTCAAAATGTTTGAAATTATTTAAATGTTAATTTCAAATTTTTTTATAAGATTAATAAAACAAATTAATTAATTGAGTTTATAAATTAATACTTATATGCATGTATTATATATGTTGATATATCTTATTTTAAAATGTTTAAGATAACATAAGTATACATGTATGTATATAAGATAAAATTTGAAATTAATATAATTTAATTAATATTGTTTAATTAAAGGTTAATTAGTTAAATAAAAATACGCATATACAAGATATATATGTTCTATTATAAAGGTTATAATATACGCTATAAAGGTTATAATAGATATGTCCAATATAAATATTGTATTGGAATACTAATATAAAATCAATTAAAGAGTTAATTAATTTAAATTAATTAAATAAGATTCAATTAAATAAAATATTATATTTAAGACTATCATGTAAGAAAAAAGAAATATAAAATTTATATAACAATAAAACTTACATTATATGAATGCATAAACAAAAGGTGGAACATTAAAGAAACCCTAATAGACTTAGGCATAAATATATATGAAAATGTATGTATACGTGATTTCTATCGTGTCTGACACTTGAATCATAAGGATATTTCGCAAGAAATGCATTATTTCATAAGAAATACATTATTTCACAAGAAATACATTAGTCCATAAGTCAACTCAATATAATGTATTGAAAGTTATGAATCTTCAATATAATGTTTTCCACTACCATATATATATTAATAAATTACTTGCATACTCCTTATTTGTTGAGCAAACTCAAGCTATGAATGTTAATTAATATATTAAATAGATGGGGTAAGGCAACTATACATATTTTTTGAGCAAACTCAAGGTACATATACTATACTTAGGCCGTCGCGATATGGTAGGTATGAGTGAATAATCTCTTATGATTTGTTGAGCAAACTAAATATTGAAATGAGATTAGGACAAGGAAACAAGGGTTAGGAGCTACATGTGGTACAATTGATAAAGAATTATCCATCGTTTATGGGGCTATGATTTGTTGAGCAAACTCAAGGTTGGAATACTAAGACAAACAAGTTCTAACACCCACTAGTGAAGTCAAAAGACTTCTATGTTTCATCTTATGGTTTGGAGAAACATAAAATACTAGTGGGAGCCTTATTAGAAAAATGAAATGACAAAATTTAACATTTCTAATATTATAAGAGCATATGCTAAATAATCTTATAACTATCCACAATGATAAATTTGTGCATTTAATAAGATTGGTAAAATGTTTATCAATTAATATATACAAGTGAATTGAATATTGACAAATAGAAATATAACATATACTTACCAATAAAAGATTATTGCATGTTAATGTTTCAACACCCATGCAAATGTCTGATTTTACAACTACTGAATATATTCATGGTTTGGTCACTAAAGCATTTATTTGGTCATGACCAAGTATTGCCTTCTATGAGTTTAGAACTCTAAAAGAAATGCAAGACTATGGGTATTTGATCCATATATAATTGCATATAAATTTTATATGGTGAACGATCAAAGTTTGTAATGCATAATATTTCGATGAAATTAGTTCATCCGAAAAACCAAATAAACCTTAGTGCGGGATTGAGTATTCAATATGATTGATTACAAAAGGATCATGTCGTGTTAAATGTTACACTGGACCAAAATTACAATCTATTACTTATATAGGAAAGGAGGAACCACACTCTTTATCTTCTTCCACGTGTCATTTCTAAGAGATCGTATCTTTTTCCTGCAAAATGGAAAGACCATCGTGTCATTTCTTAGTCAAAGTTTTGAAGACGGTTATTTTAACCATCGTGTCATTTCTCAGTCAAAGTTTTGAAGACGGTTATTTTATTCCTAAAGCTAGAAAACCAACATCGCCTGCATCCCATTTTCTCCCCAAAAATCCAAAACAATTTGCATCCCATTATCTTTCCCAAATTCTACAACAGTCATCGACGACCTTCCATTCCACATCTATTTCGATCTCCTCCAAGTTCGACAAAATTGATTTTTGGCAAAGTCAGTAGACACCATTATCAGTGGTTGCAACCAATTCCTTCGCGATTAGTTCAAAAAAAATCAGTTGAACAAACGCTGCCTAATTTTAGGTTAATAGTTCAACTGATTTTCAGAAAGTGCTCAACTGGTATTTATTACTTCTATCTTCTTATTTTTCTATCTTCTAATTTTTGTTTTGATCTACCACCCTTGAGGTCGAAACAAAGGTAAATTCAGTCGTTTATTGTCAGAAATCGAACAACCGCTGATGTTTAGCCAGTCCTTATTCCAATGTTTATTTTCACGAATCATATATTGTAGTTGCTTTGAAGATGATATGACAATTGAAAGTGATTTTCCTCTGCAACCATGAAGCTGGACTTCGATGAATTGATGTTCTTCCTACGGTCAGTTTGGTTTTTTCATAGACTGACTGTCTTTTTAAATCCATTCAGCGTTCGCCAATTCAATTTTTAAGCGGCTTATGATTTGTTGGTTTAAAAGATATATCCATCCAATTGAGTTGTATGCTTAAATTACTGACTGGACTTTGATGGTTATACTTTAAGTCATGGAGAAGTGAGTGATTTGAACAACATTAAGTAGTGAACTTACTACAAATACCCACAACAGTACTCAAAGTTAACAAGTGATATTACCTATTTGATCGCGCCATCTATGTATCCTAATCTATATTGCATATTTCTTTTCAGTGTATTCATAGTTGCTCCTGTGTGTAAAAGTTAAATACATAATACTTCATACACAAAAGGAATGTTAAAGAGTGCAAGTTCTTTGCAGCAATGAAAGTTCTTCCATTTTTAAATGAATTACTTATTATGATGGTTACAGTTTTTATGCAGAACATCCATGTCAAATTCTGTTGCGCTTATGAAAAGTTGGTTACTTTGAAAATAAAGGCAAATTCTCCTCGGTTTTCTCTCCTTTTTACGTCGAAAAGGTACATATTAGCCTAAAATTAAATACGTATTTCCTTGCACGCATTCATATATATTTGCCTGCATACACTCATATTCACATATGCATACACACAAAGAGACTGGTGCATATTGTATATTTGAGCACCTTAAGTGCTTTGATAGCCTTTTGTTCTGGAAAAACATATAGTTGATTTACAATCTTCATAGTTAACAATGTGACTTTACTAAGTTCTTCCATATTTCCGTGAATTATGCATTTTGAAGCTTACAGTTTTTTGACAAATGAAAGATGACTATATTATATTTACTGCATTTTACCTTTTACATTGTATGGCCAAAATTCTCCATCTTCACTTCTTAAGAATGGAACAATTTGATATTTTACTGATTTGGTTGTAATTTTTGGTTCATTAAATTTTCCAACCTTATTATTTTAATGTTTTATCAAATGTTGCAAGTAATGGAACTTTAAAACATTTATACTTAATTTCTATTTTATTTCCAATTCATTAAACAAATTAAACTCAACCACTGTTTTTAGTAACCTTTTATTTTGTATTAGTATAGGGCTAATTCAGCATTTCTGAGAACTAATAGCTCTAAAAGTAATGGTTGTGAAGTAGAAATTGTAGGAGTGTCATATAAGATTTAAATTTCCCTTTTTTCCGTTAGCACACTATAGTGATTACTGTTTAGCTTTCACTCTTTTAGATACAACAGCAATAGTATTGTGTAGCTTTCATTTTTTAAGATGATGTTGTAAAAAAAATTAATTACAAGGTTAACAATAGAACTGCTTATATATAGATACTATGTTTGCAGATTTTAAATAGACAAGTTCAAACAACTTGAACTTAGTGTAGGATACAATATCGTACATAAGATAATAATAAAAATGTTACTGATTTGCCTCTGTTCACTCATGTACTATTATGTCAAATTGGTATATTTGTTTCTATTTTGAAACAAGATGTTATTTTTATAATTTCCAAATAAACATGGTTATTAGGATACAAAGTTATTTTCATAGGGATACAACGATCAGTTAAGTGTAGTGTTCAAAAATGGTTTCTATGCTGTCTTGGTATTATTCCATAACCACAATTTTACCAACATTACATTAATGCATTTTCATATTGAAGGGCTATAAAATAGAGATGTTAAATGTCTATGTAAATCATGGATGAATACAAATCAGTTTATGATATATTACTTACATGCGCGGTACTATATTTGTAATCTCTTTTTTTAAGAAAATACATCACTATAGTTATCTTCCAATTATATTGTCTGGATGTAAATTTGAAAATTGACGGTGGCGTTGTTTAGTCTTTAAGTTAGGAATTTCTCTTGAAAATATGAAACTCATATGGTAGAATAATGGATATTGCATAAAACAATTTTCAGAGTCGATGTAACTAAAGCATAAACTTTTACATAATTTCTTTCAATAATGAGCACTTAGCCTTCAATTGATCTACACTAGAACATCGTTCACACAATGGCTAATGTGCACTTGTTTTCATTTTTACTTGGGAAAGGTTTCAACTTCATAATTCATGTAATTTATTCTCTTACATTCTTAGATTCATTGATCCACACTGTACATTCATATATTTAATATCAAATTTATATACATGTTAATAGATGTGCTTTACATCCATAAAGGGTCGCTAGGTGTAAGTAGGCGTTTTCTGGAGAATATCAATCGAATTGGAAGATAGAATTGCTGATTAAAAACGACTTCCTCTTTTACAAATTGGTTTTGTAAAGCTCTCAGAAAATGGCATGTAACCAAGGAGGTACTGCTCTACTTTTTTTTATACTGATATTTATCATTGTATGTTATTTATATTACTGAATTAATTGTTTTTATGGTGTCCTGCTTTGAGTTTATGGACAATTAGTTTGATAAAACAAATAACAATGGAATAAATATTATCCATCAACATGCATGGAACAAGACCTTTACTTATTTGCTACTGGGGATGAAAAGAATCTCATGCGAACCGTCTCACTAATATATTGTTTAACATTATCGTTTATGTGTTATTTCTAAAAATGGTAGTTTAAAATGTGAAAATTTATTTTACTGTCATTGCTTATTTACTTTTTAATGTATAAATCATATTTCTATACCAAATTTTGCTCATAATTGTTATACTAATCCTATTATTAGGTTTTCTATACGACTTTTTTTTGTTCAAATATGTTTAGTTTTACTTATACATCTGGAGAAATGGATACACATATTTGTTTCACTTTTTGGATTTCAATCTCAGGTTTAGTGCAATGTAACTGTTTCGTCTAATTAGTATTATTTTTATAATTACTACTGCTATGGATATATTGGATATATTGGATTATCTCAAAAAGTGTTCATGATATGGCCTTATGCTCGTATTATTAGCATAGGCATATTATATTTTCATATTTACAGTACAAATAGTATTTAAATCATCTGATGATAAAGTTGTACATGCCAGGCTACAATAAAGCTTTAGTTCCCAAGTGGTATCTATTGAAAATTATATATTGTTATTTCAACTAGATAGAGAAGAGTCACAACATGATCAGTATGCAACTTGACAAATACAAAGAAATGGAGGATATGTAATAGACTTAGCAATGCAAGAGGGATCCATGCAATATGCAGAAATATGAGAAGCTCCAAATATGACTTGCGGAAGAACAAATGATAAGTAAAGGAAGACAGAGCTAGAAGACAGAGTACTATATCCACGTTCTGCTTAGTTCGACCCACTTCCCAACCTTACACTGTTCGTTTTGTGTTATTATTATAAACTGTAATTTTATTTTAGCACGGTTACTGTTAGTCCTGTTTGTGCTTTTTTAATGGTTTGTAAATTATTATTTATCATTGTATGTTATTTATATTACTGAATTAATTGTTTCATAAGGAATATTTATTACCTTCCAAGTATTTACTAACCAACACCTTTGCTTTTGTTGAATGATTGAATTGACAGTCTGATTCTTTGTGTGCAAATATGATAACTGCCTACTAATTTCTCTTCAAAATCAAATGGTACACATCCTCATGCTTTTACAAATATTCTTTCAATCATAATAAACTTGAATTAATTATTGTACAACATTAATCACTACGTATTTTTTTCAAAATAATTACTTACCCGTTATTACCTTAATATACATGGTCTAAAAACTAACGGCCCATTTGGATGGCCTTAAAATAAGTTATTTTTTTTGCTTTTTTTTTAGTTTAGAATCAATTCATTTTGCCTTTCAAAAAACTAAAAAATATCTTATTTAAATCGGTCGAAACAAGATCTAAATATCCTTCAAAATAATTTTTGAAACGTTAACGGGTATAAACTTACCAACTTGCTTTGTTTACACGAAATGAAAAATTCTACAATACTCTAAGAAAATATAACTTTAAAAAAATAACATAGATAACATTTACGCATAGCTCTCATTGACTGAAGAATGAGATGAATTAAATATACCATGGATACAAACTTCCGCATCTATCCGTGTGCGTAGCACGGGCCACGCACTAGTATAAATATAAGAATTCAATCACTGAAATATCAGTTTGATCAGTTTATGTAAAGCGAAACATATCTAATGCCCTTAAAAGCTAAGGATAATTGGATACGCTTTTGTAAAGAGTTTTTTTTGACATTATAGTAAGGGTTTTGTTTTGAATGGTTTGACCATTTAGAAAGAATAACGAATGTACAAAAGTAGATTGATTTAAGGTACAATTGGGATGAAAAGAGTGAATAGTCATGTCTGCTTCATAAAGAAATAGTAGAAACAAGAATTGTAATAATGGCGATTGATACTTAAAATTGGAATTAGAAATGAGATTTTTATTTTGAAATGTAATTTTGTATAGAAAATTGTTTTCTATTAGATTTATTTCTTTGAGTTTAGGATAATTGATCAGAGAACTTTCTGCTGTAAATTAGTTATAGTATACGAAATAAATAAACTATATTAAGTGAATGATGGACCTTTAATTTAATACATCATTATAGTAATGGTGGAAATAGGGAAGCATGCCATGTAATACTTATTGGTTGCATCTTATTATGAATTTTTCTCGTAAAGCATACCTTATTTATGGAGATAATGACTATTTTTCGGTATCGACTGAGAAACAGACATAGTTATATTTCATTACGAATATTCGTTATGAAATTAAACTATAATGTGGCATTTATTTCATAACAAAAGTGATGCATTGGAAAATACAGAAGTATCTTATTCGCAGTTATTTTGGAAATATAGACAAAGCCATAGTTTCAAGAAAATAATTTTAATATATGATTTTGAATCATATGATACCGATTAATTATATCCCAAACAATTATGGGCTATGCACCCATTTAGTGGGAGGATCATAAGAGTTAATTAACTCTTCGGATTGATACATATAGATGTATACAATTGTAAGTCTATTAATACCAAAACAGTTCCATGTACTTCGCCATATTCACCAATGAGTTATCCTCGACAAGGACATGTGTATTCGATACACATGTGGTATGTCTATGGTAAACTCGTAGAGTATAAAACAGAAGTAAATAAAATAAAATGGGATAGAAATGGTTCGATTTGACCGAATGAGTGAATATATTGGAAAAGTTTTCGAACGTAACTAAAAATGAATAAAGGCTCAATCTTAAAAGTCAAACCTTCTTGTGATACATAATGATGCATCGACAAGGAGTAACCGAACATTATTGGACAATGTACGATTAATTATGAGTGAAGTTGAGTGAGTTTCTTATTATAAGATTATGTATTTAAGAATAATACACAAGATTGATATTATTTCATCTGAATAACAGTTTACAAAATGACACAAGATATGAGTATATAGGAAACTCCAATATATCCTAGCTTAAGGAGTTGGCGGGTTGTAAATTCGAAAGATTGCATGTAATAATTGTTCATGAGGGATCTTGTATGAATATGCCCAAATGGATTTTGGAAAATAAAGTCATTGGATGATATATTTATGTTTTGAACATAAATTTTGTAAACTAAAACCAAATGAATTTTATAAATTAAGAAATTTGTAAAACGTCTATGAATACCTATTCTGTCGCACTGAGAAACAACTGTTGTTTCAAGAAATACAAACTTCATTGCAAAGGAATTTTTTAAGGAATTATTAGTAGTATATGGAACTGGATATGATCCATAGATAGAATTGATTAGATGATATGAAATGAAATTAACTAACCTAAATGGACACATCGTATTAGAGTGTCTAATAAGTATTCTCGCACGTTGAAGAGAAATTACGAGTTTCTTATCAATGTCGAAAATATATAATCCTCGGTTGTTTAATTAAACCATTAAGAGTGTTGACTCTATGATATGGTATGATGCGTAAATCTGAAGGATTTCCAAGTACGCTACCAAAATGTGATTTTGGTAGTCGTAACCGAAGAGATGTGATCCATCGATCACGATTGTGTCTTTATGAGCAAGGCTAATGCAGTTAGAATTAATTAAGTAATTGATAAGAATAATATCCCAAATTTCAATTGTTGAAATTAGCAAAATAGATTCGGTGTTCAACAAGTTAATACCGATTTACTCACAAAATTACCACTTCATATGGCTTCATGTTTGGTACGTATGTATTGAAACAGAAAATTCTAAATAATTATCTAGAGAAAACTGTTTACACATAATAACCAAAATGTCTCGAAGTCAGTGGGAGTGATATTGAGTTTATGAGTCTGTGGATATGATCCAAAAAATGATAGAAAGTATCGTTTTATATGCATCGAAATTGAACAAATATTTTGATAGAAATATCTAATAATTTAATTATCAATTAAAATGCAGAGGGAACGTGTGTTCATAAGAAAGAATATTAAAAGGTACATTGATATTTTTAAACCATAAATAAACAACAGGTTGTTTTTAAATGATTTGTGTTAAAATTGACCTTATTTGTTTTAATGCTCAATTTTAGGTTGTAAACGATGTCTTTCATAGTGAGTATTAAAGATATTGGAAATGTCCCAAATTGATATGCAAAGACACCTTATTAAATTGTTTATTATGGAACATGTGAGATAAGTTCCTTATGCATTGGCAATAGAAATTATCACACATGTTATGTTGCCCTAAAATCAAAATTTGTTTATGTATCCGGTACATGAAGCAAATATCAAATCCAAAATGATATCACTAAATGGTTGTTTGAAGTGCTCTTGTGTATTTATGAAATACTAGAGAATTGTTTACGGAACAAAAACATCTTATAAAGGAGTGTTCGGACTCAAACTTCAAAAGTAATATTGAATATAGTATGTCCACAATAAATTCAAGTTAAAAATCTTTAAGTTAGAAATAGTCCAAATGAAAGACAATGGCTAATTCAATGAAAAAGACTACGTATATCAGCTTGAACAACGCCACAATAAAAACAATGTATATAAAATATATAAGTAGACAAATTTATAGAGCCAATTCCAAATGTTGAGAATTTCATAGCATTTTTATATGGTAAAAAATTGAAAAATAGTTCATAAAGGAACTTAGAGCTCACTAGAAGTCGAGAGACATACTATAAATTGTTCCATGTGATAAAATAGTTTATTACCGTCAGAGAGAGTTGATTGACAGATTAAATAATTAAAACAATATCGCATACCCATTCACAAAGAGACTGACCCAATTGTTTTTGAGAAAACCGATTAGAGAAGTTAGAATAAGATTCCATAATTGACTCCAAGTGCAAGTGGGAGATTGATAGAGTTAGGGGTATGCCCTAAGGGCAATTATGTCATTATAAATTATATCTAACTTAATGACCAATCTGGTTCGAAATAAAAGGTATTTTCTTTCTATTATGTACTTGATATAACGTGATTATATTAATTAATCAATTCAATTAAAATTATATTTAAAAGGAAACCCATAAATAGTATGTTTTGTGATAGTAGTTACAAAGTGTTATAAGCGTGAGTAGTTTATCACAATGAAACAAATATACCATTTTAAATTTTCCTAGTCAAGATGTATCGAGACTGGATATCGATACATCCGTTGAGACTAGAGTACATAACCCTCTCCAAATGATGGGCAGCGTATTACTCATGAATGTCGGGGGTACCAAGGAGTTACATACGTATAGTTATTGGATAACTATGCAATGACTCACTCGGTAGTTTTCTGTTGGTTAATATAACTAAGGTCAAGCAAACAACATCGATGTGACTAATTTGCATAATTCTCTCCACTTGAGAATACTGTTTATCTTCAATGTAGAAGCTCCACTTTGATTCTAGTTAAATCGTGACATGGCATCCATCGAACGGTTATAGTTGTGTCAAGTGGAAGCATTAGAAGTGAAACACTATTCAAAAGAGGATTCGTAACTTCGGTTATATGAGGTTAGTATCACGATTAACTGAAGTCAACTCAAAGTCAAAGAGTTTGGTCAGAGCATTTAGGTTAATAATAGTTGTTTATTGAACCAAGGACTTTGTATTTGGACTACAAAGTTGAATGCAGATGATATTGGAATTTTGACCATTACCAAGTTCCATAAATCCAAAGCTATAAAGTTTTAACGAAGAGAATAGGCGTTAATAATTGGCACTATTAGGTACAGCTTATAATAAGTACAATTGGATTGAAAAAAAAGATGTGTAACCGATAAATTTTGCCAAAATGTCCCACCACCTGCTAAGTGATGTGTGAATGTTAATATGCGAACATATTAATCGATGACTGAATTTACATCTTTTAGCCGCACAACCGTAATGATGAAATCTCTCAAAAATCACATGATTTAATTAATCTATACAATGTTGCAAATTGATTAAATTTATTGGTATTTGAGAAATATTAATAATTATTTATTTAATGTTTGGAAGCTTTTGTAATTATTGTAATGCATTTGTAAAATTTATATTTGCATGCATTGATATATGATATTGATGTAATTTAAAGATAATTGCATGAAATGATTTATGGAAATTTTATATCATTTGATGACACGATTATGGAAATTTTATGTTACTCGATGACATGATTTGTGGAAATTTTATGTCATTTGATGACATATGTGTAAAGAAAAGATTGGAGTGAGAGAGGTAATTAAGAAAATTAATTAGGAAAGTTTTAATTAAAGAATGGAAAAAGTTTCATTCTTTCAAATAAAATATATTCTCATATTCATTCTGTACGTATAATTCATGTTTTCCTCATTCATTTTTTCTCTTTCTCCTATTCTAATTTTTCGTGCCAAAAACAAAACTAATTTCCAAAATCTTTCACCTCTAAATAAAAAAGGATCAAACAAAATAAAACAAAAGTGGTTCATTAATCTCTCTCAAAGATTTAATGGGGATCTTGAAGATCTGAGGAAATATCATTATTCAAGGTGTGACTTCTAGGCAACATCCTATGTGGAATTCAGTTTCAAGACGTGCTTCAAAGATTTGGGTAATAAGATCAATTCACCAAATCTAAGAGTTTTTGATTCATCATTCAAGGTATTCTCTTGAGCACTAGCAAGGTAACAGCTTGGTTTACAAATTATTATAATCATTTATAACTAGTTATTATATGATTTTGTCTAATTAATTTATCCATTGTCACAATTCCCTACACATATATGTCGTCAACATGAGATGCAAACATGTTCATATGTATGTGTATATTTTTGATTAAAACTCTATTATGTTTATATATGTTTGGAGATGTAAATTTGTTATTGAATTCATAATTTTATATTTCTTCTTTACTTTAATTCTGATACATTTTGAAATAAGTTTTATCATGTTAACTTTAATCTATAAAAATAATTTCATATACAACTGTATAATCATATGAATTTGCTAATCAATAGAATTTTTCATATGTTTAATTTTATAACAACGAAAATTGCATTTTTTAATATGTAATTGTTAAATTTAATCATGTATGTTTATACATGTTTAATTATTTGCTCGCACATTTGTCAAATTAAATTCATATACATATTTTATTAGATACTAATTATGTGATTTAAAATAAAAAGGGAAAGTTATGATAAATTTCTTTGTGCAAGGAAAGTTTAATCAAGGTAAAATTTTGCTAATTTACTTTGCGCAAGGAAAGATTTATTAAGGTGTTGTGTAACCATATATCTAATTTTATGTAAAGGAACGTTTTGTTACTTTCTTTAGTGTAAGAAAAGTTTTGTTCATATATTTTGTAACCATATATCTGACTATATACATACATACATATATATATATACATATATTTATATGTATGTATGTATGTATATAGCATATATGTATGTATGTATACACAAACATTCATATATATATTTATATATATATATATACATATGTTGTTTTATCTCTATATTCATATACATATATAAACATCTATTTAGTTATAAATTATTTTTTAATTTAAAGTGCATTTAAGTGTATTTAATGTGCATTCAAAGTGTCTTTATGTGTATTTTAAAACTTTCATTTATGGTCATAAGCATGTAGAGTATAAATAGTTATTTGTTGTCATTTAATACTTACTCAAGGATTGTTTTATTTCATGTTGGTATCTTAAAATTAAAAACTACAATCTAATTTACAAGTATTATATTGATGGTTAGAAATTCTGACATTTTATACCACAATTGTATGAGTATGCATCAATATAAATAAATGCATAAATTTAAATCATTTATAAACACCACAATGTTGCACATTCATAATTCGCACTGAAAATGTTTGGACAAACTTACATTTTATGCAATGGATGATTGCTATAATGAAATTTGATGAATCAGTCAATTTAATTAAAGAGAGAGAAATGAAAGGTTTCTCTCTCCATATAAATAATGCGCCACTCATTGAATAAGTTAAGAGAAGGGAATTAAAAGTTTCATTCTTTAAATAAATTTAGGCCCTGTCGGTAACTGAATAAATTAAGAGAAATGAAATGAAAAGTTCCTTTCTAAAAATAAATTTAATATGTCATCTTCACACACAAATATTTATATAAGTGTACATATAATATACTCGAATTTATATTTACATTAAATTATAGTGAAACTTTATTTTTGAAATAAATAAAATATTGATTTTATATAAAAAAAATTAGAAAAGTTCTAGTATACTTAGACTTTATAGGCCCATAAAAGATGCAAAAAAGTAATTTTGTTGAAATTCACTCATTTCTTCTTGTAATGACCCAATTTTTCGACGCCCGAAAGTCGACACCAATACGTCCATTGCATCAAATGTCGAACAATCGAATGCCGAAAAACCGAACCGTTAGGCTTAAAGAAGAAAAGGATAGAAGAAGAAATAGAAAACAATATCAGAATTTCACAATCGTAGCGGACAATATATAATAGATTAATGACTAATCTTTAAACAAAAGAACTATACCTGTTTAAACAGTACATCATCAAAGTCATATACAACACAACACAATATTGGCAATCATTATAACTTGCCCACATGGAAATTGACTTTGCAGCAAACCATACGCAGTGGAATAATACATAATACAAGTGATATGTCTCGCCATCCAGCTTGTCTCCTGATCTCCACAGCATATTTTCCTGACTTTGCTCCAGAAAACCCAGAGTTTAAAACGGGAACAATAAACTCCAGGCCAGTCATGGAACTGGTGTGAGATCTTAAAAAAGTTATTTGCACAAAAGAAAAGGAAAGGAAATCCATTATGCTTTTGGAAAATGAAACTACCTTAAGGCCTCCCACCCCACACATAATACAATCGCACACTTGGGGAAGATTTCTTCTTATAGCAGTCAAACATGCTTGATATGCGAAAATCCTTTTGATATTATTATTAGTGCATATTGTAGAAAACATTTTGAAAGTATAATATTAATCTTAGCCAGCATAGGTACCATTAAATTATGCCTACTATAGCTACCATTTAAGAATGACAGGTTATACAACTGCAATCGTAAAGGGCTCGTATTGGGTGATTAGATTTCCAATAAATGGTCAAGGCTAAGGAACTTCCTTTCCCAAAAGGGTACGCCTCTAGAGGGACGCCGCGAGAACCTAACCGGATCTCTACCAATACAATGCCGAGTTACCTCTGTAACTAGGTAACTAACTGTCACGAGTATGCCATTCCTCAGTCTAGACCGACCTTTACCGAGGCACCTCAACATCCAACAATCACATAAGTAAATAATCTGGGCTTCATACCAGAATACCACTTTTTATTCACACAAGCTAAATATCTGGGCTCCATACCTGATACCACTTTTTATGCAGAAGGAAATGCACATACCTTGAGGGGCGCGACCCCCATAACCTTGCTGCATCTTTTCCTGTTTCAACCATTTTCGGGGTGTGAGGTTCGACGAAGTCTCGTCCCACAAAGCTACGCTTTTCACAAAAGTCGTGCTTCGATCAACCAATTATCAACACTTAACATACCACATTGCCAAATTGGGAATATATCAGTAGTAACCATCAACTACATAACCTCTGAGCTCGTACGTCTCAAAGAAGGGTGTTAAGCTAAGAGAATAAATTCTCCGCCACCAAACAGAAATGTATTTGATAGAAACAATCTTTATATCTTAAAGTGTAATGTCAGACATACATCCATACAAGTCCATCCTGGGTCTAAATGGAACCGAAGGCACTTCTTTCAATTAAGGAAAGAAGTCCTTGCAAATCCGGATATTCCCTAATCACGTCCGGACTCCCCATCACATAGGGTGATATAAATCTCTATACCGGAGCAACTCGATGCAGAGACATTCGACAGGAAATCCTTTCGTTTCGAAAATACCCGGTCTTCAACCATCGTCTTCAAATGCAATCCCATTTGGTCATATCATTTATTCGGAATGGGTTTTATGACTTAATATCCTCCCCTGGCTTAACCGAATAACTTATTTAAAAAAACAAGTGGATACATTCATAATAAATTTCCGTTTATAATCTTTTAAACAAAAGGTTCACCCTTTAAGTTCGACATGGTTTTCGTATAACCATTTGGAATCCGACGCCCGATCGCATCGAAATTCAAATGTCGTTTTAAAGGCCAATATCGATAGTCGGTTATTTAACTATCAAGCAACATTCACAACAACCATCAGATTAAAATAATTTTCCCAAATTATTTGTTTCAAAATATCTTTGCAAGATATATTTTCACACTTTAACCCTTTGAAAACAATTTTCAAATCATTTCCTCTCGCGGAATAAATTTTCAAATATTGTTTATTTCCACTCAAAATTTTCCGAGTCCGAATACTTTAAAATATTTTAAATCACTTATCCGAAAATATACTTGGAAATACCTAAAATGAAAACTATTTTTAAATACTTTATTTAAAATATTAGTTTTGAATTTTTTTATACGATTATCTCATATATAAAACTTAAGCCCAAAACAAATTTTAAAAATAAAATTATTAGATAGAATGTAACTATTTAAATAACCATTTTCTAAATCAAATACCAATTAAATCTTTAAAATAATCACTTATATAATTAACTTAATAAATATTTACTTTAAAGAATTTAAAAACAATTTATGAAAATAATTTCTCTAAAAACATTCTTTTTAAAACCAACTTTAAAACTTTTATTTTATATTTAAAAGCTAATTTGAAAACATATTCAGCTTTCCAGGGAAAATACACTTTCCATTCCAAAATAGTCCATTTAAAACAATTAATAAATTCTTATTGATTTATCTCAATTTATATCCCAAATTCGTAAATTTTCTTTCCACGCTTTAAAAAATAAACCAACATTTATTTTTAAAAAAATTTACCTATTCCTTTACAAATTCCAATGTGAATTTATGTTTCCAAATATCCACTGATATACAATTTTCAAATCGATTTCCAAAATTTACTTTCAAACACCAAATCAATTTCCAAATCGATTTTTCGAAAATTTACATCCAAACACCAAATCAATTTCCAAAATTCACTTTATTTAAAATTACCCTTTTTACTTATCCAATTTTATTTCAAAACCCACAAATCCAATATTCACACTTTTATTAAGATTTTAAAATCGGAATTAAAATAAATTCTTCAACTATTAAACAATACTACTCAAAATCCATTTATTTCTATTTATGAAAATCTTTTCCCCATACTTGGAATTTATTCGATAGGATTTCAAAAATCAACCTTTACCCTTTTCAAATTCCTTCTTTTAAATTTATCCAATTCTTTAAAATTATTTTACTTAAAATTCTCTATTTTAATTTCCTTTCAAAAATCTAATTTTATATTTTTGGTATTTTAAAATACCAGAATATATTCGGCCAAACCATAGCCTTCAATTATTTCAATTAACAATATACTCAATCACATGTTGTCAATCAATTATATCATAGCATATGAAAATAATTCAAACATTTGAGGAATCCAGTTGGATCCCTCCAACCTGTTTCCCTGCATCCATAGATGTTAGCACAATAATTAAATACCAATCCTGCTTCAAGGCCGATATCGTGGTATAAGGGACATCCACTATAATGCGTGCGCATAGGGTCTCATCCGCTATATAATGTGGGAAATCAATCACTCCAAGATATATATATACTACTATATATAATACCACATCAATTCAAGCAATCAACTAATATTTTAAGTTTCAACTATTTAAATTAATTGTATGCAGATGTGAGCGAGAAGATCTCACCTTTGCTTTTGTTTTGCAATCCACTCCAATCTCGACTCGGTTTACCATTTTTTCCGACCTTGTACAAATATTATACAGTTTATTAATATTTGAAATAATCAAACAAATTAATTTTCCTATTTGTTAAGTTTAATTAACCAAATTTTTTAATTTTAACTAATGATTTAAATTTAAACTAATAATTTGATTTAACTAAATAATTTCCCTTTTAAAACTCCTTTTTGTAACTAAAATAGTTACATAAGTTAATTGAATATATTTATCACCTTAACAAAATATTTTTAAGACAACTTAGTAAATCTAAATATAGGTATGCATATTTATTTTCTTTTAGAACCACACGCATTATATAAAATAATCTATAAAATTTTCAAATATCTGAATTTAATATAACTTTCCAATTCAAAATAGTTAAAAACTGTTGCCTTCATAAATCTTATATATTTTTCAATTTAAACATGATAAATAAGTATATAGCTTGATTATCAAATATAATTTTTATTAACGAAATAAAATAATTTAATAAACCAATTAAACACTTTTTTTCTACCTATATATATTAAAAATAAAATTCTTTTTTTTAAATCTTACTGTAAAATTTATTATATACAACTTAATACATCAGTTAGGGAAACAACAAGGTATTATACCTTGTACGTTGATCGCCGAGCATCAGCCACCATCCTCAGCACGTCGCCGCCATCGTTCCCCTCTCCATCCCACAGAGCCGCGCATGCCACCAGAAATTATCGCGCCACTCGAAGTCGCAACCCCACTGATTCAACAATGAAGTCGCCCTCTTGAGCTTACAAAACCCTAAAATCGAGGCCACCGCCACTTACTGCCGTCGACAACACTCGCCCAATCGTGTCGCAGGCCGCGACCACCATCCTCAATTCATGTGTGTCGACGCTATCGCACAACTTTATGCATCACCATGGCTTCGACAATCCTACGTGCACCACTACCTGCCACTCGTCGATGAATTTGGATCGGGATCTGCATCTTTTCTTTTTTCTTTTTCTTTTATATACGGCCATTGACGCTTGAAATTTTAGTCGCCTCCTACTATGAATCGAACGAAGCCTCATCTTTTAATTTAACTAAATTTGAAATTTGAAAAAGATGGGAGCACGGCCATTAATAGATTTAAAATGAAGACGAGAAGTTTAGTTTTCTTTGTTTGTATTTTTTTTTTCTTTGAATGAACTTGCAAATATTATTATATTTTTAACGAACGCGTGTGAAATTATCAGAGAAAACGAAACACGTGTTTGAATTTTACTCTACGTGTCCTTGCTTGCAGCAGTATTTTAATTTTATATTTTATATTCAAATTTAAATTCAATTTTAAATCATCTCTGTAAACACAACTCAAAATCTCGATCTCCCATCGAAGCATGCTGCTAGGCGTTTATAATGTTCAACCCTTATTCCGAACGCAAAGGAAAATGTTTTGAGTCCAAATTCGATCGTATGGAGAAGATAGCTTTTTGAACCGGTTATTTTGTACTAAATTTCCGATTTAATTTTAGCACGTTTATCTATCGTACGATCACTCGACAACTCTGAATGCTATGGAAATTGAAATCCAATAATAAAACACAATTACGGATCCAATGGAACTGGTTTCGTCGAATTCCGAGTTGTGCCTCGGAAGACTATTTTTAAATATCGATTTAAACGATATAATTCAAAACTAAACAGATCACTTTCAAACTTGATTTTAAAAGTTCTATTATCTTCGGTATTATTAATATAGATTTTATAAGCCTTTAAATTATTTTTACCAGGCTGAAACTTGAAGATTCAATATTTTACCCAACTTCCAATAATTAAATTTAATATTTAATTGCCAATTTCATAGTATATTTTAAAATTCAAGTTTAACCAACTTTCAAATATTTAAAATCAGTTAAATATTTTCAATTTCAAATGTTCAAATTTTCCAGATCGTCACATTCTTCCCCCTTAAAAGAATCTCTTTTGGAAATTGCCAGTTAAGAAGAATGATCCATAATCCGTTCACCATTTTCCCAAAACCAAACAGTTTCAACTTTCCAAAACAATTTTTATTAAGACACTATCATTCTTACTAACTTCCCAAACTCAACTATAAGTTCCAAACAATATTTTTTTTTAACAATTCAAACTTAAATTTAAATTCAAATTTTAAATTATCTAATTTTCTCAAAAAATTTCTAACTCCCTAAAATTTTGAAATTTTTGCCAGCATCTCCTTTGCACGGCTAGCTCGGTACGACTACATTATGCCACAACGGGCCCCCAAATTTCAAAAGGAAATCAAAAAGCCAAGTGGCTAGACCAGAAAATCACCAAATTTCATACAGAAATTTAAATACATGCCTCTTAACGAGAAATTTCATTTATTTTCTGAAATAAAAAATCCAATTCCATTTTCCTTTATAACACCTGTATACCCTACTAGCAATAATGTCTAATTACAACATTCAAAATCATTTTATACATTTCTTTACAAAAAAATTCAATATCTATTTTATTCAAGCCCGTATTATGCACATATATCATCCGTACGCACTACCAAATTCGATCGCTCATTCGATCAAACAATTTCACTTCCGAACTAGTATCATCCACCCGACTTCCTAGCGTAGACTCAGATCCAGTTTCTTGATCAAAAACCGTTATTCTCCTTGCATATCCGTAAACTATGATAGAGAATTTCCAAAATCAATAAAAAATCCATATCCAGGGTTCGCCGTCGAAAATCGAGTGAAAAATCCCAACTCGGATCGATATAACTATCTCGAAATTCTATGCTCGAATTCTGGATCAAATCGCTATGCGAATAAAGTAATATACGTACATCTCACGTATTTATTTCCAATTTATTATAAGCTATATCAATTCTCTTTTATTGCCACTTGTCTTTACTAAATACTCATCCAAATATTTACTTAGAATATTTTCCAATTCCAGATTTTAATTAAGAATTTTGTCGTTTATTACTTAAGTTCAATGCAAATATTGTATATACTCCTTATATTTAATTTCACTTCACCACTTAAGTTTTTGTACCTATTTTTATTCAACTCAAAAGCTTTTTTAGTTCCATTCTAAGTTCAATTTACCTTTCATTTATAAATATTGAATTCAATTCATTTCAAACCATATTTAATTTGTCAATCCTTCAATTAGTTTCACTTACTAATTCTATTTCAATACTTTGCTTCATTTCATCAAATTGACAAATTTTCCATTTCATTTAATTTAACTCAATTCAAATTCAATTCCAATGTTTAGCTTAAATTCCATTTACTTACAAATTCATGAATTTCAACATTCAGTTTTCAATTTGAATTTTTCTAAGTTTCCAAACTTATTTATTATTCCATAACCGTTTTAATAAGATTCCAGAGTCTAAATAATCACTTAAGTATTTCATTAGCTTGAATTCCATTTACTTACAAATTCAAAATGAATTTCAACATTCAGTTTTCAATTCGAATTTTTCTAAGTTTCCAAACTTATTTATTATTCCATAACCATTTTTAATAAGATTCCAGAGTCTAAATAATCACTTATATTTCAAAACCATTTTTGAAATCAATTATATCTAAAATCAAACTATTTCAAAATCAAACTCAATTTCGCAAACAATTTCAATTTTAAAATAATTGGCAGCAATTTCTCTCCTGGAAACTCGAAAATGAACACCGATGATGTCGCGATTATCATCGGAATTATTTTCCAGTGACTGAAAAGAGTTTAGTGCTTTTATCCCTTCAAAAATATTTTTCCAAATATTTTTTTAATTCCAAATCTCACTAGATTTCAAATCCAATTCAAAAATATTTCCCAAATAATTTCACCATTATTTTTCCAAAACCTTTGAAAATCATTTCCAAACTCAAAAGGAGTTTAATCTTTTGAAATTTCAATCCCAAATTCTTTTAATCCGTATTAAAAATTATTCTGACATCTTATTTCAATCACATTTATAATTCACATTTCAAATTCCATTTTGTTATCTAAATTTATTTCTTAGCTCCAAAACAAAAAAAAAACCCGACTCTAGGCAGCCCATGTGGGAATAAATTTCATGCCTTGGTTTTAATCATTTTCGATAAAGGACAACAAAGCTCAACAGAACAATAAATCATCTTAGAATGACTAACAAAGAAGCTGAAGTAACCGATAGTTGAGATACCAACTATCGCAGATATAAAATGATCGTATATGAAAATTAAGTCTTGTATACTTATCACCACTCATTGATTTCTTGTACTTTTCTTAGTTAACAATAATACCGGACAAGTTAAGGTAGTGTTATCTTAAAGTCATGTCCAAAACTATTCTTAATTTTTGAAATAGTGACAAGTTTACTTCATCGATGTTTAGTGCTAATTATACAAACAAATCGTTTTCATATAAGTGATTCGCTTTACGGAAACAATTTATTTCCATCAATGAATCAAACTTTTTCTTTTCAAAAAAAACCGAACTTGTGCTTGATTTCAATATTGGTTAAAACTTTTAGAATTACTTCCTGATTGTTAAAACGTTAAGAGATTAATTTTTCCAAGTGCACGATCCCGAAAGCCTAAAACAACATCAGACTAAACACCCAAAAAATATCCAACTTAACATCGTGATAATGGAGTTCCAATTTCTTTTTATAACTTTAAAACAATATTAATTATCCCAAAAGATAATTAATCATATTTAAAACCTCTTTTCAACAAACAAATCATTATCTTCAATAAAATAGATAATTAATTCCAAACCTTTATATAAAATTGGTAAATTAACTTTAAAATCTTTATTAAATCAGTTATTAACTTTATATCAGTTGATTAAAAAAATTTATTATATTAGTTAATTTACTTTAATCCCCTTTTATTAAATCGATTAATTAACTTTGCATATCATTAGTTACAAATACTAATTAAATACAATTAATCATTAGTTCAAACAAATAAGTCATCTCAAACATCGTTTAATTAATTGCAAAACAAAACGAAGTTGTAGCATATTCCTTTGGAAATTTTAGTAAACCCCAGATTAAATACGCTACCTATGACAAAGAATTACTAGCTATTAAATTAGCAATCAAAAGTTTACGAATTTATCTTTTGCATTGACAGTTTATAATAGAAACAGATAACAAATCTGTTGCTCAATTCTTAAAAAAGAAAACTGTAAACAATCCAGAAGAAAACCTTTAGAGAATTAGATTAGCTATGTATTTAGAAATTTACAACTATGATGTCAAATACATTCCAGGCTACACTAACTTTGCAGGTGATCTTCTTACCAGGTTATGAAACATGGATGAGGACGATATAAAAAGAATCAAAGAATTATTAGAAACCATGAAAAGACAAGAAGATTTCAAACAAGTGAAATCATCTAAAAAAGTCAAGCAAACCTCCACAGAGACTTCATCTTCACAGGAATCCAAAGAAACTAATGCTCCCACAGGAGTAAATGAAGAAAAGGTCCAACAGACCAAAAACACTCAAAAAAACAAATCCAAGGAGCAAAATATTATAGTAAATTTGATGCAAAATCGGGTTTTTGGCAATTAAAACTTGTTGATAAACAGTCCATAGAGCTAACTGCCTTTAGTTGCCCACAAGGACATTTCGAATGGTTAGTTATGCCCTTTGGATTAAAAAATGCGCCACAAATATTTCAAAAATGGATGAATTCTATGTTCGGACATTTACCTTTTGTATCTGTCTATATAGATGACATTCTTGTTTTCTCTAATTCTGCAGAAGAACATAAACAACATCAAATTGAAAACCCAACCTTGAAAGCAGAAAACTTGAATGCGGAATTGAAAATATATAGCAACAGAAACTTCTTGCAGAAACAGAAATTTTATTACTACAGTAGATAATATTACAGAGCTTAGATACAATGAAGAGAAAGCACGAAAATGAAGAAAAATTTTCTGATGATCATCTTCAGAGTAGTCTCCTCCTTTTATAGTGTCTTCTCTCCTTTATTTCTTATTACTTAGGCTGTAAATCTGTCCATTATAGGGCTAATATGTGTCCCTTTTAGACTTTTAGGCTGAGGATGTGTCCGTTAGTTTATTCTTTGCAGAGGATGAGTTGGAAAGGCTAAGGGATGACTTTTAGGCTTTTAGGCTGAGGATGTGTCCTTTAGTTTATTCTTTGCAGAGGATGAGTTGAAAAGGCTAAGGGGTGATATGTCACCCTAGTGTAAAGGATGTGTTCTTTGTCCTTTTATCCTGGATGCTGGTCCACCATGCTTCTGTTTTAATTTTGAATTTCTAGATTGGCTAGAGATTCGTCGTAAAAGGGTCGGTACCCATAGTATCTCTCATTATAGAGTCTTCTCTAAGTCTTTCTTTTTCTACTTGTTCTTCAAAGTATTCTTCTTGAGCCATTGTGCCAACTGGGCCAATTTTGAGACTGTCTAAAAAACGCCGAACCTTCATTATTCTTTCTGTTGATGGTTCGAAAGCCGATAGGTAGTCCAATAGTAATACTGTTTTGCCTTCAGTGGCAAAGTGTGATCCGATTTCGCCTTTGTTAATGGCTTCTGAGAAGAAATCTTATGCTGCTGGATTCTTTCACTTTCTTCATTAAATTCTTTGCGGTTGAATTTAACGAATTCATGTTGAGGATTTTCGGTTACCCAATGTAATTCTCATAATTGGATGGAGGGATAAAGACTTATGTACTGTCTTTCTTCCCAAACGCTCCAAATTCTGAACATGAACATAGTAAAAAATCTGCTTAAATGTTCAGCAAGTTTTGCTGTACATATTTCTGGAATATAACCTGAATATTCTTCAGGATGGCTTGTGTTGGCATAAATTTCGTGTACTAAGCCCTTTTTGATATGTTTTTGATATTTTTGTATTTTAGAAAAACAGGCTATAAACCGTGGTCTTCTGTTGTTATTGATAATTAACTCTTCATTTTCTAAGAGTTTAACTAATTCTGTGTCTTCTAACTTTTTGAAGTATAGAAGAAGATTGCTTTCATCGATGAGATGTTGCGGATATAAGGAGATCATATCCTGGACTGTCATTTCAGCTTCCATCTCTTTGGTTTTTGTTTTGTTAGATGTTCAGCAGAAGGAATAAAATATCCATCAAACTTTGTATAGCTATTAAGTTTTCTATAGTTTATTACCATTCGAGCTTTTCCTCTTTTAATTTTAGCATGATTTCTTACTAAGAAAGCTGTGGATGAGTGGGTACTGAAACTTTTCTGTATTAATTTCAAATTTAATAGGTCTTTTATTTGTTTTGCAAATTCTTCTTTATCAGTTGGTGATACCATGATACTGTTAACTCTGACTTTAGCGTCTTTGTATTGTTCCATTAATTCAATTTTACAATACCGTGGTGCTTTGTCAAACCATTTTAATGGATTGTCTGAATATAGAGGTTCTAACATATTGTGTATTAATATTTCAAATTCGTTGGTGGTTGGTCTATTGTATGTACAAATTTTTGGTTGTATTATTTTCGGTGTTTTTACATGTTCAATTAATGTAACAGGTTTTTCACCACGTTGTGCTGCTCGAGTATAATGTGGTGCAATTGTAGCGGGTAGCGTTACGCGAGGCACAAGAACGCCATCCAGTTCAAAATAATATTTGTTGAATGGAGGGAGATGTCTTAAATTGTCCATTCCTAGGATGCAATCACTATCAAATTCCTTTGGTAGTAATGCAAAGTCAAAGTTGTAAAGTTTATTATTTCCATGTATATCGGGTATTTGTACCTGTAAGTGTTTTTCTTTATGAGTAACAGGGACTTGTCTTCCCATAAAATCATTTAGCATACCTTTTTTGTCTAACGGCACCCAGAATTGCTAGGGAATAAATATTTTTTGCAATAAACTGGCTTCTGCACCAGAATCCAGTAAAGCATGTACCGTGAATTCTTGATATTCAGGGATACATATCGTTATTGGAAGATATATATGTAACTTTGCCTTTCTTTTAAGATCTGTGGATCTAATCATGATGTTTTATATTTTCTGCAGGAACTTTTATAACCATTCGGTTTGATTCCTGTTCTTTTTGTTTTTCAAGTATTCTCGTTGTTCTTCCTTCTATTGGATTTTCTTGTTTAAAGCTCATACGATGACTGATAGTTTTTAATATATCAGGAGTTAATTCCACATCAGACATTTTATTGTATGATTGAGTTCTTTTTAATGTGTTGGATGAATTTGTATTTTCTTCATTATTCTTGGTTATGGTGGAAATAGTATTTCCTGATGCTATAAAATATTCTGTAGGTAATTGAATTCTTGGTTTAAGCGATTTCACAAAAACTTGAATTTCGTTATCGAATTTTAAATGTCTTATGTCAATCAATCTGGGTTGAATTGTTTTTCCTAATCCGACTTCGAACAATTTAACGAATTGTTTGGGTGTAATTGATTTGAATGTAGCAGTATCATTCAAGGCCATACAATGTTCCCATTGTATGCCAAGAACTTTGGAGCCAGAAAGAAGTTCTATATTTTGTAAATTTACCGATAATGTACAAGCTTTTTCTATATTTTGATCATCAAGACTTATGCAAAAATCGGGATGTATATTTACTCCAAATAATCTATTTGCTAAATTTGACTTAGCTCCGCCAATAATACTATTTAAAGGATTATTGATAATTCTTTCATCCATACAAACTATCATTATTGGAGTATCAATTCCGGATCTAAACAATCCTGTTACTTTAGTTGTATTAGACATATATGAAGGTATTTCATTTTTGGATATTTGGTTTTTAGTTTTTCTATCTTACTTTTATTTAAAAGGCTTATGGAAGTAAACTCTTCCTCTCCCTTTAACTCTACATTTCCTTGCATACGTTCAAATATATATGTATGTTGATTCAAAAATCTAGATTTAAAAGTTAAAGGTTTATAAATATCCTTTTTATCTGAATGAGGGATTGCTTCTTTTAATTTTTCTAAATCTTCGTCTGTGACCTCAAATTGTTCTCCTGTGCTATCTTGCATTTGAGGGTTAGATGTTTCTTCAGACGTAAAAGTGTTCTTGTATATCCTATATTCTTGATATGATTCTGACTCTTTATTCCTTGATGATCGGGATGTAGAACCACTTAATGGGGTAGATAGATCGTGATCGTATATTTCTTCTTTTATAATTGGAAGGTCTTCATATTTATGTATAACAAGTAGTCCTAATGGATCTCCATGCTCTATAATATAATCTTTATCTTCCATACTAGTACTTTTAAATAGTATAGAAGCGTTAGTTTTAGAAAGAGGTTCTATTAATCCATAAGTTATAAAAATATTTTCTTTAGTATGTTTAGGTATATTATAAATTTGTCCATAATATCCGAGTGAGATTTTTATTAGTAGATCTATGAATACTTCGGTTGTGAAGTACCTTCTTAATCTGGAGCATTTTGCTGCATATAATGTATAACCTGGAGAATTTACTTTTTCCTTTTTGGGAAGTATAGCATATATGGTTAACGGAATAATTATTATTTGGTTATGTGTCTGATTGATTGTGATCATTTTTATTTTAAAATTATCAAAGGAATCGTTAATTTCATCTTCATTTTCAGTAGTGTCAGAATAAACTGATTCAATTTCATATACAGACGAATTAGCATCACTAGATATATCCTCTATAGTGCCAACATTAATACCGTATTCTTCGACTATAACAATATTTTGTATATTTGTAGGACATTCATTAGCATAATGTCCTTCTTTATTACATTTGAAACATTTGCAGCCTTTACGGAAAATTTTCTTTTTAATAAACTTTTTCTTAGAAAACTTGTTTTCTTTTCTAAATTTTTTCTTATATTCTGGTTTCCATTTTTTCCTAGTGATACGATATTTTGGTTTTATTCTTCTTTTGAAATTTCTTGTTCTCTTTCGTCCGAATTCAGGAGAACATCCAAAATGTGTGTTAATATCTTCAGCGTATTTGGTACAACAAGAAAATCCCAGTTTTGAGTTTCTAATTTTATTTTTCATTTGTTTGTGTGCACTAGCTTGTTCACAAACCCTTTCCATAGTATCCATACATGCCTTTTTTAATAAGCCCGTGTTATGATTTTCATCCGTATTACTTTGTCTTAAATGTCGTATCTTTCTTGAATAATATTGTTCCATGGATAAGATATTTTCGTAAAAAAACCTTTTACCCAGAAAACTTTCTGGTCATTATTTTTTTAATGGAAAAGTAGGCCTATGTATTTTGCAGCGAATTCTTCTAACATACATATGTCGCATAATTGTATTTTTAATAATTGTTTTTCATAATCAATATCTTCTAGGAAAGTTTCTCCTGTAAAGTCTGCTAATGATAATTTTAATAATTCCCCAAGAGCTTCTTGTTTAGATTGAATATTTCTAATTCTTTGTAATTCATTTGGATTTATTCTTTCAAGGTTTAATAACCAAGCTAAAGCATCTCCTGTCCAATAGCTGGTAGCGTAATGTATGTATTCCATTACATTCATATTCGGAGGTAATAAATAGATTGTTCCACTTATATGTTGAAGCCATGTTATAATATATTTTCTTATTTTTCTATGTGGAAGTCTATCTATATTAAAAGTTAGGGTATATGTTGAAGAGGGTTGTTCGTTATAAAAATCTTTAAGTTGCTTTCTAGAAGAGTGAAATTTAATCCAATCTGATCTAGTACCATGTCTAAGCATTTCCGGGTAAGGATCAGTATGAGGCCTATTATATGTGTTTTCTTCCTGTTCTTGATCGTCCATAATTATATCAGAGTTAAGATCGTTTACAACAGAAGCAGTATCCGGAGGAGGTTGCGGAGGTAAAACTAGAGCACCTCTACTAGATCCGGCTTCATTAGCATTTATGTTGTAAATAAGGTTATCTGATGTATCTGAATTATAATCCAATTCTATGGAATTTTCAGATTCTTGTTCAGAATCTTCAAATGAAGAATTTTCTTCATTTGCTTTATATTTAAAATAGTTTATTGCCGTCAAATGTTCTTCATAATAAGAATAAAGTTCAGTACTATCTATTTCTCCTGCAAGTTCTTTTTCTTAAAGAATAAGATAATTTTCATGGTAGGTGGGATCAATCTCTTCAACATTTATTTTGTTATTTTCTTCAGAAGTATATTTGACCATTCTAATGTTGTTAAGCGAATGGATTGTTGGTGTATTTCGACCAAATCCTAAGGTCGCTGTTTGTTTTTGTAGTTTATTACTTATATCTTTAACTTCTAATTTAATTTCTTGAAGTAGATCAATCATAAAATTATGAATCCCATTTACTGGGTTTTTATGAGTGGGGATATGAACAACATGCTCATATTCAGTATTTAGACCAAATTGACACTTAAGTGTATCTAGAATAACAATCTTATTATTTTCCATAAACAAGGGTCTTTTGAACACAATTCAATTATGAGTTTATACAAAACATTTGCAAATAGATAAAAGCTTTCATTCGAATAATAAATCTTGATTCGTAAACCTAAAGTTATAGATTAGTTTTGACCCTAGATTAAGCAGCTAAACATGATACCCCTTAATGCTTTCCTAGCATACCGTGGTTTTATAGTAGGGTTAGGCCTCGAATTAATAACCACAAGCCTATATCGTCGCTTCACTTAAGTAGAGCACAGTAGTGGTTCATTTCCTACTCCAGTGCGTAATAATCGGTAACAATAGGTCGTCGAATTGACCTAAAATTCGAAAAAAGTTTTAGCTGTCACAGAAATTTTGCAGACTCATAACGAATCATGCTCAAAAGAATAACTTAAACTTTCATTTGAAAAATTAAAAAAAAATTGTACTTTTTTTTTAAAATTTCAGCAGAACATATACAGAAAGGTAGAGTTCAGAAAATATAAAACAGAATGATTTAAAACAGAATAACTTACCTAGTGTTAGCCAGGCTCTGATACCAAATTGAAAACCCAAACTTGAGAGCAGATAACTTGAATGCCGAATTGAAAATATACAGCAACAGAGACTTCTTGCAGAAACAGAAATTTTATTACTACAGTAGATAATATTACAGAGCTCAGATACAATGAAGAGAAAGCACGAAAATGAAGAAAAAATTTCCGATGATCATCTTCAGAGTAGTCTCCTCCTTTTATAGTGTCTTCTCTTCATTGTATCCGAGCTCAAATTGAAAACCCAAACTTGAAAGCAGAAAACTTGAATGCGGAATTGAAAATATACAACAACAGAAACTTCTTACAGAAACAGAAATTTTATTACTACAGTAGATAATATTACAGAGCTCAGATACAATGAAGAGAAAGCACGAAAATGAAGAAATTTTTTCCGATCCTCATCTTCAAAGAAGTCTCCTCCTTTTATAGTGTCTTCTCTCCTTTATTTCTTATTACTTAGGCTGTAAATCTGTCCATTATAGGGCTAATATGTGTCCCTTTTAGACTTTTAGGCTGAGTATGTGTCCTTTAGTTTATTCTTTGCGGAGGATGAGTTGGAAAGGCTAAGGGATGACTTTTAGGCTTTTAGGCTGAGGATGTGTCCTTTAGTTTATTCTTTGCAGAGGATGAGTTGGAAAGGCTAAGGGGTGATATGTCACCCTAGTGTAAAGGATGTGTTCTTTGTCCTTTTATCCTGGATGCTGGTCTACCATGCTTCTGTTTTAATTTTGAATTTCTAGATTGGCTAGAGATTCGTCGTAAAAGGGTCGGTACCCATAGTATCTCTCATTATAGAGTCTTCTCTAAGTCTTTCTTTTTCTACTTGTTCTTCAAAGTATTCTTCTTGAGCTATTGTGCCAACTGGGCCAATTTTGAGACTGTCTAAAAATTGTCGAACCTTCATTATTCTTTCTGTTGATGGTTCGAAAGTCGATAGGTATTCCAATAGTAATACTGTTTTGCCTTCAGTGGCAGAGTGTGATCCGATTTCGCCTTTGTTAATGGCTTTTGAGAAGAACTCTTGTGCTGCTAGGATTCTTTCGCTTTCTTCATTAAATTCTTTGCGGTTGAATTTAACGAATTCATGTTGAGGATTTTCGGTTACCCGATGTAATTCCCATAATTGGATGGAGGGATAAAAACGTATGTACTGTCTTTCTTCCCAAACGCTCCAAATTCTGAACATGAACATAGTAAAAAATCTGCTTGAATGTTCAACAAGTTTTGTTGTACATATTTCTGGAATATAACCTGAATATTCTTCAGGATGGCTTGTGTTGACATAAATTTCGTGTACTAAGCCCTTTTTGATATGTTTTTGATATTTTTGTATTTAAGAAAAACAGGCTATAAGCCATGGTCTTCTGTTATTATTGAGAATTAACTCTTCATTTTCTAAGAGTTTAACTAATTCTGTGTCTTCTAACTTTTTGAAGAATTGAAGAAGATTGCTTTCATCGATGAGATGTTGCTGATATAAGGAGATCATATCATGGACTGTCATTTCAGCTTCCATCTCTTTGGTTTTTGTGTTGTCTATCTCATAAAGTCTAAGTAATTCTAGAAAATCTTGAATTCTTAGATTTACGAGATCGGATGTTTGCATTTGAGAAAATATCGTTTTCAAATGACTATGTTCAGCTGTGTTATCAGTGAACAACTCTGCTTCTTTCAAATCTAAAGCTTCAGATCTAGATGTAAAAGAATGCTGTGACAATTTAGTCACTATTTTCTGAGTTCCTTGTAACTTTTTCTCTTTCTGGGATATTGTATGCTTTAATCCCAGATAAGCCTTTTCCAGTTGGGTTAACCATAAATTTGCAGCTCTATGGTCTGCAGCTTGGATGGCTTTAAAGCATCCATTGAAATTGTCATATAAGTTAGGATTCGATGCTTTCATGTCTCGATTGTACCAATCTTTGACCACCGCTGATATGTATGGTCTTTGTACTCCTGTGGGAGCAATTGCTTTTTCTTTGTTCATTGGAACAAATTTCTAAGTTGTATTGGAAGGTGTTGCCTTGCCTTTGTTTGTTTGAGTGGTTTTGGTCTGTTGGACCTTTTCTTCATTTACTCTTGTGGGAGCATTAGTTTCTTCAGATTCCTGTGAAGATGAAGCCTCTGTGGAGGTTTGCTTGGCTTTTTTAGACGATTTCACTTGTTTGAAATCTTCTTGTCTTTTCATGGTTTCTAATAATTCTTTGATTATTTTTATATCGTCCTCATCCATGTTTCATAACCTGGTAAGAAGATCAGCTGCAAAGTTAGTGTAGCCTGGAATGTATTTGACATCATAGTTGTAAATTTCTAAATACATAGCTAATCTAATTCTCCGAAGGTTTACTTCTAGATTGTTTACAGTTTTCTTTTTTAAGAATTGAGCAACAGATTTGTTATCTGTTTCTATTATAAACTGTGTATGCAAAAGATAAATTCGTAAACTTTTGATTGCTAATTTAATAGCTAGTAATTCTTTGTCATAGGTAGCGTATTTAATCTGGGGTTTACTAAACTTTCCAGAGGAATATGCTACAACTTCTTTTTTTTTGCAATTAATACTCCTGCCCAGAAATTGTCAAAAGCATCAGTTTGTAGTGTAAGTAATTCTTCATCTGAAGGAAAATAGAGGATCTTTTGATCTTTTATTAGGTCTTTAATCTTTTATATTTCTTCTTCTTCTTGCTTTTGTAAGGTAATAGGAATTTTGTCTGTGTTCCATCTTCTTAGTTGTTCTCAATTATGCTGTTTATATTTTGCTTGTTCATCAGTAAGCTTTTTCTGTAAATTTTGGGTCTTAGCGGATAAATTAGGAATAAACTTTCTACCGTAGTTTAATAATCCTAAGAAACTTTGGAGTTCTTTTAATGTTTTAATTGTATCGGGAAAATCTTTAATTTTAGTATAAATGTGTTGTTGTAATTCTATTTGTCCATTTTTAATTCATTTTCCGAGAAAATCTATTTCTTTTTTAAATAATTCAGTTTTTTTAGGACTTAAAATAACACCGTTTTGAAGTAATATTTGAACAACTGCCAGAAGATGTTGTTTATGTTCTTCTGCAGCATTAAAGAAAACAAGAATGTCGTCTATATAGACAAATACAAAAGGTAAATGTCCGAACATAGAATTCATCCATTTTTGAAATATTTGTGGTGCATTTTTTAATCCAAAGGGCATAACTAACCATTCGAAATGTCCTTGTGGGCAACTAAAGGCGGTTAGCTCTATGGACTGTTTATTAGCAAGTTTTAATTGCCAAAAACCCTATTTTGCATCAAATTTACTATAATATTTTGCTCCTTGGATTTGTTTTGTTAGATGTTCAGCAGAAGAAATAAAATATCCATCAAACTTTATATAGCTATTAAGTTTTCTATAGTTTATTACCATTCGAGCTTTTCCTCTTTTAATTTCAGCATGATTTCTTACTAAGAAAGCTGGGGATGAGTGGGTACTGAAACTTTTTTGTATTAATTTCAAATTTAATAGGTCTTTTATTTGTTTTGCAAATTCTTCTTTATCAGTTGGTGATACCATGATACTGTTAACTCTGACTTTAGCATCTTTGTATTGTTCCATTGATTCAATTTTACAATACCGTGGTGCTTTGTCAAACCATTTTAATGGATTGTCTGAATATAGAGGTTCTAACATATTGTGTATTAATATTTCAAATTCGTTGGTGGTTGGTCTATTGTATGTACAAATCTTTGGTTGTATTATTTTCGGTGTTTTTACATGTTCAATTAATGTAATAGGTTTTTCACCACGCTGTGCTGCTCGAGTATAATGTGGTGCAATTGTAGCGGGTAGCGTTACGCGAGGCACAAGAACGCCATCCAGTTCAAAATAATATTTGTTGAATGGAGAGAGATGTCTTAAATTGTCCATTCCCAGGATGCAATCACTATCAAATTCCTTTGGTAGTAATGCAAAGTCAAAGTTGTAAAGTTTATTATTTCCATGTATATCAAGTATTTGTACCTGTAAGTGTTTTGCTTTATGAGTAACAGGGACTTATCTTCCCATAAAATCATTTAGCATACCTTTTTTGTCTAACGGTACCCAGAATTGCTGGGGAATAAATATTTCTTGTAACAAACTGGCTTCTGCACCAGAATCCAGTAACGCATGTACCGTGAATTCTTGATATTCAGGGATACATATCGTTATTGGAAGATATATATGTAACTGTGCCTTTCTTTTAAGATCTATGGATCTAATCATGATGTTTTATATTTTCTGTAGGAACCTTTATAACCATTCGGTTTAATTCCTGTTCTTTTTCTTTTTCAAGTATTCTCATTGTTCTTGCTTCTATTGGATTTTCTTGTTTAAAGCTCATACGATGACTGATAGTTTTTAATATATCAAGAGTTAATTCCACATCAGACATTTTATTGTATGATTGAGTTCTTTTTAATGTGTTGGATGAATTTCTATTTTCTTCATTATTCTTGGTTATGGTGGAAATAGTATTTCCTGATGCTATAAAATATTATGTAGGTAATTGAATTCTTGGTTTAAGTGATTTCACAAAAACTTGAATTTCGTTATCGAATTTTAAATGTCTTATGTCAATCAATCTGGGTTGAATTGTTTTTCCTAATCCGACTTCGAACAATTTAACGAATTGTTTGGGTGTAATTGATTTGAATGTAGCAGTATCATTCAAGGCCATACAATGTTCCCATTGTATGCCAAGAACTTTGGAGCCAAAAAGAAGTTCTATATTTTGTAAATTTACCGATAATGTACAAGCTTTTTCTATATTTTGATCATCAAGACTTATACAAAAATCGGGATGTATATTTACTCCAAATAATCTATTTGCTAAATTTGACTTAGCTCCACCAATAATACTATTTAAAGGATTATTGATAATTCTTTCATCCATACAAACTATCATTATTGGAGTATCAATTCCGGATCTAAACAATCCTATTATTTTTAGTTGTATTAGACCTATATGAAGGTATTTCAATTTTGCATATTTGGCTTTTAGTTTTTCTATCTTACTTTTATTTAAAAGGCTTATGGAAGTAAAGTCTTCCTCTCCCTTTAACTCTACATTTCCTTGCATACGTTCAAATATATATGTATGTTGATTCAAAAATCTAGATTTAAAAGTTAAAGGTTTATAAATATCCTTTTTATCTGAATGAGGGATTGCTTCTTTTAATTTTTCTAAATCTTCGTCTGTGACCTCAAATTGTTCTCCTGTGCTATCTTGCATTTGAGGGTTAGATGTTTCTTCAGACGTAAAAGTGTTCATGTATATCCTATATTCTTGATATGATTCTGACTTTTTATTCCTTGATGACCAGGATGTAGAACCACTTAATGGGGTAGATAGATCGTGATTTTATATTTCTTCTTTTACAATTGGAAGGTCTTCATATTTATGTATAACAAGTAGTCCTAATGGATCTCCTTGCTCTATAATATAGTCTTTATCTTCCATACTAGTACTTTTAAATAGTATAGAAGCGTTAGTTTTAGAAAGAGGTTCTATTAATCCATAAGTTATAAAAATATTTTCTTTAGTATGTTTAGGTATATTATAAATTTGTCCATAATATCCGAGTGGGATTTTTATTAGTAGATCTAAGAATACTTCGGTTGTGAAGTACCTTCTTAATCTGGAGCATTTTGCTGCATATAATGTATAACCTGGAGAATTTACTTTTTCCTTTTTGGGAAGTATAGCATATATGGTTAACGGAATAATTTTTATTTGGTTATGTGTCTGATTGATTGTGATCATGTTTATTTTAAATTATAAAAGGAATCAATAATTTCATCATCATTTTCAGTAGTGTCAGAATAAACTGATTCAATTTCATGTACAGACGAATTAGCATCACTAGATATATCCTCTATAGTGCCAACATTAATATCGTATTCTTCGATATTTGATATAACAATATTTTGTATATTTGTAGGACATTCATTAGCATAATATCCTTCTTTATTACATTTGAAACATTTGCAGCCTTTACGGAAAATTTTCTTTTAAATAAACTTTTTCTTAGAAAACTTGTTTTCTTTTCTAAATTTTTTCTTATATTCTGGTTTCCATTTTTTCCTAGTGATACGATATTTTGGTTTTATTCTTCTTTTGAAATTTCTTGTTCTCTTTCGTTCGAATTCAGGAGAACATCCAAACTGTGTGTTAATATCTTCAGTGTATTTGGTACAAGAAAATCCCAGTTTTGAGTTTCTAATTTTATTTTTCATTTGTTTGTGTGCACTAGCTTGTTCACAAACCCTTTCCATAGTATCCATAAATGCCTTTTTTAATAAGCCCGTGTTATGATTTTCATCCGTATTACTTTGTCTTAAAATGTCGTGTCTTTCTTGAATAATATTGTTCCATGGATAAGGTATTTTCGTAAAATAGCCTTTTACCCAGAAAACTTTCTGGTCATTATTTTTTAAATGGAAAAGTAGGCCTATGTATTTTGCAGCGAATTCTTCTAACATACATATGTCGCATAATTGTATTTTTAATAATTTTTTTTCATAATCAATATCTTCTAGGAAAGTTTCTCCTGTAAAGTCTGCTAATAATAATTTTAATAATTCCCCAAGAGCTTCTTGTTTAGATTGAATATTTCTAATTCTTTGTAATTCATTTGGATTTATTCTTTCAAGGTTTAATAACCAAGCTAAAGCATCTCCTGTCCAATAGCTGGTAGCGTAATGTATGTATTCCATTACATTCATATTCGGAGGTAATAAATAGATTGTTCCACTTAAACGTTGAAGCCATGTTATAATATATTTTCTTATTTTTCTATGTGGAAGTTTATCTATATTAAAAGTTAGGGTATATGTTGAAGAGGGTTGTTCGCTATAAAAATCTTTAAGTTGCTTTCTAGAAGAGTGAAATTTAATCCAATCTGATCTAGTACCATGTCTAAGCATTTCCGGGCAAGGATCAGTATGAGGCCTATTATATGTGTTTTCTTCCTGTTCTTGATCGTCCATAATTATATCAGAGTTAAGATCGTTTACAACAGAAGCAGTATCCGGAGGAGGTTGCGGAGGTAAAATAGAGCACCTCTACTAGATCCGGCTTCATTGGCGTTTATGTTGTAAATAAGGTTATCTGATGTATCTGAATTATAATCAAATTCTATGGAATTTTTAGATTTTTGTTCCGAATCTTCAAATTAAGAATTTTCTTCATTTGCTTTATATTTAAAATAGTTTATTGCCGTCGAATGTTTTTCATAATAAGAATAAAGTTCAGTACTATCTATTTCTCCTGCAAGTTCTTTTTCTTGAAGAATAAGATAATTTTTATAGTAGGTGGGATCAATCTCTTCAACATTTATTTTGTTATTTTCTTCAGAAGTATATTTGACCATTCTAATGCTGTTAAGCGAATGGATTGTTGGTGTATTTCGACCAAATCCTAAGGTCGCTGTTTGTTTTTGTAGTTTATTACTTATATCTTTAACTTCTAATTTAATTTCTTGAAGTAGATCAATCATAAAATTATGAATCTCATTTACTGGGTTTTTATGAGTGGGGATATGAACAACATGCTCATATTGTTCAGTATTTAGATCAAATTGACACTTATGTGTGTCTAAAATAACAATCTTATTATTTTCCATAAACAAGGGTCTTTTGAACACAATTCAATTATGAGTTTATACAAAACATTTGCAAATAGATAAAAGCTTTCATTCGAATAATAAATCTTGATTCGTAGACCTAAAGTTATAGATTAGTTTTGACCCTAGATTAAGCAGCTAAACACGATACCCCTTAATGCTTTCCTAGCATACCATGGTTTTATAGTAGGGTTAGGCCTCGAATTAACAACCACAAGCCTATATCGTCGCTTCACTTAAGTAGAGCACAACAATGGTTCGTTTCCTACTCTAGTGCGTAATAATCAGTAACAATAGGTGGTCGAATTGACTTCAATTTTCAATATTGGTGCCTATAATTCACATTTCAAAACTCTAGGTGCCTATAATTTTCCACATGGGCAGCCTGGAGTCAAGTTATTTTTTGTTCTGGAGCGAAGTCAGGAAAGTATGTTGTGGAGATCAGGAGACAAGCTAGATGGCGAGACGTATCACTTATATTATGTATCATTCCGCTGCGTATGGTTTGCTGCAAAGTCAATTTCCATGTGAGCAAGTTATAATGACTGCCAGTGTTATGTTGTGTTGTATATGACTTAGATGATGTATTGTATAAACAGATATAGTTCTTTTGTTTAAATATTAGTCATTAATCTATTATATATTGTACGCTGCGATTGTGAGATTCTGATATTATTTTCTATTTCTTCTTCTATCTTTCTCTTCTTTAACCCTAACGGTTTGGTTTTTCGGCATTCGATTGTTCGGCATTTGATACAGTGGATGTACTAGTGTCCACTTTCGGACGTTGAAAAATTGGGTCGTTACAAAGTGGTATCAGAGTAATTGGTTAAGCGAGAACCTTGGCTCTGGTGGGGTTTACTCATTAGAGATAGAGTCAATAGTACACTAAAATGAGATTGAATGTATTAATAGATATGAGCGTGTATTTGTTAGTTGATATAAAAAAATTATATTGTGTTGACTTATCGGTTGATGGTTTACATATTCTGGTCGGTGCAGTCTGACCGACTATATCGATAGGGAGTTCTAAACTCTTAAACAAGGTAAACCGACATAGTATTGTTTTAAAATAGGGTAAATGAAATAATTTTGCTTAAATTATTTTTGTATATACAAGAAATAATTTTTCATAAATTATAGTACATATATATGGCTGCTTGGTAGTTAGGAAGTGATAATATTAAATTATTATAATTTAAGTGTGAAATTGAATAAGAAATTGATATCATAACCAAAAGCTAAGAAATAAATTTAGATAACAAAACGGAATTTGAAATGTGAATTATAAATGTGATTGAAATAAGATGCCAGAGTAATTTTTAATAGGGATTAAAAGAATTTGGGATTGAAATTTGAAAAGATTAAACTCCTTTTGAGTTTGGAAATGATTTTCAAAGGTTTTGGAAAAATAATGGTGAAATTATTTGGGAAATATTTTTGAATTGGATTTGAAATCTAGTGAGATTTGGAATTAAAAAAATAAAAAAATATTTGGAAAAATATTTTTGAAGGGATAAAAGCACTAAACTCTTTTCGGTCACTGGAAAATAATTCCGATGATGATCGCGACATCATCGGTGTTCATTTTCGAGTTTCCAGGAGAGAAATTGCTGCCAAATTATTTTAAAATTGAAATTGTTTGCGAAATTGAGTTTGATTTTGAAATAGTTTGATTTTAGATATAATTGATTTCAAAAATGGTTTTGAAATATAAGTGATTATTTAGACTCTGGAATCTTATTAAAAATGGTTATGGAATAATAAATAAGTTTGGAAACTTAGAAAAATTCGAATTGAAAACTGAATGTTGAAATTCATTTTGAATTTGTAAGTAAATGGAATTCAAGCTAATGAAATACTTAAGTGATTATTTAGACTCTGGAATCTTATTAAAACGGTTATGGAATAATAAATAAGTTTGGAAACTTAGAAAAATTCGAATTGAAACCTGAATGTTCAAATTCATTTTGAATTTGTAAGTAAATGGAATTTAAGCTAAACATTGGAATTGAATTTGAATTGAGTTAAATTAAGTGAAATAGAAAATTTTTCAAGTTGGATCAAATGAAGCAAAGTATTGAAATAGAATTAGTAAGTGAAACTAATTGAAGGATTGACAAATTAAATATGGTTTGAAATGAATTGAATTCAATATTTATAAATGAAAGGTAAATTGAATTTAGAATGGAATTAAAAAACTTTTGAGTTGAATAAAAATAGGTACAAAAACTTAAGTGGTGAAGTGAAATTAAATATAAGGAGTATATAGAATATTTGCACTGAACTTAAGTAATAAACGACAAAATTCTTAATTAAAATCTGGAATTGGAAAATATTCTATGTAAATATTTGAATGAGTATTTAGTAAAGTCAAGTGTCAATAAAAGAGAATTGACATAGCTCATAATAAATTGGAAATAAATACGTGAGATGTACGTATATTACTTTATTCGCATAGCGATTTGATCCAGAATTCGAGCATAGAATTTCGAGATAGTTATATCGATCCGAGTTGGGATTTTTCACTCGATTTTAGACGGCGAACCCTGGATATGGATTTTTGATTGATTTTGGAAATTCTCTATTATAGTTTACGGCTATGCAAGGAGAATAATGGTTTCTGATCAAGAAACTGGATCTGAGTCTACACTAGGAAGTCGGGTGGATGATACTAGTTCGGAAGTGAAATTGTTTGATCGAATGAGCGATCGAATTTGGTAGTGCGTACGGATGATATATGTGCATAATACGGACTTGAATAAAATAGATATTGAAAATTTTTGTAAAGAAATGTATAAAATGATTTTGAATGTTGTAATTAGACATTATTGCTAGTAGGGTATACAGGTGTTATAAAGGAAAATGGAATTGGATTTTTGATTTCAGAAAATAAATGAAATTTCTCGTCGAGAGCTATGTATTTAAATTTCTGTATGAAATTTGATGATTTTCTGGTCTAGCCACTTGGCCTTTTGATTTCCTTTTGAAATCTGGGGGCCCGTTGTGTCATAATGTAGTCGTACCGAGCTAGCCGTGCAAAGGAGATGCTGGCAAAAAATTTCAAAATTTTAGGGAGTTGGAAATTTTTTGAGAAAATTAGATAATTTAAAATTTGAATTTAAATTTAAGTTTGAATTGTTAAAAAAATAATATTGTTTGGAACTTATAGTTGAGTTTGGGAAGTTAGTAAGAATGATAGTGTCTTAATAAAAAATTGTTTTGGAAAGTTGAAACTGTTTGGTTTTGGGAAAATGGTGAACGGATTATGGATCATTCTTCTTAACTAGCAATTTCGAAAAGAGATTCTTTTAAGGGGGAAGAATGTGACGATCTGGAGATTTTGAACATTTGAAATTGAAAATATTTAACTGATTTTAAATATTTGAAAGTTGGTTTAACTTGAATTTCAAAATATCACTATGAAAGTGGCAAATAAATTATTAAATTTAATTATTGGAAGTTGGGTAAAATATTGAATCTTCAAGTTTAAGCCTGGTAAAAATAATTTAAAGGCTTGTAAAATCTATATTAATAATACTGAAGATAATAGAACTTTTAAAATCAAGTTTGAAAGTTATTTGTTTAGTTTTGAATTTATATCGTTTAAATCGATATTTAAAATAGTCTTCCGAGGCACAGTCTCGGAATTCGACGAAACCAGTTCCATTGGATCCGAAATGGTGTTTTCTTATCGGAATTCGATTTCCATAGCATTCGGAGTTGTCGAGTGATCGTACGATAGATAAACGCGCTGAAATTAAATCGAAAATTCAGTACAAAATAACTGGTTCAAAAAGCTATCTTCTCCATACGATCGAATTTGGACTCGAAACATTTTCCTTTGCGTTCGGAATAAGGGTTGAACATTATCAACGCCTAGCAGCACGCTTTGATTGGAGATCGAGATTTTGAGTTGTATTTACAGAGATGATTTAAATTTGAATATAAAATAATAAAATTAAAATACTGCTGCAAGCAAGGACACGTAGAGTAAAATTCAAACACGTGTTTCGTTTTCTCTGATAATTTCACACGCGTTCGTTAAAAATATAATAATATTTGCAAGTTCATTCAAAGAAAAAAATACAAACAAAGAAAACTAAACTTCTCGTCTTCATTTTAAATCTATTAATGGTCGTGCTCCCATCTTTTTCAAATTTCAAATTCAGTTAAATTAAAAGAGGAGGCTTCGTTCGATTCATAGCAGGAGGCGACTAAAATTTCAAGCATCAATGACCGTATATAAAAGAAAAAGGAAAAAAAGGAAGCAGAACCCGATCCAAATTCATCGACGAGTGGCAGGTGGTGGTGCGCGTAGGATTGTCGAAGCCATGGTGATGCATAAAGTTGTGCGATAGCGTTGACGCACGTGAATTGAGGATGGTGGTTGTGGCCTGCGACACGATTGGGCGAGTGTTGTCGACGACAGTAAGTGGCGGTGGCCTCGATTTTAGGGTTTTGTAAGCTCAAGAGGGCGACTTCATCATTGAATCAGTGGGGTTGCGACTTCGAGTGGCGCGACAATTTCTGGTGGCATGCGCGGCTCTGTGGGATGGAGAGGGGAATGATGGCGGCGACGTGCTGAGGATGGTGGCTGATGCTCGGCGATCAACGTACAAGGTATAATACCTTGTTGTTTCCCTAACTGATGTATTAAGTTGTATATAATAAATTTTACAGTAAGATTTAAAAAAAAGAATTTTATTTTTAATATATATAGGAAGAAAAAAAGTGTTTAATTGGTTTATTAAATTATTTTATTTCGTTAATAAAAATTATATTTGATAATCAAGCTATATACTTATTTCGTTAATTGGTTTCTAATTTTTTGTTTTGCAATTTTAATAAACGATGTTTGAGACGACTTATTTGTTTCAACTAATGATTATATGTATTTAATTAATATTTGTAACTAATGATATACAAAGTTAATTAATCGATTTAATAAAAGGGGATTAAAGTAAATTAAGTAATATAATAAAATAATTTAATCAACTGATATAAAGTTAATAACTGATTTAATAAAGATTTTAAAGTTAATTTACCAATGTTATATAAAGGTTTGGAATTAATTATCTATTTTATTGAAGATAATGATTTGTTTGTTCAAAAGAGGTTTTAAATATGATTAATTATCTTTTGAGATAATTAATATTGTTTTAAAGTTATAAAAAGAAATTGGAACTCCATTATCACGATGTTAAGTTGGATATTTTTTGGGTGTTTAGTCTGATGTTGGTTTAGGCTTACGGGATCATGCACTTGGAAAAATTAATCTCTTAACGTTTTAACAATCAGGAAGTAATTCTAAAGGTTTTTACCAATATTGAAATCAAGCACAAGTTCGGTTTGTTTTTAAAAAGAAAATGTTTGATTCATTGATGGAAATAAATTGTTTCCGTAAAGCCTAGAGTATCACTTCCTAACAACCAAGCAGCCATATATATGTACTATAATTTATGAAAAATTATTTCTTTTATATACAAAAATAATTTAGGCAAAATTATTTCATTTACCCTATTTTAAAACAATACTATGTCGGTTTACCTTGTTTAAGAGTTTAAAACTCCCTATCGATACAGTTGGTCAGACTGCACCGACCAGAATCTGTAAACCATCAACCGATAAGTCAACACAATATAATTTTTTTTATATCCACTAACAAATACACGCTCATATCTATTAATACATTCAAACTCATTTTAGTGTACTATTGACTCTATCTCTAATGAGTAAACCCCACCAGAGCCAAGGTTCTCGCTTAACCAATTGCTCTGATACCACTCTGTAATGACCCAATTTTTCAACGTCTGAAAGTCGACACTAGTACATCCACTGTAACAAATGCCGAACAATCGAATGCCGAAAAACCAAATCGTTATGGTTAAAGAAGAGAAAGATAGAAGAAGAAATAGAAAATAATATCAGAATCTCACAATCGCAGCGGACAATATATAATAGATTAATGACTAATCTTTAAACAAAAGAACTATATCTGTTTATACAATACATCATCTGAGTCATATACAACACAACATAACACTGGCAGTCATTATAACTTGCTCACATGGAAACTGACTTTGCAGCAAACCATACGCAGTGGAATGATACATAATATAAGTGATACGTCTCGCCATCTAGCTTGTCTCCTGATCTCCACAGCATACTTTCCTGACTTCGCTCCAGAACAAAAAATAACATGACTCTAGGCTGCCCATGTGGAAAATTATAGGCACCTAGAGTTTAGAAAGGGACCAGTAAACTCTAGGTCAGTCATAGGACTGATGTGAGATCTTAAAATATTTATATGCATAAAATAAAAGGAAAAGAAATCCGTTATGCTTTTGGAAAATGAAACTACCATATAGCCTCCCGCCACACACACAATGCAATCGCACACTTGGGGAAGATTTCTCCTTATAGCAGTCAAACATGCTTGATACGCGAAAATCATTTTGATATTATTATTAGTGCATAATGTAGAAAACATTTCGAAAGTATAATATTAATCTTAGCCAGCATAGGTACCATTATATTATGCCTACTATAGCTACCATTTAAGAATGACAGGTTATACAACCGCAATCGTAAATGGCTCGTATTAGGTGATTGGATTTCCAACAAATGGTCAAGGCTAAGGAACTTCCTTTCCGAAAAAGGTACGCCTCTGGAGAGACGCCCCGAGAACCTAACCAGATCTTTACCAACACAAGGCCGGGTCACCTCAGTAACTAGGTAACTAACTGTCACGAGTATGGTTTTCCCCGGTCTAGACTGACCTTTACCGAGGCGCCTCAACAACCAACAACCACATAAGTAAATAATCTGGGCTTCATACCAGAATACCACTTTTTATCCACATAGGTTAAATATCTAGGCTCCATACCAGATACCACTTTTTATCTAGAAGGAAATGCACATACCTTGAGGGGCGCGACTCCCATAACCTTGCTGCATCTTTTCTTATTTCAACCATTTTCTAGGTGTGAGGTTCGACGAAGTCTCGTCTCACAAAGCTACACTTTTCACAAAAGTCATGCTTCGATCAACCAATGATCAACACTTAGCATGTCACATTATCAAATTGGGAATATATCACTAGTAACCATCAACTACATATCCTTTGAGCTCGTACGTCTCAGAGAAGGGTGTTAATCTAAGAGAATAAATTCTCCGCCACCAAACAGAAATGTATTTGATAGAAATCAGCTTTATATCTCAAAATGTAATGTCAGATATACATCCATACAAGTCCATCCTGGGTCTGAATGGAACCTAAGGCACTTCTTCCAATTAAGGGAAGAAGTCCTTGAAAATCCGGATATTCCCTAATCACGTGCGGACTCCCCATCACATAGGGTGATATAAATCTCTATACTGGAGCAACTCGGTGCACAGACATTCGACAGGTAATCCTTTCGTTTTCGAAAATACCCAGTCTTCAACCACCATCTTCAAATGCAATCACATTTCGTCGTATCATTTATTCGGAATGGGTTTGATGACTTAATGTCTTCCCCCGGCTTAACCGAATAGTGGGCGCTTATTTAAAAAAAACAAGTAGATACATTCACAATAAATTTCCATTTATAATCTTTTAAACAAAAGATTCACCCTTTAAGATTAGTGGTTTTCGGATAACCATTTGGAATCCGACCCTCGGTCGCATCGAAATTCAAATGTCGTCTTAAAGGCCAATATTGATAGTCGGTTATTTAACTATCAAACAACATTCACAACAACCATCATATTTAAATAATTTTCCCAAATTATTTGTTTCAAAATATCTTCGCAAGATATATTTTCACACTTCAACCCTTTGAAAACAATTTTCAAATCACTTTCCTCTCGCGGAATAAATTTTCAAATATTGTTTATTTCCACCCTAAATTTTCCGAGTCTGAATACTTTAAAATAATTTAAATCACTTATCCGAAAATATACTTGAAAATACTTAAAATGAAAACTCTTTTTAAATACTTTATTTAAAATATTAGTTATGAATTTTTTTTATACGATTATCTCATATATAAAACTTAAACCCAAAACAAATTTTAAAAATAAAGTTATTAGATAGAGTGTAACTATTCAAATAACCATTTTCTAAATCAAATACCAATTAAATCTTTAAAATCATCACTTATATAATTAACTTAATAAATATTTACTTCAAAGATTTTAAAAACAATTTAAGAAAATAATTTCTCCAAAAACAATCTTTTTAAAACCAACTTTAGAACTTTTAATTTATATTTAAAAGCTAATTTGAAAACATACTCGGCTATCCAGGGAAAATACACTTTCCATTCCAAAATAGTCCATTTAAAACAATTAATAAATCCTTCTTGATTTATCTCAATTTATATCCCAAATTCGTAAATTTTCTTTCCACACTTTTAAAAATAAACCAACATTTATTTTTAAAACAAATTACCCATTCCTTTACAAATTCCACTATGAATTTATATTTCCAAGTATCCACTGATATACAATTTTGCAAATCGATTTCCAAAATTTACTTTCAAACACCAAATCAATTTCCAAATCGATTTTCCAAAAATTTACTTTCAAACACCAAATCAATTTCCAAAATTCATTTTATTTAAAAATTACCCTTTTTAACTTATCCAATTTTATTTCAAAACCCATTATTCCAATATTCAGACTTTTATTTAGGTTTTAAAATCTGATTTAAAATAAATTCTTCAACTATTAAATAATACTAATCAAAATCCATTTATTTCTAATTAATAAAATCTTTTCTCCATACTTGGAATTTATTCGATAGGTCAACCTTTACCCTTTTCAAATTCCTTCTTTTAAATTTATCCAATTCTCTAAAATTATTTTACTTAAAATTCTCTATTTTAATTTCTTTTCAAAAATCCAATTTTATATTTCTAGTATTTTAAAATATCAGAATATATTCTGCCAAACCATAGCCTTCAATAATTTCAATTAACAATATAATCAATCACTGATTATCAATCACTCATATCACAGCATATGAGAATGAATTCAAACATTTGAGGAATCCAGTTGATCCCTCCAACCTGTTTCCCTGCATCCACAGATGTTAGCACAACAACTAAATACCAATCCCGCTTCGAGGCGGGATATCGCGGTATAAGGGTCATCCGCTATTATGCGGACGCATAGGGTCTCCTCCGCTATATAATGCGGGAAATCAATCACTCCAATATATATATATATATATATATATATATATATATATATATAACACCACATCAATTCAAGCAATCAACCAATATTTTAAATTTCAACTATTTAAATTAACTATATCCAGATGTGAGTGAGAAGATCTCACATTTGCTTTTGTTTTGCAATCCACTCCAATCTCGACTCGGTTTACCATTTTTTCCGACCTTGTACAAATATTATACAGTTTATTTATATTTGAATTAATCGAACAAATTAATTTTCCAATTTATTAAGTTTAATTTACCAAAATTTTTATTTTTAACTAGTGATTTAAATTTAAATTAATAATTTGATTTAACTAAATTATTTCCCTTTTAAAATTCCTTTTTGTAACTAAAATAATTACATATTTAATTAAATAAATTTATCACCTTAACAAAATATTTTTAACACAATTTAGTAAATCAAAATATAGGTATGCATATTTATTTTCTTTTAAAACCACATGCGTTATATAAAATAATCTATAAAATTTTCAAAAATCAAAATTTTATATAACTTTTCAATTCAAAACGGTTAAAAACAGCTTCCTTCATAAATCTTATATATTTTCAATTTAAACATGATAAAATAGTATATAGCTTGATTCTCAAATATAATTTTTATTAACGAAATAAATAATATAATAAACCAATTAAACACTTTTTTTCTGCCTAGATATATTAAAAACAAAATTCTTTTTTTTAAATCTTACTGTAAAATTTATTATATACAACTCAATACAGAAGTTAGGGAAACAGCAAGGTATTATACCTCGTATGTTGATCGCCGAGCATCAGCCACCATCCTCAGCACGTCGCCGCGATCGTTCCCCTCTCTATCACATAGAGCCGTGCATGCCACCAGAAATTGTCGCGCCACTCGAAGTCACAACCCCACTGCTTCAACGATGCAGTCGCCCTCTCGAGCTCACGAAACTCTAAAATCGAGGTCGCCGCCACTTACTGCTGTCGACAACACTCGCCCAATCGCGTCGCATGCCGCGACCACCATCCTCAATTCGCACGCACCAATGCTATCGCACAACTTTACGCGTCACCATGGCTTCGACAATCCTACGCGCGCCACTACCTGCCTCTCGCCGATGAATTTGGATCGGGATTTGCTTCCTTTCTTTTTCTTTTTCTTTTTTTATACGACCATTGATGCTTGAATTTTTGGTCGCCTCCTGCTTTGAATCGAACGAAGCCCCCTCTTTTAATTTAACTGAATTCGAAATTTGAAAAAGAGAGGAGCACAGCCATTAATAGATTTAAAATGAAGAAGAGAAGTTTAGTTTTCTTTGTTCGTATATTATTTTTTTTCTTCGAACGAGCTTGCAAATATTATTATATTTTTAACGAAAGCGTGTGAAATTATCAGAGAAAACGAAATACGTGTTTGAATTTTACTCTACGTGTCCTTGCTTGCAGTAGTATTTTAATTTTATTATTTTATATTCAAACTTAAATTCAAATTTAAATCGTCTCTATAAACGCAACTCAAAATCTCGATCTCCAATCGAAGCGTGCCGCTAGGCGTTTATAATGTTAAACCCCTATTTCGAATGCAAAGGAAAATGTTTCGAGTCCAAATTCGATTGTATGGGGAAGATAGCTTTTTGGACCAGTTATTTTACATTGATTTTCGATTTAATTTCAGCGTATTTATCTATCGTACGATCACACGATAACTTCGAATACTACGAAAATTGAAATCAGATAATCAAACACTATTACGAATCCAATGGAACTGGTTTTCTCGAATTCCGAGACTGTGCCTCGGAAGATTATTTTTAAATATCGATTTAAACGATATAAATTCAAAACTGAACAAATCACTTTCAAACTTGATTTTAAAAGTTCTATTATCTTCAGTATTATTAATATAGATTTTACAAGCCTTCAAATTATTTTTAACAGGCTTAAAATTGAAGGTTCAATATTTTACCCAACTTTCAATAATTAAATTTAATAATTTAATTGTCAATTTCAATGTGATATTTTGAAATTCAAGTTAAACCAACTTTCAAATATTTAAAATCAATTAAATATTTTCAATTTCAAATGTTCAAAATTTTCGGGTCGTCACACTTCTGCTGCGCGCTGGCCCAGATCCAACACCAGCATTGTCCTGAAGGGTAGTGCGATGTGTATGAGCAAGTTGCAGTTTATTTACATATATTATGTAATTTAAACTATGAATGTTCTTATTTACTTAATATTAAGTGGTTTTAAGCGTAGTTTGATGTTTTGAGCTCTGTTGTTATACTTTTGCACCCCTCACCCAAACTATCTTGCTTTCGCATGCTTTAATATTGACACATAAATAGTAGTGGATGGTATTACATGTCGATCATGGATAGTGGAATGGAGGATTTTTACATCCATGCTTGTATGTTCGAGAAAGGATAAGAAGATAAAGCTATTCCTATAGCTTGTGAAATTATATAATTACCATCTAATTGGTTGTTCTTGTATAATCAAATTTATCCAACTTCATGTACTTTTTTCTTTTGGTAATCAAATGGGTAGAGCACCACTCAACCATGCTTAACGTGAAAAACTATATTCAAAATTTGGTATGGATTATATTGTGAGGATGAAGACCAAACTAAATAAATATGTGTTAATAAAAAATGAGTGAATTTGATGTGCTTGGGTTTACACCCTATGTAAATGGACATAAGATGTTCACTTTTTACTATTTGAGATATGAAAATAGTCTAACGCTAAATTGTATATTTTTGAGTTCGTATCTTTTTTGTACCTAGTGTGTGTACATACATATAAACTAACATCTATTCACTTTTACACGATTTTATATTACAAACTAAGTCGTTGGTTACTCTAGGTCCAAATTACACTGGCTTAATTTAAATAGGATACCATATTTGACTTGACTAAAATAAGGCAATGAGTTAGTAATAAGAAAGGATGGTTCCTCTTGTGCAAATCACTTTTTAGGTTTGAGCAGCTCGATAGATGCGAGTTGTAGTTATTTTGATATTTGCCTTCGTTGGTGATTGAAAATGTTGGCATTTAGAATGTGTTCACTCTTTTTGAAGAACTCATGGGTACGTTGATGCCTTTGAAACGAGTAAGGCACATGCTTTGAGTAGTCGGGTTTGTGGGCTTGATTTAAATTCCCCAAGTCCATGCTATCAATTTAAACTTTTCATGTTTTCATGTTTTAAGCAGATCGAATGAAAGACATAAAAAAAATAGTGATAACGATTATTTTGAGTAGACTAATAATGGCTAACACAAGTTAAGTATTGTTTCTTTTGATCAATTTTGTTTATTATTGTCGTTATCATTTATAGTCTTTCTAAACTAAGCATGCAGTGATCTTGAATAAATCCCAATCCCGTATAGTTTGTGAATTTATGTAATATCTATAAATTAGAAGTTAACTTATGCTTATCAATGAAGACTCCTACGAGAAAAACAATGAATGTACGCTACTGATATTTTTAATTCAATGCATTGATAAACGGATAACTTCTATGTAACTAGATTGTACATTAAATAGAACCATTATTATTGACTATACTACGACTCTTCCAGCTTAAGGAGATGAAAATAAATATACAAATTTAGGTTTACATCATTTTGACCAATAATTTTCATAGTGAGCAAGACAATCTGAATTCCATTATAGCACCTAACCATTTTTGCTGTGCTTGGTGGTTCTCTAGTAAGGTAGAACATCAAAGTCGTTAGATTTCTAAAAAAGGTTTATATCGTCGATATTTCAATCTAGTTTGATAAATTAACACCGTAAATGGTATAGTTATATGAATCTACAATCATTGATAATAATTCGATGTCATAACACATGATTATATTATCTATTTCATACCGTTTTGGACTACTATTACACCTCCTTTACTGTTTATTGTTTAAGTAATCGTTGGATATTTTAGTAAATTACGAAACATTTTAAAATGATATATTGCCTCTATTATTAGAGCATCTCCAACATCAAATTACAAATCATAAAATGTAACCTCAAATCATGTTGCAACATGATGCACAAAATGTAATCGGTTACAAATTCAGATGGATTTGTTTCGAATGTGTAATCTGTTTGGACGCTTGTCCATCAAATGCACATTAATCAGGCGTCTGCGGAACAAGCATCTGATACTATATGCTTGTTCAAAAGTGTCTGATAACAGATCTTCAGATGTAGACATTCGTTCAACAAGCGCTTGGATTTTAGTTTTTTGGATCAACGTTTGAATATTGGATGATCGTTAAACAAATGCCTGTTACGATTTCTCCTAAAGATAATCTGGGTTGCATTTTTGTAATTAAACAAAATGTAGTATTGAAGAAGAAATTGATGGTGATGCTCTTGTCCACCAACATAAAATTACAATGACGATCCAGTGAAATTAGCAAGGAAAACACCGCAAAACAGAAATTTGACGAGCCGTTTCCTGTTTCCGTTTGTCTTCTTCCACTCTGCGCACTGAGCAACTCCAATTTATTGCACAGTATTATTGTCATATTTTTACTAAACCTTTCCCTCTTTCTCCTTTTAAATTCTCCCCCCCACCTTTACATTATTATTATTAATACCCTCCACTTCCCATTCTCTCACTTGCCTTTCTTCCCCCTTTTCCACCATGGATGCTTACGAAGCAACACGCATAGTATTCTCCAGAATCCAAACCCTAGACCCCGAAAACGCTGCAAAAATCATGGGTCTTCTCCTCATCCAAGACCACAGCGAAAAGGAAATGATTCGTTTAGCTTTCGGACCTGAAGCCCTTCTGCATTCCCTCATCCTAAAAGCCCGAAAAGATCTCAACTTGCTGCCTCCTTCTCCTTCCTCCGCCTCCTCAAATCCTTTTCAAAGACAAAATCGTGCTCCACCACCTCCCCTTTCCATAAACTCACCTTCCTGGGCCCCACCCCAACCCGACCTGTTTAGCCCCGAAGATGAATTTCTCAACGAGCAGATGTACGACGGAAGCAGCACGCACCACCGTAGAAGCTACTCGGATTTCGACGCTGCGGGTTTCGGTTGGAAGCCGTGCCTATACTACGCGCGTGGATTTTGCAAGAACGGAAGCGCGTGCAGGTTTCTGCATGGAATGCCCGAAGATGGATCCGGTATGAGCAACATCGAGCAGGAGTTGATGCTTATGAGATCTAAAAGCCAGCGCCTTGGTTCCGCTGCCAGCATGTGTTTTCCTTACTCGCCTACCGGTTCTCTTGGCCCCATGTCGCCTTCTTCTTCTTCCTTTTTGTTTCAGCAGGAGAAGCAGAGGTCGGTTGCTTGTTAAATTTGTTACTCTTTAAGGTTTTAAATGATTATTTTCTAAAAAAAAACATGCACAACAGAGCTGCGACTGCAGCAGCAGCTGCTGCTATGATGCTAGGTGGTGATGACGGTTATAAATTTATGAGTCCGAGAACGGATCCAGGTGCTAGACAGATTTACTTGACCTTTCCAGCTGATAGCACTTTTAGAGAGGAAGACGTTTCCAATTATTTCAGGTTTCACTTAAAGTTGTAAAGCCTTGTATATTTTTTGCTAGAATCGAAACAAAAATCTTATATTTTCTTGATTATGCAGTATATACGGACCTGTTCAAGATGTGAGAATTCCATATCAACAGAAGAGGATGTTTGGGTTTGTGACATTTTTGTATCCAGAGACCGTTAAGCTGATTTTAGCAAAAGGAAATCCTCATTTTGTCTGTGATGCTAGAGTTCTGGTTAAGCCTTACAAGGAGAAAGGCAAAATTGCAGAGAAGTACTGTTATACTCTTTGTCGTTGATTCTTCAACTCTTTTGTTGAAAAATTAACTTATTTTTTGTTTATATTTTGTAGAAAACTGCAAGCAGAAAGAGGAGATTTCTCTGGTGGTAATACTCCTACTGGATTTGATACAAGAGATCCATTTGATTTTCAACAACTTGGACCAAGATTGATGTATGGTAATAGCAATCAAGAAATGATGCTGAGGAGGAAGCTAGAGGAGCAGATGCAAGCAGCTGAGCTTCAGCAGGCAATTGAAATGCAAGGAAGGAGATTTATGGGGCTTCAGCTTCTCGATTTCAAGAACAGAAGCATGTCAACTTCTACTACCATTTCAAGCAGAACTAATGATATTAGTCATGATGGTTCTCCAACTGAAGGCAAGTTTTTTATTTGTGAAAATTTATCGATTATCAAATTTGGGGGTATGACTAATTTTACAAAGGATTTCCTGATTTTAGAAAAAAGTCCGAGTCCTGTAATGTTGTCTGCAGTCAACGCTGCTGCAGTAGGTGCTGATAAAGATGAAACTGCTGAAACAGGAAGAGAGGTTACCACCAAATCCAATGAAGATAGTGATTTCCAAGAAAGGTAATAAATTAATCAAATATTTTAAATTATTGGAGGAACAAAACTAGAGTAGGTCGTACTCGCTGCTATAGTAATGTAATCAATTCAAACCTTGATAAATGTTTTTATTTTTATATTTAAATTCCCCATATATGCCCACTAATAAATGCTTTTAAAAGCTACCAATTAGCATAAAAGAGGTGGAAAAATAAAAGCTTCTTTTTTAATCTTCCTTTGTAATGATTGGTTAGTTTCTGCATATTTTCTTTTTTGATTATGAACGCTTTCCTTGTTAACAAAAGTGTACATGTTATGACTTTTTCTTTTACGTTTGTCAACAGAACTGAGCACAATTTGCCCGATAGCCCGTTTGCATCTCCTACCAAAGCTTCTTCCTTCGTCAATGGTCCATTTTCTGTACAGTCTGCCTCTGTGCTTGATTCAGAGTTTTTAAATGGAAATGGAAGCCATATTATTGATTCTTCACCATCTTCTGCTCTGGATATGGCTTCTTTTAAATCATGCTTTTTTCAAATGCCAAGGTAATTATTTAGTTCATAGTGTTATTATATGCTATAATTGTGTTAGTGCTGATTTGTTTGACATTTGAAATGTCTTAATTTGAACACTTAATTAGGAATAGGCTGAAAGGTATTACACTGATAACAACATGTGACCAACTAATCTGGATGTACCATCATTGCAATATAGTCAAATTATTAACATGTATATCATTGTTAAATCATTTGGAGCTGCATGTATATCACTAGAAACCTACCACCACATAATATTAATCAAGTGTCAGAATATGACATGTAAATTATTGAATATATGTATATCTGCCAGGTTCTCATCTGGTCATGGAGCTGTTGGCCTGTGACAGTATGAAATGACTGCTCTCTCCCCAAAATTCAAAGTAAGTTTAAACTTTGTATTTGTGTTAAAAGTCAAAAAAGTTACTGATATACCTTGACTGTTATAAAGTGCCTTGCTACTTCTTTTTATTGCTACTGATGGTAAAACTCTATTTTTTTTTTGTGGCAGGAAAAAAAAAAGTTTGAAGTAAAGTTAAAAAAGTAGGATGAAAGAAGAGGAATACATGAAGAAATAGAGGTCTTTTTAGGTTTTATAGTGTCTAATGTGTTTAGCTATAAAGAATCAAAGATGGTGTGCACATCATCGCTTTTTTTTTTCTTTTTCCTAGGAGGTAATTGAAGTGAATATTACAGGACAATATAAGCGTTTTTACTAGTGTTGTTACTTATGTAAGCTACAAAGAAAGCAACTAGCTAGCATGACTGAGCCCCAACCACCAAATAGGACAATAGCATATGAATTATGAAGTAGAAAAGGAAAGCAAAGGCAGAAAAAGTTGAAAGAAGAAGACAGTGTAAAATCCCATCTGATCTGTCTGAAAAGGAGAGCTGAGCTATATGAATTATAAAGATAGGACCATTCAGCACAAGAAGATAAGAAGAGCTATTACTATTATGATATGATGCTGATTATGATATGATGATGAATGTATCAAATATGATATGATATAATATTTTATTTATATATGTATACTCTAATTTATGCTGTGTTTTCTATCTACCTATCTATATGTTTTTAGCCTTTCTTTTCTGTAGGATGGGAAAGTGGACAGGGAAGTGTATCTGATACTAGTTACGTTTGTTCTCTTGAGTTACAATGCTTTAAACCATGCTGTTTTACTGATATGCGATTCAACCAAGATATCTTTTGACAAATTTGGTTCAATGCTTGGTATCCAATCAGAGATGGCATGCAAATCCACTTCTCACAATTTCAACCCTAAATTTCATGATCCCTATTTCGTTACTCAATCTGCCACTCAGGCTGCTCAAGACCTCAAGGCTACCATCTTTTCCGCTCTCTGCTCTCGTTGTTGAAAGTCGATTTTTGCAACAATGCAAAACTTGAACCCTAATCGTTGTCAGTGCCACCTAAACTGACTGCCAACGTAGCTTGACCCTCACTGCCATTTGAATTGATAGCCTCCGCGGTCAGGGCCGGTCCAATGGGTTGTGTTGAAAAGAAAAACGAAAAATGAGGAAAAAAAACCAATTTTGTTATCTATAGGAGTTGAACTTGTGCCACTATGGAATAATAACAATTGAATAATCACTCAACCAAACATTGTTCAATATATTATTATTACAATAATTTATTTAAAACTTAAAAATATCATCATTGTTCTTCTTCTTCCATCTTATTTTCCCCCATTCGAGGTGTTGCCGGATTTAATGCCTCAAAGGCTTGCCCAGCTTGCCCATGGGCTGGGCCTGTTGACATGGATGACCCTATTTCCTTCAGAAGAATTTGAGTTACTCAATAGTATTACATAATTTGTTCACCGAATGCTTATGAATGCCTAAGTTTACTAAATGCATCTTCTAGGTTCCTCTAATTTGCCTGATTTATTTTTTAGGCTTAATTAATATGGAATGTTTAATTTAAACAATGCTCACATTAATCAATAATACCATGTTTAGAATAGCAAGCCTTGAACCGAATATAACGTTTAGAATTGGTTTAGCAATACTAAAATCATTGCTCCACATTCTTGCGATACCAAAATCAATATTGAATGATTGTAAATAAATAAAAAACAATATAAAAATCGAGGACTATCGCTTCCGAACCATTTGATTATTCAAATTGTGCCCCTTCAAGTTCAAATCCTAACTATGCCACCATATCCAATGCCATTAGATATTTTCTATACCAGGACAATAAGTGGAACCTTCCATGATTGGCAATATCAACTCTTAGTGTTAACATTTTGGAAATTCCGTTACAATTTTTATTAGTATAACCATGGAACCGTTTTTTATAGTGGACCGTTCACTTTTATAAAGTTAGCTTCATGAACTAATGAAAATGTGTTCTTATAAGAAAAATCTTGTGCTGCAAGATTAGCAATACAATCGGGTATCCAAAGATAGGTATCAACCTACTCCTTTAGCCCAAGATCAGGATAAAGGAGTATAATCATACGAGTCAATCGGATAATTGTCTATATCGACTAATGTCCAGAGGTAGGCAAAGTCAATGAGGGATGCCCGGAATTAGGCACCCGAAGCACCGATTTCCAAAAATAGAAACTGGTGTACAACCAAGGTTTTCATGATCACGCTTACGGTCCGAATGGACATATTCGACCGAGGACAAGTGGGGATGGTGAAAAAATGTTCTCGATTAACACCGGTAGATATACGAGATCGAGAGCGAGGGTCCGAAATAGGCGCCTGAAACACTAGTTCCTGAAGATAGGAATTGTTGTATCGGTGGAATTTCAACGACCATGTTTGCGACTCAGCATGAGATGCTCGGCCGAGGATAAAACGATGATGGTCAAGCCGCTAATCCGATCGTTCCACGGAGATTGGTGAGGTCAAATGTTGTCTAAATATAGATAAGTGTATGGACTATGGATCCCCAAAGTAAGGAATCGATGGATGACTGGACTGTCTATCACTTATGACCTGGCGAGACACACCATGCCGACGGTAAGTGATGAATAGTAGCTAATGAATGCGATTAATGCCCGAAGCCAAATGAGATCGAAATATAGTGTCCAGAGACAGGCACTTTGAACATCGTTTCTAGGAGATAGGAAGCGACAGGAGGTCAAGAATTTCTTTGACTATGACCATGCTCGCGACCAGACGAAAAATGGCCAAGGATGAACAAAGTCTGCAATGGAGATGGCCATATGAATAAGAATTTCTGTTTGGCTAAGATAGAAATACTTTAGCAATGGTAAACGATACTATGCAATGAAATGTAACCCAACGATCATAGAAATTTACTTATATGTACAGATCTACAATAAGTAATAGAATTGCATAGAAACAAGCATGTATGATATAAGTAAATTATATTACAAGCAGTTATATTATATATGTATAGGTAGTTGTTATAGGCAAGTAAAGTAAAAGTGCTGGAATGTAAATACGAACAAAGGTTGTACAAAAAATAACAATCTTTATTTACAACTACTTTCCATACAATAGTTGCAGGTCGATCCCGCAAAAACTGAGCCTATGTACAAAAGGTAATAAAGTACATCAAAAGGAAGACCAAAGTAAGCTGTCTTCGAAACACATGGAGAGGCATTAAAGCTTCTTTTATAGAATCCAGATAAGAAGCCTACTTCTTCTTCCCTTGCTTACTATCACCTTTAGAATCATCCTTCATCGGGTGTGTGGTTAACTCCTTTCCATCCTCGGATTTACCTTTTCCAAGCTTTCCCTTATCGAGGGTGCTGCCTTCCGAGTAAGTGGTCTCTCCTTCGGTAATAATGACAATAGGGTCTTCAGGATTTTCGATAGCAGAGCAAGAAGACCTTAAGGAGCCACCATCTTTGGAGGATTGAGTTCAAGGGAAGTGATCTGGTTGTACTGGGCTAGTAGGTTCTTTCTTGACTTTGATTTTAGACATATCTTTTAATACCCTACGTTTTTATGTTAATTAATTAAAATAGAAATTAATTAATAAACAATAAACTTTGCAAAATAGAATGTTTACAAATGTTGGAATTCGGCCACGAGGCTTATACCATTGGATTCATGGTGACTTTCTAATCAATTTTCATACATAAACCTTTTCGATCGGCATTCAAACGAAAAAGTTATTAGCGTTTGAAATTTTAGCGTCGGAAATAATTATATATGTAAATATGGCAATAAAATCAATTAAGATTAATTTGATGTTTATAATTGTTAACATTCAACTTAAGATTTCCAAGATTCATAAAATGAGTAAGAATTAATAAGAATCAATTAAAAAAAAAGAAACAAATGTAGACAATCAATTAAACGCAACAACAAAATCAACGCATGTTGATAATACACAAAAATAAACATAGGTCAATCGTGACCTCCCTGGGCCGACCATGGGCATAGGATGGTCGACCTAATGGGCTTTTGAGCAATGATGGAGAACTGTTTATGGTCCAGATCTAGTCTATTTCCATCCAACGGCTAACGCTGATTTGAAATTAATAAATTAGGACCTAGGGCTTCATTTTCTATTTATTATTTTTCTAACAAACGTAGAAGCTCTGTCATTTTTCTTTCTCCTCCAGATTTTCTAAATACACAAAAATAGAATAGATTACACGTATATACTTTGGAGAAGAATAGAAAAGGATAGAGGATAGAAGATAAGTTCAAATTATATTGCTACATCAATGGTAAACTTTTAGTTCTGTTCTAATTAATAAATATAAATTCAAATCTCTTCTCTCTAATCCAATTTTTATTAGATCTATATAAAATATTGTCTGTGGATCCGGGTAGGGAGTCAAAAAGTGGAGAATACAAATAATAAGGCCGGCTTTGGATTAAATCTTGAGATTTGAGAGCGATAATTAAAGGTGAGTGGGAATATTATATGTTGTTATATATGACTAGATTATATCATTGCAGATATATTCCTATATGCATGAGTTTGATAATTTAATTTCAAATGAATTCATATATATGAAGTATTAAAGATTGTAAACTTTCCTATAAATTTGTAGTGATAATTACAGAAGCGTAATGATTGTTTTAGTTCTACAATTACATAATAATTAGTTTTATTTCTACAATTACATAATGATTAGATGTAATTATGTAATTGCGAAATGAATTTAATTATCTGTTTTACGTTGGATTTATTAAATGAAACATTAGGAAATGAGATTCTATTTTATTTGATGTTGAAGAATGAGACTAAAAATAAAGCTAACCAGACTTTTGGAATTTTTGTGATATTTTAATTTATTAGAATGTAAGTTATCAGAAGTGGTTTTTCATATATTATCAAATTCAAACTTAACAAAAATGTGGTGTTTGAAATGACAAGTAATCATATATACTTATAGAAAGAAAGAGATGTATAAAATAGAGATGATTACTATATTTTATACTGTCTATTTCAATAAATAAAAGAGAACTCCTTGTAATTATAAACATTGCATAAACCTCCTCTTTAGGATAAGATATGAGAATTTATTGTGTAGTGGTTAAATTGTTAAAGTTTGATTCCAATTTTTTAGAATATAGTGAACCCTAAAAATAGAATGTTAAATAAGAATGTAGCTTAATACTTAATAAAACGGGAATTAATAAAAAGGTAGGTATGGATTATATGCAAGAAAAAGAAATAAGAATTGGAATAGAAATAAAAGGATGTTTTTTGTACCAAAAATGGGCACAACACTCGTCGGATGTAATTGAAGAGATTAGAATGAAGAAGTAAAATGAAAAATGAGGCTAATCTAACAATCACACCAGGAACATAAATAGTAACAGAAAGAGAACAAGAATTTATAGTGGTTCGGCATTATTGCCTACGTCCAATTTTAAGGTTTTGATGTTTATTGCTGATTAGAAACTAAGTTACAACAGTACAATAGCTACCACTTGAATTGCAATGGAGTTCAACTGAAACAACAGCCTACAAAAGGCCCTTTTTAGTTGCAATGAGGCGCTATTTATAGGTGTGGAACTGGAAATATCCACCTTAGATCTCGAAATACTCTTTCTCAAGCAAAGGTGGGCCTACACGATCGATCTGCTGCCATTTGAGATCCATCTTTGATCGATCCATAGTGAGTTAGTATCGATCATAAATCGCTCCAATTGAGCTACGATCGATCATGGATGTCCACCATGTCTTGTGCATCTTGTTGTGATAATCTCATTGCATCTGGAGTTGTGGTTGTGGAATTATTGATCGATCAATGTTGCAAATATAGAGTGGCTGAATCCCTCGCATCGATACCTTCGTTTCGGTCCCTTTGCATTGATGACGTGGCATGCACGTTTGTTGAGATCCATGATTTGTGGATAGTGGTGAGACCATTTCTTTCGAGTTGATCGCTTCTTTTGAAGCTTCGGATATGCGGATTGCTTCGTTCTTATCGATCCACTGCATCCTTTTCGTATCGATGCCTTGCTTCCACCTTCGCATCGATCGTAGGCTCTACTCTTCGTAGATCAAGTAGGGGATCGATCCGAAAAGTGCAGTTGCAGGATAAGTGAAGTGCGATCGATCTGGGAAGTGCTGAAGTCCATCATTATGAGTTTGAACCGTATGGATACGCATGATGGATGTAGGTGAGTTACGTTCATTTCGTATCGATGCTGATCGATGCAAGATAATGGATACAAATGATGGATACGAGATTGGCACGTTTCTCATAGATCTTGATTGTTCCATAGCTTGAGCATACGAACTCCGATTGACCTAAAATTTGGTATGTTGCTTTACATGGCTCTGTTTGTCACATCATGTTGATTGTGGTCCAATCTGAATTCGGATGAAGTTTACCTATATCCATCATGAACTTGCAGATAACCGATCTCCGGAGCGGATTGTTTTCAGTCTCTAGTCAATTCCTTGGTATCACGACCTTGCCAAAAGGTGGGATAATATTTGCCCCCTAAAGTACGTCATGTGTGAAAATGATGTGCTTTGAAGAGTTGCCATCTTCATTCTAAAAAGACTCTATCTGATTCGCTGAATAGTTGTTGTCCCATCATCTAGAGATGTAATTTTTTAAAAACTTGACTCCTGGTTGATTTTCAGTAGTATAAATGTTGAGTTGTAGATTGCTAATGATTACGCGTTTCTATTGTAGTTGTAGGTCAAGTGTTAGCAATTCGTTGTTATTGTTCTGGTTGTCACCAGATGAGCATTCAATTCCTGTGAACTTCAAAATTCAAATTTTAGTATAGCATGTAGGTACATGTATGTATTTGGACCCGACTCCTGTTCGCGCTTGTACATTCACGGGTCGTTGTCAAGTTTTTTTAAATGAAAAAGGATTTTGGTGAAAAAAGTTCTTGCCATCGATTGATGGTTCCTTTTGGATCGAATTTCGTATCGATCCAGTGCTCTCTTGGATCGATGTGAAATTCGAGTTGTAACAACGATCGATGCTTGTTTTGATGCCTTTCTTCATATCAATCCTCTCCTGGATTGATCTAGCTTGCATTAGAGTGGTTTAGTATCGATGGTGGTCGATACGAGATGAAGTTACAAAAAGGCATGTTTCATAGATATGGATACGAATTAGTTTGAATTGATGTACTAATGAATTCTTCGTATCGATGGATACGAGAGTAACATGCACAAACGTATTGGAGCGCTTCGTATCGATGGATATGGGATATAGGGATTCAGATATATTTCGTATTGTGGGATACAAACGATCCAAACACAAGGACATGGTGCATTTCGTATCGATGGGCTTTTGACCGATCCAATCGGTGAGAAAAACCGGAATACAAAATTTTACGTTGGATACAAAGAGGGTATGAATAATTTTTGTACTTAGCATAGTCTTTTTATCTTCCTATTTCATACTAATGGGAGAAATGGAAAAACAAAACGAGAAGAACTGTTCCTCGACTCCAACCATAACCGGATTACCCAATCCAAATCCCCTTAAACCTTAGGTAAATCACTGATTGAATCATGCTTATAATGGTGCGATTCGATTTTCGTGCCCCTCTGTTCACCATGGTCGTGATCTTCAGCATCGTTGTCGCCGAAGGGTGGTTGAGGTGGAGTGGAGGGCGTTGCTCATGGTGATTTGGAGAAGAAAGAGGATAGCGGGAGAGGAAAAGGGGATACGAAGTCACTGACTCCAGATCTGACTAACTCAGGCGGCGATCTCGCATTGCAAGGGGATAGATGTGGAATTGATCTCAATGTAGGAAGTTTTAGAGATTGTGGATGTGAAGGAATTTTCATGGATTGATCCACTGGATCGTATATGCGATCGATGTGAAAAAATGTGTTGATGGATGTGGTGGAAAGCAGTTTCCATGATCGAGGAGAAAAGTAGGCATTTCGGAACGATGCGGAAGTTAGATGATTGATCCGAGGTGAAGCAACTCATATCGATATGGGGTGAGGCACTTTTTGATTGATCCGAAGTAAGAGAGATTATGGCCGTAGCTACCATTCTAACCAGGAACGTGAGCGTTATGACAGAGAGAATGAAAAATCATATCAAAGCAAGCGTCGATCTAGGTCGTGATCTCCGCCATCGAAAGTGCCTTCTAAACCTTCCGACCCCAGCAGGCCCTCTTTTGAATCTTTGCACCAAAAAGTGCCATCTCACGTTCTAAAAACAAACGAACAATGCCGTAGAAGTGAAACTGCCGCTCCTGCTGTAGTAGAACAAATCGCTTGGAGAAAACGGGGAAAGGAGCCATCTATATTGCTAAACTGAAGAAGGATTTCCCAAACATATGCTTTGATGGTATCCACTTTCCCCCAGCATGAAAAAGTATTCCAAATGAGATTGAGAAACTGGTGCAAGACTATGTGCACGATGCATACAGCCAATACCGTGAGTGGGTTAAGGCGGTAGAGCGGGTCTCGACTGTGTCCTTTGAACGAGCCAAGGCGATTGAAAAATTAGAGGGCGTTATTTCTCACAAGGACAAGATGATAGAGGTGCTCTCTAATGAACTCGAGTCTTCAAGAAAGGCTGAGATGGTGGCTGACTAGAGAGCCGAGGAAGCTAAGAAGTCCATGGAAGAAATGAGAAAAACCCATATGGACTTGGTGCAACAGATGGGGAATCGCAACCCCATAATCATCAAAGAAAAGGATGCCATGCTAAAAGAAGTTGTTGAATTAAAGGAAAAGCTAACTGAGGCCACCAAAGTAAAAGATGAAGCTAATAAGGTTGCCCAGGAAGCATGCAAGGAGGTAGTGAAGCTTAGAGAAGAGGAGGACACTGTGAATCAAAAGGCCGTAGAAGTTGATACTAGGGTCGAAAAGGAAGTAAAACCATCGAGGCCAAGATAGAAGGTGAATTCTAGGACCTCCTGGTCATTTACAATGCAAACGTCCTAAGGAATCATAACTTGAACTGGCTTGGTGAGGACTATCCCTTCCAATTGTATTGTAACGACCCGTATTTTTACAGATCGAAAGATCGTAGAACTGTCGACATTAAGTCGTTGATGTTGTTAAGTTGTTTGGAGTTTGAGTCGACCAAAGCTTAAGTCGTGTGAAAGTTAACTCGTGTGATAGCTTAGGTCGTGTGGTGCTTAGGTCGTGAACGAGTTAGTGATATGGAGCGACCTATAGAAGTTAGGTCGTATGATAGTTAGGTCGGTGGAGTTTTGGAGCGACCTAAGGAGGTTAGCGAGTTACGAGTTAGAAGGCCACGGGTTAACAAGTTAAGGGCTAGCGACTTAAGGTTTAGGCGACCTAAGGGGATAGGTGTGGAACTTAGGTCATGGGTAATTTAGGTCGTTTGGGACGACTTAACGTGTTGGCGACCTAGTGGATAGCCTGTGTTGTAGTTAGGTCATTGGGCGACTTATGGTTGAGTCGTTAGGTCGCGTGTGTTTTAGGTCGTTGGATTTGTTAGGTCGCTGAGCCGCTTGAGTACTTAACCCAGTTAGGTCGTAGGTCGCGTGAGGTTTTTAGGTCGGCTTGTGTTTTAAGTCGCACATAGGTTAAGTCGTTAGGTCGTTGGACCGTTAGGTCGCGCATGCCGTTAAGTGTTGAGTCATTAGGTTGTTGAGTCGTGTAGAGGCTTAAGTCGTAGGTCGGGATAGTTAGGTCGTGGACGACCTAAGGGGGCGGACGACCTAAGGTTTCAGCCTATAAATACACGTCTTTGGTTCACTTTTTGACACCGGATTTTGAAGCGACGAGGTGCTGCCATTTTGAGAGCTCGACTACGACACTTCTTCACTTCTTTTTCTCCACTTTAATCTTATGCTTCCATCCATCTTAATTGAAGATCAAATCGAAGATTCAAGAGCCAAAGTTGAAGATCTCCATCCATTGAAGAGAGATTTCATCGTTTAAAGGGAAATCTTGTCGGATCAAGCTAGATCCTTTGCTGTCCAGATCTGGAGTTGGCAGCTTTTGAAGTGTTTAGGTGATCTGGTGAGTGGTAGTTATCTCTCACACGGACCCAAATGAGTATATTGGATCGGTAGCTTGTTTGTGTGTTAAAGATAGTAATTTCATGCATTTTCCTTAAGTTTGCATGTAGATCTATCGTTAATAAAGTTTTGATATCCATTTTATTATATGTTAACCTATGCTAGTTCATTTAACAAGATATTACTTAGAATTCATGTTTGTTAGATTTGGACTCTTTATTTACGAAATTGCCATTATTGTTATAATTGTTTACTTAGACCTTGTTTGAATGGTTGATTGTTTGGATTAATGATTGATTGATAGAAGTTAGTTGATTTATGGATTTGAGATGGACAAGTTGGTCGAAGATGATTCAAAAGCTAAGTAGAAAGGCTCTTGAATAAGGAAAGCTGCTCGTGGCATATGAAGCGGATGATAAAGCTCATATGGATAGATTTGATCATGATGTTGAGATGAGACTTTGCTATGATGTGATGAGGCAAAGCATGATGCTGAGATGAGACTTTTCTATGTTGCGATGAAGCAAAGTATGATGTGAGATAGCCTTGGTTTAATCCAGACGGGATCATCCCAAGCATGTTGATAACTCGGTGAAATGGTTCGAGTTCGTTGATAATGGATGGTTCGAGAGGCGCTTGAGCAAGTTTGAGAATAGTCATCGTGGAGGATGACTAGAAGGCTTGGATTTCATCGTTATTGAAGGTTCTAGCAAACTCAAAGCAAGAGTACATGGGCCGCCCAAACGACTACAGGTAGGTGGTCGGGACACCCAAAAGACTACAGGTAGGTGGTCGAGTACTCTGGGCAGATTCGATAGTCCTAGGCACGGGTCACGATGACGTGCGGAGTTATGTCTAGAACCGGGGTTACCATTAGCCCTTGATGGACGGATGAAAGAATGAGCCGGTCATTCAATTAACGGTGAAATCGAAGCAATAATAACAGTGATAGCCAGAGTCATGGATGTTTGGATGCTTTGGTTGTATCGTCACTCGGTCTCAAGAGCGATGTTTTGTGGGTGCTTATCTGATCTTGCTCTAGGCCTTGGGGGTTTGTACTTGAAAAACATCGACCTTGACCCGAGTGATAATTGCTTTAATTATCTGTTTTGCTATGTTTGTTTCTGCTTAGTGTGTCTGGGGGCTATCATTGTAGGAAGAGGTGGAGTGGGATGGTTGAGTTCCTATTCCTTTTTACCCTTTATGCTCTTTTGGTATGTTTGATAGTTTGATTTACTGCTCACTAAGACTTTTGTCTGACTCAAGGTTTTATGTTTAACTCTTATTACCTTGGGCTGTTCATCCATGTTGGGATGGGCAGACTAGGTAGCAGGTGACAGGTGTTGTTCTTTGTGACTAACGCTGTTGATGACGAAGACGAGCTGGAGGCTTTTACATATTATTTTCTTACTATATGTACTGGATGTTCCGCTGTTTGTATGATTATCTGAGTGTTATGTAGTGAGGCTTGATGTATTGACTATTTAGATGTTTGTATCAAATTGTTATGAGCTTATATGATGAAAATTCTGTTCTATAGAGCTTCACTATGTATACTTTCTATTGTATTTTATCCATGCGATGTGAGTAATACGATAGACTATTCTGTAGTTACCTTACCCTGATGATCGTCTATGGCGGCCTGGCACATTTTACAGCGCACTATTTCCTTGTTTAGTGTAGGAGTCATGGGCGGTCGTCACATTTGGTATCAGAGCTTTGGTTAATCGATTTTAGCCAACGCTCGCTGACGTAACTACGTATGAGAGACGTAATTGTATTTTGATGGATGATTACTATATATAATATAGTAGCTTAGAAGGATTTAAACTCCTTATGTAGTTGTTTCTCAAGGTGTTCTAATCATTCTTTTTATAGATATTAGGAATGAGTCAAAGTGGGAGACCAGCTGCTAGGGAAGGCCGTGCTGTTGAGGGGGCTGCTGATTATGCTTCTATGTTCGAGGCTATGATGACTTCGATCATGAGAAGGATGCCAGCTCCAGGACCATCAGTAGATGTTGGAGTTCAAGTTCAAGCCCCAAGACCAGTGGATTTTGCTAAGTTGTGTAAAGACTATACTGCTCTTGGAGGAAAGGTTTTCTTGGGAACAGAATCAACCATTGAAGTTCAAAGGTGGATAGATGCTTGTAGAAGGATTTTTGGTGATTTAGGAATTGAGGATGCAACTAAGAGGAAGCTTGCATCAAGACAACTTCAAGGGAGAGCTTCTGATTGGTGGAACTCTATCACCATTGATACTCCAGAGGAAGAGATTACTTGGGAGCAATTCCAAGCTAGATTTGAGGCTAAGTTCATTTCTACAGCTCGGAAATCTGTTCTGTTCAAGAAGTTTGTGGAACTCAAGCAAGGTGGAAGACCAGTTCTTGAGTATGTTTCTGAGTTTGAAGCCTTGTCCAAGTATGCTCGGTCGTATATTGAATCTCTCTATCAGAAGAATGAAAAGTTTGTGACAGGATTGGACACTTATCTTGGGAGGCAGTTGGTGGATCATTTGGATGACCCATTTGAGAAGCTTGTGGAGAAAGCTCTCAGGCATGAGAATTTGTTTCCTAAGGAAGGATCTGTTGTTGCTGTAACCAAGGAAGGGTCTAAACCACAGCAGGATGGAAACAAGAAAAGGAAGACGCAGCAACAGAGGGGTAAGGATGGCCGCAAGAGGCTGAAGGGTGAAGTGACATGCTATAATTGTCAGCAGAAGGGTCATCTCTCCAAATATTGCAAGAATTCTAAGGTCCCAGAGAAGTGCTAAAACTGTGATAAGCCGGGGCATATCAAGAAGAATTGTCTAGAACCGCGAAAGGACAGGCAGATTGTGCAAGCTTATGCTCTGGGGGCTGTGCCATCATCTTTGAAGGCTCCTACTGCTGTAGAGAAAGGAAAGAGTGTGGTGGTTCAAGGTACTCTTTCCATTTGTGGTGTTCCAGTTAGTGTGTTGTTTGATACTGGGGCGTCGCATTCGTTTGTTTGTAGTGAACTTGTAGGCCGGTTGGGTTTGGAACCGGATATTGTTGATAGACCATTGGTTGTGACTAATCCAGTTAGGGGTTCGTCTTGTTTGTGTATGGTATGCCGTGGTCTAGTGGTATCGAGTCATGATTGCTATTTTATTTGTGATTGTTTTGTTCTGAACTTTACGGGGTTCGGAATTATTTTGGGTATGGATTGGCTTAGGAAGTATGCGTCAAAGGTTGATTGTGAGAGGCTTGAGGTGACAGTCGAGAATGTGGAGAGGCGAAAGATTGTGATACGATGTAAGCATGAGGAAGGCGTTCTCATGAGCTTCATGTATTTGCTGGTTGTTCCACGGGATGGACTGTCATCGGTGCCTATTGTGAATGGATTTGAGGATGTCTTTGACGAGGTCAAAGGGTTACCGCCGCATAGAGAGATCGAGTTTCGTATCGATCTAGTTGAGGGAGCCAGACCCGTTGTGATGCCTCTTAGGCGGATGGCGCCTAGGGAACAGCAAGAGTTGAAGGTGCAAGTTGATGACCTTTTGCAGAAAGGATTCATTCGGCGTAGTGTGTCCGAATGGGGTGCACCAGTTGTGTTTGCAACCAAAGCGGATGGATCGTTGAGGTTGTGTGTGGATTATCGTGAGCTGAATAAAGTGACTAAGAAGAACAAGTATCCATTGCCGAGAATAGATGACTTGTTTGATCAGCTTCACGAAGCTAAGGTATTTTCTCAGATGGATTTGGCAACGGGATTTCACCAATTGAGAGTGGCAAAGGATAGTGTGCCAAAGACTGCTTTCAGGACACCATCCGGTTTTTATGAGTGGCTGGTAATGCCGTTTGGATTGACTAATGCACCAGCATATTTTGTAGATCTTATGAATAGAGTGTTCAAAGATCAATTGAACAAGTTTGTACTTGTGTTCGTGGATGATATTTTGATTTATTCCAGAACTGAAGAAGAGCACAAGACGCACTTGCGGGTTGTTTTGGAAATCTTGCGGAAACATCAGCTAAAGGCTAAGTTTTCGAAGTGTCACTTCTGGAAGAGCGAAGTGAGGTTCTTAGGCCATGTTATCTCTGGAAGTGGAATAGCGGTTGATCCCGCCAAGGTGGCAGCAATCCAGGATTGGGTTAGACCTAAGAATGCATCTGATGTGAGAAGTTTTCTTGGATTAGCAGGATACTATCATCGGTTTATCAAAGGCTTTTCCAAGATAGCTGCACCGTTAATAGGATTGACGAAAAAGAACCAAGTATTCAGATGGGATGCTAAGTGTGAGCAAGCTTTCGGAATCCTGAAGGAGCGATTGACAAGTGCTCCTGTTTTGGCTATTCCAAGTGGAAATGATGAGATGGTGGTTTACACCGATGCATGTGGTACTGGACTTGGAGCAGTACTGATGCAAAAGGATAAAGTTGTTGCATATGCAAGTCGACAACTGAAGACGCATGAAAGGAATTATCCGACTCATGATTTGGAATTAGCGGCGATTGTATTTGCTTTGAAGATGTGGAGACATTACCTATTGGAACTTCGATTCGAGTTGTTTACAAATCATAAGTCGTTGAAGTATCTGTTCTCCCAAAAGGATTTGAATCTTCAACAGCAACGATGGTTAGAGTTTTTAGCATCATATGATTTTGGTATAGCCTATACTCCGGGAAAAGGTAACGCAGTGGCAGATGCGTTAAGTCGAAGACATGCAGGATTGGGAGCCATGTTTTCAGAATGGAAGAGTCTCGAATATTTAGCTGGATTTGACTTCAGGCCCAGATGTGAATTGGAACCTGAGATGTTGGCAAACTTATCGATAAGACCTACTCTTGTGGAAAGAATTGGCGAGAGCCAAAAGCGAGACAATAAACTTGTCAAGATTATCCGAGATTTGGAATCTGGATTAGACCCAGAAAAGGATAAAGGATTCGAAGTCGATCGAGAGGGTTGGCTTCGGAAGCAAGGACAACTGGTTGTTCCCGATATAGATGGATTGAGAGATGAAGTTCTTAAGGAAAGTCATCACTCGAAGTTGACAATTCATCCAGGAGGGAATAAGATGTATCGAGATATGAAGAGAACCTATTATTGGGAAGGTATGAAGAAGGATGTTGGAAATTTTATTTTCAAATGTATGAACTGCCAGTTGGTAAAAGCCGAGCAGAAGAAGCCAAGTGGATTTCTTCAGCCATTAGAAGTTCCTAATGGAAGTGGGAGCAAATATCGATGGATTTTATTGATGGGTTACCTAGAACCAGGGCAAGAAATGAAGGGATTTGGGTCATCATAGATCGTTTGACTAAGAGTGCAAGATTCATTCCTGTTCGATCAACTAGGACTGCATCGAAATTGGCTGAGTTGTATGTTAAGTGGATAGTTCGATTCCATGGTATTCCAAGAGTATAGTGAGCGATCGAGACCCATTGTTCACTAGTAGATTTTGGAAGAGCTTCCAAGAAGTTTTGGGGACCGAGTTGTGTTTGAGTACAGCTTATCACCCCCAAACAGATGGACAGACCGAGAGAGTCAACAGAGTTTTGGAAGATCTCCTTAGAGCATGTGTTTTAGATTTCGGAGGATCATGGGAAGATCATCTTCATTTGGTGGAATTTGCATATAATAACAGTTACCAGTCAAGTATTGGTATGTCACCGTATGAAGCATTGTATGAAAGACCGTGTAACTCTCCGACATGTTGGTTGGAAACAGGAAAAAAGCTGATACTTGGGCCAGAAATGATTCAACAGACTACGGATTGTATAGAGATCATTTGGCGACGAATGAAGGCAGCCCAAGACCGTCAGAAAAGTTATGCCGATAAGCGTCGTAAGGATTTGGAATTCGACGTAGGAGATATGGTTTTTGTGAAGATTTCTCCACTAAAGAATGTTATTCGATTCGGGAAGAAAGGAAAATTGACTCCGAGGTTTGTTGGACCATTCCCGATTACCGAGCGAATTGGAAAGCTCTCCTATAAATTGGAGTTACCTGAAAAGATGTCAAGTGTGCACAATGTTTTTCATATATCGTATCTACGAAGGTATGTGCACGACCCAAGTACAGTGATTTCTGCTGATAGCTGTCAAGATTTGGAGGTTGATCCAGTTGCTACGGGACCTCGTAAGCCGCTTCGTGTTGTTGAAACCAACATGAAACAGCTTAGGAGGAAGACGGTTACGTTGCTCAAGATACAATGGAGTGATGATGTTAACGACTGTACATGGGAGGAGGAAGAGAGGATGAAAGCAGCTCATCCTGAACTCTTCAAGGTATGGCCCTAAGGTGTCGTGGCATCTCATGAACTTGTAACTTGTTCTAGTCTTAGAATTCTTCATGCTAGGCTAGTAATTGGATGCATGGTGTGTTGATTGCTATGGATGGTAGGCATGCAGAATAGTTTTGGTTGCTCTTGTTTGTTTGGAATTTCGGGGGCGAAATTCCTAAGGGGGAGAGAATGTAACGACCCGTATTTTTACGGATCGAAAGATCGTAGAACTGTCGACATTAAGTCATTGATGTTGTTAAGTTGTTTAGAGTTTGAGTCGACCAAAGCTTAAGTCGTGTGAAAGTTAGCTCGTGTGATAGCTTAGGTCGTGTGGTGCTTAGGTCGTGAACGAGTTAGTGATATGGAGCGACCTATAGAAGTTAGGTCGTATGATAGTTAGGTCGGTGGAGTTTTGGAGCGACCTAAGGAGGTTAGCGAGTTACGAGTTAGAAGGCCACGGGTTAACAAGTTAAGGGCTAGCGACTTAAGGTTTAGGCGACCTAAGGGGATAGGTGTGGAACTTAGGTCGTGGGTAATTTAGGTCGTTTGGGACGACTTAACGTGTTGGCGACCTAGTGGATAGCCTGTGTTGTAGTTAGGTCATTGGGCGACTTATGGTTGATTCGTTAGGTTGCGTGTGTTTTAGGTCGTTGGATTTGTTAGGTCGCTGAGCCGCTTGAGTACTTAACCCAGTTAGGTCGTAGGTCGCGTGAGGTTTTTAGGTCGGCTTGTGTTTTAAGTCGCGCATAGGTTAAGTCGTTAGGTCGTTGGACCGTTAGGTCGCGCATGCCGTTAAGTGTTGAGTCGTTAGGTTGTTGGGTCGTGTAGAGGCTTAAGTCGTAGGTCGGGATAGTTAGGTCGTGGACGACCTAAGGGGGCGGACGACCTAAGGTTTCAGCCTATAAATACACGTCTTTGGTTCACTTTTTGGCACCGGATTTTGAAGCGACGAGGTGCTGCCATTTTGAGAGCTCGACTACGACACTTCTTCACTTCTTTTTCTCCACTTTAATCTTGTGCTTCCATCCATCTTAATTGAAGATCAAATCGAAGATTCAAGAGCCAAAGTTGAAGATCTCCATCCATTGAAGAGAGATTTCATCGTTTAAAGGGAAATCTTGTCGGATCAAGCTAGATCCTTTGCTGTCCAGATCTGGAGTTGGCAGCTTTTGAAGTGTTTAGGTGATCCGGTGAGTGGTAGTTATCTCTCACACGGACCCAAATGAGTATATTGGATCGGTGGCTTGTTTGTGTGTTAAAGATAGTAATTTCATGCATTTTCCTTAAGTCTGCATGTAGATCTATCGTTAATAAAGTTTTGATATCCATTTTATTATATGTTAACCTATGCTAGTTCATTCAACAAGATATTACTTAGAATTCATGTTTGTTAGATTTGGACTCTTTATTTACGAAATTGCCATTATTGTTATAATTGTTTACTTAGACCTTGTTTGAATGGTTGATTGTTTGGATTAATGATTGATTGATAGAAGTTAGTTGAGTTATGGATTTGAGATGGACAAGTTGGTCGAAGATGATTCAAAAGCTAAGTAGAAAGGCTCTTGAATAAGGAAAGCTGCTCGTGGCATATGAAGCGGATGATAAAGCTCATATGGATAGATTTGATCATGATGTTGAGATGGGACTTTGCTATGATGTGATGAGGCAAAGCATGATGCTGAGATGAGACTTTGCTATGTTGCGATGAAGCAAAGTATGATGTGAGATAGCCTTGGTTTAATCCAGACGGGATCATCCCAAGCATGTTGATAACTCGGTGAAATGGTTCGAGTTCGTTGATAATGGATGGTTCGAGAGGCGCTTGAGCAAGTTTGAGAATAGTCATCATGGAGGATGACTAGAAGGCTTGGATTTCATCGTTATTGAAGGTTCTAGCAAACTCAAAGCAAGAGTACATGGGCCGCCCAAACGACTACAGGTAGGTGGTCGGGACACCCAAAAGACTACAGGTAGGTGGTCGAGTACTCTGGGCAGATTCGATAGTCCTAGGCACGGGTCACGATGACGTGCGGAGTTATGTCTAGAACCGGGGTTACCATTAGCCCTTGACGGACAGATGAAAGAATGAGCCGGTCATTCAATTAACGGTGAAATCGAAGCAATAATAACAGTGATAGCCAGAGTCATGGATGTTTGGATGCTTTGGTTGTATCGTCACTCGGTCTCAAGAGCGATGTTTTGTGGGTGCTTATCTGATCTTGGTCTAGGCCTTGGGGGTTTGTACTTGAAAAACATCGACCTTGACCCGAGTGATAATTGCTTTAATTATCTGTTTTGCTATGTTTGTTTCTGCTTAGTGTGTCTGGGGGCTATCACTGTAGGAAGAGGTGGAGTGGGATGGTTGAGTTCCTATTCCTTTTTACCCTTTATGCTCTTTTGGTATGTTTGATAGTTTGATTTACTGCTCACTAAGACTTTTGTCTGACTCAAGGTTTTATGTTTAACTCTTATTACCTTGGGCTGTTCATCCATGTTGGGATGGGCAGACTAGGTAGCAGGTGACAGGTGCTGTTCTTTGTGACTAACGCTGTTGATGACGAAGACGAGCTGGAGGCTTTTACATATTATTTTCTTACTATATGTACTGGATGTTCCGCTGTTTGTATGATTATCTGAGTGTTATGTAGTGAGGCTTGATGTATTGACTATTTAGATGTTTGTATCAAATTGTTATGAGCTTATATGATGAAAATTCTGTTCTATAGAGCTTCACTATGTATACTTTCTATTGTATTTTATCCATGCGCTGTGAGTAATACGATAGACTATTCTGTAGTTACCTTACCCTGATGATCGTCCATGGCGGCCTGGCACATTTTACAGCGCACTATTTCCTTGTTTAGTGTAGGAGTCATGGACGGTCGTCACATGTATAAGGCCTAGAACCGCCTGGTTGAAGATAAAAAAGGAGATCCGCAAAGTTTCAACTATTGATGAGTTTGAATTGGAAGCTCAGGTACTGATCTGAGACGAGACCAAAGTCCTTCGTGACACTACTGTCTTGCTCCAGAGAGAAGCACCGGCTACTAAATACCTAGAGGCTGGAGAAGGATTTGGGGGCGAACACCATAAAGCTGCTTTTGAAGTGCCCCCAGCATCTCAACCTGCATCCACATCTTCTGTCGATCCCATAGTCGTCCCGATGTATGATCCCGATAGGCCACATCTTTAATTAGTCATTGAGTGCAGCTCGGAAGGCATGTCAGCTCAACCGGGGAGCCAACTTGAGGAAGGTACTCTGGACACTTCTCCTATTCTTCAAAATGTAGGAACGTTATCAGTGGATATTACTAATATATTCTCTTATCTTTATACAGCCTTAGGTTTCGCATCGGCCAACCCTCCTGCAACTCAAGAAGTTCATCACGAGCAGGAGGCGTTAATAACAGAGGCCATAACTATGAAGATCACTACTTCGACAGGGGTGATGCATGATAGTGGCTGTATGTTTGACGACCAACTGATGGAAGCGCTTCTCAACTGTCAAAGCGATCCGAGCATTGAGGTGCCCTTTAATGTAGATGAAGACGTTATTATTACGGGCTCCTTTGGTCCAACTGACAGTATCCCAAAGAGCGAGCGCGTGGGTCAGGAGGAAGAATAATGAGGGAAATTAAGGCTAAGTTGGAGCAGGATCTTAGAGCTGGTGGAGGTATGGCAAATCCTGGCCCTGTCCCGATTCTCATGATTTCTCCAGGTGGCACCATGATTGAGACTAGCGCGCCTTATTCTTCTAGTTTCGAAAGTGCACTATTCCGCCAGCTTCACACACAAGGGATACCTCAATCCACGTAGGTTCCCAAGAGGAGACCGCATCGATTCCCCTAGTTGGAGACACGTTGTAACGACCCACCCTTTTCGACGGTTTAAATTGACAATAATCTACACATGTCCAATTTAAACCATTCAAAAGGGAAGATTGTTAATGGGGTAAATAAGAAAATAAAAAAAAGAAGGAAAAATAAAACACAGAATCTCGCAGCGGAAGGATGAAATATAATACAAAAAATAAATACATAAATAGTTCATGAAACTATTTTCAACTAAATCAGAATTTACACTTTTTATTCAGGCAGAATAAACAATTGCTATAATAATAGTTGATACGGTCCTCGACTTCGTCTTCGCCTTCAGAAATACATGTCTTCCCTAAACTGAAATACTCGATCTGACCCAAGCGTAAAGTAAAACAAAAACACTCGAGTCAGGACTAACATTCTTATGTAAGTAGGTAAACTCAAGTGAAATGTACAGATAACTCAATAGGTGAAATACTTAGGTTTAAATAAACATCATCTTTCACACTATAAATCGGTTCAGTTCAAATACCGACTTCATGTTCATTTCCAATCGATTTATTATTAAATCTAACTTCAGATTTCAATTTCAATAAAAAAATTGATTAAATTTCAATTTCATAATTTTAAGTTCAAACTTATAATATTCCAATTTTATTTCTAAATCAATTTATTTAAAACCAAAGTTGTTTTATATCGGGTATACATCATTTCAATCCAAAGTGATTTTGTTAAAGAGAACTTGAAGTGTGAGAACAATAATAACATACATAACATAACATGTCACTGATCAACATGCGTGCATAATTAACAACTTAATATATGCACATGCATAACTAACATATCACATGTGTCATATATCGTAAACAACATAAGTGAATATTTCAAATTCTGACATGTCATACACTAACATAACATATAAACATATAACACGACATATATACAAGGAACTTGCAAGGTGAAATAACATGGCATCTCATTTTTCCCACACATAACACATTATTTACACATAGCATAGGTGACATATTATTAACATAGTATGTACAACATATGATTTTATTAAGTAACTCATTTTTTTAACAAAGCATATGTGACGTATTTCAATACAAGGCATATAAAAAACTTTCTAACATAACACATTTTTTTTACATCTCATATGTGACATATTTAACATACATATGTGGAAATCAATCAAATCAACGTAATATATTATTTGTGAACAACATGTGCATGTGAATGTTATAACACAAGTTCAAGGGAACATAACAACATATATCACATATTCATAACTAAAGTAAATATTTCAATCAATGTTATTTACCTAACAATAAAAATGTTAATCATGGGTGATTGCTCAACTTTTGAGGTTAGAGAGTTTTTGACAACACAAATTGATAGATTCTAGATGAAATCCAAACACGACAAGCTAACCAATCCTATCCATAGCAACAATCCAATAGCAAAGCAAATCACGACAACACAAGTCGAACAAACTGAGTTTTTTTTTTTTTTTTAGAGAGATGAAGCAAGGGAGGAGTGATGCAGTTTGACGTTTGAAGAGAGAAGGGATGGAGTTTGAAGTTTGGGAATTTGTCGATTTGTGGATTTAGGAATTTTGAAGTTTCTGTATTTATGAGGAAGAAGGAGAAAGTGTGAGCAGAAAGCTTCAGATTGAGTAATGAGAAACAATCTGTACGTACTTTGGTTTTGTTCTCTAGTGGAAAACCAAAAGAGGCATGTATTTAATAAGAGAAAGCAATAAAACCAAAATGTGGAAATAGTGGCAGGTGTATTGAATAATAAGGAAATGAAGGGACCACTTAGGATTTAATTAATTGCATGTTCCACTAAATTAAATATAATAGCACCAAATATACTTTTTATACACCCGTTTTAAACAAAATTAACTTATAATAAATAAATTTGAATACAACAACCAATGTAACGTTACACAAAATAAAAGATGATCCGAAACTCAAATTCAAGTTATACGAAATATTAATAAAATAGTGTGTGTGTGTGTGTGTATATATATATACACAAATTTAATAAGAAAATATATAAAATAAAACATTTATTGGCTCATATTGCCAAATTCCTAGGGGAAGGATTGGAAAAGCACTAAATTAGGCACTCGTGTGTATTCTTTTTGTTTAAAGCATGCAGAAGGTATAAATGTTGAAAGAAAGAGACAAAATAATGGGAATGAGAAGAAATAAATTTGGAGGAGCAGCATAGTTTTTGAAAGGAGGAGGTGATAAAAGAATATAAAAATACAGTAAGCTTTTCAAAGAAACGATGTAGTTATGTGTTTAATAAATATAAACATGAACATGCTAGCATGAATGATGCATGTGCATTAAATATGAATTGTTAATAGATGAACTAGTGCAGGCAGAAGTTATGAAAAAGAATGAATACTAAAAGTTGTAACATGCAATAATAAATGCTTAGATGCAAATACAAGAGGTATATAAGAATTAGGCCTAATAAAAGTAGGTGGGAGAATGTATTTCTAACAATAAAAATGGAAAATGAATATGTAGAGGATAAATGAAAGTTTTATGAAATAAAGAGAGATTTTTTTTTTGAATATTTGAAATGTGAAAGTGAACAAGGGGAAAAAACATGAATGAGATAGTAGTTAGAAAAAAAAGCAATAGAATATGAAATGTGCATGAATATGAATTCGTGATGAACATCACCTTCCATATTTAAAATGAATATAATGCCACATTAATCCAATATGGAAATATATTTCAATTCAATTAATTTCATTAATCCCAAATCAACTCAAAATTACGCCTATTTAAAAGTTTTATTAACATACAAAAAATATATTTAAACACACCAACCACGGTAACGGGGACCACCGCTACATAAATAAAAGACGAACCATGATTTCAAATTCAAATCAAAACCGGCTTTTTTCTCAGTGCACAATCATGAACATAAAATATTTAATTTATTCTACATTTTACGATTAGCATTATAGCTCTATACTATCAAGGACTACTATTTAACGACTGTAAAATGTTGCTTCAATATTCAATTTTTCTCTTTTATAAAATTACGCTTACTTTAAAAACAATAACATTCATTTTTTTTCATTGAAACAACCTTTTTATTTTAACAATAATGTATGTTTCTTTCGTTAAATCCATTAATTACAATTAATGTATTTCTTTTTTTGACTTTTTAATATCGAAAGATTCCAAATCGACGTAATTGTAATTAATTTCAAAATTACACTTTAAAGCGGATCCTAACAAACGTACGTTTCTTTCATTAAACACCATTAATGTTAGTTAAATTCTCTTTCCCTTTTATTCAAAGATTCCAAGTTAAATTAACGGCAATAAATTTCAACATTAGAATTTAAAACGGAACATAATTAATGGATAGATAATTAAAACAATTGAAATCTTTTTACAGTAACTTAAATACATTTATAGAATTGTTGTTTACACATAAGATAATTAAAACAATTGGATTCTTTTTACAGTAACTTAAATACATTTATAGAATTGTTTTTTACATAAGATAATTAAAACAATTGAAATCTTTTTTTTTTACAGTAACTAAAACACATTTGTAGAATTGTTGTTTACGTATAAGAGTTATAAATTGACTTGCTTAAATAGTATCAATGACTTACAAACAACAAAATTTATATTTATATTTTATTATTATTGATAATTCCACAAAACTTCAATAGTTTAAATTCGATTAAATTTAGTAGAGTTCTTAATTAAATACAATTTCAATTAATTCAACTTTATCTCCTCAATTCCTGAATCGTTTAACTAATTAAGTCTTATTAAATTAAAATTTATACTTCTTTCCTTTTACGTAAAATCCAATTATACTAAATTTTATTAACAAATTAATTTCAATAGTTGACATGTAAGATGCGCAAAAATCAAGACTAAAATTTAAATAAGTTTGAATACATAATTATACATTTATTGTTTACAAATAGATTAGAAGTTAATTTACAATTAAAACCCAATTCTAGTTAATTATAAATTGATTTCATGCTTTACATAATATTAAATCTATCCAATTAAACTTTTATTAAACTATACGTTTGAAATCACATAAATAGTTGTCACTTTATTAAATCAAAATCAGATATTATACTTCAAAGTAAATATTATTTATAATCATAAATTTTTAATTTCTTACTGTATCAAATTCTAAAATTTGAATTTTCTTGTTTTCGAAAAATACGGGTCGTTACACAGGCCAACTGAAGCGAGCCAGGGAGGCAAAGGTTCCAAAAGAGCTCCAGGCGGTTGCTCGAGCCGATATACGCCAAAGAAAGTTAAAAAGGACTGGAAGTCGAAGGCGTAGATTTGCATTTTGACTTCCTCTTTTGTAGATAGTTAGAATAAGCTTCTTTTCTTTTGCTTTTTGTAGGCCATGTATAGATGCGGGCCTAGCTCCTCGCTTGTAGGAATTTTTTGGATCGATCTTGTACTTCTCTTCTAAAGAATAATACGAATAAAATTCCTTTTTTTGGCATAACTTTGCGCTTATTTGTTTAAGTATTTAAGTGTTCACATTTCCATTCAATGTACTCATGAAGCTGTAGTCTCTAAGTCAAACTTGAATTCGGTCTTCAAGTCTTGAGGTCATGGTCTCGGGTCGTAATTGAACATTGTGTTGAGTCCCAACATTGCGCTATCTCGGTTAGCGGCTGGTACTTGTGTTATGCCCCTAGTCCTAGGGCTAGTTGGTGTAGTTAGTTGGCTGTCGTCCTCCACCTTCACTAACTTTGATTTAACTTAGTCAAAACCAAGTTAAAGTAACATGAATTGGAGCGGTTAGACCACACTCACTTATTTGCCGGCATTTGCATCCATATTCCGGGGATTAGGTTTGTAAGCCAGTGGTCGGTCATGCCTACTTGTTTTATGGGATTAGGGTCTTATTCATGCTTTGGGAACAAGGAGTTGGTTAAGGTCGTGGATGTTTGGATCACATCCTCTTTAATCCAGTAAGTGAAGTCTTAGATGGACGGATCCATCCTTTTTGAGCTTGGAAAGAGATGAGATCATAGATGGACTGGTATATCCTCCTCGAGCCATGCAAGGAGGCAAGGTTGTGGATGGATGGATGGATCCATCCTCCTAAAGCCATGGAAGGAGGCGAGATTGTGGATGGATGGATCCATCCTCCTCGAGCCATGCATGGTGGCGAGGTCGTGGATGGACGGATCCATCCTCCTCAAGCCATGTAAGGAGGCGAGGTCGTGGATGGATGGATCCATCCTCCTCGAGGTCAATGGTTTATTCACATCCTGATTTTGGAGTTTTCACTTCAACTTGCACTCTGGGAGCTGAAGTTTGTGTGAGATTCATCGTGTTTCAACTCTCCTTTAATTGATTATTGTTTGCCCCCAAGCTCGGAGTTTCATTTAGCAAGCGATCTGTCGGATAATGATCACTTTCTATTTGAATGAGTCTTCGAGCACCACTCTAACGCCTGAGCACCGGTCGTTTGATGAACTATTGGTATATAGCTTCCATATGTAGTTGGGAGTTCACTAGTTTCACACAGGTCCTCCGGTATGGTGAATTCAGCTATGAAGTCTGCAGAACTTGTCCTTGAATAGCTCACCTTAGGATATAAGTGATATCAAATTTACTCTGCTCGATGTTCCACTTGAGTAACATACCAGACGTCTCAGGTCATGTTAGGATCTGTTGTAACGGCTGGTCGGTGTAAACAGTGATCGGATGAGCTTACAAGTATGGAGGAAGCTTTCTTGAGGATACAATAAGACAATAAGCTAGCTTCTCTATCTTTGGGTAGTATCTTTCTGTCCTATCAATCTTTTGTTGATAGAATAGACCGGTCGTTGGATCCGATCCTCTTCTCGACCTAATGCAACACTGATGCATTTGCTGATACTGCTAGATAGACATACAACTTATCGTGATCAGCCGACTTTGACAAGATGGGAGGTGTTGCCAGATGTTATACTAGTGCCTGGAATGTGCCCTCGCACTCCATTGTTCACTGGAAATTCCATTTCCCTTTTCTGATCAAATCAAAGAAGGGAATGCACATGTTCATGGCTCTGTAAATGAATCTGCTTAAGGCTGCCACTTTCCCATTAAAACTTTGCACCTGCTTGATGGTTCTAGGAGTTTCAAGATTCCAAGTCGCCCAGATCTTTTCAGGAGTAGCTTCAGTTCCTTTGGCGTGGACGATAAACCCAAGGAACTATCCAAATGTAACTCCAAAATGACACTTCAAAGGATTGAGCTACATTTTGTACCATCCGAGTATGTTGAATATCGTCTCTAAATCACCGATGTGGTTGTTGGATAGCCATGACTTCATAAGCATATCATCTATATATACCACCATAGTCTTCTCGATCTGGTTTGCAAACATTCGGTTCACGAGCCTATGATAAGTTACTCCAGCATTTTTGAGTCCAAACGGCATCACCTTGTTGCAATAAAGTCCCAGATCAGTGACAAATCTAGTATGCTCCTGGTCAAGAAGGTGCATCGGGATTTGATTATAGCCGGAGTATGCGTCCATGAAAGATAAGAGCTTATGTCCGGCTATTGAATCCACCAGGTTATAAATTTTGGGAGGCGGGAAACAGTCTTTGGGGCAGGCTTTGTTTAGATATGAGTAGTCCACACATGTCCGCCATTTTCCATTTGATTTTCTGACAAGCACTGGATTCGATACCCATTCCGGGTATAAAGAATGATGAATAAACCCATTAGCCTTGAGTTTATCTAGTTCTTCCTTCAGGGAGGCAGATCTCTCTGGATCCATACCGCGACTTTTTTGTTTCGTCAGGACATGCCGTAGGTTGATATTTAATGTATGGCTTGCGATGTTCGGTAAGATCCCACACATGTCTGAATGAGTTCAGGAAAACACATCAAGGTTTTCCTGGAGAAATTTGACCTGTTCTTTTCTCTTCTGGGGGCCCAGCTGAGATCCAACCTTTACCACTTTGGAGTCATCATCATCATTGATCGGAAGATCAATCGTCAATGTATCCAAAATTTAACCACTTCAAAATATAATATTTAAAGTGATCTTAAATATAAAATACAAAAGGTTTAATGATTCAAATAATATTAGCTAGGATTTGGAAATAGAAATATACATAAAAATAGTAACATTTGCTTATATCGTCAAAAGTGACAAAATCTTGATTTCAGAAAAGTAAGTTTAAATAGTTCAATAAATTATTTTAATTTATTTATAATTGTTTATATTTTTAAATAAAAATATACAAATTTATTTTTAGATTTGGTTTACATAAATAAATAGTTTAACCAAAACGACAAAATATGACCATAAAACATTTTGTCAAAAATCAACGTTTTATCGATTTAAAGTTGTCGCAACATTATTGCACTTTATATATACAATTTAATAAATATGTTAACATATAAAGGTAGTTAAAAATTAACTAAACAGAGTTTACTTTTAATAATCACACTTAGAAAATTCTAGAAAGTAATTAGCAGAAGTAAACTAAGAAGACAAAACACATGTTACATCAAATATGACATAAAGTAAAGTAATCATTTTTATTCTTTACATAACTCTTAAGTGTTTGAGTTTTAAAAGTATGATGTAATGTGGTTGGTAACTTTTGAATTAAATAAGTTAACTTAATTCTTAAGAAAGTTTATTTAAGTAAAAATACAAATCTATATTTTAATCTAAAATACTTTCTATAAATACCCATCCTTTTCTTCTTCACTTTTGCACTATTTCTTCTCTACTTTCTTAAGCTCTCTTACATCCTTTAATGGCTTCTTTCTATAATTAAATAATGCCAAAATATTCTCAAAAATAAAACAAAGAAAAATATCGACAAAACTTCGTCCGAACCACTTCAAAACTCCTCCTTCCACTTCTAATTGCTTATGCCCCTCTTCACCATCTAGTTGAGCCTAAACCCCCTTTGAAAATCATGGCCTAAAGCTCCAAATACCTTAATATGTTAAGTCAAGCCACCTAGAAGCCTTAAAACAAGCATTCGTGAGCACCCGATTGAAGTTAGGAAAGTTATAATCACTTTAAAGTTAGTTCATTTGCAACTTAGATGAGAACTCCTAATTTATATTTATATATTTGGTTACGATATTTTGATATGTTTGTTTGGATGTTTGGTTATGATATTAATTTTCATATGTTGTTTATTGCATGAAAATATTGAAACTAGTCACGGATTTACACGACGTATAATCACATGTAAATCACTTTTCAAAAGAAATGAAATATGATATGGAATTATTTATACCTTTGAAAAATGTTTGAATATGCTTTAGAAATGATTCATAAGTGATTAAACTTGTCTCGGCAAAGTTGGATATGAATCTCAAAACACGCCTAAAATTTGACGCGTAGCGTATCGGTAGTTCGTGTTTTCGCGTCAAAAGTTCAAATGAACATACAAAGTGGAATATAGTTTGAAATTCCTCTACGTACAAATTTTCTGAATCCTTATATCCATATCTTCCATATAAAAAGGAAAATCAAGATTTCATCTTGTAAATTTTGAAATATGGAAAAATCAACTTTCAAGAAAATCCCCTTTTTGCACTAAATGATCAAAGCTGGAAATTGATAAATAATCGGTTTAAAAATATGAAATAAATTCTAAAAATATTTTAAAATGTTTTAAAAGTGGTTTAAGTTGAAAGTATGGTTTTCTAAATCATATAAAAGCCATTCTGAAGAATATAGTTTTTAAAGCACTTTTTGTAACACTATTTGCAATACTTTTCGCAACGCTTTTAAATAACTTTTGAAATAAAGGTTGGAGCTTATCAATTCTTTCCCGAATCCTTTGTAAGCTATTCGACAATTTTAAATTTATTTCAAAGATAGTTCAACAAATAGTCAAGTGATTTAAAAAGGGAAAATAAGTATGCAGGAATGACTAGTACATTTGTCCCGCTTGTGAGATCTAAAAGTGAATACAAGGTGTGTAACTAAGGTTAGGGATAGCAACCACTGCACAAAACTTACCTGGCCTCATTTTTCTCTTTTTAGCGAGGGGTGGAACACATCAAAAGGAAAGCCCGGTTGCTCAACTCGGCTTTTATAAAAATAATCTTCTTATACTCATTATTAAAATCCAAAGAGAGAACTTGTCCTATTGGTGGAATTTAAAAGGTGATCTAACCGTTATTCCGCCCATAGCTTTTGTTGAATACGGGAGTTGATTTTGGATAAAAATAAGATGATTTCTATAATCCTATATTCTCAAAAAAGATACTCTTAAAATGATTTGAGAGACATTCAAAAAGAGATTTAAATGATTTTGTATTCAATAAAAGAATTTTTTGAAAATATATATCTCTCAACGAAATTTTAGTAAAGGAAAATGAATGAACCGAAAAACAATCACCTACGTACATCATTTTTATCGATGATTGGATTTTGAAGGAACCAGGATCGGATTTGGGTGATTCCTATCCGAAAACCACTTCAAACCAATGTATACATTCGAATGTGAAGACATGTTGAAGATGATGATTGTTGAAGACCGTGGATCTTCATGGCGCGAGGACTGCTTGTTGACATGTTTTGGGTAGCTCCCATTATAGAGTTATATATAGCAGTGGCCTCCTCGTCATGGAGATTTTTCAGATTGTAAGGACTGCTCGCTACTAGTGGTGGTAGGAGAGTGCCTTCGGTTTGTCCTGTTCCTGGACAACTTGTATGAACGTTTGTCTGACATTACATTTCTAAAGATTACGTACACTGGTTTTTACAATCGTACATCAGTAGTGGCGGAGAAGACAACTTCTCTTAGCTTAACGCCCTCCTTGAGATATACGAGCTCAAGGGTTATATTTTTTGGAAGGCAATAGTAGTCAATGAAAATGGCAATGTGGCATTTAGAGATGTGATAAGTGCTATGTGAAAGGTAATTGTAACAACCCGCATATTTATCGATTTTATATTTAAATATTTTATTTAAATATTTTATCGTTAGTCGGATTTTAGTCCGAAAAGCTACTTTTTGCATACGGTCGAATTAGGACTCGGGACCACTCCCATTGAGTTTAAAATGCCGTTTGCGACCTTTTTGAGTATAAGCTTCGATATGTTTGGAGAAAGTTGATTTCTGCTACTTTTTACTTTGGGTTTGGTTTTTGGGCTCAACCCTATGTTAACTTATGCTCAAATCTGAGCCACTCTTCCCCACTCACCCTCATTCTCTTCTCATTTCAGTTTTTAGAGTGTTAATGGTGGGAGAGATTGGAAATTAAAATTCCAAAACCCTAGTTTCTCTTGCAAATCAAATTCCTTGCTCCAAACTCAAGAAGAACCCATTGGTAAGCTTCTCTTCTTCTTCTCCAACTTATTCTCTTACCAATTTCAGAAATTCCTAAACCTAATCTTGGGAATGTTCTTGTTTTTGAGCTTAGATTCAAGCTCATTTGGGTTGGGTTGAAGAGAGGTTGATTCTCCATTTGCTCTCAAGCTTCTTCTTGTTCGATTTTGTGAAAAGGTGAGATTTTTATCTCACATCTATGACTATAATTATCTTTGGTTGTTGGGTATGAATTCCTAACACTTCTTCATGTGCATTTGCTCTTGATTTGGATTGGTTTTGTGAATATTCCAATTTTTGGGTTTTTAAGACAAATTTGTGTAAAATCCTTTTATGGATGTTTGATCATGCTTTTGGTGATGCATCGAGGAGCATATAGGGCCGGGTTGCCGTTTGGCATAAACCCTTAGAGCCAATGTTCGTCCGATTGCATTTTGGAAGAGTTTGCTCTTCATTTGTATAAGGCTGAAAAACAGCCCAGGCATGATTCAGTCGACTGAAATCTCTGTTCAGTCGACTGAACCTGAAACCCGAGAGTTTCCAGGCATGATTCAGTCGACTGAAAAACTCTGCACAGTCGACTGAAACTGGAAACAGAAAGTTTCCTGAACCTGGAAAATTTCCATGTACAGGGTCAGTCGACTGAAAATCTCTGTTCAGTCGACTGAACCTGCTGTTTTAGTCCAATTTGCCTTTTTGGATTGAATTTCCAATTTAAATCGATTCGTGATGATCCTATTTATTGTCATCATTTATTATCATCTTTGATGACTTATTTTCTTTGGAAATTTTAGATATATCCACTTCGATGGATCCTTTATCGATTTCATTGGATTTTTATTCACATCTTCGAATGTGATCTTTGTGATTGATTGTTTCTACAATCCCCCTTGTGCTTTGTCACTTTAAAAATATAAAGGTTTTCTATACTAGTAGTAAATATCAAAACTCTTTCCTCAAACGATTTCAATACTATTTTAATACCAAATTCGTTTATAAAACCGTTTTCCAATCTATTAGTATATACAAACCTTTACCTCACTCGTATGAGAAATCTAATTAAACGGCTTAGTAAAACAAGTGGTATGAAACGCTTGCGTTTACTTTGTCGGTTAATTCTTGGACTTGTTCGATTGAACCTCTTGTGACAATTTTCTAGTGGAGATTTACAGTTTGTTCGTAAATATTTAAGTTAAGCAAGTGGTTATGGGACATGAAGCTAAACTCATATATTTACTATCTTAGTGTAATTGACACTTCTCGCTGATCATGACGATCATCTTTGTGATTTAGACTAGCAATGTGCGATGTCTCTTTGTCTGCGAGGGAGACTAAACCCCGTTTTGTGGAGTTTCGACTCAATTTGTGATGGGGTAGCAACCCATGGTCTTCGGGCCGTTTGTGGAGCTTCGGCTCAATTTGTGATGGTTAGCGACCATGGAATTAGCGTTCCGTTTGTGATACACGTGTTGGTGAGCTTTATGCTCCCGTTTGTGATAGGCCTCCCCCCTTTGTGATTTCTGGATTTCTTGTGTAGATTCCTAGAATTTGTGTTTCACCAATTTTCGTGATTTCCATTGATAAGTTTTATCAATATTTGTGCATTGGTGAATTTGTGTGTCATTGACTTTAGTGGTTTCTGGATTTCTTGTGTAGTCTTCTGGAATTTGTGTGTCATTGACTTTTGTGATTGACGTTGATATTATCGTAAATATTTATGGTATGGTGAACGAAATTAGGAGTATGACGTTTCTTTGATTCTTGTGTAGATTTGGTGACATTGATTAATCTCTTGATGATTATCAACTAAGTATATATTTATATATATATATCACAGCTTGGCATTGTGATTATTATGTGTTTAGTCATATCTCTTACTCTATATCGTTTCATCTGATATTTATAGTTAGACTGATCCGTTTATTATTTTCTTATTAAATAATACTCGGGTCAGACCGAGATGTTACAGGTGCTTCTGCTTGACTTCTCATCCGGGATTAACTCCTTGACTTTTGGGTTAACTACTTAGATTAGTAGTTATTTTGTTGTATACATTTGAGATATAGACTCCTTAATGTATACTTATTCTTTTGTGTAGTTCGTGTAACTATTCTTTTGTGATATTGTGGATCTTTTTAGACCACTACTCTGATGAACACTTCCTAGTGTAATATTCATATCTTCTTCCGCCTTTGTGATATGAATTGTCTGTGACTGATTTATGTTATGTTTATTTCTATATTTGTTTTCCGAAGGATTTATATAGCCACCGTGTAGTAGCTTTGAGTTTGTGTCGGTATGTCGGATTTCCTCTTGAAATAGAATGCATGTTATATTATCTGACATATCGGTGCTCGCGCAAAGAAATTACATGGATGGTCGCTCCTCAACAGCCTTATTCTCCATGCTAGTCGACAGCATTCACCGTAATGTTCTTGTCTAGCGTGGGTATAGAGGTGGGGCGTCACAGCTTGGTATCAGAGCCAAACTTCGGAACAATATGGAATATTATAACAAGGATCATCGTCCTAAGTCTTTCTTAGGAGTTGTGCTTTAGGATTTTATTCAGGTCTTCGTACCGTTCCATCCTATTTTTCTTATGATTCCTTGTTTTATCTATCAAGATTGCTTGATATTCAATTTGGTGAATAACCTTTTCTTCTTCTTCTTTCTTTCTAAAGGAAGAGAAATGTCTAGACCAGGCCGCCCCAGAGCCGTGCCATCTAGCACTCCGCCCCAGGATGGAGTTTTTTTGACTGCTCAACAGCTTCTTGATTTGGTAACAAATGCTCAAGCGGCTGGAGCTAACCCGGAACCTACTCACCCAAAGTCGGGATTTGCACGCTTGTGTAGCGATTACACTAATTTGGGTGGGGAGTCATTCAAAGGTTCCGAAACTGTTATTGAAGTACAGGCTTGGCTAAGAACATGCGATCGCATCTTTTCGCGCATGAATCTTATTGACCTTCACCGAGTTCAGGTGGCCTCTAGTATGCTCCGAGAAAGAGCATTGGACTGGTACGAGCTTCTTATTTCTGAAACTAATGAAGCGGATCTCACTTGGGAGAGATTCCGAGAACGCTTCGAGTTGAAATTTGTACCGGAAGCAGAGAAAGTGACGTTGGCTCGACGATTTATAGACCTTGTTCAAGGTGAGTCCTCCGTGACTGATTACGTCGCCTCCTTCGAGTCGCTTTCCAAATATGGGGTTGAATACATCAACACCCCTCTTAAGAAGAATCAGAGATTCGTTTATGGCTTAAACAAATGCCTCAAGAAGCCATTACTTTTAAAGTTAGAAGTTTCTTTCGACCAACTCGTTGATATCGCTCTTCGTCTTGAAGAGGCGGATAGAGAGAATGATGTTGAAGTGGTGGGTTCCAAACCAAACTTCAACAACAGAAAGAGGTCAAACAAATTTAAAGGCCCTTATCCCAATAAGAAAGGGAAGCAAGCAACCTCCGTGGCAAAGACTTCTTCCTTTGGTCGTGGGGAATGCTATAATTGTGGTTCAAAGGACCATTATGCGAACAAGTGCCCAAAGTCTCTTTCTTGTTGCTACTGCAAAGTTCCCGGTCATGTTATATCTTCATGCCCCAAGCTTCAGGGCAAGAAGGAGGGAAAGTTAAATGTTGCTCAAGCCCCTGGCAACACATCTCGTGGCCAAGGTATTTCTCATTCTATTCTAGATGGAATTATTTTGTTTCGTGATCATCCTATTCGAGTTCTTTTTGATACGGGTGCGTCCCATTCTTTTATATCAAAAGAACTTGTTGATACTTTTTCCTTGGATGTTTTGTGTTTAATGACTTCTTTGAGAATTGCGAATCCGGTTGGTGGATCCGCAACAATCATTTTATTGTGTAAAGATGTCGAGATTATTTTATGTGATTTTTCTTTCCGAGCCGATTTGCATGTCATGCGTTATTTAGGCTTTGGAATGATTTTGGGAATGGATTGGCTTAACCGTTATGAAGCTCATGTCCTATGTCCTGAGCGGACTATTCATCTTCGACATCCTCAATCTGTTAATCAGGTTTCTGTTATTCTTAAAGATTCAGATTCTGCTTTGGTTGCATCTTTATATTCTTTAAATCCTCGTGATGACGATGATGATGATGAGGGTGATATTATTTCTCTTATTCACGTCGTTTGTGAATTTTCCGACATATTCGAGCCCGTTTTAGGATTACTACCTAAGCGAGCAATTGAGTTCAGAATTAATCTTATTCCGGGAGCTCAACCTATCACTCGTCCTCCTTATCGTCTGTCCAATAAAGAAAACGAGGAGATGCGTAAACAATTATCTGAATTGGAAACGAAGCAATTTATTCGCTCTAGTTCCTCGCCTTGGGGAGCTTCAGCTATTTTTGTGAAGAAATCCGATGGTACACTTAGGCTTTGCGTTGACTATCGCAAGCTTAATGATCTTACTATCAAAAATAAATATCCTTTACCTCGGATTGATGATCTATTCGATCAACTTAGTGGTGCTAGAGTCTTTTCACAATTGGACTTGGCTACCGGTTTTCATCAGCTTCGTATTGCAGAGGATAGCATTCCTTTGACATCGTTCCGCACTCGGTATGGATCTTATGAATGGCTTGTTATGCCATTTGGGTTAACAAATGCCCCGGCTTATTTCGTTGACTTAATGAATCGAGTTTTTAAAGACTTTCTCGACCGGTTTGTTCTCATCTTTATCGATGATATTCTTGTTTATTCTAAAACTGAGGAGGAGCATGAAAAACATCTTCGGATTGTGTTGGAAACTCTTAGGAGTAATCAATTAAAGGCAAAATTTTCTAAATGCCATTTTTGGCAATCACGTGTGAAGTTTCTCGGTCACATCATTTCCGAATCCGGAATTTCCGTGGATCCTTCAAAGGTTGAAGAGATTCAAGATTGGAAGAGACCGGAGAGTGTGACAGAGATTCGTAGTTTTCTTGGATTGGCGGGCTATTACCGTCGTTTTATTAAAGACTTTTCTAAAATTGCCGTGCCTCTCACTAGCTTGACGAAGAAAGGTGTTAAATACATTTGGTCGGACAAATGTGAAGCTTCTTTTCAGAAATTAAAAGAACTTCTTTCTGATGCTCCTATTCTTGTTATTCCCGAAGGGAATCAAGATTTCGTTGTTTATACCGATGCTAGTCGCATTGGTTTGGGTGCCGTTCTTATGCAAAAGGAACGCGTTATTGCTTATGCTTCTAGGCAATTAAAGCCTGCTGAGACTAGATATGCCACTCATGATTTAGAGCTCGCGGCTATTGTTTTTGCTCTTCGGATTTGGCGTCATTATCTCTTAGGAGAGAAATTTGTTCTTTACACAGATCATAAGTCTTTGAAATATTTATTCTCTCAAAAAGAACTTAATTTGCGTCAACAGCGTTGGCTCGAATTTCTTGCACCATATGATCTTGATATTCTTTATACTCCCGGTAAGGGTAATCGTGTCGCCGATGCTCTTAGCCGTAAACAACAAGCTGTTGTTTCTATGATGATATCCGAATGGAACGATCTCGAGATTTTATCCACTTGCGAAATTCGAGACCGTGTTTCCGATTTACGCTCATCGTTTGTTTTATGTAGCCTTGTGGCTCATCCATCTCTTTTAGACCGCATTCTTGAAGCTCAAGGGCTAGATCCCAACTTGGCTCTTCTTGGCCAACATATTAGGGATAAAATGGATATTGAAGGTTTGAAAGACTTTGATATCGATTCTCGTGGCGGCATTCGGAAATTTGGTAGACTTGTCGTGCCATATATTGGTGATCTTCGTAAAGATATTTTAGAAGATTCACATCGTTCTAAGTTTACCATTCATCCCGGTAGTAGTAAAATGTACGCGGATATGAAGCGACTTTATTATTGGGAGGGAATGAAACTTGACATCGCTAACTTCGTTAAACGTTGCATGACTTGCCAACTCGTTAAGGCCGAACATCAAAGGCCCGGTGGGTTATTGCAACCTTTAGAAATTCCAGTTTGGAAGTGGGATCAAATTTCCATGGATTTTATAGATGGCCTTCCCCGTTCTCGTTCGGGTCATGATAGCTTATGGGTGATTGTTGATAGGCTTACTAAGTCTGCCCATTTTATTCCCGTTCGGTCTAATCGAACCGTTCCTCTTTTGGCCAAAATATTTATCAAAGAAATTGTTAAATTGCATGGTGTTCCTACTTCTATTGTTAGTGATCGTGATCCATTGTTTACTAGTGGATTTTGGAAGAGTCTCCAAAAAGCTTTGGGAACGAAGCTTAATTTTAGCACCGCTTATCATCCCCAGTCCGATGGACAAACCGAGCGTGTGAATCAAACTCTTGAAGATCTTCTTCGTGCTTGTGTTCTTGATTTTGGGGCGTCACAGTAATCGTTGCCTCAAGCCTCATCATCTGGAAATGACCAAAACAGGGTTAGATGCAGCAAGATTAAGTGAATCATTCCCAAGTAGGGTATGATCATTCCCTTTTAGATATATTTCTTCCCTCTATGACGTTTGGGATGTAAATTTATGTGGATGTATGCGAAGAGAGCTCTCGAATAAAGGTCGGTAACGACCAAGGGACGACATATTTGGTACTATCTAGTTATAGAGATAGGTTTGTCTTGTATTGGTAGAGGGCAGATGTTCTGTACCTCGGTGCATCATCTAGATATGCACACATCGGAAGGTAGTCCTTCATCTGGTCTTTTGTATGGAAATTCATTCTCCAATAGGAACTTGTGATTTTATTTGTAGAACATAGTGTGCTGAAATTTAATCAATGTAACAATTTCGGCTAAAATTAATAAGTTTATTTGCAAATATTTTCAAAGAATGTCAAAAAAATAATATCCCTAAATTTTTACGTTAAAAGATTTTGGTTATCATAAGGTAAAAACTGGTTCCGTGTTTATGCGCGGCATGGTCTTATGAGATACCTGTTTCAAAACATCGTACTTTGAGTTCTCACACTAGTCCCATGATTAACCCGGTGTTTGTTTTTCCCTTTAAACTATGGGTGCCCTAATTTCCAGACAGCCGTGTAGTAAGGATACTTTAGAAGCATTTTGGAGCATGTTGGAGAGCTTTTTGGAGAAGTCTTTTGGAGAAATGAAGTTGAAGTACCTTATGTAGATATCTACCCATTTTCTACTGCGTCATGTAGTATGTATTTTCCAACATATGTATGGATAGACAGTTATAACTATCCCGCAGGATTTATATTTGACTTTAATCATTTATGTAAAATTAAAATGTTCAATGTGATGTAAGATTCTATTATTGTGTTATCTTCTAGCTTTATTTTCTATTACACCCCTGACAATCCGCCTCTCCGGCACTTGGATTTACGATACGTGAATACCATGGATGTGTTGGGGTTGATTTCTGAAGGTCGAGGAGATGGGTCGTTACAAGTGGTATCAGAGCTTAATGTTAAGCGAAAACCTTAGCTTTATTAGGGCATGACTCATTAGAGATAGGGTTAGTAATGCCCTAGAATGAGTATAGTCTGAGAGAACGCATTATTGAAACTTTAACATGAATAAGTATATTCATACTGTATAGCATTCCCTAAGATATCTCGCCTATATATCCTAAAGGTCTTTTTCTTACTATATACAGATAGTAGAAAATAAGTGGAAGAAGAGTACAATGTAGAGGAGGAAGTAATACCAAAATGGTCAAACTCTCGTAGCTATAGTAGTTGAGGAAGTAGTAGTTCCGGTATAGCCCCAAATTAACTTTTCAACTTTATCCAAGAACTATACTAGCCTTGGTGGTAAACCTTTCAAAGGAACAGAAACCATCATTGAAGTACAATCTAGGATCTGCTCTTGTGAAAGAATTTTCAAAGGACTGAATATTGGAGATGAGAAGAAGAGATTCTTAGCTTATTGGAAACTATAGGATGGAGCTCTAGTTTGGTGGAAATCTATTACTCAGAATGAGTCAGGAGATGATTTCTCATGGGGACGATTCAAAGAGGTTCTGGAGGAGCAGTATATGCTGGAGCATGAAAATCCAATCTTTACTGAACTTTTTTTGATTTTAAATAGGAGGAGGATATGTCGTTTGAGGAGTATGCGAACAAGTTTAACGAATTATCTCTTTTCGGGCGTGGATTGATAGATACACCCCTCAAAGAGAATGAAAAGTTTATTTCTAGAATGAAGAAGCAATACCATGTCGGAATGACTGGGCATGTGAAAGAACCATTTGTAGACTTAATAGACATGAGATACGGATATGAAGCTTCGGATAAGGTATATCCACCCGTAGTATAAGAAAGCAACAATAATAACTAGAAAAAGAGGAAGTTCAATTGTAAGAAACAACTGTAAGAAGCAGTATAAGCTAGGATCTCAAGAGAGCCTCTTTAAAGACATCACCTGTAACAATTGTAAGAAGAAAGGCCATATTGCGAAGAATTGTTGGGGTCCCAAAGCTCAGAGTGTTGCCTCTCCTATGGTTCGGAATTATCTCTGCTATAATTGTTATAAATCAGGGCACCTGATTAAGGATTGCCCCTTAATGAAGAAAGGAGAACAAGCCAAAATTTAATCTATCAAGGATGAGCCTTCAACCTCCAAAGATGTGAAGGGCAAAGGAGTGTTGGAAGGTAATATTTTTATCTAAGGTGTTTTAGTTAGAGTATTATTTGATATAGAAGCTTCTCATAGTTTTATTTCCAAAACAACTGTAGAAGAATTGGAACTTAAACCTAAAATTGTTGATGACCCTGTCAACGTAATGAATCCTATAGGAGGTTTCACTAATCTTTGTATGCACCATGAAAAAGTCCCAATTTTGTATCCTCCCCATCACTTTCCTTTTGATCTTTTCGTCTTATTGGATTCGGAAGTTTACTTGGTATGGATTGGTTAACTAAAAATGAAGCTATTCTAGATTGTTTGAAAAGAACGGTTGGAGTGAAAAAAAAGTCAAGGAAACTCATAGAAATACCTTATGAAGATCCTAGTCCAAGAAGGGATGGTTTTTTTTGTGCTTTAGATACATCCCAGATAGGATTAAAAACAATACATGTTTTTAAAGAATTTGTTGATGTCTTTGAGCAAGTAAAAAGTTTGCCCCCACATCAAAAAATCGAATTCCATATTGATTTAGTTCTTGGTGCGATGCCAATTAAACAACAAGATAGAAGGATGACTCCGAAAGAAAGGGATGAGTTGAATAACCAAACCTAAGAGCTATTAACAAAAGGATTGATCTGATCCAGCCGTTCAAGTTGGGGATCAGCAGAAGTTTTTGTTGCTAAATTAGATGGATCTTTGAGATTATGTGTATACTATCGGGATCTAAATAAGAAAACCATTAAGTACAAGTATCCTTTGCCCGAAATAGATGACTTGTTTGATTAGTTACACCGAGCTCGAGTTTTCTCTAAAATGGACCTAGCTACAGGATTCCATCAGTTAAGGATCACAGAAGATTGCATCCATCTTACCGCATTCAAAGGTCCGAACACTTTCTATGAGTGGTTGGTTATGCCTTTTGGGCTGACTAATGCGTCCGCTTATTTTGTTGACCTTATGAATAAAGTATTTAGAGATGTAATAAAAAAATTCATGTTAGTCTTTATCAATGATATCTTTATCTACTCAAAGATAGAAGAAGAACATGCAAGGCATCTAGAAGCTGTGTTGGAGATATTGGGAAATAATGTGCTTAAAGCCAAATTCTCAAAGTTCCATTTTTGGGAGAAGGAGGTAAGATTCCATTGACATTTAATATCAAGGGATGTAATTTCAGTAAATCCAGAGAAAGTTGTAGCTATTCAAGATTGAAAGCAGATACAAACTCCTAAAGTGATTCGTAGCTTCTTAGGTTTGTCAGGATGTTACAGAAGATTTATTCAAGACTTCTCTAAGATTGCTTATCACCTAACGAAGTTGACAATGAAGGATGTTAAATTTATCTGGACTCCTAAGTGTGAAAAAGCATTCAAAGAACTAAAGAAGAGATTGATAACAGCCCCAGTTTTAGCAATTATAGATGCAAATCGTGGGTTGATCGTCTATACAGATGCTTGTGGAGAAGGAGTTGGTGCAGTTTTAATTCAAGATGAGAAAGTGATTGCTTACGCAAGTAGGTAGCTGAAGACGCATGAGAAGAACTATGCAACATACGACTTAGAATTATTAGCCGTTTTGTTCGCTCTAAAGATACAGAGATATTATTTTATGGGTAAGAATCTTTCATAGTTTATTTTGATAAAACTTTGAATTGACCTTAGTAAATAATACTCCATCTTTTAGGTGAAAAATTCAAACTCTTCATGGACCATAAAACTTTGAAGTATCTTTTCACCGAAAAGGATTTAAACATGAGACGGCAATGCTGGCTAGAATTTCTCGCATCATATGATCTAGATATTCTAGATACACCTAGAAAAGCCAACGTAGTAGCTGATGCATTGAGTAGGAAGTTAGCTACTATTTCTTATTTGTATTAACTCCAACACTTTAGGAGAAAATAACTAGAAAGAAAAATGAAGATCGATTCCTAATGGAGGTTATTGAAGATATATACAGAAGAAGGAGTTCATAACCATGGAGTATTGCAGTTAAATGGAAGAATTTGTGTTCTAGATATTGGTAACCTTAAGCAAAAAGTATTAGTTGAATGCCATACAGCCAAACTTAGCATTCATCTAGGGATTCATGATGTACAAGGACAAGAAACGTGCATTTTGGTGGGAAAGAATGAAGAGGGACATATCTACCTATTTCAGCCGTTGTGAAAATTGCCTAAGAATCAAAAGTGACCAACAAAAGACTGCAGGATTACTTCAACCTTTGGAGATTCTAGCTTGGAAGTTGGATCAAATATCCATGGATTTCATTGATGGCCTACCCCAAACAAGGAAAGGAAATGAAGGCATTTGGGTTATCATAGATCGATTAACCAAAAGTGCACACTTTATTCCATTTAAACCAACAAGAACTACAGCAAGCCTTGCAGATATATATATAAAGGAGATTGTCTGATTGCATAGAGTTCTTAGCAGTATAGTAAGCGATCATGATATAATCTTTACAAGTCAGTTTTGGGAAGCACTACAGACAGCTTTGGAAACCAAGCTGAGTATAAGCACTGCATATCACCCCCAAATTGATGGACAGACGAAAAGAGTCAATCGTGGTTTGGAAGATCTTATAAGAGCATGTGTTCTAGACTTTGGAGGCACATGGGAAAATCATTTACATTCGTAGAGTTCTCCTATAATAACAGCTATTAGTATCGGCATTGCACCGTATAAAGCTTTGTATGGTCGTCCATGTAAATCGCCAGCATGTTGGATATAATCCGAAGAACGGTTAGTGCTTGGCACAAATATGATACGAGAAGCTTCAGAGAAAGCTGATATGATTAGAAAGAAGCTAAAAGAAGTCCAAAGTAGACAAATGAGTGATGTAGACCAAAGATGTAGAAATCTATTGGAGATTCAGTCTTTTTGAAAGTCTCTCCAATGAGAGGAGTAGTAAGATTTGGAAGAGCTGGAAACTTAGCACCTCAATATATTGGACCTTTTTCCATTACCAAATGAATGGCCCACTAGCTTATCGAGTACAATTTCCTGAAAGATTGTCCGGTGTACACAATGTTTTTCACGTATCACGTGTACAGAAGCATGTATATGACCTAGAACCAATCATAGAAACGGCTGCTTAGAATGACTTGGAGATAAAACCAAACTTAGCGGTTATAAGAATGCCCGTTCGAATTGTGGATCAAGATGAAAAACGATTAAGAAGGAAGGTAGTACGATTGGTCAAAGTTCAATGGAGCTGGGATGCTGATGATTGCATATGGGAAGAGAAGATAGAATGAGATAAGCATATACCAAGTTTAGAATCGATGTATAGACTTTATCTATCGTGTGAATATACTCACCTCATGTGGTGTAATCAGTTATTGTATATATTCCATCTTATTGAATATGTATTCCATCTTATTGAATATATATTTCCTTTTGAGCTATATTCTTCTTATCTAATTTCAAGGAAGAAATTCTTTTAAGTAGGGGAGAATGTAACGACCCAAAATTTAACCACTTCAAAATATATTATTTAAAGTGATCTTAAATATAAAATATAAAAGGTTTTATGATTCAAATAATATTAGCTAGGATTTGAAAATAGAAATATACATAAAAATAGTAACATTTGCTTATATCGACAAAAGTGACAAAATCCTGATTTCAGAAAAGTAAGTTTAAATGGTTTAATAAATTATTTTAATTTATTTATGAGTGTTTATATTTTTAAATAAAATTATACAAATTTATTTTCAAATTTAGTTTACATAAATAAAAAATTTAACTAAAACGACAAAATATGACCGTAAAACATTTTATAAAAAATCAACATTTTATCGATTTAAAGTTGTCGGAACGTTGTTGCACCTTTATGTACACAATTTAATAAATATGTTAAAATATAAAGATAGTTAACAATTAACTAAACAATGTTACTTTTAATAATCACACTTAAAAAATTCTAGAAAGTAATTAGCAAAAGTAAACTAAAAAGACAAAACACATGTCACATCAAATGTGACATAAAGTAAAGTAATCGTTCTTATTCTTTACTTAACTCTTAAGTGTTTGAATTTTAAAATTGTGATGTGGATGGTAAGTTTTGAATTATATAAGTTTACTTAATTCTTAAGGAAGGTTATTTAAGGACAAACACAAAACAATATTTTAATCTCAAATACTTTCTATAAATACCTATCCTTTTCTTCTTCACTTTTGCACCTTTTCTTCTACACTTTCTTAAGCTCTCTTACATCCTTTAATGGCTTCTTTGCCTAATTAAATAATACTAAAATATTCCCAAAAATAAAAAAGGAAATATATCGACAAAACTCCATCCGAACCACTTCAAAACTCCTCTTTCCCCCTCTTATTGCTCATGCCCCCCTTCACCATCTAGCCGAGCCTAAACCCTCCTTGAAACTCACGGCCTAAAACTCCAAAAACCTCCACAAGTCAAGTCAAGCCACCCAGAAGCCTTAAAACAAGCATTAATGAGCACCCGATTGAATACGAAAGTTATAATCACTTTAAAGTTAGTTCATTTGCAACTAAGATGAGAACTCCTAATTTATATGTACATATTTGGTTGTGATGTTGTGATATGTTTGGATGTTTGTTATGATATAGATTTCCATATGTTGTTTATTGCATGAAAATATTGAAACAAGTCACGGATTTACACGACGAATAATCACATGGAAATCACTTTCCAAAAGAAATGAAATATGATATGGAATCATTTGTACTTTTGAAAAATGTTTGAATATGATTTAGAAATGATTTCTTAGTGTTCAAACTTGTCTTAGAAAATTTGGATATGAATCTCGAAATAGGCCTAAAATTTGGCATGTCCGTAACGGTATTTCGTGTTTTCGCGTCAAAAGTTCAAATGAACATATAAAGTGGAATATAGTTCGGAATTTTTCGAATCCTTATATCCATATATTTCATATAAAAAATAAAATCAAGATTCATCTTGTATATTTTGAAATATGGCAAAACCAATTTTGAAGAAAAATACAATTTTTGCACTAAATGACCCAAGTTGGAAATTGATAAAGTAATCGGTTTAAAATATAAAATAAATTCTAAAAATCTTTTAAAATGTTTTAAAAGTGATTCAAGTTGAAAAGAGGATTTTCTAAATGATATAAAAGTCGTTTTGAAGAATATAGCTTTTAAAGCACTTTTTGTAATACTATTTACAACACTTTCCATAACGCTTTTCAATAACTTTTAAAATAAAGGTTGGAACTTAACAATTCTTTCCCAAATCCTTAGCAAATGTTTTAAGTAAATAATAAAGCATTTTAAAAGCAATTGGAACAATTTAAAATTATCTCGAAGATGGTTAAACAAATAGTTAAGTGATTTAATGGGGAAAATAAGTATGCGTAAATGACTAGTACATTTGTCCTGCTTGTGAGATCTAAAGTGAAAACAAGGTGTGTAACTAAGGTCAGGGATGGAGCAACTAATGCGCTGAACTTACCTGGCCTCAACTTTCTCTTTTAGGCGAGGGGTGAAACACATTAAAAGGAAAGCCCAGATGCTCAACTTGGATTTTATAAAAATAATCTTCTTATACTCATTATTATAATCCAAAGAGGGAACTCGTCCTATTCGTGGAATTTGAAAGGTTATGTCATCGTTATTCTTCACATAGCACTCGTTGGATATGAAAATTGATTTGGATAAAAGTAGAGTGATATTTACAATTATATTTTTCTCAAAAAATTATATTCCTAAAAATGATTTAAGAAATATTCATAAAGACGTTTAAATGATTTCGTATTCACTAAAAGAATATTTTGAAAATATATATCTCTTGGTAAAGAAAAATGAGTAAATCAAAAAACAATCATCTAATTACATCATTTTTATCGATGATTGGATTTCGAAGGAATTGGGGTTGTTTAAAGACCCATAATTTCGCTACTCGAAAAATGAGAGATTTTGTCTATTTTAAATTTAAAAGAATTTAAAACTTAAATAAATAGTTTATATGCAATAAATAATAGTGAAGAAATCATTTATTCTTATAATTAATTATTTAAAAAGTATAAATTTGAATTTTAAAACAAATTAACAAAAGTCAAGTTTTGTTAAAAATAAATAAAGACTTAAATAAATGGATTTAAATATTTATTTAAAAAGATAAATCTTATTTAAAACATCTAATAAAGATAATAGAAGTATATTAAAAGATTTAAAAACATATTAATAATCATTTTATAAAAATAACCAAATTTTGTCGCATTTTGTAAGTTTTACATACACAGTAAAATTAGAAATTTTGATATTAATTAAATATGATTTTAAGATATAAAGAGACGTTGGAAATAACACGTTAGTTCGAGAGATGCATATCTTACGTTAAAGTTTGACGAGTGGATATGAAGGTGAGAAATCCTCAACGCTTTTGAAATTATATTTTGGTTATGTTAAAACAGTCACATGTATACCCTTATAACATATGAATATTTATACCAAATTGACTGTTAATATGGATGATTGATAGTTTGATTAGATAGTTGAATTATGATAATGTATCCCGTTATGGTATTAATAGTGAATGTTGGATTTGAAATCATATGTTATGTGATTAGTTGAATGGATGTTATGTTAGTGATGAATATGGACATTGGTTATGTTCATTTTGATTGAATAATCCTTTTGTTAAGAAAGGCCAAATTTTAGTGATATGGGATACTTTGAAAAAATAAGTCTCTTTTCGATTAGAGGTGAGATTAAAGTAAAAATAAAAGAGAATTTGAAATTAGAAGCGAAATGGGATTAAAAAGGATAGTTAAATTGAAATTGAGATGAATAATGAAATTGAAATTGAAATCGATTTTGAAAATTGAATTTGAGATTAAGGTTGAGTTGAAGCTTAAACTAAAATTAGATTTGAAATTTAAGTTTTAAATAAGTTTAATTTGAAATCAGAATTGAAATGAATTGAAATTGAATTGAAATTGGAATTTTAAATTTAATACTAAAATAATGTGAATATAATAATATTATAATATGGTAATTGTGAAAATTCATTTTGAATACATTAAAAAGTGGAAATATTGATTTAAAATGATTTATAATAATTTTATAAGTGATAGAATTAAATTTGAAAAATTATTACAAATATTGAAAATAAGTTAAAACTACGTGCGTCCCACAACGTAGTTCGCGATTTCACGCCGAAAAGTTCAAATGAATGTATATAATGGAATATAGCTTGGAATTCTTTGAGATAAGAAAATTTCGGACTATTATATGCATATCTTCTAAACTAAGAAAGGAAACCAAAATTTCGTTGAGTAGATTTTGAATTAAGTCCAAATCAATTTTCAAGAAAAATCGTGCTAGTGCACTTAAGTGACCATAACAGAAAATCTGTTTAAATAAATGTTTTTAATTATGGAAAAATATGGTATAAATTTAATAAATCTATTTAAGTAGTTTAAATGATATTTGGATTGGAAAAATATGAATTATCGAATGTTTAAAAGTTGATTTAATCAAATAAGCTCGTGTAGCACTTTCCGTAGCGCTTTTATGCTGCAAATTGTATAACTTTTTAAACATAAGTTTAAACGTAGTGATTTTCCCTAGAATCAATGGTGAATGCTTTTAAACGGAAAGCTTTTTTGAAAGAGGAATTTCGAATCTTTATAATCAATTTCAAAATTAAGTTGAAAGTATAATCAATTCCAAAATTAAGTTGAAAGTCTGAGTATGCGAAAATGACTAGTACATTTGTCCCGCCTGTAGATCTGGGAAGATAAAACAAGGTATTTAGATAAGGTTAGAGATGGAGCAACAAGTCCCTGAACTGACCTGGCTTATGTTTTCTTTTCTTAGATGAGGGGTGGAGCAGATCGACAGGAAAGCCCATATGCTTTAAGATAAAAAAGATTATATTAAGTTTATCCAAAATAAAAGAAGATTGGTATTATCTAAAATTTAAGAAATCTCCAAAACTAATGATTTCTACGATCCTATTTACTCAAAAATGTTTGCTAAGATTGATTTTAGGGTTTATCGTGAACGATGTCTTAAATAACATTATTTTTCATCCGTCTAAAAGTTAAGGAATTTGGATCGAGAGTTAAGTAAGGAAATTTGAGATATTATCCAAAGCAAAGGAATGAATTACTTAGAATTTTTCTAAGTAAAAAAGAAAGAGATTTCGAAATCATCTGGAAAGAATTAAAGAGAAAAGAGACTTAATAAATCCTGTATACTCATATTCACTTTTATTGATAATTGGATTTCGAAGGAACCAGGTTGGATTTGAGTGATTCCTATCCGAAAACAATTTCGAACCAATATGTACATTCGAATGTGAAGATGCATTGGACATGATGATTATTGAAGACTGTGGATCTTCATAGCATGAGGACTGCTTGTTAACTTGCTCTAGGTCGCACCAATTATAGAGTTATATATAGGAGTGGTCTCCTCGTTGTGGAGATTTTTCAGATTGCAAGGACTACCAGCTAGTAGTTGTTGCAGGAGAGTGCCTTCGATTTGTCCTATTCCTGAACAACATGTATGGACGTTTTACTAATATTGCATTTCTAAAGATTACGTACATTGGTTTTTACAAATGTACATCAGTGGCAGCGGAGAAGGCAACTTCTCTTAGCTTAACACCCACCTTGAGACGTGTGAGCTCAAGGGTTGTACTTTGGTGGATGGAAATTAGTAGTCAACAGAAATGGCAATGTGGCATTCAGAGATGTGATATGTGCTATGTGAAAAGGTAAGCGTAGGCTCAAGCCTCATCAAACCGGAAATGACCGAAATAGGATTAGATGCTGAAAGGCTAAGTGGGTCATTACCAATTAGGGTATGATCAGCCCCTTCCAGATATATTTATTTCCGCTATGACATTCGATGTAAAGGCTCGCAAATCCGTACCCCTTTGAGCTGGCAAATTTCCACAGCAGCTTTGCCAAAGAGGAACAAACCTACGAGTCTTTAGGGTTTAAGAATGAAGAGTTAGAAGAAGAACAGAAATAATTACAGAATCTCACATTTCGCAGCGGAACAATATATAATAGATAAATGAATAATCTTTAAATCAAAGACTCATCATTGTTAATACAATACAACATCAGAGTTTACAACGACATCATACATCACTGACAGTTATTATAACTTGACTATATGAAAACTGATTTGCACTAACCATACGCAACGAAACTACATAGTAAAGAGATACGTCTCGCCATCCAGCTTCAACTCCTGATCTCCACAGCGACTCTTTTCTGACCTCGCTCCCGAATAACTGATAACCTGACTCTAGGCTGCCCGTGTCGAAATTATGGACACCCAGAGTTTAGAAAGGGAACAATAAACTCCAGGTCAGTTATGGGACTAGTGTGAGATCTTAAAACAGTTATTTTTAACTAAGAAAACAAAAGAATTCAAAAGAAAGCCACAATGCTTTTTGGAAAATGAAACTACCATAAGGCATCCCGCCACACACACAATGCAAACGCACACTTGGGGGAGATTTCTCCTTATGATAGTCAAACATGTTTAATACGCAAAATCTTTTTAATATTATTATTATTAGTGCATAGTGGAAAACATTTCGAAAGTATAATATTAATCTTAGCCAGCATAGGTACCAGTATATCATGCCTGCTATAGCTACGTCCCGAGGAGGCAGGTTATACAATTGCAATCGTAAAGGGCTCGTATTGTTTCTTTGGATTTCCAACAAATGGTCAGGCTAAGGAACTTCCTGGGCCACATGTGTACGCCTCTGGAAGGACGCTCAGAGAACCTAACCGGATCTCTGCCAACACAAGGCCAGGTTATCTCTGCAAAAATAGGTAACTACTGACACGAGTCTGCCATCCCCCGGTTGCAAACAACCTTTATCCGAGGATCCTCAACAACAACAATCACAAAGTAATATATATTTGCGATATCCACATAAGTTAAGTATCTGTGCTCCATACCAAGATACCACTTCTATCCAGAAGGAAATGCACATACCCTAAGGGGAGCTACCCCCTATAACCTTGCCGCATCCTTCCTGTTTCGACCATTCCGGGATGTGACGTTCGATGAAGTTTCATCCACAAAGCTACGCTTTTCACAAAATCCATGCTTCGATCAACAAATGATTAGCAGCACTTCGTATGCCACATTACCAATTTGAGAATGTATCACTAGTTACCATCAACTACATAACCTCTGAGCTCGTACGTCTCAGAGAAGGGTGTTAAGCTAAGAGAATAAATTCTCCGCCACCAACAAAAATGTATTTGATAGAAACCAGCTTTACATCTCAAAGTGTAACGTCAGACACACATCCATACAAGTCCGTTCTGGGATCGAACGGAACCGAAGGCACTTCCAAAGAAGCCCTTGCAAATCCGGATATTCACTAATCATGTCTGGAGTCCCTATCACAAAGGGTGATAAAATCTCTATACCGGAGCAACCCGGTGCAGAGACATTCGACAGGTATCCTTTCGCTTTCGAAAATACCCGGTCTACAACACCATCTTCAAATGCAATCCCATTTCGTCGTATCGTTATTCAGAATGTGTTCTATGACACAAGGTCCTCTCCCGGCTAATCCGAATAACGAGCGCTTATTTTGAAAAAGTGTTCATTCAGATTCAAACAAATCACAACAATTTCACTTTGATCTTTTAAACAAAAGATCCATCACAATCACAAAGGTTCGATGTGGGTTTCGAATATCCAGTTGGAATTCGACTCCCGGTCGCATCGAAATTCAAATGCCGATTAAGGCCAATATTGATAGTCAGTTATTTAACTATCAATCATCATTCACAACAGTTGCTGGATTTCAAATAATTTCCCCCCAATTATTATTATTTTCAATATATCTTCATAAGATAAAATTTTACTTTTCAACACTTTGAAAATAAATTCAAATCAATTTTTTTTTCACACTTCAATCCTTTGAAAATAAATTTCAAATCAATTTTTCCTTACGTGCAAAACATTTTCAATATTTATTTCCGTTGAAAATTCTGCCGAGTTCAAATATTTAAAATAATATAAAATACTTATTCAAAATATACTTGGAAACATTTAAAATGGACTATCTTAGAATACTTGCTTAAATATTAGTTATAAAAAATATTATACTGATATCTCATATAAAAATTCAAGTCCAAAACTAATTTTAAAATAAAACTTGTAGATAGAGTATGAATATTTAAATAACTATTTCCTAAATCAAATATCAATTTAAATCTTTAAAATAATCCCTTATATAATTTCTTAAATAAATTTTACTTTAAAGGTTTAATACAATTTTCAAAACTAATTTTTTCAACAGTATTATTTTAAAAACCAAATCTAGAACTTTTAAATTTTATTTAAAAGCTATTTAAAAATATACTCGGCTTTCCAGGGAAAAATTCCTTTTCCATTACAAAATGGTCCATTCAAATAAATTAATAAATCTTCTTGATTTATTTTAATTTACATTGCAAATCTGTAAATTCCTTTCCACACTTTAAAAATAAACCAATATTTATTTTTAAACAATTTCCCTTTTCTTTACAAATTCCCGTTGTGAATTTACATTTCCAAATATCAACTGATATATGAATTTTAAATCGATTTTCAAATATCATATTCAAACCCAATCAAATCCCAAATTGATTTCCAGTTTATTTCAAACGCAAAATCAAATTCCAATTTGATTTCCCAAATTTATTTTCCAATATCAAATCAATTTCAAATTGATTTTCCAAGTTATTTCCAAAACACCTAACCAAATTTCCGAATCGATTCCTAAGATTTATTCTAACTCCAAATTAATTCCCGAAATCGATTTCTAAAATTAATTTCAACTCCAAATTAAATTCCAAATTAAATTTCTAAATTTGTTTCCTTTTGAAATAAATTTCTTTAGCTCTTTCAAATATTTAAAATCCGTATCTTAAATAAATTCTTCAACCATTAAACAATATTACCCGAAATTCCTTTATTAATATATTTTCCTATATTTTTGGAATTAATTCGATCGGATTAGAAAAATCAACTTTAATACTTTAATTGTAACGGTCTAGGCTTTTCTACTTTAATTTCCAAAAATCCAATTTCATATTTCTGGTATCCTATGATACCAATAATATATTTGGCTAAATTACAGCCTTCACGGTTTCAATCACAAATAATCACATGAGTTAAAAATAATCAACAAACAACATACGAAACAAATTAAATATTTGAGTAATCCAGTTGGATCCCTCCAACCTGTTTCCCTGCATCCACAGGCATTAGGACACAATTAAATACACATTCCACATCGAGGTGGAATATCGCGGTATATGGGATTTATAAAATATTATCCGCTATTATGCGGCGCAATAGGGTCTCATCCGCTATATAATGCGGGAAATCAACTCCAAATACATATATAATACCAATTCCACTTCAACGTGGAATATCGCGGTATATGGATTTAATATAATAATCTCCGCTATTATGTGGCGTATAGGGTCTATTTCAAAACAAGTAATAACAACCATTATCCAAACACACAACCAACAATTTTAAATTTAACTATTTAAAATTAAACAAAACCCTTTGTTTGAGTGAGAAGATCTTACCTTAGCTTTTATTTTGCAATCCAAGCCAATTCCGACTTGTTTCTTCACAGTTTTAGACCTTGCATAAAAATAATTTTATACAATTCATTAATATTCGAAATAATCGAATAATTCTATTGCCATTTTTTATATTTCAATTCAACTAATAAATTTAATTTCAAATTAGCGATTTAATTTTTTTTACCAAAGAATTAATATTTTTTTTAAACTAATTTCCTTCAAAAAAATTCTTAGTAACCAAAAGAAAATTCAGAAAAGTTAATCAAAATAAATAGTAAAATAAAGCAGGCATGTAAAATATATTCCCTAAATATATTAATAAATTGGTAAATTAAAAATATACATTTATTTTTCTTTTAAAACTTTACATATACATATAACTTATATATAAAAAAAGCCAATGTTTTTAAATAAATTCTTACACTCCCAAGATCTTATATATATATGTGATTGATTTAATATAAATAAACTGGATATAAAAAAATTCTGTTTTCGAAAACATCATTTAAAAATTGATGTTAATATACATTACTACATACATACATACATACATACATATATATATATGTATATATATATATGCAGAATAAAATACTCAAAACACTATATTCAGTTTACTTCCATAATCAGAATAAAATACGCAGTTTTTTTTCCTTCTGTATTTAGACAATTGAAAATTAAATCGAGAAAATTAAGTTCGAATACCTTATTGACGAATCCATATCGAGACCATAACCTTGGTTCGCCATCTCTGGATCGCCAACCATCGTGCTCGCCGACCCATGTTCTATCGCGACGTCGTCGTTTGCCTAAGTCTCCCATTGATGCCGAGCTCGAGATCAAGCCACCCAAGCTCGAAGTGCCCTACGCGACGACGATGTAGTCGCCATCCAAACCCTAGCTCCAAAATCGAAGGTGTCGCGACCATGCCGACGCTCGAACTCCTGCACCTTATCCCCGCCATTCCTGCCGTCAAATCGAACTCGCGACCCAAATCGTGGCGTCACCGATGCTTCCCCTAAGTCGCCGCCATTCCCTGGTTGGATTGAAGTCGAGTCGACCAAAGCTTTGGATTTTTTTCGCGATTTGAATTCTTTTTTTTCTCCTTCGTGAAATCCTGTGATTCGATTTCGTTCGAATTTTGCTCAGGGACTTTATCTTGGGTTCTTTCGTTTGAACGAAATGAAAATGAAAGAGGGACGCCATTTTTTCGAATTTGCTATGATTTTGTTGAACGAGAATTATAATTTTTGTTGTCTTTTTTTCAGATGAACGCGTGTTGATTAATAAACGACACGTGCTTTAACTTCTATGCCTTCATGACAAATGGAGGCAACGTATTTTGACTATCCTATTCATATTTTTAAATTGAAATTCAAACTCAAATTGCTTCGATAAACGCAACTCAAAACTTCAATCTCTAATCGAGGCATGCCACTAGGCGTTTATAATGTTAAACCCCTATTCCGAACGCAATGGAAAAGGTTCCGAGTCCAAATTCGATCGTCTGGAGAAGATAGATTTTTGAAACAGTTATAATATCGAATTTTCGATTTTATTTCAGCGCGTTTGCTTATTGTACGGCAAAAAGATCACTCCAAACACTACGAAAATTGAAATCCGATAATAATACAATATTACAGATCCAATGGAACTGGTTTCGTTGAATTCCGATACTGTGCCTCGGAAGGCTATTTTTAAATATCGATTTAAACGATAAAATTTCAAAATCGATCAAAACAGTTTCAAATTCAATTCTGAAGCTTCTATCATATTCAGTATTATCATATAAATTCCTAAGCCTTGAAATATTTTTAACAGGCTCAAAATTAAAGATTTATAATTTTACTCAAAATTTTATAATTAAATTTGATAATTAAATTGCTAATTTCATATTTACAATTTGAAATTTAAGCTAAACTATCATTGAAACATTTAAAATTAATTAAATATTTCAATTTCAAATGTTAAAATTTTCAGGTCGTCACATTCCAGATGTAAATTAATGTAGTGTATGGAAACGAGCGCTCGGTTAAAGGTCGTTAACGACCGAGGGATGACATATTCGTTACTATCTAGTATAGAGGTAGGCCGGTCTTGTGTTGGTAGAGGAGCTTTGTGATGGTTCCTTGGGACATCGATCTAGAGGTGTACCCATTACAGAAGGTAGATCCTTCACCTGGTCATTTGTAAAACCCAACTCTAATAAGAACCTACGGTTTTGTTTGTGTTAGCGTACTGAATAGCCTCGAAATGCTATATGGGTAACCATTTCGGAGAAGATTAATAAGTTTATTTGCAAATATTTTAAAAGAGATATCATAAGAAATAATATCAATTTTTTTGATATAAAAGTGTTTTAGTTATCATAAGGTAAAAACCTGTCTGTGTTTCTGTGTGGGTGTGGTCTTATGAGATAGTCTTTCTTTTCAAAGGATTTTATTCAAAGGCTGATATATGACACTATCATTCGTTATCGAATTTTTCTCACGCTGGTATATCAAGCCTAATCTGAGTATTTTCAATACTCGGGTCAGATCCGTGTAGTTTCAGGTTAGTTAAAAACGGTTGGAGTTTCCAGAGGAGAACTAGTTATACTCATCTACATATGGACATATTCTATTATCCGCTATACTTAGTTTGTTTTAGTTGTTGTTTGTCATTGATTGTAAGGATTGATGTTTATAACCGTCCATGCTGAAATTATGTTAGACTTTGATATATGTATTTAAAAGTTTTCCGCTGTAAAGATATTTATTCAATATTACATGTTATTCCATTCCCGTGAGATTCTGTTCTGTCTATTTTTCTTTATTACCTTCCATGTTTCATATTTTCATGTAATTTGAGTTGGACATATGTGGTTTATTGTCGATTCAAAGGTAGGGAAAAATGGGTCGTGACAGGTCGGATTCGGGTGATTCCTATCTGAAAACCACTTCGAACCAATGTATACGTTCAAATGTGAAGACATGTTAAGATGATGATCATTGAAGACCGTGGATCTTCATGGCGCGAGGACTGCTTGTTGACATGCTCTGTGTAGCTCCCATTATAGAGTTTTATATAGCAGTGGTCTCCTTGCTGTGGAGATTTTTCAGATTGCAAGGACTACTCGCTACTAGTAGTCGTAGGAGAGTGCCTTCGATTTGTCCTATTCCTGGACAACTTGTATGGACGTTTGTCTGACATTGCATTTTTAAAGACCACGTACATTGGTTTTTACAATCGTACAACAGTGGTGGCAGAGAAGGCTCCTTGAGACGTACGAGCTCAAGGGTTATATTTTTGTGGATGGCAGTTAACAGTCAACGGAAATGGCAATGTGGCATTTAGAGATATGATATGTTCTATGTGAAAGGTAATCGTTGCCTCAAGTCTCATCAATTGGAAATGACCAAAACAAGGTTAGATGCAGCAAGGCTAAGTAGGTCATTCCCAATTAGGGTACGATCATTCCCTTTAGATATATTTCTTCCCGCTATGATGTTCGAGATGCAAATTAATATGGATGTATGCGAAGAGAGCTCTCGGATAAAGGCCGGTAATGACCGGGGGATGACATATTCGGTACTATCTAGTTATAGAGATAGACCGGTCTTGTGTTGGTAGAGGGCAGATGTTCTGTGCCTCGGGGCATCCATCTAGAGGTGTACCCATTGGAAGGTAGTCCCTTTACCTGGTCATTTGTATGGAAATCCATTCTCTAATTAGAACTTGCACTTTTTGTTTGTAGAACCTAGTATGCTGAGATTTAATCAATGTAACAATTTCGGCTAAGATTGATAGGTTTATTTGCACATATTTTCAAAGATTGTCATTGAAAATAATATCTTCAAATTTTATGTAATAAAAGGTTTTGGTTATCATAAGGTAAAAACTCATTCCGTGTTTATGTGCGGTGTTGTCTTATGAGATAACTTTTTGTTTCAAAACATCATACGTTGAGTTCTCACACCAGTCCCATAATAGATCCGAGTTTGTTTTTCCCCTAAAACTCTGGGTGCCCTATTTTTCGAGCAGCGGTATAGTCAGGATACCTTAGGAGCATTTTGGAGAAGTCTTTTAGAGCTATGAAGCTGAAGTACCTTTTGTAGATATCTACCCATTTTCCATTGCATCATGTAGTACGTATTTCCCAGCATATGTACAGATAGACTGTTATAACTATCCCGCTAGATTGGTATTTGGCTCTGATCATTTATGTAAATTTAAAATGTTGAATGCGATGTGGGATTCTATTATTATGTTATCTTCTATCTTTATCTTCTTTTACATCCTTGATAATCCGCCTCCCCGGCACTTCGATTTACGACACGTGAATATCGTGGATATATTAGTATTGATTTCTGAGGGTCGAGGAGACGGGTCATTGAAGTCAACTTCACCAGGAAAGCTTGGTAGTCTCTTACTTCCCCTTCATCATTGTTGTCTCTAGAATCAAGATCCTTAGGAAACTGGTCATGGCGCCCAGGCCCAGGCCCAGGCCCAGGCATGAACTGTCAATCCTTCAAAAAACGGATGTAGAGGGATTCCACCACGCCCTTACCTTTCTATTTTGCTGCGCATCTCGTAGCTCTACAATATAACAGGCGTGTCCAACTGCCTAATCACCATGTATAACCCCAACCTCATTGTCGGTGGGAAGCTTCATGGTCAAACACTACAGGGAAATAGCTGCGCTAAACTCCACAAGGTCGGTCGGCTCTGAAAAGCATTATATGGGGAACGTACATCCAATATGCAAACTATAACATCAGTACTCTTCGGCGATCACCAATGCCAAACTCAACAGGTAAATCCACCGTTCCAACTGGCACTGTTGTACTTACATTGCAATCATGTATGCATGACCAACATGATTTTAAATCTTTCGCTTCCATCAACATTTGATCGTAAGCACGCTTGAAAAGTATATTTACAGAACTTCCATTGTCAATCAAGATCCTCATCATTCAAGCAGGACCTATCTGGGCAGAAATGACCAATGGATCAATTGTAGGGGCTTCGACTCTATCGGCATCACAATTTCCGAATGATGTTGTCTGTCATCGTCCTTTGTTGTTTTGCCGGGGCCCTTTCATCAGTTTACTACAACACTCAAAGTCTACATGCCTAATCAAACTAGAATATGACTTCATTTCCTTCCAACTACGATCAGCTGGATGAGGGCCACTACTCACAGTATTAATCACCAACCTCCTGCCGATATGCACGAGTTCCTCAGGCCTAGCTGGGCCTTGATCCCGATTGGGGTTAGATGAGCCGCACCACCATCCTACAGTGCCCGAAAAAACTTCTCTAACTTTCTTTCTCTGGTCAATCATTCAATGATACCTTGAAAATAACGACATTCATTGGTGCTATGGCCATAGCAATCATGAAATCTACAAATCTTGCCGATCAGAATTTGCTTCTCCAATGGAGGTTTTGGAGCTGGTTTCTTGTATTGCTCTGTATTATAGGTCTGAAGATAAACATTTTCTAGTGACGTGTTCAAGGGAGTAAACCGGTCGAACATAGGAGCTCTGGGTCTCCCAGATGCGGGTCTCTCTTCTTTCCTTGACCTTCATCACCCTTCCATTGACTTTGTTTATTCTGAATATCTAATTGTACTTTAACAGAGCTCTCCCTGGTCTGCTTCACTACAACATTACTCTAGATGCCTTCACCGCTGGGCCCTACGACATCTTGCTTTCTAGATCCTCTAGCGTCTTCTCTCCTTAAAAACTCGGTTGCCTTTGCATAGAAACGGTCCAACAAAGTGGGGGTTTCCCAGCCAACCAATCACCAAACTCAGAATCAAGATCGATCCCTTTAGTCAATGCCATTAGAATAGAGTTGCCGATGGGATTGCTGACTTTGACACAAGCAGCGTGGAATCTTGCCAAATAATGCCTAAGAGGCTCTCCTGGAGCTTAAGTAAAGCTGGCTAAGGTATTAACATCCTTCGGCCTTGCAGCATGCATGTGGAACTGATCAGCAAACTTAGTAGCTAACTAGTCAAAGCATGAAATATATATTAGGGTAGACTGGTGAACTACATGGTCGTAATGCCCCCAAGGAGATAGGGAAGCTTCTACACTTAACCGCATCGTCAGCTCGAGCGGCATTCATCATCCATTTAAATTTCAAAATATGTTATTTGGGATCCGAATTTCCTTTGTACACTGGCAAGTTTGGCATGCTGAATCGATGGGGTAGCTCCACATGTAAATGTCATTGGTAAACGAGTGGTGGCTTCTAGAAATTCCCCAATCATCATTTGTGAGGCCTTGACTTTCTTTAATCATCTGGCGTATCATAGTTGGAATATCAAGCATATTGAGATTCGGGGCCAAGGTACGGTTGGGTTCTATGCCACGAGAATGGTCCGATCACTTTCTATGGTCCGTTCCAAACCTCCTTAATCCCAAGCTCCATGGAAGTGAGGATCATGTGCATGACTATGGTGACGAGCGGCTGGATCTGTTTGATTTTGGATCCCAGCATCCAGATCTATAGTAGTAGCTGCGTTGTCATGAGCGGTTTTGTAAGGAAGTGTCCCTCCTTGGGAGGAGGGTGCAGCTTCATGCCCAATAGGAGGACCTACCCCCATCTGTCCAGGGTTTACAGCATGTGGGTGCCCGAAGGATTCTACATAGTTTTCATCTAATCGACGGCGTATAGAACTGTGATAAAAGTCAGATGACGTAGAGCTTTCGTACAAGGAATAAGAGGTATCCTCCCTTCAAGATCTCCCTCGCCTTTCTTCATTCAGCTGGTTCATAAGTTCCATGTTGGCATAGATCTGTTGAGTGAGCTCTTGATGACTCTGGGTTAGCTCATGCATGAGGGTCTGGTATTCCTCTCTAGTTACTGGAGCGGATGGATTTGGACCTCCAACTGGTGTTTAGCCTGTAGTAGTCAGCAGCGTGGGATTTCGCCTATCCCTTCCGTCTGGATCAGCAGTGTTGGAAGTGGTTCTGGTTATACGCACTATGTTGAATGTATTCCTTCGATCTGGGACAATTAATAGAATAGAAGGAACCACAAGAAGATAGATCTAGATCTTCTCTTTAGACTTTAGCAATCCAATATTAGGGGATCCACGGAATTAGAGAAAAAAACAGAGTTTTCTCAGCGAAAGCACCAAATTTTTTGTACCAAAAATGGGCACAACACTCGTCAGATGTAACTTAAGGGATAGAATAAAGAAGTAAAATGAAAATGAGGTTAATCTAACAATCACACCAAGAAAATAAACAATAACAGAAAGAGAAAAAGAATTTATGGGTTGGCATTATTTCCTACGTCCACTTTAAAGGTTTTGATGTTTGTTGCTGATTAGAAACTGAGTTACAATAGTACAACAGCTAACACTTGAATTACAATAGAGTTCAACTCAAGAAACAGCCTAAAAAGGTCCCTTTTTAGTTGCAATGGAGGTGCTATTTATAGGCGTGGAGCTGGAAATATCTGCCTCACATCTCGGAATTCTCTTTCTCAAGTCGAGGTGGGCCCGTACAATCGATCTGGAGCCATTTGGTATCGATCCTTAATTGTTCCGTAGTGAGTTCGTATTGATCATAAACTACTCCAATTGAGCTGCGATCGATCATGGATGTCCCCTGTGTGTCATGCTTCTTGCTATGAAAATATCATTGCATTTAGAGTTGTGGTTGTGGGGTTATTGACCGATCAATGCCGCAAATATGGAGTGGCTGAATACCTTGTATCGATACCTTCGTATCGCTCCCTTCACATTGATGGCATGGCATGCATGTTTTGTGTAGATCCATGATTTATGGATAGTGGTGAGATCGTTTCTTTCGAGCTGATTGCTTCTTTCGAAGCTTCAGATATGGGGCTTGCTTCGTTCGTATCCATCCACTGCTTCTTTTTCGTATCGATGCCTTGCTTCCACCTTCGCATCGATCATAGGCTCTGCTTTTCATATCGATCAAGAAGGTGATTGATATGAAAAGTGCAGTTGAAGGCTAAGTGAAGTGCGATCATTTGGGAAGTGCCAAAGTCCATCATTATGAGTTTGAACCATATGGATACGAATGATGGATGTCGAGTGCTTGAGTTATGTTCATTTCATATCAATGCTGATCGATGCAAGGTGATGGATACGAAATTGGCAAGTTTCTCATGGATCTTCTTTCATAGCTTGAGCATACGAACTCCGATTGACCCAGAATTTGAAATGTAGATTTAAATAGCTCTGTTTGTCATGTCATGTTGACTGTGGCCCAATCCAAACTCGGACCAAGTTTTCCTATATCCATCGAGAACTTGCAGATAACTGATCTCCGGAGTGGATTGTCTTTGGTCTCCAATCCCTTGGTATCACGGCCTTACCAAAAGGCAGGATAACAAATGTACTGATGAATGTTGTTGCAATGATATTGCTATCTGAATTTGAGGAGCGGTAAATGAAATTAATGAAATAAAATATAAACAAATAGTAAGACCGAAGACTTAAATTAAAACATAAAAGATGTTAAAGCGATAAAGAAAATAAAAGAAGAATAACTATGTGTAACTCTAAAATATGTATATAAGTAGCCTTGGATATGCGTTTATGACGAGTGTGAATAATTATAAATTATCTGATATAATTACAATGGACCAACGTTCAAAGGTCGTTGGACTCGATTGGGATGCCTTAAAAACATGTCCAACCAATAGGACCCGTGGCGACCGTACGATTTCGTACTAGAGGGGTACCCTTAGGTTCGGACTGCGCTTGCTACCTTAATTATGAATTTCTATCATGATCATAAATATTTGTTATAATAATGTCAAGGCCGAATGTGCACGGTCAAATTAGGTCTGCTTTAAAGTTCTTAAATTTAAAATGGGGGTATTGTTTTGATTGCACTAAGCAATCTAAATGGACAGTGAGTGAGATCGAATTTATGCAACATGCCACGAAAAGTTTTGTGTGCTTAGGTACCAAAATGAGTTGTAACAAGTGTACGTAACAGGAAGGTGTACTTGGGCACTTATTGTGTAGGAGTTGCATATTTATCGTTCTCATCGTTGGTTTCTTACGGTCAAAAGATAGGGTTACACCTAACCGATCTCTTCCCCCTACCAAGATTGGCTCAATAGGGTTATGCAACGCCACAGTTGTTTATTAGTTTGTTTGATAAGGCAAGGCTAGTCAACCCATACAAAGGTTCCTTCAAAACACGAACGGGATGGTGATGCATGGGCCTTGGAATCCATGGTGAGAAGAAAACGAAGTATTCGAAGGTTGGAGCACATGAAAAATCCCCAAAGTATTAGGACTTATGGATTGGAGATCGTGGACTGGAGGTCGCCGATATGCATGCTAATATTTCCTTCGGTTATTGTGATAACTTGGATTTTGGAGTATCTATTAGTTGATATTAAGTGGGTTAATTAATAGGAACGCTGATTTATAGATTGAACAAATAAATTTGATAACAAATATTTATATCTGGATAAATATTTATTTGATAATCTCCTATTAGAATTACTTAAATTGACAAATTATTCTTTTAAAAACAAAAAATAATGATTGTTTATATATATAGATATAAGAATATTTTAAATAGAAAAATTTATTACTTTCAAACAAATTAAATTTGTGTTTGTTTAAATACACACACACACACGAGCGTTACAGTACGCACTTCGCGCTTGATGATAACACATGCTTCGTTAGTAAATTGAGTTTCTTACAAACAACACGTGTTTAACATATTCAAGAGAAATAATATTCATAAATATTTAACTACATTTTTTTGTTAGAATCATGTGTAGTTAATTTTATTCTTTATTTTTAAGTTGCAACATTTATTTATTTTCTTCGTTAGTTTGAGTTTTCGTTTCTGCTATCAATTAATAAAGAGCGAAAATGTATAAGAAATTTATTTGTTAGATCCTATTTTCAAGTGATGTTAAGTTTGGTAATATATGTAAAAGAACGTCATGAATTTGTAAAAAATACTTTCATTGAATCCTATTTTTAAGTGATATTAACATTTAATAATATCAAAAGAGAGGTATTTTTGGAAGCTCGCAATTATACCTAAAATGTATTACACCAAAGCTACTATGTTTAAGTCCAAATGGCGTGCACTATTGCTGTGCATTTAAACAATACAAATGACATATGTTTCAGAAATGGAAGAATGTATAAATGTAGTAGAAAAATACATGGTTGCTTTGTTTTGATTTAGTTCGATTTTGGTTCGACTGGTTTAGACAAATAATGAGTAATGCTTGCATTTTCTTATTCAATCTTCCGACTAACACAAGTGATGAAAACCAAAGTAATTTTAATATTTTCTTTGGTGTTTTCTACATACGGATATTATTTTTATTCTTTTGTACGATCGTCCAACGTCCGACTTAGTTTGAGATCGTAAGATGCAACATTAAGATACCCAGCCACATAGTATGCAAAAATCATTTTTGTCTTCTATTTTTTTTTAAATTGTAGATAAAATAAATAAGATAAAATAGACAATCAAAAATATAACAGCAGATAAGCATATTCTAATTTTGACAGTGATTGTAGTGGCCAATACAAATGTAACGACCCGAAATTTTCAGTAATTTAAATTGTTAATTTAATAAGATTTTTTGAAATTTAATATTGATGAAAATAAAATTTTAGTGAATTATCAATAAAAGTTATGATATAATAATGAAAATAACTAAGAGGAAACATAACAGGGGTTAATTAAAGTTAATAATTAATGAATTTGAATGGAATTCTAATTAAATAAAATAATTTAAATATTATGCCTTGGTTATAAGTGGAATATGAGAAAGAAAATGTAAATTTTGAAGTAATGTGTGAAATAATATGATAGAATGGTAATTGGTTAGGAAGAATGAACAATACAAGTATTATAAAGGGTATAATGGTGACAAATGGTTGTTACTAGTTAATTCACCAATTATAAATAAAGAAAATTAAATGTACTTAATGATAATTAATTAATTAACGGAAAGTGTGATTGTAAATTAAAAAGGAAACATAATTTTATTTATAAGGTAGTAATTGGTGTAATAGAAAGCATGAGTCCAAGTAAATAAATTTTATTGAGAATATTAATTGTAATTAATGTGAATCAAAGTAATAGTAACGGTCGTAACTTACTATTTAATTTTCCTATTAATTTGTTGTAACTGTTATATTTGGGAATAAGATTTTAGTATAAGTAAATAAATGTAAGTATTGTATGAATATATGAATTAATGTATGATTTATGGTAATAGAATAAATTCATAGGATGTAAGTAATTATAATAAATAATTGAAATGATAAGCCTAGGTGAAATTTTAAGGCTATGGTAACAATCATTATAAATTACCAGAATATATCTAGGCTACCAAATTTATTGAAAACAATTACATTTAAATGAAATTAATGTCTCATTAATGTGGGTAAGAACTGTAATTGTAAAGTGTAAATGTAATAAAGCAATGGAAATGCATATTGTATTCCTTAATTAATATAAAGGAATGAAACCTATTGAATGAATTGATTGAGTTTCTAATTTTAACAAATGTATATATTTGACAACTTCAATATATTTGGAAACAATAATTAATACAAAGGGAAGCTGGAATTTGAATATATAAATGGAATGAAATGTGAGACAAGTGTTAACTGCGTTACAAAGTAATAATAGACTCAATTAAAGGGTTGGAATCGAATCTAATCAGTTTAATTGGAATTTATTAAAATTAATTAGATTCAATTTATAGTAAAGGCATTATTTTAAGTAAACGAAATAAATACTATAATTGGTGAATTAATTTATTTAAATTGAGATGGGAATTGTTTTAAATAATTATAAATTAATAAGTAATACAAGATGATAAAATTTATGAATTACAGAATTTGACTTTAAATGGTAATTTAATTTATTTAATATTAATTTATTTAATTAACTGGAAAATAGCCATTTTGGCCACTAAATCGGATTTCGACGAAACTAGTTTCATCGGATCCATAACGGTGAATTATTGTAGGATATTAAGTTTCGTAGCGATCGGGCTTATCGTTTGATCGAACGGGCTTGAAACACCTTGAAATAAATGAAATTGAAATCAATTTGGAAAAATTTGATTTTTGCGTAACTTCTTCATACGATGGAATTTGGACTTGAGACCTGTTCCATTGTGTTTAAAATATTTTAAAATATCTATTTTTATATATGGGTTGACCCAATTTCGTTCCTAGTCAGAACGGGCTTTTCGGGCCATTCATCGTTCAGCGCGTTTACAAATCGGGTCCATCTATTCTATTTCAACTCTGTCTATAAATACTCTGTTATAAACCATAGCCTACCTCTATTTCTCATTTTCCTGTACGTACACGTCATTCTATTTCCCCTCTTCTTCAATGGCAGACAACCAAAATTCCCAATTGCAATTCAAAAATTGAAATTAAAATTTCAAACTCCTCAAAAAAATTCTGAAAAATTATATATCGAAGCTCTCGAAGGACGCAAGTCAGATCTGCAGTCCGTTTCTTGATCTGAGTTTTTGGGTGGCCAGAAATTAAGGTTTAATTCAAGGCCGATCATCGCGCGTCGATGAACGTTGTCGGATCGGCGAATCATTTCTGGGTTTTGTAGAGTGGACGATGGGGAGTTCATCGGTATGCTTCGTTTCGCGAGTTGACGGTTGGATCTACGGAAAATTTTCAGATAGGGTTTACTTTTTGGAGGCGTCCGATGGCGTTTGGGGCGTTCGCGCCTGATGGGGTGGGGTCAGCCTGGTAGGCGTAGCTCGTGGTGATGGCTCGGTGGTGGTAGGCTGGTCAACGGCGACTGAAAGTGGATTTTTTTCATGGTCAAAGTGGCCAAGTCGTGCGTTTGATAATTGCTGAGCTTTGTTGCGCATGTGCTAGTCCGGTAGAGTTGATAACGTGGTGAGAGTCTGTTGCACTTTATTTTTTATTATTTTAATATTTGATTTCAAACCTTTTAATTCGTATATCTCTCACATACGATATTCGATTTACGCACTATTTTCTCCGCTAGGATCGTATTGGAATACCGGGCCTTTTGGCGATGGTTTGGATGGATTTGGAGACTATGCAAATTTTGGGTTCAAATTGGATTTAAATTCAATTTAAATTCAAAAGGTGAGTATTTTAACCCACTCATAATTTCTAAAATTTCTTATGTATGTTAAAGTAATTTTTGATGTGATTAGAAATTTATTTATTGCTGTTTGTTATATTTTTATCATCATTCCAGTTAAATTTAATTTATTGAATTAAATTATTATTCAATTTATTATTGCATATAAACTGCCTGTTAAATTAATTTATTATTGAATATAAATTTCCAGTATTACTTGTATTAATTATCTGTTCTATATTGATATTATTGTTTGAATTGAATGATGATTGTGATAAATGGTTGATGATTGATATTGGATGAATGGATGTTGTATTTTATATCATTATAACTGCAAATTGTTATGCACTTTATTTCATTGGGGATTGCGGTTTGAAATGATATATAACCGTATTTTTATTTTAAATTACGGATTGAAATGATAAATATCAGTATCATTTGACCATAGGATAGAAAATTATATACAGACACCGTCGGTCTATATATATAAATATTTTGAAAATGATTTATATGGTTTTGGATAGACTTATACGGTTTAAATAAATATTGATTCTTTTTGATATTATTTAAAAATATTTTATATATAGTTAAATTCATGTATTTAAGCTATGTATAAATCTGATTAATGATAATAAGTTAAATAATGGAGTTTGATTTATTAAAATAAATATGGTTAAGTATTTAAATCATATTTTTATATAGAGGTTATAATGATTTAAGTAAGTTAAGATTTGGAAGATAAAATATGAAATGGATGTGAATTAAATTGTTTAAGAATTTTACTCGAATAAAATTTGATATGAAATTTAGATAAATTTGAGATTTTATGAAATTGAATTTATTTAAGAATTAAACCAACAAGGTTAATGTTAAATTTATTAAATTGAAAATTTTAAAAGGTATAATTATTATAACTTGATTTTTAGGTCTAGGTGAATTAAATGATTATTTCAAGTATAATGAATTGGAGGTAATATCTAGTTATTTGTAATTTGAGTTTTATTTAAATAATAAGGGGTATATTATATAAAATATTTCAAACTAAATAATAGGAAATTTAATTGTTGAATCGTAATTATCAAATTTAGTTTTGAAATTTTGGAATATTTAAAGTCTTGAAATGTATCGAAATTGAAATGTTTATAGAAATTGAAATGTTTCGAAGTTATGAATTTCAAAGCATTATGTTTTAAAGGTGTTAAAATTTCAAATGTGTGGTTTTGAAGTATAAAATTTGGAAGTTCTATGATTTTTGAAAAAGGGATATATTGGAAATAAAATGATATTATATTGATTTGAAATAAAAGGGATATCATATTTATTTTATTTTTAAATTGGAAATGATATCGTATTTATATGGTTTTGAAATAAATATTATATCCTGGTTTTGAAGTATAAATTATTTTGAAATGACCACGGTGTTATAATAACGTTGGGTTGTTAAAGAGACCGGGATCGGAAGTTGTCATACTCTCTGCCAACTCCGAAAACCACATTAACAATCGTGTACGCGGTGGAGATTCCAGAATGAAGTAGGATGGTGGCGATGTTCTATTAAGGTATATACGTGGTCCTGACTCCCGTGAGTTGGCATAAGGTGGCTAAAACAGGAGCGATTCTCGGGCCAAGGAGGTAGCCCCTCTTATCGGACACATCCCTTCGATATTATACTCTGACTTTTGGATTGATTCGGTGGCCACTTTTGTTTTTTTGATTTGGGGGTGTTGCTCGAGGTGGGCGGTAGCCGCACGTTACGCGTTACCACCAGTCCGGATAGCAATTGGTATATCTACCCTGGCATTTCCTAGTTGTGCCATGTCACTTACCATAGCGCGCCTTGTACGAGTTTGGTTTTCTCCCGTAGCCCGTGTGGTATCCTCTGTTGGCTTCCCGATCAGGAGGGACTATGATATTGGATGGACTATTAGGACTATTATTGTGCTTAAGTGGGAGATTGGGTAACTACTTAACGCTATTTAAAAGTAAGTTTATTTTACTATAGTCATTATTATAATAGCGAAGTATTACTACATAGTAAATAGCTTAACGGAACCTTAGGAGATGTGAATGCCGAGCATCTGTTAAGTTACCGCACTCACGTTAGACACTGGATAGGAGATGTCAAATCCCATAAACATCTCTGACGCCGTTCCACTCATATTTATTCTTGTTGATTTAACTTACATAAGATCTTTTAGTTCTGACTCGAGTGTTTTGTCTTTTCAACTCGCTCGGTCAGCTTGAGCATTTCAGGATTTGAAGACTTTATTTCTGGAGGACGAAGACGAAGATTTTATTACTATTATTTATTATATTATTCCACTACATCACATTGTTCCGCTGCATTAATTATTATTCTCTGGTATGTGTACTCAGATATGTATTGTATAAATATAATCAAATGTTTTGTAAACAGCTTCATGAACTGTATATTTGATTACTATATTTTATCGTTCAGCTGCAAGATTCTATTTTGTTTATTTTTCCTTCTCTGTTTTTCTTATTTACCCCATAACAATCCGCCCATCTATATGTTTTAAGTCTGACGTGTTTGGTTTATCGTTGATTTAAAGCGTGCGAAAAGGTGGGACGTTACATCTGGTATCAGAGCTTTGGTTTAGCGATAAAGCTTAGTTTTGTGGGGTTTGACTCTTTATTAATACGGTAGTAATACCCTATGGTGAGTCGCTGAGTGTGTATATATATGAGAGAGCGTATCTGTTAGTGTTATAAAAAGGTTTTACATTGTGTTAATTTGTTCTATTTTGTATTTATAAATTCTGATTGGTGCATGGGACGCTACGACATCAATAGGGATTTCTAAGCACTTAATAGGACAGACCGACACAATATTTGTTTTGAATATAGGTGAATGAAATAATTTTGCCTATTATATTTTCTATATATATAAAATAAATTTTTATAAATGATATATATATTTCGTTGCAGTATATTGGTTGTTAGGTAATGAAATTTTAAATAATAGTGGAAATAAGATTTAAAATAATAAAGAAAATGAAAATTAGAATTTAGAACTTAAGTTCCAGTATTTTGAAAATTTCTTTTAAATGATTTTGGAATATAGTAATAATATTATTAGAAGTATTTTCTGATATAAATATTTCAATATAATTTGAAATAATTGTTTTAAAGAAATTTGGAAGGAATAAATTATGTGCTTCCCTCTCTGTCGTTGGAAAAAAATTCGACGATGAGTGCACGCATCATCGACATTCATTTTCGAGTTTCGAAGTGGGAAGGCCACTGTAGTAGTTTACTGCATATTTGTTTTGATAAACCAAATATAAAATTTTAAATTATTTTAATTATAATTGGATATATAAATTATAAGTATATATTTTTCTGTTATTTTAAAATGATTTGAAATTTAACCCAGTATTTAATTCTTAAGTTTCCATTTATTAATAGTTTCAATTATTGTAGTGAATTGGAGCGTAGGTAATTAATAATTGAAACCTCTAAAGGAAATAAGAGGCTAATTTATAAATTAAATAAAAAGAAATTTTGAAATTGTAACTTATAAGACAAAGGATAAAATTATTGAACAATGAATTAATTAAAAGAAATGAGAAAAATTGTATAACTTCAAGTTACATTCTTAAAGTATATATATATATATAACTTACCAAATATTAAAAGTTAAAATGTTAAAGAGTTGTAACGGAAAATTTTACAAGTAAACTTATGTAATGAAAGGTTCAATAAATTGCTTTTATTAATAAGAATTGATGTTACAGAGTTATAGACTTAAGTTGTAATTGAAATGTTACCATAATAAAATATAATAGAAAGGTTAGCACAAAATAAATAAATGAAATTGAGAAATGAATAAATGTAAAGTAGAAACTTACATAACCTGAATAAATGAAAATGAATAAATGGTAAGTAATAAATGAAAAGAATTTTTTTTAAATGATATTAATAAGAATAAACTTAATCTGTTGTTTGAATCCGTTGTTTGGTTGGTTTATGGTTGTTTGGGCAAGGATACTCTAAAATTGTTTGGATGAATAAATGATCTATTTTGTTTCATCTAAGACTGTTGAGCAAATGATGCACTTGATAGTTTATTTTTCATTCTGTAAAATTTAAAGTTTTGAACCCGAACAACTATCTGTTTTGTTTGATATGAATGACTAATTGATTTGTATTGATTCTATGTGATGATTGTATGCCTTGTTGCAAGTGATTGTTGTTTGTATTGATTTGTTGTTTACGGTTGAAACAACTTTAAATATTTCATTTTATATAATTATTAATTCTTCTAGATTATATAAGCGAAATACAGGTTATGGAAGCAATTGCTACTGCTTTTGGTTTCATAAAATAAATGTAAATTGCCCGACAAATAGGTACGTTTTCGGATTACAGTTTATAGTGTTATTATATTGTATTTCCTGGGTTGGGATATATATTATTTTGTAAATTATATGTTATATATTGTTATATTTGATATTATATTTTCTCCCGAGTCTCTCCGTACAAATGAGACTCCGCTGAATTTTCCGTAAATTTTGGACTAAGAAAATTTTGTAAATTTTTTCCAAACTTTATTAATTTGAGTATAACAAAGATTCAATAGATTGGTATATTTTATTTAAATTAATTAATTTTTAAATTTAATTGTTTATAAATTTAATATTTTAAATAAGATATATTGACTTCTTAATTCTTCTTTTCCCTTCTCTTCCTTTTCAGGGACGAAAAGTTTTGAGTGGAGGAGAGTGTAACGACCCGTAAATTTTCAGTAATTTAAATTGTTAATTTAATAAGATTTTTTGAAATTTAATATTGACGAAAATAAAAATTTAGTGAATTATTAATAAAGGTTGTGATATAATAATGAAAATAACTAAGAGGAAGCATAACATGGGTTAATTAAAGTTAATAATTAATGAATTTGAATGGAATTCTATTAAATAAAATAATTTAAATATTATGTCTTGGTTATAAGTGGAATGTGAGAAAGAAAATGTAAATTTTGAAGTAATGTGTGAAATAATATAATAGAATGGTAATTGGTTGGGAAGAATGAACAATACAAGTATTCTAAAGGGTATAATGGTGACAAATGGTTGTTACTAGTTAATTCACCAAATACAAATTAAGAAAATTGAATGTACTTAATGATAATTAACATAATAATGGAAAGTGTGAATGTAAATTAAAAAGGAAACGTAATTTTATTTATAAGGTAGTGATTGGTGTAATTGAAAGCATGAGTCCAAGTAAATAAATTTTATTGAGCATATTAATTATAATTAATGTGAATCAAAGTAATAGTAACGGTCTTAAGTTACTATTAATTTCCTATTAATTAGTTGTGACTGTTATATTTGGGAATGAGATTTTAGTATAAGTAAATAAAGGTAAGTATTGTATGAATATATGAATTAATGTATGATTTATGGTAATAGAATAAATTCATAGGATGTAAGTAATTATAATAAATAATTGAAATGATAAGCCTAAGTGAAATTTTAAGGCTATGGTAACAATCATTATAAATTACCAGAATATATCAAGGCTACCAAATTTATTGGAAAACAATTACATTTAAATGAAATAAATGTCTCATTAATGTGGGTAAGAACTGTAATTGTAAAGTGTAAATGTAATAAAGCAAAAAAAATGCATATTTTATTCCTAATTTAATATAAAGGAATGAAACCTATTGAATGAATTAATTGAGTTTCTAATTTTAACAAATGTATATATTTGACAACTTCAATATATTTGGAAATAATAATTAATACAAAGGGATGCTGGAAATTTGAATATATGAATGGAATGAAATGCGAGACAAGTGTTAACTGCTTTACAAAGTAATAATAGACTCAACTAAAGGGTTGGAATTGAATCTAATCAGTTTAATTGGAATTTATTAAAATTAATTAGATTCAATTTATAATAAAGGGATTATTTTAAGTAATTGAAATAAATACTATAATTGGTGAATTAATTTACTTTAAATTGAGATGAGAATTGGTTTTACAGAATTATAAATTAATAAGTAATACAAGATAAAATTTATGAATTACAGAATTTGAATTTAAATAGTAATTTAATTTATTTAATATTAATTTATTTAATTAACTGGAAAATAACCATTTTGGCTACTGACTCGGATTTCGATGAAACCAGTTTCATCGGATCCGTAACGGTGAATTATTGTAGGATTTCAAGTTTCGTAGCGACCGGGCTTATTGTTTGATCGACGGGCTTGAAACGCCTTGAAATAAATGAAATTGAAATCAATTTGGAAAAATTTGATTTTTGCATAACTTCTTTATACGATAGAATTTGGACTTGAAACCTGTTCCATTGCGTTTAAAATATTTTAAAATATCTATTTTGATATATGGGTTGACCCAATTTCGTTCCTGAGTCAGAATGGGCTTTTCGGGTCATTCATCGTTCAACGCGTTTACAAATCGGGTCCATCGATTCTATTTCAACTCTGTCTACAACTATCCTGTTATAAATCGTAGCCTACCTCTATTTCTCATTTGTGTGTATGTACAAGTCATTCTATTTCCCCTCTTCTTCAACGGCAGACAGCCAAAATTCCCAATTGCAATTCAAAAATCAAAATTGAAATTTCAAACTCCTCAAAAAAAATTCAGAAAAATTATATATCGAAGCTCTCGAAGGGCGCAAGTCAGATCTGCTGTCCATTTCTCGATCTGAGTTTTTGGGTGGCTAGAAATTAAGGTTTAATTCACGGTCGTTCATTGCGCGTCGATGAACATTGTTGGATCGGCGAATCATTTCTAGGTTTGGTAGAGTGGACGATGGGGAGTTCATCAGTATGCTTCATTTCGCGAGTTGACGGTTGGATCTACGACAAATTTTCAGATAGGGTTTACTTTCTGGTGGAGGCTGGTGGCGTTTGGAGCGTTCGCGCCTGATGGGGTGGGGTCCACCTGGTAGGCGTAGCTCGTGGTGATGGCTCGGTGGTGGTAGGCTGGTCAACGGCGATCGGAAGTGGATTGTTTTCGTGGTCAAAGTGGCCGAGTCGTGTGTTTGATGATTGCTGAGCTCTGTTGCGCGCGTGCTATTCCGGTAGAGTTGATGACGTGGTGAGAGTCTGTTGCACTTTATTTTGTTTTATTTTAATTTTTGATTTCATACCTTTTAATTCGTATATCTGTCACATACGATATTCGATTTACGCGCGGTTTTCTCCGCTATGATCGTATTGGAATTCCAGACTTTTTGGCGCTAGTTTGGATGGTTTTGGAGACTGTGCAAATTTTGGGTTTAAATTGGATTTAAATTCAATTTAAATTCAAAATGTGAGTGTTTTAACCCACTCACAATTTCTAAAATTTCTTATGTGTGTTAAAGTAATTTTTGATGTGATTAGAAATTTATTTATTGCTGTTTGTTATATTTTTATCATCATTCCAGTTAAATTTAGTTTATTGAATTAAATTATTATTCAATTTATTATTGCATATAAACTACCAGTTAAATTAATTTATTATTGAATATAAATTGCCAGTAATTACTTGTATTTATTATCTGTTCTATATTGATGTTATTGTTTGAATTGAATGATGATTGTGATAAATGGTGAATGATTGATATTGGATGAATGGATGTTGTATTTTATATTGTTATAACTGCTAATTGTTATGCACTTTATTTCATTTGGGATTGCGGTTTGAAATGATATATAACCATATTTTTATTTTAAATTGCGGATTGAAATGATAAATATCCCTATCACTTGACCATAAGATAGAAAATTATATACAGACACCGTCGGTGTATATATATAAATAAATATTTTGAAAATGATTTCTCTGGTTTTTGGATAGAATTATACGGTTTAAATAAATATTGATTCTTTTTGATATGATATAAAAATATTTTATATATAGTTAATTTCATGTATTTAAGCTATGTATAAATCTGAATAATGACAATAAGTTAAATAATGGAGTTTGATTTATTAAAATAAATATGGTTAAGTATTTAAATCATATTTTTATATAGAGGTTATAATGCTTTAAATAAATTAAGATTTGGAAGATAAAATATGAAATGGATGTGAATTAAATTGTTTAAGAATTTTACTCGAATAAAATTTGATTTGAAATATAGATAAATTTGAGATTTTATGAAATTGAATTTATTTAAGAATTAAACCAACATGATTGATGTGAAATTTATTAAATTGGAAAATTTAAAAGGTATAATTATTATAAATTTATTTTTTGGGTCTAGGTGAATTAAATGATTTTTCCAAGTATAATGAATTGAAGGCATTATCTTGTTATATGTAATTTGAGTTTTATTTAAATAATAAGGGGTATATTATATAAAATATTTCAAAACTAAGTAATAGAAAATTTAATTGTTGAATCGAAATTATCAAATTTAGTTCTGAAATTTTGGAATATTTAAAGTCTTGAAATGTATCGAAATTGAAATGTTTGTAGAAACTGAAATGTTTCGAAGTTATGAATTTCGAAGCATTATGTTTTAAAGGTGTTGAAATTTCAAATATTTGGTTTTGAAGTATAAAATTTGGAAGTGCTATGATTTTTGGAAAAGGGATATAATTGAAACAAAATGATATTATATTGATTTGAAATAAAACGGATATCCTATTGATTCGGTTTTTAAATTGGAAATGATATCGTATTTATATGGTTTTGAAATAAATATTATATCCTGGCTTTGAAGTATAAATTATTTTGAAATGACCGCGGTGTTATAATAACGTTGGGTTGTTAAAGAGACCGGGATCGGAAGTTGTCATACTCTTTGCCAACTTCGAAAACCACTTTAACAACCGTGTACACGGTGGAGATTCAAGAATGAAGTAGGATGGTGGCGACGTTCTATTAAGGTATATACGTGGACCCGACTCCTATGAGTTGGCACAAGGTGGCTAAAATAGGAGCGATTCTCGGGCCAAGGAGGTAGCCCCACTTATCGGACACATCCCTTCGATATTATACTCTGACTTTTGGATTGATTCGGTGGCCACTTTTGTTTTTTTTTGATTTGGGGGTGTTGCTCGAGGTGGGCGGTAGCTCCACGCTATGCGTTACCACCAGTCCGGATAGCAATTGGTATATCTACCCTGGCATTGCCTAGTTGTGCCGTGTCACCTACCATAGCGTGCGTTGTACGAGTTTGGTTTTCTCTCGTAGCACGTGTGGTATCCTCTGGTGGCTTCCCGATCAGGAGGGACTATGATATTGGATGGACTATTAGGACTATTATTGTATTTAAGGGGGAGATTGGGTAACTCCTTAACGCTATTTAAAAGTAAGTTTATTTTACTATAGACATTATTATAATAGCGAAGTATTACTACATAGTAAATAGTTTAATGGATACTTAGGAGATGTGAGTCCCGAGCATCTCTTAAGTTGTTGCATTCACGTTAGACACTGGATAGGAGTTGTCAAATCCTGTAAACATCTCGGACGCCGTTCGACTCATATTTATTCTTGTTGATTTAACTTACATCAGATCTTTTAGTTCCGACTCGAGTGTTTTATCTTTTCAATTCGCTCGGATCAGCCTGAGCATTTCAGGTTTTGAAGACTTTATTTCTGAAGAACGAAGACGAAGATTTTATTACTATTATTTATTATATTATTCCACTGCATCACATTGTTTCGCTGCATTAATTATTATTCTCTGGTATGTGTACTCTGGTATGCATTTTATAAATATAATCAAATGTTTTGTAAACAGCTTCATGAACTGTATATTTGACTATTATATTTTATCGTTCCGCTACAAGGTTCTATTTTATTTATTTTTCCTTCTCTGCTTTTTCTTATTTACCCCATAATAATCCGCCCTTCTGTATGGTTTAAGCCTGACGTGTTTGGTTTATCGTCGATTTAAAGTGTGGGGAAAGGCGGGACGTTACAACTAATGTGCAAAAGAAGTCAATTTCACATTTACGCATTAATCATAAAGCAATTTTACTGGCACGCAAATCAAATTTTATTCATGTATGTAGAGATATTATAACTATATTTATGTATATTTTAAGTGACAAAAAACTAATAGACATGTATACCCTAAAAAAACCATTAAGATGGCTAGCAATGCCATGTGTGACACATGCTATGCGAAGGGAAATATTTATGTATGTTTCATTTTTTCACGAACATACATTGCAGTTTGCCTCCGTGCTTTTCAATGTCGCGACCAATTATTCGTATGCAATGTCGCGATCAATTTTTTGTATTTTTTTCCAGTGCATCCTGTTAATTAAAAGCCTTCGTGATAACATTGCTTTTTTAATAATATATAATGATGGCCATGTGAGCATGCAAGCGTGAGCCTTTTCCTCGTGTTTTGTAGTAGTAAAACTAACTATGATATGTTCATCTTGGGATGATTGGAGTATTTATTTGAAGAGGTTAAATGTGGGGTATTGCTTATGTATAATTATGCTGTTTTCGTTCACTAAAAATTGTTTGGCACAAAATTTTATAAAACTAAGCAAAAAAGCTAACTTGCACCTGTGATGTCAAAGATCAATGATTGCGCACAACTTTGAATGAATAACAGAAAACAATATAGAATGTTGGAGATGAAACAATTATGGAGAGGGATCTGAATATGGAAGACAGTAGAGAGTAGTGGTTAAGAAACCGTGGTGGAAAAGCATACAAATGTAAAGGATGGAGGGAATGGTATTTTGTAGGGTTCGGTAGCTTTTTCTATAATATGGTATTTGTTAGAGCATTGAGTATTTCAAGGGTAACCCTATCAAAGTTATGATGTTTACCCAATCTAAATCATAATTCTTGGCAATTTATTCCCATGCAATCGCCAAAATAGACTGATATTTATGGCCACTTCTATGATATACCAGGTTCGAAGATAGTACTTTACATAGTTAAAATGAAAGTTACAATATTTATTATGTTATCTATATCTTATATTTATTTATGTATCTCACTTAGTAATTTATCTTTCATGGAATAATCAATTATCTTATGAATAGACTGTAGAAATGCATGCATTATTAAGTTTAGCAATGTAGGCATTTTCATAGCCAGTACATTTTTTAGATTCATAGGGCATTATACAATTTGGTTTTTAATATTTGTGCTATCACATCCAAGGAATAAATAGTAATGGTTTTTTTACAGTGATGTTGGTCCATTCCAATGTCAAAGTGAATGATTTTCGGCTAGATTCGAGGACTCAAGATGATTTTATTCAGATCTTATTTTTTAGGACCAATTATAAGGATAATTTTTTTAAAGGTTTGTACATAAAAGGCAATTTTGGAACTTTACGGCCGGATTGAAAAATTATGCTTCCATTCCAACTATATATATCTATATGTATGTATATGTATATGTATTTATATATGTATGTGTATGTTTATATGTACGTATGTATGTATGTATATTGCACGCGCGTACAATATAAGTAAATATGGAGAAGCATTACATAAACGAAATTAAAATACAGTGTCATGTATCTTGATTTTACTATCTAGATTTAAGCTATATAGTCTCCTATAATGTTTGCTTAAGGTGGGTTATATTTACCTATATATATATATATATGCGTGTGTGTACACACACATAAAGAAAATATGGTGAAGCATTACATAAACGAAATTCAAATATAATATCATTTATCTTGATTTTACTATTTAGATTTAAGCTATATAGTCTCCTATAATGTTTGCTTAAGGTAGGTTATATGTGGCCAGCATTGACAACCTAATTACCTGTATCATAGTCTAGTTTAGTAAAATGATGTTATTTTGTCTGTCAAGGTTTACTTAATTTCTTCCAACAACATTACCGTTTGTGTTATTATTTTACAGTCCTATGCTAATTGTACATGTGCCGATTAACACATATCTGTAATGTATACTTTTTGACTTAATAACTAATTATCAGACCATTATGTTTGAGGTACAGGTATCACTACTCTGGCATGATGTCGTTTCAAAGTTTAACATGGTATATCAGTTTATGTATACTATTTGTCTTCAAATGTTATTTTTTTCCGTAAATTTATTGCAGTTCGCCTTGAATAGCAAGTTATAACCATGTCCATAACACTTTATAATAACTATAAATTTTGTTTCCCTTCGCTGCCCATATGTAGTAGCTGTTCAAGGCGCTGCTGCATTACAGCAGCCTACTTTACTTTTACTTTTACTTTTTATTATGCAAGTTTGTTTAATTATTTTTTTGTGTTGCTGCTCTATAGCAATAGGCCCCTTTTATTTTCATGTAACAGAGTTTGATAAATTGCATTAATATGTGTATACTTTAAGAAAATCTGCATGCTAGAAGTAATAAAATTTCATGCAAATCACATTCATGTAAATAAAGAAAATTTCGCCAGGTAATTTCAGTTCTTGCTTAACATGCCTACATCATTTAGAATTTAACTGAAATCAAGTACTCATTTCTTTTCCAGTTTTCAAGGATTTAATCTCAAAACATATTAAAGATATGTTCAAAAAGCAAATTTTTTATGTACATGAAAGCATACCTAATAATATTGCAATAAAAACGAAGCATTTCCTTACAAACCTTAGTTTTAATGACCTCAACCGTTTTTCCTAATTCTTCATTTTACATCATCACAGTCTTCCTCCATCATCAGATCAACTACAAACTTCATCTAACAGCTACTACACAATTGCACTGCACTTTGTAACAATTGCACTTCATCTAATTGATATCACTGCAACACTCACAACCTCAGCCAATCCACATTTCAACCTTCTACTGCATTTTATTGCACTCAGCCACTTCTCACTAAACATTATTGCTTCAATCTCCACAATACCATCATTTCTTCCTTCACCGTCAATCAGTTTCATCATCATACTTCTTCCTTCATGCCAACAACAACAACAACATTGCCATCTTCATTCATTAACAGTGCCACCACCATTACACTGATACATTTCAGCCACTGCACTTATCAAACCATCCACTGCTATTCAAATACCCCCTGAAATCACAAACTACATCACAGTGCCCTTCGCCGAACTCTACTGACGAACCCATGAAAAAATTTACTACCCATTCCAACATCGCCTGCGAGCACCATCACCCCAATTCGCCTTCAACTCAACTCGCCTACCACCCTCGAAATTGCGACCAAATCAGTGAACTCGCGACTTCACCGCATTCCAACCACCACTCGCGGCCATCCTCTTCGCCATTGAACTTCACGACCACTCCAATCCAAATCGAATTCATGAAAAAACCCAATTCGAATCAACTGTCGAACCCCGCAGCACAAACGAACTATCTCCTTCTCCCAAATCTGGACCGTAACCTCATCGCCTTGTGTTCCCAAATCACCAAAATTTCCTTGCCGGAATTTAGTTTAGAATTGTGTTTTCGCGAATTTATAGTATAGTGGTTTACTTAAATTTATAGTACAGTGGATGGAAGAAAGGATGAACAGAAGTCCAAATTCAGAATATACCGAATCAAGTTATAATACAGTCGGTGGATGTTAAATCTAGAACATCGGATTTGTAAACTAACCTTAGTCGACCACCGATCAATCCGTAAGTGTTAATCGCATAATGAAGCCGGAGAAGGCATTAGATCTGGAATCGCGCTAAAGTAACCCTAATTTGTAATTTGTTCAGTTCGTTGGAGAAGACGTTGGGAGTGGAATTAGCTTTGATTTGGAATCACACCGAAGTATCCCTAGCCTATACAGTTCATTGGAAAGACGGTGTGGCATCGTCTTGGATCTGGAATCGCGTCGAGGTTAAGGTTTTTTTAGTTTTGGATAAGCAGCTTGGGAGGTTAAAATGCAGAAAGGGTAATTTAGGAAATAAAAAAAGACACGGTTGATTTATGTTCATTGTATTTCCATTATTAGTAGTAGAGACAAGTTGATTTTAAATTGAATTTGAATTTGAATTGGAAATTCAAAAATAAATATCTTAAAATATTTTGGATTTAAAAATATATTATATATGAATTTATTTCTTTATATAATTGGTTTTATATTATTTTCTCTAAAAGATTTATTTATATAAATTAAGATAATGTATTTACTTAATAGAATATATATATATATATATATATATATAAATTGTACAAAATTCATTTAAAAATTTATTAACTCATGGAAATTGCACATGTAAGTTAAATGTTTACAATTTAACAAAAGTAAGATGATTAACATTTGCAAATGACATTTGTAAGCAAATTTAACAAGTGTCATTATTTTCTATTTATTTTTAAATAATAAATAAAAGATAAAAGATAAAAGAAGATATATGCATCTCTACTCCTTTCTCATTTCCCTTTATCTTCATTATCAAAGAAACAAGTAAAAAACCGTAAACATTTCAAAACCAGAACAAAAGCAGTAGCTTGTAAAAAGAAAATTAAACCAGAGAAAAATCAAGAAAACAGCTACCTCAAATCATCTCAGTTTCAAGCAAGCTTTTAATCAAGGCAAGATCATTTCAACAACTTTTCAGTTTTCAATAGATTATCAAGCATCATCCAGTTTTCAAAAGATCAAGGCAAGACCTATATTCCAAAATAATATGGCCTATGTTCTCAGTTTTTTGTTCTAACTGATAAAGATGAGTAAATCCGAATTCTTTAGTTAAAATTTTGGATTCACATGATGAATAATGGTAGTATTGATTGAAAACATTTTGCATGGATATAGAAATGAATTTTACTTGAAATATAAGCTGTGTTGCTGGAAGCATGTCTATATTTGGATTCTGTTTGGCTTACAGGCTCAAGAAAACTTTAAAAAAAATCATATCTCTGCGACTAAACTATTTTAGACTATGAGTATTAAAGGAAATTTGTTTGTAGTTTCCAGATTTAACTTTTAAAAACAATTTCAATTTAAAAATATTAAGCATACATTAGAAAAGTTTTAATCTATAGTAAAAACAATCCAAGTCAGAAAATAAGTTGTTTAAATCTAATGTTTTGTTTGTATAACTGAAATCGTCATGTGAAATGATGATTTTAGGTTATAGTTTCATGATTTTTAAGCTTGTATTTCAAGACGAATTTCATGTTGAACGAAAATTGGGTTTTGTGCATTTTCTGATGATTGACGAGTTTTGGGCTGGTCGAGGTCATTGTTGAGGAAATTGGGCTGGTTGAGGTCATTGTTGAGGTAAGAATGGGGAATGTAGCATTTGGGAAAAATGGTCTCTGTATTTTTCAGGCCATCATGGTGGATGTTTGGCGTCGATTTAGGGTTTAAGGTATAGTTTTAGGTCGTCGTTGATTTTAGGGGCTGAGCGACGTCGGGATGTTTCGAGTTGGCTCTGGGTAAGGGGAAAAGGAGCGTAGACTTTAGACAAAGGTTCAGGCTTGAGGCCGGGGTCTCCGTGGTCGGAGATGGGAGATTTGAGGTGATGGGTGATCGAGTTCTTCCTGTAGGATATCGAAATTTGTTCGATTTTGATTCGTCAATGTGGTTAGTGGTTCTGGGTGGTCGGTTAGGTCGAGGTGGTCGTCGTCGACGTGTTGAAGGTCGAATTGAGGATCGTAGCTGGACGGAGTTCGTGTGCATGTACACTGGTGTCTTGTGTATTTATGGGATGTGTGGATCGAGGAAGAAAGAGTTTGCTCGGGTGCATACTCAAAGTGGTGTGGTGATTGTCTCGATGATGTGGAGTTCGTGTTTTGCTCGAGTGTTGGCTCGAGTAATCTAATCTTTGGCTCGGGTTTCTCAAACTTTAATAAGTAACCCTTACTACCAAGTTTTCAAAACTAAGGAAAGAGAAAGGTGATCAGGTTTTTGAAGCAAAACTAATTTGTTAACCTGTTTTAAAAATTAAGTTTAAAGTATCAAGTTCAAAGCTAATTCTTAAATAAGTTTCAAATTTCATTTTTAAATAAAATGTTTTTGAATTTAATTGTTTTGCTTTGGAAAATTCTATATTAAGTAAATTAATTGAATTGGATCCTAAGTGTTTCCAAATAAATTAATAATGGAATTAAGCGAGTTCTTAATTAGTATATTAAACTTTAATCAATTAATTTCTCAAGTGATTAATTGTAAGCATTTTGTAACTAATTAAGGGTTATAAATTAACTAATTAGAGATTAATTAATTGTTAATTAGAGAATTAATTAGTTAATTAGAGATTAATTAATTGTTAATTAGAGAATTAATTAGAGAGTAATTAATTGCTAATTAGAGATTAATTAGTTGTTAGTTGAGGATTAATTAATTGGTAATTAGAGATTGATTAATGTATGTAATTACTTGAAAAATAATTACTTAATGTAAAGGATTAATTTTTTAAGGGAAATTAATTTAAATTAGTAATTAAAGGTTAATTAATTATTAGAGGGTAATTACTTATTAATTGAAGGTTAATTCATTGAGGATAATTAACCAATGGAATAATTACTTGTGATAGTAATCATGAATAATTAATTTAGATGGATAATTAAAGAATGATTAATTAACGGTTTGTAATTAATTAATGTTAAGTAAGCAGGATTAAAAGTGATTGAAGAAATTAATTTAATTTATTTAAATTAATTAGAAATGGTGTGACTAATTAATATTGCTTATAGATGATTAAGGTATATTGAATGACTTAGATTATTTGATATCTATGATATGTGTTTGTGATGCTTTGTGATATGAGACACTTGGGTTGAACTGTGATATTTGGGGTATTAATCCGAGGAATTGTGTGTGAATGAGAAGTCCTGAATATGAATTGAATTGTTTAAATGTAAACAATTTGGCTTAAAGAATAACATTGGGATCGAAGAGACTGGGGTCGGGTATTAGTAAATACCCGAAACCACTTCGATTTGTAATATACATTTCTTTATAGATTTGATATATGAAATCAATAGGCTGGAATGGAATGATTTAAGTAATTGGACCATTGAAACTATGTAGTGGTACTTAGATATGGATTTGTGAAATAAGTATTGACTATAACAAGTTGTGAACTTGTAGTGAAGTACAAGTTACCCTGGGTTTTAAATAGTTTCATATCTTAGTATTTTATGTTAGATGGTTTTACTCACGCTGGTTTCCAGCCTGACCCAGGTATTACTTTGATGTAATGCTCGGGTCAGACCGAGTATTACAGCTTTTCAGTTTAGGACGTTCTAGAGCTCAGGAGGCGAGCTGGATGGCAGGAACGTATGGAGTATATTCCGATATGTATTTGAGATTGTTGTGATATTACTGTGAGACAGGATGAAAGAACTATCTAGTCTATTTGCAAATGGTTGTACCTCTGATTAATTGTATATAACTCTAATGTATGGTTATAAATGACGATTACAGCTTTCTTTGTATAAATGCTATTATGTGATATTATATTTTGATCCGCTGCGAAGTGTGAGATTGTGTGTTTTGTTATCTATTCTTCTTCTATCTTCTTCTTCTTTTCTTTAACAATCTAAAATTTTCGGCATTCGATTGCTCGGCACTTCTATAGTGAACTATTAGTTTTGAATTTCCGAGTCGCAATTTTGGGTCGTTACATTTTGGTATCAAAGTAGAAGGTTAAGCGAGAACCTTCGCTCTGGTGGGTTTGCTCATTAAGGATAGGGTCAATGGTACCCTAGAATGAGTTGAGTGTAGTGTGTGTGTGTGTGTGTGTATGAGAGCATATTTGTTATTTACTTATATAAAGATTTTAAAACGATTTTAAAATTAGTCTTTATAAAAGCTTATATTTTGATAGATAAAGAAATAATTTTTCAAACCACTATATATTAAGATAACTGGTTGTTGATTTTTAGAATTAAAAGTAATAATAAGAATTTAGTGTTAAAAGAAATACAACCAAATGGAAATGGGGTAATATGAACTATATAAATAAGATAAGCTAGAAATGGATTCAAGCCAGATAATAAAAATCCTGAAATTTGTAAGAATATTTTCAGAAGATTGAACTGGGTGACCCTAATTTTATTTTTTAATAAATTATAAGATAACACATAATGAATTGGTTTCCAGTTATGATAACTTTGGTTAATATCACAAAATGGTTGTTGTGTTTAATAACGAAATGTTTGTTAATGATTAAGAAAAATGAATTTTTTTAAGGAAATAAATATTTAGGTGAGTATGACTTATGAATTGGAATTGAAGATAATTTAAATTTTGAAGTTTTAAATCTAAGTCCTAAATTTTGAAGTTTTAAATCTAAGTCCAGAAAATTTGAAATTGTTTCAAAGCGATAAAAGAAATAATAAATAGTATTATTTGAATGAAAGGGTCCTGTTTCAAACAAGAGTTGTTTGTAAATTTTAAAGGAATTTGGTTGAATTAAAACCTAAGAATGGTTTAAAATTGAAAGTATGACTTGAAGTGCAAAAAAAATGAATATGTATATATGAGGGATATACATAATATCAAAGATGATTTGGAATAAACTCTAAGTGTTGAGTTTTAAATTTTTCCTTGGAATGCGATATGAAAACCCAAAGTGATAAGTTTTGAACTTATAAGTAGGAATATTATTAATATGAAGTTTAAAATTTGAAATGGGAATTCAAATTGGGTAAAGTTGACTTGATTAAATTGAAATGAATTTAACTTAGGGGAAAGTTAAATAAGTTTAGAATGAACAACCTATATTGGAAATTTCAAGATGAAATTGAGATTTAACTTGGGAAGTTAAATGGTTGATTTTAATTGGGAATATGTATGATCTCAAAATGAGTTTGAGATCTAAAAATTAAAATCAAATGCTATTGGTGAATGTTTTAAATAATTTGGATATTTATTTATTTTGACTTATCATAATATCAATCCTACAGTAATTAATAATCTACGAAACTAAGAAGTAGATTAAGGTAATATACATCCATTACTGAAATAAAATAGAAATAAGATTGAACTTATGAAAAGGGAAATTGCTTTGAACTTAAAGATTTAAATATTAGAAATGAGCTTTGCTAAAAATTTGATAAGAATCAGTTTCAAAGTCGAAAGAAAAAAAATTGGGTAATAAATTGGATTCTGAAGATAAAATTGTTTTTGAACTCTTATTTGAACTTTGAAATAAGTTAAGTAAAGGTAATTTAAAATGGAATTTTGTAATTTGGACTTAGAATTAAATGGTTTAAAAATTTTAAGTTGTTAACTTAAGTATAAAGGTCGGTTCGATTTAAAGGAATAAATCAACATTTAAAAATTTAACACAAATTAATATAATTCGAGATGGGTTTAAATTGAGCTTAGAATTGAATTTAAATGAAAATTGAATTGGGATTAATTCAATGGTGGAATTGAAATTGAAATTAGTTCAAATTAAATTTGATTTGAATTAGCTGGAAGTGAGATTTGATTTGAATAAGTTTAAATTCAAGTGGAAAATTATTTGAATTTGGAAAAGGGAATTGAAGTTAAGTTAAATTAGATTGAAATTGAATCAATTTAATGAAAGCGGAAATTGATTGGAAATGGAGATTGGGAATTGAACAGTTTGGCTCTGAACTATTTTTTTTTAAATTGTTTTAATATAACTGTTTTTAAATCTATTTTTTCTAGCTATTTATTATACAAATTTTCTTTTTAAAACCCAAAACTTTCTTTTACTATTTTTGGAACTATTTAACTATTCAACAATTTTACAACTGTTTTATAAACTAATTACTATTTTACAACTATTTTGCAATTATCTTACTATTTACCAACTATTTGACTATTGTACAACTATTTTATGGTTACTTAACTATTCTGCTGCTAATTGCAACTAATAACTATTTTACAACTACTTATCTATTTTAAAAAAAAATCAAGTTATTTTCTTAATGCAAGTAAGTCAGAGTGCAATTGTCTATGATTGAATACCAATTAAGAATTGAAGTGTTAACCTAAATGGAAATTGGGAGCAATTGTGGATAAGTGAATAGAATCAAAATGAAGGTGAATAGAAAAGGGAATTGATTTAGCTAATGATCAATTGAGGTAAACACGTAGGATATACGTATATTATTCTATTCGCATAATGATTTGATCCAGATTCGAGCTCATAATTTCGAGATAGTATATCGATCCGAGTTGTGATTTTTCACTCAATTTTCGACGGTGAACCCTGGAAATGGATTTTTGATTGATTCTGAAAATTCTCTATCATAGTTAGAATATGCAAGGAGAATGACAGTTTCTGATCAAGAAACCAGATCTGAGTCCGCATTAGGAAGTCGGGTGGATGATACTAGTTCGAAAGTGAAATTGTGTGATCGAGTGAGCGATCAGTTTTGATATTGCATACGGATGGTATATGTACAACGTACATGCTTAAATGACATAGATATTGAATTTTGAAAGAGTGGGAAAGGTTTTGAAAGGAAAGGTATATTTTGAGACAATTTTGGATGATTAAAGTGGAAGTGGAATATTTATATTATTGAAATTTACTTTTTGAAAAATAGGTATTATGGTGAATAAATTTATAAGGGAAATTAAATTGGAATATCAAATTTGGCATAAATAAAGTTATATATATTTTATATATATGATAAACTCCCCTTGTTGAATCTATAACCAAAAGAACAGATTTCTGAAAAATATTTGAAGTATAAAGGGGAATCCATATAAGTGATCCAAAGATAATTTTCAAGTTGCTAAGGATAAATTATATATATATATGTGTGTGTATATATATATATATATATATATATAAATGGTTTTATGAGAATGATTTTGGAAAAAGGGTTTTGGAACCTATGGATTTTGGAAGATACTATAAGTGTATAGTATAAAGTGTTTTGAGATTAGCTCTGGGGAAAAAGGCGCTCCCATTGGAATAAACTTCATTCGGAGATCCATGGGATAGGTCTACCTTGAGCCCTAAGGGGGAGGCTCTAAATTGAATCCTAGGAGGAAGTCCGGACAAACTGAAGTTCCTGAGGATTATGTGTAGTGGGTAGCGAAAGTCGAGGGCGTTGATGCCTACAGAGACATTTGAGTTATGCTATGACGACAGTGTAACGCAATGTCACTGCGATCTACTATGGACCATAGCGGAAGTCGTGTGTGCCATAAGAGCCAACAGTCTACGTTTGATTTTTCCGTGACAGCAACGTAACATCGGTAGACTGTGACCTATGGAGACATAGCGAAAGTCGAGAGGTCGTGAGAGCCTAAGGTTACATTGGGACTTAACTGATGTATTCTGCAACTGATGTGGAAGTGGTAAAGTTTCATTTGGAAGCGAAAATCGAGGGCGCTAATGCCTGCAGTTACATGGACTTTTGCCATGATGACAACATAACCCGGGATGTAACTGCGATCTGTGGCGGGTTTCATGGCATAATCGAGGGGCGCGAAGTGCCTACAGTTATCAATGGATTTTGTCGGGATTGCAACGTAACCATCGGGATAACTATGACCATGGAGGGGGTGATGTTTCCTCTATTTTCAAATTTTTTTTCCATATTTTACCAAAATATTTTCCAAGTATTTTCACTGGGTGTTGAAAACGGGTTTGCTAAGTACTTATAGATTTTCAGTCCTACGCCTATCAACGTATGATCGAATTTCTGTGAGAATAAGGATGGACCATTTCAGACATCAACATATAAAAAGTATTTTTATAAAGCTCTTTTGGCAATATTATATAGATTTTAAAAAGTGTTTTAAAAAGGATCAAAGAATAATTTATATGATTTTAGGTATTGAATAAATTTTGGTTTCGTTCCTTTTCTAGGGCAAAAAGATTTAAAGGGGGAGGAATGTGATAACCCGGATTTTGAAGTATCTGTTAATTGATAATTAAACGGGTTAATTAATAGGAATACTGATTTATAGATTGAAAAAATAAATCAGATAATAAATATTTATATCTGGATAAATATTTATTTGATAATCTCCTAGTAGAATTACTTAAAATTGACAAATTATTCTTTTAAAACAAATAATAATGATTTTTTATATAAATAGATATAAGAAGATTTTAAATAGAAAAAATTATTACTTTCAAACAAATTAAATTTATGTTTGTTTATATATATATATATATATATATATATATATATATATATATATAAGTTGATTTTAAATTGGATTTTAAAGTGAAATTGAATTTCAATTGGAAATTCAAAAGATAAATATTTTAAAATATTTTGGATTTAAACATATATTATATATGATTTTATTTCTTTATATAATTGGTTTTATATTATTTTCTATAAAGGATTTATTTATATAAATTAAAATACTGTATTTACTTAATAGAAGATATATATAAGTTTTATAAAAATTATTAAAAATTTATTAACTCATGGAAATTACTCATGTAAGTTAAATGTTTACAATTTAACAAATGTAAGATGATTAACATTTGCAAATGACATTTGTAAGCAAATTTAACAAGTGTCATTATTTTCTATTTATTTTTAAATAATAAATAAAAGATAAAAGAAGACTTATGCATCTATACTCGTTTCTCATTTATCTTTTATCTTCATTATCAGAGAAACAAGTAAAATAAAAAAAACTGTAAACATTTCAAAACCCGAACAAAAGTAGTAGGATGTAAAATGAAAATCAAACCAGAGAAAAATCAAGAAATCAACTACCTCAAATCATCTCAGTTTAAAGAAAGCTTTTAACTACGGCAAGATCATTTCAACAACTTTTCAGTTTTCAATGGATTATCAAGCATCATCCAATTTTCAAAAGATCACGGCAAGACCCATATTCCAAAATAATGTGGCCAGTGTTCTCTATTTTCTGTTCTAACTGATAAAAGTGAGTAAATCTGAATTATTTAGTTAAAATTTTGGATTCACATGTTGAATAATGGTAGTATTGATTGAAAAACATTTTGCATGGATATAGGAATGAATTTTACTTGAAATATAAGCTGTGTTGCTGGAAGCATGTCTATGTTTGGATTCTGTTTGGCTTACAGGCTCAAGAAAACTTTTAAAAAAAAAATCATATCTCTGCAACTAAACAATTTCAGACTATGAGTATTAAAGGAAATTTGTTTGTAGTTTCCACATTTAACTTTTAAAAATAATTTCAAGTTCAAAATATTAAGCATACATTAGAAAAGTTTTAATTTACAGTAAAAACAATCCAAGTCAGAAAATAAGTTGTTTAAATCCAATGTTTTATTTATATAATTGAAATCGTCATGTGAAATGATGATTTTAGGTTATAGTTTCATGATTTTTAAGCTTGTATTTCAAGAGGAATTTTATGTTGAACGGAAATTGGGTTTTGTGCATTTTCTGATGATCGGCGAGATTTGAGGCGGTCGAGGTCATTGCTGAGGCAAGCTTGGGGAACGTAGCATTTGGGAAGAATGGTCTCTGGATTTTTCAGGTCATCGTGGTGGACGTTTGGCGTCGATTTAGGGTTTAAGGTATAGTTTCAAGTCATCATTGATTTTAGAGGCTGAGCGACACTGCAATGTTTCGAGTTGGCTCTAGGTTGGGGAAAAGGAGCGTAGACTTCACACGAAGGTTCAGGCTCAGTCGGGGTCTTCGGTGGTCGGAGATGGGGGATATGAGGTGGTGGGTGATCGAGTTCTTCCGATAGGATATCGAAATTTGTTCGATTTTGATTCGTCAATGTGGTTAAAGGTTTTGGGTGGTTGGTTGGGTCGAGGTGGCCATCGTCGACGTGTTAAAGGTCGAAGTGAGGATCAGAGTTGGACGTAGTTCGTGTGCACGTACACTGGTGTCTCTTGTATCTGTGGGATGTGTGGATCAGGGAAGAAAGGGTTTGCTCGGGTGCAAGCTCGAAGTGGTGTGGTGATTGTCTCGAAGATGTGGAGTTTGTGTTTTGCTTGGGTGTTGGCTCGAGTGATCTGATCTTTGGCTCGGGTTTCCCAAACTTTAATAAGTAACCCTTATTAACAAGTTTTCAAAACTAAGGAAAGAGAAATGTGATTAGGTTTTTGAAGCAAAATTAATTTGTTAACCTGTTTTAAAAATTAAGTTTGTAGTATCAAGTTCAAAGCTAATTCTTAAATAAGTTTCAAATTTAATTTTTAAATAGAATGTTTTGAATTTAATTGTTTTGCTTTGGAAAATTCTATATTAAGTAAATTAATTGAATTGAGTCCTAAGTGTTTCCAAATAAATTAATAATGGAATTAAGTGGGTGCTTAATTAGTATATTAAACTTTAATCAATTAATTTCTCAAGTGATTAATTGTAAGCATTTAATAAATAATTGAGGGTTATAAATTAATTAATTTGAGATTAATTAATTGTTAATTAGAGAATTAACTGATTAATTAGAGATTAATTAATTGTTAATTAGAGAATTAATTAATTAATTAGAGATTAATTAATTGTTAATTAGAGAATTAATTAATTAATTAATTAGAGAGTAATTAATTGTTAATTAGAGATTAATTAATTATTAGTTAGGGATTAATTAATTGGTAATTAGAGATTAATCAGTGTAAGTAATTACTTGAAAAATAATTACTTAATGTAAAAGATTAATTTATTGAGCAAAATTATTTTAAACTAGTAATTAAAGGTTAACTAATTATTAGAGGGTAATTACTTATTAATTGATGGTTAATTAATTGAGGATAATTAACCAATGGATTAATTACTTGTGATAGTAATTATGGATAATTAATCCAAATGGATAATTAAAGAATGATTAATTAATGGTTTGTAAATAATTAGTGTTAAGTAAGCAGGATTAAAAGTGATTGAAGAAATTAATTTAATTTATTTAAATTAATTAAAAATGGTGTGACAAATCAACCTTGCTTATAGATGATTAAGGTATATTGAATGACTTAGATTATTTGATATCTATGATATGTGTTTGTGATGCTTTAGGATATGAGACACTTGGGTTGAACTATGATATTTGGGGTATTAATCTGAGGAATTGTGTGTGAATGAGAAATCCTGAACATAAATTGAATTGTTTAAATGTAAACAATTTGGCTTAAAGAATAATATTGGGATCGAAGAGACCAGGGTCAGGTATCAGTAAATACCCGAAACCACTACGTTTTGTAATCTACAGTAATTCTTTATAGATTTGATATGTGAAATCACTACGCTGGAATGGAATGATTTAAGTAATTGGAACACTGAAACTATATAGTGGTACTTAGATATGGATTTGTGAAATAAGTGTTGACTATAACAGGTTATGAACTTGTAGTGATGTACGAGTTACCCTGGGTTTTAAATAGTTTCATATCTTTGTATTTTATGTTAGATGGGTTTACTCACGCTGGTTTCCAGCCTGACCGGGGTGTTACTTTGATATAATGCTAGGGTCAGACCGAGTATTACAATTTTTCAGGTTAGGAACGTTCTAGAGCTTAAGAGGCGAGCTGGATGGCAGGAACGTATGGAGTGTATTTCGATATGTATTTGAGATTGTTGTGATATTAGTGTGAGACGGGACGAAAGAACTGTCTAGTCTATTTGTAAATGGTTGCAACTCTGATAAATTGTATATAACTCTGATGTAAGGTTATAAAATTGACAATTGCAGCTTTCTTTGTATAAATGCTATTATATGATATTATATTTTGATCCGTTGCAAAGTGTGAGATTCTATGTTTTGTTATCTGTTCTTCTTCTTCTTTTCTTTAACAATCTGAAATTTTTGGCATTCAAATTCTTGGCACTTCTACAGTGAACGTATTAGTGTCGAATTTCCAAGGTCGAAATTTTGGATCGTTACAGTTAAATAATGGTGATAGATCTTTACAAGTTGTCGAGTTATTGATACTGGTGAGGATAACATTTAGGTCCATTAGTAGCTTGGGAGGTGTGTATGTGTATATATATCTACATGAACATTGATCTACATGGTATAAATGGGTACAGTTCATACATAGCAATGAAATTGTAGCGACTGATAATAAAAATCTAAAATAACGTGAAATAGTGAACAATCAGCATGAGCTAGTGTTATGTATATGATGCATAATTTACCTATCGTCAGAATATCCCCCTCTTCATTACAACCCATAGGATTTAGAAGGGCGATTACTAGTGTTGATTTAGAGCAGTTATCCGGCCAAGGCTCTTGAAATTTGAGATGTCGATTTTCGTTTTCAATTATGTTGATCTATTATATTTTCTTATTTCCGCTATGAGTTGTTATCATTAGTGCTCTAATATACTTTATTTTTCGCAAGATACCAAACCAATGATCCGTACTTTAGTGGACTTGGGTTTTCGTTTAACGAAAATCTAGGCTCATTAAAGTGCGGGTTGTTACATTTGGTATTAGAGCTTAGGTTAGTCAATTCCTGAAAAATTAGGAAATGCTGAGTGAACATATTTCTATTTTGACTATAAATATAAATATAGTATTTGCTAAGATTCATAAGAATTCCATCTATAGAGCAGTTGCATATGGAATATCCCTAGAACTGGATGGTACTTGACTTTCTAGTCGGGCTTTAATACCTAATGATGGGATCTTGCCGATTGATGATGTACAATAAGTCCAGATAAAGAGAAAATAAGAGTCCATATGTTATAGAAGGTGGAAGATAGTGAAGTATTTGAAAAGGGTGTGAAATGGTCACTTCTAATTTATGACTAGATTTTTGGATCTTTGGAAATGGAATGAATGATGTTCTTAAGAGAATAGTTAGAAGTCCACTTTGAGTCCAACCCAATAATAAGAAATTTTTGAAAATTGAGAAAAAATATAAATTTTATACTTCAAAAGAACTTTTAATAAGTAAGTATTAAATTTTGAGAAATGTATATATATATATATATATATACACACACTAAAGATTTTGTAAGAAAATAGATATATTTAGATTTCAGTAAAGGAACTTCTTGCTAGCGGTTATTTGCTTTTGAAAAGAAATAATGGATTAATATAGCTCATGAATCTTTATATGTAATGAATGTTTTTAAGATATAAAAATGTCTGTATGGATGGCCAATATAAGTGGTATGGATTTGGAATAGAATAAACGGTTTAGAAAAGAAGTTAAATTGAGCCATAAGTGGCTGCACTATAATAATAAAGAGATGGTAATTTAAGAGAAATAATTGGAGTTGGTGCAGTTTAGGCCGAATGGTTGATTTATAGAAAGTTTTGAAATTAAATAAAATAAAGGTTCAATTTATTTAATTAGGTTAGGATTTGAAATATTTTAATTCATTGGAATGAAAAGGGATAAAATATAAGTTTCTATGAATCAAGCAAGTTGCAAATAAATGTATTTTGTTTGAAATAATAAGGAACATTAATGCAAAGGAAGAGCTGTATATATGGAAACCTATATTTTATGCTATCTATTTCAGTCAAGAAAATAAAAAATAATTCATTATAATTTCACATAAAACACGAATCCTCTTTTAAGCGATTCATAGAGAATTATAATGTTAATAATTCCTCTTGAGGGAGAAGTAGTTCTAACGCATTAAGATATAGGATCATTAAGTGTAATAAAAAAGTGCAGTGATTAGGAATAGTGTTAGTAAATTTTCTTAAAAATAATGTTGTAATCTAATTAGAGAAGCCATACGAAGGAAAATACACATTTTACATTGTTACGCACGTTTTATTTAGGTATGTTTTAAATGTCCCCTTTTTATGATAATTGAGTCTCTGCTCAATATTGGAGTATGAGAGAGTAAAAATATGAAGGAATTAATCAAATGAGAGTTATTCTTATGTACTCCAGTTTTTATAATTTAAAAGTTTTGAAAGGTGTTTTAGAAACATTTAAAGTATGCTTTCGGAGAAGTGATTTAGTGAAGTGAATAAATTTTTGAAAGAAAAACTTAATAAATGAATAAATTAAAAATCCTAGATCTTTATGAAATAAAATTCTTTAAAAGAAAAGGCTGATTTGATTTTAAACATAGAGTTGCTAACGTTCTCTTTAAGTTTAAGGAATAACTTAAATTCAAAAATCTTAAATCATAAGTTTTGAAAAGATTTAAAAGCATCAAGTATTTTTTAAGTTAATAAATGTTTCTCAGTAACTCTTTTAAAGATAAGTGTTTTAGGATTAAATATTTCAATTTTTTTTTTGAATTTTTCATTTTTTAAGTAAAATGATAAAGACCAAACCAAGATTCTACATATGGAGTTGATAGGAATTAGTGCCTAGATGAGACGGGAAAAAAGAATAAGTTATGAAGAGATAGTGATGGCTGCTTTTGAAGAAGTAACAAGGAATCCCCGTAGAGTGCGAGGACACTAGAGAAAGCCTAAGATTATTATGTTGATATGTGTGTAACCAACAAATATGGTATAAAGGGCACTTCTATAAGTTTTGGTGCTTGTAGGAGGCTTATGAATAAAGGAAATACCAAAGATTGAGAATACTATCAAAGAGTGGGATTAAGTGAAGATAGTAACAGATGGTAATGAGACAGTAAACACACATGGATGATATTGGTAGATTTAAGTTGGGGAACCAAAAGAGGAAATGGAAAAGAATATTTTCCCAAGCTTTGTTGCCATTTAATATGAAGACTGCATAGATTGTATTTCTTATCCACTGTAGTAAGAGGGACATGGTTATTCCATAATTGGGTATGGACTGGAAGAGATGAATAGACCTTATTCTTAGTAAGTATTAAAAATGATAAGATTTGATGTTTTTTAGTTAGGGATGGCCCATTAGGAAGGTCCATTCTGATTGTGGTAATAGTTAATGGTGTTTTGTTTTACTTTCAATGTTAGTTTTTACATTTCATTGGTTGTAAGCATTAACTGTTACTGTTAAACTACGTATGATCATAGAACTTCTTTATTTATTCTCTTTCTATGTGTTTTCTACGTGGATTGTAATGATTTTAGAAAACAGTAAAAAAAAGATTTCATGAAGTTACTTACAAATGCAAGGGAAAATAAAATAGTTTAAAGTAGAATTTAAGTAACAAATTAAGAAGATTTACTTAACTAACTATTAAATATAAATAAAATGAAAATGCAAGTTCCAAAAAATAGAAAATTTTCAGATGATAATTAAGGAAGATAGAGGACAAAATTAAGAAGAGATGAGCCATAGCTCAAGGTTCCTGTTCCTCAAAGATTGAAATTTAAAATCCAACATGTTTGCTGGTTGATATTAATAAGAAAGAAATGTTTTTGAGAACTTAGAAATTTACCGTGCAATTAAGTGAGTCCGTTATGGATGATGGTTGACTGGCTAAATCTTGATGTTTGCGGAAAATTATTTATAAAATGTATTTATGCAAATATTCTGAAAAAGAAATTTTTTATGTAAAATTTATTTGCGAAAAGTTTTCATTATAAGTAATATAAATTTGAAAAAAATACATATCTTTGGAAACATTTCTAAAGCTGAAAATTTTGAGTTTTAAAAATTTAAAATACCGCATGCTGACATTGGAGAATAGCCAGTAAGTTTATTGGTGTAGATTTTAATACATAGCTGTATTTGTAGTCAAATGAATATGGTGATCGACAAGGAAGCTGTTTTGTCTGTGGAAGGTTTTCCAGAATACCTTGTCGATGAGTGGAAAATTGAAAAAGATGGTTTTTGAAACATCTATGTTTTTGAACTTTAAAAATAAAAGTTACTTATGCAAACTGTACTTGGGAGGGTAGGAAAAAGAATTGGAGGCAAAAAAGTAGATCTCATTGTGCAGTGAAAAAAGGTTACGTAAGAGTACGGTGGAAATATGAAATTTTCCGTCTAGACCCTTTTCAAGCATAAGAAGATAGATTTAGAAAACTGAATTTTTCTGAATTTGGATGTTAGTAATAGTGCACTAGAAATTTGGATGGTAAGGACCATAGAAAATTGGTCGAACTATGCTTCTATTTATCGAAGTGTGGGAAACTTTGGGTGAAAAACCATTTTGATTTTTCAAAAAGCTGCATTCAAGTAGAACTGCCAGTATATTTAGGGTCTTAGCATCATATTGTCGAAGTTGATTTGAAAAGAGATCATTCACATAGAAGGCGCTAATTAGATATTATTGTTCATGCATATCATCTATACTGTGACGCACTGTGCACGTGTGCGTGGATTGTTGCAAAATTAGTTGTATACTAAGTGAATATTAGCGTAGAGTGGATGTGCAATGGTTTACACCATCGAACCCTTATGGAATTTCGAGGACGAAAATTTTTTAAGGTGGGAAGAATGTAACACCTTACTTTTTACATTAATTAAAATAGAAATTAATTAATGAATAATAGACTCTAGAAAATAGATTTTTTTTACAAATGTTGAAATTTGGCCATGAGACTTATAACATTCAATTCGTGGTAATTTTTTGATTAATTTTCATCTATAATCTTTCTCGATCGGAGTTCAAATGGAAAATTATTCGCGTCTAAAATTTTAGCGTCGGAATATATATGTAAATAGGTAATAAAATCAATTAATACTAATTAGATGTTAATAATTGTTAACATTTGTACTAAAATCTCAACGATTTATAAAATGAGTAAGAATCGATAGGAATCAATTAATAAATGGAAACAAATGCATACAATCAATTAAATGCAATAAAAAAAAATCAATGCACATTGATAATTCACAAAATAAACCATATAGGTCGATTGTGACGTCCCTAGGTCAACCATGGGTAAATGCCCATGGGTTTAGGACGGTCGATCCTGAGTAGGGCTATCAATGGATACCTGAAAAATCTGAAATCCATCCGCATCCTCATCCAAAAAGCGGATATATATCCGATAATCAAAATACGAATACGGAGGCAGATTTGAAGACATCCGCGTCCGATAGTTATCCGTTCGTTATTTTTAATATTATAGTTTAAATTATGTGTATTTTAGTATGGTGAAAGATATCTATTTATGTTTTTATTAAGCTAGAAGTTTGTATGATAAACACTAAATGCATACTAAGTACTCAAAACTATTTATTATAATTATATTTGTTTATTTTTAGCACTTTTATAATAAGTGGGATCTAGAAAGTTTACGTTAAACTAAAATTTTTCATTTATATTTATTGATTTATCGGTCGTTAACGGATAGGATAATTGTTCGCTATCCATCCATATCCGCTCCATTTGTATCCACTGATGTGGATATCCAATATCTAAAAATGATTTAGGATGCAGATGCAGATAGGATATCGCATTATCTGCATCTGAAAGTATCCGTTGATAGGTCTAACTCGAAGGACTTTTGTGCGGCGATGGAAAATTGTATGTGTGGTCCAGATCCAACCTATTTCCATCCGACGGTTAGTGCTAATTTAAACCATTATAAATTAGGAACTAAGGCTTCACCTCTAATTCATTATTTTTCTACTGAGCGTGGAACCTCTACCATTTTCCTTTCTTCTCCAGAATTTCTAAATACTCAAAAATAGAATAGATTGCACGTATACACTTTAGAGGAGAATAGAAAATAATAGAGAACAGAAGATATATTCAAATAAGGTTGCTACATCAAAAGTAAACTTCTAGATATGGTTCGAATTAACAAATTCAAATCTCTTCTCTCTAGTCCAGTCTCTGATAGATCCATATAAAATATTATATATAGATCTGAATAGGGGTCAAAAAGTGGAGATTATAGATAATAGGGTTAGATCTGGATTAAATTTAGAGATTTGGGAGCACTAATTAAAGGTGAGTGGGAATATTTATATTTTTATCTAATACTACATTTTATCGTTGCAGATATATTCCTATATGCTTGAGTTTGGTCATTTAATTTCAAATGAATTCATATATATGAAATGCTGAAGACTGTAAACTTTTAAATTTGTAGTGATGTTTACTGAAGCATAATGATTAGTTTTAATTTTGCAATTACGTAATGATTAGTTTTATTTCTATAATTACATAATAATTAGATTTAATTCTGTAATTGTGAAATAATTTTAACTACCAGTTTTATGACAGATCTATTAACTGAAAACATAATGAATTGAGATTCCATTTTATTTGATGTTATAGCGTGAGACTAAAAATAAAGCTAACCATACTTTTAGGGTTTTTATGGTATTTTAATTTATAGGAAAACAGTGTCAAGGACAAAAAATTTCAAAATTTTAGCCTTAAGGACGGGCCTTTAATATTTTAGCATGAAAGACAACTTTTGAATTTCAATTTGACGGCAGGACAAGAAATTAACGAATATGACAAACACACAAATGTGTCTGGAGCGCACCAAGCTTAGACGGCACTATCGTTGAGGGCGGTTTTTGCGATGGCATTGGTTGTGAGGGTGGTTGGTTTGATTGTGGATGGCAATGGCTAGGGTTTGAAGTAGCTCGATTTGAAGTCATTTGATGATGGAAAATTGATTACTTTGGTGGCAGGGACGCCATAGTGAAGTGGTTCTTTAGAAGAAACAACAATTCGAGGAAGAAGAAGAGCAAGTCAAGAAAGAAAAAGAGCAAGCCGTGGAAGAATTTGGGGAAAATAAGTGGTTTCAGTTATTAGGTATCGGGTTTTCAGTTTGTAGGTATTATTTTCGAAAATATTTGTTATTTTTGAGTTTTTGCTTTAAATATGATGATGAACAGATTTTCTACAAGGTAAGTTGTTATGATTGAAACGCTTCTTCAAGAATAAGCTGTAGATTTAGATAATGGTGATCCAACTTGATAAATTTGAAAACCTAGGAGATCATGGGAGGTTTATTTGAGTATCATCTATTAGTATCAGTTTTAGTTGTCGGTAGAAGTTTTTAGGTAGCAGTTTTACATATCAGTTTTTAGTTACCAGCAGCAGTTTTTAGGTAACAGTTTATAAGTTAAGGGTTAACGGTAGCATGTGATGACAGTAGGTGGTGTTAGGGGCGGCGGCGAGACTGATGATGTAGGTGGTGGTAGTTGGTGATGGTGCGACGAGCGGTGGTTGATATTTGGCGGTTTGTCATTATGACCAATTTTGAAAGAATATTTGTCCTTAGCACTAATTTTAGGAGAATGTTTGTCCTTGTGGCTTAAATATTGAGGTTGTGTTCTTGAGGCTAAAAAATTATGAATTTTTTCCCCGTATATGAAAAACCCCTTTGATTTATTGGAATGTATGTTATTGGAAGTGGATTTCTATATATTTATCAAATTCAAACTTAACAAAAAGGTGATGCTTGCAATTAAAAGTAATCAAATATACTTAAAAAAGAAAGAGATGTATAAATAGAGATGATTACTGTATTTTTACTGTCCATTTCAACAAATAAAGGAGAATTTTTTGTAACTACAAACATCGCACAAACCACCTCTTCAAGATAAGATATGAAAATTTTGTGTAACAGTTAAATTGTAAATTTTGATTCCAATTTATTCGAATATAGTAAATCCAAAAGTAGAATATGAAAATAAGAATGTAGCTTAAAGGTTAATAAAATGGACACCAATGAAAAGGTAAGTTTGGATTATATGTAAGAAAAAGAAATAAGAATTGGAATATAAATAAAAGGCAGAACAAATATATGTCGTACCAACGATATCGATGTCTGAATTTGAGAAGCAGTAAATGAAATTAATGAAATATAATATAAATGCATTGAAAGACTGAAGACTTAAAGTTGAACGTTAAAGGCGTCGAGATGATAAAGGAAACCAAAGAAGAATAACTATGCGTAAGTCTAAAAATGTATATAAGCAGCCTCAGATATGCGTTTATGACGGATGTGAGTAATTATAAATTATCTGATATAATTACAGTGGATTAATGTCTGAAGGTCATTCGACTGGGTTAGGAAGCTAAAAAACATATCTAACCAATAGGATCCGTAGTGAGTATACGATTTCATACTAGAGGGGTACCCCTATGTCAGGACTATGCTTGTTGCCTTGATTATAAATTGTTTATCATAATTATAAATATCTGTTATAATTATGCCAAGTTCGAAGGTGCACAGTCAAATTAGGTCTGCTTTAAAGTTTTTAAGTAGCATATTGTCTTAATTGCACTAGGCAATCTAAATGGAGATGAGTGAGATCTGATTTATGCAACAAGCCACGGAACATCTGGTGTTCTTAGGTACCAAAACGAGTTGCAACAAGTGTGCATAAAAGGCTGGCATACTTAGGTACCTATAGGGTAGGGGTTGCATATCTATCGAGCTCATCATCGATCTCTTACAGTCAAATGGAAGGACAGGGTTACACCTAATTGATCTCTTCAGCATACCAGGATTGGTTCAGTTGGGTAATGCAACTCTAAAGTTTTTTTATTAGTTTGTTTGATAGCGCAAGGCTTGTTAACCCATACAAAAGTTCCTTCAAAACATAGATAGGGTTATGGTGCGTTGGGCCTGCAATCCACGATAAGAAGCCGATGAAGGTTTGCAAAAGGCCAGCGTGCATGAAAAATCTCCAAAGTATTAGGACCTTGCGGACTGGAGGTCATCAATGCACACAGTTGGATTTCCCTCGATGATATGATAGAGATGGATCTTTATGAGGTGTTGAGCGATTGATACTTATGGGGATAATATCTAGGTCCATTAGTGGACTTGGTGTGTGTGTATGTGTAGTACCTATATTGATATAGATCTACCCTATGTAGATGAGTACAGTTCATACATAGCAATGTAGTCGCAGCAACTAATAATAAAATCTATCATAATATGAAATAGTGAACAATCGGCATAATCTAGTTTTATGTATAAGATGTATAATTTACCAGTCTCCAGAATGTTGTTCTAACCCCCTCCCATTACAACCCATAGGATATAGAAGGGCAGTTACTTGTGTTGATTTGGAGAAGTTGTCTGGCCGAGGCCCTTGGCATTTGAGATGCCAATTTTGGTCACTAATTATATTGATCTATTATATTTTTTATTCCGTTGTTGGTTAATACCATTAGTGCTATGATATATTTTCCTTTTCGTAGGATACCAAACTAATGATCTATACATTTATGGACTTGGGTTTTTGGTTTATCAAAAATATGAACCCACTGAAGTGTGGGAAGTTATTGCCTTAGTCTCTCCACCATGGAAATAGGGTCGGTCGAGCCCGTAGCACTAGTGATGGTGATGGGTTTCCCTAAGGACTATGAGGTGTCGACTAATCTCTTAAAAGCCTCAATCATTTCTAAATCGGGACTAAGGACGACGTTGGAGGAAAGGGTTGGAGCAACTAGTCCCATAGCGATGGAGGTTGATCCGGTAGAGATAGCAATTGGACCAAAACCTTTAGTTATTGGTGGCAGAGGAGGAGGAAGAGATGGATGACCTGCAAGTTCACAAACAGTGAAGTAAAGGTTAGTAATGATCTCGGATGAGAACTGAAGTTTCTTATACACCAGAGAGATGAGAGAAATACCTTCACCAGCCATAGTTTATTTAGTTGTGGATACAGCGACTTCACTCTCTTCTTTTGATGACGAGATGGGTTGAGAAATAGAGACAAGATTGTCGGACTTAATAGTGATCCAAGCGGCAAAAGCTGGAATCATAGTAAGGGGGCTTTAAAGTTTCCTCCGATAGAAATCGGAATTTCAGTCGTAGGGTTTTTGAGCTATGGAGATGAAATTTTGCTTGGCCCAATACGTTAGGACCAGCAGAAGCCTCGACCGAAGCTTTTCTTGTAGCTACATTCTCTATTGGCAGGATTTCCTTGCCATTATTTAAGGCTATAATGTCATCGACATCCAAATATTTGGCCTTCAATTGGTCATCGGTGTGGCCTTCACTGGACAGAGTCCCATGACACAAGATTTCCTCCCATATGTCTGCTCGAGTCACTGGATAATAGCTGCTTCCCAACCCCTTCGGGTTCTTATCTTCAGTGAAATTTGAAAAGAACCGTTGAAGAGTGGAATTCATTCCTTCTTTCTCCATGATCACTTGGTCCATACTAATTGAATTTTACTATAGCACCACCAAGCTTGACCTAAGCCTCTACCTTCGATTTTGTTTCAGTACTTAGGCTGCCCTTAAGTCTTTCAACTTCAACTAGAAGATTTTTAATTTCCATGCTTTGGCCAAAACTATTGTGTCTTTCTCTATAATTACCTTATCCTTGGCTTTAACCCACTATGTGAGTTAATTGTTTTCGGGTGTGCGTTTCGAATCGATCATTCACTACAATGAGGGCTTGGTTATGTGTATCTGATATCTCCTAAATCAGGGTCTTGGAATTGTTAGTTGATGTCCGTGTATCATCTCTTTATTTGTTATGATTTTCCACCACTCCTATACGTAATCCTCTGAAATGTTGTCGTAACTTTTCTTCTTCGCTTCAAACGACTAGATGTCCATCTGATTGATTCTGTTGACATCAGAGAGGGCAAAAATAAGTTTTCTCCACTTTATCAATTGGTCGATAAGCTTAGTGTTAACCCAAAAAATGAACAATAATACAGAAAATAAATGTAAAAAGAGAAGAAATAGTAAAAAGATAGGAAATTTTTATAGTCGTTCAGTTGTTAATGATGCCCGTGTCTACTTTATAATTTTTTGCTAATTGACTGCTGTTACAAGTTTAATCGGATTACAATATGATTGAATCTTCTAAGTTAGATCGAGTCACAAGCACATGAGTTCACCAAAGAATCATAGTAAACCCTTAGATGACTATTGTGTGGGAGGAAAAGAGTAAGGAATAATTTTTGCAGAATCTAGAAGCCAGTCCCAAAAATCATTTTTACATTGCAGGTAGGATTGTATTATAGGGCTTGGAGAGCACTTGGGCCAAAGTTGCTTTGCCAATGGCCTATACTCAGAATCATAAAGGAGCTTAGATAGTTTGAAGCTAATTCGAGCCATTTTGATGGATCATTAGTGATCCAATTACATGGAGTATTTTTTCTTTATCCTTTTTGTGCTGTACTCCTATCTTCTATTTGAGTTCCTTGTCCCCATACCAAGTTATTTGGAGTTTATTTGATCGTCTATCTTCATGGATCATCTAGTCTAGAATAATCATCCATAACTCACTCAAAACTCAATGAAATCAAAGGAAACTTTGTAGGTACACTCTAGAGGGTGTGCGGGATCAACATTATGAATCTCAGGCGGTTGGGACCAACCTACATGGGTCGCTAGCGATTCGTCAAGATGGATCGCCAATGATCCATCGATTCTTCTCCAATCATGCTCATTTTTCTATGAGCCTTCTTTTATATTTTCTAAATGTTCTCCCTAAATTTCAAGTCAATTCAATCCCGCCCTCGTTGCTTTTTTCGAAAAGTGGGTAAACAACGGCTTGAATCAGATGAGTTTTTACTTCTTAAACTACGCTGCTTGGAATACTATGAAACTTGGCAAGTATTCTTAAAAGAGATTGTATATCATGATGCAAGAGGTTAAGATGACTCGCAATGCATCATTGTGGATTGCCAGTGATCCATAGGTGATGGATCGCTAGCGATCCATCCACTTAGTGTATTGTTGACTTATTTTTCTTAAGGTCCATTGACTTGTTTTCTTATTTACTTCAGTCGAGTTTCAAGTCATTCTGGCTTAGTCTGAATGTTCTAACGCCTTTAGATTCTTGTTTGGGTAAAAGCCCAGTTAACATTTCCCCCCTAGAATATGCTTTTGTTGGAAACAAAGTATAGTCTAGAAGAAGACAAGTTTATGATTTCTATTCTGTGAATTTCAATGAATCATCAGAGTCCATCTCAAGATGTTGTTTTCAATTGACTGACTTTAGATAGCTGTTCATTTTTTGATTTTGATCTGAATTTCAATTCCTAGTACTAAAGACGCAATCTTTGCTCCATAGTTTGCACAAGCGTTTAGGTCGGTAAGTGGGTGTACGATGTAGGTTTGGAGTTGACCTATCTAGTTTCAAACCGTCCGACGGTGAAGCTAAATTTTGTCTCGAATGATTGTACCCCATTTTGGAGTGAACATTTTCGCTTTATCTTTAAATGTTTATTTTTAAGGACTTATTTAAGTTCTTGTCGCTGGTTTGATTCTAATGTCACAATTTATTCCAAATTGGATATAGTGGATGATTCAATCGCATCATTCTTTCTGTTTCTTTACTCTAGTGATCTTGAAAAGAAAAGCTTCCGACATAACTTTGGACATCGGCTCCATTATGAATCATTGATCGATAACGGGTAAATGTTCAATAGATAATTTCGACGATATGGATTGTTTTTCAAATGTAAGAAAGCTATCTGCACTAGATTGTTAATTTGCAGTATTTGGGATTCTTGACTCTTCTCATGTGGATAACACACTGCATCTGCCCTGGTTAACACTCAAAACCCGACTGGTCAACATACGCTAACTTCGCTTGGATTCCAGGCGTTGGTTAAATGAAGATATTTTTTAAAGTAAAACATACTCGATAGAGTTGAATGTCAAGTTTTATTGTTGAAAATGACTTTTCGGCAGTCTGGCGGAGGGACTTCCACTCCTCCAGAAGCTGGGTTCGTCGCAACTTAGGCTTCGTTTATTATTCCTATCATATTGGGATGATTGAATATAGTTAAATTACATGGCAAGGTTGCTCTTATAGAGTTGTAGTTAAGGTTTGATCATGCGCAGTTTAAGTCTTCGGAAACTAGCGCATGACTTATTTTATTGCGATTATCCTTCCTTGTGGTTTTTGGAATTCAACCTGCACACCAACCTCTTATGCTCATGTACAACATACTCATTTACTGTAATTCTATACATACAAGTAATACTTCTGCAGTCATTTCGAAATATTCTATTTTATAGCTTCGTTCAGAACTATGAGGTAGCCTGGTCTAGACAGTTCTGTAGCTAATCCCTACTTATGCTCAATTGAGTTCGTTTCAACAAAGTTTTGGTGTATCTACTCTAGTCCATATAATAGATTTATTAGAATACTAAGTCATACGTTTTCGGGAGATTAGGTCTCCTAGGAAATACATTCGATTGCCCTAGTTTGTTGACACGGTAGCTCCTATCTCCAGGAATTAGGGACTTTGCTACTTGATTCCAAGCTCTGATTTTTTCAATGATGTTTTTTTCCTGACTATAACTGAATTCCGCCAAGTTGACATCGTCATGCAATGCCATTCTGGGTACATATGTTGGAAAGACGCGTTGCCATCATCTTTTGCTAGAGTGAATTCTTCCAAGTCCAATGTTGAGACCCTAATCGTGTATCAGTTTCTATTTCCAAAAACTTGTGCGTGGATGACTCAACTCTGGGGATTTTTCCTTGATGTTGTGAATCTTTAGATAGCATAGGATGCTAGAAGGTATGGCTGAAGATTCGATCAAACTCTTGCTTCTATTTCCAAAAGCCGATGTATGATAGTTTCATTTTGGGGGTTTCTTCTTAGCATCATCAAATTCGGATAATGGCATATTCCTGCAAGTTGGAAGCAAATGATCTAGTTAGACCGTAAGTAGGTCATCAATCCTTCTTATCAATGCCAAACTGCGAGCGATGGTTGATTTCTAAATGTTGAACCCTTTGTTATCTTTGTTGGCGATTTTGTTGCCAGAATGCTCTGTTTTACGATATAGGACCATTATCTAACCAACCTCGCGGTTATTCATGTCTGGACTTTGCAACATTTCTTTCAATTAAGTATCTATTCGTCTTACCCTACTTAAGGGACTAGCTATTTCGAACACATGTATTTAGGTGATTGTGAAAGATGGAGAGGTTTGGGATAAATGATTCGATTGGCCCTGGTCTAGGTCTTAATCCTATTCTAGGCTTGAGGAAGCCTAATGGTTTCAATCTCGACCTTCCACGATTGTCCCAACATATCCTTAGTTGTGCATGCTTTGCTTGATTGCTGTCATCATGGAAAATATGTGCATATGATAATTACTGTCTTGGGAATTGATAACCTAATTGCTTGGTTCCAAGCAACATTTCCTCGATGCTGCCTATCTTTCGGTTGTACTTAAATTCGTTTTAATTTGAATTCATTCAATTGTGCAATGGCTTTCATCTCTCTAGAAATTAGCTCATGAGAAATTCAATCCTAGGATTTCCTTTCGGTGTTGCTTTATTCCTATGCACTGGCTGATTTCTGTGATGAAAGTTCAAACCATCTGGCTAACTTATGAAAGGTTATGTCCTTCTGTTGTTACTCATTTTCAAGCACCGATTGTTTTTTGAATATAAAGGAAAAATCCTAATTAAGGACCAATGTCTATCTCCGAAAGATAGTCCATCGATGGTTTACCACGATGAGTGTTTCTCATCAAACCTGTAGATTAAAGTTTTCCTGGTGTTGCCGAGGCAACATCGGTACATAGTGAATAGCAAATATTCCGACATTGCCAAGGCAATGTCAGTACTTAGGAAATAGAAGGTTTTCCACCGTTGCCAGGGAAACACCAATACTTATGAAATAAAAAGTTTCTCGATGTTGTCATGGCAACACCGGTACTTAAGAAATGAGAAAAGGCCTTAGCATTGCTGGGGCAACACGGACACTCAAGAGTTTGGGATCGATTTTTCCAGCTGATCCGGCAATGCATTCATTCTAGGTGAGCACTAATTTCAGTCTTTGAAAACTTGCACTTCAATGATTGGATTGTAGAAGGTTTTTTTAGCTTCCTGTCTTCGGGTAATGTTAAAGTCATGTCGGTTAGGATTGAATCATTCATCTCATCCTGTATAGTTGAGCAGATCCCTTTCAACCCAATATGGCTGTTTTTCTCAACGTTGTTTAACTTTAGAATATGCCATGTTCTAGAAGGATGGGAGTCCCAAGCGTTTCCCATTGCCTAGCCTTACTTATTGTCGTTAAGTGTTACCCTTGAAAATGCAGGGTTGTTGCTTAACCAGTTCTATGGTTATTCTTATTCACGAAAAATCGAATTTTCTCGAACCGATTTTTGTTACGATCTAACTTCTATTTGAAAAACCCTTCATTTCTAAGTGTCAAATTCTAGGTTCTTATAGAAAACTAGAAATGGTGGAGCGAGTCATCATATTGCCCCCGGTACTACTGTGCTTATTCCTACCTTAATCACAGATCGATAGAGTTCGTTAGTTTTGTTTGAATCCATGGCACTTAACCTTTCTTATTTCAGGCCATATGCATTGTGCTGGGATGACATCATTGTTGTAGATATCAAGCTTATTCGTTGGTTCCAATCTTGGGGAATGAATGGTTTAGCTGCTCGATTTTGAGCTTTCACTCCTTGCTATTGTCTGTCTTCAAATAACAGCTGCTTTTCTGCAAGTTAGGGTTTAAGACCTCGGTCGAGCACCTGCTTCTTTCTTTGGGAACTGGTGCATTGATGATTTGATTTTGGAAATGCCTTCCGTCGTTATCTATCTCTAGATGATGGTAAGTTTATCCTTTCATTACAAGTTGGAGCGATTTGTTTCCTTATCAAATGCTAATGTGTTATGTGCCCTTCAGCCACATGGCTGATTTTCTAAACAATTGATGTGAGACTTGATGTCTTAGGCGGCTATAAAATCCCCTACTTTCAGGGTCAAAGCTAAGTGCTACGGATGGTGCAATTATCTGTAGTATTAATTTCTGGTGAAAAAATACGATAATGTTAATGGTATCCATAATATCATAAACACATGAATATAAAATAAAATCAACACAGATTTCAAAACAGCTTTTCTGATTACATTTCAAATCAATATTTCATATTCAATTACATAATCCCCAAACGATTCTCAGGTTTTGATCGGATATAATTGTTATAAATTACTCCAAGAGTGACATATGAAGATGTCCACTTAGATGATCAGAGTACTAGATATACATATCAGTCATAAATACATCACAGTGGAAATAATAGTAAATCGCTCCTACATAGCTAGCTTTGCCTCCTACACGTCTTCAAAAGCTTATTCATCCAAACTACTAAACTTGAAAAGTCCTTAACTCTTAATCTATTCAAATTTAATTTTGAGCTTCTGAGAGTTTAATGGGGAAAATTAAACATTGAGTCAGACATAAAGCCTGGTGTGAATAATTGTATTACATCTCTATTTATTGATATATAGTGAGACCACACCGCTTAGTAGAACGGGTTTCCAATCACTAATATCCTTTAAAATTGTATCTTTTGCAAATCAAAAACCTGTAGTCAAACTGATTGTAACAATAACAGTAATAACATATATGTATATAAATCTGGTAATCAGTATACTGTATGTCTGAACAATATAGTTATATCAGGCTCATTATTAACCACTGGCTGACTTGGGCCTACCAGACATAATAAATGTTCACTTCTATTAGATGCAATAATGGATTACCTATCCTTAACCAACTTCTCCTAGGGTCAACTGATCCCGATGGTTTTGCGGGCTCATCAATAACTTACCTCTACTCTATATATTCCTTTATGTGCGTAGCATTATTTTAGTCTTATCTGTGACAAAGCCCTACACACTGGAATTTTGGAGTTATATTAGCTAGGGGCTAACAGTTAATGTGTAGGGCACGATCTCATGCCAGTCACATCTGGTCTTCTAATATTTGAGTCATAAACTTAGGGTTAACTACTGTAACGACCCTAATTTTTAGCAAAAGTATTTAGGACATTTAATTATTTGAATTAAATAAAATAGTGTAATGATTAGGTTATTGAGGTTTGTGATTAATATGGGGTAGCCGTGCCATGTATACAAATGTACTAAAGAATTAAAATGAAATAAGATGTTAGGGTAAGTAGACAAAGGCAATATAGGAATAAGGCATATCCTTATCCCCTAAACCCTTAACCCCAATCATTCTCATTTATATTTTATACACTCACAAAAAAAAACATAAGACAGAGGCCGGCCACATTTAAAAAAGAGCAAGAGGAAGATAAGTTAAAGGAAGAAGCAAATTAACTAAATACATTCTCAAACCTCAACTCCTTAATCTCAAGCTAAAGGTGAATAATGACTACATCCCATGTTTTATTAATTTTCGATTTTAGAATGAAATCCGAACCGTTTTTAATTGTTTTTCCATGATTTTGAATGATAAAATGAATATATATACACTTGTTGATGATATATGATAATTCATATATATTTTATTATATGTTTTGATGTGAAAACCCTTTTAAATGAGATATAAGTGCCTTGTGATTTTAGATTTAAATAAGAAATGATACTATTGAGATGGGTTTCAATTTTCATAATTTTATAAATTAATATGGATTTTATATTAATTTTCTAGCAAGGAAAATGGATACTAAGGTTTAAAATAATTTACGGTTAAATCATATATGTTTTGGGTCTGAAATTATATATGTTAGAAGACATATTAAAAATGATTCATAGGAATTTTTGTAGAATTTTTCTAAGTGTTTTAATGAATATATAAAATTATTTAATGTATGGGACTTAAATGTTTTATATATTTATAACAGAAGAAGGGATAATTTACAAATAAATTAAGTTGTTTATTTTTAAAATTTTGGCAGCACTTTTAGAAAAGAAAATTAGCAACCAATCATATTTTGACAAACAAGGCAGGTTAGTTGAAAAGATTACTTTAAAAGCTAAAAATCAGTTTAAACATGCATTTAACATGTTTCGCCATTTTTGGTATCCTCTTTTCCATGCCTTACTCCCGCCTCCACCACCATCGAAACCAATATGCCTGGTAGCAAAGATTTGATACATAGAGAATTGGACTAAGACGGAACGTGGCAGTCGAAACCAAGGGTTCCAAAGGGTTCGAAGTGTGTCTTTGTTTTTAAAAGAGAATGTGCCTGCTTTGCTTTCGACTTAATTGGCTTTCGACTTGGTTAGCTTTCGCCTAGGATAAATTGTTTTGAAGGAATGGCTGCACCTTTTTGTTTTATGTAATGGCTTTCGGCTAGGTTGAAACCCCTTGGTGCAACCTTTTTCCTTTCGATGCAATGCGTTAAAAAGGTCCCTTTGTTTTAAACTCCAAGCCGCTTCTCCATTTCTTACGAAGGCAATGCTTTCGATACCATCACTTCTTTCACTTAGGAAATAGCTTTCGAATGTGTTTCTTTCGACCTTGATTTTTTATGATCCTTTAGAAATTTTTATATATAAAACCAAAGATTTCGAATAACATAGTTTTAAATGGTTTGAAAGGTTTCGTCACGTTTTACTTGAACCAAAATGCTACCGAAAGGTTTGATGTTTGCAAAGTATTTTAATGCTTTCGAATGGTCTAAATGAAGGTTTCAAAGGGTTAGTTACCAAACTATTTTTAAAGGTTTAAAAGGAAGGTTTCTAATGTTTTCGAAACGCAATGTTAAGTGTTTTAAAGATAGGATGTCTACGGTTTTAAAGCTTTCGAAGGTGTTGTTTTTCAATGATTTCAAAAGGTTGATTATGAATGGTTTCGAAAGGTATGTTTTGGCGTTTTGGCCTAAGGTTTCACTTGTATCGAAAGGAGTACTTTCAATGGGCTCGAAAGGGGTACTTTCAAGGGTTTAAATGTTTTCATCAACAAGGTTTTGTGTAAAGTATATATAACATGGCAAGGTGATTTGAGTAAAGCATAAAAGATATTTTCCTTGTTTAAAGAATGGTTTAAAGGTTTAAATCAATTTTAGAGAAAAGGTTTTCAAGAAAAATTTGTGAGTAGTTAACTCTTAGTAAAATGACTTAGATACTAGAATACCAAATGGGACTGGTATAAGGTCGCGCCATATATATTAGCTATTAGCTCTAGCTAATTTAGTCCCAAATTACAGTGTATAGGGGCTTTGTCACAGGTAAGACTAAAATGATGTTACAGATGGAAATTAATATATATGTACAGAGATAGGTTACTAGTGAACCAATAAAACCATTCGGATAAGTTGACCTTGGAGAATTAAGTTAGTGTAAACCTTCCAAAAGAGGAGTATCTAACAGAAGTTAGATTATTTGTTTATTTGTCTAGTAGGTCAGAGTCAACCAAAGGTTAGTAGTTAGCCAAACAAAACTATATTGTTCGGATAGATAGTCCATTTGTTACCTGATTTACTGCTTTCATAATATTAATATTATTGTTTTAACCAGTTTTGATTGTAGGATTATGATTTGCGAAAGATATGTTTTAAAAGGATATTAGTGAGGGGAAACGCATTTCGCTAAGCAACGTGGTCTCAGTTGATATCAAATATCGAGATTTATAGTACTATTCACACCAGGCTTTATGTTTGTCTCGAAGTTTATGTTTTTCCCCTTAAACTCGTGGGTGCTCAAAATTGATTTGTGTAAGTTGAGGGTTGAGGATTTACAAATTTTAGTAGGTTGACAAATAAAGCTTCCGAAGACGAGTAGGAGACTGATGGCTAGTTATGTAGGGGTCGGTTTATTTGTTTTATTCCATTGTGTTGTATTAAGTCAATTATGATTATTTAGTTCTTTGTTCAACCAAGGGGGTAACTTCATATGTCTCTCTTAGCTGTAATAATTATATTTGATCTGAACCTGGGAAACGAATGGGATTATGTAATGGAATATGAAATATGGTTTGTCAAATGTAATTAGAAAAGTTGTTTTTGAAATCTATAATTTTGTTTCATATTCATGTGCTTCTGGTATTATGGATACCATTTATATTACCGTATTTAGTCATCGGAAGTTAATACTATGGATGATTGCAACACCTGTAGCACTTAGCTTTGGGCCTCCATATAGGGGATGTTACAACTTGGTGTCAGAGCATAGGTTTATGAAAAAATTTAAACAAAAATGATTTTTGAAATCATAATCCTAGTGAATTAGATATAAGATTAGGATATGGGATAATGCTATAGTAACGTACTTGTTTGATATATATATATATATATATATATATATATATATATATATATATGTAAGTGAAAGATATATCTCTATTCTTCTATCTCTTTTAGGCTATCCTTCTTTACCTCACAAGGCTTGAATATAGATATGGATGCTAGAAATGTAAGAGTTAACCTTGGGGGAAGCACCACAAAAAATGGAAATGAAAAACCAAATTCCAGGAGTAACCCAGGTCAGGCATAAGCATGAAATATGGGTGCTAGAGTTCCGCAAATTGACATGGGAGTTATGTATCACTTCTTTTTCAACATGATGTAGGCAGATGTTGTTGCTGGAGAAGTTAGAGAAGGAGTTTAGGAAGCTCCAGTGGTTAACAATTATGTTATTTTGAGTAGAGACTACGCTAGGCAGGGAGGAAAGCCATTCATCAGAACCAAGGACGCTATTGAAGCAGAAAACTAGTTGCTGCATTGTGAGAGGATCTTTGTAGATTTGGGGCTCAATGATGAGCAAAAGAGATGGCTTACTTTGAGACAACTTCAAGGAGCAGGTTTACATTGGTGGAATAGTGTGACGATGTAAGTTAATGAGGAGACGACGACATAGGCTAATCTCAAAAGGAGATTTAAGGGAAGGTTTATGTCGGAGATTGCTAAGTATGCTCTGCTTAAGAAGTTTGCTGAATTGTAGTAAGGAGATATAACTATACTCGAGTATGCGAGGAGATTTGAGGAGCTAGCAAAATATGGCAATGCTATGGTTGATACTAAAATTAAGAGAAACGAGAAGTTCATCAGGGGTTTTAAGCCTGAGGTTGCTAGGACTATGTTACCGCATATCAGGGATCCATGTGATGTTGTAGTAGAGATGGCTATGAGGAACGGAGGGATGCTCACTTTTTTAGAGAGAAACAAGGAAAAGGAAGCACATGTGCGGTAGATTCAAAAAATGAAGTTCTACCATAAGAAAGGAGCTCAGATGGGTGGAGCTCCTAAGAAGGGAAAGGCAGAAGTGGTTTGTTAAAAGTGTGACAAGAAGGGACGCTATGCCCATGAGTGCCGGACATGTAAAGGAAAGAAAGCTGCAGGGAAGAAAGAAGTAAGGTGTTTCACCTGTGATCAAATTGGACATTCTAAGAACTAGTGCAAGGAACCTGCTAAGGATGGGGAGAGAAAGGTGTATGCATTGGAGCCGACTACCTTGAGGCCAACAGCAGAGGTAGAAGGAAAAGCCGTATTAGGAGGTACGCTTCTGATTCATGGTATGTCAGTTAGCGTCCTGTTTGATACTGGTGCATCTTATTCTTTTATCTCATTGTCTGGTAGATAAGCTTAACCTAGAACCTACATATTCAGTTACTTCCTTAAGGGTTGCAAATTCGATAGGAGGGTATGCGACATTTGGGATGAAGTAGAGTTTGATTTGTTAAGTCATACCTTTGTTTGCAGTTTGCATGTGTTTGAATTCGTAGGTTCAGAATTATTTTGGGCATGGATTGTTTAGGAAAGTTTGATGCTAGGATATTTTGCCATGATAGGAAAATATCGCTTAGACACCCTGACTATAATGATCGGATTGTATATACCATAGAAAACCCAGATGTGAATTGAATGCTTTTTTGTGTGTTGTGGAGGTAGAAGACGAGTTAGATTTAGTTTTTGTGGTCAGAAAATTCGTAGATGTTTTTGAACCAATGGTAGGATTGTCGCCAAAACGAGCTATTGAGTTTCAGATAGATTTAGTACCTAAAGCAGAACTTGTAAGTAGACCACCAAGCAAGATGATACTTATCAAGATGAGGGAGTCAAAGGTGTAGTTGGTGGATTTGGAAGGCAAGAATTTTTATCGGGCAAAGTAGTTCGCCTAGAGGAGCAGCCGCGATGTTTACTAAGAAGCTAAACGAATCATTGAGGTAATGTACCGATTATCGTAAATTGAATGAGGAGACGATAAAGAATAGATATCCATTGCCTAGAATTAACGATTTGTTCAACCAGTTGAGTGGGGCCAATGTATTTTCCCAATTGAATTTAGCAACTGCTTTCCATCAGCTTAGAATAGTAGAGGATAGTGTTCCTTTAATGGCATTTAGAACTAGATATGGATCGTATGAATGGTTAGTGATGCCATTCGAACTAACAGTGTGCCAGCATTCTTTGTGGATTCAATGAACTAAATTCTCTAGAAGCACTTGGATGGATTTATGTTGGTATTTAGAGATGTTATTTTGATATACTCTAAGGATTAAAGGGAGAATGATGTTCATCTAAGAGTGGTGCTCGAGATGTTGAGGCAGCATCAATTGAAGGCGAAGTTTTCGAAGTGTTATTTCTAGAAGAAGGAAGTAAAATTTCTTAATCATGTATTCTTAAGAAGGGTTGTCTCTAGATCCGACTAAGATCGAAGTAGTGAATAATTGGAAGAGACCTGAGACAGGACCTAGATAAAAGTTTTCTTTGACTAGCTGGGTATTATTAGAGGTTTATAAAGGATTTTTCACGTATAGCAGCACTGTAACGACCCGTTAAATTAATAATATTAAATGAATTGAATTAATATAATTTCTAATCTAATTTACAATAAATGTAGAAATTTGGTATAGTAGTTGTAATTTAGTGTAACAATAAAATTTTATGACAATAGATTTGGATAATGTAGATTGTCACCATTTGATTTAAAGTTAAATATAAGAAACAGATATAAGGGTTGAATTAGTGAATATCAGTAAAAAGATTAAGTAGAATGGAATTCATTTAATATAAATAAATAGTGGAAGACTTACATTGGATAGTAAAATGGATAGTAACTAAATAAAAGGTGACCGCTGAATAAATCAATGCAATAAGTGTTGATAAGGAAATTTAATGAATGTTGTCAAAAATAAATGGACTTAAGGTAGCAATAAAATTTGTTTTGCCTATGTAAATTTTATGTATTGATAAGCTATAATTAAATTTGAAATTTGGTAGTAAATAGGGGATAAGTTGACTAAGGCAATTAGTAATTTAATAAATGAATGCATAGTAAGTAAGTGGAAATGTATGCATAAAAATATTTTCATATATGGGATAATTACAAAAGTTACCCATTTATCTAATGTATATAATTGAATCTAAATTTAGGGCAACATTTTGTTATTGATGGTATAAGTGAATTTGAATAAAAGGGGTAGAAAAAAATTATTTAGATTTAACATGTATTGAGTATATAGCTAAGAAGGGCATTCGATGTAAATGAATCTAAATTAATGTGTCGAGTCAATAAAGGAGAACTTTAAGGGAATAAATATAAATGAATGTATTTGGGGAATAGAGTCCTTTTATATGTGAATAGTATAATATTGTTATTAAGAATGAACGTTACTTTAGTAATTATTAATATGGAAACGGAAGAGTGTATAAATTTATAGTAACGTAAAAACGTATTGTAAGATAATAATTAAGTGTAGACTTATAAAATATATTTATGACAACAAATTTTGTAATTTATTTATTCTATTAGTTGTTAAGTTTTATTTATGTGTAAGTTAACAATATTACAATTCAATTGAATATAGTAATTTATGCAAACAAAGGATGAACATTTGGAAGTATTACTGTAGTGATATATATATATAAGAAACGGTAACTTTGTAGTTGGGGAATAATTGATTTATTTGTGAGTTGTAATCAAATAGAGTCAAATTTATTAGAATTTATTGCAATTTATGGGATTAATTGCAGTAACCTTTGATGATTTATTCACTAAAATAATTGACGATGGAAATTATATGTAAATTTGCTTTTAGTTAATTTAAAATATCCAGAGGGCTAGAAATGACACAAATCTACTAGTTTAGAAATTTACAATAAAAAGTGGTAAGTAATTTTTCTAAATATTTAGATAGTAGGAAGATGTAGATTTAGATGGAATTTATTATTTAACTATTTCATAAGTTGAGATCTAAGTTTAGAATTGAGATTTTTAATGTATAGATATTGAGCCAATGTTAGTTTCATTAAATTGACATCAATAACTTTGAATAATAGAAAGAAAGTGAATTTAATAAATTTAATCAAACGTATAATGTTGAATTTATTAAAATTGGAATTAATATTGAAGTTAAGAATTCACATTTGAATTGATGAATAGAACAACTATTGACACTTAAATTGTTTAGAATTGGAGTAAATAGTTAAGAAAATTTAAAGGGAGAAAATTTGGTCAATTTTTGAATTTAGATGTAAAAATTGGATTTTTATAATTTATTTAATTTATTTAATGAATATTAAAAATAGCCATTTTGGCCACGGACTCGGATTTCGACGAAACCAGTTTCATCGGATCCGTATCGGTGAATTATTATAGGGTTTCAAGTTTCGTATCGATCGGACTTGTCGTTTGATCGTACGGGCGTGAAACGCTTTGAAATCAATTTTAATAAAATCAATTTGGAAATTTTGTTTTCAGCATAACTTCTTCATACGATCAAATTTGGACGTGAAACTTTTTCCATCGCGTTCAGAATATCTTAAAATACCTATTTGGATATATAGATTTAATAAATTCGGTTCCGGAGGCATAGCTGGCTTTTTGGGCCATAGTTTGTTTCGTACGTTCACTTATCCGATCCATCTACGCTATCTCTAGTCTACCTATATAAGCACGGTTATAAACCTTAGCTCCATCCTATTGTCATTTGCTGTATATTCATTTCTTCATCTCCTTCTCCTCCTCAAATGGTTGCAAAACCTAGATCTACTTCAATCCAAATTTCAGTGAAAATGCAAACACTTCAGAAAAATTCCACAAAAATATATGTTAATGTTCTCGAGGCACGTAATCTACTGGTGCAATTCGTTTTCTGTTTTGAACATTCGTTTGACCAGAATTAATTCAAACAGTCCGTGACCATTCATCATCGTCGTCGCAAACTTCGTCGGATCGTCAAACCTTTTCTGGGTTTTGTAGAGTGGACGATGGGGATCGCATCTATATGGTTTTTGTGTCGATTCAACGGTTAGATCGTCGTAGATATTCGATTAGGGTTCGGAGGTGGCGGCGGCTGGTGGAGTTTCGGGCGATCGGACCTATATGGGGAGGTGCGGCCTGGCGAGCTGGAGGCCATGGTGGTGGTGGCAAGGCGTACGGTGGCCTGTGGCGTTGTCGAGGCTTGGTCAAAGCTCCGGTCAAAGAGGACGTGTAACGGTCTGGTCGCGAGTGAGCTTATCTGCCGCTTGCGTTTCTGCGAATAGAAGGAGTGACGTGGCACATATATTTGTAAGTGATGAATGTGTGTCGTTTTATTTATTTTCAATTCTGAATTCAATCATCATTTTTTGCCATGACTTTCTCATACGAAGTCGGATTCACACGAAATTTCTTTTGTTAGGATCGTAATTTAATTCCGGACTTGATGACGCTGGTTTGGACAAATTCCGAGACGGGCGAATTTTTGGGTTTAAATCGAATTTAAATTCGATTTAAATTCAAAAGGTGAGTGTTTAAACCCACTCACAACTACTAGAAGCTTCTTTGTTTGTTCAGTTAATTTTAGAAATGAATAGAAATTTATTTATGAGTATTTGGCATGTTTATTTCACTCATATTTGTTGAATTGCATTTATTAAATTTAACTGTTAATTTAATTTATTTATTGCGTATTAATTGATAGTTAGAATTTATTTGTTTGCCTATAAACTGCTAGTTAACAGTTATATAGATTATTACTGAATATAAACTGTTAGATTAATAGTTGTTAAATTTAATCTGAATAAAATTGTCAGTTATTACCTGTTTATATATTATCAAATATAAATTGTTATTGATTGATATTGCTTGATGATTGTGATTGGATGATGGGTGATGTTGATGGATGTTTTATTGTATATCATTAAATTGCAAATTATCATGTATATTTCCTTTCATTCGGGATTGTGGTTTGAAATGATATACAACCGCAAAATTTTATATCTTTTAAATTGCGGATTGAAATGATAAATATCCGTATCACTTGACCATAGGATAGAAAATTATATACAGGCACCGCGGTCTATATATATAACTATTTTAATGTGATTTCTATGGTTTGGATGGGATACGGTTCATAATAATCTTAAATTTTATATTGTATAAATATTATTCTTCCATATATATACATATGAAGTTGAAAAATTTGAAATTAAAAGGTGTATAAATCTCTTTATTAAAAATGGAATTTTTTTTTTAAGAAAATGGAGTTTGATAATTTATATCATATGTTTAAATGTTAAGTTTGGAAATTTTAAGATATGATATTTATAATTGGATTTTTCCCAAGATAAATTGAAATGAATATTCTAGTTTAATTTGAATTGAAAAAAATATATATTTTATTACTAGAAATTGGAGTTTTTATTTATTTATGGATTTTATGTGAATATTCAAGACTAATTAATAGAACATTCGATTTGTTGAAAGAATAAAATCCAACTTTAGTTTGAAATATTAATACTCCAAATGGATATACGTATATATATATAAATTGAAGTGGTTTTGGAACTTGAGAGAGATAATACAAATTTTGGGTTAGACTTTAATAAAGAAATGTATTTGTAAAGCCATGAGAACTATTTTTTTACAAAGTAACATTTAAGTTAAACCTTTTAATTCATATACCGTTGAATATCCAAACCATTCAAGTTTTAAAAGTTATGGTTTTAAATTGTGAATTTCGAAATATTATGCTTTGGAAGGATATTTGGCTTTCAGGCGTTATAAATTTTAAAGCATTTGGATTTTTGAAAAGGTTTATATTTGGGATAAAGGATATCATATTGTTTTGGGTTTTAAAATGATATCGTATTTATAATTTTAAAATGGAAATGTTTATTTTGGTTTTATAGTATAAACTATTTTTAAATGACCGTGGTGTTATAATAACGATGGGTTGGCAAAGAGACCGGGATCGGATATGGACATACTCTCTGTCGATACCCAAAACCACTTTGACTAACCGTGTACGCGGTGGAGATTCTAGAATGAAGTAGGTTGGTGGCGACGTCCTGTAAGGTAAATACGTGGACCCAACTCCCGTGAGTTGGCATAAGGTGGCTAAAACAGGAGCGATCGACGGGCTAATGAGGTCATCCTCTGATCGGACACTCCTCTTCGATATTATACTTTGACTTTGGATTGATTCAGTGGCCACTTCTATTTTTGATTTTGGGGGAGTTTGTTCGAGGTGGGCGGTAGCTGCGGCTACGCGTTTCCATCGGCCCGGAAGCGTAATTGGTATATCTACCCTGGCATTGCCTAGTTGTGCCGTGTCACCTACCATACCGAGCCTTGTACGAGTTTGGATTTCTCCCGTAGCCCGTGTGGTATCCTCTGGTGGCTTCCCGATCAGGAGGGACTATGATATTGGATGGACTACTGGGACTATTACGTGTTAAGGGGAATATTGGGTCACTCCTTAACGCTATTAAAAAGTATGTTTATTTTACTATTAGACACTATTATAATAGCGCGATATACTACATAGTAAATAGTTTAACGGATCCTTAGGAGATGTAAATCCCGAGCATCTCTTGAGTTACTGTACTCTTATTTAATTCTGTTAATTTAACTCACATAAGATCTTTTAGTTCTGACTCGAGTGTTTTTGTCTTTTCAAATTCGCTCGGGTCAGTCCGAACGTTTCAGGATCGAAGACTTTAACTTTGGAGGACGAAGACGAAGAACCCGTATTATTATTATTTATAGTTTTGCACCACACTCACACTGTTCCGCTGCATTGTTATTGGTATGTGTAACTCTGATATGTATTATATAAATGGTTTTGTAAACAGATTTATAAACTGTATATTTGGGTATTATATTTTATCCTTCCGCTGTGAGATTCTGTTTAGTTTTTTTTTCTTCTCTGTTTTTTTCTTATTTACCCCATAACAATCCGCCCTTCCGTATGGTTTGAATTGGCACGTGTGTCGGTTTAAATCGTGCGAAAAGGCGGGATGTTACAGTTGGTATAAGAGCTTTGGTTTAGCGATAAACTTTGGCTTTGTGGGGTTGACTCTTTGTTAATAGGGTAATAATACCCTATGGGAGTCGCTGAGTGTATATATATGAGAGAGCGTATTTGTTAGTGTTGATAAAAGATTTTGATATTGTGTTAATCTGTTCCGCTTTGTATTTATAAATTCTGGTTGATGCATGGGACGCTATGACATCAATAGGGATTTCTAAACACTTAATAGGACAGACCAACATAATATTTGTTTTTAACATGGGTGAATGAAATAATTTTGCCTATTATATTTTCTATATATAAAAATATTTTTATAAAGATATATATATATATATATATATATCTGGTTGCTATAGATTGGGTGTTAGGTAATATAAAAATATTTGTAATAAATTGAAGCTAAGTTGAAATTATAATAAATCAAATTGGAGATTTTAGAACTTAAGTCCGGGATTTTTGAAAATCTTCTTTCAAAGGATTTGTGAAATATAATGATTTGGATTATAGGTAATTTCTTATATAAATATTTAGTATAATTCGGAAGAATTGTTTTAAAAGAGGATTTTGGAGAAAATAAATTTTGTACTTTCTCCTCTGTCGCTGGAAAATAATTTCGGTGATGACGGCCGCATCATCGACTTTCATTTTCGAGTTTCGAAGGGAAAGGCCACTGTAGTAAATTCTACTGCAGATTTGTTTTGAAATTATTTAAAATTTTAATTGTTTAAAGGTAATTAGAGATATAAAAGTTGTAAGAAATTAATTATCTATTATTTTAAAGAAATTTTGGAATTTGACCCGGTATTAATTCTTGAATTTCCATTAATTAGTTGTAAAATTTTTAGGTTAGTGAAATAAAAGATGTAATCAATGAATTAAAAGAGTTGAGATTAAACTTGCATAAGTTCTTTTGCTTTTTCTTTAACATAAATAACTTACCAAGTATAAAAAGTTGAAATGTAAATTAAGAGTGGAATAGAATATTATGCAAGTAGAATTTTGGAAAAAATGAAGTATTCAATAAATTACTGTTATAAATAAGAATTTAATGGTATTAACTTAAGTGATGATTGGAATTTTACTAAAATTAAAGGTTGTATTATTAATAGGTGATTTTAACCTTAAGAAAGTAAAAAAAATGAAATTCCTTAATTTATAAAGTTTGATTGTAGGGTTATTAACTTAAGTACGCCTTAATTTCCCCTATTCTAATATAATGGAAAGTAGGAAAAATATAAATGACTGCAATCCATAGTTAATGAATGAGTAAAATCTTTCACTTATAGGAATGCAAGTTATAAGGTTAATAAATTAAGTGTAAGTAGAGGGTTGCTGTAATTAAATATAATGGAAACTTCAACATTAAATAAATGAATGAGATTAAAGGTAAGTCGAAATTGTAATTTATAAAAAAAATATTAATTAAAAGAATGGAGAAGAAACTTGTAAATTTTCACTTACATTCTTAAAACATACATAACTTACCATATAATAAAAAGTTGCAATGTTAGTAGGAAAATGTAAAGGGAAATCTTACAAGTGAAGAGTAAGGTAATAAAGGTATTCTATTAATTTGCTATTATTAATGAGAATTAATTGTATAGACTTAAGTTAAATTGGAAATTTTACTATAAGTAAAGGTAAGTAGTATAAATAGATGATAGAAACTTTAGTAAATAAATTGGAATACAAATAGAATGAATTTTGTGATAAATGGAAAATGAAAATTTGTAAGAAATAAAGAAATCACTCCATAAATGAAAGAAAGAAAATCAAACCATTGAAGCATGAGATAAATGTATAATAAATAAATTTGGGTGTTGGTTTGAATTGTGTTGTTTGATTTATGTTGTTGGGTAAGAAATTTGAAGTGGTTAAATGAATAAGTATCTATCTTTGTTCCATCTAAGACTGTTGAGTAAAGGATGCACTTGATAGTTAATTCCATTTCATACAAATTTCAAGTTTGAACCCAAACAACTATCTGTTTGATGGATTAAATGGTTGCTTCGTTTGTGTATGTATGTTGTTTGTAAGGTTGTTGGTTGTTGAATTGTTTGGTTGATTAATGATTGAATCCACTTGAATAGTTCACTTTAAAATAAATATTTAACCTTTTAGATTATATAACTGAATACAGGTGATGGAAGCAACCGCTACTGCTTTTGGTTCCAAAATAATAAGCGTATATTGCCCGACAAATAGGTACGTTTTCGGATTACGTTTAAAGCGCTATTTTTCCGTGTTGGGATATCATATTTTGATAATATATGTAATATATTTGTATATTTTGATATTATATTTTCTCCCAAGCCTCACCGTACAAAGGAGACTCTGCCAAAAATTTTCGTAAATTTTAGACCTAGAATTTTGTTGAATATTTTCCAAACTTTAATGATTTAAGTATAAAAGGTTGTAATGATTATAAACGGGTATATTTCATTAAAGGAAATTAATCCAGTAAATTATTGTTTATAAGTTAGTATTTGAAATAAGATGTACTGTTTATTCTTCCTTCTCCCTTCTTTTTCCTTTTCGGGGACGAAAAGTTTTGAGTGGGGGAGATTGTAACGACCCGTTAAATTAATAATATTAAATGAATTGAATTAATATAATTTCTAATCTAATTTAGAATAAATGTAGAAATTTGGTATAGTAGTTGTAATTTAGTGTAACAATAAAATTTTATGACAATAGATTTGGATAATGTAGATTGTCACCATTTGATTTAAAGTTAAATATAAGAAACTGATATAAGGGTTGAATTAGTGAATATCAATAAAAAGATTAAGTAGAATGGAATTCATTTAATATAAAATAAATAGTGGAAGACTTACATTGGATTGTAAAATGGATAGTAACTAAATAAAAGGTGACCGCTGAATAAATCAATGCAATAAGTGTTGATAAGGAAATTTAATGAATGTTGTCAAAAATAAATGGACTTAAGATAGTAATAAAATTAGTTTTGCCTATGTAAATTTTATGTATTGATAAGCTATAATTAAATTTGAAATTTGGTAGTAAATAGGGGATAAGTTGACTAAGGCAATTAGTAATTTAATAAATGAATGCATAGTAAGTAAGTGGAAATGTATGCATAAAAATATTTTCATATATGGGATAATTACAAAAGTTACCCATTTATCTAATGTATATAATTGAATCTAAATTTAGGGCAACATTTTGTTATTGATGGTATAAGTGAATTTGAATAAAAGGGGTAGAAAAAAATTATTTAGATTTAACATGTATTGAGTATATAGCTAAGAAGGGTATTCGATGTAAATGAATCTAAATTAATGTGTCGAGTCAATAAAGGAGAACTTTAAGGGAATAAATATAAATGAATGTATTTGGAGAATAGAGTCCTTTTATATGTGAATAGTATAATATTGTTATTAAAAATGAACGTTACTTTAGTAATTATTAATATGGAAACGGAAGAGTGTATAAATTTATAGTAACGTAAAAACGTATTGTAAGATAATAATTAAGTGTAGACTTATAAAATATATTTATGACAACAAATTTTGTAAGTTATTTATTCTATTAGTTGTTAAGTTTTATTTATGTGTAAGTTAACAATATTACAATTCAATTGAATATAGTAATTTATGCAAACAAAGGATGAACATTTGGAAGTATTACTGTAGTGATATATATATAAGAAACAGTAACTTTGTAGTTGGGGAATAATTGATTTATTTGTGAGTTGTAATCAAATAGAGTCAAATTTATTAGAATTTATTGCAATTTATGGGATTAATTGCAGTAACCTTTGATGATTTATTCACTAAAATAATTGAAGATGGAAATTATATGTAAATTTGCTTTTAGTTAATTTAAAATATCCAGAGGGCTAGAAATGACACAAATCTACTAGTTTAGAAATTTACAATAAAAAGTGGTAAGTAATTTTTCTAAATATTTAGATAGTAGGAAGATGTAGATTTAGATGGAATTTATTATTTAACTATTTCATAAGTTGAGATCTAAGTTTAGAATTGAGATTTTTAATGTATAGATATTGAGCCAATGTTAGTTTCATTAAATTGACATCAATAACTTTGAATAATAGAAAGAAAGTGAATTTAATAAATTTAATCAAACGTATAATGTTGAATTTATTAAAATTGGAATTAATATTGAAGTTAAGAATTCACATTTGAATTGATGAATAGAACAACTATTGACACTTAAATTGTTTAGAATTGGAGTAAATAGTTAAGAAAATTTTGAAGGGAGAAAATTTGGTCAATTTTTGAATTTAGATGTAAAAATTGGATTTTTATAATTTATTTAATTTATTTAATGAATATTAAAAGTAGCCATTTTGGCCACGGACTCGGATTTCGACGAAACCAGTTTCATCGGATCCGTATCGGTGAATTATTATAGGGTTTCAAGTTTCGTATCGATCGGACTAGTCGTTTGATCGTACGGGCGTGAAACGCTTTGAAATCAATTTGGAAATTTTGTTTTCAGCATAACTTCTTCATACGATCAAATTTGGACGTGAAACTTTTTCCATCGCGTTCAGAATATCTTAAAATACCTATTTGGATATATAGATTTAATAAATTCGGTCCCGGAGGCATAGCGGGCTTTTTGGGCCATAGTTTGTTTCGTACGTTCACTTATCCGATCCATCTACGCTATCTCTAGTCTACCTATATAAGCACGGTTATAAACCCTAGCTCCATCCTATTGTCATTTGCTGTATATTCATTTCTTCATCTCCTTCTCCTCCTCAAATGGTTGCAAAACCTAGATCTACTTCAATCCAAATTTCAGTGAAAATGCAAACACTTCAGAAAAATTCCACAAAAATATATGTTAATGTTCTCGAGGCACGTAATCTACTGGTGCAATTCGTTTTCTGTTTTGAACATTCGTTTGACCAGAATTAATTCAAACAGTCCGTGACCATTCATCATCGTCGTCGCAAACTTCGTCGGATCGTCAAACCTTTTCTGGGTTTTGTAGAGTGGACGATGGGGATCGCATCTATATGGTTTTTGTGTCGATTCAACGGTTAGATCGTCGTAGATATTCGATTAGGGTTCAGAGGTGGCAGCGGCTGGTGGAGTTTTGGGCGACCGGACCTATATTGGGAGGTGCGGCCTGGCGAGCTGGAGGCCATGGTGGTGGCGGCAAGGCGTACGGTGGCCTGTGGCGTTGTCGAGGCTTGGTCAAAGCTCCGGTCAAAGAGGACGTGTAACGGTCTGGTCGCGAGTGAGCTTCTCTGCCACGTGCGTTTCTGGGAATAGAAGGAGTGACGTGGCACATATATTTGTAAGTGATGAATGTGTGTCGTTTTATTTATTTTCAATTCTTAATTCAATCATCATTTTTTGCCATAACTTTCTCATACGAAGTCGGATTCACACGAAATTTCTTTTGTTAGGATCGTAATTTAATTCCGGACTTGATGACGCTGGTTTGGACGAATTCCGAGACGGGCGAATTTTTGGGTTTAAATCGAATTAAATTCGATTTAAATTCAAAAGGTGAGTGTTTAAACCCACTCACAACTACTAGAAGCTTTTATGTTTGTTAAGTTAATTTTAGAAATGAATAGAAATTTATTTATGAGTATTTGGCATGTTTATTTCACTCATATTTGTTGAATTGCATTTATTAAATTTAACTGTTAATTTAATTTATTTATTGCATATTATTGATAGTTAGAATTTATTTGTTTGCCTATAAACTGCTAGTTAACAGTTATATAGATTATTACTGAATATAAACTGTTAGATTAATAGTTGTTAAATTTAATCTGAATAAAATTGTCAGTTATTACTTGTTTATATATTATCAAATATAAATTGTTATTGATTGATATTGCTTGATGATTGTGATTGGATGATGGGTGATGTTGATGGATGTTTTATTGTATATCATTAAATTGCAAATTATCATGCATATTTCCTTTCATTCGGGATTGTGGTTTGAAATGATATACAACCGTAAAATTTTATATCTTTTAAATTGCGGACTGAAATGATAAATATCCGTATCACTTGACCATAGGATAGAAAATTATATACAGGCACCGCGGTCTATATATATATAACTATTTTAATGTGATTTCTATGGTTTGGATGGAATACGGTTTATAATAATCTTAAATTTTATATTGTATAAATATTATTCTTCCATATATATACATATGAAGTTGAAAATTTTGAAATTAAAAGGTGTATAAATCTCTTTATTAAAAATGGAATTTTTTTTTAAGAAAATGGAGTTTGATAATTTATATCATATGTTTAAATGTTAAGTTTGGAAATTTTAAGATATGATATTTATAATTGTATTTTTCCCAAGATAAATTGAAATGAATATTCTAGTATAATTTGAATTGAAAAAAATATATATTTTATTACTAGAAATTGGAGTTTTTATTTATTTATGGATTTTATGTGAATATTCAAGACTAATTAATAGAACATTCGATTTGTTGAAAGAATAAAATCCAACTTTAGTTAGCAATATTAATACTCCAAATGGATATACGTATATATATATAAATTGAAGTGGTTTTGGAACTTGAGAGAGATAATACAAATTTTGGGTTAGACTTTAATAAAGAAATGTATTTGTAAAGCCATGAGAACTATTTTCTTTACAAAGTAACATTTAAGTTAAACCTTTTAATTCATATACCGTTGAATATCCAAACCATTCAAGTTTTAAAAGTTATGGTTTTAAATTATGAATTTCGAAATATTATGCTTTGAAAGGATATTTGGCTTTCAGGCGTTATAAATTTTAAAGCATTTGGATTTTTGAAAAGGTTTATATTTGGGATAAAGGATATCATATTGTTTTGGGTTTTAAAATGATATCGTATTCATAATTTTAAAATGGAAATGTTTATTCTGGTTTTAAAGTATGAACTATTTTTAAATGACCGCGGTGTTATAATAACGATGGGTTGGCAAAGAGACCGGGATCGGATATGGACATACTCTCTGTCGATACCGAAAACCACTTTGACTAACCGTGTACGCGGTGGAGATTCCAGAATGAAGTAGGTTGGTGGCGACGTCCTGTAAGGTAAATACATGGACCCAACTCCCGTGAGTTGGCATAAGGTGGCTAAAACAGGAGCGATCGACGGGTTAATGAGGTCATTCCTCTGATCGGACACTCCTCTTCGATATTATACTTTGACTTTGGATTGATTCAGTGGCCACTTCTATTTTTGATTTTGGGGGAGTTTGTTCGAGGTGGGCGGTAGCTGCGGCTACGCGTTTCCATCGGCCCGGAAGCGTAATTGGTATATCTACCCTGGCATTGCCTAGTTGTGCCGTGTCACCTACCATACCGAGCCTTGTACGAGTTTGGATTTCTCCCGTTGCCCATGTGGTATCCTCTGGTGGCTTCTCGATCAGGAGGGACTATGATATTGGATGGACTACTGGGACTATTACGTGTTAAGGGGAATATTGGGTCACTCCTTAACGCTATTAAAAAGTATGTTTATTTTACTATTAGACACTATTATAATAGCGCGATATACTACATAGTAAATAGTTTAACGGATCCTTAGGAGATGTAAATCCCGAGCATCTCTTGAGTTACTGTACTCATATTTAATTCTGTTAATTTAACTCACATAAGATCTTTTAGTTCTGACTCGAGTGTTTTTGTCTTTTCAAATTCACTCGGGTCAGTCCGAGCGTTTCAGGATCGAAGACTTTAACTTTGGAGGACGAAGACGAAGAACCCGTATTATTATTATTTATAGTTTTGCACCACACTCACACTGTTCCGCTGCATTGTTATTGGTATGTGTAACTCTGATATGTATTATATAAATGGTTTTGTAAACAGATTTATAAACTGTATATTTGGTTATTATATTTTATCCTTCCGCTGTGAGATTCTGTTTAGTTTTTTTTTCTTCTCTGTTTTTTTCTTATTTACCCCAAAACAATCCGCCCTTCCGTATGGTTTGAATTGGCACGTGTGTCGGTTTAAATCGTGCGAAAAGGCGGGATGTTACAAGCACTGATAACCATGCTAATGCAAAAGGATGTGAAGTTTGATTGGACCGATAAGTGTGAGGAGGCATTGTAGAAGCTGAAACACTTATTGATTAATGCACGTGCGTCAGTTATTCTAGAAGGGAATCAAGATTTGGCTGTATATACAGATGCGTGTGGAACTGAACTAGGAGCTATGTTAAAGCAGAGAGATAAAGTGATTGCCTATGCTTCCCAACAGCTTAGACCGCATAATGTTACATATCCAATGCATGATTTGGAATTAGCTTCGATGATATTTGCATTGAAGGTGTGGAGACAATACCTCTGGAGAGAGGTTTGAGCTTTATATGGATCATAAGTCATTGAAGTATTTATTCTCTCCTAAAGAACTGAATAAGAGACTTCAGAGATGATTGGAATTTATAGCTGCCTATGACTTTGGTATTGAATACACACCAAAGAAAGGAAATAAGGTTAAGGCGCACTTAGCAAGAAACATTAGAATGCAATATTGGCAATTTTAGCTGAATGGAAAGATTTGGAAGCGTTAATGACATATAGAGTGCAATGGAGATCTAAAGTTAGATCTAGCAACAAAACTGCTATGCTGTCATGTTTGGACGTTCGATCGATGATGACTGAAAAGGTTGCTTCTAAACAGATGGAGGATCCGGTATTAGTTGAACGAATTAATAAGTTAAAGGATGGAACAGAGAGCGATGACTTGAAGGATTTTGGTTTTGACCATAACGGGTCGCTGAGAAAGAAAGGAAGATCGTGTGTTCCAAATGTTAGAAGCATTAGGAAGGAAGTTTAAAAGGAATTCCATCGTTTGAAGCTTACTATTCATCGGAAAGGAACTAAGATGTATCGGGACATGAAAAGTAGTTTCTTCTAGGAAATTATGAAGAGGGATGTAGGCTTATGGATAAACGAGTGTTTAAGCTGCCAATAGGTAAAGGCCGAACATCAGAAACCAAGTGGATTGCTTTAGCCATTAGTTATTCCAGTTTGGTAGTGGGATTTTATTTCTATGGATTTCAGAGATAGGTTTCTAGGATCTAACAGAGGAACTGAAAGTATATGGGTCATAGTGGACAAGTCGTCCAAGAGTTCCCATTTCATTCCAGTTAAGCCAACTAGGACGGCATCTGTCTTAACTAAGTTATTTATAATGAATATAGTTAGAATTCAAGGAATTCCTAGTAGTATCATAAGTGATAGATATTTCTTGTTCATCAGCGAGTTTTGGAAGAGTTTATAGGAGATTTTAGGTACCAAACTCAAGATAGGTACTACCTACCATCCACAGACCGATGAAAAAACTGAAAATGTTAACAAAATCTTAGAGGATTTGTTATGAGCTTGTGTGTTAGATTTTAGGGGATCTTAGGAAGACCATCTACACTTAGTCGAGTTTTTATATAACAACGGTTATCAGGCTAGTATAGGGATGACACTAGTTAAAGCTTTGTATGGAAGGCCATGTAAGTCTCCAGTTTGTTGGTTAGAAACCGGGAATAGGTTGGTTCTCGGTCCGGATTTGGTTAAAGAAGCTATAGAGAGGATTGATTTAATTTGGGATAGGATGAAGGAAGCTCAGCCTAGGTAGAAGAGTTATGCAGATAGAAGATGGAAAGAGTTAGATTTCTTTGTTGGAGATCATGTTTTCATTAAGGTACCACCGATGAAAGGTGTTATATGATTCGGGAAATCAGGGAAATTGGCATCGGGATTTGTAGAATCCTATCGTAGAAAGGATAGGGAAACTCGCATATAGAGCAAAGTTACCGAATAGTTTGGCAGGAGTCTGTAATGCTTTTCATATTTCTCATCAGAAGAAGTGTGTTAGAGATCCAGAGACTACTATAGCGCCGACTGTGTTGGAGGACTTAGTAGTAGAGCCAAAGTTGACTATAGTTAGAAAGGCAGTTCGTATAGACGTGAGAGAGAAGAAGAGGCTAAGGAACAAGCCTGTCAGATTAGTCAAAGACCAGTAGAGCGATGATGAGGGAGACTGTACTTGGGAGACTGAGATTTGGATTAGAGACACTTATCCTGATTTGTTTGATGGTATGTTTTACCTTTTTGATTCATTTATTGAGAACCTTATCGTAATTTCGAGGACGAAATGCTTTAAGGAGGGTAGTCCGTAACGACCCAAATTTTTAGTAACATTATTTAGGATATTTAATTAGTTAAATAAAATAAAATAATGTAATGATTAGGTGATTGAGATTTATGATTAACATGGGGTAGCCGTGCCATGTATACAAATGAACTAAAGAATTAAAATGAAATAAGATGTTAGGGTAAATAGACAAGGGCAACATAGGAATAAGGCATACCCTTATACCCTAAACCCTTAACCCCAATAATTCCCACATTCATTTTATACATTCACAAAACAAAAAACATAAGCTAGAGGCCGATCACCATTAAACAAGAGCAAGAGGAAGATAAGCTTAAGGAAGAAGAAAATTAACTTAATCCATTCTCAAATCTCAACTCCTTAATCTCAACTTGATTGTTGATGATTTACGATAACTCATATAGATTTTATGATATATGTTTTGAACCTTACTAAACGACATCCAAATGCCTTATGATTTTAGAGTTAGATCAAAAATGATATTTTAGAGATGGGTTTAAATTTTCTTAATTTTTTTAAATTAATGTGGATTTTATACAATTTTTCTAGTGAGGAATATGGTAATTTGGGTTTAAAATAATTTACAGTTAAATTATATATGTTTTGGGTCTAAAACTTATATATGTAAGAAAACATATTAAAATGATGCAAAGGAATTTTTTTACATCTTCCTAAGTGTTTTAATGAATATATAAAATCATTTATGGTACAGGACTTAAATGTTATACATATTTCTAAAAGGAGAAGCGGTATTTTGTAAATAAATTAAATTGTTTATTTTTAAAATTTTGGTAGTGATTTAAGAAAAGAAAACTAATAACCAACCATATTTTGACAAAGAAGGCAGGTTAGTTGAAAATATGACTTCAAAAATCTAAAAATCAGTTTAAACATGCATTTTACATGTTTTGCCATTTTCGGCACCCTCCGTTCGATGCCTTACTCCCGTCTCTACCACCATCGACACCAATGCCCTTGTATCAAAGATTTGATATGTAGTGAATTGAACTAAGGCAGAATGTAGGTAGTTCAAACCAGTGGTTCCGAAGGGGTTGAAATATGTTTTTGTTTTTAAAAGAGAATTGCGTCTGCTTTGCTTTTGACTTAATTGGAACTCAACTTGGTTAGCTTACGCCTGGGTTAAATTGTTTTAAAGGAATGGTTACGCCTTTTTGTTTTAAGTAATGGCTTTTGACTAGGTCGAAACCCCTTGGTGCCACCTTTTTCCTTTTGATGCAATGCGTTCGAACGGTCCCTTTGCTTTAAAATCCAAGCCGCTTCTTCTTTGCTTTCAAAGGGAATGGTTTTGACACCATCACTCCTTTCACTTAGGAAATAGCTATCGAATGTGCTGCTTTCTACCCTGTTCTTTTATGATCCTTTTGAGATTTCTAAGGATAAACCCAAAGACTTCGAATAACATAGCTTTATGGTTTCAAAAGGTATCCACATGTTTTACTTGAATCCAAATGCTTTCGAAAGGTTTGATGTTTGCAAAGGATTTTAGTGCTTTCGAAAAGTCTAAATGAAGGTTTTGAAGGGGTGGTTCACCAACAGTTTCAAAAGGTTTAAAAGTAAGGTTTCTAATGTTTTCGAAAGGCAAAGTTAAGTATTTTAAAGATAGGATGTCTAAGGTTTTAGCTTTCAAAGGTGATGTTTTTTAGTGATTTCGAAAGGTTGATTATGAATGGTTTCGAAAGGTATGCTTTGCCTTTTCGGCCTAAGGTTTCACTTGTATCGAAAGGCGTAATTTCAATGGGTTCAAAAAGGGTATTCAAAGGTTTAAATGTTTTCATCAACAAGGTTTTGTGTAAAGTATATATAACATGGCAAGGTAATTTGACTAAGTATAGAGTGTATTTTCCTTATTTAATGAATGATTTAAAGGTTTAAATCAATTTGAGAGACAAGGTCTTCAAGGAAATTTTTTGGGTAGTTAACCCTAAGTAAAATGGCTCAGATATTAGAATACTAGATGAGACTGGTATATGGTCGTACCCTATACATTAGCTATTAGCCCTTAGCTAATTTAGTCAAAACTTTAAGTGTGTAGGGCTTTGTCACAGGTACGGCTAAAATGATATTACACACAAAAATGAATATAAATGTACAAAGATAGGTAATTAGTGAGCCCGTAAAACCATTAGCAACAGTTGACCTTGGAGAATTAAGTTGGGGATAGACATTTCAGAAGAGGAGTATCTAACAGAAGTTAGATTATTTGTTTATTTTGTCCGGTAGTCTCGAGTTAGCCAAAGGTTAGTAGCCAAATAAAATAATATTGTTCAGACAAATAGTCCATTTGTTACCTGATTTATATGCTTTCATGGCATTGATATTATTGTTTCAACCAGTTTTGGTTATAGGATTGAGATTTGCAAAAGATATCCTTTAAAAGGATATTAGTGAGGTGGAACCCATTCCGCTAAGCGACGTTGTCTCACTTAATATGAAATACCAAGATGTATAGTATTTTTCACACCAAGCTTTATATTTGACTCAAAATTTATGTTTTTCCCCTTAAACTCTCGAGTACTCAAAATTGATTTGAGTAGGCCAAGGGTAGAGGATTTATAGGTTTTATTAGGTGGAGGCATAAATCTTTCGAAGATGAGCAGGAGGCTAATGGCTAGCTATGTAGGAGTTGCTTTGTTTATTTTATTCCGTTGTGAGTTATGACTATTTAGTACTTTGGTCAACCAAGAGGGCATCTTCATATGTTTCTCTTGGTGTATTTTGTAATAATTATATTTGATCTGAAGTTGGGAAATGATTGGGATTATGTAATGGAATATGAAACACGTTTTGTGAAATGTAATCAGAAAAGTTATTTTTGAAATATATGATTTTTCTCCATATTCATGTGCTTTTGATATCATGGATACCATTAGAATTACCGTATTTAGTTGTCGGAAGTTAATACTATATATGACTGCATGATCTGTTGCACTTAGCTTCGAGCCTCCAGATAGAGGATGTTACAACTACCTCATCCAATTTTCCTTCGAAAAATTTCTTTCAAAATGATTTAACTCTTTTGAAATCATACTTAAATAAGAAAAATATACTCTTTGCTTTACTCAAAATACTTAATCCATGATATATTCTTTACATAAAATAATGTTGATGAAATCTAAATCAAGGGGATTTTCTATTCCATCAAAATACGTTAAAACCTCTTTCTAATTTAGGACACTTTAGGCCTTAAAGCCAAAGAAATACCTACGTGACCCTTGTTTAAATCCATAAACAGCCCCTTTCTAAATAATTGAAAGCATCCCTTTTGAAACCATTATATAAAACCTTAGACGTCCCCTTTCGAAAGCATTTAAACATGTCTTCCAAAAGAATTAGAAACCTTTCTTTCAAAACACTTAAAACAAACCTTTAAAAACACTTAAAATCTACCTTTCTAAAGCATTGTAAACTTCCCCTTTGCAACATGTAAATATACCTTTCGAAAGCATTGGGTTCAAGCAAGAGCTTGTGGAAACATAGCATCAAAACAATTTAAAATTATTTCATTCGAAACCATTGGTTTTAACCTTTAGTATAACTAAAGGGGCATAAAGAACAGAGGCAAAAGCATTACTTTCGAATGAATTATTCCCAAGTAAAAGAAAGAGGATAGGTTCGAAACCCACACTGTTCAAAACCATGCCTCTGAAACCATTTGGAAGTAGCTGCAAGACCCTTTCAAAAGAATTATGAAGTTGGCTTTAAACTTAAAAGGCGAAAGCACCCCTTTCGAATACATTGTTTTAAGGATGTAAAGAATATTGGCCTTAACTAATTTAAAAGGTATGAATGCGGCGGCATAGGTATCGAATAAGTCCAAAAATGGATATCCTTTCGAAAGCTTCTTTTAAACAAAATTAAGTGGAAACTCTTTCGATATGCCCCTTCCTAAAAACAAAGGCAAGAGACAACTTCTTCAAAAGCCTCTTTTTAAACAAAGGTAAGTTGATTGATTCGAAGAAGCACGCTTAAACACAATCATTTCTTCCGCCTTTCTCCAATAAACGACATACCAGTTGTTTGATATCATGTGCATTGGTTTCGAATGGGTGCGAAAGGTCTAACTAGGCATGGTGACGAAAGCAAGCTAAGGAAGTGATGAAGTTGTAGTTCGAAACAAAACAGGTTTATTGCCTTTCAAAGTAATTACTTTTTTTTTTACCTAATTTGCCCAATTTGTCAAAATATGATTGGTTTCCCTTCCTTTATCAAAATTCTTTTCTAAAAGGCTACCGAATTCAAAATTTACAATTTAAAAACATTTTAACAAATGAGTCCTCCTCCTTAACAAAACATGCAAAACATTTAAGTCCCTTAATTTAAATAATTTTATACCCATTGTAAAATACTTAGAAAAATTACCCAAAAATCACAATAATTCACTTTCAATATGTTTTCTAACATGTATAAATTTCAGACCTAAAGTCATTATAATTGCCTTAAATAATTTAAACCCAACATTAACTATTTCCTCTCATAGAAAATTTATAATAAATCTCCAATCACTTAGAAAATTATGAAACTTGGAATCCATTTCTAAAATAATGTTCTTGACCATATATCAAAAGCGCAAATCATATGGATGTCATTTAATAAGTTTTCCAATCTATAGTTGTCACAAATTCTATATGAAACAATATAAATCACCAACAAGTGTATATATATATATATATATCCATTTAAACAAACACAACATGGCATGTACTTGCAAAATTAATTTGGATCTAGCTTGAAACCAAAATAAACGTCAAAATGGGATGTAAGTTAATTATTCACTTTGGCTTTTTATTAAGAAGTTTGAGCTTTGCTCTTAGATTGATTTTCCTAAGCTTTCTACTTGAATCTAAGCTTTTCTTCTCCTTGAAACTTCTTAATATGGCTGGCTGAGCTCAATAGGATTTATGTTTTGTTTGTAATTGTTAAAATGATTAAGGAATGAGGAAAGAAGGGTTCAGGGTATAAGAACAAATGCTATTCCTATTTTGCCCTAGCCATATTCCTCCTACTAACTTATTTTTATTCCCTTTTGCTAATTCATTCATTAAGGCATGGATCCTTCTAAATTAACAAATCTCAATCTCGTAACTTCCTACATTACTTTATTTAATTTACCTAATTAAATATTCTAAATAATATTAGTCAATATTAGGGTTATTACAGACTCCCCTCCTTAAAGAATTTCGTCCCCAAAATTACGGTAAGGTACCCACAACAATCAAACATAAAGATAAAACATACCATGAAACAAGTCGGGATAAGTATCTTTATTCCTTCTCTCGGTTTTCCAAGTACAGTCTCTCCCATCGTCACTCGAATGGACTTTGACCATTCCGACTGTCTTGTTCCTTAGTTTCTTCTCATCTCTCACAGCTATACAAATTGGTCTTCTAATCATAGTCGTATTCGGTTCCACTACTATATGATCTAACATAGTTAGTGTAATAGTAGTCTGTGGATCTCGAATGCACTTCCTTAGATGAGAAATATGGAAAACATTGTGGAATCCTGCCAAACTATCCGGTAACTCCACTCTATATGTGAGTTTTCTAATCCTTTCTATAATACGAAATGGTCCAATGGATCTTGGTGCCACTTTTCCTGGTTCTCCAAATCTAATTAAACCTTTCATCGGTGACACCTTGACAAAAACATGATCTATAACCGAGAACTCTAAATCCTTTCATCTTCTATCTGCATAACTCTTCTACCTAAACCGAGCTTCCTTCATACTAGCCTAAATAACTCAAACTTCGCTGCAGCTTCTCAAACCAAAGCTAGACCAAGAACTAACCAATCCCTAGTCTTTAACCAATAAATGAGGGATTTGCATAGCCTTCCACACAAGCTTCAAACAGTGCCATCCCTATACTAGTTTGATAACCGATGTTATACGAAAAATCGACTGAATATAGATAGTCTTCCCATGATCTTCTAAAATCTAGCACCCAAGTTTCTTGACAAATCCTCCAAGACATTCTCAACTCTCTCAATTTGCCCATCCATTTATAGATGTTAAGCGGTACTTATCTTAAGCTTGGTACCAAAAATCTCTTATAGACTCTTACATTACTCGCTAGTAATAAGGAATCACCACACTTGTTGTACTACTGGAATTCCTTACAGCCTAACTATATTCCTGAAGAATAACTTAGCAAAATCTCATGCTGTTGTGGTCGACTTAACGGGTGTAAAGTGTGCAGTCTTAGTCAATCTGTCCACTATAACCCATATACTCTCATTTTCTCTATTCGACATTGGCAACCCATCTATGAAATCTTTGGGATAGAATCCCATTTCTAGACTGGAATATGTAAAGGCTGAAGTGACCCACTTGGTTTCTGATGTTCGGCTTTTATCTGTTTACAGTTTAAACACTACCTTACCCATAAGCATACATCTCTCCTCATACTTTCCCAATAGAAACTCCTTTTCATATTCTGATACATCTTAGTTTCTTCTAGATGAATGTTAAACTTCGAATGATGGCATTCTCTAAGAACTTCCTTCCTAATGTTTCCCACATTCGGAGCACATAGTCTTCCTTTCTTCATCAACCATCCATTCTGGTCAAGACTGAAATCTTTTAAGTCATCGCTCTCTATTCCATTCCTTAACTTTCTAATCCGTTCAACTAATAATGGATCCTTCCCTTGTTTAGAAGAAATCCTTTCGATCATCACCGGTCGAACTTCTAAACACGACAACCTAGCAATTTCTTGACTAGAACTACTCATTAATCTCCATCGTACTTTGCATGTAGTCAACGCTTCTAAATCTTTCTATGCATTCTGATATTTTCTGCTAAGTGCATCTGCAACCTTATTTCCTTTTTCTGGTGTGTATTCAATACCAAAGTCGTATGTAGCTATGATCTCTAATCGTCTTTGCTATCTCATATTGAACTCATTCTGAGAGAATAAATATCTTAATGAATTATGATTCATAAACAACTCGTAATAGCTAGCATACCTCCTATAAGTCTTCGGAAGCTTATTCGAGAACTTGAAACCTTAACTTTGAAAATACTCAAAATCAATTTAGCACCCAAGTGTTTGAGGGCAAAATACAAATGTGAGTCGGACAAAAAGGCTGGTATGAATAATAACCTACCATCTCGAACCATATAGATATCTAATAAGACCATGCCACTTAGCAGAATGGGATTTCCCCTCACTAATATCTTAACCTAATTTAAAATAACCATACACCGCGCACTTGCATCCAAAATGGTTAAGACATAACATAATAAAATTTATAATGATGATATGAAAACATGCAATATGCTCTGAATTTCACATCTTCATTCATCTGACTATATATCTCAAGTTATAATTTCCAGGGTCACCATTAACCTATTAGTTTTAATAGGCTAACTAACCTCTTCCATGCTTATGGACTATTTTTCTGGTTTCATAGTTTTAATGGGATCATTAAGAACCTGTTAGTATCTACCAATAACATCATCCAATTATGGTTTCATAGCATCACTATGAACCTATTGGGTTCTCCAGTAACTTCTATCAAGTAATAGAATTCATGGGCTTACTATGAACTATTGATCTCTGTCAATAACTTATTTCTAGACATAGTTTCATGGAATCACTAAAATCCTATTGGCCCTCACCAATAATAATTTCCATACATAGTTTTCGTGGGCTTACTATAAACCTGTCTGAACCAATAATTCTTTGATCAGTCCTTAGGCAACTTATATTCTGGTCTGCCTGACCTTTTGGAGGCTATTCTACTTGCACAAGAATTTACTCAATGCATATTCATTATTGGATTAACCTAGCTGGTTATTCTATCCTTAACTCCCCACAATGCAGTTATGGGTTAAGTATAAAGTGAATATGTTTAAAAATGAAGAATATATGACAAATGATCAAAACATAATAATATAAACATTTATGGTTTAATTTTTTTTATAAGCATTTCTTTCAAATGAATCATGGCTAATACTCTTAACCCACTAGCTTTAGGAAGGAAAGCTTCTTCAAAAACTCCAAATTTAAATGTAATTTCTAAATTCTTTCATATTGCTATAGATTTATTTTTAAAAATGAGATTGGGTTTCTTATTAGAAAACTAAGGCTTTCGACTTTATCGTTTTTATCATTACTTAAAACCTTAGGCCTACACTTTCGATATCACTAAAAACATACCTTTCGAAATACTTAAAATGTATCTTTGAAAACACATAAACCTTATCTTTTGAAATACTTAAAACATACCCTTTGAAATGCCTAAAACATATCCTTCGAAAGACTTAACACATACCCTTCGAAAGCATCATAGAAACCATTTAAAAATGTTCCTTCTGAAACCATTGGGTTTAACACTTAGTATAACTATTGGATCAAGAAGAATAGAATTGGAACTACCCCATTGAAAGCGTTGATTTTAAGTAAAGAATCTGGGGAAGGGATGATTTCAAAACCTTCCTTTTAAAACCAATGCTGTAACATCCCACTTTCTGAGGCCCAAAACTAACTGCTATTGATGCTGCAGCCACCCGTAATTATTATTTCTTAACGATCGAATGCGGCATAGATAATATTGATACACATAAACACAAGAATATTAAAAAATTTAAACTTCAACAAAACATAATTTCTCATTTCTTATGATAATATTCAGATTTAATTACATAATCCTAGACGTTTTCAGGTCACATATACATGTATAAAATACGATAGGAGTGACATATGAAGATTTCCCTATGTGATGATCAGAGAATTAATAATATGAACTTTACAATTCTTAGTACATCACAGCGGAACACACATAATAGCTCCTATATAGCTAATACTACCTCATGCACGTCTGCGGAAGCTTATTCGTCCAAAAACCTAAAAGTCTCCTACTCTTAAACTCCTCAAATTATTTTGGGTACCCAAGAGTTTGCGGAGAAACACAAACTTCGAGTCAGACAATTAGTCTGATATGAATAATCCCCTATCATCTCTTATCATAAATAGATAGCCAATGAGACCACGCCGATTAGCGGAACAAGTTTTCCCCTCACTAGTATCCAAAATAAACATGCAAATCATTTACTATGCCCCTGCACCCAAAATGATTAGTCCTAACATAATATGAAATAAAGCTATAAATCATATGTATTGGATATCCCATCCATCCATTTAATAAATATCTCATCTAAAAGAAATTTATTAGATTTCCCACCTAAAATCAATTAATTAGAGTTCCCCTCTAAAAATTTTAAAATGACTATCTGTCATAATTTTATTGGACTATCCAACCCAAATCCATTTAAAATAAATGTAGATTATGCATCGTATATTGTTTTATAAAAGATGGTGTGGGCTATCCAACGCACACTACATAGGTTTTCTAGGATGATTATGAACCCTTGGGTGTCAAATCCCGGGGCTAACCACCTTTGGCAAAACATTATTTACTTTAGAAATTTCATATGGGCTATCCACATTCCATGGTTTTTCTAGGTTAACCAAGAATCCAACATTTTGCCAATTTAAAACATCATGATCCCCATGAATATTTATAAAAATACACGATCCCCATGATTACTTATTTTCCTCAGGTATACCACCTGTTTAACCTGGTAGCCCTAGTTCATTTAAATTAAATAAAAAACATTGGTAGCCCCAATGTATATTTTCGAAAGCATATTTCTATGTGTAACCCCAAACTATGTATCGAAAACATTAAACCCACCTTGGTGTCCCGAAGGTTTATTTACATTCATTTTATATAAGGATCCCCCACATATTCAAACATAGATATGTATTTTATGCTATAACCCTTCGAAGTAACCCCTTCGACTGAGCAAAGTTTTACTTCAGAAAAATGGCTAAAAACAGCCCTTTAAAACCCATCGAATGAAATCCTGTTCGAAAAAAAATAAATATCCAAAGTAAGCCCCTTCGTAAACCTTTCTATTGAAAGCATCACAAAATCATACCTTTTGATCTTACTAAATGGTCCCTCCTTTCGACCTTATCGGAAGGTTTCTTTTCGACCTAGTCGAAAGGTTCCACCCTTCGACCTTTTCGAAAGTCTGGAGTATCTCCCTTTATAAAACCATTTATAAAACTTTTGAAAGTAATCAAACTCAAAACCTTTCGCAACCATTGAAGATAAAACCTTCCGAAATCAAAACTTTCGAAATCAAAACTTTCGAAATCAAAACTTTCGAAAGCAAAATCTTTGAAAATCAAACCTTTGAAATCAAATTTTCAAAATCGAAACTTTTCTAAACCAAAACCTTTCAAAATCAAAACCTTTCGAAATCAATCCTTTTGAAATCAAACCTTCGAAATCAAAACCTTTTGAAATCAAACCTTTCGAAATCAAAACCTTTCAAAATCAAAACATTTCAAAATCAAACAATTTGAAACTAAAACCTTTCAAAATCATTCAAAGCAATGAAGTATTGGTATTGGAGCCAACCCTTCGAAAGTATACTTCCGACCATGTCGAAAGGTTAACTCTTCGACTTTGTCGAAAGGAAATATAACACCATTTTAGAAAACATTTTAAAACAATAATCTTGAAGGTTCAAGCTTTTGAAGATCTCCTTCCAAACCCCTTCTTGAATACATAAAAAATTTAGTCTTTTGCAAAATGACAGAGTCGAAGTATCCCTCTTCAATTTATTCGAAAGCAATTATGTTTCTATTCGAAAGCAAAGGAAAGAGCCTCCCCGTCCCCTCGCCCCTCTTCCCTTCAACACCTTACCTACCTTTCAACTGAGGCAAAGGGTAATTTTTTACCTTCCGTCATAGACGAATGGTACCTTTCGACTTCGTCAAAAAGGAAAAAATAGGCTTGTTCGAGTCGAAGGCAGAACTGGGCCTACTGAAGTGATGTTTTATCTGGCTTTCCTAATTTTGGTTGGTTGAGGATTGGTTGAGGAGGCTTTTCCTATACTTCCAAATAGTAAAAAAGCATAAAATAGTCAAACTTTTTGTCAAAACACCATACTTCTTTCCCAAATCAATTTTTTAAAGCAATTTCCCTCCGGCTATGACCAAGGCGGAAGCAATATTGCAGTTTAGCCCTTAGGCTAATTTAACTACCTTAGTTTACCACTAAGGAAAAATCCTCAAAAATGGCCAAAAATCTTATGCTTCAACATTTTAAAATTTCAAAGCATATGAAGATCAAAACAACTTTGAATTCAACCTAAACTAAATAAAACGTGTTACTTTTCCCATTAACGTTTTAAAACAACTAAGTCTTATCCAAACAAAGGTTTAAATGGTTATATCCTAACCCAAATCACAAACAGGAATTGTGTATAACCCATAACCGATCAAAACAGAAAAAATGAGATGATAAACATGATTATCCACCTTGATTAGTTAATTGGAGAATGGACAATTTCTTAGCTTTAGTTCCTTAGCTTTTTCTTTAATTTATTGCTCTTCTTGAAGCTTTAAATTGCCAACCAAAATATAGGTAAGGAGTTATGAATGAAAGAGTGAAAATTTACTGAAGTGGAGGAAGATATTTATATTAAGAAATGTAGCTCCATTTCCAAGTTTACCCCTTAGGAATTTCCTCCTTCTTAATTTAGTTAAATCTTATTTTAGTTCATTAATTAAGACACGACCATTGGATTTATTAATCTCATCTCTCTAATTGTTCATATTATTCTATTTAATTTATCCAATTAAATATCCCAAATAATATTAGTTAAAATTCAAGGGCATTACAGACTCCCCTCTTAAAGAATTTCGTCCCTGAAATTACAGCAAGGACAAAACAACAAGCATATATCCCATGCAAACAAAGCTATTATAACCTACCAGCCAAATTCTACATAAACCCTATATAGAACTTACCATCTAAAAGAACCCACGAAAAGTAGCCCTAATCTTGTTTTCTGTCTTCCAAGTACAGTCCTTTACGTTGTCGCTCCACTGAACTTTCACCAACCCGACTATCTTGTTCCTTGACCTCTTCTAATCTTTTGCCACAACATGAACCAGTTGCCTCGCAAAAGTCATATTCGGTTCCACCATTGAGTCCTTTAGTTCCATCGGAGCGATAGTAGTTTCTAGATCATGAACATACTTCCTAAGATGAGAAACATGAAACACATTATGGATCTCGACCAAACTGCTCGGCAAATCTACTCTCTGGTGTGGAAAATAGTCCAACATATCTCGGTGCTAGCTTCCCGATCATCCCGAACCGAACCAACCTTTCATCGGCGATACCTTGATGAAAACTCTATCTCCAACCGAGAATTCTGGTTCCTTATTCCATTTGTTAGCGTAACTCTTCGGCCTAAACCGAGCTTCCTTCATTCTTTCCCGTATCAACTCAATCTTTTCCATCACCTCTCTCACTAAATCTAGACCAAGGACCAAGCTATCTTCGGTCTTTAACCAACATGTTGGCGATTTGCAAGGTCTTCCATACAAGGCTTCAAAAGTGCCATTCCTATAGTATTCTGATAAATATAATTACAGGAAAACTTCACTAAGTGCCAGTGATCTTCCCAAGAACCCATAAAATCCAGCACACAAGCCCTCAACAGATCTTCCAGTACGTTGTGGACTCTCTTTGTCTGCCCATCCGTTTGCCCATTCATATGAGGATGATATGCGGTACTCATCTTGAGATTAGTGCCTAACACACTCTACAGGCTCTTCCAGAACTCGCTAGTAAACGAAGCATCTCTATCACTGATGATACTACTAAGAATTCTGTGCAATCTAACGATGTTCTTCATGAACAACTTAGCCAAAATAGGTGTCGTCTTGGTTGACCTTACCGGAATGAAATGGGCACTTTTGGTTAATCTGTTCACTACGACCCATATAATTTCATTACCCCGCTTTGACCTTGGCAACCCATCAATAAAATCCATGGATATCATGTCCCAATTCTAAACTGGAACACCCAAAGACTGAAGCAAACCACTTACCTTCTGGTGTTTGGCTTTTACTTGCTGACGGTTTAAACACTACTTTACCCATAAGCCAACATCCTTCTACATCCCTTCCAAGAAGAAATTTCTCTTCTAATCTTTGATACATCTTGGTTCCTAGGATGAATCTTAAACTTCGATTGATGACATTCCCTAAGAGCTTCCTTCCTAAGGTTTCCAACATCCGAAACACATAATCGTTCCTTCTTTCTCAACCAATCCCTGTGGTCAAGAATAAAATCCTTTAAGTCATCAATATCAATTCCAGTTTCTAACCTTCTAATCCACTTGGCTAACACCGGATCCTTTTTCTTCCTAGAAGTAATTCGTTCGATCAGAACCAGTCGAACTTCCAAACAGGACAGAATGGCTATATTCCGACTAGATCCAGCAGTTGACCTCAACTGCACACTGCAAGCGGCCAGTGATTTCAAGTCTTTCCATTCCACCAACATAGCTAATCCACATTCTAATGTTTCCTACTAAGCGCATCCACCACCTAATGTCCTTTTCCCGGTGTATACTCGATGCTAAAGTCATAAGCTGCCATAAACTCCAGCCATCTCTGATGTCTCATGTTCAGCACATTTTGAGAGAATAAATACCGTAGAGACTTATGATCCGTAAAAATCTCAAACCTTTCTTTCAAAAGATAACATCTCCACACCTTCAATGCAAAGAATACGTTGCCGACTCCAAATCATGAGCAGGGTATCTCATTTCTTACAGTCTAAGCTGTCCAGAAGCATAGGTATTAAACTTTCCATTCTGCATTAGCATAGCACCTAACCCAGTACCAAATACATCGATGTAAACTACCAACCCATGATTCCTATCTAGAACTACTAATATGAGCACATTGGTTAACAACTTAAGAAATGCCTCCTTGCATTTGTCATACCAAACAAACCTCACATCTTTCCTAGTTAGCATAGTCAAGGATGCTGCTATCCGCGAGAAATCCTTAATGAACCTTCGGCAGTAACCTGCAAGAATAAGAAAACTTCTAATCTTACTTACCGTCTTTGGTCTCTTCCAATTGTTAACAGCCTCGATCTTATCTGGATCAACTGCTAACCCTTCCTCAGAAACTTCATGACCAAGGAACTTCACTTCCTTCTTTCAAAAATGACACTTGGAGAACTTTGCCTTCATACAATGTTGCCTTAGCGTCTCTAACACTATTCTAAGATGATTCACATGATCCATCTCATTCTCAAAACATACCAAAATGCCATTAATAAAAATCAACATGAACCTATCCAAGTTCTCTCGGAAACCAGTTCAATAAATCCACGAAGAAAGATAGTGCATTAGTAAGCCCGATGGCATAATCAACCACTCGAAAGATCCATATCTGGTCCTAAACGCCGTCAAAGGAATACTTTCCTCTGTCACTCTTAGCTGATGAGAACCTATCGCCAAATCCAACTGGGAAAACACACTGGCTCCATTCAACTGATCGAATAAGTCGTCAATCCTTGGCAAATGATACATATTCTCGATTGTCCTCTAGTTCAACATATGATAGTCGATACACATTCTTAACGACCCATCTAGCTTCTTCACGAATACCGCGGTCATTCCTAAAGCGAACTGCTTGGCCGAATGAAATTCTTTCCTTCCAATTCCGTTAGCTGCACCTTCAATTCCTTCACCTCGGTTGGTGACATCCTGCTAGGTGGTCTACTTACGGGTTCAGCCCCTGGTACGAGATATATCCGAAACTAGATTTCTTGTTTTGGCGGAAAGCCCAAAACTAGTTCTAACACATCCGCAATCTCTCTTGCCACATAAACCTGCTTCTGTTTCCATAGCACCCAATTATGCATAAGCATTTCCATTCGAACTCCTTACTGAGTAAATGACTCGGCCACGGCTATTAGGGTGTCTCAATGATACTTCCCCCTCTTGTAAAAATATCCTAGCCTCATATCTATCCAACCAATCCATAGGCAATATGATCCCAAAACCCATGAAATCAAAAATATATAAAGTGCATGCAAACATATGACATAACGAATCAAGTTCTAACTGGTTATATCTCATTCCCAGAGTCTCATACCCTCCTATAGGATTCACAACCCTTAAAGGAGTTATAAGGTATAAAGGTTCCAGACATAAGCAATCTACTAAATACAGAGATATAAATGAGTGTTACGCACCAGTATCAAATAGTTTCCTAACCATAGACTATGAATCATAAGCATACCTTCCACCACAGGTTTTCTCAGCAGCCACTGGTCTAGAGGATGTTGGTTCTAATGCAAGGACCTTTCCCTTTCTAGCCTTAGCAGCCTCGGGACACCTTGTCCTTGTGATGCCCCATCTAGCCACAGTTATAGCACTTCATATTCGGCCTCACTGCAACTACCCTTCTATCGCCCGAGCGACTCGTTAGCATATCTTCTTGTCACACTTGTTACAAACAATATCAGCCTTTCTCTTCTTAGCTGTTACCCCCGATTGGGCACCTTTCTTCTTGAAGAACTTCCGCTTCTTACCTTGAAAATTCTTAACCTCAACCGGTTTCCCTTTTCCAAAAGTAGAAAGCATATCTTCATTCCGAATAGCGATCTCAACGACAATATGACACATTTCTTGGAGGTTTGGCGTGGTTGCTAAGGCGATCTCAGGATTCACCCCCGACAAAACTTATCACTCCTCTGAATGACAGTATCCACAGTAGCATATCTGTAACGGGATAGATCATAAATCTCTATAGCATACTTAATCACTGGTCAATCCCCCTGGACTAAATCTTCAAACTTCCTGAGCAATGCTGACTTAGAAACCTCTGATAAAAATCTTTCATCGAACCTTCTTAGAAATTTAACCCAAGCAAGTCTTCCTCTAGCTCTCCTATGGTAACTCTGTTCCATCAAAACAATGTTGCTCCCTACAATTGCCCTACAGCAATGCTCCTCTTCTGCATATCCATCAAGCCAAGATCTGCAAATATCCTTTCACAATGTAATAGCCAGTTCTCTACTGCTACCGCATCCTTGGTTCCCAAAAAAGGCTTTCCCCTAAGACTAGCGTAATCCCTGCTCAGCTTGGCATAACTATTGCCAACTGGGGCCATCAGATTTACTCCACCAGCTTTCCCTACAGCCATTCTCGCAGCTGTCCCAGCTTACATCATATTCACAAAGAATTTATACATTATCCCCATATCAACTGGTGGAATCTCAACACCAACATTAGCATTTTCCTCTGGATTTTCATTTGCCTGTCGACCCTGGTTGCTCCAAGTATTGGGTCGAACATTCCTGCTTATTATGGTGTCCCCCACCTTGATTCACTCTTCCATTTCCTGCTTCCATATCTTACTTCCCCACAACCTGAAATCCAACCTTGGTAAGATACAGAAGAACGGTCTAAGAGAGTGGGTAATACATACTTAGGTATTTATAACAAAGTACACATACGTTACTATAATGTTTACCCAAGCCCAATTATATTTTAGATTCATTATATCATTTTCTAAAAATCATCTAAGGTTTAAAGTCATTTTAAGTACATAAACCATGCTCTGATACCAACTTGTAACATCCCGCCTTCTAAGTCCCAATGCTAATCGTTATTGATGCCGCAATCATCCATAGTTGTTATTTCTTGGTGACCGATTGCGGAATAGATAATATTGATACATAGGAACATAAGAATATACAAAATTTAAAATTCAACAAAACAAAAAATTTCATTTCTTATGAATAATATTCAGATTTAATTACATAATCCCAGACGTTAACCATGTTCAGGTCACATATACATGTACAAAAAACGATAAGAGCGACATATGACGATGTCCCCTTATGATGATCAGCGAACTAATAATATGAACTTTACAATTCTTAGTACATCACAGTGGAATACAAAAAATAGCTCCTATATAGGTAATACTGCCTTCTGCATGTCTCCGGAAGCTTATTCGTCCAAAAACCTGAAAGTCTTCCGTACTCAGACTACTCAGATTAATTTTGAGCGCCCAAGAGTTTGCAGAGAAATACCAACTTCAAGTCAAGCAATATGTCTGGTAAGAATAACCCCCGACCATCTCATATCACAAATAGATAGCTAGTGAGACAACACCGCTTAGCGGAACGGGTTTTCCCCTCGCTAGTATCCAAAATAAACATGCAAATCATTTACTATGCCCCTACAACCAAAATGATTAGTCTTAACATAATATGAAATAAAGCTATAAATCGTATGTATTGGATATCCGATCCACCCATTTATTAGATATACCATCTAAAAGAAATTTATTAGATTTCCCATCAAAAATCAATTTATCAGAGTTCCCCTCTAAACTCTTTAAAATGACTATCCATCATAATATAATAAGACCATCCATCCCAAATCCATTGAAAATAAATATAGATTATCCAACGTACATTGTTTTATAAAAGATGGTATGGCAATCCGCCGCACACTACATCGTTTTCCTAGGATGACTATGAACCCTTGGGTGCCAAATCCTGAGGCTAACAACCTCTAGCAAATCATTCTTCACTTAGAAATTTGATTTGGGCTATCCACCGCACATTCCATGGTTTTCCTTGTTTAACCAAGAACCCAACACTTGGCCAATTTGAAACACCATGATCCCCATGATTATTTATAAAAATTCATGATCCCTATGATTACTTATTTTCTCCAGGTATATTACAGGTTTAACCTATTCCCAATGGTAGCCCCAATTAGGTTAAATTAAATAAAACACATTGATAGCCCCAACGTATATTTTCGAAAGCATATTTTTTTTGTAAAGCCAAACTATGTATCGAAAATATTAAACACACCCAGGTGTCCCTAAGGTTTATTTACATTCATTTTATTTAAGGATCTTCCTTACATATTCAAACAAAAATAAGTATTTTATTCTATAAGCCTTCGAAGTAGCCCCTTCGACTTAGCAAAGTTTTACATAAGAAAAATGGCTAAAACAGCCCCTTAAAATCCTCCGAAAGAAATCCCATTCGAAAGTAAATAAACATTCAAGGTTAGCCCTTTCGAAAACCTTTCTATTGAAAGCATCGCAAAATCATACCTTTCGACGCTGTCGAAAGGTCCCACCTTTCGACCTTTTCGAAAGGTTTCTTTTCGACCTAGTCGAAAGGTTCTACCCTTCGACCCTTTCGAAAGTTTGAAGTATCCCCCTAATAGAACCATTTATAAACCTTTCGAAAGTAATCAATCTAAAAACCTTCTATAATCGTTGAAGATAAAACCTTTCGAAACCAAACCTTTAGAAATCAAACCTTTCAAAATCAAAACCTTTCGAAATCAAACCATTCGAAATCAAACCTTTCAAAATCAAACATTTCCAAATCAAACCTTTCGAAATCAAAACCTTACGAAACCATACCTTTCGTAATCATTCAAAACAATTAAGTGTTGGTATTGGAGCCAACCCTTCGAAAGCATACTTTCGACCATGTCGGAAGGTTAGCCATTCGACTTTGCTGAAAGGTAATAAAAATCTATTTTAGAAAACATTTTAAACAATACTCTTGATGGTTTAATCTTTCGAAGATCCCCTTCGAAACCCCTTCTTGAATACATAATTTTTTTAGTCTTTTGTAAAATGATAGAGTCGAAGGATCCCGCTTCAACTCATTCGAAAGAATTTTTTTTTCTATTCGATAGCGTAGAAGCGTGCTTGTTGGAGTCGAAGGCAGAACTGAGCCTACTGAAGTGATGTTTTATCTTGCTTGTCTAATTTTAGTTGGCCGAGGAGCCTTCTCTATACTTCCAAATAGTACGAATTAAAAAATAGTCAGCCTTTTTCTCAAAACACAATATTTCTTCCCGAAATCAATTTTTGAAGGCAATTTCCCATCGAATTTGACCAAGGCAGAAGCAGTATTGCAATTTAGCCCTTAGGCTTAATTAATTTAATTACCTTAGTTAACCACTAAGGAAAAATCCCCAAAAATCACCAAAATCTTATAAATCATATACTTCAACATATTAAAATTTCAAATCATATGAAGCTAAAAACAACTCGAAATTTGACTTAAACCGAATAAAACATGTTAATTACCCATTAACATTTTAAAACACCAAGTCTTATCCAAACAAAGGTTTAAATAGTTATATCCTAACCAAAATTACAAATATGAATCGGGTATAACTCGTAACCTATCCAAACAATGAAATAAGATGGTAAACAAGATTACTTACCTTGATTAGTTAATTGGAGAATGAGATAATTTCCTAACTTTAATTCCTTAGCTTTTTCTTTAATTTGTCGTTCTTCCTGAATCTTTTAATGGCTGGTCGAAATATAGGTGAGTAATATGAATGAGAGAGTGAAAATTTATTAAAGTGGAGGAAGAGATTTATACTAAGAAATGTTGCCCCGTTTCCAAATTTACCCGTTAGGAAATTCTTCCTTCTTAATTTTGTCAAGTCTTATTGTAGTTCATTCATTAAGACACGGGGATTAGATTTATTAATCTCATCTCCCTAATTATGAACATTGTTCTACTTAATTTATCCAATTAAATATCCGAATAATATTAAATATAATTCAGGGGAATTACAATTGCCGCCGAAACTATTGTTAAAAGTAGCTAAAAATAACGCTTTCGAAAGCACTGATAAGATGGCTTCAAATTTTACAAGGACAAAAGCTTCCCTTTTCGAAGGCATTGATTTAAGGTTGTAAGAAAGTGGCCTTCAACTAATTCAAATGGCATAAATGCGACAGCTAAGTTTCGAATAGGTCCAAAAGCGGCTACCCTTTCGAAAGCCCCTTTGAAAACAAAACAAGTGGAAACTCATTCGAAGGCTTTTTCTAAAACCAAGGAATGTTAATTGATTCGAAAGCTATTTAAAAATAGTTTCAACCTTTTGACAGCAAGCCTTCGACACCATCCCATTCACCTTCCTCTAATACATACGTATCAATTTCTTGACACCATGTGCGTTGGTTTGGAATGGGTTCAAAAGGCCGACTGGGCATGGGTGATGAAGCAAGCAAACGAAAGCGGCAAGGTTGTAATTCGAAAAAAAAAACTTATTTTATGCCTTTAAAAGAAATTGATTTTTGCCTAACTTACCCAATGTGTCAAAATATGATTGGTTGTCAGATTCTTTATCAAAAATCTTTTTTTTCCAAAAGACTGTCGAATTCAATAATTTATAATTGAAATTATTTTAACAAATAAGCCATTCCGTTCAACAAAACGTTTAAACATTTAAGTATTTAACTTAAATAATTTAATAACCATGTCAAAACACTTAGAAAATCCCCAAAAGTCATCATAATTCACTTTTAATACGTTTTCTAACATACGTAAATTTCAGACTTGAAATCATTATATAATTGCCTTAGATAATTTAAACCCAAAATAATCTGTTTCTTCCATTGAAAATTCATAGTAAATTATCTATAGCTTGGAATAATATAGAAATTTAGACCCATCTCTAAAATAATGTTTTACATAACATATTCAAACATCATGACCATAGAAATCAATTTACATGATTTTAACCTTAAAATCGAGATATATCATTACACAGAATTACTTGTTTAAATCAAAACATGGAACATAATCAAAGCATATCATAATTCATCCATCTACAAGGTCTTAGAAACTTAAATACGAAATTAAAATGTTAAATAAAACATATATGAGATGGTTTAGATTATTATTCACCTTGTTTGGATAAGAAACCTGAGATTTATTCTTCACTTTAATCTTCCTAGCTTGAATCATAGCTTCTAATTGATTTTGAACCCCTTTTCTCCTAGGGTTATGGCCGACCTTGATCTCCTTAGTTTATGTTTTGGTTTTTGTAAGAACAAAATGAGAATAGAATGGTTATATGGGTTTTCGGGGTTTTGGGGTTCAGCTATCCTCCATCTTATCCTTGCCTTATTTTCCTTAAGTATTTAACTTATGAACCATTCTTATAAATTCATTTAGTTAAGGCATGACCCTACTTTTTTTTTCAAATCTAATTTCCCTTATCACTTTACTCTCTACATTATTCTATTTAATTTATCTAACTAAATCTTTAGAATAATGTTATTTAAAATTAGGGGTGTTATAGGCTCCCTTGCTTACAAAAATTCACCCTCAAAATTTAGTACTAACCGCATCAATCATCTATAACATCTCATAACTACAATACTAGCCTACCTGACTAGCAAACAATCTATACAAAGCAAATATAGAACATACCCATAAAGCAGATTAGGATAAGTATCCTTAATCCTGTCTTTTGTATCCCAAGTACAGTATGACAACCCAAAATTTTTAGATATTTGAAATTGGAATATTTAATTAATTTTAAATATTTGGAGGTTGGTTTAACTTGAATTACAAATATCATTGTTTATTTGGCAATTAAAATATTGAATTAATAACTGGAAATTGGGAAAATTGTAGAATTTGGAATTTCAGGCTTGTAAAAAATAATTTGAAGGCTTGTAAAATTTATATTGATAATACTGAAGATAGCAGAAGTGTTAAAATTGAATTTGGAAGGGTTTTGTTCAGTTTTAAAAAAATAACCTTCCGAGGTACAGTCTCGGAATTCGACGAAACGAGTTCCATTAGATCCGTAATAGTGTATTATTATCGGAATTCAATTTTCGTAGTGTTTTGAGGGACAGTTTGATCGTACGGTAGATAAACACGCTGAAATTTATATCGAAAATTTAATTTAATAACTAGGTCCAAAAAGCTATCTTCTCCATATGACCGAATTAGGACTCGAAACCTTTTCCATTGTATTCAGAATAGGGGTTTAAAATTATAAATGCCTGACGACACGCGTTGATAGGAAGTCAAGATTTTCAGTTGCGTAATTTGAGATAATTCAAATTTAAAAGTTAAATTTGAATATAATCTATAGATTGACTGGTCAAAATTAATTCACATCAGGCCTTGCCCACTTGTCTTCTTGCCCTCACCATTTGTCATGCACACAAGAATTTTGAAGCATGCGTCTCTTTTAAAAATAAAATAAAATAACGATAAATATAAAAAAAATATTTTCGTTAAGAAAATTCAAAAAAAAGAAAGACTTTCGTTCGAAAAGAATTTGAATGGCCAACCTACTTTTTCTTTGTTCTCGGATCAATTTCAAGAAAGAAAGAAAAATCGATTTCCCCCTTTCTAAATCTAGAGAAATCATCTAAAATAAATAGTCGAGCAGGAATTCGAAATCGAATTGTATCGTTCAAATAAAGATATTGGGATGGATCTACTAAGAAGAAGAGAGAGAATCGAAATTGTTTTCGATTCAAAGAGCACATCTTCGAAGAAGGAGCTTGAGTGAGGGGTTATATGAGTGCACTTGAGCACACGGTGGGATGGGTGGGAGTAGACTCGAAGCCGAGGTCGAACTGTCTTTGATTCGCACGCGCATGTGGTTTGGGTATTCGCTGGCAGTAGTTCAAGGCACGGAGGTTGATGATGGCTGCATTGCATCGGGTCGAGTTTGGCGTTTGGGCAAAGATTGGGTCACGGGGTTGCTCAAATTCGTGTGTCGCGATGCAAAGGGTGGCGCAGCGACACGTCCTGGTAGAGTAAGGGTTGTCTGCTCGAGTGCGACCTCTGGTTTGGGTGGCGCAACGATGTCTAGTGGTTCGCCGATGTCTGTAAGGTTAGATTTATTTTATTTTCGAGTATAATTTGATTTACAATATATCATGATTAAAAATATGTAAATTTAGTTTTGTTTTTTGTTTTGTTCTTTAATTAAATTAAATTTGAATGTATAGAATGGATAAACAGAGATTTTTTTTATGTTAGTAAGGCTATTTGTTTTTAAAATACATATAAAGATTGGAAATTTGGAGCATATTGCGAAGAAAGAACCTAACTTTTATATGAATATATAACAGTGAGATTTAAAAAAGGATTCTATTTTAACCTATATATGTATGTAAGTGAGATCTGAAAAAAATTATATATATATATATATAAAGTCTGGAACAAGAAACTATTTTTTTATATAGAAAGATTTTGAAAATATAAAATGGGTATCACACATTATAAATCTACTTGTCAATTTTAATATAGAGATTAATTTGTTTAACAACTTATTTAATTATTTTACTCGCTAAAAATATCGTATAAAAATAAATTAGTTTGAAATTAAATTATTAGATTAAATAAAATTATTAAATGGAAATTCATTTGTTCAATTATCTCAAATACTAATCAACTGTATAAATATTTATACAAGGTCTAAAATCAGGGACGATCGAGTCGGGGGTGGATTTGATAACAAAGTTAAAATCAAAGGTGAGTTAATCTCACTCATCTGGATTACTATTTATTTAAATATTTTGAATTTAAATTATTGGTTGTGCTTGGATGAATTTGATAATTTATCTGTTGGATGATATTATATATAGTAGTGTGTATATATATATATTTATTGGAGTGATTGATTTCCCGCATTATATAGCGGATGAGACCCTATGCACCGCATAATAGAGGTTGAGATTATATAACCTCATATACCGCGATATTCCACCTCGAAGTGGAATTGGTATTTTATATTGTGCAAACATCTATGGATGCAGGGAAACAGGTTGGAGGGATCCAACTGTACTCCTCAAAATATTTAGATTTGTTTAAATATTCCATGTTATGATTTATTGGATAATCTGTGATAGATTACAATGGTAATTGGAAATAATGGATGCTATGGTTTGATTGGGTATATTTGGGTATACCGAGTCACCAAAAATATATAGATTGGATTTTTTGAAAAGAAAATAAAAAAAGAGAATTTGTAAGTAAAATGATTATAGAGAATTTGGGATAAATTAAAGAATGAATTAGAAAGGATACAAGTGGATTTTTAAATTTTGATAAATAAAATTCGAGTATAGGAAAGGAGATTTTTAATAAAAGGGGAAATAATGAATTTTAAAACCTAAGTGATATTATTTCAAGGAATAAAGAATTTATTTTAGAATTCAAGGTTTAAATCTATTGGTAAGGATAAAGAAGGAATTCAGAAAGTATGAAATTGGTAATTTCAGTTAAATAAGATTTAAATCATAATTAAAGAAGTAAAAATCTGAAGTTATTGGGTTTTGAAATAAAAATGGAGTAAGTAAAGGAATTTATTTTGAAATGGAGTGAAATCTGAAAATCGATTTAGGAATTGATTTAGAGTTTGAAATCTGTGTTCTAAAAGAAGATGAGACTATGAGATTTATAAACTGGGTTTATAAGGTGAAACAAGATATCAGTGGATACTTGAAATATAAATTCATGGTGGTAATTTATAAAGGAATGTGTAATTTGTTTTAAAAATAAATAATGGTTTATTTTTTAAGGTATGGAAATGGGAAGTGTATTTCCTTGGAAAGCCAAGTATATTTTAAAGGAGACTTTTTATGTATAAGTTAAAGGCTTTAAATTTTTTTCTAAAGAAATATTTTTGAAAATTTATTATTTTTAAATGTTTTAAATTTTAAAGTAAATATTTATGCAAATTTATTTTAGTAGTAATTATTTAAAGGTTAATTGGTATTATGTTTTAAAAAGATAATTACTAATATTTATATTTTATAAAATAGTTTGGTTAAAATTTTATAGAATTTGATAACTCTTATTTTAAAATTTTGTTTGGCATAACTTTTGTGTTAAAAATTAGTTTTTATATTTTATAAAGTAGTTTGATTTTAAATAGTTTTAAAGTATGCATTTTTGAATAAAGTTTTTAGGTAATTTTAGTTTAAATGTTTTTAAAGTATGCTTTAGAATAAAATGATTTAAATTATTTTTAAAATCTTAAGTATTTAGGACTTGGCTATTTTCAGTGGAATAAAACAATTGGGTGGAGATTTATTTCCACGAGAGAGAGAAAAGTGATTTGAAAACTAATTTTAAAGGATTGAAATATAGGAAAATATCTTGCGAAGATATTTAAAAATAAATAATTTGTGAGAAATTATTATGGCTTGATGATTGTTTGTGAATGTTATTTGATTGTTAAATAACTGACTATCAATATTGGCCAATACGCTGATCGTTTCGAAGAGACCGGGATCGGAATTTATTTTCGAAAACCACTTTGATCTGATTTGAATGTTTTCGTGAAGAAGACAAGAGTTTGTAGTCAAAGATGGAGCAGTGAAGTGCAAGGGCTAATCGCTACTAATCCTGAGGGTGATTCCAAAATGGATGTAGTAGGAATAGTGCCATCGGTTCCGTTCGAACCCGGAACGGACTTGCATGGATGAATGCTTTCAGAACATTGTAAGGAGGACGGTGAGCATTCTTAGTGAATGTGTGCTAAAAAGGTAACGCATAATCTCGAGAATCATCAATCGGGAATGGATAAAACAGAGGAGGTGTACACAAGGCTAAGTGGCTAGCAACTAATTAGGGTAAGGTCATCCATGTCTAGATGTCCCTTTATATTTCGGTTGTGTGGCGGTTGCTGATCCCAACTACGAGGTGAACTTATACGGACTATCCAGTAAGGCGTAGCTCCGGTTTTGTGATGTAGGGGTTCAGGGTGGATCCGCAGTATGGTGATCTAGACCACATACTGTGACGAGCGGTACCCCAGTAGCCCTGCCATTGATGGAAATCCATGATCCCTACATGCCTTTGCGTTTTTTGTTTGTAGAACCCACTTCGTGGCTAGTAGATGGAATTTAATAATGTAACAATTTTGGCTATTTGAATAAGTATTTGCATATAGACACTATTATAATATCAGAGGATTTTATAGGAAACGTTTTGGTTATCGTAAGGTAAAAACCTGGCATGTTTATTGATGGCCTGGTCTTACAAGATACCTTTGATTTCAAAGGATTTTGAAAACTTTAATAATCCATTTGAGCTGGTTTACTCACGCTTTTTTTCCAGACTGACTTGAGTGTTATTTAACTATAATGCTCGGGTCAGATCGAGTGTTATAGAGTATAGATTCTGGATGGAATGCTGTGGAGCTCAGGAGACGAGCTGGACGACGAGGCGTATTTCCATTGATTTTTATTCCGCTATGAAGTTTAAGCTGTATATTCAGCTTTTTACGACAGGATATTATGACCGACCTGGATTATGATGTTGATTTGTATTCTACTCTGATGATGTATGTATAAAACTGATATAGTTCCTTTTGTGTAAAGATCAGTTATTACCTATTATATTTTATTACCCTACGATGGTAAGATTCTGTTGTTGTTTTGTTTTCTCTTCTTCTATCTAATTCTTCTTTAACCCTAATGGTTCGGTTTTTCGGCATTCGATTGTTCGACATTTGATACAGTGGACATATAAATGTCAAGTTTCAGGTGTCGAAAAATAGGGTCGTTACACTTGGTATCCGAGCCAGGTTAAGCTGTAACCTTGGCTCTTGTGGGGATTACTCATTAATATAGAGTCAATAGTACTCTAGAATGAGTCTGAGTGTATTAATAGATATGAGCATGTATTTATTAGTGTATATAAAAAATGTTTTTTATTTTGTGATGATTTGTCGGTTGAGTGTTTATGGATTTTGGTCGATATATGGGACGCCATGTCATCGATATGGTTTTCTAAACTCTTAAACAAGATAAACTGACACAACATTGTTTTAAGATAGGGTAAATAAAATAATTTTGCCCAAATTATTTTTGTATGTAAAAGAAATAAAAAAAAAATTCTATAAATTAGTGCAGTTATATATGATTGCTTGGTTGTTAGAAGACAATAGTATTTAATTATTATCATTGTTATATGGAAGCTGAATTATAACCAAAGATTAAGAAATAAATTCATTAACAAAATGAAGTTTATAAATGTGAATTATAACTGTGATTTATAGAATGAAGTAAACTTCCAGAGTAATAGTTGAATATAAATTGAAAGGATTGGGAATTTGGAATTTTTGGGAAAGGTTTAAAATTCCTTGGGGTTTGAAAATGGTTTTCTAAGGTTTTGGAGAAATAATAGTGAGAAATATTTTTAATTGGAATAGAAACCTGGTAAGATTTGGAATTTAAAAATATTTGAAGGGATTTTAGAGAGATAAAAGCATTGAATTCTTTCGGTCGCTGGAAAATAACTTCGGAGATGACTGCAGCATCAACCATGTTCTTTTTCGAGTTTTCAAAAGAGAAATTGCTACTAAATTGTTTTAAATTAGAGTTGTTTGCAAAAACTGGGTTTGGTTTTGAAATTCAAAGGATGATTTGATACCAAAGGATTTTAGACATAATTGATTTCAAAGATGATTTTGAAATATTGAGTAATTGTTTAAAAAAGATCCTGGAATCCTATTAAAAATGTAATTGTAATATAAATAAGCTGGAAAACTTATAGAAGTTAAAAATTCGAATTAAAATGGAATGTAACTGATTTTAGTAAATAAAACTAAAATTTTATTTATTGGAAGTAAATTTGTGGGAGAACAAATTTATTTAAATTTGTAAGTAATAGAACTAGAATTAAAGTTGAATAATGGAATCAATTTAAATTGTGTCAAGAAAAGTGAATTGTAAATTTGTTCGAAGGATTTAAGGGAAGTAAAAGTTTAGAAATAAACTTTATATGGAAATTTAGAATTTGTGGAATAAGATTCAAATTGAAAGGGTCAAATAACGGTAAGTGTGACTCGAGAATAAAGTTAGAATGATAAGCCAATTAAAGAAGGTTGATAAATGGAATGGAAATAAAATTGTGGATAGACAAATGAATTTGCATTAGTAAGAAAATAGAATTGGAACTGAATATTGGAATTAATTTAAACTGTGTGTAATGAAAGTTAGTCAAGTTTTGACTAAATAAAATAAAGGACTTAAATAAAATTAATGAGTAAAATAATTGATTCAAGAGGGTTAGAAGATAAATTGAAATTGTATGTTGGATAATATTTAATTTAAAATGTGTAAAATAAAGTGAAGTTATAAAATTGATTCGAAGTAAACCATAATAGAGTTTGGTAATAAAAAAATTTGTTTTAGATTTAGAATGAATTAGTAAGTGGAACTAATTTAAATAATGATATGAACCAATTGTGAATGGAAGATAGTTGAATAAATTCAACATACAGAGTTTGAAGATGAATCTAATTCAAGTAGAATTGAAAATGTAAATCTGGATGAAAATTGGGAAAAGTATTAAGATGTGTAATTAATTTGTAAAATTGAAGCAAATTGAATCTATATGGAATTAGAATCCAATTTGATTAAATATAAATAAACACCAAGTGGTAAAGTGAAAGTAATAATATAAGAATATATAAAATGCTTATATTAAACTTAAAGTTTAAGGGTGAAAGTTCCTTAGTAAGTTTGGTATTTGAAATATACCATTTAATTTTTTGAATGAAGATTAAGTAAAGTTTTGAAATGGGATAATTATGGATAAATGGATAGAAATCAAAATAATGTGAATAAAAGAGAATTGATATAGTTAATAATCAATGGATATAAATTCGTAAAATGTACATATATTATTTTATTCGCATAGCGATTTGATCCAGATTTGAGCATAGAATTTCAAGGTAGTTATACCGATCCGAGTTGGAATTTTTCACTCGGTTTTCGACGGCGAACTCTGGATATGGATTTTTGATTAATTCTGGAAATTCTCTATCATAGTTGTGACTATGCGAGGAGAATGACGGTTTCTGATCAAGAAACCAGATCTGAGTCCGCACTAGGAAGTCAGGTGAATGATGCTAGTTCTGAAGTGAAATTGTGTGGTCGAGTGAGCGATCGAATTGGGTATTGCGTACGGATGGTATATGTGCATCATACAGATGTGAATGTAATATATATGAAAACTTTTGTAAAGAAACGTGTGAAATGATTTTGTATGTTGTAATTTAACATTATTGCTTAGTAGGATATAGGTGTTTAAAAGCTAATGGAAAATTGGAATTTTTTATTTCGGAAGATAAATAGAATTGCTCAACAAAAAGGTATGTATTTAAATTTATGTATGAGATTTGATGATTTTCCGGTCTAGCCACTTGGCCTTTTGTTTTCTTTCGAAATCTGGAGACCCGTAGAGGCATTTTGTAGTTGTACTGAGCTTGCCGCGCAAAGGAGATGCCGACAAAAAATTTCAAAAATTTAGGGAGTTAGAAATTTTTGGAAATTTTTTGATAATTTAAAATTTGAATTTGAATTATAATTCGAATTGTTGAGTTAGCAATATTGTTTTGAAATTTTGGATAGGTTTGAAAGGTTAGTAAGGATAATAGTGTTGTTATAAAAAGATTGTTTTAGGTATTGTTTAAACTGTTTGGTTTTGGGAAAAAGGTTAACGGGTTATGGACCATTCCTCTTAACTAGTAATTTCGGAGATGAAATTCTTTTAAGGGGGAGGAATGTGACAACCCAAATTTCTTAGATATTTGAAATTTGAATATTTCATTATTTTTTCATATTTGGGAGTTGGTTGAACTTGAATTTAAAATATCATTGTTTATTTGGCAAATAAAATATTGAATTAATAATTGGAAATTAGGAAAATTATTGAATCTGGAATTCCAGGCTTGTTAAAAATAAGTTGAAGGCTTGTAAAATTTATACTGATAATACTGAAGGTAGCAGAAGTGTTAAAATTGAATTTGGAAGGGTTTTGTGCAGTTTTAAAAATATTGTTTAAATCGATATTTAAAAAATTGCCTTCCGAGGAACAGTCTCGGAATTCGACGAAACAAGTTCCATTGGATCCGTAATAGTGTATTATTATTGGATTTCAATTTTCGTAGTGTTTGGAGTGATCGTTTGATCGTACAGTAGATAAACGCATTGAAATTTATATCGAAAATTAAATTTAATAACTGGGTCCAAAAAGCTATAATCTCCGTACGACCGTATTCGGACACGAAACCTTTTCCATTACGTTCAGAATAGGGGTTTAACATTATAAACACATGGTGGCACGCATTAGGAAGTCGAGATTTTGAGTTGTGTAATTTGAGATAATTCAAATTTAAAATTCAAATTTGAATATAATCTATAGTTTGACTGGTCAAAAACAATTCACATCAGGCCTTGGCCACTTGTTTTCTTGCCATCATAATTTTTCATGCGTGCAGGAATTGAAGCACGCGTCACTTTTAAAATAAAAATAAAATAATGATAAATATAAAAAATTATTTTCCTTAAGAAAATTCAAATTAAAAAAAGAGACAGACTCTCGTTCGAAAAGAATTTAAATGGTTGACCCCTTTTATCTTTGTTCTCAGATCAATTTCAAGAAAGAAAAAAAGATCGACTTCCCTCTTTCAAAATATAGCGAAATCCCCTAAAACAAATAGCCAACCAGGAATTCGAAATCCAATTGCATCGTTCAAATGAAGGTATTGGGGAACGATCGACTAAGAAGAAGAGAGAGAACCAAAATCGTTTTCGACTCAAAGAGCGCATCTTCGAAGGAGGAGCTCGAGTAAGGGGTTTTGCGAGTGCATTTGAGAGCATGATGGCATGGGTAGGCATAGACTCAAAGCCGAGGTTGCACTGTCTTTGGTTTCGCGCGCACATGTGGTTTAGGTATTCGTTGGCAGTAGTTCGAGGCGCGAAGGTTGACAATAGCTGTATTACATTGGGTTGAGTTCGACCTTTGGGCAAAGATCGGGTCGCGGGGTTACTCAAGTTCGTGCGTCGCGATGCGAAAGGTGGCGCAGCGACACGTCGTGGCGGAGTCCGGGTTGTCTGCTCGAGTGCAGCCTCTGGTTTAGGTGGCGCAACGATGTCCAGTGGTTCGTCGATGTCTGTAAGGTTAGATTTATTTTTTTCGAGTATGACTTGGTTTAAAATATATTCTAATTAAAAATATATAAATATAGGTTTGGTTTTAGTTTTAGTTTTCAATTAAATTTACTTTAAATGTATAGAATGGGTAAACAGAGATTTTTTTTTTATTTCAATAAGGCTGTTTGTTTTTAAAATACGTACAAAGATTGGAAATTTGGAATATATTGCAGAGAAAGAACCTGATTTTTATATGAATATATAATAGTGATATTTAAAAAGGGATTCTGTTTTAACCTATATATGTATGTAAGTGAGATCTGAAAATATATATATATATATATATATATATATATATATAAAGTATGGAACAGGAAACTATTTTTTTATATAGAAAGATTTTGAAAATATATAATGTGTGTCACACATTATAATCTACAGGCCAATTTTAATGTAGAGATTAATTTGTGTAATAACTTATTAATTATTTTAGTCGCTAAAAATATCTTACTAAAAGAAAATTAGTTTGAAATTAAATTATTAGAGTAAATAAAATTAAATGGAAATTGATTTGTTCAATTGTCTCAAATATTAATCAACTGTATAAATATTTATACAAGGTCTAAAATCGGGGAGGACCGTGCTGGTATGGATCGGATAGCAAATTAAAATCAAAGTTGAGTTAATCTCACTCATCTGGATTACTGTTAATTTAAACAGTTTGAATTTAAATTATTGGATGTGCTTGGATGAATTTGATAATTTATCTGTTGGATGATATTATATATATATATAAATATATATATTGGAGTGATTGATTTCCCGCATTATATAGCGGATGAGTCCCTATGCACCGCATAACAGCGAATGAGATTATATAACCCCATACACCGCGATATTCCACCTCAAAGTGGAATCGGTATTTTATATTGTGCTAACATCTGTGGATGCAGTGAAACAGGTTGGAGGGATCCAACTGGATTCCTCAAAATATTTAGATTTGTTTAAATATTCTATGTTGTGACTTACTGGATAATCTGTGATAGATTACAATGGTAATTGGAAATAATGGACGCTATGATTTGATTGAATATATTTAGGTATACTGAGTTACCAAAAATATATATATTGGATTTTTTGAAAAGAAAATTAAAAAAGAGAATCTGTAAGTAAAATGATTATAGAGAATTTGGGATAAATTAAAGAAAGAATTGGAAAAGGTTAAAAGTGGATTTTTAACTTTTGATAAATAAATTCCGAGTATGGGAAAGGAGATTTTGAATAAAAGGGGAAATAATGAATTTTAAAACCTAAGTGATGTTATTTAAAGGAATAAAGAATTTATTTTAAAATTCAAGGTTTAAATCTATTGGAAAGGATAAAGAAGGAATTTGAAAAGTATGAAATTGGTAATTTCAGTTAAATAAGATTTTAAATTATAATTAAAGAAGTAAAATCTGAAGTTATTGGGTTTTGAAATAAAAATGGAGTAAGTAAAGGAATTTATTTTGAAATGGAGTAAATCTGAAAATCGATTTGGGAATTGATTTATAGTTTGAAATTTGCGTTCTAAAAGGAGATGAGACTGTGGGATTTATAAGCTGAGTTTATAAGGTGAAACAAGATATCAGTGGATATTTGAAACATAAATTCACAGTGGGAATTCATAATGGAGTGGGTAATTTGTTTTAAAAATAAATAATGGTTTATTTTTAAAGGTATGGAAATGGGAAGTGTATTTCCCTGGAAAGCCAATTATATTTTAAAGGAGGCTTTTTATGTATAAGTTAAAGGCTTTAAAAATTTGTTTTAAAGAAATATTTTATAAAATTTATTATTTTTAAATGTTTTAAATTTTAAAGTAAATATTTTTGCAAATTTATTTTAGTAGTAATTATTTAAAGGTTAATTGGTATTATGTTTTATAAAAAAATAATTATTAGTATTTATATTTTATAAAATAGTTTTATTTTAACAATAGTTTGGTTAAAATTTTATAGAATTTTGTAACTCTTATTTTAAAATTTTGTTTGGCTTAGCTATTATGTTAAAAATTAATTTTTATATTTTATAAAGTAGTTTTATTTTAAATTGTGTTAGAGTATATATTTCTGAATATAGTGTTTAAGTAATTTTATTTTAAACGTTTTTAAAGTATGTTTATGAATAAAATGATTTAAATTATTTTTAAAAACTTAAGTGCTTAGGACTTGGCCGTTTTCAGTGGAAATAAAACAATTGGATGGAAATTTATTTCCACGAGAGAGAGAAAAGTGATTTGAAAACTACTTTCAAAGGATTGAAATGTAGGAAAATATCTTGTGAAGATATTTAAAAATAAATAATTTAGGAGAAATTATTATGGCTTGATGATTTTTTATGAATGTTATTTGATAGTTAAATAACCGACTATCAATATTGGACAATGCGCAGATTGTTTCAAAGAGACCGGGATCGGAGTTTATTTTCAAAAACCACTTTTATCCGGTTTGAACGTTTTCGTGGAGAAGACAAGAGTTTGGAGTCGAAGATGGAGCAGTGAAGCGCAAGGGCTAATCACTACTAATCCTAAGGGTGATTCCAAAATGGATGTAGTAGGAGTAGTGCCTTCGGTTCCGTTCGAACCCGGAACGGACTTGTATGGATGAATGCTTTCAGAACCTCATCAGGAGTACGATGAGCATTTTAAGTGAATGTGTGCTAAAAAGGAAATGCATAGCCTTGAGCCTCATCAACCGGGAATAGCTAAAATAGGGGAGATGCACACAAGGCTAAGTGGCTAGCAACCAATTAGGGTAAGGTCACCCTTGTCTAGATGTCCCTTTATATTTCGGCTATGTAGCGGCTGCTGATCCCAACTGCGGGGTGAACTTATTCGGACTATCCAATAAGGGGTAGCTCCAGTCTTGTGATGTAGGAGATTAGGGTAGATCCTCGGTACTGTGATCTAGACTACGTACTGTGACGGGCGGTACCCTAGTAGCCCTGCCATTGATGGAAATCCATTCTTCGTACGTGCCTTTACGGTTTTTGTTTGTGGAACCCACTTTGTGGCTAATAGATGGAATTTAATAATGTAACAATTTCGGCTATTTGAATAAGTATTTGTCTATAGACACTATTATAATATCAGAGGATTTTATAAGAAATGTTGGTTATCGTAAGGTAAAAACACGGCATTTTTGTTGGTGGCGTGGTCTTACGAGATACCTTTGATTTCAAATGATTTTGAAAACTTTAATAATCCATTTGAGCGCGTTTTCTCATGCTGGTTTTCCAGATTGACTCGGGTGTTATTTAGCTATAATGCTCGAGTCAGACCGAGTATTATAGAGTACGGATTCTGGATGGACTGCTGTAGAGCTCGGGAGATGAGCTGGATGACGAGGCATATTTCCATAGATTTTTATTCCTCTATGAAGTTTAAGCTGTATATTCAGCTGTTGAGGACAGGATATTATAATCGACCTGAATTGTGATGTTGATTTGAATTCTACTCTAATGCTGTATGTATAAAACTGATATAGTTTCTTTTGTGTAAAGATCAGTTATTATCTATTATATTTTATTCCGCTGCGATGGTAAGATTCTGCTGTTGTTTGTTTTCTCTTCTTCTATCTACTTCTTCTTTAACCCTAATGGTTCGGTTTTTCAGCATTCGATTGCTCGGCATTTGATACAGTGGACGTATGAATTTCGATTTTCGGACGTTGAAAAATCGGGTCGTTACATACGGTCCTTTTCGTTGTCGCTCCACTGAACTTTTACCAACTTGACTGTCTTGTTTCTTAACCTTTTCTCATCTCTCGCTACAACCCGAACTGATTGCCTAACAAAAGTCAAATTCAGTTCTATTATTAAATCTTCCAACGCAGTCATAGGAATATAATCTATGGATCATGCACATACTTAAGAAGATGAGACACATGAAACACATTATGGACACCTGCCAAATTTCTTGGTAATTCTACTTTGTATGCGAGCTTTCCTATACACTCTATAACTGAAAATGGTCCAACGTATCTCGGTGCTAGTTTCCCTAACTTTATAAATCGTACCATACCCTTCATCCATGATACTTTAATGAAAACCTTACCTCCAACTGAGAATTTTAGATCCTTACATCTCTTATTTGCATAACTCTTTTGTCTTGACCGAGCTTCCTTTATCCTACATCAGATCAACTCAATCTTCCTTGTTGCCTCTCTTACCAGATCTAAACCTAAGACTAATCAACCAACTTGTTGGTGAGTTGCATGGTCTTCCATACAGAGCTTTATAAGGCGCCATTCCTGTACTAGTCTGATAACTATTTTCGTAGGAAACTCAACTAAATGTAGGTGGTCTTTCCATGATCCACCAAAATCTACCACACAAGATCTCAATAAATCCTCGAGTACCTTATTGACTCTCTTTGTCTACCCATCTGTCTGAGAATGATAAACAGTACTCATCTTGAGCTTGGTACCTAACATTTCCTGTAGACTCTTTGAGAATTCACTTGTAAACAAAGTATCTCTATCACTCACTATACTACTAGGAATTCCATGCAGTCTAACTATGTTCTTCACAAACAATTTAATAAAAACAAGTGCCACCTTGGTTGACTTAACTTGAATGAAATGGTCACCTTAGTCAACCTGTCCAATATGACCCATATATTTTCATTTCATCGATACGACTTTAGCAACCCATCTATAAATTTCATGGACATCGTATCCTATTTCCAAACTAGTATTTCCAAAGGTTGAAGCAATCCACTCAGTTTTTGTACTCGGCCTTCACTTATTGATAGTCCATACTGCCTTACCCACAAGCTAAGATCCTTCTTCATACCTTTCCAGTAGAAACCCATCTTCATGTCTTGATGCATCTTGTTTCCCCTAGGATGAATCATAAATTTGGATCGACTACATTCCAGAGGACTTCTCACCTTAAGTTCCCAACATTCAGAACACATAACCATCCCTTCTTTCTCAACCATCCTCTCTTGTCAAGATTGAAATATTTTAGATCATCTTTCTCTAATCCAACCTCAAGCCTTTAATCTTCTCGGCTAATAATAGATCCTCTTTTTGCTTAGAAGCAAACCTTTCAATCAGTACTGGTCGAACTTCCAAGCAGGATAACATGGCAATGCTCTGAGTAGAACTAGCACTCGATCTTAATTGCAGACTACAAGTAGTCAAAGCCTCCAGATCCTTCTATTTTGTTAATATAACTAACATCACATTTTGATGTTTTCTTCTAAGAGCATCTTCTACGTTATTTCCTTTTTCGAGTGTATATTCTATACCAAAATTATAAGCTGCTAAAAACTCCAACCACCTCTGCTATCTTACATTCAATTCCTTCTGAGAGAATAAATACCTTAAGGACTTACGGTCTATGTATAACTCAAAACCCTCCCATAAGAGACAATGTCTCCATAATTTCAGTGCGAAGATCACCGTTGCCAACTCTAAATCATGAGTAGGATACCTCAATTCATGTGGTATAAGCTGTCGTGAAGCATAGGAAATAACTTTGCCTTTATGCATCAACATAGCCCCTGATCTGGTTCCACAGGAATCGGTATACACTATTAATCCTGGATTCCCATCTGGAACTACTAATACAAGCGCGTTGCTCAATAAATTCTTTAACTTAAGTAATGCTTCCTCACAATTGTCAAACCAAATAAACTTCACATCCTTCCTGGTTAGTTTAGTCAAAGGCACTGCTATCCATGAGAAATCCTTAATGAATTTTCAGTAATAACCAGCGGGTCGAAGAAATCTTCTTATCTCAGTCAACGTCTCTTATCTCTTCCAGTTGTTAATAGCCTAGATCTTATTCGAATCAACTAAAAAATCCTTGTCTATAACCATGTGTCTAAGAAAATTAACTTCTTTCTTTCGAAAATGACACTTTGAAAACTTCACTTTCAGTAGATGTTGCCTCAGCGTCTCAAGCACCACCCTAAGATGAACTTCATGCTCTCTTTAATCCTTAGAGTACATTAAAATGACATCTGCGAATACCAATACAAACTTATCAAGTGCTCTCGGAAAACTGGTTCCTTAAATCCATAAAGAAAGCAGGTGCATTTGTTAATTCGATTGGCATTACTAATCACTCGTACGAACAATATCTAGTCCAAAATGCTATCAACGAAATACTATCCTTTGCCACTCTTAACTGATGGAAACTTGTCGCCATATCCAATTGAGAAAATAATCTGGCTTTAATCAACTGATCAAATAAATCATCGATTCTGGATAGAGGGTACTTATTCATAGTCGTCTTTTCGTTCAACTTACGATAGTCGATACACAACCTTAACTACCGATATGGTTTCTTCACGAATACCACGATCACTCCCCGAGGCGAATTTCTTGGTCTATTAAAATTATTTCTTTCTAAATCCACTAGTTGTACTTTCATTTCCTTCATCTCAGTAGTTTCATCCTGTTAGATGGTCTACTTACAGGTTCTGCTCCTTGCATAAGATCTGTCCGAAACTCAATGGGTAGCTTCGGTGGTAGTCCTTTGATTGGCTCAAAAACATCATCAAACCATCTTGCTACCAAAACCTGATTCAACTCTTCTCCTACTTCCACTGCATTCAGCAATGCACATGCACTTGAGTCTAATTTCTCCATTGAATATATAATTCGGTTATGATTATTGGGGTGTCTTAATGATATTTCCCTATCTTGGCAAAATATTCTAGCATCAAATTTATCTAACCAATCCATACCAAAAATGATCTCGACGTCTACGTAATCAAAGACATATAAAGTGCATGCGAACTTATAACCTAACAGTTTATGTTCTAATCGGTCACATCTCATCCCTAGAGTTGCATGCCCTCCTATCGGATTCACAATCCTTAAGGATGTAACAAGGTATGGGGGGTTCTAAAAAATAACCTATCTACCAAACACTGAGATATATATAAATGCGATGCACCGATATCAAGTAGTACCCTAACTAGTATACTAAGAATCAAAAACATACCTTCCATCGCAATCTTTCTCTTCCCAGCAGTGGTTGGTCGAGAAGAAGATGGTTCCGAAGTACAAACCTTTCCCTTGTCTGCTCTGACTGGTTCGGGATGCTGATTCTTGTAGTGTCCAATTTAGTCACATTTAAAGCACTTCACTTGTTTCTTATCTGCAACCTTCTTCTCTTTTCCAGTTCGTTATTCACGAGCATAATGTCCTTTCTAGTGGCACTTATAGCCGACTACATTGGCCGTCCTATTCTTGGCAGCTCCCCCTTTCTAAGCTCCTTTTCGTTTAGTGAACTTTCTCTTCTTTCCTGAGGATCTTTCACCTAGACTGACTTCCTCTTAATAAACGTAGAAAGCATGTCTTCATTCCCGATTTCCATTTCCACTATGAAATTGCTCGGGTCACGGAGGTGTGGCACAGTTGCCTTCGCAATCTCTGGCTTGAGTCCTCGAAAAAACCTTTCATTTCTCTTGATGACGTTGTCAATCATGACATATCCATGCCTTGACAATATATCAAACTTCCTAGCATACGCAATTACCGACATCTCACCTTGCACTAAGTCCATGAACTTTCTCAACAATACTAACTTGGCAACTTCAGACAAAAATCTCTTTTTAAATCTCCTTCGAAATTCTGCCTAAGTCAACTCTTCCTCGAGAATTACCATGGTAACACTATTCCACCAATAAAGCACTGCTTCCTGCAACTGTCTAGAGTCAAAATTTCTCTTCCGCTCATCATCTAATCCCAAGTAAATGAAAATTATTTCATAGTGCAATGACCACTTTTATACTTCGATAACATTCTCTATTCCCAAAAATGGCTTCCCACCAAGATTGGTATAATCCCTACTCAGTTTAGCATAGTTATTGCCAACTGGGACCATGGGATTATCACCTCCCACATTCACAGCATTACCCCCAGCTACTCCTACAACTGCTCCAGCTAGCATTAGATTGACAAAGAACTGATAAATCATCCTCATATCTACTAGCGGAGTTACAGCACCTACGTTGGCATTTGCATTTGTATTAGCATTTTCCTATCGGCCTGGATTCCTCCTGGTGTTGGGTCAAGCATTTCCATTAGTTGTGATGCTTCCTCCACCCAGATTTCCTCTTCCGTTTGTCGCCTCTATTTATTTCTTTCTCGTAAATCTAGATACGAGCTTTAGTATGATACATAAGAACGGTCTAAGAAAGAGGGTAATATGTACTCAACGAAATATATATATATATAAAATACAAGTACATTACTATAGCATTAACCCACTCTCTGATGTTATTTTTCGATTCATTAGGATATGTTTTAGAAATCTTTTAGGTTCAAATTTCTTTTAAATTTGCATCAACCTATGCTTTGGTACCAAATTGTAACATTCCCCATTTGTAAGCCCGAAATAAAATACTACAGCTGCTACAGTCCTCCATAATTATTAATTTTCGGTGACCAAATGAGGTAATGTTAGATACACTGATATAAGAAAAACAAATGGATATGAAATTCTTAAAATCATAAAACAAATTACCCATTCCACTTCAAATCACATTTCAAATTCATTACATAATCATAAATTTAAAACCACGTTTAAAGAAATATAATTATTACAAGATATGCTAAGTGTGACAATCAAGAAACCCCCTTGGTTGATCAGAGTCTTAATGTAGGAAAATAAATAGCTTTTACGTTACGTCCAATGCATAGTGAAATCGAACAAAAAGAATCCCTAATAGCTAGCTTACCTCCTGCACTTCTCCAGAAGCTTATTCACCAAAAGGAGAACCTAAAATCCTTAACTCTCAAACTACCCAAATTCAATTGAGCACCCTCGAGTTTAAGGGGAATACATAAACTTTGAATCAAACAAAAAGTCTAGTATGAATAATAACTACTATCTCGAACCACATAGACATCTAGTGAGACCACGCCGCTTAGTGAAATGGGCTTTCCCCTCACTAATGTCTTAGCCTAACTTAAAACAACCATATACTATGCATTTGTCTCCACGATGGTAAAGAAATAACATAATAAAATGCATCATGATGATATGCAAACATGCAATATGCTCTGAATTTCCAATCCTCATTCATCTGACTATCTATCTCAAGTTATAGTTTCTAGGATAACTATTAACCTATTAGTTTTCATGGGCTAACCAACAACCTGTTCCAAGCTTATGGTCTATTTTCCCGTTTTCATGGGATCACTAAGAACCTATTTGTATCTACCAATAACATCATCCAATAATAGTTTCCATGGGCTTACCATGAACATATTGCTTCCCCGGTAACTTTTCTCAAGTCGTAGAATTCATGGACTGACTATGAACCATCGATCTCTGTCAATAACTTATTTTGGACAAATTTTTCATGGAATCACTATGATCCTATTAGCCCTTGCCAATAATAATTTCCATACATAATTTTCATGGGCTTACTATAAACCTGTCTAAACTAGTAATTCTTTGATATATCCTTGGGCAACCTATATTATGGTCTTCCTGACCTCTTGGAGGCTATTCTACTCACATAGGAATTAAGTCAATGTATATTCACTACTGGGTCAATCTAGATAGTCATTTTGTTCTTAATTCCCTAAAATTCAGTTATGGGTTAATTATAAAGTGAATATTTTTTATAAAAGAAGCATATATGATAACTGGTCATAGCATAATAATATAAATATCTTTGGTTTAATTTCCTTGTAAGCATTTCTTTCAAATAAATTATCGTTAATACTCTTAACCCACCATCTTTAGGAAGATAAGCTTCTTCAAAAACTCCAAAATTAAATGTAATTTCAAAACTCTTTCATATTGCCATGGATTTATCTTTAAAAATGAGATTGGGTTTCTTGTTGGAAAACTAAGGCTTTCAACCATATCCGTTGTATCACTACTTAAAACCTTGGGCCTTCACTTTGATATCATTAAAAACATACCTTTCGAAATACCTAAAACATACCTTTCAAAACATTTAAAGCTTATCTTTCGAAATACTTAAAATATACCCTTTGAAATGCCTAAAACATATCCTTCGAAAGACTTAAGGCATACTCTTCGAAAGCATCATAGAAACCATTTAAAATTGTTCCTTTCGAAACCAATGGGTTTAACGCTTAATGTAACTATTGGATCACGAAGAATAGAAGCATTGCCTCTAACACTTTTGTTAAAAGTAGCTAAAAATAACCCTTTCAAAAGTACTGGCAAGATGGTTTGAAATTTTACAAGGACGAAAGCTTCCCTTTTCGAAGGCATTGTTTTAAGGTTGTAAAGAAAGTGGCCTTCAACTAATTCAAAAGGCATCGGCAGCTAGGGTTTGAATAGTTCCAAAAGCAGCTATACTTTCGAAAGCTCCTTTGAAAGCAAAACAAATGGCAACTCATTCTAAATCTTTTTCTAAAACCAAGGCACATTAATTGATTTGAAAGCTATTTAAAAATAATTTCAACCCTTCGAAAGCAAGCCTTTGACACCGTCCCTTCCGTCTTCCTTCGGTACACTACATATCAATTTCCATACATAATTTTCATGGGCTTACTAAACCTGTCTAAACCAATAATTCTTTGATTGGTCCTTGGGCATCCTATATTTTGGTCTACCTGACCTCGTGGAGGCTATTCTACCCACAAAGGAGCTAACTCAATGTATATTTACTACTGGGTCAACCTAGCTGGTTATTCTTCCCTTAACTCGCAAAGTGTAGTCATGGGTTATTTGTAAAGTGAATATATTTACAAAAGAAGCATACATGATGCTTGGTCATAACATAATAAAATAAACATCTATGGTTTAATTTCCTTATAATTATTTCTTTCGAATTAATCATGTTTAATACCCTTAATCTACTATCTTTAGGAAGGAAAGCTTCTTTGAAAACTCCAAAGTTAAATATCATTTCTAAACTCTTTCACATTGCCACAGATTTATCTTTAAAATTGAGATTGGTTTGCTTGTTAGAAAATTAAGTCTTTTGACTATATCCTTTTTATCATTGCTCAAAAACTTAAGCCTTCACTTTCGATATCATTAAAAAACATACCTTTCGAAACACTTAAACATACCTTTCGAAACACTTGAAGCATACCTTTCGAAACACTTAAAAGCTTATCTTTCAAAATACTTAAAACATACCCTTTGAGATGCCTAAAATATATCCTTCGAAAGACTTAAGGCATATCCTTCGAAAGCATCATAGAAACCATTTAAAAGTATTCCTTTCGAAACCACTAGGTATAACACTTAATATAACTATTGGATCAAGAAGAATAGAAGAGGAATTACCCGTTTCGAAAGCATCGATTTTAAGTAAAGAACCTAAGGGAGAGGATGGTTTCGAAACCTTCCTTTCGAAACTATTGCCTCTAAAACTCTTGTTAAAAGCAGCTAAAAATAACCCTTTCGAATGCACTGACAAGACGGCTTCAAATTTGACAAGGACGAAAGCTTCCCTTTTCAAAAGCATTGATTTAAGGCTGTAACGCAAGCGACCTTCAACTAATTCAAAAGGCATAAATGCAGCAGCTTGGTTTTGGAATAGGTCCAAAAGCAGCTACCCTTTTGAAAGCTCCTTTGAAAATAGAAAAAACGGCAAATCTTCTAAAGCTTTTTCTAAAACAAAGGCACGTTAATCAATTCGAAAGCTATTTAAAATTAAATTTCAACCCCTTTAAAAGTAAGCCTTCAGTACCATTCCTACCACCTTCCTCCAACACACTATTTATCAATTTCTTGACGCTATGTGCATTGGTTTCGAATGGGTTCGAAAGGCCTATTGGGCATGGTTTCGGAAGCAAGTAAGTGGAAGTGGCAAGGTTTTAATTCAGAACAAAACTGGTCTTATGCCTTTAAAATAAATTCCCTTTCACCTTCTTACCCAATTTGTCAAAATATGATTGGTTGACTATTTTTTATCAAAAATACATTTCTAAAAAGGTGGCCGAATTCAATAGTTTATAATTGAAATTATTTTAACAAATATGTCATTCCCTTCAATAAAACATTTAAACATTTAAGTCTTTCAACTTAAATAATTTAATAATCATATTAAAACACTTTGGAAAATCTCCAAAAATCATCATAATTCACTTTTAATATGTTTTTCAACTTATGTAAATTTCAGACCCGAAATCATTATATAACTGCTTAAATAATCTAAAGCCAAAACTATCTATTTCTTCTAATAAAAAAATCATAACAAATTATCAGCAGTTTGGAATAATATGAAAATTTAGACCCATCTACAAAAAATGTTTTATATAACATATTGAAACGTCATGACATTCGAAATCAAATTACATGATTTTAACCTTAAAATCGAGATATATCATTACAAAAAAAATCCTTCTTTAAATCAAAATATGGCATATAATCAAAGCATATCATTATTCATTCATCTAAACGGTTTTAAAAACTTAAACCTGAAATTAAAATGTTCAATAAGACAAACATAAGATAGTTTAGATTATTACTCACCTTGTTTGGATTAGGAACTTGTGATTTGTTGTTCACTTTAATCTTCCTAGCATGAATCATAGCTTCTAATTGATTTTGAACCCCTTTTCTCTTAGGGTTATGGCCAGCCTTGATCTTCTTAGTTTTTGTTTTTGTTTTTGTAATAATAAAATGAGAATGGATTAGTTATAAGGGTTTTAGGGGTTTTGGGTTCGACTACTCCCCATCATACCCTTGCTTTTATTTTTCTTAAGAATTTAACTTATGAACCATTCTTATAAATTTATTTAGTTAACGCACATTCCTACTTGGTTTTTCAAATATCAATTCCATTATCACTTTACTCTCTACATTATTCTATTTAATTTATCAAATTACATCTCTTGAATAATGTTATTTAAAATTAGGGGTGTTAAATGCAGGTGCATTAGCCAATAAGTGTTTCAGTTTCTGGAATGCCTCCTCACACTTATCAGTCCAGACAAACTTCACATCTTTCTGAGTTAGCTATCCACGAAAAATCCTTAATGAATTTCCAGTAGTTGCCAACTAACCCAAGAAAACTCTTTATCCCGGTCACTGCCTCGGTTCTCTTCCAACTATTCACCGCCTCGATCTTAGCCGGATCTAGTGATAACCCTTTCTCAAAGACCACATGACCAAGAAAATTCACTTCCTTCTTCCAAAAATGACACTTTGAAAATTTCGCTTTCGGTTGATGTTGCGTCATCCTCTCCAGCCCCACTCTAAGATGAACTTTTTGCTCTATTTCATCCTTAAGAGTATATCGAAAAGTCATCCATGAATTCTAACACGAATCTATCCACATATTCTTGGAAGATTCTATTCATAAGCCTACGAAAAATGTTGGTGCATTAGTTAATCCGAACGATATCACTAACCATTCGTACGATCCATATCTGGTCCTAAATGCCATCAAAGGAATACTATCCTCTATTACTCTAAGCTGATAGAACCCTATTTTCAAATTCAACTGGAAAAATACTTTCGCTCCTCTTAACCGGTCGAACAAATCATCAATCCTAGGTAACAGCAATCGATTCTTTATCGTCCTGTCATTCAGCTTATGATAATTAATACACAACCTCAATGATCCGTTCGATTTCTTAACACATACTATGGCTTCTTCCTAAGGCGAACTGCTTGGTCTGATAAAATTCTTACCTTCTAAATCCACCAACCGCACCTTTAACTCATTTATCTCGGTAGATATCACCCTACTTGGTGGTCTACTCATAGGTTCTGCTCCTAGTACTGAATCTATCCGAAACTCAATGGTTCCACTCGTCTTCTATCTCCATTACACCCAACAAAGCATTAACCTTAAAACTAGGGCTTTCAATGAGTATATAATTCGATCACTAAAAGTAGGGTGTCTAAGTGATATTTTCTATCATGGAAAAATACTCAAACACCATACTTACTTAACCCATCCATACCCAAAATAATTCCGAACCCTATGAAATCAAGCACATTTAAACTGCACGAAAATATACGGTCAAACAATTCAAACTCTAACTGGTCACATCCCATCCAAAGAGTCGCATACCCTCCTATCGGATTCACAACCGTTAAGGAAGTAACTAGGTATGAAGGTTCTAGGTTAAGCTTATTTACCAAATAATGAGATATAAAAGAATGTATCACACTAGTATCAAAAAGAACTCTAACAGATACACCATTGATCGAAAGTGTACCTCCCAACAAAGCTTTTGCTTTCTCCTCTGCTGTTGGTTTCGAGGTAGCTAGTTCCAATGCAAATACTTTCCCTTTCCATCCTTGACTGGCTTCTTACAGTGGTTCTTATGATGTCCAATTTGACCATAGTTAAACCATTTGATATTCTTCTTCCTGATGACCTTTCCATCTCTTGAGAAACATTTTTAGTGAAATGCCCTTCCTTGTCATACTTTTAGCAAATAACTTCTATCTTTAATTTTTTGGCAACTCCACTCTTCTAGGATCCCTTCTTATGGAAAAATTTCTCTTCTACTTCTGCCTAACTTGAGTTTCCACTACTTTACTATTAAAGAAAGCAAGCATCACCTTATTGCTCAAAGCGGTCTGAACCATTACATCACAGGGATCCATAATACGTGGTAAAGTTGCTTTAGCAAGCTCAATTCTCAATCCAGGGATGAATTTCTCATTCCTTTTGATAACGGTATCAACCATAGCATATCCATATCTTGATAATTCCTTAAATATGGTTGCATACTCACGCATTATCATGTCTCCCTACACCAACTCAGCAAACTTCTTGAGTAGAATTAACATGGAAATCACTGACGCGAATCTTTCCTAAACTCTCCTTCTAAATTCTGCCCAAGTCTTGATCTCTTCATTTACTCCCATGGTAACACTATTCCACCAGTACTGTGTTTCTCCTTGTAACTATCTAGATGCCAATCTTCTTTTCTGCTCACCGTTGAGTACCAAATCAGAAAAAATCCTTTCACAATCAAGCAACCAATTCGCCACTTCAATTGCTCCTCAGTGCCAAATAAACGGCTTTCCTCCAAGCCTATAATAGTCTCTGCTTAGTGCCGCATATTTGTTGACCACCGGAGCTTCCTTATTTCCTTTAACTGATCCGCAGCAGCTCTAGCTTCCATCGTGTTGACGAAGAACTAATATATAACTCCCATATCAACTAGCGAGGCTCCAACACCTACATTAACAGCTTTTGACCGACCTGGATTCCTTCTGCTGTTAGGTTTGGCATTTCCATTAGTTATGGTTCTTCATCCACCAATGTTAACTCTTCCATTGCTAGCATCCATATCTTACTTCCTTAAAATCTACATTAGAGTCTAAGTAATATACAAAAGAATAGCCTAAGGGAGATGGAAGAATAGAGATGTAGCGTATATTATGTATGGAAAATACAAGTATGTTACTATAGAGTTATCCCATACCTTAATATTTTCTCTGATTCCTTGGGATTATGTTTCAAAAATCATCTTAAGTTTAAAATTTCTTTAAAGTTTCCATAAACTTATGCTCTGATACCAAGTTGTAACATCCCCTACAATGATGCCTAAAGCTAAGCACTACAGGTCCTGTAGCCATCTATAGTTAAACTTCCGGTGATGAAATACGGTAATGTTAATGGTATCCATAATACCAGAAGCACATGAATATGAAATAAAAATAACATAGATTTCAAAACAACTTTTCCGATTACATTTCAAATCAATATTTCATATTCAATCACATAATCTCAAAATGATTCTTAGCTTTTGGTCAAATATAATTATTACAAATTATGCCATGAGCGACATATGAAGATGCCCACTTAGATGATCAAAGTACTAGATAGACATATCAGTCATAAATACATCACAACAGATATAATACTAAATGGCTCCTACATTGCTAGCTTTGCCTCCGACACATCTTCTGAAGCTTATTCTACCAACCTACTAAACCTGAAAAGTCCTTAACTCTCAGTCTACTCAAATTTAATTTTGAGTGCCCAAGAGTTTGAGGGGAAACATAAACTTCGAGACATACATTAAGCCTGGTGTGAATAATTCTATTACATCTCAGTTTAATGATATTAAGTGAGACCACACTACTTAGCGGAATGGATATCCCCTCATCAATATCCTTTTAAAATCTTATCTTTTGCAAACCAAAAACCTACAATCAAACTGATCATAATAATAATAACAATTAACATATATGCATATAAATCAGGTAACCAATAGACTATCTATCCGAACAATATAGTTTTATCAGGCTGACTATTAACTATAGCGGAATTGGGCCTACAAGACATAATAAATTAACTTCTACTGGATACAATACCGGATGACCAGTCCTTAACCAACTTCTCCAAGGGTCAATTGATCCTAATGGTTTTTTGACCTCACCAATAACCTACCTCTACTCTATGTACTCCAATCTGTGTGTAACATCATTTTAGTCTAACCTGTGACAAAGCCCTACAAACTAGAATTTTGGACTTACATTAGCTAGGGGATAATAGCTAAAGTACAGGGTGTGACCCTATACCAATCTCATATGGTCTTCTAATATCTTAGTCATAAACTTAAGGTTAACTACCCCATCCAATTTTCTATGAAAACATGTCTTTCAAGATGATTTAACCCTTTTTAAATCATATTTAAATAAGGAAAATATGTTCTTTTCTTTACTCAAAATACTTATGCCATGATATATGCTTTGCACAAAACAATGTTAATGAAATCTAAATCAAAGGGATTTTCTATCCCATCGAAATACGCTAAAACCCCTTTCTAACTTGGAAAACTTTAGGTCTTAAAGCCAAAGCAATACCTTCGAAACCCTTATATAAAACCTTAAACAATCCCTTTCAAAATAATTGAAAGCATCCCTTTTGATACCATTATATAAAACCTTAGACATCCCGTTTCGAAACTATTTAAACTTGTCTTTCGAAAGCATTGGAAACCTTCCTAACACATAAAACAAACCTTTGAAACACTTAAAATATACCTTTCTAAAGCATTGTAAACTTCCCCTTTGGAACATATAAAATATACTTTTGAAAGCATTGGGTTCAAGTACGAGTTTATAGAAACATAGCTTCGAAACAATTTAAAATTATTCCTTTCGAAACAATTGGGTTTAACCTTTAATATAACTAAAGGGTCATAAAGAACAGAGGTGAAAGCATTACTTTTGAAAGCATTAATCCCAAGTAAAAGAAAGAAGATAGTTTCAAAACCCACCCTTTCGAAACCATTGCCTCCGAAACCATTTGAAAGTAGCTATACGACCCTTTCGAAAGAATTGAGAAGGCGGCTTCAAAGTTAAAAGGCGAAAGCATCCTTTTCGAATACATTGTTTTAAGGCAATAAAGAAAAGCAGTCTTAATTAATTTGAAAAGCATGAATGCGGCAACATGGGTATCGAATTGGTACAAAAACTTCTATTATTTTGATAGCTTCTCAAGTGGAAATTGTTTCGAAAGCTCCTTTCTAAAAACAAAGACAAGTGATAACTTGTTCGTAAGCCGCTTTTTAAAAAGGTAAGTTGATTGATTTAAAAGCTAATTAGAGTGGCTTCAACCCCTTCGGAAGCATGCCTTTGACATCATCATTTCTTCCGCCTTTCTCCAATACATTGCATACCAATTGCTTGATATCATGTGCATTGGTTTCAATTGGGTGCGAAAGGTTTAACTGAGCATGGTGATGGGAGCAAACTACGGATGTGGTGAAGTTGTAATTCGAAACAAAACTGGTTTATTGCCTTTCAAGTAATTCCTTTTTTTTACCTAATTTGTCAAAATATGATTAATTTCCCACTTTTTTCAAAATTCTTTTCTAAAAAGGCTATAGAATTCAAAATTTACAGTTTGAAAACATTTTAACAAATGAGCCTTCCCCCTTAACAAAACATGTAGAACATTTATGTCTCTTAACCAAAATAATTTTATACTTACAGTAATTTACTTAGGGAATTCCCTAAAAATCACAATAATCCACTTTCAATATGTTTTCTAACATATATAACCTGAAGTCATTATGAAATTTCCTTAAATAATTTAAACCCAACATTAACTATTTTCTCTAATAGAAAATTCATATTAAATACCCAATGACTTAAAAAATTATGAAACCTAGAGCGCACTTCTAAAATAATGTTCTTGACCATATATCAAAAACACAAATCATATGGATGTCATTTGTAGTTTTTCCAATCTAAACTTATCATAAAATAAATATGAAAAAACATAATTCATCAACAAGTATTTATATCCTTTTAAACAAACATAATATGGCATGTAACTTGGAAAATTATTTCAGATCTAAGTTGAAACCAAAATCAGTATCAAAAGTGGGATGTTAATTAATTATTCACCTTAGCTTTGTGTTAAAGTAGGTTGAGATTTGTCCTTAGATTGATTTGCTTAAGCTTTCTACTTGAATCCTTGCTTTTCTTCTCCTTGAATCTTCTTAATGGTGGCTGGCCGAGCTCAATAAGGTTTTAGTTTTGTTCATGAATGTTAAAATTAATAAGGAGTGAGGAATAGAAGGGATTAGGGTATAAGAACAAAGGCTATTCCTATTTTACCCTTACCATTCCTCCTACTTACTTATTTTTATTCGCTTTTGCTAATTTATTCATTAAGGCATGACTCTTAAATTAACAAATCTCAATCCATTAACTTTCTATGTTAGTTTATTTAATTTACCCAATTAGTCAAAATTAGGGTCATTTTAGCGCTCCCTGGATGCCCCAGTCAAAGGTGCATCGCAACTCCGATCTCTAGAAACTGGCGACTTGGATGTTTTGAATTTAGAAATTTTGTATATTAACTTTGGTCAAAGATCAGAATTCTTTGTCGAATTCTCGGTTTGTGAACTTTTCGGCACTACCGGAGCAATCTCAGTTATTTTAGGTAGTGGGAGTTGATCCCTTTTAATCTTGTAATAGATAAGTTTTCCAGTGTTGTCGGGACAACACCGTTACTTAGGAAATCTTAACGGTTTGTTAATGATTCCGGAGCAACATCAAGAAGTGCTTACACGGCTTATGAACTACGCGGTTTTTAAGATTGCGAGCTTACGAAATGCAAGGATTTTAAGAATGCACTACTTACGAAGTACCTGGCTTATGAGAGTGCATGGCTTACGAAATGTGCAGCTTTTGAATATGCACGGCTTACGAAATGCATGGCTCTTGAGAGTGCCCGAATTATGCGATTAATATGACCCGTCGATCCCGAACTGTTTGAAAGTTCTTGACATTGCCAATATTCGATTAACATGAGGAGTTCGTGCTTAGAGAGCATTGTTCCATGGCTTAGGAAGTAATGCATGGCTTTTGGGAGTGCGTGACTTATGGGATCGATATGACACATCGGTCAGGAACGGTAGGGAACTTCTTGACGTTGCTAATCTTCAAATAATGTGAGAAGTTCATGCTTCTAGAGCGTGATCCCATGACTCAAGAAGTGAAGCATGGCTTATGGCAGTGCAGACTTATGGGATCGATACAACCCATCGATTCGGAATAGTTTGGAACTTCTCGACGTTGGTAATCTTCGGATAACGTGAGGAGTTCATGCTTCAAGAGTATGGTTCTACAACTCAAGAAGTGATGCATGACTTATGGGAGTGTATGGTTTATAAGATCGATATGAATCATTGATCTAGAACGATTTGGAATTTTTCGACGCTGTTAATCTTCGGGTAACATGAGGATTTTGAGCATCGAGAGTGTAGTTCCATAGCTCAAAAAGTGATGCGCGATTTATGGCAGTGTGCGACTTATGGGATCGATACGACCTATTGATCTAGAATAGTTTGAAACTTCTTAACATCGCCAATCTTTGGGTAATGTGAGAAGTTCTTGCTTGGAGAGCATGGTCCATGACTCAAGAAGTGATGCACGACTTATGGAAGTGCATGGCTTATGAAGTCGATACGACCCATTGATCAGGAGCTATTTGGAAATTCTCGACATTACTAATCTTTGGTTAATGTGAGGAGTTCATGCTTTAAGAGCATGGTCCCATAGCTCAAGGAGTGATGCATGGCTTACGAGAGTTCACATAATGGTTTGGGCTTTCCTACTGCTGAAGGAGCGATACCAGTTCTTAGAAGATAAGGATCAATTTTTCCCATCAATCCAACAATTTGACTTCGCTGGAACATAATTTCATCAGTTCTATGAGATAAATGGTTTTTTGATTGGGTAACCATGGCTTGGATGATCCCACCATATTTCGAGAAGACGTGCACGACCAAACAAATAAGCTTGCCATGGTGGATAGATCTACAACCAACCGTACAGAGATGATTTTGAAGAAAGAGCTTTTGGGAATCCAGGGCAAGCTATCAGTTTTTGGTCCAAAGTGCCATTATAGAATTGGTCTTCAACTAGCATACAATCTAAGAGGAAAGGGAACTGCTCACCAAGGGTGGTAAAGGAGGAGTTGGAAATAAGTAAGCAAGTACTATGCCTTTATTTCTTTTGTTACGCTAGCTAGGTCGTTAAGTCCGTATTTGTCAGAATGCCAGTATTTTCGATCGAGAATAACAAAACCATGGTATTATTACCCTTTGCTTTCCTTGTATTTATTGAATTATATGTGGTGCCCCTATGCCGTAAGGCTGTTCGCAGCGCTTAAATTGTATTTGAGGTTTCTCTACAACCCATTTGGTTGCGCGCGGTCTAGTGGATGCAATTGTGTCCTCTGGATGATCAAAGCATGGGAAAGTCAATACCTTTAGAGACTTATATATTAAGGGTTTGTGATACTTGGTTCTCCTATGTATCAAAACTTAGCTTGATTCGAGTTGGCCTTTGATTGACAACAAGGTAGTTCAGCTTTGGCTTAGTTTCTTTAGGCGACTTTGAAGCTCTGGAATTCAACACTGTTTTTCTCATTGGTCATTGAAAGTGATTCTGTTAATTTTGCGTAATGACTGATGTGATTGTTGATTCGTGGCACTAGAGAATGACTTCACTGACTTTAGGCAGTTCTGGTTGAGATGACCGCTGATCTTCTAGTTAGCCTTCGTGACGCTTTAGTTCGTGAAAGAATTTTGGATTAGATGACTACTGATCTACTGGTTCACCTTCGCGACACTTTAGTTCATGAAGGACCTTCGTGATGCTACGGCTCATGAAGGAGTTTTTATGGTCGGAAGCACGCTGACCAGATGGCCATTGAACGATAATTTATTGATGCTAAGAGGAATTTTGATCGGATGTCCAGTGACTAGACGTCCCTAGAGCGATTATTCATCAACTTCAAGAAGAGGTTTGGGTCGTATGTGTGACAGCCCAATGGTCTTAAAGCTGATTCATCGACTTTAAGAGGAACTTTGGTTGGATGTCTAGCGACCAGACGGCCATAGAGTGATTATTCATCGACTCCAAAATGAGTTTTGGGTCGTGTGTCCAATGATCCGGGCATGTTAAAGCGATAATTCATCGATTTCAAGAGGACTTTTTGAGATTCACCTCGCTAGAATACAGTTTTATCGGTTCTTGGAGACTAGGGGTTGGATCTGTTTGTTTGACAAATCGTTAGAAAAGCCTTCTCACCGCTACCAGAGTAATGCCGATTCTCTGAAGGGGGATCGATATGACCCGTCGAGGGCATAAAAGCATTTCTTTCGCCTGTCTACAATGCCCCTAGTGTCCTAGTGCGTCTCATTTGGAAAAGGAAAGTAGACAAGGACGGATGAGAACGTATCGCTTTATGTTACTACCCATTCCTTAGTAGCTAGAAAACTAGATTGTCATTTGATAATCATCCTTTCATATGATTTTGTTGGTTAGCCGGGCCACTTTTCTACTGGGAATTAGTAGCCCTGCTTGGGTAGAAGGTCCCTGAGGTCTTGTGGTTTCTTCACCGTTTGGTATGTTCTTTGGCAAATTACCAGGTTTTCCTTCTGCCAATTGCACTACCTCTAGTCTCTAGAACTGGTTTGCCTTCCCACAGAATTCATCCAGGGTAGTAGGTTGTTTCATCCTTTAGTGATTCAAAAGTTCCTTGCAGTAGACCACATCCGTCACCCTCACTTTGTCCATATGCTAGTCATATATGTGAAAACTAAATTTTGAATCGTTTGTATAGTTGTAGAAAGGTGTAGTTGGCACGATAAAATTCTTTGGATAGTTGCATGCCGAGCGGCTTTAGTGAATGGATTTTAATTGGGGAAGATGGTCAAATCGTTGTCATCCCGGTCAGTTTTCAGCTGTTTGTAGTACTTGAGAATCATATATGCATGTCCTATGCTTGAATGATTGGAAATTCCAATTGAATGACAAATCACATAGGATAGGGGCAGGGATCAGTGACGGTCCCCAAAAAATTTCAAACTAGCCTGGATCAGCCTGGGCGACAAGCAAAACTCCATAAGGTTTCATTCCAAATTTCAAGGCATTTGAAGTTCGCATGTTTGAGTTATGGGTAAAAGAAGATGGATTAGCATTGATGGATTGGCGGTATTTTACTTGGAGTTCGATTAGATAAATTTTTTCCATTTTCTTGGAGTAACCACATGGTTCACATGGAGTCACAGAATTTGAAGTGCTGGGTTGGTGACGAATGGTGCTTGGAGTCATTTGCGTGTTTGCTTGGAGAAAATCTTAGTTTTACCCCAGTCTGATTTTAGGCCAGAATTTCCTAGGTTTGCTTCGATTCAATGGGTGATTACACAAGTTCAACTTCAAGTCGGGACTTCTAGAAAATGCTTCGAGTCAAATAGTTGATTACCCAAATTTTACCTCGAGTCAACCCTAAAGTGAATTTTTCAATGACCATTTTTATGATTTTTGATGATTTTTGATGACGACCGTTCATCATTCAACGATGGGAGCTCCATGATGGGATTGGAAGCTGATTAGTTAGGAGTGGTCATAATATACCATGGGAATTTGTCCTTATAATAGATTCCAGTTTGTGTCATATCTTCTTGGTTATCCAACCTTTAGGAGTTTTATTTGAGTAGCAGCCCCTCCTTCATTGCCTGGCACTGTGCTGCAGCATGCGTTTTGCAGCTTCGTCTAGCGTTTTGCACGTTATCATTTTCAACCAATTTATTTTCCTCAAATTGTTTATCATCTTCAGCGCCGGAGAGAGCCATCATTATATTGCCCCGTGGGGTTTTCATCCCTAAGTTCGGGTTTATAGTAGGTGCTTTTTAGTGGGTAGAGTGTGAACGTTTTCTTCCATCATGATTTTTGGAGCTCCGTCCACTACTTCCTTTTCCTTTTGCCTTCTATTTCTTTCATTCAAGCCAGAAACAAAACAATGCATTTGCTCTATAGCAGCCATGGCTTCAGTCACCGTTCTTTGAGTTGTTAGTGATTGGAGCACTGATTGGAGCGCTAAGAGAGCATTTATCTTTTCCATCATAGCTTTTTGACTGTTTGCCATTTTACTATTAATTTCACTAGCCATCTTGTTCAATTTTCTCTTAGCCAAAACTTCATGCTATGTGGAGGATCCTGAAGCCTGATCTCTAGAGTTAGCTTCTAACAACAGGTTGTTAGGGTTGCTGACTTCAATTTATCGAGGGTTTGTTTCTTCTCCAGCAATGGTAACTCCTATAGACCTTTCGGAGGTAGTTCTCTTTCTCCATGATGCATTGATTCTCAATAAAAAAATCTTCTAACCAAAGGTTGAGTATCTAACTTATGAACCTATCTGATCCTAAATAGATAGCTATATCTAAGCTTGACTTGGGTTCTCACTGAAAGCACCAAAATGTTAACCTATAAAATGGATCAATAGCTTGCATTGAGTGTGAAAGCATCAGCTCTGTTCTTACAGAGAAATAATATAGAAAATAATGTAAAAAGAACAGAAATGGTAAAAAGACAAGAAGATTTTTATAGTGGTTCGTTTGTTAATGAAGCCTTATATCACTTTATAACTTTCTATTAACTGACTGCTGTTACAAGTTGAATTGGATCACAATATGATTGAATCTTCTAAGTTAATTCAAGTCACAAGTATAAGAGTTCACTGGAGAACCATTTTGAACCCCTAAATGATTATTATGTGGGTGGAGAAGAGTGAAGAATAATTTGTGTAGAGTTCTAGAAGCTAGTCCCAAGATCATGTTTACGTTGCAGGTAGGATTGTATTTAAAGGGGTTGGAGAATACTTGAGCCAAAGCCACTTTGCGGGAAGCTTGTACTTAGTGTCATAAAGGAGCATAGATAGTTTAAAGGTGACCTGAGCTATTCTGATGGATCACTTGCGATCTATAGGTGATGACCACTAGCGATCCAATTACTTGGAGTATTTTTGCTTCATCCTTTTTGTGTTGTACTCCTATCTTCTATTTGAGTGTCTTATCCAAATATCAAGTCATTCAGAGTTTGTTTGATCATCCGCCTTCATGGATCATCTGCTCCAGAAGAATCATCCATAACTCATTTAAAACTTAAAGAAACCAGATGAAACTTTTCAGATATACTCTAGAGAGTGTGTGGGAACTACACTATGAATTTCAAGTGGGGAACCGTCCTACAAGGGTTGCTAATGATCCATCAAGATGGATTACCAATGAAACATTAATTCTTCTCCAGTCATGATCATTTTTCTATGAGCCTTCTTTTATATTTTCTAAGTATTCTCTTCAAATTTCAAGTCAATCTAATTCCGCCTGAGTTCTCTAGGTTCAGTTTAAGTTAGCTGCTTTGGTCGACAAGTGGGTAAATAACAGCTTGAATCAAATTAGTATCTACTTCTTAAACAACACTACTTGGAATGCTATGAAACTTGACAAGTATTCTTAAAAGAGAGAGTATATTATGATCTAAGAGTTTATGATGACTCACAATGCATCCTTATGGATCGCCGGCAATCCATTGGTGATGGATCGCTGGCAATCCATTGGTGTTGGATCGCTGGAAATCCATCCACTTAGTGAATCCTTAACTTATTTTTCTCGAGGTCCATTAAATTGTTTTCTTGATTGCTTTGGTCAAGTCTTAGGTCATTCTGGCTTAGTCTATATGTTTTAACTCCATTGGATTCTTGCTTGTGTAAGACCCAGTTAACACTCAGTAACCCCACCAACTCCATGATTGGCTTCCGAGCGGGGAATATCCTTGATATCATTTTCAAATTTCACCCCTATCAGGAAGTGATTAGGAAAAGCGGCCTAAATCTTAGTCATCATAGCCATTGACGAGAATGAAGGAGGTGGAGGGAGGAGGGCCTTGATGAATTAAAGCCTCCTAAGATCTTTTGGAGGTTAGCATAGTAGTGACTAGAGGCCAAATCATAGGAACATCTTCAGAAGTAAGCATAGGTTGAGAGCATGGCTGAGAAGAACCAAACGAACCGTGGCAGTCATTGGAATTGTGGGAATTCTTCCTTAGGTCATATTATTCTCTTTCCTCAGTTATCCCTTCCTCCTGTCCTTATCCTTGTGGTATTCCTTCTCCTTCCTTTTCTGCCTTCCCTCTTCCATCTCTCAATAAGAAGAAGAGCAGTGAGGATAAGGTTTGGGAGTGGTTCCATGGGCTTACTCATGCCTGAGCACATGTAATGGAAGTGATCTCTTCCTATTGTATCTGAATCTAAATCAAATAATCATTTTAATCTTAAAATACCAAAGTAAGGGTGCATGTAGGATATGAGTTTTCGTGGTATTTAGAAGTGTGTGGAGTGCAAGTTTTGCCTTAAGTACTCTAGGGGCCATGTTCAGAAGGTTGTAAAAATGGAGTATCACCTCCCTCGCTATAAGATCCCTGGAAGGGAAGTAGAAACCCAAAGCATACTCTGAGAGAAGGTCATCAATGAAGATGTCGAGATTGCTATGTGAGTCAAGGATATTTTCTAATGGACCGACTGAAGGAGCTGCCTCAACTGTTTATGTCCTGCTCGATTCAGCGGACTGCTAGGAGGTCTTAAAGATTATTTTCTTTAAACATGATGGGGCAAGAATTTCAGTATCCTTTAATGATGTCTTCCCATACGACTTATCTCCCTTTGCCGAAATTCCTTATCATTTTCATCCTCCTCTTCATCTCTTTCTTCTCCATCTTCTTTCTCTTTCTCTCCGCCTTATCTTCCTTCTCCTCCTTTGGATGTCTTTTCCATCCATCTTTACTCTTCTCTCTCTACTTATAATCCACTGACTATATTTACTTCTATCATTCTATCAATGGCTTTGTTGATGTTCGCCACACCTAATTGACCTTTAGTGCCCCCTTGGATACCTTTACTAGAGTTGCACATAGGGGAAGAAGACTAGGTGGGTACTTAGACCCTCTTGGTGGAAGTTTCACTGGAATGATGTATTGTTCAAGATATAGAAGGCCACATTAGCGAAGGTTCTCGTTTATAAAATGGTAAGCAGTGGAAGAGAATCGAATGTTTACTCTTTCAAGGGTCTTTAGAGTCTTGGAGTGCGCATCGCTTCTATCTCGAGTAGGAATATTTGTGAAGAGAGTGGATGAGAAGTTAGACACTTATGCTATAAGGACTAAAGTATAGAAAATAATGGAAAGGAAAAGGTCTTACTTCCAAACAACCAAAACTGATTAAATCTGAAGGGGCATCGGATGAAAAAGTACTCATGTTTTAAATATGAGTGTTTATTATGAAGTGCTTCAATGATTTCTTAATAACACCAGGCTCCTATTATTTGTAAGGAAGTTGATTTGTTATGTTGTTCATAGCTTAGAAGGTATGTTAACTCCCTAAAGGTTGGAGGCTGATGAAGTTGCGTCATTAATTGGACGTATAAGGAGCTCAATAGAGCATATTCATTAGGGTGCAATTGAGCAGGAATGAGCTCGAGTTCTTGTAGAAAAATTCGGAGGAAAGGATTAAAGGGTGCAACCCTACTTAGGCACATGTACTCATTGCAGGTTGTATAACCTTGTGGAGGATTATATGGCCGTTGATTGGCTGTTGGAAGTAAGACGTCAATCTTTGGGATTCCACGTTGAAGGAATATAGTTCAAAGTGATTTGGCATTTAGGACTATTTGCGTTTACTATAGGGTATCATCTAGGACCCTTAAATCAATTTGTTCGTTAAGACGAGGAGGTGGATCTTGGATTGGAGCTACTGGTACTATGACCCTTGCAACTAAGCAACAATTGAGCATTTGGTTCCAAAGGGCATGGATGTTGAGGCTTGAATTATTATAGACTAGATTTCAGAAGGAGTTGACGGCCCAGTGCCAACGTCGAAGCAATGAGAATGGTGAGTCATTCTAGAGTGAAAAACCTAATGGTGAAGACACTCAGGTATGTTTAATTTTGAAGTTCTATTCTAAATATAAACCATGTGACCGATACTTAGAATCCAATGAATGTCGACATGTTTTGACTAATCAGATTCAAAATATCGATTGGGGCAAAGTGGAAGTGCCAATTTATGAAGTACGGTGAAAATTCTCATGGATGACCCGGAGTAGGGTTCGTGTTGACACGAAGTCCACACAAGGCAGGTGGAATTTGAACATTAAGAACACCCACTTTGAGTCAATCATGAGTTCAACCCTAAGAGTAAACTTGGACATTCCTACCACCATGAAGAAAGGAGAGTGGCTAATCATATCTAGTAGTCAAAGTTAATCTTAGGCTAACGCCGATGGTAGCCCCGCAACCACCATAGCAGTCTAGGAACCCCACCTTCAAACAATTGAACTTGGATTTGGATTTGGGAGAACTCAAGTTGAATTCTATCAAAAAGGCAATGGTGATTGGGATTGATGTCTGGTGGTTGCGGATGCAATGTAAGATGGTGGCAGCTTCAGATGGTCACAGTGGCGATATTTGTTGAAGGGTTTGAATTCGTAGGAAATCGACACTAAAACATTGAAGGAGCAAGGGAATGATAGCATTAAGGAAAATTTACTAGATGTTGAGTTTTATTCACAGACTCAGCACTTCAACTCAATACCAACATGAAAAGGTTGGTACCGACATGAATTTTTAGGTACAGAAAAGAGAAAAGTGAGAAAGAAAAGAAACTATCACTTGGCTAAGGCATGGAACGTTCTTTGGAATAATATAGATCTTGACCATGACATAGAAAGTGGTTTGACTACTATTTAAAGTGATCAAAAATGCATTTGGAATGGAGAAGACACTTTAAGTTACCTTTAAATGGCCAATGTGATAGAGTTTGGAGTATGCCTAATTTGCAATTATGTAATTTGTTGCATATAAGTAAATTAATAACCAATCTTGTTCGAAATGAAGGATGATTACTTTCTATTATATACTTGATATAACATATTATATTAATTAATTAATTTAAGTAAAAGTATATTTAATAGAAAATCCATTAATGATATGTTTTGTGATAGTAGTTAGAATGCAATGTAACCATGAATGATTTATTGCAATAAAATAAACATAACATTTAAAATATTCTTAATCAAGATGTATCGAGACTAGATACTGATGCATTCGTTGAGACTTGAGTATGTAACGCTCTTCAAATGTTGGGCAGTGTATTACTCATGGAAACTAGAGGTATTAAGAAGTTACTTACTGATAGTTATTGGATAACTACTTCACTCGATAGTTTTTCGTTGGTTAATATAACCAAGCTCGAATAAAAAATATCAATGTGACCAAATTACACAGTACACTTGACTTGAGAATACTGTTAACCTTCAATGTGGTGGCTTTGCTTTGATTATAGTCAAATCATGGTAAGACGTCCATCGAACGACTATATTTGGACCGAGTGAAAGCAATGGAACTGAAACACTATTTAAGAGAAAATTTGTATCATTAGTTATATCGGGTTAATCAACTAAAGTCAACTCAAAATCCAAGTTTCTAGCTAGAGCACTTTAGTTAACTATAATTTTTATTATAGAACAAAGAATTTTGTTTTTGGAGTATAGAGTTAAATATGGATGGTACTGGAATTTTGACCGTTACCAAATTCCATAAGTCCAAACTGATATAGTGTTGATAAATAAAACTAATGTAAATAATTATCACAACTGGGTAACAAATGAATAAAGTAAAACTGAGTTGTACCGAAACCAAAGAAGCTATAAATTTGGTCATAATGTCACACCACCTGCTAAGTGAAATGTAAACGTTAATATTCGAATATTGTTTGGTATTAATCGCCGACCAAATTTACACCTAAGAATCATACAACCGAAACGACGTATACTTCTTTTATTGCATGATTTAATTATTTTTTAATTATTGCAAATTAATTAATTTAATTAATATATGTGAAATGTTAATTACAAAATTTTGTATTCGATGTGTTGAACAATGTTAGAAATGTATTTATAATAGTTATAAATATATTAATCGGTTTAAGATATCGGCACATGTTTAAATTTAGATTTAAATGCAACAGACCTTGTACGGGTTGGAATTGGCTTTGAGGTCCATATCGGGTGTGCAAATTTCGACCGAAATAGCTTGGATAGGCTAGTCAAATGTTGGCTAAATAGGTTAGCTTTTGAATGATTTAAAAGAGTGGAATTGGTAAGAGAGATAAGGATGATGTCCATTTTCCTCTCCATTTGACTTCCTATTTATATGCCACCCTTAACACCATTCTTTTATATACTTTTTCTTACTTCTCCCTTAGAAAATTTCGACTAGCTAACCCCATTTAAAAGCAAAAGAAACCAAAGCTGAAATCACATCAAAATTCTTTTATTCAATCGTCGATTGTAAAGTAGTTCGTGACATGGAATTTGGTTCAATGAGCCATTTCATCATTTCAAAGTGAGATCTCTAGGCCCTGGTGAAAGATATTCAACATGTTTTAATTTATTTAATATTGTTTTCTATTATTGTAATTATTATTTCTTATTAGATTATATTACAAATCTTGTGTATCAATGTTCTATCACATATTAGATCGTTGAATATATTATTGCATCTGCGTATATACTAAACTAAATAAAATTTATATACATACTAGCATTAAGCTTATGGCCTGTTAGCATCATAATTGACCACTAACACCCAATTGCAAGTGAAAGCACCAATATCTAGTCATAGATCATAGATAGACTATATGTAGAGGGTATAATATGAAGAATAATAAAAATTAAAATGAAATCAGGTAAAAAGACATGATTTGCAGTGGTTCGGCCAACTCTAGCCTACGTCCACTCAAGAAATTTCCTTTTCAATATACTAAAATTTGATTACAGTCATAATCTAGAATTTATAAAACAAAATTGGCAGAGTAGATTTTTGTAGAAGAAGAAGAAGAGAAGCAGAATAAGAATCCCCATTTCTGAAGCCACGCCTAGTGTATTTATAGACAAAACCTCGGCTACAGGGCCTCTACAACTACATGTGCCCTCCATAGTGACCGTCGAGCCCAACTTATCCACATGTGCCGGCTTGAAGTAGACAACATGTCGATCTAGAGAAAAATCAGTGCAAACCTGAAGCAAACACGTGGATGACCCAAAGCAAGAAGAACGCCAACCCCAAGCAACATATATGCCGACCCCAAATGAACTCTCCTCTATCGACCTGAGTACTGACCCGAAGTAAATGTAGTGCCGACGCCAAGCGCTCCCATATGCTGACCCCTCAATGTGAAACACTCCCATCCCAATGCTGGCCTCAAGTATTATGCCGACCTGGAGTTTCCCCGATGCCGACCCTAAGAAAATACCGAACCCAAGAAAACATGCCGAACAGAAGTTGCTTCTACAGCCGATCCCAAGCGGACCAACTACCAACCGAAAGTAAGTGCCTCCCTGACCCAAAGTGCAACCTACTTTGGCCCAAAGTTGTTCCATACGTTGATCCCTCAATGTATGCCGATCCCTAGAAGTATGCCGACCTGTTATCTCCTAATGCCGACCCGCAGCCTTATCATTGCCGACCCGAAGCAAGGCCGATCCCAAACAACATGCTGACCTGACTCCTTGCCAACTCCAAGCACCTAATATGCCGAACCGATGTATTACAAGCACGGACCCAAAGTAGATGCCAATCCGACCCAAAGAAAGAGCAATGCCAATCCCACCAAAGCATATCCTGTTATGTCCCAAAGTAAACACCTTCCTGACCCGAAGCAAACCACATGCCGACCCCAAGTTATTCAACAATGTCAACCCGAAGCAACCTGAAGCAAACACCATGCTGACCCCAAGTAGGACCCTATTTAACTTCCATCCTTACCGAAATCTGTATTCTAAGTACCATGCGTCATTTATCCATCGGTCGTGCTAAATCCTGACTTCATATTCATATTTATTATCCGTAATTGATTGTCCATCCATCCATTCGAACCAAGACCATAACATTCCAATCTCGAACAATCCACTGAGTTAAATCCATCTATATATGCCTTGCCCAATGCGGTTGACACTTTGTCCCCCAAAACTTTCCTTGCTATTGAAAGGCATGTTTTGAATTACCAAAAGTCCGAAATCCAAAGTCCATATTCCATTGATCGCCATATCATCTAACCTTGAGTCCAATCCACTGCCAATCCAATTCCTTGATCTCTTCCGATAGTTAGCAAAATCCATGACTACTCTGAGTCGATAACCATTTTTCAAACCTATTCCAAATCCGTTAACCGAACCCACGATCTCTCCAAATTGTTTATGTAAGTCCGAGACCTCTCTGGGTCATGTGATCCAAATCCAGGACCTCGCCAGGTCCACATTCAAAGCCGAGACCTCGGCGGGTCCATATCCAAATCCGAGACCTCTTTGGGTCTAAATCCAAATCCAAATCCATAAACCTCTTTGGGTCATTTTATCCTACTCTGGCCTTGACTCTCTGGTTAAGGGTTTATCCATGGTTTTCCTTCTCCAGCCTCGACTTTCTGGTTGAGAGCTTAATCTATGGGGTATCCTACTCCGGCCTTGTTCCCCAGCCGAGGACTTATCCTGAGTATACTTCTTCAGCCTTGACTCTCCACTCGAGGAATTAATCCATGGAGTATCATTCTCTGGCCTTGATCGCCAATCAAGAACTTAATCCATCGGGTATCCTTCTCCAGCCTCGATGCCTTGTCGAGAACTTAGTCCGTGGGGTATCCTTCTCCAGCCTCGATCCCCAGTCGAGGACTTAATCCATGCGGTATCCTTCTCCAACCACGATCCCCAATCGAGGACTTAATTTGTGGGGTGTTGTACAGGTTGTTATACTGCAGCCTCGAACACCAGTCGAGGACTTAATCCATAGGGTGTTATACTTCAGCCTGGATCCTCAGTCGACTACTTATCCATGTTCGAGTCCACCCAATTTCTCTCTGGCGAAGGGACTCGTAACTCGCGGTTGTTGCCCCATCTCTTCGGTCGGGACTATAACCGTGACCTGAAAAACCAAAGTACGCAGAAAATAGAAAAAACAAGATTTCATAATCCCGAGCATCACGGTTTATCGTCAGCTCAGAGCATGCTTAGGGACCGTCCTCTATCCCGTACATGTGTAAGTGACTTAGCTGAATTACTACAGGGTTTATTACTTATTCCTTACCATCAAGAGATGATGGCCTGTAACCTTAAGCCATGCTAGCTCCGATATATGGAGGATGATAGATGCTCCTCTTCCATCACCACTATCTATTTTCGAACAAAGCTATCCAAATCCATGCCCCAATTCCATGAGGAGTTGTGCTGGTCCACTCTCTTTTGTAGGTGTTTTCCCTTGGTTGATCTAATCCATGTATAAGCCTGCTAATTTTCACGCCAAGTCCTAGGTTCCAATTCCAACAGTTCCAGCATCCATAAGTAGTCGTCGATTGTCATTTCCATCTACCCTGAGTCCGCGAGGGAATCCGAGATTATCTTCTTCCAAACGCGCATCCAAGTTTTGATCCATGCCAATATTCATAGCACCATCCAATATCTAGCCAAGAATTGTCTTTTCCCTGGTTTTGATCCTGGATTTCCTCCCGTCTCTTTAGGCTTTTTCTTGCATAGCATCCATCATTATTTCCATCTTGTCCCTACTCTTTTTCTCCTTGTTGATTTCCTAGCCATAGCTTCCTAAATCCAAATTCCCAAGCTTTAAAATCCAAACTTCCAAATCTCGGAGTCCTAGCCTTCTTAGTTAAAGAACCAAAATGTTAACATCAAAATTAACCATTAACACCCAATTGCAAGTGAAAGCACCAATATACAGTCACATACCATAGATAGAGTATACATAGAGAGTAAAATATGAAGAATGATCAAAATTAAAATGAAGCAGGTAAAAAAGACAAAATTTATAGTGGTTAGCTAACTCCAGCCTAAATCCACTCTAAAAATTTCCTTTTTATTATACTGAAATCTGATTACAGTTACAATTCGAAATTCCTAAAACAAAAATGGCAGAGTAGCTTTTTGTAGAAGAAGATGAAGAGAAACAGAATGAGAATCTCCTTTTCTGAAGCCACACCTGTTGTATTTATAGACGAAACCCGACTACAGGGTCTCCTCACCTACGTGGGCCCACCATAGTGACCGTCGAGCCCAACTTATCCAAATATGCTGACCTGAAATAGACAACATATCGACCTGGAGAAAACTTAGCGCAAACTCGAAGCAAACTTGTGGATGACCCAAAGCAAGATGAATGTCGATCCTAAGTGACGTGTAAGCCGACCCTAAATGGGTTCTCCTCTACCGACCTGAGTACTGACTTGAAGCAAATATAGTGCTGACCCCAAGCGCTCCTATATGCCGACCCCTCAAAGTGAAACACCCCCATCCCAATGCCAACCCGGAGTTTCCTTGATGCCGACCTGGAGCTAAGTGCATGCTGACCCCAAGCAAATACCGAAACTAAGCAAACATGCTGGCCTGAAGTTTCTTCTACAGCCGACCCCAAGAGGATCAACTACCGACCCGAAGTAAGTGCCTCCCTGACTCGAAGTGAAACCTACTCTAACGCAAAGTTGTTCCATATTCCGATCGCTCAATGTATGCCGATCCCTCAATGTATGCCGACCCCTCGAATTATGTTGACCCGATATCTCCTGATGCCGACCTACAGACTTATCATTGCCACCCGAAGCCTTATCATTGCCGACCCGAAGCATGGCGGATCCCAAAGAACATACTGACCTGACTCCCTACCGACTCCAAGCACCCTGTATGCCGACACGAAGTGTTACTAGCACCGACCCCAAGTAAATGCCAATCCGACCCCAAGCAAGAGCAATGCCGTTCCCACCAAAGCATATCCAATTATGTTTCGAAGTAAACACCTTCCTGACTCGAAGCAAACCACCCGACCCCAAGAAAATCATATTATAACTCCAACTGACTCGACAATGCCAACTTGAAGCAACCTTAAGTAGAATCCGAAGTAAACACCATGCTGATCCGAAGTAGGACCCGAAGTAACTTCCATCCTTGCCAAAATCCATATTCAATGTATAGTGCATCGTTTACCCATCGACCGTGCTAAATCCAGACTTCATATTCCTATTTATTATCCATAATCGATTGTCCATCCATCCATTCGTATCAAAACCATCACATTCCAAACTTGATAAACGTGCAAACCATTGAGTTAAATCTGTTTGTATACGGTCTTGCCAAAAGGCGGGTTAACACGGCTTGAAATTTAAAAACATTTTTTGATTAAGTAATATTATATATATCATTTTATTAATAAATATATTATATCTTAAAGTATAAAATCATGTAGTAAACATTTTAAAATTTATTAAATTTTATTTTTGTACAATATTAATTCGATAGTAATGAATGTTCAATTTTAATATATTTTATATTTATTTAATAATACAACAATATATTTAACTAGAAATTGATTATAAGTGTGTATACATAATATGGTTATAAATTAATTATAAATTTTATAAAATTTTAAGATAATAGAAATGAATTTTTATAAATTTAATTATATTAGTTTTAAAATCATTTATAATTTATAACTATAAATCATTTTAAAACTTGTAAAAATTAAAATAAAATAATTTAATTTTCCTACCATGACCTTAAAATTAGGAATTACAAAAATAATTGTGCGTGTATGTGTATGTGCGTGTATGTGTATGTGTGTGTGTGTGTGTATGTATGTATGTGTGTGTGTGTATATATATAAATATATATTTATGCATATGCACATATGTGTGTGTGTATTTATAAATATTTAAAATTAAATATTAAAAACCAAATGTCGTACATAACTTTGCAGCAGTAATTTGAATAAAAGAAATTTATGTTATTCTATATTAATTATTAAATCATTTGTTATTTAATACAATTTTTTTATTCAAATATACTTTAAAATATTATAGATAAATTATTATTATTATTTCTACATATTTGTGTATATCTATGATTATATTTTACATAAGTAAAATTTTGCACACACACACACACACACATATATATGTATATATATTTCGATGAACATGTGCGTGCACATGCACAACACATATATATGAGTATATATATGTACACACACAGATATATATATATATATATATATATATTCATTTAGACTACTCATAGAATACTAAAGAGTTTAGCATGTCTAATATAGGGTAAATCCCAACGCTTGTAAATGGCGATGTGAAACCCTATACATTTTATTATGTTTGCGTGTGCACATACACACATATGTGTATATGATACACATATTCAAATATAATACAAAAAAATATAAACTAAAAATTTATTTACAAAATAAATTAATGGTTTTATATAAAAGAATTTGGAAAGTTCTTAATGAACTACACTTCATATGCCCAATAATGACCCAATTGGTAATTTTTTTTTGAAATTTACCAATTTCTTCTACTGCGAGTCGGCCCATTTCTGACACAATGGACTTGTATGGATGATTGTACGCGCTTGACTAGATCTAAAGCGCGCTTTTTTTCTAACAGAAGCATATTTTAGATGGCAGATGTTATCCAGGAATTGGATCAAGCACCTCATAAATGACTCTGGACATTAGGATAAAGTTGAAATGGTTAAAAGACTTGGAGGCATACTTAGAAGGTCAGTGGAAGAAGCTTCAAGGAGTTAAAGAGAAAAATGACATCAAGCAAAAGGTTTGTACCGATCACCTTTTAGGTTGGTACCGATGTGAATTAAAACACTCTAGTGGGTTTGGAGTTATAGTCAATGAGTAGTTCGATAAAGCAATCACCTTAGGGCCTAATTTCCGAAGAAGTAGTTGAACAACTCCAAAACGCTATATAGAAAAGAATAAGTTCTAAACTTGTCAGAACCTTTTAGTGACAACCTATTTCTAAGGAAAAAGTGCCCAAAACTTAAATATATGGAGGTAATGATGAAAAATAGGAAAGTCATATGGTTTGCAACTATAAATCATATCGGTACCAACCCGATTCATGTCGGTACCGATACGATTTTATGACGTAGGGACCTCATTCCACTTCATTTTCTTGGATTTGTAGTTTGAACTATTATTTCACGAGCCAATGACTTCGTTGGATACTTCTTCTATAAATAGCAAACTTATAGCAACTTCGAGAGGTCTTTTTGGCCATTCACTTCTTTATTTCTTTTTTTACTCGATTTGTCACCAAGAAGACTACTATTCTAGGTTGTGTTAGAATATAAAACCTTTTATTCATGATAAAAACACTATATAGTATGGTTAAAGTCGACGTAGGTTAAAGATTAGCCAAACCACTATAAACTTATTATTACTTTTAGTTTGATCTATCTCTTATCATTAGAATTGGAGTGTCGAGCCACTTTTTAGCCTTACAATAGTGGTCCTTTCACTTTTATATATCTAATTTCATATAAATGTGAGGTCAAATTATGTAACACCCTGTATTTTGAGTTGCCGTGATATGGGGAATTAAATAAATAAATTATTAACTAAATTAAATCACAAGATAAAATAAAGACAAGTTATTTAAGAGTGAGTGAAGGATGTGAAGGAAGTTAGGGGTTTATTACGAATAGGTCAGAAAAGGGATTTTAGTCCAAAGCCCAAATTACAAATTTCGTATATTTCAACCCTCTCTTTATTCTATCATTATGTCACAAAACAAAAGAAAGGAAAACAATCTAGACAGCCATCATATTGCAAAGAAGAAGAGAAATCAATATCTAAAGAATTCAAGATTTCAACTTTAAGGAATAAAAAGATTAAACAAGGTTCTTTCATAATTAAGGTGAGCAAAACTTTCCCTAAAGCATATATTAACCCATTTGAACTCGAATTTAATTATGTATGGATGTTTCGATGGTGGAAAACTTGTTTGATTGATTAGACATTGTTTGGTTTATTTAGAAACTTAAATGAAATAATTTAGTTCATGTTTTAGGGTAAAACATGACTTAATGATAATGTAATGATTCGAAATAGAGATATTATGTTTATAATAATGAAATAATAATGGGTTTTCATTGTCGTAATTTTGGAGTTTATTTTGAATATTCTCAAAATTTCCAAGTTAAGAAAATGATTGATTTCAGGAAAATTAATTATTAAAATTAATAATATTAATGATTTTAACTTGAAATTTAGGACAATGAAAAATATGATTGACTTTATTTTCAACCTAAAATTAACAAATAAAAGGGTTTTCTTATACTAAAAATGACAATCGGTTTGTTTAAGCAAGCAAATAATAAGGAGAGGAAAGGGTGGAGGGGCTATCTGCTTTCATTTACTCATCATTTAATGCCATTTCAAAACTATTTTGAACCGTCAAACACATTCTAATATTCGCCTAATATGTTTTAAAATCTAAAACCAACAATTTTGACTAAGAAAAGATTTAAAATTAAAGTTGAAACAATATATATTATGTATGTGTAAGTGTAAGTGTCTGTGTCTGTGTATGAATAATTAAAAACTATATTTTAAACTAAAATTATATATATATATATATATATATATATATATATATTTACATACTTTGTAATACAATCTACCTTATAAAATTAAAGCAACAAATTGAAATCTAACTTTAACTTAAGTGGGATTCAAAAGGTTTGTGATATTCTACACAAAAGTACACTTATGTTCTTTAATTGAGATAACTTTAAACAAATGTAAACAATAACTAAAAGAACTATACTCAAGACAAAAAAATATGTGAAACACGTATTTAATCTCCAAAATAATTTCATATTGCTAACATATATAGTTAATTATGTTTATATATATAATAATGAGTTACGAAATTTATCAGCTAATCAGAATAAGTTCAAATCCAAAACAAATTATTTTCTTTCTTTTTTTTAAAAAAATATTCTAAAACAATGGAAAAAATAGACAGGAAAACTTAGACACAAATTAGTTTGTTTTAAAAGGAATTGGATATAAACTATGCAGGCAATATGAACATATGATCAAAAGTGATGCATCAAATGTAGGATCTACTTATATTAAAATGATGAATCTATAATAAATTAAAGTGTGACATGTATTAGATCTAAACTATGTGTTAACATATTAAACGAATAACGAGATTAGACATAGCATGTATAGGATTAAACTTTATCAACATGGTGAACATATAATTAAATAAAATTAGAATTACCTAATGATGACCAAAGGTTTTCACCTTAAATAAAAAAAAACCCTAATTCGATTAAATCAAATGTTGGATTTTGCAAGGATCTGGGGCAAGCACCACCTTGAATGAACTAATTTTAGTTTAGTTATTTTTTTAGACTTTTTCTTCCATGAAAGCATAAAATTTTCGATCATGACATGTTCCAACCCGTCATCATCATTTAATTTCTTTGATTCGTTTGACTATAATTTTAGGAAATGACCACAAAGGAAATTTTCGATCTTTTGAATTTCTATTGAATGGTCTTGACTCTGAAAATATTTTAAAGTTTATAAATTTTGATATGAGCTAATTGGGGGTATGAAATCACTTCCATTAGATCGGGTGACATTTTCTCTTTCCGTAGAGTGGTCATAAATGGAAAACGGATCTACTGTTTAGGATATATGACCATCTTAAATTTGGATTGATATTGGCCAGAATTTGTTGGTATTTAATTAAGTCTAACCTTAAATCAAGGGGTAACTAGCAAGGAGGATCATGGATCCACTATTTTACCACCTTGGGATTCGTGATTTGATTGTTCCCTTCAGATTTAGGATAAATTTAGGTAATTTCGGTGCTTGGTGAGTAGTTTTGTACTCCTCAATATTCTATACTTGTAGATATGATAAAATTAAGGTTTCAATATGATTTTGATGCTAAAAATGTTTCCAAACCTATACCTATCTTTAACAATATGTTTAGGTTAAATTTAAAATGATAAAAATGTACTTTAATTCATTTTACACCCATTTTTGATCATATCATCAGTTTGGTATGAAACTAGATCTAGGTAATATTATGATCCTAAATCGTGTTTGAATGAGTTATATATGTTGCTTGAATCCTAATGAATGATATTGTATAGTGTTTTCCCTTTTAAGGATTGTTTTTATATATTTCTTAGTGATTTCAGACAGTTAGGAAAGTGCTACATCGATCATTGCAAATGGTATACAAGTTCTCAGAATTGGGTGGATTTTGGATAAGATGGCCTTAAGGCTTTGGGTAGTATGCAATAAAAATTTCAGGAGGATTCGAGTTGATTTGGTCGTTGAAAATCGGGTTGGAAAAATAACTAGATGCCGGCTCAAACGGGTCGGTGACGAGTAGTTTTGGTGGTTCCTAGCTAGCTACTTTTAAAGTTAGGCAAGGAAACTTCAAGATATGCTGGAGTTAATGTAGGAGTTTGGGTTTTTGGACTTAACATCAATTTTAGGAAGAAGAAAACCATTCGGTACCGATAGATAGGACTCGGCACCGACATGTTCTCCTCTAGGGAAAATTTCGGAGCAAAGGACTTAAAGAACAATAAGGACTCCAAATAAGCAAAAGAAGGGAAGAGGTCCAGGGATGAAGAACTTAGCCAAATTGGCTAAGTTATTCATGTTGGTACCGACATAAGCAATTCATGTTGGTACTGATATGAATGGAAGTTGGTAGAACTTTTGCAAACTTCCAACGTACGTTGAGGTGCGCAGCTGGTCGTGCTGGAGGTGTTCGTTTGTTTGTTTGACATTTGGATGTGACATGGTAATGTGATGAAGGATAGTGGTTGATAGACGAAGCAATGTTGGAATGCTTTGATGGGATGGCTTTGGGAATTTGAGAAGCTAATTCTATGATAGATATGGAAGTCTTGAACTGTTCTAAAGAGAATGACTTGATCGATGGAGCCATAGAGATGATTATCCACGGTGGCTTCAAGGAAGGAAACATATAAATAGAACACTGAAGGGTTCTATTGTGGATAGAAAGAAACATTAATGGGTTCCATGATGATGAATGGAAACTACATTGAGCAAGGAAGGGCTCCTGTACATATGATAAGGGGTCATTGCTATTCAGAGTGTTTTTTGATGTGTTTGTAAGCAGGGGTATTGTAAGGACATGACTTAGGTAGTTTGATGGTCACCTTGAATCGTTATAGTGATCTGTATACCCTGGATTGAGTAAGGGGCAAATGTTAGCTATGGGATAGTTTCGGGATTCAAAAAAACCGAGATTTCTACATTTATCCCTAGTAGTGGAATGGTCATATGAGCTATCATATATCCAAAGCACAATTGTGACAATGTGGATTGTTTAATTAATGCTATGTTTTCCATGATTGTTATTCTTTTCATTTATCACTTGTGGGATGTCACATGATGTGGGTATCTAGAAGATCGATATCTAAACACCTGATAGTATATCGGGATGTTCTCCTACATTATGTGATAGCCGAGTAGCATATTGTCATTGTTAGATGCTAACTCTTTGGATGTAGGGACATGTCAGGTATGATTCTTATACTTTGTTCCTTATTATGTCAACTTTTATAGTATTTGAGATTTCTTTATCACTTATACCAGATTGATGTCTAACTCGAGATTTTATACTTTTCTTTTTATTACGTTGAGTACTTTTAAATGAGTAGACTAGATAGCAAGTTTGAGCGGTATATGGTGCTATGTAGAGGATGAGCTGGAGATGGCTCTATCTCGTATTATATTTTAGTTTACTATTTCTTAGTACGTTGTGCGACACTGTGGAGCCTAGAAAATAATAGCTATTTTATTTAGAGATATTTTCCTTGGGTTTATTTCTAACTGTATAAACTATATTGCTATTTTGTATAGTTATGTAAAACTATGCACTCTAATATTTATGGTTCCTTTAGTTATTACTGTCTCACATGTTTTATATCTATGATTATGATTATATTTTATTTGATAGAGGTATAAAATATGATTACTTATTTACTTTTCATCATTCACAATCATCCAACATCGGCCGGACACCGGTGCAACGCACCCTTCAAATATATTTGGTGCCAAAGGTGTAGAGTGGTTGACACATTTCGTATCATAGCTTAGGTTGCTTATTTAACCTCAATTGATATCATGATCTAGTAGAGATAAGGAAGGAGTTATCAACCTAGACTAGTTTAAGAGAGAGAGAGAGTGTGTGTGTGCGTGTATACAAGAGAGAGCGTACCTGTTATATATTCTGGTTTTCAAAACTATATATAGTATATATAGTTTTTAAGTGACATTGTACCCCTGAGTACCACTGATGCTATTTTCATTATTAGAGATTGATTATTCTTGTTATAAATTGAGAATAAGCTGGCAATTACAAGAAAACCTATGAGGAACTAAGTTTCTAGAGTCGAGAAAGAAGTGGGCTTTGTGGTTGCTAACCTTTACTTGTAAACAATGTTTAATGCGATGATGGAGAACATGTAGCAAAATGCCTAAGTGGCTGATTCAAATCTTGTTGTTGGTGGTAGTGCTTAAGTGTAGCTGCCCAGGGCAGATTTTGCGAAGCTGAATAAGGACTTTGCTAGTCTTTGTGGCAAACCGTTCTAAGGAACGAAGTCGGCTATGGAAGTGCAAGTTTGGTTGTACACCTACAAGAGAATATTTGGATTTGGAATTGGACGATGCTATAAGAAAGTGGTTGGCTTCTTAACAGCTCCAACTTAGAGCTATGAATTGGTGCAACACTATTAAAAATTGCTACCTTTCGAGGACTAGTTCACTTGGGACCAGTTCAAAACTAGATTTGTAGAGAAGTTTATACTGACTACCCAAAAGTTGGTATTGCTTAGAAGTTTAAAGAGCTAAAGCAAGGTGGAGATGTCTACCTTGGAGTATATGGCGAAGCTTGATGCTTTATTGCAGTACAAGATGTCTTTCATCAACACTCTATTGAGGAAGAACGAAAAGCTTAATATGGGATTGGATGATTACACTGGGAAGTAGCTTGTAGGGCACATCAATAAATCATTTATGGAGGTAGTTGAGAAATTCCTCCAGCTTAAGAGTTTTTAACCTAAACCCAAACCATTGTAGTTGTTATGGAAGAACCAAAGCCGTTAAGACGGCGGTTGAGGCACAAAAAAATAGAATGGAAAGAAGAAGCTGTCCTAGGGGAAGGATGATCAGAAGAAGGAAAGTAAAATCCTATGTGCTACAGCTATGGTGATTGAAGCCATTTAAGTAGGTATTGCAAGGCTGGAGGAAAGAAGTGTAATAACCGTCGCTTGATAGATCGTATGTAGAAAAATTGCCTTGTACCGGTGAAGCAGAGCCAGTGGTGAAAGCATATGGTTTGGGTGTTGTCGCAACTTCGTCGAGTACTCCCTCAATGAAGAAGAAGGGAAAAGGTATCACTATTCAAGGCATGTTTTGTATTAATGGTTTTTCCATACGTGTATTATTCAATATCGGGCTTCACATTCCTTTATATATAATGGCCTAGCAGGTAGATAGGGATTGAAACTTGAAATTGTTGGTTGACATTTTGTAGCAATGAACCCTACTGAAGGCTCCACTGGTCTTTGTATGGTCTTTCATGGTTTGGTCTTATGGAGTAGTGGATGCTGTTTTGTTTATTATTTCTTTGTTTTAGGTTTCATTGGGTTTAATGTTATCTTGACGATGGGCTGGCTGAGGAAGTATGTAGTAGTGTAAGATTGTGAGAAATTGTTGGCGATATTTTGGACTAACGAGGAGCGGAAGGAAGAGATTGGCTACTACCAAAGGTTGACGTTATGGTTAGCTTTCTATATTCGCTATAGGTCTGATAGGATAAGTTGTCATCTATACCCATCGTTAGAGAGTATCTAGACATATTCAAGGAGGTGAATGGATTATGTCACACTAAGAGATTTAGTTCCTCATAGGCTTAGTGAAAGAAGCCAGACCATAGTTATGCCTTTGAGATGTATGGAACCCAGAGAATAGAAGGAGTTGAAGGTGCAAGTGAATGACCTTTTGAGACGAGGGATCATTAACTGAAGTATATATGATTATGGCACAATGGTAGTATTCGTTCCTAAGATGATGGCTCTTTGTGGTTGTGTCTTGATTATCGTGAGCTAAATAAGACAAGAAGGAAGAACAAGTATCTATTCCCATGTAATAATGACTTGTTAGACCAGCTCTTAGGAGGAATGCTTTCTCTCAGTTGGATCTTGTGATAGGGTTTCACTTGTTGAGAGTAGTGAAGGAGAGTGTGTTGATTACTGTGTTTGATATGGCCCCTGGATTTTGTGAGTGGTTGGTTATGCTGTTCCGGTCGACCAACGCTGTAACGAATCGAAATTTCGGGCACGCCATATTTAAATATCAGAATTATTTAAATATTTATATCTTGGACTTAATGTGATAAAATTGATTTAATAAGACTATTAACCCTCTTTTAAATGATAACAAATGTTAAGAAATTTGTTTTTGAAAAATGTTTACAAAAGTAAATAGTCAGAATAAATGTCGATAATGTGACCAAAAATCATTTTATCAACAAACGATTGCAAAATGCATGAAATTATCATCCTAGGACACTATTTTAGATTTTAATGGAAGTAGTTCCATCAGGACCGGAATAATAATGTGATGTACGACGATGAATTTGGTGATGATCAGATGTACTTTTTGGTCATGCGAGCCTAAAATGCTTTACGACTTGTTTTAGAAAATTAAATAGTATATATTATTATATAAACACCACTAAATTCTTTTATCCCTTCCACTTCTCTACCCTCACACTTTTATTTTTATTTTTCCTTTTCCTATAAACAAAATGTAGCTGCCTTTTTCATTTAACTGTTGTCTAAGCTGCCATTAACGAAAATAAAATTTGTTTGATCCATTGTACTCTATGAGTGAGAGCTTCAAATCCATATGCATTTTGTTATGGTGAGTTGAACTTGAGGATGATAGATATGAAGAAACCTTAGCTGGGGTTTGCTTTTGGTCGGTCTAGAGGAGGTGACAGATGAAACCTTGCAGCTTTGTTAGTTGGAGCTCCAGCCTTCATCGGTTAAGCGCAACATTTTTAGTACAATAAATTTGAACATAAGGGCGCAATGGGCATAGTGCATTGAGCTTGATTTGGTTAGGTCAGATATGTAGATTGTGTGAAGAGCATTTCGATGCAATCGACGGTGCGTGATTTCGTGAAGCAAGGAGGGAGAATGGATGATTAAAGTGAGCAGCATTCAATTAATGTGTAGGTCATGTACAGGGAGATTGGGGAAGATGATTAAGCGAAAGGGTTAAGGTAATTAATTAAGTTAAATTTGTTAATTAATTATTTTATACAATCCAGTTTCGTATTATTATCCCACCTTTTGGTCAAGGCCGGGATATCAACAAGTTGGTTAGAAAGGATGGATATCAAGGTTGGAGATCGATTGGAAATAAAGTTATGATCAATGTGGTTAAAATTTGGCCGAATTCCAATCAAGAGAGGATCGACTGGGAATGATGAACAAGGCTAGGAAAGGCCACGTTTTGAATTTTAGGTCAATCGGATGTCGTACGCTCGAGGTATGGATGGATCAATGTTAAAGAGAAATGGTTAGCATCGATGTCGTTTGTATCGCGCAACGTGGAAAACTTTGAATCGATGGATGTCATTCGAATCGATGCCCTACATATCGATCGACGTAAGCTTGGCTAGTTACTTCGAACCGATGCTTTTGTGTCGATCGAAAATGTAGCTGATGACTTCGTATCGATCAGGATGGGTACGGGTTTGGACTAAAGCGTGCGCTTGGCATGTGGTTTGGATCGGTCAGTCTTCGTCTCGATGCATTTCATATCGATCGAAGCATGGAATCGACACGAAGAACATGGTGCTGGATCGATACGAAGGCTGCGGTGCTAGATGGATACGAAGGCTCTATACTTCGTACCTTGGATGCTAAGGACGCGAGCGAGATGGAGCAAGGAATATGGATACGAAATGATACGATTGGGATCGATACGAACAAGGGAACAACCGATGGATACGAACAGCACATGCCGATAGATACGAATAGGATACAAATAAGTGGATTACTTGGTCGAATGGCATGAAAGGTGGATCTTCCCTGGGTCTTCGGGACTCGTCATTGATGCGAACTATATCGATACGAAGAGAGGAGAATGTAGAGCTTTAGATGGATACAAATGCGGCAGCCAACCGGTGAACATAAACTTGCATCGATCATAACTCACAATCTACAAGTCCAAATGTTATGAAATTTTTAAAGGAGCTTCCTAATGCACTCGAGAACCTTTATGATCGATCTCAGCTCAATCGGGCCACTTTTGGATCGATAATAATTGAACACGCATCGATCCAAAATCGCTACAAATTGATGTGACAGCCCCACTTACGCAAGACAAGAGGTATTCCAGGTTTTTGGAGGCGGATGTTTTCGGATTTACACCTATAAATAGGAGTCTTGTCGCAACTAAAAAGGGACCTTCCCCTTTTCAAACGTGGAAGCTCTGTCATTTTTGTGATTGACACTAAAGGCTTGTGATTGTAATTATAGTACAAAGGCAATAAAAAGGATTGATTCAAAGTGGATGCATGCCAGATTGTCGAACCACTATAGAACCTTGTGTTCTTTCCTGCTTTCTTTCTTTTTAATTTAACTACTTCTTCTATTTTATTCTATACTTAATCTAGATCTGAGATCTGTGTTGGAATATTGTGAATCTATGTACATTCACTAGTTCTTTCGCTACTTCTGGGGTTTGTGACCATTTTTGGCATAAATACTTTGGTGCTTTCATTGAAAAATCTAGCACCCGTTATACCGAAATCATTGTTCAGATTTGGAAAGCTAAAGGACCAGATTAAAAAGGGACAGTGGTTAGACAATAAGCTAGAAAGACATTACATGAAAGGAGTCATCATAAAGTAAGTCAGGAGGCTTCCTCAGAAGCAAATCAGACCTCCGCTTTCATCACCAGAGATGAAATGGAGATGATGATGGGAGCTATGCAGGAAGAACTGTTGAAAAGACAAGAGAAAATGATGAAGAATCTTCTCAGATAGTTTGGACAGGCAGGAACAGCTGGAGCTGCAAGAGTTCAGATCCACGGAGATGGAATAGAAGGACTCAATAGACAATCGGATGGAGGAGCTCAACAGGGTGCAACCCTTAGTCAGCACACAAATGTTAATCTGGATGGATCTAGGCTCGAGACCACACCACCTGGCAATGATGTACCGATTCATGAAGGAATTCTAGGTGACACCACACAACAAACTGTTGGCAGAAGAATAAGAGTACGTAATGAAGAGTATGTACCATAATTCCCTTGGGACTCGATGGGAAACCCTTGGCAGACAATGCCAGATTGGCTGAGATTATCAGGCGAACTATACGTAGAGGTTTAGAAAACAAAGATATGGAAGGAGTGAATAGGAGTCCGTTTACCCATGACATTAGAATGGATTGGAACCCAACAGAGTTCATGCTACCTACTCTGGAGATATACCATGACAAGGCTGATCCTACTGATCACTTGATGAGGTACAGGAGACATGTGAAAGTGCTGTGGGCATCGGAGGAAGTTATGGCCCGATGTTTCCCTCTGTACTTGATGGATGTAGCTACTATGTGGTTCAGGAAGTTGGAAGAGGGATCTATCAGGACATGGACAGAATTGGTGGACAGATTTATGAAGTAGTTTCGGGTTCATATCAAAAGGCTGAAGAACGTAATGACGCTAACATCGATAAAAAAAGGACGGGAGAATCGCTCAGGGCTTTCTTAACTCGGTTCAATGCAACGGTTGCTTCGGAGGGTCAACCGGATCCACCAGTGATTTTAATGGCAGTAGTGTTAGTAGTCAGAGATAACTTGGATTTCGAAGTGTCATTGATATGACCCACCAATGGATCTCGGGGAATTCTTTCATGAACCCGAGAGATTTCTTCGACAGGAGGATGCAAGTTCAGATATGAAGTTGAAGGAAGTGAACGCGGCCGAGGATGGAGAACCATTCGGCGGAAGCTTGGGTAAAGACAAAGAAAAAGGAAAGAGGAAGTTGTACGATGAATCGGGAAAAGCTAGGAAGCGTTGGAGAGAGCCAAAATTCTTCGCCTACGCATGATTGAACGAGCCATTAGAACGGATGTTCATGGAGACTCGGGATCGCTTTCCCTATCGAAGCCAACAAGGAGAGGGCCCTCGGAATGTGAAAAGGCATCAAGAATGCACTGTCTCTTTCACGATTTGGATGGACATGATACCAATAACTACAGGCATTTTAAGGATATAATCGATGAGCATGTAAGGAGTGGTCAGTTGCAACAATATGTCCAAGCTCGGAATGCAGCGGTGGAACAGGAGCAGCCACCATCTACCTCAAACGACAATGGCACAAGGTCTAGGAATGATGGTCGATTGGTTATCAACGGACAGGAATGATATGGAATAAGTAGCAAACTCTCGGCTAACGGCCAAGTCACTTACTCATGTATGGGGACAGAGATAGCCCCTAGGCATGCTTTGAGATGATAATGAACCATGACACTATAGTTTGTGAAATCTATTTTTTCTTTTTTTGGTTTGGACATTTTGCTTTTTTCTGGTTTGGTTTCGGAGTTTGGTTTGAACTCCTGGTTTTGTTTGCTTTCTGGTTTGGATGCTTGTTTTCTGGTCTGGATATTGGTTTGGATTTCTGGTATGGAATTTTGATTTTCTAATTTGATCTGGATTTTGGATTGGATTTGATTGGATTATTATCGGATGTTTTGGTAAATGGTCGTCGGGTATGGATAATGCCTGACAAGGGGTAAGTCGCTTCATTCGAGCGTGGCGAATCAACTTATTCAGGTCGTCGAGTATAGTCTATGCTCAGCAAGGGTGCGGATAGACCAGGATTCGGCCTAGGACTTAGGCTCTATGTCATCGATTAGTATTGCAGGTCGTCGAGCATGGACTATGCTTGACAAGGCTTCAAAGTGACTAGGATACAGCTTAGGACTTAAGCCATGGTATAACTCAGCGTTTAGGGACACTGAACCAAGGACACCAACGTGTTCTTCAATACAGGTCGTCGAGTGTGGACTACGCATGGAAAGAACCCAAAAAGTTTATGGATTTGGATATCAGCTATAAACAGCTAACGATTTGGGTATGGACTTATGGATATCGATGCGGAGAGGTCTTGGTTTCAGTTATTGGATATGGATGGATTAGAAATCGGTTGTCAGATTCAAATGGATATGAAATTGGCTAAGGATTTGGCTACTGGATTCGAAATTAGACATTAATCCGGAGCAGTCATGGATTTGGATTAGGATATGGCTTTGACACTTAGATAGGATGAATTAGTAATGGATTGGATTATGAATCAGATGGTATGGCTATGGATGGAATATGGACTTTGGATGACGGAATTAGAGCTTTTCAAAACACATCTTCTTACCATAAGTCATGTTTTGGGGGACAAATGTTATCCTACCTTTTGGTCAAGGTTGGAGATCGACTGGAAACAAGGCTATGATCGATGTCATCAAAATTTGGCCAGGCTCCAATAAAGACGGAATTGACTGGGAATAATGAACAAGGCTAGGAAAGGCCACATTCGAATTTCAAATCAACTGGAGGTCGTGCGCTTGAATTATGGATGGATCAATGTTAAAGAGAAATGGTTAGCATCGATATCATTCGTATCGCTCGACGTGGAAGACTTCGAATCGATGGATGTCGTTCGAATCGATGCACTTCGCATCGATCGACGTAGGCATGGGTACCTATTTCGAATCGATACTTTCGTTTCGATCGGAAATGTAGTCGATGCTTTCGAATCGATCAGATGGGTATGGGTTTAGACAAGCGCGTGCGCTTGGCATTTGGTTTGGATCGGCCAGTCTACGTGTCGATGCATTTTGTATCGATCGGAGCATGGGATCGATATGAAGAACATGGTGCTGGATTGATATGAAGGCTGTGACACTAGATGGATACGAAGGCTCTATACTTCGTGTCGATGGATGCTAAGGATGCGGGCGAGATGGAGCGAAGGATATGTATACGAAATGATATGACTAGAATCGATACGAACAAGGGAACAACCGATGGATACCAACAGCACTTGCTGATGGATACGAATGGAATACAAATAAGTGGATGACTCAGTCGAAATGCACGAAAAGTGGATCTTCCCTAGATCTTCGAGACATGTCATCGATGCAGACTATATCGATATAAAGAGATGAGAATGTGGAGCTTTAGATGGATATGAATGCGACAACCAACCGGTGAACACAAACTTGCATCGATCATAACTCACAATCTATAAGTCCAAATGCTATGAAATTTTTAGCGGAGCTTCCTAGTATACTCAAGAACCTCTATGACCGATCTTAGCTCAATCAGACCACTTTTGGATCAATACGAATTGAACACGCATCGATCCAAAATCGCTACGGATCGATGTGACGGGCCCACTTACGCAAGAGAAAAGGTATTCCGGGTTTTTGGAGGCGGATATTTTCGAATCTACACCTATAAATAGGGGTCCTGTGGCAACTAAAAAGGGATCTTCTCCTTTTCAAACACGGAAGCTCTGTCATTTTGTGATTGACACTAAAGATTGTAATTGTAATTATCATACAAAGTCAATAAAAAAGATTGATTCAAAGTGGACGTAGGCCAGATTGTCGAACAACTATAAAACCTTTTGTTCTTTCCTGCTTTCTTTCATTTTAATTTTACTATTTCTTCATTTTTATTCTCTACCTAATTTGGATCTGAGAACTATGTTGGAATATTGTGAATCTGTGTACATTCACTAGTGCTTTCACTACTTTTGGGGTTTGTGACCATTTTTGGCGCAAACATTTATAAAATCAATAACTTTTGCACATGAGATACAAAGGAGAAGAGATCTTCGCTGTTGCACATGTAGCGGGATTATCTTTATCTTGGTTTGGCTTTGACTTAGGTGAGTTAATTCGCGATTTAATTTGTAAAATGTTGTGTACATTTGTTGCGTTAAATATAAACTAAAATAGATAAAAATGCAAGTTATTATTTTTAGATCGCTCCTTACGTTTAAAAGAAAGTGACAACATTATTTATAGTATACATTCTTATACAAACCTCTAAAGTATGTGACATGGCCGGGACATGTTGTTTACATATTTAATAGCGTGTTGTAAATGGTTGAAGTGAAATAATTACTATAATGCACTTTGAAACCCCTTGCATTTAACATATGTTAAATTGATTAAATTGTGATTATATTGGGAAAATATATATTTGCATGTTCCCTATACACATTTTGGTGTGTTAGATATAAATGAATTGGTTTAGGATGTTTCAGAAATTATAAATAGAAATTGTGAAAATTGAAGCGAAAGGGTTGCGATGAACGTACTTTGAAAATGCCTTGAGTTCATTGATTTTCAAAGTTAACTTTGAAAGACCTCCTAGGGCTTTATTTGTATTTTATTAATAAATACTATAAGGGTATTTATTATTGGAAAAATATAAAAGGTTTATATATACTATTATTATTTATGAATTTTTAAAGTAAAGGTTTTAATTATAAATAGGTTGTTTGTGGTTTTGAAATAAATCATAAAATAAGTATTTTTAAGTAGTATTTAAAATAAATATTTCAAACCATAGTACAATTAATTTAAAGAAAATTAGTTATACCCATAACTCAGTGACGATTTATCCCTTTTAGAAGAAAATCTTCCCCATATTTTGCATCGTATTTTTAATTCATTTTGAAGTGCCCCATGTGTTTTCATTGGTTGACTTGTTTTGATGATTGTTCCTCCCTTGGCTTGCTCTGTAAGTTACTAGAGCTAACTCTATTATCTGAACTGCCTAGAATTATATGAAATTGATCAGGCTTGCATATAATAGTTAGAGGATGGCTTATGCAAAGTTTGAGCTTCGATATATAAAGCACCATAACTCGGTGCTGAATTATGGACTTAGATCAACAGTGGCCCAACTTTTCATAACTTAATTCGTTAGTCCAGTGGGTCTACCCTCTAGGTCTCAAATCATTCTATCTCCATCTTAACATTCTATTTTCCATTGAATTCCGCCTAGTAAAAACCCAGTAAACATTTACCCTTAAGAGTATGCTTCCATTGGAAACGAAGTATGCTCTAGAACTAGGTAAGTTCTAGATCGCTAACAGGTGATCTCTAGTTGATCGTTTGGATTCCGTCTCGAGATGTTGCTTTTACTTGATTGATGTCTGGTTAACTATTCAACCATCAATTCTTATTTCATTTTGAATTCTAATTATCTAATTAGATGATAAGATTTGTGCTTCGAAGATCACATAATGGCTTGGAGTATCATGTAGGTCTTACAAGTCAACTTGGAGTCGAATTAGGGGAGAAAAGATAACCTAGTACTGAGTTATAATGATAATTAGTATCGAGTTAAGTACTTAAAGAATTTTCACCTGATTTTTCTTACTTAACAGCACTCGTAAAGTCTTCCTTTCCGCATGACTTATTTTACTTCTTACACGAGTTCTCATATTGGTTCTAACCGACCTGACCTAGGGTTTTCTTGCCATCGACCTACGTTGATACCATACCTTCACTTAACTCTAGAACTATCACCACCTGGTCCTACATCTTCTATTGATCGGTCGCTGCCTCTTAGCCAAGCCACGGCCTTCAAGTTCATAGCCCTTAATTCTTAGACCCAATCTATTCTAAATCCCAATGCTGAGTTGATCTTTTAACTTGAATTTGAAATTTGGACTTAGGCTGATTGTGGGATAGTGAGGAGATGTCAACGAATTTGAATCGATAGGTTGACTTTTACTGTAGATAGTCGATGATGCAACTTGGTTTTGCCCTAATTGGGTGCATGTGGCTCAAGAGACAAGTTATGCTCTATACCTTAATGGTGTCCCTTCATAGAATTGGCAAAGTCTTAATCATTGAACCGGTTCCAATATGATGTTTTGTTATGAATTCGAATGTATTGGATAACTTCGTTGCTCCGCCTTTCCTATTTTTTCACTTCCAGTGATTTAGAAAAGAAAAGGCTTTCCGCAATGCTATGGATAATGGAATCGTTATCAATTATCAATTGATAATTAGGTAAGTATATAAAGGGAATTTTGAAGGACAATGTACATTGTTTTGTTAACATAAGCGAGCTATCGACATAGAATGGTCCATTTATGCCGCTCGGGTCACTGGATTCATTCTATATAGATAAAACACTACACTCACCCCCATTAACACTTGGAATCCAATTGATCGACACATGCTGATTTCCTTTGAATTCCAAGCGTTATTCACATTGGAAATCTGTTAGAAATAAAGCATAGCTGATTAAACGAGTTTTATTGTATAGAATGACACGTTTGTCATCTCATCGCAAATCTGGTGATGGAGCATCCAAACCTTCTGAAGCTGAATCATCAAATGCCATAATTCCTCCATTTATACCTACGAGGTCAAGTCAACCTACTTCCTCTGAATCATATGGCCCGTTGGTTCTTGTTGGGCCTGTGTTCAATCTATTTCTTTCTGGGATAAGAATCCTAACTGATCCTCTAGGACATATGCTTTTAATTCTGTCAGCAAGATCGCTTAGAAATATAAGCATGCAGGATCGCATTCCAGAGAGCGATGTTTGTTTGCCCGCTCGAGCTATGCTGGCACACAATCCTCCAGAAGATTTCACTACATGAAACCTATACATGTGCTTGAGCAATGCCATTCCACTATTTAATCGACTATTGAGGGTGGGGCTTCAAGAACTAGGACTTGCGCCATTCCATGTTCATCCTAACGGCTATGCGCTCCTATTTGCTGATCTCCAAGGATTAATGAGATAAAATTTCTCCTGCATTTCAAGAGGAGGCAAGATTGCCCTTTCTCCATTGTCACAAATCTTAGAGAGGAAGCAAGCTAATATAAGATCTTCATGACAAATGGTTAGGTTTCAAAAATTAATAGTTCTTTATTCGATGTCCATAGGGCTTGAATCGTCTCTAGGTATCTGGAGGTGAGCCTCCATTCCTGGGCACCTCGTTTACTAGGATGCTCCACATCTCTAACGTTCTACACATTTTATTGCAACTATCCCAAGGTGGGAAAGAAATCACGAACTCAGGGAAACACTTGAACTCTTAAAGGCTGTGAGAGCTTCTGAGCGCTCAGTTGAGTTACTCTTGACAAATGAGAACCTTTGAAGATTTGGCATACTACATCCTGAAAGATTTGTTTGGCTGAAGAGCCTCCAACATCAAGTGGCTCTAGGATGCAAACTCATGCCTATGACCTTTCTTATAGCTCCAACGAGGATGCTCAGGGGAATGTAGCTGGTACATTGAGTGATGTTTGGCCTGATGACGTTCCTAAAGTTGATGAAGATTTAACTTCCAGAGAAGATACTCTTAGAGATAGGGATGAGACTCATAGGATGTCCCTGATCCCAAAGGAAGAAGGTGAACAATTTCTGAGGAGAAAAGGGAAATAAAAGATGCTCGTGGAGGAGGAGGAAGAGGCTACATACGATAGTGATAATGATTTTCATGCCAAGGAGGAAGGAGATGAGTCCTATGGTGAGTTGTTGGAGATGAGCCCTGATATTCCTATCTATCTTCTTTGGAATTGCTAACTATCGAGTAGTTTAGTCCTGAATTTTTCATTTATTCTAAAGAACAACTAACTATGAAACTCCTTAATCCACTAGAGGCCAAACCACTGAAACCCCAGTTAGAGATATGTCGCATTCGAATTTTCTAGGAGACGTCTCCATTAACTTGAATGAATTTGGGGATTTTTCAATTAGTGAAATGATAGGAGAGAACAGCTTGGATATAAACATATCCTTAAGTGCTTTCATAAGTGAGGGCGAAGAGACTCCAACTCTGAAACCATGTCGATACGGTCGGTAGAGTATATAGGGGGACTTCAGCAACACATACTCCGCTTTAAGATCTTGGACACACATTTCTGCATTGAGCTAAACTTTAGGGTTCAACTGTTAACTCTATTCTTCCTTTGATTGCAGGTTCCATGGGTCATGGACTATACCATCAACTTCCTTAATATTCTGGCTCCTACAAGGATCAAACTCCAAATCTAGTCCATCGTTTTCATCGTGAAACTGACGAGGAGAGGCGGAAGAGAAAAGATGATGAGGCTCGCCACTTGGAGAGAGAGCGTGAGAGGGAAAAGAGGAGAAAAAGGGATAATGATGGTGATACCCCTGGCGATATACACTAGTGCCATAGGTATTCTCATGATTGCTGTAACACCTCAATATCCATTGCTCCTCCCTAAATCGAGGCTCATACAACCGCGATGTAGGAAATTCCACCCTCTCAAGCTATAATTACGGCGGCTGCTCCTGCTTCTTTTGATCGGGGCAAAAATTTCACACTTCCATTGGGTCAGCCCTGGCTTCAACTCCTTAACCGCATCTGTTCTTGCATGGAATTAAATTTGACAAGAACATAAATTTCACCAATAAAGCTACTTCCCTCTTGAATCTGGAGGCAGTCCATAAGGACTTAGAAGTTAAGTTCAAGTGGTAGAGTGTCGTATGAGCTCTTTCTGACATTAACCATATTAACCAATAGGAGATTCATCCGTTCAAGGCAGAAAAGGATGCGAACGATAGAATAATTAAGGATCATGACAATGAGATAACTCAGTTGAAGACCGAAAGAGATGCGACCATAGAGGGAAAAGATGTAACACCACTGATTCTAATTTAATGTTATTCAGGAAATTTAATTGGATAGGTTAAATAGAATAATACAGTGAGAAGTGGGAATGAAATTTGATAGCTAACAAGTTTAGGCATGAATTAATTATCTAATAAGGTTGTTTTAACTTAATATAGAAGGGAAGATATGTAAGGGAAAAAGAGGAATAGTCATCCTTTTGTCCCTTAAACTCTTTACCTCTTCTATTTCACTCTCATTTTTCACAAACATTAACAATCAAAGAAAAAGAGAAGAGGTGACCATTAATAAGCTAAGGGGATCGAAATTAAAAGGAAAACTCAAGAAAGAGCTCAGGGAAACCGAAGCAACATCAAATCTCAACGCCAACATCAAATCCAAGGTGAATAAAAAGTATACCACCTTTATTTCTTGTTCTTGAATTCGGCTATGGGTAGTATTTGAATTGCTTTGATAGTTTTTGCAAAGTTTTGGATATTTAATAATTTTTTGGACAGAATAATAATTTATGGAATATTTTATGAAATTATTTGAATATTTTTAAGGATAAAACCTAAGTCTTAATCTCCAATTGCTTCGATTTTCTGACATTTTATGTAAAACGATGTTTTGAAGATTGGATTTTAGTTTCATAATTTTTCAAGTTAAATTAAATAATTTATGAATATTCTATATGGTCAATTGGGTTTAATTTGGATTTAATTATTGAAAATAAGTAATTAATTATTTTAGCCTAGAAATTTTTATATAGTAAAGAATATGAAATTTCTAAATTATTATGATTTTGAAATATTATGAATTTATTATGCTTGATTTATCTAGATTAATAAATAATTAATATTAATTAATTATCATTGTATATGTTTTGGAAAGGAAAAATGGGTTGTGGAAGTTTTTTTAATTTTTTGGGAAAAGCGCAGCCTCATTCAATAGGAATTTGATATTGAGTCTGAAAATCAATTGCTTTTATTAGTAATAAATCAATTTTCATGATAATTACGATAATGCCATGCCGCACTTATCCATATCGAAGCTAAGATAATGCCTTAGTTGTGGGAGTCGGTGTCGATTTGGAGGGAAGCTTAGTTATGGAATGATTCCAATCAGGTCAAAGTGGATCTCGTCGATAACTTAATATTTGCTGCATCGTAATCTCGTAAATCATTTAAGGGTTTAAAGTTTTAGTGCTACAATCATTAATGTCAAATGTTTTCACCTTTATTTTAAAAAGGACGTTAGGTACCACTATTTTGATTGTTTTCGATATCATCAATATAGAGGCAGTGACATTATCTAATTTAATTTCGACTTTATATATTAGACGGCGTAATAGCCGAAATGCCATGAATAACTGTTTTGACTTAAAGTATACTGTCATTCATCAGCGTTGGCGTTCTATAATCCTTTGTTTTTGATGACCTTGCTATGTGGTATTGGTGCCGCATTTCTTTTGTACCGCCACTAAGGCTTTATAGGCCATTTTGCCTTATTATTATTATAACAAAAGTTTTGTCTTCTAATCATGGATAGAGGTTTGCCATGCTCTTATCTATGGAATTGGTGCCGTGTCTCTTCATGTTAATGCCAACGAGGCTAAGTTTTATACAAATTAAAACTATGTTTTAAAAAGGTGAGATATCCAATGTTTAGGAAGGTCAATCACTTTATGATTTCGGCAATTAGCCATATGGTTTATAAAAAAATCTCAAAATTTTATTTTATAACCTTGGATAGAAGTTCAACATTATATAGCATGACATGAATACTACAATTTTTTGTTATAAACAGCGGCGAGCCATAAGCCTTGTTTCGATATTAATTAGGGATAACAATATATGTTATTTGATTTTCCAATTGTTCTATGAATTTGACATTAATCCTTGGGGATACCAATGCACACCATTTTTACATGTTATAGGTTAAGGGGAACACAATCTAATTTGGGACACTAATAGACATTGGTTGAACACTTGGTTTAAATGTGAATTAAATTGATAGGTGATGGGTTCATATTCATCCTAGGAAAACAATAGGATATGGGATGGATAATCCATGTCATGCCGGTGATGGATAGTTTCCACGGTTACTGAAGGGTTCATAGTCATCATAGAAATTTTTTGGGATTTGTGATTGATAGTCCACATAATTATAAATGAATGAAAACACATGTGATGGGTAGTCTATATGGTAGGGGATGGTTAATCCAAATAAGTACATGTGATATGGGTAGTCCATTAAATATAAGAAAGATAGTGCTGGATAGATTTTTTGTTTGAATAACACTCTAAAGCTTTCAGAAACTTGTTCTAGAAGGATGCAGATTAATTGAATGAACACTGAAACAATGCAGATAATAAGCACCAAAAGGTAAATAGACACGAGATTTATAGCTGTTCAGGAACAAGATCCCTATGTCCACTTTGAAGGTTCAACCATGAGCTTGTACCCCTTAATTTGATGCACAAGTACTTCTATAGCAAAGTATGCCATTAATGATCTTTTAATTAAGCTTTCTAAGAATATGGAATATGGAATGATTATAGAATGTCAACAAATCTCCAGTAAGCCCCTCTTCAATAGCATGTGATCCTCTATTTATAGCAAATATAAGGTTGTCCTTTTGGTGCAGGGGCTTTCATGTGATTTACGACCTGGCTTACTATAGGTAGCTTGGATTCAAACAACTGCTATCATCTTTTTGAGAGTATTTTGACGTGGATTGATGACATGTTGCTTTTATGTATAGTTCCTTTGATTTCTTTTGTTCACCATTGTCGTCAATCTCGATCCAGGGCTATCTAATCCGTTGATTGTTAATACTTTTTGAAATATCTTTGGTCTTGGTAGTTGCTGCTCTCGATTGAGTTTGTTGTCTTCATTGGACAATGGTCTTGATCTTAATCAACATCTTTGCTTGTGCTTTCACATCTTGGATATTGATCCTAGTACTTAAGCTCTCAGTGGAAAATAAATAATAGGTCTCGGAATTACAAAAGCTATTCTTTCATATATTCATAATTCATACTAAGTATAAATCATTTACATACTGAAACTAAGTAATTTCCACAAGGAGAAATCATTTACTTGGTGAAACTGAGTAGTTGAGGTGAGGCAAAATCATCCACTTGCTAGACTAAGTAATTGCCATGAGGCGAAATCATTTACTTGCTGAAACTAAGTAATTGCCGTAAGGAGAAATCATTTACTTGTTAAATATAAATAGTTGCCTTAAAACGAAACTAGATACTTAGCTAGTGGCAAAAGCATGGTTTCAAAACTTGCATGAGACTACTTGATAAGAGTAGTACCATGGCAAAAAAGTTTTGATGTAATTTTGAAAAGTATATGATATTACTTGATCACGGTAATAATCAGGACTAAAACCTTTTGATGTGATGTTTAAAATGCCTAATACTTAAGAAAATTGAAGTTTCATGTGGTGTGCTTGAGTTATGGCTAAAAGATTGATCGCTGTCTCAAAATTTTGATAAAACCTTTATTCGGATAGCAACATTGTACTATGATAGTGTTTCATATGCTCGACATTCCAAGTTCACAGTATTATATTGCTATCTAGCCTCTTTGATCTATACGTTCCTAAACGGATAATGTCATGGATTATTGGGGATCCTTCCCAATTCAGACGAAGAGGTCTATCTGCTGGGTCCTTTGTATTTGGCATTATCTTTCGAAGAATGAGGTCCCCTTTCTCAACTTTTTTGGTCCGAACTCTCTGGTTGAAATATCGGGTCATCCTTCATATATACTCTGTTTTTCTCAAAGCAGCTTTGTCTTGAGTTCAGGTAACAAATCCAATGACTCCTTTTGGAGTTCTGCATTTTGGTTCGTACTATTATAATATCTTCATTGAGATGCAATTTCTAACTTAATTGGGAGCATGGCTTCGAAGTCGTAAACTAGGAAGAAAGGAGTACGCTCTATTGAGGTCTTAGAGCTTGTCTTATAAGCGCATAAAATGAAAGGAAATTCATCTGCCTAATTTCCTTTGGCTTTGTTCAATTTTTTATTCAAACATGCTTTGATAGTTTATTAGCCACTTTTACAGCTCCGTTTGCTTATGGATAGGCTACTAAAGAAAAACCCTTGATGATACCATGACGACAATACTCTATAAATTCTTGGCTCTTAAACTGAGTGTCATAGTTCGCAGTGATCTTATACGAAAAGCCGAATCCAGATACGATATTCCTCATTAAAACTTTTTACTAAATGAGAGGTTAGGTAGCCAAAGGTTCTGCATTCATCCATTTTGCAAAGTAATCGATTACCACTATGGTGTACCCCACTCCACCTTTAACGATTGGAAGGGGTCCAATGAGAACGATGCTCCAGATATCAAAAGGCCTGGACTCACCATTGGGGTGAGCGCACTAGGCGGAGCTCTCGGCACCCTTGCATAAAGCTGCCATTTGTCACATTTCTTTACATATTCCAACGTATCTTGATTATGTGTCAGCCAATAGATACCTTGCCTAAGTATTTTCTTTGCCAACTTCTGTCCTCCACAATAGTCGCCATAAATTCCATCATGGGTTCTTTCAATAATTGTTAACTTTTTAAGGCTATTACATAATGAGAGTATAAGTTGAGAATCCCATCCTATAGGGCACTCCATCTATGATGCAAAATACTGGTACATTTTAGTTTATTCGTTTTGCTTCAGTGGCATCTGAAGGTAGAACATCATGGGTTAAATATCGAATATATAGCGACTTCCAATTTTCCTCGGTTATTGCTGTGATTGTAGGTTCACTTCAAGTAGGCTGAGCTCGAGTTACGGCTAACACTTTTTATGATACCTATATGCTAGGTTTCTCTAAGATCTCGACCAAAATGAAATTGAACTCTATTACATCCTTCAAGCTTGCATATTTTGCTAAGGCATCGGCCATAGCATTTTGGTCCCATGGAACGTTTTCTATGTGCTAACTCCTGAAAGCTTTGATGAGCTTCTTTACTTGTTTAACATAAAGGTTAACCTAGGGTCTCAAGCCTAGTAGGGGCCAAGAATTTGTTTAACTATTATCTGGGAATGAGTATACATCCAGATCTACGAAATCTTGATGGAAATTGTCATTCTTAATCCACTTATTGAGGATTCATATTCTACGGCTGTATTGATTTCCGAGAAGGCGAGCTTAATCATGTATTAAATCTAATGATTATATGGGGTTACCAAGATATAACCGGAACCTACCCCTTCCCATTTATGACTCTGTATACGTAAAGTTTCCAAGAAAGTTGTTTACCTTGGTATCTTATTTTCCAGTTTCAACTTCGAAACCAATGCATTTAATAACGAAGTCGGCTTACACTTGACCCTTGATTGCTTCCCATGGCACATAAGATATGTCATACTGGCCAAGTTATATTGCCCACTTAATTAATCTCATGGCGGTCTTAGGTTTACTCAAAACTTATCGAAGCAATTGATCTGTAAGCACCTTAAGAGGATGGGCCTAGAAATATGGCTGAAGCTCCGAAACATGACTCTTGGATTGTTTACACATGACCAACATGTAATCAACATATACCTCCATATTTCGACCTATTTTATTGGCAAACATTTGGTTAACTAGTCTTTAATATGTGGCTGTTGTTTCTTGAGACCGAAGCACATTACCTTGTAGCAAAATAATCGGTGACGAAACTATTATGCACTTTATCAAGCTCGAATATTCGGATTTGATTATATTCGAAATAAGCATCCATGAACGAAAGCAACTAATGCCCACTGCTGGCATCAATTAACTAGTCGATTCTCAGCAGAGTGAAGTAATCCTTCAAGCAAGCTTTATTTAAATCAGTAAAGTAAATGCAAGTCCTCCACTTCCCATTTGGCTTCTTAACTAATATTGGGTTTGCGATCCATTTCGGGTAGTATACATTCTGGTAAAGCTATCCTTTAGTAACCTCTAAGCCTCTTCTTGTAAAGCTGTGTATCGGTTCTTGTCTAGGGGTCCCCTCTTTTGCCTTACGAGAGTAAACTTTGGAACTATATTCAAGCAGTGATAAAAAAACGGTGGGGTCGTTTCCTACCATATCATCATGAGTTCATGCAAGTACACTCAATTATGCTTGAGGAAAGAAACTAGGTCTTCTCAAACAGATGAATGGGAATAAGTCCTTAACTGTCTTTGACCTATCATTTTCATCGAGGCACACTTCTTTTAGAGTGTTATCTATTGAGGCTATCTCGGTCTCTTGTCTCGGATCGAGATCAAGCTTTGTTTCTTCTTCTCTCAGAATTTCCTAAACAGCATGAATAACCTTTCTCTCCCTCCCGATAGGCTTACTACCCTACCCTCACTCTATCTGCTAAAATCTCCTTGATGGCTTGTTATGTAAATCAATTTCCAACCACATAATCATTTTGCCTTGGAAAAATTATTAAGGGTCATCTACGATTTTCCATGGACTTAGAACTCAGGGTATTAACTATTTCTCTAGCTCCGAGGGGAGTAGGCTGGTTAATTTTGACATCATTCTCATAAGATTAATTTTTCTCTTTATCAATCATGTTTAGGCTTAGGTAATATAGTTATTTTGAGATTTACTGATCTCCGCATACAATCCCTGCTCCTATTTCAGTGTGAAACTTTAATAGTAAATGTTTAGTAGACACATACCCATCTACAGCATCGAGAGCTAGTCTGAAAGCATTGTATGCCGAAGGGATGTCTATGATAACAAATGTGGTTTCAAAAATCTTGCGGTGGGGTCACTACTAATTTTGTCCATTATCCTACACTATCTAAGAGGCATGGTTCCTTCATCATTGAATCCATAAATAGGAATGTGACTACGCTTGAGTATGCTCTTGGGTATTCCCATTATGTTGATAGTGTGTTTGAAGATTATGTTAATGGCAACTCCCGTGTCTATCATTATCTTTGCCACGTTTGAAAGTCAAATTTGGGCCATTATTACAAGTGGGTCGTTGTGGGGGTGGTGGATACCTTGTTTATCAAAATCACCAAATATAACCTCTAGCCCAGTCTTTTATTTTTCTCAACTCTCTTCATCTCATACATCGAGATGCCTTCATTTTTAGCTTCATTAATATACCTTTTCCAGTTGCCATCGCTTGTTCCAGCAATATTGGGTCCTCTCAAAATGATGCCCATAAAGTTTCAAGGGGCAGGTAAGGTCCTCGGATTATGTACTTGAGGTTTCATACTTTCATTTCCTATCAGAGCGACAGCCGCCTAAGTGTTTAGAAACTCATCTAATTGCTCTTGTTTGATGCATTATTGATGAAGGACTTTGAAAACCAACATCCTTCGGTGCTATGCCCATTGAGCCAATGGTAGCTACAATATCTTCCTCCTTGACTATGTTCTGGCTCCTTCCCTCTTCTCAGAGGGTATGAGATTCGGTCCTTTGGTCACAGCATAGATCTGAGCAGATGAATGAGATAAGGGGCATGTTTCCATAACTTGAAGTTCCTTTTGAAATTTCTTAATCGAAGCAAATTTCTTATTATCACTATTCCACTCTGGGTTCTTCCCGATAGTTCCTTTTGATTCTTCAATTCAAATTTTTCTTCAAGTTTGGAAAAAGAACTCATTTAAAGATTTGCACTCTTGCTTCAAAAGATTGTCCCAGAATAGCGCATTTTTCCATAATGCTGAAGTGATTGCCACCAATTTGGTTTCATCTGTCATGCCTTTGCATCGGGCCATGATGTCATTAAATTTTTGTAATAATATATTAAGGATTCTCCCCTTCCATGCTTAAAGATGGCAAGTAAGCTTGGTCTTTTTCTAGTGTCATTCAAAGCAAAGAATATTGTCAAGAATTCAGACTAGCTATTCCTAAGAGCCAATAGAATTTGGGGGATAACTTTAGAACCATTTCAATGTAGCTCTACTGAAAGTCGGGGGTTGGAATCTACATTTGATCTCATCCGAGGCTTAGATCGCCTGCGTCTGAATTTTATATAAAGCAATGCGATCTTCTTGGTTAGATGTTCCATCATAAGAGAGTTTTAGGATCCTGATCCAAAAGGTAGGGGCTTTCATGATTTCTAGAAAAAAAGGCTGGACTGTCCAAAGCTTCATTTTGGCATCGAGACTAGATTGATATTCTTGTAATTTCTGTAGCTACTCTGGTAATCTAATTAACAAGGTTTCCATTGCTTGATCCCCACCGAGTTTTAGATTTTCAACTTCCGTATTTTGAGTTTGTCACCTATTTTTTTGCCTTCTTTCAAAATTCACCCTTTCCTATCTTAAAGTTAAGCGCCTCTCGGAAGGTCCCATTCCTGTCATCTTCACATTTTCGGCCTTCTTAGCCACCTCCATGAATCCAACTTCTAAATCCTTATTAGCCATTGGTAACTTTCTTGGGTTTCATTTAAAAGTTATAAGGTTCTCATCTTCCTCAAGTATGATTGAAACTTTTTTCTGCAATTTAGCAAAAGTGTTGTTAACTTCGTTTTGGAAGTTGTCTAAGCGTTGTGCTGGGTCAAAAGTAAACTTCAGCATCATTTTTTGAAAATCTCTATCGATGAGGACTAGGGCATCGGTTTCCTCATTAATAATTGGATTTGTTTGGCTCATTTGATTTCCTTTATTCCTTTGTAGTTCTTCAATTATCTCATCCTGGGTAAGCGAGCGAAGAATATTCTCAGAGAAGGATTTTGACTTTATGTTGATTTAAGAGATTTGAACTTGTTGGATTAGAAAAAAACAGAGGTAGGGGCCTTACTTATAGCGCCAAAAATGTTAGATAGATTTCTCATTTAAATAACACTCCAAAGCTTTTAGAATCTTATTCTAAAATGATGCAGATAAATTGAATGAATGCCGAAACTAAGCAGATAATAAGCACCGAAAGATAAAGAGACACGAGATTTATAGTGGTTAAAGATCAAGATCCTTACATTTTGCTGTGAAGGTTATACCGTGATCTTTTATTCCTCAAATTGATGTACAGGTACTTTTATTACAAAGTCCATTAATGATCTGTTGATTAAAGCTTTCTAAATAGGGTAAGGGACATGGAATGATTGTAGAATGTTAGAAAATTTCCAATCAGGCCTTTTCAATAGCACGTGGTCCTTTATTTATTAGAAATTTAAGGTTCTTCGATTGGTGTAGGGGCTTTCATATGGATTGATGACCTGGCCTACTATAGGCGGCTTTGATTCAAATACCTATCATCATCTTGTTGAGAGTACTTTGGCATGGATTGATATCATGTCGCTTTTATGTATGGTTCCATTGATTCCTTTCGTTTATCTTGGTCGTTGATCTTGATCCAGAGCTATCTAAGCCGTTGATCGTTGATACTTATTGAAATGTCTTTCGTCTCCATAGTTGTCGCTTTTGGCTAATCTTTTTGTCTTAATTGGACCGTGGTCTTGATCTTAATCAACGCCTTTGCTCTAGCTTTTGGACCTTAGATATTAATCCTGGTGTTTAAATTCTTAGTGGAAAACAAACAATGGGTCTCGAAATTACAATCCAAGGAGCTTTCCTTTCGAATATTCGAAATTTGTACTAGGTATATATTAAGGTATAACAAATAGTCATTTGTAATTAAGATAGATAGTCATATGAGATTTAAGATAGACAATCTAATAAACTGGGACGGATACTCCAATATATGTTGCATGACTATAAATACTTATTTTCTATGTTCTAACCATTATGGATGTAAAAGAATAATATATGGTTAATGCTTTTTGACTAACATAATAGTAAGGGGAAAATGCATTTCGCTTAGCAACGTGATCACCCTCGATATATATTAATTGTTCGAAATGGTAGGTTATTATTCAGAACAGACTGTTTGTTTGACCAGAAATTTTTGTTCTTCCTCATAAAATCTTGGGTACTCATTTGAGTTGGTTAAGAGTAAGGGATTTCAAGTATCCAGTCAGACGAATAAGCTTTCGGATACATGCATGAGGCTATCTAAATATTTATGAGTTCTTATCTAATCCGCTATGTTGTTTGATTTGAGCCATATGGATGTAATGGCAAGTCATAAAATTTCGAAGTATCAGACTTTGGTCCATCAAGATGGCATCTTCATATGTCGCTTTGAGTATTTTGTAATAATTATATTTTCTCTGAACGTGGGTTACGAATAGGATTATGTAATGAACATGAAATTTTATTTTTGAAATGAAATATAAAAGTTTTTCACTAAATTATGCATAAAAATTTTTCATATTCATGTGCTTTTGATAATTGATATGATTTGCAAAGCTACATTTTGTCATCGAACGTTAATAGCTATGGATGACTACAACATCTGTAACGGTTAATTTCGGGCCTAAAAACAGGAGATGTTACAAAAGATGCCGGTGATAAGCTTATAACTAAGGTAAACTAGGAGCACAAAAGAGCACTTATCGTAATTAATGATTAGGTCAATGAAGCTCACAGGGAGTTCGGCAAATTGAAAGGGCAAGTCACTAAAGGAGAGAAGGCTGTCAAGTCCCAAGGCGTAATTATTGCTGAACAAGCCATCACCATTTTTGAGCAGGCCACTGAACTCACTTGACTCTATGAGGAGAATGCATGTCTGGCCAAGGAGAAAGAACAAGTTGCAGCCGATAAACTGGCAGAAGAGATCGACCATCTAGTCACATGATCGGAGATTGCAGACTTTAGAAAGAGCTTGATGAAGCGATGTTCCAAAAAGATTCCAATGTGCTATATCTCCATACTTGCAATGTCATGAACAACGGAATTTTGAAGTGGCTCGCGAATGATTATACCCAGACTCTTACCATGGTTTGGGAAGAGGTGTTAGTTAGATACGAGTGAGCCGGAGACATGGGCTCTAAAGAAGAATTAATGGCCACTTACCTCCACCCTGAGGATATAGACTTTCTATGACGATCCGATTTTTCGCACCTCGAAAACTCATGCTGATACTCATCAGTCACAAACTCCCAAGACATGAAAAACCGATTCATTAAGGATGAAATAAAAAACAAGAAATAATAGAATTAAATAGCGGAATAGAACAAAATCTCACAACGCATGGAGAAAATATAATATTGAACAATATCTTTACGGTGAAAAACATTTAAAAAGGTATCAATTAGAGTCTAACCCATGATCAGCATGGACTGTTATAAACTTTGTCCTTACAATTACTGAAATAAATAAACACAACAAACATAGCATGCATAAGTAATAAGACTATTCCCATACGGAGATGCAGATCTCCGGCACTCCTCTGTAAAGCTCGAACCTCCTATCATGTTGCACCATGCCTACGAAAACGCAATCCCATATGATCTCTATCCAAGAAACTCCCCAAGTCCAGCCTTCTCGCTTCCCCGCTTGCATAGCTAATCCTGAAATCGCTCGGTACTGACTCGAGTATTGAAAACACCTAGATCTGGCTTGGATAAACCAACGTAAAAGCACAATCCCAAATGTGACAGTGTCATTATTAGATGCTAAACCAGAAATCCGTATTTTTAAAACAAAGGATATCTAAAAAGACCGTGCAGGATAAAAACAGTAAACGTGCTTTTTGCTTATGATAACCATAAAATGATTACAATAAAAACTACGGATATTATCTTTAATGACATTATTTTAAAAGCGCATTTTAAGTAAACTTATGAATCTTAGTCGAAACTGATACATTGATTATATTCCACCATTTGGTCTACAATCAAAATCGTATAAGACTCTTAATGGATTATTGGATTCCATGCTAGCAACCGAGGTAAGGAACTACTTTCTATACAGTACACCTCTAAAGGGATGCACTTCGATGTGAGTTCCCCACCCAATGCCTAAACAAAACTGTCTAACCAATCGACAGACCAAATATGCCATTTTGCGCAGTCATTTTCGACCTTCCAAGAGCGCTCTGATCACAAACTTCAGACCCAAAATATTATGAAAGACCTATTATATGCAGAAAGGAAAATGCGATCATAATCATGGGTGCTAAACGATGACTCATCTTACTGCACGCCTTGTTTCAGTCACTTTCCATTTGATGAGACTCGAGATAATGCATTACCTTTTCATTCCAGCTCGTTCACTCTGAATGCCGCATTGCCAGACATCCATCTATACAAGTCATCCAGGTAAAGGATGAACCAAAGAAACCACCCTGTTGCATCCCTAATCGTAGTAGCCGTTGCCTTTGCGTCATCACAGATCCCACAATAAAGGACCACTACTATTAATTTACCTTGGGCACGCTACCAAAGTTATCAATAAGTAATTCGCTTGCTACGAAAGATCTATGGTCTTCAATACAACGAAGGTTTCTCAACAAAGAAAGAACTACCAATAGTTTATAGTTATTTTATCGGGCTGTCCAAAAGATTTCATCTTAAGGACCTACTCAATGAGTAGCCTTTTCCCAACTGAGAAGATTCCCCGGTCTTTAATATTTCAATAACATGCCCATTTCTGGAAAGTCGTAAATTGATACGAATGGTCTTCGAATCTGGATTTTATCCAAATCCGACCCCAATTCCTTTGATATCAACCATTGAAATAAAATGTATATAGGTGTACACGGAACCATTAAGCCTCATTTAATTGATTTCTTAATCCCATTTTTTCCGTTAGAATCAGCTCCCGATTATAAAACATCATGAGAATAATTTCCTAAGTGCAAACCCCGAAGGCCTAAACCAACATCAGATCGACACCAGCAAATTATCCGACTTAACATCACAACAATTAAGTTCCAACTCATTTTTACCCAATCTCTTTAACTTTTCTTGTCAAAACTTTTATATGATCTTTAGCAAATATTTGGATCTGCCTCTCGGTCTGCTCCATCCCTTATCTAAGAAATAAAAAAGGTCGGATGGATTTCCCATCTTGTTGACTACCTTATCTGCTTCCTAAGATCCGACATGTGAGACAAGATGTACTCCTAAGTATTACTGCATACCCCTTTCTATTATTTACTTTAAATCTTATTCGGAGATAATACCTCATTCATAACTTAAGTCTTCGGTTTCAAACTAGTTTGCCAGCAAACAATGAGGTCTTCCAAGTTAGGGAATTATTTCCTCTCAGACCTTGGTTTGATCATATTCTTTATCCTTTAAATCACAGTCGTTTCCATACCTCAAAGTCTACTCTCACTTCCGAGCTTATTTCCAAATATTGTTTATTATTTAAACAATTCATTCAACTTGAGAATTTGACCATTTTGCTAAATCATTAGAAAAATCCCAAATAAATCTTAAAAATCATAATTAATTATTATGAAAACATTATTAAAAGATTTAGGTCATAAAATCATTTTGATTCCTTAATTTTAAAATCCAATTCCTTAATCGCTAGTGAACAGTGGTTAACAAGGTCACCTTCTATAACTATACTTTTGATTAAGTACAAACTCTTTTTATCTTTCAAAACCTCATTATTATATTAATAATGAATTTAGAAATTTATTTCATAATTTTTGGAGCTATAAAACTCCGCTTAGCAAAATTTGGATTTTACTACTTCCACATCGACCTTTTTGAAAACTGTTTTGTTCTTAACTTGAGATTTTCAAAACAAAAACCCAACTTTTAAGATTCATTTGAAAGCTATTAACTTTACAGTTAAAATGTTTAAGGTTTCAAGTCGTTCTGGCTTGAAACGCATTCTGCACTTCCATTCGAAGTTACGGCTCACATTACTGTGTTCTGCCGCTACGGAAAGTGCTTGATTTTGGCCATTTGGTGAATTGTAAAGGAACTTGTCCGAAACACTTCAAAATCATCGTTAAATGATTATAAAACATTATAATCATTTATTTTTACATTTTCTAAGTTTTAAACTAATATTTATACCTTATAATGTTATATTTAATTCCTTCTATGATTAAAAATCATATTAATCGCTTTTAAATCATTTCTAACCTAGAAATTTACTATTCTTTATTTTTCAAACTTATTTAATTTATTTTCTCAATAAATAAATCATCAACTTATTTTCCTAACAAATTAATTTATTTTTCTTTATCATTTTTAATTTATTAAAAAAGATTTCTCTTTACTTTAGTTGGCTTAACTTATCCGGTTTACATATTAATGTCTCATGTAACGTGACTAAGAATTCCATATTAAAACCATGATATTTAATTATAAATATGGTTATACAATATAAGTGCACTAATTATATAATTAACATCAAAAATCACTTAAACAATCCAAAAAGTTAACTAACTTTACTTTAACCATACTTACTTTCTTTAGTCCCGCTTTTGCCTAATTACTATAATTAGCCAAACAATCATAGTTTATACAAACCAAACAATCATCCAAACATCCAATCAAACATGACATCCATCTTAAGCTAACTTTTTTCCATATTAGCTTAATAGCTTTTCTGATTTAAGTGTTTGCTAACATTTCTAACTTTGTTAACTAGCCATTTTAACATCCTTGCATTTATAGCTTATATTCAAATTAAATCAAGGCGAAGTGTAGCTTACTAACTTGCATCCATGTCAATTAAACATTAATATCACTTTATAATCATAAAGCTAAATTTTAAGCAACGAAGTGTTCTTACAATCAAGCTCCCTCCTTCCCAAGCTTTCTCCGGATGAATTTGCCATCGCTTTCGATCCTCGACAAGCTTCCAAAATCCTTCCTAGCACAACATGGTTCGGCTCTGATGATTTCTCGAAGCTTCGTCGAGTTTGAGACGTTGTAGCTTGGCTCGTTGTTCTTAGAACATTGTGTAGAGTAAGTTTGATGTATAAACTTATGGATTTCGGAATGTTTTTTGAATTATTTTCTTTTAGAAATTCCCTAAGAAGCCACTAGAGAAGCTTGAGGAAGAAGATAGCTTGCGAATGAAATGGAAAGTGAGAAAAGAATGAAGTGGAGAGGTATTTATGGCCAAATCCTATGATTAAAGTATTCATTAAAATTCACATCATCACCCTTACCTTCTTACACATCCATACCCTTACACCACCTTTCCCCTATCACATCACCTACCCACTCATGTCTCACACCCCACCATACCCACAAATCATGCAAGTCCAATCAAGAAGTTGCTACAATCTTTACACAACTATATCCTGTATATGCATGCACATACACACGTAAACACATCCTACATGCATACACACCCTCACACATGCATGCATGGACCCCACACCTTCCTCCACACGTTGTTTTATGTGGGTGAGACCCATTTGAGTTTCGTTGACTCATATGCAGGTTATAATACATTCTAGTGACGTTTGGCGACTTCTACGCAAAATCTTATGCAGTGTGTTACAATATTTTTTATTCTCTTTATCCGTCACATATTTTATCATATACTCATCTTTATACAAGTGTAAACAAAGTTTAGAAACCATATTTCAATAATATTATATCAATTAGACTACCTGGATTAATTTTAAAATCCTTCATATTGAATATACAAAAAGTGTTGCGGATTTATACTGTAAAATCTCAATAACATTACAACTAGTGTTATCTTTTCTAAGCACGATCATAACTTCTTATCAATCATTAAAATCTATTTCCTGTCACTTTATAATAATATAAAATGAATTACTGAATTATTAAGTATCGATTTAATCAAATAAATTAATTACTAAATTTTATGATGATGTCATAATCACTTTTCATTCCCTAAAGTAAAATAAATTATTTTATTTAGCTAAATAAGTGTACCTATCAAAAGTCACGCGCTATTATTGAGAAAATCTCGAATTTACTGAAAACTGATTTCTCGTCGTTGTTGACGAACAATCCAAATATCCTTCTTTTGTTTTATAAACCTTTTGAGTAAGTGTTATTAATGTTTGAAATTATTAATTGAATATTTAAATGAATTAAATGTTGCATTTTATTGTTATAAAATTCTAGGTTGTTACATTCTCCTCAGCTTAAAGAATTTCGTCCCCGAAATTACCAAAATTGGAAAATATGAGATCCAACTTTCTTCCTGTATGATGTATACAAGCCATCCATACATAATACATGATTTGATCTAATATTTGAATTCACAACTATCCCATTCGAACTAGCACTGATCCTTTGATCCTCTAGTGCGGAACACTGATCAGACTTCTTAATTTAGAGTCCTTTGCTTTCCTTACATAGCGCTCAACTATGATAGAAAACTCAAGCATCCTACTCCAATGCTCTTCTCAACGTTTGTCGTCAAGAATCAAGTTATCCATACTCTTTCTTACTAGTGTAAACACCTCATGATCTATACTCGAATTTCCAACCAACCAAAAATGCGGTGAAGTGATTCATGCACATTATACATACTTGGTTGTCTTTTAAAAGACTTATAATTTATCCCAAAATGGTATAGATCAAGAATTTCCAAAACAACTAGGATCTGGGTATTACCAATGATATCTTTACATTTCCTTAACTATGAAGGATATACTCAAGAGAAGTGCTTACCATCCGAACACAATCTCCTACCCATTTTTAGCTACTTTCAGGACAATCGAACTAATCATCATTTAACCTTTTCTTCTTTTTTAATTTCTACTTTGAAATTACTGTACCTTTTTATAACTTTAATAAGTTATTTCTTATTGTTAGGATTTTTCCGTACTGAAATCTATATTTAATTGCCCATTGACAAAGAAGATAATCCACTATGCATATGATCCCAATTTCCAAAACAAACAATAGGCCAATACTCGAAAGATTATTTCAATCATCACCGAACAAACTGAGAGTTGCTCAACGAACTTTCCACTTTTTTTAAAACTTTGGAAATAATATCGTTTTGATTTCTTTTTCTCAAATCTTTAAGAATTCCATATCTACAGCTTATTCTCCATAAAGCATGACTTTACAAAATGCTTTTATCAATTTATTATCTTGATAAATTTTATTGAACTTTCATATCATAGTTGTTATCAAACACCTTTTTATCAAATCGTGAAATTGAATTCACAAGGTGGTCGTCATTCACACTCTTATTTTTTGGACAAATGAAGGTTAGCCATTTTTATTAAGTAAGGATGTCGTTATCTTTTACCTAATTTAGATTTCTCAATCTATGAAAAACTCTTATCTATAATTCCTTACGCATTTACTAGAAAACTCTTTACCTTTCTAGACAAGTGGATATATATATACAAAGGGAACCATTTTACTTTCGCAACTTGTTGCAATTTTCTTCTGCTTCACAACCTTAATAAAAAGAACATCCAACACAAAAGATTCTACTACACAATACTACTATAGCCTATCAGCTAAACATAATAATAATACATGAGTTTTCTTATTTTATTTTAGAAATTTCCTAAGAAGCCATTAGACAAGCTTGAGGAAGAAAAAACTTGCAAATGAAATGGAAAGCGAGAAAAGAATGAAGTGGAGAGGTACTTATTGCCAAATCTGATGGTTAAAGTATTCATTAAAGGTCACATCATCACCTTACCATCTTACACATCCATACTCTTACACCACCTTTCCCCCATCACATCACTTATCCACTCAAATCACACACCCCTCCATACCCCAAATCATGCAAGTCTAATCAAGAAGTTTTTACATGCTTTACACAATCATATCCTACATATGCATGCACATACACACGTATACACACCATACATGCATGCACACCATCACATACGCATGCATGGACCCCACACCCTTCCTCCACACATTGCTTTATGTGGGTGAGACCCATTGGAGTTTCGTTGACTCATATGTAGGTTATACGACATTCTGGTGATGTTTGTCGACTTCTACGTGAAGTTTTATGCAACGTGTTACAATGTTTTTCTGTTCTCTTTATACGTCACATATTTTATCATATACTCATCTTTATGCAAGCGTAAACAAAGTCTAGAAACCATATTTCAATAATATTATATCAATTAGAATCCTTGGATTAATTATAAAATCCTTTATATTGACTATACAAAAAGTATTGTGGGTTTACGCTGCAAAATCTCAATAATGTTACGGTACTCCTAGAAAGGAAAATGCGGGCATTCTTATGGGTGCTAAACCATGACGCATCTTATCGCATGCCCTGTTTCAGTCACTTCCCATTTGATGAGGCTCAAGGTAACACATTACCTTTTCATTCCAGATCGTTCACTCTGAATGCTACATTGCCTGACATCCATCCATACAAGTCATCCAAATTGTTGAAGCTCACATTGGCCCAAGTTCTTTGGGTCAGTGAGAAACATTTGTTCCTAAATCTCAAGAGCAAGCAATGACCGTTCCTGCATCTTTAGGGGTTGGGCCTATAACTTCCCGCACTCTTTCGGTATTTGAAGTTCTATGCAGATCATATATTCCTTCGATCATTGAGTTGCCCACAGAAATATAAACTGGTGAAAGGGTTTTGAAATTGAAGTTCAAGGTCAAAATCCTGGTTTGGGTATTTCCCACGTTCTTTCGATACACCAAAAGCTCCAATTCACTCTAGACTCCTTACTAAACTATAGAACTGCGTTTCCCAACATGTAGGTTAATCGTCTCTCCCGCTTACTCCTCTAGGTACACAAGGTTCAGGATCCCCTACCTCCTTTTTGCTTCCACCACTGTCTCTGCAGTTGCTTCGGGTACAATTCCTGTCTCAATTTCTGGGTCTAGGCCTGACTTTGAGCAGATAGCAGCATTGTCATACCTTGAGGATGTCTCTATGTCTCAAGAAGAAGAAGTGATAGTGATCGATGAGTTAAAGTCGACCGATAAAAAGACAATGGCTGGGAGACTTGAGATGAAAAAGAAGGTTGCTGAATGTGGGAGGAGAAGGAGGAAGCAAAGCACAAGACTCCAACTACGAAAAGATGAAGATGCCACTGTAGGAGGTTCTGAGGAGCCTGGCCCTACCTCGGGAGGAGAGCTTGCATCCTTGGAAGGTGTCATTGACCTTGGCAAGGAAAGCAAGAGGATGAAGATTCTGATTCATCTGAGCAAGGATGGTAAAGGTGGATATGGAGGAGAGAAATGATGAACTGACTTTGTTCCCCTAAAGTGGAGCATTTATGGTTTTTGTATGGTTTTTGGGTCGACTGAGTTTGTATAAGTACATAATCTGTACTTCCTATTTTGTTTGGTTTTTGTGTTATGTGATGTTTGGCCAGTGTTATGCGTGAATGGCCTCCACTGTTTGTTGAGTCTGTATATAAAATGATATTGGTAATGAAAGATTATCTTTTCTATTATAATCTCTCCTACGTACTATTCTCGCATTCTTTGTACTATGACTGTTTATAAATAACTGCCTATGTATATAATACTATTTCCTTTAATGAAATTTCCTACATCATGTATTTTTGTATTTGTGCTATATCACTACTTACCGCAACTATGTGCATGTAAATGGTATTCCTACAGTTATTTAGCATAATATATTACCTAGCTCTGTTATGATTTTTGAAAATACTATGCTCGGTACAACAGAACTATAATGTATCGTGGTTTAGCCAATCCCTATCATGTATTGGTGTATGTGTGCCCCTACTCCACAGGGATAGTTATTTCGAACTCAGGGTTCAAGAAATTGATTAGAGATCAGTTATTCTGGGCAATTTGATTGGTTGCCCCTAGTTTTGATCATGCAATAGGCACTTGTCTCTCCAGGGTCCCATGGTTCCGATGCTTGATTTCGAGCATTTTCTTCCTTGACTATGACCGGATTCTTCCAAGTTCAGTGTTGAGATCTTATTCGCATATCAATTTCTCTCTTTGGAAACTTTCAAACCGCTCAAGTACTTGGACTTTCCTTTGGTGTTACTGTCAATTTGCTAATTTGGACTATCATGATATTGCTAGAGTAATTTCAATTTCTACCAATCCTATGATAGGAAACTTTCCCGACCCTGCCAGAGCAATGTCGGTACTTAGAAAGTTTGGATGAGCCCTCAGTGTTATTAAAGTAATATCATTTATTTCATAATAAAAGAATTTCCCAATGCTTCCCTGGTATAATTGGTACATAGGAAATTTAGAATTGATTTTTCTATCAATTCTGAGGTTGAAGGTCTATATTCCGCATTTAGGGAAGGAGAAGTATCTTCACGGTCGTGTGGGACATGTGTAGATTGGAAGTATGCAATTTTATCGGTTCTAGAAGCGATGTGTGGCTTATTGATGGCGCACAAGGAGTTTATGTACTTAGATGCAGTTTCATTGGTCAAGCAGCGGCGTGCGCTTATTGATGGTGCGTTCCTGAACGAGGTTCCAATGGTTCAAACAGCAACATGCGGCTTACTGATGGAGCATAAGGAGTTTGTGCTTCCATACATTGCCGGAGCAATGCAAGTTCTCAAAAGTCAAGGATCGATTTTCCCCATCGACCCGACAGTTTAAATCGGTTTTCCTCATGGCTGGGCAGTTTGCTTACAAGAACGCGGTTCCATTGATTCTAGAAGTGATATATATTTTATTAATAAAAGGAAAGGCAAGTCCTGCTTATTTATAATGTCGCTGGTGTACTTGGATAACATATTTGTGAAACAAATATATATATAGGAAAGTATTTAATATATTTGTGCCACAGCGAGTCATTATTCCAAGAATGGGAAATCAGAATCCTATCAACCATCATTAGCTTGAAGGTTCTGTGTCAAAGTTTGGCTAATCGCTTAGGTTCCTTCCTAATTCGGGCCATGTGCATCCATGCTCGGGAATACCTGTTTCTTGATGAGGTCTCCCATTTCAAAGGTACATTTTCAAACCTTGGTGTTGAAATGTCGTGCCCCTCTTCTCTGATGAGTAGTAGTCCCTAGCTCAGGTTCCTCCCTCTTCTCATTGATCTGGTCAAGTGATTCAAGTAGTATTTTCTCATTTTCTCTTATATTTAAATGCGTTTTTTGGTAAGAGACGACTTCCAGTTCCACTAGTATCATAGCTAGTTAACCCTAAGCGAAAGCGAAAGGAGAGAGTCCAGTTGTACGTTTATGTTTTGTTCTGTAAGCCTATAGTTTAAGAGGAAGCTCATTAACCCAATTCCTAATAGCTTTCCTTAACCTCTTCTTTATGGTGGATACGAAGATTTTGTTCGTTGCCTCCACTTGCCCATTTGCCTACGGATGCGCTACCGTAGAAAAGATTTTCTCGATCCGATAACACTTGCAGAAGTCCTTGAATTCGGCACTCCTGAATTGAGTTCCATTATTAGTGATAATTTTTCATGGCACCCAAAACTTGCAAATAATGTTCTTGGTTACAAAGTTAATCACTTTTTTAGTAGTAATCATGGAAAGCGATTCTGCTATAGCCTATTTTGTAAAGTAACCAACTACAATAACGGTGTACTTAGCTCCTCCTTTTGCTATGGGCAGCACATCGATTAGATCAATCCCCTAGATTGAAAATGACCACGGACTGACCCTTTACATAAGTTTCATAAATAGGGTTCATAGGAATCATTGCAAATCTGTGGCATCGATCGTATTATCTGGAATAGTTTACCATGTCTCGGTTTATTATTGGCCAGAATATCCATAGCGGAGAGCCTTTTCGCCAATGTTTTCACCCAAGTGTAGTTATCATAGCTGCCTTCATGAATTTCCATTAGGATTTTCTTGGCTTCATTTTTGGTTGCACACCTAAGTAAGGGTGCGAAGAACCCTCTTTGTAACAGTACTGCATCCTGCATTATGAATCATGTTGCCTTCCAAAAGAGCTTCTTTCGTTCATTCCGGTCCCTTGGGAGTATTCCTTCGAGTAGGTAGTCCTTGATTGGCATCATTTTCGATTCCTCTTTTTCTACAGTTTCCAGAATTAAATCGATGTCCATTTGTTCTATGTTGGGAGCCAACAATGCTTCTGCTGAAACCAATCCTAGCGATTGTGAGTTTCCAAAAATGGCTAGTTTAGCTAAGTGATTGGCCTTCACATTTTGTTCCCTAGGAATATGAATTATCGTGTGGTATTTGATATCATTGAGCAATTCCCAAGTTTTCGAAAAGTAAGGGACAAGGTTTGCACCTTTAGCCTGATACTCTCATTCCACTTAATAAATGACTAACTGAGAGTTGCAGTATATATAGAGAGCTTTAATTCTTGGTTCTCTCACAATCTTCAACCCTGATATTAACGCCTCGTACTCCACCTCGTTGTTAGTAGTAGGGAATTCTAACCTTAGACCAGATCAATCGTCCTTTAGGAGTTTCAAGCACAACTCCTACTCTAGAGCAGAATTTGTTTGATGGACCATCGACAAAAAATTTCCATTATGATGCTACAACCACTGTGTCCTCCTCCTCATCATCTAACATTATGAACTAGGCGTTGAAGTCAGCCAATGCCAATCTGTTAAACACTCTTCAGGGATGATAAGTTGCATTGTATTGGTTTAACTTAATAATCCACTTCAAAAGTCGTCCTGAAGTCTTAGGTGGGTGAAGTACCTATTTCAAGGATCGATCCGTCAACACCTTGATAGGATAAACTTAAAAATACGACCACAACTTCCTTGATGTTATCAGCAAGCAGTGCGCTAAATTTTCTAACCTTAGGTAGTTCCTTTCAACTCAAGTGAACTGTTTGCTAATGTAGTAGATGGGTCATTGAATGCTAGCCTCCTCACGTACAAGTGTTGCACTTAAGTATGGGTTGCCGTCTGATGATTTAGATTGAATCGACAGTGTTTCCATTTATCGAAGTCATTCCTCAAATGTTGTCTAGCAGTCATGATTTTACTCGAAGTTCTTCTTAACCTACTTCTATCCATCCAAGATTGGTATTCACTTATCCATCGCCTTGGATATGAAGCGGCCCAATGTTGCGATCTTCCCATTTAGCCTCTACACCTCCTTTTTGGTGGACGGGGCTCGGACATTTCATAATGCAACGATCTACTCTAGATTGTCCTCAATCCCCTCGCATTTACTGTGAATCCAAAAAAATTGGCTAATAAAACATTGAATGAGAACTTCAAGCGGTTCAATTTCCTTCCATAATTTTGAAGGATTTCAAACATCTTCGAGAAATTATCCAGATAGTTTCCAGATACTCATGATTTCACATGAATGACATCCACATATACCTCCATTCATCCGTTCTATGATTCTTGAACATTGCATTTACTAATATGAGTAGGTATCTACTTACCAAGAATTAGAGCAGCTTATACCCCGCGGTTCCTTCAACAATTTTCAGGAATCAGGCTCATGCATCAAAATATAAATATTTGGCTTATGATCGGGCTCATGCGTCAAAATATGATTATATACTGAGTAGGTATCCCAGAATTAAAGTAGCTCATGCCCCGTGGTTCCTTCAATAAGCTGGTTGGTTCTATATAGTGGAAAGCTATCGTTTGGGCAAGCTTTGTTCAAGTCCAGTTGTCGACACAAGTCCACTACTTCCCATTCGAGTTCTTGACCAATGCAGGGTTTGACACCCATACAAGATATGTAGCATTATGGATAAAGCCGTTAGCCAGCAGCTTACCCATTTCCTTCTTTAATGCGGCGGATCGCTATGGACCCAAACTACGTCTCTTTTGCCTTACGGGTATGAATTTAGGGTCGATATTAAGTGTCTAGCATGTTGCCTCCAGCGATATCCCATACATATCGTAATGCATTCAAGCAAACACATCCAGATTAGAACGAAGAAATTTTATCACTTCGTTTTTCATCTTAACTCCAAGCTTTGAACCTAGCTTGAGGACCCAAATTGGAGCATCTTTGTGAACTGGGATAGTAAGCGTAAACTCTACCAGCGCTGCCCATTCCTCCTCTGCACTCTTCTTTCTAAGGTTATAGTCTTATCGAAGTGACTATGGTTCCAAACCAGGGCCCATTTTATAATTGCTATGCTTGAAGGTCACGAATATGGAGAGTCTTCTCCACATGCTTGCTCTTCCCATGTCATTTGGCTTTGCGCAATTCGATGACATAACCTTCTCTTTCTGTGCTTTGGTCTCTTCTTACCACTCCAACTCCATTTTCCATTGAGAACTTCATTGTAAGGCACCATAAACCTAAACCTATTTTGAAATCAGCAAGGGCCGGTCGTTCTAAGAAAGCATTGTGAGCTGAGAATTCATTTGTTACCATAAAGGCCTAAATAAGAAACACCCTCTGTTCACCTTCTCCAAGTTCTATGGGTTAGTCAATCGTCCCGACTATCTATTTTGGTTAGCCTTTAAATCCTTGAATCTTTGTTCTGCAAGTAGTCACATCCTCCATGCTGATCTTCATCCGATTGAACATTTGTCGAAAAAAGATGTTACAAAACTTCCACTATCGACCAACACTCTACGCATAACTGCTGGCCTGATTCTAACCGTTACCACCTTTGGGTCAGGTGCCTCTATACATTCAGTATCCCAATTTCAGAATGTAATGTCATAAATTATCATTTTATTATTTAGCTATGTTCCATCTTCAATGGTATAACAAGTTTCCTTAATAGTGTGCTTCAAAGAACTAACATATCGCTCCATCTCGTTCCAACTCTTTTATGCTAGGTCTGGTCCTTTAGTTATGGTAATTATTGTAACAACCCGTATTTTTACGGATCGAAGAATCGTAGAACTGTTGTCATTAAGTTGATAGTGTTGTTAAGTCGTTTAGAATTTAAGTCGTTTGGAGCTTAAGTCGTCCAGAGATGAGTCGTCCAGGGTTGGGTCGAGTTCTAGCATGAGTCGGTAGAGCGACTTAGAGGATGGAACGACTTAAGGAAGGTGACCGACTTAAAGAGTAAGCGACTTAAGAGATTGGCCGGTTTAAAATAGTGAATGACCTATAGGATTTGACCAACTTAAGGTTTGAGACCGACCTAAGGGAACCAACGACTTAGGAGTTAGCGGCTTAATGTTTAGCGACTTAAGGGAAACTAACGGGTTACGACCTAAGAGGGAGATAGGTTGGTTGGACGGCTTATGGAAGATGGCTTAGGTCATTGAAGTTTAGGTCGTGAGACCCTGTGTTTGTAGTTAGGTCGTGGACGAGATAAGGCTTAGGTCGTAGGTCGCATGAAGGCAAGGGTGTTACGTCGCTGGGTTGCTAAGCCGTGTGTGTTGTTGAGTCGTCCAAACGACTTAGGAAGAAATACGGCAGTGTGTTAGGTCGTAAGTCGTATGGGCTTGAGTCGTTAGGTCGTGTCTAAGTTAAGTCACGCGCATATGTTAAGTCACGCATATGCTTGAGTCGTAAGTCGTGGACTTTGATGAGTCGTGAACGACTCATAGGGGCGAACGACTTAAGGATTTCAGCCTATAAATAGAAGTGCATATCTTCATTTTGGGATCCGGATTTTGAAGCGACGAAGTGCTGCTATTTTGAGGGCTCGACTACAATACTTCTTTTCTCTACTCTAATCTAGTGCTTACATCCATCCAATATTGAAGATCAAATCGAAGATCCAAGAGCTTAGATTGAAGATCTCCATCCATTGAAGAGAGATTTCATCGTTTGAAGCGGAGTTTTGGTGGATCGAGCTAGATCCTTTGCTGTCCAGATCTGAAATTAGTTGCTTTTGAGGTGTTTAGGTGATTCGGTGAGTGGTGGTTATCTCTCACACGGACCCAAAGGAGTATATTGGATCGGTGGCTTGTTTGTGTGTTAAAGATAGTGATTTCATGCATTTTCCTTAAGTCTGCATGTAGATCCATTGTTCATAAAGTTTTGATATCCACTTTACTACATGTTAACCTATGATAGTTCATTCATCAAGATATTACTTAGAATTCATGCTTGTTAGATTTGGACTCTTTATTTATGAAATTGCCATTATTGTTATAACCGTTTATTTAGATCTTGTTTCAATGATTGATTACGTGGATTAATGATTGATTTGATTGATTGTTAGTAATTAGTTGATTGATGATTTGAATTTGGACAAGTTGGTTGAAGATGATTCAAAAGCTAAGTGGAAAGGCTCTTGAATAAGGAAAGCTGCTCGTGGCATATGAAGCGGATGATAAAGCTCATATGGATAGATTTGATGATGATGTTGAGATGGGACTTTGCTATGATGCGATGAGGCAAAGCATGATGTTGAGATGGGACTTTGCTATGATGCGATGAAGCAAAGCATGATATGAGATAGCCTTGGTTTAAACCATACGGGATCATCCCAAACATGTTGATAACTCGGTGATATGGTTCGAGTTTGTGGATAATGGTTGGCTTGAGAGGCGCTTGAGCTAGTATGGAAATAGTCGTCGAGGAGGATGACTAGAAGGCTGAGATCTCATCGTTGTTGAAGGTTCTAGCATGCTCAAAGCAAGAGTACGCTGGGCAGATTCGATAGTCCCAAGACTAATAGTTAATGGTCTAGTACTCTGGGCAGATTCGATAGTCCTAGGCACGGGTCACGATGACGTGCGGAGTTATGTCTAGAACCGGGGTTACCATTAGCCCTTGACGGACGGATGAAATAATGAGCCGTTCATTCAATTAACGGTGATCGAGGCAATGATAACAGTGATAGCCAGAGTCATGGATGTTTGGATGCTTTGGTTGTATCGTCACTCGGTCTCAAGAGCGATGTTTTGTGGGTGCTTATCTGATCTTGGTTTATGCCTTGGGGGTTCGTACTTGGAAAACATCGACCTTGACTCGAGTGATAATTGCTTTACTTTAATTGTCTGCTTTGCTATGTTTGTTTCTGCTTAGTGGGTTTGGGGGCTATCACTGTAGAAAGAGGTGGAGTGGGATGGTTGGGTTCCTATTCCTTTTTACCCTTTATGCTCTTTTGGTATGTTTGATAGTTGATTCACTGCTCACTAGGACTTTTGTCTGACTCAAGGTTTTATGTTCAATTCTTATTACCTTGGGCTGTTCATCCGTTTTGGGATGGGCAGACTAGGTAGCAGGTGAGAGGTGCTGTTCTTAGTGACCAACGTTGTTGATGACGAAGACGAGCTGGAGGCTTTTGCATATTGTTTTCTTACTATATGTACTGGATGTTCCGCTGTTTGTATGATTCTCTGAGTGTCATGTAGTGAGGCTTGCTGTATTGACTTTTCAGATGGTTGTTCCAAACTATTATGAGTTTATATGATGAGATCCTGTTCTGTGGAGCTTCACTATGTATACTTTTCTATTGTATTTTATCCATGCGTTGTGAGTAATACGATAGACTTTTCTGTATTTACCGTACCCTGACGATCATCCATGGCTGCCTGGCACACTTTACAGCGCACTATTTCCTTGTTTAGTACAGGATTCATGGGCGGTCGTCACATTTGGTATCAGAGCTTTGGTTAATCGATTTTAGCCAACGCTCGCTGACGTAACCACGTATGAGAGACGTAATTGTATTTTGATGGTTGATTACTATATATAATATTGTAGCTTAGAAGGATTAGAACCTCTTATGCAGTTGTTTCTCAAGGTGTATTAATCATTCTTTTATAGATATTAAGAATGAGTCGAAGAGAGAGACCATCTGCTAGGGAAGGCTGTAATTCTGAGGGGGCTGCTGATTATGCTACTATGTTTGAGGCCATGATGACCTCGATCATGAGAAGGATACCAGCTCCAGGGCCATCGGTAGATGTTGGAGTTCAGGTTCAAGCCCCAAAACCAGTGGATTTTGCTAAGTTGTGCAAAGACTATACTGCGCTTGGAGGAAAGGTTTTCTTGGGAACAGAATCAACCATTGAAGTTCAGAGGTGGATTGATGCTTGTAGAAGGATCTTTGGTGACTTGGGAATTGAGGATGCAACTAAGAGGAAGCTTGCATCAAGACAGCTTCAGGGAAGAGCTTCTAATTGGTGGAACTCTATCACCATTGATACTCCAGAGGAAGAAATTACTTGGGAGCAATTCCAAGCCAGATTTGAGGCTAATTTCATTTCTACAGCTCAGAAATCTGTTCTGTTCAAGAAGTTTGTGGAACTCAAGCAAGGTGGAAGACCAGTTCTTGAGTATGTTTCTGAGTTTGAAGCTTTGTCCAAGTATGCTCGGTCGTATATTGAATCTCCTTATCAGAAGAATGAGAAGTTTGTGACAGGCTTGGACACTTGTCTTGGGAGACAGTTGGTGGATCATCTGGACGATCCATTTGAGTAGCTTGTGGAGAAAGCTCTCAGGCATGAGAATCTGTTTCCTAAAGGAGGATCTGTTGTTGCTGTAATCAAGGAGGAATCTAAACCACAGCAGGGTGGAAACAAGAAGAGAAAGCAGCAGCAACAGAAGGGTAAGGATGGCCAGAAGAAGCCGAAGGGTGAAGTGACATGCTACAACTGTCAGCAGAAGGGTCATCTCTCCAGAGATTGTAAGAATCCGAGAGTGCCGGTGAAGTGCCACAACTGTGACAAGCTGGGGCATATCAGGAGGAATTGTCCAAAACCGAGGAAGGACAAGCAGATTCTGCAAGCTTATTCTTTGGGGGCTGTGCCATCGTCTTCGAAAGCTCCTACTACGGAAGAGAAAGGGAAGAGTGTGGTGGTTCAAGGTACCCTTCTCATTTGTGGTGTTCCAGTTAGAGTGTTATTTGATACTGGGGCGTCGCATTCTTTTGTTTGTAGTGAACTTGTAGGCCGGTTGGGTTTGGAACCGGATATTGTGGATAGACCATTGGTTGTGACTAATCCAGTTGGGGGTTCGTCCTGTTTGTGTATGCAATGTCGTGGTCTGATTGTATCGAGTCATGATTGCTCTTTTATTTGTGATTGTTTTGTTCTGAACTTTGCGGGGTTCGGAATTATTTTGGGTATGGACTGGCTCAGGGAGTATGCGGCAATGGTTGATTGTAAGAGGCTGGAGGTGACAGTCGAGAATGTGGTAGGGCGAAGGGTTGTGATACGATGTAAGCATGAGGAAGGCGTCTTCACGAGCTTCATGTATTCGTTGGTTGTTCCACGGGATGGACTGTCATCGGTGCCTATTGTGAATGGATTTGAGGATGTCTTTGACGAGGTCAAAGGGTTACCGCCGCATAGAGAGATCGAGTTTCGTGTCGATCTAGTTGAAGGAGCCAGACCTGTTGTGATGCCTCTTAGGCGAATGGCGCGTAGGAAACAGCAAGAGTTGAAGGTGCGAGTTGATGACCTTTTACAGAAAGGATTCATTCGGCGTAGTGTGTCCGAATGGGGTGCACCAGTTGTGTTTGCAACCAAAGCGGATGGATCATTGAGGTTATGTGTGGATTATCGTGAGCTGAATAAAGTGACTAAGAAGAACAAGTATCCATTGCCGAGAATAGATGACTTGTTTGATCAGCTTCACGAAGCTAAGGTGTTTTCTCAAATGGATTTGGCAATGGGATTTCACCAGTTGAGAGTGGCAAAGGATAGTGTGCCGAAGACTGCTTTTAGGACACCATCCGGTCTCTATGAGTGGCTGGTAATGCCATTTGGATCGACCAATGCACCAGCATATTTTGTGGATCTTATGAATAGAGTGTTCAGGGATCAGTTGAACAAGTTTGTACTTGTGTTCGCGGATGATATTTTGATTTATTCTAGAACTGAAGAAGAGCACAAGACGCACTTGCGGATTGTTTTGGAAATCTTACAGAAACATCAGTTGAGGGCTAAGTTTTCGAAGTGTCACTTCTGGAAGAGTGAAGTGAGGTTCTTAGGCCATGTTATCTCTGGAAGTGGAATAGCGGTTGATCCCGCTAAGGTGGCAGCAATCCAGGATTGGGTTAGACCTAAGAATGCATCTAATGTGAGAAGTTTTCTTGGATTAGCAGGATATTATCGTCGGTTTATCAAAGATTTTTCCAAGATAGCTGCACCATTAACAGGATTGACGAAAAAGAACCAAGTGTTTAGATGGGATGCTAAGTGTGAGCAAGCTTTCGGAATCCTGAAAGAGCAACTGACAAGTGCTCCTGTTTTGACTATTCCAAGTGGAAATGATGAGATGGTGGTTTACACCGATGCATGTGGTACTGGACTTGGGGCAGTGCTAATGCAGAAGGATAAAGTTGTTGCATATGCAAGTCGACAACTGAAGCCGCATGAAAGGAATTATCCGACTCATGATTTGGAGTTAGCGGCGATTGTTTTTGCTCTGAAGATGTGGAGACATTACCTACTGGGAGTTCGATTCGAGTTGTTTACAGATCATAAGTCGTTGAAGTATCTTTTCTTCCAAAAGGATTTGAATCTCCGGCAGCAACGATGGCTAGAGTTTTTAGCATCATATGATTTTGGTATAGCCTATACTCCGGGAAAGGGTAACGCAGTGGCAGATGCGTTAAGTCGAAGACATGCAGGATTGGGAGCCATGTTTTCAGAATGGAAGAGTCTCGAGTTTTTGGCTGGATTTGATTTCAGGCCCAGATATGAATTGGAACCTGAAATGTTGGCAAACTTATCAATAGGACCTACTCTGGTGTAAAGAATTGGCGAGGGCCAAAAGTGAGACGATAAGCTTGTCAAGATTATCCGTGATTTGGAATCTGGATTGGACCCATAAAAGGATAAAGGATTCGAAATCGATCGAGAGGGTTGGCTTCGGAAACAAGGACGACTGGTTGTTCCCGATATAAATGAATTGAGAAATGAAGTTCTGAAGGAGAGTCATCACTCGAAGTTGACAATTCATCCAGGTGGAAATAAGATGTATCGGGATATGAAGAGAACCTATTACTGGGAAGGTATGAAGAAGGATGTTGGAAATTTTATTTCCAAATGTATGAACTGCCAGTTGGTAAAAGCCGAACAGAAGAAGCCAAGTGGATTACTTCAGCCGTTAGAAGTTCCTACATGGAAGTGGGAGCAAATATCGATGGATTTTATAGATGGGCTACCTAGAACCAGAGCAGGAAATGAAGGGATTTGGGTCATCGTAGATCGATTGACTAAGAGTGCGAGATTCATTCATGTTCGACCAAATAGGACTGCATCGAAATTGGCTGAGTTGTATGTTAAGTGGATAGTTCGATTCCATGGTATTCTGAAGGGTATAGTGAGCGATCGAGACCCATTGTTCACTAATGGATTTTGGAAGAGCTTCCAGGAAGTTATGGGAACCGAGTTGTGTTTGAGTACAGCTTATCACCCTCAAACAGATGGTCAGACTGAGAGAGTCAACCGAGTTTTGGAAGATCTCCTCAGAGCATGTGTTTTAGACTTCGGAGGATCATGGGAAGATCATCTTCATTTAGTGGAGTTCTCATATAATAACAGTTACCAGTCCAGTATTGGTATGGCACCGTATGAAGCATTGTATGGGAGACCGTGTAACTCTCTGACATGTTGTTTGGAAACAGGAGAAAAGTTGATACTTGGGCCAGAAATGATTCGATAGACTTCTGATTGTATAGAGATCATTCGACGACAAATGAAGGCAGCCTAAGACCGTCAGAAAAGCTATACCGATAAGCGTCGTAAGGATTTGGAATTCGACGTAGGCGATATGGTTTTTGTGAAGATTTCTCCTCTGAAGAATGTTATTCGATTCGAGAAGAAAGGAAAATTGACTCCAAGATTTGTCGGACCATTCCGTATCATCGAGCGAATTGGAAAGCTCGCGTATAAATTGGGATTACCGAAAAAGATGTCGGATGTGCACAATGTTTTTCATGTATCGTATCTATGGAAGTATGTGCACGACTCGAATATAGTGGTTTCTGCTGAGAGCTATGGAGATTTGGAAGTTGATCCAGTTGTTAGAAGGCCTCGTAAGCCGCTTCGTGTTGTGGAAACTGACACGAAACAGCTTAGGGGGAAGGTAGTTAGGTTGCTCAAGGTACAATGGAGTGATGATGTTAACGACTGTACATGGGAGGAGGAAGAAAGGATGAAGGCAGCTCATCCTGAACTCTTCAAGGTATGGCCCTAAGGTGTCGTGACATCTCATGAATTTGTAACTTGTTCGAGTCTTAGAATTCTGCATGCTAGGCTAGTAATTGGATGCATGGTTTGTTGATTGCTATGGATGGTAGGCATGCAGAATAGTTTTGGTTGCTCTTGTTTGTTTGGAATTTCGGGGGCGAAAATCCTAAGGGGGAGAGAATGTAACGACCCGTATTTTTACGGATCGAAGAATCGTAGAACTGTTGTCATTAGGTTGATAGTGTTGTTAAGTCGTTTAGAATTTAAGTCGTTTGGAGCTTAAGTCGTCCAGAGATGAGTCGTCCAGGGTTGGGTCGAGTGGTAGCAAGAGTTGGTAGAGCGACTTAGAGGATGGAACGACTTAAGGAAGGTGACCGACTTAAAGAGTAAGCAACTTAAGGCATTGGGCAGTTTAAAATAGTGAATGACCTATAGGATTTGACCGACTTAAGGTTTGAGACCGACCTAAGGGAACCAACGACTTAGGAGTTGGCGGCTTAATGTTTAACGACTTAAGGGAAACTAACGGGTTACGACCTAAGAGGAAGATAGGTTGGTTGGACGGCGTAAGGAAGATGGCTTAGGTCGTTGAAGTTTAGGTCGTGAGACCCTGTGTTTGTAGTTAGGTCGTGGATGAGATAAGGCTTAGGTCGTAGGTCGCATGAAGGAAAGGGTGTTACGTCGCTGGGTTGCTAAGCCGTGTGTGTTGTTGAGTCGTTGAGTCGTCCAAACGACTTAGGAAGAAATGCGGCAGTGTGTTAGGTCGTAAGTCGTATAGGCTTGAGTCGATAGGTCGTGTCTAAGTTAAGTCGCGCGCATGTGTTAAGTCGCGCATATGCTTGAGTCATAAGTCGTGGACTTTGATGAGTCGTGAACGAGTCATAGGGGCGAACGACTCATAGGGGCGAACGACTTAAGGATTTCAGCCTATAAATAGAAGTGCCTATCTTCATTTTGGGATCCGGATTTTGAAGCGACGAAGTGCTGCTATTTTGAGGGCTCGACTACAACACTTCTTCACTTCTTTTCTCTACTCTAATCTAGTGCTTACATCCATCCAAGATTGAAGATCAAATCGAAGATCCAAGAGCTTTGATTGAAGATCTCCATCCATTAAAGAGAGATTTCATCGTTTGAAGCAGAGTTTTGGCAGATCGAGCTAGATCCTTTGCTGTCCAGATCTGAAGTTAGTTGCTTTTGAGGTGTTTAGGTGATTCGGTGAGTGGTGGTTATCTCTCACACGGACCCAAATGAGTATATTGGATCGGTGGCTTGTTTGTGTGTTAAAGATAGTGATTTCATGCATTTTCCTTAAGTCTGCATGTAGATCCATTGCTCATAAAGTTTTGATATCCACTTTACTATATGTTAACCTATGTTAGTTCATTCATCAAGATATTACTTAGAATTCATGATTGTTAGATTTGGACTCTTTATTTACAAAATTGCCATTATTGTTATAACCGTTTATTTAGATCTTGTTTGAATGATTGATTACTTGGATTAATGATTGATTTGATTGATTGTTAGAAATTAGTTGATTGATGATTTGAATTTGGACAAGTTGGTCGAAGATGATTCAAAAGCTAAGTGGAAATGCTCTTGAATAAGGAAAGCTGCTCGTGGCATATGAAGCGGATGATAAAGCTCATATGGATAGATTTGATGATGATGTTGAGATGGGACTTTGCTATGATGCGATGAGGCAAAGCATGATGTTGAGATGGGACTTTGCCATGATGCGATGAAGCAAAGCATGATATGAGATAGCCTTGGTTTAATCCATATGGGATCATCCCAAGCATGTTGATAACTCAGTGATATGGTTCGAGTTTGTGGATAACGGTTGGCTTGAGAGGCGCTGGAGCTAGTATGGAAATAGTCGTCGAGGAGGATGACTAGAAGGCTGAGATCTCATCGTTGTTGAAGGTTCTAGCATGCTCAAAGCCAGAGTACGCTGGGCAGATTCGATAGTCCCAAGACTAATAGTTAATGGTCTAGTACTCTGGGCAGATTCGATAGTCCTAGGCACGGGTCACGATGACGTGCGGAGTTATGTCTAGAACCGGGGTTACCATTAGCCCTTGATGGACGGATGAAATAATGAGCCGGTCATTCAATTAACGGTGATATCGAGGCAATGATAACAGTGATAGCCAGAGTCATGGATGTTTGGATGCTTTGGTTGTATCGTCACTCGGTCTCAAGAGCGATGTTTTGTGGGTGCTTATCTGATCTTGGTTTAGGCCTTGGGGTTTCGTACTTGGAAAACATCGACCTTGACTCGAGTGATAATTGCTTTACTTTAATTGTCTGCTTTGCTATGTTTGTTTCTGCTTAGTGGGTCTGGGGGATATCACTGTAGAAAGAGGTGGAGTGGGATGGTTGGGTTCCTATTCCTTTTTACCCTTTATGCTCTTTTGGTATGTTTGATAGTTGATTTACTGCTCACTAGGACTTTTGTCTGACTCAAGGTTTTATGTTCAATTCTTATTACCTTGGGCTGTTCATCCGTTTTGGGATGGGCAGACTAGGTAGCAGGTGACAGGTGCTGTTCTTAGTGACCAACGTTGTTGATGACGAAGACGAGCTGGAGGCTTTTGCATATTGTTTTCTTACTATATGTACTGGATGTTCCGTTGTTTGTATGATTCTCTGAGTGTCATGTAGTGAGGCTTGCTGTATTGACTTTTCAGATGGTTGTACCAAACTATTATGAGTTTATATGATGAGATCCTGTTCTATGGAGCTTCACTATGTATACTTTTCTATTGTATTTTATCCATGCGCTGTGAGTAAAACGGTAGACTATTCTGTGTTTACCTTACCCCGACAATCATCCATGGCTGCCTGGCACACTTTACAGCGCACTATTTCCTTGTTTAGTGCAAGAGTCATGGGCGGTCGTCACATTTGGTATCAGAGCTTTGGTTAATCGATTTTAGCCAATGCTCGCTGACGTAACCACGTATGAGAGACGTAATTGTATTTTGATGGTTGATTACTATATATAATATAGTAGCTTAGAAGGATTAGAACCTCTTTTGCAGTTGTTTCTCAAGGTGTATTAATCATTCTTTTATAGATACTAAGAATGAGTCGAAGAGAGAGACCATCTGCTAGGGAAGGCCGTAATTCTGAGGGGGCTGCTGATTATGCTACTATGTTCGAGGCCATAATGACCTCGATCGTGAGAAGAATACCAGCTCCAGGGCCATCGGTAGATGTTGGAGTTCAGGTTCAAGCCCCAAAACCAGTGGATTTTGCTAAGTTGTGCAAAGACTATACTGCGCTTGGAGGAAAGGTTTTCTTGGGAACAGAATCAACCATTGAAGTTCAGAGGTGGATTGATGCTTGTAGAAGGATCTTTGGTGACTTGGGAATTGAGGATGCAACTAAGAGGAAGCTTGCATCAAGACACCTTCAGGGAAGAGCTTCTAATTGGTGGAACTCTATCACCATTGATACTCCAGAGGAAGAAATTACTTGGGAGCAATTCCAAGCTAGATTTGAGGCTAATTTCATTTCTACAGCTCAGAAATCTGTTCTGTTCAAGAAGTTTGTGGAACTCAAGCAAGGTGGAAGACCAGTTCTTGAGTATGTTTCCGAGTTTGAAGCTTTGTCCAAGTATGCTCGGTCGTATATTGAATCTCCTTATCAGAAGAATGAGAAGTTTGTGACAGGCTTGGACACTTGTCTTGGGAGACAGTTGGTGGATCATCTGGACGATCCATTTGAGAAGCTTGTGGAGAAAGCTCTCAGGCATGAGAATCTGTTTCCTAAAGGAGGATCTATTGTTGCTGTAACCAAGGAGGAATCTAAACCACAGCAGGGTGGAAACAAGTAGAGAAAGCAGCAGCAACAGAAGGGTAAGGATGGCCAGAAGAAGCCGAAGGGTGAAGTGACCTGCTACAACTGTCAGCAGAAGGGTCATCTCTCCAGAGATTGTAAGAATCCGAGAGTGCCGGTGAAGTGCCACAACTGTGACAAGCTGGGGCATATCAGGAGGAATTGTCCAGAACCGAGGAAGGACAAGCAGATTGTGCAAGCTTATGCTTTGGGGGTTGTGCCATCGTCTTCGAAAGCTCCTACTACGGAAGAGAAAGGGAAGAGTGTGGTGGTTCAAGGTACCCTTTTCATTTGTGGTGTTCCAGTTAGAGTGTTATTTGATACTGGGGCGTCGCATTCTTTTGTTTGTAGTGAACTTGTAGGCCGGTTGGGTTTGGAACCGGATATCGTGGATAGACCATTGGTTGTGACTAATCCAGTTGGGGGTTCGTCCTATTTGTGTATGCTATGCCGTGGTCTGATTGTATCGAGTCATGATTGCTCTTTTGTTTGTGATTGTTTTGCTCTGAACTTTGCGGGGTTCGGAATTATTTTGGGTATGGACAGGCTTAGGAAGTATGCGGCAAGGGTTGATTGTAAGAGGCTGGAGGTGACAGTCGAGAATGTGGAGGGGCGAAGGGTTGTGATACGATGTAAGCATGAGGAAGGCGTCTTCACGAGCTTCATGTATTCGCTGGTTGTTCCACGGGATGGACTGTCATCGGTGCCTATTGTGAATGGATTTGAGGATGTCTTTGACGAGGTCAAAGGGTTACCGTCGCATAGAGAGATCGAGTTTCGTGTCGATCTAGTTGAAGGAGCCAGACCTGTTGTGATGCCTCTTAGGCGAATGGCGCCTAGGGAACAACAAGAGTTGAAGGTGCGAGTTGATGACCTTTTACAGAAAGGATTCATTCGGCGTAGTGTGCCCGAATGGGGTGCACCAGTTGTGTTTGCAACAAAGCGGATGGATCGTTGAGGTTGTGTGTGGATTATCGTGAGTTGAATAAAGTGACTAAGAAGAACAAGTATCCATTGCCGAGAATAGATGACTTGTTTGATCAGCTTCACGAAGCTAAGGTGTTTTCTCAGATGGATTTGGCAATGGGATTTCACCAGTTGAGAGTGGCAAAGGATAGTGTGCCGAAGACTGCTTTTAGGACACCATCCGGTCTCTATGAGTGGCTGGTAATCCCGTTTGGATTGATCAATGCACCAGGATATTTTGTGGATCTTATGAATAGAGTGTTCAGGGATCAGTTGAACAAGTTTGTACTTGTGTTCGCGGATGATATTTTGATTTATTCCAGAACTGAAGAAGAGCACAAGACGCACTTCCGGATTGTTTTGGAAATCTTACGGAAACATCAGCTGAGGGCTAAGTTTTCGAAGTGTCACTTCTGGAAGAGTGAAGTGAGGTTCTTAGGTCATGTTATCTCTGGAAGTGGAATAGCGGTTGATCCCGCCAAGGTGGCAGCAATCCAGGATTGGGTTAGACCTAAGAATGCATCTGATGTGAGAAGTTTTCTTGGATTAGCAGGATATTATCGTCGGTTTATCAAAGATTTTTCCAAGATAGCTGCACCATTAATAGGATTGACGAAAAAGAACCAACTGTTCAGATGGGATGTTATGTGTGAGCAAGCTTTCGGAATCCTAAAAGAGCAACTGACAAGTGCTCCTGTTTTGACTATTCTAAGTGGAAATGATGAGATGGTGGTTTACACCAATGCATATGGTACTGGACTTGGGGCAGTGCTAATGCAGAAGGATAAAGTTGTTGCATATGCAAGTCGACAACTGAAGCCGCATGAAAGGAATTATCCGACTCATGATTTGGAGTTAGCGGCGATTGTTTTTGCTCTGAAGATGTGGAGATATTACCTATTGGGAGTTCGATTCGAGTTGTTTACAGATCATAAGTCGTTGAAGTATCTTTTCTCCCAAAAGGATTTGAATCTCCGGCAGCAATGATGGCTAGAGTTTTTAGCATCATATGATTTTGGTATAGCCTATACTCCGGGAAAGGGTAACGCAGTGGCAGATGCGTTAAGTCGAAGACATGCAGGATTGGGAGCCATGTTTTCAGAATGGAAGAGTCTCGAGTTTTTGGCTGGATTTGATTTCAGGCCCAGATATGAATTGGAACCTGAAATGTTGGCAAACTTATCAATAGGACCTACTCTGGTGGAAAGAATTGGCGAGGGCCAAAAGCGAGACGATAAGCTTGTCATGATTATCCGTGATTTGGAATCTGGATTGGACCCAGAAAAGGATAAAGGATTCAAAATCGATCGAGAGGGTTGGCTTCGGAAACAAGGACGACTGGTTGTTCCCGATATAGATGAATTGAGAAATGAAGTTCTGAAGGAGAGTCATCACTCGAAGTTGACAATTCATCCAGGTCGAAATAAGATGTATCGGGATATGAAGAGAACCTATTACTGGGAAGGTATGAAGAAGGATGTTGGAAATTTTATTTCCAAATGCATGAACTGCCAGTTGGTAAAAGCCGAACAGAAGAAGCCAAGTGGATTACTTCAGCCGTTAGAAGTTCCTACATGGAAGTGGGAGCAAATATCGATGGATTTTATCGATGGGCTACCTAGAACCAGAGCAGGAAATGAAGGGATTTGGGTCATCGTAGATCGATTGACTAAGAGTGCGAGATTCATTCTTGTTCGACCAACTAGGACTGCATCGAAATTTGCTGAGTTGTGTGTTAAGTGGATAGTTCGATTCCATGGTATTCCGAAGAGTATAGTGAGCGATCGAGACCCATTGTTCACTTGTGGATTTTGGAAGAGCTTCCAGGAAGTTTTAGGAACCGAGTTGTGTTTGAGTACAGCTTATCACCCTCAAACAGATGGTCAGACCGACAGTTTTGCCTTCAACTATACTTCCCTCTTCCAGTCTCAGAGACTGATTCGTGTTTCGATTGAATTCCTCTATGGTAGTGGGTTGTTTCATTTTAATCCATCTATGGAAATCCATATCTGAGTGAATGGCTCAAACCAAAGCCATAAATATCATATCCTCTATTGGATTGCTACCCTTAGTAACTATGATGTTAAAGCGGTTCATCAAATATTTCGATGACTCATTGGGTCCTTGGAAAAAGCCAAATAAGGACATCACGTCTTTTGGTAATGTAGTAGGGGGTTTAAACTAAAGCTGTTTTGCTAATTCGTCGAAAGTGGAAACATAGAAGCAAGTCTAATGTATAACATAGAAGCATCTCCTCCCAAGTAGATAGAGAAACATCTGTAGGCGGACAACATCTGTCACCCTAGTTCTATCCATATGCCAGTTATATTTGCACAAGTGTTCCTTAGGGTCCGTCGTTCCGTTATATGATCATACAATTGGCGTAGTTAACCTCTTAGGATATTTTTATCTTAGAACGTTTTCACTGAATGGAGTTTGGCTTGGTGCAGAATATAATTATTCATTCTTTCTGCCCCTACTCTCTTCCATTAATCGTTTGATTATGCCAGTGAATTACTCCTTGTTAGCATGGTGCCCTACAGGTCACTATAAGGGGCTATGCTGAGTGTTTGACTCCACAAACGATCCCAGTTTTCATTCTGAAGCCAAGGTAATCCATTCTTTAAGAGAAACACTCATGTAGGATCTCGTTTCCTCACAATTGGTCTTACCGGGGAAGTTTGAACTTCATTCCAGCATTTTAACTGTTTACATCGGCGTTCAATTCCAATCTATCACCGTCAAGTTGCATGTCATCTTCAGAGTCAGAAAAAAGCAGTGCGTTATTCGCTTGAGGAGTGTTAACTCCAAGATTTGGGTTTGTACCAGGCTGTTTTCCAATGTAAGAAGTACTTATGTTGCATTCTATTATGATTGCTATACTCCACCAACAACCTTCTTTTGCTTTTATTTATAGTTGCCGCAGTTTCTTGCCTAGTTCTCGTGGCTCCTAGTGGCTGCAGCGCTAGCAAAGCATCAACCATATCCATGATATCCTTTGGGCTATCGACCATTTTCTGGTTAACCACCTGTCTAAGCATCCCTTTGGTTATGACTTCCTATTAAGTGGAGAATCTTCGTGCTGCATTTCCAGTATTAACCTCTATTTGGGGATTATTAGTGCTGTTAACTTTAGTTTGTTGGGGTTTGCATCATCACCATCAACTGTTGCTCCTACGGAACTTCCACAGGCAGTTCTTTGTTTTAAGGCGCCATTGATCTTGAATAGCAAGCCAACATATCCAAAAGCAAATTCCCTGGATGTAACCATTGGATCCCTTCTAATTAAAAATAGATAATTAGATCTAAAACTGGATTTGGATTTTCTCGGTGAAAGCACTAAAATGTTAATGCCAAAAATGGATCGACATCGAAGAATAAGTTGCAGGACAACTTTGAGACATAGATCTAGCAAATAATAGTAATAATAAGGGAAAATAAACATCAACTAGAAAGAGAGACATAAGATTTTATAGTGGTTTAATAATCTTTGGCCTGCGTCCAATTATAGATTTTCTAGAGTTTTCTTGATTACAAAAGGTTTGAGAGGGAATGAGTCAGAAATACAGGGGTTAGATTCTAAGTCCTAGAATTGCCTAAAGTAGGTGCCTTAGTGACTATTATGCGAAGGAGTTAAAGAAGACACAGAATTTCTACGCAGTAATGCAGTGTATTTATATGGATAACGGTCATGTTGGATCAGAATCCCGCTACCAGAGAGGTCCAGACATCGCTGGAGATGCGTGGAAATTTTGAGGAGCAACCGAGATATGGTGAAAACTCGTTGTTGAATTATCCCCATAACTTGGTATTGAGTTATCCCTTTAAGGGAAAATCTTCCTCGTCTTTTGCATCATGTTTTTTTGCTTATTTTGAAGCACCCCTTGTGTTTTTATAGGTTAGTGACTTTTTTGATCATCGTTCCTCCATAACTTCGCTTGTTCTGTAATTTATTGGAATTAACTCTTCAATTCTTGAGATAAGTCATTTGAAATTCTATGAAATTGATTAGGCTCGTATATAATAGTTAGATGTTAGCTTATGCAAATTTAGAGCTTTAAATAATGAAGCACCATAACCCGATACCGAGTTATAGCCATAACTCGGTGCCTAGTTATAGACATAGCTCCATAGTGGTCCGACTTTTCATGACCTATTTCTTTAGTCGACTTGGGTCTACCCTCCAGGTTTTAGGCCATTCTGTCTTCATCTCGATGTTCTGTCTTCCATGGATTTTGTCTGGTTAAAAACCCAATTAATAATTTTGAATAAGACCAAATTCGTCGATTCAGTCTTTAAGAGACTGGGATCCATACGTATTTTACTTATTGAAAACCACTTCAAGACTGAAATATGTGTTCTGTCTCTTGGAAGTGGATCTGTTCGAGATGCTAGAATCAATGTGTGGTTTTGAGCTCTGTTTGACATGCTAAAATCCATTTATGGATTCGTATCTGTTCGAGTGATGATGGCTCGTGTAAAGAGATGCTGAATATGACTTTATCATTGGTATATGACAAAAGATATATTAGGCTGCCTGGTCCTAGGTTTATATAATCCAAGGGGTTTACATCAACTCCATATCTAAAGTATTCTTATCAATATGTTACACGTGAGGAGTAGATGAAACTCAGCTCATGTGTTATGGCGTGGGCTAGTTGTGTTTTCCTAATGGTATATTTTATCTAGAGATTTACATTACTTAAAAGGTTTTTGATCCTTGTCATGGAGATTGATCTTAGTTTACTTATGATTGTTACTAGGGAGGTCCCTGTGGAAAATCCTTATATGTACGCAACTTCGTGGTCTCGATTATACCTCTATATTGTTGCTGTGTGATCATGGTAAGCATCGCGGCTCTTTTCTTCTTTATATTCTTCACCCTAGATATTGTCTACTATATCACAATATGTACTTATTATGTGGTTTGGCTATTTTAAGGGGATAACTGTTACGACAGTCTCGAATGGTGCTGTTATATGATACACACATATTTCTTGAGCTTACCACATCAGGCTTATGTCTGACATGTGGCTTCTGTTTTTCCTAAATTCCTCATGTGCTCTTTTGAGCAGTCCGAGAAAAGCAGGTTTTTTTTAATGTTAATTAAGCTGTTGGAGAGGAGCTGGTTGTTTTCCTACCATAGTATTCATATTTTTCAACATCACTTTATTTGTATATATATTAACAATTGTGAGGATAGGTTGTTATAAGTATCGAGGTTGATGATAGCACTATGATTAGTAACTCCGAAATACTATGAATATTAGAGTAGCTCTGTGTATTATCTTTAAATATTAATGGTATCATTCCGCTGTGAGATTTTGATGTTATTTTGTTCTCCTATTTCTCTTTCCTTTTTTTCTTCTTTTTCTTTACCCTAACTTTCTATCTTTTTTGCACTTGTGCGCTTGGCATATAAATACGGTGGATGTATTAGTGTCGACATTCGGTGTTCGATGGTAATGTTGGGTTAAAAGTTAACTTTTATAAAAGTTGCAAATTGTAGTCTAAAGAAAGATAGGATAATTTAGAATAAATATTAAAAAAATTTATGTAAGAAAGAAATTTGTATAAGTATGGTTTATAAAATATGACTTATAAATCAAAGGGATTTAAACTGATAATTTGACAATTTAAATTTCGGCATTTTGAAACTTATGTTTCAAAGTTTCTGAGGAAATATTAGTAGTATTCTTTAAAAGTATTTATGAATACAAAAATTTTTAAAAGCATTTTAAAGGAGATATAAAGTATCGAACTTACTTCGATCGTTGGAAAATAGTTTCGTGATGACAGCAATATCATCGATGTCCATTTTTTAGTTTTTAAGTGGGGGATGTTACTGTAGTAATTTTCTACAAGTTGTTTTGGTAAAACAGATTTGATTTAATTTTGAAAGTATAATCTGATATACAAGATTCATAAGTAATATATTGTAATTTCAAATAGATTTGAAATAAAACTCAGAGTTTGGTTCCAAAATTTTCTTTAGAGACATTTGAGATAAAATGTAGAGTAGTTTAAAAAGGTTTTGAATTGAGCTTTCTATATGGAAAAGATTTGTTTGTATACCATGTGGTGGGATCCAAGTGGTAGTGGCTTAGCCCAAAATAAATGTTGGAACTTTTCATATTTTCCATTTTTGGGCAAAGAATGTTTCAAAAAAAGGGAACTTTATTAAGTTGTTTTATAGATGCATGTATCCTATGCAATAAGGCAGTTTGGTTTGTGTATCTTACTATGGTATGTTGTTTGGTTGTTTTCATCTGTTGTGATAAAATGGAATTTTCTACTATTTTGGATAGTTAGAAACTTCCAAATTGATATAGAACTTGGAGACAAGTGCTTTGATGAAAATATAAAAGTTGAATGTTTATAATTCTTAATTTGAAAAGATAGTACCCTGAAATAAGTTTAAATTTATGGAACATCTTTAAAATGAAATAACTATGAATGATTTGTATATACTTCTAAGATGTGGTAGTGTATTATACGAGTAACAAAAGAAATCGTTATTTAATGAAATGTTTTAAATAAGATAAATCTTTATAAAATGTTAACAACAAATACTTAAGTAATATTTATGAAACAGTCCATAAATAGTTTTAATATTTAAAGAGACATGATTTTGTGTAAATAAACACGAATTAAAAAAAAAAATTGGCATGGTTAAGAAACCAATGGAATAAAACAGACAAGTTGTATATGGATCATTTTATCTGCATAACGGTTCTTGATCTTGGGTTCGAGTACACGATTTCGAGGTGACTTACACTCATCCGAGTTAGGACTTTTCAGAAGATTCTTGACTGAGAACTCTTGATACGAATTCTTGAAACGATCCATAAATTTTCTATCATAGTATATGGCTATGTAGAAGAACAGATTTATCCAATCAAGGAAACAAATCAGTGTCTACTCTAGAGAGGTCAAGTAATCTATACTAGTTTGGAAGTGAAATTTATATGATCCAGCATGTGATCAGAATTGATATTGTGAACGGATGGTAAACGAACATTGAGTAGGATTTATTTTATTTGTATACTATGTTCTATTGGCCCATAGGGAGTTTGGGGGACGTTTCTCCGAATATTTGTGGCGGTATGAATAATCAACTAAGTAATAACCAGAGGCTGTTGAGCGTAAGATACGCTTAGTAGACTGTTCATCGTTGTTGTACGATGAGACAGTTTCTGAAATCGGGCAAATTGTAAGCTATGTTTGCAAGTAATTGTAATACCATTAAGTATTGATGTGTGTTGGCATCGAAATCGATCACCAATACCTAATTGTACATGAAAGCACCAGCATCCGGTCACATATCATAGATAGTGTATGATGGATAGAGTAAAATATGAAGAATATACGAAATAAAATGAAAGCAAGTAAAGGAAACAAGATTTATAGTGGTTTTGCTAACTCCAGCCTATGTCCACTCCAGAATAATCCTCTTTATTATACTGAAATTTGACGAGAGTTACAATCCAAAATCCAAGAGTATAAATGGAAAAGTATAGCCTAGGTGGAAGATGAAGAGAAGCCGAATCAAGATCCCCCTTTCTAAAACCAAGCCAGCTATATTTGTAGCTGAAACTTAGGCTATAAAGCCTTCTCACCTACATGGGCCCACCACAACATTTGGCATGCATGATTCGTCTTTAAGTATCGTTCGGCTAACATACTACCGATCACTTCTACTTCATCCAATTCAAGGCCAATTTTTTCTAAAGTGTCCTTCATGCCCTTCTCTCTTTTTCCATCATGCTGGACTGGTCCATCTTCTTCCAATGTACTATACCGATACATTTACCCTGAAGCATGCATATCCTTCCTCCCTATGAAAATGCCGATCCCTTCTTCCCTATAAAGTCATGCCAATCCTTTCTCTTCCTTGCGGATATGCTGATCCGTCCTTCACTATGAAAATGTGTCGGTCCATACGATGCCAGTACAAGCTTTGCCGATCCATCATGCTTAGAATGTTATGACAATCCATAGAGTGTCGATCCATATTATGCTGAACCATATTTAGACGGACACTGCTATGCAAATCCATGCTATGTCGAACCTTCCTTAACTAATCCTCCCTATGTCGATCCATATTACACCGAACCCTCCTATGCCGATCCATATAACACCGAACCCTCCTACGCCGATCCATATAACGCCGAACCCTCCTATTTTGATCCTTCCTTTTTCAAGCCAATATTCATATTTCAAGCACCCTTCATCGTTTATCTGCCGACTATGTTTAAACTTGGCTTCATGTTATTATTTGTAATTAATCATCCAACCATCCATTTGAGCTAAATCCATGATCTCTCAACCTCGATAACCATGAAGTCTACTGAGTTAAATCTGCCGGCGTACGGCCTTGCCAAAAGCTGGTTGACAATCTGCCCCTGAAAACATGCCTTGCGATGGGAAGGCGTGTTTTCTATTGCCATAAATCGACAATTCGAAGTCCATATTGATTTCCATATTATCAAATCTAGAATCCAATCTGTTGCCAATCTAATTCCTTGATCTCTCTAGATCATTAGCAAAATCCACGGCTGTCCCGAGTTGATATCCAATTCCGAATCTATCCTAAATCCATTAACTAAATCCACAATCTTGGGATCGTTTTATCCAAATTCGGGACTACTTCGTGTGTATGCCAAATCTATAGACCTGTCTAGGTCGATTTATCCAAATCCAAGACCACTTCGAGTCTAAATCCAAATCCTTAGACCACTCTGGGTCGGTTTATCCAAATCCAGGACCATTCTGGGTCCAAATCTGAATCCATGGGCCTCTCGCTGTCCTTGTTGAGAACGATCTATACGCGACGATCTTAGTATGCGGATCCCGTCACTCATCGGTGAAGTGACCCATCCCTTGCCAGGCATAGTATGTACCAAAAATCTATTTCGTACTAGTCTCCGGCCTCGACTCTCTGGTCGAGGGCTTGTTCCATGGGGTATCGTACTTCGGTCGTAATCCCCACTCGAGCACTTGATCTGTGGGGTATCCTACTCCGGCCGCGATCCCCAGTCGAGCACTTGATCCATGGGGTATTTTACTCCAGCCTCGATCTCCAGTCAAGGACTTGATCCGTGTTCGAGTCCGTCCTGCCGCTTTTTGGAAAAGGGACTCGTAACAAGCGATTATTGCCTCATCTCTCCGGTCAAGGCCATAACCGTGACCTTTATTATTTATTACATTAATCTAGATTTAATCATTCCAAAGTCCATTTGGTAAAATATAAAACAAAAGTCAATACAACCAAAAAACTATATAGCCATAGTATTAGAAAAATCAAGGTTCGTAGTAAATGGGGAAAAACAAATTTCATAGACCCGAGCATTATGGTTCATCGTAATCTCAGAGCATGCCTAAGGACCGTCCTCGATCCCATACATTTCTAAGTGATTTAGCCATATTATTACGGGGATTTTTACTTATTCCACACCGTGAATCCATTTAATTAATGACAAGTTGACGATGAGGCCTTGATCCAGTGCCATCTTCATTCGGAATGGGCAGTGGCTACTCATGTTCCGTCATCACAACCCGAGTCCTTATATATTATTATAAATGACTATTCCTTACAGGTTCCTCGATGATATCCTTCAAATGCCTACAGTCGTTGGTATTGTACCCATCCAGCTCATGGAATAGGCAATGCTTTCCTGATTCCCACTCGTATTCGAAGGGTTCCCTTTCCGCCGGCCTTTGATATTGAAGGTGTCCTCGAGTATCGAAATAAATCCTTTCCAAAGATTCGGTCAAATGAGTGTAAGAAGGGAACTTCGGTTCTCTCCATTGCCTTTTTGACATATTAGCACCATCATTCATTTTTCATTTGCCTTTATCATCTTTATTTAAATCTTCTGGTGACCCTCCACCTTGCATATCATTCACCTCCGGTTTGTTTGCTCGTGCATCTTCCTGTTGCATGAACCTTTCTAATACATGGTAAAACTCCCCTAGATACATAGGTGGATCTAGAGCTAGTGAATCCTTAAACTCCATGCCATAAGCAATTCCAGACACAACCACCATCAAAACCATGGATGGATATGAACGATCCACCGATGTCGTTACAACATTAAACTATGTTAGAAAACTCCTTAGGTACTCTCTGGTCCTTTGTTTCAGTGTTACGGAACTCATTGCGTTGTTGGATCTCGAGATGTGAACCCTAAACTGCCTCATAAACCCTTCGATCAATTTACTCCATGTGTTAATAAAGCGGCTTTCCAACTGTAAGAACCATAATGCAGGATTATCCATCAAATACAATGGGAAGCACCATGCCATGACTTCCTTTGATGCCCCCATCACTTCCATATTTCTTATGTATCTAGTAAGATGAACAACAGGATTTGATTTTCCATCATATGTCTCAAACATTGGTAGTTCGAATTTCGGTGGATTCCTAGCTTGCTTGGTCCTAGGAGCGAAGGGGCTCCTATTCACATCTTCCAGATCTCTATTTTTCAATCCTCCTCTCATAGCCCATTTGACCACTTCTACCAGCCTGTCGTTGTCATCAAGTGGCAATGTTAGCTCATTTTCTCTGACCTTCCCCCCGAGTCCATAAGGGAATCTTGAATCTGCTCTTCTAAACAAATATCCATATTCCGATCAGCACCAAATGGCACAGCATCGCTAGGTATCTTACCTGGAATCGAACCAAAATGACCTTGGGGATGCCCCCGAATGTGGAACGATCAACATCGATCGTTCTATAATGATCGACTATAGTTTCACCCATCATTCCTAGGCTGTCAGAGGCTTCTCCCGGCAGTTCCACTCCATCGTACATCTTGTTTGTTTCGTTTCTTTGGTTCTAATTCTAGATTTCCTCGGTTTCTATCGCTCCAACTCCATGATCAATATTCCCAAGATTCCCTACTACTCCATTTCCTTAGTTTTGTAATCCATCTTGACCAACATATCGGAGTAGGTTCTGCATTATTTCCTCCCGTCTCTTTAGCATTCTTTCCTGCATAGCATCAAACATCGTTTCCTTCTCGTCCTTGGTAATAAAGTTCGATGTTTAATTAGCCCTCAAGGAAGCCTCTTGACTCCTTTTATGATGACTCCTCTATATTCTCTGTCTCCTTGTTGATTGCATAGCCATTGCTTCCTAGATTCAAGTTCCCAAGTTTTCAAATTCAAGATCCTAACTTCCAAATCAGTAGGTGTAAGCTTTCTCATTGAAAGCACCAAAAATGTTTGCATCAAAAGTGACCACCAACACCCAACTATATGTGAAAGCACCAGTATCTATCCATAGATCACATATAGTATATAATGTAGAGAGTAAAATACGAAGAATATACGAATAAAATGAAAGCAAGTAAAAGAGACAAGATTTATAGTGGTTCGGCTAACTTCGGCCTACGTCTACTCCAGAATAATACTCTTTATTATATTGAACTTTGATTATAGTTACAATCCTAAATCCAAGAGTGGAAATGGGAGAGTATAGCCTAGGTAGAAGACGAAGAGAAGTCGAATCTAGTTCCCCTTTTCTGAAGCTAAGCCTGTTGTATTTATAGGTGAAACTTCAGCTACAGGACCTTCTCACCTACATGGGCCCACCATAATATTCGACATGCATGATTCATCCATAAGTATCGATCATCCAACATACTACCGATCCATTCTCCTTCATCTAATTCAAGGCCGATCGTTTTTGGGGGGTCCTTCATGCTGATTCCTTTTTTTCCATCATGTTGCGCCAATCAATCTTCTTCCAATGTACTATATCGATCCATCCACCCTGAAGCATTTCGATCCTTCCATCTCCACGAAAATGCTAATCCCTCCTTCTCTATAAAATCGTGTCAATCCTTTCTCTTCCATGCAGATATGTCCATCCATCATTCACTGTGAAAATACGTCAATCCATACGATGCCAGTTCAAGCTTTACCAATCTATCATGCTTAGAATGTTATGCCGATCCATAGAGTGCTGATCCATATTATGCCAAACCATATTTATCCAAACCCTCCTATGCTAATCCATGTTATGCCGAACCTTCCTATACCAATCCTCCCAATGCCGATCCATATTACGCTAACCCTCCTATGCCGATCCATATAACGCCGAACCCTCCTATGCCGATCTTTCCTTTTTCAAGCCAATATTCACATTTCAAGCACCTTGCATCATTTATCTACTGACTATGTTTAATCCCAGCTTCATGTTAATATTCATAGTTGATCATCCATCCATCCTTTTGAGAAAAATCCCTGATATCCCAGCATCAATAACCGTGAAGTCTATTTGGTTAAATCCAACTACATATGGCTTTGCCAAAAGGTGAGTTAACAATGTATAATTGTTTCTTTTATTGCTTGTGTCAGAATTTGAAGCATAAAATATTCTATGTGGGGGAGAATGTAGAGGCCCAAAGTTTTAAACACTTTGTATTTAAATATATAAATTATTTAATATTTAAATCTTGGATTAAATGTTATTAAGTTAATTTAATAACATTTTTAACCTCTTTTAGACAATTACTAATAATAAGAAATTTATTTTTTAAGAATGTTCACAAAAATAAATAGTTCAAATAAATATCGGTAATGTGATTGGAAATCGTTTTATCGATAAATCAGTCACGAAACGTGTGAAAATAGCATCCTAGGACACTGCCTTGGATTTTGACAAAACTAGTGCCACTAGGGCAAAAATAATAAGGTGATGTACGATGACGAGTTTTATGATGATCGGATGTACCTTGATAGTGCGAGCTCGAAACGTGTTACGTCTTATTTTAGAAAATTTAACAATAATAATATATTGTTATATAAACAACACTACATGCCTTTCTCTCTTTCACTTCTCCTCCCTCTCTTTTTTATTTTAATTTTTCTCTGCCTGTAAAGAAAATGTAGCTGCCTCTTTCATTTAATTGTTGTCGGAGCTACCGCTAAAGAAAATCAACAATGTTTGATCCATTACACTTGTATGAGTGAGTGTTTCAAATCCATATGCATTTTAGGGGGTATAGTTGAACTTGGGGATGATCGACATTAAGCGGTCGTAGCTTGGGTTTGCTTTTGGTATTGTGGAGGAGGCGAAGGGCGAATCGAAGATCGTCATTGCGTTTCTCGTGTTGGAGTGCTCCAATGGGGGATTAGTTGAAGATCACCGGTGAAGTTCGACATTTTTGGTACAGTAAATTCGAGCAGCAAGGCACAATGGCCTCATCAAGCTTGGTTTGCTCCAGTGGGGGATGAAGCTCGTGCGAAGAAGAGTTTGATGCAATTAAGGGAACGTGATTTCGTGAAGCGAGGACGGTGACATGGGCGATGAAAGTGAGTAGCATTGGGCTGATGCGCACGGTTGTATATAGGGAAATTAGGGAAGATGATTAAGGGAAGGAGTTAAGGTAATTAATTAAGTTAAATTAGTTAAATAATTATTTTATATAATGCAAATTTTTATAAATCAATAACTTTTTGCATATGAAAGTTCCAATTGAGATGTTATCTTCGCTGTTGCCCTTATAGTAGGGTTAATCATGTCTTAGTTTAGCTTGGCTTTGGGTAAGTTAACTCACCATTTCATTTATTAAATATTGCGTATATAATGTTTGTTGTGTTAAATACAAATTAAAATATATAATAATGCAAGTTACTACTTTTGGACCCTTAATTTCTTTGAAAGCAAGTGATAACATTATATGTAGTATGCATTCTCTTGTAACCCTCTAAAATATGTATTGCGGCAGGGACTTTTTGTTTACATGTTTAATAATGTGTTGTAAATGGTTGAAGTGAAATAGTCGCTATAAACACACTTTGAAATCCCTTGCATTTAACATATGTTAAATTGGTTAAATTGATTTTATTGGAAATACATATATATATTCTTCTTCTCTACACATGTTTTGGTGTGTTTGGCATAAAGGAATTGGTTTGGGAAGTTATTGAAATTGTGAATGAAAATTGTAAAAATTAGAAGTGAAAAGGTCGTGATGGATGTATTTTGAAAATGCCTTATGTTCAGAAATTTTCAAAGTTAACTTTGAAAGACATCCTAAGGCTTTGTTTATATCTTTTAATAAATACTGTAAGGGTATTTATAATTGAAAGAATGTAAAAGGTTAAAATATATAATTATTACTATTTATGAGTTTTTAAAGAAAAGGATTTAGATTATAAAACAGCTTTTTATGGTTTTGAAATAAGTGTTCTTTTAATAATATTCAAAATAAGTGTTTTGAACTATAGTATGTATTTTTTAGTATATATAGTTTTTAGAAAATTAGTTAAATATTGAACTAAAATAACTAGAAGCTTATGTAATACAATATCCTTTTAAAATTGTTTTTGTTATTTAATATTTTATCTTATAGATAAATTAGTACACATATATACTTACATATATATATATATATATATATATCATTTTAATAATGTTTTTAGTAGATAAATAAGTCGGGAAAAATGAGTTAAAATCTTTTACGATGAAATAATGAAAGATTTAGACTGTAACACTTTAGTTAAAATAAATAGTTTTGTATAGTCGAGAAAAAGTATATTAGCTTGTTAAATTAGTGTATTGTAATTAGAACTATAATTAGGATAATAATTAGAATTATATTTAAGATTATAATTATGAAATATAATTAGATATTTAATAACGAATATTTTAAAGAAATTTTAAGTGAACGGTTTTAGGTAATTATGACAATGTTTAAGAATCATTTGTCTTAAACCCATATAAATGTAATTAGATATTTAAATGAGATTTTTAAAGATAATGTTGAAAGTGTAAAGTGATTTGGGTTTGTCGTCAACAATGTTTTAGTAACATACATTTTTAAACCCTTCGATTATATTTTGAAGTGGAAAAATACTATAGGTATAGTTTGATCTTTAGTAATGGAATTTTAAGAATAATAAATAATATGGAATCTTTTGAATTAAAGATAGAAAACTTTTATGTTTAATTGATAGAAGAAAATGGGTTTATATTAACATGTTTTAGTAACATTTGTTTTCAACCACTTTAATTATATTTTAAAGTAAGTAATTCTAGTTAATGATTTATGAATACACTTATACCATTTGAGATAACTATATGAATACTTTTGTAGTATAGAAAGAGTGTAAATGGATAGAAAATAGTAAAATACAAGTATATATCTTTTATAAAGGGAAACTAAACATATATACAAGTTTAAATAAGTTTAGTAAATAAATAAAGTGAAGTTTAACTAAATAAATGAGTTTAATTAAGACGTTTAATTAATAAAAGATGTCTAATTAAAAGAACCGCCATCTTAGGTAGTGATTTAGGCTTCGTACTTTTTCATTTTTTGCTACCCTCTTTGGTAGTGGTTCAAGCTCTTTGCTTTTTTGCTCCTTACAACCATCTTGGGTTGTGATTTGGCTTCTTTTCCATTTCTTTCTACCATCTTTAGTAGTGATTTAATCTATTTACTTTTTCATTTCATACTACCATCTTTATTAGTGGTTTAAGATTCTTTGCTTTCATTTCTTAATGCCAACTTCGGTAGTGACTTAATCTCTTTATTTTTTTCATTTTTTATCATTATCTTTGGTAGTGATATGAGCTTCTTTGCTTTCATTTCTTACTACCATTTTTAGGTAATGATTTAGACTTTGATTGACCCCTTTATTGCCATCTTTAGATAATGATTTAGGTTTTGATTCTTATCACTCTCTTAGGCAATGATTTAGGCTTTGATTACCTTTTGCCCCTTATCACTCTCTTTGGCGATGATTTAGGATTTGATTGAACCCTTTATTGTCATCGTAGGCAATGAATTAGGATTTACACTTTATCACTCTCTTAAGTGATGATTTAGGCTTTGATTGAATTTTTTGGCACTCTTTGGGCTTTGGACTCCTTCGTCTCTTTCTAGTGATAGAAGTCCCTTACCTGTGGTTTAGCCTTAACTTTTCACTCCTTATTAGTGGTTTAGACCTTCACTGGGATTCTAGATGCTTACTAGTGATTTAGACCCTTAACTAGTGATTTAAGCCCCTTACTAGTGATTTTGGTCACTACATTGAATTCTTGCACCAGTGGGGTTAGTAAGGACTTCTTTCAACATCTTTAGTTGCGCATTCCCCCGAACAAATGATCTAGGGTGCACATTAGCTGGAAGCAAGGTTTGCCTTTGCTCAAGGTATGTTTACTGACCTCGTCGGGACAAAAGTTTCAATAAGCACAATGCACCATGAACCAATGGTCGCTCTCAACTTGGCATGGTAGCAAGTTTCTAATGTTCCATTAAAACACTCAGAGGATTCTACGATATATCAGGTGTAGAAGTATGATAACTTTTATATTGGTAAATAGGAGGTTTACAAATTCATGCTCAAGTACTTGTAACAATGATTATAGTTTTTGAAGAGGCTTTTCTCATCATGACTCTTACCCGCCATGTAAGGACCCAAATTTCACTGCTTTGATTTGCGAATATTTAATTAATTTTAAATATTCAATATATAGGTTTTACAATGAAATTAAAAATACTTTTAATAATAAACGATGATGGTGAAATAGTTTTTAAAATGTGTTTACAAAAATATATAGTTCGATGAAAAACAAAAAAATGTGACTGTAAACTATGATCCGAATTTTCGACGTTCATCGTATAAAAGTTGTTTGAAATGTTGTGTACACTTTTGTATATATATTAACACATATATTACATATATAATATGGTTTAGGATAATATAATTAGGACAACTGAGTGTTAATTAAGTTAATTAACTTAAGATAATGATGACGTGACACTTTGGCAATTAAATAAAAATATAAATAGAAAATAGTCACACCAGGGGGAACAAAATTTGACACTTTGGCAACTGGAGGAGACAAGAGTATATGTAATGGTCATTTCATGATGGTCAGGAGGGGACAATGGTGGTGAGGTGGCGCAATATTGTGGAGGGCAAAGTACAAGGGTAGTTAGGTAATTTTAGGTATTTCATTTTATATAAAATCTTTTTTCCTTCTCTTTCATTTTTCATTTTCTGCTTTCAAATTTTTTTTACTTCAACTTACTAAATCTCAGAAAGAACTTTAATGGCTTCCTTAACATTTTCAAGTTTTATATTTTCAAATTTTGAACTATTTAAAATGATCTAAAAAATACATCAAACTCTTCCTTTCTACTTCAAAATTCTTTCATTTTACCTGAAATGGTTTCGGCCATAAGTCCTTTTATTCGACCCAGTGGCTGCAACTTTGTAGTGTACTGCTTTTTCTGATTTTCAGCTTAAGTACTACAAAAATCCATATTTTTCAAGAGTGTTTTTGAATCAAGATTTTTATGTCTGAAAATACCACTTACTGTTTTGACCATATACTATCTTGTGAATTTATAAATAAGTTTTATAAATAAACTGAAATTATTTATGAAATAAAGAGATGTGGAAAGAATGTTTGATTTGTATAGCGTAATTCGGGAGACAGAGATTGCCTATAGTTTATTTTTTTTCCGCTAGGATAGGGACGTAACCAGTGTGCAAAATGCGATTTATGATTGATTGCATGGCGTAATTCGAGTGGAAGAGATTGCATGCAGTTAAGTTTCGATTTCCCCGAGATAGAGATGTAACCATTGAGCTGCGATCCATCGTCGATACAGAATGGTACTTTCCATATCTATTTTTAAAAGTTTTCTAAGTATTTTTGAAAAGAGTATTTTTGAATATACTTATCCCAATGAGATAAATATATGAAGAAATTTGAAATTAGTTTATGAGGCTTTAGTTATTTCAGTGGAAAAGGTAATCTATGCTTTGGGTTTTTGTTTATTTGATAGTTAAATAACCGACTATCAAATCTTGGCCCAAATTGGTAACCCTTCTTAGTTCGGGTGGTAAGGAAATGATTCCCTACTTAATACCAAATAATTTTAACTCTGGAAATATCTAGGGGTAACACGGGAATTATATGGTACAGTTACCATCGGTGATGTTATACTATACGTATAAAGTCATTTGTTCTTCTAGGATAAATGATAAGGAGATCTGTCAACTTAAACGGTTAGGGGGTGATCCCTGCTCTTATGTATTATCTGATCATTTCCTAAAGAACCAGTATTGAGCATTCTAGAAAATAGATGATTGGTTTGTGGAGCACCCAGAAAGTAGAAGAGTGTACTCGTAAGAGATGACTTAAAACTGTAACCACTCCAATACCATATAAGGTTCTATAGTGTTCGTGATATGAGATGTTTGGATCCATGTGTGGTCTTGAGATCTGTTGGGGTGCAGGAATCCATGGGTGATTCCAAGATCTATATTGAGATGTTGGAAACCTTACATGATTCCAAGACCTATGGGGTATGGGAATCCATCTAGGATTCTGTGATATATTTTGGTGCGATGCGTAAGCTGAAATGTCGGACGTAAGCTCATTAGCAGAAATGACTAAAACCAAAGATAAAAGACATGGCCTTCTGGATTGGCAAACCCATATGGTGTAGTCGGCTCCCTTTTCTAGCAATATCTATCAGTTTTGACATACTAGGCAGTCGGTCTTAGCAAGACCAAATATGTTTTTCCTATAGTACCTCAACTAGACGGATATGATGCTTCGGAAGGATAACTCTGATCCTTATGCAGGAGGACCTATGATGTTCTTAGGGCACCTCCATGAAAATCCTACATAATTAACAAACGCGCCTTCTCGGTTTTTGATTATATACCTGGTATTGTTGTGATTTACACTTCACGAGCATCGCATATATTTGATTATTATTATTTTCACCCTTAGACATTATTACAATATCACTAGGTTTTATAATAAAGTGTTTTGGTTATCGTAAGGTAAAAGCCCATCCGTTTTTATGTGCAGCGTTGGCTTACGAGATACCTTTGATTTTAAAATAGTTTTAAAATTAATAATGCAGTTGTTTGAGTTTACTCACACTAGACCCATGTCTGACTCAGCGTTTTATTTTCTTTCACCAAAAATCATGGGTGCTCAAATTTTTACGAGCCGCCAAGTAGTATAGGTTTTCTACGGATGCATTTTGGAAGAAGCTTGGAGTAGGAGGCTTCACCAATAGTCAGTTATTATCTTATTTCCGTTGTATATTATGTACTTTATATTTGATGTATAAGGGTAGGTTGTTATAACTATCCTAGGTTAGAAATTGTATTAGTGTAACTCTGATATATTATTTCGAAATGTCTTTGCAATGTATTACGTGATGAATATATGTTATTCCATTGCATTGTGAGATTCTGTGTTTGTTCTTAGTTTCTCTACCTCTCTTCTTTCACCCCTAACAATTCGCCTTTTTGTTCAATTTGAGTTGACATGTGCGGTTTATTGTCTGCTTAGAGTGTACTGAAAAATGAGTCACTATAAGTGGCATTGAAGCTAAAGGTTAAGCGAGAACCTTGGCTTTGGTGGGGCCAATCATTTGAGATCGGGTAAGTGAGACCCTAGAATGAGTATGAGTGCATTATATATAAGAGTGCGTATTTATTAGTGATACATAATGTTTTATACTTTGTTGTTTGATCGGTTGAGTGGTATATGAACTTTGGTCGATGCGTCTGGCCAACATTATTGTTAGGGTTCCTAAACTCTTGAACCAGATCAACCGGCACATTATTGTTTTGGAAATTGGTTAAATGAAATAGTTTTACCCAGGATATATTTTACATATAAAGAATGATTTTAAAAAACAGTATAGTATAGTATGATATTTTTGAGGTGTTGTTGTAGGAGATAATAATGCGTTATTATTATCAATTAGGGTTATTTAGTCATGCTCGTCTAATTTTAGCATTGATTATTGTTAATGTATATAGGTAGCTCTCCTATTTAATATATGGGTTGGGTAAATAGGAATAGAGAAACATTGAAACGAACACCTTATGAATTAAGTTTCACAATTTGACTATAAGGCGTTCGATGTTAATCTTGAGTTAAAATTTGATTAAAAGATGTTTATCCAAAAATATAATACTGGAAATAAATATTTGGAAATGGATTAAATAAGATGTATCTTTTAATTAAAAAGAATTTAGGTTGAAACTTAAAGCCTAAATCTTGGTGCTTTTGAAAAATGATTTCAAGGTTTTGGGAACTAATGATAGGTTTATTTGAAAATGTAAAGTGTTGTTTCAGAAATGGGAATTTGAAATAAAAGTAATATTTCTAAACTGATTAGTTCAAACGGCTTGAAAATAACTCAAAATTAGGAAAGAGATTTATTCGGATGGTAAACACTTCTCATGAGTATTATCCTTCTTGGTAAGGGAATGTACGATACTATTTTGGTAATACCCAGTTCCTTAGTATCATTTTGGAGTTAATCGCGCTATACGTAAATTTTCAAAGGATTGAAATTATAGTTTATTCAAAATGTTTTCGAATAAAACCTGGGTATTTGGATCTTGTGTCTTCTTAGGAAAATATATTCAAAATTGAATAGTAGAATCAAGTAGGGATATATACTCTTAGGCTGTAGTGGACTATTATCCAAGTTGAAACTAAGAGTTTTTTGTGAAAAGTTTTCATAAATTTATAAATGGGAAATTGATATTAGGGAAAACCAATTAAGTAAGTGTGTAAGTCGAATGTAGATCATTTCTCTTTTCATATAGTTGATCTAAGATTCGAGTACATGGCTCGAGGTGTCTCACCCCATCTCCAAACAAGGACTATTTACTCAATTTTTGAAGGCGAACATTTGATGAGGATTTTTGGTATGGGATCAAAATTTTCTATCGTAGTTACAACTATGTAAGGAAACTAAAGTTCCAAATCAAGGAACCTGATCGAAGTCTGTATTAGAAAACCGGATGAGCGATACTAGTTTGGAAGAGAAGTTTTATATTCAAGTTGTAATCGAATCACTTGTTTGTATAAAAATGATCTATGTACATTATATGGGCCAATGTATAGTGTTAATTATATTTGTGGCACATGATATGAGGTGTAATTTCGGGGATGAAATTCTTTTAAGGGGAAAGAACGTATGGACCTGGAATTTCACGTCTTTGATTTGCGAATATTTAATTAATTTTAAATATTTAATGTATAGGTTTTATAATGGAAATAAAAATCTTTTTAATAATAAACAATGATGGTGAAATAGTTTTTAAAATGTGTTTACGAAAAATATATAGTTCGATGAAAAACTGAAAATTTGACCGGAAACTACTTTCCGAATTTTCGACGTTTCATATTATAAAAGTTGTTTGAGATGTTGTTTACACTTTTGTGTATATATGAACATGTATATTAAATATAATATGGTTGAGGATATTATAATTAGGATTGAGTGGTGTTAATTAAGTTGGTTAATTTAAGATAATGATGATGTGACACTTTGGCAACTAAATAAAAAATAAATAGTAAATAGTCACATTGGCAGGAACAAGATTGGCCACTTTTGCAAATGGGGGAGACAAGAGTACATTAGTGGTCATTTCATGTTAGTAAGGAGGGGAAATGGGTGGTGAGGTGGTGCAATATTATGGATGGCAAAGGATAAGGGTAGTTACATATATGAAATTATTTTTTTCTTTCTCTCTTTCATTTTTCATTTTCAACTTACAAATTTTTTTGTTACTTTAACTTCCTAAAGCTCAGAAAGAACTTTAATTTCTTCATTTTACATTTTCAAGTTTTATATTTTAAAATTTTAAACTTTTTAAAATGATTTAAACTTAGCTTCAAACTCTTCCTTTGCACTTCAAAATTCATCCACTTTACCTAAAATGGTTCTGGCCATAACTACTTTCATTCTACCCAAAATTTAGATTTTCATTTTCTCAAAAGATTTACAATTTCAGTGGCTACAACTTTGAAACGTACCATTTTTTCTAATTTTTAGCTTAAGTACTCCAAAGATCCACATTTATCTAGAGTGTTTTTAACTAAAATGTTTAAATCCGAAAACACTCCTTACTGTTTTGACCATAACTCCCTCAAAAGTAATCCAAATTGAGGAAAAAAATTAATTGATAGAGAAATGAATTTTATAAAACTTTTCTGTCAACAACTTTTTAAAATTCCAAGAGTAAAAGGTCCAAAAATTGAAAAAAAATACGACGTATTTTTGACTGGAGTTCCTTGTTTTCCAAGCCTCCCGAGTTTCAAAGTATTTCAAGTTTTCAAAATTTTTAGTGAGGAAATTCATTAAATTTTTAGGAAAGAATTTACCTTTATATATGGTTGTTATATGATTGTTTATGTGATGATATTGTTGGATTATCTTGTGATTGTTATGGCAATATATGTGTGTATGTGATGTGAATCATATAATTTTAAATCATAGTCTAAGTATTATATTTGGTTCGAAAGATGTGTGCTTGTTTATGTGATGGTTACGGTTCATAGACTTTGGATTGTTGTGACATAGAAGTGGAAAACAAGTGGAAAATTGCGGGTATCCATAGCAATAGTTGCTATGGATGCAATTCGCTTAAAAGTTTGATTTTTGAAAAAAAATTATTTCTAAAACTTAAAAGTGTTTGTAAATGTTTTATAAACTTAATAATAATGTTTCAGGAAGTTAATTAAATTTTTAATAATTAATTAAGTTTTTAGTAATTAATAATTAACTTAGGATGAAACAAGGTTTAATAATTATAATTAAGTGAAGATTAGTTATTAATTAATTATCTTTTTAAGTTGCGATTTACACTGCACGAGCATCACAACTATTCGATTATTATTATTTTCACCCTTAGACATTATTATAATATCACTGGGATTTATATAAAGTCTTTTGGTTATCATAAGGTAAAAACCCATCCGTTTTTATGTACGGCGTGGTCTTATGAGATACCTTTGACTTTAAAAGAGTTTTAAAACTAATAATGCAGTTGTTTGAGTTTACTAATACCAGACCCACGTTTGACTCGGTGTTTTATTTTCTTTCCCTAAAACTCTTGGGTGCTCAAATTTTTACGAGCAGCCAAGTAGTCCAGGTTTTCTATGGATGCATTTTGGAAGGAGCTTGGGGCAGGAGGCTTCATCGATAGTCAGTTATTATTTATTTCCATTGTATATTATGTACTCTATATTTGATGTATAAGGACAGGCTGTTATAACTGTCCTAGTTTAGAAATTGAATTAGTGTAACTCAGATGTATTATTTTAAAATGCCTTTGCAATGTATTATGTGATAAATATATGTTATTCCATTTCGTTGTGAGATTCTGTGTTTGTTCTTAGTTTTTCTACTTCTACCTCTCTTCTTTCACCCCTAACAATCCGCCATTTTGTTCAATTTGAGTTGACATGTATGGTTTATTGTCAGCTTAGAGTATATAGAAAAGTGGGTCGTTACACGCCAGTTTAAAGTAAGTCTTTGTAAAACTTGTTTGTTAAAATAATCTCACGGCTTCTTTGCTAATTGATACATTTGGAGACAAACTTAACTAAAGTTTCAACTTTTTTGATATGAAATTTCCCTTCGAAAGAAGAATCGTTTCTCCAAAAGAACTTCTTCCATAAACCAAAAAATATTCCTTGAAGATCGGTTTTTTTATATAGCGCTTTTTATTAGTTTGAGTATTGAGTCAATGTGTTGAAAAGTTTCTGGATATGTGAATCCTTTGGTAGAGAAGCCCCTTCTCAAAGCTGCTATTGAGAAGGTTTTTTTATAGAAAATCTCATAATAGAAATGCAAATCTCAAATAAGAGATTGAGTGGTCATGATTCAGAGCCAATAATCCTTTAATCGAGCATAGGTTTTTCTAATTAGCCGCGCTAATGAGCCTCAGTAGTTCCAAGAACTTTCTTTGGAAAGTATGCCCATGTTTCTCTTTTCCAATGATTTCAAAAAAAATTAAGAATGTTCTTGTCAACACATTTTAGATCAAAACTTTTATAGGTGATTATCAATGCTGAGAAACGTATTTTTAAAGGTTTTACTAGTCAACTTTAAAATAGATATGTAATTTCTTTCCTCGACTTGTAGCGTATCAGTGATAGTTTCTTAAATATTTTCTCAAAGATGCTCTTGGGTAAAGCCTTTTAAATAAAATTTCTTGTCAAAATAAATATTGGCTTATGTTGCTTCACCCTTATATGATATGTATAATTCTAACACTTGGGGTTTTGCTTAGCGAAAAGAATGTCTTGTTTACTGGTCTGAACAGTCATGATTCGTGAACTTATAGGTTTTATAAAAAAGAACATGCTTTTCCTTAAGAATCCTATTCTTTAAAAAGGATTTTGAATATTTATCTCTTTTGGAAAATGGTTATAATAGAGAATTGATATGGATCCCCAAGTCCATAAAAAAATTCCACTATATAAATCCAGGCCTTGAGATAAAGAGTTAGAATTTTATCATGGTTATATAAATCTTCCCTATTTATAGAAAAACGGAAATTTGCTTAATAGAAAGCCAGAAAACCATGTGATATAGGAGACTAGAAAACCATTTGGTAATAAGAAAACCAAACTTCCATTTGATAGAGAAGACCAGAAAACCTTTTGGTAATAAGAAGACTAGAAATCCATAAAAGAAATCCAAAAATCCATGTGATATAAGAAAACCAGAAATCCATCTAATATATAAGAAATCCATTTTATATAAGAAAAGAAAAAATCCATCCGCTATAAGAAATCTAAAAACCCCATCTGATGTTTAGGAATCCAGAAATGCATCTGATATTAGAGAAATGTTGAAAATCCGTCTGATATTAAATATTCCTATCATGCTTCGACATGGGCGTCTTCTCAAAGTATATTAGTCTTTGTTTCGATCTGTAAAGAAAATTAAATTTTATGTTAGTATATGGTGAATTTCATGTATTAACAAAATGAATCAAAAATTTTGATATGCAGGGTTGATCCATGGTGGAAAACTACCATAAAATTTCATGATTTTGCTGGAATCCAAAATTGACATTGCAAAAACTACTTCTCTTCTCAAAATTTTCTTTTATAGGGCCTCTATGTTATCTCAGAAAGTAAATATCATCTTAGATGGATAGTTTTCTAATTGCATTAATAGCTAAAAAATAGAGTTAATTGTTAGTTTTGAAATTTATAATACGATAGTCTAATAATGGCAGAATAAAAAACTATTAAAGTCAACAACTTTCCTTTTAAACCAATATCATATGGATAACTATTTGTCATAAATGAAAAGTTTGTTATCAATACAAAAGGATATTAGGATTTTAATATTTATGTAACCACGTGCCTCTAAATCTTTAAAACCAAGTGTAGAAGAAAATTAAATACTCAAATCTTCACAAAAATCTATACAAAAGTGATGTAAAGAAAAATAAACTTACAATTAGAATAAATATTTGAGTACCAAAATGTCCCACTTCGCTTAAAGAAGCACTTTAGCTTACATGCTTACCATTTTTAACCATTAATGTTTAGTAAAACAGTCTGCCACTTTTCTATTACGATAATTATACCTATCTATGCTTGTTTAAATAAATAGTAGAGAGCATGTGACAAAGAACTATAAAGTATAGTTAGCTTTACTTAAAACGAGAAATTTTTGTATGTGTCCTACCAACATGCTCATGTACCTATGATATACCTTATTACTATTATCATTATTATTTTTAAAGTAAAAATATATAGCCATGTCCTTTACCATGCTATTACTTTTAATATGCATTTTATTTAGTCATATGACACCTCAATGCCGTCAAGCTTAACACTCTTCTTTCCATGCACGAAAAACCTAGTATATGCTCGAGATCTACTGTTTTTTTACAAGTTCGGATCCACTTGGTATTATTAGCTAGAAATCTCCAATATATCATCAAAATCATCCACTGATATGATATAAGTTTTAAAATTTGATGATATACTTTGAGAAATTACATTTGTATACAAAACTTTAGTATATACAAAATTTACATACATTCAAAACTAGCACATATTTGAAACTGTGAACTTTTGAGACCTATATATACAAAACATTTATTCTTAAAACTATACATTTTCAAAACAAATATACATTCAAAATCTATATATACTCGAATTTATATAAATTTGAAACTAATATATATTTGAAATCTATATACTCGAAACTGTATACATATATATAAAGCCATATATATTCGAAACTGGATAGTATATATCTTTGAAACCTTTATGTATCCAAAAGTCGATATATACTGGACTTAATTTACATAAGGAACTTTACATATCTAGAACTTAGTATATACAAGACTTATATATATTCGAAACTGTTATATTTAAAATCTAATGCTTATTTGAAACTTACATGTAATCTAAACTTAAATATATTCCAAGCTTATATATGCGAGAAGCTTTATATTCAAAAACTAACATATTTGAAACTATTATATACGAAGCTTTCATTTATTCAAACATTTGCAACTCATATTTAAAAATATACGATATTCGAAACCTTTATATATACCAAGTTGTGTATACTTGAAAACTCATATCTATACGAAACTGACATATTTTCAAAAGCTTACATATTTGAAACCCAGATACATATTTGAAATTTTATACTTTTGAAACCATATATATGAAACATTGTACACTGAAACTCATATGTACCCTTAAAAGTTTATCTTTCAAAACTGTGTATGAAACTCATATATTCAAAACTTGATATACTTGAAACAAATATATTCAAAAATTTATGTTCAAAACCCGGATATATAAGAAATCCCGATGTGTTCAAAACCATTGATATGGCTGACATCCCTGGAAGCATATAAAATCCTGATATGATCGGCATCCGCAACTGCCATCTTATTATTCAAGAGAGTGATTTATTTAGGCCGAAATGAGGAGGTTGATTATAAGGTGATTTATTTTTTTCATTTTACAAAGTGGCGAAGGAGAGTGAGAGAAGTTGAAAAACCAAAAATAATGAGAGAAGAGATGCTAGGAAATCAATCATTCATGAAGGAAAGTAGGAAGTTGACGGAATAGTAAAGTAGGTCACGTGATAAGCTAGTTGGACACTGAATATTTAATAAACAAAATGGATATTGAATGCTTAATAAGCAGGATGGATATTGAATGTCTAACAATTTTTGTTTGCCACCAGTTTTGTAATGGAATCAACTTGTTCGTTGGTCACACCTGCAAATGTTAAACAGTGGTGGTGGTAAGTTTTTAAATTTAAAATTTAATAAGGACCGAACACATAAAATTTAGAATTTAGGGTACCATGGTCATTTTTCAAATATCCGAAGGTTAAAGCCCTCCATCTAGTGCTAAAATGTTAAATTAAAAACTGGTTCAAGACCAAAGATATTTTACAAGGAGGCATATTCGAAAAAATTCAAATATATCCCTTGGTTTTGAATTATTTACGAAATTATTTTAAATTGACATCATGTGTACATGTAAAATAGGCAAGTCAAAATATACCATAGATTCTCATTTACTATCATTAGATTCAATAGGCAATGTGTACAAGTCATATCACTTGTTCAATATAAAGCATGTTAATAAACAAGTCAAATACGAACATTTATAATTGTCCAATCCTTTTATGCATATTTCCATTTCATCTTCGTTGTCGTTGGTCATTTTCTACTAAAATGGCTCCAAAGCCTTTTTGAAAAGTTCTAGTCCAAAAATTGATTTGTCCCAAGAGAGGGAAAGAAGCTAGTGAGCCTTTTCCATGAGGAGGTACATCTTTATTTATACTGGTTAGGTGGAGATGAAGCATGCTTCCATTTATTAATATGAGTTGGCATAGATTGATGACTTGATAAAATGGATGGTCTTAATGGTGCCACTTGTCATGATCTCCTTAGGGTTGTGTGCTTCACATGGGTCACTGTCTTAGTGGTGTTAAGGAGGTTGTGGTCGAAAGTGAATGCCTTTGGAACTTAATTGTAGAAAATACACGGAATCTTCTTGATTCATTTGATTTTACTATTCTTGTAGTAAACTCGACATCTTCTAAATGCTCAAAATTTCAAATTCGTTAGATTGCGATATCCCCTATCATAGAAATTCAGCACCCTTGAATTTCGACATTGTTCATTATGTGCGGCAACCTATTGTTGATGTGCAACAACCTATTATTGATACACGACAACCTATCATATTTCTTGAAGCCCAAAATCCTTCTCTACTGTTAGCTTTTGACATCTCTCATTACACTGATAATAAATGACATTTGAATTCATATTGGCGATATGTGACATCTTTTCCTTTATAGGCCAACATCAGCTAGTGTTGTGACATCCCTCTCTTGTTATATGCTCTACCATACTATGTTATAGAGGCTTGATATCTCTTCTATGTTAGACTTTCAAAATCTCTTAGATGTTCGACATCTCTTACCATTTATAATGTTTCCATATCCTTCCATTGGCATAGTTGTCTTTCTTTTCCCTTGATATGCTTTTAGCATAGCAGTAAATAATATGTGGATAATAGTACATCCATTATAAAATGTGTGAACTGGTTTAACATTTTAAAATTCTTTTAAGAATCAAACGTGGGTCAAAATAGATCAAAAATCATGTTTTAAAGTTGGAAATAAATTCAAAACTACACTATAATGATAATCATAGTATGACGAGATATAAAATCATGCATCTTAATAAAAGCTACACAATCGTGTGCCATGCCGGAGATAGCTCTAATTGTGCGCAATGCAAGAAAAAACATCCAAATCGGACTCGTTTGTAAAAGAAACGGATAATATAAGATACCAATTTATATTAGTTAATTAATTAATAACTTAATTTTCCTAATTTAATAATTACGTAAGTTAGCAACCATCATAATTGCTTCTTCCCCATTACATATTCTCAATGCAACACTCACTCGCGCACTCCCTTTACAACCCACGTTTACATATACAGCCAGTTGGCTCCACCATCGCACCCCACTGCCACCAGCCACCAGTCACCACATGCTGCTACCCGAACTACTGCTATGTTGTTTAATCATCGCTACACCCGCTCTAATCAATTACGACCAAATAGAGAGCAAGATTCAGCCATGAAAATGTAGCCGACCCTTCAAATCATCACCGCACTATGCCTGGGATTGTTGTGACATCGACAGATGACGTCCCTTTACTACCTCTACCAGTCCCTACTACCTGCAGTGTCACATTGCCCTCCAAACCGCCATAACCATGAAAAAATGTTAGAACACATAAACCTTTCCAACTCACCAAGCTCACCGCCGCCACCTCGATTCCTTGTGGCTCAAACGATCTATGTTTTCAAACTTCCTCTATCGAGATGCACAAACCCATTTAGACGATTACCCCTATGATTATATTAACAAAACGTTCACCATTGGAGATCATTCCATTCAATTCTAATATCCCCCTCACTAAAGCAGAAACACGATCATTCCAGCACACTTTTGATCCTCTCTTTTAAATAAACACAATCTTATCACCCAAATCCGTATCGGTTCATTTTCAATATCACTTCCTTTGCTGAATTCATATTTTTCGTCCACCACAGTCAAAGTTGGGTCGAACCAAGGCCATATTAGAATAGCTCTTAGAAAAATAGTGATATCTAAGTTTTATTTCGGCCAAACACTGAGTTTTCTTTGGAAGGAAAAGGAGAAGGGAAGTGGGAATGGGTTTCATGGTTTCATGCAGGATATGGAAAATAATATGATGAAGAAACTGGTATGCGACTACAGTAAAAGGGTATGGGGTAGGGTTAGGGTTTAAATATACCCTTTTCTCTTTTATCTCCAAAATTCCAATGCACATTTTGTTATTGTGTGGCTTTTAGGAATGTCGGATTATGATGATTCTTTGACGGTGTGATTCATAATATTTTCCTCGTTCCAATGGTATAAATTTTGTCAAAATATGTGAATGTGCCCGGAGTTGCTATTTTTGGTTATTTTTAAGTCATATGAGTAGTCAGAATGTTCGAACTCAAAAATTCATTGACTCTATAGTTCATACGCTTTTCTTGTTCTAGGTACGTTTTATGTTCGTCCAAATTGTAGGATGCATATTAATGTATGCATATCCATGAAATACATATAACTATCGAAAATACCAAAAAGCATATATGGGGTTAATGTCATCCAATAAAATTACAAAGGATCAAAAATGTCTATACTCAGCATCTCCTAAAGTTACAGCCTAATATGATCTAATTGGAATTTAAAAATAATATATTAGGATCCACTGATACGTAAAATATGTGTCATTACACTCTCCCCCCATTGGAATTTCGCCGCTGAAAGTTCAATCAAACATGGTAGGGTCAAAATTAGCTACCTCGCATGCTTAACAACCATAAGTATTCATATCAAGTATTAACAATCAAACTGCAAACATCACTCATAATATCAAACATCAAGAAGTAATGTGCAATGTTATCCTAGCATGTAGGATACAAGACTATATGATATAAAGTATAAGATAATATATCAAATATGAAGGCTAATGATAAAAATGGAGATCTTACCAAATGAAGAGCTCGGACAAGTAGTCTTCGCATTCTCCTCGATCTCCCATTTGCAATCGAATTTGCTTTCACTCCATTGAACCTTTAACACTTCACCTTCTTCCTCCTAAGTTGGTTCATGTCATATCCTTTTATACAAATAGGCCTATAAGGTCTCAAAGCTTTTGATTTCATCTCGATATCATCTAGCTGATCCGTTGTTGTCTTTCCTGGTGCCTCTTATAAGCTTCTTCAAAACTCACTAGTGAACAACGGGTCTTAGTCACTCATGATGCTCTTCGGCATTCCATGGGATCACATAATCCACTTCATATACAAATCGACCAATTTTTATGTCATTTTACTCAAATTAACCGGTATATTTCTAGCACTCTTAGTCAATCTATCAATTATGAACCAAATCCTATCATACCACCATCAATCCTTGACAATCCATCGAGAGGTCCATAGATATCTATCTCCATTCCCTTTTAGGAATATCAAGCGGTTGTAAAAAACCACTTGGCTTCTTATGCAAGCCTAGCATCATGCCTCTGACTACTGTCGACCCTCTTAATCAACATAAATCTGATAGTCAAACAAGCTGAAGCCTCTGGCTAAAGCTTACATTGAGATCTGAAGTCATGACCATCAATAAACTCAAGTTACATCCACACTTGGAACATCACTCCTAAGCTAACATGTCTTTTACTCAAAGCATCAGTGACCTCATTTCGCTCAGCAGGTAAATAGAAAATGTCGAAGTCGTAAGAGGCTAAGAATTCTAACCATCACTATTGATGAAGGTTGAGATCCTTTTTGGAGAAGAGGTATTTCAATGATTTATCATCATTGAAAAGCTCTAATTCCTCTCAAACTAGATAGTGCCACCAAACCTTCAAAGTTAACGCTATCGTCACAAACGTCATATCATGAATCAGATACTTCCTCTTGTGCGGATTCAGTTGTTGACTAGCATATGTGACAACATTACCCTTTTACATCAACACCGCATCTAGTCCAGTACATATGCATCCATGTATACTGTTAGCTTTATATCCTCACATGGACGACTAATACTGGTGTACTCATTAAACCTCTATCAGACTCATAAACTAATGATCTGAAACACCCCATAAAATCAACAATAAATAAATAAAATGGAAAGATTAATTTAAATAAGGTAGGGGTAAACTTGAAAATTCTATAAAAGCCAGAAATTGACTAGGGAAGTTATATCGTTGCATTCATGGTGTTTTTCCAAACAATTTCCATTATAATATGTTGAAACTGGATCTCAAACGAGGAAGTTGTTGAGTTTTGAAGTTTCAGATTCAAATTAGTTTAAATAGAATTCAAATTCAAATAAATAACCCATTCCTAAATTTGAAATTCAAAAGTTAATAGTAGTTATACAAGGCAATTGAGTAAACGTTCCTGTTAATTTAAGAAAGAAAAAATAGACAATAGCAAAAGAAATTCAACATTCCAAAAGTAGAATCGATTGACCCGTGACTCATGATCGATCGACTGCTATGATTTAACTGGTTGTAAGGGCGGTTAACCAATGATCACATGGTGGAGTTTGGGGTTTTGCACAAATGAATATTCCAGATTTTATAATCTTAAACCGACTTAAATCTAACCGTTCTGGTGCATTCAAACCACTATAAATAGGATTCTAGCCCTCTCAATTTTATTAACAAAATATTTTGGAAATAATAGTGAAGCTCTACAAGTTCATCTCTTCATAAATTCAGAAAACTCCAATAGGTTTCAAGTATAAAATCCTATATATCTATATTGTTTATTGTTTATTTTCTCAATCTATTCTCCTCTAAACATATAAATTTCTAAATCTCACGTATATATGAATCCCTTCCTGTATATATATCAAAAAAATAGATTGCAAACAATTTGTTATAGGCATGTCAAATCCAAAGAGGAGCAAAGCTAAGGACCTGTAGTGAGTGGAAACCTTATTTTTTTCTATTTTAGTAATTGAATAGTGCGGTTTTGATTTGATACACGCCTTAGGGAGTTTAGGATTACAAAAACATCACACTAAAAATCCCCAAAATTCCCCTAAAGTTAAATGTCAATTCTAAGATTTGAATTTTAAATGTTTCATATTAAAATAATGAAGTTTCTGAAAGTTTTTCGATTTATGTGTTTTACCTTCTATTCCACTTCATATTCTTTTTCTTTGGATCTGATGAAGGGATGTGATTAGAAAATGGCATATAAGGTATGAATTCTTATTCGTAACTTGTACCGCCTATTTCTACAAATTGAATAGAAATTCCCTTATCTAATTTCATGGAAAAGAAGTTGAATAGAGCGTAAAGTTAATTAAACTGTAAGTTTCTACTATTAATTTACTCTGTTGGATCTTATATACAAGTCCATTGATTTGATTTTGAAATATTAGATTCATGGTATCTATGTTATTATGGAAATGAGACTCATATAATTTTGGAATATTTGACATTTAAATGTTAGTTTAGGGCATAATCTCTGCACGCAAAGAAATCAATAAATGTATGTGCATATTTAAAAATTATCATAAATAACGTATAATTATATCGTATTAATGGTGTAGTTAATATGGTTAATAATTATCATTTAACCCCCTTGGGAATGTAAATAATTGTAGAGGAGAAATAAGAAGGATTTCTTATAAAACCTAAATAATGAATATGTTGAGATGTGTGATTATTTACTTAGACAGAGTTATGAAATATGCCTAAGTTATGGGGATGCAAGGTCAATCAAAAGCACACAGAAGTCTGTCAAGCAATCTGACTACCAGCATTGTGACATTAGGGCTGTTGTGAGACATCGTCTACAATCAACAACTAAGGATGACGCGAATTTGTTCCCAAATCTGTAAACTAAATTTTCCTAGCTAATCTAACTACAAGTTCCGACAAATAGTCGGGCTAATATGAGACGTTTCTGTAGGGTATGGGTCATAACACGAAGGACCTACTTGGGGGATTGAAGGTATTAAGTGGTTGTTTGAGGGTTTACCATTTTCCCTTGAATGAAGTATTAAATGGTCGAGAATGTGTTTGTAACAACCCGAATTCCAGCGGGTCTGAATTTTTCGCAAAAATGATAAAATCCAAGCCCACTGAATCCCGAGTTGGGCATCTGGTATCTTGCAAATAGGCAAAGATAAGTATATCAGAGCTCAAATAAATATCTCACAGCGGAGCTGACTGAAATATAATAGTAAGTAAATACTCACCAAGGTTATTACATTTTCTATAGAAATGTCACAAAGCTGGAAAATCTCCGCCTTCTATATAACCTGTGGGGTGATATGAGGAGGAGGCTAGAACTAAAGTTCTAGTGAATGGACAAATTATACACTTCGAAGCATAACTCTACATATGTCGTTCCATTTTCATTTTCTATTATATTAGGTTTATTGGGTTTATAATACTCTCGCCTCTGTGCATGAATCGTACACATCTACTCCCCAGTAGATTAAGATTGAATAACCAATAAATATATGTAGCTACATGCCCAAAGACCACATCGGTCCTAGGTACTGCCTATAGTACCTTCCGTATCCTCCTCGAAAAGGAATCCATCGTCTTGCTATAAGAGCGTATGGTAACTACGTCTGTAAAGGACAGTTTTGTGAGGCGTACAATACAGATGTTCCGTCGTCTGCTATGAAAACGTGAAACTGCATCCGCACTAGCTTATACTAGTGCTCAGACATCCACGTTGTACCACCAGTGCTTACCATGAGGACTACACGTAGTCATTCTGTTTACTCCCATAATTCTGCCAACAAGGTCTACGTTGAATGGAACTCGGTTGGGGATTTTCTATATCTGTAAAGGTCCACTTCATTAGGCCTATAATAGAGATATTCCACTTGGCCCGTCTCTTTTCTCATCATGGCTATGGCCCCACGCAACCCTCCCTCAACTAATTGAAATACCTTTCAAGAGCTAAGTGGTTGCGCCCTTCTGCAAAAAATCTAAACATCTAATTTGTTGTGCCCCTCATCCAATGTCTCGATAGTGAAAGAATTATTGGCCTGTTGGTTTAATTCTTGTCTTTCTCGAACTTCCTTTGACGGATGATTTCTGATACCCGCATGCAACTATCCTTATGGGTCCTGTCTGATATAACTACTTGCAAACTAGAGTACGGTGTCATACGAATATCCTACTCCATCATCAACCTTTCGACTGCCCACAAAGGTCTGCTTCGTTTGGCCTGCAACGCAAAAGTAGTCAAGGTATACTCCCATGATGGAACACCTACAGACCTACCTCCGAGGGTGCAGCTTCGTTAGGCATACCCTAGAGTAGGGCTGTCAAAAACATACCCAACCCACATACCCAATCCAATTACCCATAAAATAAATGGGCTGGGTCAAAACCATTTAGCTAAATGGAATTATTAGGGTAAACCCATTGAACCCAACAAAGTAATTCGCTTTAACGTTCCAACCCGCATAACCAGCATACCCACTAAACCCATCAGAAATTTTAGGTTTAGATTTGTTTCTCGTCAAATTCCATCCCCAGCTCCATTTCTTCATGACAAAAAAAAGTAGGGTTTCAATCCATTTATGCGGTAAAAACATTAGGCTTATTCCATCATTTCTGCTTTCGTCTCCCCTTCCGTCTTCGCTTCTATGCCTCTAATCCACGTTTTTTGAGGTACGAATTTTCTCGTCATTTGAATCCAAGATTTTATTTGAATTTAAGTTGTGAATTTGCTTTCAGATTTTGATTAATTTGTATAAAGTTTTAAACCCTAGTCGCCACGATTGAGTTTTGAACCTTAGTCGCCATTATTTATACGAATAAGCTTCGATGTTCAATTTTACCGTCACAAAAAAAATCAATGGAAAACATTTATACATACTTTACATTGACAACTTTCCTCTGAAAATAGATTACTGAATTTAGCATGAGTTTTGAATTAAAGCATAGATTTTTTTTTCAAAAATTACCGATTACAGAGAGTTTCCCAATAAGCTGAACACAGTTAAATGTTTGTCTTCTCTGATAGTTTATTAGTGGTATTTATGCAACTAAATCTGGTTTTTCATATGCACTTATTTTTTCTTTCAGGTTAATTGGCTAGTTTTGTGCACACATAAAAAGCTTCAAACCTGGGTTATACTTTACCGATTTTCATACAGGTATCTTGATCAAATAATTTCAAAATTGGTCGTTTGATTATTACATGACATCGAAATCAATGCAAGGATATATGATTATTTGTAAACTTGATGTTTAGTTGAATAATTTCACTTTTCAATTATTATTTTTATTACATAAAAGTTAAGTTGTATTGTTTTCAATATTATTAATGGCTAATGGTTTATCTTTTGCACACCAGTTGTTATCTCAGTGACAAAAGAAGGTGTCAAGTTCTCAACTAGTGGTGACATCGGAAGCGCCAACATCTTTTACAGGCAAAATACAACAGTTAACAAGGTATTGTTTTTTTAAGGCCTCTAGATTATATCCTGTTGTACAAAAACAAGGCAGTTCAAATGCTATTTTCTCAATTATACTTTGTCTTATAACATTATTTTACATAATTAAACCTAACTGGTAGTCATGATATATTAGTCAGTTTTATATTTAAGTTTTTTGCTTAATATTGTTTACCTAAAATACAAGAAGCAAGTATTTGTTATTTATGACTTATAAATCATTATTTAAAGCCTATTCAAAATTTTTTAGTTAGTTTCAAAGTAAGCTGTTGTCACATAAGCTCTACATCTCTTGTTCTAAAGTTCATGTTGGCAACAATATATTAAACATTTAAATATAGTGGTTATTGTAAACTCTACACTTGTATATCTTCCTTGCTTGTGGTAAACCACTTAAGCTATCATATAATGATACGGTATTGATGTATAATGTCTAATTTTAATCATACGCTATCTTACATCGATCATATAATACCTAACTTTTAGGATTCTCTGGATTGCCAAATATATATGGTAAGAATTATTTACACTGCTCCTCCTTTTAGGATTCTCTGCATTGCAGTTTGGTTTTGTATGCATTCTGTCACTTACCTCTCTATTACTTGAATGAAACTTTGAAAGTTATATATGCACTGCACAATCCATTTAGAAGAGAACTTTGTTGATGTGACAAACCTTGACTGTATAGTTAGGCAAGCTGTTAACTTTTATATGCATCTATCATGAGATTTTCAATAGAGTGTTGTAAATAGACAAAACTGATTTTTATCACGTTGTAGGTCTCACTCACACACACATATAGTCCTGGATAGAAGTATTTCTTTTTTTGCCCTTCTAATTCTTGACAGGAAAAGGAAATTTGAATAAAAGCTATTACTAAAATCATATATATGTTAAATCATATATATGGCACAGTTATGCTATTTAGTGTCCACATGTATAAACAAAAACTGCTTATGCCTAATATTTCCTATTACATATGTATGTGTATATAATAGTTGATTTAAAAAGACAGATCACTTTTTTTGTGCCAAACTAATCGTATTGACTTTGAACATAAACACTATGTATATACTTTAGACATTTTTACACTCCTGTTTAGATGACAACAAAAATTTTATTGCTAAATTGAGAGAGCAAATCAATACGGTCATACCGAGTTTGTTTCCAGGAACACCTGGATTTGCATGTATATAATTTCCCTTTATCAAATCTTCCTTAGTCAATATTTTCTTCCTGGAACTGTTAAGCCCAAGAAGTAGTATTATGTGCAGCATTTGTTGACTTCATAGTATCTTCTGTTTAATTTGGATGACTACTTGTGTATAGTGAATCCTTGATATTAAATATTGTTATGTATATATATGTCTGGTACCTAACTGGTTCTCTTGGAAGCTTATACCACATTTTAGTTAGCAATTAATTATAACATGAGATTCTTATTCTCTTTATACAGCTGCCCAAGAAAGCAGTTAGCTGCATGCATTCTTATTAAATATGTGTTATAAGTTCTTCTCTACCTTTATTATGTAGTCGTCTGTTAACTACAAAGAATATTAATTAGTATAGATAAAAATTAGATGAAGAATATACTTGATTGGGACATGGCCTTATCAAGTTGGGGACAGAGAATTGTGTAAACTTAATATCTCATTTTGTGTTAACATTAAGTGGTGGCATGTGTTACTGTATTATTCATATTAGCATAGGTGTAACTAATACTTATCCTTGGGTAAATTCTCCAATATTTATTAAGAGGTGGCGTGCTTCAAATATTCATTGATGTTGTCTACTGTGGATGAATTGCATCTTCCAAGAAGAATGTGTGTGCAGTACATAGGAATGGTTGATTTGCTTTTATTACTGTCAGCAATTGCATTTTTAACTTTGAATTATATACCTCATTCTGCATGTTACTGACTGAATTTGCAACACTAATTAATGTCATACAACAGCCTTAGCTGTTGTGTCACTTGATATGCATAGTACCTAATCTATGATCAACCTAATTCTTATTGAAACAATTCAAAAAATACATGCTGGTTGGACACTACATGCAGTTGCTGGTTGGACAATAGAGATGGAAAGGAAGGGAAAAAATAGATCTTAAATGTCACTTTATATGCTGTTTTTGTATTTGAAAACTGAACTGATCTTGAATGATCCTCGCTATCTTTGTGCTAATTTAAATCTGGAATGCTCTTGTACTAATTTGAATGTTTTTATATTAATCTTCAATTATACAAAACTGAATTGATGAGAATGATTGTACATCTTTTTATGTAATTTTATTCAAGCTGGGTTAAACGGGTTGGGTTCGGTTGACCCGTTAAATTAGTGGGTTTGGGTTGGGCTTACCCATTTAATAAATGGGTCTAATGGGTTGGGTCTATTTTTTTTTAAATGGGTTGGGTTGATTTTTAAACCAACCCATTTATACCCAACCCAACCCATTTGACACTCCTACCCTAGAGGGCCATCCTAGAGTATCATCACGTCCTGTTGAAGTCTCGTACATCCATCTAGCCCAAAATAACTAAGTTGGATGTGCTCTTTCTATACTAAAAATCTACGACGAACTGCTTCGTTATATGTTTATCCAGATTCTCTTTGGGCAACTCCAAACGCACCTTATCATTTTATTAGACCTCACGTCCAATCTTTCATTATGTATTTAGTTTACGTTTCTTATTCTGTTGGCTACTTATTTACCCTAATCAGCATCCCCAGCCCCACCTATGTGTGAGACAATCAGTCCTAGACCCGAAAGGGAATGCTGCGGGTACGGGCCACTGCTATTATTTTTTGCTTATTAACTTAATCAAGATCTAAGTTTGACAAAATAAGCCTCTTCTATTTCCTTCTTTTTAATTATAACCTACGTGTTACAGTTATACTTTCAATTGTCACTTTTGTATTCTTTTCTTTCTTTTATAACCTACATGTTATAAATGTAAGTGCAAGTGTCTCTTTTCTATTCTAGTCTGTCTTATTTTATTATGATACTCAATTTTCTTTAGTTCTCTTATATTTATAACAATCTTAACTTAGGACTATGTCCAATTGTCATAAATTATTTATCATAACAACTACTTTACTTTTTACTCCAATATCTACGCAATAAATACAGATCTAGTCACATTTTATGTCTATTGTTTCTAGTCTTGTCAAATGATTAACTTGATTATTTCTTCTTCTTTAATTTCTTTAATGCTTCATGTTATTCTCCTTTATTCTAGGAAGTAGTTCTATTCTATTTAGTTGCTTACAAAAACTGCACTAAAAATCCACTTCCATATTTTTATACTAAATTAGGCTATAAACAATAACTCGCAACTACAAGATATTTCTTTTATTGTTCCTTTAAATATTGGGTAATGCAAAATATAGCAATGTCTCTATTTTGCGCTAACTCCTATTTTCTTGCTTTTATTCTTGCAATTACATTTTCCGTTATTCTTACAATAATAAACTATGGAAATGTACTTCCTTTTCTAAACCAACCAAATAATCTATCACTTACTTTCAAATCAGGTTATTAGATTTTCCCCCTTTTAATTCATTCTTCCGTTTTAACATAATTTACTATAAATTTCTCACTTTCAAGCTTATGCCTTTCTCTATAATTTTTATGCCTAATATTATTATGTTTAATTGGATTCCTTTCTTTTTCCATACAAATAACATTTAAATAAGTACACTTCGCTTATAAAATTTAGTGTTTCAACATAACTAACTAGTAGAACTAATTACTTAAATTAGTTCAAATGCTGAATTAAAATATTTAACGGGAATCTAACGATATTATATATCATCAACATAAAAGATATATAACTTAAATCCACTCATTTGAAAAGAAAACACTCCAAATTCCTGATCCGATTTTTAGTCCATTTCTATTATCCCTAGCCTTCCCCTTTGCAACCATATTTGGATCCACAAACCGAAATTTGTACGGATTTATAAACCTGGATCTAATTGAAGAAAAATAAAAAGATAAACTAGAAAACCAGATCTGAAAACTCATCTCATGCAGTTCGTATGTTAACAAAGTATGATGTTGCATTAATTAGATAGACCGAGACAACCAACCACTCATAATACCCAAATGACATATGAAATGATGTGACAAGCATAGCCAAGCTACATTTAATTGTTTTAACTGTTGGAACTGGATCAACCCATAGAAAAAATAAACTGGTGAATATCAAAAAAACTTATTGGATCTTTATTGGGCCTATGAAGTCTAATTCATTTAGAACTTTCTTAAATTCTAGTAAATAAAATCATCATTCTATTTTATAAATGAAGTTTTACTTTTTTCTTATTACACTTGAATATGTGTAACATATCCACATATGTGTACAAGCACATGCAACATAACAAAGTATAATTGGTTTTACATGACCGTGTATAACTGTTGGGATTTACACTGCAATGGACATGTTAGCCCATCTAGTATTCTATGAGCTTTCTAAATGAATATTTATATGCACAAAAAAGTTTTCTATATACACACATATATATGCAAAATTACACTTATCTAAAGTATAATCATATATTACACTTATGTAAAGTATAATCATATACATATGCACACATACACAAATGTGCAGTAACTATAATAATTTATATATAATATTTTAAAATATATTTGAGTAAATGTTTATTTATAAATAACAAATAATTTAATAATTATAATAAATTAATTAAAAAATTATTTGAATTATTGCTGCAAAGTTGTGTACAATTCTTTTAATATTTAATTTAAAATATTTAAAAATATATTTAGATATGTGCAGACACATAATTAAATAAATATACATATACACATATATATTTTATAATTCGTGACTTATATGTAATGGTAGAAAATTAATTTTATAAAAAAAATTCCTATTTTAAAATGAATTTTGATTAAGCAATTGTAAAACAATTTAAAACAGATTTAATTAAATAATTAAAATTATAAAAAATAATTTCTAAGATCTGAAAATTATGTAGTACTTTTGTTGACCTCAAAAATGGCACCAACACCCATATATCATATGAAAGCACCATAATGTAGAGATCCAAAACAAACAAGCAAAAACTACAGGAAAGTAAAGGTAGACATAAGAGTTTAAATAGTGATTTGGCAAATTCTCTGGCCTACGTCTACTTTAATCTGTTATTATATATCATCTCTTCATATTATAACGATTTATTTCATATCTAACCATAATCTAGTTGACCTTAGATTTACAATGAAGGTATTATTTAAGGAAGAAGATAGGAGTGAAGAAGATGCGGAGTGTGAAGGAGAGTGGAGATCCTCTTTAGTTATAGTAGGGCTTGTATTTATATATAAACTTGTCGGTAGTCCCAAAAGTCCATAAAGTACAGAGTCCTGATGTAAGCCTATGGGTTCACTGGACAACACGTCGGCCCAACATACTAAAAAGATCTCTCGGTATCTAGCGGTTTTTACAGAGGAAAACCCAACTCTTTTTCTTGTCTCATTCTTCTATCTTTAATCTGAAGCATTCCAAACTCTTTTTCACGAAGATCGAGTCCTTTCTGATGATTTTTTTGATTCCACTTGTCTTATCCTGCTCTGCTCTCTTCTTATTAATCCTTAAGTTGCTTGTCTAATCTCCTAAAAGCACTTGATGATGATAGGTTGAAGTTGTACTTGAAGCATAAGGAGATTGGTAGGTAATAACCAGAATAAATACCTCTCGATACCGAGAGGTTCCTCTCGGTACCAAGTGGCCTACTTAGCTTATTTTCTCTTCAAACGTCTAAAGTTCGGTTCTCTTGACCTATGGATCATGTTTCCAAGTTCATGAATCGTCTAGTCATTATTTTGGCATTCTAATTCTATTTTTAATATATGTGGTCAAAAAGCACGTCCACGCTTGCCTTCCAAAGTGCGCCTTTTGAATGTACGGTGTACTATGCTCAAGAATAAGTTTCGACGGTAGTCAATCTTCGATTAGTTGAGCTGTACAGCTATCCATTGACCTTGGTCTTACTGAATTTTTCGGTTCCTTTGGAATCTCATGCAGGACAATTGTAACGACCCAGAATTTAGAATAATTTAATTTGAGAATATTTAATTAATTTTAAATATTTAAAGGATGGTTTGAATTGAATTTCAAATTATCAGAATGAATTTGGCGATTAAATTATAGAATTTAATCTATTGAAGGCTGAATAAAAAAAAATTGAAACTTCAATTTTAAGCCAATTAAAAATATTTCAAAGGCTTGTAAAATTCATATTTATAATATTGAAAATTTTAGAAGCTTCAGAATTGAATTTGAAACTGCTTTGTTCAGTTTTGAAATTTATATCGTTTGAATCGATATTTAAAAATAGTCGTCCGAGGCACAGTCTCGGAATTCGACGAAACCAGTTCCATTGGGTCCGGAATATTGAATTATTCTAGGATTTCAAATTTTGTATTTTTTGGAGTTAATATGTGAGCACACGACACATAAACGCGTTGAAGATTTTAAACGAATTTAAATTTAAATTTAAATTTTAGTCAAACACAGCACGTTCTTCCATTTATCACGCCTAAAATCATGCCTACGATCACTGAAGAAAATCATGCAAGCCTTCTTCCTTCGTGTTTTAAATATCCCTCTACAGATTCAATTGGAAACAAAATCAAACGAGGAAAAAAAAATCATGGCTGCCCTCAATTTCAAATCACAGAACTCATTCCCAATTCAAGATCGCAAGCCCCTCCTCCCTTTTTCTCTTCCTTCAGAATTGAAATCGTCCTCTCGTTCAAATAAAAAAAAAATAGCCGAACTAAAAAAAAAAATTGAATCGATCGTTCGATCGAAAAGGGGGAGGGTTCGCGTGCAAGGCGATTGGATCGGCAGTAGCCTCGTCGCGATGGCATCACGATATAGGCGATGCTACTTCGTGGCGGCTAGGGCATAGGTGGGGGCACGGGCTTCTTCGCGGCACTCGAAATGGCGATTCGTGGAGGCGACGTGGGGAGACGAGGTCAAGTGGGTTTCGCGTGAGGCTGGGGAAGTGGAAGCGGCGGCGTCATCGCTGATTTGGGGGCTGGCTTCGATTTGGAATCGACGAAGAAGGCGGCGGCGACGAGGCGCAAGGTGATGGTCGACGCGAGGCGAGCTAGTCACGGTGACTCGAGCAAGCAGGGGGGCGGCTGTGCTCTGCGTTTCGCGTGAGGTATTTTTTTATTTTATTTTATTTTATTTTATTTTATTCAATTTCTAAAAATAAATATATATATATATATTCCAATAAGTATATACAGAAAATAATAATAATAATAATATGAATAGTTAGTTAATCAAATTTTAAAATAGTAAATCAAATAGTTCGATTTATATTGAATATTGATAAATTTCAGAAAATTATTTAAAGGAAATGTATTTTTAGAATTAATAATTTGTTAGGTAAATTTTTATAAAAGGGAATTTTTGGTTTAAAATTAAATCTATAAAATTGTTGGCTAATTTAATTTATCTAATAGGAATTTTAAAACTTAAAGAAAATTTAGTTTAAAACTAAATTTTTAGTTGAATAGAAATTTTAGTTTCGAATGAAAAAAATTATTTTATAAAAGAAAATGTTGTTTAAATTAAATAGTTAGTTAATATAATTTATTTAAATAGAAATTAAATTTGTTCGATAAAGATTGGAATTTATAAAGAATAGTTTTGAATTTAATTTTTGTTAAATCAAAATATTAAAAAGAAATTGTTTGGAAGCCAAAAACAATTTATTTTCAAAGGGAAAATTAATTTAAATAAATAGTTAGTTAAGAAAGTTTATTAAAAGAAATTTAAATTTTTAGTTAAACAAATTTATTAAAAGGAATTGATATAAGGATATTAATTTAAAGTGAAATGATTAATTAAGTTGTTATAAAATAAATAGTTTACGATAATAAATTTGTTTTATCTATTGTAGTTAATAAAAAGAAAATTTTTAGTTAAAAAAATTGAATTTATAACTGATTAAGTTATTAAAGAAGAATTTGGTTAATAAAATTTAATTTTTAGTTTAAAATAAAAATAATTAACTTGAGATTGAAATAATTAGTTGGATAAATTTAATTTAAGGGTAAGTTAATTAAATCTATTTAAGGAGAAAATTTAGTTTTAAAATTAAATTGTAGCTGAATAAATTTATTAAAGGAATTCCAGTTTAAGATTTAAATTCTTCGATTAGATAATTTTTAAGGAGAAAATTGGTTTAAAATTTAATCATTGGAAAATTAAATTTATTAAAAGGAAAATTTATTAAAATAAATTTATTTAAGAAGAAACTGATTTAAATAAAACTATTGATTAATTAAACAATCAAGAACGAAATTTATTATTCGATTTGTTCGAATATTAATAAATTGTGTAAATATTTATACTAGGTATAAATCAAGAGAAATCAAGCCGAAATTGGAAATGGATTGCTAATAAAAGCAAAGGTGAGAACTTCTCACTCAAAAGGAATTTTATTGTTTATTTAAATTTTAAATAGTTATATTTAAAATTTGCTTGACTGTGTTGATTGAATGATTGAATGATGATTGATATATATATATATATATATATATATATTGGATGTGAATAGACCATATACGCCGTTAGTAAGCGGAGGTTATTTATTACACACATATACCGCGATATTCCACCTCGAAGTGGAATTGGTATTATATTATATATATAGCAATATATATATATTGGCATATGTATATATTGCAGTTGATTGATTTCCCGCATTTTTTTTAGCGGATGAGACCCTATTGCGCCGTTAGTAAGCGGATATATTTTTATAAAATCCCATATACCGCGATATTCCACCTCGAAGTGGAATGGTATTGTGCTAATGTCTGTGGATGCAGGGAAACAGGTTGGAGGGATCCAACTGGATTCCTCACAAATATTTATTTGATTTCATATATTGTGATATTTGATTGTTTATCATGGATGATATATGATGTTTGAAAGTCGTGATTGACTATATGATGTGTTGCATCATCGGATCCAATTTTTGAAGTTTAAAAATAACGATTTTTATTTTAAGAGATTTCTAAAGTGATTTTGAAAATATACGCTTTATAAATATTTTTGGAATTGATCCATTATAAATAAATAAACGTTATAATTTTAATGTTATAAAAATTATATTTTTGAGAAATATAGTTAAAGGTTGATTTTAGAAAATATGGGATTTATGACTTTATAAAATAGTTAAATTGGGATTTCTAAATTTATTATAAGAAAAGTTTAAAATAGGATTTATAAGACTGGTTTATTTTATAAATCAAAATGAGGGAATTCTAAAAGAGTTTAAAAGATGTTTTAAAATAATAATACAAATTCATTTGTATTAAAAGATTTATAAATTGATATTTGTAAATTAAAATATTGGAATTATAAAACGAGCTTTTATAAGTGTTAGAAAGGATTGTGAATGAATTTCACAAATGAATGAAATTTATAGAATTATGAACGGTGAAATTTTAAATGGAATTTTATAAACAGTAGGTTTATAAAATTTGTAAAGTTATTAGAAAGAATGGACTTTTGATAAATAAATGAATCTTATAAGTTATAAGATTTATAAAATTTATGAAGTTTAAAGGAACGATTTTATAAATAAATAAATGATAAGTATTTGACTTATAATATGAATTTTTAATATATCATTGTGATATGAATTGAGATAAGTTAATAAAGGAAATTTATGAAAGGAAGTTGTTATAAAATAAATAGAAATAGAATTTATAAACATTGTTTTATAAATCCACAAAGACTTATCTTGATAAGTAAATTGTTGAAATTTGTTAATGGAGTTATATTCATGTTTAGACAGTGAATAATTCCTTAAAATAAAATGAATAGAAGTGATGAAATTTATTAACAAGGTATATTCACGTTTTTGAACAGTGAATAATATGTTGAAGAAATTATTTTGAAAAGTAATGTTTGAAATAGAATTAAAACGATCTAACGATGTTTTAAAATATATTGAGATTCGAAATCATAGATTTCAACATTCATTGTTGAAAATAGACGTTTTCGAGAAATAGAAGGAAATAGTAGATTATAACACTGTTGTTATAATAGATGATTTCCGAAAGGAAATGTTTTGTATAGTATTGGGATTTATATTTCTATTTTAATTTCAAATCCCTATACTAGTGATTTTGGGTTGTCGTAACGATGTTTTACGCAACATTCGTTTTAACCCAAATAAATATGGTTAAGTGAATGATTTCCTTAAAGGATGAAATATATACTTAGTTTCGATTAGAGTATATTAAATATTTTCTAAGCATAGAAAATAAAAAGGCTTGTGAATTACTTATAAATAAATAAGTATGGAAATGTTTTTTCAATATTAAGTGAATATTTTGAATTTATCTTGATAAATTGAAATGAATATTTGAAAACGAATGGAAATCGTATATTCATAAATATTTTGGAATGTAAATTCAATATAGAATTTATAAATGGAATTGGGAAAATGGGTTTAAAAATAAATATTGATTTATTTTTGAAGTATGGAAAGTTTATATCTTCTAAAGATATTTTTGGAAATTAAATAATTTGGAAAATTATTTGGATTCTGGTGATGTTGTGCATATCTATTGATAGTTCAATAACCGACTATCAATATTTACCTTTGAATGGTATTTATTGTGAATTGCTTGAAATTGAATGCCACACTTATTTTTTTAAAATAAGCGCTCACTATTCGGGTTAACCGGGAAAGGACCTTGGGGTCGTATAACCCATTCCGAATATGTGATACGTCGTTATGAATTACATTCGAAGACCGGTGTTGAAGACCGGATATTTTCGAAAACGTAAGGGTTTCTTGTTGATTGTCTCTGCACTGGCTGATCCCCGGTATAGAGATCTCCATAAGTGATGGGAAATCCGAACGTGATTAGAAATTATTCGGATTGCAAGGATTTCGTTGTAAGTGCCTTCGGTTCTGTTCGAGCCCGGAACAGACTTGTATGGATAGTATGTCTGACATTACAAATTGAGATATAAAGCTGATTTCTTTCAAATATATTTCTGTTGGTGGCGGAGAATTTATTCTCTTAGCTTAACACCCTTCTCTGAGACGTACGAGCTCAGAGGTTATATAGTTGAAGTTATCAGCGATATATTCCCAATTTGGTAATGTGACATACTGAGTGTTGCTGTGAAATGATCATTGTGTTGATTATTTGTGATAGGATCATTTGTTTGATCGTCTATCCTTGTGATCAATGTGTTGATCATTTGTGACCCAAAGCATGGCTTATGTATAAAGTATGTTTTTGTGGACGAGACTTCGTCGAGCCTCACATCCCGGAATGGTCAAAACAGGAAAGATGCGGCAAGGTTATGAGGGGTAGCTCCCTTTAGGGTATGTGCATTTCCTTCTGGAAAGGGTGGTATCATGGTATGGAGCCCAGATACTTACTCATGTTGAAACACTATATTTTATTACTGTGTGGTGTTGTTGGTGACGAGCGCTCGGTTAAAAGGTCCAATGGGACCGGGGGATGCCATATTCGTGTAGTAGTTACCTAGTGATAAAGGTAACCCGGCCTTGTGTTGGCAGAGAGCTGGTTAAGTTCTCGGGACGTCCAGCCAGAGGCGTTTCCATGTGGCAATGGGAAGTTCCTTGGCCTGACCATTTGTTGGAAATCCAAAGAAACAATACGAAACTTGTACGGTTTTAGTTGTATAACCTGCTATGGAATGTGGCGGTAACCTGCTATTGAACATAGTTAGCTATAGTAGACATACGATAATGGTCGTATGTTGGCTAAGATTTATATTCTACTTTCGAACTAAATTTTTCCTACACTATGCACTAATAATAATATCAAATGTTATTTTAATTGCGTATCAAGCATCTTTGACTATCATAAGGAGAAATCTCCTCTGATTCTGCGTTTGCATGTGTGTGTGTGCGGGAGGCCTTATGGTAGTCTCATTTTTAAAAGCATTGCGAATTGAATTTAAAATATTCTTCTATTTTGATTTTAAAGTAAATAAACTGTTTTAGTTCTCGCACCAGTCACATGACTGACTCGGAGTTTATCGTTTTCCTTCCTAAACTCTGGGTGCCCACCAATTTCCACACGGGCAGTCAAGAGTTAAGGTTTATCAGGATATTCTGGAATTGCTGGAGGCAAGCTGGATGGCATGGCGTATTATTAGTATATAATATCTCTTTTTCCGCTGTTGTTATTGTTTGATGTTGTATGTTGTTGTACACTCTGATGATATGATGTAATGAAATGTAATGTATTAAATGTAATAACTGATATAGTTCTTTGTTTAAAGATTATTCATTTATTATTATATGTTGTTCCGCTGCGAATTGTGAGATTCTGATGTGATTCTGTTGTTTTCTATTCCGTCCTATTTTCTTCTATTTTCTTTCTGTTCTATTCTCTTTTTCTTCTATTTTAAAATTTTCTATTTTCTCTCCTCCCTATTTTCCTCTCTTCTTTCTTCTTTCTTCTTCTTTTCTTCTTTCTTAAAACCCATAACTATTCGGTTTTTCGGCAACGAAAAATCGCGTACGTTACAGTTGGTATCAGAGCATATGGTTAAGCGACAACCATGGTTCTGTAGGGTATTACTCGTTAGAGATAGAGTCAGCAGTACTCTAGAATGAGTTTGAGTGTAATAATAGATATGAGCGCGTATTTGTTAGTGAATATGAAATTGTTTTGAATCGGGTAAATAAAATAATTTTGCCCAAAACTATTTTTGTATAGAAAAGAAATGATTTTCTATGAATTATTATGGTATATGGTTGCATAATTGTTAGGAAGTGATGATATTGAATTATTATCATTAGTAAAAGAAATAAATTGAAATTTCCTTTGTTAGTAATTAAGTAAATTCGAGATGAATTGAATATAGTAATTGAATATTGAAATGAATTAGTGAATGAAACTAATTTAAGGTAGTAATATGAATTACTAAATGAAAGTTAATCGTTAGAATATTTAGAATTGAAAATTGAATTCGAATGAAATTTAAATTGAGAATTAAATTCGAATGAAATTGAAATTGTGAAATTGAATGAAGTTGAATATGTAACTTCAATAGTGAAGTAAAAGTGTATAAGAACATATGTTGGAAATTTTGCGATAGAATTGGCAAATTAGTTTGAATGTTGTATTTGGATTTGGATGCTACTGTTATACAGGATATACAGATATTATAAAGGAATTGAGATTTTGATTTCAAAGATAAAATTGAATTGCTCGACAAAAAGGTACGTATTTCAATTTCAGTATGAAATTTGATGACTTTCTTCTCTAGCCACTTGGCTTTCTCTTTTCTTTTTGATTCTGAGGGGCCGTGGTGCCATTTTGTAGTCGTACCGAGCTAGCCGCGCAAAGGAGACGCTGGCGAAATTTTTCGAAAATTTAGGGTGTTAGAAAAATTTTGAGAAAATTTGAAAGTTTAAAATTTGAATTTGAATTTAAATTTGAATTGTTAGGTAAACAATATTGTTTGAAACCTATAATTGAAGTTGGAAAGTTAGTTGAAATGATAATGAATCTCTAGTAAAAAGATTTAGGTTAGTAAGTTGATAAAACTATTTGGATTGTGAAAAATAGTAGACGGATTAAGGGCATTCTTCTTAACTTGTAATTTCGGGACGAAATTCTTTTAAGGAGGGAAGATTGTAACGACCCAGAATTTAGAATAATTTAATTTGAGAATATTTAATTAATTTTAAATATTTAAAGGATGGTTTGAATTGAATTTCAAATTATCAGAATGAATTTGGCGATTAAATTATAGAATTTAATCTATTGAAGGCTGAATAAAAAAAAATTGAAACTTCAATTTTAAGCCAATTAAAAATATTTCAAAGGCTTGTAAAATTCATATTTATAATATTGAAAATTTTAGAAGCTTCAGAATTGAATTTGAAACTGCTTTGTTCAGTTTTGAAATTTATATCGTTTGAATCGATATTTAAAAATAGCCGTCCGAGGCACAGTCTCGGAATTCGACGAAACCAGTTCCATTGGGTCCGGAATATTGAATTATTCTAGGATTTCAAATTTCGTATTTTTTGGAGTTAATATGTGAGCACACGACACATAAACGCGTTGAAGATTTTAAACGAATTTAAATTTAAATTTAAATTTTAGTCAAACACATCACGTTCTTCCATTTATCACGCCTAAAATCATGCCTACGATCACTGAAGAAAATCGTGCAAGCCTTCTTCCTTCGTGTTTTAAATATCCCTCTACAGATTCAATTGGAAACAAAATCAAACGAGGAAAAAAAAATCATGGCTGCCCTCAATTTCAAATCACAGAACTCATTCCCAATTCAAGATCGCAAGCCCCTCCTCCCTTTTTCTCTTCCTTCAGAATTGAAATCGTCCTCTCGTTCAAATAAATAAAAAAAATAGCCGAACTAAAAAAAAAAATTGAATCGATCGTTCGATCGAAAAGGGGGAGGGTTCGCGTGCAAGGCGATTGGATCGGCAGTAGCCTCGTCGCGATGGCATCACGATATAGGCGATGCTACTTCGTGGCGGCTAGGGCATAGGTGGGGGCACGGGCTTCTTCGCGGCACTCGAAATGGCGATTCGTGGAGGCGACGTGGGGAGACGAGGTCAAGTGGGTTTCGCGTGAGGCTGGGGAAGTGGAAGCGGCGGCGTCATCACTGATTTGGGGGCTGGCTTCGATTTGGAATCGATGAAGAAGGCGGCGGCGACGAGGCGCGAGGTGATGGTCGACGCGAGGCGAGCTAGTCGCGGTGACTCGAGCAAGCGGGGGGGGGGGGGGGGGCGGCTGTGCTCTGCGTTTCGCGTGAGGTATTTTTTTATTTTATTTTATTTTATTTTATTTTATTCAATTTCTAAAAATAAATATATATATATATATATTCCAGTGAGTATATACAGAAAATAATAATAATAATAATATGAATAGTTAGTTAATCAAATTTTAAAATAGTAAATCAAATAGTTCGATTTATATTGAATATTGATAAATTTCAGAAAATTATTTAAAGGAAATGTATTTTTAGAATTAATAATTTGTTAGGTAAATTTTTATAAAAGGGAATTTTTGGTTTAAAATTAAATCTATAAAATTGTTGGCTAATTTAATTTATCTAATAGGAATTTTAAAACTTAAAGAAAATTTAGTTTAAAACTAAATTTTTAGTTGAATAGAAATTTTAGTTTCGAATGAAAAAAATTATTTTATAAAAGAAAATGTTGTTTAAATTAAATAGTTAGTTAATAAAATTTATTTAAATAGAAATTAAATTTGTTCGATAAAGATTGGAATTTATAAAGAATAGTTTTGAATTTAATTTTTGTTAAATCAAAATATTAAAAAGAAATTGTTTGGAAGCCAAAAACAATTTATTTTCAAAGGGAAAATTAATTTAAATAAATAGTTAGTTAAGAAAGTTTATTAAAAGAAATTTAAATTTTTAGTTAAACAAATTTATTAAAAGGAATTGATATAAGGATATTAATTTAAAGTGAAATGATTAATTAAGTTGTTATAAAATAAATAGTTTACGATAATAAATTTGTTTTATCTATTGTAGTTAATAAAAAGAAAATTTTTAGTTAAAAAAATTGAATTTATAATTGATTAAGTTATTAAAGAAGAATTTGGTTAATAAAATTTAATTTTTAGTTTAAAATAAAAATCATTAACTTGAGATTGAAATAATTAGTTGGATAAATTTAATTTAAGGGTAAGTTAATTAAATCTATTTAAGGAGAAAATTTAGTTTTAAAATTAAATTGTAGTTGAATAAATTTATTAAAGGAATTCCAGTTTAAGATTTAAATTCTTCGATTAGATAATTTTTAAGGAGAAAATTGGTTTAAAATTTAATCATTGGAAAATTAAATTTATTAAAAGGAAAATTTATTAAAATAAATTTATTTAAGAAGAAACTGATTTAAATAAAACTATTGATTAATTAAACAATCAAGAACGAAATTTATTATTCGATTTGTTCGAATATTAATAAATTGTGTAAATATTTATACTAGGTATAAATCAAGAGAAATCAAGCCGAAATTGGAAATGGATTGCTAATAAAAGCAAAGGTGAGAACTTCTCACTCAAAAGGAATTTTATTGTTTATTTAAATTTTAAATAGTTATATTTAAAATTTGCTTGACTGTGTTGATTGAATGATTGAATGATGATTGATATATATATATATATATATATATATATATATTGGATGTGAATAGACCCTATACGCCGTTAGTAAGCGGAGGTTATTTATTACACACATATACCGCGATATTCCACCTCGAAGTGGAATTGGTATTATATTATATATATAGAAATATATATATATTGGCATATGTATATATTGCAGTTGATTGATTTCCCGCATTTTTTTTAGCGGATGAGACCCTATTGCGCCGTTAGTAAGCGGATATATTTTTATAAAATCCCATATACCGCGATATTCCACCTCGAAGTGGAATGGTATTGTGCTAATGTCTGTGGATGCAGGGAAACAGGTTGGAGGGATCCAACTGGATTCCTCACAAATATTTATTTGATTTCATATATTGTGATATTTGATTGTTTATCATGGATGATATATGATGTTTGAAAGTCGTGATTGACTATATGATGTGTTGCATCATCGGATCCAATTTTTGAAGTTTAAAAATAACGATTTTTATTTTAAGAGATTTCTAAAGTGATTTTGAAAATATACGCTTTATAAATATTTTTGGAATTGATCCATTATAAATAAATAAACGTTATAATTTTAATGTTATAAAAATTATATTTTTGAGAAATATAGTTAAAGGTTGATTTTAGAAAATATGGGATTTATGACTTTATAAAATAGTTAAATTGGGATTTCTAAATTTATTATAAGAAAAGTTTAAAATAGGATTTATAAGACTGGTTTATTTTATAAATCAAAATGAGGGAATTCTAAAAGAGTTTAAAAGATGTTTTAAAATAATAATACAAATTCATTTGTATTAAAAGATTTATAAATTGATATTTGTAAATTAAAATATTGGAATTATAAAACGAGCTTTTATAAGTGTTAGAAAGGATTGTGAATGAATTTCACAAATGAATGAAATTTATAGAATTATGAACGGTGAAATTTTAAATGGAATTTTATAAACAGTAGGTTTATAAAATTTGTAAAGTTATTAGAAAGAATGGACTTTTGATAAATAAATGAATCTTATAAGTTATAAGATTTATAAAATTTATGAAGTTTAAAGGAACGATTTTATAAATAAATAAATGATAAGTATTTGACTTATAATATGAATTTTTAATATATCATTGTGATATGAATTGAGATAAGTTAATAAAGGAAATTTATGAAAGGAAGTTGTTATAAAATAAATAGAAATAGAATTTATAAACATTGTTTTATAAATCCGCAAAGCCTTATCTTGATAAGTAAATTGTTGAAATTTGTTAATGGAGTTATATTCATGTTTAGACAGTGAATAATTCCTTAAAATAAAATGAATAGAAGTGATGAAATTTATTAACAAGGTATATTCACGTTTTTGAACAGTGAATAATATGTTGAAGAAATTATTTTGAAAAGTAATGTTTGAAATAGAATTAAAACGATCTAACGATGTTTTAAAATATATTGAGATTCGAAATCATAGATTTCAACATTCATTGTTGAAAATAGACGTTTTCGAGAAATAGAAGGAAATAGTAGATTATAACACTATTGTTATAATAGATGATTTCCGAAAGGAAATGTTTTGTATAGTATTGGGATTTATATTTCTATTTTAATTTCAAATCCCTATACTAGTGATTTTGGGTTGTCGTAACGATGTTTTACGCAACATTCGTTTTAACCCAAATAAATATGGTTAAGTGAATGATTTCCTTAAAGGATGAAATATATACTTAGTTTCGATTAGAGTATATTAAATATTTTCTAAGCATAGAAAATAAAAAGGCTTGTGAATTACTTATAAATAAATAAGTATGGAAATGTTTTTTCAATATTAAGTGAATATTTTGAATTTATCTTGATAAATTGAAATGAATATTTGAAAACGAATGGAAATCGTATATTCATAAATATTTTGGAATGTAAATTCAATATAGAATTTATAAATGGAATTGGGAAAATGGGTTTAAAAATAAATATTGATTTATTTTTGAAGTATGGAAAGTTTATATCTTCTAAAGATATTTTTGGAAATTAAATAATTTGGAAAATTATTTGGATTCTGGTGATGTTGTGCATATCTATTGATAGTTCAATAACCGACTATCAATATTTACCTTTGAATGGTATTTATTGTGAATTGCTTGAAATTGAATGCCACACTTATTTTTTTAAAATAAGCGCTCACTATTCGGGTTAACCGGGAAAGGACCTTGGGGTCTTATAACCCATTCCGAATATGTGATACGTCGTTATGAATTACATTCGAAGACCGGTGTTGAAGACCGGATATTTTCGAAAACGTAACGGTTTCTTGTTGATTGTCTCTGCACTGGCTGATCCCCGGTATAGAGATCTCCATAAGTGATGGGAAATCCGAACGTGATTAGAAATTATTCGGATTGCAAGGATTTCGTTGTAAGTGCCTTCGGTTCTGTTCGAGCCCGGAACAGACTTGTATGGATAGTATGTCTGACATTACAAATTGAGATATAACGCTGATTTCTTTCAAATATATTTCTGTTGGTGGCGGAGAATTTATTCTCTTAGCTTAACACCCTTCTCTGAGACGTACGAGCTCAGAGGTTATATAGTTGAAGTTATCAGCGATATATTCCCAATTTGGTAATGTGACATACTGAGTGTTGCTGTGAAATGATCATTGTGTTGATTATTTGTGATAGGATCATTTGTTTGATCGTTTATCCTTGTGATCATTGTGTTGATCATTTGTGACCCAAAGCATGGCTTTTGTATAAAGTATGTTTTTGTGGACGAGACTTCGTCGAGCCTCACATCCCGGAATGGTCAAAACAGGAAAGATGCGGCAAGGTTATGAGGGGTAGCTCCCTTTAGGGTATGTGCATTTCCTTCTGGAAAGGGTGGTATCATGGTATGGAGCCCAGATACTTACTCATGTTGAAACACTATATTTTATTACTGTGTGGTGTTGTTGGTGACGAGCGCTCGGTTAAAAGGTCCAATGGGACCGGGGGATGCCATATTCGTGTAGTAGTTACCAAGTGATAAAGGTAACCCGGCCTTGTGTTGGCAGAGAGCTGGTTAAGTTCTTGGGACATCCAGCCAGAGGCGTTTCCATGTGGCAATGGGAAGTTCCTTGGCCTGACCATTTGTTGGAAATCCAAAGAAACAATACGAAACTTGTACGGTTTTAGTTGTATAACCTGCTATGGAATGTGGCGGTAACCTGCTATTGAACATAGTTAGCTATAGTAGACATACGATAATGGTCGTATGTTGGCTAAGATTTATATTCTACTTTCGAACTAAATTTTTCCTACACTATGCACTAATAATAATATCAAATGTTATTTTAATTGCGTATCAAGCATCTTTGACTATCATAAGGAGAAATCTCCTCCGATTCTGCGTTTGCATGTGTGTGTGTGCGGGAGGCCTTATGGTAGTCTCATTTTTAAAAGCATTGCGAATTGAATTTAAAATATTCTTCTATTTTGATTTTAAAGTAAATAAACTGTTTTAGTTCTCGCACCAGTCACATGACTGACTCGGAGTTTATTGTTTTCCTTCCTAAACTCTGGGTGCCCACCAATTTCCACACGGGCAGTCAAGAGTTAAGGTTTATCAGGATATTCTGGACATTCTGGAATTGCTGGAGGCAAGCTGGTTGGCATGGCGTATTATTAGTATATAATATCTCTTTTTCCGCTGTTGTTATTGTTTGATGTTGTATGTTGTTGTACACTCTGATGATATGATGTAATGAAATGTAATGTATAAAATGTAATAACTGATATAGTTCTTTGTTTAAAGATTATTCATTTATTATTATATGTTGTTCCGCTGCGAATTGTGAGATTCTGATGTGATTCTGTTGTTTTCTATTCCGTCCTATTTTCTTCTATTTTCTTTCTGTTCTATTCTCTTTTTCTTCTATTTTAAAATTTTCTATTTTCTCCCCTCCCTATTTTCCTCTCTTCTTTCTTCTTTCTTCTTCTTTTCTTCTTTCTTAAAACCCATAACTATTCGGTTTTTCGGCAACGAAAAATCGCGTACGTTACAACAATGGTCGTTCCTAACATATTATAGCTTCGGACTCCAGTCATTGCTTAGATGTCAGTTACGAATCATGATCAGTCTATCTCTTACCCAAAGGTATAATTTTGTATACCAAAATCATCCCGCATTCACATAGGATTTTGCCATCTCACTTCGATTACAAGGCATTCAAATTCTTTTATCAAGCCATCCATTCCAGGGTTCGATTTCTTTGGATCGTTTGGGGTTTGATCTCTTCATCATTTATTATCCAACTTTGGATTCGATCTATCCCGATCATTTATCACCTAATCTAGGGTTCAATCTCTCCAGATCATTTCGCCCAATCTAGGATTCAATCACTTTAGAGCAAATATTACACAATCTAGGGTTCGATCTCTTCAGATCATTTATCATCCAATCTTGGATTCGATCTCTTTGTATTATTTATCACCCAATCTAGGATTCGGACTCTTTGGATTTTTTGTCATTAATCTAAAATTCGATATCTCCAGATCATTCATCATCCAATCTGGGGACTGATCTTTTTGGTTGCTTGCTGGGTCCAATTTTCTCGCTCTCCGACGAGGGGACTCAACGACCAAGCAAGCCCGCTCGCACATTGTCTGGTGAGGGGACTTACATTTTGTATAAGTCCATCCACTTGCTCTTCGGCAAGTGAACTGTCTCCTTGCGGTCATTGCCCCATCTCTCTAGATGCGCTACGACGATCAATATCAGTTGTCAAGTAAAAGTGGATTTTTAAGAAATCCAATGCGAAAACCAAAGCAAAAAAGCAAAAAAATCCTAATTATCCATCTCAGACATCCGAATCATGACGTGCCTAGAGACAAATCGAGATCTCATACATGCGTAAGCAGTCTATGGTTATTATTATCTTATTTATTCGTCTTGGACACCCAACTCAGAATGTACCTAGGGACCAATTGAGATCCCTTACACAAGTAAGTAGTTTGAGATTATTGCTGTCATACTTCATCAAAACGGAGAGAAAAGTGTCAAAATCAAACCCGACTCATTTCCATCCCTGTCGTGGGATTACATTCCCAGGCCCAAATCCCTAATCAGGTCTTGATGCATCAATTACAGATGGTGGCTGATCTGGTTGCACCATTACAGTTCGGTTTCTCACGTACTCTTGCAGCTGGTTACTACGAAACAGTTATTCTATCAAATGACAATTGTGTTGGTACTCGTCTGCTTCATGTCCATCTTGCTCATGGAAGATATAAAACTTTTTTAATCTTCTCCACTTATTCATGGGTTCTCTGTTAGCTAGTCTTCGGTAGGGGATATGCTCTCAGTATCTAGGTATATCCTCTTTGGGGTTTCAATAAATCTATGTAGGGAGAGAATTTTAACTCCTTCCTTTGCCATTTTGGTTCCCCGAAATTATTATCAGCTTTTAGTTTCCCTTTGTCTTTTCTATATTCTACTCTGCGTAGTCCTTCGTCATCAAAAGTATTAACGTTGGCATCATCAGCTTCAGCGTCCTCTTATGGTAGATATCTTTCAGCTTCATGGCAAAACTCCGCAAGATCCATTGGTGGATCGCTTTCTATTGCAATTCTGATGTCGGTCTTGCTTGCGACTCCAAATACTACCACTGTCAAGGTTATCGATGGATCTGGCCTATCAACTACAGCGGTTGCTGCATTAAATCTTGTTAGATAACTTCTAATGGTCAATTCATACCTTTTCTTTATCCTGAATAGTGTCATCCTATTCTTTGGCCTATAGATACGAACTTTGAATTGTCTTATGAACTTATTCACTAGGTCGGTCCATATGCTTATGGACCCATTATCTATTTGTCTGAACTACATTGCTACTAAATTTATCGGATATAAGGGAAAGCATCACCTTATCATCTCCTTAGAAGCATCCAACACCACCATATGTCGGATATATCTCATTAAACGAACTATTTGATTTGTCTATCCAACATACACTTCCAACATTGGTAGCTTGAAATTGGGGGATTTTTCGCATTCCGGATGTTAGGGGTAAAGAGATTCAAGTTTACGTCCTCCAAACTCTGGTTTGGAGTTCCACCTTTGACTATCCTTCTAATTATTTCAGTCGTCTAGCTATTATCGCTTAACAGAAGTCTTTGACTGTTAGTTGCATTCTGCCCCGGCTCCTATAGGGGAACTATGGCACATATTTTGGCATATACTCCTCATTTTGAATACCTGCGTTTTGATCCACATGTCTGACTCCATTTTTTCCTCTTCTCCTATATGGAAGTTCTACTACATATTCCTCTGGATGTTTTGCGCTTGTGTTTGGTCTTGCATTTCTGGCTTCAGCATCGTCCCTTCTTGACCTCCCAGCTTGCCCTAATCCAATCCAACTTTTCCCCAATAAAATCCACTTTGTAGCAAGATAATTCCTGTCATTATCGAATAGTCTTGGTCGTCGGGGCATCTTTCTAGTTTGCTTCGCTCTAACTCTAAATGTTCCTGCATTAGTCTCGGGTTTTGAGTTCCAGCAACTCTAGACAATCCTTGTTGTCCCATCCTTTGGAAAAATCCTTTCACCATTTCCTACTATCGAGACATTAGTCTGACTTGCATTTTCTTCATCATTCTCTCCATCTCCTCTCTAGTTATGTAGATGGAATTATTAGAATTCGAGAACACTTGCTAGTTGCTCCCCTACTCTAGTTGACTTCCTCCAACCATAGATGTAGTGTTAGGTCTCTTCAACTTCTCTAAATTTCAAATCAAAGCATCAGGTTGTAAAAAATATAGCTCGTTCTCAGTGTAAGCACAAAAATATTAATGCTAAAAATGACGCTAAAACCCAAATATCAGATGAAATAACAAAAATTTAGAGATCCAAATCAAACAAATAAAAACACTAGGGAAGTAAAAGGAGACACAAGTATTTTTGTAGCGGTTCAATGAATTCTTCGGATTAGATCTACTTTAATCTTGTTATTAGCTATTACCTTTCCAGATAACAATGAGCTATATCAAAATTGACCATAGACTTATGGATCTTAGAATTACAATAAAGGTTTAGAGTATTTGAGGAAGAAGAGAGGAGTGGAGAAGATGTAGAGTGTGATGTAGAGTGAATATCCTTCTTTATTTGTAGCAGGGCTGGTATTTATAGAGAAACTTGGCAGTAGTCTCAACAGTCCATAAAGTACAAAGTCCATATGTAGGCCCATAGGGTTCGCAGGAGAGCAGGTCGGCCTAACATGCTAAACAGACCTATCGTTACCGAGAGGTTCCTCTCGGTATCGAATGGTTTTAACTGGAGAAAATCCAACTCTTTTACTTGTCTTATTTTTCTACGTTTAATCTGATGCATTCCAAACTCCTTTTCACGAAGATCAAGTCCTTTCTAATGATTTGCTTGATTCCACTTGTCCTATCCTGCTTTCTTTTCTCTCTTCTTATCAATCCTAGAAATTGCTTGTATAATCTTTGAGAAAAGCACTTGATGATGATAAGTTGAAGTTGTACTTAAGGCTTAAGTAGAATGGAAGGTCATAGCTGGAAATGATACCTCTTAGTACTGAGAGGTTCCTCTCGTTACCAAGTGGTCTACTTGGATTATTTTCTCCTCAAACTTCTCAAGTTCAATTCTCTTATCCTTCTGATCGTGCTTCCATGTTCATGAATTGTCTCGTCTTTATTTTGCCATTCTAAGTCGAGTTGAAATGTGCTTGTTCAAAAAGCGGGTTAACAATTTTTATTTAAAATTTTATAATTTATTTCAAACTATATATATATGTGTGTGTGTGTATTTATATATATATATAACCAGTTTCTAGGTAAATAAATAGTTATATCGTTAATTAAATGTAAAATAAATGTAGAATATATTAAAATTGAATACTTATTGTTGTTGAATTAATATTGTGCAAAAACAAATTGTTATATGATTTTTATCTTCGAGACATAATATATTATTAATAAAATCATATGTATAATATTATTCAAAATTTGACTTTTTTTAAATCTTCGGCCATGTGTTTAATGCTATATATATATACAATTTTTTTAGCTAACATATATGTAGATTTACTAATATATGCAACCATCTAATATGTAGCACGACATCAATGCACTATATTCCAAATATAATCTAATAACCTATAATATACTACAATAATTGATAAAAATATTAAAGTAATTAGTAAAATTGTTGAATACCTTTCACTAAGGCCAAGAGATCACACTTTGAAATGATAAAAATGGCTCCTCGGATCAAATTCCATGTTCTAAAGTTGCTGGCTCCCGTAGTGCTTTACTAGCGGCGATCAAATCAAAGAATTGGATGTCATTTGAGATCGAATTTCCTTTTGGTCTAAATAGGGTTTTCTGATAAAAATATTTTTAGAGGGAGAAGGGAGAAAAGTTTCAAAATGAATGGTGTAGAGAGTGGAATATAAATAGGAGGTCAAATGGAGAGAAAATTGGATCTTATACTTATCTCTCTAATCAACTCTACTCGTTTCAACCATTCAAAAGCCTCCCTCTTCATTTGGTTAGCCAATCCAACCTATTTTGCTCAAAATTTGCATGCCTCATTGGGCCTCAAGCCAATTCCATCCCGACCAATATCCGTAGCATTTAGTTCTAAATTTAAACGAGTACCGATGTCATATGTCGATTAATATATTTATAACTATTATGAATAAATTGTCTAACATTGTTCAACGCATCAAATACAAAATTTTGTAATTAATATTTAATAAATATTAATTTAATTAATTAATCTGCAGCAACTACAAATTAATCAAATCAGGCGATAAAAAGAGTATTCATCTCGATTGTAAGGCTCTTAGGTAAATTTGGTTAGCGATTAATACCGAACAATTCGAATAAAAACGTTCACACATCAATTACAGGTGGTGTGACATTATGACCAAATTTATCATTTTTTTTGGTAAAATCCAATTTTACTTCATCAAGCATTACCATTTTGACAATTACTTACAGACAATTACTTACACCAGTTCTCTTCATCAAAATTATATCTCTTTGGACTTATGGAATTCGGCAACGGTCAAAATTCCAGTATCATCCACATTCAACTCTATAGTCCAAATATGAAGTCCTTGGTTCAGTAATATCAATTATTATTTACTGAAATTTTCTACCCAGAGACCTTGACTTTGAGTAGATTTTAATTGACCATGACACTAAAACCATACAACTGAGAAGACGAATCCTCTCTTGAATAGTGTTTCACTTCCAATGCTCCAACTCGAATTAACTATAGTCATTCGACGGATGTCATGCAATTATTTAACTATAATCCAAGTAGTGTTTCCACTTTGAAGAAAAACAATATTCTCAAGTCAAGAGAACTTGAAATTTTGTCACATCGATATTTTCAGTTTGACCTTAGTTATATTATCCAACAGAAACTATCGAGTGTGTCATTCCAAAGTTGTCCAATAATTATCAGTAGGTAATTTTTGGTGGCCCCAGCAATTATGAGTAATACACTACCTAACTTTTAGAGTGTGTTACGTGCTTTAGTCATAATGGATGCATCGATATCTAGTCTCGATACTTCTTGACAAGGAATATTTAAAATGATATGTTTATTTAATTGTGATAAATCACTCATCGTTACAGCACACTATAACTACTATCACAAAACATATCAATTTGGATTTTCTGTTAAATATACATTTAATAAATTAATTAAATGATACAATATTATATCAAGTGTATAATAGAAAGAAAACACCTTTTATTTCGAATGATATTGTTTATCGAGTTTGATATATGTACTAATTTACATAATTACCTCTAGGGAATACCCCTAACCTATCAATCTCCCACTTCCACTTGGAGTCAATTACGGAATCTCTATCCCATCCCTTCAATAACTTTGCTGAGAACTGATCGAGTTGGACTTTTCATGAATGGATGTGCTATGTTGGTCTAATTAACTACTCTATCCATCAACTCTCTCCGATGTTGATAATTACCTTTATCATGTGAAACTATTCGTAGTATGTTTCTCGATTTGCAGTGAGCTCTTATTATTATATTGTTATCATATAGCAATTATGTACTATTCTTAATAATTGGAATCACCCCTAGCTTGGCTATAAATTTGTTCATTTATACTTACACGCATTGCTTTTATTACGGCGCTATTTAAGGCGATGTACTTTGTGAGCCAGCCATAACCTTTTGTTTGGAATATTTCCAACTTTAAGCTTCTTAATTAGTGTTTGAAAATGAATTTAATATCGGCATACTATACTCGATAATACTAGTGAAGTTTGAGTTCAAGCACTCTTTCATAAAGAGTTCAATGTTTTTGTAAATAATTCTCTAGTATTTCATAAAAACTCAAGAACACTCTAGACTACCATTTGATGATCTTAATTCGGATTTGATATTAGCTTCGTGCATGAAATAAGTAAGTGAATTACGATATTGTAGACAATTTAACATGTATGATAAATCATATTGTCAATACATCAGGAATCCATCTTACATGTTCTATATTAAACATTTTAATATAGTATTTGTGTATCTTTTGGGACATTCCAAACATCCTTTAAAGATATAATTTATCCAGTGTCGAGCATTAAACAACCGAACTATTAATAATTTTAACATAAGTACCTCGTTAACAGTCAACTGTATATTATTTATTTCTAGTATAGAACTATCTATGTACCTTTTAGAGTTCTTTCTAATGGACACATACTTCCTCCACAGTTTGACTATAAATCAAAATATTCAATATTTGTAAAATGCTTATTCAATTCTAATACTTATAAAATGTAACTTTCGTATCGTTTTTGGGTCCTATCCATAAACCCACAAATTTAATATCGCTCTCACCGACTTCGAAATGCTTTGGCTATTACGTGCAATAGCTTATTCTAAATCATTATCTAGAACTTACCATTTCGATATATGTACAAAATACAAAGTCATACCAAGCGGTAATTTTATGAGAGAATCTAAACTTTCTTAAGCATATTAAATGCTTAATCTATTATGCTAAGTTCAATAATTGAAATTTATAATTTTATTCTTATTAGTGTTGCTCATTTGCTCTTGAAGACACTACCAAAGTAATATTTTGATAATGTACTTGTAATCCTTTCAGATTCGCGCATCATACCATACGGAAGATTCAATACTCTTAAGGTTTGATCAACAACCGAAGATTATATATTCTCAATTTGTTAAGAAATTCATAGTTTCTCATCAAAGTGCAAAAATACTTATTAGATACTCTAATGCAATGTGTTCATTTTGGTTAGGTTAATCTCATATCATCCTATATAATCATTTTTATCTTTGGTTGCATCCAAATTCATTTTATTTCCAATAATTTCCAATAGAAATTCCAGCACTACGAAGTTAGTATTTTTTAAAACAATAGTTGTTTCTCATTGGAATGGAATAGGTATTGATAAACACTTTGTGAATTTCCTTAAATATAAAGCCAATTTGGATTTAATTTATGAACTTATTTTAAAAACATAAGTTAGTCATCCAATGACAATCATTCCCAAAATTCATTTAAGGCGATTCATATAAGATTCCTGATGTACATTTACTACATTTGATCTATTGATTCTCACAACCTATCAGCTCCTTGACCTAGGGTATGTTGAGGTTTCTTATTAACCTTGTATGATTTTGTAAATTCTTCTTTAAATGAAATTAATTTTAACCTTGTGTTCTACTCTTAAGCACATAACCTTATAGATAAAAGTTAACTCGACTTCACTCATAATTTGTCCTGCAAATTTCGATTACTCCTTGTCGATACATCATTATATATCATAGAAAGCAGTGATTTTTTAGATTAAATCTTTATTTAATTTTAGGTACATTCAGAATTCTTTCCAATACACATATCTATTCGATCAAATCAAATCAAATCAATTTATTTTCTACTGCATGTTATTTTATTTACTTCTGTTATATACTCTTTGAGCCTATCATAGACACACCGCATGTTTGTAAAATACACGGTCCATGTTGGTGATAACTCATCAGTGGTTATAATGAAGTACGTGGAACCATTTTGGTATTAATAGACTTGTGATTGCATTCATCTATATGTATCAATGTTAAAAGTTCATCAGCTCTAATCACACTTCTACTAAAAGGTTGCTTTGCCTTTTTGTTATTTGAGATATAATTCACTAGCAGCATATGATTCATAATCACATAATAAGAGAATTATTTTCCCAAACTACAGCTTGGTCCATAATTCCAAAATAATTGCATATAAATTTGGATACTTTTATGTTTTCCAATACATCATAAATACCATTACTACAGTTTTAATTTATAAAGAATATTCATACCGAAGCAAAACTATTTCTATTCTTCAATCAATACTGAAATTTTTTTATTATTTCATACATAATATTCAGTATGTTTAACGAAGAACAATTTTCATAAGTTGACACGATTAATAAATGTTATGTAGCATGCTTCCATTATTTCCACCATTACTTTAGTAGCGTACGAAATATGGAGTTCCACTCAACCACTTAATATAGGATATTTATTTCATCTATTATAAACAGTTTACAGTGGAGAGTTTTTAGACAAAATGTCTTGAACTCAAAGAAATAAATCTTACAGAAAATAGTCTTTCTATTTGAAAATACAATTCGTAATAGAATCATACTTCTCATTCCAATGTTAAGTGTCATTTACTATTTTGCAATTCTCATTTTCGTTGTTTCCTTATGAAGCAAAAGTAACCATTTACCCTCTTCATTCCAACCATGCCTTAGGTTACATCAACTCTTCCACATTCGATTTCCTTTCTAAATAGTCGAACCATTTAAAGGAAATCCTTACTACGTTACCATGATTAACTCTCTACAAAAGTGCATTTGATCGTCCCTAACTTATAAGGATACTAAATAAAATTGCACTTTATGTAAATTAATCAAACTGAAATTTCAATTATTGAATTCTTAGATCTATCTTTTAACCTTCGCTCTGGTGGTACATTTAACATAACCAGATCAATATTGTAATCAATCATATCTAATACACGATCTCATACTACAGTTTACTTACTTATTTTAATGAACTATTTTCATCGAGGTTTTGTACATTACGAATTGTGTTCGTTCACCATATAACATTTATATGCGATCCCATTTTGATCAAATATCCATATTTATTTATTGATTTTAGAGTTCAAAACTCACTGAAGACAATACATAGTCTTAGGCTGGTAAACTCATAAGTGATCAAGTTACGAATGTATTCAATGGTTGTATAATTAGGCACTTGCATGGGTTAACATGCAAAAACTTATTGGCAGGTATATTTTATATTTCTATTTATCAATATTAGTTCATTACGTTTGTATACTTTAATTGATACACAATTTATCAATTATATTAATTGCACAAATTTATCAATGTAGATTATTATAATTTTATATGGCATATGTTCTTACGATATTAGAAAGTTTAAATGTTTCCTGTTTTATTTTTTCTAATAAGGCTCCCATTAGTATTTTATGTTTCTCCAAACCCTAACATGAAACATAGAAGCCTTTCGACTTCCCTAGTGGGTGTTAGGACTCATCTACCTAGGGATTTTGACCTTGAGTTTGCACAATAAGTCAAATCCTCATAAATGATGGATAACTCCTTATTGGTTGTATCATATACAACTCCTAACCCTTGGTTTGTTATCCTAATCTCATTTCAACCTTGAGTTCGCTCAACAAATCAAAAGAAATTGCTCACTCGTACTACTGTTTGGTTATGGTCTAAGTATAGTATACGTGCCTTAAGTTTTCTTGAAAAATACATATAATTATCTTACCTCGTCTAGTCAATATATTAGTAATACTACATGCAGAATCTTTAGATAGAGTTTGTTTGACAACTAAAGAGTGCACAAATAATTTATGAATATATAAATGGTAAAGGACAACACTTAGATTAAAGATTCATAATCTTTAATATATTTGATTAAGTGAAATCGACTTATGGAATAATGAATTTCTTATGAAATACCCTCGTGATTCAAATGTTGGACACATCAGATATCATGGTATATATACTTTCACATATGTATTTATTCCTTAAGCCAAATTGGGTTTCATACTGTACCACCTTTAGTTTAAATATTTATATTATATAAGTTTTAATATTATATAACTTTCATATTTTATTTAACTTAAATAGTATTATATTTATAACATTTTTACTAATTAAAATTAATTTAATTGACTACCACTTTAATTAATTATTATATTATTCAATTATAATAGATTATATGGAATATATATATAAAAAACCTTTATAATAATACATATATATCTTATATATTAATTAACTTTTAAATAATTTATTTAATTAAATAATTTTAGTTAAATTTTATTAATTTCGATATGTAACAACCTTTATGTAGAGGCCAAAAGCTAAGCACTACAGATGCTGCAGTCATCCATGGTATTAACTTCTGGTGACAAAATACGGTAATGTTAATGGTATCCATAATATCAGAAGCACTTGAATATGAGCAAAATCACAGATTTCAAAAAACAACATTTCTCTGATTACATTTCAAAACAATTTATATCCAAGTTACATAATCTCATAACGTTTTTCAAGCTTTGGATCAATTTATAATCATTACAATAATATGCTAAGAGTGATATATAACGATGCCCCCTTGGTTGATCAAAGCAATATAGTCATAGCTAACTTAATGTACACAGCGAAAATAAACAGAATAAACTACAACCCCTAATTAGCTATCTGTCAGCCACCTGCTCGTCTCTGAATGCTTTATTCACCAAAATTTGTAAAACCTTAACCCTCAGCCTACTCAAATCAGTTTTAAGCACCCGAGGGTTTAAGTGGAAACAAAAACTTTGAGTAGGACATAAAGCTTGGTGTGAATAATACTGCTACTCTCCGGTTTACTAATATTGAGTGAGACCATGCCGCTTAGCAAAATAGGTTTCCCCTCACTAATATCCTTTTTAAAACATATATTTTGCAAATCTTTTCATGCAACCAAAATTGTTAATCAAACTGAATATAACAATAAATATAGCAATATTCGTTATGCTAAAATCAGACAACCAACGGACTATTTTTCCACAAGTAATAAATGGATCATCTGTCCGAAAACTGGGTTGGCTGCCCGCATACTGGACTAACTATCCGCAAACAGGACTAACTATCCGCATCATTTTCTTAGGGTTAACTACCCTTCATCTTCTCCTTGAAAATCTTTTCATAATGACTTAACCATTAAATCATACTTATATAAGGAAATTATATTCTTAGTTTTACTTTAAGCTATTTTTGCCATGTTATATATATTTTACTCAAAATAATGTTGATGAATTTTAATAAGGATTTGCTATCCTTGAAAGTTAAAAACCTTTTTAATTTGAAAACACTTAATATTTCCTTGTTAATAAATTCGAAACCTTTGTTTAAAGCCTTTAAACAACCCTTTCGAAACCACTGAAAGTAACCCTTTCGAAACCATTGAAAGTAAATCTTTCAAAACCATTAAAAGCTTTTCCTTTGAAGGCTTTAAAATATTAGACATCCTTCTTTAAAACCTTTGAATATTTCCTTTCGACAACATAATAAAAACCTTTCCTTTCAACCCTTCGAAACTCTGGGAACCATCCCTTCGAGACTATTCATTAAAACCCATTCAAAAGCATCAAAACTAAACCTTTTTAAATCCTTTGGGTTCAATTTAAAACATGTGGAAACCTTTCAAAACCATTCAAAAACTTGCCCCTTCAAAAAATTTGAAGACTATTTGCGTCAAAATCCTTTGGATTATGCCTTCAAGTCGAAAAAAAGGATCGAAAACCCATTGAAGTCGAAAGCACTCCTTTCGAAATCATGAAAACTATCTTTTTCGAAACCATTTGGATTATACTTCAATCATAGAAAAAGGATCTTTAAAATATTTAAGTCGAAAGCATCTATTTTGAAACCATTTCCTATATAAAGAGGTGATGGTGTCAAAACCATCCCTTCGAAAGCATTAGAGAAGCGGCCCGATTTTAGAAAATGAAGTAAAATAAACCTTTCGAAACCATTTGGGTCGAAAGGAAGAAAACAACAGCTAATGTTTTCAACTTAGTTGAAAGCAGTCATTTAAAAAAAACGGTGCAACCCAATCGAAACCACACCATTAATACCATTTAACTTAGTCAAAAGCTACTTAGTCGAAAGCAAGTTGGCGCAGTTTCTTTTAGAAACAAAATAATGCCTCAACCCCTTCGGAACCCCGGTTTCGACCCTATACCTTTCGCCTTCTTCCAATTCACTAATTACCAGCTCTTTGATATCATGTGCATTAGTTTTGATTGTGTCAAAGGCTAAAGTATTGAGGCGGATCCTGGTACAGATAGCAACGAAACGGTGAAAAACATGTTTATTTGTACTTTTAAACTATTCCTTTTGCACCGAACCTACCATGTTTGTCTAAATCTGATTGGTTGCCAGTTTCTCCTTTCAAAAGTGTTGCCATTTTTCCAGAATTAACAAATTTATTTATTTACAAAAATCCCCTTCTCCTTCCTTAATTATATAAAAAAATTAAGTCCCATACCTTAAATAATTTTACATTACCATTATAACACTTATGAAAAATCTACAAAAATTCCAAAAAATCATATCTTATATATTGTCAAATATATATAAATTTCGGACCTAACCCACTAATTGTTTAACCGTAAATAATTTATAACCCAAAATAATATATTCTTTCACTAGAAAATTCATTTTAATTCCATAAAAATTTAGAAAATTCCGAAAATTGCAACCCATCTCTAAAATATCATTCGTTATCTTCATAAAAAATCGCAAGGCATTTGATGTCATTTCATATGGTTTGCAAATCAAAACATATCAAAAAGTCTATATGAACAATTATAAATCATCAACAAGTATATACAATCATTCAATCATTCAAAACATGGTTAATCAATGCAAAATATTTCAGATTTCATCTCAAAACCAAAAATAAAATAAATATGAAATGTAAACATTATTCATCTTAGCTTTAGAGAATAAAGAGATTGAGATGTGAATGGATTTGATTTGCTTATGATTCTTTCCAGCTTCTCTCTATCTTTTTCCTCTTTCTCTTGTAAATGGTGGCCGACCCCTTGTTTGAAAATTTTGATAAAACGAAATGAACGTGGGTAGGTGAATGCATGGCCATGTTTAAGGGATATAGGAATGGTCTATTTCCTATTTTACTCCTTCTCTATTTCAATTTAACTTTTATTTTAATTCATAGATCAAATAGCACGTCTACCCTTTAACTAAATCAAATCCCAATCCCCTAGTCAACACATTATTCTATTTAATTTAAATAATTAAATGTCCTAAATAATGTGACCAAAAATATAGGGTGATACAAAATCCCCGCCATAAAAAATTTCATCCTCGAAATTACAATAAGTTAAATAATAAATCAATCGGAGTGGTAAAACATACCATCAAACAATTCAGGATAAGTATCTTCATCCTGCTCTTAATCTCCCAAGTACAATCCCTGTCATCGTCACTCCACTTTACTTTGACTAATCTGATCGTCCTAATTTTAAGCCTCTTCTCATCTCTCGCAATAATAAGAATCGACTTTCTCACCATAGTCAAGATCGGTTCTACTACTAAGTCCTCTAGCACAATCGGTGTAATAGTAGTCTCCGGGTCTCTAACACGCTTTCTGAGATAAGAAACATGAAAAACCTTGTGGACTCCTGCCAAAATGCTTGGTAACTCCACTCTATATGCCAGTTTTCGGTCCTTTCAACAATAGAAAAAGGTCCAACGAACATCGGTGCTAACTTTCCAGATTTTCCAGATCCAAACACACACTTCATTGATGACACTTTAATAAAAATATGTCCCCCAACCGAGAACTCTAATCTTTCCATCTCTTATCTACATAACTCTTCTACTTGGATTGAGCTTCCTTCATTCTAACCCGAATGACCATAATCTTTTATGCAACTCCCCTAACCAAATCTGGACAAAGAACCAACCTAACCCAGGTCTCTAACCAATAAATGGAAGATTTGCATGGCCTTCCATACAAAGCACCAAATGGTGCCATCCCAATATTAGTCTGATAACTGCTGTTATATAAAAACTTGAGTAAATGTAGATGGTCTTCCCACGATCCCCCAAAATCTAGAACACAAGCTCCTAACAAATCTTCCAAGACTTTGTTAACAATTTCTGTTTGCCCATCCATCTCGGATGGTAAGCGGTGCTCATCTTGAGCTTGGTCCCTAGAACTTCCTGTAAACTCTTTCAAAACTCTCTAGTAAATAAGGAATCTCTATCGCTTATTATACTGCTAGGAATTCCATGTAGTCTAAAAACATTCTTCATAAACAACTTCGCCAAAACAGGTGTCATTTTGTTTGACTTAACTGTAATGAAATGAATACTCTTGGTCAATATGTCCACTATGACCCATATACTTTCATTTCCTCTATTTTACCTTGGTAACCCATCAATAAATCCATGGAAATAGAATCCCACTTCCATGCTAAAATATACAATGGCTGAAGCAATCCACTTGGCTTCTAGTGTTCTGCCTTTGCCTGCTAGCAACTCATACACTAGTTTACCCATAAGCCAATATCTAACTTCATACCTTCCTAGAAGAAACTCCTCTTCATATCTGATACATCTTAGTTCCTTCTGCATGAATAGAGAACTTCGAATGATGGCATTCATCTAAGACTTCTTTTTTTATGTTTCCTACACTCGAAACATAATCTTCCTTTCATTCTCAACCACCCATTCTAATCAAGACTGAAATCTTTCAAGTCATCGCTTTCAGTTCCATCTCTTAACTTTCAAATCCATTCAGCTAATACTGGATCTTCTTCCTATATAGAAGCAATCCTTTCGATCATCACTGGTCGAATTTCTAAACAAGATAACACAACAGTCTCTCCGCAAGACCCAAACTTGGATATCCACTACACTTTGCACTCTGCTAAAGCTTCCAAATCTTTCCATTCGGCAATCATTACCAACATTGCATTCTGATGTTTTCCGCTAAGTGCATTTGCAACCTTGTTGCCTTTCCCCGGTGTGTACTCAGTCCCAAAATCATAAGTGATCATAAACTCTAACCGTCTTTGCTGTCTCATGCTTAGCACCTTCTTGGAGAATAAATACTTCAACGACTTATGATCTGTATATAACTCAAACCTCTCTCTCGAAAGGTAATGTCTCCATACCTTCAATGAAAAAAATCAATGCAGCTAATTCCAAATTATGCGTCGGATATCTGACCTCATATTGTCTAAGCTGTTTAGAAGCATATGCAATCACTTTACCTCTCTGCATTAGCATAGGTGCATAGTCAATAAGTGTTTCAAATTCTGGAATGCTTCCTCATGCTTATCGGTCCACACAAACTTCACATCCATTCTCGTTAGCTTGGTCATCGGTGCTGCTATCCGTGAGAAATCCTTAATTAATCTCCAATAAAAATGGATAACAATTGGAAACTCTTTATCTTCGTCACTATCTCGTGTTTCTTCCAACTATTCACTACTTTAATCTTTGTCGAATCTACTGACAACCCTTCCTATAAGACTACATGACAAAGAAACTTAACATCTTTCTTTCAAAAATGATACTTCGAGAACTTCGCTTTCAGCTGATGTGGCCTCAGTGTCTCAAGCACCAATTTGGGATGAACTTCATTCTCTCTTTCATTCTTAGAGTATATCAAGATATCATCTATGAAAATCAATGTGAACCTATCCAAGTGCTCTCGAAAAACCTGGTTCATCAAATCCATAAAGAAAGCCGGTGCATTAATCGATCCAAACAGCATAACTAAACATTTGTACGACCCATATCTAGTCCTAAACGCCGTCAAAAGTATACTATCCTCTGCTACTCTCAGTTGATGGAAACCTATTGCCAAATCCAACCAGGAAAATATCTTAGCTCCACTCAACTGATCGAACAAATCATCAATCCTTGGGAATGGATATCGATTCTTTATTGTCCTCTCATTCAAATTACGATAATGGATACATAGCCTTAACAATCTATCTGACGTCATAGCAAACATTGCGTCTGCTTCCAAAGGCGAACTACTCGGCATGATAAAACTCTTGCTTCCAAATCTAACTATTGTACCTTTAACTCCCTCATCTCCGTAAGGGTCATCCTACTTGATGGTTTTCTCACTGGTTCTGCTTCGGGAGTCAAATCATCTGAAACTCAATAGCTCGTTTCGGTGGCAATCCAATTACAGTCTCCAAAATATCTACAAATTCTCTAACCACGAACGCTCGACTCAGCTGATCTTCCAATTCCATATCACCCAATAAAGTATTTACCTCACCGTTAGAACATTCGTCGTTATGTACTATCCAACCACTACAAGTAAGGTGCCTAAGCGATATTTTCCACTCTTAGCAAAATATCCTAGCATTATATGCGCTTAACCAATCCATCCCAAGTATATTTCCGAACCGAACAAAATCAAACACATGCAAACTGCAAACAAAAGCATAACCTAACAAGTCAAACCCTAGCTGGTGACACCTCAAGCCTAGAGTTGCAAATGTAGAACATACTAGTGTATGATTTTTGTTTGATGATAATAAACACACACACACACACACACACACACACACACATATATATATATATGTATATATATGTGTGTGTGTGTGTATATTCATTTAAATGTATTTGTTCTTGTACTGTTTTGTTTTTCCATATAATTAAATAAATATTTATTGAATAAAATAAATCACTTAGAATTCTTAACAAATATTATGTTCAAACAAATATTTTATTACAAATTCAAATAGTACAAATTTGAGCTCTCGCTACATTTACACATTTCCAATTACAACACAATTTTCACTTTACAATTTTAGCTCACTACATAATTCACTCATCACTCGCATTTGATCTTCAACTCTATTCCAGCATGTATCTAGCATCCGAACAATCTGGAAAATAAATAATGACACAGTAAAATTGAAAAAAGAAATATTTTGTAGAGAAAAATGAAGTGTATGTTTTTTCTAAAAATATTGTTTGCCTCAGTTATTGGGTTGTTCGTCGTCATTTTTTTTAATTCATCTTACACGAACAACATGGAACATGCACCGTGTATCACTGTACATGCACAAGGTCAGGCACACCGACATACACTTGCTTGTTAAAATTGCAAAGACAGGTGAGCACGAGGTCAAACCCAAGCCAAGACTGGATTCAACAATATGCAACCAGACTCGAACAAAACAGTTTAGAAAATACACAAGACTTGGTCAAGAGAAAAAAATTCAAAGTAACACAGTTTTAGACGATCACTGTTCAGGTCCAACCAACATGACTGCAGCTCAACAAAATGCACATATGAAAATCAAAGCATACAACAAAGTCAAGAAGCAAAGACTCGAAGTGGACAGAGCATAGGCACAACAATCACTCACATATATACGTACATATATGTATGTATGTATGTATGTATGTATGTATGTATGTATATACATGGTGACACACAAACATACTCTACCAAGCAACAAGCACTACAAACCAAGAATAATAATCAAGCCAGTAATTCTAACAAGCACAGTGCAGACCAACCAAGCACAACATGAGAGCAAGTATGCATATGGCACTAGGGTAGTTCAACTCGAAGCAAATTTCAATGCAACTAGACTTAAATGGAATTAGGCCAGACTTTAAGTGGAATAAACCACAATAACAAAACCAAACAAACTAAAGCACAGGTTCAAGTACAAAGCAAAATGTTCAAGCAATATGGATATGCAAGCATTCAGTTTCAACGTGTACAAATGCAACCAAACTATAATAACATAGGTGCAAGGAAAGCTTTAGACATGCTTATAGTTCACATGCAAAGTCATATATCAACATGTAGTGCAGATGTACAAAGTGGTGCACCAGATACAAACATGAAATAAAAGAGACATCAGATCAAACTCAAGCACAGTGACATATACATAAGTACACATATATCGGTTCAAATCAATGAATTGACAAGAACTCGTACCAACTACAGCAAGAACAGTGAAGCAGTCATAGGTAACAATCAGCAGCTGTTCAAACAAAGTTAAGCAGTTCAAACAAACTCGACTCTTGAAGGAAACTGCACAAATCAAGCAGTAGGCAAATTATGGAAAGAAAGCGTCAAGGCAAATAATTTGAACTTCTATTTCCAAGCAGTGGCTCCAGAATCAAACAAAACCCGAATTTTGAAGAGCAACAAAAGATCGGCTAAAGAGTTTACATTGAAAAGGGGGAGACAGTCTTCACTTTAGTTATTTGTTTAATTGGGCCTTGTCTTTTTTATGTGTATTGGGCTTAAGTTTTAAGTATAGGGTTTTGTTGTTAGTTTTTATTTTATATGTAATATTCTCTTTTAAAATTTAGCAAATTTCTAGTTGTGTAACTAGGTACAAACTACGGGACGTTGTTTGAGAATTCGCAATTCAGTGGAAGGGTTTTGAGCTTAGAGTCAGGTTAATCGAGTTAGTGGGTATCACAATTTTACGTACGTTTGTAAGCGTCTGGTTACTTTATTTCTAGTAGAAACCTTAGGGGCAGGACGTTGGCAAGTTTTTGCCGAAGCCGGGTAAAACTATGTGTGGTCTTTACTACATTACTTTCTATTTTTGTTTTTATTTCTACATTAATTTTTAGCAGTAGACCATAATCACCCCTTTCTTGGGTGAAAACGATCCGACAAGTGGTATCAGAGCTAGGAACAAAAACCATTTTTTTTTTAAAAAATGATTTTTTTAATGGCTTCTTTTAATAATGTTTTTGCTGAAGGTCAGCCCATAGCGAGACCACCCATGTTCAATGGTGAATATGCATGTTGGGCAACTAGAATGAAATTTTTTTGAAAACCATAGACACATGGAATGTTGTTGAAACGAGATATAACACACCAATAGTAACAATAGGCAATCAATAAGTTGATGAACCTATGGATCAATTGATATATATTGAAAATAAACTACAAACTACTAATGCTAAAACTTTGAATTCTATTATTTGTTCATTAAATCAAAATAAATTTAACTGTGCCTCATATTGTCTAACTATATAGGAAATCTGACACACACTTAAGGTGATTCATGAAGGAACCTTCCAAGTTAAAGAATCTCGCCTTTCCATGCTTAGTAGTGTGTACAAGAACTTCACAATGGCAAAGGATGAAAGTGTCAAAGAAATGTATGGACAACTTTCTAATCTTGTATACAGATAAAAATCTCTAGAAAGACCATACACAGTACTGGTAATAGTCCGAAAGATCCTCAGAGTTCTCCCATGGATTTTTGAAGAAAAGGTGATTGCTATTTAAGAATCAAAGGATCTAAAACAAGCTAAAGTTGAAGAACTCATCGGAAACCTCTCCACTTGTGAGCTAGAAATAAAATTCAAGGAAGAACTTAAAGGAGGAGATACGCAAAAGAAAAAATAGCACTCAAAGGAACAATGGAAAGTGAAGATGATGATGGTGATGAGGAAGGAGCAGTTGAGCTGGCACCGATAATAAAGAGATTCAAAAGGTGGAACAGTAAATATAGAATTCCTGCCTTAAATAAACAACTGAAGAGCAGAATCGTCGAAGTTCTAGACAATTCAGAAAAGCAAGAAATCATTTGTCACAAGTGCAATAAATCTGGTCATATCAAGACAAATTGTCATCAAAATCGAATCAGACAAGGAAAGAAACCAAAAAGGAGAAGTTTTGCAGCAACTTAGGAAGAAAGTGACGAAGATGATGAAAGCACTGGCACTGAGAGTGAAAGAGCAAATTTATGTCCTTTAGGAGAAACAAGTGATAGTGATGATGATGAGCCCGACGAGGTATCAAAACTTACTCACTCACAATTACTTATATATTTTCATGATGTTAATGGAAGTTTTAGAAGACTTGGGGAAAAGTATGCTAAAATTGAATCACAAAAAGATCGTTTGATAGAACTAAATAAGCAGCTCGATCAATTGGTTCAAAACTATAGAAATAAGAGCCCTAAACGTGATAAGTGTCCAACATTAGAAGAGGAAATAAAAAATCAGAAACTAGAAATAAATCACTTGAAAATGAAATTCTGATTTTAAAATAAAGTGAAAATACGAGGAGAGAAAATTCTATCAAAAAGCACACTTTGTCATTGAATGAATATGTATCACTCAAGTCACAAGTCCAACAATTGTCTATAAATTGAGGAAAATTCTCCAAAGGAGAAAATATGCTATTAGGAAAACAAATAGTTAATACTATTAAACATAGACTTGGGTATCCTCATTTTGAAAAAGCTAGAAGTGAAATTAATCATGTCAATCCCAAGTGCACGATTTGTGAAAAAGTTGGGCATAATCAAAAAAAATTGCTTGTATAGATCCAAACACACGAAAACCATATCAATTTGGGTTCCTAAAGGCATGAATGTAAATTCCCTTAAAGTCAAACAAATTTGGGTGCTCAAAGGAACAAACGTAGGCTGTCTTAGTTCTACTAAAACATGTTTTTCAAAATTCTTTGTCACTAACAATCATGGACCTAACAAAACAAATAGGTCATAAAACTCTTTTCTCGTATAGGTGTGTTGGCAGGCTAAGGAACAACAAAAGTAATACCTGGATTCTGGCTATTCCAGGCATATGACGGGCGATAAATCAAAGTTCCTTAGTCTAGAGAAGTACAAAGGTAGTAGAGTCACAATGGGCAACGACGATAAATGTAAAATTATCGGTAAAGGTGATCAACTGGTAAAATTTAAGCCAAAAGTTGATGAAGGCATGTTCATAAGATACTCTTCCAAAAGCAAAGCTTATAGTGTATACAAGAAAAGGACATGAACAACCGTGGAATCAATCAATGTGAAATTCGATGAAGGCATTGATGATCGAATCAAGGAAATAATCAAAAGCAATGTCGAAGATTAGAACAAAAAAGAGGAAAGTGAAAATCCGTAAGAAACCGTGGAAGAAGTCCCAAGAAATCTGGAACCAAAGAGATCGAAATTCAAAGCAGATCATCCTCTAGAATTGGTAATAGGTAATCCTACCGCTGGTATTCTAAGTCGTTCCTCTTTTAGAAATTTATGTGATTTGTGTGTACGTAGTGGATTTATTTTAGAAATTGAACCTAAAGACATAAATACAGCTCCCGATGATGAGAGTTGGTTTATGGCTATGCAAGAAGATGTAAAGGCCCGTTTTCCCGTACCTTTTGAATCGACAATAAACCACACATGTCTAATTCAAATTGCACGATAAGACGGATCTTTAAGGGTGATTAAAGAAAAGTAGACAGAACAGAATCTTACACGAATGGAATAACATATAATATTGAACAAATATTTTTACAGCGGAAAACTTTTAAATACATATATCGGAGTCTAACCTAAATTCAGCCTAGACAGTTATAAACATCTGTCCTTACAATTGCTGACAAACATCAAACAAAATATACTAAGCAAAGCGGATAACAGAATATCTCCATACGTCGATGAATATCTCCAGCTCCCCTCTGGAAACTCCAACCGTCTTCGACTAAACCTGAAACTACTCGGATCTGACCCGATATTGAAAATACCCGGATCAGGCTTGATAAACCAGTGTGAGAAAAACTCAATAATAAATGACAGTGTCATATATCAGCCTTTTTATAAATACTTTGAAAATAAAGAGCATCTCATAAGACCACGCCCACACATAAACACGGACGGGTTTTACCTTATGGTAACTAAAACACTTTTATATCAAAACATTTGATATTATTTCTAATGATATCTCTTTGCAAATAAACTTATTAACCTTAGCCGAAATTGTTACATTGATTAAATTCCAGCATAATAGGTTTACAATCAAGTCCGTAGGTTCTTATTGGAGAATGGATTTCCATACAAATGACCAGGCGCAGGATCTACCTTCCGAAATGGTACACCTCTAGATGGATGTCCCGAGAAACCATCACAAAGCTTCTCTACCAACACAAGACCGGCCTACCTCTTTAACTAGATAGTACCGAATATGTCATCCCCCGGTCGTTATCGCCTTTAACCGTGCGCTTGTTTTCCATACACCACATTAATATACATCCTGAATGTCATAGCGGGAAGAAATATATCTAGAAGAGGATGGTCATACCCTAATTGGGAATGACCCACTTAGCCTTGCTGCATCCAATCCTGTTTCGGTCATTTCCGGTTTGATGAGGCTTGAGGTCACGATTACCTTTTTACAAAGCACATATCACATCTTTGAATGCCACATTGCCATTTCCGTTTAACTACTAATTGCCTTCCACAAAAATACAACCCTTGAGCTCGTAAGTCTCAAGGAGGGTGTTAAGCTAAGAGAAGTTGCCTTCTCCTCCACCGCTGATGTACGTTTGTAAAAAACAATGTACGTAATCGTTAGAAATGCAATGTCAGACAAACGTCCATACAAGTTGTCCAGGAACAGGACAAACCGAAGGCACTTTCCTCGGCCATTACTAGGCGAGAAGCCCTTGCAATCCGCAAAATCTCCATCACAAGGAGACCACTACTATATATAACTCGGAAGCTACCAAGAGCAAGTCAACAAGCATTCCTCATGCTATAAAGATCCACGGTCTTCAGTAATCATCATCTTCAACAAGTCTTCACGTTCGAACGTATACATTGGTTCGAAGTGGTTTTCGGATAGGAATTAACCAAATCCGACTTCGGTTCCTTCGAAATCCAATCATCGATAAAAGTGAATATGAGTATATAGGATTTATTAAGTCTCTTTTCACTTTAATTCTTTTCGAATGATTTTGAAATCTCTTTCTTTTAACTTAGGATAATTCTAAGTAATTCATTCTTTACTTTGGAAAATATCTCAGATTTCCTTACTAAATTATTGATCCAAATCTCTTTACTTTTAAGCGGGTCAAAAACAATGTTATTTAAGACATCGTTTATGATAAACCCTAAATCAATCTTAACAAACATTTTGAAGTAAATAGGATCGTAGAAATCATTCATTTTGGAGATTGCTTAACTTTTGTCGATTTGTTCCAAAATCCAAATTTATACTTTTTAATTTATTAACTATCAGAATAGATAATTGTTTTTATATATAACATATTTATTTAAGATTTAAACTCCTTTTAAATTTAAATTGAACAAAATCTCTCATTTTTGAAGTAGCGAAATTACGGGTCGTTACAGAAGAGCTACATCAATCTGAATGAAATATTGTTTGGATTCTAGCACCTAGACATAATGATTATCCAGTTGTAACAACCAAATGGATTTTTAAAAATAAATTTGATGAATCTGGAGATGTGATATGGAACAAAGCTAGGTTAGTTGCTAAAGGTTACAATCAAATTGAAGGAATTGATTTTGACGAAACTTTTGCACCAGTAGCAAGATTATAATCCACTAGAATCTTGTTAGCTTTGCTTGTTATAAAGGATTTAAATAAAGGCAAATGGATATTAAAAGTGATTTCCTTAATGGACTTTTGAAAGAGGATGTATTCATTGAACAACCTGAAGGTTTTGAAAGTCATGAATATCCTAACCATGTTTATAAGCTTAAGAAAGCATTATATGGATTAAAACAAGCCCTTAGGGCTTGGTATGAATGTCTTAGCACTTTTCTCCTTGAAAATGGGTTTAAAAAGGGATGTGTAGACACCGCATTATTTCTATTGCACGAAAATGATGACTTATTGATTGTTCAAATATATGTTATTGAGAAATTTGAAAAGGTCATGTAGGAAAAGTTTGAAATGAGCTTAGTAGGTAAGTTGAAATTCTTTTAGGGATTTCAAATCAAATAAAGCGAAAAAGGTACACTCGTCTCTCAAACAAAATATATCAGAGAGCTTGTCAACAAATTTCGTTTAAAAGATGCTAAACCTGCAAAAACATCCATGAGCACAACAATTAAACTTGACAAGGATGGAAAAGTTTAAATAGTTGATTAAAAGAAATATCAAGGTATGATTGGATCACTTCTTTATCTTACTACTTCTAGACCATTCATTATGTTCACAGTTTGTCTATGTGCACAGTTTCAATCAAATCCAAAAGAATCCCATTTAAAAGCTATAAAAAGGATTATAAGGTATCTATTACACACCCCATGTTTTGGTCTATGGTATCCAACTAATGAAAACTTTGAGTTAAAAGGATATTTGGATGCAGATTGTGCTGGAAGTCTAATTGACAGAAAAAGTTCTAGTGGAATGTGTTTTATATTAGGACATTCGTTAGTTGCATTATCAAGTTGAAAACAAAATTGTATTGCGTTATCTACCACTGAGGTAGAGTATATTGCACTAAGCGGTTTCTCTGCTCAAATTTTATGTATGATACAAACTTTGCAAGACTATGGTCTAAATTTTAAATGAGTTACACTTATGTGTGATAGCAAAAGTGCAATTGATCTCACAAATAATCCTATACATCATTCCCACACCAAGAATACAGATGTTAGACATCATTTCATTAGAGATCACATTTCCAAAGAAAATAGCTGCATAAACTTCATTTCAACTAATTCTCAATTATTAGACATTTTTACAAAACCCCTTCTAGAAAATAATTTTTGTCGATTTCGTCTCAGTTTAGGGATTTTAGAAATGTGATTTTATATTATTTTTTTGGATCTTAAATGCCTATGTTAACTAATATGCCTTCTTATTTATTATTGAAAAGATAAACAGTGACTTAAAAAAGTGATGAGTGTTGATCTTAATCATACCTTCTCTACCTCTATCATATTTCTACGATAATCACTCATCAAAATCCAATATAGTATGTCAAATGTGGTATTTAAACAGGAAATTAATCATTTTTTTAGTTAGCAATAAAATCATCCAAAAGTACCCACTCTCATTTAAAAATCCTCACGGTTATGCATGATTGAACTACGTGGAATCTTTGATTATGTGCTTTCATGCTCATTAAAAGTCCTCACGGTTATGCACGTATGGAACGCATATCGAAATTGAAAAAAAAATAAGCAGTTGATTCTAACCCCATTTAAAAGTCCTCATGGTTAGAAGATACTTGGAATTCATTTTTTAACAAAAATTGAAAATACTACTAATCACATTTAAAAGTGCTAACGGTTATGTATGGCCAGTAAGTATTTAAATTTCTGTCATAGATATACCACAAATGGACATGACTATATGGTTTTCTATGCCGGCATCTCCTGTAACGACCCGTTGAATTTGATAATGCTAAATGAATTAAATTAATATGTTTCTAATCTAATTTAGAATAAAATAAAGGTCTTAAGATTTTATTTGAGAAAATGTAGTAATTTGTTATAGTAATTGGAATTTAATTTAACAATTTAATAGTTACATGGAAATAGATTTGAACTATGTAAATTTGCACACCTTGTTATAAGTTAAATATAAGAAACCAATATAAATGTGAATCAGTGAATATTAATAAAAATATTTACTAGAATGGAATTCATTTAATATAAAATAAATGGTGGAGATTGTACATTTGGTTGTAATAATAAATAGTGACTAAATAAAAGTGTCCGTTGGAATAAATCAATGCAATAAGTGTGATAAGTAATTTTATTGAATGTTGTCTCTAATAAATGTACTTGATTTGGTAATTTAGATATTTATACGTAAAGTATATATATATAAAGATATATTGATTCCAATAGAATTAATTGGAAATCTAACAATAAATATAATGTTGGTAGCAATTGAAATTTACTGTTTTGCAAAATAAATGAGAAATCAAGTCAAATGTGAATTATACCGTAAAGGATCAATTCATTTAAACAGTAGGATTGTAAATAAATAAACATTCTACGTAGGTTGCAATTGGACAATTTATGTAGTTTAATGGAAAAGCAATTGGAATTAATTACCATAAATTGTGTACTTAGGGTAGTTTTGATTTGTCACTTAAGATGGAGGATTTTTATAAAATGTAATAAATGCAGTTTAAATCAAGGCATTGACGTTTGGGTATTTAAGAAGTGATAAACTAAAATTTATTTATTTGTTTGAAAATTTGAAATCCAATTTGTGGATTTATTGCAAATAAGTGAAATTTGTGTTTAACCATTACATCGATAGGAATAAATTAAATTTAAGGTTATATTAATAAAATTTGGACTAGAGAAATGATATGAATCGGTTTTAGAAGCCTTAAATATAAAATGGGAAGTAGACGAGATTTCACGTTACAACCATTTTTAAAAATCCTGATGTATGTACAAATATTAATGAAATATAACGTAAACCAATGTTGAATCAAAAGAATAGAGTCAACACTTATTTATTCATTTAATGTGATATAACTACGAGTATGATTTATTGCAAATTACATGGAAATCTAATATATAGGACATTACCTAAAAAGGAAGAGTAGATAAAATTTATGATAAACATATTTGTATATGAAGGTTATTGATTTAAGGAGAAATTGGGCAAGTTTTATGTATTTGGGTTAAGTGCAACCTTTAATAGATAAATTTAGTGCAATTAAAAGAAACTGACATTTAATATTTCGATAACTTAAAATTTGATGGGATAAGAACATTTGGGTAATGAAGGGATGACAAATATTAGCTATGATTCTAGAAGGAATTAAATAGATAATGGGAAGATTAAAATCAGGTTCTAAGCAATAATTATTAAATAACAGGATTTATTAAATTTAACGTTGAATACTATGTTACTGAAATTTAAAATGGACTTTAAGAATAATATTTTGAATCATGAACCAAAGTATGTGGCATCCCTATTTGGATAAAGAATGAGTATATAAAAGTTAAAATCTAATACATGGGGTTTTGAGCATTTAATTTTATAATTCTTAAATATAGGAAAGTGCAGAAATTTACACTGCAAATTGATATACTTATAATTTTAATTCACATCCAAGCTTGTTAAATCATTTGAAATTGATTAAATTATATAAGTAATAAAATTTGGACAATTTTAGAATACAATATAAAATTTGGATTTTTGTAATTTATTTTAATTTAATTAATGAATATAAAATAGCCATTTTTGTCACGGACTCGGATTTCGATGAAACCAGTTTCATCGGATCCGTATCAGTGAATTATTTTAGGGTTTCAAGTTTCGTATCGATCGGAATTGTCATTTGATCGTACGGGCGCGAAACGCCTTGCAATCAATTTTATTAAAATCAATTTGGAATCAATTTGGAAATCTTGTTTTCGGCATAACTTTTTCATAGGATCGAATTTGGACGCGAAACTTTTTCCATCACGTTCAGAATATTTTAAAACACCTATCTGGATATATGGGTTTGACGAATTTCGTTCCGAGGACAGAACAGGCTTTTTGGGCCTTAGTTTGTTCCGTACGTTCATTCTACGGTCTATCTACGCTACCTCTAACCCTCTATATAAAACCAGCTATTCAGCCCTAGCCTCCGCCTAATTTCATTTTATCTACGCGTATATTTTCTTCAAGCTCCTCTTCTTCTTCAATGGGTGCAAACCCTAGATCCAATCAATTCAAAAACAAAATGAAATTTCAAACTACTCTAAAAATTCTGAAAAAAATATATGTTGATGTTTTCGATATGCGTAATCTCCTGGTGTGGTTCGTTTTTCATTTTGAACCATCGTTTGTCCAGAAATTACGAATCAGTTCAGGCCGTTCATACTGAATTCTGGACGATCCAACGGCAGATCTGCAACGGATCATCGATCCAGAGGCAACGTTGGGAAGCTGGTGACATGCAGGTCTCGGATCTGGTGACCTTTCACCCAAATGTTTAACGGTTTCACCTGGAAACGCCATCAGAGGCGGCGGCGGCGCGATGAGATGTAGGCGACTGGAGGGTATGGGTTTCTTGGCATAGGGGCGGCTCGGGGCGAGGAACCCGGTGGTGAGGTTGGATCGGAGGCTGGAGCGACGTGGTGGTCGTATAATTCACGTGAAAGGCGGCGGCTAGGGTTGCAAACGAGTGCGACCTGATATTATTCACGAGTAGGAGAGGGAACGCACGCAGTTTCTGATGATGTGGCAGTGATGGTGTGGTGAGTGCGGTTTTTCTTTTATTTTATTTTTATTTAAATTTAAATCGTTCAAACACATGTAAATTTCACATACGATCTCCGTTTCGTACGAGATTTTTTTTGTTAGGTTCGTATTTAAAATCCGGATCTGATGACACTGGTTTGGACAGTTTTGGAGACCGTCAAATTTTTGGGTTTAAATTGAATTTGGATTCAATTTAAATTCCAAAGGTGAGTGTTTTAACCCACTCACAACTACTAGAAGCTTTTATGTTTGTTAAATTAATTTTAGAAATGAATAGAAATTTATTTATGAGTATTTGGCATGTTTATTTTATTCATATCTGTTGAATTGCATTTATTAAATTTAACTGTTAATTTAATTAATTTATTGCGTATAAATTTACAGTTAAAATTTATTTGTTTGTATATGAACTGCTAGTTAACAGTTATATAATTTATTACTAAATATAGACTGTAGATTAATAGCTGTTAAATTTAATTTGAATAAAATTGCCAGTTATTACATGTTATATATTATCAAATATAAATTATTATTGATTGATATTGCTTGATGATTGTGATTGGATGATGGGTGATGTTGATGGATGTTTTATTGTATATCATTAAATTGCAAATTATCATGCATATTTCCTTTCATTCGGGATTGTGGTTTGAAATGATATACAACCGCAAAATTTTATATCTTTTAAATTGCGGATTGAAATGATAAATATCCGTATCACTTGACCATAGGATAGAAAATTATATACAGGCACTGTGATATATCTATATATAACTATTTTAATGTAATTTCTATGGTTTGGATGGAATACGGTTTATAATAATCTTAAATTTTATATTGTATAAATATTTTTCTTCCATATATATATACATATGAAGTTGAAAATTTTGAAATTAAAAGGTGTATAAAAATCTTTATTAAAAATGGAAGAAAATTAAGAAAATGGAGTTTAATAATTTATATCATATGTTTAAATGTTAAGTTTGGAAATTTTAAGACATGATATTTATAATTGGATTTTTCCCAAAATAAATTGAAATGAATATTCTAGTATAATTTGAATTGGGAAAATATATATATTTTATTACTAGAAATTGAAGTCTTATTATTTATGGATTTTATGTGAATATTCAAGACTAATTAATAGAACAATTGATCTGTTGAAAGAATAAAATCCAATTTTAGTTGAAATATTGTTACTCAAAATGGATATACGTATATATAAATAAATTGAAGTGGTTTTGGAACTTGAGAGAGATAATATAAATTTTGGTTTAGAATTTAATAAAGAAATGTATTTGTAAAGCCATGAGAACTATTTTCTTTACAAAGTAACATTTAAGTTAAACCTTTTAATTCATATACCGTTGAATATCCAAACCATTCAAGTTTTAAAAGTTATGGTTTAAATTATGAATTTCGAAATATTATGCTTTGAAAGGATATTTGGCTTTTAGACGTTATAAATTTTAAAGCATTTGGATTTTTGAAAGGGTTTATATTTAGGATAAAGGATATCATATTGTTTTGGGTTTTAAAATGATATCGTATTCATAATTTTAAAATGGAAATGTTTATTCTGGTTTTAAAGTATGAGCTATTTTTAAATGACCGCGGTGTTATAATAACGATGGGTTGGCAAAGAGACCGGGATCGGATATGGACATACTCTCTGTCGATACCGAAAACCACTTTGACTAACCGTGTACGCGGTGGAGATTCCAGAATGAAGTAGGTGGTGGCGATGTTTCCTGTAAGGTAAATACGTGGACCCGACTCCCGTGAGTTGGCATAAGGTGGCTAAAACAGGAGCGATTCTCAGGCCAATGAGGTCATTCCTCTGATCGGACCCTCCTCTTCGATATTACACTTTGACTTGGATTGATTCAGTGGCCACTTCTATATTTTGATTTTGGGGAGTAAGTCCGAGGTGGGCGGTAACTGCGGCTACGCGTTTCCACCAACCTGGATAGCAATTGGTATATCTACCCTGGCATTGCCTAGTTGTGCCGCGTCACCTACCATACCGAGCCTTTACTACGAGTTTCTATTTGTGTCGTACCTATGGAGTATCCTCTGGTAGCCTCCCGATCAGGAGGTATTACGGTATTGTATAGACTATTGGCATTTTACGTGTTAAGGTGGAAAATGTAAAGCCTTAACGCTATTTAAAAGTAAGTTTATTTTATAAATAGACACTATTATAATAGCGCAATATACTACATAGTAAATAGTTTAACGGATCCTTAGGAGATGTAAATCCCGAACATCTCTTGAGTTACTGTACTCATATTTATTTCTTTTAATTTAACTCACATAAGATCTTTTAGTCTGACTCGAGTATTTTTGTCTTTTCAAATTCGCTCGGGTCAGTCCGAGCGTTTCAGGATCGAAGATTTTAGCTTTGGAGGACGAAGACGAAGAATCCGTATTATATTATTTATAGTATTGCACCACACTCTAAATTTCCACTGCATTGTTTGTATTGGTATGTGTAACTCTGATATTTATTGTATAAAGAAGAATTAACTGTTTTGTAACCGTTTATGAACTGTTTATTTATTATTATATTTTATCCTTCCGCTGTGAGATTCTATTTTGTTTTATTTCTTCTCTATTTTTCTTATTTACCCCATAACAATCCGCCCTTGCGTATGCTTTTAACTGGCACGTGTGTCGGTTTAAAGTGTGCGAAAAGGCGGGATGTTACAGTTGGTATCAGAGCTTTGGTTTAGCGATAAACCTTGGCTTTGTGGGGTTTGACTCTTTGTTAATAAGGTAGTAATACCCTATGGGAGTCGCTGATTGTATATATATGAGAGAGCGTATTTGTTAGTTTTATGAAAAGATTTTGATATTGTGTTAATCTGTTCCGCTTTGTATTTATAAATTCTGGTTGATGCATGAGACGCTATGTCATCAATAGGGATTTCTAAACACTTAATAGGACAGACCGACATAATATTTGTTTTAATATAGGTGAATGAAATAATTTTGCGTATTATATTTTCTATATATAAAAAATATTTTTATAAAGATATATATATATATATATATATATTTGGTTGCTATAGATTGGGTGTTAGGAAATAAAAATATTTATAACAATTGAAGCTAAGTTGAAATTATAATAAATCAAATTGGAGATTTTAGAACTTAAGTCCGGGATTTTGAAAATCTGTTTTCAATGGATTTATGGGATATAGGGATTTGGTTTATAAGTATTTTCTTATATAAATATTTAGTATAATTCGGAAAAAAAATTTTAAAGAAGATTTTGGAGAATATAAATTTTGTACTTTCCTCTCTGTCGCTAGAAAATAATTTCGGTGATGGCGGCCGCATCATCGACTTCTATTTTCGAGTTTCGAAGGGGAAAGGCCACTGTAGTAAATTCTACTGCAGATTTATGTTGGAAATATCTGAATTTGTTTGTTTTAAATATAATTGAGATATAAAGTTGTAGGAAACTAATTATCTATTATTTCAAAATAAATTGAAATTTGACCCGGAATTTAATTCTAAAATTTTCCATTAATTAATTGTTAAATTTTAGTGGAATAAAAAAAAAGTAAGTAATAAATGGATTGAAAACCTCTAATAAGTAAGAGAATTAATGCTAAGTATAAAGGAAGTTAAAAATTTAAATTATAAATAATGGTAAAGATTTATTGGAAAATCAATGAATTAAAAGAATTGAGATTAAACTAGTATAAGTTCAATTGCATTTCTCTTTAAACATATATAACTTACCAAATATGAAAGGTTGAAATGTTAAATAAGAAATTGGAATAGAATATTATACAAGTAGAGATTTTGGAAATAATGAAGTATTCAATAGCTTGCTATTTAAAAATAAGAATTTAGTGGTATAAACTTAAGCAAAAATTGAAATTTTACCATAATTAAAGGTAAGCACTATAAATAGGTTTTGAAACTTAAGAAAATAAAGAAAGATTTTGGTGTAGAGTTATTATCTTAAGTCTGATTTAAATACTATTCGTATAATATAATAAAAAGTTGGTAATATAAACAAATGCCTGTAAACCATAGGTAATAAATTAATAAAATCCTTTATTTATAAGAATGGAAGTTTAAGGTTAATAATTTAAGTGTAATTAGAGGGTTACTGTAATTAAATATAATAGAAAGTGGGTAATTAAATTTTTACTACTATCAAATATAATAGAAACTTCAACATTAAATAAATGAATGAAATTAAGGGTAAGTTGAAATTGTAAGTTATAAAACAAATATATAAAAAAAAAGGAATTGAGAAGAAACTTGAAAATTTTCACTTACATTCTTAAAACATACATAACTTACCATATTATAAAAGTTGCAATGTTAGTAAGAAAATGTAAGGGGAAATCTTACAAGTGAAGCTTGAGGTAATTAAGGTATTCAATAAATTTGCTGTTATTAATGAGAATAAATTGTATAAACTTAAGTTAAATTGGAAATTTTACTATACAAGAAAAGGTAAGTAGTATAAATAGATGATATAAACTTTAGTCAATAAAATTGGAATACAAATATAATAAATTTTGTAATAAATGGAAAATGAAAATTGTAAGAAATAAAGAAATTCCCTCCATAAATGAAAGAAAGAAAATCAAACCACTGAAGCATGAAATAAATGTATAATAAGTAATTTGGTTGTTGGTTTGAATTGTTACTTTTGGTTTATGTTGTTGGGTAAGAAATTTGAAGTTGTTGGATGAATAAATAATCTATCTTTGTTCCATCTAAGACTGTTGAGTATAGGGTGCACTTGATAGTTAATTTCATTTCATACAAATTTCAAGTTTGAACCCAAACAACTATTTGTTTGATGGATTAAATGGTTGCTTTGTTTGTGTATGTATGTTGTTTGTAAGGTTGATGGTTGTTGAATTGTTTGGTTGATTAATGATTGAATCCACTTGAATAGTTCACTTTAAAATAAATATTTAACCTTTTAGATTATATAAGGGAATACAGGTGATGGAAGCAACTGCTACTGCTTTTGGTTCCAAAATAATAAGCGTATATTGCCCGACAAATAGGTACGTTTTCGGATTACGTTTAAAGCGCTATTTTTCCCGTGTTGGGATATAATATTTTGATAATATATGTAATATATTTGTATATTTTGATATTATATTTTCTCCCGAGCCTCTCCGTACAAAGGAGACTCTGCCAAAAAATTTCGTAAATTTTGGACTTAGAATTTTGTGAAAATGTTTTCCAGCTTTAATAATCTAAGTATAAAAGAATATAATGATTATAAACAGGTATATTTTATTTAAGAAAATAAATTTAGTAAATTATTGTTTATAAATAATATTTGAAATAAGATGTACTGTTTTATTCTTCCTTCTCCCTTCTTTTTCCTTTTCGGGGACGAAAAGTTTTGAGTGGGGGAGATTGTAATGACCCGTTGAATTTGATAATGTTAAATGAATTAAATTAATATGTTTCTAATCTAATTTAGAATAAAATAAAGGTCTTAAGATTTTATTTGAGAAAATGTAGTAATTTGTTATAGTAATTGGAATTTAATGTAACAATTTAATAGTTACATGGAAATAGATTTGAACTATGTAAATTTGCACACCTTGTTATAAGTTAAATATAAGAAACCAATATAAATGTGAATCAGTGAATATTAATAAAAATATTTACTAGAATGGAATTCATTTAATATAAAATAAATAGTGGAGATTGTACATTTGGTTGTAATAATAAATAGTGACTAAATAAAAGTGTCCGTTGGAATAAATCAATGCAATAAGTGTGATAAGTAATTTTATTGAATGTTGTCTCTAATAAATGTACTTGATTTGGTAATTTAGATATTTATACGTAAAGTATATATATATAAAGATATATTGATTCCAATAGAATTAATTGGAAATCTAACAATAAATATAATGTTGGTAGCAATTGAAATTTACTGTTTTGCAAAATAAATGAGAAATCAAGTCAAATGTGAATTATACCGTAAAGGATCAATTCATTTAAACAGTAGGATTGTAAATAAATAAACATTCTACGTAGGTTGCAATTGGACAATTTATGTAGTTTAATGGAAAAGCAATTGGAATTAATTACCATAAATTGTGTAGTTAGGGTAGTTTTGATTTGTCACTTAAGATGGAGGATTTTTATAAAATGTAATAAATGCAGTTTAAATCAAGGCATTGACGTTTGGGTATTTAAGAAGTGATAAACTAAAATTTATTTATTTATTTGAAAATTTGAAATCCAATTTGTGGATTTATTGCAAATAAGTGAAATTTGTGTTTAACCATTACATCGATAGGAATAAATTAAATTTAAGGTTATATTAATAAAATTTGGACTAGAGAAATGATATGAATCGGTTTTAGAAGCCTTAAATATAAAATGGGAAGTAGACGAGATTTCACGTTACAACCATTTTTAAAAATCCTGATGTATGTAGAAATATTAATGAAATATAACGTAAACCAATGTTGAATCAAAAGAATAGAGTCAACACTTATTTATTCATTTAATGTGATATAACTACGAGTATGATTTATTGCAAATTACATGGAAATCTAATATATAGGACATTACCTAAAAAGGAAGAGTAGATAAAATTTATGATAAACATATTTGTATATGAAGGTTATTGATTTAAGGAGAAATTGGGCAAGTTTTATGTATTTGGGTTAAGTGCAACCTTTAATAGATAAATTTAGTGCAATTAAAAGAAATTGACATTTAATATTTCGATAACTTAAAATTTGATGGGATAAGAACATTTGGGTAATGAAGGGATGACAAATATTAGCTATGATTCTAGAAGGAATTAAATAGATAATGGGAAGATTAAAATCAGGTTCTAAGCAATAATTATTAAATAACAGGATTTATTAAATTTAACGTTGAATACTACGTTACTGAAATTTAAAATGGACTTTAAGAATAATATTTTGAATCATGAACCAAAGTATGTGGCATCCCTATTTGGATAAAGAATGAGTATATAAAAGTTAAAATCTAATATATGGGGTTTTGAGCATTTAATTTTATAATTCTTAAATATAGGAAAGTGCAGAAATTTACACTGCAAATTGATATACTTATAATTTTAATTCACATCCAAGCTTGTTAAATCATTTGAAATTGATTAAATTATATAAGTAATAAAATTTGGACAATTTTAGAATAGAATATAAAATTTGGATTTTTGTAATTTATTTTAATTTAATTAATGAATATAAAAATAGCCATTTTTGTCACGGACTCGGATTTCGATGAAACCAGTTTCATCGGATCCGTATCAGTGAATTATTTTAGGGTTTCAAGTTTCGTATAGATCGGACCTGTCATTTGATCGTACGGACGCGAAACGCCTTGAAATCAATTTTATTAAAATCAATTTGGAATCAATTTGGAAATCTTGTTTTCAGCATAACTTCTTCATACGATCGAATTTGCACGCGAAACTTTTTCCATCACGTTTAGAATATTTTAAAACACCTATCTGGATATATGGGTTTGACGAATTTCGTTCCGAGGACAGAACGGGCTTTTTGGGCCTTAGTTTGTTCCGTACGTTCATTCTACGGTCTATCTACGCTACCTCTAACCCTCTATATAAAACCAGCTATTCAGCCCTAGCCTCCGCCTAATTTCATTTTATCTGCACGTATATTTTCTTCAAGCTCCTCTTCTTCTTCAATGGGTGCAAACCCTAGATCCAATCAATTCAAAAACAAAATGAAATTTCAAACTACTCTAAAAATTCTGAAAAAAATATATGTTGATGTTTTCGATATGCGTAATCTCCTGGTGTGGTTCGTTTTTCATTTTGAACCATCGTTTGTCTAGAAATTTCGAATCAGTTTAGGCCGTTCATACTGAATTCTGGACGATCCAACGGCGGATCTGCAACGGATCGTCGATCCAGAGGCAACGTTGGGAAGCTGGTGACATGCAGGTCTCGGATCTGGTGACCTTTCACCCAAATGTTTAACGGTTTCGCCTGGAAACGCCATCAGAGGCGGCGGCGGCGCGATGAGATGTAGGCGACCGGAGGGTATGGGTTTCTTGGCATAGGGGCGGCTCGGGGCGAGGAACCCGGTGGTGAGGTTGGATCGGAGGCTGGAGCGACGTGGTGGTCGTATAATTCACGTGAAAGGCGGCGGCTAGGGTTGCAAACGAGTGCGACCTGATATTATTCACGAGTAGGAGAGGGAACACACGCAGTTTCTGATGACGTGGCAGTGATGGTGTGGTGAGTGCGGTTCTTCTTTTATTTTATTTTTATTTAAATTTAAATCGTTCAAACACATGTAAATTTCACATACGATCTCCGTTTCGTACGAGATTTTTTTTGTTAGGTTCGTATTTAAAATCCGGATCTGATGACACTGGTTTGGACAGTTTTGGAGACCGTCAAATTTTTGGGTTTAAATTGAATTTGGATTCAATTTAAATTCCAAAGGTGAGTGTTTTAACCCACTCACAACTACTAGAAGCTTTTATGTTTGTTAAATTAATTTTAGAAATGAATAGAAATTTATTTATGAGTATTTGGCATGTTTATTTTATTCATATCTGTTGAATTGCATTTATTAAATTTAACTGTTAATTTAATTAATTTATTGCGTATAAATTTACAGTTAAAATTTATTTGTTTGTATATGAACTGCTAGTTAACAGTTATATAATTTATTACTAAATATAGACTGTAGATTAATAGCTGTTAAATTTAATTTGAATAAAATTGCCAGTTATTACCTGTTATATATTATCAAATATAAATTATTATTGATTGATATTGCTTGATGATTGTGATTGGATGATGGGTGATGTTGATGGATGTTTTATTGTATATCATTAAATTGCAAATTATCATGCATATTTCCTTTCATTCGGGATTGTGGTTTGAAATGATATACAACCGCAAAATTTTATATCTTTTAAATTGCGGATTGAAATGATAAATATCCGTATCACTTGACCATAGGATAGAAAATTATATACAGGCACCGCGATATATCTATATATAACTATTTTAATGTAATTTCTATGGTTTGGATGGAATACGGTTTATAATAATCTTAAATTTTATATAGTATAAATATTTTTCTTCCATATATATATACATATGAAGTTGAAAATTTTGAAATTAAAAGGTGTATAAAAATCTTTATTAAAAATGGAAGAAAATTAAGAAAATGGAGTTTAATAATTTATATCATATGTTTAAATGTTAAGTTTGGAAATTTTAAGATATGGTATTTATAATTGGATTTTTCCCAAAATAAATTGAAATGAATATTCTAGTATAATTTGAATTGGGAAAATATATATATTTTATTACTAGAAATTGAAGTCTTATTATTTATGGATTTTATGTGAATATTCAAGACTAATTAATAGAACAATTGATCTGTTGAAAGAATAAAATCCAATTTTAGTTGAAATATTGTTACTCAAAATGGATATACGTATATATAAATAAATTGAAGTGGTTTTGGAACTTGAGAGAGATAATATAAATTTTGGTTTAGACTTTAATAAAGAAATGTATTTGTAAAGCCATGAGAACTATTTTCTTTACAAAGTAACATTTAAGTTAAACCTTTTAATTCATATACCGTTGAATCCAAACCATTCAAGTTTTAAAAGTTATGGTTTAAATTATGAATTTCGAAATATTATGCTTTGAAAGGATATTTGGCTTTCAGACGTTATAAATTTTAAAGCATTTGGATTTTTGAAAGGGTTTATATTTGGGATAAAGGATATCATATTGTTTTGGGTTTTAAAATGATATCGTATTCATAATTTTAAAATGGAAATGTTTATTCTGGTTTTAAAGTATGATCTATTTTTAAATGACCGCGGTGTTATAATAACGATGGGTTGGCAAAGAGACCGGGATCGGATATGGACATACTCTCTGTCGATACCGAAAACCACTTTGACTAACCGTGTACGCGGTGGAGATTCCAGAATGAAGTAGGTGGTGGCGACGTTTCCTGTAAGGTAAATACGTGGACCCGACTCCCGTGAGTTGGCATAAGGTGGCTAAAACAGGAGCGATTCTCAGGCCAATGAGGTCATTCCTCTGATCGGACCCTCCTCTTCGATATTACACTTTGACTTGGATTGATTCAGTGGCCACTTCTATATTTTGATTTTGGGGAGTAAGTCCGAGGTGGGCGGTAACTGCGGCTACGCGTTTCCACCAGCCTGGATAGCAATTGGTATATCTACCCTGGCATTGCCTAGTTGTGCCGTGTCACCTACCATACCGAGCCTTTACTACGAGTTTCTATTTGTGTCGTACCTATGGAGTATCCTCTGGTAGCCTCCCGATCAGGAGGTATTACGGTACTGTATAGACTATTGGCATTTTACGTGTTAAGGTGGAAAATGTAAAGCCTTAACGCTATTTAAAAGTAAGTTTATTTTATAAATAGACACTATTATAATAGCGCAATATACTACATAGTAAATAGTTTAACGGATCCTTAGGAGATGTAAATCCTGAACATCTCTTGAGTTACTGTACTCATATTTATTTCTTTTAATTTAACTCACATAAGATCTTTTAGTCTGACTCGAGTGTTTTTGTCTTTTCAAATTCGCTCGGGTCAGTCCGAGCGTTTCAGGATCGAAGATTTTAGCTTTGGAGGACGAAGACGAAGAATCCGTATTATATTATGTATAGTATTGCACCACACTCTAAATTTCCGCTGCATTGTTTGTATTGGTATGTGTAACTCTGATATTTATTGTATAAAGAAGAATTAACTGTTTTGTAACCGTTTATGAACTATATATTTATTATTATATTTTATCCTTCCACTGTGAGATTCTATTTTGTTTTATTTCTTCTCTGTTTTTCTTATTTACCCCATAACAATCCGCCCTTGCGTATGCTTTTAATTGGCACGTGTGTCGGTTTAAAGTGTGCGAAAAGGCGGGATGTTACATCTCCCCTATCAATCTAAAATGGAATATGTGCATAACAGAATATTTATGTTTTTTGTTTAAATCTTTTGGAATTTAATATTTATACTCGATTAGGTATTAATGTTGTATTAATGTTTATCACTTTATCACTCGTATCTACCACTATTACTCTTCCGCTGATAACAAAAGGGGGAGAAAGGTTAAGATTTTGGCAAATAAGTCAAAAAAATTATTTGCATATTCTCATTTAGGTTCATTGAATTTTTTTATTGTTTTACGTTTGCATTTTTTTCATGCATATGTAAGGGGGAGCTTTGTTGTAGGGGAAGTATGCAAAAGGGGAGCTAATAGAATTCATCGAGACCAAATACATTTAATAGAGTCAATTCTTAATATATGTTTGTTATCATTAAAATGGGAGATTGTAAAATATACTAGTGTCTGATTTTTGTTTGATGATATACATATGTCTATATATATATATATATATATATATATTCGTTTAAATGTATTTGTTATTGCACTATTTTATCTTTCCGCACAATTAAATAAATATTTCTTGAATAAAATAAATAACTTGGAATTCTTAATAAATATTTTATTCAAACAAATATTTTATTACAAATTCAAATAGTACAAATTTGAGCTCCCACTGCATTTACACATTTTCAATTACAATACAACTTTAAGTAAAATACAATTTTCCCTTTACAATTTTATTTCGCTATATAATTCACTCGTCGGTCATATTTGATCTCCAACTCTATTCCGGCCTTTATCCAGCATCTGCAATATCTGCAAAATAAACATTGACGCGGTAAAGTTGAGAAAGAAATATTTTGAAGTGCATAATGAAGTGTGTGTTTTTTGAAATTATTGTTTGTCGCAGTTATTTGGGTTGTTCTTCATCATTTTTTAATTCATCTTACATGAACAACTAGTGACATGCACAGTGTATCACCGTACATGCTACAAGGTCGTGCACATCGATGTACACTTGCTTATTAAAATTGCAGGGACAGGTGAGCAAAAGGTCAAACCCAAGCCAAGACTGGATTCACCAACATGCAACCAAGCTCAACCAAAACAGTTCAGAAAGTGCACAAGACACGGTCAGGAGAAAATAAATCAAAGCAACACAGTTTCAAACTATCACAGTTCAGGTCCAACCAACATAATTGCAGCTCAAAAAAATGTATACATGAAAATCAAAGCATACAGCAAAGTCCAAAAGCAAGCACTCGAAGTGGACAGAGCATAGGCCTAACAATCACACACATATATACATACATATATGTATGTATGTATATACATGGTGACACAAAAACATACTCAATCCAGCAACAAGCACTACAAAACAAGAATAAGAATCAATAGTTTAAAAAGCACAGTGTAGAGTAACCAATTGCAACATGATAGCAAGTATGCACATGGCACTGGGGCAATTTAACTCGAAGCATATTTCAATGCAACCAGACTTAAATGGAACTGGGCCAGGCTTCAAGTGGAATAAGACGACAATAACAAAACCAGACAAACTAGAGTGCAGGGCCAAGTACAAAGAAAAATTTTCAAGCAAAATGGATATGCAAGCATTTAGTTTCAACATGTGAAATTGGAACCAAACTACAATAACATAGGCACAAGGAAAGCTTCAGACATGCTCAGAGTTCACGTGCAAGGTCAGATATCAACATGTAGTGCATATGTACAAAGTGATGTACCAGATATAAACATGAAATATAGGAGATATCATATCAAACTCAAGCACGGTGACATATATATACAAACACACATCTCAGTTTAGATCAATGAAATGACAATAACTCAGACCGGCTACAACAAAAGCAGTGAAGCAGCCTTGGGTAACTATCAGTAGCAATTCAAACAAAGTCAAGGAGTTGGTTTAGAAATAAATAGAAAAACGAAAAACACAGTTGAAGTGTTCAAAAAATCATAATTATTAGTAGCAAGTCAAGAGAATTCAATCAAAAGTCACAAAGAAACATATTTCAGAAAATGGAACAGAGAATGATGAACAAGTCATTGGCAGCAAAGAATGGAACCAATTCACGCAAAGTCAAATACATCGGAAAAATATATGACCATTGAACAAGTCAGAATTCAGGAAAAAAAGATAGACCCAAAATTCGACAAATATATCTCAAATTCAAATGCCAAATTGTAATCGAAGTCAGAGAAGAACGAATCATGCATAAGAGGACATTCGATTAGAAATCAATGCAAATACTAAAATCACGAAAAATTCAAACCTAATTATACGAATGAAATAAAGGGATTTCGATCCCCATAAATTAACCCATTATCATCATTGGTAGATCATTCGAGTTCGAGACAAAAATTAAAAGAGCTTACTTATCACAAACAAATCCAAAAATCGAGTCAAAGTCGAGCATATCCAAAAATCCAAAAGGGGAAATCACATACCAATTCAAAGCAACATCCAACTCAACTCTCGAAGGAAACCGCACAAATCAAGCAGTAGGAAAATTGAGGAACTAAAGCATCGAGGCAAAAAATTTGAACTTCTATTTCCAAGCGGCTGCTCCAGAATCAAACGGAACCCTAATTTTGAAGAGCAACAAAAGATCAGCCGAAGAGATTACATTGGAAATGTGGAGACAGTCTTCACTTTAGTTATTTTTTTAATTGGGCCGTGTTATTTTCATATGTATTGGGCTTAATTTGTAAATATAATGTTTTGTTTTTATTTTTTATTTTATTTGTAATTTTCTCTTTTAAAATTTGGTACATTTCTAGTTGTGTAACTAGATACAAATTACAGAGTGTAGTTTGAGCATTCACAACTTAATGGCTGAGTTGTGGTAAGGTTTTGAGCGTAGAGTTAGGTTAGTCGAGTTAGTGGGCATCGCGAGTTTATGTGTGTTTGTAAGTGTCAAATTACTTAATTTCTAGCAGAAACCTTGGGGGCGGTACGTAAGCAAGTTTTTGTTGAAGTTGGGTAAAACTGTGTGTGATCTTTAATGCATTACTTTCAGTTTTAGTTTTTATTTTCATATTAATTTTTAGTAGTAGACCTATTCACCCCGCCTCCCTCTCTCTAGAGTGAAAACAATCCAATAGCAAACCCTACTATTGACTTCACAACCTGTGAGGAAGTAACTAAATATGTGGGTTATAGGTTAAACATATTTATCAAACATCTAGATATAAAAGAATGTAATGCACCGGTATTAAGTAGAACGTTAATAGACATGCCATAAATTTGAAGCATACCTCCCAAAACTGCCTTTCCATTCTTCTGAGCTGTTGGCTTTGAAGTTGAAAGCTCCAATGCATACTCCATGCCCTTTCCATCTTTAGCGGGATCCTTGCATTGATTCTTATAGTGGCCAATCTGGTCGCAGTTAAAGCACCTGACATTCTTCTTTTCTTCCACCTCCTTTGCCTTTGCAATATGACATTCATTAGTAAAATGCCCATTCTTGTCGAAACAGACAATATTAGGCTTCCCCTCCTTAGCTTCCCCACCCTTCTAAGCACCTTTCTTAGGAAAGAACTTCCTCTTCTGACTCTGCCCTACCTGGACCTCCTTAGCCTTGCTTTTCTATAGAGAATCAAGCATCTCCTCATGCCTTAAGGCCATCTCCACCACAAAATCAGAAGGATCCCGAATATGAGGTAGTGTGGCCCTTGCTAACTCACGATTCAACCCCTGATAAACTTCTCATTCCTCTCCATCACTGTATCAACTGAAGAATGCCCATATCTGACCAACTCCTCAAATCTCCTAGCCCATAAATGCCCATTCCTTTTTGATCAGATCTGACTATGTCATCGCAGACATGAACCTTTCCTGGAACCTTCCCTTGAAATCTTCCCAGGTCATAGTCTCCTCATCCACTACCGCAGTCACACTATTCCACCAAAACAAAGCCACTCCTTGAAGCAGTCTAGAAGCAAGCCTCCTCTTCTGCTCATCATTGAGCCTCAAATGTGCAAAGATTCCCTTACGTGCAACTACCAATTCTCCATTCCTTTAGCATCCTCTATTCCAATAAACAGCTTCCCTTCGAGATTAGCTTAATATCCACTCAACTTAGCATAATATTTTAAAAATGGAGCTCCCAGAACTCCTCCTACAGTCCAGCAGCAACACCTGCTTGCACCATTTTCATGAAGAATTAATACATAACTTCCATTCCAATTTGCAGGACTCCAGCACCCACACTCTCTGCTTGTGCATGACCTTGGTTTCTCCTAGTATTCGGTCTGGCATTCCTATCAGTGTCGTCCCCTCTTAGGTTAACTCTTCCTTTTCTACCTTCCATATTATATTCAAAACTCATAAGATATAGAAAAATAAATTAATAAAGTTCGGAGACTAGAGATAAAGCGTATACTTATATATAGAAAATAAAAGTACATTACTATAGCATTATCCCATATCGCAATCTTACTCTAATTCATTAGGATTGTATTTTACAATCCGTTTTTAGTTAAAGTTTTTCATTAACATATGCTTTAATACCAAGTTGTAACATCTGGTATTTAGTGGCCAAAAGCTAAGCGCTACAGAAACTACAGTCATCAGAAGTTTAACTTCTGGTGACAAAATACAAAAATGCTAATGGAATCAATAATATCAGAAGCATTTGAATATGAACAAAATCACGGATTTGAAAAAACAACATTTCTCTAATTACATTTCAAGATAATTCATATTCGAATTACATAATCCTATAACATATTCCAGGCTTTGGATCAATTTATTATCATTACAATAATATGCTAAGAGTGACATATGACGATGCACCCTTCGTTGGTCAAAGCAATATAGCCATAACTGAATTAATATACACAGTGGAAATAAACAGAATAAATTGAAACTTTTAATTAGCTATCCGTCAGCCAACTGCTCGTCTTCGGAAGCTTTATTCACCAAAATTTCTAAAACCTGAAAACCTTAACCTTCAACATACTCAAATCAATTTTGAGCACCCGAGAGTTTAAGGAAAAACAAAAACTTCGAGTCGGCCATAAAGTCTGGTGTGAATGATATTGTTACATCTCGATTTACTAATACTCAACCATGCCACTTAGCGGAACGGGTTTCCCCTGACTGATATCCTTTTCAAAACATATATTTTGCAAATCTTTTCCCAAACCAAACTGGTTAATCAAACAAATTATAAGAATAAATATACCAATGTCCGTTATGCTCAAATAAGATAACGAATGGACTATCTGTCTACATGTAATAAATTGATTATCTGTCCGAAAACTGGGCTGGCTGCCCGCAAACTGGACTAACTATCCGCATCATTTTCTTAGGGTTATCTACCCTTCATCTTTTCCTTGAAAACCTTTTCAAAATGATTTAACCCTTTAAATCATACTTATACAAGGAAATTATATTCTTAGCTTTATTCTTAGCTCATTTTGCCATGTTCCACATACTTTACTCAAAATAATGTTGATGAATTTTAATAAAGATTGGCTATCCTTTCAAAACAAGTTAAAACCCTTTTTAACTTGAAAACACTTAGGCTATATTGACTAGTTAATAAATTTGAGACCTTTGTTTAAAGCCTTTACACAACCCTTTAGAAACCTTTAAAAGTAACCCTTTAGAAACTATTGAAAGTAACTCTTTAGAAACCATTAAAAGCCTTTCCTTCAAAAGCTTTAAGACATTAGACATCTTTCTTTAGACCTTTAAATATTGCCTTTCGAAAACATAGGAAAAACCTTTCCTTTCAACTCTTACGAAACATTGGGAACCACCCCTTCGAAGCCATTCAATAAAACACTTGATAAATCTATAGGGACAGGTGAGCACAAGGTCAAACCCAACCAAAAGCCAGGTTCAACTCAAGTGAAATGCAAATAAAGTCGTGACACGAGCACAAGGTCAAACTCTAGCTATAAGCTGGATTTAACATAGATGCAATCCAAATGTACAAGTTCAATAAAATGGTCAAGACAACTAAAACAACTCGACCAGTCCAAAATCAAAAATGAACAAGTACAAAAAGTAGTGAACAACACATAAAGGAGGCAAACAAGTATACATATGACTCAACACTTCAACAAACTCATGATTATACAGTGAAGTCATACACTGAACAATATAATCTGCCTCGAAGTAACAAACTAGTGTAGACTCAAAGAACAGTTGACATAGCTCAATGCAAACCAGTATAATTGCAAATACCAGTCGATGAGCAAGATAAAATGAAGACACGGTGCATAATTTACTTTCAACGTGTACAATGCACAAAGACAGTTTCACAAGAACAAGTAAACTACTTGACTGCACAGTGCGATGAACTGGTCAACTAGAACTATGAACATAGCAATTTCAACATTTCAGACAACAAGTGCAATACAAAAGCGAAGACTACATGAAGTCTAATCATGACTCAAGTGCAATCAGACTCATTGAAACAAAGGGGAAATCAGACAACAATGGAATCAGACGAAGCTAATGAATAAACAAAAGGACCTGGCAACATGAACTACTCGAACACACATACATATATGAATACACATGTATGCAGCGCACATCAAGTATCCAGCGCAAGCTCAATGAACCAACTAAGTGCAAATGTTCAACCAAGTGGCTCAACTCAAATAAAATAAAAGTCCAGTTACAACATCTTATAGAAAAATGTGCTCGAGACAACTAGGCTATATGCAAGCAAGGACTACATGCATTGATACATGTCCATATACAACACAATACAACACTGCAGTATGGAAGTGAGGCTACAAACCAGATTCAAGTGAAACAGAGTGACAAATATGTGAAGTCAACATGTATGCAATAGTGAAACAAAGTGGACCGTACTATTAGCCAAGTGCATAGGCACACACATATATACATACGTGTATGTATGTATATACATGAACAAAATTAAAGTGAACTATACCGGCAAACACTCGGGTTAACAGGGAAGTGCTCTAAAATTGGAAAAAAGTCAAGTAGTGACTTCAAACAAAGTAAATGAATCAAAACCATGATGACCGAGATAAGAACAAGTTAAAATTAGCACAAATCAAGTTGCAGTTCAATCAACACGGCTAGATGCCTTGAGTGTCAAAGTGATAACAAAAATTGAACAAGTCAAAGTAATCATCTGAAATATCATTACATAATCAAATGGTTGAATTCAACTTGTAGAATAATACGATGAATAGGTCAGAGTCAAACTAGAAATTCCCGACTTTAATTTGCAATTATAAAAATAAAAAATAGTAGCAAGTTCAACCAAATCAAGTCAAAGACAACATGAATACATATGCAGTTCAATATCAAGTCAGAGCCGTGGTGACCAAGTCAAAAAATCGAACAATCCAACATCAAAGCCGTGATAATCAAGCAAAGAATTATACGAATTGAACAAGTCAGACAAATCTCAAGCATTCAAGCAAAATCTAATGGCCGAGCAAAATTATTAACGAATTCAAATGAATTTAAACGAACGATAATTATGGGAATCGAACCTTATAAAACCAAAGTCATCATTGGCCTAAAATCCATTGAGTTTGGTCAAATTAACCAGGAAAGCAAAGAGGAAATCACATACTAATTCAAGTCAAACTCGATCGTGAAGTAGCCGAAAGCAAACTAGAGATAGTGAGTCGATACCACGAAGCAAATCAAAGCAGCAGCCGCTGTAATGGATCAACATTCAAGCGGCGAGTTCAAATCATCACGAAGCCCTAATTAACGAACGAACGAAAAGGAAGCAGCTATTTTGACAAAGACACGGCCGATAGCATAAAAGGAAAAAGGGGATAATTTTTATCACCTAACATATTTGGGCCGGCATTTTTATTGGGTTTAATATTTAAAATTAGGGTTTTGAGTTTTTTATTGTTTTTAATTTGTATTTATTCTTTGAAATTTTGTAAATTCTAATCGTGTGACTAGAGACGAACTACGGTGGTGTGGTTCGAGAATTTGCAACCTAGTGGCCGAGTTGTGGCAGGGTTCTGAGCGTAGAGTTAGGTTAGTTGATAGCAGGTGTCGCGAGTTTACGTGTGTAAGCGTCTCACTACTTAATTTCTAGTAGAAACCTTAAGGACAGCACGTAAGCGGAGTTTTTCCAAAGTGGGGTAATTCTGTGTTGTTCTAACTGTGCTTTTTTATGTTCTTCTATAATCAATGTTGCTATTGTTCTGCTATTATTAGTGCTGCGATTATTTTATATACTTCCGCATAAAAATTTTATAATTAATAGTATCCCCCTGTTCACCCTCCCTCTAGGGTGAAATCGATCCTATAATTACACCTTGGAGGAGAACTGAAGCTACTTAAGGACCAGAGAGATTGGAGATATACCTTGACCCGTCAAAGTGTCCTTCGATGGGGACTTGACAACTTCTCACCCATTAGAAGTAGATTTGATTGGTTGAATGGCCAGAGTTGTGAGATATAGAGTATCAACATGAGAAGTAGCAAGCATGAGCACCTTAGTGATAGCGGCCTCAGAAGTAGACACTATGGAAGTGGCAATATCCGTCGAGGGAAATTTTGAAGTCAGAGTGGAAGTTTTCACATGATCGGATGCATTGGGCCCAGTGGGTGTTTCAACGGTTTTTGTGCTAGGATTGCTTTTACCGTTTTAGGGCCATAAGGTCATCTTCATTGAAAATTTTTGATTTTAGATAGTCTTTATCGACACCATGGCTGGCTCTCTTCCCAAGCATCGGCCAATGGAACTAGATATCAATCTATAGTATAATGTAGATTTTTTGTTTCCATGACATTGGAAAATTTTGGTGGAGAGTAGCTTCTCTATCTTCCTCGATTTTAGTTGCATTCACTTCAAGCTCCGTGATATCATCTTTAGCATCGAAGAACTTGACATGAACTTGAACTTTCGATTCTATCTTGGCTTTTAAGCCAGCTTTAAGATACTCTACCTTGGTTTGAAGTGATGTGAGCTTTTCTTCTTTGGCTCTGATATTTTCCTCAAGCTTAGCATTTTTAGCATGTGCGGGCTTAATCCAATCCTTCATAACTGTGATAGCATGCATATGGACTTTCGATTACTCAACTATTCTATGTTTGAACTCCTAATTGATTTTATTTCTTTTTCCCTTTCCTTTATATTAGTAGAAAAGTCTCGTTTATAGCTTTCTACTATCATATTGTTGTCGGCCCGCTCTAAGTCAAAAGAATGAATAATCAATTGGTTAGCCCAGTTGACTTCAAAGAGGCCTTGGCTTCTTCCAATTGAACAGCTACTTCACGACCTCTTTACATTTTTGAATGATAATCGAACATCACTACCTCTACGAAAAACTAGGAAAAGCCACCTACATCTTGGCGATGATAGCTAAAGATTAGCCTTTAGGTGGAGGAGGAGCAGTATAACCTGAATAAGTTTCTTTGCCAGGTTATAATGACATTAAATTTAAATTTATCGAATAGAATAATTGAAAGGCCAGGGCGGCACAAATAAGAGAAGTAAGGAGGAATGAATTAATAGAAAAAGGGTAGGAGGGCCCAAGTCCAAATCATATGGGACAAAAAATAGTACTCCTCTCTATTAACTCATTCTATCCTCCTTAAAATAAAATAAAATCTAAGAAAAAACATTAATGGTGGAGGCTTAGAGAAGACAAATATAAAGAAGATAAGGAAAATGCAAGCCAAAGGAGATTAAGAAGGCCAAAGCTAGACATTTTAACGACCTAGGTGATTAATACTTAACCTGTCTACATTGACCTCTAATATATAGTTACGGTTTAAATTGGTTGTTTTAAGTATGATGGATCATGTGGGTTTCTATTGACAAATATAAAATGGTTTAATGAATGTTTTGGAGAAGAACTGATAAACATGGGATGTTGTGATATGTTCCACCATTATGATTTTGAAATGCAGTGAAAATTTGATTTAATATTTTAATCATGATTTTAGAGATGAGTTGATAACTTGAGAGGGTCCTTAAGCTTATCTGATTTCATATGGTTTACTAAAGAGGGAAACTAGAAATTAAGTAAGGAAATTACCCTTAAAAGTTAAAACAAATATTATTTTTTTCTAAACAAGTGTACATTGATTTTTCGGGAATTTATTAGAATGTTCTATAAGAAAATAAACATGAATTGCTAGTATTGTGCTAGGGCAAGTGGGCGACTACGGGGCATATGAAAATAAATTTATATTGAAAATATATATAAATAAGTGTTGTGATATAATGAAACCAGATCTAGATCATTTGTTGAAAAGAAAGAACAAGACTCTGCATATAACATAAAGTAAAATGGGGACGAATGGGTGAACAACACATGGAAAGATGTTATCAGCGATGTTAAGGTTTGTTTGAAACAGCATTGGGGCAGCAGTTCTATGCAATAAATATGAACTAGAACAATATAAAGGGGTCATATTGCACCAAAATTGGGAAGAGTACACTTAATATAGGAAGTGGGTAACAATAAGCATTGTGTCAAGGGGGTACTGTGCTAAGAAAAGTAGTAAACATAACTAATAAAGGATGAGTAAGTGGGACTCAGACAAAGGCTTGGTCAATATGGGGATGGGACCCTATGCTAGAAAAATGGTTGGAAGGGCTACTGACACCGGGTAGGGACGCTCACACGAATGCACACCTTGGGAAGGTGCAGATAGGTATTCAACTTTGAGGGACTGCGGAGCAGTTCCTATAACCTAAACAAATGTTTAAAGTGAATACACACCTTAGAGGCATTCAAGAATGCACGTCGTGGAAGGCGAGGCATTCATCTACGAAGGGCGCAGTATTAAATTGTAAAAGAAATAATGTATGAGAACTAAGCAGGGTGCGGTATTAGATTGTTAAAGGAAAAATAAGTAAGTGTGGGATCGATTTCACCCTAGAGGGGGTGAATACGGTGATACTAATAGTAAAAAAAATTAATGCAGAAATATATATAATAATTGCGGCACGGACAATAGCAGAATAATAAAAGCAGAAATAGAACTACATAGATTTACCCAACTTCGGCAATAACCTGCCAACGTGCTGCCCCCAAGGTTTCAACTAGAAATTAAGTAGTCGGACGCTTACACATGTAAACTTGCGACACCCACTATTGACTAACCTAGCCCTATGCTCAAAACCCAACCACAACTCAGCCACTTAGTTGCAAATTCTCGAGCTACGCCACCGCAGTTCGTAACATAGTCACACGACTAGAATTTTATAAATGTTTAAAAGAAAATTAAAAAATAAAATAAAAAATAAATAACAAAACCCTATATAATCACTAAAGCCCAAATACAATAAAGTAGACTGACCTACTTAAATTAGAGAAAAAAATATCCCTTTTATTTTGTTTTTTCTATGTTAAAACATTTCCCGTTCTTTTTTGTTCCTCTTTCACAAGCTAGGGTTTTATTGTAAATTGAAGATGCTTCCTTTAATTGATCGATTGTGGTATGCTTAAACTATGGTTGCTTTGTCAATCAAATTGCTGGCTGTGTTTGGCTTTCGGTCACTCCAATTGTCGAGCTCGAATGTTCAGATGAAATTTGGTACGTGACTTTCTTTTTCGATTTTGATTTTTCTTGGCCTAGATTCGAGTTATTGGTTCTGATTTACTTCAATGATTAGCTCTAGTATTTTTCTCGAACTCGAATCACACCAATTTGCCGATGATAATGTGGGAAATTTATAGCATTTGAACCCCTTAATTTTTGTTCGTATTTTTGAGTTTGAATTCATCAGTGATTTTCACTTGTCCGTTCGATTTTGCTTGAGTGCTTGTGATTCATCTTGACAAGTTCATTTGTTTACACGTTACTGATACATTTTTCTTTGCTTGAGTCGGTTCCATATTTTGCTCCTACGATCATGGACTTCTTAATTTTGAGATAATTTGGAAATTTTGCAACTTGATTTGTTTAATTTGAAATTCACTGCAACATTGTTTTGATCCACGGTTTTGCTGTTCCATTTATTTGCTGGCAAATTTTGAATATTTTGAACTGCTGTTATATTCTCTTTTCAAACCATGACTTTTTAGACTGCTTGCTTGCATCTATTGTTTTATCAGTCTTTGATTCATCAATGTTGAACTGCTTCGCTATCATTTCATTTCTATATTTACCGATGCTTGAGTTTTAATGATGATGCCTCCATGTTGCATATGCATATACTTCTGTATCACCGTATTGTACATACATACATATGTATGTGTGTGCGTGTATTGTGATGTCACTGTAATCTTGTTTTACTTGAAATCAAGTCTAGTTGAAGTTATTGTCTTCGTTATGCTCGTATACATCCATACCGTGGTCAGTTTGCTTCATGTCGTAACTGGGCTTGTTCCATTTAACTGATGTGTTGTGGTCTATACTTGAATTCTGGTCTGGTTGCACTTGTTCATTCATCTCTTCATTATCGTTTTGACTGTATTGATCTAGAGAGCTAGTTGTTATGTTTTGTTGAAGCTCCATGTCTCATTGCATATTGAACTGAGTCTGTTGAACTGCTTGTACTCATCGTTGTCTCCTCTGTTGCATATGTTTGTCACTATGTATACATTCATGTCCAGTTGTGTGATTCAGTCAGTGATTATTTAATTTCATTATTTTATCTATGAACCTGTATTTATGTGGTCTTTCATTAGTCTTGTGTTCATGACTTCATAACATTGCAGTCGCATGTGTGTTTGGGTCCTCTTGGAGTCTGGTATACTTGTGATTCTGGCCTTTGTTTCATGTGCACTTGGTTCTTGGCTTTGGTATCATGTGCATGTCTGATTATCATTGGTTCAACTTGGTTTGTGCATTTGTTGAGTCATGTTGGTGTGTTTGAGTTCTTATTGTTTCGTTTATCTGGACTTGGTAGCTTGCCTTTAACTTGTACATTTACATATTACTGTCCACCTTGATTTGCTGTTGCCTCTGGTTATGATGGCCTATGGTTCTACTTTTCCATGTCGTACTGATTTGGTATGCTTTGTTATTGAGTGGTGTGGCATTTCATTCTTGTGTTGCTTTGATCCTTGACTGGTTGTTGCTTTTCTAGTTTTGGTTGAGTCTTCACTTGTATGTTGTGAGTCTGGTATCACTATAGTTTTTTATGGCATCCATTTTGGTCTCGCCATGTATATACATTCATGTATGCATATATGTGTGTGATGGCTATGCTTTCTGGTGTGCTGCTCATGACCATTTCTAAATTGTTATTTTGATTTTTTTTCTTTGCACCTATGTTGAATCCAGCCTCAGCTTGGGTTTGACCTTATGCTCATCTGTCCCTACGATTTTAACAAGCAAGCGTATATCAGTGTGCATAGCCTTATGGCATGTATAGTGATTCACTGTGCATGTCACAAGTTGTTTGTGTATGATGATTTAAAAGAATATGATGGTGAACAACCCAAATAACTGAGGCAAATGATATTTTCAAACACACACTTTTATTGTACACTGCAAAATATTTCTTTTCAATTTTATTGCATCAGTGTTTATTTTGCAGATAATTCGGATGTTGGATATAGGCTGGAACAAAGTTAAAGATAAAAATACGAGCGATGAGTGAATATGTAGTGTGGTCAAAATTGTAATTTGAAATTTGTGATGTAATTGAAAATGTATATATGTAGTGAGAGCTCAAATTTGTACTATCTGAATTTGTAATAAAATATTTGTTTGAATAAAATATTTATTTAATTTTGAATTCTAAGTTATTTATTTTATTCAACATATATTTAATTAATTATGTGAAAAATAAAATAGTAAAACAACAAATATATTTAAACGAATATATATATGCTTATTATCATCAAACAAATATCATATACTAGCATATTCTATAGTAAGGACTTTGCAGGGCGCAGTATTAAGCATTTAGAAGAATAACAAATAAGACACGTACAGCGGGCAATACTAAACTATTAGAGAAGAATCTGTATGACTTGCACGGGACGCAGTAATCAATAGGTAAAGAAAATAAGTAAGACCTATGTAGGACGCAGTAATAAGTTTCTAAAAGAGGAATAAGTAAGATATGTGTAGAGCACAGTATTATACAAAGTATATGTACGATAATAGATCAAAATAATAATCTAAAGTGAGGAACCAAGAGGAGTCTGCACAGGAAGCGTAGTAGCAAAGCATTATAATGAATGGAAGAATGAACTAAACTTGGAAATTTGGTGGGGATTGCACCGGTGTGCAGAAGGAAATGGGAACCGCTTAGGGAAGCATGAGATGCAGACGTAGTTAAGAACCAATGGCATTGGTATGATTGAATGTTCCACTCTTGATGGTTGAATAGTGAAGGGGAAACCCAACCTGTGTAGTGCAAATTTGCCTCACTATATGATTGTTTTGGGGTAAGTATTATTCGCACCAAACTTTATGTCTGAACTATGTTTTTATTCTTGTTTTCCCCATAAACTCACGGTGCTCATCTGAGTAGGCTGAGTTTATTAGATTAGACAGGTATGAAATAAGGGCCGTAGTAGTAGATCGATGATGGAGCAGGGGCCTTGGTAGCAAATAAAGACAATTTGTTTTCCACTATATTCAAGACTGTAGGCCTCATCATCATATATTGACCTGACCCTTTCGATGTTATTTTCTATATATTTTGACCGTTGCGTGAGTCACGTTATTGGGTTTAATTGTGATTGAAGTATGCGTATATAATGTTAAAGGAAACTTTTGATGAAATGAAAATATTTAGCTTCTCTGTTTACTTATCTCTGTTTAAGTGATATATTGAACTCATTTGCGTCACTGGAAGATAATTCCAGTGATGATTGCGCATCATCGGCGTTCATCTTCGAATTCCAAAGCTTAAGAAGTTATAGTTTTGTATTAGAGTGAGGTTGGAAAATTTAAGCAAAATTGAGTTAATAAAGGATGTAAATAGCAATATATATGAATAATAATAATATAATGAAGAGGATGCACTACCATATATATATGTAACATACTTATACGTTTCTATATAGATATAGGGAGATATATATTCTTTTATTGTTGTTTCACTTCGATATCCTTTTGTTTACGACGAAGGAAAATAAGACGGATTTGAGAAGTGGATGAGGTAGGACAGGAGGAACCAGTATGAACAGAGAGGCTGAAAGTAGGAAAATGAGGAATGAATTCCAAGAGCAGTAGGAGAGGAAGTTGCACATTGAGTAAATGAGACGGGCATGGGTGCGAATATCTTATTTAGATAGTTTATGGATCAAATGGTGAGGGAAGCCACACCAGAGGTAGCTTAGCCGAGACCTACGAAGGTGAGAGAGGATTCCCCAAAGATGAATAAAGATTATTGAAGTAATCTGGAAAGAAAGGCATTTACAAGGAAGGAGCCTGCAGTAGAAGTACTAAATTGACTAAGAAGTTTCGAGCACATATTTGAAGACCGAGGATTGAATGATGGGTAGAAGATAAGGTTAGCATAAAGATAGCTGTAGGAAGATGCATTGGACTAGTGGGGGATAGTAGTTGCTGGGATTCCAAAGGAGGAGATTACTTGAAAGTAGTTTAAAGAGAGGTTTGAAGTGCAGTTTATATTAGAATTTCAAAAATGTATGCTGCTGAGAGAGATTATTGATCTAAAGTAGGGTGACCTTATAGTGAAGGGGTACATCCAGAAGTTCTACTCACTAGCTAAGTATGGCAGGCGATCACTAAGGCCTCGATGAAGAAGAATGATTAATTGATCAAGGTCTTAATGTAAGGTCTTGACCATAAGGTGATGGCTCGTCTAACATATCCTTTTGAGTTTGTTACTGACATGGCTAAAAGGTATGATGAGATGTACTAGGAGAAAAGGAAGGTGGAAGAAAGACCCAAGGCAAAGAAGAAAAGAGGTTTACTCCATACACCAAAGGCAAGTAAGGAACGCGAAAGGGGAAGGGGAATGCAGTTGCTAACACAAAAGTGGTTTGCTTTAACTATGGGCAGAAAGGGCATTATGCTTTGAGGTGCCTTACGAATAAGAATCTGCGAAGACTAAGTTCAAGTGTGACAAGCAAGACATTTTAAGAAGAAATGCCTAGAGCTTAAGACATAGGTTTGTGCTTTGGAGGGACCAAGGGAAGGACCTTCTACCAAGGAGCAGACAAGGGGAAAGTCTTGGAAGGTATGGCTTTGATTCCTGCTATTTCAGTTAGAGTAATGTTTGATACTGGTGCTATACTTTTATTTATGGTTAAATACTTGATTGATGGACTTAGATTAGGGGTTACCTATTTAGTCACTTCCATATTTGTAATAAATTTGGGAGGATGATATGCCACTCTTTGATTGAGATGCGTAGACTAGATATTGAGTTGATAGGTGCAAGTTTTCTTATCATCCTTATGTGTTTGAATTTATAGGCTTTAGAGTTATTTTATCGATGGACTGGTTAGAGAAATCTAGTGCAAGGGTGCACTGCATAGAAAGGATAATTACTATAACTTATCTGGATCGTAGAGATAGAGGGTATGTGATCTTGGAAGAATGTGGAGAACTACACATAAGTGTTTTTTCGCTTTATCTTTATAAGAAGAGGATCTTACAGCAGTATAAGTAGTAAAGGAGTTTTGAGATGTATTTGAACCAGTTTCGAGGTTGTTTTCACACTCGAGATCGCTGGAGTTCTGAATAGATTTACTATGAGAGACCGGATCATTTAGTCGTCCCTCAAGTAAATGCCTCCAAAGGTGATTGAGGAGTTGAGGAAGTAATTGACAAAGTTAGAAGGAAAGAGCTTCATAATGCCAAGCAGTTCATCTTGGGGAGCAGCTGTAGTATTTGTAAGGAAGTCTAATGGATTGTTAAGACTGTGCATTGACTATCAGAAGATGAATGAAAGAATGGTGTTTTCACAGTTGGACTTGGCTACAGGGTTCCACCAGCTAAGGTTCGTAGAGGAAAGCATTCCTCTGACTGCATTCAGAACAAGGTATGGTTTATTTGAGTGGTCGATTATGCCATTTGTGCTTACAATTGCACCTACATTGTTTCTAGACTTGATGAATCGGATCTTCTAAGATAAGCTATATAATTATATGTTGGTGTTTATAGATGGCATTTTGTGTATTCTAGGGATGAGCAAGAAAAAGCAGTTTACCTAAATCTTGTGCTGGAGAGGTTGAGACAACATAAGTTAAAGGTGAAATTTTCGAAATGTCATTTTTGGACGAGGGAAGTGAAATACCTGGGCCATGTGGTTTTGAAAGAAGGGTTACTTGTAGATCCTTTAAAGGTGGAGGCAGAAAATGGGTGGAAAAGACCTGAGACTGTAACCGAGGTGCGAAGTTTCTAAGGATTGGCTAGCTATTATAGAAGATTCATTAAAGACTTCACCCGTATAGCTGCGCCACTAACAAAGCCGACCAAGAAGGATGGGCAGTTTATTTGGGTGCAAGAGCATGGGAAGTCATTGCAGGAACTGAAGTGTAGATTGACGAATGCATTTGTGTTAGTAATACTCGAAGGGAATGATGGACCGTATATACTAACGCGTTAGGTTTGGAGTTAGGAATTGTAATGATGTAGAAAGGGTAAGGCAATTGCTTATGCATTTAGGCAATTATGACCCTATGAAGTTTGGTATCCAATGCGTGATTTATAGTCTAAGTTTTATATTGAATGCAAGTCTCTGAATTATTTATTCTTGCCAAAGGTGCTAAACATGTAGCAGTAGTGGTGATTAGAGTTTCTAACATCATATGATTTTGTGATAGAGTATATCCCTGGAAAGGCAATAAAATAGCTGATGCCTTAAGCCGAAAACAGCAAAGTTGAGTTTTGGCTATGTTTAAGGAATGGACCATAGAAGAAACATTGTATGTGTAACATCCCGCCTTTTTGCACACTTTAAACCGACACACGTGCCAATTCAAAACATACGCAAGGGCGGATTGTTATGGGGTAAATAAGAAAAACAGAGAAGAAATAAAAACAAAAACAGAATCTCACAGCGGAAGGATAAAATATAATAACAAATATACAGTTCATAAACAGTTTACAAAAGCTTGATTCTTCTTTTACAATAAATATCAGAGTTACACATACCAATACAAGCAATGCAGCGGAATATAAAGAGTGTGTGGTGCAATACTATATATAGAATAATACTGATTCTTCGTCTTCGTCCTCCAAAGCTAAAATCTTCGATCCTGAAATGCTCGGACTGACCCGAGCAAATTTGAAAAGACAAAAACACTCGAGTCAGACTAGAATATCTTATGTGAGTTAAATAAACAGAAATAAATATGAATACAGTAACTCAAGAGATGCTCGGGATTTACATCTCCTAAGGATCCGTTAAACTATTTACTATGTAGTATATTGCGCTATTATAATAGTGTCTATTTATAAAATAAACTTACTTTAAAATAGCATTAAGGCTTTACATTTTCCACCTTAACACGTAATAGTCCCAGTAGTCCGTCCAATATCATAGCCCCTCCTGATCGGGAAGCCACTAGAGGATACCACACGGGCTACGGGAGAAAACCAAACTCGTACAAGGCGCGATAGGGTAGGTGACACGGCACAACTAGGCAATGCCAGGGTAGATATACCAATTGCTATCCAGGCTGATGGTAACGCGCAGCGCGCAGCTGCCGCCCACCTCGAACTAACTCCCCAAAAATCAAAATATAGAAGTGGCCACTGAATCAATCCAAGTCAAAGTATAATATCGAAGAGGAGCGTCCGATCAGAGGAATGACCTCATTGGCCTGAGAATCGCTCCTGTTTTAGCCACCTTATGCCAACTCACGGGAGTTGGGTCCACGTATTTACCTTACAGGAACCGTCGCCACACCTACTTCATTCTGGAATCTCCACCGCGTACACGGTTAGTCAAAGTGGTTTTCGGTATCGACAGAGAGTATGTCCATATCCGATCCCGGTCTCTTTGCCAACCAATCGTTATTATAACACCGCGGTCATTTAAAAATAGTTTATACTTTAAAACCAGAACATAATCCCTTTCAAAACCATAATATTACGATATCATTTTTTCTTTAAAAACACAAATAATTTATCTTCATATTATTTTATAAAAGCCCAAATCAATGATATCGTTTCCCAAATAAAATTTTCCTTTCCAAAAATTATGTCAATTTTTATTATTTAATATCCCATGTAACCAATATTTTGTTTGTAACTTTCAACATAATTCTTCGAAAATCCATAGTATTTTAAAACCATTATTTTCAAAACTAAATGGTTTGGATATTCAACGGTATGCGAATTAAAAAGGTTTAACCTTACTGTTGCTTTATAAAGAAATAAATTATCTTTAAAGTTAAACCAAAATCCAAAATATTACTTCAAGTCCCAAAACCATTTCAATTTTTATATATACTTATATCCATTTTTGAGCATTAATATTTCAACTAAAATTGGATTTTCTTTTATCCTTTCAAATCACTATTCTATTAATTAATCTTGACCATTCACATAAAATCCATAATTAATAAGACTTCAATTTCTAGTAAAATATATATATATATATATTTCCAAATTCAATTTTTACTAGAATATTCATTTCAAAATATTTTGGGAAAAATCCAATTATAAATATCATATCTTTAAAATTTCCAGCTTAATATTTAAACATAGGATATAAATCATCAAACTCCATTTCTTAATTTTCTTCCATTTTTAATAAAGAAATTTATTCGCCTTTTAAATTTCAAAATTTCAACTTCATATGCATATAATTATGGAAGAAAACATTTATTCAGTATAAAATTTAAGATCTTTATAAACCGTATTCCATCCAAACCATAGAAATCACATTTAAAATAGTTATATATAGACCACGGTGCCTGTATATAGTTTTCTATCCTATGGTCAAGTGATACGGATATTTATCATTTCAATCCGCAATTTAAAAATAAAACTTTGCGGTTTTATCATTTCAAACCACAATCCTGAAAATGTAAAATGCATGCTAACTGGCAGTTAATGATATCCACATAAATAATCCATTCAACAACACATCCATCACCCAATTTCAACCATCAATCAATATCAATCACTATCAACCCATATCAATCAATAACAATATTAGTTCGATAATATGCAACGGGTAATAACTGTCGGTTTATTCAAATTAAATTTCAACTATTAATCTAGCCATTTATATTTAGAGATAATTTATATATAACTGTTAACTAGCATTTCATATGCAAACAAAATTCCTAACAGCAAATTAATACGCAATTAATCAATTTAATTAACAGCTAAATTCAATAAATGCAATTCAACAGATATCGATGAAATAACATGCCAAAAGCTCATAAATAAATTTCTATTCATTTCTAAAATTTATTTAACAAACATAAAAGCTTCTAGTAATTGTGAGTGGGTTAAAACACTCACCTTTTGAATTTAAATCGAATTTAAACCCGATTTAAACCCAAAAATTGCACAGTCTCCAAATCGATCCAAACCAGCGTCATCAGGTCCGGAATTAAATTACGATCCTAACAAAAGAAATTTCGTGTGAATCCGACTTCGTATGAGAAAGATATTAAGGTTTGAACAACTGAATTTGAAATAGAAAAAGAAATAAAAATGTACCATATTTGCGCCACGTCATCATCCCTCCCACTCGGCTACAGGAACATGAAGATGAAGCCGAACGTGAAACCCAAAACGTGCTCCAACCCTACAAATTCGCACCTCTCCAGAAGCCACGAGGCATCGATCAGAGGTGACCGGGACGTGCGCCTCTCAGCGCTCGACTTTCGGCTAGGACGCGGCCCTCTCCAGCGCCACCATTCACGCGCAAAACGAGAAAAACTGCCGCGACTTCAAGGCCTGATCTTGGTGAATCCGTGACGTAATACGACAAATCAACCGTTGGATGTGTAGATCTCGTAGAGCTCTACAACTATGCTTTTGGAAGTTTTCGAATTCGATGAACGGATGAAGAGAAATCAGAGGAGGAAGGTGATGAATTTTCGGCCATGGAAAAATAAGTAGAGGGGCGGCTAGGGTTCTGAGAATATTAAAATATTATTTTATCGTTTTGCGTGCCTATTTATAAGGTTAGGTCCAAAATAGTCCGAACTCCAAACGCAGCGTGCCGCCAGGCGTTCCTAATGTAAAATGGCCTTCTGAACGCAATGGTACTGGTATCGAAGCCCAATTCCATAAATTTCGTGGGTTACTGCTAGAGTCGAATAGGTTTGAAATGACAATAATGCCCCGAAAAACCCGTTTTGGCTCCGTAACGACAATGGATCATCCCATATATCAAAATAGACGTTTTAAAATATTTTGAACGCAATGGAAAAGGTTTCACGACCAAATTCCATCTCATGAAGAAGTTATGCTGAAAACAAGATTTCCAAATTGATTTTCAAATTGATTTTAATAAAATTGATTTCAAGGCGTTTCGCGTCCGTACGATCAAACGACAAGTCCGATCGATACGAAATTTGAAATCCTATAATAATTCATCGATACGGATCCGATGAAACTGGTTTCGTCGAAATCCGAGTCCGTGACAAAAATGGCTATTTTTAATATTTATTAAATCAATTAAATAAATCATAAAATCCAATTTTATATTTTCAACTTCTAATATTGGCCAAATTTCATTTCTTAGATAATTCAATCAATTCCAATTGATTTAACAAGCTTGGATTATGAATTAAAATTTATAAATATATTAATTTGCAGCGTTAATATCCGCACTTTCTTATTATTTGGAAATTAAAATCTTTATTCTTAAACTCAATTATTAATTCCTATACTCTTATATTCTCGTCTTAAATCCAATTAGATAAATATTTTTGATTTCCATTCCAACTCCTTTGATTTCAAATAAACTTTTTACCATAAGTTATATTCCAAAATATTAATAACTTTATCTCCATTTATTCGCCTTAATTTATTTAAGTCAAATCCTTAATTAAACTCTATTGCAATGTTTTCAAATATCATTCCCTCCTTTCTCTTAACTATTTTTTTTATTCAAATCTTAATGAATTCAATACTATCAGTTTGATAAATCCATTAAATTCATTCAATAGTTTACAAATTCCAATCTAAATTCAATAACGTAATAATTTACGTTTAATTCCATTTTATATGTATTAAATACCATTTGTTGGATTTAATATTCAAATTATAAATAAAATCTTGCTTTCTAAAGTTGTATCAACCATGGTCCAACTAAATTTGAATTAGCTTTAACTTTAATTTATGGACTTAACTATTGCAACAAATCCAAATAAATAAATAAGGTTTGATTCCTATATTAACTTCTTGTTGTCAATTAACTTTTTATGGTGAATATGAAATTCAATGTAAAATTGACACCTTTATATCCACTTGATTTCACCATTTCATCTTTTTATTATTAAATCCGTTATAGCCGAATGCATGAATTTAACATACATAAATATTTTCAAACTCAACTTAAATCTCACTTAACTTAATAATAAACGTTTAAATTTCCTTAATTGCAAAAATCCAATTACCTTCATTCCTTTACTCTCATAGATAAAATCTTGTTTTAAAACTTTATTATAACCCATAGTCTCATTGTATTAGGAATTTACACTACATGTAAAGTAAATTTTTATCAGTAAAGATCTTACACACTATGTCCCATAAGTTTAGATTTCACAAATTTAGCTACTGCGTTAATTCTAATTTAAGTAGCACAAATGTTCATATACCTTGAAATCATTCTCAATTTCCCAACTCAATTAATTATGCCTTACAATGTGTTTCAAATATAAAGGTATTTTATACTAATAGTTATCATACTCAAAATTATACGCTTATAACTAATTCCTACATTTGCATAATTGTATTAAGTTAGAATGTTTATTGAGGTTTATGCATTTCCAAATTTTGTACTGATTCCACCCAATTATTACTCACAGAACGTTAAATTATTAAATGACCATTTATTATAATTTAATTCCCATAATTGAGTCAAATGCTTATTATTATATATTCTTCATTTTTACCATTCCTTCCCATTATAAATTCATTAACGAATTTACACATCTCTATCTTTCAATATAAAATAACCAAACTGATTACAACCACTGTTTCTATCAATTTTCATAAATTTGTTCAAAACTATACTTTTGTTTACATAAAATAAATTTTATGTTTCTATTAGACCCTTTTCCTTTTCACTACAGACATTAAATATTACTATCTATACTAATTGCACCTTTATACTAATGAATACCATTCAAGTTAACTAACATTCACAGATTCAACATTTATTTGTTTCTTAAAATTTTGCTTTAGATCAAGTTGTGACAATTTACATTATCCACATCTATTGTCATAAAATTTTATAGTTACACTAAATTGCAACCACTATACCAAATCTCTACCTTTATACTTAACCAAATTAGAAATTATATAAATTTGATTTATTAAATATTATAAATTTAGCGGGTCGTTACACTCTCCCCCACTCAAAACTTTTCGTCCCCGAAAAGGAAAAGAAGGGGGAAGAAAGAATAAATAATATCTCTTATTTCCAATATTAACTTATATTTTACTGGATTAATTTCCTTTAATGAAATACAGTTTTAGAATCATTATATCCTTTAATACTTGAATTATCAAAGTTGGAAAAATATTATTAACAAGATTCTCAGTCCAAAATTTACGAAAAATTTCGGCAGAGTCTCCTTTGTACGGAGGGACTCTGGAGAAAATATAATATCCAAATATACAAATATATTACATATATATCCAAAATAAATATCCCACACGGGAAAATATATAAATAGCGCTTTAATCGTAATCCGAAAACGTACCTATCCGTCAGGCAAAACGCTTATTATTTTGGAACCAAAAACAGTAGCAGTTGCTTCCAACCCCTGTATTCACTTAGATAATCTAAAAGTTAAATATTTATTTTACAGTGAAATGTTTGGGTAGATTCAATCATTTATATCCAATCAAATGCAACAACCATACATTTTAACAAACAGCACACACCACAAACAACAATCATTCAATCAACAACCATTAGTTGTTCGGGTTCAAATTCTGAAATTTTACGGAGTGAGAAATAACTATCAAGTGCATCCGTTACTCAGCAGTCTTAGATGGAATAGAGATAGATTATTGTTCCTCCAACAACTCCAAAATTCCTTACCCAACAACCATACATCAACCAAACAATTCAAACCAAACACCAAAATAGCTTATTATACATTTATTTCATAATTCAGTGGTTTGGTTTCTTTCTTTCATATATGGGAAAATTTCTTTATTTCTCACAGTTTCATTTTCCATTTATTAGAAAATTCATCATATTGGTATTTCCTTTTTATTTCTTAAGTTTCCTTTCAGTCCCTTTTATCTATTTATGGTTCACCAAACATATATTCGTTTTATAACTACAATTTCAACTTGCCCTTAAATTCTTAATCTGCTAACATTCACTCTTATAAGTGGAGGCTTTTATTTTTCCATTAACTATGGGTTGCAGACATTTAAATTCTTCCTACTTTCTATTATGTTAGCATAGGGGAGATCAAAACATACTTAAGTAAATAATCTTACAACATGTCACCTATTAATAATACTTAACTTTATTTTCCATAAAATTTTAATTATCACTTAAGTTTATACCACTTAATTCTTATTTATAACGGTAATTTATTGAATACTTCATTATTTTCAAAATTCCTACTTGTAAAATATTCAATTCTAATTTCTTATTTAACATTTCAACTTTTATATATATAGGTAAGTTATTTATGTTAAAGAAAATGCAATTGAACTTATACAAGTTTAATCTCCATTCTTTTAATTTAATTCAATGTTGATCCACATTATTATTTTTTCTCTTACGTATCCAATTTCTCTTTCTAACCTTGCAATACTTCTCTTAATTTAATTAGAGGTTTCAATTCATTTATTACTTAACCTCTTTTTCACTAACATAATTTTTAAACAATTAATTAACGGAAAAATTTAGAATTTAAATACCGAGTCAAATTTCAATTTATTTCAAAATAATAGATAAATAAGTCCTTACAACTCAATATCTCTAATTATATTTAGAACCATAAAAGAAAATTTTTATAAATTTGAAAATAAATCTGCAGTAGAATTTACTACAGTGGCCTTTCCCCTTCGAAACTCGAAAATGAAAGTCGATGATGCGGCCGTCATCACCGAAATTATTTTCCAGCGACAGGGAGGAAAGTACAGAATTTAATTCTTTTCCAAAATCTTCTTTCAAACAATTCTTCCAATTTATACGAAATATTTATATAAGAAAATACTTATAAACCGAACCATTATTTTTCATAAATTCTTTGAAAACATATTTGGAAAAATCCCGGACTTAAGTTCTAAAATTTCCAATTTGATTTATCATAATTTCAACTTAGCTTCAGTTATTATAGATATTTTTATTTTCTAACACCCAATCTATAGCAACCAAATATATATATATCTTTATAAAACTATTTTTATATATAGAAAATATAATAGGCAAAATTATTTCATTTACCTATATTAAAACGGATATTATGTCGGTCTGTCCTATTAAGTGTTTAGAAATCCCTATTGATGACATAGCGTCCCATGCATCAACCAGAATTCATAAATACAAAGCGGAACAGATTAACACAATATCAAAATCTTTTATTAACACTAACAAATACGCTCTCTCATATATATACACTCAGCGACTCCCATAGGATATTTCTACCCTATTAACAAAGAGTCAAACCCCACAAAGCCAAGGTTTATCGCTAAACCAAAGCTCTGATACCAACTGTAACATCCCGCCTTTTTGCACACTTTAAACCGACACACGTGCCAATTCAAAACATACGCAAGGGCGGATTGTTATGGGGTAAATAAGAAAAACAGAGAAGAAATAAAAACAAAAACAGAATCTCACAGCGGAAGGATAAAATATAATAACAAATATACAGTTCATAAACAGTTTACAAAAGCTTGATTCTTCTTTTACAATAAATATCAGAGTTACACATACCAATACAAGCAATGCAGCGGAATATAAAGAGTGTGTGGTGCAATACTATATATAGAATAATACTGATTCTTCGTCTTCGTCCTCCAAAGCTAAAATCTTCGATCCTGAAATGCTCGGACTGACCCGAGCAAATTTGAAAAGACAAAAACACTCGAGTCAGACTAGAATATCTTATGTGAGTTAAATAAACAGAAATAAATATGAATACAGTAACTCAAGAGATGCTCGGGATTTACATCTCCTAAGGATCCGTTAAACTATTTACTATGTAGTATATTGCGCTATTATAATAGTGTCTATTTATAAAATAAACTTACTTTAAAATAGCATTAAGGCTTTACATTTTCCACCTTAACACGTAATAGTCCCAGTAGTCCGTCCAATATCATAGCCCCTCCTGATCGGGAAGCCACTAGAGGATACCACACGGGCTACGGGAGAAAACCAAACTCGTACAAGGCGCGATAGGGTAGGTGACACGGCACAACTAGGCAATGCCAGGGTAGATATACCAATTGCTATCCAGGCTGATGGTAACGCGCAGCGCGCAGCTGCCGCCCACCTCGAACTAACTCCCCAAAAATCAAAATATAGAAGTGGCCACTGAATCAATCCAAGTCAAAGTATAATATCGAAGAGGAGCGTCCGATCAGAGGAATGACCTCATTGGCCTGAGAATCGCTCCTGTTTTAGCCACCTTATGCCAACTCACGGGAGTTGGGTCCACGTATTTACCTTACAGGAACCGTCGCCACACCTACTTCATTCTGGAATCTCCACCGCGTACACGGTTAGTCAAAGTGGTTTTCGGTATCGACAGAGAGTATGTCCATATCCGATCCCGGTCTCTTTGCCAACCAATCGTTATTATAACACCGCGGTCATTTAAAAATAGTTTATACTTTAAAACCAGAACATAATCCCTTTCAAAACCATAATATTACGATATCATTTTTTCTTTAAAAACACAAATAATTTATCTTCATATTATTTTATAAAAGCCCAAATCAATAATATCGTTTCCCAAATAAAATTTTCCTTTCCAAAAATTATGTCACTTTTTATTATTTAATATCCCATGTAACCAATATTTTGTTTGTAACTTTCAACATAATTCTTCGAAAATCCATAGTATTTTAAAACCATTATTTTCAAAACTAAATGGTTTGGATATTCAACGGTATGCGAATTAAAAAGGTTTAACCTTACTGTTGCTTTATAAAGAAATAAATTATCTTTAAAGTTAAACCAAAATCCAAAATATTACTTCAAGTCCCAAAACCATTTCAATTTTTATATATACTTATATCCATTTTTGAGCATTAATATTTCAACTAAAATTGGATTTTCTTTTATCCTTTCAAATCACTATTCTATTAATTAATCTTGACCATTCACATAAAATCCATAATTAATAAGACTTCAATTTCTAGTAAAATATATATATATATATATTTCCAAATTCAATTTTTACTAGAATATTCATTTCAAAATATTTTGGGAAAAATCCAATTATAAATATCATATCTTTAAAATTTCCAGCTTAATATTTAAACATAGGATATAAATCATCAAACTCCATTTCTTAATTTTCTTCCATTTTTAATAAAGAAATTTATTCGCCTTTTAAATTTCAAAATTTCAACTTCATATGCATATAATTATGGAAGAAAACATTTATTCAGTATAAAATTTAAGATCTTTATAAACCGTATTCCATCCAAACCATAGAAATCACATTTAAAATAGTTATATATAGACCACGGTGCTTGTATATAGTTTTCTATCCTATGGTCAAGTGATACGGATATTTATCATTTCAATCCGCAATTTAAAAATAAAACTTTGCGGTTTTATCATTTCAAACCACAATCCTGAAAATGTAAAATGCATGCTAACTGGCAGTTAATGATATCCACATAAATAATCCATTCAACAACACATCCATCACCCAATTTCAACCATCAATCAATATCAATCACTATCAACCCATATCAATCAATAACAATATTAGTTCGATAATATGCAACGGGTAATAACTGTCGGTTTATTCAAATTAAATTTCAACTATTAATCTAGCCATTTATATTTAGAGATAATTTATATATAACTGTTAACTAGCATTTCATATGCAAACAAAATTCCTAACAGCAAATTAATACGCAATTAATCAATTTAATTAACAGCTAAATTCAATAAATGCAATTCAACAGATATCGATGAAATAACATGCCAAAAGCTCATAAATAAATTTCTATTCATTTCTAAAATTTATTTAACAAACATAAAAGCTTCTAGTAATTGTGAGTGGGTTAAAACACTCACCTTTTGAATTTAAATCGAATTTAAACCCGATTTAAACCCAAAAATTGCACAGTCTCCAAATCGATCCAAACCAGCGTCATCAGGTCCGGAATTAAATTACGATCCTAACAAAAGAAATTTCGTGTGAATCCGACTTCGTATGAGAAAGATATTAAGGTTTGAACAACTGAATTTGAAATAGAAAAAGAAATAAAAATGTACCATATTTGCGCCACGTCATCATCCCTCCCACTCGGCTACAGGAACATGAAGATGAAGCCGAACGTGAAACCCAAAACGTGCTCCAACCCTACAAATTCGCACCTCTCCAGAAGCCACGAGGCATCGATCAGAGGTGACCGGGACGTGCGCCTCTCAGCGCTCGACTTTCGGCTAGGACGCGGCCCTCTCCAGCGCCACCATTCACGCGCAAAACGAGAAAAACTGCCGCGACTTCAAGGCCTGATCTTGGTGAATCCGTGACGTAATACGACAAATCAACCGTTGGATGTGTAGATCTCGTAGAGCTCTACAACTATGCTTTTGGAAGTTTTCGAATTCGATGAACGGATGAAGAGAAATCAGAGGAGGAAGGTGATGAATTTTCGGCCATGGAAAAATAAGTAGAGGGGCGGCTAGGGTTCTGAGAATATTAAAATATTATTTTATCGTTTTGCGTGCCTATTTATAAGGTTAGGTCCAAAATAGTCCGAACTCCAAACGCAGCGTGCCGCCAGGCGTTCCTAATGTAAAATGGCCTTCTGAACGCAATGGTACTGGTATCGAAGCCCAATTCCATAAATTTCGTGGGTTACTGCTAGAGTCGAATAGGTTTGAAATGACAATAATGCCCCGAAAAACCCGTTTTGGCTCCGTAACGACAATGGATCATCCCATATATCAAAATAGACGTTTTAAAATATTTTGAACGCAATGGAAAAGGTTTCACGACCAAATTCCATCTCATGAAGAAGTTATGCTGAAAACAAGATTTCCAAATTGATTTTCAAATTGATTTTAATAAAATTGATTTCAAGGCGTTTCGCGTCCGTACGATCAAACGACAAGTCCGATCGATACGAAATTTGAAATCCTATAATAATTCATCGATACGGATCCGATGAAACTGGTTTCGTCGAAATCCGAGTCCGTGACAAAAATGGCTATTTTTAATATTTATTAAATCAATTAAATAAATCATAAAATCCAATTTTATATTTTCAACTTCTAATATTGGCCAAATTTCATTTCTTAGATAATTCAATCAATTCCAATTGATTTAACAAGCTTGGATTATGAATTAAAATTTATAAATATATTAATTTGCAGCGTTAATATCCGCACTTTCTTATTATTTGGAAATTAAAATCTTTATTCTTAAACTCAATTATTAATTCCTATACTCTTATATTCTCGTCTTAAATCCAATTAGATAAATATTTTTGATTTCCATTCCAACTCCTTTGATTTCAAATAAACTTTTTACCATAAGTTATATTCCAAAATATTAATAACTTTATCTCCATTTATTCGCCTTAATTTATTTAAGTCAAATCCTTAATTAAACTCTATTGCAATGTTTTCAAATATCATTCCCTCCTTTCTCTTAACTATTTTTTTTATTCAAATCTTAATGAATTCAATACTATCAGTTTGATAAATCCATTAAATTCATTCAATAGTTTACAAATTCCAATCTAAATTCAATAACGTAATAATTTACGTTTAATTCCATTTTATATGTATTAAATACCATTTGTTGGATTTAATATTCAAATTATAAATAAAATCTTGCTTTCTAAAGTTGTATCAACCATGGTCCAACTAAATTTGAATTAGCTTTAACTTTAATTTATGGACTTAACTATTGCAACAAATCCAAATAAATAAATAAGGTTTGATTCCTATATTAACTTCTTGTTGTCAATTAACTTTTTATGGTGAATATGAAATTCAATGTAAAATTGACACCTTTATATCCACTTGATTTCACCATTTCATCTTTTTATTATTAAATCCGTTATAGCCGAATGCATGAATTTAACATACATAAATATTTTCAAACTCAACTTAAATCTCACTTAACTTAATAATAAACGTTTAAATTTCCTTAATTGCAAAAATCCAATTACCTTCATTCCTTTACTCTCATAGATAAAATCTTGTTTTAAAACTTTATTATAACCCATAGTCTCATTGTATTAGGAATTTACACTACATGTAAAGTAAATTTTTATCAGTAAAGATCTTACACACTATGTCCCATAAGTTTAGATTTCACAAATTTAGCTACTGCGTTAATTCTAATTTAAGTAGCACAAATGTTCATATACCTTGAAATCATTCTCAATTTCCCAACTCAATTAATTATGCCTTACAATGTGTTTCAAATATAAAGGTATTTTATACTAATAGTTATCATACTCAAAATTATACGCTTATAACTAATTCCTACATTTGCATAATTGTATTAAGTTAGAATGTTTATTGAGGTTTATGCATTTCCAAATTTTGTACTGATTCCACCCAATTATTACTCACAGAACGTTAAATTATTAAATGACCATTTATTATAATTTAATTCCCATAATTGAGTCAAATGCTTATTATTATATATTCTTCATTTTTACCATTCCTTCCCATTATAAATTCATTAACGAATTTACACATCTCTATCTTTCAATATAAAATAACCAAACTGATTACAACCACTGTTTCTATCAATTTTCATAAATTTGTTCAAAACTATACTTTTGTTTACATAAAATAAATTTTATGTTTCTATTAGACCCTTTTCCTTTTCACTACAGACATTAAATATTACTATCTATACTAATTGCACCTTTATACTAATGAATACCATTCAAGTTAACTAACATTCACAGATTCAACATTTATTTGTTTCTTAAAATTTTGCTTTAGATCAAGTTGTGACAATTTACATTATCCACATCTATTGTCATAAAATTTTATAGTTACACTAAATTGCAACCACTATACCAAATCTCTACCTTTATACTTAACCAAATTAGAAATTATATAAATTTGATTTATTAAATATTATAAATTTAGCGGGTCGTTACAGTATGCATGTATTGTGTAGTTTTGGCCTAGTGAAGTTTCAAGCAGTGCTTTTACAGTTATATAATGCTTAAAAATCAGCCTGCACTAGTAGAAAGAATAGTTGAATTGTAGAAAGGGGACAAGTCCTACGTGGACACGATAAGGCATTTGGGCTCAAGAATTAGAGCAGTAGAGATGAAAGAGTTCGGTGTTGATAGAGAAGACATACTACAAAATAATGGAAGGTTTTATGTTCCAAGTGTAAGCAGATTATGAAAGGAAGTATCGGAGGAATGTCATTGTTTAAAATTTACCATACACCCTAGAGGTGCAAAGATGTATCAAGATATAAAGAGAAGTTTCTTTGGGTAACGAATGAAAAAATATGGGAGAATATGTGAGAAGATGTCTTACATGCCAGTCGGTGAAGGCAGAACATCAGAAGCCAAGTGGGCTCTTGCATCCTTTAGACGTTCCAATATGGAAATTTGATTCAGTAGCTATGTACTTTGTAGATATATTTCCAAGGACGAGGGTAGGGAAAGAAGGAATATGGGGCATGGTTAACAGACTAACTAAGAGTGCCCATTTCATTCAAGTTTAGGCTAAGAGGATCGTGCCAAAGTTAGCAGAGATACCTGTGAAGGTTATAATGAGGCTGCATGCGGTATCTAGCTCTATTATTAGTGATCAAGATTTATTGTTCACTAGCATGTTTTGGGGAAGTTTGCAAAAAATATTGGGTAAAGAACTACACATAAGTACTGCATACCATCCTCAGACAGATGGGCGGACGAAGAAGATCAACAAGGTCATGGAAGATTTGCTCAGAGAATGCATTTGGAACTTCAGTAGATCTTGGCAAGATTACTTGCATTTGGTAGAGTTTTCATTTAACAACAACTATCAGAGAAGTACCGGGATGGATTCATTTTTAGGCGTTGAATAGAATGTCATGTAAGTCTCTTGCGTGTTGGTTTAAGGTAGGGGATAGGATCGTGTTAGGAATAGATGTAGTGAAGGATGCTACTGATAAGGTAGAATTGATCTGAACTAGAAGGGCAATGCATTCTAGGTAGAGGAGTTATGCTGACACAAGGAGAAAGAAACTAGAGTTCATAGTAGGAATCAAGTGTCCGTGAAAGTTTCTCCGTTGCGGGGTGTAATGTGCTTTGGAAAAGCTGAAAAGTTAGCATCCAGATATATAGGACCATTTTCGATCGTAGACAGGATTAGAAAGGCGACATATAAGGTTGAGTTGCCCAATGTTTTGCAAGGATTCATAATGAGTTTCACATATCATTTTTTGGGAAATGCATTAGATATCCGAATGTGGTAGTCATTGAGAGCACAGTGGAAGATTTGGTCATAAAGCCAGATATGACGTATGTATGCAGACCCATTCAAATAGTTCATCGGGATGAGAAGTAGTTTCAGAACGAAGTAGTGAATATAGTGTGTCCAGTGGAGCGCAGATCGGGAGGACTGCACATAGGAAACGGATGATAAGGTTAAAAAGTCCTATCCAAAGTTTTTTTGATTAGGGAATGAGCTATGTATTGAGTTGTGATGTTGCAGATCCTTCCCCCATTTATATATATATATATGTATATGTTTGTGTGTGTGTGTATATATATATCTATGTATGTATGTATATGTATGTATGTATGTGTGTATATATATGTGTATGTATATGTATATGTATATGTGTATGTATGTATGTATGAATATTATAGTTGTTTATCGTATTAGTAGATAACACTAGTACGTTTTATATGCATGGATTAGGAATTCATGTGTATGTTTACTGTAAGCATGGAATAAATGATAAGATTAAAAAGTCATATCCAAAAGTTTTTTCTGATTAGGGAATGAGCTATGTATTGAGTTGTGATGTTGTAGATCCTCCCCTCCCATATATATGAATGTGTGTATGCATGTATATGTATATGTATATGTATATGTATATGTATATGTATATGTATATGTATATGTATATGTATATGTATATGTATATGTATATGTATATGTATATGTATATGTATATGTATATGTATATGTATATGTATATGTATATGTTTATGTATGTACGTATGTATGAGTATAATGGTTGTTTATCGTATTAGTAGATAGCACTAGTACGTTTTATATGCATGGATCGGGAATTCATGTGTATGTTTAAGGTAAGCATGGAATAGAGGACAAATTTCTACTGAATTTTAATTGAATCTCGAAGGAAAAATTCCTTTAAGAAGTGAAGACTGTAATGATCCCAAATATAAATTGATCAAATAGAATTGATTGAAATGCCAAGGCGGCCCAAATAAGATAAGTAAGAGGGAAATGAATTAATGGAAAAGGGGTAGGAGTTCCCAGCCTAAGTCTTCGTGGGACAATAAACATTACGCATGTCCATTCATTCATTCCGTCCTACTTAAAATAAAACAAAAGGCTAAGAAAGAACTTTAATGGTAGCGGCATAGAGAAGGAAAATAGAAAGAAGATAAAGAAAAGACAAGCTAACAGGGATTAAGAAGATCAAAGCTAGACAGTTTAAAGATCTAGGTGAGTAATACATAACATATCTACATCAATCTCTAATATATGGTTATAGTTTAGATTTGTATGTTTTATGTATGATGGGATCATACGGGTTTCTAGTAACAAATATAACATGGTTTAGTGAATGTTTAAGGGAAGAACAGGTAAACAAAGGATGTTTGATGTGTTACCCTATTTTAATGATTTTGAAATGTAGTGAAAATATTATATGATATTCTAATCATGATTTTATGGGTTTTTAATCTAAGAGGTTCCTTAAGCTTGATGTTATACGGTTTTTGAAGATACAAACTAGAAAATAAGTAGGGAAATTACCCTTAAAAGGCCAAACGAAGATTAAGTGTGTTAGAACAAGTATTCACTAATTTTCTGGGAATTTATTAGAATTTTCTGTAAGGAATATGAACCTGAATGGCTAAGTGCTACGTTGGGGCAAGTAAGGAACTGCGGAGTGCATGAAAATAAATTTATGTTGAAAATATATTCACAAGTATTAGGAAATAAGGAAGCTAGATCCAAATCATTTTCTAAAAAGAAAGAAAAGGACTCATGATATAATAGAAAGTAAAATAGAGACGAATGAGTGAACGATACGTGTGCAGACGTTGTCAGGGTTTGTTTGAAACAACATTGGGATAGGGGCTCTATGTTATAAATATGAACTGGCATAATATGAAGGGGTTATACTATGTCAAAATTGAGAAGAGTACACTTAATAAGGGAAGTGAGTAGCATTTTGCCCTGGGGTAAGGTGGTACTGAACCAAGAAAAGTAGTAAACATAACCAAATAAAAAGTAAGTCTGTGGGACTCGGAGAGAGGCGGGGTCAATACATGGGTTGAATCCTGGGTTAGAAATAAGGCTGGAAGGGCTATTGCCGTTGGGTGGGGCTCATTGGAATGGGCACTGTAGGAAGGTAAGGATAGGCATTCAACTTCCAGGGATTGTGGGTAAGTTAACATAAGCTAAAAAAATGTTTAGAGTGGATGCATACCTTAGGAAGGCGGGGAGAAGTATTCACGAACACAGGCCTAGGGAAGGTGAGGCATTCAAATGCATGGGCCGCAGTAATCATTTATAAAAGAAATAATATATAAGAATAACGCAGGGCACACAGTATTAAATTGTTAAAGGAAAATAAGTAAGAACTGCACGAGGCGCAGTATTAAGCGTTTAGAAGAACAACAAATAAGACATGCATGGGGTGCATTACTAGGCGGTTAAAGAAGAATCAATAAGACTACGTAGGACACATTAATCAACGGCTAAACAAAATAAGTAAAACCTATGCAAGGTGCATTAATAAGTTGCTAAAAGAGCAATAAGTAAGATCTACGCATGGTTCAATATTATACAAATAAAGGATAAGTATGGTAATAGATTAAATAATAATCTAAGGTGGGGAAACTAGAGGGGTCTACACGGGGAGCATAGTAGAAAGCAATGTAAAGAAAGAAAAGAATTAACTACACTTGGGAGTTTTGGGTGGACTGCGCCGAGGGTGCATAAGCAAATGGTAATCGCTTAGGGAAATGTGAGATGCAGACATATTTAAGAACCAACGACATCGGTATGATCGAATGTTCCACTCTTGGTGGTTTAATGGTGGGGGGAAATCCAAACTATATAGCGCAGTTTGGCCTCATATATGATTGTTTTGGGGTAAGTATCATTCATGCTAGACTTATGTTCGAACCGTGTCTTTATTATTATTTTTCCCATAAATTCATGCGTGCTTAACTAGGTAGCCTTGGATCAGATAGGTACGAAATAAGGGTCGCGGTAGCAGATCCAATACGAAGTAGGAGGCTTGGTAGATAATAAAGACATTTTATTTTCCGCTATATTCAGGAGTGCGGGCCGCATCATTATATGTTGACCCGACTGTTTCTATGTTATTTTCTATATATTTTTTATGCCCGTGTGGGCATATTATTGGGTTTAATTATGACTGACGTATGTGTAAAAGAATATTAAAGAAAACTTTTGATGTAATGAAAACATTTAGCTTCTCTGTTTACTTATCTATGTTTAAATAACATATTGCAGCAACTTTTGATGCAATGAACTCACTTATGTCGATAATTCCGATGATGATTGCAGAATCATCGGTGTTCATCTTAGAAATCCAAAGTGGTGGACATTACATAGCCCTATTAGACAGAAGCATTTGTGCAGAGCCGAGTGGGTAATTAGAGTTGGAATCCCACATAGAGTGCTCTCGCATACCCCATTGTTCATCCTAGCGGCGTTGTTTTCTTTCAACTTCATCTCGCTCTTTTTCTTTGTGAAGGCATCACCCGTTCTCCAAATCTAGGTGCTTTTAGTATTACCTTCCTCCTTTCAGACTCCGACTCATGATATGAGCTAGGAGTTGGTAGTAAGCCTCCGAAGTTGAGGAACCGTTGACGCAAAAAATAGGCATCAACACCTAATAGAATCTCATAAAGATTAAATGATGAATGAAATCAAGATACAGTAGAAAACGTAAATGAATACATATGGTTTGGCAACCTTGGCTTATGTCCACTTCATATTTTTTATTGATCTTGCACTTGATTATGATTACAAGAATGTTTGGATCAGTTGGGATTCATTAGTACAAGAGTGAAGAATCAAAATGGCAGAGCCTCGGCAGCATGGCCACTGCATTTATAGGGGAAGATATGCATGGATCGGGATGAAAATTCGCTAGAAGAACCTCTAGATCTGAAGGGGACTGCCATGAGGATCGGTGGACATAACTTGTTGTTTTGGAACGATAGGTATAAATTACAACGATCGTTATTTTTGCGTCTAATTGCCATGTAATCATTTACGGGGGGCCCAAATCCCTCCAGACCTTGCTTCTAAAATATGAAGTCATTCTGAATTTTAGATTGTGAGATATGGATCAATCTTGGTTGCATTTGGGTTGCTTGCTAAATTATACCGATCGTTAGGAACATTCGGGACAAACGATCGGCATTTCTTGACCCTCAGAATTTTGACCTATGATTGTTTTTAGAGGGTCCACTCTTCAAAATATTGATGCTCTGAAATCTCGTGCATTGGCTTTGTAAATTTTGAGATATTGATTGAACTTCGTCAATTTATGATGTTTTGTGGATAGATCTAGATCGATCCATATTAATTCTCATTTGTCCATAACTCGAGCATACAAACTCTAATTGACTTGAAATCTGAAATGTAGCCTTATGGGGATTCCTTGTCACTTCACTTTGATTTCACCTTGATCGAAACCTGGTCTGAATCTGCTCGACCATCATCCATAATATTGTATATCATTGATTCTCAAGGTTTGTAACCACCCGTTTTAGCCCAATCTACATTATCACGACCTTGCCAAAAGGCGGGGTAACATGAATATTATTCATCTAAGCCTAAATGGAGACGGCCTAAGCATTATCTACCTATTTTATCTAAAAAGAAAAAAGGATATATCATAACTAAGGCACGTGATTAAGAACGAGTGCTAGGAGCTTGTACTCATGGTCCTAGAAGTATGTGAAGTGTTGGTGTGTCCTAGAGTAACATACGGACCATGCTCGAGGGCTCACAGAGATGGATTATTTTCACACTTGGCAAGAATATCCATATAGGGGAAGCTGAATTCATGAGGACTAGTATTAAGAATGTCTTCAAAGTTTATTCCTCCAGAACCAGAACCGGACAAGTTCTCAAGTTCACCTAGGGAGCCAAAGATGTTATCATAGGATCCTATATGCAGAGTTGGTTCTATAATTGGTTAAAGGTTTGTCCGAGTGAAATTTTTGACTACTTGATGATTAATCACTTCAGTCAAAGAGGTACTATGACTATGGTTCCCTTAGGAGATATGTCTCCATATAATTACCCCTAACGAGACCATAATCTTCATTATCATCTTCCTCGTCATCCCTTTGTCTCCTCCTTCATCTCCTTATTTTAATATATTTTCTTCTTCTCGCCTTTCTTCCTCTTTGAGATTTGTGATGCCTCGTTGACCATCTACGTCTCCTTAGTCTTCGTCAATGGAGTTGCGGGCTAAGGCAAAAGGGAACAACGGTGGCATGACTTTTAGTAGGAAGTCTATTAGGAACAATGCTTCTGCCACTGTGTAGAAATAATGTTGGATCATCTGAGCGATCGTGAAAAAATAGGAAGGCTTACAACGATTAAACTCAAATCCTCTTCAAGAACTCTATAATTTGGATATGAGCATCGTAGATTTCTTGTTTGGGGAGCCTATAAAGGATGCAGAGAGGATGTTTGATGCTTGGGTGAAGAAAACTCAAGTATGAAGGAGACATTGTATAAGAAGACTTAAGAGTAAAAAACTAAAAGGAATTGAAAATTCAGGAATATAAACGAAGAAATATTCACTTTTGAAATAACTGCGATTGTTATAGAGTGCGCTGATAGCCTTAAAACGATTGAAGGCTTCGACTATTAACAGAGAAGGTTAATCTTGCCTCTTCTTAAAGCTCATAAGTTAAACAAATTCTTCAAAATTTAGAGGATGAGCTAGTTACATCATAAAAAGAATCTATAGAGAATTGAGCAGAGTGTAGCCATTGGGATGTACTTAATGGAAGCTGACCTGACTTCTTGCATGAAGAATCTAAGAAAGTCATTGAATGGCGGCACGGCTCTAGATAGTCACTTATATCTATTGCATGCCGTATAGGTTGGAGAATGGAGATGAGCTCGTTGTCGAGTATAGGTAGAACAACCTCATCCTTAGGAATCCCAAGACAAATTGGGTGGAGTGCCTCTATGGTCAACTTGGACGATATATGATCTTGAGGATTATCCAAGACCATTAGAATATGTCATTTGTCAATTTGGGAGGCAAGGTCGTGAGGCTATGCATCTAGAAGTGCAAGGTGTTGAATTTCCCCAATTATAGAATACCTCACTATGAACAAAGTAAGCATAGAGGCTTGAGCGATAGAAGATCTCGCCTCTGGAAAGGTTGAAGGGCCAGTGCTAACTCTAAGCCTAGGTATCCTCCAATCATTTTGAACTGAAAAGCTTGATGGAGAATGTAGTTTTGTATGTTTTACCTTAATGAATTACTTTAATCAAAAACTGTGTAGTCGATGTACAAAATTCAATGGATTTCAAAGTGTGTTGACCAATCGGATTCCGCATAGTGACCTAGGAAGTGTGAAGTGTTAATCTATGCAGTATGTACCTTGTATCCAAAGAATGGTGTACGTAAACACTTTTTATAGACATCCCACTCGTGCCGACAAATGAGCTCCGTCGCACAATGGAACTGTGTGTCGATCCTTACCTCTTATCATAGAATATATATAATAACAGAACCATCGTCCATTGTGACATGAAGTTTCTTTATAGGAACATAGGATCATGAAGTTTGACTGGAATTTTTGGAATGTGTATTATATTCATGAACTGCATTCGATATGACCGTTCCTCATATTCGTTTCAATGAAATCGATCCATTGATCTATGTACGACCAAAATTCTATAAAGGTTGATCGCGCCACTATTATTTGTGAAAGTCATGAACCAACCATAGGAAGAACTCGGAACAATGGCTTTGGGAACTCGAGGCCAACACTAAGTCAGGAGAATTTGGAAAACTTCGATGCAAACTCGAGGTTTCTTGGTGTTAACCTCATGAAAGTCGAATTGTCCTCGAAACCTTTATCCTTATTTGACTAAGTATAGTGAAACACTAGCTTGTGGTTGACTATGGTTTAACAACGACAACCGTGGCAACTACCCTGACATAACGGCGCTGATGACAGTGAAATGGCAACAATAATGGAGTCTTGAGGCCTATAATTGGAAAACTCACTGAGGGTTTATTCAAGATCTGGAAAAAGGTCAGGGTAATTGATTCAATGTCGAGTTGTCATCGGTAGTAGTATAACACCGAGTTGATCTTGGTGGTAGTATAATTATCCGCTATGATGTTAGGATTGATGACGATGGTGGATTTTGCAATGATGACACTAAAGCTGAAAGGTAGCAACGGTTGAAATTCAAATTCAAAAAGGAAAACAATGTCGGTAGTAGTATAACACCAAGTGTAGCCATTGGGGTGTACTTAAGTGGAATAGGTTTCTAAGTGTTAAAGCACTTATAACACTTTACAGTGATCATGTCGGTACTAACATGATTATGGTTGATACCGACATGTTTTAGCCATCAATATTAATAATAAAAAGGAAGAGAAGAGAAAAAATAGAAAATGAAAGGAAGTCTGTAAGATAGCAGAATAAGGACTTAAGGCTAAATTAACACTAAAGGGGGGTAAATAGTGTTTAATTGATCATATGAATATTTTTCAAGTTCTATAAGATTCTACTTGGAAAGGGGTAATTAACAGTCATAGAATTAAAGTGGATATAAAAGTAAATGCAGTAAAAGTAACAAAAGAAAGAACATACTGGGTTTTTTTGTTGGTTCGAAGTTACCCTACATCCAGTTCTGCACAATTCCTTGTATGGATTTATTTTTAACTAGCAAATGCAAATACAATCTCAATTTTAAGGCTATAAGACACCTACCAGAATCACGAACTCTGGGTAGAGTCACTTGATTTTCGGGATTTAAGCACACCCACTAGATTTACATACTATTAAACACATCCAATTGATTTTTAGCGCTATAATCACACCCATAAATTCAACAGTATGATTTGAAATAATTTACAGACTCAGATCTTCAATGTTGATTACAATTGATCCTATAATTCTTGAATAGCACTCTAATCTTAGTTTGAGTAAGAGAGATGAGAGAAATTGAAGAGTGGATGAAGTAGAATCAAACTAGCGATGGTTAAATTTGATTCTGTTGAAATTCTGCCGAGTTTGGGTAGAAATTGACTTAGAAATCAAGAGAGTGAAAAGAGGAGAGAAAATTAAGAAATTAGATGTTAAAAACTCAATTGGAAGTCTGATATATATAGGGAAACAATGGTCACGTCCATTCGCAAAAAGATACGATGAAAAGACGCTTCCATTAAAACTTGAATTTTGAAAATTGTAGCCACTATGTCGACATATACCTATAAAGTATGTCGACATACTCTTCACAAAATTGAAAAACACTTTAAAAATATTGTTTGCACCAAAAATGGCCATAGACACCCAAGAATAGTTTTTATTGAAAAGTAAGTAACAAAAAGTAAAATTAAACTGAGTAGATGAAAAAGTATGCAACAGAGAATAAATAGTAATCAATGACACAAGAATTTATAGTGGTTCGGCGTTGTATGCCTATGTCCACTTTGAAGATTATCCCTTATTGATCACTTTTGAAACAATGATTGAGAAATAGCTAATACTTGATTAAAATGGAGTCTAGAGTAACAACCAACATAAAAGATCATCGTAGTGACACATCAACCCAGTAATTATAGATGAAGATGACTAAATATCTTTGTAAAATTTTGGCCGAAGGACCTTCAAAACCATATAGGCCCACTAAAGGGATTGCTAGGCCCAATTCCCAAACAGGAGGTATCGGTACCGGTCACTTCTACGGTTGAATTTTCGAGTGAAATCCCTATGGTGGCTTCCTCATGCAGAATTATCTTTAGCCTCCAAATTTCATGTTATTTGGATCATCGGAGCTCAAGTTATTGCATGATCTTTGATTCAACATGGCTTGTGTGTAGCTTTTTGCCGATCCCTTCCAAGGGATATACACTGATCCCTCCAACCTTGTCCTTTTGACATGTGATCCCTAGGGTACTTATGTTTTGCTCTTTGAAATTCATAGGCACCGGACTTATAAATCTTGAGATATTGATTGTTTTCCATAAGAATTCTCTTGTACTTTGAAATATGTCGATCCCTCTTGTTGAAACCAATGTACATTGACCCATCCTATGAGTTGATTCATATTTCATACTTTGAACATTGTACATTGCCTCTCTATCGATCACATTCAATCTTGACTTCATATGATCATCAAAACTTGACTTCTAGGCCCCACAATTATAACTCTGGAGTCATCGGCCTTGATGGTAGTCGTATCTAACTTGAGCAATCAGTTCGATGTAGTCGGGCTAGAATGTTGAACAACACTTCCTCCTAAAGTATGTCTTGTGATGAACATAACATGCTTTGGATCAGAGTAGGTTAGATTCATCGAAAAGAAATACATCCACCTTCTTGAACATTTGCTATCCCTTTGTCCGATTTATTTTCCATGGTTTTGAAATTATCATTGATCGTCGTGAGGCTTGGTCAATTTCCTATAGCACAAATCTAGGGCTACACTCCATCAGTTGATGCATGTAAGTCCAACCCTACAAGACTAACAAACTTTGGTTATCTGATTTAGCCTTGAAATCGAAGGATGTAGGTTTGATTTCAATTTCTTTCGATTCCAAAAATTGAAATTTATAGTTCATACATGTGCACGTATGGATACACGTTCTTGTCTTTGGTTCCCAGACGTGCTCGTACGTTCAGGGGTCACAGCTAACTTTCTTCGCATTTTGCGTATTCGTGCTTTTTATAAATTTCATGCTTATATTCATTTACCATGGTCGATATCCTAATTATTTATTCTCTTTTTTTTAGGGATTGGCATAGACCGAGCCGATCCCTTTCTGCCTTTCCTTCATGCTCACAAGGGTCGACACATTCTATGACGAGCCCTTAACCTTCATCTCAAACAGAAGATTTGGACCTAACCCCCTTTCCGCATATTCCATGCCAAAGCCACCACATTGCTAGTCGAACCCTCCTGCTCTTTTTATGATTCAAGGCTCGGCATGTTTTAGGCCGAACCCTCCTTCCTCATTTTGCATGCTGAACCCCCTTTTCTTATATAAGCTATCGTTTTTCTTTTCTAACTTCACTTGCCATACCTTTTTAACATCGCCCCTTTCAATAAACCTTTTTATTCCATCCTCAAATCCAAATCCTCCTATCCATGGCTGGGAACTCTCCTGTAATCCAACCTCTCCCACGTACTTGCTTTCTTCAGTCTTGCACTTTGAACATCTCTTAATACTTTCCCACACTCTAACCCACATACTCACATAGGTAAGTTTTTGATTTGTACATTTGAATTTTATAATGGGATAACATAGTTTATGCCTTCGATGATCATGACAGTGTTTGATGGAATGATGTAATGGTGGTCGAAGTGGCTTGGATGAGGTGAGTTGCGATGTATGACAGGGTTCGCTGGAATAAGCAAGGAGGAAAAAGAAGGAATGGAGGAGTGATCGGTAGAGTGGATCTTTGTGGAAGGATGGGCGTTGAAGGTTTAGATATGTATCGATCCCTTGTTTGATGAATTTGGGAGAGGGATCGACATGAAAGCTTGATGATAGGATTGTTAAACAGTGGAGTTGGAAGGGTTGGTAGGTTTAGGGGTCGTAAATATTTTAAGCAAAGGGATCAATGTGTTAGAATCAGCACACTTGTAGAGGATAAATGGATCGGTGTTCTTTGCTTGGAGACAAGGATCGATCTTAAACCTGTAGGTTAAGGAACGACAATTATCTATTCCCCTATGATCTTAAAGATGATGATCATGACAGTCCAAACTTACTTTTTTGAGCTATCACTACCAATCTACCTCAACGAACTTGAACATGATGACGATAAACATCAGAACTGGCATATTTACAATTGAATTTGAGTTTGAATAGTCAAACCCTTGGAACTTTCAATTTGAACTAAAACTTAGCATATAGACTTGAATGACAGATTTCAAACTTTGGTATTCCGGTAGTCGATCCCAAAGATTTCACTATCGATAAATTTCTTCGCCAGTTGAGACGGTCAGCGATGATGGTCACTTGGTTGGAATTCAAAGTCCCATCGTTTAACTTCATTTTATTATTTAAAGTCATTTAATTCTGTCATATAATACACCACACTATCTCACACTTAGCATAGGGGAATAGATAATTTTTCTAATCTGGATTGTCTACTGAGTATAGTTAACATGGAATTCAGGCGCTCAGAGCGTTTATCCGCAATGTCTTCTAGACCAGCCTGGCAGCTTAGCAATTCTAAAGCAAAGTCGAGCTCCGCGACTATATTTGGCAGGCTTTCTTCTGGTCATCAGACCGAACAAACGGAAGCTTCTGGCCCATCAGTCAACCTTTTTTGGATTTTTCCATCCTCCCAACATAGAACGTAAGTCCCGTCTTGCATAGTAGAAGGCGCCATTCTCTTAGATAACACAATAGATTCTCAAGCCCCCCAATTAGTGAGGTTGCCCTTTATAGGATATGTTCCATACATGTAATTCCATTCGAAGACGTTTTGGTTCCTTCGATAAATGACAAGATTCACTTGCCTCCGGATGGGTACACGGCGTGCAAAAAATTCATGTGTTGGGTCGGATGCATGCTGCCTTTCAATTCTTTTATTTGAGAAATGTAAAGATATCTTGGAATAGCTCCCACTCAACTTTACCCGAGCAGCTACACCTTCCCCTAGGGAACTTTTCTAATGTTCATGAGCATTCTGTTTCGCCTGTCAACTCCTGAGGACATAAGGTTCATTTATAACTTTAAATGACGGTTTGGAAGTCCTTGCTATGTTTTCCTTAAGCCTTCACCCAACTGCCAAGTCTTAATGGGTGCTTGGAATAAACTTTCTCTTTTCAAATATAAGTGGTTCTACGTTCGGTGTCCACCTGCTTCGCAAGGTGATGGTTGGAAGGATGTAAATGTTATCTTCATATCACTCTTAAATCCGTTAATCTAATTCATATTTTTGAATCAACTAACATCCTGAATATTTATGGGTGTCTGCCTGCGTTCTAAGGGCAATAGTTTTTCAACAGTGACCTTTGCAATTCATTCCATTCTTGTCGAAGACAGGGACATTGGACTTCTCATAACTGACTAGTTGTTATCTATATTCAGGCTACCGGAAGAGAGTCAAAACATCGGCCCCGCCTTGAAGTGTTGAATTACCGAGAAACGTTGTAGAGCAAGAAGGGAATGTCAACAAGCTTGTCACGCCCCAATTGAGGGGTCTCGGGATGACGTTGAAGAAGGCAAAATTAGGGGTTCCCAGACCAACGAGCGTGGCGATGCTTATGCAAACCCGGTCAAGGCGCCTGTGGTCGAACCATCATAAGGTGTGCAATCCCAAATGCCAATTAAGAGAAGGAACAAATTAGTAAATAAACTTCTTAAAAGAGAAATTGCTAAGGATCCTTAATTTTATCACTTCTATTGACGAAGAGTCATCTTCATAACACACAAAAAGTTCAATAAAAGGATTTTCAAATCTCCATATTCCCGATGACATTATGACATATAACTTCCTAACTTGAACATCTAGGGGCCCAATTTTCTCGCCCAGAGTGGTGATGGCATTCTTTCTACTTAAAAGGAGATAAAACGCCTATAAACAACGCTATAGGTACTGGTCTATCGAAGGAAACACTAGAACACTTACAATCACGTGCACTCTACTACACGCACTTCACCTATCTCTTGTATTTTGTTTGGATTTTGCAGGTGCAATGACTTAGTCTCGAGCTTTTGATCACCTAAGAGGCTCTTCGAAACATCATGGATCTAGCCGCGACTCGGATCAGGTAGGCTTAGGGAAAGTGACGACGACTGAGAAAAAAGTGCCTTCAAGGAAATCTTCTTCTTCCAAGTGTAAGTCCCAATCTCAATCATTCCACCAGGAAAATTTTCCCAATCTTCCTGTTAATAGTGGAGATCAAATTTCCTTCCAGGGACCTCAGATTGCCATATTACGTGAGTATTTTCTAGTTCTTTTAGCTCTAGGCAATCTCACGACCGTAGATCGAGCAAGTGTCCAATTGCCACTTCCGATCCATCTTTGTCGACTGTTTCTCCTTTTAATTCCACAGTAGAGAAATTGATTGAACTTAAGACCACTTTCCTAAAAATTCTATTTTGACGGGCTTAAATTCCATCCCTCAATTCATATGATCCCAGGGAATGCTAAACAAGCTCTCTCGAATGTCTTAATGAAATTTTCATGCAGCATGAGTCGATCCAGCACTTTGCAGAAAGTGTCAATCGAGCAATAACATGAAATAGATTGTCTTAAGCTAAAGATGATCAATGATAAAGATATAATCAAGCACCATGATAATGAGATATTAGAGTTGACAACAAAACTAATTGAGGCAAAAAAGAGTGCCAAGGAAACGTCTGAAGCAGTGAGTCATTTGGAAGTTTCCCAAAAGAAGGAACTTGATGCTGCACTCATTCGCAGTAGCGCACTCGCTCTGCAAAAGGATTCCTTGCAAATGGAGAAAGATATCTTGACATGTGGCGTTGAGGAGCTTGAAGAGCCTCTTAGGAAAGAAAGGGAAGAAAATGTGAGGCTCAAGAAGCATCATAGAAATATTATGAAGAGGCTATTGAAACCAGGAGTCTAAAAATCAAACACGATAAGCAATTTGCTAAAATAGAAGCCCTCAAAAAAGAGGAGAGCATGGCAGGTCGCAAGGAGATGCTAAAACAAATTAAAACTCGGGTGGAGGATGCTAAAGAGTCTGGTCGAAATGAAATTAAGGACATGTTTGATCCCATGACCATCGAATATAACGCTAATTTCCTTATCCACTGTGACCTGAGCTTTCTTGGCGAAGGTTATCTTTAGTCATTGGCCCAAGCCTAGGAGTATATTACCGAGATGAAAAGGAGAGAGTTGGGTGAATATGAGCTAGATGAAGAGAAATCAGAATAGGAGATCCTTTACGGAAATGAACCCCTAGACCTTTCCCGCGAGACTCCGATATTTCAACATTTTAGCGCCTTTCAGTAAAGGGAAAAATATTGCTAAATCCCCAAAGTTTAATCCCAAGGGCCCCTCTTTTTTCCAAGTGGCTGAAGCGTCAGTTTCTTTTGGCCCGAAGCAAGATTTGAGCTACGATCTGGGTAAACCCGGTTATCAATCTAAAATGCCGACCCTTATTCTAGAAGGAGGCGCTCTGGTGACAATAAAGAGCCAGTCAGACGTAGGTATTCCACTTTTCAAGAGGTTTCACTCTTCATGCTTAATAGTTTTAGGATTATCTCCTTGTTTTAACAAATCCACGGGTCTTCTGGGTCTTGGCAAAAGTCCTAAAAGTGACGCCGCTATGGAGCAATAAGTGATATCAACAAAGATAACAACGGCCATCGATGCTCCGGGACCCAATGCTCAAGTCATCGGAGCACCCGACGGTGATAAGGCTGAAGGTACACTGCCAATGGATGAATCAGTTGATATTCCGATGATCATCACCTCCGAACACACTGATGCAATCAGCTTAGAGGAGAAAATTGAGTAGGAGGACTTACTGAAGAGAAAAGCCAAAGTTGAGGCTACCGAGGTGGACATTGATGATCTGAATCTCATCCCACTACAATTCATTCTGCCCGGTGGTCGATTCCCAAAGAACTCCCTCCAAGCCTCGAACGCTCTTCAGCCAGGGAAGTAAAGGATCAAGGAGGAGAACAAGCAGAAGTTCCGATAGCGCTACTCTTAAGAAATCCAAAAAAGATAGAAGAGAAAAGAAATAACTGTCACTTTGGCTTGGTGTGCACATAGTTTTTACGGCTTTTTTTTGTTGGTCGTGGTTTTAAGGGTACGACCCTCGGTTTTTTTGAATAAACTTGTACCACAATTTTGAAGCTTACCGTGTGAGTAAAAGTTTTAATTTTCTGTTAAACTCTCGTGTGTACTGTTATTTAAGTAGCTGAACTATTACTTTCCACTCAATGTACCTGTAATTCGTTGTTCTTTAATTTTGATAACAGTCCACTAACTCTATATTAAGGTCTCCATATGGTTGTGGCCTTGAGTCGCATCACACACTAGGCTTGAGCCATAGTGCTACGCTGTCGAATTCAATGGTTTGAGTAAGTATACTCATGCCTACAGTCTCAGGTAAGGGGACTTAAATAGTGGATGGATGAACTCCATCCTTAGAGAGTTTATACTCCTTCTATTGGTTTCAGACCGGAGTTTATAGAATTGTGGTTGGTCAAACCGCACTCATCTATTTATTTATACCCATATCCACTCTCTTGGGATTATATTTGGTTAGAGGGTGGTTGATTCACACCTAATTTATGTTTATATTCTAGTTTGCACTCTGGGGACTTAGAGTTAGTTTACGGGTGTTCGATTCACACGTGATTTCCATTTATACTCCAGTCCGCACTCTGGGGACATAGAGTTAGTACGCGGGTGGTCGATTCACACCTGATTCATGTTTATACTTTAGTCCGCACTTTGGATACTTGGAGTTATTTCGGAGAGCAGTCGGATCATACCTTTCTTAATTGATTTATTTGCCCCCCAAGGTTTGAGGTTTGATTTAGCGAGAAATTGGTCATGTCACGATCGTTCTTGTTTTATTCCAGTCATGTTGTTCGATGGGATTTACTTGATCATCAGATAGTCGAGTCACATCCATTCCTCAGTGTATATCCCATCCGTTGGGTTATGAATGAGAGTTATCAAATGAATGGTCAAACCACTTTCATCCTTTTTAGTTCCATTGGGAACTAGCGTAATTGATTAGTTCCAAACACTAGGAATCTAATCGAACATATCGACATCAATCAGTTTCGTAATGTAACTAATACATAATGCTACAACAAACATAAGTATAAAGGAAGTTCAAAACTTGATTTTCTAAATGGAAAGGAATGACATAAGCTATCTTATTACATATCTAGAAAGTCAAATGCTAAAGCAAATTCTGAAAGCAAATAGAACTGAATGTCAAAGAAATGAATTAACTGAAATAGCATCGTAAATGCTCGTTATTCCACGCCTTTGGGAGTGTGATGCCATCAACAATAGCTAACTTGAAAATTTCCTCTCCGAGCCTCTGCTTAATGACATAAGCCCTTCCTAGGTTGGATTTATGTGCGACTGGGCAGGGAAAACCCATTTCAAGGCAAAATTTCCAATTTCAAATCCATTGCGCTTCTCATTTACAAAATCTAAAGATTCCAAGAGATGATCTTTATTCGTTCTGGGACCATAGTAGGTCGTTCGATGGAAGGAACTTCAAGGTCAGTAGGAATAACGGCTTCAGAATCGTAAGCAAGGGCGAATGGAGTATGGTCAATCGTGGACTTATGGGTGGTCCTGTAAGCCCATAATGTTGTCGAGAATTCATCCATCCACTTGTCTCTAGACTTTTCCAAACGCTTCTTCAAATTGAACTTTATAATTTTGTTCACAGATTTAACTTTCCTATTCGCTTGAGGGTGAGCGACTGCTACAAATCTCTTTTCAATACAATATCTCTAACGGATGTCTTTGAATTTAACAATGTCAATATGAGTCCTATTTTTGTTACAATAGTTCATGGGAGACCAAAACGACAGATGATGTTCCGAACAATGAAGTTGGTTGCTTTCTTAGCTGTATCGTGGCTGGCTTTGGCCTATTTTGTGAAGTAATCAACTGCAATGATAGCAAACTCTGCACCATCTTTAGAGATTGGTAAGGAATTGATAATATCTACTCCCTACACAGAAAACAGCCATAGGTTGACCATTTATGTGATTTCTATTGGCGGAGCTCTTGGAAATTTTGCATATATCTGGCACTTGTAGCATTGTTTTACATATTTAACAGCATCTCGATTGACGGTTGGCCAATAATACCCAGAATAGAGTATTTTCTTTGCTAGATTTTTCCCCCCGGTGTGATCATCACATCCCCCTTCATGAACTTCCCTTAGGACCTGTTTTATCTCATCATGAGTGATAAACCTGCATAGGGGAACAAGAAAACCTTTTCTGTACATAACTCCTTCCTATATGATATATTGTGTAGCTTTACCAAGGACTTGTCGCTTTTCTTTCCTTTGTTCAATAGGACTCCCTGTAGCAAATAGTTTTTAATTCGAGTCATCCACGATTCCCTTTTAGGCTCCATCTTTAGCACGCGGTCATTTCTATCGATTTATACTCGTGGCATTTAATACTTTGACCTGAACCAAGACCATCTGTTATGCGTCACCGATGCTCGCAAACTTTGCCAATGAATCTTTGTCTCTGTTTTGATCTCATGGAATATGTGTAATGTCATAGTACTTAAATTCAGTCAACAACTCTTAGACTTGGGTAAGATATGGAGAAAGCTGTTGTCTCTTAGCTTGATAATCTTCGCTGATTTGTTATACTACCAATTGTAAATAGCAAAAGATTGCAAGAGACTTTATTCCCAGTTCTCTAGCGAGTTTATGTCTAGCAATCAAAGCCTTATACTCGGCTTCATTGTTTTTCGCTAGGAAATAAAGTTTAAAGCATAACAGATCGACCAATCTTCGAGAGTTACAAGCATAATTCCAACTCTAAAAAAATGATCATTAGATGCCCTATCAGTATACAATTTCCACCGTATGTTAGAGATTTCGCTGCTCTCCAAGGAATCATCCTGTGCGGTAAATTCTGCTATAAAATCTACTAGTGCCTGACCTTGGAAATCCTTTCGAGGGAGATAAGTGATTTCAAATTGACTAAGCTCGATATTCCACTTGAAACATTTCAGGTCGATGTAGAACCTGTCATAACGATTGGTTAGTGTAAACATTGATCGGATGTGCCTGGAAGTATGGGCCAAGCTTTTGTGATGCAATTAGAAAGCAGTATGCTAGTTTCGCTATTTTTGGATAGTTCCTTTCAGCTCCCGTCAATCGCTTGATGATGTAATAGACCAGCCTCTAGATTTGATTCTCCTCACAAAGCATTGCTGCACTTATAGCACGTACGACACGGCCAAATAGATGTATAAATCATCATAATCCATTATCTTCGATAAGACGGAGGCCTTTCTAATTGGGCCACCAAGGCTTGAAATGCGTCTTTACAATCCTGTATTCATTCAAAATTTCTTTTCCTTTTCTAATCAAGTCAAAGAAAGGAGTGTATATATCGGTAGCTCTGGAAATGAATCCTCTTAAGGCAGCGACCTTCCCTTTCAGACTCTGTACTTGTTTGATAGTCTTTGGCGATTGGATATCACGGATAGCTTGAATGTTCTCAGATTAGCTTAGATTCCCTAGGCGTCAAAATTAAAACCTAAGAACTTCCCTGATGCTATGCCAAAAGAACACTTCAAAGGATTAATTTTCATCTTGTAATGTTGGAGGATGCCAAATATTTCTGCCAAGACTCTAATGCGGTTACTTGATCATCATGACTTCATGAGCATATCATCCACATATGCTTCCATCATTTTGCCAATCTTATCTTTAAACATCATGTTGACTAAGTGCTGGTAAGTTGCTCCTATCTTCTTTAGTCCAAATGACATCACCACATAGCAATATAATCCAACATCGGTAATGAAACTGGTGTGCTCTTGATCGCGAATGTGTATAAGAATATGGTAATATCCCGAGTACGCGTCTATGAAAGATAGCAATGCATGTCCCACGGTTGAGTCCACCGGCTGGTCAATCCTTAGAAGGGGAAAATTGTCTTTCGTACATGCCTTGTTCAAGTCTGAGTAATAAATGCATGTTATCTATTTTCCATTCGCCTTTCGCAAGCACAGGATTAGATACCCACTTATGGTAGAGAGCATCATGAATAAACCCTTTTGCCTTTTAGTATATCCACCTCCTCTTTGAGAGCGACAGATCTCTCCGGATCCATGCCACGTCTTTTTTGTTTCACCAAGACATTCCTCGGGTCGATATTCAATGCATAGCTCACAATGGCAGGCAAGGTTCCACACATGTCAGAGTAAGTCCAAGCAAACATGTCTAGATTCGGTTGGAGAAATACAAAAAGTTCTTTCATCATCGAGGCTCAGCTGTGATCTGATCTTCAGGACCAATGACGAGTCATCGTGGCTAACTATGATGTCAATCGTTAGCTCAGCCGGTACAACCTTGGTTTCTTTAGGATCCTCCACATCATCTCTCGGATCTATATCTCTCTGGAACAGATTGTGGTACCCGAGCCAAGGCTCGGGGGCTATTTGTCAATCTTTGGTAGCTTAGACGAGGACAGTCTTGTCCACACCCTTACCTTTCTCTTTGCATTGAGCATCCATCAACTCAGCTAGATAATATGCACATCTAGTCACCTGATAACCGTGAACAACTCTAACACCATTATCTATCAAAAATTTCAAGGTCAAACACCATGGGCCAAGTCCTACTCAGAATTCGGCTAGGGCTGTTCGACCTTGAAAAACCTTATAAGGAGAGTCAACATACTAAATAACGAACGGCAAGATTCGCACTCTCCTACAGTCACGTTCTCTCAATTCTACGGGTAATTCAACATAACCAACAACTTTAGTTTCAACATAATTAAAACCGTGTATACGGGCTATTGACCACTTTAAGTCCTTAGCTTCCATCCTTATATGATCATAGGCTTTTTTGAAAATTATATTTCAATTAATCGATATCCTTCTCACTAAAGCGGGGCCAATCATGGCCAAAATAGCTATTGGGTCGACCGTCGGAGCCTCCACCGTGTTTGCATCTCTATTTCTAAACACGATATCATCAGCCATTGCAATTTTCTTGGAGCTCAAACAATGTTCAAAATTCTCATGCTAAGTTGTGCTAGAATAGCACTACATCTCATGCCAACTCTTATCTGCCCGGTATGGTCCTCCGTTTATTGTATTTATTACCAATCTTCTACCAGTTCATGCAGGCTCCTTAGCTCTACACGGAGCTTGTCCTCGGTTGAGGTTGGATGTCCCATGTCTGCTGTCCTGTGAGGTTTTTACAAATTGCTGCAACTTCCTTTCTTGAATAGGCTTTTCGATAATATCCTGAAGATGCCTGCATTCATTCGTGCCAGGTCCATATGATTCATGGAACCGGAAGTATTTTTCAATTTGTTTCTGCTTCTCTGTTGATTCTTTTGGAGGCATCTTCCTATATTGCATGGTATTGCAGGTAGACAAATGGATATTCTCCAAGGATGTATTCAACGTTGTGTAAGTATCGTACATCGAAATCGTAGGCTTCCCTCTTTCAGAATCTCTCATTCTTTCTCCGCCCCTATCTTTGCCTTTCTTTTGTTGATTCGGCTTGTTTTGGAAATTCACTTGCGTCACACTGCATTTTTATAATATTACTCTATACTTCCTCTCTGCTCGGTCCTGCAACATTCTTCTTCCCGGAGGACCTAGCTTCCACCTTTCTCAAATACTGAGTTGCCTTTGTGCAAAAGTGTTCCAACATTGCAGGTGGCTTGCAATCTAACCAATCGTCGAAGTCAGATTCTGGATCTATCCATCTCATCATGGCCATCAATATTGCATGGTCATTTGGATTACCGATTTCCATAACAACTATATGAAATCTCTCCAAATAATCTTTCAACAATTCTCCTAGACCCTGGATTATGATGGACAGGGGCATTACATCATTCGTTTGGGTTACATGCATTCGAAATTGTCCTGCAAACCTTATTGCTAAATCATTGAATCTAGAATTGATCGTAGGGTTAACCTTATGAACCACATCGTTGCTATTCCAGATAGGGTTATGGGAAAGCATCTACACTTGTTTGCATCATCCGCTCGTGCGAAATCCATCAGCAATTCATATCTCATGATGTGCTACTTGGGGTCGATTTTTCACTCATAGGCGGGCACCGACGGCATGTTGAACCTCCTTAGATGCTCTACGTATAGAATATTATCAGTGAATGAGTTATGTCTTCTTAAGAGTCCCTAGTCATCATTGGTCAAGTCTTGGCTCTCTCTCACTAATTGTCCGACCATAGCCGATAAGTTCGACATCTGGATTGTGGGTACCAAGCGGTTGTTTTGCTCCACCTTACGTGAATGATATGGTCGATGTCTATGGACCGTTCCATGTCTTCTTTGTTAACCATCTTCCCGATGTATATCTAATAAATTCACTTCGTCGTTATTCCGAGGAAGCATTCGTCAACATTTCATTGAACTCCATCATCCAAACCAACTGAAGAACCTCCAGCTTGATTCCCATGATGCATGGGTTAGTTACCTCTTTTGGGGAAGGGATCGGTATTGATCCCTATGGTGGGATCAACATGGATCGATCCTGGTAGACTACGGTGGTTTGCCCATTGACTCCCCGAAGTTTCTATGTGATATTAATCTATTCTACAACACCTATGCCTATGATACTCGTTTGATGAGATAGAACTCTTTGATTCCGAAGGAGGAGTAGGGTCTCTCCTAGTTTTACCTCGTTGCTGTTGAATGAATTGGTTCATTAAGTTGATATTGGTTTGAATCTGTTGATTTAATTGTCGAAGGCTCTCCATTAGCTGTCTTACTAGATTCTAAAATTCAGCTCTCATAATAGAATCGGTGGCATTCTGAACTTCAACTGTTTCAGCATTCTCATCCATCGGCTGATTGCTTAGGCCTCCTTGCTGGATGCTAACGTTCTCCTTTCCTTCCACATTTTGAGAAGCAGACCTAATTTCCTTACCATCGTCGATAGCTTTACTTAGATTTTTTGCAAATTTGAGTAGAACGAGAAAACTTCCTGAAGATAACTACGGATCTCCTTGGGGGGTTTTATGCAATTCAATAGCAACAAAGGGATCCTAATACACTGAGAATCAAGGCTCTCAGTGAAAGCATCAAAATGTTTGCACCAAAAATGATCAAAAACACCCAAGAATAGGTTTTATAGAGAAGTAAGTGAAGAACGGTAAAATTAAACTAAGTAGATGAATAAGTAAGCAACAGAAAATAAGAAGTAATCAAAGACACAGAAATTTATATTCGTTCGGCGTTGTATGCCTACGTCCACTTTGAAGATTATCCTTTATTAATCACTTTTGAATTTGATTACAATGGTTGAAAACAACCAATACTTGATTACAATGGAGTATAGAGCAACAAGCAGCGTAAAAAATCCTCAAAAAGACCCATCAACCTAGTATTTATTGATGAAAATCGTCAAGTATCACTCTGAAATCTTTGCCGAAGGACCTTCAAAACCATATAATTCCATTGGAGGGATCGCTAGGCCCAATTCCCAAAGAAGAGGGATTGGTACCAATCTTTCTTTGGTCGCATTTTGGGAAGCGATCTCTATAGCGGCTTCCTCATGCAAAAATATATTTAGCCTCCAAATTTCATGTCATTTGGAGCATCGGAGCTCAAGTTATTGCTTGATCTTTGATTCAACATGGCTTGTATGTAGGTTTTTACTGACCCCTTCCAAGGGATATACATCGATCCCTCCAACTTTGTCCTTTTGATGTGTGGTTCTTAAGGTAGCTTCCCTAAGGTGCTTATGTCTTGCTATTAAAATTTCATAGGCATTGAACTTGTAGATCTTAAAATATTGATATTTTTCCACAAGAATGCTCTTGTACTTTAAAACATGTCGATCCCTCTTGTTGGAACCAATCTACATCGATCCCTCCTATGTGTTAATCCATATTTCATGCTTCGAACAATCTACATTTTCCCTCTATCAATCCTGACTTCATATGATCATCTGTACTTGACTTCTGGACCCCATAATTATCACTTTGGAGCCATCGGTCTTGATGGCACTCGAAACCAACTCAAGCAATCGGCTCAATATAGTCGAGCTAGAATGTCGGATCAAAAATATTATTTTGAAAATTTGTTGCTTTGTAAAATAATTTGATGCTTTGTAGAATCATTTTAATATAGTTTATTCACATTTTAATCAAAATATAACTTAATAAAACTTTATAAAATACATTTGAAAGAATTAATAAGAGTATTCAATAATATATATAAAAATCAATATAATTATAACTCACTAAAGCATAAACAAAGATTCAATATATGTATGTATATATATATATAAACTTAAAACCACTAAAATAATATTTTTATAAGTATAAGAGATTGAAAATCATTTTGGGAAATATTTTGATAAGATTATTGTAAAACCAGGATATTTGAAAAATATTTTAAAACAAAATTAGAAAAGGTGAGAGATATCGGGAAAGTGCTATCAAGATTTAAACATAAATTCTATGACTTTATAATTTATCTAGAATATCTTGAAATCATGAACTCTTCAATTCTCATGAGTCTTCAATTATCATCATCTTAAATTTACTCTTGATATCAGCATCCTGAATCCACTCTTGATACTGTACAATCTTCTTAATCAATACCTATCAAATATCCTGCACTATATACTATATATATCTTGATAAAACGTTAGTATCTATATTTTATATAATGTTCTATAGTTTTTATCATCAAAACCGAAACCAAAACCTAAGGTACTAACAATCTCCTCCTTTTTATGATGACAATTATGAATATAAGATATAATATAACTCTCCCTGGGTTACCAAATTCCTCCTTAATTTATGCCTAGATTTTATATATTTATCCTCCTTTTTCATATCAACAAAAATAACCAACTAAAACCATAACTCTAACACTAACACTTACTCTAATCTAGCTCTAAATCTCCCTAAATAAAATACCAATTTATATATATATATATATATATATATATATAAGAAGTATATATAACGATGATGAGAAAGACGATATAAAAACAATAATTGATATGTAAAATTAGATAATCATGAAATAATCCTAATCAATCTAAATATTCATCCAATCCAACAAAATTAATGCCACACCATTCAAACAAATTCACACAAATCAAACCAATCAAGTCCAAACCAAAATGAAATATTATTACTTATATACAATCAAACATATTTAAAATAGACATTTCGAGGAACTTCAATCCATCCATTAGTGCCAAAGGTTCGATTTGCTGTGGTAACATACCAATTGCCATAATTTTTGTTGATGGTGCACTCTGGATTGGTGGTTGGTTCTTCTTTGTTCAAGGTAGAAATCATCCACTGAATCGCGTCGAAATGCCTTTCTTGCTCCTTAATCTACATTTGACACAATTCTAAGTGCCTCCAGTTTCTTAGGATGACAGAAAGAATGTTCTTGAATGATTCAAGAGTTTGTTCCAGGTTTTCAGCTAGTTTTTGGATATGAGAAGTCATTAATTTTTATTAGAGTTTTGGAATGAAAAGGAGTGAATATACAAACTGAAAATATTGATTTCCTGAAGTGAATAGATATATATATATAGGGATAAGAAGTAATTTGAAATGAATTGGTGCTTGGTAGTTATTTTTTTTTATAAAAAAAAAGTTTTAAGAACTGGCTGTTATATGTTGGCATACATGCTTGACATATGCACTATAATTTCCAAAACGACTTTATTTTACTTTTCTATTATATTTGGCCTATACTGTTATATTTTTATGACTTTCCTAAGACAATTGACAATGTATAATAGCAAGAAATAGAATGTTCATTGATAATAAGGATGGGTACAAGGAATGAAAGAAAGATAGATCAGATTCAACATAAACTTGAAACTAGAAAATCCAAACATAAAGATAGCTTAAACAAATAACTAGAAAGATGTTGATGAAGATGAAGAAGAACCACCAAGCTTGCGGATGATCTTTTCAAAAAAATTATCCATTTAGTTGAAAATTAAGGTAAATATCTTTGAGAATGATTCCTTAAACTTTCTTGGTTATGAATGATCTTCTCTTGATTTTGAAGAAGATCTTTGTTGGATGGATTAGGTGGCATATTGCTACTTTCCAAAGAAGTATCCTCTTCTTCTTCTTGTTCTTCCTCCTCGACTTCCATTTCCTCCCCTTCCTATTCCTCTTCCTCGTTTTCTCTTATTTCTTGCTCCTCTTCCCAAGCCAACCTTTGTTCCTTTTCCGCAAGAGTTTCATAAGGCTTGAAAAAGGGTGAAATGTGCATGAGTGAAATGTTGGCCTTGTCAAATATATTTCGAGGAATTGTTTCCTCTTCTTTAACGTCAACACCGAAATAATTGAAAACACGAGTAAATTACACACCATGAAACAGTGTATTTTCATGTTTAGAAAAAAATTTAAGAAAAATTTCATCCAAAATGATTTGAGACTAATTTATGTCATATTAAAGCGAAAAGTGCTTTGAAAACCTTTAATTATAATTACCTGTCCTAGGAGTGATATTTTGTTGCAAAAGAAGACTTAAAATTCTTGCTTTTGGATATAATTTTTTGATTTTAAATTCAAAATCATTATCACTTTCGAAAATGTTGTGGATTACTTCACGATTTTGAAAATCAATTTGAAAATTTTAAAGGTCCATTCCACTATATCTACATTCAAGAATGTGAACCAAAGTTCAAAATTTAAAACAATTTGTGTCCACTTTACACTATACTAAATTTCTCCTTCTCTTCCATCATAAAACTTTCCTTTTAAATTTGCATAAAACATCTTCACGAATTTCGGATAACAAACGAAATCATTTTTAGAAGCATCGATCAAACCAAGAATTTCATTTTGCTAACAAAGAATAAAGAGATCATAATTAGGAAAATCTTCAAAATAGAAAATCATTCTGGAAAGACTTTTCCAAAAGATATATACTCAATATAGGCTTGTATTGCTTCTTGGTCATTAAAAAGATAATCTATTATTTCCTTAGAAAGCCTCATGATTGCCTTAGTATTACCTGAGGAAGTCATTGCAGAGTAGTTTGAAGAGATAAGAGGTTTATGATTTTTGGATTTCAAAATGAAAGTGAAAAATGAATAAATGGAGATAGAGTAAATAAATAGGGAATTAAAGGACATGTTCTCTGGTCAAGAGAGATCTTTTCAGAACATAGGACTTGGTAAAAAAGTGGAGGAAAAATCAAAATTTGAAATTCAAAATCTTTCTACATATGTCGACATATGCATATGGCATATATCGACATATAGTTCAAAAAATTTAAAATGATTTTTGTTTATCTATATCCTATTTTATTATAATATATCTATTTATATTTATTCTATTTACAGAAAAATTATTTTAAAATTATTTTAAATATATTTTCTATTATCATTATATTATTAAAATATATAAAGTATTAAATTTTAAATATAATCACGTAATATTCAACCAATATTATTATCAATCTATAGGATATTCCTAACAACCAATAAAGCAACCAAAAAATTCATTTAAGAAATTAAAAACTTTTGATATATTAAAAGCATACATTTTTTGATCCATTCACTATTTTATTCTAAATTATATATTGATGTAAAGCACATGTTAGCAATTTGTATACCTGATTCGTACTTGATGATGTGTCTGAATACTCTAATGTTGCAACATAGGCTCTTCTTCATTTTCCAGATGAATTAGTGTAGTTTTTAATTTATGGGGATATGAACAGCCTCGTTTTAAATGGCCAGGTTCATTGCAGTTTTAACATCTAATGCCATTTCCGCTTCTGCTTCCTGATTTATTGTTGTAATTTCTTTTGAAATTGTTCATCTTTCAATATTTTAGAAATTTTCTGCAATTCCTTGTCATGAAATCAATTTCTTCATCGTCATCGTTGTCTGAATCTAAATTATCCGTCATTGCATTAAAAACTATAGATTTCTTCTCTATTTTTTTGTTTTCTCTCTTACCCTGCATTTATACTTCAAAAGACATTAAATTTCCAAATAACTCTTTAACTTTTAGAGTGTTAATGTCATTAGCCTGTTCGATTAAGAGAGTCTTTTGATCCTATTTAGAAGTAAGTGAATAGAGAATTTTCTAACTTTATCCTCCTTCGAAAAACTTTTGCCCAGTGCAATAAGTGAGTGTACTATATCTTGGAATCTGCTATACATATCGGATATGGTCTCATTTAGACTCATTTTGAATAATTGAAATAGGTTTGTTAACATGGAAATTTAGTCTGTTTAACCTTACTGCGCCTTCATTTGTGACTTGCAAAGTTCTTTAAATTTCAAATGCAAACTAAAATATTGATACTTTATTATATTCATTTCTATCTAGTAAACAAAATAATATATTCATAGCCTTAGAGTTACTTTGTGCAATTCTTTTTTGGTCAAAAGTCCACTGTGAAAAATTTGTCTCGGGTTCAGTATACTCAGTTTGTGTGATATTCCAAGTGCCTATACCAATTGACTGTAAATAAATTTTCATTCTACATGTCCAATATCTGTAATTACCTCCATTTAAAAGTGGAAGTCTAGCAATAGATTGTCCTTCAACAAATGAGTTACTAACAAGTGTATTAACAGTGTTACTAATAGTACTATTACCAGTGTTGGTAGCCATTTATACTTTTTCAAAAATCAGATGATGAATACTTTAAAGACCAATGCTCCGATACCAAATGTGAGTTAGTGGAATAAGGATCTTAAGATTAAATTAACACTAAAGGGAGTTGAATAGTGTTTAATTGATTATATGAATATTTTTCAAAAATTTTAAAATTCCACTTGGAATGTTGTAACTAAAAATCACAGAAATAATGATATGATTAAAGTGCAGATAAAAGTAAATGCAGTAAAAATAAAAAAGAAAAGAACATACCAGGATTTTATACTGGTTCGAAGTTACCCAACATCTAGTCCTACGTGATTCCTTGTATGGACTTCTTTTCAACTAGTAAATGCAAAAATAATCTCGATTTCAAGGCTATGTGACACACCCTCCGGAATCCAACCTCTAGGTAGAGTCATTTGACTTATAGGCTACAAGCACACCCATTAGATTTATGGGCTACTAAGCACGCCCGATTGGTTTTATGGACTACAATTACATCCACAAGTATAGCAGTATGATTTGATAGATTTTTATAAACTCAGATCTTTGATATTGATTTTAATTGATCTTATAACTCTTGAATAGCACTTTGTTCTTGGTTTGAGTGAAAGAGATGAGAGAAATCACAGAGTAGATGAAGTAGAATCAAACTGATGATGATTTAATTTGGTTTTGGTTGAAATTAGGCAGCATTTGGGTAGAAATTAATTTAGAAATCAAGAGAGTAAAAAAAAAAGAGAAGTATAAGAAAGTAAATGTTAAAAATTTGTTTGGAAGTCTGGTATATATAGGGAAACAACAGTCATGTTCATTCACAAAGAGATACGATGAAAATACACTTCCATGCAAATTTGAATTCTGAAAATTACGGCCAGTATGTCGGCATACTTTTCACAAAACTGAAAAACACTTGAAAACTATTATTTTGAAATCCGTTGCTTTATAAAATAATTTGATACTTAGTAGAATGTTTTAAATACAATTCATACACATTTTAATCAAAATATAACTTAATAAAACTTTATAAACTAATTTTGAAAGACTTAATAAGAGTATTCAATAATATATGTAAAAATCAATATAATTATAACTTATTAAAATATAAACAAAAATTCAACATATATATATATATGTATGTATGTATGTATGTATGTATAATGTATATATGTATGTATGTATGTATAAACTTAAAAAACACTAAAATAATATTTTATAAGTATAAAAGATTGAAAATCATTTCGAGAAATATTTTGAAAAGATTATTTTAAAACCAAGATATCTGAAAAACAATTTAAAATGAAATTAGAGAAGACGAGAGAGATCAGGAAAGTGCTATCAAGGTTTTAACATAAATTCTACGACTTTATAATTTTTTTGGAATATCTTGAAATCTCGAACTCTTCAACTCTTCAATAATCATGAGTTATCATCATCCTGAATTTAGTCTTGATGTCAGCATCTTGAATCTACTATTGATACTGTACAGTCTTCTTAATCAATACTTGTCTAATATCATGCACTACGTAATGTATGTATCTTGAAAAAACATTAGTATTTATATTTTATATAATGTCGTACAGTTGTTATCATCAAAACCAAAACCTAAGGTATTAACAAAATCTACCTAGTCGGGACACGATGTAGCTTTGAAGAGTTGAAAACTCCAAATTTACTATAGAAAAGGAAAGGTTTGCTGACTATTTAAAGTGATGAATGGATGCTCTTGAAATAGATGCGATGCTTCAAAGATGATGATTATTCGACTAGTGAATCTTATGTAGCTAAAATATATCGTTTTTCTGGGTCCAAAGCATGTTTTATTTTGCACGAAAACATACAATAGGGGCAAGTGTTATCCATCATTTTAACCGAGAGACTGCTTAGTGAATCTGGTTTTCGGGGAGAAAACGAAATGAATAGTGAACTTAAGTGCTTGCTTGGAATAATGCAATGACGAGGCAGAATAATTTGAACCAAATTAGAGCATACCAAACATGGTCGATACCGACCATAATCAACTCTGTATCAAGATGATCTTAAGGGGAACATTATTGAATGTTTAGGTGAAGCACTCTAGCATTTTGTAGAAAAATATAAGTTTCACATGGAACAAATTATGTTGGTACTGATATGATTTATTGGAGAAACTTTGACAACTAAGCTTGGAAACTATGGATAAGTATGAAGAATCAAGTATTTTAACGACTAGCAATTGTGCTCATTACCGACCATATTATGGTCGATACCGACATGACTTTTTTCACAAAAAATGTTCGTTCTTCCTTCTTATGTGCATGCATTTGAGTTCTTTCCCGGTCTTCTATGATCTAAAGACTATGATGGATGATTTTGACTATAAATACAAGTGTTAGAGCGACGTGAAAGATTTTAGCTCCGCTTCTTCACTCTTTTCTCTATCTTTGCCACGAATTGTTGTCAACACTAAAATTCCATTGTTTTTTAAATCTGAAAGCTTGTAATCGTTTGTATTCGTGTCAAATCTCTAGTGATAAAATTAAAGTGGATGTGTGCAGTGATTTGAGACTAAATCACTCTAAAATTTGTGTTTATCTGCTGTTTGTTTTCATTTACAGTATGTTTGCTCTTGTTTTTAATTGATCTGAGACGTGTCATTTTTTAACTCAGCAGGAATGAATAAAGTAAGCAGCAATTGTACAATCATCAACAGATGTAGAGTATATCTAACGTGACAACGAATAAGTTATAAACTTGATGAAATTTTCTGTATTTCACGGTATAATCAAGCATATAGGCATCAAGTATAACTTGATGAGAGAAATCGATATTTAAAATGAGATACAAATCAAATACTACAGGTTTGAAAATCAGAAAATCAATTAGTAGATATATTCACCAAAGCACCACCAAAAGTTAAGTTTATACTACTACTGGAAATGATTGCAGTTACCAAACGCGTACCATGGAGAACGTAGAAAAGTAACACAATATTTGAAGAGACGTATATACTTAAAGAGTGATGTATTTTTAATTCAAAGAGTTCATGTTCATTAAAGTTAAATTGTTTGTTATATAAATTCTTTAATATCTCATAGTGTACGGTCAAAGTTGAAATGTTCCATATCTTTCAAAGGGTACCAAGTTCTCACCATTTTGGTTTGTTCTCGCTTCCATTTGCACAACTTTTCCAACATTGTTCAAATGTCAAGTAAAGGCTTAAGATTTAAACCGTAAAGCGCAAAACATGAATGGATAAATTTCACAAAAATCATAAAGTCCTGGGTGAAAAGTTTAGCCGGTTTGGTTTGTCCTTTTTCGTTCCGTGTTTTCGTCCAAAAAAATATACGCATGAACTCGTGTACTTTTCGAAAATTTTGAAATTCTATTCTTTTACCCTTTTGTATTGTTATGATCATTGAAAACGCAAAGCATAAAAACATAAAGACTTCTTTGAGGAAAAAATAAAACCAAACTAAAGAGTTTTTTTAACTTTAGACACGAAATTAAACATAAATTTGAACACAAAAATTCATGGCCGTTGAATATTTTTGTTCTTATATGAAAGGTAAAAATCAGAAGACAATCTAATGGTATAGATCCATTATGTCACCGTTTGTCTTCATATTTTATGTCTAGACGGACTTTTTCATATATAAATATCAAAGAACAAAAGCCAGTGAATGGCACAATGTCAGTAAGAATCACGTGAGATGTTATGCTCTGACAAGCAGCAGTGCAGTGACTGAGCTTTCCTCTTTTATTCAACAGTGAATAAATTCCAACAGTGAATAAATTGTACCGCATTGCTACATTTGGACTCATTCGCAAGTGTTTCCCTTTTTGCAATACTTTTTCGTTTGGAAGGGTTGTTGGCTTGAAAAAAAAAATGACCCTTTTGGGTTTGGTGGTGGATACTATTTTGTACTGTAAATACTCACTGTTTGTGCATTCAATCATTGCTTTTTTACTCTCTTTTCTACTTTATTTTTTAATTTGCTTGCTGTATTCTTGCATTGGGTACAGTTGGAATAGATTTCAGAGTTTAGCCCAGGCATGCTTGCTGCCTTTCTTGCTTTTTAGCTTTTACAGAATTTTTTTTTGTTTATTTATTTATTTTTATTATTCGGTACAGTTAGATTCTATTTTGTGCACGTTGGTCGAATGATTTAAATAGATAATTATGTGACCACATCATTAATTTTGAGCCGCTTTAGTCTTGTTTGCATTAACTTGGAAGATGATTCTGGACCTCTGTTGCAAAATGAAAGAGATGTATGTTTATGTTTATATTTGACTACATTACGTTGCAGATTTTGAGATTTGACTTATTTGCTTGGTAAAAAAATGGTTAAAAAGCAAATTATGTCGCCCTTTATGGCATACAGTTTCAAAGGCAGGTTTTATATTTGCTATTCCTCGACCATGTTTCCTCGACCATGTTTTTGGGCTAAAGAACTATTTAAGTAGACGGACAGACAGGACGAGGACCAGCGATAAAGTGATAAAGTTTTCTCAAAAAGAAATCGGGACTTTTAACGATGCTGCTAACGGTGAGTTTGCATTTAATTTCTGCCTTAGTTTCAACGGAACAAATACGTAATCTGCCTCGTTTGTTTTGCGCCAGAGGAATATACAGTTTGGAAACCGTTTGTGGTTCCCTGTTCACTTTCATTTTAATTTCAAAGTCAAAATCATAAATAATAAACGAATATTAGACACGCACCCTTAAAATCAAACTTAATTCAAAACGGATATTACAATTTTTGTAACTATTTGAAGACGAATCAATCTTTTTTATAAAAATATGAACTGTCTTTGATTTTTTATTGATTATTAGTGTTCTATTGATGTTTAAATTCATTAATAATAATAAAAAATTATTGCAATTTAATGTTTGAAGTTATGTGCATATGAATATTGAGAATACGTGCATAACATAATACAAATATTTGTAGCAAAACATCAAATTATACAAATAAAAATGTAAAAGTTTTTTCAACAAATAATTGCTCATTTTTATACAAAGATTCCGTGCAGTTATTGCTGCAATTATTTTTAATAATTGTAAAAACTCTGCAAAAATTGAAAATTTTTGTTTAAAATACTGCAAATATAATCAATATTTGAAGTAAAAAATATAATCTGCAAGAGTTTTCCATCAAATATACATAATCTTTTGCAAATATTAAGTATAATTGCTGAAAATTCTGCAGTTATTATCAATATTTGTAGAAGTTGATGCAAATACTGAGTCTTTTTTGTAGAAAATACATCATATATTGTTACTATCAACAACAAGAAATGTAATACACAAATATACATAATATTTGAATTTTTAGTTCAGTAAAGAAGATTATATTTATCTTTTTATGCAATTATTCATAATGAATGCAAAGATATATGCAATGCTATGAATAATTGCATTTATATCTGCAATTCATGTGAATATTTGAATTATCTTGAATAGTTACAGAAGTGTATGCAAATATTGTGAATAACAACAGAAAATACATCAACCAATGTTTATTCTTATAGTAAAAATTGTAGTAACCTAGAATAGCATTCGTACAGTTTTTTTCCTATAAATATTTTTAATAGTTGCTGAAAAATCAGCAATTTTTAAGATTATTTGCAGAGATAGATGCAAATTTTCATAATAACTGCAAAAAATTCAGCAAATATTAAGAATATTTGCATATAAATATGCATTTATTTAGGAATTTTCCTCTACAATTATTCACTTAAAATTTAACAAATATTCATAATATATACTTATTGAAAATCAGCAGTTATTCTCTTAAAATCATTTGTATTCATTTTTGTACGCAATTATTCAAAATAATGGCAGAGATGTATGCATTTATTATGTATAATTGCATGTATGTCTGCAATTCTTCTAAATAATTTGCATGTATATCAGAAAAATCTACAATTATTCTCAATAATTGCAGAAGTTGGTGCAAATATTGTTAATAACAATAAAAAATAACTATTGAAAAATCTGCAATTTTTAAGAATGTTTGCAGACATTGATGCAAATATTAAAAATAAGTGCAAAAAAGTCAGCAAATATTGAATGTTTTTGCATATAAATATGCATTTCCGTAGGAAAAGTTCGCTGCAATTATTAATTTCAAATTAAGCACATATTCATAGTATTTGCAGCTCCAACATATATTATTGAATTAGAAAGATGAATTTTATCTTCATAATTAAGAATACATGCATAAAAACTGCATTTATTGTGAATACTTGCAAATATGTGCATTGAAAATTGCAATTACTGAGAATACATGCATAAAATATGTGAATATTCCAATATTTGCAATTTTTCTGCAAGTATTCTCAATATTTGCAGAAAAATATGCAAATATTGAGAATACTTGCATAAAAAACATCAAATATTGTCCATTTTTACATTAAAAAATCTAATGCAAATATTATGAATATTTTTTACTTTTTTCTGCAAATATTATGAATAATTGCAGTTATGTCTGTAATTAGTCTTAATAATTACAGAAAAATCTGCAAAATTTGAGAAAGTTTGTTTATAGTACTACAAATATGTTCAATACTTTTGCAAAAAAATATAATAATATATGTTGAAGCTGCAGGAGTTTTTTAGCAAGTATTCATAATTTTACTTTCTTGTAACAACCCTTATTTTTAGCAATTTTAAATAATTTAATTTAATATAATTATTGAATAAAAATGGTTAAAAATAAAAATTTAATGATTTTGAATGTAAGTTATTGGATTTGAACAAGAATAATTTTTCTAAATAAACTAATTTTGAAGATTTAAGTAATAACACGTATTGAAAGGTAATGATATGTATGACTGGATTTATAGTCAATAATTGAATTTTGAAAATCGATTTGTTTTAAAAGATTAAACTTTTATTCAAACTTTGAATATTACTAAGTAAAAGTTATAAAAAAAACGATATTTCAAATTGAGCTCGGAATTGAATTATATTTGAAAATTGGGATTTAAACTTAATATTGAAGGGTAATTTGATTTACATGTTTTAAATCGATATTTTAAAAAAATCGAGCTTGAAATCGATATATATTGAAATTGAAATTGAGTTAATTGGATTTGAAAGTAGAATCGAATTAATTTGAAATCAAAGATGAAATTGATTTAAATTGAAATCGAAATTGAATCGATTGAATGAAAATTGGAATTGATTTGAATTGCGAAGTTGGAATTGAATCGGTTTGTCTTTGAAAACTATTTTCAAATAAATTATTTAATATATACTATTTAAAAGCTTTCTTCTTAAATATACAAAATTATTTCGGTTTTCCAAATTATTTTGCTACATAAACCATTTTAATACTTAAACTATTTTATATTAAACTATTTTAACCACTTAAACTATTTTAACCATTTACACCATATTTTAACTACTTTAGTTATTTAAACTATTTTAAACTATTTTCAGAAATTCAAACTGGTCAAGAGTGGAATGCTAATTTTTTAAAATCCTAGATTTAAATATGAATTGGGTTAAATGAAGTTGTAACCCAAGTTGTAATTCGAAACGATTTTGAAAGCGAAATCGAGACATTAAGACGAATATTATTTTGAATTAAAATGGCATATTCTGAGTAAATAGAATGATTTTGAAATGGATTTGATTTCAAAGTGAGTATGATGTTTTGATATCAAGTATGAACTGTTTTTGAAATGTAAAGTACCAACCGGTGTGTAAAACGACATTCGGTTATTAAAGAGACCGGAGTCAGATATGTGCAAAATCTCTGTCGATATCAAAACCACTTTGACAACCGTGTAAGTGGAGCGATGATCCAGAACGAAGTGGTTGGATTTGGCGTCGTTTGCTGGATTTGAAGAAAGAGAACGATGATGGATTAGCTTGGCACTTGTGCCAATTTGGAATGATTAGAACAGAAGCTGTACCGGCCAAGTGGGCTAGCTACCTCGAACGGACACACTTCTTCATATTACCATCATTTACACTGTGATTAATTGGTGCGCACCCTCTGGATTATGAAGTGTTGGACGCGGTGGGCGATCATGGCTATGATGCGTTACCACCAACCGGGAAGGGTAAACTGGTAGTATCCTATATTGGGCATTGCCTCACGTTCCTTGTCATACTTTTATCCCTAAACGAGACCCTTACAATTTTTGTTTACTGTTGTCATATCACGGCGCATCCCTATCCACCGACCGTTTAACTGCTGTTTTATATACAAACTGTATGACAATGCTTAAAAACGCGTTAAGAGAGATTAATGTAAGCCTTAACCCTAAGAAAAATATTTATTTTACTGATTAGACATTATATATATAGCGTATTGTACTACCTATAGATATTTTAACGGATCCTTAAGAGATATAAAATCCCATAATATCTCTTGAGTTATTTGCACGCACGTTATACACTGGATAGGAGATGTGAAATCCCGTAAACATCTCTGACGTCGTTACACTCATGTTATATGCGGTATCGATTTGACTTACATAAGGATAATTTATTCCTGACTCGAGTGTTTTGTCTTTTCATTACACTCGGGTCAGCTCTGAGTTTTTCAGCTAATTTAAGATTTATTATAGAGGACAAAGACGAAGATTTGGTATATTACTATTATTATTAGTTATGCGTCATGTTGTCTGCTGCATTATTTATTTATCTCTGATGTGTTTGTGTGTGTATCTAACTCTGACGAATGTTGTATAGATTATAATCAAAAGTAAATATAAACAGTTTCATGAACTGTTTATTTGATTATCATATTTTATCGTTCCGCTACCAGATTTTGTATTTGTTTCCCCTTCTTTCTTTATTTTTCTTAATTAACCCCTAAGGATTCATATTTCCATTGAATATGAGTGGGACACGTGTGATTTATTGTCTACTCAAAGGGAATGATGATACGGGCCATTACAGTTGGTATTAGAGCTTTGTTTCGATAACGTTAGATTTGTGGGGTCTGAATCATTAGAGATAGGGTCAATAGCACCCTAGAACGAGTTTGAGTGTATTAATAGATATGAGCACATATTTGTTAGTGAATCTGAAATGTTTTATATTGTGTTGACTTATCGGTTGAGTGTTTATGAATTCTGACCGGTACGGGAAGCACAACCATATCGATAGGGATTTTTAAACTCTTAAACAAGGTAAACCGGCGCAGTATTGTTTTGAAATTGGGGAAATGAAATAATTTTACCATGATTATATTTTATATATAAAGAAGTAATTTTTTTAGAAATTATTTGGGTATATATAGTGTGAATAAGTTGTTAGAAACGATAATATTAATCATTATCATTTATTGTTTGAATAGTCAATATTCTTAAACTATTATCTATTATACGATTATAAGAAAATGAAATTGTATAAATGTGATTTATGAAATATAAATTGCAAGTAAAATGAATATAAAGGTGAGAATTTGAGAAACTTAAATTCCGGTGTTTCTAAAAAGGTTTTTAAGGTCTAGAAAACAATATTAGTATTGTTTAAAAGTATATACAAATACAAACTATTTTCAAATAAATTTTAAAAGGAATGAATTCAGTACCCCTCTCTTCTGCGGCTGGAAAATAATTTCGGTGATGACTATGCAGAATCATTGACGTCATTTTCAAGTCTCAAAGTGGGGAGACTTCTAAGAAGCTTTGCTTCGAAATTGTTTTGACAAACAAATTTTGGTCTAAACTCCAAAAGTATGATTTGATGTACAAAAGATATAAGTATATATATACTTATTTCAAATGATTTGAAATGTACACGGTGTTTAAATTTTTAAGTTCTGTTAACTAATAGTCTTCAAATTATTTGAATGAAATGAAATATTTAAATAAGAAAAACTTATAGAATAAGAGGATTAAGAAATCCTAAGCTAAATGTTTTAAGAAGCTTTAGAGTTGAAGTATGCAGCTCTTAAATTGAAAGGAAAGAAAATTTAAACAATGAAAAAGTGAACATTCTAATTAAATAAAAATGAACCAATTAATTTGTATAATACCAAATTGCATTCTAATAGAATATAATAAGACTTGCCAAATTTTAAAAGTCAAAATATGAATCGGATATGTAAAGGGATGTTATACAAGTAAACAAACTTAAAAGTAATTAGAATGTTTATAAGTGGAAATTTAGTTGTAATAATAAATGCTATATAGTTAATTGGTATATTATGAAATGATTAATGACCAAGTGGACTAAGTAAGTGAACTTAAGAAAGTAGAAAAATGAATTAAATAATATCTTTGTAAATTGGTTATGGAATTAAATAGAAATTTACAAAGAACTTTTTGAAATTGAATTTGTAAATTTTGAGATGATTTGAAACTTAGATAAAGCCATATATAAGAAGTTGACTTTTTAGGTTGATTATAAACTAAATTGATGATTAATAAAATGCTTCACAAATAAATCTTTTATTGAAGGAAATTATGAAAATGAATGTAAATCAATTGGAACAAATGAATCGAATAATTGTATGCACACAAATAAACGTAAACAGAGGAATTTGGTATAGCTAAGAATCAATTGAAATAAATACGTAAGTTGTACATATATCATTTTATTCACATAAAGATTTGATCTGGATTCGAGCATAGAATTTCACAATAATGTATATCGAACCGAGTTAGGATCTTTCACTCGATCCTCGACGGCGAACCCTGAATATGGATTTTTGATTGATTTTGGAATTCTCTATCATAGTATATGGCTATGCAAGGAGAATAACGGTTTCTGATCAAGGAGGCAAATCTGAGTCCGCACTAGAAGTCGAGTGAACGATACTGGTTCGAAAGTGAAATTGTGTAATCGAGCAAGCGATCAGATTTAATATTGCATATGGATAATATATATACATCGTACGGGCTTAAGTAAAGCTAATATTGGAAATTGAAGATGCAAAATATAAAATGACTTTATATTGTAAGATTGGACATCATTGGTAAATAAGATGTAGGTATTTAAAATCAAGAAAAATTTGGATTGCCCGACAAAAAGGTACATGTTTATTCTGGCATTGGATTTGATTGTTCTATGATTGAGCCACTTAACTTTTGTTTTTTTGTTAGGTTGGGGCTCGTAGAAGCATTTAGTAGTTGTGCCGACCGACCCGCGCAAAGGAGACTCTGCCGAAAGTTTCTGTAAACACCGGTGATAGAGAAATTTTGAAGTTTTAAAATTTTTATAACATGTTTCAACAACTAACTTGTAAATTCCGTGAGCCTATCAAAGTAGCGTAGTAGAAACGAAGTAATGGTTTTATATATGAAATTTTATTGTTTTGTAAGTTGATAATTTTGAATAAAATATATCAAATGATAAATTCTGTACTGAACGTCTTTTCGAAGACGAAAAGTTTTGAGTGGGGGAGATTGTAAAGACTCTTATTTTTAGCTATTTTAAATTATTAAATTTAATGTAATTATTGAATAAGAAAATGGGTAAAAATAAAAATTTAATGATTTTGAAAGTAAATTATTGGATTTGAAATTGAATAATTTTTTTAAATAAACTAATTTTGAAGATTTAAGTAATAACAAGTAATGAAAGGTAATGCTATGTATTGAAAGGGTTTATTAAATAATTGAAGTTGAATAATAATTGTGAATTATTTAGGTAGAAGTAAAATGATGTTGATAACAAGGATTCATTTAAAATCCAATATTTGAATTTTTTGGATGTTGAACAATTAAACCGTTTAAATTCAATATTGGAAATTATTTGAATAATTGAATAACGAGAATTGAATAGCTATAAAATGAAAATGGCTGTTCTATAATTTGAATTTGTTTTAAAAGTTAAATCTTATAAGTTCATTAACTAATATTTCAAAAGATATTGATTTATTGAATTATCCACATTGATTACAGTTAATATTGCAATTAATTGAACAAGTGAATTCTGAATTTAATATAATTGGAAATAATGTTGGAAGTTGACTTAAATTTTATTTAAACAATAATGAAGATAGTTAACATTTTAAATTGAATTTAAAAGTAATTTATTAGAGATTTAAAAAATTGTATTATAATCGAGACGTTAAAGTAGCGATCTGGGGGCATAGTCTTGGAATTCGACGAAACCAGATCCATTTGATTCGTAATAGTATATTATTATTGGATTTCATATTTCGTAGCATTTGAAGTTATCTTTTGGTCGTACAGGATAGAAACGCGTCGAATTTAATATCGAAAATTTAATATTTTAATTGGGTTCAAAAAGGTATCTTCCACATACGATCGAACTGGAACTTGAAACTTGTTACATTATGTTCGGAGTAGGGGTATAACATTAGAAATATCTGGTGGCATGTTACATTTGGAGTTCGTCTGAAAAATATGTGAAAAAGTGAGAATAATAATAATATAATATGTTACATGTTTATAAATACGTTTGCGCCTACAGCAAAACTCTAATTTTTAGTCATGCCTCCACTTGCTTTCTATGGCCGAAAATCAACACCCTTTCCTCCTCATTTTCTTTCCATCCATCAGCTTTTAACGAAAATCTCCAACTACAAAGTCGAAGAGCACGTTGAGCTCTTTATTATCAACGATGGTGATCATTTTTTATGGCCATGGCTGGTCGCATTTGACTCGAGAAGGCTGAAGTTCGTCCACGTTTTTCAGGGCAAGGGAACGACCGAGCTTCATGGCGTTTGGGGGCGGTGGAGCTAGGCGGCTTGGCGAATGCGTAGAAGGTCTTGGATCGAGCTCTGGTGGCTCAATGCGGGATGCAGCATCGAATTGAGGGAGGCGGTGGTTGGGTTTTCATTCATTCGTGTTGTCTAGTAATCGCGATTGGGAGAGAAAGGAATCGGCGGCTTGGATCTCTCAAATCTTATTTGAATGGCTAGATTTATTTGGTAAATTTTTTTAAAAAAATTGTTTATATAAATTGTATTCAAAACTTTAAAATTTTGTATCTCTCACATATGAGGTTGATATCGGACAAAATAAGCGGCGATGAGCACTCCATCATGGAATATATTTGGAATCGTTTGGAGCTAGTTAAATTTTTAGGTTAGATCAAACGTCGTTCGACTTAATTTAAAAGTGGAAATCAAGGTGAGTGTTTTATAATGCACGCAATGTACTAGAATACTTTATGTTAGTTAAATTTGATATTATGAAGTCATATAAATTTTATCGGTCGTTGTTTGATAAATTTAATTGTCATCTAGGTTGTCACTAAATTGACTGTTAAAAATTGAAATTGACAGTCAAATTGAAATTGAGATTTAATTGTCAGTAAATCACCTGATATTGACAATTATGAAATTGCTGTGAATTATATTGTCTGTTTGTATGATTAATTATGATGGATGCAAATTGGTTGATATTTGGATGTTTTGATGTTTATTTGTTTATATATAGCCTGTTATCACCCTATATATTATTTAAATGTATAAACTATAAATTGAGATATTTCGAACAAACTAAGAAATAGATTGAAATGATATATACCTATGACACTATGATTTGCATTGAAATGGTATACATCCATCCCTGAAATTAAATTGACATAACTAATCACTTGGCCATAGGATAGAAAATTATGTACGGACGCCGGATTGGTTAAATTAAACGATTTTAAAAAATTTGGTCTGAAATTATTTAAATGATTTGATTTGAAAGAAATAAAAAAATCAATTTTGTAGAAATCAAAATATTTTCGAACTTGAGCCCTAAATGTTGAAATTTAAATTTGGTAATCGTAATTGTTTAAATAATCGAAGTTGAGATTTTGAAGTTATAATCGAAATATAATTTGAATTTTGGAAATCGGTTTGTTTTAAAAGATTGAACTTTTATTCAAACTTTGAATATTACTAAGTAAAAGTGATATAAAAATGATATTTTGAAATTGAACTCGAAATTGAACTATAATTGAAAATTGGTATTTAAATTGAACATTGAAGGGTAATTTGATTTAAATGTTTTAAATTGATATTTTTAAAAAATCAAGCTCGAAATCGATATATATTGAAATTGAAATTGAGTTATTTGGATTTGAAAGTAGAATCAAATTAATTTGAAATCAAAGATGAAATTGATTTGAATTGAAATTAAATCGATTTGAATGGAAATTGAAATTCATTTGAATTGGGAAGTTGGAACTGAATCGGTTTGTCTTTGAAAATTATTTTCAAATAAATTATTTATTGTATACCATTTAAAAGCTATCTTCTTAAATATACAAATTATTTCGGTTTTCCAAATTATTTTGCTATATAAACCATTTAATACTTAAACTATTTTATATTAAACTATTTTAACCACTTAAAATATTTTGAAGTATTTGAATCATCTACACCATATTTTAACTACTTTAATTATTTAAACTATTTTAAATTATTCAAACTACTTTCAAAAATTCAAATTGGTCAAGAGTGGGATGTTAATTTTTTTAAATCATTGATTTAAATATGAATTTGGTTAAATAAAGTTATAAACAAATTGGAATTCAAAATGATTTTGGAAGCGATATCGAGATATTAAGACGAATATGATTTTAATTGAAATGGCATATTTTGAGTAAATATGATGATTTTGAAATGGATTGGATTTCGAAGCGAGTATGATACTTTGATATCAAGTATGAACTGTTTTTAAAATGTAAAAGTAGCAACCGGTGTGTAAAACGATATTTGGTTGTTAAAGAGACCGGAGCCGGATATGAGTATACTCTCTGTCGAAATCGGAACCGCTTTGACAAATATGTACGTGGAGTGATGATCCAGAATGAAGTGGTTGGATTTGTCGTCGTTTGATGGATTTGAAGAAAGAGAACAGTGATGGATTAGCTTGGCACTTATGCCAATTTGAAATGACTATAACAGGAGCCGTACCGGTCAAGTGGGATAGCTACCCAAGGAGAATGCGGTTCTTCATATTACCATCATTTACATTGTGATTGATTGGTGCGCACCCTCCGGATTATGGGAGTGTTGGATGCGATGGACGATTATGCCTATGATGCGTTACCACTACCCGGGAAGGGTAAACTGGCAGTGGGCATTGCCTCACATGCCTTGTCATACTTTTATCCCTAAACTAGACCCCTACGATTTTGGTTTAGTGTTGTCGTATCATAGCGCGTCCCTATCTACCGATCGTTTAACTGGTATTTTATATGCAAACTATACGATAATGCTTAATAACACATTAATGGGGATTAATGTAAAGCCTTAACGCTAAGAAAATATTTATTTTACTGATTAGACATTATATATAGCGTGCTCTATTACCTTTAGATATTTTAACGGATCCTTAAGGGATAAAAAATCCCGTAATATCTCTTGTGTTATTTGCACGCATGTTATACACTGGACAAGAGATGTGAAATCCCGTAAACATCTCTGACGCCATTACACTCATGTTATATGCTATATCGATTTGACTTACATAAGGATATTTTAGTCATAACTCGAGTGTTTTGTCTTTTCATTATGCTCGGGTTAGCCCTGAGTTTTTCAGCTTATTGAAGATTTATTTTGGAGGACGAAGACATGGTATATTACTACTACTATTAGTCCTGCATCATGTTGTCTGCTGCATTATTTATTTGTCTCTGATGTATATTGTTTCCTGGGGAATTGATCAGGCAACTTAGTACTCGGCCTCCCCATCGATCGGTTAAATTAGCGTTCGGCATCACGTTACGACCGACATCCAAGAAGCACTCGGCGTCCAAGCTCATTCGGCGTCTATGGAACGTTCGGCATCAATGAACGTTCGGCATGATAAGACCGTTCAACATGGGACAACGCTCGGCATCTAGGAGCATCCGGCATCAAGAAACGTTCGGCATCCATGAACATTCGACCTACAAGTGACGTCTGGCATCGCTGGGCGTTCGGCATGGTAAGGTCATATGACATTCTGTATCGTTCAACATCCGCACCATGTTCGGCATTAGGATGTGTCCGGCACTCAGAGCATTTGGCCTCATCTCGTTCGGCCTAACCTCGTTCGGCCGAGTCACTGATTCGGTTTCTAGTATCGTTCGACACAAGTGCTCCCTACGGCATTCAATGTGTTCGGCCTCATCTCGTTCGGCCAAAGGAGATTGTTCGGCATATGGGGACTGTTCAGCATTCATAGTGTCCGGCCTCACTTCGTTCGACAAAGAGGGGTACGTTCGGCATTGGGACGTTCGGCATTTGATCGTTTGGCCTCTCTGGTTCGGTGCACAAAAACCACTCCATTTGGGCCAGGATATTCAGCTACCAGGCCCACCAGGGAAGTCCTACCCACCTTCATCTATAAATAGAGGGGCATGGGCACAGAAAAAAGGGAGAGATTTTAGAGAACACCGGGGAGACTCTGCCATTTTCAAGACTCATCCAGACTTATTTCTTTGTATCTTGCAACTATATTCAAGTATTTAGAAGCAGATTGTATCTGTAATCAAGTATCATTGAAAAGAATAAAGATCAACTTCAAAGTGGACGTAGGCTACTACGCCGAACCACTATAAATTTGGTGTTCTTACTTTTTGCATTGAAATTTACATTTTGTCCTCTGTTTTAGTTTACTTTCTTCATTAATCTCTCTACACAATCTATCTAAATGTGTTAGTGACCAATTTTGGTGCTTTCACTGAGAATTGAATTCTCAGGCTGTTAGGATCTACTTTGTAGCTACTGGATTGCATAAATCCCCCGAAGGAGATCCAAAATCATTGACAAGGCATCTGTTGATTCTACTCGGAGTTATAACCAACAACTCTTCCATGGGGAGACCATGAACCAGATTGGCCTCTCATAATGCAGATGTCCATGAAACTGCTAGCGTACAACAAGTTGGACTTGGAAATCAGCAAACAACCTGAGGTGCAGGGTCCTCCACCCAAATCCAAGCGGAAGTCGTTTCCCGAACGGAGTTCAATGATTTGATAAGAGAACTCAAGGAAAGTAGAAGGCAGCTTGCTGAACAGATTCAAGCCAACACTAACCTTATGACTCAGCTCGCTCAACAGCAGTGCCATAATGCTGGAGGTAACCCTGCCCCTTATTCTGAATCTGATAGCTCAACTTCAGCTGACGAACCTTCTAGGCGAAGACGTCGTAAGGATGAAGGTGCACAAGCGGGCGTTGGGAATCAAGCCGCAAAGAGACCGGACACCCCAATCTCCAAGACCCAAATCAGGCGGTACATCAACCCGCACGGTCCCATGGAACGGAACCCAACCTTCCATCCTCCATACAAACTTCGGACTTAACAGATATTGTCAGGCAGTTGATGAGAGAAAACCAAGGCTTGACCAATGAAGATTGGGGAGTGACCAGAAGCCATACCCCCTTTACGGATGGTATCCTGCAGGCTGAGTACCTCAAGAAGTTCAATATGCCGACTATCCCAGCCTATGAGGGGAAAACTGATCCCATGCAACATGTGATGAGGTATGGATGGATGATGGATTCTGCAAGAGCCAATGATGCGACCAAGTGTAGGTGCTTCCCAATCACTTTGTCTGGTATTGCCACCATGTGGTTTACTCGACTCCCACCTCGATCTATATCCAGCTTTGACGAATTAGCAACGAAATTCATAGAACAATTCAGGATACACACCACTCGCCCAAAGGACATGATGTCCTTATCAAGCGTAATCCAAGCTTCGGAAGAGTCATTAAAAGCATACTTGCAAAGGTTTCATGTTGCTGCTACCGAGGTGAGCAATCCTAACGACCACGCGATTTTGATGGCAATAATGCATGGACTTGATCCGGATTTTGAGTTTGGAGATTGGTTGGCGGGGAAGCCCCCAGCTATGCTGGAATGTTTTTATTCCAAAGCTCATCAGTTCATAACAAGGGAGGAAGCTCGGTGGACAAGGCGAGACAAGGCACCAGGTCCCATTCAAGAGTCTGTGAAAAGTAACATCGCCGTGAAACAAACCAGAGATAATTCTAGAAAAACTCAAGTTAACATCCAAAACAAGCCTGGGTAGTCTAAAGGATTCGGAGGTGGAAATCCCGGAAGGAAAAAAGAAATAGGGAGATGGAAATCAAGGATCCCAACCTACAGTAAATACACCCCGTTGAACGCATCTCTTGAAAACATCTATTTATCAACTTGCAACACTTTCCAATATAAAAAGCCACGTCCAAAGGAATCGACGGAGGAAGAGAAGCGGACCGGGAAGTATTGCCGTTTTCACGAGTCTTATGGGCACAACACGGAGGAGTGCAGACACCTCCATGATGCTATAGAAAAGCTGATTAGACAGAAAAAACTGCAGGAATTTGTCAAAGACCCACAGGAAGGGAGGCAAGAAACATCAGACCCTGGACGTGGGTCTGCCCCACACTAACCAGAACAACCTACTCGAACTGTGAGAAGATTGGTTATTAACACGATTGCTGGCGGACCTCATCCTGTGGATAAGAATTGGCAGGAGATGGAGCGATATGCTAACTCTTTAAGACATGCGGAGTATGAGTGTTGTTCGAATGTGGAGGACGGGACTCCTGCAAAGCAGCAGCGCACGATGAATGATGATATCAAATTCAGGAGCCGAGATGCGGACAAGGTGGAGGCCCCTACCATCGACCCGATGGTCATATCTGTGACAATCGGGCCAGCGTATGTGAAGAGAATTCTAATTAATTGTGGAAGCTCCGTTAACATCATCTTCAAGAAGGAATATGACCAAATGAAACTGGAAGCTAAGTATTTGAAACCATCCAATGCCAGAATCCATGGCTTTAACGGCGCAGCAACAGGTGCAGTGGGATATGTGGTGTTACCAGTTGAACTGGGGCAGGACGAGCGTAGGATGGTACGAATCCTACCATTCATAGTGTTTGACGTTGACTCTCCATATAACGCATTTCTAGGACGTCCAGCCTTGGCAGAATTTAGGGCAGTATTGGCCCCTTGGTGTCTGACATTAAAATTTCCCACAGACTGCAGTGTTGGAGTGATGCACGGCGATCAGGCGACCGGACGTGCCTGTTATGTGACTGAGCTGAGAGAGGCTCAGCGTAGAGAGAAAGGAATGGTTGCGGACTGCTCCGTCCACAGCCGAAATGCCGATGATTGACAAATAGCGCCCGAGCCCTGGCTCGGGCAATATTCTCGGATCTATAGGGACCTTACTGATTTCCTTCGAGCGAATCTTGATGTTTTTTGCTCGACACATTCTGGTATGTGCGGGATTTCTCCTGCGATCGCGAGTCATATGTTGAACATAGACCCGAAACATGTACCTGTGAAACAAAAAAGGAGAGGCATGGACCCGGAGAGGTCTGCGGCTCTCAAAGAGGAGGTGAACAAACTCAAAGCCAATGGGTTCGTCCGCGATGCCCTCTACCCTGAATGGGTGTCTAACTCGGTGCTAGTGAAGAAAGAAAATGGAAAATGGAGGACCTATGTTGATTATTCTGATTTAAACAAAGCATGCCCTAATGATAGTTTCCCATTGCCTAGGATTGACCAGCTGGTCGACTCAACTACTGGACATGAGTTATTATCATTTATGGATGCGTACTCTGGACATAATCAAATCCCAATGCACCTTACAGACCAAGAACACACCAGTTTTGTCATGAACATGGGATTGTATTGCTATGTAGTAATGCCATTTTGATTGAAGAACGCAGGAGCGACTTATCAACGCCTGGTGAATCGAATGTTCAAAGATCAGATTGGTAAAACAATAGAAGTATATGTTGGTGACTTGATCGTGAAGTCACAGCAGTCAAACGACCACATCCGAGATTTAGCGGAGATGTTTGACATACTCAGGCATTATGGAATGAAGATCAATCCGTTGAAGTGTTCATTCGGCGTAGCATCAGGAAAGTTTCTGCGATTCATTGTGAATGCTCGGGGAATCAAGGCTAACCCAGGGAAGATCCAGGCTATCCGAGATATACAAGTAACTAGAACCATAAAGCAGGTGCAAAGCCTGAATGGAAAAGTGGCTGCGCTAAGTCGATTCATATCCGGAGCTACAGACAAGTGTATTCCCTTCTTCGACATTATAAAGAAAGGAAAGAGAAACTTCGAATGGACATCCGACTGTGAGGAAGCATTTCGGGCTCTGGTAAGGCACTTAGAAAGTCCCCCTGTACTGTCAAAGCCAATTGACCATGAAATGTTGTATGTATACTTGGCGGTATCCCAGCATGTTATCAGTACGACTTTGGATCGCGAGGAAGACCGGATTCAAAAGCCAGTTTACTATGTCAGTAAACGCTTGACAAGGGCGAAAAGAAATTATCCAAAGATTGAGAAACTGGCCTATTGCTTGGTGATTGCATCACGCAAGCTTCGCCCCTACTTTCAGGCACACTCAATCGGTGTCTACACTGACCAACCCTTGCGACAGGTACTCCAACGACCGGAAACTTCCGAAAGGATGCTGAAATGGAACATTGAGTTAAGTCAGTTCGGTATTACCTATCTGCCGCGAAGAGCCATACAAGGACAAGCACTAGCTGGCTTCATTGCTGAATTCACTGCGCCAGATGAACCGAGCAGTCACAGTGTCATACCTCCCGTTCGATGGAAGATGTACACCGATACTGCATCTAACGACTGTCGCGTGGGGTGTGGCATACTCCTTGTGACTCCGGAAGACCGATAAATTTGCTACGCTTTGAAGCTTGAGTTTGCAGCGACAAATAACGAAGCCGAGTATGAAGCATTGATTGCTGGCCTGAGACTTGTTAACGAACTGGGAGCGAAGTCAATTGAAATCTTCTGTGACTCGCAACTGTAGTATATCAGGTGGGGGAGACTATCAAGCGAAGGGACAGAGACTGGCTCCATACCTTGCCCGTGTTCAAGAACCGCTGGAGAATCTGGAATATTACGACATCTCGCATGTCCTGCGCGAACAAAATAGAGAAGCTGATTCGTTGGCAAAATTCGCAAGCACTGGCGATGCACAACAAATGGGATTATTCCCTATTGGGCCCTCCATGCTTCGAGTATAGAGATGATGGAGATAGATCTCATGTTAGAAACCGAACCTGAGAAGGAATCATGGTTGACCCCGATCAGACAGTACTTGCTACAAGGGGATTTACCTGAAAAGAGGAACGAAAGACGCCAAGTCCTTCGTAAGGCTTCGCGTTATGTAATACATGACGGGATATTGTATCGGAGGGGATTCTCGACCCCCTTACTCTGGTGCGTGGCCCATGATGAGATAAAACAAGTATTAAAGGAAGTTCATACTGGAGGGCAAACGTTAGCAAAGAAGATCCTCCGTTACAGATACTATTGGCCGACTGTCAATCAGGATGTTGCAGACTATGTGAGAAAATGTGACAAATGCCACGTATATGCAAAAATCCTGAGAGCTCCGCCAATGTAACTCACACAAATGGTTAGTCCCTGGCCATTTGCGATGTGGGGGATCAACCTAGTAGGCTCTTTACCCTTAACCAAAGGTGGAGCGAAATATGCAATAGTTGCAGTCGACTACTTTACCAAATGGGCAGAAGTAGAGCCTCTGGCCACGATAACCGCCAAGAAGGTTATTAATTTCGTCGTACGAATCATCATATGCCGTTTTGGCCTTCCACGGACCATCGTCACGGACAATGGAACTCAATTCGAGAGCAAGGAGTTTAAAGAATTTTGCCAGAAATATGGCATTGAGAAGAAATTTGCAATTGTTCCTCACCCAAAGGCGAATGGACAGGTAGAAGCCGTAAACAAAATAGTCAAGTCTATATTGAAAAAACGTCTGGAAAAGGCTAGAGGCAGGTGGGTGGATGAACTTCCAACAACACTTTAGGCCTACAGGACCACCCACAAAACCGCAACTGGCCACACTCCATTCGCATTGGCATATGGCATGGAAGCTATCATACCCGTGGAACTTGAGGTCCCATCACATCGGGTAACTTATTACGACCCCGAGTCGAACTAGAATCTCTTATTGGAATCGTTGGACCTCATTGATGAAAAACGCAAAGAAGCCAATTTGAGAGCGGCCGCATACAGAGATAGAGTCGCTAAATATTATAATGAGAAGGTCCGACCAAGAACTTTTAGTGTGGGAGACCTCGTTTTGAAACGAGTTTTCCCGATCCCGTCTCATATGAATCCCGCATGGGAAGGTCCATATGTCATCGAACGGAAGCTTAGAGAAGGAACTTTCAAGCTAGCGACCGTCGATGGTGCGACACTCCCCCGAGCATGGAACAGCGAGCACTTGCGACGTTATTATACTTAATCTATTTCTTTCATGTATTAGGTGCGCTCATTTCCAGTATGCTTTTATTTCTAATTCTTGGCATGTAATAAGGCAATTTAGCTTGCTCTCATTAATAAAGGCTTGAAGCCATCTTTTCCATGAATTACTAATGTCTCTACAATTGATGATCCTGTGACGGGAAAATAAAATTATGTTATTCCGGCTAACGTGCGAACGCGCATGGACATTTAAAATCTCCAAGTCCCCAGAGTGCGGACTGGAGTACTATAAGTCCCCAAGCGTGAACTCGAGTATAAATATTTTGAAATCTCCAAGTCTCCGGAGTGCGGACTGGAGTACTCTAAGTCCCCGGAGCGCGGACTCGAGTATAAACAATTTAAATCTCCAAATCCCCAGAGTGCGGACTAGAGTACTCTAAGTCCCGGAGCGTGGACTCGAGTATAAACGATTTAAAATCTCCAAGTCCCCAGAGTGCGGACTGGAGTACTCTAAGTCCCCGGAGCGCGGACTCGAGTATAAACGGCTTAAAATTCCAAGTCCCCGGAGTGCGGACTGGAGTACTCTAAGTCCCCAAAGCACGGACTCGAGTATAAACAACTTAAAATCTTCAAGTCCCCGGAGTGCGGACTGGAGAACTCCAAGTCCCCGGAGCGCGGACTCGAGTATAAACGATTTAAAATCTCCAAGTCCTCGAAGTGCGGACTGGAGTATTCTAAATCCCCGGAGCGCGGACTTAAGTATAAACGATTTAAATGACCAGGTTCGCTAAAGACGAACTAGATATAAATGACTTGAAGACATCGAGCCTTCGGCGTGCGTACTAGAAAATGTTCTAAGTGCTTGGGGCGCGGAAGAAAAAACAGATGGTTCTCGAAGAATTTCCGAGCTATATGAAGATGAACCAAGAGGTCTATTATATCCACAACAGCTTGGATTTGAATCACAATCACAAAGAAAATTGAACGACAAGAGTCATGGAAAGATAGAAAAACTAAGTTTTATTCATCAAAGATAAGTTTCCATTACAACTCCTTTAAAGCTTGGAATCAAACGTTTATTTACACAAACTAAGAAAAAAAAAGTACTTTCCTAATCTAAACTAACCCTCGTTGAACGAGAGTAATGATTACTTCTTAAGCTTCTTCACTTTCTTCACCTCCGTTGTTTTCTCAGACGACCCCTCTCCTCCGCGTTTACCCTAGGTACCCTTCGTTGATGGAGGAGTGACAGCCGGAGAAGTGTGAGGGACATCCACGGGTTTAGACCTACCAGGGAGAATGATCTTCAATGGTTCGGTCAAGGGATCGTCTGGATCCACAGTATGAGGCTCGACCTTGATCTTGGTCATCTCTTCCTTCTCCTTTTCAAGCCTCTCCTTCATGCTCAACTCGGATGTGTGCTCAGAGGCGTCTGTGATTTCCACTTCGTAACCACCAAAGGAGGAATCAGACTCGCCTTCGTCGAGCGCCCCGATCACCTGGGCATCAGGACCGGGAGCCTCGCCCGCATGAGAGGCCTCACTTGTTTCCTTCCCCGCCTCCTTGGCGACATCGCTCCTCGGAGTGGGTCAGGATCGGAACAACCTGCACAAAATCACGAAAAGCAAGTATTAGAATGCGACAGCTTTCAGGGAAACACTTGGGATGTTAAAGCAAAATAATTGCCTACCAGATTCCGGCTGGCTTCCAGCCGTCACGGGGGTCTCACCCTCCGGGATAGGAGACAAAACATGAACGTCCAGGCCCGGAGCTTCCGGGTCATAGCCAATGACCTGGAGGCACGGCCGCGGATGGACCGGTAATAATTTCTTTCCCTTTCTTTGAGGGGGAGCCTTTGCAATAGATAGCTTTGGCTGCCGACAAGTCCGAAGGCTCATTTCCCTTGAGGTATTCTTTTATCAATGCCCCCTTATCAATCTCTTTGGTGCCGTGCTCGGCCTTCCTGATTTCAACCAGAGCCTCCCAGGCCTCGGCTAAAGATTCAAGGTAGCCCTCGCCCAAAAAAGTCAAGTCTCGATGCATGAGAACGCGGGCGTTGAATTCAGCAATTAGTGGGTCAAACATGCTCTTGACCTCTTCCATGCCCTCTTCTCTAGCCGCCTCGAGATGCGAACTGATATCTGCGGACGCTATCTTGTTGCCCTCATCTCGGGCTTTACTTTTTAACGCCTTAACCCTGGAAAGCTCGCCCTCAAGTTTTTCTTTCAAAAGTCGAGTGGCAACGATCTCGTCACAGTATCATTGTGACTCCTCTTGGGCGGTCATTTTCTCTTCGCTCTCCTTGCGAAGCTGCTCCTCAAGCTCCTTGACTCGGAGGCTGAGCGCGTCCCTCTCCTTTTGAACGGAGTCCTTCTCTAGAGCCAAAGCCCCACATCGTTGAACCGCCTCGTCAATTTCTTTCTTATGAGTTGACTCCAGAAGAGTAACGGCCTCAGCAGTGTCCATAGCTCTCTGATGGGCGACCTCAAGCTCAGACTTGTAAGTGGCCATTTCTTCATCCTGATCTTTAATGATATCCTTGTCGTGGATAGCCTCAAGCTTCAGGCGGGCGATTTCATGCTGGCGCTTCACGGAAACTTTAGAAAGTTTTCGGCTAGATGAACAAACGCGTCATGTTGAACATAGACGTCATTCGTACAAGCAAGGGCGCTCTGTTTGGCATGTCCAGGAATAGGATGAATAGCGGGAGGAATTTAAGGCCATCGAAGCAGATTTTGGGAAATTTATCTTTAAGCTTGGCCAGCCTCTTTAGCACTGACGGGTCCGTTGCAGGAGCGGGAGGAGACGACTTTGAAAGTTCGCCCCTCCTGTAGGAATCTCGGGACTGACAAGTGGAAGAAGAATCAGAGTGTTGGTCCCGGGGAGCATCAGGTTGCGACCTCTTATGGCCGCGCTTGTCTCTACTTTGCTCCGCGTGAGAAGATGTGTCCTGGTGGTATTTGGATAATAATAAGTTTTCCTCCGAGACGACGAGTCTCGGGAATGATAGTCCTTATCACCGTCACCATCCCTATCTCGACGCCTTCCGGAACCCGAGTCCCTTCCGGAATGATGAAGAACCGACGAACCGCGAAGGCGATCGAATCCATGTGAATGCCCTATACCGCCTGTAAAGAATTCAAATAACAGCGAATTAGCAAAGAATAGGGTGACGACAAAAATCAAAGCGAAAATTGGAGTGCAAGTGTTCGTGTGTGCCCTAGTGTTTCCACCCAACGGACCAGTCGCTTTGCTAATAGGAGTTTTCTCTCCCTGACTTTGGGTCGAAGCTCCCGCGTCGCCTGTGATGGGCGAATGAAGTTTGAATGCCTCCGGATCGTCGAAGTCATAATTGAGCAGATCATCCGGAATAGAGAGGTTCGATAAGCCCTTTAAAGAACTTTCTACGTGCTGCGAAGAAGCCTCTTTCTCCATTGGGATAAGCGTAACCTTCGAAGTCCTGCCAACCTTGTCCTTTCTGATTTTGTACGTCAATCCTTTTTCCTCTGTGAAGGAGAAGATGACGTTTCGATATCGTGCACTTCAACTATAGGATCTTGGGCTGGACCCAAATTCTCACCTCGTGCTTTGGGTGTTTCACCCTCCTTGATTTCCTCCTCTTCTTGTACCTCAAGGCTGTGGCGTGCTGACGACTCAGCTAATTTTTTCCCTTTGCCGGAGACCGGCCTGGGTACAGTAACACCTTCGGGAAGACTTACCCGGCGACCTTCTGCTAACAACCCGAACCTCGATAATGACTCATTTGAGATAAGAGTTCGGATGTCTCGTTCTTCGGCTGGAAGAGCTCTAATAGCTTCAACGACCTCAGAATACCCGCGGCCTTCGGGACGTGGATTGATACCTGAGAAGATGAAACAAGAGTTAGAATAGGAATAGCTTCGGCCAAAACATGAGTATCGTTCCAAGAAGAAGACTTACTTCCTTCGACCCATCTCCTCGCGAAACCAGGGGACAACGCACATAGAACCATTCCTGTTTGTATAGGGAAAACTTGCTCGACGCCCCGGTTAAAATTTGTCATTTGTGATACGGTTAGAGGAACACAAAGGAGGGGCTATCTCTCCGCTTCTTGATCATATAAATATATCCGATGTCGCCAGGAGTGGGAGGCCTAGAGAAAACGGTCGTGAAGAGTAGGTAAGTCCATAGATGAAGGCGTGACCGTTTGGGTGCAACTGCGACGGGGCGATGTCGATGTATTGCAGCACATCCCGAACAAACAAATTGAACGGTGGCACACTTCTAACCCAGCACATGAATTTATTGCATGCTGTGTATCCAACTGGGGGCAAGTGTGGCCGGTCGTGCCCCGACGGAACCAACACGTCGTCAAAAGGTATTCCATGAATGGAGCATATTCACCGGAGCGCAACTTCATTGATTTTTGAAGCCTTTGAATCGACAGGGTTGTCCAAGAAGATCGATGCCTCCAGGGCATCGGGGGCTAAGTTATGTGCAGGGCAGGTTGATAGATTTGAGACGTATGCGACTTCCTGTCGAGAGGATGGCCCTGGTCTGTCAGAAATCGTGGTGGAGTTGGATTTTTTCGACATCTTCAATAAATAGTGAATTTGGCTAAGCACCTGTGTGAGCTATACTTGAAAAATGTTCGACGCTAGAATCAACAACACAAATGTTTCCCCCTAAGTTGTTTGTGAACTAGTGCGATCAATCATGTGTAAGTATTAAAAAATTGAAAGTCACATGGTTATTGATATAAAACTAAGTTTCGAATCGTCGACTTCGAAGACCGTCATCGTTGACCATCCCCAAAAGCCTGTCTTACGGTGATTGCGGTTTCAAATTCAGAAAACGTTAGAAGAAGTTATCCGGTTATGTCAACTTGAGTTCAAGTTTATGTCTACTGAAACTAGGAAGTTATCAGTTCAGACCGGTTCGATATGCTAGTATGATGGAATTTCTGTCCTTGTTATGTTATATGATTAGGCAAGGCAATTGTTTGTTCGGCCTTATATGGTTCGGCATTTATATTGTTCGGCCTTGACATGGTTCGGCATCTATGATTGTTCGGCCAAGCTCTCGGTCGGCCTAACCACCGTTCGAATTAGATAGCGCTCGGCAAAGTGTCGATCGACCAAAATTCCATTCGGCCGAGACAACACTCAGCATCCTCCCCGCTAACTCGTGCTTCCTCCCAAACCTTCCATCCCACCGTTCGGCATGTGGTGAGTCACACCGAACCAGAGTTATTCCAAGCTCCAATGCTCGACACTCCACCCTTAATCCTTTCCTCTCTTCCACCATCCACACCGAATGACGAGGGCCGATCTTTCGGCAAGTCATGCCAGGCCATGCCGTTCGGCATCCCAACTATCTCCTGCTCCTCCTCTAGTCTTTCTTCCTCCAATCTCGATCGGCACGAGGGAACTATGCCAAACCACCACACATCTCCCAACAGATTCCTACCAAGCTCGTCTCTAATCATTTCTCCTTACCTACCAACATTTAGCCCTAAAGATCAAAGTTTAAATCCACGAACCTTTTCGACCATAGCTCTAATTTCTGTTTAATCATGGAGAGGAATTAGATAGAAAAGACAATACCTAATTAGTAGATCAAAGTTTGGAAGGGATTGACGAATCGTTGAAGGTTGTTGACTGGAATGGTCAGCAAGTACAAAGCGACGGTGGTAAAAATGTGAAAAGAGAAGAAGGTGGGAGGTGCCAGACTTTATAGGGAGGAAGAAGAAGTCGAAGAGGCTATGGCCGGTGGAACCGGTCAAAGCCGCAACGTTCGACTTCGGCACACAAAGCCGCTCGACACACGAAGAGTGTTCGGCTTCGAATGCATCGTTCGGCATTTACACCACGTTTGACACACACCTTTATTACTGATATTCTCAAGAAGGCACCTCTAAGAAGATTTAACCAAGGTTCGAAGCGGAGCATGGAGGATACGTAATTCAAAGCGTATCACATTTGGTCATGTAATACACTTTGGGGGGCAAGTGTTTCCTGGGGAATAGACCAGGCAACTTAGTACTCGGCCCCCCCATCGATCGGTTAGATTATCGTTCGGCATCACAATACGACCGGCATCCAAGAAGCACTCGGCGTCCAAGCTCATTCGGCGTCTATGGAATGTTCGGCATCAATGAACGTTCGGCATGATAAGACCGTTCGGCATGGGACAACGCTCGGCATCTGGGAGCATCCGGCATCAAGAAACATTCGGCATCCATGAACGTTCGGCCTACAAGTGACGTCCGGCATCGCTAGGCGTTCGGCATGGTAGGGTCATCTGACGTTTCATATCTTCGGCATTCGCACCATGTTCGGCATTAGGATGTGTTTGGCACTCAGAGCATTCGGCCTCATCTCGTTCGGCCTAACCATCGTTCGGCCGAGTCACTAATTCGGCTTCTAGTATCGTTCAGCACAAGTGCTCCCCACGGCATTCAATGTGTTCGGCCTCATCTCGTTCGGCCAAAGGAGATTGTTCGGCATAAGGGGACTGTTCATCATTCATAGTGTCCGGCCTCACTTTGTTCGGCAAAGAGGGGTATGTTCGGCATTGGGACGTTCGGCATTTGATCGTTCGGCCTCTCTAGTTCGGCGCACAAAACCACTCCATTTGAGCCAGGATATTCAGCTACCAGGCCCACCAAGGAAGTCCTACCCACCTTCGTCTATAAATAAGGGAGAGATTTTAGAGAACACTAGGGAGACTCTGCCATTTTCAAGACTCATTCCAGACTTATTTCTTTGTATCTTGCAACTATATTCAAGTACTTAGAAGTAGATTGTATCTGTAATCAAGTATCAATGAAAAGAATAAAGATCAACTTCAAAGTGGACGTAGACTACTATGCCGAACCACTATAAATTTGGTGTTCTTACTTTCTGCGTTGAAATTTGCATTCTGTTCTCTGTTTTAATTTACTTTCTTCGTTAATCTTTCTACACAATCTTTCTAAGGGTGTTAGTGACCAATTTTGGTGCTAAGATATATATAACTCTGATGAATGTTGTATATATTATAATAAAATGTAAATATAAACCGCTTCATGAACTATTTATTTGATTATTATATTTTATCATTCCGCTGTGAGATTCTGCGTTTGTTTCCCGTTCTTTCCTTATTTTTCTTAATTAACCACTAAGGTTTCATATTTCCATTAAATATGAGTGGGACACTTGTGATTTATTGTCTACTCAGAGGGAACGAAGATTCGGGCCTTTACATTTCTTATGTCATTATTATGAATACTTGCGGATATTGCTATAATTCTGAATAATTATGGAAAAATCAGCAAATATTGTGAATATTTGCTTTAGTATGTTCAATTTTTGCAGTAAAACATGCAATAATGTACGTTGGAGCTGTAAGAGTGTTTTATCAAGTAATCGAACTTTTTACTACTAATTTTCTACGTATTTGCACTAAAATTTCTAATATTAAGAATATTTGCAGAAATATTGCAAATATTATTAATATTTGCAATTTTAGCTGCAAATATTTAAATTTGTTGCTGACATATTATAAATTTTATAATTTTGCGAAGAATGAATTCGTTTTTTTACAAGTTATCATTTTCTTTTGCTATTTCAATTTTACTGTTTGATTTTGATGTTCTAATTATTATACTTTCCATTGTTTGATTTCAGTTTCTTCTCAATTGATTAAAATGAGTATTTGGTTTCATTTTCCCTCTAAATCAATCTTCTAGTCACTTTCACTTCAGTTTATTCAGAAGATTATGACTCGATTTTTTTATTGATTTCATTTTCACAAGAATGATGAAGTGGAGAAAGAAACTACAATAAGAGGTTATTTTTATCTTTTAGATGGTCGAATTTTAAAAACAGGAACTGGAAGCTTGTTTAAAAAACAGAGGGATGTTTTGTGCATTTGCAAACTTATCAGGAATGTATTCCAAACGTAACCAAATAATAGTCCACATCTTATTTTCAAATATAATGCCCAAAAAACTATTCTCAAAAAGTTTTTAATTACACGACGCTTTATTTGTCGAAAATCAAACCTGCACTTAATCAAAATAATATGATCAAAATTTAACATTTTATTTTTTAACTTTTTATTTTTTTTGCAAAAGATGAATATTTGCGGTTTCACTGAAATAAAAAATACAAGTGATTTTCAAAAACACTTACTTTTTCGGTGAGGCGGTTTTGTATTTTGAAACGTATAAAAGATGTTTTACAAAACTCCCCAAATAAGATTCTAAAAATAAATAAGTTATAATGACAAATAATAGGTACTAAAATTTTCAAGTTATAAATATTTATTTTTGGTTAGAATAACAATAAAAGTAACAAATATATTTCTATAAAAAAATTTAAACAACAGTAAAACTAATGTGATATTTTTGCTAAATATAAAAAATGACACCAATAACGTATACCATATTTTCATGGGGCGTTACCCAGCACCCTGCTAGGTGGCGTTGCCCCCTACTCCCCACGGCCCGACTGGCCTGGCCACCACCTTCTCTAGGGGCATTGTTCGCACATCACCTAAGGAGTTTGCCATCCCTAGTGTGACGACACGAAAATACGTACCCTTTGAATCGACAATAATCCACACATGTCCGACCCAAAAAGCACCGATTGACGGAAAGTCAAGAGAAAGAAAAGAAGAGAGAAGAAGAGAAGAAAAGAAAGAGAGAAGACAGAACTAAGCAGAACAATACAGAATCTTACATCGCAGTGGAAAACATATAATATCATATCAATGATCTTTACAAAACAGAAACTGTATATACATACATCAATCAGAGTTCAACAATCAATCACAAATTATCAGCCTGGACAGTTATAATAACTTGTCCTCATAGTTGCCGATAATAAACAACAACTAAGCAACAATGCAGCGGATAATCAAACAAATACGTGTGTGCGAAAATGAAGATCTCCAGATCTCCTGTAGAAGCACCAAAGCATAACCTGTACATATACTCAGTCTGACCTGAGCATTAAAAGGGAAGAATATCCGGATCAGTCTGGTAAACCAGTATGAGAAACACACTCAACTGAATTTATTAAATTACCAAAACTTTTCCTTTATCAAAACAAAAGTATCTCGTAAGACAAGTCCGCACATAAACACGGACATGTTTTTACCTTACGATAACTAAAAATTAATTTCATATCAAATCCTCTTATATTATACTAGTGTCTAGTATATACAAATAATATTAATCATAGTCGAAATGGTTACCCATATAGCATTTCGAGGCTATCCATTACGCCTTTACAAACAAAATCGCAGCTCGTAGTGGGTTTTGGATTTCCATAAAAATAACCAGGTGAAGGGACTACCATTCAGCGGTACACCTCTAGAAGAATGTACCGAGGACCATCACAAAGGATCCTCTACCAACACAAGACCGGCCCACCTCTATAACTAGATGGTACCGAATATATCATCCTTTGGTCGTTACCGATCTTTACCGAGGGCCTCTAGCATACAAACCACAAAAGTCAGATACACGACGTCATAGCGTGCAAAGATATATTTAGAAGAGGATGATCATACCCTAATGGGAATGACCCACTTAGCCTTGTTTCATCTAACCCTGTTTTGGTCATTTCTGCTTGATGAGGCCTGACGAGGAAACGATTACCTTTCACAATCACATATCACATCACTTAGAATCCACACGGCCATTTCCGTTGACTACTAATTGTCTTCCACAAAAATACAACCCTTAAGCTCATACGTCTCAAGGAGGGTGTTAAGCTAAGAGAAGTTGCCTTCTATGCCACCACTGATGTACGTTTGTGAAAACCAATGTACGTAATCTTTAGAAATGTAATGTCAGACAAACATCCATACAAGTTGTCCAGGAACAAGACAAACCGAAGGTACTTTCCTACCACATCCTGTCGAGAAATCCCTAGGATTAGTAGCGAATAGTCCTTGCATTGGATATTTCACAATAAAGAGACCACTGCTACTGGATGTATGTTGGGATTTTAACCCCAAACGATCAACAAGTAGTCCCCCACTATGAAACTCCAGAATATCAATTTCATCACAAGCAACCTACACAATCGTCGCATATACGCTGGTCCGAAGTGGTTTTCAGATAAATCTGATCCCGATCTCTTCACACCAACAATGCAAATGCGTTTCTCAACTTCAAACAGCAACTAAGTCTCATAGACTTATCACGTTTCCAACTTTTCAATTTGTTATCCTTCAGGCCAAGAAGAAAGCTCGATAGATTGGAGTAATACTCCACACTACACGAATCAACATCCTCAATACAAACGATAATCAAGCCTACACAGAAGGCTACGTACTAAGTGTACGATTAAATAGTTCCCACATCAAGTCGAGGAACTAAAATTTTGGCTAAGTCTGATAGTCGGTTATTTAACTATCAAAGCAAACAAAAAAATATTCAGCACCATATAAAATCACTAAGCCCTTTTAATTAATCTTTTATTAATTAAATTATTTGCCAAATGTTCACTTCAAATTACCTTTAAAAAAAATATATTCTCAAAACCACTTCAACTTCTATATTGGAAAACATTTCCAAATGCTTATTTAATGATAAGTAATTCACAAATCTATTTATTTTCAACACTTAGAAAATATTCTATATACTTAAACCATAATTAAGTATATATTTTATTCTTTAAGGAAAACATTCTCTTTAAACACATTTATTGGGTCAAAACGAATATTGCGTAAAACATCGTTACGACAACCCAAAATCACTAGTATAGGGATTCGAAAATTTAGATAGATATATAAATTCCAATATTATACAAAAACATTTCCTTTCGAAAATCATTTACTATAACAACAGTGTTATAGTCCATCATTTCCTTATTTCTCGAAAACGTTTATTTCAACAATGGATGTTGAAATTTATGGTGTCGATACTTAACGCATTTTAAAACATCTTCAAATCATTTTACTTCATTTAAAATATCACTTTTCAAAACATTTATTTAACTTTAAAAGATTATTCACTGTCCAAAATCGTGAATATAAATCGTTTATCCAAATCAAAACTTCTACACATTTATTACAAGATTATCCACTGTCCAAAATCATGGATAAAATTCTCTAACCAAATTCAACACTTCTACATATTTGATTAAAGGATCATCCACTGTCCAAAATCGTGGATATATCTCCTTTAATAAACTTCTATATTTAAGTTATCCAATTCAATTGATTTCGGAATTATAAAACAATGTTTATAAATTCCATTTATATTTTATAAAATCTTCAACTTATAAAATCTCTTTATTAACATATCTCATTTATATTTCATTTATATGCCAAAATCCAAATTATAAGTTAAATACTTATAAATCATTTATTTACAAATTCATTTATTTTATAACTTCACAAATTATAAATCTTATTACTTATAAAATCCATTTGCAACCTCATATTAACACTTACGAAATTCCTTTATAATCCCATCATTTTGATTTATAAAATATCCATTTTATAAATCTTATATACATACCGTTTATAATAATTCAAAAATCTCGATTTAAATAAACTTATTCTTTCAATAATTTACACATCGTTATTAAAACTTATATAACTCCAAAAATCATACTTAAGTGTATTTCACAAAAAATCATACTTTTTGTAACATAAAAATTATAGCATTTATTTACTAAAAATAAATTCATTCCTTAACCATTTCAAAATTTATAAAACATCTATTTTCAAAATTACTTGAAAATCCTTTTTAATTTGGAAACCAACACTTTAACATTTTTAAATTACCAAAAATAGGCCCAATGCTACAACAACACCAAATACATCAATCACTGCATCCAAAACATCATATATCATATGATAACAGAATATATAACAGTATCTGTAAATAAATCAATACCGGTGAGGAATCCAGTTGGATCCCTCCAACCTGTCACCTGGAACAAATATACATATTAGAATATGTGTACAGTGTCCGTTTCGAGGCAGACGCGCGTACAAAGGTTCATCCGCTCATATACGGGAACGTATAAGGTCACTTGCTCCACTAGGCAGGTATATATGACCAAATACTAATCAATATATCATATATCATCCAAAAAATCATCAATGATCATATAATAAATTATTTCTCACTTATGTAAAAATATCAATGAGTCAGAAAGAGTGAGTTGTACTTACAGTGCTTGTAGTCGTCGCATTAGCGATTTATTCCGATTAAAGTTAAACAAGCGTTTAATTTCAACCAAGATTTTCACTAGCTCAAATAAATCTCAATCCAGCTCCATAATGTAGTGCTCATCAATATGAACCTGCAATTCGTTTCGTGCGAAACAGACCTTGTATGGAAAAGATATGATGTTTTAAACATTATACGAATTTATATATAATTTATTTTCAATTATTTTATTTTATTTTTATAACCTTTTACATCAGAGCTGTTCGATTTGCATTCTTTCCATCAGGGCCGCACAAGCCATCTTCTTCCCCTAGTTTTTGAACGCAGTAAAACCCAACGGCTTCCCCTTTGCACGAATTATCGCAACTACTATGCTGGAATTGACGACGATCAAAGACCATGGTTTCGAAGCTCGTGACATGCCTCATCCCCACCTTGAACGACGTGGAACTCGGCCCCAACTTGGCCATGAAAATCGCATGCAAACGTTGCACGAACGTGAGCTATTCGTCGTTGATTTATAGCTCAAATCCCATCTTGACCGTTGGATTGGAAGTTCTCGACGTGCTTGACATTTTTTGCAGTTGGAAGTTTCTTGAATCGATTCGTGGATTGGAAGATAATTGAAGAAGATTGAAACGGAATTCTGGCCATAAAAATAACAATGGCGGCCAGCCCTAATTAGCTAGGGTTTTAGTGAAAAAAGTGGAATGGTTTTGCCTTATATAGAAAATTGCGCGACACTATTCATCTAATTTTTTCTCGAACTCCAATCCAAGCGTGCCGCCTGGCATTTATAATGTTTTACCCCTATTCCAAACAAAATGGAATACATATCGGGAGCCAATTCGATCGTATTTGGAAGATAGGTTTTCGAATCAACTATTTAAATTTAAAATTTCACTTAAACGAATTTCTACGCGTTTTAGTTTGCCCCGGACAAACCATAATTCTGATTGACGCGAAATTTGAAATATTATAATAATTTAACATTAAGGATCCATTGAAACTGGTTTCGTTGAAATCCGAGACTGTTTGAAAAATGACTATTTTTACACGTTAATTAAATATTAAAATATTCAATTTCTACAAGTTAACTTTTAATTCGATTTTAAAAGTTGTGTAACATCATTCTAAATCAAATAAGATTTAACTCAACTTTATAAATCATTTTTATTCATGTTAAATCCAATTTCTAATTATTTCAGCGATTTCAAATATTAAATTAACAATTTAATTATCCAATTAAATCACAATATTCGAAATATTATTTATTCAACTTATAAACTTAACTTTTAAATATTTAAAATTAATTAAATATACGAATTTCAAATGACAGAAATTCTGGGTCGTTACGCCTAGACCTTCTCTCCGTGTCGTGCAGTTTCTGTAAAAAAGATCATCACTCACTTGCAATCTTGGTATTCTTTTCATGTATACGTATTATGTTTGCTATATTATTATTTTTAATCCCAATGTACCTTTTTTGAATGTTTATTTTTTTAAGCAATTTTATAATAATTATGCTACTATTTATTCAAAAAAACTTAAAATAATTTAAAATAAATAAAAAATACAAAAAAAATACAAATTATCATTCTACATTCCCTACCCATTTTGTAGCATAAAAAATTACTCGTCATTCGCTAAACTTTCCATGTTCGTGCTCAATTTAGAGTATCTCTTTTGCGTGTTCATACCACTTCGCGAACAACGCATCCTGGGTGACTTATCACATTTACTTAATTATTTTACAATGCTATGGTGTAATCGTTTTGTACTTTGTTAAAATGGATATGGTAAAGGAATCGTGTTTATAAGTCTATATATATGTATGTATGTATGTATGTATGTATGTATGTATAATATTTATCTTGAGTATGTGTTGTTTCTCGGATACATTTTTTTATTTAACACCAAGAACCAAATTTCAGTTGTAAATTCCGAGAAACATGTTTGTCAAACATATCAAATACTTGTTATAAGGTTGTCGGACGCAAGATTCAAACACATGATCTTTAATCTTGTAGTCTGACCCATCAAGCACACTGCAACAAAAAATTGATTTTTCATCGGCTGAAATGCATTAACGGTGCATTAGGAGCCATGATTCTTTTGGCGATAGACAAAACTAAATTGAATTATATGTTCAACATTATCCTTATAATTGTCATAGGATGTTTGCCGAAGCCAACCCTACGAACTTTTTGTTTTGCAAATTTTCCAGTGTCATCTTTACGACATTCTTAATCATTTTTAGCAAGTATTTAGTAGGATTGTACACGTTATACATATGCCATATTCTTGATATCATCATACAACTTGTTGCTTTTCGCATCTGTATGGCGTTTGTTACTCAATTTTTTCGTAAGTAAAAAGATATATTGATCAAGGTTTCTTAGCCTGACCTAGTCTAATCCTGGCCGATTTGGGTCCATATCAGTCCAAAAACTAGCTAAGACCGAAGAAAAGCCGACTGGATTTCTACATTTAATGTCGATCCAAATTTGGGCTATGCCCCTCTACTCAATAATGCATCAAGCCAGCTTCTGACCAAGGCACTTCACAGTACCTCGAGCAGCTTGCTCACTAATCAAAGCGGGGAATTAACGTTCCTCGACATGTTCTGCTTTGACCCATCTCCTATCTACTTGTCAACCGACCCTTTCATGCAAGCATGTTTTCAACATGACACCAAATCTGCTCGTCGGCTTCAGTATCTTACCCAGCTATTTGCCAAAAGGCACAGTTCAATATCAACATCAACATCGTCTATTATTGATCAAGTTTCGGTGTAGGCATCTGTGCTCTGCAGGTCATCTCATCACCCCTCATCCTTGGCATGCCCTCAACACTTATTAGTTCCCTATCCTCTTCATGGTCCCAATGGTTGGAAAACCAACTCGACATATCTTATCGCCTAGGCATATGGATTAATGCGACAATAGACACAACTAGGTGTATCTACTCAAGACAAGTGGATGTTCCATTTCCCTAGCATGCCGCCACTGTACAAATGCATTAAATATGAGGTAAGGAGGGACATGCTTTGCCGAGCCACTTTACATCTTATATCATTTACCTTTAAAATGCTTGTTTTCATATAGTTTTCTATCCTTAAGCCTAGTGATTAGCAAGTAACCTTTTCTCTTCACGACACATCATTATAAATTTTGATATTGGTGAAAACATCATTAACATTTTAGCACTAGATGGAAGGCCACTTTGATCTTGTGATTAATAGCCACAAGCTCTAGCTAAGGTGGATGTCAACATCTTGGCACTAGAACTAGTGATTAAGCAAGACCCCTTGAGAAGTTGGGCCATAATCTCAGTTTAGCTTCATGTTGTGTGCCGGTGCAGGGCATGCCCGCTCACTCACATTATTGCTACTATCAAGCGTATGCTTTGCATGAATATCACACCAACCATCAAAGGCCAAGTTCCTCCATCCTTATCCTTCCACAAGTGGCGTCAGCCTTACCAATGCAAGCGACATCCTCTCTTAACCTACCTCCCCCCCGGGGGAAGGGAAGGGGACGTGCATCTCTCTCTACCCAAGAATGCTCCTTCTTACAAGGATGCTCGAGCCGGTCCATATCTAAACCTAAGGGCACGACAACAAGCCTAAGAAGTGTGGCCTCCTACCACGCTTCCCCATTTAAGTGGTTCTTAAGTAGATCAGCCCTTTTGATTGTGTTTGGATTATCCACCCCCTCAGGCAGTCAAGCAGCTCCCATATTTGTCATCACCCTCAATCGTGTGCGGAAGTGGCTAGGCGCCTGTATACATGTCTGAAAATGCCTTAGATTAATAGTCAGTGTCCTTCTTAAGCATACTTACAAGCTCAGCCTCCCGTGAGTGCCATTTAGGATAGAACTACCCCCGTTGGGTAAAGTGTATTTACCCAACCCCACAATGTCCTAGCATCATCTCATAAGGAACAAGCTTCCCCACTATCCCTAACGTTCACACATATGTATACAATATACCTATATATAGTTAATAGTTTATATTTTGACCCGGGCTATAGGCCAAGGTTTAGATTATACATTTCAACCTATAATTGGTCGACCACTTGCGGTCAATTGCACTAGGTGAACGGTCGATCAGTCGTAGTGTAAAATTTAGGGTTTTCCGAATTTAATTGTTCCGTTTTAATTATTTACTAATTTCATCAATTCTAACTTGCTGAGTGGACCCTGAACATTAGCTTATAATGACTAGTCTTTGAAAATTTTCCCTACATTTTATTGATTTCAAATTCATTGATTTGTACAATTTACATTTAATAGTTTAATTTTGGGTAAATCAATTTTAGGGTCTACTTTCGATAATAGATGGATTTAACTTGGTTTAAAACAAAAATGAGATAAATCAACTTATACTAATTAAAATCTCTAATTAAAATCTTAGATTTAACAGTCAGGGTTTATAGTTTGCACTTTAACTAATGTAGTCCTAGATCATATAGAATAGGTTAAAATTAACTGTAAATAATCAACTTATTATACTTGTTCCCACTTACCTCGAATCCAAGCTCTAACTCTAAACTTAATCGGAGAACAGTTACCTGTTAGATTGCCCCTTCTTGATCTGATTTATTAGTTTTCTCATGATTTGATTTTAATTTATTTTTAAAAGAAACTTTATAAATGGAGAGGAGAAATTCTAGTAGATTTTTGATAGTCTATAAATTTTCTATGAGCTTAGGTGTTAATTTATAGGGGTTAGAGATTAATTTGGAGCATTGGATTTGCCCTAGAGAATCTTTGTTCTCGTCTCATCCGCACATCAGAAACAAGGAAATGAAGAAAAATATATTGTTCCATTTCTTCAATTCACACTCTAGGATCTCAAATTAATGCATCAACCAATCGACCGTTTAACCCAAGCAGTTTCGATTCTTCGAAAGTTTTTAATTTTAAATTAATTTCATTTTTGAATTTTCAAATGCCTATAACCTCTCCTTGCTAACTTCGATTTTGAAGTGTCATATATGAAAATTATCTAGAATATTGCTACGAACGCAATGGTGTAAGTTTCATTGCCAAATTCGAAAGTTTTGGAAATTTCATTTTCGCTCTTATTTTGTCTAAATTATGTTTTCCGCTATACTTTAAGGATATTACACGTAAAGTTTTCATTAAAGCCACCAAAACTATTGTGAGTAAATTGTTCAAGTTATCAAGCCATCATTCAAGCTATTAAGCCATCATGAGACTGCAATTCAAAGCTGTAATGAGTTGATTATTTAAGCCATTACAAGTGAGTGTTATAAGCCATCTCATAATGGTGAAATATCAACAGTAGCTGATATGAAGAAGTAGTATATTAATATGAAGCGAATCCTATATAATAAAGCTTCAAAGCACTCTTATGCAACCATGCCACCTTTGTTGGTACCATAACCAAGATAGCAATCTCTATGAATCACTATAGCATTGAGATGATAACAAGTGACACCATCATGACCTTCCATCTTGCCAATCCAAAAAAGCTACATCAGTCTCCAACATCCATTTATAAATAGAACCCTCCTCCACCTAAGAAGAGAATATATGATCAATATGAATTATTATATATTAAGATTATGACAAGTGGCACCTCAAAACCTTCCATCTTACCAAGTTACTGATTCATATCTACTTCGATCAACTAATCCGAGTAAGCTATGCCACCATCCAACCCCTACAAAAAGAGGCCTACCTCCACCTAAGAAGGGGCTTCTTTCTTTTTTCTCTCTCTTAGAACAAATCATAATTTAAGGCTTGACATTTCTAAGCTCCCTTGATAGCTTGAGACCTTTAATGGCCAACGGAGAAGAAAATGTCTTAAACTTTTGAATATAAGCACCTTTTGAAATATAAATTTGCAAATTGACTTCATTCATGGTGTTTGAGTTAAAACAAAAGAGGATGACTTGTATTTCTTTCATATTGACCATTGAATAAAGAAAATTGCATATATTCTCAAATTTCATTTTAATTGCATATAAACGAATAATGATTTGGATTTTGAAAATTTTGGAATTTCATATATTTTTGGGTTTATATATTTTTATTATGAATATATATTTGAACTTTATTTGAATTTCATTTGTATTAAAAGATTTCAATGTTAGGCTAAAAGCAGGTTTAAAATTTTGGTGCTTTCATCGAGAGGTGAACTTAAGGACCCTTGTGATTTCAAATTATAAATAATTTTAAAAAATAATAAATATTTTTGTGAATAAGATGGCCAAATAATTTTTAAAATTGGGTTAGTATATACGAAGATATGAATTTTGGAAAGTTGAAAATTTTAAAAGTTTATAAAATTATCCATTGTGTACATTTGTAGGTTTCATTCACGATAGCTCAATCCTTCTACCATGGGAGCAAAATCACTTCACGAGAGGAAAAAAACTTCACGGTTGTTCAATCATTCATGAGAACAACCTCCATCATCTTCTCACATGACTGTTCCTTCCTTTGCGGTGTTTCACGATCGTTTCACTAAATGACCATGAGGACTCCATCTTCATCAACTCACCAACCGACCATGAGGACATCTCTTTATCAACTCACCAACTGACCATGAGGACTCCATCTTCATAAACTCATTAATTAATCACTAGCCATAAGAACTTCATCTAATCACCATGAGAACTGTTACAACCTAACCCAAGCACCACCTACTATTAAATTATTGCCTTCAAAGTCAGGTGGTTGATTGAAAGGCTAAGGGAGGCTCATATGTAGCTTTAATGATCCATGATAGTTGGTTCAATGCAAACTTAAGCTCCAAATATGTACAAAAAAATAAAAGCGTGATTTTCAGCTATGGCAGTTTTTCATTCATCTTTGATGGCAATGCAGACCAAGGGAGGCATCTAAAAAGTGATCGACCTATGGACCACACTTCGACAAACTTAATCCCCCATATCTGCCAACCCAGAAGTCGAACTAGCCATTGCAAAAATGGTGTCTCATTTAGGTTTGTCATTAGGAAAGGCAAGGTTGAATGAATACCTAAGTCTTAACTATCATGGCCGTAAAAATCCAAGGACACTTATAAATTGAAGCTCCTTCTCCCCTTCATCTTGCGGTGGCAGTACGACAACTTATAAGTCAATGACAGTGGCTAGAAAAATAAAATGACAGGCTTATTTTTTAGGCTTTCGAACCAGATTATGGCCAAAATATGAATAATTTAGACAATTAGCAACCGTAGATTGATTTAATCCATGAGATCTATGCGTAATCAATTTGACAATCGGGTTAACATATTAAGAGCTGTAAATAGATGGAAAGCCATTTCTATTTATGAAAATCCAAGTAGGGGTAGCTTTTGATGAAATTGGTATCGTTGGAATCTCAGAAAAATATGAATAATGGCGAAGACCGTTCGGTCTTATCTACTTATTTGTGAGAGAAATTGCTAATTAAAGTTCAGAAACCGAATAATGATCAATTCTGGAATTCAACATTTTATGCATTTTAACTATTCAGAATAATTAAAACTGAAATATAAAGTTAAGTAAAGAAGTTAGATAAATTTTGAATAAATAAATTAGAAACTAATTGCTTACTTTGAAAAATAACGTAGAATGTAACGCCATAAAACGACTTCGATTCAAGGTAAGGTTACAATAGCAAATTGTGAAATTATAAATTACTTAAATCTTGTACCATGAACAAAGAATTATGTTGACCATTTTTATTGAAAACTTCGTTGATCCACTAATCCAGAATTTAAGTTTCTTTATAGGTAAAAACAAAGGAGTGAAATTACGAAATTTTGATTTATTTATCTATAAAAACAAAGTTGTGAAGTTATGGAATTCTGATTTATTTATCGAATATAAACAATGAGGCTAGGACTATCAACTTCTGAATTACTAAAAGAATCTTCGTTTGATATTCTTGAGCATAATTATAGGTTTTCTTACTAAAAACGGGTGGATTTCTTTAGCTTTTGACTAACCTTGTTATAATCGACTAGACCTTTGTTTTTCCGAAGAAAATTCATGGGTAAAGAAAAGGCGAAGACTATATGGTGCTTTGGATAACGAACCTTATTATCAAAGTAAAATTGTAGTATTCTTATCTCCAAACGAGAATCTTTCGCAAATTAAAGCCTGAATTCAAATTCTCTTCCATATGACAATGAAATTCTGAATGGACTTTGGATTTCCTTTTATTATTACCTGGATGGAAGAGCTCTCTTTGTTGAAGAATTTTCTTCTTATACATGGTTGACGAGACCCTCGAGATAAGATATTTATGATTTCCAACTTTAGATGAATCCCTAAAAAGGCTACTAGTTCATAAATCATGACTTGTTAGGCTCTCAAATAAGAATTATCTTTTCCTTAAGAAAAATCTAAGAAACTACCGTACACATTTTATAAACTTGATATATTGGAGGCAATATTGTGGAAGAAAAAGATAGGACTTGTATGTTTTCAAAAAATAGAATATATATACAAATTTCATTTCAATCAAAATATTACTATCTAAAAACATTGATCAAAGACGATTTTGAAAATGTATTCCAAACTTCAGAAGGATATATTACCAAACCTCTTACATACCCAAAGAAGTATATGTGCACTTATTTCAAAAATGGTTTGTGAAATCTTCAAAGTTATAATTTGTTTTTAAAATTTTGACCTTAAATGTATTTTGATGAACTATATTTATATTTTTCTAAAATTTTGCCAAGCATTTCAATTTGACAAAAAGGCGTATATTTGTATTTTGAAGTAAATTACAAATTTGAAAGCTAAACTCTTTACGGAAACTCTTGGTAGGAAAGTCTACTCCCGATTAAAAAGCAATTGGTTCATGAATCAAAACCAAGAAGTTGCTTATTGTAGATTTACTTTTCAATTGTGAGATTCCTTAAAGATCTTTCTTAACAACAATACTGAAAAGGGATCTTTGGCGAAAAATTCAAAATTCCAAGAAACCTTTTCGATTCGTTGCTTCGAAACCAAACAAAAAAATTGATTTGTGAAAGAAAAACAATTTTTTTTTAAAAAAATTTCTTGATTTATATTGGGAAGAAAAATTCGTAGAAAATTTGATTTTCTCAAAAAAAATTCCTCATTTTATGAGGCAAGGATTACCGATCACCAAGAGTCATATACCTTGCTATCAAAATAGCTAATCTGTAATGTTCCAGATTATCCCATCAAGCATAGATTGTTGTTTGGTAATAGAGCTCTGAACATCGTTCTCTAAGTCGTCAAGTTGAATATGATCTCAAATTATGCTTGTTGAAAAAAGGCTTTAGTTTCCTATTAACCAATGGCGAATCTCTTTATTGAATGGGTTTTTTAAGATCATTTTTAATACCATGGATGAAAAAACACATACTATCAAAATGCAAGCGACCAAACATGTAGACCAATGAAAATTAATATGTCCTCTTGTTTTAGGAAGGCTCCTAAAAATATGAAGAAGTATAAACCTCTATTTACCTAATTTTACAAATCCCATCAACAGAGTTCGAATGCTCATCTCGTATGAAATGATATTGAGATTTTGGGTTAATCAAATACCATGGGTGTTATCTATGGAAATCACACACTTCATAAAGAAGACTCTATAAATTCTTGGATACTTTGGAAATAAATTATTACTCGACAATGAAATTTAAAGTACAACTCTCTTGGATATGGAGGTGTTTATTGGAGAAGAAGTAATATATCTCCCTACCACAAAAGCAGCCGTAAGTTTTTCCCATTAAACATTGCTACTTATCTAATAATTGATTTCAAGAACTGTCAAAATTAGTTGTCAACAAGAAGGGTTAATTTAAGTTACACATTACAACACACTTGGATGAAAAACTCGATTATAAAAGCATGTCACTAGTATATCATGGTTCAACAAGTTTTTTAGGAAAGGTGTTATACCGGTTCTCTTCTACAGACAAGCTTCCAACTCAATTATGAATATAGCATAATTTCAATCCTTTACTCCATATACACCATTAAAATAAGTGACCTCCAAATATGGATAATTGGTTAAGTATTGGTAAAAAATGCTATAATAAGGAAAGGTTAAATCAATACTTAACCAATTACCCATATTTGGCGGTCACTTATTTCTACAGACTCCTATTGAACTAGCAAGCTTAATAGAAGAAATTTGAGAAAAGAGTTAAATGATTTTGATATACTTGTTCTAACTAATAAACCCTTGGACTATGTTGCAAAATGTTTGACTTAGCTTCTAACATGATGAGGTTGGCGAAATAAGTTATGCAAAGGCACACCTTATACCTAGAAACTGTCAATTGAACCATTGATCCTGCCATCGGGCCTAGTCAAAACACCCATCCGTGAGAGATTGAGGAGAAATCTTTGGTCCCACTACAAGACTTAGCCAAAGCAATTATCCAAGAGTGATGGTCAATTAGGCCTTTGAACCTCCCATTGGGCCTAGTCAAAGCACCAATCGAAGAGAGATTGACACGAAACCCTTGGTTTCGTCACAAGGCCTAGCCAAAGCAACCGTCTAAAGAGTGATCTTCAATTAAGCCTTCGATTTTGCCATCGGGACTGGTCAAAGAACCCATCCAAGGAAGATGGATGAGAAACCTTTGGTCCTACCATAAGGCCTGGCCAAAGAAACTATCCCAAGTGTGATGTTCAATTAAGCAATAGGTCCTATCGCCAGGCTAGTTAAAGCACCCACCAGGATGATGGATGAGAAGCCTTTGGTCCTACCACAAGGCTTGGCCAAAGAAACCATTCAGAGAGTGATGGTCAATTAAGCCTTTGATCTCAACATCGGGCCTAGTTAAAGTATCCATCCAAGGGAGATGCATGAGAAGCCTTTGGTCTCACCGCAAGGCTTGGCCAAAGCAACCATCTAAAGAGTGATGGTTAATTAATACTTTGATCCCACCACCGGGCCTGGTCAAAACACCTATCTAAAGGAATGGTTAATGGAAATTATGATGATCCAGTGAATTCTATGAAAATAACCATCCAAAGAAGGATAATCAACTAAACTCTTGATTTGATGAAGGACCAAACTCAAAACAGATGAAGAACAAAATGCTTTCCCTCAAAACCATGGAATTTCTACCTTATGGAAAAGTCAATTGGTTCTGATAAAAACTACTCACAAGAGGTATAAAAAGGATTTCCTTACTTTCAAAATTTTATTTTTTCCAAAAATCACACTTAATAAGTATGAATGCATATACTTGGTATTTGCATTGATTGATTTCCAAATAAAGTTATGAAATGTTTTATATTACTAATGATATCTTTAAGTAAGTCTGTGGAAAACTCTTTACCATAAAGAACATTTTCAGTAAGAACCATCGTTGCAAATAAAAATAATTTCAAAGGATTAAAAAGTCTATGTGTTAAAGAATAAAGGTTAGCCTAAGATGAAGTAGCACAAGCGACAATAATGAGGAATACGACAACAGAGAATGATAACTCGAAAAGGGAAGAAACAATGCAAGATTAAAAGTTTGCTTAAGCTAGAGCATAAGAAAACTACTTATGTGGGAGGGTAAGTGTCACACCCAAAATTCCAAGAGTTGATTGAAAAACACAAGAGTCTTTATGGGATAATGATAAAAGCCCTCGTGGACTAATGAAGAAGGTCTTTCATCAGCCATTGTGCGATAATTGAAGATGTCGAAGACATCGTGAAGTATTTTTGGATCATCGTGACAAGAAAGATCAAAGCCATCATGAAGCATTTTTGTGAAGCCATTTTGATAAGAAAGGTAGAAGCCATCGTAAAGTATTGTTGTGAAGCTATCATGGTATGAAAGATTAAGGCTATCATGAAATATTCTTGTGAAGCCATCGTGCACTAATCAAAGCTATCACGGTGTGTTGAGGTACATACCATAAGTTGATGCTGTAAGCTATCGTAGATTGATGCTACATGCCTTCACATATGTTAAGTACAATCCATCATGAAGTAATATGCTAGAGCCACCGTAAACTATTTCCTAGAGTCATCATGAAAAAAGATATGGAAATTGTCATAAAGCAAGTTATTAAAACAGCTATTGTGGCGAATCTCTCAAAGCCGTCATGGAAGGTTTCTCATAGCCATCATGATAAATTCCTTGCGGCCTTTGTAAAGTTTTCGTTAAGGCCACCAAAACTATTATGATTTAATTATTCAAGCTATAAAGCCATCATGAGATGAAAATTCAAAGCCATAGTGAGTTGATTATTTGAGCCATTGAAAGTGGGAGTTACAAGCCATTACATTACGGTGAAATGCTAGCAATAACCAATATAAAGAAGTAGTATATTAATATGAAGGGAATCCTATGTAGTAAAGCTTCAAAGTACTCTAATACAACCATGCCACCTTTTTTGGTACCACGGCCAGTATAGCGATCCATGTGAATTTCTATATTACTGAGAAGATGATAAGCGACACCGTCAGGACCTTCGATCATGCCAAGTCACGGATCCACATGAACTTCGATAAACCAATCCTAGTAAGCTATGTCACTCTTCAACCTCTATAAATAGAGATCCACCCCTACCTTAGAAAAGGCTTCGCTTATTTCTCTCTTATCACAAATCATAATTTAGGGCTTGACATTTCTGAGCTTCCTTGAGAGCTTGAGACCCCCTTTAATGGCCAAAGAAGAAAAAAATGGTAGAATTTTTGAATACAAGGACGTTTTGAAATTTAAATTTGTAAATTGACTTCATTCTTGATTTTTGAATCAGAACAAAAGAGGATGACTTGTTTTTCTTTCATATTGACCATTGAATAAAGGAAATTGCATAAATTCATGAATTTCATTTTAATTACATATGAAAGAAGAATGATTTGAACATTAAACATTCTGGGAGTTTTAGATATTTTTGGATTTATATTATGTTTATTATGAATGTATTTTTAATTTTATTTGTATTTTATTTATGTCAAAAGATTTCAATGTTAGGCTAAAAGCTGGTTTAACAAGGTACTATTGGAACTCTTATCCAAGATACTTACCATTTTGATTAAATCGAATTGTATTATTTCCTTTGCTTGTTACTTTTTTCTACTTTCATTTTACATTCTATGAATTCATCATAAATATCTACTTGTGTATCAAATACACATATTCACATCTGAAAAAATTCATTGGTGAATTTAACATAGTAATTGGATCCATTTTTGCATGATTAGACCTTCGACTGCATATGTTTATATGTATCACTTTAAAGAGTCTAATGACTCTTTTTATTTCTCCTATTAAATGAGTTCTCTGCCTTTCATCATTTGAGACGCAATTCACAAATACCATATGATTCATAGTCATATAATTAAAAAAATATTTCTCAAAGATATGGCTTAGCCCATAACTCCAAAATTAATTATTAAACATTTTAGATGGTTTCATATTTTCTATAGCTAACACACCACTATTGTTAGTAAATAAATGCGATCATCGGAATGCCCAAAATAGATTTATTTTATAAGAATATTCATAATGTTGGTTTAGAAAAAAAACTAATACTTGACGTACATAAAAATAATTCGAAACACGTTGCTTCCATGAGCAAGTGTCAGATGATATGCTCCCACCATGTCCATTATTACTATAATAACATTTGAAATACCGTGCTCTATTCAACAATTTACAATGCACTATTCATTTTCTTTTACTGTAACTAATTTACATATGAGAATTTTAGATTTAATATCTTAAACTCAAAGAAATAAATCTTATAGGGAACAATTTTCTACAAGAAAAATAGTGTTGGAATGAAAATCATGTTTCTTATTCCCTATTAATAACTTACAAATATTTTATATAATTCCTTTTTCGATGTCTATTCATGAAGCAAAGGTGACCATTCACACCCATCATCCTAATTGGGCCAATACTATTACCATTCTTAAACTTTTGATTTCTCTTTTAAAGGCTAAACCATTAAGCATTAATACTCTTTACTTCAAAACCCCACTGAATTTCTTTACAAAAGTGCATTTAGACATCCTTAACTTTTAAAGGATATTGTATAAGTTATACATAAATATATTGATCAATATTGACATTTAGTGATCGAAATCCAAGGTCTTGGTCTAGTGTTGATTCTAATGCTACAAGTTCCTTATCGTATTCAATCATACTAAATACAAGATCTTGCATTATGGTTTACTTGCTTACCAAGCGAAACATTTCCATCGAGATTTCATATAATATAATAAGATTGTTCACTATATGACTTTTGTATGTGATCGAATATGGATCATATATCCATAATGTTGTATTAATTCAAAGTTCAAAACACACAATAGAAAATAAATTCTCTTAATAAAATTAACACTCAAGCTCCAAAGGAACTAATGTATTTTAGTGGTCGTACAACTTTGTGCGACGACCAACCTACACATTCGGCACCCAATATTCCTATAAAGTGCGCTGCAATAGCACCCGACTAATAAAGGGTGGCAGTCAAGGGTAAACTAACTATCCAGGCATTACCTTTCATATATCTCATAGCGCACAAATAAGTTGTAATAGAGATATAAATATAAAAATGGCGAGGCAGATATGCCTAACCAATATGAACCAATATAAGATACCATAGTGCACCAAGTTTATAGTAGTAATACAAATCAAATGGCATAATGTTTATACGTCATTAGAATAAACTCAAAGGAAAACTGCCTCTAATAATAATCACTTTTACTGATAGCTCCATAGTACCCATGGAAAAATAGCAATAAACTAAGATATATATGAATGCCAGCCTCATACTCTACCCTAAACAACTCTGTGTGCCAACTCAAGCCTGCTATCTAGCCCACTCACTTTAGAGTGCTCAAGATAATAATAAGCAAAGAATAAAACCTTGAATCGGTTATTAGTCTAATATAAGTGATAAATATATCCCAAAATAATATAAAGGTCAGTATAGTAAAACGGAAACATTGAGTATGAGAAATCATACTTGACCCGTCTCTACATCCAACAAGTTAGCATAAAACATTATATATGCTACACTATTATCATATAGGTATACTACACTAAGATTAACATCGGGTGTCAAGGTACCAAGCTCAATAGTGCCTACATCACAAGACATCCATCCAAACCACACAACAATCATACTAATAATGGCAACATAGAAAATACGTAGTAAACACACAACAACCATCACTGAGGTTTCACGTTGTTGCGACCAACACAATGATCTCGCATCGCCACAACCTTCACTAAGGTACTGTATCATCTCGGCCATGACCTAGGTGCAACACCATTGTGCGTACCACTAAGTATGCACTATCACAAACATCATCAAGGACTCCCATCACCATTTCCATCACTAAGGCCTCATATCACCGTTAAGATCCTTATAAGATATATTATAACTCATACGACCATTACATGGCTCGGCAACACATTATTTTGCAATTGGATTTAGTGCTCGATCATATACCATAATATTGGTACCATCCTCGCTAAGGTAGGATGGACTATCACATAGGTCTAAGGTATACAGGCGAGCATCCTCATTTATCCTTCCTCAAGAAACACACATCACATCTAGAGTTATCAGCACATAAATCGATAGTTGAACACACTACATCCTACCCCATCACTTTACCTTACCGAATGTGCCTTCTCGTAATATCGTTATGTCCTATCACCACGCCTCACTTGAAGTACTCAGCATAAATGATATGTGTCAATTTGTCAAAGTTCGGGACATTTTTGGACCACCATCAAAATTCTCAGAAAATCTCTAAGCTTGTACCAAAGCAAATTTCCCTAGTCCCTAGGTCAATTATATGTTTATGGATTCCCCAACCTTTGTGTATCAAATCAGAAAACACATCATAGCTTCTATATAGAAACCCACAACTATAGAATTGATTACCACCTCCAATTCGCTTTGATGAGCATTTCAACAATTCAAACACATAAATTCACATCCAAACAACATTCAAGCTTGCAGAGATACATCAATTGTTAGCAATTCATCTCAAAATACATTAATATTCTACTCTAACATGCATAAGAACAACCATACATCAAAAATATATTTATTCACTTTGAACCATTTTGAATTCATTTTGATTTAGTTTATAAACCTAAATAGCATTAAATCATATTTTTGACCTTAAGATGGATTAAAAACAAATTAAAACCTATAGAAACATATATAATAGGTCTAGAGACGATAGATCACTTACTAATCACCCAAAAATCGAGGAAAAGCACATAAATCAAGATAGATATGAAATAGACAACAAATATCCAATTAAAAATCACATTTTTAAGTTTGAAAACCCTTTTAAAAAAACTTTTGAAAACATACATCAATAATTAAAAAAGGTGAGAAAATAGAATTACTCACCTAGGGTGTAGAATAAACTAATATCACCAAACAAAGATATGAATTTGGGTAGCACTTGCATGCTTCCCAAGGCAAAAAATTCAAATTCTACAGTGCTCCTATTTAATCTATTTCCAAACCCCTTTGATTTAGGCAAATTTAGTAAAGGAAATGATGGAGTTTTGGTATATCTAGGTCAATGGAGTCTAAAAAAGACTAGGGGATGTTTAGAGATGAATTTATAGTAATTAATGGCTGCTATGGAGGCTTCTTCTAACCTTGATTCCGAAATTAATTTGCAGGCCTAATTATGATTTGAGTTAATTACCCACTAATTTGCCTAAACTCTATCCAAACTTCAAACAACCATATCTTCTAAAATTTAAATCCAAAGTCTATTATGACCACGCTTGGGATATGGAAACTATTACATTTTTCATTTAAAAGTGGTTTGTGACTCTAATTTGGCTTCGATCAAAAGTTATATGCCTTACAAAAATTTTAGGTTTAAATCTATTCCTAAGACTTCTACTTAGGTGGTACTATCTTATGCTAATGTTGTCCCTAGCTCAAGCGCCACCCCACCTGTTGACAAAGGAAAGAAGGTCATCATGGTAGTAGTTCAATTGCATTTAGAAACTATTATAGTCATAGACCCAATTATTGTGTCAAATCCCGTTGAGGGATCAATCCAATTATTCATAATTTGTGGGAGTTTAAAGTTATATATTTAGTTGTCGAATTTGATTAGTGCTTTTATATTGGTATTTTCTGGATTTGGTTTAATTTGGGGTATAAGCTAGATTTCTATGTATGGAGAAATGTTAGATTATGATAGGAAGGTAGCTCACTTGGGTATTTGTAGTGGGCGTGACCTTGATGTTTACTAGGATCCTAACAGTTTTAATTATGTTAAGCTATTTATATTCCCTATACCCATGACATGATTAATTACCTTCTGTTCCTATTGTTTGGGGCTTTCCAAATGCCTTTATCGAAGTTTTTGAAATTCCTCCTCATAGAGGTTCGAATTTCGCACTTATTTACAAAAGGATGCCAGACCCGTCACTTTACAAATAAGGCATATAACGCTTAGAGAAAAACACATGCTTAGTGAACATTTGAATGAATTATTGGAGAAGGGTTTAATCTGAAGTGCAATGTTTCAAAATAAGGAGCAAGTGTTTCTTTTGCTATTAAGAAAGATAGCTCTTTATGGCTTTGTGTCGGCTACCATAAAGTGAATTAGCTAATAAAAAAGGATATATATCGCTATCCACTACCATGTATTGATGATTTATTCGATCAGTTAGATTGAGCAAGGATAGTTTTTCGGTTTGACTTGGCAATAAGATTCCACCAGTTGTGTATGGTCAAGAATAGTGTTCAAAAGACCTTATTTCATACAACTAATGGACTTTATGACTTTGGTTATGTCATTAGGACTGACCATGGCACCAACATATTATGATGACCATATAAGTCAAGTCTTCAGAAGATTGTTAAATAAGTTTATGGTGGTATTTGTTGATGAAATACTTGTTTATTCAAAAAGCAAGGAAGAACACATGTTGCGCTTGAAAGAAATTCTCAATACTCCACATAAGCATACGTTGAGACATAATTTTCCAAATTGGCACATGGAAGTTTTTTTTCTTCGGTAATGTTGTTTCTAGGCATGGATTGCCGGTCAATCCAAGTAAGGTTAATGCAATTCAAGGTTGGCATGTATCAAAAAATGCTATAGGGATAAGAATTTTTCTTGGATTAGCTGGCTGTTGTAAGAAGTCTATCAAAGGCTTTACATTGATTTTTATGCCACTGACACACCTTACTAAGAAGAATTTAGTTTTCTCATGGAGCTTGATGTATGAGTATGATTTTATTAAGCTAAAGAAGTTATTGACCAGTGCACTTATTTTGGAACTTCCTGATGGTTTATAGCAGTTTAATTATTATACCGATGCTTGCGATATAGGCATTTGCATTTCTTTGATGCAGGAGGGTAGAGTTTTTTTTATGTTAGTGAGCAATTGAAGTACATGAGAAAGTTATCAAGATTATGATCTTTAGTGGGCAGCTACTGTTCTTGCTCTCAAATCTTGGAGACATTATCTTTTAAAGGAATGATTTGAATTATTTATAGATGATAAATCCTTAAGTTATTTGTTCTTCTAAATTGATTTGAATTTGAGGCAACAGAGGTGGATGGACTTCTTTTTTGGAAACCTAGTTTCGTGGGCTAGGGATGTAGAAGGTCCGCCACTGCCCCGTCCCATTTTAACTCAGGCTATCATAGAATTACTTTTCAATCCCGAGATTTTCTACTCATTTAAGGGATTACTATATGCCTCTATAAGTAACAAGCCGCTAAGTAATGCATACCAAGGCTCGAACCCTATCCCTCTATATGGAAGCAGGAATCCTTGCCAATCACACTAAACTAGCTGGCAGATGGATGAACTTTTTGACATCGTATGATTTTAGTATTTCATATAGGCTAAATAAAGGCAATGTTGTAGCCGATGCCTTAGTATGAGCCACATGATGCTAGGCACAAGGTTTTTGGAGGGCAAGCACTTAGGGTTTGTTTCTGCATTTGATTTTCAACCTTGGTTAGATCTAGATTGGGGTTATCAAAAGCTTTAGATATTCAGTCTTCACTTATGAATTGTATTGATTCGAGTCAGAAGCATGGCACAAAGTTATTGGGTATTTTGAGAAGTTGAATAGAAGTGAGCATTCGAATCATTTGGAAGATTATTCCGTTGATTCTAAATGGTAGATGCATAGAGATGGTAGGTTGTGTGTTCCACTTATTACGGAGTTAGTTGACTCGATAGTGATGAGTCCCATCGTTCTAGGATGAATATTTCATCTCGATGGTCAAAAAATGTATTGAAATATAAAGATGATACTTTACTAGCCTAGTTTGAAAAAGCATGTAGACTAATTTATTTTGAAGTATTTGACATGTTAGAAGGTTAATGTCACGACCCGACATTGTACTCTTAGAAAATCGCATCATGAAAGAAAGAAAGGGATAGAAGAAGAAAAGAAAGAAGAGAAAGAAGAAACAATACAAGAATCTCAACAACGGAACGAATAAATTATATTAATAACATAAGTATTTACATAATATACAATACCAATCAGAGATACACAGCATACACATCACATATACTAGACAGTTATAAGCACCCGTCTAGTATTTACAACTCCATACAATCACAACACAGAGAACACACAGTGGAACTATATATCTAAAACGCAGAAGCCTCTTGCTCCATTGCTCCCCCATTATTCGTCAAAGCCAACCTGAATCCTAACATGAATCCCTTGACTACTCATAAAAATTTGAGTACCCAAGAGTTTATGAAAAACAAAAATAAACTCCGGGTCAGACATGGGTCTGGTGTGAGTAACAGGTTAAAGTTGCTTAACTTTCAAAAACCCTTTGAAAAGAAAGGTATCACGTAAGACTTCCCACACATAAACATGGAAAAGTTTTTACCTTACGCTAACCAAAACATTTGATAGGAAATCCGATGATATTATAATAGTGTCTAGGGTTTTCAAATAAATAAGAAATAGCCGAAATTGTTACATTATTAAATTCCAGCTACTAGCCACAAAAGTGGGTAATACAATCAAAACCGTTGGCACTTATTGGATTTTGGATTCCATACAATGGCAGGGCTACTGGGGTACCGCCCGTCACAGTACGTGGCCTAAATCACCGTACCGAGGAGTGCTCCCACTCCCTTGCAACACAAGGCAGGACCCATTCCTTACTGAATAGTTCCGAACAAGACAACCCCGACGGTTGGAGCTCAAAACCGTCCACACAGCCGAAATATAAAGGGACCTCTAGACTGGGGTAAATCTCGCTCTCCAGTGGGTGCGACCCACGAAGCCTTGCTGCACCTCCCCTGTTTTAGCCATTCCCGGTTGATGAGGCTTGAGGCTACGATTACCTTTATAGGACATATCATCTTAGAATGCTCATCGTCCGCCTGACAATGTTCTGAAAGCATTCAATCCATACAAGTTCGTTCCAGGTTCGAACGAAACCGAAGGCATTATCTCGTTACACTCATTTTGGAATCAACCTCAGAGTTAACGATGATAACCCTTGCACTCTGATTCACCATCTCGAATCTATAAGTACTATTCCGTCAACTCATTACGGAATCACCCACAGAGTTATACTGACGTATAGCCCTTACACCTCGAGTCTTCACTCGCTCCACTTGGATTCACGACCTAACGTTATTCGAAATCGATGTGGTTTTCGGATATCCAAATATGAAAACCCGATCCCGGTCTCATCGAAATCCAAAGCGTGTCTTTTAGGGCCAAGTTGTTTTAAAGTTTTAAAACAATTCAATTACAGTATCTATATACACACAGATAGATAATTCATAATCATAACTGATAATCAACATTATCACATAACAGGTAATCTACATTATCAATATCAAATAGATATTCCATATATCATCATCACAATAGATAACCACAACACAGTCAAACATCCATACCACACAATATCATTTATCTCATTACTGAGATCTCAAAGCATCCAAGTCAAACAATGACATTCATTCATACATAAGCAAAGATTTACTTATCACAATATAATTAATTTAAAATGCATTAAATTAACTACCTTTATCTCTAATTAATTTAAAATGAATTAAATTAATTTCCCCAACTTTAATTAATTTAAAATGAATTAAATTAATTACTTCACCAAATTATAACTTGCTTACCTATCTATTTAATTGATTACAATCAATTAATCATTCAAAATAAATCATCCTAATTAATCACTCTTGATTAATTACTCTTAATAACATTCATGTAATTATCCTTAATTAATTTCACAAATTAATTATCCTCAACTAAACAGTAATTAACCTTTAATTACTTCAATTAATTAATTAATCATAATTAATTACTTTAATCCTTAATTAATTATATTAATTAATTACCTTTAATTACCTATTATTTATTAATTAATCATAATTAATCAACTTTAATTACATCATTAATTAAATAATTAATGATCCTTAATTATTCCTTAAATTAATTACTCTAAGTAATTAACTAACTTAATTACTATATTAAACCAAATTAATTATCCTTAAATTAATTTCTTAATTAATTATTTGATTAATTACTAAATAATTAATCCAAATTATCTCATACTTAAACATCTCCTTAATTACAATCTGTAATTATTAAAAAATTACTTAACTGAGTAATTCCCAAATCATTAATTACATAAAGTAATTATTTATAAAACCCAAATGTTTAAAATTAATTAAACTTAATTAATTAAGTATAAACAATCACATTAAACTAAATTAATTACATTAAGTAATTAATTTCCTAATTACTTTATCAAGTAATTATATCCAAACCATTTATAATTGATTATTATTAAATTAATTAATCTAATTAATTATAAAAATTAACTACATTAATTAATTGTTAAATAATCATGGTTAATGACCTTCATTAACCATCCTCAAATTATTTTATAAAGTAATTAACCTAAATTAATTACCATTTAAATTATCTTTAATCATTCATTAATTAAAGTTAATTATTAAATTAATTAACCTTAATTTAAGACTTAATTACATAATTAATATTCATTTATCATTAATTAAAAAATTAATTAATGATCTTAATTCCAAATTGATTAATCATTAATCAATTATTAATTCCAAATTTAATTAATTAATTCAATTAATTAATTAATCTTAATTACCTTGTTAATTAAATCTAAAACATAAATCTTAATTTTAATTTCAAAAACATAACTTAATTATGTTTAAAACAATTTGATTTAAAACAAAGTACTTAAGAAATTCCCTTTTAAATTTCAATTTAAATTCAAGTTTAAAATAGAATAATTTTAAAACCTATCAAAGTTTTAAATAATTTAAAACTTATTTAAATTTATAAGTCAAAACAAAAGTTTGACTTAAAAATGAAATCATAAGTATTTTGAAGTTAAATTCATTTCAAAGATTTTTATAACTTAAATTTACATTTAATTTAAAACTTCAATTTTTAAACCTTCTTTAAAATCTAAAACTGAAACTCAAATTAAACTTTGAATTTCCAGATTTAAATTAACCTTAAATCTATTCATATATTTTAAAATCTCATTACTAAGAAGTTTAAACTATTTATCAACTTGATATAGTTAAGTAAGATAAATTTTAAACTTAAATTTCTGAAAATAAAACTTTATTTTATATTTTAAAACTGGAAGTTAAATTTAATCAGAAATTTAAACTTGCATTTTGAATTTAAACTTAAACTTTACTCAAAACATAAACTGCAGATTTAAAAGGTTTAAATCCAGATTTAAAAAAAAAAAACAGAAAAACAGGTTTCAAAACCTCGAATTTGAATCCAATTCAAAAATTCAACTTGAATTAGATTATAAACTTAAACTTTTCTTTAAACAAAAACTACAGATTTTAAGTTTTCAAAAAAAAAACCCAGATTTTAAAAGTTTAAAACCCATATTTTGAAAAACAAAACACAGTTTTACAGTAACCTGGAAATCACAGTGACCCGGGAAAACCCAATTCCTACTTCGGGTCAAATGCCTCATTACTCCGAGTAATCCTCTCATCCACTTCGAGTTTTCTACCTACATCTCCCCCTAAATTCTAAACCTGGAAAATATGTTCCAGGCTTCTGCACAAAACCTATCAACGGCCTAAACCCACCGCTCCGACCTCTTGACGTTCGACCCCTCCGGCCATGAACTACTCTTCACACCAACTACCCACACACCAAAAATCAAATCACTCGATCCATTCTTTCCCTCTCATTGTCCACATTTCCTAACCACTATTCAAAACTAGGGTTAGCTGAAGAATTTCAAAACTGCACTTACTCTAATCAAATTTAAATTCATCTTTGATTTTTCTGAGGATCAATGATCCTTACTCTATAACTCAGAAAGAATTTTGAGTTTTCTTAAACTACAGTTTGCAAGAATTTTGACAAATTCATATTTTGTTTCCAGACCAAACTGTAAATGAAACATTCACTTAAAAATACTAATACTTGATTTTAAAACCAAGTTTTTGTCAATGCATTAAGTTTATGGAACTGGATTTAAATACTAATGGGTTTGATTTTGATCAATATTAAACATACAGGGGAGTTACTTAGATTTACAGAAACAATTTCCAGTACTTTAATTTTCCCAAAGATTTTTAAATCTAAACTTAAGAAAATGAAACGCATTACTTTATAAGTTTGGAAACTAATATAAAACAAACAAACTCTTTTTATTATCCTAAAACCCAGTTACTATCTCAAATAGATCAATTTCAGAGGATTCTTAAAGCAGGATGTAAATCTGAGTATACACTGCAGACAAAATCAAACATGCATGCACAATCACAATCAAAACACAAAAACATAATTTAACTCAAGCAACCTAATTACAGTTTTTTTTTAAAAAAATTAAATGTTACTCACCTTTTATTGAATGCAGACCCCTGTGAGTTTTGCAGAAAACAAATATGCAGAGCTTGCTCCTCTCTGTTTTTCCTTTTAGATTTGCAGGAAAATGAATATGCAGGTATGCTTCTTGGATGAAACAGTGGTTGCATGCAGGTAGATAGATGATGCATGCCAAATTTCCAAATACATGCTATGATTCCCAGTTTAACAGAATGCAGAAAAGAAATAGTGCAGGCTCTTCTTGAATTTTGCAGATTTGAACATAATTTTGGATATGCAGAAGTTGGATTTGAATATGTAGGTTTTACTTTGATTGGAAATGCAGATTTGTGGATTTTGAGTAATATGCAGATGAAGGATTTGAGGAAATGGAATATGCAAGTTTTGTACAGGGTTTGATAAATTGGTATATGCAGATTTTTGTGGATTGTTAATGTGAAAATGATTTTTGATATTCATTTGATTTAGGAAAAAAAAAATGAACATGCAATATGAAATGAAGATGTAAACTTAACTAAATGTATTTTCAGATTTTAATGAAAGAAAAGAAAAGAAAAACTAAAATTTTAACACTTGTCAAAAGAATGCTAATATTTAAACACATGTTAAATAAATGCATATGAATCTAACACATGTATTTCCTTTAAAGATAATTAGTATTTATATTTACAAAATAATGCATGTATTAGCTTAGTTTCCATTTGTTAATTTAAATTTGAATATGTGTATAAATTATAAAAGAAATAAAAACAAATTATGTTTATAAATGAACTTATACATATCAAAAATTAAAACAATCAAACAATTTAAAATTTTATACTTTTAAATTTAAATTAAACTAAATTAAAAATCAAATATCTTTCAAATCAAGTTATACATATAAATTCAATTTGAAATAAAAATTACAAATCTTATTCAAAACTTATTTATAAAGTCAATACAATATTAATATTGCTTTTATAAATCTCTTTTATTAAATTTAAAATCATTTTACAAGAAATTATACTTTTATTAAATAAATAATCCATTTTATTAAGTCATGAAATCATTTTGTTAAATTTATTCTAAATTTAAAACTTAATCCAATTTAATTTGAAACATTTAATATTTTTCTAATAAATTTTAAGATCATATATTTATTTATGAAATAGTTTTAAAAACTCAATACTAATTAATAATCAAAACTTTCAATTTATAATGTATATGTTAGAATTTTAAAACATGATTTAATTATTAAATTAAACCAGAATCATTTATTAAATTTTGAAAAGCTTAAATATTAATTAAAACAAATTTTCCAATTTACTATAGATATTAAAATTAGAAAATATACTTTACTTATTAAAATTAAAACAAAATCAATCTATTTAAAATATAAACCAAAAATTTATATTGTAAATAGAAATCAATTTATTATTTAAAAGATAAAATAACCAATTTAAATATTTATTGAAGAAGATTATTAAATTTATTTTGAATAATTATTTACAGAATATCAATTTAATTTTAATTACAGATTATTAAATTGATATTGTTAAAAATTACGGGATATTACAGTTAAGGTAAAGTAGAAGAATATCGATGGATTATTACAGCCTTTGGATATTCCATAGTGGAATGGGAAAGCATCGTTAGGGATTCTGTAAATGGGCTACCTATGAGAAGAAGGTGATATGAGTATTTGGGTTGTTTTAGGTTGATTACTAAATGCACTCATTTTATTCCCATTAGAAGCACGATGAAAACCGCATCTTTGGCGACCTTATACATGAAAGAGGTAGTTTGACGGTATGAAGTTCATTTTAGTATTGTTAGTGATTGAGATCCAATTTTTACTAGTGAATTCTGAATGTGTCTTCAAAAGGCTTTGGTCACCTAACTGAATTTGAATACAGCCCAGTACCCACAAATACATGGATAGACCAAATGAGTAAATCGAATGTTAGAAGGTTTATTATAGGCGTGTATTTTGGACTTTGAAGGTTCTTGGGAAGACCACTTACTACTAGTATAATTTATTTATAATTACCTATGCCGTTAAAAAAGCGTTGAAGGTGTAAAAAGCTATAGCAAGGATAAAGTGGAGACATAGCGGAAAATATCAAAGGTGCAAAAAGCTTCATTAGTGTGTATGTGTGTGTGGATATATATATATATATATAAAGGTAATTTATTCTCATTCTGACATAACTTGTACAGGAAAGAAATATTGTTTAATCTTATAGAAATAAACCGAAGAATATCATGATTTATGTAGACTAGATTTGGTGGCTAAAATAATTTCTAACTTATATTTAGTATTTATGCCTTAAATTTTGGTCTTTACCCTAAGTTTGTTGACTTAGTTTAAAAGAGAAATAGTTAAATCTACATTTATATATTTATGTTGCTAAAGTGAATCCTAAAAAGCCTCGATTTAGAAAGTGTAGTAGAAAATAGCAGGGCTTAAAGCGGCTCTACTATTTGATAGCACCAAAATGAAATAACGTAGCGACCAAAGAGTATTATGCACTATTGTGGGGCTTTAATTGCACAGATAATAACAACTATCAAACAAGTGCTGAAATGATATCATTTAAGGCATGGAGACCATATAGATCTCCATGGTAGGATACTATGAATAAGATTATTCTTGGACCAAACATGATCAAAGAAACTTCATATTCAAAGAAGAATGAACACTATGCAAGATAGGTGGAAATCGTATACTGATAATAGACGCACATAGTTAGAATTCATAGCAGGTGACATGGTCTCTGTGAAGGTACTGTTATTAAGCAATGTTATAGGGTTTGGTAGTTCAAGAAAGCTAGCACATAGGTTTGTAAGTTCTTTCCCATTTTAAAGAGAGTAAGGAAGTTAGCATATATGGTAAATATTTCTGAAAAGTTGGCGGGTGTTCATGATGTTTTCCACATGTCCCACTAGCAAAACTGTTTACATAATTAAAAAAATATAGTCGACCCGAGTCCGTTACAGGAGGTTGAAGTGGAGAGAGATTCACTTGTCCGCCATGCACTTAACGACTTCATTAAGTATGGGACAAAGCAACTCTGAAATAAAGTTGTTTAACTGGTTAGAGTCCAATGGGGAAATGATCTAGTCGAGAGTACTTGGAAGACAGAGGAGAAGGCTATAGCTTCTTATTCCTCGCTCTTTTATGGTATGTTTTTCCTACCTTTTCTTTATTTACTTAGGAAATTAGATGGTGTGTTAAGCTTTGTCATGCAACTTATGTTTTGCTATGTGGCTTGACTTATTTTATATTATGTTGCACACGTATAGAAATTATATGTATATTTTAGGATGTCTAACATCCATGCTTATATGCCATGATTTTTCATTTATATAGGAGTCGCATTAGCCGTTAGGTATTAATCACGTGTAATATACATTGCTTATGTTGATTTGACACACACACACATATATATATATATATATATTATTTATTTGCAGTTATTCTACCATCGCTAGATCTTGTTATCTATATTCAAGTTATAGCGGTATCCATATGGGTATCACATCTTATATTGCTAGGCATGTTAGGGATTGAATGTGTTTGATATGAATTGTTTGGATTGCACTGATTGTGGTGTGGTTTGAGTGTATGTATTCCACATACTCATGGTTGTTATTGTATGGTTAAGTCTACGATTTAATTTTTCCATTGTATGGAATTTTGAGGATGAAATTTGTTTAAAGGGGAGAACGTAATATCCCATATATATAGTAAAAATAAATAATTAATTAAAAAAAGGCATTTTGGTAATTTTACATACTACAAAAAAACTAAATTTTAACTAATGAATAAATTTGTGAAATATAACTTCACTATTACGTCAAGTAAAATTTGCTACCCAAAATTCATACGTAAGACTTCAAAAGGTGAAACCGAATGAAGGAGATTTGGATAGTTCACCATATTACACATTTCGAGGTAAAATGGGTCAGAAACCAGGATGTGCTGAGGGGGATTCCCGGATTTACGCCTATACAAGGAGAAGTTATAACCCTAATCCATCCCAAACTCATTCTTCTCCATTATGTAGCTATCACTCGACCTTAAACCAAAAGCTTCATTATTTTTCTTCTTCCTCTTCAGATCTAAGAAAATTCATCATATAAAATAAAAAATCAAATAAGGGGGAAAAGGGAATCTAGTCCAAATTTTTGCAAATTGTGGGTGGATGCAATAAATAAAATCAAATCATATAATTTTTTGGCAAGGCCAGCCGATTTTATAGTGGACCGTCCACTTTTTATTACAAACTTAATAAAAATTTGAAGTACAGGAGTAAGGTAAAGCACCTTAACTACTAAAAAATGAAAAATACAACACTGGAGTGTGACAGACATATAACAACTACAAAATGAAATACAAACATGACTACTCCTCGGAAGAGGAAGAATTGCCCTCATCCACTAAATCCCGGGAAGATACCATAGGAACATTCCCCAAAAAACTTGCATAGGGTCGGAAAAGGGTAGCAAGACAAGGATCATAAGGCACAGCATCAGAAGAGTAAATAAAGGAACCTTCCCAGGTAGAATCGGCAAGCATGTCGGAATTCAATCTCGCAAAGCGACCATCCAAATCGAGTTAAGGAAGCACCAGAAGGTCTGTAATGAAGGCACCTAAGGTCAAGATGATCATCGGAGACGAATCTAAAATAAGAATCTTCCAAGGGGTTAAATCAAATCATATAATTGAATTTGGAGATTTCTATCGAAAATCATATATGTGTTAAATTTCGTTTATACATTTAGGTTTCAAGATATGATTTAAAAACTGGTTTGATGATTAGTTTTGATGATTTACATGAATCAGACAAATTTGAAAAGCTTAGGCTATCACTTTGATAATAAAATTAATATGAAATGGTGGAGGGCTAATTTGGATTAATTTTATACCTATAATTTATCTTAGGTTTTGTAGAAAGAATTGATAAAATAATTCTGTAACCATAAAAGATGAATATAGGTTAACTTTTTGCATTTACTAATCAATGTGTAGTTTATATGATTGAGTTGTGGTACTCACATTGGAAATGGTTTAAATCGAATTGAATGAGTTAATAATCTTTATAATATATTATATAATGTTAGTAAGTATGAATAAATAATAGAATGAATCAACAATGAATTCTACATCGTATTTGAAGCCTGGAAATAAGATGGGATGAAATAGTGACCAAAATGGTTGAATGATGTAATTTGGAGCTCTAAAACGCATGATACATGCAAGGAGACGACTGGGGAAAGGTTCAACTCGATTGGTGAAATGGTGAAAATTAAGAAAAGAAAGTGTGGTGTTCGAATCAACTGGAAAAGTCATTCCAATCGACTTAAAAGGCAGACTGGTGCCAGCTACAAGTATCCAATCGATTAGAAAAGGTTCCAGTCGATAGGTGATATTTTCCAATCGACTATAAGTCTACATTAGGCCAAGTTGATCCTAGACCTAGTGTAGGCTAAGTAAGATTGCTTTGTGGACTTGTTTCGTGCTATGTTTATATCCGAGTGTTCGTAATTTCATGATGTTGTATAGCTTGATACTCAATGTGCGCACATAATTATATCATAATTAGTTGCTCTTATTATTACTGTTAGTGCCACAATTGCATGTTTTAGCTTATAAACTATCGAGAGAATGGAGATATTCATATTAGTATAATCTACATCATGAGGTCGATGTACTTATAGTGGGAATCAAATAGTTTATCGGTCTATTTATAATGTTATGCAACTTCAAAACCAAGGATCTTTCAAATGAACCTAGACGTCGAAACAAAAAAAATGATTCAAGGACTAGGGGAAAGACTGGAATGAAAAAAAAGACCCTGAATAGTTTGGAGTCAAGATGTACATGGAAGAAGAGGTAGGCACCAATATGATTTCGTGTCGGTACCGATTTCTTTTTATAGTCCAAAATGACCTCTTATGTGGTGGTTAAGGAAATGATGGGTAAAGTGGTCGTCCTTTGGCCAATTTCTGAAAGAGTAATGCACAATTCTCAAAAGCTATGCAGAAAAGAAAAAGTACCAAATGAGTGAGTTCATCTCGATATTAAGTAGAATTACTGGGAAAATTTTTTTGCAAGAAGAATTGAAGAAACAAGATGAAGTATGGGCGGTTCTCCAATAAGTAGCATGCCTAGAGTGACAGTTAATGGTCTTTTTGGCCATTCTCTTCATCATCTTCTATAACTAGTTAAGTATTATCACTTAGGGGCTGTTTAGATCTGTTCTAACTGAAAATCTCTTATACTTGTGATTAATTGAACCTAAATAAGATTAAAGTGGATGTAGGCCATAGTATTTTCCAAACCACTATGAAAATTTGTGTATTCTTATGATTTTCATGCTATTTCCTATTATATCTACTCATTTTCATATATTTTGGAGTGTTGCACCGCTTTTCAGCCTAACATTTTTAGCGATTTCACTAAACATTAAACTTCTTAGAGTAGATCTTGATTTTATTTTGGATTGGAACATCTAAAATTTCGATCTAAAGCTTCTTGTTGCTAATTTGGATATTTGATTGCTAATCTAATGGCCCCTAAGACCTCCAGTAAATATAGAGCTGTAGCTGGTAGAGAAGATGAAGCTTCTCACCGCAATAGGGAGACTAACCTACCAGTAACAGCTTTGTTAGGACCATCTTTCCCTCAGGAGATGGTTTGAGAGTCGAGTTTGATAGGATGATGGTGGAGCTGAATCAAAGAATGGTAGATAGCCAGAAGGCACTTATTGAGACGATGGATGCTTGCATGGCTTTATTAACCCGGCAGTCCCAAAGGCCTAGGAGAAGCAGAAGGGATGCATCACCTTCTAGTTCTAAAGAGGCGAATTCATCTGCTTATGACATAGAAGGAGTGGAAAAAAAAAGATGATGGAGCAAACTAGGAGAACATCAAGGAGGAATGCTAGAGGAATTTGCCAAAATTTGGCTAGAGTAGAGCAACTCGGCACTGAAAAGAATTAAGTCACTACAGACTTAGATTTGGGAGTTTCCAAGAACCTTCAGCTGTATGTCGTCAACTTTTCTGTTAGCAAGGATGATTGACATTAGCAGTGACGTTCTGCATAATATCGGAGTTCAGGACGCTAATTCTCAAATGCAAATGTAGAACTAGCTAGGCATCAAAGGAGATCTGAAGGAACGTCTTTCCCATAGATAGGAGAGCGTAGACATCATCGAGCAAACCCAGGCTATTTGTAGAGTCAAACCCTTGATGTTGCTCCTAATAATTACCAAGTGATGAGAAGCATATTATTGATATGATAAATCAGGTGATGGAGCAAAACCAATGGAAAAGAATGAAGATTGGGGTTACACGCCTAGTAGAACTCCATTCAAAGAGAATATCTTGGAGGAGGAATGTGGTAAGAAATTTACAATGCCCTCAATTCCATCATACAATGGGACAACTAATCCTAAAAAACATCTATTCAATTATAAATGGTACATAGATGGTATCAAAGCGATAGATGCGGCTTGGTATATGTGTTTCTCTCTTTTTAGAAGGAGTTGTGTCGATGTGGTTCACTGGACTCTCATCAAAGCCCATTTCAGCTTTTGAAGAATTGATTAAGAAGTTTTGGAGTAGTTCAGACTCCATGGTGCTTGACCGAAGTATGCGATGTCTTATCGGTCATTTCTCGTAGGCCTGAAGAGTCACTGACAAGCTTTTTGAACAGATTCAAAACTATAGTCATGAAGGTAAACCATCTAATGGAGGGTATAGTGTTGATGGCTTTAGTTTGGGGGACACATCTAGATACATATTTTGGAAAATGGCCAAGGATGAAATAGCTAAATTCTATGGAGGAGTTCCATTGAAAGGCTAACTAGGTCCTGCACTTGGAAGAGGCAAACCTAGCAACTGGATCGACTAGTGATGGAAAGGCGAGAGAAATCATTCAAAGTAATGTGGCTACTAAACAAACTGGCGAGAGTGCTAGTAATGTAGATATGAATGTTGGAAATTATATTATCCATAAAACTAGGAATCAAGACACTAGAGGCGGGTGGAATATGTCAAAAGAATCCAAGGAATATGTAGCCAGAGGATGACACTCCTTTTAATGATATGATCAAAAATATCTACCTTGCCATGCTTGGTACTAAGAGACATAAGAAGCTAACCAAGAGAAGGGCGAGCAAAGCTAAGAGACACTCTTGAAAGTATTGTTGATTCTGTAAGATCCATGGACACAATGCAAATAAGTTTCATCACTTGATGGATATCATTGAGGAGTTAATTCGTATAAAGAAACTATAGCAATACATTATAGAGCCATTGGATGGTAGAATGAATGTTAGCCTCGAAGGACTGAAATCCCAACGGAACCATCCTGGAGCAAACGGAGAGAGGCCTATGCGGCCAGATGGAAGTATCGTTATTAGCACTATAACTGGAAGACCTCATCCAACAGAGATGAGCCGGAATGAAATGGAGCTTTATGCCGACTCTTTGAAGCATGTACCATAAGAAAGTTGTTTTACCATTAAGGATGGAGCCTTTGTCAAGAGGAAGAGATTGATAATCGATGATATAGTCTTTCGTAAAAGAGATTCTAACAGGATTGAAGCGCCAACTTTTGATCTCATGGTGATAATGGTTATTGTGGTCTTGACTACTATGCATCGAGTCTTAGTAGACTGTGGAACCTCGTTAAATATTCTATTTAAAAGGACTTTTGATTAGATGAAAATCGGCCCTAAGGACATCAAGCCTTATAAACCTAGGATCTAAATATCTACCAGTGAGGAAAAGAAGCCCATGAGGACTATTGACTCATCCATGCAGTTGGGAGAATGAGACCACAAGATCGTATGGGTTCAAAATTTTGTAAGTGTTAATGAATTCTCAATATATAACATCATTTTGTGCTGACGGATCTTGCAAGTTTTAGAGTAGCACATGCTCCTTGGTGCTCGATGATGAAACTCCCTATTGAGTATGGGGTTAGATCAATTTGGGTTGGCCAAAGCACTAGTCGACAATGTTACATTGCAAAGCTCATAGAGGCAAAGCGATGGAAGAAAAGGGAAGATGTAGAGAAAGATCTCTACATCAAATACATTGATACATAGCAACTAAAGCCCAAGCCCTGCCTCAAGAACTATGGCATATTTTCTAAGTCGATGGATCCTAGGAAGCAATCATAGGAAGTGCGGATAGCACTAGTTGGGCTGACGATCAACATCCTGATCGATATGGACGATCAGATACTTAAGATCTAATCTCGACTTAGCGCCAAGTTGAAGAAGTAGTTGGTTGGTTTTCTTTGATAAAACCTATATATATATGCTTGGAAGCATTTGGATATGTGCAGGATACCATCGGAGATAGTGTGCCCCTCATTGAATGTAAACCCAAAATATCCTCCAGTAAAACAAAAAGACACAAACTAGGTCTAGAATGATCCACTACATTAAAGGATTAAGTGGACAAGCTAGAAGATAATGGCTTTAGCCGCACTCGTTGTACCCCGTATAAGTATCAAATCTCGTGTTGGTTAAAAAGGAAAATGGAAAGTAGCGTACATGCATTGATTATTCAGACTTGAATAAAGCATACCCAAAGGATAGCTTCCCACTGCTCAGAATCGATTAGCTAGTAGATGGGACCATCGGACATGAGCTACTTTCTTTTATGGATGCTTAATTTGGCTATAACCAAATAGCAATGCACATTCAAGAGCAAGAGCACACAAGCTTTATAACAGATTTAGGGCTCTATTTCTATCGCATGATGTCGTTTGCTCTAAAGAACGCCAGAGCTACCTACCAAATAATGATGAGTTCCATGTTTAAGGGCCAAATTAGATAGACAATGGAAGTGTATATGGATGATATGCCTGTGAAGACACAACTATCGATGAACCATATGGAAGATCTTTCGGAGATGTTCGAGATGTTGTGGAGGAACGACTGTTAGGTCAAAGGAGTATAATCAAAATGGTCAATCAGAAGATTCACTCTCATCCCTCCAGTGTTGACTAATACACGAAGACAGGCAACATCAAAGGGAGATGCCCAAAGTTAGGTAACCAGAGTACCGATCTCATAGATGGGAACTGGTATACAACCAAGGTTTCACAACCACTTTTGCATCCCGGTAGGATATGCTTGGCCAAGGATTAGGGAGTACGATCAATGAATGTTCTCAATTAACACCTAAAGATAAATAATATCGAAAGTGGGTGCCCAGAGATAGTTACCTAAAATACTAATTCCTGAAGAAAGGAAGAACTGGTGTATGACTGAAGTTTCCAGGACTATGTTTGTGGGCAGACATGACATACCCAATCAAGGATAGAATGAAGGTAGTCAAGAAGTTATTTTTTTTGACACCCATAGGTTGAAGGGGTCGAGTGTTGATGCTTAGAGATAAGAAAATGAACTATCGATCCTAGAGATGGGGGTTGATTGTTAGTTGGAGTATCTATCACTTACGGCCCGATGAGACATGTCTAGACAATGAAAACTGATGAAGATCAATGAGTGAAATCGATCAAAGCCCGAAGATATGCAAGAATGGAATATAATGTCTAGAGATAGACACTCGAGATGTTGTTTCATGGAGATAGGAAATGGTAAGAAGTTGAACACTTCTTTGACTATAACTTTATTTACGGTTGGACAATACTCGGTCAGGAATAAACAAGATCGGCCATGAAGATGGCCAATAGAATAGCAAGTTCTATTTAGCCAAATTGGAAATACTTTGGCAGTGGTAAATCATACCATGTAATGGAATATAACCGAGCAATCATAGAAATTTACTTATACATATATAGCTACGGTAAGTAAAAGCATTGTGCAGACGTGGATATGTATAATATAAGTAGATCATATTATAGGTAGTTATATTATATATGCAGGAAGTTGTATATAGGTAAATAAAATAAAAGTGCAGGGATGTAAGTATGAAAACGGTCATGCAAAAATAGCAATCTTTATTTATAATCACTGTTTATGTAAGTGTAGCGAGGGCAGATCCAACACAAACTCGGCCTATATGCACAAATGAGCCAAATATATAAAAAAGCACTAGTATTGCTTTCATAAAAGCCAAATAAGAAGCTTACTTGTTTATCCCTCCCTTGCTGCCACCCTTGGAATCATTCTTATCTGGATGCTTCTTTGAATCCTTCTAATCCTTGGACTTACCCTTTTTGGGCTTTCCATTTCCTTAAGCACTCCCTTTGGAAGGCATAGTCTCTCCTTCAGTCGTCATCTTGAGGGGGTCTTTAGGCTTGTCGATAGTAGGATCGGAGAATAGCAAGGAATCACCGATGCTATGGTCTTTCGGTGGCATAATTGTTAGGGGAGGAAGCTTGGGAATTAGACTTGGCTTATCAGAGCTGGTGGAAAGATTTTTTTCCCAACTCAAGTTTTATTTTTATTTTTTGCATAGTCAGCCTTTAACCTCTTCACCATCGTAATGTGGTCGTTGAGGTCTTCCGTAAGGGTGATTATGACATCTTCCTCCGAAGATTGGATGGTCTCTTCCGACCCTTCCAATGCCCTATTCTTTGTAAATCGAGGCTAGGGCTGGAACTGGAATGAGGGGTTGGGACGATTGTCTCCGTAGTGATGGAGATCGACGCGGTAGGGATAGCGATGGGACCCAAACACTGAGTGATTGGTGGTGGAGGAGGAGAAATGATGGGTGACTTGTAAGTTCAAAAATAATGAAGTATAGGTTAATGACAAACTCGGATGAAAACGGAAGCTTCTTGAATACCGGAGAGATGAGGAAAATACCTTCACATGGTAAAGTTTGAATGGTAGGAGATTTAGCCATTCCCCCTCCTCTATTGCAGATTTCATTCGTTGAGTGATGAAGAGGGGAATGCAAGGATCAACAGAAGCAACTATGGATGAAGTTAGGATTACAATCTAGGTGGCCTTGGGTCTGGCCCCTATGGATGTTGGAATTTCCATCAAAGGCTCTTTGAATTTTTGAGATGACGATTCTGCTTGGCCCAATGCGCTAGGACATATGGGAGCCTTGATGTAAACTTTGCTAGCAGTCGCGTCTTATTTAGCTAGGATTAGTCTACATTCCTGCAAGGCTATAACCTCATCTTGTCCAAGAATTTGGCTTTCAATTGATCTTCATTGACACCTTTGCCAGTCGTAGCCATATGATGCATAATTTCCTCCCAAACGTCTGCTAAAATAATGGGATAACTATTTTCTAACCACTTAAGATTCTTTTTATATTGCCCCACTATTTTTAATGCTAGAAATCAATTTCAAACACCACAAAATAAGATGTAGCTAACTTTCAATATTAAAAACAATGGATCATTTATTTATAATTTTAAACCTTTCAAAACTATGAAATTATAATAAAAGCGCACAGTGGAATCAAACATCAACATAAATATACATTAACTTAATGATATTATTATCTTACAACATCATCACAATAATTTACATCTCAATACATTAATAAATATTAAATCATCAACAATTAAACATGGTATAGAAAATATACCAATCAAATACCTACGACATAGCCTACATCCACTTTCCATTCTCTCTTATGCTCCTACCTACAACTTTACACCTATACAAATATATGAAATAAAAAGGAAAAATGTGTCAACTATTTTTGGACTACGCCTAATCCTATACACCCTAACCCAACGTAAGAGATCCGATGGCTATTGCATAGTAAAATACTGTCTATGTACCCCCTTTTGAAGAATCAAGCCAATGTAGTTCAATTTTCGGCTCTTCGTTTACATCTACATATTCGTTAGCACATAACAATTATAGCATCCATGCGACCATCGCAAGCGCTGCAATCACTGCAACTAATGCAATCAATACAGCTACTATAATCCACACGATTAATAAAAACATGAAACACTATAAATAACTGCGTCTATCATTTATTTATCCAACCTTCACATCATTTCCCATTTTATTTCAATTATTTATTTTCCAATTCAAATCAACAATTAATTATATTTAAACACCCAAAAATGCTACAATATCAAATAATCACCAATATATCACAACAAAAACCAATCATTATAATTTTCCATCGATAGATCTATTTTATAATTAAAAATTTAATATATTAAGTTAATTAAACCATACCAACGTGCTATTTCTAAAAGTCTCTAAACTTTGCATATCTAGTGTCGTATCAACTAGAATTGCACCCAAGTCCAATGGAAGAAACTGTGTGTGAATCAGAGTTCATATGCAGAAGATATTCAAGTTAAAAGTAAAAGGAAAATTTTATAATTTGCTAGTTAAAGTATTCATGTCGCGACCCGCCCTTCTCGACCCTCGTAAATCGACACAAAATACTTCACAATATAATATGCCTACGATCAAGTGCGGGAAAAGACAGATTGTTGAGGGGAAAAAGAAAGAAGATAGAAGAAGGAACTAAACAAGTACAGAATCTCACAATCGTAGCGGAACAAAATATAATAGTCAATAACAGATCTTTACACAAAATGAAAACTATATCTGTTTTATACAATATATCATCAGAGTATCACAAACAAACATTAATTACCAGCCTGACAAACAATCACAACAGCGAATATAAACAAGTACGGATAATACGTCTCAGACTCCAGCTCCTCTCCTGCTCCATAGCATCCTATCCTGAACATAAAATACTCGGTTTAACCCGATCATTATAATGAAATAACACCCGAGTCTGTCTGGAATACCAGCTGATAATAATACACCCAAATTGATTATTAATGTTTCAAAAATCCTTTTGAAAACAAAAGCATCTCGTAAGACCACGCCACAAATAAACATGTCGGGTTTTTACCTTACGATAGCTAAAACACTTTTTATAAAAATCCGCTGATATTATAATAGGGTCTATATATAAATACTTATTAAAATAGCTAAAATTGTTACATTCATTAAATTCCAGCCACAATCGTGGGTAATACAGACAAAACTCGTAAAAGGCGCGTAGGGAGAATGGATTTCCAACAAATGACTAGGCACTGGGTTACCACCTGTCATTGTACGTGGCCTAGATCACCATACCGAGGATTACTCCCAATCCCCTACAACACAAGGCTGGGATTGCCCCTTACTGGATACTCCCGAGTAAGATCACCCCACGGTTGGGATCAGCAACCGTACCACTAAGCCGAAATAAAAGGGACATCTAGACAGGGATGACCTCACCCTGAAATGGGTCCTACCCACCTAGCCTTGCTACATAACCCCTGATTTTCAATCATTCCCGGTTGATGAGGCTTGAGGCTAAGCGTTACCTTTTTGAACGTTTCACTTAGAATGCCCATCGTCCACCTGACGATGTTCCGAAAGCATTCATCCATACAAGTCCGTCCCGGGTTCGAACGAAACCGAAGGCACTAATCCAACTACATCCATTTTGGAAATATCCTTAGGATTAGTAGCGACTAGCCCTTGCACTTTACTACTCCATCTTCTACTTCGAAATCGTTTTTCCCACGAAAACGTACAAACTGGATCGAAGTGGTTTTCGAGAAATCAATCCCGATCCCGGTCTCTTCGAAACGATCAACGCATTGGCCAATATTGATAGTTGGTGATTTAATTATCAATTAACATCCATAAGCATTCATCACACAATAAATAATTTCCCACGTTATTTATTTTCCTCAAAAATATCTTTGTAAGATATATTTCTGTTTTCAAATCCTTTTGAAAAAAGTTTTCAACCCAACTCTTCTCATGGAGTGAATTCACAAATCTTTACTTCCTCTGAAAACATCCAAGCACCAATACTTAAGATTTAAAATAATTTAAATTCTTTATTCTAGAAAATACATTAAAACATTTATGTTAAAACTACTTACACACTTAATTTAAGATATATATATATATATACACACACACACACATACTTTTAAAAATATTTCAAATAAAACTGCTTTATAAAATATAAACTATTTTCTTCAAAATAAAGTTAATTCTTCTTAAATTTTAAAATAAAGTTATGAAATCCTATACAAGTTCTTCAAATAAAACTTTTACCAAACTATCTTTACAATAAAACTAGTTTGTAAAATATAAATATTAATGACCTTCTTTTAAAGCATATACCAATTAACCCTTTTAAAATAATTACTACAATAACGGATTTAGTAAATATTTACTTATGAAGTCTTTACAACTTAAATAATAATTTTCTTAAAAACATTCTTTTAAAATCAAATTTAAAACTTTTAACTTTTACTTAGAAATCTGCTTTGAAACGTACTTGGCTTTTCGGGGAAATACACCTCCACTTCAGAATAAACTAAAGAATTCTTTTTATAAATCCTACACGATTTACCCCAATTCAATTTTACGTTTATCCCGTAAATTCCTTTCTATACTTTAAAAATAAACTCCTTTTATTTTTAAACACATTGCTATTTCCTGAAAATCACTTTCAAAATGTACTTAAAGTATTTAAAAAATAATTACTAAATTCTTTATTCAAATTGTACTTTGGAAAATCTATAAAAGTTCCTTAAGAAACTTAATTAAGAAATTTCTTTTTATATGAGATCATTATATCAAATGTTCATATTTAATCCCCTTAGAAACATAATTCTAAATTACCTTTTAAATAATTAAATACCATAATTACTTAAACAAATATTTACTTTCACTTAAAAATAATTAAGAATAATAATAATTTCCTAAAATATTCTAAAAACATCTTTGCAAAACTTTCCAGTTTATACTTCGAAAATCTTTCTTTGAAACATGCTTAGTTTCCATGGAAAAAATACACTTCCCATCCTTTGAAAATAAATCTCGCTATTATTTTTAATACAACTCACATTTTAAAACACTTCCAATTTCAACAATTTTCTTGAATTTGAATTTCTTTAAATTCATTACTCAAAATTTCCCTTTTCTATTCTCTTTTAATTCCAATTTATTTTATTTATATTTTAAAATTCCAAATTATACTTATCCAATCATAACACAGCACGATTTAATTTCCTAATCAATCTATCAGAGGATATTAACGAAATATATCACAGAATCTAAATAAAATTTCTATTTGTGAGGAATCCAGTTGGATCCCTCCAACCTGTTTTTCCCTGCATCCACAGATATTAGCATAACCAATAAATATCGATCCAATTTGATAATAATTATCATATTCAGCTAAACAACCAATCAAACATTTAAATATTAGCTATTTCAATTAACTGGTATCCAGATATGAGTGAGATTAACTCACCTTGAATTCCGACGAGCGTTTCAATTTTAAATTAAATCGAACAGCGTTCGATTTAACATAAAATTTTCACTAGCTCCATACGCTTCCAGTTCTGCTGCAGCGCGTAGATTGTGTCGCTGCGATTCCGGCGCTACCAAATTCATCGGAATCTGATAATGTAAGCATTAGATGTTAAATTTTAAAGTTTTTAATAAAATTTATAAAACAACCCTTTTCGTTTTTTTATTATTATTACCAGCATCAGATCGGCCGTTAATTTCCAAACAACAAATCTATGCAGCACACATCTTCTTTCCTGCTGCGTTCAACTCCTAAGCCAGCACGATCAAAGAACCCATCCATCGCCAAATAAAATCCACCGCCGCACCTCCCTTCGGCCATCGAAGTTCGATCCAAGGTCCTCAAATCGTAACCCTAAGCCAAGCACACGCACGGCCAGGACACGGGCAAACTCGGCTTCGCCGTGGTCTCAAAAAATAGGTCAGAAACGACCACGAACACGGCCTCCTAGCTTCCTCTACGGTCGACAAGAACACAAATCCACCGTTGGATTTACAGAGCACATCAAGCTCTCCAACATTGTAGAAGAAAGTTTTGCGAATTACTGCGTAGATGAGGAGAAAATTAAGGGAGAAAAGGGGAGTGTTTCGGCCATTGGTGAAAGAAGACGGCGGCTCGAAAACAGATTAGGGTTTTGGCCGATGAACGTATATATACACGTTTATAAAAATATTATTTTATTAATATTCTCAAATTTAACAAGCTTTTAAAAATGAACTCCAAATCACACGTGCCGCCTGGCGTTTATAAGGTTTTATCCGCATTCCGAACACAATGGAACGTGTTTCGGAGGCTAATTCGATCATAAGCGCGAGTTACGGAAATAAACGATTAATTTTAAATTAAATCGATTAAAATAGGTTTCGTTGCGTTTTGAGCTGCAACGGTCAAACGATAACTCCGATTGCTATGAAAATTGAAATCCAATAATAACTAACTATTATGGATCCAATGGAATTAGTTTCGTCGAATTCCGAGACTGTTTCCCGGAAGGCTATTTTAACTCGTCGATTAATTCGAGCGATTTTCGAGATCGTCGATATCACTTAAAATTTCACCTTTAAAATTTTGTTAACTCTATTATAAATCGTATAGAATTTATATTCACATTAGAAATCATTCTGATTCGTTTCGAATCAAAATATGATTATTCATAATATTATATTATTAAATTCCATTATTAAATTAGTATAAAAATTTCAAATTTGACTTATCGACTTTTGATTCCATGTAAAAGTCCAACATCACTATTTAAATCCAAATAGACTTAAAATAAATTTTAGAACCCATTCTTCATATCTATTTACCTCCAGATTCACAAATTATCACAATTCCCAAATAATAAATTTCGGGTCATTACATTCCTTCCTCCTTATAAAAATTTCGTCCCCGAAATTTGCTAAGGTAGAAAAATGTTCCTAAACTCATTTAGTTACCCAAACTTACTTATTTAAAACTTATATTCACTTCACCCAAAACTTTTAGCTCAATTCCAAAACCATTTGCTTTATTTATACTCAAAAGCTTGTTTTCAATGTCATTTCAAAAATAACTTTCCAAGTTAACCAATTTTTTTTCAAAATCCCAAAATTTTCTAACTCCCAAAATTACCGAATTTTTTTGGCAGAGTCTCCCTTGTACGGAGGAGCTTTTACAATATCATAATAGACATAAATATATATACATCGACCCACACGGTCGGAAACCAAAATATATCACAATATATATATATATATATCATTTCCCAATTTATTTGCGTAGGCATACCTTTTGATTAGCATTTTATATTCACATTGTAAAATCCATACGTCGATAAATGGAACAGACTTGTATGGATTGTATGTATGACATTACATTTTGAGATATAAAGCAGATTTCTTTCAAATATATTTCTGTTGGTGGCGGAGAATTTATTCTCTTGGCTTAACACCCTTAGAAGTTATGTAGTTGAAGGTTATCAGCGATATATTCCCAACTTGGTAATGTGGCATGCTGAGTGCTGCTGATCATTTGTTGATCAAAGCGTGGCTTTTGTAAAAAAAGCGTTGCTTTATGGACGAGACTTCGTCGAGCCTCACAACCCGGTAATAGTCAAAACAGGAATCGTGGCAGCAAGATTTCAGGGGTAGCTTCCCTATGGTATGACCATTCCTTCTGGAAAGGGGTAGTATCATGGTATGGAGCCCAGATACTTACTCATGTGGATGCACTATATCTATTACTGTGTGGTGTTGTTGGAATCGAGGCCTCGTATAAAGGTCCAAAAGGATCGGGGGTGGTATATCTGAAGTTTCTTACTCCCTGGGAAAGGGGTAGCCGGCCTTGTGTTGGCAGAGATCCATTTGGGATGCTCGGGGACGTCCTTCCAGAGGCGTTCCATTTCGGTTTGGGAAGTTCCTTTACCCGACCATTTGTTGGAAATCCATTCTTCAAATACGTACCTTGTACGGTTTTAGTTGTATTACCTGCCATCTACTTATGGTGGCGCCCCACTGTTTGGATGGTAGCTATAGTAGGCATAGTTCGAAATGTCTATGTTGGCTAAGATTTATATTCTACTTTCGAAAGTTTTTCTGCACTTTGCACTTATAGTAATAATATCAAAGGAATTCGCGTATCAAGCATATTTGATTATCATAAGGAGAAATCTCCTCCGATTCTGCGTTTGCATTGTGTGTGTGTGTGCGAGAGGCCTTATGGTAGTCTCATTTTCTAAAAGCATTGCGAATCTAATTTAAAATTCTCTTGCTGTTTGTTTTTAAAAGATAAACTGTTTTTGTTACTCACACTAGTCCCATGCTTGATCCGGAGTTTATTGTTCTTTCTTAAACTCTGGGTGCTCAAAAATTTTCTACACGAGCAGTGTAGAGTTGGGTTTTTCAAATAGTCAGGTTTAGTAGATTATCTGGAGCTAGTTCAGTCTTTGGATACGGACTGCACTTGCTTATCTTTGTGCATCGTGATGTTGGATCGAGCTGTTGTTGCTGGATTTCTCTTTTGAAGACTATCTTAGAGTTATATTGTTCCGCTGCTAGATGTTATCTATTTTTCTTTTCCGCTGCTACTTTCTTGTATCATATCTCTGATATATATCGATATTCATTGTATCACTTTGTGGCATCAGATATTGTATATCAATGTATTATTCTTTTTTTTTCCGCTGTGTTGTTTACTTAATGTTGTTATAAGCTCCGGCGAATCGGATTTGCACGGTCGAATCTACGGTATTCGAATACAATGTGAAGTATGGATGTCGATTTTCGAGCGCGAAAAATCCTTTTCATTACAAGTGGTATCAGAGCTAAGGTTAAAACTTTAGCTCAGGAGTATAACACGTTAAGTAGCTCATTAGAGATAGGGTGAGGTATGTCCTAGAATGAGTATATCCCTAAGATATCCGTCCGAATGCCTTAGTAAATTCTCTTACTATTCACTGATAGTGAGTATGAGTGCAAGAAGAGAACGAGATAGGGGACATGGGAATACGACTATAAATGGTCCATACCCTGCAATAGTGGAAATAATCTTCTCTATCTATTTCATTTGATTCAATTTCAATTCTTTTGATTGCTTCGTAACAGCTCCAGAAAGAAGTTTCGGTGTGAAGATGGTCCTACGAATCATTGTAGAAAATCCTTACTTCATATCTTCATCGGTTTCTTACCAGTTTCTCGATTTAAATTTTAATGAATATGAATTGAAAATTTGGAATTAAAATTTTAAATAAACTAGAAATTTTAATTTGAGTTAAATTGATTAATAGAATATGAAGGATAATTTGAATTATATCGATATAACGATTTCGTTAAAACCGAATTTGAAATTCTATTGTAATTTATTGCGAATATCGAAGTCCGAAGAGGGACAAATTGGTATATACTTTGAAATATTCCGATTTGAGTTTGGAATCCATATCTAGTGTTTGAGAATTATGGAAGATTAAATCCATTTATCTATTGTTTAGGTCTCTATATATTCTACGGATGGTTAGTTATCCCTTCGAACTAACCAGTATCTTATATATTTCGTAGATTTGGATAACACGAGCATCTTGTGAAGTGTTAAATAGATTCATTCTTGTATCTATTATTGATATTCTGATTTGGTAAGCCAAATGCAGAATAAATATTCAGTTTGAAGATGTTTCATCTATCTCTGTGTTGTTTTCGTGCCTGTAAATTTCGGGGACCAAATTTCTTTATTGGTAAATTACTTTGAATTTCTTATAATTCATATAAAAAGATATGTGTTTATTTTATTAAGTTTTAAAAATGATTTATTTTAGAATTTAATATATAAATAATGAATGGATAAAAATAAATACAAGACGATAAGTATTTGAGTTTAAAATAGAAATTTATTTTATTTCAAAGCAACAAGACTAAAGGCAAGAGAAATTTTACACATTCAACTACATTCAAACAAAAATAGAATGTGTATGCAAGACAAATTAAATATGTGCAAACAAGTAAAGTAAACATATAAATTAAGTATTACAAAACAAAAATGCATACAAGTATGTAGCTTGCAAAAGAAAGAAACCAAATAAAATACAAAGCATAAAACAAACAATCTTTACTTACTATTCATGTGACAAAATAATAAGGCAAAGCAAATATAATCCAGTATTCAAACAAGACTTAAGCAATTAATGCAGCCATGCATGTTGTACAAACAACAATGTATATCCCTGTACAACTCAATTTCATATATCAGCCGAGTTAGAGAAAAGGTAGGCAAGCATAAACAAAGTATAAAAGGAAATATCAAAGAAGACATAAAGGACTAAGGTAATAAATGCAACATACTTCTAGCATTTAATGCAAGCATACAAAATAAGATTTGTAGCCACCGAGACAAGAATCATCTCAGCCTATAAACAAAGAAAGTAATAAACAATATCACATGTAGTTTGTTTATTAATATCAAACCTGTACACTTCTTCTCTTTTATATATATCACCTTCCTCATTTTCATTCGTTCATCACAACTTGGCAACTGGAAAATTCTATAGCAAGCATTTTTTTTAAAAACTGAAGCATCATTCAATTAAACAAAAGCAAGAAAATTTGGGTGGAAGATCAAAGCAATTTCCAGTTTAAAAGTCAAGCCAGTTTCAAAGTATTTCAAGTAGCAACTCTGTTCTTCTTCCTTAAACTGTGAGCAACATTTGTTTTAAATTTTTAAAGATATTGATCTCTATTGTGATAAGTATGTTTGGTCATAAATATGAATGCTCTGTGTATATTGATTTATGATTTTGGATGTACAGGCTGATGTTTTTAAACTGTCTCTATTTTAAAGATTTTAAACACAGGATTTTAATTCAAAATCCATTATCACTTGATCTACTCGACGTTTAAACGTTAGATTAAAACAAAGATTGTTTGTTACAGTAAAAATTAAGTTTTAAAATTTAATTCAAGTTAAAATAACATGTAAAAAAATTTGAAAATCAATATAGTTGAGCACCGCTTAGTTTTTGTCAAAATTCAAACCTTTCAATTCACAAATTTAGGTATATGGATCGAATTATTAAGCTTAAATATGATTTTTAAAACTAATATGATGATTTTTCATTTTGTATTTCGAGAGAAATTTGAGAATGATCGAAATTGGCATTTTGGCCAATTTCCGGTGATCCATCGATTCGTGGAGCTCGGGGATTTGTGTGGGCGTGGAGGAGCCTACGGGGATGCTTGGAAAAATGGTCGGTGGTGGTAATGTCGACGGCGGCGGAGGCGGCGAGGGATCGAAATTTTTAAACCTAGTTTCTGAACGGGGAAGAAACTCGTGCACCACGGTTTCGTTCGAGCATCGAGTTGCTCGAGGGTCTGGGAAATGGTAGCTATGGGTTTGATGAAGCGATGGCCGGAGTTGTAGGCTTGCCGGTGGTCGAGGCGATGAGGACGTCGCGTTGACAGGTTCGAGGGGGAGGTCCTGTAGTTGTTCCAGGTTCTGAAATGGGGTGCTCGATTTTGATCGCTGGTGGTTGGAGGCGATTGGATGTTCGCGGTGGGTAGTAGAATCGATGGCTGTTGTGTCGCGATCATCGTTGATGATCGATGGTGGCCGGAGCCACCGTGCATATGCATGGTGCACTGTAATATTTGATGAGTGGTTTTTGGTTTGTTTAGAGATTGATGATGGGTGACTCGAAGTAGATAGGTGTTTCGCTCGGGTAAGTTAGTTGGTGGACTCGGAGCATTTTGTTGGACTCAGGTTGTTTGCTTGCTACAGGTTTATAGAAAACCCGTTGCCAGTTTTAAAATTTAAAAAAAATAAAAGTTAAAAGCTAATTTCAAATGGAAAGCAAAGTTTAAATCCAAGTTTAAAACTGGTTCAAGTTAGATTGAATCTCACGTAAAAAAAAGTTTTTATTTAAATTGTGACGACTACTTTAAATGTTTAAGTAGTTGGATTTTAAAGAGAAATTAGAAATAAAAGGATTAAATCTGAATTCAAATATAGATTTGAATATTAGTTTGTAATAAATTAAATTTTGAAATTTAAATTTGATTTTAACAACTTTTAAGTGTTAGAGTATAATTGGTTTGGAATTTAATTGAAAGGTTTAAACTGTAAATTAGAGATTTAAAATAAGTAAAAATCTAAGTTTAAATCTGGAATCTAAATTTAATATGTATTTCACATTTGAAATAAATGGAAGATTTGAAATATAAAATGATTTAAGAAATTTTAATTGTTAACGTGTATTTTAAAATTGATTTGAAATTAGAATTGGGTAAATGATTAGAATAAAGGTAATTTAACTTTATTAATTAAAGATCTTAAGTGTTTTGACTAATTTAGTTACCTACATTTCGTTCAAATGAGATAAAAAAATAAGAAATTAAAGAAATTTCATTAAGAGTCAATTAATCAAAAGGATAAATTTCATAAACTAAGAATAAGTGATAAATGGTAAATTAACTTATGATTGAAAGATGGTTAATTAAGGTAATTAATTAAGGTTAATTAACTATGTAATTAACTTAAGGTTAATTAAATTTTTGTAATTAATTAAGGATAATTAATTAAGAATTTATTTATTAATAAAAGGGTAATTAATCAAATGTTTTGTAATTAATTGATTGTTAATTTACCATAACCGGCAAATTTATTCATAGGAATTAATCTGATTTAAACCAATCAGATAAATAAATTTATCCTATTTATGGATGTTTTAGATTGTATTAGATGTTGAATTGGTTGATATCCCTGATAGGTGATGCTTTGCGATATATCCTGATTTAAGTTGTGATCTGTAATGTAATTAATTATCCATGATGTAATTCATTACCTGTGACATATATATATATCTGTTATCTGTGAATGAAGATAAGCGTTATAGTCTATATCGCTTATCGGATATATTGTTGTATTTGATATGTGACGATTGAATAATGTTACACTATTGTGTTAAACCCTAGACCACACTTATACACACACCAATATGGATTTCACGAGGAAATCGATTAAGTCACAGATTTTTGAAATGATTTTAAAAGTGAATATTTTAATTCAAATGTTTTGGAAATGGATTGAGATTAAAGTGAAAAGCTTTAGAAATGGAATTTCAAAGATGAAATTTATTTTGAATAACTTGATTGAGTTTTGAAATTTAAATATTTTGATTTAAATTTGAATTCAATATTTGAAATTGAATTCTATGATTTAGAAACTAGGATATAAAGAAAAGTTATTCAACTTATAAATGAGTTATATGGGTTTTTAAACCATTTTAAAGGTATTGATTTGGGAATTTGAATTTAAATTCATAGGCTGTAACTCATACAAATAAAATTGGATTTTCCTGAAATAAAACTATTTGTTTTCGAATAATAAAAGCTTTTCATATAAGAAGTGAATTTCCAATTTGTGTTAGAAAGATTTTAAGATTGAAATGATTTTTCCAAGTTATGAATGAATCTTTGGAAACGACTTTTGAAAGGTATAAGTTAAATCGTTAATTTAAAGTTTTTAAACAAGTTAGTCCAAATGAAATGGAAATTTTTTTAAATCCATATATGGAATTTTGTGAAATTAATCTTTTGTTTAAAAGATTTGAAATGATGATTTGTTTTAACCATTTGAAAGAAAAGTTTTGGGTAATAAGTTGTGACTTAATTGAAATTCCATATCCATATGTTTTAAATGTTGCGCTCACTATTCATTTTAGCCGGGAGAGGACCTTTGTGTCGTATAACCCATTTCGAATATGTGATTCGACGTTATGGATAGCATTTGAAGACTGGTGGTGAAGACCGGGTAATTGCGAGAACGATAGGATGACCTATCGATTGTCTCTGCACCGAGTTGCTCCAGTATAGAGATTCCCTAAGTGATGGGAAGTCCGATCGGGATTGTGAATACTCGAATTTGCAAGGGCTTCTTTGGAAGTGCCTTCGGTTCTGTTCTAAATCCGGAACAGACTTGTATGGATTGTATGTCTGACATTACATTTTGAGATATAAAGCAGATTTCTTTCAAATACATTTCTGTTGGTGGCGGAGAATTTATTCTCTTAGCTTAACACCCTTAGAAGTTATGTAGTTGAAGGTTATCAGCGATATATTCCCAACTTGGTAATGTGGCATGCTGAGTGCTGCTGATCATTTGTTGATCAAAGCGTGGCTTTTGTAAAAAAGCGTAGCTTTGTGGACGAGACTTCGTCGAGCCTCACAACCCGGTAAAGGTCGAAACAGGAATCGTGGCAGCAAGGTTTCAGGGGTAGCTTCCCTAGGGTATGACCATTCCTTTTGGAAAAGGGGTAGTATCATGGTATGGAGCCCAGATACTTACTCATGTGGATGCACTATATTTATTACTGTGTGGTGTTGTTGGAATCGAGGCCTCGTATAAAGGTCCAAAAGGATCGGGGGTGGTATATCTGAGGTTTCTTACTCCCTGGGAAAGGGGTAGCCGGCCTTGTATTGGCAAAGATCCATTTGAGATGCTCGGGGACGTCCTTCCAGAGGCGTTCCATTTCGGTTTGGGAAGTTCCTTTGCCCGACCATTTGTTGGAAATCCATTCTTCAAATACGCACCTTGTACGGTTTTAGTTGTATTACCTGCGATCTACTTATGGTGGCGCCCCACTGTTTGGATGGTAGCTATAGTAGGCATAGTTCGAAATGTCTATGTTGGCTAAGATTTATATTCTACTTTCGAAAGTTTTTCTGCACTTTGCACTTATAATATCAAAGGAATTCGCGTATCAAGCATATTTGACTATTGTAAGGAGAGATCTCCTCCGATTCTGCGTTTGCATTGTGTGTGTGTGCGGGAGGCCTTATGGTAGTCTCATTTTCTAAAAGCATTGCGAATCTAATTTAAAATTCTCTTGCTGTTTGTTTTTAAAAGATAAACTGTTTTTGTTACTCACACCAGTCCCATGGCTGATCCGGAGTTTATTGTTCTTTCCTAAACTCTGGGTGCTCAAAATTTTTCTACACGAGCAGTCTAGAGTTGGGTTTTTCAGATAGTCGGGTTTAGTAGATTATCTGGAGCTAGTTCAGTCTTTGGATGCGGACTGCACTTGCTTATCTTTGTGCATCATGATGTTGGATCGAGCTGTTGTTGCTGGAGTTCTCTTTTGAAGACTATCTTAGAGTTATATTGTTCCGCTGCTAGATGTTATCTATTTTTCTTTTCCGCTGCTACTTTCTTGTATCATATCTCTGATGTATATTGATATTCATTGTATCACTCTGTTGTATCAGATATTGTATATCAATGTATTATTCTTTTTTTCCGTCGTGTTGTTTACTTAATGTTGTTATAAGCTCCGGCGAATCGGATTTGAACGGTCGAATCTACGGCATTCGAATACAATGTGAAGTATGGATGTCGATTTTCGAGCGCGAAAAATCCTTTTCGTTACAATATCTATTTCAAAGCCTACACAACAATTTTCAAAATTCTACAAGTTATCCATCTATATATGTAACGCACACGTTTTAATAATATTTTAATCTCCTTCGCAAATCCATATTTCATTTACTCTACTCACAAGAATTTACATCCAAGTTTGCTATACTCAATTCATATTTACCATAACCAATTTATTTTCAATTTGATATATTTGCATTTCTTTTATGATTCACTTGCATTTATATACAAATCCACTTACTATGATTTCAATCCATTCCCATTTGATCCAAAAACCAATTCCATTTACTTCTCTTTAAGCCAATTCAATTCCGTTTACAACAAAACGACCAATTTCTATGCAAATTTTAAAATTATCCATGTAAGTAACCATCGCTTAAGCTTATACCATTTAAAATCAATTCCAACATAAATTTATACTAATTTATTCCATCCGAAATTATTCATAACCCAAACAAATTTTACTTCATTACAATTATTAAATCAAATCCTGATTCCCACATTCCAAATTCACTATCCAACTTAAGTTTAAATTAATATCATTCCATTATGTATTATTTACAACTCGTACATTCTTATTTCATCACAATAATTAATTAAAATCCTTTCACTTACATTTCAATTTTATTATCTAAACAAATTTCATTCATGAGACGACCCGACTTTTTCTCCACAAAAAGTTGTATCATCCTTAAGAAAGAAAGGGATAGAAAAGAGAAAAGAAAGAAGAGAAAGAAGAAACAACACAAGAATCTCAACAGCGGAACGAATAAATTATATTAATAACATAAGTATTACATAGTATACAACAAATATCAGAGTTACACAGACAATACAACACATACTAGACAGTTATAAACACCTGTCTAGTTATTACAACTCAATACATAATTCAGATAAACTCAGAGATACCAACACAGCGGAAAACTATATAACTATACGCAGAAGCCTCCTGCTCCATTGCTCCTCCATAATTCGTCAAAGCTAACCTGAATCCTAATCTGAATTCCCTTGGCTACTCGTAAAAATTTGAGTACCCAAGAGTTAAAGAAAAACAGAAATAACTCCGGGTCAGACATGGGTCTGGTGTGAGTAACAGGTTAAAGTTGCTTAACTTTGAAAAACCTTTGAAAAGAAAAGGTATCACGTAAGACTTCTCACACATAAACATGGAAAAGTTTTTACCTTACGCTAACCAAAACATTGGATAGGAAATCTGATGATATTATAATAGTGTCTAGGGTTTTCAAGTAAATAAGAAATAGCCTAAATTGTTACATCTATTAAATTCCAGCTACTAGCCACAAAAGTGGGTTATACAATCAAAACCGTTGGCACTTATTGGATTTTGGATTCCATCAACGGCTGGGCTACTGGGGTACCGCCCGTCACAGTACGTGGCCTAGATCACCGTACCGAGGATTACTCCCAATCCCCTGCAACACAAAGCCGGACCCGTTCCTTACTGAACAGTTCCAAACAAGACCACCCCGCAGTTGTGATCAGCAACCGCACCACTAAGCCGAAAAATAAAGGGACCTCTAGACAGGGATAAATCTTGCTCTCAAGTGGGGGCTACCCACGAATCTTTGCTGCACCTCCCCTATTTTAGCCATTCCCGGTTGATGAGGCTTGAGGCTACGATTACCTTTATAGGACATATCACTTAGAATGCTCATCGTCCACCTGACGATGTTCTGAAAGCATTCAATCCATACAAGTTCGTTCCGGGTTCGAACGAAACCGAAGGCATTATCTCGTTACACTCGTATTGGAATCACCCTCAGAGTTAACGACGATAACCCTTGCACTCTAAATCTTCATCTCGAATGTATAAGTACTATTCCGTCAAACTCATTACGGAATCACCCACAGAGTTATACTGACGTATAGCCCATACACCTCGAGTCTTCACTCGCTCCACTTGGATTAACGACCTAACGTTTAATTGGAATTGATGTGGTTTTCGGATCCCTAATATGGAAACCCGATCCCGGTCTCATCGAAATCCAAAGCGTGTCTTTTAAGGCCAAGTTGTTTTAAATTTTAAAACAATTCAATTCATTATCTATATACACACAGATAGATAATACATAACACAATAGATAATCAACATTATCATTACCAACAGATAATTCATATCATAATTAGATAATCCATATTATCATCCAAAAGCAACCAATGCATCCATATCACATACACTACTCATCTCATAACTGAGATTACAAACCATACTAGGCAACTAATACCATTCATCAATCATAAGCAATGATCTAATGATCACCATTTATATTTAATTTAAAATGAATTAAATTAATTATTTAATCTCTAATTAATTTAAAATGAATTAAATTAATTACTTCATCATCAAAATCCTGCTTAACTTAACCATTAATTGATTACAAATCAATTTATAAATCATCGTCTCATTATTCATTTCAATTAATCATTATTGATTAACTATCTCTAATTACAATAAGTAATTTGCATTTAATATTAATTATACCTTAATTAATCAATTCCAAATTACATCATTAATTAATTAATTAATGATTTCTGATTTCGTTTAATAAATCTCTATATATATATTAATTACATATGTAATTAATCTGAAATTAGTCCACATATATATTAATCACCCATGATTAATAACCATTCAGTAATTAACTACTTTAATTACTCATCCCATAATTAATTATTAAATTAATCCTTGATTAATCTCAAAGTAATTTAAATCAAAATTACTTCTATAATAAATATTCTTAATTACATCCTGTAATTATTAATTAATTACTTCCTTAAGTAATTACAAATTCATAAATTACATAAGTAGTTATCAATCAATCCTCAAATGTTTAAATTAATTTAACTTAATTAATCTAAACTAATCACATTCATTAAATTAATTACACTAAGTAATTAATTCATTATTTGCTTCCATTAAGTAATTAAACTTAAACAATTATTATTATTAATTAATTAATTTAATTAATTATCAAAAATTAATCACATTAATTAATTGTTAAAATAATCTTAAGTTAATGACCTTCATTAACTTTCTTAATTACTTAATTAATAATTAACTTATTTAAATCATTATTAATTAATTAATATTTAATTACAATTTAATTAACCACTAATTATTAATTAATTAAGTGTTAATTAAAATCTTAATTATCATTAATCACTTGATTAAGTAAATCTTAATCATTAATTAAAATTTAATTAACCATCTTAATTTTAGATTAATTAACCTTAATTAATTAATCTCAAATCTAATTAATCAACTTAAAAATCATTAATTACTTAATTAAACATCCACATTATTAATTAATTAATATTCCATTTAAATTAATTTAATAATCTAAATGAAATCAATTTCTTAAGTTCAAATAAGAAACATTCTTCTTATACAAAGTATTTTTAAACAAATTATTTCAAACAAAAATTCAAATTTAAAAATTTCTTTTTAAATTTCAAACTGAAACAAAATTCAAATTTTCATTTCAGATTAAATCTTAAAAATTTAAAACATTACTTACTCTTCCATCTTTATTTTTAAATTCAAATTATTTAACCTTTTCTAAAAAATGGTTAAAACAGATTTAAAATTTAAAAACTTACTAAAATTTAAAAACTGTCATAAAAATCAAATTCCAGGTTTAAAACTGAATTCAACCTTATTTTAAACCTTATTTCATGAATTTAAAACTTATAGTTTTAAATTCAAAACCAAATTTCCTGTATACTTTAAAAAAAGTTTAAAAACTAAATTTAAATTCCAGATTTAAATTCAACTCAGATTCATTTATTCAAAAATTCAATTTTCCAGATTTAAACTTGTTTAAATTTTCAGTTACATTTTAAAATTTTACTTTAAAATTTTAAAACATAAACAGTATCCATATTAAGCTAAAACCAAACTAGAGTTTCAAAATTTGAATTATTTTAAAACCTAAGATTTAATCTAATTGAATTTATGTTTAAATCCAGTTTAAATCCTAAACTTGGTTCAGATTCAAGTTTACATTTAAACACTTTTACTTCTATTTTTTTTAAAAAAAACAGTAAACAGTTTTCTGTTTTATTTTAAACCTCTCACATTTTTGAATTCAAAAATGTTTCAAATTTCAGATTCGAGTTATTTGAATCTATAACTAAATTTAGGTTCCAAGTTAGTTTCACATTTTTTTTAGTTTACATTTTAAATTTAAACTTCAATTTTTTTATAAATCTATATTTTAAAAAGAATAACACAAACATTTTTTATAACTTATTTTAATATTCAAACCTAAGTTAAAATGAATTTTAAACCAATAAAATATTTATCTTACATATTTAAAATCATATAGTATTTTATTAAATATTTTTGAAAAACTTAAATCAAAATAAATCACAATTCCTAATTTCAAAATATTAAAATTATGCTATACTAATTTAAATAAAAACAACTTATCTATTTAGAATATATATAAATACATATACATTTCAAAAATAGAAAATAGATTTATTAGTTTATTAAAAATAAATTCACAAATTAAATGTTTAAATAAAGAAAATTATTAAATCAAATCAAATTGATTAACAAAAATCATCAATTCAATATAAATTTAAACGCAGATTATTAAATTTATATTGTCCAAAATTTCAGGATATTACAATTCAAGACCACTTATAAAGCTCGATCACAATCATTTTCCAATTTGCTTAAGTTGTTTCAATTACACAATATTTCCATTTTCATTTGATTCTTATTCAATCAAATTCCAATATATTTTCAAATTTTAACTCAATTTGTTTACTTACTCAATCCATTTTAAATTTTAATTCACCCACTCAATTCATTCTGAATTTTATTAATAAAATGACCGTTTTCAATTATCTTATACCCAAACTGAATTTGATTTGCATTTTGGACCATATCCATTTTAACCCAACTTCCTTTCATTCGACATTATTCACATCATAATTAATTCATTTGTCGCATATGTCGAATTTCATTTAATTTAGCTTACGCTAAATTCATCTTCATTCAATTCCTTTGCATTTAGTTGAGTGGTCATTTACTTCATTCAATATCATTTCAACTAAATTAAATTTCCTTTCAATTCAATTCTTCTCCAATTTTAATTCAAGTTCAACTAAATTTATTTAGCCAACTTAAATTCTTACCATTTCCTTTACTATTTTAAATAAGAATTTAATTTCATTCAATATTATTTATAACACAACTAAATCTGGATTTTAATTCAATCCAGATTTAGCTCAATTCTTTTTTTTTTAAGTTAAACCCAATTCGATCCAATTTTATTTCTCTATATATAAGTTCAAGACTTATTTACTAACTTAAGTCCATTAACATTTTATATTTTTCTTTACCTCATTACATTTTACATTCATTTAGAATTTAAATTTTGAATTTACCATACCATTCAACCATTTTATTTTGGTTTTACAATTTCATTTCCTATCCTTAAGTTCACTTACTTATTTACTTAAAATCTTATATTGCTCATTTTAATCCATTTACATCTTATAATCACAATTCCAAATTATATATATATATATATATATCACTTAATAGCTTAAGGGTATAAGATTTCATTACATAATTATAATCATTTTACATTCCAATTTTATATTCAATTTAATTCAATTTCAATTTCAAATTTATTTTATATTTAACTTATCTCAGGTTTAATTTTAATTCCAGGATTAAAATTTTCATTTTTCCATCTTAGTTAGATCAACTTCACTTTAAAAGTTCAATAGTTGATTCATCTTAACTTTTCACATTATTTAAATAGAATTTTCCAGAATTCAATTGCTCGGTTTTATCTCAAAACCATTCTGAAATAATAAATAACTCATACACACCTGGAATATCAAATCAAACTTCCGGGATTTAAATTCTACTTTAAATCAAATTTGGTTATACTTCTTTTTATTTAAACCATACTTAGATAATTCTATTCGGTTATAAACCATTTTAAATTTTAGATCCTCATATTTGATTATAATATTAACAACCAAACATCCAATTCCAAATACATATAATAATTTTAGAAAATTATTTCATGTATATCAAATTATAATTCGGGGTAAAATTATTTCATTTACCCACTTTAAAAACAATACTATATCGGTTTATCTTGTTTAAGAGTTTAGAAACCCCTATCAATACGGCTGTACTTCCTGCACCGACCAGAATTCATAAATACTGAACTGATAAGTCAACACAGTATAAAAACAGTTTTTATATTCACTAACAAATATGCTCTCATATCTATTATTGCACTCAACTCATTCTAGAGTACTATTGACTCTATTAAATGAGTAATTTCCCCACAGAAGCCTAGGTTGTCACCAACCTAAGCTCTGATACCAAACGTCACGACCCGCCCTTCTCGACCCTTGTAAATCGACACAAAATACTTCACAGTATAATATGTCGACAATCAAGTGTCGGAAAAGACAGATTGTTGAGGGAAAAAGAAAGAAGATAGAATAAGAAGGAACTAAACAAGTATAGAATCTCACAATCGTAGCGGAACAAAATATAATAGTCAATAACAGATCTTTACACAAAATGAAAACTACATCTATTTTATACAATATATCATCAGAGTATCACAAATAAACATTAATTACCAGGCTGACAATATAAACAAACACAGTAGTGGATATAAACAGGTACGGATAATACGTCTCGGACTCCAGCTCCTCTCCTACTCCATAACATCCTATCCTGAATATATAATACTCGATCTGACCCGAGCATTATAACGAAATATCACCCCAGTCAGTCTGGAATACCAGCTGATAATAATACACCCAAATTGATTATTAAAGTTTCAAAAATCCTTTTGAAAACAAAAGCATCTCGTAAGACCACGCCACAAATAAACATGTTGGGTTTTACCTTACGATAGCTAAAACACTTTTTATAAAAATCCTCTGATATTATAATAGGGTCTGTATACAAATACTTATTAAAATAGCCGAAATTGTTACATTAATTAAATTCCAGCTGCTAGCCACAACCGTGGGTAATACAAACAAAACTCGTAAAAGGCGCGTAGGGAGAATGGATTTCCAACAAATGATTAGGCACTGGGGTACCACCTGTCACAGTACGTAGCCTAGATCACCGTACCAAGGGTTACTCCCAATCCCCTGCTACACAAGGCCGGGACTACCCCTTACTGGATACTCCCGAGTAAGATCCCCCCACGGTTGGGATCAGCAACCGCACCACTAAGCCGAAATAAAAGGGACATCTAGACAGGGATGACCTCACCCTGAAATAGGTCCTACCCACCTAGCCTTGTTGCATAACCCCTGATTTTCAATCATTCCTGGTTGATGAGGCTTGAGGCCAAGCGTTACTTTTTTGAACGTTTCGCTTAGAATGCCCATCGTCCACCTAACGATGTTCCGAAAGCATTCATCCATACAAGTCCGTCCCGGGTTCGAACGGAACCGAAGGCACTACTCCTACTACATCCATTTTGGAAATATCCTCAGGATTAGTAGCGACTAGCCCTTGCACTTCACTGCTCCATCTTCGACTTCGTACTCGTTTTTCCCACGAAAACGTACAAACCGGATCGAAGTGGTTTTCGATAAATTAATCCCGATCCTGGTCTCTTCGAAATGATCAATGCATTGGCCAATATTGATAGTCGGTGATTTAACTATCATTAACATCCATAAGCATTCATCACACAATAAATAATTTCCCACGTTATTTATTTTCCAAAAATATCTTTTTATGATATATGTCCATTTCAAGTCCTTTTGAAAATAGTTTTCAAACCCAACTCTTCTCATGGAGTAAATTCCCAAATCTTTACTTCCTCTGAAAACATCCAAGCACCAATACTTAAGATTTAAAATAAGTTAAATTCTTTATTATTGAAAATACATTAAAACATTTATATTAAAATTATTTACATACTTAATTTAAAATATATATATACTTTTAAAAATATTTCGAATAAAACTGCTTTATAAAATATAAACTATTTTCTTCAAAATAAAGTTAAGTCATACTAAATTTTAAAATAAAGTTATGAAATCCTATACAAGTTCTTCAAATAAAACTTTTACCAAACTATCTTTACAATAAAATTAATTTGTAAAATATAAATATTAATGAACTTCTTTTAAAGCATATACCAATTAACCATTTTAAAATAATTACTTCTATAACTGATTTAGTAAATATTTACTTCTGAAATCTTTACAACTTAAATAAGAATTTTATTAAAAACATTCTTTTAAAATCAAATTTAAAACTTTTAACTTTTACTTAGAAATCTGCTTTAAAACGTACTAGGCTTTTAAGGGAAATACACCTCCATTTTAGAATAAACTAAAGAATTCTTTTTATAAATCCTACACGATTTACCCCAATTCAATTTTACGTTTATCCCGTAAATTCCTTTCTATACTTTAAAAATAAGCTCATTTTTATTTTAAACACATTGCTAGTTCCTGGAAATCACTTTCAAAATGTGCTTGAAGTATTTAAAATATGATTACTAAATTCTTTATTCAAATTGTACTTTTGAAAATCTATAAAAGCTCCTTAAGAAACTTAATTAAAAAATTTCTTTTTATATGAGATCATTATATCAAATGTTCATATTTAATCCCCTTTAGAAACATAATTCTAAATTACCTTTTAAATAATTAAATACCATAATTACTTAAACAAATATTTACTTTCACTTAAAAACAATTAAAAATAATAATAATAATAATTTCCTAAAATATTCTAAAAACATCTTTGCAGAAATTTCCAGTTTATACTTCGAAAATCTTTCTTTGAAACATGCTTAGTTTTCAAGGAAAAAATACACTTCTCATCCTTTAAAAATAAATCTCGCTATTATTTTTAAAACAATTCACATTTTAAAACACTTCCAATTTCAATAAATTTTCTTGAATTTAAATTCCTTTAAATTCATTACTCAAAATTTCCCCTTTCTATTCTCTTTTAATTCCAATTTATTTTATTTATATTTTAAAATTCCAAATTATACTTATCCAATCATAGCACAACACGATTTAATTTCCAAGTCAATCTACCAGAGGATATTAACGAAATATATCACAGAATCTAAATAAAATTTCTATTTGTGAGGAATCTAGTTGGATACCTCCAACCTGTTTTTCCCCGCATCCACAGACATTAGCGCAACTAATAAATATCGATCCAATTTGATAATAATTATCATATTCAGCTAAACAACCAATCAAACATTTAAATATTATCTATTTAAATTAACTGGTATCCAGATGTGAGTGAGATTAACTCACCTTGAATTCCGACGAGCATTTCAATTTTAAATTAAATCGAACCGCGTTCGATTTAACCTAAAATTTTCACTATCTCCACATGCTTCCAGTTCTACTGCAACGCGTAGATTGCATCGCTGCGATTCCGGCGCCACCAAATTCGTCGAAATCTAATAATGTAAGCATGAGATATTAAATTTTAAAGTTTTTAATAAAATTTATAAAACAACCCTTTTCTTTATTTTTATTTTTTTATTATTACCAGCATCAGATCGGCCGTTAATTTCTAAATAACAAATCTATGCCGCACACATCTTCTTCCCAACTGTGTTCAATTCCCAAGCCAGCACGATCAAAGAACCCATCCATCGCCAGCCAACATCCACCGTCGCGCCTCCCTCCGACCATCGGAGTTCGATCCAAGGTCCTCACATCGAAACCCCAAGCGAAGCACACGCACGGCCAGGACACGGTCGAACTCGGCTTCACCGTGGTCTTGAAAAATAGGTCAGAAACAACCACGAACATGGCCTCCTTGCTTGCTCTACGGTCGATAAGAATACAAATCAACCTTTGGATTTACAAAGCACATTAAGCTCTCCAACATTGCAGAAGAAAGTTTTGCGAATTACTGCGTGGATGAGGAGAAAATTAAGGGAGAAAAGGGAGTGTTTCGGCCATTGGTGAAAGAAGATGGCGGCTCGAAAACAGATTAGGGTTTTGGCCAATGAACGTATATATATACGTTTATAAAATATTATTTTATTAATATTCTCAAATTTAACAAGCCTTTACAAATGAACTCCAAGTCACACGTGCCGCCTGGCGTTTATAAGGTTTTACCCGCATTCTGAACATAATGGAACATGTTTCGGAGGCTAATTCGATCATATGCACGAGTTACGGAAATAAACGTTCAATTTTAAATTAAATCGATTAAAATAGGTTTCGATGTGTTTTGAGCTGCCACGGTCAAACGATAACTCCGATTGCTACGAATATTGAAATCCAACAATAACTAACTATTAAGGACCCAATGGAACTAATTTCGTCGAATTCCGAGACTGTTCCCCCGAAGGCTATTTTAACTCGTCGATTAATTCGAGCGATTTTTGAGATCGTCGAAATCACTTAAAATTTCACCTTTAAAATTTTATTAACTCTATTATAAATCGTATAGAATTTATATTCACATTAGAAATCATTCTGATTCGTTTCGAATCAAAATCTGATTATTTATAATATTATATTATTAAATTCCATTATTAAATTAATATAAAAATTCCAAATTTGACTTATCGACTTTTGATTCCATCTAAAAGTCCAACATCACTATATAATTCAAATAGACTTAAAATAAATTTTGGAACCAATTCTTCATATCTATTTACCTCCAGATTCACAAACTATCATAATTCCCAAATAATAAATTATTATTATTATTCAAATTCAATTGAATTACCATATTTGAAATTTTAACTAATTTCATTAATTTGACCAAAATCTTCTTATTCAAATCAAATTATAATTCACATTCAACATTTAAAATTAATTAAATGTTCAAAATCTAACGACCAAAATTCCGGGTCGTTACAATTCCGCTATAGTACCTTGTTTTTCCTATCCCCAACATCTTGTTGAACCCACAACCGCATCCATTTGCGCCATCGCCACTATGCCTATAGACCTCCAGAACCAGATCCAGTATCGCCAATTGCATCATCAATCCGAGTCGCATGCAACCCAACTACTCGATCACCCATAATGTCATACGTACCCTAATGATGTATGAAAATTCAATTATACCCAAGAAAATTCCGACCACCATGTTGAACATTTGACCAATCTGAGTGTATGGATAAACCCTTCTTGGAATCCTCTTGGCTTCCTCTACAATCCGATACTCTCTGATTATCGTACAGTTGATGTTTCACCATCTCTTTCAAAGCCTTAAAATGGACGGCTATGGATAAATCATCAATTTCCAGCCATCTTGAATGTCATACCCAAAAACGAACTCATTTTGTCTATCGCCTTCATTGAGAGCTTTCCAACAATATATAATTCGATAGAGTTTGGACTCTTTGAGTGTTAATCACTTTTAATTAATTTTTAATCACCATCGAAGAGCAATTTGGTTAACTTCGGGGTTAGGAAAGAAAATTGAAGATAAAGGTGATGGCTTGGGTTCCGTAGCCTTACTTATATAGTTGTTAGGTTAAGCTATGGGTCGTTTATCAGATTTGTCCAGAAATAGCTATGTATGCTATCTAAACACCATAACGTTCCTATTTCGCTAACCTAACTCCAAATACATCAAAATTATATACCAAACTGATTGTGTTGGAAAAATCTTCGCGATGGTTATAAATAGGATGCCTAATTTCCATTTTACTAACAATTCACTTTTAATTACTTTAATATCTTGTAGTATAAAATTTGTGGGTTGCTACCTTTAACGAATTGCGTCCTCGTAATTTCTCAAATACAACCATCGAATAAATCAATAAAATCTCATCATTGTTTAATCACAAAATACGAGAAAGTATAATAATCAAAATCAACCATTTTTAGTTGTATTGAGCGACATCAACACCACAATCAATCATGACACGAATAAATTATCTACAATAATGAATTCAACACACATACTATAGTAACGCCTATGATTCCTCGAATCATGCATCAAAACTATAGTACATAAAATTAACACTCTATCAATAAAGGGTGAAACAAACCCAACCACATGTCAATCTCCATATATAAGTCACTACATAAATCTCAACGATCTAAACTCAATCACTAATAGTAGAACTACACAACAAAATTTAAGTTGATCCATATATGAAAACAAAATTAGAATATACAAAAATCGATAATCAATATAGCTTATCCAAGTAAAGCATGTACACACTCTAGAAATGGTAATCATCCCATCATCATATCAACAAATAACACATGTGTGCTAGTTCCTAGGCCAATTACTCTTCCACTATAATATGTATATCTTTCAACCGATGGATGAACTTCCTTATAATCACATCCTCATAACAACTGGTGCACCATCTCGTGCCTGCACCTTCCAAAATAATATATATGCCTACTTATGGATACATCCATAAAATAATACTGCAATTGCATTAATTGTTGGTTCATGGCCCCTTACATAAATTTTGGAAGTATAAACCATCACTAAGGCAAACTGCATCACTTTTCAAGTTATTATACCAAACACTTCTCGCCACCACTAAGGCGAATTAGACCATCGTCATGTCTTTATGTCATATTAGCCATTACAAAAGTCTCACCTATCCACGCATCATCACTGAAGTTTCACTTTGCTACAATCATGTCGAAACCTCGTTTTTCAACATCGTCCATGAAGTCTCACTTTGCCACGATCATCTTCGAAGTCCCACTCCATTTTGACTTTCTCAAAGTATCCCTTCACCACAACCCTCCCAACCTTCCTCGATGTTTCCTTCCCTACGATCATTTTCGAAGTCTTACCCCATCATGATCATTTTCGGGGTCTCACTCCTGCATGACTTTCTAAAAGTGCTCCTACATCATAACCTTCTTAAGATCTCTTTGATACATGATAACTCACTCTATAGCCTCTCTGATTGATGACATCTCATGCTACATTTAGATTCGGTATTATTTTGGATACCTATCTCATAGGTACTTTCCTCCCAGGACAAGCTAGACGGTCTCATATTCAAGGGTACATGGGTAAGTGTCCTCACATATCCCTGCCCATAGGAAAAATCATCATATCCAGAGTTATCAATTATCCTTTTAATATCCAACTTGTCTAGAACATCTCATTCCCCTCTACATAGCTTCACCTTATTGAACGTGCTTCCTTAGACAACTCTAGTCTCATTCACTTCCCACTTGAAGTACTCAATCAAACGCCTCACATCGTTGATTCATCAAAGTCTAGAAAACTTAATTTGGATCTTTAGGATTTCCTTGCATTTGATCAACCATTTTTCCTATGCACGCCTCGAAGTAAACTAGAAAAAATCTCATGTCATTCACCACGACTAATCCAAATATATCCATTATCATATCATTAGTTTTTCCAATGTACATCCGACGGAAATTAACATTGGGTAACTAACTTGTTATAAGATTATTAACACTAGCAGACATTTTCCTGCCAAATAATATACACAGTCATAATAAGGAAAAAACAAGCAACCAACAATTAAGTAGATTGAAGCAGAACAAATAATCAAAAAAATATTATACAAGTAAAATAAATAACTTAAAAATACATAGTATAACTAATAAGCAACAATTATCAAACAACTGAACAATATTATAAGACAAATAGAATAATTAATTTCAAACAATTAAGCAATAGATCGCAAACAAACACAGTCAGATAAAATAGTCAAATTAATAAAACTAATGTCAACAATCAATAGAACAACACAACCAATTCAACCAAAACAAACAAGCGCCACTAAAATAAAATATCTCAACCCCATACACCAAAATGAGTTTTAGACAAACTGAAAACTCAATTAGGCTTCCCACGTCACATGCCACACAGCCTAGTTTTAGGATTTTCATAGTGAGTTGTTCCCAATAAAATACACCACCAAAATTTTAATCAAACCAAATATTTACTTCTTTCCTTTTAAAAATCCACTTTTGAATTAAATTATTTCCATAATTATAAAATATTTTTCCCGAAATATTTTCTCAAAATGTTTATCGATATTCTAACTATATATCTTTTTCAAAAAGAGAAATATTTTCACACATATGCTCAATAAATCATGCTCTTTTAAAAATTTGATACTCCCCTAATCAAAATCCTTTTGAAAAAATGTTTTCTCTTCAAACACATTTGATCAAAAAGTGTTCTTTACGTAAAAATAATTATAGCTAAAATTTGCTTTCACACGATAATTTTTCAAATCTCAGAAATGTTCTTTTAAAAAAAACAATTTTTCAAATAAAAATGTTCCTCTCACACTTTACTCAAAAGGATATTTTTTAAACTGTTTCTAACAAAAGAGTTTCAAATATGTTCCCAATTATAATAACTTCTTAAAATTAGTTTCCCATATTTCACTATCTATTACTAAAATAGCTTTTCTCGCAAAACATCCTCGAAACAAATTTTCATCAAGTCAAATATTTATTTTGACCTTTTTAAAAATATAGTAAATCCCTTTAAGTCCAAAACATGCATTTTTACTTCTTAAATAAAATACCTTCCAAAAATCAAAAATGCATATTTTTAAATATGACTTTACAGGTAAAAATTCCATAAAATAAGATCGCTTTTAAGATTAGGTCTAAAACACTTGGGTTAAAACTAGCACTTAACCCTTCCTAAAAGTGCTTATACTACGCTATTCCTACAGTATTTATTTCCTACTCAAAGATCACTATAAATAACAAGTGTCTTAGGTAAGATAACGGTGGTTATGCACACAACTCATACACACAAAACAAAAAACCATTAATAAGAATGCTTTCCCATTCTATAGTTTTAACCCAACAAAAAGTGTAAATTAACATACCCTAAACTGTTAAATCCACCCAAGGTTTAAGGGGAAACAAAACCTAAACTCTAATCCAAGGGGAATGCCCCACCATTTTTACGTTAAAAGTCAATTACAAACGGCACAAAATACGCTACAACTAATTTTCAAATCGTTTAAAACTACGAAAATAAAAGAAAGCCTCGTAGCAGAATCAAACCTTAATATAAATATACGTTAACTTTATAATACACTTATCTTACAACATCATCGCAATAGTTTACATCTCAATACATCAATTAACATTAATAATAAAATAATGTTATAAAAGAATATACCAATCAGCTACCCATGACACAGCCTACATCCACTTTTTATTCCCTCTTCTGCTCCTAGACGCAACTTTACACCTGTACAGATGTATGAAATAAAAAGAAAAAAGGTTTCAACTATTTTTTGACCGTGGCTCACCATATACACCTCGGTCCAACCAAAGGGCTCTGGTGGCTATTGCATAGGAAAAGACTGCATGCATACCACTTTTAAGGGATCGAGCCAACATAGTTCTATTTCCTTCTCTTCGTTTGCACCCAGATAGTCGTTAGCACATAACAACCATAGCATCCGTGCAACCACAACAGTCACTGTAATCAACACAATCAATAAAACTACTACAATCCATATAATAAATGCAAGCAGAAAACACTACAACTAATCCATTCTAATATATCATCATAAATATGCAATAATAACAATAATAGCACACTTAACCATTAAACAATACAACCCCAAACATCAAATAAGCTAATCGCAACATACATATCACATATACTAATTATCAACCATTAGCAGTGTAAGTATAAATCAATCAAATGTGTACTAAACCACTATATTATTAACATAACACCAACATAATAAAAGCATAGTCAACTGCACACAACGGAGTAGTAATGGCAACCCATCCAAATATGATCTCATCATAACAAAATAATATACGTGAATCAACCATTAATCACACATTTCTTCCATTCAAAGCATTATATTTATATTAATGACCATTGTTTTCTTTTAAGTATGAAATCATTTTATTATTACTTATTATAAAAGCGCCTTTTATTTGTATCAAAATTATATAATTCTTCCAAGTGGATGATATACTTCAAGATATTTCATTGTAATCGCATTTCTTTAAATCTCTACAAACAATGTATTTTATCTCAAAAATTATAGCTTTCACAAAACTATATTATCATTAATAAAATATCATTTTACTAAATAATAATAACAAAATTTAAAATCTAAGTTTAAAAATACATTTTCTGTTTTATGAATTTCTCTAGAAATTCATAAATAGCAACTTTATCAAGTTTCTTTCATTAATTTCATTTCATTCATCAAATTATTGTTATTTACAAACATAAAAAACTGTAAATTATTATGTCTATCATTTATTTATCTAACCTTCTCATTATTATAGATTTTGTTTCAATTAGTAATTTTCCAATTCAAATCCACAATTAATTTTTATTAAACACCCAAAAATGTCAAAATCGACAGTAATCTACCCAATCAAGGCACAATATATACAAAATAGCCACAATATCGGACAATCACCAACATATTACAACACAAACCAATAATTATAGTTTTCCATCGATAGATATTTATTTTATAATTAAAATTTTAATTAATTAAATTAGATAAACCATACCAATGCGCTTTTTTAACAGTCTCCAAGCTAAACAAATTAAGTACTATATCGCTTGGAATTCCACTACAAGTCCAATGGAAGAAACCGCCCATGAACCAGAGTTTGTGTGTATAGGATATTCAAGTTAAAAGTAAAAGGGCAAATTTATAATTTGACAATTAAAGTATTTCGCTAAAGTAACTTTTTTCCTGCTCGACATTGCATAGAACACACAACCACCTCCATTTGCACCATCGCGGCCACGCCTAGTACCATCAAACCTAGATTCGATACTGCCAATGGCCCCACTAAACTGAGCCACATGCCACCTAATCTTTCCAACTACTCACAAACATCGTTCCTGCCCCGATGACATATAGAAATTAGGCCATACCAACGAAAATTCTGACCACCATGTCGAATAACTGACTAATCCTATGGTTCACATTTTACCGTCAATTATAAAGCCCTAGAATGGACGATCATGGATAAATCATCAATTTACAACTATCTCGAATGTCGTACCTAATAACAAGCACTTGCCATCTTTCCATTTGCCGAGATTCAATGATATATAATTCTATAGAATTTGGAATCTATGGATTTTAATCATTTTTCAGTTATTTTTTATCTTAGAGAGAAATTACATTATTTTAGGATTAAGGAAGAAAATTGAAGATAGAGGTGATGGCTAGGGTTCCATAGCATAACTTATATAGTCGTTAGGCTGCGGTATTGGTTGTTTATCTAGGTTGGCTCGAAACAGCTACATACGCAATTTAAACATCCTAACACCTCTATTTCATAAACCATAACTCCAAATACGTCAAAGCTATATATAAATCTTATCATCTTGAAAAGACTTTCGCAATGGTTATAAACAGGGTAACCAATTCACCTTTTACTAAAAAAAATCTTTTAATTACTTTAATGTTTTGCAATGTCAAATTTACGAGTCGTTATATTTGTCTTCAATGACGTTTGTAAAGAAATGTTGAAGGGTCAAGTTCATTTTTCTTTCTCCTTAGTTGCTTATTTTTTGAGTTCGTTTATTCTAACTATAGCCCCTCCATGTTTGACCTTGGTTTATATCTTTGCCTCTTTTCTGGCCCATAGATTAGCCTTCGTTCTTTTAACTTCTAACTTCAGCCTAAAGTGTCTGAAATTCTATGTCCTTAGCCTACAGCGCTAAGTCCTTGACCAGAAGTATAGTATCTTTTTAATGATTTCCTTATCCTTGGCATTGACTTGGACTATGAGCTGATCATTCCCTCGGTAAGCCATCCAGAGCTTGTTAATTATGACATTGAGGGAAAAAGTATGCATGGGACATCTCGTTGATTAATTTTTCGAAGTCCTCGACCAACTTTTTAGCCTCATCCCTTTTTTTTTAGTTCAGCCAGTTCAGATTTATAGTTGGCTATTATTATGTCATATGTCTTCTCTTCTATTTGAACGGATGGATGTCTGACCGATTAGTTCTATTGACGTCGAAGAGGGAATAAGCTATTTTCCTCCACTCAAAATGTTGGTCTTCAAGCTCGATATCCCCTTTAACTTAGTGATTAGCTTTCGCTCGAGGGATGTCTTGTTGTTGTGATTGAACTTTACCCCTATCAAGTAAAGGTCGAGTAAGGTTACATGCATCCTGGATGTCATGGCTGTGGATGAGCCTGAAGGTTGTGGAGGTAGAGTAGGACGAGTAGAATATTCGTTAAATTTTTATGAGTTAGGCACTATAGTGACCAAGGGTCGAATCGTTGGAAGTTATTAAGAATGGGCAATGGCTAAGAGCATGGTTGTAAAGAGCCGATAGTGAGACGATAATGGCCATGTAAATCTTAAGACTTTTCGCCTACTCATAAAATTCTCTTTCCTCGGCCTCATATTTCTTTATATCCTTATCCTCAAAGTATCATCCCTCCTTTCTTTTCAATGTTTATTCCACGATTTCTCAGTGCGAAGAAGCATTGGGGAATAAGTCTTTGGGGTGATTCCTCGACGCATGCCGATGCTTGAATGTGGACAATGAAATCGATCTCTTTCCATTGTACCTGAAACGAAGGAAAAAAGGTTGCATTGGAATTAATACACTAAAATAAAGGCAAATATAGGATATAAATTTTCCTGATCCTATAAGTGTGTGGATTATAGGTATCCTTAAGTGTTCTAGGGATCATGTTCGAAGGGTAGCAAAGATGAGGTACATCTCCTTTGGCAAGGAGGTCCTTGGATGAAAAAATTAAACCTGAAGGATACTCCTTAAGAGGATCATCAATCTGAGTTGAAGATATTTTCTAAGGACCTATACGAGGAGTTGTATCGGTAGTTCGCATTATACTTGGACAGAAGGATTGCCGTGAGGATTTGACATCTACATTTTTAGGATGTGATGGGGATGGAATTTCTATGCCGTTGGTGGATGTTTCCCTACATGACTCATCTTCTCCATGGTTGGAATCCTCATTGTCATCATCTACTTCATCATCCTCCTCTTTATCGTCTCATTCCTCCTTTTGAATTCCTTCCATTTTCCTTTTTTCTTTTACTCTCCTTATAAGCACCTCGTTGACGACGCTCTCTTCCACTTTATTTGTGCATTTATCAGCGTTGGCATCACGTGGTGGACCTTCAACGCCCCCTCGAATATCATCGTTGGAGTTGCGTATGGGGATAGGAGCTCGAGCAATAGTTTTGATCCTCCTTCCTTGAGGTCCAACTGAAACAATAAATCGCTCAGGGTGTAGAAGGCCATATTAGCAAAAAAATTCGTTGTTAAACGATAAAAGGGGTGCAATTACAAATGTTGACTCTCTTAAGGGTCTTCAAGGTTTCAAATTTCGCATTGCTGTTATTTTGGTAGGGAATACCTATGAAGAAAGTGCAAAAAGAAGTTAGACACTCGGATGAAGAGAGCCTAATCATGGAAGAGAATGAAAGAGAGGTAGATTTACATCCAGACAACCAAAGTTGGTTGAATCCAAAAGGCAGCGAACACAGAAGAATTTGTTTTAGAAATAGGAACATTTGTTGTAGGGTGCCTTAATGAACTTGCAGTTTCACTAGGCCTCAATGATTAAAAGGAAGGTGAGTCAACTCTTTTCTCGAAGCTCTAAAGGCGCGTTAACTCCCCAAATTCACTGAAGCTGCATCACGATTAAGATATTTTAGGAATTCAGAAGGGCACATCTGTTGAGATGCACTTGGGTAGGAACAAACTCAAGCTCTTGAAGAAAGGCTTAGAGGAAAGGATTGAGAGATGTAACAGTCCCTCTCAGGCGTAAGTACTTATTGCAGGCTGTACATCCCTATAGAGGATCATGCACCCATTGATCGACTCTTAGGAGAAAACATCACTATTTGGGATGTCGTGTTGAAGGCACATTGTGTGTAATGATTTAATAGTCATTACGAATAATATTGACCCTGGAGGGTCATTCAAAACCCTTAAACTAGGATATTCGTTCAGAGGCAGGATGATTTTGGAATAGAATCATTGGTATTATCTCTCCTTATAAATCACTTGTAACTGAGCGTCTAAGTCTAGTTGGTGTGGAAGTCATTGCTTGAACTATAAAGGAGCCAATTTCAGGAGGAGTTGACTGCCCAATGCCAACGTTGAAATGGGGTGATTGACGAGTCATTGTGAACTATAAACTTGATGGTGAACATAATTAGGTGTTAAAAGGAAATGATAGTTTATGTGTTTGTTTAAATATTTAGATATATGGGCCTCTGTCTCTTCGAAGCCCATTAAGGCTTGTCTGCATTTGTAAAGGCCTCATTGCCTATTTAAATTATTTTGTTCCCTCTTTTATAACGAGGACCCCCTAATATGAAATAAGAAAAAAAGGTTCTAATGGCGTCTGATATTTTTCCCTAATTCTTCTTATGCTCGTTTATATGAATTACATGGTATCGGAGCGTTGAATTCGATCCAAGGGACTCGATATTCTATTGTGCTTTCTTCGTTTATTTTCAGATTGTAATTCTCATATTCATTGTTTGAGCAATGGTTGATCAGAAGGCTGTTGATGTTATGTCTATGATGCCCAAAATCACAGATCGGAAACTGAATAGCTCAAATTATCATGATTGGAATAAGACAATTCGTTTATACATCAGGAGTACGAATAAAAATGATCATCCAATCAAGGAACCCCCTGGATCTGATTCGAAAGACAATGAAGATCAAAATTGGCTGAGAGATGATGCTCGTTTGTTTCTACAGATTCGAAACTCAGTGGAAACAGAAGTAATTGGTCTGATTAATCACTGCGAAACAGTGAAGGAATAGATGGAATATCTGGAATTCTTATATTCTGGTAAAGGAAACTTAACAAGAATGTATGATGTGTGTAAAGCTTTCTATCGTGCTGAGAAGAAGGAGTTGAGTCTGATGAATTACTTCATGTCATTTAAACAAACGTATGAGGAATTTAATCGACTGTAGCCTATGAGCATAGATATCAAGACACAGCAAAGTCAAAGGGAGCAAATGGCAATTATGAGCTTTTTGGCTGGACTTACATCAAAGTTTGAAGGTGCAAAATCTCAGATACTTGCCAATACTGATTAACTACCTTACATGAAGTCTATAGCCGCTTGTTGAGAACTGAGAATGTGACAAATAGTGGTAATGCAGCAGCAAATACACTTCCTAGTGCTTTTGTAGGTAATAGTGGAAATATGGTCACTAACAATCAACTTGAGATAGTTAGAGGCAGTGCTCCTTATCAGACACAAAACGGGAGATCACAGAGACCACCACAAACTCAATCATGGAGACCTCGACCACTTGGAAGAACACAAAGGCCACCCTGGAGACCGTCTGTGAATCAGAACAAAATATGTAATTACTGCAAGCGTATTGGTCATGTGATGTCAGAGTGTAGAAGTTTGTAGTGGAATCAAAGAAATACAACTCCTTCAAATATCAAAATTTTTTTAATGACAGCAGTTGAATTTGAGAAATACTCTAAAATTAAAGGTACACTACATGACAAGCTTCCTGATTCTTCAAATTCTTCAACAACCACATCTGTTGCAAACACAAGTACAGGCTCACCTACTTCTAAGTGGATAATTAATTCAGGTGCATCTGATCACATGTCAGGTAATCCACATTTGTTTACTAATTTGAGAACGATTAGTAAGTCTCATCAAGTAACCTTAGCAGATGGGTCTCAATCATTAGTAACAGGAACAGGGGAAGTGTTAACTAATTCATCTATACCTATGACTTCTGTGCTATACTTGCCATCATTATCATTTAATTTATTATATGTGAGTCAGATTACACAGAAATTAAATTGTAGTGTTACTTTCTTCCCTGGCTACTGTGTGTTCCAGGATCTTATGACGAGGCAGATTATTGGTAAAGGAAGTGAATCTGGAGGATTATATACTCTTGACAAATCACCTGAATCTGTAGCTTGCTCTCTCTTGAATTCTGCATTCAAAACTCACTGTCAACTTGGTCATCCATCTCTCATTCTATTCAAGAAATTATGCCCTCAGTATAGCAGCTTATCTACAATAAACTGTGAAGCATGTCAATATGCAAAACATCATAGAAGTAGTTCTCTTCCTAGAATCAATAAACATGCAAATAGTCCTTTCTCTCTTATTCATTCAGATATTTGGGGACCCTCATCAATCGTTTCTAAACCATGTTATAGATATTTTGTAACATTTATTGATGATTATACTCATATAACCTGGCTATTTTTAATGAAATCTAGATCTGAATTGTTTTCTATTTTTTGCAATTTTAATGCTGAAGTTAAAACACAGTTCAACGCTTCTATAAAAACTCTTCGTAGTGACAATGCTAAAGAGTACATGTCTGTTGAATTTAGTGATTATTTGTCACATAATGGAATTATTCATGAGACTTCATGTGTTGATACCCCCTCTCAAAATGGTGTAGCTGAAAGGAAGAATAGACACTTATTAGAAACTGCAAGGGCTTTATTATTCCAGATGAACATGCCAAAAGTGTTTTGGGCAGATGCTGTGTCTACTGCATGTTTTTTAATTAACCGAATGCCATCAACAGTCCTCAATGGTGATATTCCTTATCAAATATTACAACCTGACAAAGATATGTACCCAGTTAAACCAAGGATATTTGGATGCACATGTTTTGTGAGAAATGTGAATCAACAGTTAAGTAAACTTGATCACAAATCTCTAAAGTGTGTCTTTGTTGGATATCCTCGAAGTCAAAAGGGTTATAGATGCTATTATCCTAGTTTGCATAAATATATAGTATCACTTGATGTAACCTTCATGGAAGATGTACCCTTCTATCAAACTAATGCTCCAACTATACATGAAGATGAGGAAGAGGTTCTAGTGTACTCAACCATACCATCCGAAGGCTCTACTGATCTTAATACTACTAATGTACAAACAGAAGGTACATGTGTAAAACCTACTCAACAAACTGAGGATAATATAGATTTAAATTTGCCTATTACTCTGAAAAAAGGAAAAAGAAAATGTACCTATCTTATTTCCTCCTATGTGACCTATAATAAACTACCAAGTTCTTCACATGAGTTTGTGTCAAAGTTAGATTCTATTATCATTCCAAAAACAGTTGGAGAAGCCATAAATTCACCTGAATGGTGTGATGCTATGAGAGAAGAAATGATGGCTCTAGAGCAGAATAAAACATGGACCTTAGTGGAATTACCAAGAAATAAGAAAGCTATTGGTTGAAAATGGATCTTTACTGTGAAAATGAATGCTAATGGAACAGTGTCAAGACTCAAGGCAAGACTAGTTGCCAAAGGTTATGCTCAAACCTATGGTATTGATTACTCTGAAACCTTTTCTCCTGTGGCAAAGATGACATCAATCAGACTATTTATTTCAATGGCTGCTAGATACAATTGGAGACTTCATCAACTTGACATCAAAAATGCATTTCTGCATGGGGATCTCACTGAAGAAGTGTACATGGAGCAACCCTCCAGGATTTGTTGCTCAGGGGGAGATGAACAAGGTATTTAAACTTAATAAATCCTTGTATGGTCTTAAACAAAGCCCAAGGGCTTGGTTTGGCAAATTTAGTATGGCTTTAGAAAAGTTTGGCATTATGAGGAGCAAAGCTGATTATTCAGTATTTTACAGAAATACTGATAAGGGCATAATTCTGTTAGTGGTTTATGTAGATGATATAGTGATTATAGGGAATGATAATAATGGTATTCAGGAACTAAAGCAATTTATTTACTCTCAATTTCAAACAAAAGATCTTGGAGAGCTCAAGTATTTCTTAGGAGTTGAAATTACAAGAAATAATGAAGGTATATATTTATCTCAAAGAAAATACACTCTTGATTTGTTGTCAGAAACTGGGAAGTTAGCTGCTAAATCTTGTAGTACTCCCATGATGCAAAATTATAGCTTAAGTGGAGATGGTGAATGCTTTAATGATCCATAGAAATATAGAAGAATGGTGGGGAAATTGAATTATCTATGTGTTACCAGACCTGATATTGCATATTCTGTAGTGCAGTTAGCCAATTTATGTCAAAACCAACTGTGCAACATTGGAATGCAGTGGAACATATATTACACTATCTTAAAGGCACAGTAGGCAAGGGCATTTTGTATACTAATCATGGTCATATGAACATAGAAAGTTTTTGTGATGCTGACTGGGCTGGTTCAAAGGTTGATAGAAGGTCAGTGTCAGGATTTTGTGTGTTTGTTAGAGGCAATTTTGTTTCATGGAAAAGCAAGAAGCAGCCTGTAGTGGCTCGGTCAAGTGCAGAATCTAAATACATATCCAATGCAAATGCTATATGTGACATTATGTGGGTAGCTAACTTAATGAAAGAGCTGAATATGAATGTAAGGTTACCAGCTAAACTGTGGTGTGACAATAAAGCAGCAATTCATATTGCATCAAATCCAATATATCATGAGAGGACAAAGCATATTGAGGTTGATTGTCATTTTATCAGGGAGAAAATTCAAAGTGGAATCATAGAAACAGGGTGTGTTCGAACTGGAGAACAAATTGCTGATTTGTTTACAAAAGCTTTAAATGGATCAAGGATGGATTATCCGTGTGACAAGTTGGGAATGAAGAATCTGTACTCCCCAACTTGAGGGGGAGTGTTAAAAGGAAATGATAGTTTATGTGTTTGTTTAAATATTTAGATATATGGGCCTGTGTCTCTTCGAAGCCCATTAAGGCTTGTCTGCATTTGTAAAGGCCTCATTGCCTATTTAAATTATTTTGTTCCCTCTTTTATAACGAGGACCCCCTAATGTGAAATAAGAAAAAAAGGTTCTAATGGCGTCTGATATTTTTCCCTAATTCTTCTTATGCTCGTTTATATTAATTACATTAGGTATGTTTTATTTTGGGATTACATTTTAATACGAACTAGTCTGACTAATGCTCAAAATCCAATGGATGTAATAGTTTGTTGACTAACTGGATTTTGAACGTCGATTGGGGCAATTTAAATGTTAGTCTTTACACAGTGTGTCATATGTCCAATACACAACGAACAAAACATTTTATAAAAATGGCCATTCGTGCTGGCAAATGAGCTCCATCACACAATGTAAGTGTGCGTCGGATCTTACTTGTTATTGCAGGATAAATGATAACCAAACTACTATTTGTAGCAATATGGAGCCTTCTTTGGAGGAAAAAAGAATTTTGCAGTGATTTGAAGTGCTATATGGAAGGACCAATCGAGTGCCGTAGTGCATTTAATGTAGCTATTCTTTAGAACTATCCCAACAATGTTAATTCTTTGGTCAGTGCTCAACCACACCACAGTGGAACATTAAAGTATGTACGAGATTAGTACTTGTGCATTATCAAAGCCAGCTATGAGAAACCCAAGGTAGAGTTTGGTATATCACGAAGTTAAAGCCAAGTGAAGAGAAAGACTAGGCCTACCCATGTTGTCTTAGTTTTAACCCAGGAGCCAATTTATGATTTCTCTAGGAAGACAAGGAGTGAATGACTTGGGGTATGAGGAGTGGTCGACCATCAACCCAAGCATGTCCCCTTGACCTCACCAAGATGGCGATGGCGCTGACATCGCAATGGCTACCCTAATGCCAACCACAACATCATGAATTAAGACCCATCTTTAAGTTTTGTAGTAGACCTAAAAAATTTCAAGGCCGAGTACTTGAGGTGATGGAGTTCACCTAAAATAACAGTGGCTGCAGTCTAGTATCGACGACATGGTGGCGGTAGCGGCATAGTACGACGAAGCTATAGATGATAGTGGTGAGTGCTTGAAATTTCCTAGGGACAGGAATCAGCCTGAGTAAAAACACGGAAAATAAAAGTAGATGTAAAAGGTCTAAGTTCTAATACTTATATTATTGATGTGAATCAGCAATTCATATCATTACCGACATGAAATGGTCAGTACCAACATGATTTGATTGTTATTATTAAAAAAAGAAAAAGAAAGAAATGGAAATCACACCTGTCTGAGGTATGGAATGATATCTAGAGTGATGTAGATCAATACCTTCATGCAAAGAGTGGAACAATTACTGTTTAAAGTGGTTGAATGGATGATCTTGGAATGGAGATGACACTTCAAAGCGATTCTTGAATGGTCAATGGACTTGTATAGATGGATATACATTGCTTTCTTTTGATCAAAATCATGCTTCATTTCCAACAGAAGCATACTTTGGGGGGCAAATATTATCTAGCTTCTAAACCAAGCAACTGCCAAACAAAACTGTATGTCGAGATGAAGAAGAAATGGTTTAAGTGCTTGGGGCAAGCTTGGAATAGCAATGAATAAAACTTCATAGTGTTTGAAGTCAAGATACACAAGAAAGAAGAGGTTGGTACCGATATGATTTCATATCGGTACCTAGTTCTTTTTATAGGCTAAAATGACCTTTTATGCTATAGTTAAGGAAATAATGGGTAAAGTGGTTATCCTAGGGCCCATTTCCAAAGGAGTAGGTGAATAATTGCCAAAAGCTATATAGAGTACCGGATGAGTCAGATCATCTCATTATTGAGTAGAATTACTATGAAAAGTGCTCATAGCTTAAAGAAAGAAGATGCAAGATAAAGTATAGGAGGATCTCATGGTTTGCACTAAAAAAATCATGTCGGTACCAACATGATTTTATCAAAGGGGAATTCGTCTTCCCTCTTACTTTCTCAAATTTGGAGTTCTAGACAGTCTTTAATGATCCAACTACTTTGGTTGGCGATTCTCCTAAAAATGCAAGCCTTGAGCAATGATTAATGGACTTTTGGGCCATTTTCTTCTACATCTTCTATTTCTACTTAAGCTTTACCACTTAGGGCCCTTTTGGATCTGTTCTAACCGAAAAAGCTCTTGTACTTATGATAAACTCAATATAAATAAGATTAAAATGGATGTAGGCCATATAATTTTCCAAACCACTATATAAATCCTTGTGTCCTTAATGTTTTCTTGCTTTTTTCTATTAGATCTACTCATTTTCATAATTTTGGGTTGTTGTGCCACATATTGGCCCAACACATGCTATTTGTTGAATGGTATAGAGCGTATGACACATATACCATTGGGATTGCATGCTTAATGCTTCACTAGTTTGTTTACCATCGAGATTGTATAATCAATTTGTGTCTTATGTGGTTTACCACCAAAATTGTTTATCCAATGTATAGTTACACGGTTTACCATTAAGGTCTTTTATTCAGTGTACAGTTAAGCGATGTTCCATCGAGACTATGTACTCGATGTACTAATAGGTTTATGTAGTTTCTGGATGTTCAACCTTCGGGCTGGAATCATTATATCCTACTATCAAATTTTAGGTGTACTATAGGTTATTACCCTATGTTTATCGGTTGGCTAATTTATTGATGTAGTGCATCATGCAAATAAAAGCAATTAGACTGTATAGTATAAATGATAATTTATCTGCCTATTAGCACTATACCACGATTATATTTTTTACTCACCATACTATGTTTGACCCCCTCTATGTTTCCCACATTATACCTCCTTAACGGTTGATAGGATAATAGGATGATGTAACAATAAGGAGTAAGATATGTTAAGGAGGTAACCATGCGCTATGGATTTGCTTCATTTATAGTCATCTTATATTTATCTTATTATGTTTGCTAGTCAGTTACTTATTATATTTTCGGTTGGACATTGTTAAGAACTTTGTTCAGTTGTTTCCTATATTGGTTATAGTTGCTTAAAAAAGAGATAATTTGGTTGTTTCTTTTATTTATATTTTGTTCCTTCCACTGTGAGATCTGAAAGTACAATAATGATTTATAATTGATATTTACCTATGTACCATATAAGCCATCAAATCCAATGACCTATACTTCTAAGCATGATGCAAGTACGAATATCACTTTTAGGCATTGAATCGGTGTGTTGGGAAGTGCGAATTATTACATATTTCCTTCCTAAGGACAGCTCCACCTACTGGGCGATGTGAGGCCCTTGCTAAGGGAATCCTTTTGTGCATCAGGGGTGAAAAATATCTGCAACATCGATATGGAGTTGTGAACAGTGACGATGGATAAGTGTCGGTGATCTCGTGTGTCTATACATAGAAGGGACTTAGAGTAGTGACCCATCTCTCACAAGAGCGAGGCATGAGGATTTCCTACTGGGGTTCGCGGTATTTTTTTCAGATTCATCATCCCACGCTAATCCTTCACTTTTTAAGCATTCAAAACAATAACCATCTCCACCATCTGCTTACTTAAATCGATCAAAGGCACACGGTCCCTGAATAGAATGGAGGGATGAACAGCATGGGTTCAAGGTGGTTGGATGGGCCCAGCAACTAGGAGTCACAAGCAAATTCATAAGCTTGAATAACATGCGCATCCCTAATACAAGCGAGAGCAACCTTGTCAGTCGAGCATAACCCTCTCACACGCGTCATGCATAACGTTGAAGGCACTAGGTACCTATGTAGTTAAAGCCCTGCTAAAGTCATACTAAAGCCTTGCCAAATCCATGCTAGAGTATGTAGTTCTCTTCATCCGCTATGCTTTTCTCAAGTAAGAGTCACTGGACAGTAGATTCGCTTAAAGCTTGCTATATCTGATACACTCACTAAATCAATGATTTTAGCATCCGCTTTAGCAATATTAACATAAAAAGAATAATTTGACTAGATCTCTTTTAAACTAAATCAACAAAGTTAGGGTAAAGGCCTAAGTTTAAAGCCTAAAAGCTCAACATAATTTAGAAATCTATTTTAATAACAAGTCAAGACTGCGTAAATCATGAAATTTTTCGTTTTGTTATAAAAAATTAAAACATATTTTGTTTCTTACATAAATGATCTGAGAATAATAATAAATTAACACTGTATATTTAGTTTTATTTACAATAAAGCTTATTGCAGCTCCATTAATTTTTGTTATATTTCTGTTATAACTTTTTGCACCTTTGGCACTATGGACTCGCTAAGCGCTTTAATTGCATAGCAAAGGACTGTATATGGGATATCGGTCATATCCACTGCAATTGCGACTCTTGGACCATAATTGATGGTTTCTTGGGCATATATTCGAGTGTATGGATCATTAAGGTCATGAGCTATTTTCCCAATATTTGTGATCCCATTAACTAGGTCGAGCTACATATATTACACATGCTAGGAACGAACTAATCACAAGGTCCTCGGTACCATGATTATGTTGTCTGCGTGTGAGTTTCCATTGTCAATTTCACCATTATTTTGCATTTTGAAGTCTTTCAAGGAGTTGAATAGAGGTTTTAAGTAGAAAAAAGTGATGAAATATGAGAGCTTCTAGGGAAGGCCCCCTTCCAGCGCAATAATGTTGACTAAATTTCTAGTCAACCTCGAATTATAATAGAAAGGGAGTTTGGCAAGGTTACTTGTTAAAACCATGGTTGAAAATGTAAAAATAAGGAAGAATAAAGAGAGTTATAAGTAAACACATAATATAAAGTTATTTGATCTTAGCAAAGGTCTACATTTAGAATGATCATGATTTTGTTACTTTGTGCTTCGATCATAAGAAATGATTATAATGGATTTTACAAGAGCTTTAAAAAATATATATTTTTTGATCAAAATCTAAAATTTGATCCTTGTGCCAATGCATAGGGTCTCTTTTCATAGATGTTGAGTCATGGGTTAAAGGGCTTAAATTGATGCCTTGGATCCTAAGTTTCCTTTTAACCTTTAATTGTGATATATGTTTCAAATGTTGGGCAGCTCATATTCCACGTGGAAATAATGGCTTGGATGTAGAAAATTTAACGGACAATGCCATGACATGCTTATGCCAGGTAGACATCTTGAAGCAAGTGGTAGTTATGACACAATGAAACTTTTTCTTCGTAGGCGGTGAAGTACAAAGAGTGTGTACTGCATAGAAATGCTTTTATCAAATGAATAGTGTCATTTTATATCGTTTTTATTAGGGAAAGGATATGAGACCATCGTCTATTTTATAGGCGCAACCAGGTAATTTTTCAGTAATCTTCTAGATAGCAATAAAATAGAGCGAATAGAGATGTCAGTCATCTAGGAATGTAGCGACTAAGAAGGGATGCGATGAGACCCATGGGAATTTTGAGAATCTAAGTGGTGGAGTTATTGTGCTATGATTTGGTCATCAAATGATAGGGTGAAGAGGTGCCACCCGCGAACCTTGAGGCTATTTGTTGGTCAAGAGTATATGGCGGGACTGATATTGGCTCTAAGTGAAGCGGGGCAACCAAGTTATTGTCGGTTGGGATGTTAGAGGGGGTCCTATACCATTGGGCTTTTAACCGACGATCATGTTTAGTCATTTATGACAAAATCAAAGAAAATAAGCCATTTGCACCATTCAGCTGAAGTGTTTTGTCTTCTACCGTTATGAATTTGATGTATCAAACATGTCAGACATGTCATGTCCCAATGGTTCAATACGAAATGAAAATTTCCTACATCTACTCCCTTAGTCTATTCTGTTCTTCCTTCACCAGACCTAAACTAAAATATAAAACAAATACATTTTAGTATTTTATTTTTAAAAAATTGAATTTCAGAATTTTAATGGCCTCCATCGAAATTTAGGTCTGACCTATCGTCGATTAAAATGCTCAACGAAATTTGATTTTTATGGACAGCGTCTCATCACTAGTAGATACTAGTGCTTGAAAAGTGGCAGCTAGTTTAACTAGCGATTAGGCACTAATTTCACCGCCATCATGAAAACCAAATAGGATAATACAGTAGCCACCATTGAATGATATACTACAAACAACATCGGCGTTTGGTCAGTTGATAAGATTGCATCCAAGGAGATGATGAACGGTGGTAAACAATTGCTTTACAATTTCGTTGCTTTAAAGACCATGCCTCCTCAAAATTCAGATAGTTGGACATGAGGTATAATGGTGCAATTATGAAAGACAAGTGCATTTACAACATTCATCCATCACCTCTTTCCTATTTTGACACCCAACTATACTCTAATAGTCTTAGTGTAATAATGCATGAATTGCTTTGTAGTCCCATCGCCACTTCTTCTCATTGGACATTTGATGTTGTTTCATCGTCTTAAGTAATTCAAGGGAAACCCACTACTTTGAGGGATGCTAATCTACATTCTGACATGGTCGTCGCTTGATAATGAAAGGAGAGGGATCTTACAGTAATACTTGGGACAGGCCAACACATCATTAACTAGTTCTTTCTATGGTAAATAAAAAGAATGAACTTAAAAAAATATTGAATTTGTTTGCTCGTTAATTAGATTGAAATGGATGTGACATACCATCATTTTCAAATATATATTTTTCTAATTAAATGTACCGGTAGTTTTACCTGCGATGTACAAATATTATATTTGTATTTTATATGCTATTTAAAATTTTAAGTAAATTACTAATATTTATTGAAAAATACCTAAAATAATTTAAAAGATTATAATGCATTCATACAAAAAATCATACCTCTTTGTCATTCTTCCACACCACAAAAACATGTTCCCTTTATCAAACTTTCCCGATCATGCCCTGTTCACAATACCACATTGTTCCCTACTTGTTTGTTAACAAATGCACCCTTCAAAAATGTTAATGAGGACCGAGTTCATACCAGGGTGTTAACACAACAGTGTTGTTAGCTATTTCCAAGTTTAACTAGTTTAAATTAATTTTATAAATATTATAAATTAATAATTAATACAAAGGTTACGTTCATTTTTTTTGTCAATTAGTTGTTTACTTATGGCCTTAAAATTAATTAAAATAACATATAATTGTAATATATTAATTTAGTTAAATATATAAGCTTGATTGATCAATTAATTAATAAATACATAGTAAATTAATTAAGCCCAACATTACGGAATGTACATGAAAGGGGTAGGGCAAATAAGGAGAAGGGGGATTTTGAATGTATCTTTTGATCTAAATCGGATCTTGATTTAAAAGAGAGGAAATGGTGGACATATTTTATATTTCTAGTGGCTACAAATAGCCCACCTTCTCCTATTGAATACACACAAAGACGTATAACCCTAGCCTTCATTAAAAACTTGTTGGAACCACAATGCTAGGATTTATACACCATGCTATAGGGAGAAAGGGGTTATAGTCTGAGGTGAAGGAGTTAAGATCAGAACGCATTGACTACCAACGAATCTAAAGTTATTTTTATTTTAAAAAATTTATATACGCATATCTCCATCCTTATTTTTGGCCCGCAAAAATGGTTATTTTTGAAAAAATAAATAAATGCACGGACATACACACATATATATAATATACACATACACATATAAAAACAACATATTAATAATATACACACACTCACGTATATAAATAATATAAATTTCATACTAAAATATTCTTTTGACTAATGTAATTAAAATAGATATATTTTTTCAATATATATGTATATGTATATGCATGCTTGTATGCATGTATATAAATATATAATTTCGCAGCTTATTTTAGATTTAACCAAATTTAAATTCTAACTTTAAAATATATATAGATATATATATATATCAAAAAAATAATTTTCAGTCGAAATATGATAGATCCAAATGTTAAGATTTTTAATGTCTATATACTATTCATTTACTAAACTATTTATATAAAATTTTATAGGACATTTAAAAAAAATACGTTTTCCATGGTTGAACAATAAAAATTATGAATAGCCAAAAATAAATCTTTATACACACACAATTGTGTATGCAGTTGCACGTGGATGTGTACATATATGTATATTTATTCATATATCAATATAAATATACACACAAATACACTAAGGAGGTATTATTGATATGTATATCCATTTTATGACTGTAAATCACAATGGTTATGTACATCCAAACATACGTATATACATACGTGCATACACAAATACATATATTCTATATTGCTAATTATATAAATGTCTTAGATTAGTTTATACCACATATTGTAAATGTGAAGTTCCACGAAAAAGGTATAACAAACTAAATGGTAAATTAAATTAAAAAAAATTAATTATAATATAAATTACTAAAGTTTAAAAAAATTAAATAAAACAAAATTAAAATCAATTAATGAATTCTCTTTTATTAATATTTACTGAGTATGGTTTGGTTCAAACAAATTATTTATGTAAACATAAAATAAAGATCGAGCGCAAATATTTTATAAAAAAATTGAAATTTCTCTCTTTTACCCTGCTGTCACCCTGCTGTCAACGTTCTAGATCCAACAATCTTTGCCATAAATGGTTGTATATCAGTATGTGATATCCAATGTTAAGTATAATGCAAATCTAATCAAAATAAAATAAAATTTTAAACTATGAAATATTCATCATTTTGAATTAATATTGAGTATGATTAAATGTTACCAAATAATACAAAGCAAGTTAAAAATCTTGTACAATAATTAAAAATAATTTTTTTCTTAAATTTGCTCTCTCTTACCCCGTTGTTAATGCAACTAATTCAACTATTTCTTCTTTAGTAAGGTACGATTGACAAATAAAACCTTCAACACATACTTTCTATTTCACTATTTTTCTTTAGGTGACCCAGATCCCGTAAAGCAAAGATGTGATATTAAATATAACTTGTTTAATGTATAAAAATAACATAAATGAATATAAATTTCAATATTATTATTTATTTCACTCAAAAGGGTACATGCAAACATACTAAACTAGTCCTCGCGTTAGTACTTTGGGTGATAGATGTACCGGTAGATGTTTGATGCATTTAAAAACCTAAAAGTAAAATATTTTCTTTGATTTACCTAGTCGCTTTGGTACATCTTATTCGAGCTTATGTCAGTGATTTTGTGAAGTGTAGCCGAGCATGTATCTTTATTATATAAAGTAAGCTCTGTTATTAACATCAAAAAATTTATGGTAAAAACTCCTTTAATCATATTGGGAAAAGACTCTCGAGATATACATGACAATCGTGAATCTTTACACCTAACAATATACAATCCTTCATATCAACATATCACTTTATATTATAGGCAATACCATTTAGGTACCTCAAAGAATCGATTCATTCCAATTGGCTTGTACAATAAGTACTACCTAACTCATAAAAAGAAAGAACTTTGGTGTTTTAATATGCAACATCATATTTAAGTTTTGAACAATCACAATAGTATTCGATATTATGTTTTGATTTTAAACATCTTTGGATATACATTATCCTATGAAAGAAAATCTCTGAACACATTTTTTCATTATCATTCTATAAAATTATGTGAAGTTGAAGATCCTTCAAATATGGTTATTCCTCAATGTACTGTGTTTCTACTAATTGTGGCCCCCTTTGCCAAGAATTTTGGGCTCTTTAATTCAGATCTTGTGTACTTCTGCTTAATCATTTATGATATCAAATACCTCCTTGCTACTAAAAATTCTAGTAGTTGTAAACTTTTGACTTTTTGATAAGCACAATTGTCCTAGTGGTTAAGTGATTCGACCTTGGTGCGAGAGGTCACAAGTTCGAAAGCTGTGCAGCGTGATTCGAATATTTACTGACACATGATGTCTAGTTTGTCGTCCCAGTGACATGTTGTATCTAAGTACCTTTTGAAAAAATAGACTTTGTAAGTGTTTCTCTTACCATGTTTGGAAATGTCTGTATGCATAAAATAACAATGATGATCCCACCAATGCCTCACCACCATATGTTAATCAAAATGTTTTTGTCAGTCTCATGCACACAATGCAAGATAATTTACCAATAATACTCCATCTCATAAACATCTCATAGAGTGGAAAATCACTTACTTCCACAACATTCAAGTGGTTAGTTGTAAGTACTTTTCTCCAAATGTAATAATTATCAGCTCCCCCTATCAAAATTTTCCAACACCTCGATTAAAGGCTAGAAACAAAAGTTTATGCCGTTATTGGGATTTTTCTATAACAACCTAAAATTTTTAATAAATATTTTTAATTCATTTTGTTTAAAAACTTTGATTTTTAATTATTTAAAATTTAAAATTTTGGAATTTTTCAATGTAATTTTGGATTTTGTTTATAAATTATTTTCCAAATACAAAATAATAAACATTTTCTGAAATTTTTATATTTTGGTCAACTGAAAGTCAAAGTTTGACCGCAGCTGAAATTTTTTAATTTCTATTCTTTTCCTTTGAAACTATATTTGATTCTGATGTTTGTACTACTTTTCGTTTCGTTAAATTCTGTGTTATACTCTTTAAATTGGATAACTTTCAACGTTTTACACGTGATTATTTCAACATTTTTCTACTTATTTTCTATTACACATTTTCCTACTTCATTATATTTCATTTTCTATTTTCTATTCTCTATTTTATTTTTATTTTTCCATTCTCTATTTTCTATTTTCTTCTACTTGAAATTTGGCTTGGAAATTTCAAGAAACCTTGGTTTCTTTTCTTGGAAATCAAGCAAAGCTCTTCATTTTCTACCCTTTTCAATTACCCTAGCTGTTCATAACCCCTCCACTAACCCTAGCCGCCACTCACCTTTACAATTCTCGTACAAAAAGTTTCTCATCCCTTCTTGTTTCTCATTTGTTCCTGAAAGAAAAAATATACAGTAAGTTTTCAATGGCTCCTCCTCCTTTTTTCTCTTTTCTTTTTCTCTTCTATTTGTTTTTCTCGGCCACACTATGCTATTGCCGACCATCACTCCTCTCCACAACCAACATGATCAGCCTCCACCTCCTCACATCATCCCCATGCCATAGCCGTGGCCATAGAAGAAAAGCCCTTCACCAAAACTGCAAAAAATCCCCTTGTCGAGCCTTCCTTATGCAACCCCCTCTTTGTTTGCCTCGGCCACACCTATTTCCACCACCTACTCCTCTTCATTGCCTTGCTCTAGGTCGTGCCCCTCTGATGTGACCAGATTCGACCAAGTTAGCACATAGGCCGAGCCGTTTTGCCTTAGGGTCGAGCCCAAAACTCCTCTTGATCCATGCTTATGCCTCTACTTGCTTTGCCTTCCATTTTCTATACCATAGCCATGCATTGATAGACCCAAATACCATCATGGATGAGCCTACTTGCCTCAACCCAATCATAGCCAAGCCTATAGGTGATGTGGCCGAGCCCACTTGTTGATTAAAATCCATATTTTGTTTCAAATTGATTCATTTTTTACATTGTTGAATTCATATCTTGTTTGTGTTAAATCATATACTTATATATGTTGTAGATTTTGGTTGTTACAAGATCTGAATATTGGCTCATCATCCACTCGTATCTAGTCGTGCCTTTTCGTGCTTTGCAGAGTTTGTATTTGTGTTTTGAATTTGATCTCTAGCTTTAGAAGTGAGTTATTCACTCTAGACAATCGTACTTACATAAATGTGAAACAATGTCACTTGAATTGTAATAGTTGATATGCTAATGTTATATGCTCACATCTACCTATTATCTAACATTATATGATGATATTACCTAATTATACACTTGTTGCATCACCTGACATCATATGATATGTTATACTGTTTATTTTATTTACTGTTTCCATCACCGCAAGTTCCCTGTAGAATAGAATCACTATGGGTTGAAATGATACATACCCGAACAGACTTTAGAATTGGAAAAAATTGTTATGAGCTGAAATGATAGGCTCAAGCGATTTTTATTTATTTTGTTTGACTTGGGATTGCGGGTTTGAAATGATAGAACCCGGATTTTCTTTTTAAATTACGGATTGAAATGATATATATACGTATCACTTGACCTAGGTCAGAAAATTATATACAGACCCGTGGTTAATTTTAAATGTTTTCTAAAATTTATTAAGTGTTTTGAAATGTAAAAATATGACATTTTGACTTAAATTGGATATAAATGATTTAAATAAATGTTATAGTGATTTTCTATAAGTGAAATGTATAAGTAAATTAAGGATTAAAATGTAAATTTTGGTTTGACTTCATAATTGAAAATTTGGGGTTTAAATGGAATTTAAGCTTAACTTAGTGATAAGAATATTTTATTTATGAAATGGGTATTTTATATAAAGTATTAGGTCATTTGTTAAAATAAAACGTTAAGCAATTTATAATGTATTTAACTTAACAAATGAATTTTATTTAAATTGGATATTTATTAATAAAATGATATTTTATTAAAATTATAAGTTAAGCAATATCCAAATAAATAATTTTGAAAAGTGAAATAAGTTTGACAAGTTAAAAATGAGAAAAGTTGAAGATATATTGTTTTTGAAAGATATAGTAAACTTATAACAGAAATTGTAGCGTCTCAGAAATGCTGTGGTTTAATGAACTATGTGTTGAATATACTAAATATACCTACAGTACCATTTCTGAAGTGCTGCAGTTTCTGAATTCGAACTATGTGTTGAATATACTAAATATACATACAGTAGCATTTCTGAAGTGCTGCAGTTTCTGAATTTGAACTATGTGTTATATATAACAAAATATACCTACAGCAGCATTTATGAAGTGCTTCAGTTTCTGAATTTGAACAATGTGTTGAATATACTAAATATACCTATAGTAGCATTTCAGAAGTTCTGCACTGTCTGAATTTGAACTGTGTTTTGAATATAACTAAATACCTACTGTAGCACTTTGTAAGTGCTGCTGTTTCTGAAACTGAACTATTTTGAAATACTATAATATCTACCGTAGCACTTTATAAGTGCTGCGTTTCTGAAAATGACATTGTTTTTGAAATATTACTATATCTACCGTAACATTTTACAAGTGCTGTTGTAGCCGAAAGTTACAATGTTTTGGATATTTTATAATTGAATGAATGAACTTAGGAATGCTACAACTTTGAAATGAATAATACTCGACATTGAATTTAAATGGTTTAAATGAATATGTTTTGGAGTGAAATATAAACCATTTTGAAATTTATAACCACGGGTAATAATAACGTTAGGTTGTTAAAGAGACCAGGATCGGATATGGACATATTCTCTGTCGATACTGAAAATCACTTTACCAACCATGTACGCGGTGGAGATTACAGAATGAAGTAGGATGGTGGCGACGTTCTATTGAGGTATGTACTGGACCCGACTCCCATGAGTTGGCATAAGGTGGCTAAAACAGAAGCAATCGACGGGCTAATGAGGTCGCTCCTCTTATCGGACACACTTCTTCGTATGCCATTCTATTACTTTGTGATTGATTGGTGCACACCTTTGATTTTGGGAGTGTGGCTCGAGGTGGGCGGTAGTAGCTTGTACGCGTTACCACTGGTCCGGAAGTGCAATTGGTATATCTACCCTGGCATTGCCAAGTTGTGCCGTGTCACCTACCCTAGTGTGCCTTATACGATTTTGGTTTTGTACCATACCTATGGAGTGCACTTTGACGACGCCCAGTAAGGAGGAGATTACGGTACTATATAGACTATGAGAATATATAAAATATGTTAAGGGGGATATTAAGTAACTCCTTAATGCTATTTTCAATTATATTATACTTTACTTTAGACACTATTATAACATTGCATATTACTACATAATAAATAGTTTAACGGATCCTTAGAGCATAGGCGGTCCCAAGCATCCTTTAAGTTACTTGTGCATTCTATTACAGTTCACTTGAGTTGTTTACATTTTATAAGCATGAATGTCCTGACTTGAGAGTTTGTTTTATCTTCTTACGCTCGGGTCAGCCTGAGTACCAGCTTTGGAATTCACCTCTAGAGTTAGGATTTGTTGGAGATCATCATTTATCTAGTTGCTATCTATTTCTTTTAGCATTTTCTATTCAGCTATTGTACTAGCGAACATTTATGTATCTGGGATTTCCGTTGTGTTTACTTATTCAGAATCTGTATTCTGTACTTGTTTTGAGACTGTGTTGTGGTAGCTTCATGAACTACTACTGTTATTTTTATTTTCACTGCGAGTTATTCTGATTTATCTGTGTCTGTGATTCTGTGATTGGTTTTATTTGCTCCAAATATATTACAATCTACTGTTTTGAATTATTCAAGTCAAACATGTGTGGTTTTATTATTGATTTGAATGGTCCAAAATAGTGGGTCATTACAGTTGGTATTAGAGTTTTGGTTTAGGCAAATCTTATCCTACGGAGCAAAAACTCTTTAGAGATAGGGTAGAAATTCCCTAGAATGAGTAAAATCAATCTTAGAATCCCTTTCTTTGTGAGAGAATGTATTTTAAGTATAAAATGATTTTTCAAAGGATTTTCAAAATGTATTTTAATATAAAAACTTTTCTTGCTTTGAAATCAAATTTTCCTAACTTCCTTCTTTTCCTTATCCACCTTGTTAGTAATTTCTTTGTTCGGGATATTCAATTCCCGTTGCATCTTATCTTATCTAATCTTGTCTTTGTTTCTCAATTACCTTTGTCCTAAAATTCATTCTTGATTTTTCAGGATGAGTAATAGGAATGCAAGTGGTAGGGGCCATGGTGTTGCCCTAGCTCCTGAACCTGCTGCACCAGTCAGGTTCACTAAACTCTGTAAGGAATACACTAAGCTTGGTGGCACCAAGTTCACCGAATCTCAGAGAGTTATTGAGTCTCAAGAGTGGTTGAAGGATTTGGAGAGAATCTGCTCTGGTCTTGAGATCATTAATGCCCAGCAGCGCTAGTTGGCAGCTTGGCAATTGAAAGGAGCATCCTTGGATTGGTGGGAGTCCGTCAGAGCCCACACTACTGAGGCTGACATTTCCTGGGAACAATTTGTTGAATATGCGCTTATATGTTTTTGTTTGATGATAATAAACATATATATTCATTTAAATGTATTTGGTTATGTACTATTTATAGATTAAATAAATATTTGTTGAATAAAATAAATTACACAGAATTTGAATTTGAATTCAAACAGAACAAGTTACACAGATTTTGAATTCAAACAGAAATTTTATTCAAACAAATATTTATTACAAACTTGAATAGTACAAATTCATGCTCTCACTATACATATACATTTCTAATTACATCACGATTACATCACAAATATTTTTACATTGATAACCTCACTACATATCACTCACACTCGTATTTTGTCTTCAACTGCTTTCCGGTTTGAATCCAGCATCTGAGCAATCTGTAAAAATATTCACTAACGCAGTAAAATTGAAAAAGAAATGTTTTTGCAATATAAAATGAAATACGATTTTTGAAAATATCGTTTGCCTCAGTTATTTGGGTTGTTCGTCATCATTCACACTTGAATTCATCACAAAGTCGTGCACATAGATATTACAGGGACAGGTAATCATAAGTGGCTGCAATACACACGTGTACATTCATACACGTGTGCACTGCCTCGCCAACTCGTGTGCGCAGCCAAAAATAGCAAGCGTGCAAGCACAACATGAAAGGAATCGAGTCAGTAAGGCAATGCGCAAAATCAAGACAGCATCAAACAGCAACAGTGAAGACTGCATAAGTGCTACAAGCCAAATCATCACAATGAACACCACTGACCAGTGAATACAATATCAAGTTGCAGACTCCAAGTTACAAACTCAAGATTACAGGGCAGTGGACAGTACAAGACTGACTCAAATAAACTAATGAATGAATGCAAAGGCAACAGCTCAGGTCAGAGACAACCAACAGCCCAAATGAGCAACAGAGATCAGAGACCAAGCAAAGCATAGTAACTGCAATGAATAATGCAACATGACCAAATATGGAAACTGCATACTGCAACAACAAGTATGGTGAAGCACTGACTCAAATACACAACTACAAGGCATTTTCATTGCAACTGCATAGCAACTCAACAAAGAACAGTACAGTCATGAAGTATGCAAAGAACTCGAGCATGAGATATGGCAACTACAGTAATGCATCAGTGACCAAACACAGCTACACAACAAAGCAATTAAGCACATGTATGCAGACCAGTCAAGTAAATGTAGAGAACAAGCTACATGAAGGCAACATGAAGCAATGTACATGCACCAGTGATGAAAGCTACAAGAATACAAGGCAACAAGTACTACAAGGCCAACACAGTGATCATTGTCACTGACTCCATTAATAAAGACAACAGTCAGAGAAATGTACAGAGACCAGGTACAAATAACAACAAGTCAAGGCCGCAACTAACATATCCAACTAGAAGAACAACTACAAAACCATCAAGCTACAACTCAAATTATACAAGCTCCAGAAGTACAAACTGAAGACTGCACGAAATGTATGCAAACAGAATGCAAGTTTATATGTGCAGAAAGTTACAAGTATCAACGAATTGGATGAACAAAACTCGAGAGCAACAGTGAAAGTGCAAATCATGTCAACAAGACAAATGTATGGATCAGTGCCAAAGTCGAAGAATAACAATGCAGACGTACAAATGTAACGCAGTGATAAAAATTCACGTACGAATACAGTATTGACGAAGTTCAACATTGCAGAGATGATCGAAGTAAAATACTAATCAAGTCAGAACTCAGTGAAGTCAGTGAAGTCGAAAGCAACAGGGATAAACACTGTAAACATTGAAGCCGTGGATATGATTCAAGAAATCAAAACAGTGCAGTGATGATCAGGGCACAAAACCAAGTAAGAAATTCAAGTGTGTAAATTTGAAAAAGTCAAATGAATTCAACACCGTGGTGGCCACGTAACAAAATCACTGCCGTATCGATCACGTTGAGAAAGTAAATCAGGAAAGACGTGCGCAACAGGAAATTGAAAATTAGGAAAGTGATGAAGTCGTGAATTCATATAAATTCAACCCGAAGGTATCATCATCGGTCATGCGCTTCAATTCACAATCAAACTATCAATCACAAACCCAAGTTCATCATCGGCAAGCAGAGCAACAATCGAATTCAAGCATTCAAGCAAAAAGGAAAGTTACATACCAAATTGAAGCCGAATTCCAGAAGCCCTAATTTCACAATCGATCAACAGAGGAGCAACTCAAACCAGAAACCATCATAAGCGAAGCAGTGAGCAAGGGCAACAATCGAACATCAGAGAAGCAAGAGCATCTCAAACCAGAGGCAAAGCCCTAATTCGAGAAAGAAGCCGAAGCCCTAATTCGACAAGAGATCGGCCATCATTATTTACAGTAGAAAGAGGAAAAGAGGAACGGCTAGCAAGTGGATCGGGTTAAAAATAAGTTGCCGACATTTTTCACAAGCAAAAGAAAAGGGGACGGTGAAATTCAAGTGGGCCGGCCTTATTATTAAAAAGGGGAATTTAGTTTTTAATTTTATAAAAGGGGTTTTTAGTTTTTTATTTTGAGCAAAAATTACAGATTCAAGTTCGTATTTTAATTTTTGCTCCTGCGGTTATTTTTGAAGTTGTTTTTTCTTTTCAAGTCGAAGAATCTGTAAATCACCACCTAGGGATTAGGTAGTGTCAGATTGTCTATTTAGAATTAGTTCAGTGAGCAGGGAGTGCGAGTTTGCAAAGCTCGATAGGCGGGAGCAGTGTTTGCGAGTGAGCGAAACTCTATAGGCGGGAGCAGGGTGTGCGAGTCTAGTAGAGTGTTTGTGAGCGGGAGCAAAAGGGTCTGCGAGTCTAGTAGAGTGTTTGTAAGCGTGATACTGTTTAATTCTAATAGAAATCTGTGAATGCAGCAGTAGGCAGGGGTTGCCGAAGCTGGGTAAATTTTGTGTGTGATTTACTTTTCAGCATATTTATTTCTGCTGTTATATTTCTGTGTTTAATTCGAGAAAATTTGCTATAACCCTATTCACCCCCCCTCTAGGGTTAATCTAGATCCTACAAGTGGTATCAGAGCCTGGTATTTTTATTTAACTCTAGAGTCATGAATCCGTCAAATAATGCTTTTTCTGAGGGGCAATCTATTGTTAGGCCACCCATGTTTAACGGGAACGATTATGCTTATTGGAAAGTTAGGATGAGTATTTACCTTAGTTCCGTTGATTATGATGTTTGGGATATTATTGAAACTGGCTATAAACCTCCCACTATAATCGTTGGTGGTACTGAGATTCCTAAACCTAAGGATAGATGGGATGCTAACGATAAGAGATTGAAAACAACAAATGCTAAAGCCATGAATGCTTTGATATGTGCTCTTGATAAAAATGAATTTAATAGAATTTCTCATTGTACAACAGCATAGGAAATTTGGCACAATTTGGAGGTGACACACGAAGGAACTTCTCAAGTCAAGGAGTCTCATCTAGCCCTCTTCAGCAATGAATACGAGAACTTTGTGATGGACAAAGGCGAGAACATAAAAGACATGTTTGGACGCTTTTCAACTTTGGTGTACAACGCTAGAGCACTTGGGAAGGTATTCACTGAGGTAGAGCTTGTGCGAAAGATACTACGAGTCTTACCAATGAACTTTGAGGCAAAAGTCACGGCAATCCAAGAATCGAAAGATCTGAGTAAGCTAAGCATGGAGGAGTTGATTGGAAACTTGATGACATATGAGCTTGAGCTAAAAGCAAAGGAAGAACGCAACAACTCCGAACCAAAGAAGAAGACGATTGCCTTAAAGAGCAAAGAAGAAAGCGATGAAGAAGGAGAAGATCCAATTGAAGAGCTTGCAATGGCTGTCAATAATCTTAGAAAATGGTCGAAATTCAAGCCACGCAAGAAGAAAACAAATCGTAATAGGCCAAAAGATTCTGAAAATTCCGATAATGAACTGACATGCTATAACTGCAACAAGCCTGGCCACATCAAACCAAAATGCCCACTTCTCAAAAACAACAAAGGAAAGAAAAAGGCGAAGAAGGTATTTGCAGCGACTTGGGATGATGAAGAAGGAGAAGAAGCTTCGGATAGCAGTGCAGAGGAGGCTAACTTGTGTCTTATGGCGAAATCAAATTCAGATTCAAGCTCAGAGGAATCTAGTGAGGAAGGTGAGTATTCCTATAGAGATCTTGTTTTTATGTGTTCTGATCTTACTAAAGTAGTTGATGCTCTTGAATCTAAAATTGAAAAACTGAAAACTGATAGGAGAGAACTTGCTCGTAAAAATTTTAGGTTAGAAACTGAACTTGAAAATATTCAAAACCTAGAATGTAAAAGATGTAAAGTTTTAGATTCAGAATTGACAAAACTTAAGAATAACTCTGAGAATCTTGAAAAAGAAAACTTGAATCTTAAGGAAACCATCGACACTAGGAAAAAGGTTTTTATAAATCGATGCACCTCACTGGTCACTGAAAATACAGCACTAAAAACCAAAGTCCAAAATCTTGAGAAATCTTTGAATAACTTTTCAAGAGGCGAAAAATCTTTCAACATGCTATTGGGAAATCAAATTTTTGCTAACAACAGAAAAGGACTTGGTTTTGGGAAAACATAAGCTGAGGATAATGCAAAAGGGAAAAGTGTCTTTGATATATGTGAAATAATTGGACATCATTCTGAAAATTGTAGTCATAGGAACAAGAACACAAAATTTATACAAGTTTGGGTTCCTAAGAATTCTACAAACAAATTTCATGTCTATTGGAACAAGAATGAAAAGTCTAAACAAGTTTGGGTTCCAAAGGGGTTGTTTATTCATAATGTTTCTGCCACTAACAATCATGGACCTAGAAATAGGTCACAAAAATCTTTCATCGCGTAGGTGTGGTGGCAGGCTAAGGAACGACAACGGTGTTCTCTGGATTTTGGTTGTTCCAGAAACACAATGGGCAACAAAGCAAAGTTCCTTAGCCTAGTATAAAGGTGACAGAATCACAATGGGCAATCACGAGAAATTATCGCAAAGGTAAAACAGGTGAAGGTATATTAAATGTGATAATCTGCACCATATTCTGAATTAAATCAGCCAAAATTGTGATAATGATGTGATGTCTTTAATTCTGACTTACTGATATGATTTTTCCTTTGACTTGTTCTTACTTTAATTTGTGCTTAAAAGTAGACCAACCATCCTTTCATCATTGAACTTAATATGTTTGGTCAAATGATGGTATTTTATTGATCCTTGATTACTCGTGCTACACTTAGACATATTTTGACATTTTGATCACTGCTTGTAAATTTGCACGATTTCAAACTCATGTGAAAAAGGATTTTAAGAAATTGTTGAAACTTCAAGAAATTGTTTTTGAAATAATTAAGATGTTGATTGACTGTTGATTACTCATGAATATAATTGTTTATCCTATGGTTTCTGAAATTAACACCATGATATTTGTTTGAGTGTGAACATGGCTTCAATTCAAAATCCAAAGAATGTCATTTAAATTGTTGCTAAAATTGGGTTTAAAATTTTTGATACACACTTCATGTCTGGTTTACCAAATCCAGTTAGTGATATTTTGGATTGAAAAAGAAATTCAGATGCAATTCATACTAGTAATCTAGTTGATAGAAAACTTACGAGTTAAACGTGATTTATTCATTTGCTGCATCGTTTTTTCAAAGAAAATATCTGCATATTTTTCACTTGAAATAATTTTTCATTTAGCAGAATTTTTTTTCTCATATAACCCCTTCGAGAAAATAATTGTTTGACCATTTTTTTCAGATTAGTTAATTTCATTTGATTTTAAATGATAAATTTTGACTGATCCGACTCCCTACTAATTATCAAAGAGATAAATAGTGATTGAAAAAGTGATGAGTGTTGATATTTAACATACATTACTCAAGAGAGTATATTTGGAAAATTTCTTTAGGAATTAAAACAAGAATTATAAAACTTTTTGTTGGGTAAAGATTCCATGACCATTTCTATATCTATCATTATTTCTATCGACCATGGTTTATCAAATATTCAATATAGTTTGTCGATATGTGGTACTATAATCAAGAATCATTTGTTTTTCATGTCATATTTTTTAAATAAATAAATAAATATCCAAAGTATTCACTCTCATTTAAAAGTCCTCACGGTTATGCATGGGTGAATTACTTGAATTTTTTTTTTCATTATGTGCTTCCATGCTCATTTAAAAGTCCTCACGGTTATGCATGTATGGAACGCATATCAAAATTAATTGCTTAAATAGACAAGTTGATTCTAATCCCATTTAAAAGTCCTCACGGTCATGCGTGGTTAGAAGATACTTGATTTCATTTTTTTTAAATTAAATTCGAATACTACTAATCTCATTTAAAAGTCCTAACAGTTATGCATGATTAGTAGATATTCAAATTCCTGATATAAATACCACAAGTTGACTCAACTGTATGATTTTATATGAACACCATATCCATCATTTCTAAAATTGGAATATGCGCCTAACAAGGGTAGTTATGGTTTTTGTTTGATTCTTATTGAAGTTTAATATTTATATTCAATTTGAGATTAATGTTGGATTAATATCGATCACTTTATCTCTATTTTTCTCTCACACTATTATTCTTTTGCTGATAACAAAAGGGGGAGAGAAAAGTTCAGATTTTGTCAAATAGAATCAAGCAAAGGTCAAATAATTTTTATGCATCTAGGCTCATTTGAATATATTTCTATTTGTATGCATATATGTAGGGGGAGCATCATGTAGAGAGGAAGCATTTAAATAGGGGGAGCAATTAGAGTATATAATTGGTCAAATACATTTAACACGGTCAAAATCTTAAATATATGTTTGTTATCATCAAAAGGGGGAGATTGTTGAATATGCGCTTATATGTTTTTGTTTGATGATAATAAACATATATATTCATTTAAATGTATTTGGTTATGTACTATTTATAGATTAAATAAATATTTGTTGAATAAAATAAATTACACAGAATTTGAATTTGAATTCAAACAGAACAAGTTACACAGATTTTGAATTCAAACAGAAATTTTATTCAAACAAATATTTATTACAAACTTGAATAGTACAAATTCATGCTCTCACTATACATATACATTTCTAATTACATCACGATTACATCACAAATATTTTTACATTGATAACCTCACTACATATCACTCACACTCGTATTTTGTCTTCAACTGCTTTCCGGTTTGAATCCAGCATCTGAGCAATCTGTAAAAATATTCACTAACGCAGTAAAATTGAAAAAGAAATGTTTTTGCAATATAAAATGAAATACGATTTTTGAAAATATCGTTTGCCTCAGTTATTTGGGTTGTTCGTCATCATTCACACTTGAATTCATCACAAAGTCGTGCACATAGATATTACAGGGACAGGTAATCATAAGTGGCTGCAATACACACGTGTACATTCATACACGTGTGCACTGCCTCGCCAACTCGTGTGCGCAGCCAAAAATAGCAAGCGTGCAAGCACAACATGAAAGGAATCGAGTCAGTAAGGCAATGCGCAAAATCAAGACAGCATCAAACAGCAACAGTGAAGACTGCATAAGTGCTACAAGCCAAATCATCACAATGAACACCACTGACCAGTGAATACAATATCAAGTTGCAGACTCCAAGTTACAAACTCAAGATTACAGGGCAGTGGACAGTACAAGACTGACTCAAATAAACTAATGAATGAATGCAAAGGCAACAGCTCAGGTCAGAGACAACCAACAGCCCAAATGAGCAACAGAGATCAGAGACCAAGCAAAGCATAGTAACTGCAATGAATAATGCAACATGACCAAATATGGAAACTGCATACTGCAACAACAAGTATGGTGAAGCACTGACTCAAATACACAACTACAAGGCATTTTCATTGCAACTGCATAGCAACTCAACAAAGAACAGTACAGTCATGAAGTATGCAAAGAACTCGAGCATGAGATATGGCAACTACAGTAATGCATCAGTGACCAAACACAGCTACACAACAAAGCAATTAAGCACATGTATGCAGACCAGTCAAGTAAATGTAGAGAACAAGCTACATGAAGGCAACATGAAGCAATGTACATGCACCAGTGATGAAAGCTACAAGAATACAAGGCAACAAGTACTACAAGGCCAACACAGTGATCATTGTCACTGACTCCATTAATAAAGACAACAGTCAGAGAAATGTACAGAGACCAGGTACAAATAACAACAAGTCAAGGCCGCAACTAACATATCCAACTAGAAGAACAACTACAAAACCATCAAGCTACAACTCAAATTATACAAGCTCCAGAAGTACAAACTGAAGACTGCACGAAATGTATGCAAACAGAATGCAAGTTTATATGTGCAGAAAGTTACAAGTATCAACGAATTGGATGAACAAAACTCGAGAGCAACAGTGAAAGTGCAAATCATGTCAACAAGACAAATGTATGGATCAGTGCCAAAGTCGAAGAATAACAATGCAGACGTACAAATGTAACGCAGTGATAAAAATTCACGTACGAATACAGTATTGACGAAGTTCAACATTGCAGAGATGATCGAAGTAAAATACTAATCAAGTCAGAACTCAGTGAAGTCAGTGAAGTCGAAAGCAACAGGGATAAACACTGTAAACATTGAAGCCGTGGATATGATTCAAGAAATCAAAACAGTGCAGTGATGATCAGGGCACAAAACCAAGTAAGAAATTCAAGTGTGTAAATTTGAAAAAGTCAAATGAATTCAACACCGTGGTGGCCACGTAACAAAATCACTGCCGTATCGATCACGTTGAGAAAGTAAATCAGGAAAGACGTGCGCAACAGGAAATTGAAAATTAGGAAAGTGATGAAGTCGTGAATTCATATAAATTCAACCCGAAGGTATCATCATCGGTCATGCGCTTCAATTCACAATCAAACTATCAATCACAAACCCAAGTTCATCATCGGCAAGCAGAGCAACAATCGAATTCAAGCATTCAAGCAAAAAGGAAAGTTACATACCAAATTGAAGCCGAATTCCAGAAGCCCTAATTTCACAATCGATCAACAGAGGAGCAACTCAAACCAGAAACCATCATAAGCGAAGCAGTGAGCAAGGGCAACAATCGAACATCAGAGAAGCAAGAGCATCTCAAACCAGAGGCAAAGCCCTAATTCGAGAAAGAAGCCGAAGCCCTAATTCGACAAGAGATCGGCCATCATTATTTACAGTAGAAAGAGGAAAAGAGGAACGGCTAGCAAGTGGATCGGGTTAAAAATAAGTTGCCGACATTTTTCACAAGCAAAAGAAAAGGGGACGGTGAAATTCAAGTGGGCCGGCCTTATTATTAAAAAGGGGAATTTAGTTTTTAATTTTATAAAAGGGGTTTTTAGTTTTTTATTTTGAGCAAAAATTACAGATTCAAGTTCGTATTTTAATTTTTGCTCCTGCGGTTATTTTTGAAGTTGTTTTTTCTTTTCAAGTCGAAGAATCTGTAAATCACCACCTAGGGATTAGGTAGTGTCAGATTGTCTATTTAGAATTAGTTCAGTGAGCAGGGAGTGCGAGTTTGCAAAGCTCGATAGGCGGGAGCAGTGTTTGCGAGTGAGCGAAACTCTATAGGCGGGAGCAGGGTGTGCGAGTCTAGTAGAGTGTTTGTGAGCGGGAGCAAAAGGGTCTGCGAGTCTAGTAGAGTGTTTGTAAGCGTGATACTGTTTAATTCTAATAGAAATCTGTGAATGCAGCAGTAGGCAGGGGTTGCCGAAGCTGGGTAAATTTTGTGTGTGATTTACTTTTCAGCATATTTATTTCTGCTGTTATATTTCTGTGTTTAATTCGAGAAAATTTGCTATAACCCTATTCACCCCCCCCCCCCCTCTAGGGTTAATCTAGATCCTACAAGTGGTATCAGAGCCTGGTATTTTTATTTAACTCTAGAGTCATGAATCCGTCAAATAATGCTTTTTCTGAGGGGCAATCTATTGTTAGGCCACCCATGTTTAACGGGAACGATTATGCTTATTGGAAAGTTAGGATGAGTATTTACCTTAGTTCCGTTGATTATGATGTTTGGGATATTATTGAAACTGGCTATAAACCTCCCACTATAATCGTTGGTGGTACTGAGATTCCTAAACCTAAGGATAGATGGGATGCTAACGATAAGAGATTGAAAACAACAAATGCTAAAGCCATGAATGCTTTGATATGTGCTCTTGATAAAAATGAATTTAATAGAATTTCTCATTGTACAACAGCATAGGAAATTTGGCACACTTTGGAGGTGACACACGAAGGAACTTCTCAAGTCAAGGAGTCTCGTCTAGCCCTCTTCAGCAATGAATACGAGAACTTTGTGATGGACAAAGGCGAGAACATAAAAGACATGTTTGGACGCTTTTCAACTTTGGTGTACAACGCTAGAGCACTTGGGAAGGTATTCACTGAGGTAGAGCTTGTGCGAAAGATACTACGAGTCTTACCAATGAACTTTGAGGCAAAAGTCACGGCAATCCAAGAATCGAAAGATCTGAGTAAGCTAAGCATGGAGGAGTTGATTGGAAACTTGATGACATATGAGCTTGAGCTAAAAGCAAAGGAAGAACGCAACAACTCCGAACCAAAGAAGAAGACGATTGCCTTAAAGAGCAAAGAAGAAAGCGATGAAGAAGGAGAAGATCCAATTGAAGAGCTTGCAATGGCTGTCAATAATCTTAGAAAATGGTCGAAATTCAAGCCACGCAAGAAGAAAACAAATCGTAATAGGCCAAAAGATTCTGAAAATTCCGATAATGAACTGACATGCTATAACTGCAACAAGCCTGGCCACATCAAACCAAAATGCCCACTTCTCAAAAACAACAAAGGAAAGAAAAAGGCGAAGAAGGTATTTGCAGCGACTTGGGATGATGAAGAAGGAGAAGAAGCTTCGGATAGCAGTGCAGAGGAGGCTAACTTGTGTCTTATGGCGAAATCAAATTCAGATTCAAGCTCAGAGGAATCTAGTGAGTAAGGTGAGTATTCCTATAGAGATCTTGTTTTTATGTGTTCTGATCTTACTAAAGTAGTTGATGCTCTTGAATCTAAAATTGAAAAACTGAAAACTGATAGGAGAGAACTTGCTCGTAAAAATTTTAGGTTAGAAACTGAACTTGAAAATATTCAAAACCTAGAATGTAAAAGATGTAAAGTTTTAGATTCAGAATTGACAAAACTTAAGAATAACTCTGAGAATCTTGAAAAAGAAAACTTGAATCTTAAGGAAACCATCGACACTAGGAAAAAGGTTTTTATAAATCGATGCACCTCACTTGTCACTGAAAATACAGCACTAAAAACCAAAGTCCAAAATCTTGAGAAATCTTTGAATAACTTTTCAAGAGGCGAAAAATCTTTCAACATGCTATTGGGAAATCAAATTTTTGCTAACAACAGAAAAGGACTTGGTTTTGGGAAAACATAAGCTGAGGATAATGCAAAAGGGAAAAGTGTCTTTGATATATGTGAAATAATTGGACATCATTCTGAAAATTGTAGTCATAGGAACAAGAACACAAAATTTATACAAGTTTGGGTTCCTAAGAATTCTACAAACAAATTTCATGTCTATTGGAACAAGAATGAAAAGTCTAAACAAGTTTGGGTTCCAAAGGGGTTGTTTATTCATAATGTTTCTGCCACTAACAATCATGGACCTAGAAATAGGTCACAAAAATCTTTCATCGTGTAGGTGTGGTGGCAGGCTAAGGAACGACAACGGTGTTCTCTGGATTTTGGCTGTTCCAGAAACACAATGGGCAACAAAGCAAAGTTCCTTAGCCTAGTATAAAGGTGACAGAATCACAATGGGCAATCACGAGAAATTATCGCAAAGGTAAAACAGGTGAAGGTATATTAAATGTGATAATCTGCACCATATTCTGAATTAAATCAGCCAAAATTGTGATAATGATGTGATGTCTTTAATTCTGACTTACTGATATGATTTTTCCTTTGACTTGTTCTTACTTTAATTTGTGCTTAAAAGTAGACCAACCATCCTTTCATCATTGAACTTAATATGTTTGGTCAAATGATGGTATTTTATTGATCCTTGATTACTCGTGCTACACTTAGACATATTTTGACATTTTGATCACTGCTTGTAAATTTGCACGATTTCAAACTCATGTGAAAAAGGATTTTAAGAAATTGTTGAAACTTCAAGAAATTGTTTTTGAAATAATTAAGATGTTGATTGACTGTTGATTACTCATGAATATAATTGTTTATCCTATGGTTTCTGAAATTAACACCATGATATTTGTTTGAGTGTGAACATGGCTTCAATTCAAAATCCAAAGAATGTCATTTAAATTGTTGCTAAAATTGGGTTTAAAATTTTTGATACACACTTCATGTCTGGTTTACCAAATCCAGTTAGTGATATTTTGGATTGAAAAAGAAATTCAGATGCAATTCATACTAGTAATCTAGTTGATAGAAAACTTACGAGTTAAACGTGATTTATTCATTTGCTGCATCGTTTTTTCAAAGAAAATATCTGCATATTTTTCACTTGAAATAATTTTTCATTTAGCAGAATTTTTTTTCTCATATAACCCCTTCGAGAAAATAATTGTTTGACCATTTTTTTCAGATTAGTTAATTTCATTTGATTTTAAATGATAAATTTTGACTGATCCGACTCCCTACTAATTATCAAAGAGATAAATAGTGATTGAAAAAGTGATGAGTGTTGATATTTAACATACATTACTCAAGAGAGTATATTTGGAAAATTTCTTTAGGAATTAAAACAAGAATTATAAAACTTTTTGTTGGGTAAAGATTCCATGACCATTTCTATATCTATCATTATTTCTATCGACCATGGTTTATCAAATATTCAATATAGTTTGTCGATATGTGGTACTATAATCAGGAATCATTTGTTTTTCATGTCATATTTTTTAAATAAATAAATAAATATCCAAAGTATTCACTCTCATTTAAAAGTCCTCACGGTTATGCATGGGTGAATTACTTGAATTTTTTTTTCCATTATGTGCTTCCATGCTCATTTAAAAGTCCTCACGGTTATGCATGTATGGAACGCATATCAAAATTAATTGCTTAAATAGACAAGTTGATTCTAATCCCATTTAAAAGTCCTCACGGTCATGCGTGGTTAGAAGATACTTGATTTCATTTTTTTTAAATTAAATTCGAATACTACTAATCTCATTTAAAAGTCCTAACGGTTATGCATGATTAGTAGATATTCAAATTCCTGATATAAATACCACAAGTTGACTCAACTGTATGATTTTATATGAACACCATATCCATCATTTCTAAAATTGGAATATGCGCCTAACAAGGGTAGTTATGGTTTTTGTTTGATTCTTATTGAAGTTTAATATTTATATTCAATTTGAGATTAATGTTGGATTAATATCGATCACTTTATCTCTATTTTTCTCTCACACTATTATTCTTTTGCTGATAACAAAAGGGGGAGAGAAAAGTTAAGATTTTGTCAAATAGAATCAAGCAAAGGTCAAATAATTTTTATGCATCTAGGCTCATTTGAATATATTTCTATTTGTATGCATATATGTAGGGGGAGCATCATGTAGAGAGGAAGCATTTAAATAGGGGGAGCAATTAGAGTATATAATTGGTCAAATACATTTAACACGGTCAAAATCTTAAATATATGTTTGTTATCATCAAAAGGGGGAGATTGTTGAATATGCGCTTATATGTTTTTGTTTGATGATAATAAACATATATATTCATTTAAATGTATTTGGTTATGTACTATTTATAGATTAAATAAATATTTGTTGAATAAAATAAATTACACAGAATTTGAATTTGAATTCAAACAGAACAAGTTACACAGATTTTGAATTCAAACAGAAATTTTATTCAAACAAATATTTATTACAAACTTGAATAGTACAAATTCATGCTCTCACTATACATATACATTTCTAATTACATCACGATTACATCACAAATATTTTTACATTGATAACCTCACTACATATCACTCACACTCGTATTTTGTCTTCAACTGCTTTCCGGTTTGAATCCAGCATCTGAGCAATCTGTAAAAATATTCACTAACGCAGTAAAATTGAAAAAGAAATGTTTTTGCAATATAAAATGAAATACGATTTTTGAAAATATCGTTTGCCTCAGTTATTTGGGTTGTTCGTCATCATTCACACTTGAATTCATCACAAAGTCGTGCACATAGATATTACAGGGACAGGTAATCATAAGTGGCTGCAATACACACGTGTACATTCATACACGTGTGCACTGCCTCGCCAACTCGTGTGCGCAGCCAAAAATAGCAAGCGTGCAAGCACAACATGAAAGGAATCGAGTCAGTAAGGCAATGCGCAAAATCAAGACAGCATCAAACAGCAACAGTGAAGACTGCATAAGTGCTACAAGCCAAATCATCACAATGAACACCACTGACCAGTGAATACAATATCAAGTTGCAGACTCCAAGTTACAAACTCAAGATTACAGGGCAGTGGACAGTACAAGACTGACTCAAATAAACTAATGAATGAATGCAAAGGCAACAGCTCAGGTCAGAGACAACCAACAGCCCAAATGAGCAACAGAGATCAGAGACCAAGCAAAGCATAGTAACTGCAATGAATAATGCAACATGACCAAATATGGAAACTGCATACTGCAACAACAAGTATGGTGAAGCACTGACTCAAATACACAACTACAAGGCATTTTCATTGCAACTGCATAGCAACTCAACAAAGAACAGTACAGTCATGAAGTATGCAAAGAACTCGAGCATGAGATATGGCAACTACAGTAATGCATCAGTGACCAAACACAGCTACACAACAAAGCAATTAAGCACATGTATGCAGACCAGTCAAGTAAATGTAGAGAACAAGCTACATGAAGGCAACATGAAGCAATGTACATGCACCAGTGATGAAAGCTACAAGAATACAAGGCAACAAGTACTACAAGGCCAACACAGTGATCATTGTCACTGACTCTATTAATAAAGACAACAGTCAGAGAAATGTACAGAGACCAGGTACAAATAACAACAAGTCAAGGCCGCAACTAACATATCCAACTAGAAGAACAACTACAAAACCATCAAGCTACAACTCAAATTATACAAGCTCCAGAAGTACAAACTGAAGATTGCACGAAATGTATGCAAACAGAATGCAAGTTTATATGTGCAGAAAGTTACAAGTATCAACGAATTGGATGAACAAAACTCGAGAGCAACAGTGAAAGTGCAAATCATGTCAACAAGACAAATGTATGGATCAGTGCCAAAGTCGAAGAATAACAATGCAGACGTACAAATGTAACGCAGTGATAAAAATTCACGTACGAATACAGTATTGACGAAGTTCAACATTGCAGAGATGATCGAAGTAAAATACTAATCAAGTCAGAACTCAGTGAAGTCAGTGAAGTCGAAAGCAACAGGGATAAACACTGTAAACATTGAAGCCGTGGATATGATTCAAGAAATCAAAACAGTGCAGTGATGATCAGGGCACAAAACCAAGTAAGAAATTCAAGTGTGTAAATTTGAAAAAGTCAAATGAATTCAACACCGTGGTGGCCACGTAACAAAATCACTGCCGTATCGATCACGTTGAGAAAGTAAATCAGGAAAGACGTGCGCAACAGGAAATTGAAAATTAGGAAAGTGATGAAGTCGTGAATTCATATAAATTCAACCCGAAGGTATCATCATCGGTCATGCGCTTCAATTCACAATCAAACTATCAATCACAAACCCAAGTTCATCATCGGCAAGCAGAGCAACAATCGAATTCAAGCATTCAAGCAAAAAGGAAAGTTACATACCAAATTGAAGCCGAATTCCAGAAGCCCTAATTTCACAATCGATCAACAGAGGAGCAACTCAAACCAGAAACCATCATAAGCGAAGCAGTGAGCAAGGGCAACAATCGAACATCAGAGAAGCAAGAGCATCTCAAACCAGAGGCAAAGCCCTAATTCGAGAAAGAAGCCGAAGCCCTAATTCGACAAGAGATCGGCCATCATTATTTACAGTAGAAAGAGGAAAAGAGGAACGGCTAGCAAGTGGATCGGGTTAAAAATAAGTTGCCGACATTTTTCACAAGCAAAAGAAAAGGGGACGGTGAAATTCAAGTGGGCCGGCCTTATTATTAAAAAGGGGAATTTAGTTTTTAATTTTATAAAAGGGGTTTTTAGTTTTTTATTTTGAGCAAAAATTACAGATTCAAGTTCGTATTTTAATTTTTGCTCCTGCGGTTATTTTTGAAGTTGTTTTTTCTTTTCAAGTCGAAGAATCTGTAAATCACCACCTAGGGATTAGGTAGTGTCAGATTGTCTATTTAGAATTAGTTCAGTGAGCAGGGAGTGCGAGTTTGCAAAGCTCGATAGGCGGGAGCAGTGTTTGCGAGTGAGCGAAACTCTATAGGCGGGAGCAGGGTGTGCGAGTCTAGTAGAGTGTTTGTGAGCGGGAGCAAAAGGGTCTGCGAGTCTAGTAGAGTGTTTGTAAGCGTGATACTGTTTAATTCTAATAGAAATCTGTGAATGCAGCAGTAGGCAGGGGTTGCCGAAGCTGGGTAAATTTTGTGTGTGATTTACTTTTCAGCATATTTATTTCTGCTATTATATTTCTGTGTTTAATTCGAGAAAATTTGCTATAACCCTATTCCCCCCCCCCTCTAGGGTTAATCTAGATCCTACACAATTTAGATATCATCTTCTCTTAGTTTTAAATTTGGTACAGTTTTTCTTCTTGAAATCTGCCTTATGTTCTTTCCCGTGCCTTAGGGATGCTTTTCTTGTGAAGTGGATGCCCGAGGCAGGAAAATATCAGCTGTATCGGGAATTCATGGATCCGAAACAGGTTGATATGTCTTTTGCCGAATATGAGAGGATGTTCAATGAACTCTCTAAGTTTGGCCTTAAGCAGATTGGCACACCTCTCAAGAAGAATGAGAAGTGCTGGTGCTCGTCCGGAGTACTATGATTGTCTCATCGCTCATGTGCACAGCCCATTCACCACTCTGATGGACACGGCCATTAGATACGAGAATCCTACTTCTAAGGATCCTCCAGCTGCTCATTCTGCTCCATCTCAGTCTTTTTCTGGTAATCCTAGGAAGAGGAAGGCCAACTTTCACCATCAGAAGAAGAATCGAAACAAGACTCCAGGGTTGGGATCATCTTCTTTATCTCAGAGGAAGTCTGTTGACCTATCTGCCATCACTTGTTTTAGATGTAATCAGAAGGGACACTATGCTAATCGCTGTCCTACTTTAGTTGGTGCTGCTATCCCTCCTCCAGCTCAGTTGGCAAGGCATGATCTCTGTCATATTTGTCTGCAGCCTGACCATTTCAAGAAGGACTGCCTTACTCAGCAGAAGGGAAAGTCATCTGGTATTTTTGCTGTTATTTCTGCATCTTCTCCAGCTCCACCACCTGCACTTATTCCTGCTCCTGCTCCTAGTGATAACCAAGGTACACTTCAGGGCACTATTTCTCTGTTTTATTTTCCTATTCTTGTTCTCTTTGATACTGGAGCTTCCCATAGCTTTATCTCTGTGGATCTTTGTAATAAATTTAAGCATCTTCTTTCTCCCGAGTTTTCTTCTGTGCCTTTGTGTGTTTCAAATCCTATTGGTGGTCCTGTGAACTTAGTAGGATTTGTAGAAATGTGAAGCTCTTCCACTCTGGTTATCGATTTTCTGGTGATTTCTAAGCTCTTTATGAAAGACCTTGTAGATCTCCGTCTTGCTGGATTGAATCCGGTAATCGTTTGGTTCTTGGTCCTGATATGATTTTGGAGGCTTCTGAGAAGGTTGAGGAGATTAAGAGGAAGACGAGGATTGCTCAGGATAGGCAGAAGAAGTATGCTGACCGGCGTAGGAGGACTTTGGAGTTTGCTATTGGTGATCTGGTTTTCCTTAAGGTCTCTCCCTTAAGGAATGTAATTCGGTTTAATCGTGGAGGGAAGCATGCTCCTAGGTTTGTTGGTCCTTTCTATATCTTAGAGAGGATTGGTTCTCTAGCTTATCGTCTGGATATGGTTGAAAATTTTTCTAAAGTGCATAATGTATTCCACGTTTCGCACCTTCGTCGCTATCTGCATGATCCATCTTTGATTACCCAGCCTTCTGCTCTCGAGAGTTTGGATATTGAGCCTAATCTGACTATCGAGAGGAAGCCACTTCATATTGTCGAAAGAGGTATGAAGCAGCAAAGAAGGAAATCTGTCAACTTGGTCAAAGTGCAGTGTGGTACGGATGATTGGAATTGTACTTGGGAGACGGAGGAGAGCATGCCTGCTTCGAATCTGAAATTGTTGGTTTCAGGTACTATTTGCTTTCTATCTTATCTTTCATTGTTTCTGTGCCTCGTTCCTTTTCGAGGATGAAAAGTTTTGAGTGGGGGAGAGTGTAACAACCCAAAATTTTCAATAAATATTTTTAATTCATTTTATGTAAAACTTTGATTTTTAATTATTTAAAATTTGAAATTTTGGAATTTTCCAATGTAATTTTGGATTTTGTTTATAAATTATTTTCCAAATATAATAAAATAAACATTTTCTGAAATTTTTGTATTTTGGTCAACTGAAAGTCAAAGTTCGACAACAGTTGAAAATGTTAAATTTGAATTTTAAATTTCTAATCTTTTTCTTTGAAACTCTATTTGATTCTGATGTTCGTACTACTTTTCATTTCATAAAATTCTGTTTTATACTCTTTAAATTGGATAACTTTCAGCGTTTTACATGCGATTATTTCAGCATTTTTCTATTTATTTTCTATTATACATTTTCCTACTTCATTATATTTCATTTTCTATTTTCTATTCTCTATTTTATTTTTATTTTTCCAATCTCTATTTTCTATTTTCTTCTAACTGATTTTTGGCTTGGAAATTTCAAGAGACCTTGGTTTTTTTTTCTTGGAAATCAAGCAAAGCTCTTCATTTTCTACCCTTTTCAATTAGCCTAGCTGTTCATAACCCCTCCACTAATCCTAGCCGCCAGTCACCTTTACAATTCATGTACAAAAAGTTTCTCATCCCTTCTCATTTCCCATTTGTTCCTGAAAGAAAAAATATACAGTAAGTTTTCAATGGCTCCTCCTCCTTCTCTTTTCTCTTTTCTTTTTCTCTTCAGTTTGCTTTTCTTGGCCACACCATGCTATTGCCGACCACCACTCCTCTCCACCACCAACATGACCGGCCTCCACCTCTTCACGTCATCCCCATGCCATAGCCGTGGCCATAGAATAAAAGCCCTTCACCAAAATTGCAAAAAGTTCCCTAGCCGAGCCTTCCTTATGCAACCCCCTCTTCGTTTGCCTCGGCCACACCTATTTTGACCACCTACTCCTCCTCCTTGGCTTGCTCTAGGCCATTCCCCTCCGATGTGACCAGATCCGACCAAGTTAGCACATAAGCCGAGCCACTTTGCCTTAAGGCCGAGCCTAAACTCCTCTTGATCCATGCTTATGCCTCTACTTGCTTTGCCTTCCATTTTCTATACTCAAGCCGTGCATTGCTTGACCCAAAGACCATCATGGTCGAGCCTACTTGCCCTGAACCCAATCATGGCGGAGCCTATAGGTGACGTGGCCGAGCCCACTTGTTGATTAAAATCCATATTTTGTTTCAAATTGATTCATGTTTTACATTGTTGAATTTATATCTTGTTTGTGTTAAATCATATACTTATATATGTTGTAGATTTTTGTTGTTACAAGATCTGAATATTGACTCGTCATCCACTCGTATCTAGTCATTCCTTTTCGTGCTTTGCGGAGTTTGTATTTGTAACGACCCGTATTTTACGTGTCGATAAAACGTAGAATTTGCAGGTCGATAGTGTTGTTTGTGTGGCCTCTAGCTTGAGTCGTTTAGGAGTTGACCCGAGTGCAAGTGATGAGTCGTGACCGACTCATAGATAAGTCGTAGACGACTTAAGGGGATGGACCGAGTTAAGGGATAGAACGGCATAGTAGTTGCCGACTTAAGAAGAGAGGCGAAATAGGGGTCAAGTGATGAGTCGTGGCCGACTCATAGAGGGCCGACTCATAGGCTTAGACGAGTCAAGGGGGGGTGACCGACTCATAGGAGGGGCGGCTTATAGGTTTGGCCGAGATAAGGATAGACCGACCTAAGATAGTGACCGACTCATGGGTTAGCGGCTTAAGGGGCTAAGGCTTAGGTCGTGGGGTCTTGAGTCGGTAGGGGCTGGGGTCGGCAGGGTGTTGTCTCGTGAAGTTGTTGAGTCGTATGTGTCTTAGGTCGGAGGCTTTTTAGGTCGTGACCGACTTAAGTTGAGTCGTTGGGATATAGGGTCGGCTTTGTAGATAAGTCGTTAGGTTGCTGGGTTGTTGAGTCGTGTGAATGGCTTGTGCTAGGTCGGCAGGGCAATGAGTCGTGAAGGACTCATGGTAAGTCGGCTGTGTTGAGTCGGCATGGGGATGAGTCGGGGACGACTCAGGAGTTGGGTCGGCGACGACTTAAGAGCGACGACTCATGGTTGATTCAGCCTATAAATAGAGGGGTTTGGCTCACTTTTTGGCACCGGTTTTTGAAGCGACGAAGTGCTGCCATTTTGAGAGCTCGACTACAACATTTCTTCATCTTCTTTTCTCTATTCCAATCTAGTTCTAACATCCATCCAAGATCGAAGATTTAGATTGAAGATCCAAGAGCCAAAGTTGAAGATCTTCATCCGTTTGAGCTAGATTTCATCGATTGAAGCGAGATTTCGCCAGATCAAACCTTGATCTTCGCTGTCCAGATCTGAAGTGTGTAGTTTTTGTAGTGTTTGGGTGATTTGGTGAGTGGTAGTTATCTCTCACGCGGATCCAAAGGAGTATATTGGATTGGTGGCATGTTTGGGTGTTAAAGTTAGAGATTTCATGCATTTTTCTTAGATCTAAGTCTAGATCCATGGTTTTTGAAGATGTTTACTTATGCAAGTTTGTTTAATAAGCATTAGAGACAAAACCCATGTTTTATATTTGATAGATCTATGCTAAAAACCATGATTTCACATATGTTGGACTTTTGCTCGTTTATTTACGAAATTCCCATTATAGTTGATATTGCTTAAATTGCTTAATAGATCTTGTTTGAATGATTGATTATTTGAATGTATGATTGATTTGATTGTTTCCAAGTTAGCTAGTAGTTGATTTGGAACAAGATGATGAAAGAGGATTCAAAAGCTATGGAAGAAGGCTCTTGAATGGTGAAAGCTGCTTAAGGCATATGTAGCGGATGTTGAAGCTCATATGTATAGATTGGATGATGTTGAGATGGGACTTTGCCATGATTTGATGAGGCAAGCCATGTTGTTGAGTTGAGACTTTGCTTTGATGCGATGAAGCGAAGTATGATGTGAGTCTTGGCTTAATCCAAGCAGGGATCATTCCAAGCATGTTGATAACTTGAAGAGTAGTTCAAGTTGGTTGATAATGGATTGTTCAAGAGGTAGCTTGAGCTTGTATGAGGATAGTCGTCAAGAAGGATGGCTAGGAGGCTTGGATCTCGTCGTTGTTGAAGGTTCTAGCATGCTCAAAAGCAAGGGTACATGGGGCGCCCATAACGACTACAGGTAGGTAGTCGGGACACCCAAAAGACTACAGGTAGGTAGTTGAGTACTCTGGGCAAAGTAGATAAGTCCTAGGCACAAGGCAGTGTGCGGAGTTATGGTTAGAACCGGGGTTACCATTAGCCCTTGACAGATGGTCATTCAACTAACGGTGAAATCGAGGCAAGGATAACAGTGATAGCCAGAGTCATGGATGTTTGGTTGTATTATCATTCGGCTTCAAGAGCGGTGTTTTCTGGGTGCTTATCTGATCTTGGTTTAGGCCTTGGGGGTTTGTATTTGGAAAACATCGTCCTTGACTCGAGTGGTATTCGCTTTACCTTAATTGTCTATGTTGTTATGCTTGCTTCTCCTTAGTGTATGTCTGGGGCTATCACTGTAGAAAGAGGTGGAGTGGGATGGTTTGGTTCCTATTCCTTTTATCCTTTATGCTCTTTTGGTATGCTTGATAGTTGATTTACTGCTCACTAAGACTTTGTCTGACTCAAGGTTTTATGTCTCCTCTTATTACCTTGGGCTGTTCATCCATGTTGGGATGGGCAGACTAGGTAGCAGGTGACAGGTGCTGTGCTAGGAGTTCTACGATGAAGATGACGAAGACGAGCAGGAGGCTTTGCATATTAGTTTTCTTACTATATGTACTGGGTATCCGCTGCTGTATTTGGTTGAGTGATTTGTAGTGAGGCTTTCATGTATGGATTTGAGTAGATGATTGTATAAAACTACTGTGATGCTTATATGATGATGTTCTGTTCTATGGAGCTTCACTATATTATATTTCTCTATTGTATTTTATCCATGCGCTGTGAGTTGTACGATAGAGATTCTTTTGTTTTGTTTTACCCTGACTATCGTCCATGGCTGCCTGGCACGCCTTTCAGCGCATTATTTCCTTGTTTTGGTGCGGGAGTCATGGGCGGTCGTCACATTTGGTATCAGAGCTTTGGTTAATCGATTTCAGCCAACGCTCGCTGACGTAACTACGTATGAGAGACGTAATTGTATTTTGATGGATGATTACTATATATAATATAGTAGCCTAGAAGGATTTGAACTCCTTATGCAGTTGTTTCTTAAGGTGTTCTAATCATTCTTATTACAGATATTAAGGATGAGTCGAAGAGGGAGACCAGCTGCAAGGGAAAGCCGTGCTGATGAAGGAGCTGTTGATTATGGAACTATGTTCGAAGCGATGATGACTTCGATCATGAGAAGGATACCAGCTTCAGGATCATCAGTGGATGTGGGAGTTCAAGTTCAAGCTCCAAGACCGGTGGATTTTGCTAAGCTTTGCAAGGATTATACTTCTCTTGGAGGAAAAGCTTTCTTGGGGACGGAGTCGACTATTGAGGTGCAGAGATGGATTGATGCATGTCGAAGGATCTTTGGTGACTTAGGGATTGAGGATGCAACTAAGAGAAAGCTTGCATCGAGACAGCTTCAGGGAAGAGCTGCTGATTGGTGGAATTCTATCACCATTGATACCCCAGAAGAAGAGATTACTTGGGAGCAATTCCAAGTTAGATTTGAAGCCAAGTTCATCTCTACGGCTCAGAAGTCTGTTTTGTTCAAGAGGTTTGTAGAGCTCAAGCAAGGTGGGAGACCAGTTCTTGAGTATATTTCTGAGTTTGAAGCTTTGTCCAAGTATGCCAGATCGTACATTGATTCTCCCTATCAGAAGAATGAGAAGTTTGTGACTGGTCTGGATGCTTATCTTGGGAGGCAGTTAGTGGATCATTTGGACGATCCATTTGAGAAGCTTGTGGAGAAAGCCCTTAGGCATGAGAGTTTGTTTCCTAAGGAAAGTTCTGTTGTTGCTGTAACCAGGGAAGGATCTAAACCACACCAGAATGGCAATAAGAGGAGGAAGCAGCAGCAACAGAAGGGTAAGGATGGCCAGAAGAAGCCGAAGAGCGAAATGACTTGCTATAACTGCCAGCAGAAGGGCCATCTTTACAAAGATTGTAAGAATCCCAAGGTGCCGGGAAAGTGTTACAACTGTGATAAGCTGGGACATATCAAGAAGGACTGTCCAGAACCGAGGAAAGATAGGCAGGTTGTGCAAGCCTATGCTTTGGGGGCTGTTCCATCGTCTTCGAAAGCTCCTACTGCTGAGGAGAAGGGGAAGAGTGTGGTGGTTCAAGGTACTCTTTCTATTTGTGGTGTTCCAGTTAGAGTGTTGTTTGATACTGGAGCGTCGCATTCTTTTGTTTGTGATGAGTTGGTATGCCGGTTAGGTATGAAACCGGATATTGTTGATAGGCCATTGGTTGTGACTAATCCGGTTGGGGGTTCGTCATGTTTGTGTATGATATGCCGTGGTCTAGTTGTGTCGAGTCATGATTGCTCGTTTGTTTGTGATTGCTTTGTTCTGAACTTTGCGGGGTTCGGAATTATTTTGGGTATGGACTGGCTTAGGAAATATGCGGCAAGGATTGATTGTGAGAGGCTTGAGGTGACAGTCGGGAATGTGGAAGGGCGAAAGGTTGTGATACGATGTAAGCATGAGGAAGACGTCTTCATGAGCTTCATGTATTCGCTGGTTGTTCCACGGGATGGACTGTCATCGGTGCCTATTGTGAATGAGTTTGAGAATGTCTTTGAGGAAGTCAAAGGGTTGCCGCCGCATAGGGAGATCGAGTTTCGTATCGATCTAGTTGAGGGAGCCAGACCTGTTGTGATGCCTCTTAGGCGGATGGCACCGAGGGAGCAGCAAGAGCTGAAGGTGCAAGTTGATGACCTTTTGCGGAAAGGATTCATTCGGAGAAGTGTGTCCGAATGGGGTGCGCCCGTTGTGTTCGCAACCAAAACGGATGGATCGTTGAGGTTGTGTGTTGATTATCGTGAGCTGAATAAGGTGACTAGGAAGAACAAGTATCCATTGCCGAGAATAGATGACTTGTTTGATCAGCTTCACGAGGCTAAGGTGTTTTCTCAGATGGATTTGGCAACGGGATTTCACCAGTTGAGAGTGGCGAAGGATAGTGTGCCGAAGACTGCTTTCAGGACACCATCCGGGTTTTATGAGTGGCTGGTAATGCCGTTTGGGTTGACTAACGCGCCAGCATATTTTGTGGATCTTATGAATAGAGTGTTCAGAGATCAGTTGAATAAGTTCGTGCTTGTGTTCGTGGATGATATTTTGGTTTATTCCAGAACTGAGGAAGAGCACAAGACGCACTTGAGGATTGTTTTAGGAATCTTACGGAAACATCAGCTGAAGGCTAAGTTTTCGAAGTGTCACTTCTGGAAGAATGAAGTGAGGTTCTTAGGTCATGTTATTTCTGGAAATGGAATAGCGGTTGATCCCGCTAAGGTGGCAGCGATCCAGGATTGGGTTAGGCCTAAGAATGCATCTGATGTGAGAAGTTTTCTTGGATTAGCAGGATATTATCGTCGGTTTATCAAAGACTTTTCCAAGATAGCTGCACTGTTGACAGGATTGACGAAGAAGAATCAAGTGTTCAGATGGAATGATAAGTGTGAACAAGCTTTCATAATCCTGAAAGAGCGACTGACGAGCGCTCCTGTTTTGACTATTCCAAGTGGGAATGATGAGATGGTGGTTTACACCGATGCATGTGGCACTGGACTAGGAGCGGTGCTAATGCAGAAGCATAAAGTTGTTGCGTATGCTAGTCGACAACTAAAGCCGCATGAAAGGAATTATCCGACTCATGATTTGGAGTTAGCGGCGATTGTGTTTGCTTTGAAGGTGTGGAGACATTATCTATTGGGAGTTAGATTCGAGTTGTTTACAGATCATAAGTCGTTGAAGTATCTGTTCTCCCAAAAGGATTTAAATCTTCGACAGCAACGATGGCTAGAGTTCCTAGCATCTTATGATTTTGGTATAGCCTATACTCCAGGAAAAGGTAACGTAGTGGCAGATGCGTTAAGTCGAAGACATGCAGGTTTGGGAGCCATGTTTTCGGAATGGAAGAGTCTTGAGTATTTGGCTGGATTTGACTTCAGGCCTAGATGTGAATTGGAACCTAAGATGTTGGCAAACTTATCGATAAGGCCTACTCTTGTGGAAAGGGTTGGCGAGAGCCAAAAGGGAGATGATAAGCTTGTCAAGATTATCTGTGATTTGGAATCTGGATTGGACCCGGAGAAGGATAAGGGATTCGAGGTCGATCGAGAGGGTTGGCTTCGAAAGCAAGGGCGACTAGTTGTTCCCGATGTAGATGGATTGAGAGATGAAGTTCTGAGGGAGAGTCATCACTCGAAGTTGACAATTCATCCAGGTGGAAATAAGATGTATCGGGATATGAAGAGAACCTACTACTGGGAAGGTATGAAGAAGGATGTTGGAAATTTTATTTCCAAGTGTATGAATTGCCAGTTGGTGAAAGCTGAGCAGAAGAAGCCCAGTGGATTGCTTCAGCCATTAGAGGTTCCTACATGGAAGTGGGAGCAGGTGTCGATGGATTTTATCGATGGTCTGCCTAGGACAAGAGCGGGAAATGAAGGGATTTGGGTCATTGTAGATCGCTTGACCAAGAGTGCAAGATTCATTCCTGTTCGGTCGACTAGGACTGCATCGAAGTTGGCTGAGCTGTATGTTAAGGGGATAGTTCGTTTCCATGGTGTTCCGAAGAGTATAGTGAGCGATCGAGACCCGTTGTTCACTAGTGGATTTTGGAAGAGCTTCCAGGAAGTTTTGGGAACCGAGTTGTGTTTGAGTACAGCTTATCACCCTCAAACAGATGGTCAGACTGAGAGAGTCAACCGAGTTTTGGAAGATCTTCTTAGAGCATGTGTTTTGGACTTCGGAGGATCATGGGAAGATCACCTTCATTTGGTGGAGTTTGCTTATAATAACAGTTATCAGTCGAGTATCGGTATGGCACCATATGAGGCATTATATGGAAGACCGTGTAACTCTCCGACATGTTGGTTGGAAACTGGAGAAAAGCTGATACTTGGGCCAGAGATGATTCGACAGACTTCAGATTGTATAGAGATCATTCGGCAACGAATGAAGGCAGCCCAAGATCGTCAGAAAAGTTATGCCGATAATCGTCGTAAGGATTTGGAATTCGACGTAGGTGATATGGTTTTTGTGAAGATTTCTCCTCTGAAGAGTGTCATTAGATTCGGGAAGAAAGGAAAGTTAACTCCGAGATTTGTTGGGCCATTCCCGATTATCGAGCGTATTGGAAAGCTCGCTTATAGATTGGAGTTACCGGAAAAGATGGCGGGTGTGCACAGTGTTTTTCATGTATCTTATCTACGGAAGTATGTGCACGACCCAACTACGGTGGTTTCTGCTGATAGCTGTGAAGACTTGGAGGTTGATCCAGTTGTTTCGAGACCTCGTAAGCCGCTTCGTATTGTTGAAACCGATACGAAACAGCTTAGGAGGAAGACGATTACGTTGCTCAAGGTACAATGGAGTGATGATGTTAACGACTGTACGTGGGAGGAGGAAGAGAGGATGAAGGCAGCTCATCCCGGACTCTTCGAGGTATGGCCCTAAAGTGTCGTGACATCTCATGAATTTGTAGCTTGTTCTAAGTCTTAGAATTCTGCATGCTAGGTTAGAATTGGATGCATGGTTTGTTGATTGCTATGGATGATAGGCATGCGGAATAATTTTGATTGCTGTTGTTTGCTTGGAATTTCGGGGGCGAAATTCCTAAGGGGGAGAGAATGTAACGACCCGTATTTTACGTGTCGATAAAACGTAGAATTTGCAGGTCGATAGTGTTGTTTGTGTGGCCTCTAGCTTGAGTCGTTTAGGAGTTGACCCGAGTGCAAGTGATGAGTCGTGACCGACTCATAGATAAGTCGTAGACGACTTAAGGGGATGGACCGAGTTAAGGGATAGAACGGCATAGTAGTTGCCGACTTAAGAAGAGAGGCGAAATAGGGGTCAAGTGATGAGTCGTGGCCGACTCATAGAGGGCCGACTCATAGGCTTAGACGAGTCAAGGGGGGGTGACCGACTCATAGGAGGGGCGGCTTATAGGTTTGGCCGAGATAAGGATAGACCGACCTAAGATAGTGACCGACTCATGGGTTAGCGGCTTAAGGGGCTAAGGCTTAGGTCGTGGGGTCTTGAGTCGGTAGGGGCTGGGGTCGGCAGGGTGTTGTCTCGTGAAGTTGTTGAGTCGTATGTGTCTTAGGTCGGAGGCTTTTTAGGTCGTGACCGACTTAAGTTGAGTCGTTGGGATATAGGGTCGGCTTTGTAGATAAGTCGTTAGGTTGCTGGGTTGTTGAGTCGTGTGAATGGCTTGTGCTAGGTCGGCAGGGCAATGAGTCGTGAAGGACTCATGGTAAGTCGGCTGTGTTGAGTCGGCATGGGGATGAGTCGGGGACGACTCAGGAGTTGGGTCGGCGACGACTTAAGAGCGACGACTCATGGTTGATTCAGCCTATAAATAGAGGGGTTTGGCTCACTTTTTGGCACCGGTTTTTGAAGCGACGAAGTGCTGCCATTTTGAGAGCTCGACTACAACATTTCTTCATCTTCTTTTCTCTATTCCAATCTAGTTCTAACATCCATCCAAGATCGAAGATTTAGATTGAAGATCCAAGAGCCAAAGTTGAAGATCTTCATCCGTTTGAGCTAGATTTCATCGATTGAAGCGAGATTTCGCCAGATCAAACCTTGATCTTCGCTGTCCAGATCTGAAGTGTGTAGTTTTTGTAGTGTTTGGGTGATTTGGTGAGTGGTAGTTATCTCTCACGCGGATCCAAAGGAGTATATTGGATTGGTGGCATGTTTGGGTGTTAAAGTTAGAGATTTCATGCATTTTTCTTAGATCTAAGTCTAGATCCATGGTTTTTGAAGATGTTTACTTATGCAAGTTTGTTTAATAAGCATTAGAGACAAAACCCATGTTTTATATTTGATAGATCTATGCTAAAAACCATGATTTCACATATGTTGGACTTTTGCTCGTTTATTTACGAAATTCCCATTATAGTTGATATTGCTTAAATTGCTTAATAGATCTTGTTTGAATGATTGATTATTTGAATGTATGATTGATTTGATTGTTTCCAAGTTAGCTAGTAGTTGATTTGGAACAAGATGATGAAAGAGGATTCAAAAGCTATGGAAGAAGGCTCTTGAATGGTGAAAGCTGCTTAAGGCATATGTAGCGGATGTTGAAGCTCATATGTATAGATTGGATGATGTTGAGATGGGACTTTGCCATGATTTGATGAGGCAAGCCATGTTGTTGAGTTGAGACTTTGCTTTGATGCGATGAAGCGAAGTATGATGTGAGTCTTGGCTTAATCCAAGCAGGGATCATTCCAAGCATGTTGATAACTTGAAGAGTAGTTCAAGTTGGTTGATAATGGATTGTTCAAGAGGTAGCTTGAGCTTGTATGAGGATAGTCGTCAAGAAGGATGGCTAGGAGGCTTGGATCTCGTCGTTGTTGAAGGTTCTAGCATGCTCAAAAGCAAGGGTACATGGGGCGCCCATAACGACTACAGGTAGGTAGTCGGGACACCCAAAAGACTACAGGTAGGTAGTTGAGTACTCTGGGCAAAGTAGATAAGTCCTAGGCACAAGGCAGTGTGCGGAGTTATGGTTAGAACCGGGGTTACCATTAGCCCTTGACAGATGGTCATTCAACTAACGGTGAAATCGAGGCAAGGATAACAGTGATAGCCAGAGTCATGGATGTTTGGTTGTATTATCATTCGGCTTCAAGAGCGGTGTTTTCTGGGTGCTTATCTGATCTTGGTTTAGGCCTTGGGGGTTTGTATTTGGAAAACATCGTCCTTGACTCGAGTGGTATTCGCTTTACCTTAATTGTCTATGTTGTTATGCTTGCTTCTCCTTAGTGTATGTCTGGGGCTATCACTGTAGAAAGAGGTGGAGTGGGATGGTTTGGTTCCTATTCCTTTTATCCTTTATGCTCTTTTGGTATGCTTGATAGTTGATTTACTGCTCACTAAGACTTTGTCTGACTCAAGGTTTTATGTCTCCTCTTATTACCTTGGGCTGTTCATCCATGTTGGGATGGGCAGACTAGGTAGCAGGTGACAGGTGCTGTGCTAGGAGTTCTACGATGAAGATGACGAAGACGAGCAGGAGGCTTTGCATATTAGTTTTCTTACTATATGTACTGGGTATCCGCTGCTGTATTTGGTTGAGTGATTTGTAGTGAGGCTTTCATGTATGGATTTGAGTAGATGATTGTATAAAACTACTGTGATGCTTATATGATGATGTTCTGTTCTATGGAGCTTCACTATATTATATTTCTCTATTGTATTTTATCCATGCGCTGTGAGTTGTACGATAGAGATTCTTTTGTTTTGTTTTACCCTGACTATCGTCCATGGCTGCCTGGCACGCCTTTCAGCGCATTATTTCCTTGTTTTGGTGCGGGAGTCATGGGCGGTCGTCACAGTATTTGTGTTTTGAATTTGATCTCTAGCTTTGGAAGTGAGTTATTCACTCTAGACAATCGTACTTACATAAATGTGAAACAATGTCACTTGAATTGTAATAGTTGATATGCTATGTTATATGCTCACATCTGCCTGTTATCTGACATTATATGATGATATTACCTGATTATATACTTGTTGCATCACCTGGCATCATATGATATATTATACTGTTTATTTTATTTACCGTTTCCATCATTGCAAGTTCCCTGTAGAATAGAATCACTACGAGTTGAAATGATACATACCTGAATGGACTTTAGAATTGAAAAAAATCGTTATGAGCTGAAATGATAGGCTCAAGCGATTTTTATTTATTTTGTTTGACTTGGGACTGCGGGTTTGAAATGATAGAACCCAATTTTCTTTTTAAATTATGGATTGAAATGATATATATCCGTATCACTTGACCTAGCTTAGAAAATTACCTACAGACCCGTGGTTAATTTTAAATATTTTCTAAAAAATTATTAAGTATTTCCAAATGTAAAAATATGACATTTTGACTTAAATTGGATTTAAATGATTTAAATTAATGTTATAGTGATTTTCTATAAGTAAAATGTATAAGTACATTAAGGATTAAAATGTAAATTTTGATTTGACTTAATAATTGAAAATTTAGGGTTTAAATGGAATTTAAGCTTAACTTAGTGATAAGAATATTTTATTTATGAAATGGGTATTTTATATAAAGTATTAGGTCATTGTTAAAATAAAAATTGAAGTAATTTATAATGTATTTTACTTAACAAATGAATTTTAATTTTAATTGGATATTTATTAATAAAATGATATTTTATTAAAATTATAATTTAAGTAGTATCCAAATAAATAATTTTGAAAGGTGAAATAAGTTTGATAAGTTAAAAATGAGAAAAGTCGAAGACATATTGTTTTTAAAAGATATAGTAAACTTTAACAGAAATTGTAGCATTTCAGAAATGTTGTGGTTCAATGAACTATGTGTTGAATATACTAAGTATACCTACAGTAGCATTTCTGAAGTGCTGTAGTTTCTGAATTTGAACGATGTGTTGAATATAACTAAATATACCTACAGTAGCATTTCTGAAGTGCTGCAGTTTCTGTATTTGGACTATGTGTTGAATATACTAAATATACCTACAGTAGCATTTCTGAAGTGCTGTAGTTTCTATATTTGAACTATGTGTTGAATGTAACTAAATATACCTACAGTAGCATTTATGAAGTGCTGCAACTTCTGAATTTGAACTATGTTTTGAATATACTAAATATACCTACAGTAGCATTTTTTAAGTGCTGCAGTTTCTGAATTTGAACCGTGTTTTGAATATAACTAAATACCTACTGCAGCACTTTGTGAGTGCTATTGTTTCTGAAAATGATAATGTTCTTGAAATATTACTATATCTACCGTAACATTTTATAAGTGCTTTTGTAGCTGAAATTTACAATGTTTTGGAAATTTTATAATTGAATAAACGAACTTAGGAATGCTACAACTTTGAAATGAATAATATTTGACATTGAATTTAAATGGTTTAAATGAATTTGTTTTGGAGTGAAATATAAACTATTTTGAAATTTATAACCATGGTTAATAATAACGTTGGGTTGTTAAAGAGACCGGGATTGAATATGGGCATACTCTCTGTCGATACCGAAAACCACTTTAACAACCGTGTACGCGGTGGAGATTCCAGAATAAAGTAGAATGGTGACGATGTTCTATTGAGGTATGTACATGGACCCGACTCTCGTGAGTTGGCATAAGGTGGCTAAAACAGGAGCAGTCGACGAGATAATGAGGTCGCTCCTCTTATTGGACACACTTCTTCGTATGTCATTCTATTATTTGTGATTGATTGTTGCGCACCTTTGATTTTGGGAGTATGGCTCGAGGTGGGCGATAGTAGCTGCTACGCATTACCACCGGCCCGGAAGTGCAATTGGTATATCTATCCTGGCATTGCCTAGTTGTGTCGTGTCACCTACCCTAACGCGTCTTATACGATTTTGGTTTTGCACCATATCTATTGAGTGCTCTCTGACGACGCCCAGTACGAGAGAGATTGCGGTACTTTATAGATTACGGGAATATATAAAATGTGTTAAGGAGGATATTGGATAACTCCTTAACGCTATTTTCAATTATATTATACTTTACTTTATAATAGCATACATTACTACATAGTAAATAGTTTAATGGATCCGCAAAGGATAGGCGGTCTCAAGCATCCTTTAAGTTACTTGTGCATTCTATTACAGTTCACTTGAGTTGGTTTACATTGTATAAGTATGTATGTCCTGACTCGAGTGTTTGTTTTATCTTCTTATGCTCGGGTCAGCATGAGTATCAGCTTTGGAATTCACCTCTGGAGCTAGGATTTGTTGGAGATCATCATTTATCTAGTTGCTATCTATTTCTTCCAATATTTTCTATTCAGCTATTATACTAATGAACATTTATGTATCTGGGATTTCCGTTGTATTTACTTTTTCAGACTCTGTATTTTGTACTTGTTTTCAGACTATGTTTGAGACTGTGTTGTCGTAGCTTCATGTACTACTACTGTTATTTTTATTTCCGCTGTGAGTTATTTTGATTTATCTATGTCTGTGATTCTGTGATTGGTTTTATTTGCTCCAAATTATATTACAATCTACTATTTTGAATTATTCAAGTCAGATATGTATGGTTTTATTGTCGATTTGAATGGTCGAAAACAGTGGGTCGTTACATTTTCGGTCTAAGAAGAATAATTGTTAAGTACATTTATAGATTTTACATACACATCCATGGAGGCATATTGTAGGGTCTTAGAATAAATAGCCAAGTTGAATGTTTCATTACCATATAAGGTAAAAGATTGGAAATAATTTGTACGCAAACAAGATCTAAAAATTCATAATTCTTGGGGAAATTCGTGATATCTATTGCAGAAATATTTCTATATTTTCCATTTGAATGATGACATATAACCACTTCATATCGAACTTATGGACTGTGCAATCTTATGTGCTCCACAGTAGCATAATATCCATAAAACCTTTAGAAACTAAGAATAAGGAAAAGATAATACGAATGGGTAAAATACATCTTTAACGTTGCTTTTCTTCTTTTTGTATCTTCCTTGTCTATAGAATTGTAATGTGTTAGATTAATATCTTTCTTCTAGTTAATGCGTCCACTTCGACATTTGTCAATCTTTTCGTACAATAAATGCAATACAGACATTTTTTTCTTAATGAGTAGCATTTTTCTTCCAAACTAGTTTGCAAACCGGATGTGATCACATCTCCAAACAAATTGATAATATCTTTCAGTAATTATTCTACATCCTTGTTCATGGATCTTATAATGACTAACTTTGATTTCATTACCAACTCTATTACTGGACATTAATAATTATGATCATTTTGATGCTTCAAACAAACTAATACCTTTTTTTTCCAACAATTATCATTTATATTAGGTCCTTTATCCACATCTAGCAATTTAAACTGCATACTTGGACCAATGACATCAATAACCATGTCAATCATTCCATTCTAGACTGGGTTCATTAAAATCAAAATCATTTTCATTGTCATCTTCAATAAAGATTGATGTATTAAGTTTACCCACATCTTCATGATGAGACTTCTATAAATAATAATCATTCATGGACCATGTCATGTCAAATGAAACTTTACAACCTTATAACCATGATAGCTTTGAGCTTTACACTTTTTGCAAGGACATAAACAATCTACCATTTTTTTGTTACATTGTGCCACTTGCATGAATCCACTTAAACGTATTATAAATCTTAATGATGTCAATTCTTTATACCATGGATTATTATACATCCAATTTTGTCGAATTGCTAATTATTCCATCTCTTATTTTATAATTAATATAAACTATAATATACGTTATTGTAAATTGATACTTAACATACAAATAAATTTTTTAGCTTTTAGTTATTAAATTCATTATTACCTGTTTAAGGTTATTTTCTGTAAATAAAAATGTTATATATAAATATAAAATCCATTAAATTAGATTCTCAAATGGTTCAACAAACTTTAGAATGTTTATGTTATATCTTATATGAATATATTTTTATCATTTTGTTTTAGTGAAAATTTATATACTTATAGTTACGTTATTTAGTCAAATAATATTTTCGATTGTAATATAAATATGGTTATGTTTTAAATCATTTTATAATTCCATATTCATATCATTTTTGAACAAAAATAGTAACATGTAAATAAGAATTGTAACATATATTAACCTTTTTAATTAACTACTTATATGAATTCGTACCACCGTAAAAGTGTAGAGCTTTGCGAAAACCTTTAAAAGGAAGACAACCACCCTAGAGGTCAAGAGCAGCAGCACAATGGTAATGTCAAAGTTAAAATCCAAGACAAAAGTAATTCCTCTAGATCAACAAAGGCTGGTCATTGATGAAAGGAGCTTAAAGATGGAGGAACTCTAGCTGATTACAACAACCTAGTTACTTATATGGTTTATACTATTATCTTAATACATTTTTTATTCAAATATATATGACTTTAGCATAACCTCTTTTTTGTTAGTCGATCAGCTTTCTTCCAATCATAAATACAATGACATTTTAACAATTTAAAATCATTTCACATCAACCGGCTCAATAGAATTTCCCTTATTCTTTATATCGTGTACGAATTCATGTACAAAGGAAACAAGAAGAAATTACAGTCAAGACTTTATGAACAGTTTAAGATGATACGATTTATAGTAGATAAAAATATCATTGTGATTATAACTTCTCCAACCAGGATAAATCCGATAGATATTAAAGCAAAAAATATTGATGTCAATGTTATTGTTATATATATATATATATATATATATATATATATATATATAATTATCATAGATAATACCAGTCGGATAGAGCCAAGCAATCTAATATATTTCATAATTAATTATTTTAATTTATATTGCCGTTTTTCTTCTACAAATAATTCACAATAAGAGATTTCACAAGTAGTTCCAAAATGATAAGTGAGTATAGAAATATATTGTACATTGATAAGAGATAAGATAAAGTAAATTTACTAAAGTTAAAGTAATTCAAATGACAAGTGGTGATAACAAAATATTAATCAACCCTAAACAATTTTTATTTAACTACTAATCGATTATGAATTGACTATTAATCACCCATTGATCAACTATTAACCAACTATTAATCAAGTATCGTACCTGTAGCTAGCTAGATGAATTAGGGTTAGGGAGGAATTAGAATTTGGAGTTCGCTAAAGAATTAGGGTTTAGCCATGATGCTTAATAGCGGCGGTGCATGCTGGTAGTGCGATGATCGACTACATGAGAAACAACGACAGCACCAACTAGCGATGATGGTGATGGAGTATGGGGTTCTTTGGCGTACAGTGATGAAGTAGCGATAGCCGTGATGTCGGCTCGACGACGATGGTGTTTGCTGAACGGTTGGCTTGGAGAACGGTGTTGGATATTAATGGTGACAATGGAATACGCTGAGTTGATATACCTATGCCTTTTCCATGTAATATATTATTTTTATACTGAAGATATAGTGCATAGGTACTCCTACTCCTTAACAACCCCTTTTAAACGCTTTTTTTATTAAGAGTTAATATTGTATCCTTTTAATTAAATAATATTTTAGTTTTATAATAGTATATAATTTCTAAATTAATATTTTAATTTATGGTTACGAGAAGGTGAAAAATAAATTAAATCATATTTATCCAAACAGTTTTTAAATAACAATTATACGATTAAAGATAAATATGAGTTCAAATATAACAAAAATATATATTTTGCCCTCTATTGTACTACAGAGATGACTTTATAAAGCCGTATTTTGAAGATTTCAAACGTAAAGATGATTGGCGGTTCAAATTGATCATTTTCGTTCACTTACATACATTACTCTATCTAAAGCAACTAATACAAACTTATACCCTATTTATTAAATTTTAAAATGGGAGTGGCTATTGAGCCACAAAATAAAGCACAAAATTTGATACAACGAATATTGATCATAGATTACTTTATCTTTACATGGAAGGTGGAAATCAAGGATAGATCTAATAGTTGAGATCATTTGTGTCAGATTTTGTATTACTGATTTGTATCCAACTAAAATTTTCCTTTTAAATTTCAATCGTACAAATTCTTTAATGTTAATTGAGAATCTTACATATATATATATATATATATATATATATATATATATATATATATATATATATATATATATATAATATCGTGTCATTTGAACTCAACTATATAAAATTATGAATAATCGGACAAATTCAAATAATTTATACGATAGAGGATCAAATTGAGCTCAAAAGACACGTCATAATATATTGAAGTTATTTGGACGACAATAATGATTTGTCCACGAAGATTTTAAAAATTCCAACCGTAAATATGACTGTTGATTCAAACTGGTCGCTTTTGACATAACTTAGGTCTAAAATTACCTATTTGAAATTGGAAATTCTTTTTACATCATGAATTTCCATAATCCGACCATACAAATTTTTTAGTGTTATACAAGAGGCTTAAACATACGATATCGTATTTCGACTTAGTTAGATCATTGATCTTAGCTATGTTGTGATCAAAAGACAATAATGCTAAATTTTGACTAAGCTTCAAAAAAAATATGTAAAACAACAATTATTATTTACAATAAATAACGAATAAAACAGAATTACAAAATGTTAAAATATTATAACAATAAATAATTAGTAATAATAATAATATAAAATGATAAAAGTATAAAAAGACGAAAAAGAAAAATAATACAAAACACAAATTTTCTAAGAATACTCAATGGCATCGTAAAATTTAGTGGCATCCATAAACCTACAAGTCTTTGCTTCGCCATGACTTGGCATCATGAGAACGAAGCGTTGGGAAGGAATAAGGAATTATATATTTCTTCCCTACGGGCTACGGTCCATGGATATCATACATTTTTGCCAACGTGGGACGCTGCCCAGGGGAAATTTATGTTCAATATTGGTGATGGCTTGGATGCATACCACTTTAAAATAATGAAATCATGTTCTCCTTCCTTTTCTCATGTGATCTTCATGAATTGTACAAGTAATTTTCTTTTAGCTGGTACGTACGTGAAGATTATGATTGTCAAAATAAAAGAAAAATGGGAAAACAACTATGTAATTTATTGGTTACGCACGTCACAAATGCAAATGCAGTGATCATTTTCAACTTTCACACATCAAATGAAAAGAGCTCAAGGAAACGCAAGATCTAATGGCGGGTATTCACCACAGTCTAACCGAAAACAAATAGTACAAATCCTCCGTCCAATTCAAGTTAAACCATTCATTCTTTATATTTTAATTAATCAGAACAAGGAAAAAGGAAAAGAAAAGAAACGTATGAATGGTTGATTATCACACAAATTACTTGCGCAAAAACTAACATTGCGTTCCCCGACAGGTTTTAACCTTTTCAGCTTTGCCTCAAGTTCGACGTGTCTGACGCATCTGACGTGGAACATCAAATGCACCGTTTAAATCAACCGTGGCACAATTAATGATCGACGTCAAATGCTTCTAATGAGTCTTCAACGCACAATTGATACTCAAACATCGCTGTTGTCTTCAACGCACAATTGAACATCGATTTCAACGATAGTCAAATAAAGAATATGTTTGACAAGTCACAATCTCAAGGATGGAAGCTACTGCAGATTGAACGCGAGTTGTCTTTTTTTTCTGCATTTCATAATCTATACATTCATTTAATTGTATTAATTAAAAAAACTAAAACAATATAAAAAATAACAAAACTAATTATTTATAACATAGCAATTAAAATGTCCAACTCGAAATGATATTTTTTAGAGAAGAAAGCAAATCTCTGCGAGGAACCCTCTTTCACGTGTACCTACGTGTAACAAGCAATTAAATGATGGAAACTAAGCTTAATGAATCTTTCCATAAATTATTTCTGTACGACATTCCAATCTCCAACAAAATAGTTATTAGAATTTGATTCGGTTGAGACTTATCATATGTGCGCTAATAATTCTTAAACGGACATTAGTGATTGGGCTGGCGAGTTTGATTTATGTAGTTAAAAAGATGACCATGCACATTTAGTTGAGAAAACATGGTTTTGGAGAACTAATGGTACTACGTTACTGATTTTGATGCAGTACAAGAAAGCTCTTACCATAACTAATTCTCCCACTTATTATTATTCTATGTATAAAATAACGATTAAGTTCTCCTAGACACAACTCAAGCTATGCAGTTTAAAGTACACTCTTCTAAATAATAAAGACATAAACATACGTCAATTATATTAGGTACTGTTTATTACGGTTTTTATACACCAGGAGATAAACTACAAGAATATACTTTTACGTAAGCACTCCACAAGTTCACCACCTACAAACCATTCTTCCAGAATGATAGTTGGAAGATATTTTGGATATAACAAGACACTAAGTTTGTTTATAAGACTTCAAGCTTAATTAGCAAAATAATTATAGAATAATTAGAAAATGAACTTTTTTGTGTGCAAAAACGCTGGATACAATCCTTCTAGCTTCCATCAAAACTGATCTGACTTTTACAAATAATCTCTTACTTTTAAAAAGAAAAGCACCCAAAGGAAGAAATTAAATACCCCTTCAACACTCAAACAGACAGAATGGAATAGAGCCAATTAGAATAATAGAATACAAGGAGTATATAATGAACATAGAATATAAACATACATAGATTAGAACTAGTTACAAAAAGTTTAAAGCAAATCCCTTCAAATCAGTTAGCTTGTCCCAATGAATATAAACAGTGGTTTTATGCCTTATCTTATTTGTTCTGAACAAATTAGTCACATGAAAGAAAGAGCAATTAATAGTTTAACCAATAATTTGAGCATAAAATAGGGTTGTTATATAATCAATACATGGTATATGTATGCTAGTGGAAACTGGAAAGAGAAGACTCAAGTCGAAGTTTGTATACGACATGGCCTAATGCATAAAAGGGTTAAATAAATTACATGTATTCATGTGATATAATATAAAATACATGAATGCATGTGCAGTTTCATGTGCAACGCGCACGGCACGGACAACTACTGCCTCCATCCCCTGGTCGATTCTCTAGAGACCAAATTGTACTTGAATTTACATTATCCAAAGTTATACATATACATATATATATATATATATATATATATATATATATATATATATATATATATATATATATATAGAGAGAGAGAGAGAGAGAGAGAGAGAGAGAGAGAATTGTTATTTTAAGTTTTGGTACCGAATTTTCCTAGTTGTTTACACATTTGAATTTGACTTGTTGATGGCGAACAGTACATGATACTTCAACCGCAGATAATGTTTAAACAATTACTTCAGATAACATAGATGCTATAATTAACACCACTAAGATAGTATAGGTCCTGGACTAATAATGCCAGATAGCGCATTTGATACCGAAATACTATAGTTATTTGTCATTTATGACATGGGCTTTGTTTATAGCTGTGGCTTAGCATTTTGAATTTTCAACCTTTTGTCATTGGGCTTTTGAAACTTTCTTTTTCTAGTACAAAGGCAGGACAAATAAAATATATGTTCCAACAATAATGATTGTATTGAAAAGAGAATTGAAAGAATTTTGAGGCCGAAGGCCCTTTGAGAAAGGAAAATAAATTTCTAAATTTGATCGTGTTCATTTGATAATTCATGTAGAACATATTTTGTCCATAAATCCGTTTAAAATTGAATATATAAAAAAAAACATATTTTTATAAAACATTGGGTAAGAAATAAGTTTTCTTTCCTTAATTCATAAATATCACTAATTATATTTTCTTAAAGAATATCCTAGGTATTCAGCCCAATAGCCCAACATAATTAGAACTTACATGGTCCAATAACCCTACAACTACATGGTATTTTCTCTCATTCTCTTCCCAGCGGAAAACACAACTCAGACAGTTCCATTAATTTAGCGGATCATACTAAAACAGTCAATTTTTGTGTGTTTTAATTCGTTTATAATGATTAATGCCTTCATAAAATAGTTGCAAACTTCAAATCATTTGTCATATTATAATTAATCGATATATGGTTTGCTCAATGATTTATATTTTTCTAATTCTACTCAAATTGAATCAATCGGTTGAATCTATTACCTTTCTCATGATGTGAATCAAAATTGCTGTTAGAGAACTTAGATGTAAAACCCTAACTTTTTATTATTATCATTATTGTTGTTGAAATGATTTTATTTCATATTCATGTCAACTGTTTAAAAAAATTTGATGTGTTTCATTCATCTATGATTTTATTTTGAAGAAAAAAACTTGTGTAACTTAGGCATTTCCTTTTTAGGTAATATCAAACTCAAAGCCTAGCAAATTTTTGTTACCATCTTACAAGTTAAAAGTAGATAACTCTTTAGACCAAAAATACGAAACTTATTCGTGCTGTACCGAACAACGTCCTTGCAAAATTCAAAGAACCATAATTGATAGGGACAGAGATCTTTTACAAGGGATCCGGGAAGATGTCAACAAATATGCATAGAACATATAAGTAGTAGAGATGAAATTCGTAGAACATATTTTAGATTTAGACTATTTCAACCACTTCTTGACATTTATCCACCAACAAAAGATATTAAACAAAATGTCTCATTTATAGTTGGTGGGTTTCAAAGTTGAAAAAGAGTGGTGGGGGGGGGGGGGGGTTGATTATGCATTTTTGAAACACGTAGGAGGGTTGGGTTCATATCATTTGTGTGTCATTTAAGATCGCGAATGATTCAATGGATCTTTCTTTACATATCAAAAGAGTATTTGATGCATAACCAAAAGAAATGGTTAAGTGGAATCAAGTACGTCTTAAAACATATATTGACTGTGCCTGATGGCTTGCTTTGCAATAAAGGTATGATAAAGCACTCGACAAAATGTAACGAGTATATATCCAAAGCGGTTTTAGAAAATGCTCCTGGAAATGCTAAGTATACTTCACCCACAATTTAAAAGAAAATTTTAACTATTTTAAGTGATAAAAAATTTGAGAAGAAGTTAGAGATGATAATTTCCATATTGTTGATAAAGCACAAGACACTTCTACCAAGAACGAATGACTATTGTCCTAAAATATACCAATAATGGTGGTTTAGTTCAAGAATGCTTCTTTGGAATTGTTAGTGCTGAAGACGCCACATTATTTTCTTTCAATAATGAAATATGAATGTTCTTGCTAAATACAATCCTAGAATTGATAAAATGAGAGGAAAAGGATATGATGGTGCAAGCAACATGAGAGGATCATGGAATGGGTCACAAGCATTATTCCTTAAAGAATGCCTATATGCATATTATGTACATTGTTTTAGCCATAACCTATAACTTGCATTGATTTTTGGCGTTAATGGATGCTCAGGACATTTGTTATTCTTTCAAAAATTGGGTATTATTATTAACTCTGTTGATGCTTCTCCTAAGCGTCATAGTGAATTACAATCAAGTTAAGTAGCGAAAATTGCAAATAAACGGTATCTGATGAAATTAAAACACGTCGTGGAGCTAACCAACTTAAGACATTACAACAAGGTGGAGGCACCCGTTTGAGCTCTCATTTGAGTTCTGTAAGTAATTTAATCGATCTCTTTGTTTAAACTGACATATTTGGCAGTGGGTCAAATGGGTAAATTTCAAAAAAAAAAAAACCTGTTTGGATCTTAATAGACCCATGAAATCTATTAACTAGTATATTAGATCCAATCTATAATTGTTAAAATAAAATTATATTTTATTCTAAATATTTTACATGCATATTATTAAATTAAGTATATATATTGTCTATTTTGAATGTACCATATACATTTATAATATAACATGATAATAAAAGATATGCATCACCCTCAAAATACATTGTTAGTGTGATACATACACATGTGTACGTAATTTAATTATGTATTTCATGTTCTATCATTTAGGTAGGTGAAATAATACTATTATTTATGAGGTACAATTTAATAGATCATAAATGTGACAAGTGTGAAATTAATTAGGAGTCACATTTTAACAGCTTTGGGTATAAGGAAGGTCACATTAACATTCATGGTGTAAATTGCAAAGGAATACATATGTATGACATGATAACATTATAATACATGAGCATGTGTATAACTACATAAACACACACACACATACATATTAGAAATCGAGATTTATATCTATTGTGTGTATATATATATATCATACTTATATATGAATATGATAAATCCGTAGGAAAACCAAGAATATAAATGCCAATGTATATGTTTAAATAAAGTATAATATATGTATATGGTATGTATACATGTATGAATTGTACACACACACCTTGTTGTTGGTACACCTCAAATCCCCCTGATTTCAACCATAAGTTCCGAATTAAATAATATATTTTCCCTCTCTTGCCACTTCACTCTATTTTTTAATTCACAACTTGTGGTCGATATCAAAGGGGATTTGAGATGTAGCAAAAATGAGGTATAGTCGATCCTTGCCATATATATATATATATATATATATATATATATATATATATATATTGGTGTGAGATTATAAAATTAAGCTTATATAAAAATATTTACACAAAAAACCAAAAAGTAGTTTATAAAATTAAATTTTAAATTTATCTCTTTGACAAAGTAAACTTCGAAATACCTTGATTTAAATTAAAATTGACTTGATCAAGATTCTATTATTCAAATAATATCTCACTATTTCAATTAATATAAAGATATTCATATGAAATACAAAATTAAATCAAATGATTATGTCATCGGTAATTGATATGTATGTTATAGTATTAAATCAAATGATAATGGTTTTAACAATTTCAATATTCCAACAATATACATCATATATACAACGTATATAACAAGTTAAATTTAACTTATTTAGTGGAAATTTAAATATAGTTGTCACATACATCAATTAGGGTCAGATGTGAGGACATATGAATGCATAATATAAATTTGAACATATCTTTGTAGATCCAGCCCATTGTGACACCTTGATTTCCGAATTAGCTCCTAGACTCCTTGAATCACCACCCGATATTGCTGGAATTGAATGAAGCACTTTTTTTTTAATTTTATTGATGTTGTATATGTGAAAAGGGGTTTTATTGGGGAGAGAAAGCAAGAAGCGGCCAACCAAAAATGAACGAGGAAGGGAAAAAAATGAATGTTGAAGGCTTGGTATTATAGAGAAATGAAAAGAACTTTCACCTTCCTCTCTTACAAAATCCTACAAACTATTAATTAAATCCACATTTAACATTTAGACTTCTTTTTCCTTGTTTGCCTGGGCATACATGGTCTCTTATATAGACCAAAACACCCCAAAGCCTGTTAAGTAGCTAAATGTTATTAAAGCATATTTATATATATATATATATATATATATATATATAATATTGATAATTTATATCGATACGTGTATATGTAACTTTTACATTCATATTCAAATAATTATTAATAGTATAATTTTTTTAAGGATCTAATAAAATGATGTGGTATTTCGAAGAATTCGTAAATATGATTATGTGACTCAGAGGTGCAAATTCAGTTAGCAATAAATATTGAGCATTTCAAATATTAATGTTTGTATGTCACCTTAGCTAGTGGTGTAACAGTCAGGCTGAATTCATCTTGTACGGATCTTTTTAGTAAAAAAAAAAAAAATCTGATTTTACATCACTATAACTACCCGCACCTTATTGGGCCCGAATTTCAACTAAATCAAAAATACAAGTCCATTATGGTATGTATCGTTGGTATTGGTAACCTGTAACTAATATAAGGATATTAGAGAGCTATCTATATGAACTCACAATGAAATAGTAAAATATAATAAAACATATATACCGACTAAGTCTACTACCTTGAAACCAATATTATTTCTTAGATATCTAGTTCCCTTGTTAGTGAAGAGCATGAATGAGAGGACATGTCCATCTACCATCCCCGTCTTGTACCAGTATCATGTCCTTCTAAATCTAACATGTAGGTTGTAATGAGTAGGAGGTCAGAACAACGCTTTGGTGACTGGTAATTACATACTTTATCCATAATACTAGCTTATGCAGATTGATTTCAATTTAAATGTTATGTTTATTATTCGTCGAATTCCATATGAACGTATGATAGTCCAACCTACTCCGAGGTATAAGTATATATGTACATACACATAAGCATCAATGTATTCCCCAAAAAGGAATCGCTGACCACTTAATACTTCTTAAATGGGGAAGAAGCGGACCCAATAGCCAATTACTCCATCGATCCCGAAACGGTCCCATTTCGCAACTGTAACGACCCGTAAATTTTCGATAATTGAAATAGCTAATTTAAGAAGATTTCATGATTTAGCGTTAGAAAAAAATTTGTAAGTCATTTGGAATAATAATAACTAGAATGAAATGCAACAAATTTTATCTAAGTTAATTATTTATGAATTGAATGAAATCCCAGATCAATTGAAATAATATGTAGTCAAAGGTAATTGAATGAATTTGTATTGAATAGGTAATTGTGACATTTGTTTATAAATAATAAACTTATAAGTAATTAAAAGTAACGGTGATAATTATTTAAGTTACCTATTCATTTAGTTAGTCGAATTGAATTTGTGAACCAATTGCAATTGAAATGAAAGTTTATATATTAGTTGAGTGCATTATCTCTAACTGCAGTTAAATAATAATGTGAAATTCATTTGATGTAATATAGTAAATCGACTGATAATAAAATTTTATTTAAAAATCCAATATTGGAATCCGTCAAATATTGAACAATTAAATTGTTTAAATTTAATATTTGGAATTTATTGAATAATTTAATAATGGGAATTGAATAACTGTATAATGGAAATGGTTGTTCTATAATCTTAATTCGTTTCAAAAGTTAAATTTTAAGTTCGTTTTGAATATTTCAAAAGATAGTGATTTAAGAATAATCAATTTGTTTAAATTTAATATTACAAATGATTGAATAATTAAATTCCGAATTTGATACGATTAATTTGATATTGAAATTTAATATATGAAAATAGAGTGAATAATTGAAATTTGATTTAATATGATTCAAATTGGTTTTCAAAGTGAATGTAAGTATATTGGGATTATAACAGGGTTAATAAGATTTTAAAATTGGAATTATTGGATAATTGAATAACGGGTTTAATATGATTAAGAAATGATTTGTAAAATTTTATTTTGTCATATTAAAGTTAGAATGATGTTGTAGAACTTTTAAAATCGAATTAAAAGTAAATTTGTGAAAATTGAATATTTTAATATTTAATTATCGACTGGAAAATAGCCAAATTTTGAACAGTCTCAGAATTGGACGAAACTAGTTCCATTGGATCCGTAATAGTTAGTTATTATCGGATTTCAATTTTCGTAGCAATCGGAGTTGTCGTTTGACCGTGGCAGCTCGAGACGCATCGAAATCGTTTTAATATTAATTTGGCGAGTTAAAATAGGCATTTTTCAAACAGTCTCGGATTTCGACGAAACCAGTTTCATCGGATCCGTAATGTCATGTTATTGTAAGGTTTCAAATTTCATATCAATCGTATTTACCGTTTTTCCGAGGCAAGCCAAAATGCATAGAAATTAGTTGAATCGGTTTAATTTAAATTTGATCGTTTATTGCCGTAACTCACACATATGATTGAATTAGCCTCCGAAACCTATTCCATTGTGTCCGAAACGTAGGTTGAACCCTAGAAACGCCTGCCAGTACGCTTCGTTTGGAGTTCGAAAATTTTTCGGTGAATAGTGTTTTTGCAATTTTCTATAAAAGGACCCATTTCCATTTGCTCCAAACCCTAACTCTTTTTGACCAGCCGCCACTTTCATTTCAATGGCCAGAAAATTTCGAAACTTCTTCCTCATTTTCCTCTCAATTCATCAATAATTAGCAAAAACTATCAACTACAAAGTTGTAGAGGGCATCAAGATCTAGCTATCCAACAGTGGAGATCGGAAACGGAGCCATGGATTGACGGAAAAACGCGATGGAAGCAGCTGCGTTTTTCACGCAATTCGAGGCAGAGGATGAGGCCGAGCTTGGAGCTATTTGGGGTGAAGGTGGAGTAAGGCGGTGGCTTCGAAGTGGTGTAACCTGATCGTCTTCAAAGTAATCGAGGAGGTCACAAGATTCAACCCTAAATCATGGGCATGGGTTGTTTCACGCGTTCGTTTACTGGAGCTTGACGTGCGTGAGGAAGAAGCATAGGGAGCAGCCTAGATTTCTTGAGCAAGGACGTACGGTGATGATGGTATTTAGGTTTAAATTAAAGATAAAGTTGAAATCAATTTATATAAGAATTCGTATTAACTTATAAACGCCATAACTCTTTCATACGAGGTCGAAAAATTGCAAAACAAGTTGCGTTGGAAATGTACGGACGAGCACTACGCTATGGAGATGGATTGGAATCGTTTGGAGCCAGATAAATTTTTTGGATTAAATCGAACATCGTTCGATTTGATTTAAAATCGTAAAATCAAGATGAGTGTTTTATAACGCTCACAACGTACTGAATACCTTTATGCTAGTTCAGTTTAATATTATGAAGTGATATGAATTTTATTTGTCGTTGTTTGATAAAATTTAATTGTCGTATAGATTGTCATTTGAATTCACCATTGAAAATTAAATTGACGGTCAAGTTAAAATTAGAATAGAATTGCGATTAAATTACCAAACATTGATAACTATGAAATTGCCGTGAATTGTATTGCCCATGCGATGATGTAGTTCGATGGATGCTATTGGTTGATATTTAAATGTTTGGATGTTTATTTGCTTATATATATTCTGTTATGCATACATATGATACTGTGATTTAATTTAAGTGATATATATTCATCCCTGACATTTAAATTGAAATAAATAATCACTTGGCCATAGGATAGAAAATTATATACGGACACCGGATTGGCTAAATTAATAATTTTTAAAATTGTCGATTTGGAATTTATTTAAATGTTTCAATTTAAAAGTTACAAGTAAAATCAATTTATAGAAATCGAATTTATCGAAAATTTGAGTTTGGAATGTTGAAATAAATTTTGGTTAAAGGAAATTGTTAAATAATTTAAGTTGAAACTTTGAGATAAAAAAATTTGGGATATGATTGTATTTCGAAATTTATTTGTTTAAAGATTGAACATTATTTCGAGCTTTGAATATTACTAAGTAAAAGTGATATAAAAATGATATTTTGAAATTGAGCTTGGAATTGAATCATATTTGAAATTTGGAATTGAATCATATTTGAAATTTGGATTTGAATTTGAATATTAAAGGAAAATTTTGTTAAGTGTTATAAATTGATATTTTGAAAAATCAAGCTCCAAATCGATATAAATTGTAATTGAATTAATTGGAGATGAATATAGAATCGAATTGATTTGAAGTCAAAGTTGACATTGATTTGAATTGAAATCGAAATTGAATCGGTAGAATGGAAATTGAAATTGATTTGAATTGAGAAGTATGATTGAAATGTTTTGGTTTTGAAGCTGTTTCATTTTGTTTTCCAAATTACTCTGTTATATAAACCATCTTTAAATACTTAAACTATTTTAACCTATATTAATTATTTTAAATTAATTTATCTATTTGAAATCCATTTAAAGATTTTAAGTATTTTCAACTATTTTAATTATTTAAAACTACTTTTAAACTACTTAAAACTATTTTCAAAAATTTCAAGCTGAGCAATAAGGTGAAATGTTTATGTTTAAATCTTGAATTTAAATATGAATTGGGATAAATGAAGTTGCAACCTAAAGTGAAATTCGAAATGATTTTGGAAATCGAAATGAGATATTGAGGCGAAAAATGATTTTTGAAACGGAACCTTACATTTTAAATAAATGCGATGATATTTGAAATGGATATGTTTTTTGAAGCGAATATGATATTTTGATATCAATTATGAATCGATTTGAAATGTAAAAGAGCCAACAGTGTAATAATACATAGTTATTAAAGAGACCGGGATCGGATATGGACATACTCTCTGTCGATACCGAACACCACTTTAATAACTATTATACGCGGAGTGTTGATCCAGAATGAAGTGGATGATTTGGTGTACGCATTGACTGAAGAAAGAGAACGATATTGGATGACCCCTGACGTGACTAAAACAGGAGCCGCGCCGGACCATTGAGGTTCGCCACCTCTAGCGGACACGCTTCTTCGATACCATTTCTATTATATTTGTGATTCGATTTGTGTGCACCCCTTGATTTGGAAGTGTTGTTTCGCGGTGTTGGGGTAGCTGCTGGCTATGCTCAACATCAGTCCGGATCACGCAACTACTAGTATCCTAGTTGGTATCGCCTCATGTACCTTGTCATACTGATTATCCTATTCGCGACCACTACGTTTGGTTTTGTGTTATACCTATGGGGTACCCTCTGATAACCACCAGTTTACGGTGGGGCTTACTGTGCTGTATAGACTATGACATTATAAAAATGTGTTAAGGGGGATTATGGTAACGCCTTAACGCTATTTTGATACTTTATATTACTGATAGGCATTATCTACTTAGCGTATATTACTACATAGTAGATAGTTTCACGGATCCTTGAGAGATGGAAAATCCCGTAACATCTCTTAAGTTATTGCACGCACGTTGACACTGGATAGGAGATGTCAAACCCCGTAAACGTCTCCGACGCCGATACACTCATATTTATTTACGATTGATTTAACTTTCATAAGGATATTTTAGTCCTGACTCGAGTGTTTTCTCTTTTCATTACGCTCGGGTCAGTCCTGAGTTTTTCAGATTTTTGAAGATTTATTCTGGAGGACGAAGACGAAGATTTGGTATACTATTACTATTATTATCTTTGCATCATGATTGTCTGCTGCATTATTTATTTGTTCTGTTGTAAATGTATAACTCTGATAAATGTTGTATAAATAATTGTCAAACTATAGTAAACAGCTTCATGAACTGTTTATTTGACTATTATATTTTATCGTTCCGCTGCGACATTCTGTGTTGTTTCATTTCCTTTATTTCTCTTTCTTTTTCTTTTTCTTTTCTTATTTATCCCAATAACCATCTGCCCTTTTGAATGGTTTGGAATCGACATGTGTATTTGATCGTCGGTTTAAACTGTCCAAAAAGGCGGGTCATTACAGCAACTATGGAGTATAACTGGTTCGACAACTCATACTCCATTCAATCATATCCTAGTGATACAAAAGAAAGTATCTGGGTCACTTAAGACCTTTTAAATAGGAAATAGGCAGACTCTCTAGCCTTATAATATCTAGACTAAAAGTGAACCCCTCATTGTACTCCTTAACTGACGTTGTAGAAAATCTCTTTTAGGCCACTTAATACTTCTTAGATAGGGAAGAGGAAGACCCTTCGACCATTTAATACCTTAAACCTGAAGTGGACCTTCCCTAAGGGATTTCAACACCTACAAATAATTCTGATCATTTACTTTTTCTTAATTTCGATCATTTAATACTTATTAAATAGGGAAGAGGAAGACTCAATAGCCATTTAATAACTAACCATATACTTGAACGTATATCCCCATGGGTCTTTTAGTTGGATATGTCCCGCGTCTATAATATGTATACACAACTGCTAATAGCTTTTTGCAAAGGCCAGCCTTTGGTTGTGTAACCTTACCAACCTCGCATCCTAACCCATCCTAAGCCAAGTCATTTATAGTTAATCTAAATATTAGGATATGCCCACTATTTCATTCATGTCATAGATTTATTATTGAGGCCATATAATTTCAACCGTGGAAATTATTATGCCTCTTAAGTTCATTTATTATTTACATTATATGAACTTACCTTTTATTTTATATGCATACTGTCCTTAAATTCTTATTTCGCTAATGTTATTAAATATAATCTGTTGCTTCTTCGCCCAGTGGTATCCTACAAATAAACAAATAAATGCATAATTGAGCACTATGATATGAATTACAATGGAATAGTAAAGTATAACAAAACATATGATTACCGACTAAGGTTGACTCTTCCAAGTTCTAGTATGCTTGTCAATATTGAGCATGTAAAAAGAACATGTCTTATTACAGAACTTGCCTTGCCCTAATTTCTGCCTTTCTAAGATATTTTATGGGTTATAATGAGAAGGGTATCAGAACAACGTTTTGTTGATTGGAAACTTATAAACTTTATACATTACATTAGTCTATGCCGATTGTCTTCTATGTCTTTTCATTTTCAATTATTCATCTCGACTTTACATGCGCATACCATATGCCCCATATACCAATAGTAGACTATTTATATGCATGCACACACAATATATATAAATACCGTGGTCCTCCATTGGACCAAGATACTATCACTGCCAGTATCCCTTAACTTAGCTGTAACAAACAGGAATCTTCGACCCTCGAAAATCGACATCAATATGTTCATTGTATAGCATGCCGAGCAATCGAGTGCTTGAAATACCAGATCATTAGGGGTGAAGAAGAAAATAGAACAACAACACAAAATCCCATAAACGCAGCTGAACAAAATATAATATATAATAACAGATTTTTAAACAAAAGAATCTGCAACTGTTTGATACATACAATCATCAGAGTACAACAATCAATACATCAGTTTGGACAGTTAAAATAACCTATCCTGATATACATAACCCAGACGGAGGAAATACCCAAGTATGTGATTTACGTTTGAACTCCTCCAGCTCATCTTCTGAGCTCCATAGCATTCTAACTAGAATCTGTAATACCCGGTCTGGCTAGAGCATTAAAAGAAAATAACAACCGAGTCAGTCTGGAAAACCAGCGTGAGAAAACACACTCAATTTGAATTATTAAAGTTATAAAAATCCTTTTAAAAACAAAGGTATCTCGTAAGACCGCGTCACACATAAGTACAATGGGTTTTTCCCTTACGATAACCAAAATGTCCTATAGAAAATCTAGTGATATTATAATAGCGTCCAAATACAAATACTTATTCAAATAGCCGAAATTGTTACATTAATTAAATTCTGGCATACTATGCTCTACAAACAGAAACGTAAAGGCTCGTATTGGAGAGTGGATTCCATACAATGACTGGATGTTGGGGTACCGCTCATCATAGTATACCTCTAGAAAAATGCACCGAGGACCTCGTCGAGATCCCTTACTACAGAAGACCAGCCTACGCCTAACCCGGATAGACCGAATATGTTATCACCCCGGGTGTTCCCACCCTTAAAAAAATCGAGCGCTCCCTTCTTCATGCATAACCATATCCATAATTTATATATATTTCTAAGGATATCTCGAAAAGTGATAACATACGCTAATTGGGTTGGACTCACTTAGCCTTGCTGCATCATCCCTGTTTCAGTCATTCACGGTTGATGAGGCTTGAGGCTAACGTTACCTTTCAAGAATAATTCCACTTAAATTGCTCATCATTCTCCAATGATGATGTTTTATTAGCATCGTCCATTCAAGTTGTCCTAGGTATGGATAAACGAAATCACCGTATTCACTATCTTCACGATATCATTCCTAACTTTCAAACCGGATTGAAGTGGTTTTCGGATAATTAAATTTGATCTCGGTCTCTTCGAAATGATTAACAAATTTGGCCAATATTTGATAGTCAATTATTTAACTATCAAATAACATCCATAAGTAGTCACTAAGCCATTTTATATAGTTCTTTTAAAACATTCATTTCAAAATATCTTTATAAAAATATATATTCAAATCTCTTTCCAGTTTACCAATATTTGAAAACGAATTCAACACTTGTTCATATCAGGATATCTAAATACGTATCTCACTTCTACACTTAGTGGAATATTTCCAACTTAGGAGAATATTTTAAGTCCATTTTTTTCCAAAATTATTCAAAATATTAATACTTAGGAATTCCTTATCTTTTCTCCTACGTTTTTTGGAACTTATATTAAATTCTTTTACATTCCTAAAAATCGATATACTCACTTATAATCTCATTTATTCATTGGCAACTTCTAAAAAATCACATGCGTTCCCACACTTAAGAAAGTTTATAAATAATTTTAAATAATATCCAAAACCCTATATATGCATAATAGGTATTTTCAAAGAATGAATATTTTTTAAACACATTTAAGTAATTATTAAAAATATCAAAACACTTTTAATTAAACATCAATAAATCAATTCCAACCCATTTTTAAGTAAAACAAATCAATTTTCAAACTGATTATAAAATTTAGAATTTATTTCAATTAATATTAAATATTTTAAAAAATCACTTCTAAGGTATTTCAATACTAACAACCTTAGATTACAAAGTTTGATAAATAAAATTCTTCTTTTAAAATTAAAACTTAACCTTTTAATAAAAATATATTTTTAAAATTCCAATAACCAATTTAATTTATAAATCCCTTTTGGTTCACAACACATCGATTACATCCCAATTCTCCTAACCATTCCCACTTTCAAAGATAGTAACCACTATTTTCCTCAACCCTGTTTCCATATTCTACCTAATTTATCAACAGATATTGTTTTACCCTTATTTATAAACATCATTAATAAATTTATAAACTCCTTTGAATTTTCACTTGTTTATAAAACTAACTTCATTTATAAACTCCAATTTTATAAATCCATTTCTTGATAAATTTCATTTATTCCACAAATCCATTTTAAAATATCGATTTCAACTCCCTCCCATATTTTCTAGAAATGTCGTTTTTAAAATCCATTGTTTAAAAATCATTATATAAAAATTATTTTAAAATCTCAATTTAAAATATCTTTTACGAATAGTTAAATACAAACCAAAATCAATTATCGTTTTTATCCAAATCATTTTCTTAAAAATAATCCAGATTTATATATGAATATTTTTATATTCAAAATCTTCTTTTTAAATCTTTCCAAATTCTAAAATAACATTTATGGTATTCAAAATACCAAAAGTTTGGCCTGTACTACTATAACATCCAATTATTCAATCACAACAATAATCTATAACAGATTATTATGACACATCATATGTCATTATATATGAAATTTAAAATCAACATTTTTAAGGAATCTAGTTGGATCCCTCCATCCTGTTTTCCCGCATCCATAGATTTTAATACAACGTAAAAATACCAATCCCACATTAAGGGCGATGTCGTGGTAGATAGGGCCATAAGCTATTTGTTAGGAACTAAGATGTTGGCTTTGATGACAAAAATCTTTTTAACTTATTATAAAATATATACCAACATCGTTGTCTAGATAGATATGTATATGCAGGATATATATATATATATATATATATATATATGTATGTATGTATGTATATGTATATGTAGGATATGTATATATGTATGTATGTATGTATGTATGTATGTATGTATGTATGCAGACATTGATTATTGAAGACTGATTAGTATAAAGATTCAAGACTCAAGATTGAAGTCTCTAGAGTATCAAGATCAAGATTTCAAGATATGTGTCTAGTTTTTGTTAAAACTTCATAATAACAGAGAAATCTTCATTCCGAATTTCATTTGGGATGGAACCTATTTCTACCTTCTTAGTAGCTTACAAACCCACGACAAGTAGCTTACAAACCTACGACAAGTGGCTTACAAACCCACGAACATCCTGGTTTTGTACAAGTTTTCGAGTCCTGATGTGATGAGATATTCTGCAGGAAGAAGCTTGCAAAACTACTTCAAAATGGTTTTTCAAAAAATTTTGGCCTTAAAAATTATCTTTTCAAATGGTTTTCAAAAAAGATGTTTTAGCCTTAAAATATTCTTTGTTTTTGTTTTTAAATAAACTCTTTTTTTACTCTAGAATCGCTTTATGTTGTTCTCCTTCCAATAACATTTTCAAAAACAAAATTTTACATTGTTTTTAACATAGGGATGTCGACATCATGGGACACCCCATGTCGACATGGTAGCCGTTGAATTCAAAAGTTTCAATTTTCAAAAGAAGTGTCTATTCGTTTAAATCTCTTCACGAATGGTTATGACCGTTGGTGCTTTATAAACAGGCTTCAAAAAAAAAAAATTCAATCATCTATTTTCATATTTTCTTCACTTCTTCTTCTCCACAAATCCATATTTCTATAATTTCCACATTTTTAAGATTGTGCCAAAATTCTGCCAAATTCTCAAGTGAATCAAATTAGAATCTCATTCTTGTTTGATTCTCTGCCCTCTCTCGAATATCAAAGTGCTATTCAGAGTTATAGGATCAATTTGTAATCAAAAGTTTATCGAGTCTCTCTATAAGGTGTGGTTGTGCCTAGAAATCAGTTGGATAATCTTGTGGCCTATTATTCAAGAGAGTTTTCCCCGGACTCGTGAGACACTAGGGTACCTCAAGGCCTTAGAAATTGAGGAATGTAATCTCCACATTGGTATAACAAAAATCTATGTGAGGTGGTTTGCCTTTGTACAAGACATTATATAGGGTAACTCCGAACCAGTATAAAATCTGATGTGTTCTTTCCCTTTACTGCTTTTTATTTACTTTCTACATCTGTGTTTGATTCTGTAATTGTTCTGTGATTAAGTTTTGCATTTGTTTGTGTCATAATTTTTAAGTTTGTTCATATAAGTCTTAGAATCCATTAAATACTATTCGCCCCCCTCTAGTGTTAAATTTGTGATAACCTGGATTTTAGAATATCTGTAATTGATAAATTAACTGGGTTTAATTAGTAGAACTACTAATTTATAAGTTAAATAAATAATTCTGGTAATAAAAATATATATCTGAATAAGTATTGGTTTGATAATCCTCCTGGTATAATAATTTAAATCGGTATGATTGTTATTTTCAAACAAAAAATAATAATGTGTTATTTTAAATATAGATATAAATAGATTTTAAATTATAGTTATTTACATATTTATTTGTGTTTGTTCAAATATATATATATATATATATATAAATTTGAGTGATTTTGAATTTGACTTTTAAAATTGAATTTGAATCTGGATTTAAATTAAAATTTAAATGATAAATACTTTAAAATATTTTGGATTTAAAAAAATACGAATAAGGTTTTTTTAGAACAAAATTTGTTTTATATTATTTTTCTTAAAAGAAAACTTTATTTATATAAATTAAGGAAGTGTTTATTAATTAGTAAAATAAATACAAAAGCTTTACAAATAAATATATCATGCATAATTACAAATGTAAGTAAAAGAATGTATCTAATTACAAGTGTAAATGAATTATAAATTGTAATCGACAAATATTAACTAATATGACAAGCGTCATCTTTGTATTTTCATTTTCTTTAATTTTAATAAATCATAATTTACTCTTTATTAACTCCTATCTTCTTTTCTTTCATTTCTTTCTACATTTATAAAACTTAAGGAAACTCAAACCTGTTAATATTCTCAAACTCAAGATCAAAGTCTGTAATTAAATCAAGCTTCCATTTTTTTCCAACCTGAAATCAAACTAAAGGCCTGTAACATTCAAAAAAAAAATATCTTGCAAAGATTATCAACCAATCAGCAACATTCAACCTGAAATCAAAAGTCTTGAATCATCCATTTCCAGTTTCAAAAGATCTAAGCATTTTTCTCTGCAATTCAAGTTTTCAAATAAAGCTTTACTGTTTCAAAAATCGAAGCACTCTGTTCATCTTCTTTCAGGTGAGTGACCCAAGTTTTGCTCTGTTCAAAATCCTATGACATGCAGTAATTTCTTGGAACAAAGTATGATATGTATTTGCAAGATTATTTGTATGAATTACATGTAGGTATATATGATTATATGGTGTGCATGTCTGAAAAAATATATATGAATACTATGTTCTAGTTATATAAGTTTTCAAAACCTGATAAAATTTAAATATCTCTTTCCTGATTCATTTTTAAACCATAATGTATAAACGAAACTTGTTCATGTTAACAGGATAATTGATTTAAAAATATTTCTAGTAAGAATCTGAGGATAGTTTCAATAAAAAGAAGAAAAACCATGAAATTCAATTCAAATCAAAATTTCGATTTAAAACAATTCTAGTTTCTTGTATATAATCTTCTTCGTTATCGAAAACTAGGATTTTTAAGCTTTAAATCATTAATTTTAAGCTTGTAAATAAAAAAGAATTGCATGATGGTCGGAATTTGGATTTCGAGCATTCTCCGGCGATCGGTATGATGTAGTTGGTCGAGACTTGGCATGGAGATGGCCCGCGTGTAATAGATTTTGAGAAACATCAACGAGGAATTTCTAGATGAATATGGTGGTGTGGCGACGGCTAGGTACGGTTTTAAACCCTGATTGTGTCAATGGTGGATTCTAGGCAAATGCGGCCTCGTCAGTGTGTCGAGTTGAATCAGAGCTGTGGGAAAGGGAGGAGGTGAGCAAGGCGATGGTCAGGATAGAGTTATGGATTCTCCGGTGGGCAGTAGTGGCATCGCGAAGGGGTTTTCTGATGGGATGAGTTCTGGATTATTGGGTTCATTTGAGCTCGATTTTGATCGAGTAGTTTGTGATGTAATTCTGGGTGGTCGAACGTTTTGGGTAGTGATCGTCGTCATGTGAGGAGTGGAGATGGTGGTCAGAGCTCTAGCGACCCATTATGCATGTGCACGATGCACCTGTATGTGTCAGACTTTAGTTTTGGGTAGGATCTTTTTTTCGAAGATCGACTCGGGGAATGACTCGAAGGGAAGGATTGGGTGACTCAGGATTGTTTCTGAGTTAGCTTGTGGGTTATGGATAACAGGTTTCCAGTTTAAATTTAATCCAAATTTTAAATTGAGACAGAAATAGAAAGGAGGCATCAGTCTCGGGTAAGGGATCGATGTTATTTGGGTTTGACCCGAAGTAAATTATGTTCAAATTTTTAAGTTTAAAAATAAATAAGTTTTTGAACTAAAAATGAATCTTGTTTTGAACCTTTTCTTAAAATTTAATCCTTTATATTATAAATATCTTAAATAATTGTTTAAGGAAATTACATAACTTGTTTAACTTAAATTTGTTAGGTTAAATGCTTAAGTTATTTTATACTTAAATTAAATGGTTTAATTAAGTAAGATAATTATAAGATAAATGTTAAAAATTTGACTTTGATAATTAAATTAATTAAGGATGAATGTTTTATCTTATGATTAATTAAAAACTTTGGATGATTAAGGACTAATTTAATAAATAAAGATGTTAAAGAGTAATTTAATTAATTAATTAATGATTAAAGGGTAGTTAATTTAATTAATTATGAGTTAATTAATTAGAGATTAATTAATTCATACTTAAGGATAAATTAATTAAGTAATTAGAGATTAATTTTTTAAATGATAATTACTTAATGTAAGTAATAATAATTTTTTTAAGAATTAATTTAATTAGTAATTAAAGGTTAAATAAATTAATAATTAAAAGTTAATTAATTAAGGATAATTAACCAATGGGATAATTACTTGATGAAGTAATTTATTGAAGGGAAATTACTTAACGGAAGTAATTAATGATTAATTACTTAGAGTAATTAACTAAGGATTTATTGATTAAGAAAACAAATCAAGGGTTAGTTAGTGAGTGTGATTAATTAAAGGATAATTAATCAATGTAAGCGATTATATGATAATTAATTTGAGTAATTAATTAAGGATAAATAAATCATTGTTAATTACTTTATAAGAGTAATTAAGGGATTATTTAAATGTGATGGGTGAAAGTTAATTAATTTGTGTAATTGATTAAGAGTTAATTACTTATTGTAATTAAAGGACAATTATTCAAGGGTGCTTAATCAAGATGTATAATTAAAAGATGATTAACTAATTGGTTTGTAATTGAAAGTGCGGTGTGTATACAATTATATGTGCTAATATAGTATACACGGATCGTGTAATATGGATTACAATACAAAGGCGGAAATAGATGATAATAGCATTGTAAATAGAAAAATCACACCAGAGATTTTTATACTGGTTCGGAGCACTGTCCTACGTCCAGTCCCAGACTTCTATCTGGATTTTCACTATTAACTACCTCGCTTCACCCGGAGGAACAGGTTTACAACACCCGAACAACCGAACGGGATTTCACGCCTCTAATATACTGAGGACTTCAACACTTGCCTCTTACAACACAGAGGACTTCAACAAAAGAACAAATACAATTGTTGTTGACAACTTGTGTTCTTGAAAACACGGATTTGTCACTAGCAGTACACCCTTCCTATAATCTTATCCTCAAAGTATGCGATATGATGTTTTGAAAAGATTAAGGAAAGTATATTATTGAATCAAAGGATATGAAATAGTTTCAAAGATTCAATAAATAATTTAGAGCTTTTATAATACAGAATTGAGATCAGAGATTAGATTAAAAGAATATATGAAATCGTTTTTGTTTAATCAATGAATTGGATGAGTTTATATAGATAAGAATGGTTGCAACTCTTTGCCATTAAGAGATATGATCTTTGGTGAAAGGTTAAGAGATGCAACCGTTGGAGAAGAGAAGTGTCTTTTGGAAAAATTGTTTTCTGTTCAAAAACGGTCGACAGGTTAAAAAGTGACCAGTAGACAGGAATTTAAAATATATATACGTTATGTGCATGTGTGCACGTTCATTGTGCATTTTACACAGAAACGGTCGACCGTATGATTATTAACCGGTCGACCGGTTCCTGTTAATTTGCACAATGAATGTGCAATGCTATAAAATGTATATATATCGATTATATTGAGGTGCATGATTATTTGAGGATAGATTTTAACAAGTTTTTAACTATTACAATATCAAATAATCAACCTATAATCTATAGTAACATAACCTTGTTTTGTCGATCGCCTTATTTGTCAGAAATCAAAACTTTCATAAAACTTGTGACTCAACATTCTCCCCCTTTTTGATTGATGACAATATATATCTGCAAAATCTGAATCTCCCCCTGAGTACGTGATCTCTTTCTCTTTGAATTCTTATAAATGTATGTTCCTGCAAGCAATTGTTAGCCCTTTCTCCCCCTTTGTCATCGACAAAAAGGAGTAACAGATACTAGAATATGATATGCATAGAATGATTATGATATGAATAGAAAGATAAATTACTAACACATCAAAAGCATAACAGAGTTTACTACAGAACATAATGTCAATTGAAAATCATAAATAACGACACTATTTAGTACAAGTGTCGATGAATGTTTTTAAAGAGCTAAAACATAATAGAATCTAGGATGAAGCAGATCGTATCTCCTCTTCATCATCATCATCGTCATCATCATCATCATCTTCTTCTTCCTCATCATTGTGCCCTCTAGATGATTCACCATGTCCATGACCACTCATTCCTGTAGATTCGTCAGATGATGTCCAGGTGAAAACTGGAGCAGCAGGACGTTTTCCTGGGTCTTGTGCTTGAACAGAGGTGGATGTGGAACAAGATATAGCATCCCATAGCATACCAAAGAATGACTTGACCTTATTGAAGCGCTTATCGATTTTTGAGTCCATGCGCTTGAGACGTGATTCAAGCAAAAATTGGTTACGCGCGATTGTTTCAAGTGATTCTTTTGTTGATGACTTTGATTTTAAAAGTTTTACTTCATCGGAACGAGGACGAGATGAAGTTGCTCGTTGTTTCCTTGGTCCTCTTTGTTGCCATTCTTCGAAAGGCATAATTTCAAGATAAGGTGGAGGAAGCTTCATTCGCTTGATGGTGATGGAATCAATGCATTTTGGTTTTGAGGTTGCAGAATCAGGAGGATTGACCCCACAAGCTAACAAAAGTCTCATGATATATTCATTGTAAAAGAAATGAGGCCGGGTTGAGTTATTTACCTTGAGAATTTCATCAAAAAGCATGTGAACCCAATTGATTTTGATTTCACCATAGATAGCATAGAGTGCCTTGAAGTTTTCTTTGTACACTGCATCATAATTTCCAAGTCTAGGAAAAAGAGAATGCATCAAGACCCGATGAAGTAACCTGGCTGTCGGGCGAAGTCCAATAGACTTAGTGCCATCGCTATTGTCTTCTATAAACTGATGACTGGTACTATTTCGAGTGAAAACTTCGCAGAAGGTAGATGAAAACTCTTCGCCTCGATTTGGTATACCAAGTATAGAGGCAATTCTAGCATGAGTAAGAAAAATTTGCTTTCCACAGACCATAGACCAGATGACGCCGTCTGGATTATCAGGTTGATATTCATCAAGATTCATGTTGGCGTAAAATAATTTAATCATTAAATGATTTATCTCCACACTATTTGCCGAAAAATCTATCAATGGAGTAATGTTGGCATTATCGGCTAACCTCCGAACTCCGTAAGCCGTGAAATCATTAAATTTGATGAAAGAGCCTGGATGAAACTTGTAATTTGTCATTTGATTCCATCTTGTTACAGCAATTGGAGTTTGAAGCCATTTTTTGACGGAGATGGTAAGAGATGAAGTTTCAGAGGTTGCTCCTTTCTTTGATTTCTTTTGAGGAGGAGCCATTGTTGGAGGATTTGTGATTTGGGAATTGAAGAATGGGAACTAGGGTTTGTGATTTGGGGTAAGAGAATAGTTTGAGTAGAGAGTGAATGAGGGTAGAGGGAAAAGTAACGTATAGGGTTATATAAAAAAACTGAAAATACGACAACCGGTCGACCTAATGTTTTTGGCCGGTCGACCGTTTTCAACCAGAGAGCAAACGGTCGACCGGCTATAAAAGGGGCGGTCGACCGGTCGTGGTCTGTTGTGATATTTCAGTTTATATTTAGAGTTTTTATCATATATCAACCTATATTATTTATATTTTATACGAAATACAAAATATAACCTTCATTACACAAGAGATAGATAAAGATAAAAACTATATATATATATATAAGTCTAATGAGAAAGTTCGTCATTAGAATTATCGTTGTTTCCTTCAATACGTTTCGACCATGGACTCCATTGTTTCTGAGCTCCTTCATTCTTCTCATAGTTCCGATCCCATGAGTTAGGACTTTTGGATGTTGATGGCCTAGACGGCATTGGTTCATGCACGTCATGTTTGTTGGAACCGCAGAAAAATGTTGCCAACTTTTCTAAAACAGACAATCGGGCCGACGTCCGTTGTTGCTCGTGATAAAGTTGACTTTGCCCGTAATGGAGTTGTCTCTGAAGGTCTATCTGATGTTTCTGGTAGTGGTGTATCTCATCGATTTGAGCTTTGGTACGAGGAGAATAGAATAGTGTCCGCTTCACTCGTTTTGAATTTGGAGTTCTATCAGACATACAAGAGCATTGATGATGACAACTTGAATTTTGTTTTGGAGTTGTAGGAGAATAAAACTCCTCCGATTCAGAACTCGTAATTGAAATGTATGTTTCTTGAGCACATTTGTCACAAATGTGAGCCATAGTGTACGTTGTATAGAATATTATGGTTTGATAAAAAGAAAGGATGAACAAAATATAAAATGTTTGCAAATTTATATATAAGTTTGTTATGTATAACCTATGGATGTGAGTTACTGAGAAATTTTAACCAAGAAAATATAAGCAGAAAATTTTTTTTGTAAGTCTAAAAATAGCTTTCTTTTTAAAACTGAATTTATAAGATAAGAAAGTAAAGAATGATCACAAAAAAATAAGGAAAGTGAATTTAACCATTAAATAAAGCAGTGGCTTATATTTAATGTAAAAAAAAATATAGTTTATGTAATAGTTGTAGTTAAAGGATAACTAAAGAGAATAACTAAAGAATAACTAACAAGAAGATGTTCTTTTAGAAATTTCTTAGTCAAGAGTTTTTCTTGAAATTAAACCAAGCTCTCTTCGTAATCTAATAAAATTAGATTCGAGCAGAGGCTTAGTAAAAATGTCTGCTAATTGATTGTCAGTATGAACATATTCAAGACATATATTTCCTTTGTCAATATTATCTCGAAGGAAATGATGACGGATATCAATGTGTTTGGTTCTGGAGTGATTTACTGGATTTTTAGAGAGATTTATAGCACTAGTGTTATCACTGTATATAATAGAATTTGATAAATGAATATCAAAATCTTGAAGTGTTTGCTGCATATATAGTACTTGAGTACAAGCAAGAGCTGCTGATATATATTCAGCTTCACATGTTGATAGTGAAACACAATTCTGTTTCTTACTGAACCAAGAGACAAGTGATTTTCCAATAAAATGGCACGTACCACTTGTACTTTTTCTATCCGTTCGTGAGCCACCGAAATCAGCATCACTATATGATACTAATTCAAATGGACATTCTTTTGGATAAAAAAGACCGAAATCCTTGGTATTATTAAGATAACGAATTATACGTTTTACTGCTCGTAGATGTGATTCCTTTGGATCGGCTTGAAAATGAGCACATAAACAAACACTCATTATTATATCTGGACGACTAGCTGTAAGATAAAGAAGAGAACCAATCATGCTTCGATACAATTTCTGGTCAACATTCTTACCACTTTCATCTTTGTCAAGATGTGTAGTTGTACTCATAGGAGTTGGTTTACCAGATGTATTTTCTAATCCGAAGCGTTTGATAAGGTTTTCACAGTATTTTTCTTGATTAATAAAAATGCCGTTTGAAAGTTGCTTTATTTGAAGTCCAAGAAAATAAGATAGTTCTCCCATATGAGACATTTCGAATTCTTTGGTCATAATATTTGCAAATTCTTTGCAAAGTTTATCGTTTGTTGAACCAAAGATGATATCGTCTACATATATCTGGATAACTAGTATATCTTTTCGAGAATGTTTAATAAACAAAGTTTGATCGACTTTGCCTATTTGAAATCCTGAGTTAATAAGATAGCTACATAGTCGTTCATACCAAGCACGAGGTGCTTGTTTTAACCCATACAGAGCTTTCTTAAGTTTGTACACATGGTCAGGATATTTTTCATGTACGAACAGAGGAGGTTGTTCGACATAGACATTCTCTTTGATAAATCCATTGAGAAAAGCACTTTTGACATCCATCTGATAAAGTTTGAAATTATGGTGACAAGCAAAAGATAATAGAATTCTAATAGCTTCTAGTCGAGCAACTGGTGCAAAAGTTTCTTCATAATCGATACCTTCTTCCTGATTATATCCTTGTGCTACTAATCTTGCTTTATTTTTGGTGATATTGCCTTGTTCGTCAGCCTTATTTTTATAGACCCATTTAGTACCAATTACTGACTGATTAGTTGGTCTTGGAACAAGTTCCCAAACGTTATTGCGCTCAAACTGATTTAGTTCTTCCTGCATGGCAATGATCCAGTAATCATCTGTAGCAGCTTCTTTTGGATTCTTAGGTTCGATATTTGAGAGAAAAGCGACATGACCCATTTGATTGAGTTGACTCCTTGTTCTGACATGTGACGTTATTTCACCGATTATATTTTGAGGCGGATGGTCTCTTAATATTCTTGGTGGTGATTGTAACTCACATATTTGAGGACTATTCTCAATAACTATTTCTGAGTCAGAATCAATATTTGTGATGATTTGATTGTCAGTGACTATTGATTCGTCATCATCTGATATAGTGTGAGGGTGCTGATAGATTTCATCAAAAGAGACATGAAGTGATTCTTCAATAGTTTTGGTTCGTTGATTAAATATCCGATAGGCCTTACTTCGTTCCGAATAACCGACAAATATTCCTTCATCGGCCTTTGGATCAAATTTGCCAAGCTGGTCTTTTGTATTTAAAATAAAGCACTTCGATCCAAAAACTTTGAAGTATGAGATTTTAGGCTTTCTTTTGTTAAATAACTCATAAGGAGTATTCTTGGTAAGAGGTCTTATGGATACACGATTTAAAACATAATAGGCAGTTGCCACAGCTTCTGCCCAAAAATGTTTTGGTAAGGTGGTTCCATTCAATAATGTTCTTGCACATTCTTGTAAAGTTCGGTTTTTCCGTTCTGCAACTCCGTTCTGTTGTGGAGTTCTGGGAAACGAAAAATTATGATATATACCTTTCTTTGTACAAAATTGTTCAAATTCATTATTTTCAAACTCTCCGCCATGATCACTTCTTATATTTTTAACTTTAATCCCTTTTGATTTTTGAATTCTTTTGACGAAAGATTTGAAATGATCGAAAGTGTCACTTTTATTTTTTAAGAAAATTGTCCATGTATAACGAGAGAAATCATCAACAATTACAAGCACATATTGATTGTGATTTATTGATTGAACTCTAGTAGGTCCAAATAAATCCATGTGTAGTAACTCAAGTGGTTGTCATGTTGATATGACTTTCTTGGATTTAAAAGATGATTTGGTCAATTTTCCTACTTGACATGCGTCACAAATGTTGTTAACTTTAAAACTCATTTTGGGTAGTCCTCTAACTAGATTGTTTTTGGCTAGCTTGTCAATAGTTCTGAAGTTTATATGACAGAAGCGTTTGTGCCATAGCCATGGATCATTGTCATTAGCCACAAGACACATATTTGAATTATGATTAATGTTTATATTCAAAATATATATATTTCTGTCTCTATAACCTTCGAAAACCAAATTATGGTCTTTATCTAGAATACTACACTTATTATTTGAAAATGAAATAATAAAACCCTTGTCACATAACTGACTAATACTTAGCAAATTGTGTTTCAAATTTCTAACTAGCATGACATTAGTAATAAGAGGTAAGTTAGATGTACCGCAATTGCTCACATCGCCTTTGCCGATGATATAGCCTTTTGAATTGTCTCCAAAAGTGACGGAGCCACCATCTGAATATGTAATATTTGTTAATAAACTCTTGTCTCCTGTCATGTGCTTTGAGCAACCACTGTCCAATATCCACTTTCCTCTTTTCTTAAGTGGGACCTGCAAAAAATAGAATTAAGTCCATGGTACCCACTTTTTATAGGGTCCTAAGAGTTAGGTCTTAGGAGTCCAAACCCATATGGGTCCGGTATCCCCTTTATATATATAATTATTATTAAAATGCACAGTATTCATGAATTGCTGAATGTATTTGTTCCTAATCAAATTGTTATTTGTTTTAGGAACCCATATTTTGATAGTCTTGACATTTTTCTTTTGAAATTTCACAACTGGTTTTGGTTTGGAATATAATAAACTAAGATTTTTCTTAGCTTCAGTTTTTTGTACTTTCTTCTTCCTTTTATTTCCAAGATGTTTCTTGGTTTCTTGTTTGTTATATCCCAATCCTTGTTTGTCTGAAATAGATTGTGAACTTTCAATGATTTTTGTCAAATTTTCTCGACCTTTGTTAAAGTTAGAAACATTTTGAGTAATGTCATCAAACTTTGTTTGTAAGCTAGCTTTTTCTAGGTCTAGAATTTTGACTTTTGCTTTAAGCTCATGATTTTCAGTAGTTAGAGCATTATTTTTCTCTTTTTGAGCTTCTATTTCTTGACTCAAAAGAGATATTTGAGAGTCAACATTAGATGATGATTCTTGAATATTTTCAAGTTCCTCTTCTAATATTTTCTTCTCATCTTTTAACATATCTCGTTCAAACTCTGCTCTACTTAAATCTGCTTTGACTATTTTTAATTGACGTTTTAAGTCTTTATATTTGACTATCAATTCAGCATTAATATCAAGTAATTCATCAAATGTAGGAATTTGTACCTCATCTTCTGTTGCCATAAAACAAACATTAGCTTGTTCATTCTCTGAATCACTTTCACTTTCTGATGAAGATGACTCTGAATCATCCCATGTTACTGAGAAAGCTCGTTTCTTAGATTTGTCCTTATATTTGAATTTGTCATTTTCTGACTTCTTCTTTTGTTCTGGACAATCCTTCTGCATGTGTCCCTTTTTGTGGCAATTGAAACATTCTATAGCAGATGAAGATGGTTTGTTTAATCCATGTTTATTGTAACGACTGGCTTTTCGATATTTTAGGAATTTTTTGAATCCTTTCGCAATGAATGCCAAATCTTCATCTTCAGAATCTGATTCATTTTTATCTTTCTCAACATGAAATGCTACATTTTTCTTTTCTTCTTTCTGTTCTTTTCTAGCCTGCAAATTTGCTTCATAGGACATTAAATTTCCTATCAATTCATCTGGCTTCATGACGGAAAGATCATTAGCTTCTTCGATTGCTAATACTTTTCCTTCCCATTCACTAGTCAGAGAATGTAGGACTGTTGAAACAACATCGAAATCAGAATACTTTTGTCCTAAGCCAATAAGTGCATGGTGAATAGTTTGAAACCGTGAATACATGTCATTGATTGTCTCATTTGGTTTCATTTTGAAATTTTGAAATTGACTTTTTAGCATGGCTATTTTGGCTTGTTTAACCTTGTTAGTACCTTCATGAGTGATTTTTAGTGTTTGCCAAATTTGATATGCAGTAGTGCAGATACTAACACGGTTATATTCATTTTGGTCTAATGCACAGAACAACATATTTATTGCTCTTGCATTTACGGCTGCTGCCTTTCTCAGCTGTAGTCCATTCTGAATAATCAGTTGTTGGATTCACTATTTCTCTTTGAGTGGCATTCCAAGCATCATAGCTATTTGATTGCATAAAGAATGACATACGTGTTGCCCAATAACTATAGTTAAGACCATTGAAAAATGGAGGTCTTTGTGTCGATTGACCCTCCGTGTAAGTGGTGTTTCGAGTGCTAGTACTTACGTTATTTGCCATATTACTATAATATATCAAATAACTGTGTTACGGTTATATGATGACCGTGCTCTGATACCAAATGAAAGTGCGGTGTGTATACAATTATATGTGCTAATATAGTATACACGGATCGTGTAATATGGATTACAATACAAATGCGGAAATAGATGATAATAGCATTGTAAATAGAAAAATCACACCAGAGATTTTTATACTGGTTCGGAGCACTGTCCTACGTCCAGTCCCAGACTTCTATCTGGATTTTCACTATTAACTACCTCGCTTCACCCGGAGGAACAGGTTTACAACACCCGAACAACCGAACGGGATTTCACGCCTCTAATATACTGAGGACTTCAACACTTGCTTCTTACAACACAGAGGACTTCAACAAAAGAACAAATACAATTGTTGTTGACAACTTGTGTTCTTGAAAACACGGATTTGTCACTAGCAGTACACCCTTCCTATAATCTTATCCTCAAAGTATGCGATATGATGTTTTGAAAAGATTAAGGAAAGTATATTATTGAATCAAAGGATATGAAATAGTTTCAAAGATTCAATAAATAATTTAGAGCTTTTATAATACAGAATTGAGATCAGAGATTAGATTAAAAGAATATATGAAATCGTTTTTGTTTAATCAACGAATTGGATGAGTTTATATAGATAAGAATGGTTGCAACTCTTTGCCATTAAGAGATATGATCTTTGGTGAAAGGTTAAGAGATGCAACCGTTGGAGAAGAGAAGTGTCTTTTGGAAAAATTGTTTTCTATTCAAAAACGGTCGACAGGTTAAAAAGTGACCAGTAGACAGGAATTTAAAATATATATACGTTATGTGCATGTGTGCACGTTCATTGTGCATTTTACACAGAAACGGTCGACCGTATGATTATTAACCGGTCGACCGGTTCCTGTTAATTTGCACAATGAATGTGCAATGCTATAAAATGTATATATATCGATTATATTGAGGTGCATGATTATTTGAGGATAGATTTTAACAAGTTTTTAACTATTACAATATCAAATAATCAACCTATAATCTATAGTAACATAACCTTGTTTTGTCGATCGCCTTATTTGTCAGAAATCAAAACTTTCATAAAACTTGTGACTCAACAGTAATTATTTAATGTTAAGTAAAAGTAATCTAAAGTGATTAATGGTTAGAAATTAATTTAATTTGAGATAAATTAAATTAATTTTGGAAGTAATCAATCTTACTTATGAATGACTGAATGATGTTAAGTGCCTTGAATTGATTGATATATATGGTATGAAATGTTTGTGATATGATATGTATTCGGAGACAATGATAATATGGTTATCTATCGATGATGAATTGCTGTGGGAAAAGTGACATCTTCTATTCAAATTTGAATTGTATTTCACTTGAATAATTTGGGTTAACATGGTATTTAACTCGAAGAGACCAGGGTCGGGTATTAGTACATATCCAAAACCACTTCGATTTGTAATTTACAAAATTCTATATAGATTTGATATGAGAAAACAATAGGCTGGAATGGAATGATTTAAGTGAATTGGACCATTTAATCTAAGTTTGGTACTTAGAGATTGTTGTGTGAAATAAGTGCTGTCTATAACAAATTATGAATTTGTAAATTGATATGAGTTTCCCGGGGTTCTAAATATGTATTATTACATTTGTGAAATTGTAAATTGATGTAATAATACTTATTTAAAACCCTGGGTAAATCATATCAATTTACAAATTCACAATTTGTCATAGACAACACTTATTTCACACATCAATTTCTAAGTACCAAACATAGATTAAATGGTCCAATTCACTTAAATCATTCCATTCCAGCGTATTGTTTTCTCATATCAAATCTATATAGAATTTTATAGATTACGAATCGAAGTGGTTACGGATATGTACTAATACCCGACCCCGGTCTCTTCGAGTTAAGTATCATCTTAACCCAAATTATTCAAGTGAAATACAATTCAACTTTAAATACAAGATGTCACTTTTCCCACAACAATTCATCATCGATAGATAACCACATTATCATTGTCCATCCGAATACATATCATATCACAAACATTTCATACCATAGACATCAATCAATTCAAGGCACTTAACTTCATTCAATCATTCATGAGTAAGATTGATTACTTCCAAAATTAATTTAATTTATCTCAAATTAAATTAATTTCTAACCTATAATCACTTTAGATTACATTTACTTAACATTAAATAATTACAAACAAATTAATTAATCATCTTTTAATTATACATCTTGATTAATCACCCTTGACTAATTGTCCTTTAATTACAATAAGTAATTAACTCTTAATTAATTACACAAATTAATTAACTTTCACCCATCACAGTTAAATAACCCCTTAATCAATCTTATCAAGTAATTAATAATAATTTATTTATCCTTAATTAAATAATAATTAATTACTCAAATTAATTATCCTATAATCTCTTACATTGATTAATTATCCTTTAATTAATCACACTCATTAGCTACTAACCCTTGATTTGTTTCCTTAATCAATAAATCCTTAGTTAATTACTCTAAGTAATTAATCCTTAATTACTTCCATTAAGTAATTTCCCTTTCGATAAATTACTTCATCAAGTAATTATCCCATTGGTAAATTATCCTTAATTATTTAACTTTTAATTATTATTTTATTTAACCTTTAATTACTAATTAAATTAATTCTTATTTTTTTTATTATTATTACTTACATTAACTAATTATCATTTAAACAATTAATATCTAATTACTTAATTATTTATCCTTAAGTATGAATTAATTAATCTCTAATTAATTAATTCATAATTAATTAAATTAACTACCCTTTAATCATTAATTAATTAAATATATTAATTTCACTTTAATTTCTTTATTAATTTAATTAGTCCTTAATCATCCGAGGGTTTTAATTAATCATAAGATAAACCATTCATCCTTAATTAATTTAATTATCAAAGTCAAATTTTTAACAATTATCTTATAATTATCTCACTTAATTAAACCATTAAATTTAAGTACTAAATAACTTAAGCATTGAACCTGACAAATTTACGTTAAACAAGTTATATAATTTCCTTAAACAATTATTTAAGACATTTATAATATAAAGGATTAAATTTTAAGAAAAGGTTCAAAACTAGATTCATTTTAAATTTTAAAACTTATTTATTTTTAAGCTTAAAAATTTGAACATAATTTACTTCGGGTCAAACACGAATAACATCGATCCCTTACTCGAGATTAATGCCTTGTTTCTATTTCTCTCTCAATTTAAATTTTGGATTAAATTTAAACTAGAAACCTGTTATCCAAAACCACAAGCTCACTCTGAAATAATCCCGAGTCACCCAATCCTTCCCTTTGAGTCATTCCCCGAGTTGATCTTCGAAACAAAGATCCTACCCAAAACTAAACTCTAACACATACAGGTGCATCGTGCACATGCACAGTGGGTCGCCGGAGCTCTTACCACCACCGCCACTTCTCACATGACGACGATCACTACCCAAAACGTTCGGCCACCCAGAATTAGATCACAAAATCCTCGATCAAAATCGATCTCAAGTGACCCCAATAAGCCAGAACCCATCCCAGCACAAAAACCCCTTCGCGCCGCCACTACTGCCCACCGAAGAATCTGTAACTCCGTCCAAACCATCGCCATGCTCACCTCCTCCCTTTCCCACAGCTCTGATTTAACTCGACCCGTTGACGAGGCTGCATTTGCCTAGAATCCACCATCGACACAATCAGGGTTTAAAACCCTACCTAGCCGTCGCCACACCACCACGTTCAACTAGAAATTCCTCACCGATTTTTCTTAAAATCTATGACACACGGGCCATCTACAGGCCAAGTCTCGACCAACTACATCATACCGATCACTGGAGAATGCTCGAAATCCAAATTCCGACCATCATGCAATTCTTTTTGATTTACAAGCTTAAAATTCATGATTTAAAGCTTAAAAATCCTAGTTTTCGATAATGAAGAAGATTATATACATGAAACCAGAATTCTTTTAAATCGAAATTTTGATTTGAATTGAATCTCTCTGTTTTACTTCCTTTTTATTAAAACTATCCTCAGGTTTTTACTAGAAATATTTTTAAATCAATTATCCTGTTAACATGAACAAGTTTCATTTATACATCAAGGTTTAAAAATGAATCAGGAAAGAGATATTTAAATTTTATCAGGTTTTGAAAACTTATATAACCAGAACATAGTATTCATATTTTTTTCAGACATGCACACCATATAATCATATTTATATCTACATGCAATTCATATAAATAATCTTGCAAATACATATCATACTTTCTTCCAAGAAATTACTGCATGTCACAGGATTTTGAATAGATCAAAACTTGGGTTACTCACCTGAAAGAAGATGAACAGAGAGGTTCGATTTTTGAAACAGGAAAGCTTTATTTGAAAACTTGAATTGTAGAGAAAAATGCTTAGATCTTTTGAAACTGGAACTTGACGATTCAAGACTTTTGATTTCTGGTTGAACAATGCCGATTTCTTGATAATCATTGCTATATATATATATATATATATATATATATATTAAAATGTTACAGGCCTTTAGTTTGATTTCAGGTTGGTAAAAATGGAAGCTTGATTTAATTACATGCTTTGATCTTGAGTTTGAGAATATTAACAGGTTTGAGTTTTCTTAAATTTTAGAAATGTAGAAAGAAATGAAAGAAAAAGAAGATAGGAGTTAATAAAGAGTAAATTATGATTTATTAAAATTTAAAGAAAATGATAATATAAAGATGACACTTGCCATATTAGTTAATATTTGTCAATTACAATTTATAATTCATTTACACTTGTAATTAGATACATTCATTTACTTACATTTGTAATTATGCATGATATATTTATTTATAAAGCTTTTATTTTCATTTTACTAATTAATAAACACTTCCTTAATTTATATAAATAAAGTTTTCTTTTCCTTAATTTATATAAATAAAGTTTTCTTTTAAGAAAAATAATATAAAACAAATTTTATTCTAAAAAAACCTTATTCATATATTTTTAAATCCATAATATTTTAAAGAATTTATCTTTTAAATTTTAATTTAAATCCAGATTCAAATTCAAATTCAATTTTAAAAATCAAATTCAAAATCACTCTAATTTATATATATTTAAACAAACACAAATAAATATGTAAATAACTATAATTTAAAATCTATTTATATCTATATTTAAAATAACATATTATTATTATTATTATTTTTTGTTTGAAAATAACATTCTTACCAATTTAATTTATTAAACCAGGAGGATTATCAAACCAATACTTATTCAGATATATATTTTTATTACCAGAATTATTTATTTAACTTATAAATTAGTAGTTCTAGTCATTAAACCCAGTTAATTTATCACTTACAGATGTTCTAAAATCCGGGCTATCACATTCCTCCCCCTTTGAATCTTTTCGTCCCCGAAGAGGAACGAAGCCAGAATTATTAAAATGCTTAAAATCAGACAAATTTTCTTCGATCATTTTTAAAACACTTTAAAAATCTATATAATATTACTGAAATAAGTTTTATAAAAATACTTTTATATCTCGATGTCTCTACAAGTCCATCCTTGTTCTCACAGAAATACGGTCATACGTTGATCAGGCATAGGACTGAAAATCTATAGTACTTGGTAAACTCGTTTCCAACACGCAGTGGAAATACTTGGAAAATAATTTTATTAAAAATATAGAAAACATTTTGAAAATAGAGAGAATATCTTTTGCTGAGAATGCTCTGGAAATCGTCGCCTCCATTCTCGGTCGCAGTTAACCCGATGGTAATGTTGCCATCCCGAAAAAATCCATAAATAAATGTAGGCACTCCGTGCCCCTTGATTAAGCCATGGTACCCGCTACAGATCACAGTTACATCCAGGGTTACGTTGCCATCGCAGCAAAAGTCCATGTAACTGTAAGCATCAGTGTCCTCGAATTTTGCTGCCAAGAAAAATGAAACTTCTCCACTCCCACATAGGTCGCTGACTACATCAGTCATGTCCCAATGTAGCCTTAGGCTCTCACGGCCTCTCGACTTTCGCTATGTCTCTATAGGTCGCAGTCTATCGATGTAAAATCAAACCTAGAATGTTGGCTCTTAATAGCACACATGACTTTCTCTATATTACCATAGGTTGCAGTCTACCGATATAAAATCAAACGTAAATTGTTGGCTCTCAGCGGCACACACGACTTTCGCTATGGTCTGCAGTAGATCGCAGTGACATCGAGTTAAACTGTCGTCACAGCATAACCTAAATGCCTCTTTAGGCATTAGCGCCCTCGACTTTCGCTACACACTACACATAATCCTCAGGAACTAGTTTGTCCGGACTCTTCACCGGATTAGCTTTAGAACTCCCCTTAGGGTTCAAGCCAGTACCACCTTGTACCTCTCCTGAGAAGTTCATTTCAAGGGAGCGCCTTTTTCTCCAAAGTCATTTTCAAAACACTTTATACCATGCACATATAGTATCTTCCAAATCATACACCTAGTATGAATCTCATATAAATCTCCTTTCTCAGAATTGATTATCCCAAAATTGATAATTCTCAAACTAGGTTTTTCAAATTTTCAAAATTGATTTTTCCTAAAAAATCAAAAGCCTTTCCAAATTCCATAGGTTCCAAAAACCTTTTCCCAAAATCAACCTCATAAGAACCTTTATATATATATATATATATAACTTTTAAAAACTTTGGATCTCTTCAAACTTGTATAAATTCCATTTTTATACTTCAAATACTTTCAAAACTCTTTTCTTCTGGCCATAAATTCAATAAGAGGAGTTTATCATATTACAAATTCCAAATCAAATATTCAAATTTGATCGCTCTTTTATATAGTTATTTACCATATTACCCACCTTTTATAAAAAATATGTTTTAGTCATAGAAATATCCAATTCCCATTCTATTTCAAAAATCATTTTACAGTTTCCATTCACAAATTTTCAATATCAATTTCATTCAACCCGTATGGTGTACTCATATCATCCGTACGTAATATCAATCTGATTGCTCACTCGATCACACAATTTCTCTTTCGAACTAGTATCGTCCACCCGACTTCCTAGTGCGGACTCAGATCTGGTTTCTTGATTAGAAACTGTCATTCTTCTTGCATAGGCTAACTATGATAGAGAATATACAGAATCAATCAACAATCCATATCCAGGTTTGCCGTCGAAAATCGAGTGAAAAATCCCAACTCGGACTGATATACTATTTCGAAATTCTGTGCTCGAATCCGGATCAAATCACTATGTGAATAGAATAATATATGTACCTCCTACGTATTTATCTTTATTGGTTATTAGCCAGATCAATTCTCTTTCTATTCACCTTCACTTTGATTTTCATTCACTTACTCACAATTCTTAAATCCTCATTTGGATTATCACCTCAATTCTTATCTCAAATGGATATTTAATCATAAAAAGTTTGAACTCTGTCCAGCTTGAATTTAGAAATAGCTTGAAAAATTAAGAATAGATAAGTAGTTGAAAATAATTACTAGTTTGTAAAATAGTTAAGTAATTGTACGATAGTTGGAAAATAGTTAAATAGTTATAGAATATTTAAGTAATTGCAAAATAGTAGTAAAATTGTAATTAATCTATAAAGTAGTTGAAAAACATCAATTAGTTTATAAAACAGTTTGAAAAATTGTTAAATAGTTCCAAAAATAATCGTAAAATAAGTATAAAATAGTTTGGCTTTAGAAAAAATAATTGTAGATAGTAAATAGCTTGGAAATATAGGTTTACATTAAAACAATTTATTTTGAAAATAGTCCAAAGCCAAGCTGTTCAATTCCCAATCTCCATTCCCATCAATTCAATTTAAATTTCCACTTCCACTTGAATTGACTCAATTCCAATTTGAATATCTTCAATTTCCCTTGAACTTGATTTATCCCCAATTCAAGTTGAATTAACCTCAATTTATGTCCAAATTCAAATCAAATTCCCTTTGATTTTAAACTTATTCAACTTTAATCACAATTCCAAGTTATTCAAATCAATTTGGACTAATTTCAAATTGAATCCACTTTAATTTCAAATCATTTCAATTTCTGTTTGAATTAATCCCAATTCCAATTTGAATTTGAACTCATTCAACTTTAATTTCATTTCAAATTAATCTAATTCAAATTTTCCATTTGAATTTTATACTTATCCATCTTCAATTTCAATTAATTCAAACTAAAATTAATTTGAACTAATGCGATCTAAATCACAACTTTAAATCGTCTCGAGTTATATAAATTTGAGTTAAATTTCAAACATTGGTTTAACCCTATAAATCAAATTAACCTTTATTTTTAAATTAACAATAAAAATCTTTAAACAATTTAATTCTGAGTTCAATTCTCAAAATTCCATTTTAAATTATCTTTACTTAACTTATTTCAAAGTTCAAATAAGAGTTCAAAACAATTTTATCTTTAAAATTTAATTTATTACCCAATTTTATCTTCCAGTTTTGAAACCAGTTCTTAAACAGTTTTAAATTACAAATTAAATTCTTAACATTCAAATTTTCAGTTCAAAGTAAATCCATATCCTTAATTTCAAATTTAAGTTTAATTTCCCTTTTATCTCAATAATGGATATAATACCACACTTCATTTCTTCATTCATTTAAACAAATCCAATTCAAAATTTAAAGATTATTAATAACAACAGGATGATATCATTTAAATTATTTTAAAACATCCATCCATTCCCAATTTCCAGATCTCAAACCCATTTTGAGATCACACAAACTCCCAATTCAAATTAACCATTTAACTTTCCAAGTTAAATCCCAATGTCATCTTGAAATTTCCAATTCAGGTTGCTTGTTAAATTACTCAACTTTCCTAAAGTTAAATTCAATTTACTTAATTTAGCCAACCTTACCCAATTTTAATTCCCATTTCAAATTCTAAACTTCACATTAAAAATCTTCCCACTTATAGGTTCAAAAACTTATCACATTGGGTATCACATCTCGCTCTAAATTTAAAACTCAACATTTAAAGTTTATTTCAAACAATCTTTGATATTATGTATATTCCTCATACATATTATTTCCTTTACACACCAGGTTATCCTTAAATTTTAGACCACCTTTGGTTTTTAATTCAAAACAAATTTCTTTAAATTTTCAAACAACTCTTGTTTGATACAGAACCCTTCATTCGAATACACTAAATAACATTATTTATTATTTCTTTCACTTTGAAACAATTTTCAAACTCTAGACCCAGATTTAAAACTTCTCAATTTAGATCATCTTCAATTCCAATTTATAAGTCATACTTCCCTAAATGTTTTACTTCCCTAAAACATTTCATTTTGCTTACTCATTAATACACATTTTATTACAACAATCATTTAGGATAATAACTAAGATTATCATATCTGAAAATCGATTCATTATTATCTTATTCTGAAACTTTTTTTCAAATTCAAGATTTTAATTTCAATTTGAATCCATTTCAAACTTATCTTCATCCAATTTTGGCTGTATTTCTATTATCACTAAATTCTCATTATTTTATTTTATTCCAATGATTTAACAACCAATTACCTTAATATTTATTAGAAAGCAATATTGCTTTATATATCAAAATATAATCTTATATCAAATCATTTACGTTAAAAATAATTTAAAAACCTTTATATAAGTAAATAACAAGTACGCTCTTATATATTTATACACTCAACTCATTTTAGGGTATTACTTACCCTATCCTTAATGAGTAATCCCACCAGAGCAAAGGTTCTCGCTTAACTTTCAGCTCTGATACCAAATGTAATGACCCGGAAATTTCGATTCCGAAAATTCCAGATAGTTAAGGATAGAAGAAAAAGAAGAAACAAATACACCAACATCTCACATTCGCAGCGGATAAATATACAATAACAAATAATAACAGTTATATAAAGGAAAACTGTACTTATCAAATTACACTTTAATACATCAGAGTTACACATATACTCAAACATTGGACAGATACAATCATGTCCCAAATAACTACAATATATCACAGCAGAAAACACTCCATACGTTCCTTCCGTCCAGCTTTTTCAGGTAAGGACGTTCTAGAGCTCAAGAGGCGAGCTGGATGGCAGGAACGTATGGAGTGTTTTCCGCTGTGATATATTGTGGTTATTTGGGACATGATTGTATCTATCCAATGTTCGAGTGTATGTGTAACTCTGATGTATTAAAGTGTAATTTGATAAGTACAGTTTTCCTTTGTATAACTTTTATTATTTGTTATTATATATTTATCCATTGTGAATGTGAGATGTTGGTGTTTCTGTTTCTTCTTTTTCTTCTATCCTTTTCTTCTTTCCCTAACTATTTGGAATTTTCAGAATCGAAATTTCCGAATCATTATAAAATTAGCCTTAGGATCCTTAATCTGCCATCCCTTACAATTGTATCAGAGCATTGGTTTTCATAGTTTTCATAATCTGAAACTTGAAAATTGTTTTAATGGCTACCAACACTGGTAATGCCAACCTTGGCATTAGTTCTGTTATCACTATCACTAATTCATGTGTAGAAGGTCAGTCCACCGTCAGACCACCATTTTTCAATGGCAGTATTTATGCATATTGGGCTTCTTGAATGAAAATTTATTTACAATCTGTAGGATTAGACACTTGGAATATCATACAAACTGAGTATATTGAACCAACTACCAATTTTGCCCAGTAAACTGTTGAGCAAAAGTGTGTTGCACAAAATAACTCAATGGCTATGAATATATTATTTTGTTCACTAGATAGGAATGAGTTTAATAAAGTATCTATTTGTAGGTCTGCATTTGAAATCTGAAAAACTTTGCAAGTTACTCATAAAGGAACAAGCAAAGTTAAACATACTAAAATTTCCATATTAACCAATCAGTTTCAATTGTTTAAAATGCATGTAAATGAGTCCATTTCTGACATGTGCTGTTGATTTCAAGATATTATTCATCCACTAATTGCACTGGGAAAAAGCTTTTCAGAGGAAGACCAAGTCAGAAAAATTCTAAATTCACTCACTTTAGAAAGTGATCAAAAGACACTTGCAATCAAAGAAGCAAATGATATCAGTCTCATGAAAATAAAAGAATTGATTGGGAATCTGATGTCTTATGAAGTTCAACAGCAAGGAAGAAGAGAAAACAAGGCTATAGAAAAGAAGTCATTAGCATTCAATGAAACAACTAAAGATTTGAAACTAGACAGTGATGAGGAGATTGCCTTTATGATAAGAAACTTTTGAAAATTCCTAAAATATGGAAAAATGAATAATTACAAAAGAAATGATCAAAGGTATTCCAGAAATAATACAGAGAACGTCAACAGTGATAGATGCTAAAGTTGCAATAAGGTCGGGCATTATACAAAAGATTGTCTATATACAGATAAACAGTTGTTCCCTCCAAACAATGACTCATCAAGAGAAAGAAAGAAAGCATTCGCAGCAACTCGTGATGACTCAGGCTCATCGTCCAGTGACGATGAAAAGAAGACGGATAATTCAAATCTGTGTTTCACTGCTATTCATGAATCAAATGACGATAGGAGTATGGAACTAAAAATAGATACGCATTTGCATTATTTTTGATTTTTCTTGTTTGAATGGATGCTTGTTAGTTTGCTTGATTGTTTTAAAATTCCTTGAATTTTAAATTCAAATTTATCCCTTGAAATTTGAGGTTTAAATTCAAAAATAATATTATTTTAATATTAAATTATTAATACTAGTATTATTATATTTAATGTTATTATAGGAATTATATAATTAGAATATTATATATATATATATATTAGGAATTCAGAATAGAAACTTGTCCTTTGATTCAATAGGCACATGTCGACATACCCGGATACCCCATGTCGACATGCCTTTAGAATTTGATTTCAGAATTTGAATTCAAACTTTTAAATTTCCCTCCATCCTTTCTTCGACTTCAATGCTCTGGAAATATGTCTCTTGTCCAGAGAACATGTCTATAGGATCTCTATTTATCTCACTCTCTTTATCATCACTTTTCACTTTTATTTCAAATTTCAAACTTATCTTCATTATCTTCAACTCCTCTCAAACTTCTTCAACGGCCTCTTCAAGCACTCCTAACCCCATTAGGCCTCCAAAATCTGTCGAAAACTTTCTTTTTAATGACCCGAAAGCTATCAAAGCTTACATCAACTATGTAAACTTTGGTAAATTCATACGGGAAATTGCTATTTTTGAAGATTTTCCTTCTTATGAAATTGAAAATCTTTTTCAACAATGTTCTATTCTTAATTTAGTTGATAACAAAAAATGATTTTATATGTTCTTCAAATCTTGTTAAGATGTTTTATGCGAATTTGAACCGTGGTTTTTATGATGGGCAAGAAGAACAAATTTAAAGCAGTGTTAAAAGAACACAAATTGTTTTGGATTGTGAAATTTTGGAAAATATTTTGGGATGTAAGTATACCGAAATGAATCTCTCGGAATTTCAAATCAATGAAAATGATCGAGAGACATTTCATCACATCTTTGAAGGGGATGACAATTTCGAATTCAAAAATGTTTATTTTCGTCCAAAAGCAAGAATTGTTAATCTTCTTATTCAACACACTCTTATACCAAGATCGGGAAACTACAACAACTTGACTTTAAAAGTTTGTAAAGCTCTTTATGCAATTTTTGGAAATTATGATATTAATTGGGCTCAAGTTATTTTAGATGAGCTAAGGTCCAAGAATTTTACTATGGGTGAAAACACATTATATCATGGAATTTATCTCACCTGGATTTTTAATTACTTTGAAGTTGATTTCAAAAGGGAAGAATTTATAAGTAGAAACATTTTCAACCATGGAAACATTTCCCTTATGCAAATTCCATTCGTGTTTCAACCATATGAAATACTTACGGAAAAAGAAGAAAAGCTTGCTCATGAGAAAATGGAAGAAATGGAGGAAGAAGGAGAAGAAGAGGAAGAGGAAGGAATGTAAATCGAAGAGGAGGAAGAAGAAGATCAAGAAACATCCTTAGAAAGTATTGAATATCCTACCAATCCTGCTAATCCATCCAACAAGACCATTCTCAATAATCAAAGAATTATAGTGGAAAATCAAAAGACACTTAAAAGATCAATGAGTAAGAAAATGGATAAGATTTCCACTAAAATCAACAAGTTCTTTGGGAAAATTAGTAAAAAGCTTGGACCATCATCTTCTTCTTCTTCGTCCAACTAGTTTTAGTTCATATTATATTATGTCCTATCTTCGTATTTCCTTTATTTTAGTTAATATTATATTATCTTATGTAATGTTGACTAGAATTATTAATGGAATCTTTCATTTCCTGTTATTCAACTTCACTTGTCTCTGTAATTTCTTGTTTTTATATTATACAAATTTTAGTTTAATAGATATATTCATAATATTCAAAACAAAGAAAAATGTCATTTTAAGCAGAGACATGCCGACATACACCATTCCCCCATGTCGACATCCAACGAGCAGAAACTAGTTACACTTTCATATTTTAGTTTCATGTAACTATCTTGTGTCTACTCATTTCAAACGGCTTTCTACCCCTAATTATAGCCGTTTCTTCCAGAATAAATTGTCAAACTTCATCTCTAATCTCTCTCTTTCATAGTTCTTCCTATTTCTTGAATTATGGCTTCTCCGATTAAGAATCTATGTGATAATCTTGAAGAAACTCTCAGTTCCTTCAAGAATATTCTTACATTCATACTTCATAATCAGCATCACTTAGAATTGAGTCAAATACAGATTGATCAAGGAGCAAGAGAGACATTTCGATGCCATTCGTTGGATGATCTCAGCCTTTAACAAGGACGATCTCGAAGGAAATCCACCAGTCACTCTCAACAAAGATAAAGAAGAATGGGATGCCATTAAAGTAGACCCTATCTTTGGAGAAGATGGATGGGTGGAAGAACCAAGGAATGTCTAGTCATATGGTATGTTATTTGTTTGATTTGATTTGTGTGTTTTAAACTTGATTGACTTAGCTTATTTGGTATGGTTTCTTTATATGTTTACTGTAAATATGATTGGTTGATGATTGATTTACTTTTTGGATTACACTTATGATCACACTTAGCACTCATTACACTTATATATGCTTTACTTTATTTTATTATGGTTGATTATCTGATAACAAGTTTAGGGATTTTTAAGAAGTTTTTGTTGATGACAAAGAGGGAGAAGTTATAAAATAATAGCTGGCTTGGAGTAAGGGGGAGTTATGATAGTGGTTATGGTATGATAAGTATATTTTATAAATACAGGTTGTCGTCATCAAAAAGGGGGAGATTGTTAGGAACTAAAATGTTGGTTTTGATGACAACAACCTTTCTAACTTATTATGAAATATATACTAACACTGTTGTCGAGATAGATATGTATATGCAGGATATATATATATATATATATATATATATATATATATATATATATATATGCAGGTATTGATTACTGAATTCTGATCAGTATAAAGACTCAAGGCTCAAGATTGAAGACTCTAGAGTATCAAGATCAAGATATCAAGATATGTATCTAGTTTTTATTAAAACTTCATAATAGCATAGAAACCTTCATTCCGAATTTCATTTGGGTTGGAACCCATTTCTACCTTCTTAGTGGCTTACAAACCCACGATAAGTAGCTTACTAACCTATAACAAGTGGCTTACAAACCCATGAACATCCTGGTTTTGTACAAGTTATCGAGTCCTAATGTGATGAAATATTCTGCAGGAAGAAGCTTGCAAAACTAGTTTGAAATGGTTTTTCAAAATGATTTTCAAAACTGTTTATCAAAATGTTTTAGCCTTCAAAATTATCTTTTCAAATGATTTTCAGAAATATGTTTTAGCCTTAAAATATGCTTTGTTTTTGTTTTTAAATAAACTCTTTTTTTTAACTCCAGAATCGTTTTATCTTGTTTTCCTTTCAATACCATTTTCAAAAACAAAATTGTACATTATTTTTAACATAGGGATGCCGACATCATGGGATACCCCATGTTGACATGGTGGCCATTGAATTCAAAAGTTTCAATTTTCAAAAGAAGGTCTATTCGTTTAAATCTCTTCACGAATGGTTATGACCGTTGGTGCTTTATAAATAGGCTTCACAAACTAATTTTTTAATCATCTATTTTCATATTTTCTTCACTTCTTCTTCTCCACAAATCCATATTCTATAATTTTCATATTTTTAAGGTCGTGGAAAAATTCCACCAAATCCTCAAGTGAATTAAATTAGAATCTCATTCTTGTTTGATTCTCCGCCCTCTCTCGAGGATCAAAGTACTATTCAGAGTTATAGGATCAATTTGTAATCAAAAGTTTATCGAGTCTCTGGTTGTGCCTAGAAATCAATTGGGTAATCTATTGGCCCGTAAATCAAGAGAGTTTGCCCCGGACTCGTGAGGCAGGAGGGTACCTCAAGGCCTTAGAAATTGAGCAATGTAATCTCCACATTGGTATAATAAAAATCTGTATGAGGTGGTTTGCCTTGGTGCATGACTGGATGTAGGGTAACTTGAACCGGTATAAAATCCGGTGTGTTCTTTCCCTTTACTGCTTTTTATTTACTTTTTGCATCTGTGTTTGATTTTGTAATTGTTCTGTGATTAAGTTTTGCATTTGTTTGTGTCATAATTTTTAAGTTAGTTCATATAAGTCTTAGGTACCATTAAACTCTATTCACCCCCTCTAGTGTTGAATCGGCCTTAAGATCCTTAATTCGCTATCGCTTACACTATTATGCGGGGCACATAGGGTCTCATCCACTAAAATGTGCAGGAACAACAATCCAACTACTAATGTAACTCACACACACACACACACACACACACACACACACACACTACTATATATATAATATAGCATCCAACAAAATAATAATTTATAAATTCAAACAACATCCAATAATTAATTTTAACTATTATAAATTTACTCTAGCAATCTAAAAAGAGTGAGATTTACTCAATTTATTTTCGAATTTTTTGATCGTTCCAATTTATATCCTTTTGCATAGATTCCGTAGCTACAAATTCAACGATTGATTCCGTGATTATGGAACTCGTATGAACACGTTATAATTTTAAGAAAATTATACGAATTTATATATAATTTAATTACAAAAATAAATTACACTTTAATTACCTAACAAATCAGAATCGATGGATATCTCCACTTCCCATCCAGGTCGTACACTACTCTTTTCCTCTCTATCCCTGTCACCCAGTCGCACACATCGACGCTACCACCAGATCGCTCCCTCGAATCCACCAACCACGCTGTAAGCATCGTTGACGTCTTCCTAGTCATAGTCCTCCAAAATCACGTGCCCTTATCAAACGTGCACCCACTGTCCTTCGAACAGATTGCTGGTTCAACCCTAAACTGCCGCTGCCGTTCCCCTCGCTCGCGCATGAAGCCACAGCCTTCCATCTAGCAACGAACCCTCTCACTCGGAAAACGAACACCCAGCAATTCGCGCGATGCTCACGAAGCGTCGATGTGGCGCTCGACTCTAATTCCTCTCTTTCTCCCTCATGCGCGTGTAAGTGCTGCCTCGCCCACTTAATCGCGAGGCTCCAATGATTTTTTTATGTCTCAAATATGAATTTTGATTTCGTATTTTTTTTTCCGAAATGGATAAGAGTGAGTTTAATATAAATAGGGAAGGTGGCTTCTAAGGGAAGGCCACCTTCTACTTGACTTTGCTTAGACTTTATAATTAAATATTGAAAATACCCTGTTTTATATACCATGAAATTCCATACTCCAATTGAGGCCTGCGGCTTGGCGCTTCTAATGTTATACCGTATTTCGAACCCAATAGAACAAGTTCGAGTCCTAATTCGACCGTATGGAGAAGATAGCATTTTGGACCTAATTATTATACTAAATTTCTATATTATTTTCATCGCATTTTTATCCCGTGCGATCAAATGACAACTCCAAACACTACGAAATTTGAAATCCAATATTAATACAATATTACAAATCCAATGGAACTGGTTTCATTGAATTTCGAGACTATGCCCCGGATCACTTTTTAACATGTCGATTAAATCGATGATTTCCAGAATTTTACGAAATCGCTTGAATTTCAGCTTTAAAAACTTATTAACTAAATTAAAATTCAAGTCCAATATTTAAACTATTTAAATATTCTAAATTAAATATCAAAAAATCGTGGTCATTACATTAGAACCCCTTAGGATCCATCACCCCCCATATCATGCTCTCATCACCACGCGTACCATAGTGCCTAATAACGGCTTTACAATAATTATCCATGCTCTACGTTATATTTTTGGGGATTTTTTTATCCGCTTTCTAGTTTTAGACTCAGCTTTATAAACTATAAATATGGTGGATTTAGCCCTACCGCCTGTGGACCCAGCTCCATGGACTGCCCAATGCATGTTTTGAAGGACTTCTCTTATAGGGTTAACTAGCCTTGCCATATAACAAAAAACTAACAAGCAACGTGGCGATGCATGACCTAAAAAAGTTTGTACATTAGTAGGCAGTGTAGCTCATTATGTGTATCCCCGTCTTCCTCGTTGACCGCAAAGGATTGATGACGTTCTCAACATATGCACAGTTATTTGGTACCAACACATATTGACATAGTGTCGTTCTTTGCTCATCATCCTATTTTGATTGCCTATTACAATCAAGGCAATACCCTGTTTTCTATTATTGAAGCAAACTCCTCTATCTATTGTGGTATTCCTACATCTATATGCAAGCGTAAACTAAAACTATTTTTAAGAATTTATAATTTTGGAGGAGAAGAGAAAATGGAAGAGCTCCGCCCTCACTCTGAAAATATGAGTTTAGAAGTGAGAGCCTTGGTCTATTCTATAAAGGTCCAAATCAATATCAGCCATTCGAGAAAATTAGGTTAAATCTGGGCCGTTCAGGCCATAATTTACTGTCGATTTTTCACTACCACTGTTGACCGGTTATACCCTTTGGTCGATCGCTACCTATTGACGTGTAGGTTATTTAACGTGTTAACTAATTAGCATTGATTTTCTTTAATTTCACTACTCATTTGGTCGATCGATACGAATTCCTTCCCATTATAATTTTCTTAACGTCTAAGCTAATGTTAACTAGCCACTATGTCTAACAGATAGTAATTAACGTTAGTTAATTACTTTTATTTCCTTAATTACATATATATTTGTTTTCGATTTGGAAACTTCAAATATTAATAACTTTTTTGTTTGAAATCTGATTGAAAAGCTTTTATATATGAAAGTTGATCAAAAAATCACCATGAACCAAATGGTGCAAGTTCGTAGCCAAATTATGACATTTATAAAAATTCTATTTTTTGGCATTATTGTTCATTTATTAATTTCTTTTTAATTAATTGTCGTAAAATCAAAGAGTGTTACAATCTTCCCGCTTAAAAGAATTTCATCTTCGAAATTCCTTAAGGGCTGCACAATGTAGCATAACGTACAACCATTTTAAACTAACAAATCAATTAGTATGCAACCAATTTTTCAACCGATCGTATACAAATGCATGGTGTATCAAAATGCCTAGGACATGCAACATAATTCTAATTGTTACTTCCTATATGAATCCATTCCCTTAAAACAATTTTGAAAATATAGTGCAAGCAACCTAAATATACTGACAGTTTTATGTATATGCAAACTTTAAAAACCAAAAACTATTTTTGCATCCAAAATTTCTCATACTTCTACATATAGGAACATAGTTCAACAAATTTCACATATAATTGCTACTATATAAAATCTTAACACACCATTGCCAACATCCAAATTTAGAAAAATCCAGATTTCTAATTATGTTTTCTTTATGTTAGTAAAAGGGTTTAGATGTGAAATTCCATATTTTCATTATTTACTCTCGAGTACCCAATTACCCACTATACTTTAGTACCTTAACAATTGCCCAGCTATCTCCATTCAAAATTTCCAAGTACAGTTTGCTTGATAAAATTTTATTTTAAAGTTTTAAAATAGGGTTTATTTCAGAAGCCAAATTTTGATCGCCAATCGACAAGATATATAGGAAAAAAATTCATAGCTAAAACAAATTCCTTATCTCTAACTGTATTTTATTTTATTACCACAGCTACTGCATAGTAAAATCTATACTAACAATTTCGTCAATTATTATCCTATGTTAAGTATGTGGCATTTCAATAATTATAAATTTTCTTATTTCTGCTTAAAAATATTTTTATATTACTTTTTAAAATATCGGTAAATTTTTAAATTTTAAAGTTCATTTCTTCACAAAATTTTCAAAAGCTTTTCATAAAGGAATTTTTAATTTCCAAATGTGTATTTGTATATTTTATTCAAAATAAATTATATCACATCTCATGAAATCAGGGTTTAGCTATCAGTTTCACGTCTACAGTGAACTTCATCTATTTTCGCATTATATTTTCAAAGTTAAAAACATATTATTTTATTTATGTTAACAACCAACATATAAATTCGTTTATAAATTTCGGCTTTCAAGTAACAGGGACATTGACCTATGCCTTCACAATAACCTTTCTCTATCATTTGCTTGTCAAAATTTACTTTTCAAAAATTTTCTACCTTTAGGACTTAAATCTTATCTCTTTTATTTTAATAGCTAATTAAATAAATTTTCCTAATTTACTTTATAATTCTAGGCCTTTTCTTTTTTTTCCTTTTCTTTTGTGCAAGTTAAGTGTCTTGCGTGAACTTTTCTTATCTTATTATCTTCCCATAATATTGCGGTCCACACAGAAAACATGTAAAGTGGAACATTTCCTATAATATCATATACCCTTCCATACGATATAGATAACTAATGTTTACAGCCCAAACCTTAAAGAAATAACTGCTAGAATCTGCCCTTCAACATCTATTGACACTAACGATGTCGTGGCCATATCGCTTCTTAATTAAATTGAATGGACCTTTCTAACATGCAATTCTTCCGTAACCCACATATTCTAACTTTCCTTTTGTGGTTTCTGATGAATAAGGTCTATTCATTACTCCCGTCACCACACCCAATTATTATGCATCCTCACACTGTAGTGGATAAGATATACAAACTATGCACATTTTAAATAACTCATTAGCAACATGGCTTGGTGGAATAACTTTTTCACCCTCCATCTTGTCTTTCTTAACTTTAAGTCTACCAATGTCCTTTATGTGTGTTTACCATCTTATTACCTTCTGTTACCATCATATTTTAATCCAAATCTCTTGATGGTATTCTCTAATCATAGTATTTACTATCTTCACCCTTGATCCTTCATACGAGTATACCTTAGAACTCATAGAAATATACTTTAATACCACTTATCATTACTTTGCGGGTTCTTCTTATGGCTTGCACTCGAGTCTAACAAAATCCTAAATTTTCACCAATATTCTTTACATTCTATGGGGATTTCTTATTGCTATTCTATGAGTAGTCATTATATCTTCTTCATAGCCGTTCTTTTTCTCCGTTTTAACTAGGTAGTCATTCCTATCTTTTTCATATTTAAAATTTTGGTTTGGTCTTCACCATTTTTTTTTCAAAATTTAAAAACTTCAAAATTTTGAAATACTTAATCCCGAAATATTTATCTTTAAAAGTATAACTTAGAAATTTTTTATTAAATTAATAATACTTGTTGTCTTAACTCTTAAAACTACAATTTAAAATTTTTGAGTTTAGTTTATTTATTAAGTCTAAAAGAAAATGTTAGCAAATTTATATTCAAAAAGTTTCTTTCTTTTTTCTTCAAATCAACTTTTCCTTTTAAAGAGTTTTTCAACTTTTACTTCTTAAAAATTAAGATTTTAATTCAACTATTTATTAAGTTTTCCTTTTAAAACCTCATTTGTTACACTAAACCATTTCTTTCTGAAAATGCACTTTACACTATTTCTAAAACATCTTTTATAATTTTAAACAATAAAAAATGAAGTAGATAAGGACTACTCTCGCTCTATATTTTTTTTTCACTCATACCATCTCCACTTTCAATCCTTGACGGAGTCTCTAATATTATGTGAGGTGGCACTTTTAAAATATACTTGCAGTGAATGTGCATAACAACGAAAAATTCCTATTTTCCTTCGTTTTGCCTTTAATTTTCTACGTTGCTTCTAATTAAATTACTAGCATTTTTAATATATTTCCTTAACATTATTTCAAATTACTAACATTATTTTGTATAATTTCCTAATATTGTTTTTATTTTTATTTTATAATGCTATCCCTATGAAATTTTCTTTTACCTAAACTATACTTATTTAAATGGCTTAAATTTATCTAGTTCTACTCTCAGTTCCCTATCTTCTTAGTTCAACCATTGCAGTGCATTCGACTATTGCTTTATTTTCGGATTATAATCTTCTTTCATGTTCTTTTAACCCCATTTAAAACTTGTACCACTTTCTATTTCCAACACTTAAAAAGAATTTATCCACTAAAAAAAATTGCATCTTAGAAAAATTAATGAGCTACATATGCTCAACTATATTTCTTTTTTAAAAGAATTAACCTTTTTATTAAAACCCATTAACTGTTATTTTTGGTTTGAAAATTTTAAATTTTCTACTAATTTTTTTTTGTAAAACATTACAAAGTCATTCATATACTTTTTTCAAAAATTTAATATTTAGTTACTTTACAAGAAAAGGGTTTTTCTACCTTAAGATAATTCCTTTCAAAATCATTCCCAACATATTATATATATGTTTAAACTTTTATATTAAATTCTTTTATATAATGCCGAATCCAGAGTGGATTCCACTTTTCCCTTCTTTTGGACTTTTCTTCACTTTACTTACTTTCTAACTTATCTTTTTTCCTTTTCAAAATATTAAAATCCGGCTATCATCTTGGAGTGATTACTACTCACCATTCTTTGGGAACTTAGTTTCTTTTGGATATCTACAGTATATGGACTCTTACTTTCCCCTTATGTGGATGTTCTATACATCATCAATCGACATCATGCGAGGATGTACAATCATTATGCTAGAAAGCCTAACAAGGGAGTCATGTACTATCCAGCTTCAAGGACCTTCCATATGCTGCACTCATGCTCTTTTAAGTCAATGCCTTTCCCATACGACCTATTTCCCATGGGGAATAGGGATAGGGGTACATCTTCGATTTTATCCATAGTGCCAACTCATAACTTAATTATTCATACTTTTCATATATGGTTGCAACCACTCAATAGTCGGAATTCTTGCGATTTGGCAATCTTGTTTTTATATTTATAGGAAAAATACAAATATGTTCACTTAATATTTCCTAATTTTTCAAGGTTGACTAACATGGCTATAATACCAAATGTAATAACATCATGGCAGTGGGGATGAATTTTCGCTAAATTGAAAACCTAAGTCTACTAAAGTACGGATCGTTGGTTTAGTATACTGTAAATAAACAAATAATTGCATATCAGAGCATTATCAATATAACTCATAGGAAAATAGTAAAGTATAATAGAACATATAGTTACTGACCAAGGTTGACACTCCCAACTTCAAATGTCCTTGTCTGTGTTGAGCATTGAAAAAGAACCCGTCCTCCTATAGAACCTACCTTACACCTATACTAGTGTAACGATCTGCCTTCTTGGACGTTTTAAGCAGACACACATGTCGACTTAAAACCATACAAAAGGGCAGATGGTTATTGGAGTAAATAAGAAAAACACAGAGAAAAAAATAACAAAACAGAATCTCGCTGCGGAATGATAAAATATAATAATTAAATAACAGTTCTTGAAGCGGTTTACAAAACATTTGATTATACTTATATTACACAGAATCGGAGTTACACATATCAGAGATAAATAAATAATAATGCAGGGGAACAGTATGATGTAGTGGAATAATATATAATAAATAATAATATTACAATCTTTGTCTTCGTCCTCCAGAAACAAGGTCTTCAAATCCTGAAATGCTTAGGCTGACCAAAGCGAGTTGAAAAGATAAAACACTCGAGTCAAAACTAAAAGATCTTAAGTTAAATCAATGGTAAATATGAGTGTAACGGCATCGAAGATATTTACGAGTTTTGACTTCTCCTATCTAGTGTCTAACGTGGGTGTAGTAACTTAAGAGATGTTCGGAATTCACATCTCCTAAGGATCCGTTAAACTATCTACTATGTAGTAAAATACGCTATTATAATATGTCTACAGTAAAGTAAAAGTATGAAAATAACACTAAGGCATTACCCATATCCCCCTTAACACATTTTATATATTCCCATAGTCTATACAGTGCTGTACGCTCCTCCGAGAGGTTTACATAGAGGGCACCCCATAGGTATGTAAAAAAAACTAGTAGAAAGCGCGCTGGGGCATGTGAACACGACACTCGAGGCAATGCCAGGGTAGATATACCAATTGCGGATCCAGACTGGTGATAACGCATAACAACTACTACCTTCCACCTAGGACGCACTCTCAAATCAAAATCAAGGGTGACACCAAATCACTCACAAAATAATAGAACGGTATCGAAGAAATGTGCTCGATAGGAGGAATGACCTCACTTGGCCCGACATGACTCCTGTTTTAGTCATATCTATGCTGACTCACGGGAATCAAGATCACGTCATACCTCATACAAAGATCGTTCACCAATCCATCCTACTTCATTTCTGGAATCTCCCCACCTACACGGTTGTTAAAGTGGTTTTTGGTGTTGGCAGAGAGCATGACAATATCCGATCACAGTCTCTTTAACAACCAAACACTTAATTCACACCAGATGGCTCTTTTACATTTCAAAAGTCAATTCACAATTTATATCAAGATGTCATATTCTCAAAACCACATCACTTTCGAAATTATATTCACTTTCAAATTCTTATCACATTTGAAATCATATCATTTCCGAAATCATAATTTCTTTCAAAAATCATATTTCCAAATAGGTTAAATTCTTACTCAAAAATCATCATATTCAATCATAACATTTTAAATCCCAATTTAGGTTATATTGTCATCTAACCATATTCACTTTAAATTCAAGGATTTGAAAACAAACACATCTCCTTTACTTAGTTCGAAAATTCAAAAAAATAGTTTAGATGGTTATAAATGGTTTAAATAAATGGGTTGATTAGTTTTAAAATGAATTAATTGGTTTAAATAGGTTAAAATGATTTAATTGGGTTAATATAAGTTAAAATAGTTTATTAATTAGAAAATCTTAATAATTAGAAATTTTAAAACAATATATTTTCAAACAGTTTATGATAAAATATGAATTTGGAATCAATATCAAATTAAACTATTTATTTCATTTTAACACATCTAAAACATTTCAATTTACAAATCAACAAACCCAATTGCAAATATTTCAATTCAAATTTTAAATAAACTATTAAATTCTATATCGATTTCAATCCATGTTAGAAATACCGATTTCAATTATTCTGATTTCAATACATTTCAGAGTTATATTTCCAATAGCTCAATTCTGACAAATTTCATTTATATCTCAAATTCGACTTTAGAATTTCAATTTAATTTCTTAAGCAATTCCTTTAAACCAATTCACATTTCAACATAAAATTTGATTTTCAATTATAATTCGATTTATATAAATAAACTTTTATTTCAAAAATATTATTTAATTAAATTCAAAAAATTAAGAATTTTAAAATCATTTATTTTAACCAATTCGGTGTTTGTATATAATTCTCTACCCTAGATTAAGTGATACGGATATTTATCATTTCAACGCACAATTTAAATTTTTACAGTTATATATCATTGCAAACCGCAATCCCAAATTCATATAAACTCCATAAAATCGCTCGAGTCTATCATTTCAACCCATAACGATCTTTCCCTAATCTATAGATCATTCGCGTATGTATCATTTCTTCCCATAGTGAACTTGCAATTTATAACGTTATAAATTACAACATCCATTCATCCAATATCAATAATCAAACATTCATCATATTCATCATCTAAATCAATCAATGAACATCAATAGAGAACTGATAATCAATAGCAGGTATTTAACTGGCCATTTAAATTCAAAAGATAAATTATATAATGATTTAATTCAAATAAATTCAAATTAACTAAGACGACGATTTAAAATATACCAAACAGCCATAAATAAATTTTCGATCACATCATAAATTTAATTTAACAAACATTTTGTGAAATTTGAGGAAGCTATTTTATTATATTAAATATTTTTAAATTATATTTAAACTATTTGTATATTTTACCTTATAAACTATTTTAATATAAATTATTTTTAAAGCATAAACTGTTTTGACTTATAACCATTTTTATATAAACTATTTATTTTATAAACTATTTTATTATTAATGTCTAAACTGTTCAAGTGGGAAGTTATGTTTCAAAGTGTTACAATTTCCAAAGCGATACAATTTCTAAGTTTTATAATCTCCAAAGTGTTACAACTTTGATAGTGGTATGATTTTGGAAATGGATATATTTGAAGTGAAAATTTATATCGTACTGATATGCTTTTGAAATGGATATGATATTTTGGTTGTGAAGTACAAATTATTTGGGAATGACCACTGTGTTATAATGACGTTTGGTTGTTACTAGCGTATATTTCTACATTGTAGAGCTATCTACGGATCCTTAGAGGATGGGTATCCCAAACATCCTCTAAGTTACTTGTATTTCAGTTGATGTTTCACTTAAGTTGGATTTATTGATATAAGAATCTTAATCCTGACTCGAGTATTTTGTGTTTTGCTTCACGCTCGGGTCAGACTGAGTGTCACAGCATTTGAGACTCACCTTTGGAGTTGGAGCTTCGATTGGAGATCCATTTATCTATCCAGCTTTTAGTCATTAAGTTGGCTCCATTGATATATTCAGATTTTGTTTTGATTATTCTATTCGAGACTTGTGTTGTATTCTGTTTAATTTTGTTATACATATATAGCAGCTTCATGCTATTCATTTGTTTCCGTTGCTTATTTCATATTACTCTATGTCTATGATCTTGTGATTTATTTATTTACTGTATATGCCGAGTTTTCTCCAAATTTAAATTAACAATCTGGTATCTTGAGCAATTCAAGTCCGACATGTGCCGATGCGAATGGTTGAAAATACCGGGATGTTACTTATTCTTGCTGCATCTCCTCGGTTTTACTCATTCTTGGTTAATGAGGTTCGAGGCTAAGCGTTACCTTTCAAGAAATAATTCTTCTTAGAATGCTCATCGTTCTACGGTGACGATGTTCTGATAGCATTCGTCCATACAAGTTGCCCTGGGTCTGGATAAACCGAATAACCGTCTTCATCATCTTCACGGTATTCATTCGTAATGTTCAAACCTGATCGAAGTGCTTTTCAGATAATTAAATCTGATCTCGGTCTCTTCGAAACGATTAACGAAATTGACCAATATTGATAGTCGGTTATTTAACTATCAAAAAACATCCATAAGTAGACACTGGGCCTTATTTTATAATTCTTCCCCAATTGTCTATTTTTCAAAATATCTATATGAGATACATCGATACCTTCTAACACTTGAAAACAATTTCAAATACTTATATTCGTAACCAGACAAACCATTTCAGCGCTTAAAAAAATTTCCAAATTTCCATTTTTATACTTAGGAAAATATTGTAAATCTATTTTTTTCAAAAATCTCTCAATATTAACGCTTCATAGGATATTCCGTAACTTATACCAAAGTCTCCGAAATTACTAACAAATTTCCTCTCCTCAAAATCTTTTATAAGCTCCTTTTTACGAATCTCGAGAGAATTTATAAAATAAAAATCTTCAATCACTTTAAAACTCTATATATAAATAAAATAAGTATTTTAAAGAATAATAATTTATTTTTTAAAACATGTTTAAGTAACTATTTAAAATATCGAAACTTTTTTATAAACATCAATAACTCATTTTTAGTTAAACAAATAATTTTTCAAAGTTGATTTTTAAAAGTTAGAATTTACTAAAATAAATACTTAGTATTTGAAAATATACTAGCCGAAGTATTTCAATCCTAACTAGATTAAAATTTCATAGTTTCTATAAAATAAAATTACTTTTAAAAAAACATCTTAGCTTTTTGGATTAAAAATATATTTTAAAACCTTAATAACTAATTGAATTTTATAAATTTCTCATGAACCACATCACATCACTTCCATTCCGATCTCCTTAACCATATTTCACTTTTCAACATAGTATCCACTATTTTTCCCACCCTTTTCCATATTCTAATATAAATTCACCTATGAATTATATATTTTCAATTTAGCAACTGATATCGTGTACCTTAATTATAAACATCATTTGTAAATTCTTATACTCCATTGAATTTTACTTATTTATAAAATAATCCTATTTATAAAATCCCAATTTATAAATCCATTCCTTTATAAATCTATTTATAACATCTAATATATTTTTAATATCGACTTCAACTCCTTTTTTATATTTCCAGAATACCGTTTATAATTTTTTTTACAATTCATTTTTAAAATAACCATGTACTAATTTACAATAGTTAAGTATAACCAATAATCAAAAATACATTCTAACCCAAATTCTTTAAAATAACTCCAATTCCAATATAAATAATTTTATATCGAAAATTAACTTTAACTCCTTAAATTTTGAAAATATATTTATGGTATTTAAATTATCAAAATTCAGGACGGTGCTACAATAGCATCCAAAAATTCAAATTACAACAGTAATCTATAACAGATTATCTACACACATCATATATCATTGTATATGAAAAATAAACAATATAATTAAGGAATCCAGTTGGATCCCTCCAACCTGTTTTCCTGCATCCATTGGTGTTCATACAATATAAAACAGGAAAATAGGCACAAGGACAGAGTTAAAAAAAATTAGGCTAAAGGACAACAAGTTTGTTTTTTAGGCCGAAGGATAATGCTAGTTATGACTAGCATTTTGTATAGTGTAAAACTGAATATAATGCTAGATACAACTAGCATTTTGTATAGTGTAAAAGTTGAATATAATGCTATTTATTACTAGTATTTATTCTTCAGCCTAAAAATAAACTTCATATCCTTCGGTTTAATCTTTTCTCGAATTTGTCCTTTTCCCTAATTCCTACATATAAAAATTCCAATCCCACTTCGAGGGGGATATTGCGGTATATAAGGTCATCCGCTATTATGTGGGACGCAAAGGGTCTCATCCGCTATAATGTGCGGAAATATCAATCCAAATACTAGTATATATACTACTATATATATACACACACAACAATCAACTGGTAATAATAATTATCCATTCATACAATCAATCAATAAATGATTTTAATATTTTAAAATTAACAGTAGTAATAATAATTATCCATTCATACAATCAATCAATAAATGATTTTAATATTTTAAAATCTTGATTTTTATTGCGATCCATTCGAATTTTTATTTCCATCGCGTAGAATTTTCAACTATGAATTCATCGTGATTTATTCCCTGATTTGGACCTCGTATTCAAAAAGTCATTCGATTTTAAAATTCCGATTTTAATAACTAATTCATCATTATTTTTTTTCTTTAACCCATATATGCCCTTATAAATTTTTATTAGTTATCACAATATCAATTCTAAGTTTTTAAATAACCAACTATATAATTTAAAACTATCATTAACATACTAGTTTAAGTTTAAATTTAATTTGACACTATCACCTGCCTGGCTCAAGAAAGCAACCCATGAACTTGCTTCTTCTATGCTATATCTCTTCGGCCCCTGCCTACCTTGCTTCCAGCAGTCACATGCGTGCCTTAAAGAAGACATGACCATCGACCCTCGCTTCAAACACCGTCGAATCCCCTTCCCATCGCCGTTAGACAAAAAACACTTCATCGCCTTGCAATAACCTCCTGCTCTGAGTAGATCAACCTAACCAATATCAACTAGATAGACAATCTTCCCTATTTTTCATCATCTCACCAAAGACTCATTACACCAAAAACCATCAAGGCAAAGCGATTAACATCAACAATCATATACTACATCATCAGATCCGAAGTCAAGAGCATTAGTAGGCTCGAACAAACCAACCAGTACTACATTAAAAACGTCATGTCTCAAAGTCATGAAAGAATCGATCCAGGTAGCAACTTCTCATGCTAAAAACACATCGACGAAGTTAGATTCCAGATTGAAACGAAGCACTTAGGCGACAATCCTGACAAGCATCTCTAGAATCTTTAAACAACAAAGGAAATCGACGATTGCAGATCGTTCATGAGACGATACTCCGACGGTACCAATTTAAGAGGAGGCCATGCATTCGATTCCCTAAGGATTTCTTTTTTTTAAACGAACAGGCGATTTTCGATTTGTTCGATTTTCCCTTCTATTTATTTTTTATGAGATGAGGTGATTTCGCTTTTACCATATGTTCGAATTCGATCTGAATGAAAGAAGGGATGCATGATTTAATTGGAGAGGATGGCTTTAGCTACAAGGTAGGTTAGGCTAAAAATTTGACCGTTGATTTGATTATGTCCTTTTATTCTTTTATTATATATTTTATTCCATCCCCTATCGAGACGTGTCATCTTGCGTTTGTAATGTTATACCGCTATTCCAAACCCAATAGAACAAGTTTCGAGTCCTAATTCTATCGTATGGAGAAGATAGCTTTTTAAATCGATTATTTAAATTAAGTTCAATTAATTTATTTATAGTGTTCTCAGATCGCACGATCAAATAGTAAATCCAAATGTTACAAACTTGAAATCCGATAATAATACACTACTACGAATCCAATAGAACTGGTTTCATCAAATTTCGAGACTGTGCCCCGAATTGCTGTTTTAATGCGTCGATTAAATTTATGGTTTCCAAAAATTAACAAAATCATTTGAATTTTTAGTTTTAAAAACTTCCTAACTAAATTATAATCCTAAACCAATATTTAAAACCATTTAAATATTTAAAATCAAACGTTGAAAAATCCGGTTGTTACATTCGTCCCCCTTAAAAGAATTTCGTCCTCGAAATTGCTAAGGCAGGAAAAATGCTTCGAATCATTAACTTATTAAAACCCACTTAGTTAGAACTTGACATTCACTTTTCTTAATTATTTTAGTTCCAACCAAACAATTAATTCTCAATTCTAATTCCAAAACCCTTTATTCCAATTACAATTTGGAAAACAAATTGTCGTTAACAAAAATTCTTTCCAAAATTTTTTCAAAATTTTTCTAACACCCTAAATTTCTGAATTTTTTTGGTAGAGTCCCCTTTGTAGGGGAGCCTTTTGCAGTGTGAAAAGAGAGATAAATATATACACATCGACCCACACGGTTGAAAAACAAAGTATATAACAATATTTATATTTTTCGCCGTATTTAATCCGAAAAAGTACCTTATTTTAACGTTTTAAGCGTTATTAAGCAATCGGCTTATTTTATATGCAATATGCACGATCAAAATCTAGCCAAATAGCCTCATGTACCTGTACTTACTTAATTTAAGCACATAAGTACCAAAAACATGAAATTTTAATAAAACTTCATCTATTTAACTAGTTAACACATAAATTTCATAAGTAATGCATGTTGGACATAAAATCATAAGCAATTGTAGGGTTCCAACACCAATTTAATTATTTTCAACCGATCCATATACCATTTCATTCAATTTAAATGATTTACAACTCACTTTACATGCATACAGTTTATTTTTCTCCCAAACAAACTCATATCCATTTGGAATGGATTTAGAAATCAATTTATTCACTTCCTAGTAATTCATAGAATGTTTTTTACTTCCATTTGTGTCGAACAACAATTTTCTATGCAAATTCAGCGCTATTTATTTAATAAAATATCCATTTCAGTTTATAGCTATTTTAAACTGATTCCAAATCAATTTATAGTCAATTTGATTCCATTTCCAACTCAATCCATTTATTTACATTCCATTCATATCTACATTATATTCAAATCCACTTACTTTGGCTCGGAATCATTCCATGCTATTTACTTATGTATTTTTCATAAATCCATTCAGGCCAATTTCCATCCAAATAATTAGCTTAAGTTACTTCATTTATTCCCAATTATTACAACTATATCACTTAAGTTTATTTCCATTGCAAACAAATACCATTACAATTTTAGAGCGGTTCTTATCTAGTTTATTCAATTTCATTTTTCTCAAATCTCGTTCCAATGTTTAGTTCAATATTTAATCATTCTAATTGGTTTACTTCCAATTTGCTAAAGTTAAGTTAAGTTTTCATTCCAAAAATCATTTGAGACTTATTTCCATTACAAACAAATTCCATTCCATTTAATTCTACTTAAGCCCATAATAATGTTGTCATATTGTCACTTACGGCTAAGTTCATATTTCAAATTCATTTAAATAGCATCCATAGCCCTGTTCAATTTATTCATGCTTAATTTGAATTTATTTATACTCAAGTCATTTCTATTAAGTCCATTATATTTTATTTAATAACATTCCAAATATATTTAATTCGCTTATATTTTAGACGAATTCTCATTTATAACTCAATTTCCATTCCAATATCCACATTTAATCCATAATCCGATTTGATTCAACCAAGTTACTATCCATTCTATATTCAATAAACTAATTGGTTCACTTCAAATTCATAACTCAATGTCTGAACTTTATCTCAAAAATCTCTTCTTTTAAGTTACTTGAGTTCACATTTATTTTATAATTCAAGTTTGCATTTTGTTTTTTTACCAAAATCTCAAACCATTTTTGTTTTAAGTTTTTCTACTCCATTTTTTCCAATTTGATGAGTTACATAACTTATTTTTCAAATTTCCATTAATTTTGTACTCGAGTACATTCACATTTTATTTTTAACTTGGAATTATACATCTATTTATAGCCTAAGTATATTTTTATTCCATTAATTTTAGTTTTTATAAACTATATAACTTATTTGTTCACCATTCCAGCAATTTCCACTTAAATTTTATTCTATCCAAAATTTATAACTTATATAATCATTTATCAATCACAATTTTTATTCACTTCAATTCGATATTATTACTAATCCAACCTAATTTAATTTAATTTAAATTTCATTTCCAACATTTCAAACTATATTCGAGTTGTTCATACATAAATTAAATTTCACTCTAAACAAATTTACTTTTAATTCATTCAATTTAATCAAGTAAGAATTTAATTCCAATTTCAAATCACAATCGATTAAGTTTTCTAAAATTTAATTCGTACAACTTAACTTAAGTTGAATTCCATTCAATTTTATATCTCAAAACCAATTTTATTTTCAATTCAATTCAACTCTAGCACAATTTTACTTAGCTTAAATTAAATTTCATTTATTTTAACTTTCTCAAGTTAAAATTTAATTCCAAAATTCAAATTCCACACTTTGCTCTCTTCTTTAAAATTATTCTCAATTTTATAAGTTCATACTTATTTCCTAATGTTTTCTAAAACATTTTAAATAAGGATTTCAAAATTCAAACACCCGGTATTTATTTCAAATCATTTTGAAATCACAAATATCCCGAATAACACTTTTTAAATTTAAACCAACCCTGGTTTTTATCCAAAACAAATTCCCTTGGAATTTCTAAACAATGTTTGTTTTCTAATTAAAATCTTAAAATCAATTATTTTGGTAGCAATTCATCACTTAGAAACTCGAAAATTAATACTGATGATGCGACCTTCATCAATAGAATTATGTTCCAGCGAATGAAGTGAGTTTAGTGCTTCATCACTTCAAAAATCCATTTTAAAACATTTTCTATTCAACAAAATCTCAATTTTAATATTCCATTATTCTTTCAACCATTTTGAAAACACATTTCAAAACCTTCGAGCTTCCAAAATTTCCAAACACTTAATCCAAACCCACTTAAATCATTTCTCGAAGCTTCCGGGATTTTAAATCTCCAAATCTTGGTTTGAATCTATTTTAGTTATAATTCATTTATATAATTCATACTTATATAATCTCTATTATAATTTTTTTTGATTACGTAATAACAACCAAGCACACCACTATAATAATTTTTAGAAAATTATTCTCTTTTGTATTATAATATAATTCGGGTAAAATTATTTCATTTACCCGCTTCAAATCAGTACTATGTCAGTTTACCGTGTTTAAGTGTTTAGAAACTCCTATCGATTTAGTGGCGTTCCACTACTCAAATAGAATTTATATACCACTCAAAAGATAAATTAACACAATAAAAACAATATATATTCACTAACAAATATGCGCTCATATCTATTGTTACGCTCAACTCATACTACAATACTACTGACTCTATCTCTAATGAGTAATCCCCACCCGAGCCAAGGCTCTTGCTTAACCTTCAGCTTTGATATGAAATGTAGCAACCCGTAGTTCCGTACCCTTTGAGTTGATAATAATTCACTCCTGTTGAACCCAATTTGTACGAAAGAGCGAATAACTAGGGTGAAGAAGAAAAAGGTAGAAGAAAATAGAAAACAATAACACAGAATCTCACAATAGCAACGAAATAAAATAAAATATATAATAACAGTTTTTTATACAAAATAATCTATAACTGTTTTATACTTGTAATCATCAGAGTACAACAATCAATACATCAAACTAGACAGTTATATAACTTGTCCTTATACAGTGGAAATATAAGTACGGAGATACGTCTCTGTCATCCAGTTCGTCACCTAAACTCCATAGCATTCCATCTTGAATATTTAACACTCGGTTTGACCCGAGCATTGTAATAAAATAACACCCGAGTCAGTCTGGAAAACCAACGTGAGAAAACACACTCAATATGAATTATTAAAGTTATCAAAATCCTTTGGAAAACAAAGATATCTCGTAAGATTGCATCACACATAAACACAACGGGTTTTTACTTTATGATAACCAAAACAATTTTGTCAAAATCATCTGATATTATAATAGTTTCTAAGTACGAATACTTATTCAAATAGCGGAAATTGTTACATTAATTAAATTCTAGCATATTAGGCTCCAGAAACAAAATCGTAAGGCTCGTAATGGAGAATAGATTCCATATAATGACTGGGCCATTGGGGTATCGCCCATCACAGCACACCTTTAGAACAATGTACCGAGGACCACGTCAGGATCCCCTGCTACACAAGACTGGCCTACCCCTAACCTAGATAGACTGAATATGTTATCACCCGGGAGTTCCCACCCTTACCATCGAGCGCTCCTTCTTTCATGCGCAACCATACCCGTAATATATAGTTTTTCGAGGACATCAAGAAAAGTGATAACATACCCTAACTGGGTGCGACCCACATAGCCTTGCTGCATTTTCCTTAATTTAGTCATTCCCGGTTGATGAGGCTCGAGGCTAAGCGTTACTTTTAAAGAAAAATTCATCTTAGAATGCTCATCGTTCTCCAATGACGATGTTCTGATAGCATTTGTCCTTACAAGTTTCCCTGGGTATGGACAAACCGAATCACCATCTTCATCATCTTCACAGTATTCATTCGTAACATTCAAACTGGATCGAAGTGATTTTCAGATAATTACGTCTGATCCCGGTCTCTTCGAAACGATTAACGAAATTGGCCAATATTGATAGTCCATTATTTAACTATCCATAAAACATCCATAAGTAGACATTAGGTCTTATTTTATAATTCTTCCCCAATTGTCTATTTTTCAAAATGTCTTTATAAGATATATTTATTCCTTCTAACATTTGAAAACAATTTCAAATACTTAAATCCGTAACTGGATATTTCCAAACCATTTCAACACTTAGAAATATTTCCAAATTTCCATTTTTATACTTAGGAAAATATTATAAATCTATTTTTCCAAAAATTTCTCAATATCAACGCTTTAAAGGGTATTCCGTAACTTATTCCAAAGTCTCCAGAATCGCTAATAAATTTTCTCTCCTCAAAATCTTTTATAAGCCCCTTTTTACGAATCTCGAGAGAATTTATAAAATAAAAAATTTCAATCAGATTAAAACTCTGTTTAAAACTCTATATATAAGTACAATAAGTATTTTAAAGAATAATAATTTATTTTTCTAAAACATGTTCAAATACCTATTTAAAATATCGAAACATTTTTATAAAGATCAATAACTCTTTTTTAACAAATAATTTTTCAAATCTAATTTTTAAAAGTTAGAATTTACTAAAATAAATACTTAATATTTGAAATCTACGTGCCAAAGTATTTCAATCCTAACTAGTTTAAAAATTTATAGTTTTAAAAAAAATAAAATTTCTTTTTTAAAGAAAACAACTTAACTTCTTAGATTTAATAATATATTTTAAAACCTCGATAACTAATTCAATTTTATAAATTTCTCTCGAACCACATCACATCACTTCCATTCCGATCTCCTTAACCATTTTTCACTTTTAAAATAGTATCCACTATTTTTCTTACCTTATTTTCATATTCTAGTATAAATTCACCTATGAATTTTATATTTCCAATTTAGCAATTGATATCGCCATCCCTTAATTATAAACATCGTTTGTAAATTCTTATACTCCTTTGAATTTTACTTGTTTATAAAACAACCCTATTTATAAAATTCCATTTTATAAATCCATTTCCTTAATAAATCTATTTATAATTTCCAATCTATTTTTAATATCGAATTCAACTCCCTTTTTATATTTCCAAAATACCATTCATAATTTTTTTATATAATTTATTTTTAAAATCTCCATTTAATAATTCACAATAGTTAAGTATAACGAAAAATCAAAAATATTTTTCTAACCCAAATTCTTTAAAATAACCCCAATTCCAATATAAATTTTTTGATATCAAAAATTACCTATAATTCCTTAAGTTTTAAGAATATATTTATGGTATTTAAATTATCAAAATTCCGTCCAGTGCTACAGTAGTATCCAAAAGTTCAAATTACAATAATAATATATAACAAATTATCTACACGCATCATATATCACTATATATGAAAAGTAAAAAATATATTTGAGGAATCTAGCTGGATCGCTCCAACCTGTTTCCCTGCATCCGTAGATGTTAATTCAATATAAAAATACCAATCCCACTTCGAGGGGGACATCATGGTATATAGGGTCATCTGCTACGATGCAGGGCGCATAGGGTCTTATCTGCTATAATGTGTAGGAATATAACTCTAAATACTAGTATATATACTACTATATATGTATGTGTGTGTATACACACACACACACATATATAACAACCAAGTGATAACAATTATCCATTCATCTAATTCAATCAATGAATGATTTTAACATTCTAAAATTAACAGAAGTAATCCAAATGTATGAGATTTTGCTCACCTTGATGTTTGTTGCAATCCATTCCAATTTTTAATTCTGTCGCATAGAATTTTCAACTACGAATCGATCATGATTTATTCCTTGATTGGGAAAAGTCATTCGATTTTAAACTTTTGATTTTAATAACTAATTCATCATTTAATTTATTTTTCTTAACCCATATACGTCTTTATAAATTTTTATTAGTTATCACAATACAATTCTATGTTTTCAAATAACTAACTATATAATTTAAAACTATCATTACCATACTAATTTAAGTTTAAATTTAGTTTAACACTATCACCTGCCTGGCTCAAAAAAAGAAACCCATGAACTCGCTTCTACGCCTGCATCTCTTCGGCCCTGACCTGACTTGCTTCCAGCAGTCACGTGAGCGCCTTGAGGAAGACACGACCATCGACCCTCGCTTCAAACACCATCGAATCATCTTCCCATCATCGTTAAACAAACAACACTTCATCACATTGCAATAACCTCCTGCTCTGAGTAGATCAACCCCACCAATGTCAACTTGACAGATAACCTTCATATTGTTCATCATCTTACCAAAGACTCATTACACCAAACACCATCAAGGCAGAGCAATTAACATCAACAATCATAAACTACATCATCAGATCCGAAGTCAAGAGCATTAGTATGCTCGAACAAACCAACCGGCACCATATTTAAAACGTCATGTCTCGAACTCACTACTGGGTCGATCCAAGTAGCGACTTCTCATGCTGACAACACATCGGCGAAGTTAGATTCCAGATTGAAATGAAGCACTCAGGCGACAATCCTGACAAGGATCTCTAGCATCTTCAAACGACAAAGGAAATCGGCGATTAGCATATCGTTTATGCAGCGATACTCCAAAGGAAACATTTTAGGAGGAGACTGCGCATTTGATTCCCTAAGGATTTCTTCTTCTTTTTTTAAGACAATCAGGCGGTTTTCGATTTGTTCGATTTTCCGTTCTATTTATTTTTTATGAGACGGGGCGATTTCGCTTTTACCTTATGTTAGAATTCAATCTAAATGAAAGAAGGGATTCATGATTTAAATAGAGAGGACAACTTAGGTATATGGTAAGTTAGGCTAAAATTTTGATCGTTGATTTGATTTTGTCCTTTTATTCTTTTATATATATATTCCAAAAATACTTACATATTTAATTTGAACCCCTATCGAAATGCGCCGTTTGGCATTTCTAATGTTATACCGCTTTTCCGTACCCAATAAAATAAGTTTCGAGTCCTAATTCTGTCATATGGAGAAGATAGCTTTTTAAATCGATTACTTAAATTAAATTAAATTAATTTATTTCTAGCGTTTTCAGATCGTATGATTAAACGGTAAATCCAAATGTTATGAAACTTGAAATCCGATAATAATACACTATTAGGATCCATTGGAACTATTTTCGTTGAATTCCAAGCTTGTGCCCTGAATTTTTGTTTTAACGCGTTTCGATTAAATCGACGATTTCCAAAAATTAACGAAATCACTTGAACTTTTAGTTTTAAAAACTTCCTAGCTAAATTATAATCCTAAAACCAATATTTAAAACCATTTAAATATTTAAAATCAAACGATGAAAAATGCAGGTTGTTACACATTTCCACAATGGAATCTCTAGAGGCTGAAGGAGACCAGAAGGACGCTGATGTTCGGCTTTGATAAGTTGACAAGTCATGCATTTACTCACATAGCTCGCCACATCGCACTTCATGCCTTCCCAATAATAAAGGTGATGCATATCGGTATGCATCTTGCTACTACCGGGATGAATGGTATACTTAGAACGATGACAGTCATCGAGAATGTCATCCCTAAGTGCAAAATTAGAAGGCACGACTAGACGGTTCTTCTTGCAAAGACACCTACGAGAATCAATGCTGAACTCCGCAACTCCTCATTATGGGACTTAGGCTCACAAATCTTAATAAGGTGCAGAAGATCGAGATCACGCCGCCGAGCATCGGCAATATGATCCAATAAACTTGTTCGAGCTTCCAAACTAAATAATAAAATAGGAGAATCAAAAGATGGAGCTTGATTACTAATATCACAAAGGGATAAGGTCTCTAGAGCATCGCACTCGGATAGCATCATAGAAACAATGGCCAAATGTATGCGACTAAGTGCATCGGCAACACGATTACCCTTACTAGGGGTATACTGGATATCGAAGTCATAGGAGGCAAGGAACTTGAGCCAATGTTGTTGCCTCATATTGAGCTCCTTCTGAGTGAACAGATATTTCAAGGACTTGAGATCGGTAAGTGCCCGCTCAATAAATATGTCACCAAATCTTCAAGACAAAGACAATGGCGGCTAATTCGAGGTCATAAGTGGCATAGCGAACCTCATTCGGTCATAGTTTCTATTGAGACTTATTTTTTATTTATGACACAAAGCTATCGCTACAACATACAGATTTGACAACTGTTGAAAAAAGGAGAATATATACTACAAAGAGACAAGACACTAAAATCGGTGCATCAATTATATTATTCTTATTGTTGAGTCTTAGGTCAATTTTGTTAAAATCTCTCCTCGTTTACGAAAATATTAGCTTATATATTTAATCATCTTATTTCTAAATAATTTATATATATAAGCATAAAAAATATATATATTATAAAAGTGTTTAAAGTTAGAATCATTATATAACATATATATGTATATATGTGTGTGTGTGTGTGTATATATATATTATACCTGTGTAAACCGTGCAAATTGCATAGATAATGCCAGATCAGTCGACTGGACCAGAGGTTCAGTCGATTGACCTAGAAATTTCTATGCAACATGCATAGGTGCACAGATATGCAAATATATATTTAAAAATCCGTTTGAATATTGAATCAACTGACACAGAGGTTCAGTTGACTGAATTTCTACAACGGCTATTTTTTGAAAATACATGACTGTTTGTGAAGAGTTACGAACCTCTACGAAAAGATTTAGATGCAATCCTTCAATCGAAACTCTTCATCAACAGTCGCTGCTTTCTAAACTTTATAAATACGTACTCTAACTTGATTCAAATGACCGAATTTTCTTATCTTTCTAATCTAATTCTCTGGAATCTATTTACTATTATACATTCAATTATTCTGCATTAAAGCAATATTATACCTTTCTATTCTTCATAAACTTCAAATATATATATTTATACTCGAGGAGAAGATTATAGGAAGGGTGTACTACAAGTGACAAATCCGTGTTATTAGAAAACACAAATTCAAAATAATCTTTTGTATTTGTTGAAGTCCTGTTCTGTTGCTCAGGCGTGCGAAGTCCTCTTCGGCTGCTAAAGTGAAATCCTGTTCTACTGCTTAGGTCCCTGCTCGGTTGCTCAGGGGTTGTATAGACCCGTTCCTCTGCGTTAAGTGCGGGTTGTCTTTTTAGTGAAATTCCAGAAGGAGTCTGGGACTGGACGTAGGATGGTGCTCCGAACCAATATAAAAATTCATGGTGTCATTTTTACCGTACCGCTTTTATATTTCTCATTATTTACCGTATAACTATCATCACTATACTCTGCATTATTGTATATCCAAATTACACGACACATAGCACACTTTCATTTGGTATCAGAGCCTGGAAATCTATCGATCGTCGCAACATTGTAGAATAATGACCAAAAAACGATCCAGTCGAAATACAACAGGAAAAATCCCTGTCAAAGCCACCAATGTGGACTACAAAAAGGTATTTTCTGGTTAACAAATTTCAATAAAAGATAATAACGAATTAGTTAGTATAAACAATAAGATTTCAAAGCTTAATTTTATTATTTTAATAAAGATGAAATCCATTGAACTCGAAAATGAGAAATTGAAAAAAGAGAAATTAGATTTAGAAAATCAACATGGTGTTTTTAAAAAATAATTTTGAGGCTCTTAATGTTTTTTTAGACAAACAAAATACTATGTTTGAAAAGGAAAAAGATAAATTTTCAAGAGTTACAGATTTGAAAAGATAAAATGATTTATTACAATCATCTTTAGATAATTCAGAATCTCGAATTTTCCTTCTCGAAAATGAGAGTTGTAAGTTAAAAAAAGAGAATTCTGAATTAAACAAGCAAACTGATATTTTGAAAAATAGTGTAACGATCCGTAAATTTCGACAATTATATTTGTTAATTTAATAGGATTTTGTAATTTATTTTTAGTAGGAATAACAAAGGCGATAAATTAATATTGGAATGAACGCTAAATTAAAATATAACAATGGTAATTAAAACCTATTTATAGTAATTTGAATAAATTTAAATGAATTTAAGTAGTGAAAAGATTTTTACCTGGATATAAATTGAATATGAGAAATTTAAGGAAAATATTAAATTGATTTAATGTAATAAAAGATTGTTGGCAATAATTGGAACAAATTAGGCAATTATGTTAGTGTAAGTTAATGATTTATAAACTTGAATGAATGTTTCAATTTAATAAATAAATTCAAATGTCGGACTTTGTTATAAGTGTAAATTTATGGGTATGATAACAAATTTGTATAAATTACCTAATTAATTGGTCAATTAATTTATTAGAAATCAAACTCATTTAAATGGTAAGTAATTATAATATGTTATTGATATAAACGTTACTTTAATGATTATTAATAAAGTAACGGAAGTGTAAATGAAAACTTAATAAAAACACAAATTTATTTTTAAGGAAACAAGAGATATATTGTATAAATTGATGAATTAGTTTAAATTTAACGGTAATTGGAATAAATTAAGGAAATATGTTAATATAAGTTAATTATTAATAACTTGAAAGGAATTCCGACCTATTCAAGTTAAATGTTACACTTGGTTATAAATTGAATATAAGAGAACTAATATAAATATTGAATAAATTTTTGAAATAATTTGAAATAAATGGTAATTGAGTAAAACCAGTGTAATGTAAGTTTTATAATATTGGTTTGCAAATAATGAACCTATAAAAGTATGATTAAGAGTTAATGACAATAATTATTGTGCGTTACTTATTTCATTAGTTTGATAAGTTTAATTTGAATTCAATTTCAATTAATTCACTAAATTATTACAGTTAATGTGGAATAAATTGGTAAGTGAAGAATGTTGAATTCAATAAGATGTAACCAAGGTAAAATTCCATTCATAATATGATAATTTATGTAATAAAAAGAATGAAACCAAGATGAAATAAATAATTGAGACTTTTAAATTTAATTAATGAATAAAATTGACAAAATTCCAATATAATTGAAATGCAGTAATTAATGCAAATTAAAGATGAAAATTGGAAAATATTAATGTAATGAAATATAAAACAATGTTAACTATGTTAGTTGAGTAATAATTGATTGAATATTATGTTGTAATCGAATAAAATCAAATTTATTGGAATTAATTTGCAATTAATTGGACTAATTGCAGTTGACATTTGAACACTGTATTTACTGGAATAATTGACACAAAATGGATATGTGAATTTGCTTTTAGTTATTATAAATATTTAAGAAATTAAAAATGACAAGAATTGTCGATTTTAGAATTGGAATTTCAAAATTTGGATTTGATTAATTAATTTTTAATTCATTTATTTAATATAAAAATAGCCATTTTGGCCACTGACTTAGATTTCGACGAACTAGTTTCATCGGATCCGTAACAGTGAATTATTGTAGTATTTCAAGTTTCGTATCGATTGAGTTTGTCGTTTGATCGTATGGGCTTGAAACGCCTTGAAATCAGTTTACTTGAAATCAATTGAAATCAATTTGAAAATACTTATTTTAGCATAACTTCTTCATACGATGGAATTTGGACGTGAAACCTTTTCGATTGCGTTTAAAATATTTTAAAATACCTATTTTGATATATGGGTTTACCCAATTTCATTCCAGAGTCAGAACGGGCTTTTGGGCCAATTATCGTTTAGCACGTTTATAATTCGGATCCATATGTCTATTCCATCTTTATCTATAAATACACTGCTGAACCCTAACCTCTGCCTATTCTCATTTGTCTGCACGTAAAATTTCATCAGCTCCTCCTCTTCTTCCAATGGCTACAAACCCTAGATCCAATTTCAAATTTAAAAATCAAATCCAAAGCTTAAAATTCAAAGTCCTTAAAAAAATTTGAAAAAAATATATGTTGTAGATTTCATCGATACGAATCTACGGGTGGCGTCTATTTCTGCAATTGATGCTCGTTTAAGCCAGAAAACTCGGTCAAAGATCAAAAATTTCGAAACCCTGGTGTCGAATTGGGGTTTTCCGATTTCATCGTTTATTTGCGAAATTAGTTCGTGGGTATTACATAGATTGAGGTATGGTGTCGTTGGATGGTCGTTATGTGGTCTAGCTCGGTCGGGGGTGGCCAATTTTGGTAGGTTAGGGTTTCGAAACCCTAGCTAGGGGGTGGCGGCCGGCGGCAAAATAGGGGATCGGACCCCTTGATGGACGTGGAAGAGATGACGGCGAAGCCGAGGGATGGATCGGCCAGGCACGGAGGCGACCGTGGAGGGTGGTAGCGTTGTTCAACGTTCGTTCCTGGTGGTGCAGTATTTCTCACGTGAGCGGGATTTTTTGTACGAGTGGGGAGATGACGGCTGACGTGGAAACGTGTTAAGGTTATATTATTTTTTATTTCTGTTTTTAATTTAATTTTGTTTTCAATCGAATTAACTCGTATAACTTTCTCATACGACCTCGTATTCATGCACGGTTTCTTGCGTTAGGATTGTACTTAAATTCCGGAGATTTTGACGCTGGTTTGGGCAGATTCTGAGGACGTTGAATTTTTGGGTTTAAATTGGATTTGAATTCAATTTAAATTCAAAAGGTGAGTGTTTTAACCCACTCACAATTTCTAAAATTCCTCATATTTGTTAAATTGATTTATGGTGTGTTTAGAAATTTATTTATAGCTGTTTGGCATATATTTCATCATTATCTTAGTTAATTTGCATTCATATAATTTACTTGTTATTTAATTCATTTTTGCATATAAACTGCCAGTTAAAATTTTAGTTGAATTTATTTATTGCATTTAAACTGCTAGTTAAATTTGTTATTTATTATTGCATATAAACTACAATTAAACAGTTATTTAATTCATTTTTGAAAAATTAACTGTCAGTAATTAACTATTATTTATTGATGTTGATTGTTTGAATTGGATGATAAATTGATAAATGTTTGGTGATTGATATGATGGATGAATGGATGCTGTATTTATATTGTATAAACCGCAAGTTATTATGCGTTTTCATTTCATTCGGGATTGTAGTTTGAAATGATATACAATCGCATTTTTATTTTTAAATTGCGGATTGAAATGACAAATATCCGTATCACGTGACCATATGATAGAAAATTATATACAGGCACCGCGGTATATATATAAAATTATTTTTGAAATGATTTTCTATGGTTTTGGAAAGAATACGGCTTAATAAATATTAAATTTTGATACATATAGTAAAATTTCTTGAATTTAGCTATGTATAAATTTGTTCCGAATTTTAAAATAAGCTAAATAATGAAGTTGATTTCGTTTGTATAATATGGTTAAGAATATATTTGAAATTCTATTGTAGAGTTTATAATAACTCAAATAAAAGTAAGGTTGAAGATAAATGGGAATATGATTTTAATTAAGGTATCTAAGAATTTTCCTCGAAAAATTGTTTTGAAATGTAAATAAATTAAGGTTTAAAGGGTATGATCTTATAACTTGATTTTGAGTAGAGGATTTAAACGAATGTCAAATTTATTTAAAGAATATTATCAAGTTAATTTAATTTAGAAGAATATCCTGTTATTTAAGTTAAGGGTTTTACCTGAATAATATCGTTTAGTAAGTAAATATTTCAAATTTAAATAATAGGAATTGGATTTGATATATATTAAAATTTCAAAAAATCCATTTTGAAATAGTGGAATATTTAAAGATTGAAATATATGAACAATAAAGTTTTGAAATATAGAATATTTAAGCTTTGAAATATATGGGAATTAAAATGGTTTATTTGGAGGTTCAAATTGATATTGGGAATTTATTGTGAAATTTGAAGAAGTTGTTTATTTTATAAAGTAATAAGTATTTGAACCATTAAGTATTAAAAGTTATGTTTCAAAGCTATGGTTTCAAGGTATATATATTGGAAAAATATTATGATTTTGGGAAAGAGATATTTATAAAATAAGAATGATATCATATTGATTTGGGTTTTAAAAATGTAAATGATATCGTATTTATATGGTTTGAAAGAGATATTATATTCTGGTTTTAAAGTATAAATTATTTTGAAAAACCGTGGTGTTATAATAACGATTGGTTGTTGAAGAGACCGGGATTGGAAGTTGTCATACTCTTTGCCAACCCTGAAAACCACTTTAACAACTGTGTACGTGGTGAAGATTCCAGAATGAAGTAGGATGGTGGCGGCGTTTCCTTTGAGGTAAATACGTGGACCCGACTCCCATGAGTTGGCATAAGGTGGCTAAAACAGGAGAGATTCTCGGGCCAAGGTGTTAGCGCCCTTTATCGGATACTCCTCTTCGATATTTTTCTCTGACTTTGGATTGGTTCGGTGGCTACTTTTGATTTCTTTGATTTTAGGGGGGAGTTTGTCTGAGGTGGGCGGTAGATGCGGCTACGCGTTACCACCAGCCCGGATGTGTAATTGGTATATCTACCCTGGCATTGCCTAGTTGTGCCGTATCACCAACCCTATCGTGCCTTGTACGTGTTTGGTTTTCTCCCGTAGCCCGTGTGGTGTCCTCTAGTGGCTTCCCGATCAGGAGGGACTATGATATTGGATAGAGTACTGGGACTATTACGTGTTAAGGGGAATATTGGGTCACTCCTTAACGCTATTTAAAAGTATGTTTATTTTACTATAGACACTATTATAATAGCAAAATATACTATATAGTAAATAGTTTAACGAATCCTTAAGAGATGTGAATCCTGAGCATCTTTTGAGTTACTGCACTCATATTTATTCTTGTTGATTTAACTTACATAAGATCTTTTAGTTCCGACTCGAGTGTTTTGTCTTTTCAATTCGCTCGGGTCAGTCCGAGCGTTTCAGGATTTCGAAGACCTTAGCTCTGGTGGACGAAGACGGAGATTTATTATTTTTATTTTTATTATTAGTCCACTATACTCATACTGTTTCGCTGCATTGTTATTGGTATGTGTAACACTGATAAATGTTGTAAGTATAATCGAATATTTTGTAAAACAGCTTTATAAACTGTATATTTGATTATTATATTTTATCCTTCCGTTGTGAGATTCTATTTTGTTTTATTTCTTTCTTGTTTTTTTTTTTGATTTATCCCATAAAAATCCACCCTTTCGAATGTTTTGAATTGGCACGTGTGTCGATTTAAAGCGTGCGGAAAGGCAGGATGTTACAAACAGTAATATTTCTTTTGAAAATAATAATTGTGACTTTGAAGCTAAATTTGATAAATTTAACACTGAAATCACAAAATTTAATAAAGGTCAAAACGATTTAAACATGATTTTATCTAGTTCTAGACCTTTACATGATAAAAGTGGTTTAGGATATAATAAACGGATCATAAAATAGCACTAGATATGCTTTCATATATAGTAAATATGTAAGTGCCAGTACAAGATTACGTGTAAAGTCTAAATCCATTTTTTAAAGAAATTCAAATACTGCTATGACCATTTATAATTTCTTCAGTAGTATAGAATTATTGACGGGAAATATGAATAAAAATTATCTAAGTATTTGGGTTCTTGTTAATTGGAAAAATAGAGAAAAATACATCGATAATTATTTTGATATGGTAGTTAGTAATGAAAACTATATTTTTAGTGGTTCAACCGCACCCAAATGGGTATGGTTTCCTACAAATTAGGAAATTATAAGAACCTTGGGTATCTCATGCTCTAAATGTTAATTTTTTTCTGATACCTTACATTATAAGTAGTGGTTACTTTGTTCTATATTGTTCATGTTCTTTATTCCTTTTTGTCGATGACAAAGGGGGAGAAAATTATCACTAACATTAAGAATGTAGGATATATATCGCCAAAGATTCTGGGGGAGTAAGTATTCATATTATATTATACGTAGTCGAAATCTATATCAATTTATAGGTTGCCATCAATCAAAAAGGGAGAGAATGTTGAGACTTGGTTTTGATTTATGACATGAAGCTATCGCTGCAACATACAGATTTAACGACTGTTGCGATAAAAAGAGAATATATACTACATGGAGACAAGACATTGAAATTTGTGCATCATTATATTATTCTTATTTTTGAGTCTTAGGTCCATTTTGTTAAAATCTCTCCTCGTTTACGTATATATTAGCTTATATATTTAATCTTCTTATTTCTAAATAATTTATACATATATAAGCATATAATATATATATATATATATATATATATATTATAGAAGCGTTTAAAGTTAGAATCATTATAATATACATATATATATATATATTATACCTGTGTAAATTGTGCAAATTGCACAGATATTGCCAGGTCAGTCGACTGACCTAGAGGCTCAGTCGACTGACCCAAAAATTTATGTTCGACATGCACAGGTGCATGGATATACAAATATATATTTAAAAATCTTTTGAGTATTCAATCGACTGACCCAGAGGTTCAGTTGACTGAATTCCTACAACGGCTACTTTTTGAAAATACACGAAAGAGTTATGAACCTCTACGAAAAGATTTGGACGCAACACTTCAATCAAAACTCTTCATCAACAATTGCTGCTTTCTAACCTCTATAAATACATACTCTAACTTGATCCCAAATGATCGAATTTTCTTACCTTTCTAATCTAACTCTCTGGAATTTATTTGTTATTATACTTTCAATTATTCTACATTAAAGCAATATTATACCTTTCTATTCTTCATAAACTTCAAATACACACACACACACACACACACACACACTCGAGGAGAAGATTATATGAAGGGTGTACTACAAGTGACAAATTCATGTTATTAGAATACACAAAGTCAAAACAATCTTTTGTATTTATCGAAGTCCCGTTCTACTGCTCAGGCGTGTGAAGTCCTCTTCGGCTGCTAAGGCAAAATCCTATTCTGCTCCTCAGGTCCTGTTCGGCTGCTCAGGGTTTGTATAGACCTATTCCTCTAGGTTAAGTGATGGTTGTTGTTTTTAGTGAAATTCCAGAAGGAGTCTGGAACTGGACGTAGGACGGTGGTTCGAACCAGTATAAAAATTCCTGGTGTCATTTTACTTAACTGCTTTTATATTCCGTATTATTTACCGTATAATTATCATCACTATACTCTGTATTATTGTATATCCAAATTACGTGATCCATAGCACACTTTCAGTTTCCTAGAAGCATGTGCAACTACCTGATCCTTCTGCATAAGCATGGCACCGAGGCCACAATGACTAGCATCAGTGTAGACAAGAAGATTATGAATCCCTTCAGGAATCACTAGAATAGAAGCATTAGTGAGAAGCTCCTTCAACCGCTGAAAGAAGCTTCACACTTGTCGGACCAAATAAATTAAAATCTTCTCAAGTAATGCTGGTGAGAGGAGAACAATGTGGGAGAAATCCCTAATGAATTGACGATAGTAACCCACCAATCCAAGGAAGCTGCGAATCTCAGGAACATTCTCAGGCCTCTTCCAGTTCTGGATGGCATTGGTCTTCGAAGGATCGTTCGAAATGCCTTCGGAGGAAATAATATAGCCTAAGAACTTAACTGTATTCTCCCAAAAGTGGCACTTGGAGAATTTGGCTTTAAGCTGATGGTGACGAAGAGTACTCATGACAATTCTCAAGTGATAAGCATGCTCGGCTTCAAACTTCGAATAAACAAGAATGTCATCAATGAACACAAGGACAAACTTATCGAGATATTCTCAGAATGCTTGATTCATAAGATCGACAAATAAAGCAGGAGAGTTCGTCAAACCGAACAGCATAACAATCCACTCGTGAGATCCATTTTGAGCGTGCAAAGCTGTAAGAGGTATGCTATCTTCTGCAACTCAGAGCTGATGAAAACCAGTGGCAAGGTCGAGCTGAGAGAAGACCTTAGCACCACTCAATTGATTGAACATATTGTCGATCCTAGGCAACAGATACCTATTCCTGATGGTCAACTCGTTAAGTTTGTGATAGTTGATGCAAAGCCTAAGAGTTCCATCGGACTTCTTCACGAAGACGACCGTGGCACCCCATGGTGAAAAACTGGACTGAATCAACTGCTTGGACTCAATCTCTAAAAGCTGCTTCTTGAGTTCTATATTTTCTTTTGTAGACATCCTCATGGGAGGACGACTAACTGCTACGTCCCTAGAATGAGATCAATGCGGAAATCGATTGCCTTCTTGGGTGGCAAACCCAAAACAGGCTCAAACACATCCGAGAAATCAGAAACAACAGGTATACAAGATATATCATCATCATCATCTCGTGAGTCTAGAGAGCATAAAGCCATTTCATAATTTTCCACATTCCGAAGAACAAGTGATAGCAGAGCAGAAGAATTTGGATGTCAAAAATATAAAGCTCTCTTAGAACAAACAATGCTGGCATCGTACCACACTAGCCAGTCCATACCCAAAATCATATCAAAATCCAAATAAGAAATAGCGTGCAGATTCGTACGGAAAGAAAATCCACATTAAACAATCTCAACATCCTCGCAAAGCATGCTAAGGTTTGCGGATCTCTTGACAAGATTCGCAATCCTTAATGAAGTAACAAGGCATGAAACATCCAAAGAAATAGCATCAACGAGCTCTTTCGATACGAATGAATATGACTCATCCGCATCGAAGAGAACTCAAATAGAACAATCATGAAATAAAATAGACCCTTCAAGGATAGAAGGAGATGTACCTCTATGCTGAGAAAAACCTCCAGAAGCATCCACTACATTTAACTTGCCAGACTGGGTATTACTAGAAGAAATAGGACAAGTGGCAAGACGATGACCTTCCTTCTTGCAATAACGACAGAATATAGGCTTAGGACAATCACGAATCATGTGGTCAGGACAACCACAATTGAAACACCCCTTCTGAGTTGGAGGTGTTCCACTAGGCTGAGAACTAGGAACATATCCAATGGGTTTCTTCTTTTTGGTAGGGAAAAACTTCAGCTTCTGAAATGGGAACTTCTTATTGGGGTTCTTGTGAACCTCAAGCTCATCACCACTCTCGCACTTCTTCTCGATAACTTTGAGATGAAGCATTGAGTCAACCAACACCTCTAAAGAAAGCTTGAGCTGGAGCATCAAAGATTTCTTGAGATACTTCTTAAGACCAGAGACAAACTTCAGATTCTTCTTATAAGGAGTGCTAATGCATTCAAGACCATACTTAGATAAGCCCTCAAATAATGAAACAAAATTAGAGACAAATGACTTCTCTTTCTTCAATTCAAGAAAGCTATGGGCCAATAAAGCTTTCTCAGATTCAGGAACGAACTTGAGCTCGAATCGTTCCTAAAACTGAGTCCAAGAAAGAGTAGACTCATCGAGCTCGGCTGTAAGAAGCTTGTACCAATCAAGGGAACGCTCTTGCAACATGCTAGATGCTAAGTGAACTCTGTCATGGTCAGAAAGATCCATGCGAGAGAAGATGTGCTTGCACATACGAATCCAAGCTTGGCTCTCAAGAACAGATTCAGAGCCTTTGAACGGCATTCCTCCGAGATGACAGAAATCTCTACACAAGCGCGCAAAGATAGTTTGCATGGAGGAGATGCTCGAGTAGGAGATGGAGGCTGAGTGCTCCTAAATAACTTCATAAAATGATCGGCAGACATGTAAACCCCGTCCGGATGCGAGTCGTTGGATTGCCCAGCATCGGAGCATCGTCCTCTGCCTCTTCCAATGATTAACTGAAAGTTAAGATAAGATAAAGATTATTCACAGGGTATGTATCATTAATTCAATAAGGAATACTACAGAATTAAAATGCATTCCAAGACGTATTCCTAAGCTTCTATTTACCCCGAAGGACAAGAAAAAGGAAAAGGCACGATTATTAAGTAATTCATAACGCTTGTATAACACTTAGACGTACTGTAATATGTGCTTCTTTTCTATGTTTATCATATTTTGTTCTGTGCTCTACTGTGATACCTAGATGTGACGCCCCATCACGAGACCCACATTAACAAAGTGTATTACTGGGTAATACTATCTGCTAATGCAGAGAATATGGCTGGTTAGGAGCGATCATCTATAGCCTTTTCTTAAATATCTATTGAATACGTCAACAAATGCTATGTATTTTTTCTATCTAAAGTGGATCGACATATCCAATAAATACTTAATATAAAGCCACAGGTAGCTATAGGATCTATCAGAACAAAATGTAACATCACAGAATAGCGTATCATCACATATATATACATATACAGATACATCATAGAGCACACAAAATGATACATGTCAAGTGGTATAACAACCACAATGTATAGGCGAGTCAAAAGAATATACATACCAGAGTAGCAAACAAAAAGGAATACCCAAAAAGCTATAACAAAAAGAGCTGATAGAATAGTACATGCAAAAGCAGAATAGGTTAAGTCGAAATGTACCTAACTTGAAACACCTCGGTCTGATCTGAGTATAAATACATAGGTCAGTCTAGCTCAACAAATCAGTTTACAAGGATAAGCGATAATATGAGCATAAGGATAAAGTGATAATATTCCCAAGTGATAAGGGAAAATTTAAAGTGTATAGTTACATAATGCGATGAAGGGTATCACTACACAACATATAATCACAAAAGAGATAGAACAACCCATAAAACGCTAAAAGCAGCGAGCCTCATATCATCGGCATTTCATAAAACATCAAATATGTTTTAGGGGAATATGTAAACCAGCAAAATCGATAACCCAAAACATGCACAAAGAGATCCCATCTCAAACGCGCCATAAGGAAAATATATCTCCAAAGAGGGGAATAAAATCTCACGTAAACCCCAAAAGGCAAATCTCAATAATGCCAGTGTAGGCAATACGAATCTCAAAAATAGAACTCCCAAGAGTTCAAATTCCCAAAAGGTAATTGCCAGAAATATATATCAAATGGTTTCAGAGGACCAATTCTGGAAAGGGGCGATATCTAGGGAAAATAGTCAAAGAATTCATCTCAAAAGTTTAGCACGTGCATGTGGCCGAAGTCTCGCAAAGTACTGTTATCTCAAAAAGGTACCTCTCCCGAAGGCAAAACGAATGAAAAATACACCGTAATGGCAAATGCCGCAATGGCAAACTCTCGAAGACAAATACGCCGCAATGACAAATGCTGCAATTGCAATGACCCGAAGATCCAGTGCTTGCATGCCGCAATGGAAAATGTGTCACAAATTCTCGGACAGTAACCCAAACAGTTTTAACGTGTGTCCCATACCACACAATCGCACTAAACGGTTTACTAACCGCTCGTAAATTTCACACTCAAGCAGTAAAAAGTTTACCTCATCTCATCGGTAAACTCGACCCGAAGGTCAAAACGATCAAACAGACTAGTTAGGAATTAACCGATAAGATAAACGCACGTATCTCATACCATATATTTTACCAAACCATTTAATTCTCCTTCTCATTCGCTCGAATAGTGCAAAAACATGTAATTTATATATAAAATAATCTATTTTGAAAAACAAGCTTTGAAAATCAATTTCCAAAATCAATTTGAAACCAATATTTGAAAATTCCCTTATTATAGAGAATAAGCAGATTTTACAATTGAAAATACTTCAAAATATCATATAATAATTATTTTGAAACGCCTATTAATTTTAAAAATTATTCCAAAATGATTTGGAGAAAGCCGTGCTCGAAAACGAATAAAAACTAGGAAATTCACCCAAACCGATATTCAAATTCAACTCAAAAATTGAATTTCAAATTCTCCAAAACTTGGCTAGCCTATTGATAGGCATCATAGCCCCAAATCACAATCAAAAATATCATAGAAATATGAAGTAGAAGCAGGAAAATCGGGTTGGAAATGAGGTGAACACATAAAAGAACAATGCAACATATAGGTCCCACATGCATGTCGACCTGGGTGTTGATCTCTTCATCCTTAGGTCGACCTTGGTGTCGATCTAAGGACCCTCTGGGTTGGCATGCAGGTCGAAATAGGGAAGTGAGCTATCGACCCCTAAAACGCGAAGTTATATAGGTAAAAAGCAGCGTTCGTATTGATTTTCCAGGCTATTTACCACATATCAAACAACCATTTCAGGTGATGAAATTTTGCAAAGACCAAATACAACATGTGAACTAAAAAATGAAAGAAATTCGACATCATTTCATTGTCGGAGTCAATAGATATAAGTATGCAAAGAAGCAACCCAAACTAGTTTCACAGAAAAGAAAACTATCAATAGAAAATCGATTACAGAAGCTCAATTTTGTATGAATTCAAGCATTTTGCAACTTTTTATTTGCTAGATTTTTGAGCTTATAAACTCACCTTGCCAATTTGTTACAAAAGCTTGGCTTTTGCAGCAAAGTTGAAGCCTTTTGGCAAGATTGGAGCTTCTAAATACCTGCACAAGAGATAGAAAGAACATGCAACCAATATTTACAATAAAATTAGAAACCCATTTACTGTAAAAGAATTTGATGATGGAATTCAGTAATTTGGAGTTGTTTACCTTTTATTTATAACTAGATTGCAAAAAGCCTTGAATTTGTTGAATTAAAATGAAGGAATTGCTTGGATTTTTAGAAATTGGTAAAGAGGAGTTTAATTTCTTTTGTTCTAGCTGAAGGAAGAAAAAAGATACCGTGAAATGAACATACAACACTGCTCTTTCTCACTACTTACTTGATCAAGGCTAATTGGGCTAAGATGGGTTTGAAAATAAAAGGAAATAAAAAATAAAATGGTTTAGGCTAAAAATCAACACTTGACAAAGAAATATGTGTATATATCACATATACACAAATAAAAATCCATTTTCTTTATATTTACACGAAAGAAAAATATTAAAATACACACACTTGTAAAATAAAACATTTCTTACCATATAAAAAGATTAATTTATATTTTTAAAATATTTTTATTATTAAAATTCTTTATTTAACAAAAATACACCATTTACTCAAATAAATGAATAAAACATTGTTTTTAACTTCTAAAATTCCACAAAATTTATTTTCTCACTTAGAAAAATATTTCAAACCATTTTAAAACATTATTTATAGCCAAAACATATTTTTAACCTAATTTCCACCTTTATTTCAACAAACCACCTTTGAAATTTACATACTTCTTTTAAAATTTGTTAAAAGAAGCAATTGGACAATAATTAATATAATTATTTCATTTTATCTAAAATGAAATCATTTTCCATTTATTATGAACCTAAATAAATAAAATAAAATTCTAAACTTTGTTTTCATATTTTATTTTCAAAATTTATTGTTTATTCCAAATAAACAATATAAAAACACCAATTTTATTTCAATTTACAAAATTAAATTATAATTATAATTATCATTATAATTCAATATTGAAAGGTAAGCTCCAAACCAGGGTTGTTACAAGATTATTGCCAACAGCTCCAAATCATGCGTAGCATAGTTCTTCCCGTGAGGTTTATATTATCGACTCTCATATGCTATTACTCTACAATTCTACATTAAAACTACTCCCAGTTCGGTCCTATAAGCATCCGTGTAAACTGTTAACCATTCATTCCCATTTGGAATAGTTAATATGGGCGCACTGTTCAATTTCTCCTTTAACTCATTGAATGCTTGATCACACTTGGACGTCCACATAAACTTGGCATCTTTCTTCGTTAATTTTGTCAGATGAGAAGCTATATATGAGAAATCTTTAATAAATCTTCTATAGAAACTTATCAATCCTAAGAAACTCCTGACCTTAGTTGTATTTCCATGTTTCTTCCAATCTTGAACCACAACTAGTTTAGCTAGGCCTACTGATATACCTTCTCCGAAACTATATGCCCTAGAAATCTAACTTCGGGTTTCCAGAAATGGAACTTAGAAAACTTTGCCTTTAAATATGACTTCTTAAAGTACTTAGAAGAACATGAAGATGGTACTGGTGCTCTTCCTCCATTTTAGAATAAATAATAATATTAGCAATGAAGACGAAAACAAACTTTCCAAGAAAATCCTGAAATACTCTATTCATCAAATTCACGAAATAAGCGGGTGCGTTAGTCAATCCGAACGGCATAACTAACCACTCGCAAAAACTCTCATGGGTATGAAAAGCTGTTGAGGATAGACTATCCTCTATTACCATTAACTAGTGAAAACCAGTGGCAAGATCCAATTAAGAAAATATCTGAGCTCTTTTAGAGCGGGTTAAACATGTAATCAATCCTAGGTAAAGGAAACTAATTCATGATAGTCCTCTTATTTAACTCTTGGTAATCTACACATAATCTAAGAGAACCATCTGCCTTGATAACGAAAACTACTGGCAATCCCTAACTCGATGTGTTGCGTCTGATCAAACTTTTTGCATTAATCAAACGTCTCCTTCTCTAATTCCCTTCTTTCCCTTGGAGCCAACCTTCGAGGTGGTTGTACAATAGGTCTGGTTTCTGTAATCAAATCAATGCGGAACTCCACTTCTCGGTGAGGAGGTAAACCTTGCATTCTTCAAAAGTATCTTTGAAATCCCGAGCAATTGTTATATTCTTTATCTCCTTTTTGGATACTTCGAGGGAATAAAGTAAACTACTCATCAACTAATTAGGCTCTCCGCAACAAATACCTATGATTTTTCCTACTACATCTTTTATTACGACGATTCTTCTTCTACAGTCTAGGATGATATTGAACTTAGGTAATCAATCCATCGCCAAAATTTCCCCAAAAACCATGAACCCAAAAACTAATAAGTCAAACGAGGAATGCCAATCTCGATAAGAAGTACACATGGTGTGAAGATTTTTTGGACTTCCAATAGGGTACGACACACAAAGATATTATGAAGAATAACATATTTAAGGTTTAACTGGTTCACTAGGTCATATGAAATAAAAATATGGGATGCACTAGTATCGAACAATACTCTAACAGGAATATTAGAGATGGATAGTGTACCTTGCAACACCTTCTTTCCTTTTGGATCCGTAGAAGTAGAAGATTATCTTTAATAGTAAACGCTTTCCCCTTAGCCCTCGCTTTGGAAATGGACACTCGTTCTTCATATGTCCATGTTTGTGACAATTGTAGCATAATGGTAGATTAGTCTCCAGGCAACTATTTGCAAAGTGTCCCATCTTATCGCACTTATAACAAAGAATCTTGGAGAAGTCAATCTGCTTTTCGGCACTGGAGCTCCTCCAGGTTTCTTTCCCGACCACTCCTTTTTCCCTTTGCAATTGAAATATGGCTTGCGTACAACTGATATCATTGATAAAGTTGGGCATTAACTGCTGACATTACTCCTTTCTGAACTACTTGCTCAATATCAAGAGCTTTAAACCTCAAGGCCATACCGATCAGATTGGTAAAATTAATATTGAGATGATTGGTTATTTCCCATTGAAATTCTGATTGCATTCCTTTCATAAACATTTCATTCTTTTTGAGTGGCGTATCAATCAATCCCGGTCCAAAGCGGGACAACGCATTGAACCTATGCTCATACTATGCCACTGTCATCTCACCTCATTTTAAATCCATGAAACTTCTGAATAGCCGAGTTCTCCCTGTTCTGTGATAAACTAAGCTTTAGAAGCCTCCTTGAGTCATGCCCAAGAGAAATCTTCTTCTGATGTATTCATGGTGATTGAATCCCGCCAATCAACTGCTGTTTTATGAAGTTGACGCGATGCCAACAATCTCTTTTTAGCATCTCCCAACTGAAGATCCCTGATTATTTTTTAACAAGAGCGGAGACAAGTCTGAACTCCTAAAATATCTTCAGTTCTATAAAAGGTTTACCACCTAAAGCAGTGTAATTCTTGCACAAGGTCGCAAAATTCTGGGGCGGCTGAACTTGCATCATTGCTTCTACAACCGACTCTACAATTGGCGCATTTCTAGGAGCTCTACCATTTGTAGCCATGCTGGTTCTAGATCCCCTCCCTCTTCTTCCTCTTGTAATAATTTTTAATAACCTGGATAAGTTACAGGTATTATTAGAATACAATGATAGGGTCAAAGATGATAAAAGGGAAATTGCAATAAAGGATTTGAGACCAAACGTTCGGGGGAGAAAAGGAAACAACCCCTCAAGATTAACTCATTCTAAGGCTCGACTCACCATATCTCTAATGAGTTGTACCATAAATCAAGCTAAGTTGTTCGCTTGATTGAAGCTCTGATACCAACTGTGATGATTCTGACCCGTAGGAATGATACTTAACACATCCTTGATGTTCGTATACCGTTGCCCAAGCATTGGAAAGCTGAATCGTCATGGGAAAAAAAATAAAAGAATAGAATAGAAAACATCACAACGAAACTGCTAAATAAAACATAAGAGTCAATAGTACATCAGGTTACTTTTTAACAGGAGAGAGTTACAAAAAAGCACTACAAATCAGTTTAGGCAGTTATAACATCATGCCTTTACATATGCTGAAACAAACTACACTTACAAAAACTAGATAATACAGCGAAATAGATAACTAAGAAGAAGAAAGCCTCCTGCTCGGATGTCATCTTCGAAAGAGCCCAATAAAGAACTGCTACTCTTGGAGTACTTAAATAAAATGAGTATCTGAGAGTTTAGGGAAACTAAACAACTCGGATTAGACGATATGTTTGGTATGATTAAAACTTTATACAATAGGTACGTTATTAAACATAAATATGTAAGACCACGCTGCTAATGCGGTACAGGTTTTCTCTCACATAAATAATAACCATCCGTAAAGAATAAGAAAAAAAAATTTAAACATCGTAAAGAGTGATAATCTCTTCCCATTTAGAATTAAAGAAGAAGAAAATTTGAAGTTTCAAATCAAAGATAAGGTAAGGAAAATTTCAACAAATGACTAAGAATGTGCACCGCCCTTGAAGTATACCTCTAGTGATATACTTTTGAGAAGCTCATATAGTCCATGACATTACTCATAAATGTACCATCCGGACCCCAACAGATCTTACCAAAAAAAGGATAACAAAGCTCAAAAGAGCAACAAATCATCATAGAATGATGAAAATCAAGAAGTTGAAGTAACCGATAGCCAAGATATCGACTATCAATGACATAAAATGATCGTATATAGAAATTAAGTCTTGTATACTCATCACCACTCATCGATTTCAAAGTTGTACTATTTCTTAGTTAACGATAATACATGACGAGTTAAGGTAGTGTTATCTCAAAGTCATGTCCTACGACCATTCTTAACTTTTGAAATAGGGACAAGTCCACCTCATCGACATTTGGTGTTAACTACATAAATAAATCGTTTTCGTATAAGTGATATTGCTTTACAGAACTTAATCCAGTTCTATAATTGAATCAAACGTTACTTTTAAAACCGAATTCGTGCTTTCATATTATAAATATTGGCTTTTAGAAACACTTTGTTAACAAACATCCCTACCTTCAAAATATCATTAAATAGGATTTAATAACTTAAATATTCTTATTACATTGATTAATCAACTTTAGATCTTTGTTAACTAAGTTGATTAATTAACTTAAAAAACCTTTAACTAAAAAGGATAAATCACCTTTAAAACATCGTTAATTCAATTAATTAATAATACAATTAATTAAATTAATTTTAATAAAAATTAAATATCATTATTTTACAAGTGATTAATTAATTTAAACTTTATTTTAAGGAAAGATTAATTAAGGTTAGACATATTTATTAAATTTTAAAAGTCATTAATTAAAAGGATTAATTAATTTTTAAATAACATCATTAATTAGTAAACTACGAAATCTTAATCCATCATCATCACAAGATTAACTAGCCAAAAAGATCATTAAATAAAATGGTTAATTAAATTTAAAACATCATTAACTAAGTAGTTAAATTTAGAATATGTCGTTAAAAAGTTAACCGTAATCCTTATTAATTAAATAATTAATTCAATTAAATAATCATCATTAAAAGAATTAATTATTTTTTAAAACATCATTAATCAAAACTTTCTTAACTTGTAAAGTAATCCCAAATACAATAATGAAAACAAACGGTTTCAATAAAAGGTGATTTTTCGAAAGTGTTGATATAGCGACTATCGCTATATGGGTAGTTCGAAAGTCGAGTATGTGACATTTCCAATACAACCATCACAAAGCAATAGGATGAATATACATACATGGTAGTTTATAATGATTCAACATGTAACAAGCATTTACTAATAAAGGAACTAGTTTAACTACTAAATTTTTGAATTACTTCTGATTCGCTTACTAAGTTTCCAAAGCAACAAAACAATCCAACAACCAAATTATTATTACACAAATTAAACAAGCATTCAATATCTAAAACATGAACAATAGTATAGTATGGAAAACATTTAGTTTGAAGGTGGAAGGTTTACTCATGAAAACACTAGCAACTTAACCGGATTACCATAACAAGTTGTCGCACTCACGAACTACCTTTACTACACCTTAGCTTGGACTTTTGGGCCCTTAATAGGCTTGGTTTGGGTCTGGCCTAGGCAATATTGGGCTCAGTCTTGGAGATTTAAGTTGGAAATGGATTTTTTCTTCATGGAGGAGTGTTTATAAATGAATATATGGATTTTTAATGTGAAGATACTATATTTTTCCAATTTTAGACATGGATTTGGTAGCCATGGATATTCATGAACATGAAGGGAAGTGAAATGAATTTGAAAATGAAGATGTAAAGTGAGAATGTGTGGAGATGGTGAATATCTATAGGTAAAAGAAATGAAGGCCAAAGAGCTTTCCCAAAGAGTTTTCCGCCAGCCAATTGAATGCTAACGTTATGCATTGGCTTGACTGGAGAGATCTGATCTATAAACCTCCGTGTAGTTGCGCAATCCCTAGGTTCCTAAATTCTCTATGTTGGACTAAGCTAAATATGGAGTTGGTGCTGGCCTGGCTTATTCGCTGTGCACCTAGATGTTCTACTTCCTTTCTTCCTATCTGTCTCCCATAAAAGAGGCTTGCTTCTTCTTGACTTGGTCTGCATCTACTTAGCTTGCAAATCCACCAATCAGGTTCGTTAGTTAATCCGGGTTGCCAACCCGACAGGCCTACAAGAAAGATTTCTTTTCTTTTTAGAGAGGGACAAGAAAGACACGAAGTGGTAATCAATTTAAATGTGTTTGGTTCGAGGATAAGTATGCCCGGGTAGATGAATGAGAATGACTTATCGGTAGCCTGCTTTTATGTTAGAAGGTGCTAAATCAATAGGTGCCGGATTACAATTGCTTCAGTGGGATCGACTATCAGTATTGGAAACGTGTTCAGTTCTTTTGTTCATTCCGTGGCTAGAAATCCCTCATTAGATCCCCTACCATAGCTTAGGATTTGTATAGGTGATACGGAGCATGTGGTTTTGACTTCAAATCTAATGAGAGTAGGGTGCACATGGCTCTGCCAAAGTAACTGACAACATGCTATGTACTAAGAGTCCTCTACCCGGAGTTCCAGTGCGGTCATTACGGGCCTTCCTTCGGGTGCCTTAAATCATCGAGCATCGTGCCGGTTCGCAGCAGCAGAGTCAGCCTTCCCTTTACACTTAGACACTATACCCCAGACACTTGAAAGAGCGGATACACATCAAAGTCAACCGAAAATCTAACCAAATTAGATAGAGAGACCATGCCGGACAATCAGAGGAACTCGAACACTACTTCTTCTTTTTACTAAAACATGACTATAGTCACTACTGTACAAAACAAAGCACTCTACCATCATATCAGATTTAGACTAATAGAGTCATGGTGGTGAGCTAAAAATCTTTGTGAACCGGAGCTCGATGAAGAATATTTTGAAAGCAGCCTCCTGCTCACAATTAATATACCTCAGATGGTTAAAATAACCTCATCATTAAAGTAAAATGAATGTTGTCATCCAACATGAAAGTCATGCTTTTCCTCCAGTGCACACGCATCCATTTAGTCCACTCTTTACCATGCGTTGTGTACTAACTTAAGTAGCTTAAGTTATGGTAATGTACTTCTTTAGGTTATTTAGGTTTTATTTTATATTTTTAAGTCAAATGTTATTTTATTTTAATCTAAACATGATTTAGTTATTTTATCACTATCATTAACTTATCACATGACATATGTGCATGTGTGTGCATGTGTATATGAAATATATAGTATGTGCACATTGTTTTCGACGAGTCAAAATTTCGAAAAATGTTTTTTGATCACATTTTTATTTTTATTTGAACTAATTATTTTGGTAAAAAAATTTGAAAATGATTCTAATATCATTAACTAAAAGTTTAAATATGTTTATTTGGTTGTTAAAATTTGTTATTTAAATGCTTAAAATGATCTAAATATTCAAATACATAACGATTAACTTACGAGTTGCTACACTCTCCCCTCGGGAGAATTTCATCCCTGAAATTAATACACAAAATGAAAATCCAAAAGGTATATATTATACCAAGAAATTCATGTAATAATGACAAAAAACTATGCCATAATAGAATATTCATAATGCATTCAAATAACTAATAACTAACCTGACATTACATAGATAAAGACGTGGGTTATATATTAGTATATCTGAATCAATTGCGGAAAACTAACCTAACATCTAATAGGTAAATGTCTTTTATTTTACACCACCATGGTTGTGTTGAAAATGTTTATGTTAATTTTCAACATTAAGGAACTTCTTTATTAACTAATTCATCAAAATTAGGGTTTCTACCGTTGTATTTTCTAATAACATTATGGATAGCATAGCTTACAATGATAAACTGTGCTTGTTTGGCAAGTAAAATGTTGAATTTTTTTCCCAAATACCAAATTTTCTTTCCATAGTATTACATATACTAGAATGATAATATTAAGTTTCACTTTATTATTATATGACATCCATTCTGCAGTGATATTCTAGCATAGATAGATAGCTCTGTATATTGTTTATTTAATCAATTTTACCAACCAGCAGCCAGCTTTGGAATGGATCTAAGGTTTAATGAGCTTTTATTGGATCAAAAATTAAGCCCTTTTCGGAGAGGGTTGTTACATTTAGTATCCAATCATAGGTTAGAGTACATATTTATTATGTTTGAAAATATTTTCAATATCCTACTATATATATAAGTATACATATATGGATATACAAACATACTAGGTAAAATCTTAATTCAGCAAGTAATACTATCATAGGAAGTTAGGACCAATCAAAATTTTGAACCTACATAGTAGGTTGAAAACCACCCGTTGAGGAGATACACACCATTCCGGATATGCCATCATGGTTCCAACAATATCTAAGGCTCGTGGGGAAAATTCCCATTACTTAACAAGCAGCACAAGCGGAGCCAGTTGCTCCACTCGCCGAACCAGCACCCTTCCCACTAGACTTCCCTAAATAGTGTAAAGACATTTAGAATATAAAAGGATGAATATTTTTTGAAATGGAAGGTTCTATAGAAACTGAGGCTTGGATCAGTGACTGTGACCGTATATTCCAGGAGTTGGGGTAGGAAGATCTGGTCAAGAGAAGGATAGCCACATGGCATTTAAAAAGGGAGTTGCTGAATTACTGGACCATAGTTGTTGAGGAGAATGTAGAGGAAGGAATTACTTGGACAGAATTAAGGGCTTGCTTCAAGTCTTGATTCATGTCCAAAGCTGAAGTAAGTCTATAATTGAAGAAGTTTATCCAACTGAGGCAGGGGGACTTCACGGTGAAGGAGTATATAAATAATCTTACGGACATCCAAGTGAAGAAGGAGATGAATTTCGTAAGAGGCCTAAATTCTCTACTTAGGGAGCTATTATAAACTAAAGTTCCCATAGGCGCCACCTAAGAGACGTTAGTCCAAATATCCCTGCTTCAAACTATTAGTACAGAAGAAAATGAGAAAGTAGGATAGTCGCATAATCAAGGTGGAGTGAAGCAAGGTGGAGTGAAGCAAGGAGGATTCTGGATAAATAAGAAAGCCAAGGGAATGTTCAAGAAAGGAGGTGTGATATGCCGTAGATGTTAGAGAAAAGGGAACGTCCCCTAAATCTGTTCAAGGGGCGAAAAATGTAACTTGCAATAAACATACATGTTATACAACCAAGTTGTCTACACAACCATTTGCTCAATCAAAAGTGCAATGTGATTATGTACTGCAGATGTACTATACGTGAGCTTAATCCTAGCATGAGTATGTGATTGTGACATAAAAGTATGTATGTAAACAACCTAAAAATGCATCAAAATTTCTACATGAGTGCAAAGTGATAGTGAAAGTATAGCAACCATCTTCCACCATCCAATCAAGCAATCATGACTCAACCAAAACCTAATTTTGGAGAGAAAGTTTACCAGAGAAAAGCTTAGGATAAGAAGTCCTAATCCTTTCCGTCAGATTTCTCCCCATTATACTCAAACTAACCTAGTTTCTTTGTTGTGGAGCTTCCTAGTTCCATGCTCCACAATGTGTGCAGTGGCCCAGGATGTTATTTCTCCATCTCAATATCATCCAGTTGATTAGGCTCTGCCCCAATAGTTGTGCTGTTAAGGTATTTCGTTAAATAGAAAATGTAAAAAAAAACTTCATAGACTTGTGCAAATTATCTAGTAACTTTGCAGGTTTTCCTCTTTTCCCAAAATTGGGAATCTTGGTGCGAACTTTTTCGACTTTCCAAATCTTACAACCTTTATATAATGCCTAATCAACTCTATATTTCCAAAGTCTTATGAATTAAATCTGGTCCGAGTAGGATTTTGTTGATGATTTCCTACCAATATTTTGGAGATTTGCATGGCCTCCCATAAGGCACTCTCAAAGGGTATCTTACCAATCGTCGATTGATAGATATTATTATAAGAAAATTCTATTGAAAGTAAGTGCTACTCCTAGTGTCTTCCAAATTCCCTAATGCAAGTTCATAATAATTCCACCAAGATTCTATTTGCTCTTCCAGTTTGTCCATCGATCTATGGATGGTAAGCAATGCTAAGATTCAACGAAGATCCTAAATTTGCTTACAAACTCCTCCAAAATTAGATAATAAATAATGGGTTCCTATCACTATCGATGTTAACCAGAATACCATGAAGTTGAATCACCTCCTTCGTACAAATCTGTACTAGAGACGCTGTGGTCTTATTGCTCCTAATGGAAAATTTTGCTATTTTCTTTTTGAATGCTGAAATTCTACGAGCTAAAACTTATGTTTTTCCAAAATCCTAAAATTTCTGGGATTAAAGAATTCTTTTATTTTTGGTTACCAACTTTCCTCATTAACTTCCAGCCTTATTTACAGCTCATCGTTATTTAAGTAATCTCTTTAAATTTTCTTTATTTATGTTGCTTTTAGTACAGATATTTATAGGATCGATTTCACCCTAGAGGGGGAAGAACATGGTGATACTAATAATAGTAAAAATTAATGCAAAAATATATACAATAATTTCAGCACATATAATAGCAGAATAATAAAATCAAAAATAGAACAACATAGATTTACCCACCTTTTGCAAAACCCTACCTACGTGGACCCTTCAGGTTTCTACAAGAAATTATGTAGTCAGATGCATACACACGTAAACTTGCGACACCTGCTAATGACTAACCTAACTCTGCGCTGAAACCCTTACCACAACTCAGCCACTGAGTTGCTAATTCTTGAACTACACCACGTAGTTTGTAACTAGATAAACTAGAGTTTGACTAAAATAAAAAAAATACTAATAAATACAAAACACTAAATTACTTTTTTTGCCCAACTAAAATAATAAAAGAAAAAAGTACGGCCCAATTGCAAAATAACAGTGCGGCCTTGTTTTTTTAACACAGGTAATCGATCTCCTTTTGTTTGCCCCTATTAATCTATGTCGCCTTATTCCTTTTGCCTCTCTCAAAAAAATTAGGGTTTTGGTTATAAAAATTAAAGATGCCGAAACACTTGATCGATTGCAGCGATGAATTCACTTCAATTTGCTTTGTTAATCGATTCTCTGGCTTTGATAGCTTGCGGTTGCTTCGATTTTTTAGTGAATAGAAATTGGTATGTAATTTTTTGCTTCGATTATACTATTGATTTGCTTGAACTCGATTCGTTTTTGCTCTGACTTGTTCATCGTGTTAGTATACATACGAATTTTAACTGTTGTCGAATATAGTTGACCCCTGTTGATATCTCGGCTGTGACTCATCGAACAAATTCTACTTTATATATTATGAATATATTCCAGTTCAACACCACTGCTATTAATAATTGGACTTGGTAGCCTTGCATTCCATTATGTATAGAGATGCTATCCTATTTCATATGAATGTATTTTTCATTGCTCTTATCTTCATGTTGCCTTGAGTTTTCTCCCTAGCTGTTCATGCCTCTAACCTAAACTTGATTTTGGTCTATCATTGTGGTTTGGTTTTGGTACACTTTACGATGAGTTGCCTTGTTGCATTTATTCCAATATTGTAAGTTGTTTGGTTGAGTTCGAGTGTTGTTGAACTTCTGTCTATTTCATCGAGCATGTTCACTCAAGTTTGTTCACTTGCTTCATTCAGTACATATTGTCAGCTGCTTATTGCATAAGTAATTGTAATCTGGTTTATCACTGTATATTGTTATTGTGGTCTTTTTGGAGTCTGGTTGTACTTATGATTCTCTTGTATCAATTGGTGGTCTGGTCTTTCATGTTGCATTGTCTTGTATGTGCGTAGATTTTATTGAAGATCCATGTTCATATCTCTGAATTGATACATGAGTATGTATATATTTTTGTATCTGCATACAGTTGTGGTTCAATTTTTCTTCGCACTTATACATGTTTTGATTTGAGACTTAAAGTCTTGTTGGTATGGTCGAGTGATACTGTCTTGATATATTTGTACATACTCCAATCTAGTGTGGTTCACTTGAGACTTATCTGTGCAGTTTTGTTGCCTTTGTCTGGTTGAGTAAACTTGGTTCTTTCTTGTCCTTATGCATTTGTATCGATTGGTTATTACTTCTTGGTACTTTGCTGTGTTGATGATGCTTTGGACTTATTAGCCTTGAATGCATTTTTCATGTCAGCCTAGGTTGCTGTCTTGATAGTTCTGCACTTTGAGCTTCTGATTATGAGTATTCATGTCACTAGTCTGGTTGGTTCCAATCTTTGTTAGCCTTGTGATTTGACTCAGTTCAGTGGTTGGCCTTGCACGTGCGGTCTGTTGATTTTGGCATGCAAATATTCATGTATATATGTGTGTTGTTGTAGTTTGTTGTAGTGTTGATGTTGCACTTGATTATACCATCCACTTGGTTGCATATGTTTATTTGAGTTTGATTCCCGCCATCGCACTTGAGTTGAATCCACCATTTGGTTGGTTTTGACCTTGTACTCACCTATCCCTGCAGTTTTAAGCAAGTGTATATCAGTGCGCACCCTCTTGTGGCATGTACAGTGATACACTATGCATGTAACAAGTTGTTCGCGTAGATAAATTCAAAAGGAATATGATGACGAACAACCCAAATAACTGAGGCAAATAACATTTACAAACACACATTTTGATTTGCACTGCAAAATATTTTCTTTTTCAATTTTACTGTGTCAATGTTTATTTTACAGATAATTCACATGCTGGATTCAATCTAGAATAGAGTTAAAGATAAATATGAGTGAATGAGTGATATGTAGTGAGGTGAACATTGCAAATTGAAATTTGTGATGTAATCGAAATTGTAATGTAATTGAAATTGTGTATATTTAGTGAGAGCTCAAATTTGTACTATTTAAAATTGTAATAAAATATTTGTTTGAATTCAAATTCTATGTTATTTATTTTATTCAACAAATAATTATTTAATTATGTGAAAAATAAAATAGCACAATAACAAATACATTTAAACGAATATATATGTTTATTGTCATCAAACAAAAATCATATACTAGCATATTCAACAACCTCCACCTTTTGATGATAACAAACATATATTTAAGATTTTGAATTTATTAAATGTATTTTGTCATTAATGAACTCTATTTGCTCCCCCTATTTGAATGCTCTCTCTCTACAACAAAGCTCCCTCTTCATATATGCATGAAAATAAATAAAAATATGCAAATGAACCTAGATGAGCATATGCAAATAAGAAATAAGATATTTGACCTTTATTTGCCAAAATCTTAACTTTTCTCTCCCTCTTTTGTTATTAGCAAAAGAGTAATAGTATTAGAATAATAGAGGTAAAGTGATAGATATTAATACAGCATCAACACCCAATCAAGTATAAATATTAAATTTCAATAAGAAATCAAACAAAAATCAGAAATACTTTGTTAGGTGCATATTCCACTTTAGAGTGATAGGGGTGATGTCGGCATATAAAATGATATAGTTGTGTCTATTTGTGGTATATTTATATCAGGAAATTGAATATATACTAACCATGCATAACCATCAGGACTTTTAAATGAGATTAGTAGTATTCCCAATTTTTTTAAAAATGAATTTCAAGCATCTCTTAATCATGCATAACCGTGAGGACTTTTCAATGGGATTAGAATCAACTTGTCTATTTAGTAATCAATTTTGATATGTGTTCCATACATGCGTAACCATGGGACTTTTAAATGAGCACGAAAGCACGTAAACAAATATTCCAAGTAATTCACCCATGCATAACCGTGAGGACTTGTAAATGAGAGTGAATATTTTGGATGTTTTTTATTGCTAAAATATAAAATAAAATAAAAAAGAATAATTTCCCGGTTAAAATACCACATTTTGACATACTATGTTGGATTTTGATGAGTGATGGTCATTAGAAATATGATAAAAATAGAGATGGTCATGGAATTTTTACCAACAAAAGTTATTATAAATCTTGTTCAAATATTTTAAAGAAATTTACTAAATACACCGTCTCGAGTCATAATATATGATTAATATCGACACTCATCACTATTTCAATTATTATTTATCTTTCGATAATCAATAGGGAGTAAGATTGGTCAAAATAGGCATTTAAGGTAAAAAAATCAAATCAAATTTCTAAAATACCTAAACTAAGACGAAGTTGACAAAAACTATTTTCTAGAAGAGGTTTTGTAATAATGTCTGCTAATTGAGAATCAGTTGGAATGAATTTTATGTAGATATTTTTTGGAGATGTGATCTCTAAAGAAATGTGTCTGACATCTATATGCTTGGTGCAAGAATGGCATACAAATTATTTGTGAGATCAATTGCACTTTTTCTATCACACATTAGTGGGACTCGTTTAAAATTTAGGCCATATAGTCTTGCAAAGTTGGTATCATGCATAAAATTCGAGTAGAGCAACCACCTAAAGCAATATACCCTGCCTCAATGGTAGATAATGCAATGCAATTTTGTTTTCGACTTGCCCACGCAACTAATGAATGGCCCAATATAAAATACGTTCCACTAATACTTTTTCTATTAACTAGACTACTAGCATAATCCGCATCTGAATATCTTTTTAACTCAAAGTTGTCAATAGTTGGGTACCATAGACCAAACCGTGGGGTGTGCAACAAATATCTAAAAATCCTATTTATAGCTTTGAAATGAGATTCTTTTGGATTTGACTGAAATCGTGCACATAAATAGACAACGAACATAATGTCAGGTATGGAAGCAGTAAGATAAAGTGGTGATCCAATCATACTTTGATATCCTTTTGATCCACTGCCTTACCTTTTTCATCCTTGTCAATTTTTGTAGTTGTGCTTATGAGGGTTTTTGTAGGTTTAGCATCTTTCAATCCAAATTCTTTGACAAGTTGTCTAATATATTATGTTCGAGAGATGAATGTACCTTTATCAAAAAGAATTTTAACTCTCCAACCAAGCTCGTTACAAACTTCTCCTGCATGAATTTCTCAAATTTCTCATACAACAAGTTGTTAATGGCACCATAAATAATGTCATCAACATATAGTTAAACAATCAAAAGATTATCATTTTCATGCAATAGAAATAATGTTGTGTCTACACAGTCCCTTTTGAACCCATTTTCAAGAAGATAAGTGCTAAGACATTCATACCAAGCTCCAGGGGCTTGTTTTAATCCATATAGTGTTTTCTTAAGTTTATATACATGGTTAGGTATTCATGACTTTCAAAACCTTATGGTTATTCGACAAATACATCTTCTTTCAAAATTCCTTTAAGAAAAACACTTTAGATATCCATTTGTCTTAGTTTAAATCCTTTATAGCAAGACACTAACAATATCCTAATGGATTCTAGTCTTGCTACTGGTGCAAAATTTTGATCAAAATCAATTCCTTCGATTTGATTATAACCTTTAGCAACTAACCTAGCTTTATTCCTAATCACATATCCAGATTCATCAAATTTATTTTTTAAAATCCATTTTGTTCCTACGACTGGATAATCATTAGGTCTAGGTGCTAGAGTCCAAACATCATTTCGTGAAAATTTATTTAGCTCTTCTTGCATAGCCATAAACCAATTTTCATTATTAAGAGATGTAGCTATGTCTTTGGATTCAATTTCAATAAAAATCCCCTGTATAGACACAAATAACACAAATATCTAAAGGATGAATAAGTTTGAATACCGGCTATAGGATTTCCTATTACTAATTCTAGAGGATGATCTGGTTTGAATTTCAATCTCTCTAGATCCATATTTCTTTGGACTTCTTTCATGGTTGTAGCTTCTGTTGGCTTTTCGTTTTCATCTTTATCATTCTCTTCTTCAACAATGTTTTTGATTGTTTCCTTGTTTTGATTATCAATACCTTCATCAAATTTCACATTAATTGACTCCATGATTGTTCTCATCCTTTTGTTGTATACTCTATAGGCTTAGCTTTTAGATGAGCATCTATGAGCATGCCTTCGTAGACTTTTGGCTCAAATTTTCCCAGTTGATCACCTGTATTAAAAATAAAACATGGATAGCCAAAAATCTTGAAATATGCAATGTTTGGCTTTTTGTCGAACCATAGTTCATAAAGTGTTTTCTTAAGAATCGACCTAATCATGACTCTATTCATTATATAACAAGCTATATTTACTTCCTCTGCCCAAAAGGACAAGGGTAGTTCATACTCATTTATCATAGATCTAGCCAAACTCTTGTAAGGTTCGATTCTTTCTCTCGACTACTTCATTTTGTTATAGAGTACATGGAGCAGAGAATTCATGTTTAAATCCATTTTCATCACAATAATTTTCAAATTCATAATTTTCAAATATTCCACCATTATCACTTCTTACTAAAATAATAGAAACCGCGTTTTCGTTTTGAACTAATTTTGTGAATTTAGCAAAGTAAGATAAAGTTTCTGGTTTTTTAGCTAAGAAGCTTACCCGCGTATATCTAGAGTCATCAACCAATACGAAACATTATTTCTTACCACCTAGACTTGCAATATCATTAGGTCCAAACAAATCCATATGAACTTGTTCAAGGATTCTAGAAGTTCTTACAGTGTTTTTGGCATGAAAAGATGTTTTTTTAAGTTTTTCCATAATACATGCTTTACATAGATTTTCTCTTTTGAAATCATGAGATCGTAAACCTCTTACCAAGTCTTTTATTTTCAATTTGTTTAATAGATCATACTAGCATGTCCTAATCGTCCATGCCATAAGTTTACTTCTACATCCTTAGATATCAGACAGTTTGAAAGAGTGAGATCATCAAAAGATAGTTACCTTTCCTTTTACCTGAAAACAATATTTGTTTTGACGATTGGTCAAAAATTTTGCACAAGTTAGAGTCAAAAATAACATTCATTCCCTTATCACATAAATGGCTGATTAAAATCAGATTATGGTGCAGATTTTCACATATAATACGTCATTTAAGGTAAATGTACTGTTACCTACTTTACCTTTACAGATAATTTTACATTGTCGTTGTTAACCATGGTGACTATGCCACCTTTGTACTTCTCTAGGCTAAGGAAATTTGATTTGTTGCCTATCATGTGCCTAGAACTAGAAGAATCCAAACACCATTGTTGTTGTTTCTTAGCCTGCCAACATACCTACGCAAGAAAAGAATTTAGTGACCTATTTGTTTTAACAGGTTCATGATTGTTAGTGACAGAAGATTTTGAAAAAAATGTTTGTGTAGACTCTAAACAATCTATATTTGTTCCTTTTGGCATCCAAATTGTTTAACTTTAAGACATTTTATATTCGTGCCTTTTGGAACCTAAATTGGTACGGTTTTCACGTATTTGGGTTTATACCAACAATTATTGTGACCGTGTTCGGTTTTTCCACAAATTATGCACTTGGAATTGACTTGATCGATTTCGCATTCAGAATGAGTATACCCAAATCTTTATCTAACAATATTGACTGTTTGTTTCCCAATTAGCATGTTTAGTGATTTTTCTCCCCTGGAGAATTTTTCTAAAGTTGTAAATAATTGTTGGACTTGTATTTTGAGTAGTTCATTTTCATTTAATAACAAGGTGCACTTTTTAATAGAACCTAGTGTTTTCACTTTCTTTTAAAATCAGAATTTCATTTTCAAGTGATTTTATTTTAATTTCTGATTTTTTAGTTCTTCTTCCAGTGATGGACACTTATCACTCTTAGGGACCTTGATTTTACAATTTTTAACAATTGATCAGGCTGTTTATTTAATTCTATCAAACTATCTCTTTATGATTCAATTTTAGCGTACTTTTCCCCAAGTCGTTCAAAACAACCATTTTCTTCATGAAAATATATAAGTAATTTCGAATGAGTAAGTTTTGATACCTTGGCTCATCGTCAATACTATCAGTTATTTCTCCTTGAAGACACAGATTCTCTTTTTCACTCTCACTACTAGTGCTTTCATTTTCATCTTCATTACTTTCATCCCAATTTGATGCAAAACTTCTCTTTTTCGGTTTCTTTCCTTAGCTGAGTCGATTTTGAGGACAACTTGGCTTGATATGACCCGGTTTATTACACTTGTGGCAAATGATCTCTTGTTTTTCTGAGTTATCTAGAGCTTTGTTGATTTTGCTCTTCAGTTGATGATTTTCGACTGGATTTCCATATTTGCGGTCCTATATTTTGAATCTCTTTATTAGTAGTGCCAATCATGCTTCACCACCACATCATCATCATCTTCACTTTTACTTGTTCCTTTGAGAGCTATCGATTTCTTTCGAGTATCACTCCCTTCATGTTCTTTCTTGTGTTTCATTTCTAGCTCATAAATGGTGAAATTTTCAATGAGTTCTTCAACTTTAACTTATTTCTAATCCTTTGATTCTTGAATGGAAATAACTTTCGCTTCAAAATTTCGTGGAAGGACTCTGAGGTTTTTTCGAACTATTTTCAGTTCTGTATATGGTTATCCAAGAGCTTTTGATTTGTATACAAGATTAAAAGTCGTCCATACATCTCTATGACATTTTCATCCTTGGTCATTGTGAAGTTCTCGTATTCACTACTAAGCATGGCAAGGCGAGATTCTTTGACTTGAGAGGTTCCTTCGTGAGTCACTTCTAGTGTGTGCCAAATTTCCTATGCAGTTAGATAATGTACGACATGATTAAATTCAATTTTATCCAATGAACAAATAATAGAATTCATAGCTTTGGCATAAGCATTCTACAATTTATTTTAAAGATCTGTCCATTGATCCATCGGTTTATGAATCTCTTGATTATCTACCGCTATAATTGGTGTCATACATCCTGTCTCAACAATATTTCAGGCATCAATGGTTTTTAGAAAAATTTCATTCCATTTTCCAATAAGCATATTCACCATTGAACATGGGTGGTCTAATTATGGACTGTCGCTTAGCAAAAGTATTATTAAAAGAAGCCATTTAAAAAAAAATCAAATTTTAAAACAAAATTTCGTTTTTGTTTCTAGCTCCGATACCACTTTAGGATTGATTTCACCCTAGAGGGGTGGTGAATAGGGTGATACTAATAATAATATAAATTAATGTGGAAATATATATAATAATTGCAGCATCGATAATAGTAGAATAATAAAAGCATAAATAGAACAACATACCCAGCTTCAGCAAAACCCTTCATACGTGCTACCCACAAGGTTTCTATTCGAAATCAAGTAGTCGGACGCTTACACACATAAACTTTCGACACCCGCTAACGAATAACCTAACATTGCGCTTAAAATCCTACCACAACTCAGCCATTGAGTTGTGAATTCTCGAACTACACCACCATAGTTCGTAACTAGATAAAGTAGAGTTTGACTAAAATAACAAAAGAAATACTAATAAATAAAAAATCCTAAATTACTTTTTGGCCTAACTAAAATAGTAAAAGAAAAAAGTGCGTCCCAATTGCAAAATAACAGTGCGGGCTTGTTTTTATTTTAGCATAGATAATCGATCTCCTTTTGTTTGCCTTCTGTTAATCTATGCCGCCTTGTTCCTTTTGTCTCTTTCAAAAAATTAGGGTTTTGGTAAAAATTGAAGACACCAAAACACTTGATCGATCGCAACGATGAATTCACTTCGATTTGCTTTGTCAATCGATTCTCTGGCTTTGATAGCTTGCGGCTGCTTCAATTTTCGAATTCGAGTGAATAGAAATTGGTATGTAATTTTTGTTATGATTATATTATTGATTTGCTTGAACTTGATTCCAAGATTTTGCCAATGATGATTTTGGGTTATGTAGGGAACGAATCCCTTAATTTTCATTCGTATAATTACGGTTTGAATAATTCGTGATTTTTTTCTGCATTGAGTTTTGATCGTACGTTCTTGAGCGTCTTACTGGTTCGTTCCTTGATTGTAGCTTGTTATTTGAATTTGGGATTTATATATTTGTTTTTGTTGACTTTTTTGATTCCTTTTTGCTTTGACTTGTTCATCGTGTTAGTATACAAACAAATTTGGACTTTCTTCGAATATAGTTGACCCCTGTTGATTTTTCTCGGTTGTGACTCGTCGAACTACTTTTGATTTATATATTTCGAACATATTCTTTAATGACCCGTAGTTTCGGCTATTTTAAATTATTAAATTTTGATATAATTATCGAATAAATATGGGTAGAAATAAAATTTAATGATTTATTTATATTGCCTTATTGGATAATTAAATTGTTTAAAACTTAATGGTGGGAGTGATTTTGGATTTAGGATGATTAAATATGATATCGAAAATTGATTTAAATTTTATTCAAAATATGAAAGAAGATGGTTAATGTTTAAAAATGGATTTAAATGCGAATAATTTAAAATTTGAAATTTTATATATAAATTAATGAGTAGAAAAAAATAGTCATTCTGTCCGTTGTCTCAGATTTTGACGAAGCCAGTTTCATCGGATCTGTAATAGTTAATTGTTGTAGGATTTTAAGTTTCGTATTGATCGGACTTGTCGTTTGGCCGTGCGAGCTTAACACGCGTAGAATTTAATTTTAGAATTTAATTAAATAATTCGATTTGAAAAGCTATCTTCTGCGTACAATCAAATTGGCTTCCGAAACTAGTTCCATTGCGTTCAGAATGGGGGTAAAACATTATAAACGCTAGGCGGCGCGCTTCTTTTGGAGCTCGAGAATTTTGGACGATTAAAAGCGAGATATTTTCTAATTTACTATATTATATTACTTCCATCCATATATCTTGTACACGTGCTGCCCACTATCTTCCGTACTGACCCATGCTTTGTTAGAGTTATTTCCCCATGTCAAATTTAACATCCCAGCCACCAAAATAAAAAACAATGAAACTACAGATCGAAAAAAATAAAGGGCGAATGTCGAGTCGCGATTTGGTGGTCGTGTGCCAGTTGTAGCCGCATGTGGGAGGAGTCTGACACGGCAAGGCAGTGGCGACTGGTGGCGAGCAAAGTCGATCGACCTAGGGTTTTTGGCGAGCTGTTTTCACGTGCACGACAATGGAGGTGGGATGCGATGATGGTCTAAGGGAAGGTCGACGAAGGCTGTAGTTGATGTCGATCGTTCGTGAAAAAAATTAACAATCGCGATCCGGAAGGGAAAGAAGATCGAGCCCGAGCCTGGACGGTGAGAAGTGAGTTTTTTTTTTGTTTTTGTTTTTTGATTAAATTTAATTATATTGTTAAGTATCAAACGTTAAAAGAAAAAAATAATTCATGTGAGATCTGTTTAGACGAAACGAATCGTAGTGGACTCGTATCAATGTCGTCTACATCTTGGCATTTATTTGAAGCTGAAAGTTTTCAGTTTCAAATAGGAAGGAGAGTGTTTTATATGCTCATGATTAAGTAAAATATTTTTATGATAGTTGAATTGAAATTCTGAAGTGATTTGAATTGATTGATTGTTGGATGTAATTTAAATTGACATTTAATTGACATCTGAATTTATTGATAGAATTTAAATTGATAGTTAAAATTTAATTAGAATTTAACTGGTAGAAAAATCCCCAATTTATCGATAATTGGTTGATTGTTGGTACCATTGACTATTTGGATGATGGATGGTAATGGATGAAATTTGATTGATATTTTGGACCTTTGGATGTTTATTTATATGTTTAATATATCCTGTTATCAGCCTGTATATTGTTTAGTGTATAAAACTATAAATTGAATTATTTCGAATAATTAAGAAATAGGTTGAAATGATATATACCTACGGTATTTATTTTGGATTGAAATGATATATATATTCATCCCTGGAATTAAATTGAAATAATTAATTCACTTGGCCATAAAATAGAGAATTATATACGGACACCAGGTTGGTTAAATTAAATAATTTGTAACATCCTAATTTTTTTTATCAATTTAAAAATTAGTAATTAATGTGAATTTTAGATTAAATTGTGGAATTAATATGAATTTTCAAAATAAATAAAATAAGTGTTGATTTATATATATATAAATAAGATTGTAAAATTGCATTTGAATTTAAGAATTCAAAAATATAAATATTTTAAAACTATTTGAATTTAAATTATATAAGTATATGTATATATGGGTAGATTTGAATTTGAATTTAAACATGAATTTGAATTTAAACTTGAATTTGAATTTAAACTTGATTGAATTTAAACTTGAATTTGAATTTAAAATTTTAAATAAATGTCTTAGAAAAATCGTTTGCATTTGAATCATAAATATGTAATTTATTTGATGTAATTTTTTTATAAATATTTCTTCTTTAAAATTGTATATAATAATGAATAGGAAATGTATTTATAAAATAAGGAAAATATGATATAAGATTTATTTAAAAGTATTTAACTCATGAGAAATACAAGCGTTAAGCATGTAACAAGAAATAATGCAAGTGTAATTCATATAATAAGTGTTTTAGCAAATGTAATGGTTTTGGACAAGTGTAATTTTACTTTATTTTTGAGAAAAAATTAATAAAAATAGAAAATGAGATTTTATAAGCTTTCAAATCTCCTCCTTCTCATTTCGTTTAATTTCTTCAAAGCTTTAGAAAAAATCGGTAAACTTTCTAAAGCCAGGAAAAAAATTCTCAAAGAAAAACAAATCAGAAAATTTATCAAAACAAATTCGAGTAAACACAAAAATATGAAAACCTGAATCAAATTCAATTTACTGAATCAAGGAAAATATCAAACAGCTCAATACAGCAAAGCCATTAAGTAATTAAGCAAAATTCAAAGCTTTTTAGTAGTCAAAGAAAGCAGGATTCAACTTCCATAATTAAAGTAAAGTAAGTATCATCACAATACAACAGTGAATTCAAAAGGAACAAACCCAGAAAACTTGTCCCAGTTTTCTAAATTCAAGAAAAAGCACAACCTCTCTGTTTCAGTTTGACAGGTGAGTAAACTCTCTAAAACTTTGGATTGTGATCTGTTGTTTGAACTCATGCTTAAGTAAGATTGAAAACTATTTGCATGCATCTCAATTTGTATATATATTATTGGATATTGTTGTGCGTGTCTGTGCACATGAGAAGAAAAAAGCAAAGCCTCCGTTACAGGTTCCAAAACCTATTTTTTTAAATTCGAAAGCTTTATCTCAAATCATTTTAAGCTTTGAAAACTAAATAGAACATGTTTGCATTATCAATTTAAGTAAATTTAAGTAAATTTAACTTAAGTTTCCTTTGGAAATTTTAAAATACAAGTAAACCCAAATCATGCTGAAAATTTAATTATCATAATTCTTGATTTCGAGTATATGATTCGAAACGTTTTTGAAATCAATGATTTTTAAAAGAAAAATCAAAATTTTTAATAATGTATGCTTTTGTGAAACACGAGGATGAATGACATCATCATTTTCACTAAATTCTGGTGATCAATGTGACATTGGTTCTCGAGATCGAAGTCATGGCTTGCTAGGAGGTCGGAGTTCATCAGAAAAATGTTTGATAATTTTTTATTTAGCTGTGGTGATGGCATCGCAAGGATTTAGGGTTTTAACCCATGTTTCGGTCGAAGCAGGAAATTTGATCACCGCGGTTTCGTCTGACCACCGGAGTTGATTGCTCCGGTAGGGATAGTGGCGTGAGTTCGGGACGAAGCTTCAGTTGAATTTACATGGCCTCTGGTGGCCTAAGGTGGCGAGGCGAAGAGTTTTTCTGGTGAACGATGTTGTTCCGGTTTGGGTTCGATATCGAAGTTTCAAATTCATCAATCATATAGAATTCTGGGCGCTCATGAGACCCATATGAACTGTCGCCGAGGTGTGGAAGGTAGTGGCGTCGATCGAAGTTCGCCAATGTCGTTGTGCATGTGCACGGCACCAGGTCCTGTGTCAGTAGCTTGTTAAAGGAAGGAAGGGTGGAGACTCGAAGCTATTCTTGGGGGATCAGGGTGCTAGCTCGAGGAGGGTCTCGGGTATTTTTGAATGAGAATTGGGTATAAAAAGTCTTAACCAAATTTTAAGTTAAAAAATGAAAATTTGGGGTTTGATTCGGGGGAACTTGAAGTGAACAGGCGTTTTCCTCGGGGAACACCCGAGGTTGACTCGGGTAATAGCATTTCCAGTTTTTAAACTTTAACAATCTAAGTCAAATTGATTTCTAAATTTATTCTTTATAAAACGATGATTGTTTGTTAAGTGGAATGTGAAGTTAAAGGTTTTGAAATAAATTGTTTTTAAATTAATTAAATTTAAAGATGTTTTAAACTTATTTTTTTTAAATAGAGTTATTTTAAATAAAACTTAACAAAATAATTAAGAAGATAATCAAATGTTTAAATTGTTAACTTAAAAGTAAATTAATTTATATTGTTAAGGATGATTAAATAATCAATGATTTATAATTGCTTAATAATTAAGGAATAATTAATTAAAGGGCAATTAATTATTGATTTAAGTTAATTAATTTATAATTAAAGATTAACTAATTAAGGTAATTAATTAAGGAATAACTAATTAATGAAGGTGATTATAGACTTAATTAATTAATAATTAAGGATTTAATTAACTAATAATTAAGGATTTAATTAATTAATAATTAGAGATTTAATTAATTAATAATTAAGGATTAATTAATTTAAAATTAAGGATAATTAATCATTAGTTAAAGATAATTAATGAAAATAATTATATGATTAATTGATTATAATCACACTGTTAATTCATCTCATTATTAGATGATTGATTATTATTAAAGTGCCTTGAGCTGATTGATACCCCTGTTATGTGATTGTGATAATTTGTGATGTGAATTTCTTTGTGCTGAGCTGTGATATTTGTGATTTATTTCTGTGTGAATGTGAAAACCCATTGGCCCGTAAAATGGAAATTGAATTTCGATGCGACAGGGAGTCGGATTCCAGTTGGTTATCCGAAAGCCACATCGAATATTAATGATGAATCTTTATGATTGATATATCCACGTGTTTTTAAATTATGCGCTCACTGTTCGGTTTAGCCAGGAGAGGACTTTGTGTCATATAACCCATTTCGAACAGTGATACAACAATATGGAAAGCATTTGAAGATGGTGGTGAAGATTGGGTGTCTTCGAGAACAATAGGATAACCTGTCGAATGACTCTGCACTGAGTTGCTCTGGTATAGAGATCTCCATATGTGATGGGGAGTCCGATCGAGATTGTAGATACCCGGATTGCAAGGGCTTCTTTAGAAGTGCATTTGGTTCCGTTCGAACCGGGAACAGACTTGTATTGTTGTATGTCTAACACTAAACTTTAAGATATAAAGCAAATTTCTTTCAAATACATTTCTGTTGGTGGCGGAGAATTTATTCTCTTAGCTTAATACCCTTCTCTGAGACGTACGAGCTCAGAGGTTATGTAGTTGATGGTTATTAGTGATATACTCCCAACTTGGTAGTGTGGCATGCTGAATGCTGCTGATCATTTGTTGATCGAAGCATTGCTTTTGTGAAAAGCGTAGCTTTGTGGATGAGACTTCGTCGAACCTCATAACCCGGTAATGGTCGAAACAGGAATGTTACAGCAGGGTTTTTAAGGGTTGTGCCCCTAGGGTATAACCATTGACTTCTGGATAAGAGGTGATATCAAGGTATGGAGCCCAAATATTTAACTGTGTGGTTGTTGCTATTTGTTGGTGAATCCCGGGATAAAGGTCGGTAACGACCGAAGATGGCATACTTGTAGGTGTTACCTAGTTACAGAGGTAACCCGGCCTTGTGTTGGTAGGGAACCGATTTGGTTTTTGGGGGCATCCCTCCATAGGCATCCCATTTGATAAGGAAGTTCCTTAGCCTGACCTTTTGTTGGATATCTAAAGAAACAATACGAGCCATGTACGGTTTTAGTTGTATAACCTGCCATTTACTTATGGTGGTGACCCAGTGTTTAGATGGTAGCTATAGTAGGCATAGTACGAAATGTCTATGCTGGCTAAGATTAAGATTATATTTTCGAAAATGTTTTCTATACTATGCACTAGTAATAATATCAAAGATTTTTCTCGTATAAAGCATGTTTGACAATTATAAGAAGAAATCTCCTCCAATTATGCGATTACATTATGTGTTTGGCGGAAGATCTTATAGTAGTTTCATTTTCCAAAAGCATATCAGATTTCTTTTAAAAAAAAATTTGTACAAACAACTGTTTTTGTTTACTCATACCAGTCCCATGACTGACCCAAAGTTTATTGTTCCCTTCCTAAACTCTGGTTGCCCATAATTTCCACACGGGCAGCCTAGAAGGAGGTTATCCGTATTTTTGGTGTTAGCTTGGAATCTTGTAAAGTCTTTTCAGAAGCTGTTCGATTTTGGGAAGCTATTGGCCTTGGAAATCTTTTGAAGTATTTGGAGTTTTTGGAAGATCTTCTCAAAGTCGAAGTATGTTGGAACTCTTTTGAAGTTGAGACAAATATGTTATTGCTTTGTTGTATCATGTATATGAACTCTGATGATTGTAATCAAATATTGTGGTGGTGTTGTATCTGTGTTGTGATCAATGATATTCATTTTTCTTCCGCTGTTTATATTCATCTAATGTTGTTATAAGTTCCATCCGAACTGGAGTTCGACGTTTGAATCTCCGGCAGTCGAATACAAGTGAGGTATTTGATGTCGATTTTCAATCGCTGGATTTCGGGTCGTGATAGATTTCAAAATTTTGATTTGAAATTATTTAAATGATTTGATAAAAAATTGAATTTATGGAAATCAATTTATTTTTGAATTGGAACTCGGAATGATGAAATTTAAATTTGAAACAAAATTGTTTAAAAAGTTGAGATTTAAATTATAATCGAAATCTGATGTGATTTCAGAAAACTGATTTTTTTAAAAGATTGAACTTTTTATTCGAACTTTGAATATTTCTAAGTAAAAAGTGATATAAAATGATATTTCGAAATTGAGCTTGAAATTTAATTATATTTGAAGATTTGGATATTTAACTGAAAATAAAGGTAAATTTGGTTTATGTGCTATGAACAGATATTTTGGAAATTGAATTCGGAATTGATATAAAATCAAAATGGTTTTAATTGGAATTGGAGTTGATTTGAAATCGAAGTAAAATTCTACTTGAAATCAGGATTGAAATGATTAAATCGAAATGGAAAGCGGAACTGATTTGAATTGGAAATTTGGAAAGTGAACTAGTTTGACTTCGAAATTAATGTTTTTAAATTGATATTTTTAGTATAAATGGTTTAAAAATCTATATTCTTTAAATATTATAATTATTTTTATTTTCAAACTATTTTATTATATAATCCATTTTTTATTACTCAAACTATTTTCTATTAAACTATTTTAACTATTTAATTATTGTAAAACTATTTAAACTATTTTCTAAAAATTTCAACTAGCCAGAGGGGTGAAATGTTTATATTTAAATCTTGGATTTAAATATGATTTGGTTTAAAGTGAAGTTACAACCTAAATTTTAAATTCCAATCAAGTTTGAAGTGAAATCAATATATCAAATAGAATTAACATTTCGAAGTAAAATATAATTTTTGAAGTGAATATGATAATTTCGAAATGGATTTGTTTTTTGAAATAAATATGATATTTTGATATTAAGTACGAATTGTTTTAAAATATAAAAGTACCAATCGGTATGTAAAATGACGATTAGTCGTTAAAGAGACCGGGGCCTCTTATTGGCATACTTTCTATCAATATTGGAACCACTTTGACAACCGTGTACGCGGTGGATGATATCCAGAATGTAGTGGTTGAATTGGCGACGTTTACTAGAATGAAGTAAGAGAACGATGATGGATAGCCATGACATTTGTGTCATAATTAAAATGACTAAATCAGTGGCATATGTCTAGCAATTGAGGTTAGCTACCTCTAGCGACGTTGATGCCACGTATTATTATTGTGATTTCGGATTCGATGGATGCACCATTTGTCGTTTGGATTGATTGCCGCGGTCGACTCCTTAGAATGAGTCTATTTGAGTATATACATATGAGAGAGCGTATTTTTTAGTGTTATATATTGTTTTGTATTGTGTTTACTTATCCGTTGAGTTGTTTATGAATTCTGGTCAATATGCGGGACACCTTGTCATCGATAGGAGTTTCTAAACACTTAAACGAGGCAAGCCGGCATTATATTGTTTTAAAATCGGGTAAATGAAATAATTTTTCCTAGGTTATATTTTAAATATAAAAATGATAATTTTCAATGAAATTGTTATTTGTGAATGATAATATTTGATTATCATCAATTATTCGTTGAATTAAAATAGCACGAATACTTAATGAATTTTTATTTTATAAAGCATTTGATAATTATATTGAATTGAAATAATAAAAAAAATATTGGAAATAACAAATTTTAAATTAACGAAATATTTTGATAATGAAGTAATGAAATTTTATGTGTATATTTAAATATAGCATAATAATAGAAGTGATTTTAAAAATTAAAAGTTAAGAATTAAAAATTCTTTTATTTTCAAAATTGTTTTCAAAGCCTTAAAATTTAATAATAGTATTATATGAAAGATTTTTGACTAGAAAAAATATTTTCAAAGGATTGCTTAAAGAAATAACAGCATTTAATTCGCTTGGTTGCTGGGAAATAAATTCTAGGGATGACTACAGCATCGTCAGGGTCCATTTTCGAGTTTCTGAGTGAAGATTGCTACAAAAAGAAATTTATTTTCGATTAAAACAAGTTTTGATAATATATATATTCTAAATGTGATTTAATAAATATATGGAAACAATTTGAACTTAAAGTTTAAAATAGTATGGATGAGAAATAAGTTTGTAAATTATAAATTGGAATAGGAAAATAAAAATAAATTTAAATTGGTTAAACATTTTGATTAAGCAAATAAAAAAATTTGAATCCGAGAAAGGAAATAAATAATTGACTTAAGAAATTTTAAATTGATTAAGTTAGTGAGATGAGATAAATAAAATATAGTGTACCTCGTGAAAGCTTAAATAAAAATTGAATTGCATTTGAAATGAAGTTGATAAATTAACAAAATGAAAGTTTGAACGAATAAATTGTATAACTTATAGATTTGGGAATTTCAAGCTAAATTTTTTTAAAAATTTGTGAAATGGGAATGGTAAGAAAGTTAATTTGAATAAAATTAAATAAAATGAGTAATGGATTAAAATGAAATGATGTTCAACTTTATATCAAAAAAATTGAATTGGATATTAAATAAAACTTGTGGATTCATTAAAGTGAATTAATTCCACTTGAATATGAATGAATTAATCAAATGAATATGGGTTTTAAAAATTAAGTATGTATGAAATCGAATAAAAATAAATAAATATAAGTAAAAATTTAGTATGAGTAATTGGATTTGATTTAAAATGGGTTAAAGGAGATTTAAATTGCAAGTGGAGTAGTTAAAGCAAAAAATTTGAGCATTAACTAATATAACATGGAATAAGTTACTAAAATAAATTATAAATTGAATTTAACTTTAAAAAGTTTAAATGAATTGATCGTGGATGGAAAGTATATATTTATTAATATGAATTGAGTTGTAAAATAGAAAAATTACTTTAGTAAATTAATAATATGATTGGAATAAATGAAGTAAAATCGATGATTTAATAATAACTTAAAATACGAAGTATTAGTAATAAACATGATTGTGTAATATAAAGAATTTATAATGAATTTAGATAATTTATAAACGATGTTAGTATAATAAAACGAGAAAGATATAACATGCGGAAATAAAATAAATTTAATTTAAGCATGGTTAAGTGGAATAATTTATATAAATGATTCATAAAGGAATTTATATGAAATAGGTTAAACAAAAGTGAAATAATTGGAATTTCACAAATTAAATTGAATAAATTGGAAGTGAATGAAATAAATTTAAATAAATTGAAAAAAAATCAAATTAGAAATGTGGTTAAGCATTTAGATAAGCAAAAAGGAAATCAATGAAATATAAACAAATAAAATAAATCAAATATGAATGTATTAAATATTTATTGAAAGAAAATGGATTGGGAACCAAATTAGTCGAATGTAAAATTTAAAGTGAATGAATTGAATATAAATTCATTGTATGATTAATGAAATGAATATTGATAAATGAATGTGAATCAAATTAAATATATGGAATATGGTATGAAATTAAATTACTTAAGTATAACTAATTATATGAATTATTGAAATGAAAATAATGGAAGAGGAAAAAATGAATGTAACTATAAACGAGTGTAAATTTATTAATGTTGATAAGTGCATGAAAATTAATTATAAGCAAACAAATTGAAAAAAAAATTATCAATTGAACATGAATCTAATTGAATAAAAGTTGGTTGAATGCAAATAAATTGAAATGAATCGATTAAAATGTTAATGAAATGAATGCTAAAAAGAGATGAAGGTATAAAATTAAAAATTGACATTTTATAATGTAAAATTCACATAGTTATGAATTAAATAGATTAATTGGACATATATTGATGGTTGGATGGTTTCTTTTGTTGCAAACCATTGTTTTTTACTATTTTGATTGCATATGATTGTTGCATGTTGTGTATTTATGCTCGTGATTATTGCTTGAATTCAAAATCCATGTTATATGGTTATATTAGACTTATAAATGCTTCTATATCGTTGTAGATTAACTAATATTGTTAATTTGAGATAAGTACATACGAAGACCGTTTGGGCATGTAGACGGGTTTTTACATGCTTTGATTGCTTAATACGAGCGAACTCGCTCGTATTATTGATAATAAGGTACGTATCTCGAATTACATACTCCCTTCGGGATGCCTCATCATTTAGATGAGATGTATATTTGTTATCTATTTGGTATATTTGTGTTATATATTAATATTGTAAAATTTTCCGATCGAGCCACGCAAAGGAAATTATGCCGAATTTTTCCGTGAATCTGGATGTTAGAAATTTTTTGAAGTTTCAAAAATTCTATAACTTATTTTCAATATAATTTATATTTTCTATAAAATCGATATTGGAATGGCATAGAAGAAGCGTAGTAATAGTTTCACAAATAAGTTGGTAATGTTTTGTAAGTTAATTACTTCGAGAAAATATATTAAGGGTTAAATTTTATACTTAATGCCTTTTCGAGGACGAAAAGTTTTGAGTGGGGGAGTATGTAACGACCCATATTTTCGGCTATTTTAAATTATTAAATTTAATATAATAATTGAATAAATATGATTAGAAATAAAATTTAGTGACTTATTTATATTGGTTTATTGGATAATTAAATTGTTTAAAATTTAATATTGGGAGTTATTTGAATAATTTGATTATGGATTTAGAAAGATTAAAAATGATATCGGAAATTAATTTAAATTTTATTCAAAATATGAACGAAGATGGTTAATGTTTAAAATTGGATTTAAATGTGAATAATTTGAAATTTGAAATTTTATATATAAATTGACAAGTGAGCAGTGAGTTTTTTCTGTTTTTGTTTTTTATTCAATTTAATTATATTGTTAAGTATTAAATGTTAAAAATAATTATATTTTTCATGCGAGATCCGTTTGGACGAAACGAATTACAGTGGACTCATATCAATGTCGTTTACAGCTTGGCATTGAAGTGGCATTTATTTGAAGCTGAAGGTTTTCAGTATCAAATAGAAAGGTAAGTGTTTTATACGCTCATGGTTAAATAAAATATTTTTATAATAGTTGAATTGAAATTCTGAAGTGATTTGTGTTGATTGATTGTTGGATCATAATTTAAATTGACATTTAATTGACATCTGAATTTATTGATAGAATTTAAATTGATAGTTAAAATTTAATTAGAATTTAACTGCTAGCAAGATCCCCAATTTATCGATAATTTGTTGATTATTGCGACTTTGTCCGTTTAGATGATAGATGGTAATGGATGAAATTTGATTGATATTTTGGATGTTTGGATGTTTATTTATATGTTTAATATATCCTGTTATCAGACTGTATATTTTTTTGCAATGTATAAAACTATAAATTGAATTATTTCGTATAAATTAAGAAATAGATTGAAATGATATATAACTATGACATTTATTTTGGATTGAAATGATATATATATATATATATATATATATATATATATATATATAATTGATTCACTTGGTCATAGGATAGAGAACTACATATGGACATCAGGTTGGTTAAATTAAATGATTTTAAAATTTTGATTCGAATTTATTTAAATGATTTGATAAAAAAACGAATTTTTGGAAACCGGATTATTTTTGAATTGGTACTTGGAATGTTGAAATTTAAATTTGAAACAAAATTGTTTAAATAATCGAAGTAGAGATTTAAGTTATAATCGAAAGCCGATGTGATTTCAGAAAATCAATTTGCTTTAAAAGATTGAACTTTTTGTTCGAACTTTGAATATTGTTAAGTAGAAAGTGATATAAAATGATATTTTGAAATTGAGCTCGAAATTTAATTATATTTGAAGATTTGGATTTTTAATTGAATATAAAGGTAAATTTGATTTATGTGTTTTGAATCGATATTTTTGGAAATTGAATTCGGAATTGGAATTGATTTGAAATCGAAGTAAAATTTGACTTGAAATCGGAATTGAAACGATTAAATCGAAATGGAAAGCGGAACTGATTTGAATTGGAAATTTGAAAAGTGAACTTGTTTGACGTTGAAATTAATATTTCTAAATAAATATATGTTAGTATAAAATGGTTTAAAAATCTGTATTCTTTAAATATTCTAATAATTTCGATTTTCAAACATTTTATTATATAATCCATTTTTTATTACTCAAACTATTTTCTATTAAACTATTTTAACTATTTAATTATTGTAAAACTATTTAAACTATTTTTTAAAAATTTCAACTAGCTAGACGGGTGAAATGTTTATATTTAAATCTTGGATTTAAATACGATTTGGTTTAAAGTGAAGTTATAACCTAAATTTTAAATTCCAATCAAGTTTGAAGTGAAATCGATATATCTAATTGAATTAACATTTCGAAGTAAAATATGATTTTTGAAGTGAATATGATAATTTTGAAATGGATTTATTTTTGAAATAAATATGATATTTTGATATCAAGTACAAATTGTTTTGAAATATAAAGTACCAACCGGTGTGTAAAATGACGATTCATTGTTAAAAAGACCGGGGCCTCCTATTGGCATACTCTCTGTCAATATTGAAACCACTTTGACAATCTTGTACGGTGGATGATACCTAGAATGTAGTGGTTGAATTGGTGACGTTTACTGGAATGAAGTAAGAGAACGATGTTGGATAGCCTTGACATTCGTGTCATAATTAAAATGACTAAAACAAGAGCCTATGTCTGGCCATTGAGGTTAGCTACCTCTAGCGACGTTGATCCCTTGTATTATTATTGTGATTCGGATTCAATGGTTGCACCTTTTGTCATTTGGATTGATTGTCGCGGTTGGCCACGGATGGGTAACGACCAACCAAAAAGGGTAAACTGGTAGAATCCTACCTTAGGCTTTGCCTTACGTGCCTTATCATATTTATCCCTATACGAGCACATTACAAATTTGGTTTAAAATTGTAAAATGTGTTAAGGTGGATCAATGTAAAGCCTTAACGCTATTTTGATATTTATTTTACAGATAGACATTATCTATTATAGCGTATACTATTATATATAAATAGTTTAACGGATCCTTAGGAGATGGAAAATCCCTTAACATCTGTTAAGTTATTGCACTCATATTTATGATATTGATTTGACTTACATAAGTGTATTTTAGTCCTGACTCGAGTGTTTTGTCTTTTCATTATGCTCGGGTCAGTCTTGAGTTTTTTTTCCAGCATACTGAAGACTATTCTCTGGAGGGCGAAGACGGAGTTTTGGTATATTATTACTATTATTATTATCCCCTGCATCATGCTATTCAGCTATATTGGTTATTTATCCCTGATGTATAGATATAACTCTGATAAATATGTATAGATTATGATCAGATGTATAGTAAACAGCTTTTGAATTTTTATTTGATTACTATGTTTTATCGTTTCCGTTGAGAGATTTTGTTTTTTGCTTTCTTCTTCTCTTCTTATTTTTTCTTAATTGACCTCATTGATTATCCATGTTCTGGATTGTTTATGTCAGACATGTGTGGATTATCGTCGATTTAAACCTTTCGAAATATGGGTCGTCACATATTCCCTGGTAGATAAGTTTAATACTGCTGCTATTAATAATCGGACTTGGTAGCCTTACATTCCATTATGTGTAGAGCTGCTGTCCTATTTCGTATGAATGTAGTTTTCATTTCTCTTATCTTCATGTTGCCTTGAGTCTGCTCCCTGGCTTTTTATGCCTTTGACCTGAACTTGATTACGGTGTATCATTGTAGTTTGTTCTTGGTACACTTTATGATGAGTTGCCTTGTTGCATTGAGTCCAATATTGTTTGTTGTTTGGTTGAGTTCGAGTGTTATTGAACTTTTGTCTATTTCATTGAGCATGTTCACTCGAGTTTGTTCACTTGCTTCATTCAGTTCATATTGTCAGTTGTTTATTGCATAAGTAATTGTAGTCTAGTTCATCACTGCATATTGTTGTGGTGGTCTTTTTGGAGTCTGGTTGTATTTATGATTATTTTGTATCAATTGGTGGTCTGGTCCTTCATGTTGCATTGTCTTGTATACGTGTGTAGATTTTGTTGAAGCTCCAGGTTCATATCTCCGAACTAATACACGTGTATGTATATATTTGCATATATGCATTTGTGGTTCAATTTTGCTTCGCACTTGTACATGTTTTGATTTGAGACTTGGAGTCTGGCTGGTATGGTCGAGTGATGTTATCTTGATACATTTGTACATACTCCTATCTGGTGTGGTTCACTTGAGTCTTATCGGTGCCGTTTTGTTGCCTTTATCTGGTTGAGTAAACTTGGTGCTTTCTTTTCCTTGTGCATTTGCATCAATTGGTTATTACTTCTTGGTACTTTGCTGTGTTGATGATGCTCCAGACTTATTAGCCTTAAATGCATTTGGCATGTCAGTCTAGGTTGCTATCTTGATAGTTCTACACTTTGAGCTTCTGATTATGAGTATTTATGTCACTAGTCTGGTTGGTTCCAATCTTTTTAGCCTTGAGTTCTGAATCAGTTCTGTGGTTGGCCTTGCACTTGAGGTCTGTTGATTTTGATATGCACATATTCATGTATATCCGTGTGTGTTTTTGCAGTGTTGTTTTGTATTGATGTTGCATATGTTTATTTGAGTTTGATTCTGGCCATTGCACTTGAGTTGAACCCACCATTTGGTTGGGTTGACCTTGTGCTCACTTGTCCCTATAGTTTTAAGCAAGCGTATATCGATGTGCATGGCCTTGTAGCTTGTACAGTGATACACTGTGCATGTCACAAGTTGTTCATGTAGATGAATTAAAAAGAAATATGATGATGAACAACCCAAATAACTGAGGCAAATAACATTTTCAAAATACACACTTTAATTTGCACGGCAAAATATTTTCTTTTTAAATTTTACCGTGTTAATATTTATTTTGTAGATAATTCATATGCTGGATTCAATCTGGAATAGAGTTGAAGATAAATACAAGTAAATGAGTGATATGTAATGAGCTGAACATTGTAAATTGAAATTTTTGATGTAATCAAAATTGTAATGCAATTAAAATTGTGTATATATAGTGAGAGCTCAAATTTGTACTATTCAAAATTGTAATAAAATATTTGTTTGAACTTAGATTCTGTGTTATTTATTTTATTCAACAAATATTTATTTAATTATGTGAAAATAAAATAGTACAATAACAAGTACATTTAAATGAATATATATGTTTCTTATCATCAAACAAAAATCATATACTAGCATATTCAACAATATTTATCAAGTATTTCAATCCCATCCGTAAAATCAACACAGTGATAAAACAGGTACCTATCTAATACCATAACCTACACTTTTTTAATGACTAAGTGAGACAACTAGCGACTACAGCCAACAAATCTAAAAGAAAATTTTGCTAGAAGCTGCCATTTATCATCAACTGGTGTAAATGGTGTTATGGTCTTAATACTCCCTATTGAATTAAGATAGACATTCCTAATATGTCTTTTCACTATCGCCCACTTTCCGTTATTTTCCCTTCTTTTTTTCTAATTAGTGTGTTCCCTTTATTATTTTCTTTAATATACTCGTAACAATCAGTTATTAATGTCAAAATTAGATCATCTTTATTCAATCCTTGTTTAATCTTTGCAAATTTTAAAATCCATTTATTACTCTGGTTAAATTCTTCCATAAATATCATATTAGACTTTTCCTCAATAGCCCCATTTTAGTCTTTTTTAACTCTCATTAATTACAAATTTATTGCCCATTAAATTTATAATCTATGTCCATAAATCCTCCATTAATTAATAGTCAATATGTATATAGTTATAAATTATGCTATTTATATATTTTCATTTTAGTCATTAAGCGCTGTTATACATGTACACTAATTTCTAAACTAGAATACTTATTTCCATATTTTTAATTTATCAGAGCTATCCTTCTAAAAACGATTACCATTATAATTCACACAAATTAACCATAAATGAAATTTTCGCTTCGTTTGAAATTGCAAAGAATGGTTTTTTTTCTTTTATTGAGATAAATAGTGTAAACTATGGAAAATGATATCCATATCTTATATATCTTTTTCACTTCTTGGTAAATCCTTTGTTAATTCAAATAATGCTCTTTTGTACATATTTTTGAATATGATAGTTTATGGAAATTACACAGAAACTGACCAAATTAATTAAAACATTTACATTCTAAGTTATCTAGGGCAACCTAATTTACAACCCAATTATAGATCTGGAATATCTTAAAAACTTTACCACGTTCTACAAAAAATGGTTTGGAACTAATTTCAAATTTTCAAATCGGGTTGTACATCCTATTCCTATTTATACATGTCCTTAAACCTTTAACTTGTCATGCCTAGGTAGTGATGCCTATCTACTCCATAAAAATTTGGTTTAGCTCTAACCATTCCTAGTAAAACAAAAATTTCACAATTATGAAGCCCCAAACCCAAAATCTATAGCTTTGAAAATATAAACTTAGAAATATTTATCAAGGATTTAAAATTACTTAGTTCCACAAGGAGTAAAATAATTTTCCTTCACAAATACTTCCTACATCAAAGTTTAATTCTTTTAAAAATGGACTTTTCATTCATAACATTCAAAATTGGTAGGTTTTCAAAAACGAACTAAGAAAATTTTCCATTCTTAATTACTTCCTATAACAAAGGCTTCTTCTTTTGAAAGTATAATTTTTTGCCCAAAACATTTAATACCCAATTAACATACCAAATAGTCATTTATTTCAATTTTTCAAAAACATCTTGTGTAACTTTACGCAATGAAAGTGGAGTAGACGATGATAATTTCCATATTATTATTCTCGGCATGAATGTTCCTCCTACCTACCTTATCAAGCATTCTTAATCTTCTATTCTTTCTATCCTATTTTAATCAAATGTCGTTTCCATTTATACACCCAATTAAAAGGATTTTAGGGAAAAGAACTTACAATTTTGTAAAGTAGGAAAAATAATAAGGTCCGACCAATGTACATTTATTTCAAAACAAAACGTTCTTTATCAAAAGTCTTTGGCCAAAAATATTTTGGCTCCATAAATATTAATTAAGAACTCCAAGAATGAAAAATCCTTTTAAGTTAGAACTTTTTATCTCAACTAATTTATAGATTATGAATCTCCAAATTTTCTTGCTCTTTGAAAATAACAGCTTCCGAATTTATAAAGTGAAAAAAATCATTGGGTCCAATATACGCCCTATTTCGCTTTTATTTTAAAAATAGAGAATCTAGAAATTGAAAACTGTTTAACTCAATTACTTTTATACTAAAATTTCAAAAACGAAAAGCCTGGTGTTTTTTTTCAACTCTTCAAATCATTAGATTTACGATTTAAAGTTTATCCAGCATTCTGTTTTTAAAACGTTCTACCACTTTTAAAATTACATCCTGTTTCCAAACTTTTCACAAAAAAATTAATAGCATATTTCCAAATCCGATTAAAATCACTTCCTTTAAAAAAATCAACTTACGATACGTAAGATCTTCATTTAGTAATCCTTCGAAACTCCCTTTCAATACATTCTAGAAACCCTTTACAAATTCTTTTTCATGGGTTTGGATTTAGAAATTGACTTTAATTGTTCTTTATTTTGAGTTTTCCTACTCAGCCTTTGAAAGTCCGATTATCCTCGTATGGTGATTAATATATACCTTTTATGGAAGCTTATTTCACTCCTTCTCTACATCCTATTCCTAGTGTTAACAAATATATTGCATATAATATTTAATTACTACCTATCATGTTATTTTATATTTCTATAAATGTCTATCGTCCGTAAAAATGGCTATAAAATAATGGATAATTCTTTATACGTTTATTTATTCATTCTAATTTTACCTATTATGCATTCCTTATCTTGCCATACTTTCTCTAGTAATCTCTTTATTTAGTTCATTTATATCTTTATTAAAATCTTGTAACTCCTAATTTATTCCACATTTATTGCTTTATTAATCATGGATTTACAACATTTTCCATTTACATTTTCTTTTCCTATTATTTAATAAGCTTATAGAGTCCACAATTATAAGGAAGTCTAGGTCAACAAAGAAGTCAAGTACCAATCAGCTTCTGGAGTGCTTTCATATGTTATGGTCATGCTCTTCTTAGTCCACTCCTTACAATATGGTCTCTACCCCATGGGTAATCGGAGTAGGAGAATAAATTTAACAATATTTTTTTTCGAACTCACAATCTCCTCGTCCATCCTTTTGGGATGTAGTCACAACTACCACTATAGTTGAAATTTATAGAGTTAGATGTATATTCGAAATAACTATATATTTATATATAGTAGTGCTTTTGAAAAATACTTTCAAAAATAACTAATACGTCACTCATATGTGTACTTTTCCCTTTTGATCGGGTAACCTAGGCTCTTATACCGAATGTAACAATCCACCCTGAAACATGCCTGTATCTCGATCTAGAAAAAGCCCATCAAAACTTAGAGCAATTCCAAAGACGGGTGTTGGTTGGTAAAAAGAACAATACAAAGCTATTTATCTATTCATTCATAATTCACAGCGGAAAGATAAAATATAGTAACACAAACAGTACCCATTTCATTTTTTTCAAATGTTACAAAACCATAATGTAAAATCAACAATAACTGTCAGCCATATTCAAAGATACACTTTCATCTTCAAGTGGGTACACTTGAAAATAGCATAATAGATAAATAGGCTACTACCATAAGCTCCTCTCGTCGTTATCTCCTTCTTGATCATCGTCTCCTTCCTTAACATGTGTTGTATGAGGAGGGAGTCAGAACAACAATGTCTGGTGAATAAAAATCTTAAGCCTTTCAATATCGGTATTTGGGCAGTATAATTTAAATAAGGATATGTCTTTCACATTTAACTATATACAAAACCATTTAATACTTCATATAAGGGAAAGAGGTGGGCCCTTAAAGAACCATGTAATACCTTCAATCCTCGAAGTTTGTCCTTCGTATTATCCAATCCCATAACTATCCTTAATAATGTCTACTAATGCGAGAGATAGTATCAAGGCACTTAATATCTTTTAATGGAAAATAGGCAGAATCTGATCATTTAAGACCTCAGTTGAGGTAGGCCCTCATCATTTAATAAGTATTCACAAGGAGGACTCCATATAGGTATTTATTTAGCTGAAATTGCACAGAATTCTCGTCGGATAGTTAATACTTCCATTGAAGCGGACCTTTTCGAGATATTTTAAAGTGTGTTTAAACCCAATCCCGACTATTTAAAACTTCATGTAAGGGAAAGATGCAGATCCTTAAACATGACCTGTACCCAGTGGAGACGTCTCATATTAGTCCGACTATTCGTAGGAACTGGTAGTCAGATTAGTTGTGCGGATTTACCTTACAGAATTGGAACTAACTTCACATCATCCATAGTTACTTATTATAGGCGATGCCTCACATCAGCTCCAAAGTCATACTGCTAGTAGCTAGATTAGCTGGGCATACTTACGTGTGCTTTTGATTAACCTTGAATCCAAATAACTTAGTCATATTTCATAACACTCTCTAAGTATATTATCATACATCTCAATGTATTCACTATTTAGGCCTTATAAGAAATCCTTCTTATTTTGCCTCTATAATTATTTACTTTCCTAAGGGGATTTCAATGATAGTTATTGACCTTAATAACTACCTTATTGATACGTTATAATTGTATGTCATTTGCTCTAATTTATGTACATATATAAATATGCATTTATTGATTTCAATGTATGCGAAGTTTAGGCCATAAACTGACATTTTAAATGTCAAATCTTTCAAAATTATTCGAGTCTTATTTCCACAATAAATATACCATAAATCTAATATTCCAAAATCAAATCAATATACTTGTACTTAGAATCCAAATCCATCTTATCTTATACTAAAACAATGGAATAGATCAATAATAATGGAAACATACAATTTAATTAACTTTATGTTCTATTCAACTTCTTTTACTTTAAGTTCTATTTAATTTATAAAAATAGGTGATGCAAACTACAAATAAGAATTCATCCTTACACATCATTTCTTAGTCTAATCCCTTTATCATATCCAAAGAAAAATATTAAGTGAAATAGAATGTAAAACACATGAATTGTAAAATCTACACAAACTTTATTTTTTTAATACATAATTGTCAAGATTCCAACGTAAGAATTGACATTTTTATTTGCGCGAATTTCAAGAATTTTTAATGTGATGTTTTCATAATCCAAAGCCCCTAAGGTATATATATCAAATCCAAACTACATGATTCAACTGCTAAAATTGAAAAACTAAGATTCACTCAATGTAGGTCCTCAGCTTTGCTCCTCTTGGATCTCACATGCCTGTAATAATCTCCTTTAGATCTCCCTTCTAAGATATATGCAATAAGAGAATTGCAAATGAATTAGATTCAAAAATTCAGAGGATGAAAGAGAAAAGAATTAGAAACAAAATAATAAACATCTAGAATCTGTTATCTGAAACCCTAATGAACTTTTCTGAATCTTTGAAGAAAGAGACTGATAGAGCTTCGCTTAGTTTCCAAAATAATCTGTGAATAAAAGCGAGGGGGCTAGGCTATTATTTATAGTATTCAGAATGCATGAGAACCGAACATTGGATTTAAGTCGATTTAGAACGATAAAATCCTGAATGTTCATTGTGCATTCAAAACCCTAATAGTTTCCTATCCACTGGTCAATTGCCCCTACCCTATTGGTCTCGACTGATTCTATTACTTTAGGAATGTTTTGATTGCTGTTGATTTATTTTTATTTAATTCCTTAATTATCAATTAATGTTAGCATTAATTTTAATGTTTACTTAACCCCCAAGTCTAATTGTTGTTACTTTTTTGAATTTGAAATTTTAAAATTAATTATATATTTGAATTTAATTGTATTTAAATTAATTTGAATCTGAAACTTCAAACGTCCATAAATTCCTTATCTGGGCTTCCTTTTTAACATATTATACATGGAAATTGATCAGAAAATTACCCCGGTTGACTTTTACAAAATTTCTATTTTAACCCTTATCTTGTTTAAATTAGTTTATCCAATTTATTTTTTATAGTTGATTTTACTGTATGTTACAATTCCAATATATAATTACATTGTCATAAGTGGATTGGATGTATTGTTTGCATATACTTGTATAATAACAATAAAAATATTTCTTATCTTGTATATAACTATAACAGTACGGCTCAACAATCAAAAAACATTTATTTAATTTTAAGAATTTAATATATAAACATAGTTTATGATTTAAATATCACATCATACTTTACATACTTATGCTTATATAATTATATACATGAAATATCATAGATATAATATTTTTGGCAGATATATATCTATATGTATAATTTAAAAATTATTCAATCAATTAATTATATCAATATGTATCTGATACAAATTATGTTGTATATCTTATAAAATTAGATTAACACATAACATACTCTCAGCAGTAATTAAAATAACATTTTTTCATAATATAAAAATAGGTAAATTTAAGTCAGAATTGAAAATTAGTTTTCGAAATTGTTTTAAGTTATAAAATTATAGAATAAATTTTCAAAATTCAAAATATCATTTAGAATTTTTCTGGAAATTTCAAATTCAAAATTAGCTTCGAAAATAATTTTTTATTTATGTTTTAAAATTATCTGTATGGATATTTAATAAAAATGTGTACCAAATTTTTAAAAGAAAATTCTACATCTTACGTTTGACTAGGTAAATACATATTTATTAAAAATATATTTTAACGTATTTTATAAATTTTAATCTAAATTTATATTATATTATTATATATATATATATATAGTATTTAATATATATCTTCAAAAAAGTATTTATTATATAAATATTTATATACATGTTAAAAATTCATATATATGTATATATTGTTTTCTTCTTACAAAATAATTATTTATTATATTTAATATATTTTATAAGTGATTTAAATAAAATTCCATACATTTAAAAATATGTACAATGTATATATGATTTTATTTATGTTTATATATACATACATACATATGCATGCATACATACATATATATATATATACAGCCACACTTACATAAAATTATTTAGATAAAAGTATAGTTTTTGTGTGTGTATTTGTAACATTATATATACAAGTAAAATTATATAAACTTACATTTGGGCAATATATTCGTATATTAGGTGAGCTAACATGTCCGTTGCGATGTAAATCCCAACATCTACACATAGACATGTTTTATCTTTCACGGATTGATATGTTACACATGCACTCACATATATATGTGTATTTGATATATATATATATATAACATTAATTAAAATTTAAAATCGTTTGAAGATCTAAATGAAAATAAAGATTTTATTTAAAAGAAATTTAGAAATGTTTTAAATAAATTAGACATCATAAGCCCAACAAAGATCTAAAATGGTGTGACGCCCCACCCCGAGGCCCACATTAGTAAAGAGAATTAACGAGTAATTCTGTCTACTAATGCAGAGAATAGGGCTGGTTAAGGGCGACCGAATAGTAATGCATTCGCTAAAAACTAAGTACGTTGATTTTTACCATATTTTTTTTCCGTGTATCTCAAGTGATCAACATACTCAAAGTTTAACTAATATGATACTACACGGCTATAGGATCTATTCAGAAACAAAATGCAATAAATATAACAATCACATCACGGAACAACAGCCATATATATATATATATATATATATATATATATATACACACACTAATACAAGCCAAACATCAAATGTAATACCCTACGTCATAGTGGCGTGTAACCACACAATATACATACATCTCCGTCCCCACAAAAGAATATGTACAATAAGATGACACAAAAGACACACACAAAAGATGTAGCCAAGTCCATTGTCATGAGCCCCTCAAAAAAGCAAAATGGGTCCAAGCAGAAAACATAGATATCCGACCTAACCTGCAACTCGGTCTGACCCGAGTGACAAACACACGGGCCAGGCAAACTGAATCTTATCGTTAGAAAAGAAATACGATAAGGTAAAAGGGAACTTTTCCCTTATAGCCTAAAGGGAAACATAAGCAGATAAGAGCTCCTAGAGTAGATTACATATAACTTCTACATGTCACTACAAGTGTTTGCAACTATATATATACTTGGGTTTAACATAAGAGAATGAGTGAGTAGGGTATAAGGGAAAACTCCTAACAATCATTCATGAAATAATCAACCTTCCAAAATCATATAAAATCCCAAGTATCAATTAATAAATTCGAAATTACCAAAATCCACCAAGAAATCATATATGCCTTACTCACATCTATAAAGCTGTAGAAAACACATAAAAAGGTGGTGAAATCGAAATCATCGTGAATCATCAAATGAAACCTCGGATTGGTCAGATCCCGCAGTCGAAGCAATGTTGCACATGCTACTTACCAGTACTACCATCATTATGGTACCATATCCATCTATTGAACGAAGTCCTCACATCAAATTTTTTCAGTCTATGACGTCATCTATATCCATCTCGAACACCCGCCATCATAGTGATTGGAGTCTTCACTCCAATCGGTGTCCGCTGAGCCCCCGCCATCACAGTGATCGAGCCAAACATTGCTTGACCCGATCGAGACTCAAAGTTCTGGTAGTCCTTCTAGAATGTGTCAGAAACCCTCGGATAGTAACCCGAAAAGTGGTAACATACGTCCCATACCGCACGTTCTCACTTAGCGGTTTTCTAGCCGCTGGTCGATGCCACACTATGAAAATCATCTAAATCATCATTAGAATCGCCACATGTCATCGGCGAATGGTATGAAATGCCAAACTTGTCTTATCTCATCAACAAGTAAAAAATACCATAAATTCATCAATCATCATCAAATTCCATAGAAACATTTGCCTCATATCATTGGCAAGAGCATCTCCATCAATATAGCCCATCATCAAATATACTCCTATTTAGGAATTCTCGGACTATATATATATATATATCAACCAAATAAATTGATATGGAATAATGCCCCAATTAGGATTTAAATACATCAAAAACATACCACGAAGTGATTGTCATCAAAGAGGAATTCAAACAATTTCCAAAAGTTGTTTCGATCGTACAAGTCCGAAATTAACCGATAAAGTAAATTTACGAGTCCCATACCTCGTAATTTTACCAAATCGTTTAATTTACTTCCTCATACATCCGAAAAAGCATCAAAGTAATTAAAATAAATAAAATTAATTATAATATATTTTATTAGAGAGAATGAGATTTTAAACCAATCTCTACAAATTTATCTAAAGGATTTTGAGAGAAAACTCATCATTTAAAAGAATTTTAATGATTTTTGAAAGCCTAGAAAATAAAGAATAATTGTTTAAAAACCTTTAAAATGTATAAAAACATTTATTATACAAGCCATGATTTTAGAAGATTTTATGCAATTTATTCGGATTTTTAAAACTCAAAAAAACATCAATTTGCAATTTAATCGGCATAAACCGATATTCAAATTTAAATTCAAATATTATCCTAACTTGACTTGTCAATTGCTGGACATAATGATCAAACATTAGCATAAAATTTCATATATAAAAATTTGCAAAAGAATACAAACGAAATTGTCGAAATCGGACAAATATATAAATATTGTGGCTATCAATGACAGGCCAGCAGTAAAAATAACAATTTTCCACCATGTAAACAATAAAATCGTACAGAACTTAAAACAGAAAAGCTGTAGCATGTTTCCTAAGGATTCCAGAACATCTTGAATTTCAAGATTCCGATAAGTAACGTGAAAGTTATGATCGAAATACTACAAAGAAAAAAAATCTGAAGCTATGATGGTTGGTTTACGTATAAAATTTTGCTCCTAATATTTGTTATGTCTTGCTGAAAATGGTGCAACTTTGTTTGCCCATATCTTGTTCATCCGGCATCGGATTGCCGTCAAACCTTTTTCAGTCTATATTACATCTGTTAGGTTCATTCCTGCAAAATTTTATCAAGTTTTGAGTTCGTTTGGACCTCCTTATATGCTGTCAAAGTTGCAAAACCGAGAGGGTATTTGCACAGAAAATAGTAATAGAGCTCTAATGGTGAATAGTATTTTTGGCATAACTTTTTCGTTTCCAATCGGAATTTAGAAATTTTAGATGTTCTGAAATCCTTGTGAAATATGCCACAACTTTTATGTTTTCGGTTTCGAATAATTTTGAAGTCTACATTGAGAAAAATTGACTTTTTCGTCACTGGTCTGTGTCGGATGAACAAGATAATTGCAAATGAAATTGACACTATTTCAGCCGGATAAACATATCAAAAAGATCAAAAAACAAAACATCAAAGAACTAAACTTTTACACAGCGAAGAATTTGATTTGTTTACAGTTTGCTACAAGTTTTCACTTACCGTTAGCGGCAAAAGATGATGATTTTGGTTGCAAAATGGGGACTTTCAGCGAGGATTGGAGCTAGGAGGACCTGTAGAAGCTATAACAAAACATGCAAGAAGAAAAATCATCAAAAAAACCTAAATCTAAGAATTTCATGAATTAGGGATTTTTTGAGGTAGGAGATTACCTTCTTTTAGGTTTTTATCTTGATATTCTGAATTTCACCAAAAACTTGTTTATAATTGAATTAAAAAAAAACCAGCCATGGATTTTTCAAAAGTTTTGAGAAGAAGCCGTATACAATTGGAGAAGAAGAACGTACTTTTCTTTCCAGGCGTTTTCTCATTAGGGCTAATGGGCATGGGTTAGGTAATTAGGCCCATTTATTTACTTAGTGGAATTTTAGATTTTTGTTTTACTAATTTTAACATAACTTCTGCATTTTAAATCGAAATTTAGAAATTTTAGATGTTCTGAAATTATTTTGAAATTTGCCACAACTTTTATGTTTTTGGTTTTGAATAATTTTGAAGTCTACATAGTGAAAAATTGACTTTTTCGTCGCTGGTCTGTGTTGATAACCAGTGCACAATTTTTTTTTCCTATGTAGTATTTCGATCATAACTTTCACGTTGTTGATCGGAATCTTGAAATTCAAGATATTATGGAATCCTTAGGAAATATTCTACAACTTTTGTGTTTTAAGTTTTGTACGATTTTATTGTTTACATGGTGAAAAATTGATGTTTTTACTGCTGGCCTGTTATTGACGGCCACAATATTTATATATTTGTCTGATTTCGACAATTTCGTTTGTATTCTTTTTAAAAATTTTATATACGAAATTTGATGCTAATGTTTGATCTTTATGTCCAGAAATGGACTAGTCAAGTTAGGATGAGATTTGAATTTAAATTTAATTCAAATTCGATTTAAATTTGAATATCGGTTTATGCCGATTAAATTGCAAATTGATGTTTTTCTGAGTTTTAAAAAAGTCCGAATAAATTGCATAAATCTTCTAAAATCATGGTTTGTATAATAAATATTCTTATACATTTTTAAAGGTTTTTAAACAATTATTCTTTATTTTCTAGGCTTTCAAAAACCATTAAAATTCGTTTAAATGATGAGTTTTCTCTCAAAATCCTTTAGATAAATTTGTAGAGATTAGTTTAAAATCTCATTTTCTCTAATAAAATATATTATAATTAATTTTATTTATTTTATTTATTTTAATGCTTTTTCGGACGTATGAGGAAGCAAACTAAACGGTTTAGTAAAATTACGAGGTATGGGACTCGTGAATTTACTTTATCGGTTAATTTCGGACTTGTACGATCGAAACGACTTTTGGGAATTGTTTGAATTCCTCTTTTATGACAACCACTTCGTGGTATGTTTTTGATGTATTTAAATCCTAATTGGGGCATTATTCCATATCAATTTATTTGGTTGATATATATATATATATATATATATATATATATATATATATATATATATATATATATATATAGTCCGAGAAAACCTAAATAGGAGAATATTTGATGATGGGCTATATTGATGGAGATGATCTTGCCAATGATATAAGGCAAATATTTCGATGGAATTTGATGATGATTGATGAATTTATGGTATTTTTTTACTTGTCGATGAGATAAGACAAGTTTGGCATTTCATACCATTCGCCGATGACATGAGGCGATTCTAATGATCATTTAGATGATTTTCATAGTGTGGCATCGAATAGCGGCTAGAAAACCGCTAAGTGAGAACGTGCGGTATGGGACATACGTTACCACTTTCCGGGTTACTATCCGAGGGTTTCTGACACATTCTAGAAGGAATACCACTACTTTGAGTCCCGATCGGGTCAAGCAATGTTTGGCTCGATCACTGTGATGGCGAGGGCTCAGCGGACGTCGATTGGAGTGAAGACTCCAATCACTATGATGGCGGGTGTTCGGGATGGATATAGATGACGTCATAGACCGAAACAATTCGATGTGAGGACTTCGGTCAATAGATGGATATGGTACCATAATGATGGTAGTACTGGTAAGTATAGCACGTGCAACATTGCTTCGGCTTGCGAGATCCGGCCAATCCGAGGTTTCTTTTGATGATTCATGATGATTTCGATTTCACCACCTTTTTATGTGTTTTCTACAGCTTTATAGATGTGAGTAAGGCATATATGATTTCTTGGTGGATTTTGGTAATTACGAATTTACGAATTGATACATGGGATTTTATATGATTTTGGAAGGTTGATTATTCATGAATGATTGTTAGGAGTTTTCCCTTATACCCTACTCACTCATTCTCTTATGTTAAACCCAAGTCTATATATATATATATAGTTGCAAACACCTGTAGTGACATGTAGAAGTTATATGTTATTTACTCTAGTAGCTCTTATCTGCTTATGTTTCCCTTTAGGCTATAAGGGAAAAGTTCCCTTTTACCTTATTGTATTTCTTTTCTAATGATAAGATTCAGTTTGCCTGATCCGTGTGTTTGTCACTCAGGTCAGACCGAGTTGCAGGTTAGGTCGGATATCTATCTTTTGTGCTTGGACCCATTTTGCTTTTGAGGGGCTCATGACAATGGACTTGGCTACATCTTTCGTGTGTGTCTTTTGTGTCATCTTATTGCACATATTCTTTTGTGGGGACGGAGATGTATGTATATTGTGTGGTTACACGCCACTATGACGTAGGGTATTACATTTGATGTTTGGCTTATATTAGTATATATATATATATATATATATATATATGTGGCTGCTGTTCCGTGATGTGATTGTTATATTTATTGCATTTTGTTTCTGAAAAGATCCTATAGCCGTGTAGTATCGTATTAGTTAAACATTGAGTATGTCGATCACTTGAGATACACGGTAAAAAAATATGGTAAAAATCGGCGTACTTAGTCTTTAGCTAATGCATTACTATTTGATCGCCCTTAACCAGCCCTATTCTCTGCATTAGTAGACAGAATTACTCGTTAATTCTCTTTACTAATGTGGGTCGTAGGGTGGGGTGTCACAGCTTAATTATAATTTAATGTTAGTGGTAATCTCCAACCAGGGTTGTTACAAATGGTAAAAAAAATTGGAATTCATCCCATGCTTTCACTATGGGCCGGTCCAGTTCTGACAATGGTATTGGAGCCTAATAGCCTATACGGGCTAAATTAGTCATGTTTGGGTTAACTGTTAAGCTCGCAATCTAGATAGTAAGTGTAACAACCCTCTCCGAAACAAACCTAAATCCCGATCCATAAAAGGCCCATTGAATTTAGACTCGTTCGAAAGCTGGAAAATTGTGGGTAAAAATAATAAAACAGATCTATCTATCTATTCTTTCAGAACTCACGATGCATATAATAAAATATAATAACAGTTATAGTATCCATTTATTTCAAATCATTTCAAATGTCATAAAACATTCCATAATGTCAACCATTACAACATTTTGTTCAAAAATACATTTCGTGGGTACAAATTAAAATTACACAAAAGATAGTAACTGCCACAAGCTTCACTTTCTCCATCTCAAGCATCATCAAATCCTTCTCTAATCTTTGCTATAATGAGGAGGGAGTCGAAACAATAAGTGTCGTGTGAATAGAAGTCTCGAGCCTTACTATTTCAGTATTTGGGCATTATGATTTAAATAAGAATATGTCTCAGGAAATTAAACCATTTAATACTTCATACAAGGAAAGAATGCGGGTTTTAAAACAACCACTTAATACCTTCCACTCCTGAGGCATGTTTCTAAAACCCATAACCCATAACTAACATTATAAATGTCTAACAGCACGAGTGATAGTACCCAAGCTACTTTGTAATGATATGTGTTTTTAACCATTTAAAAATATTAAATTAACTAATATTTTTGAATAAAGTCATTAGAGAAAAAAGAATTTAAGATTTTACTAAAACAAATTATTATGAGCTTAATTTAAATTTCTATTAATGACATATGTTTGCAATAAAGTAAGAATGATAACATATGCCGGTGTGTATTTTGTTGACATTGGTTTGAATGAAATAAATGACTGTCTGAATGTAAATTTCCAATTGATTGGACTAATATATGTTAATAAAGAATAATATATGTTTCTTTATTAAAGAAGAAATAATATGCCTATTTATTTGAAGTGTTTGGTAGTTGAAATATTGATTACAGGAATAAGAAATCAATTATTTAGTACGAAATTAATAATTTTTGGTTTGTATACAATAATTCCATAAATATGTTAAATTACTATAAAAAGGAATTAAATTGTCTCATTTCTCTTTTAAAATTTAACTTCGAAATCAATGGCGATTAATGCGATTAGAATCTTTCAATTAACTAGAGGGAAGACATTAATTGTAAATTAATATGTAATAAAAAATGTTTCAATGAAAATAAAATGGTAAGAAAATAACTTGAAGGTATGTTTAAAATTTTGATTGGAATGGTTAGCATGCTTACACAAGAAATCTATTTCGTTTCAAATTTGAATTTGGAGCCTGGTTCATCTTTCATTATGTGCAGTGGCGGTCCCCATTACGTTAATTGTAGTGTTTAATTTTATTTACCGTGTACTAAATAAAATATATGTGTGTGTGTGTGTGTAAATTTGAGTATATTGGGGTTAGTAAAATAGGTTAAAATGAACATTTTTAAATTTGAGTATATTAGAGTTTTGCTTTCCATGTACAGTCTATCTTCTCAAAGTTAAATCTCGATTTCATTTATTTTATTTTATTATTATTACTTTCTTTTATTAAATTCATGCCTCTTTTGGTTTTCCAGTAAGTTTCATTTATTTACGTGTGATTCTTGCCTTCAAACGTTTCCTGTATGTTAATGAAACTAATTGAGGTAGTGCACGTTTTGAAATTTTATACCAAAAGATTTGTTTGCTATGTAAATGTGTCTTCTCAAATTCCAACGTATATCTTTCATCCCTTGTTAATTACCTGCATGCTAGTCTTTTTTTGTTTTGCAAATTTACATCTTCTTCTATCCTTCCCTTTCATGTTCCAATTTCCAAACGTGCTTTAACCTTATTGATTTCCTATTTCATAAATCTCTCCCTCTAACTTTCAATTTATAAAATGTGCTGCCATTATTTAATCAAGAATTTCACTTCGAATTTCGGACCTCAACATCCTGCTGCTAAAGCGGATGAATTATCCTCTCCTTCTGCTTAAGATCTCTAATCTTTTAGTGTTAAGGCTATGCCATTCTAAGGTGCTGCTAAATAGAAGGATCTTATCACTATGGCGGAAAATTCTTAGGTCAAGGTGCCCCTTGGTGGACTATTACCAATTTATGGATTCAACTGGTTTTTTGGGTGCCGAAGATATGCGAGATCGATGCCGATTCATAACCATGGGTTCTTGAGAAAGAGGAATCCCCCAATGCGAGGAGGATGTATAGTTGATAAAGGATCTTATGGAATAGGATTTGATTCTACAAGAAGTTCAGTACGAACGAAGAAATTTCGAACAAAAGGATCAGAACTCGCTGATAGGAAAGGAGAGAAAAATAAAGTAATGCCAAGAGCTCCATCTATTGGTGAACACCGTTATTCTTCATTGAAGAAGGCCTACCCTTAGATTCATTAGGCTTTTTGACTAAAAGTTCATGGCTTCCCCACACCAATCCTGGAGAAAAGGAAGGACTCGATGTAAGGTGACTGAAATTTTTCGTTTCTAAAAAATATATATGGGAATGTGAGCTCCACCTCCTATTATCTTTATTTTCTACTTCCTTTCACTTTCCTGAAGCAAACTTTCCCATTTACATTTGTTCATAATTCCATCTCGTTTTCTGTAGCATCACCTTTTCTTTCCATTGTAATTGTTCATTGCCTGAAGCTTCGTTGAAATAAAAAAATCAAATGTGACCAATTGTTTACATTTGTATGCAAATCCATTTCCTAAAGCCTCCTTCCTCCATACGTGAGCCATCATGTCATTTTTTCCGTTGATTCTCCAAGCTTTAAAAACATGAGCAGGCTTCAAAATACTTAGAGCAACTAATTTGTTATATTTTATTATTAAAATGTGCGTACATGTTTTAAATTTCATTTTAATAATATTCTTATAACCTGAATATATTTCGCATATGAACTTCGATTCACGCGCGTTTTCATCTATTGGATTAGTTATGAAATTCCGAACGACATGAAACTAGTTTTGTTGAGTTTGGAGACTGTTTGGAAAAGCACCTTTGTTTGGATTTTTAATGGGATAAAAATCAAAGGTAGTGATTAAACCCACTCACATAATACTAAAATTTTAGATGCAAGTTAAATCGAAATCATGAAGTGAAATATTTTATTGATTGTTGTTTGGTAATTTAAACTGACGTTTAAATTGAATTTATGTCTGATTTCGAATTAAATTGACATTTAAATTAATATTGAAATTAAATAGCTAGTTAAACACCTCGACATTTGAAAGCTAGCGATAGTTGTGATATATTGGTTGATTTGGATGTTGATTTCCTACGTATGCCTATTGATCAGTATGATGGGTGATGTTGTATTTATATTGCTAACGATCATTTATTTCGATATATCCCTTTATCACCCTGTATATTATTGACATAGTATAAATTGTCAATTGAATTGTTTCAAAATTGAACTAAGAATAGGGTGAAATGATATACACCTATGACATTTAAATATGGGTTTAAAAGATATATATCCTCTCTTGTAATTAAAATTGAAATAATCGATCACTTGGGCATAGGATAGAAAATTATATACGAACACTAGATTTGGTTAAATTCATTTTTTGATGAAGAAATGGAAATGTTGAATGGTTTTAAAATCTTGAATGTGGATTTGTTAAATGATACTATTTTGAAGAAAATAAAAGTTGGATTTATATGAATTGAATTATTTTCTAATCTGAGCTTTGAAAAATTGAAATTGAGATTGATTAAATGAAACTATTAAAGGATTTAACTTGAAATCTAAATATTGAATTGAGTATGATTTAAATTTATCGAAAGTGAATTATTTAAAAGGTTTAAATTTTAACTTACACTTTGAATTTATTTTAATTAAAGTGGTTTAAATTGGTATTTCAAATTTTGGATGTGAAATGGATTTAAATTAAATTGTTTTAAATGAGAAAAGAAAGAAATGTTTTTAATTCAAAACCCTTTCTAATCTATAAACTATTTTAATATTTGAATTATTTTAATACATAAACTGTTTCAATATTCATACCATTTTCAATATCAAAACTATTTTTAATATACGAAAACATTCTTAAATATTCAAATTATTTTAGTATTTAAACTAATTAAATCTATTTCAAATCTGATTTTTGATATGAAAATGTGATATGGTATTGAAATTTAAAAGAACCACCGGTGTGAAAAATGACGTTTGGTTGTTAAAGTGACTGGGCCGAATATTCGCATACCCTTTGTTAATATCAGAACCACTTTAACATCTACGTACATGGAGGATGTTCCAAAATGAAGTGGTTAGATTGGCATACATTTTCTAGATTTGAAGAAAGAGAACGATGATGGATAGACTCCAACACTTGTGTTAATTTGAAATGACTAAAACAGGACAACTTGTCCTGACCAATGAGGATAGCTACCTCTAGCAGAATCTCTTCTTCGTATTACTAGCTATATTTTGGACTTGATTAGTGCGCCTTGATTTGATTATGGGATGGATGTTTATGGTGGGCCGTTAGGGGTTATTACTAGTCAGGCAACTCGAAATGGTGGTATCTTACCTTGGGTATTGCCTCACGTACCTTGCCATACGATTATCCTTGTACAAGCCTACTACGATTTTGTTTTAGTATGGTACCTACCAGGGATTCACTAGCTACCAACGTTACTGGTTGTGTTACTGGACCTGCATAGACTACCTTCTTAAAAATGTGTTAAGGTGGATCAATGTAAAGCTTTAATGCTATTTTAATACTTTACTGATTGACACTACATAAATAGCGTATCTTACCATATATATAGATAGTTTGATAGATAGGAGATGGAAAACCTATTAACATATCTTAAGTTACTTGTACCCTTATTTCTCATGATATTGATTTAACGTACATAAGAATTTTTAGTTTTGACTCGAGTGTTTTATCTTTTCATTACGCTTGGGTCATCCAGAGTATTTCAGTGTTTAAAGACGTTACCTTAAAGATGAAGATGTAGAATAGTGATCGTATTTGTTAATACTATTCCACTGCATTATTTGGTATGTTTATCTATTGTACTTTGATTATGGTATAAGATGAAAGTTAAATTTATTGTAAACAACATCATGAGCTATTTATATGATTATTATATTTTGTCATTCTGCTGTGAGATTCTGATTATTATTTTTCTTGTTCTTATTTTCTCTTTTAACCCATTGATAATCTGCTTTTTTGAATGGTTTGAGCTAGATATGTGTGGTTTATTGTCGACTTAAATTGTCCAAAATGGTGGATCATCAAAGTTAGTATCAAAGCATTGGTTTAGAGAGTACCTTAGCCTGTTGGGAGTTAAACTCATTAAGAGATAAGTTAATAGAATGCCATATTATAAGTTGAGATTATATATACGAGAGTGCATACCTGTTAGCGTTATAAAAATGTTTTATAATGTGTTAATTTGTCTATTGATTAATTTATAGATTCAAGTCGGAACATGAGATGCCACGGTATCGATAGGGATTTCTAAATACTTAAACAAGACAAATGTCCACAGTATCTTTTTGAAAATAGGTAAATGAAATAATTTTACCTAGAATTATATTTTATATAAAAAATAACAATTTTTATTATTGAGATAGTTGTTTATGATATACTTGTTTGTTACGAAATGATAATATTCAATTATTATTGTTTATTGTTTATTGTTTGATTAGTTGTGCTCAAAATATTTACGAGCATCGACTATTATATGTTGGTTTTTGAACTATATTTAGTTAATTTACAAGTAAATTACCTTTATACAACAGGGAAGGGGTATTTTTCAATTTATCGAAAATACTTATATTTGATTTGGAATATGTTATAGTTTGTATCTATAACATGGAATATAAATTTGATAAAAAGGAAGAAGGGTTTTATTATAACATATGTTTTATACATGATTGTTTTAATTCCTTTTAAATATATCTTTAAGTAAATAATTTTTGCTTAACAATTTATAAATATACTTACGTCTTTAATAAAAGTATTTTGAAGTTAAAAATTAGTATAAAAATAATTGAGAATAAATGAAGAAGAAATTTAGAAATAAGAATATTTTAACAGAAATTGTTAATATCACTTGTCTTTTATTAACTACCGATTCTAAATGAAATATTTTGGATATGCACTTGTGGAATAGTTTTCATAAAAGATATTTTATAGTACTTAATAAACAATTTTACAAAGGCTTTGTAGAGTATTTATTTATGAAATTTGATGGCGTTATTTAATGAAAAATTATATAAATTTGATTTATAAATGAAATTTGTAAGTAAAAAATCTTATTTTAAAGGAAAGGTATTTGGAACAAGGATTTAAAGTCTTTGTTTGATATGAAATTCATATATAAAGATTACAAATAAAGGAAGTTTATTAAAATTGTAAGAAAAGATGGATGGAATTAAGAAACGCATATAGAGATTCATTTATGAAAGTTAAATAAATTTTGTAAATAAAATCTATATTAGTATAGTTTACGAAACATTATTGTAAATACAAATGAAAATTAAAATGTTAAGTTATTATTCAATTGAATTTAAGTACTGGTAATTTTAAATAGCTTTGAATGATTTTAAATAAATGGTAGTAAATAATTAATTAATGATACTAATTTAAACATTGATGACACTAGAGATAGTTAAGGATGATATTTGAATACTAGTTAATAATGTTGAATTGAATATAAATTAATTAAGGAAATCGATTTGAATGTTAATTTATAATGACAATTTAAATAATATATTTCACATTAGATGTTAAGATTTAAATGAAAAACTAAAAAGAAAATTTAAAGTATAAACTTTAAAATAAAATTAAAGGCATAAATTTTAAAGAACGAAACTGAAATGTAATCTAAGTAAGCTTCAATATATGGTAAACAAACCCTATAAACCTATATTTTGTTAACACCACTTTTTTAACGACCCAAAATTTCAGCCATTTGAATTTGGAATATTTAATTTATTTTAAATATTGAAAGGTTATTTTTATAAGTTAAATGACTTGGATTTCAAATATAGCAATTTATTTGATAATTAAATTATTAAATTTAATATTTGAAATTGTTTAGATAATTGAATCTTAAATTTAATGTGAATGAAATGATTATAAAGTTGATTGACATTCTATTTAAATTAGAATGGAGATAGTTAATTTTTGAATTTGACTTCAAAGTAATTAAACTGGTTTTGGAAATTACTCGTTTAAATTATCGAGTAAAAATAGCCTTCCGGGGCACAGTCTCGGACTCAGACAAAACTAGTTTCATTGGATTTGTAATAGTGGATTATTATATGCCGTCGAATTTCGTAGCGATTGAACGTATTGTTTAGCCGTGCAAGATCGAAACACATAGAAATTAATCTTAAAAATTTAATATAATAGGGTTTGAAAAGCTATCTTCTGCAAATGATCGAATTGGGTGTCGAGACTAGTTCCATTACGTTTCGAATAGGGGTATAACATAAAGAACGTCAAGCGGCACGTCTCGTTTGGAGTACGAGATTGTCAGACGTTTAATAGCTTGATTGTTCAAATTAATTAAAATATATTAGACCATATTTAAGGCCATGCCTAGCCCATACCAAGACAAGTACCCACTTTCGTTCCCATGCCCTCACCTTCCTAATATTATGTCGCATTTCTTTTGTTCATCAAGGAATTTGTTCTCTTGTTTTCAAATTTACCCATGCTCATCCAATGCCATGAATCGACGGAGCCACTAGGGACCATATCAGGCGAAGGTGTCAACTGATGAAATGTTCGCGACATTGAGGTGAAGATATTGACTAGATGGATCGTGGTAGGATGGTCGTGGGTGGCGGGAAAACTTAGTTGAACGGCGACAGCGAGATGGGTTTTTCTGGAAAACGACGACGTTGCGTTAGATCGCGTGCGTAGGCACAAGCATTGTGGCATGTGGGAAGGCGTGCGACATAGTGGTTGCAGGATAAAGGTGAAGTTTTGGGCCTGGGGTTGATCTCGTGCGATATTTGGATGGTTCAGACCTAGGGCTTTGGTGATGTCACGGTTGGGGCATGCTTTGGACAAGACGCGGTGGTCTCTGGTGGTGTTAGGCGGCGGCGATGGGTTAGGCGTAGTTTGATGTAGGTTTTGGGACGAGCGAAATGAGAACATGAGGAAGAAAAAGACGGAAAGGGTAAACTAATTTTTAACATTTATTTATATTAAATTAATTTTAGTTTAATTATTCGAGTGTTCATAAATTCATATCAAACTCGTACCAGGTCCAAATTAAAAGCGACGAGTCGCGTTGCGATCGTATCGACAAAGGCTACGCTATGGAATTAGATTGAACGGATTCGAAGTTAGTTGGAATTTTGGATTAAAATTGGACATTCATTCAATTTTAATTCAAAACGGACGTTTGGAATGACAATTAAAATCAAAGTAAGTCAATCTCACCTTTTTGGCTAATCAAAAAATTTATATAGTCACTAAATATTATTTATTGGATGTATGATGTTTATTTCTTATCGTATTTAATTGTTTGGATAATACACCAAATTATATTGTTAATTTGAAATATTCCCGCCTATTGGAGCGGATGAGAACCTATTATGTTCCCATGTAAAAACGGATGACCCTTTATATACGAATCCCGCCTCGAAGCGGTAGATTTACGTTTTTATAATTATACATTGTATGTGATGCTAGGGGACAAGTCAGAGGGATCCAACAGGATTCCTTACACTGTTAATTTTATTGTTTATATATTGTGAAATATGATCTGTTCGATCTTATATTAGATGAAATGAACATGATTTTTCTTATTAGTGCTTTAGAAGCACCAGGCCTTGTATCTTGATATTTTAAAATACCATAAAATAGTGATTAGATTAAAAGGGAATTTCCAACGATTTTGAAAATTTTATGTGTTTTAAAATAATTATCCTTAAATTATTTGAAGAAGCAATTTGTTTTAAAATCAAAGGTATGATTTTTGGATATTATAATAGTTTTATAAAATATTTTAAATAGGAATTTTCTACCTATGAAATAAAGATTTTTAAACATTAAATTAAATCCGTCTTTTAAAATAAAAACATATGGTTTTAAAAGAAATTAGAAACTATTTGATATTAATATTATTAATCATTTTGTATAAAGTGATGTTTTACAAGTGAATTAACGATTTGCAAAATCATGTTTTGTTAATAAAAGAATGGATTTATAATAGTGTTATAAATCAAAGAAAATTATTATCATTTAACGAATAGGTAAATAAATCAAATGATGGATTTATTATAAGATATGGAAGTTTGTTTTAGAAAATAGTTGACTCTATTTTGGAAATTGAAAGCGAGGGTGAATTGGGATTGTTAAATGATATTTTATAAATTGAAAGGAACTTATAAAAGGAGTTTGTCCATTTGGAAACAACGTTAAAAACGAAAGGTGATTGATGCTTTAATGGAATTTATTAATAAGTAAGATTTATAAAGGAATGAAGTTATAAATGGAGTCATAAATGAAGGGACTTTATAAAAAGGAGGTTTTATAAAATAGAAGAGATTTATAAATACGGTTTATGGATATGGAAATGACCATGTTGAGAATTAAGTATGGATTTTTATCAAGGAAAAATATATTTCGGTTTTTAAAAGTTGATTATTTATATTAATATTGACTTAAAGGTGTCATAAATATTTTATATTTGAAAAGTAAATTATTTAAATTATCAATATGGTTTGAGATTAAATATAATCATTTATCAATAAGATTTTAAAAATTAACTACTATTATTTATAATAATGTTTAAGATAAATTATTGTTGTTTTATAAAGAATGTTTTGAAACTTATTTTTATTTTAAGTTGATTTAAAATTAATATTTATTTATTTATAATGTTTATTTTTATACAAAAGTTTATTAAAGTAAATAATAATTATTTATTTATAAATTTTTTCGAGATTTGTAAATAAGGTTTTATAAATAGATTTGGCCTTACAAGAGAAGTTTATAAAATGTTTTGAAGACTTAAAGGAGCATCACTTATAATGCATGAAGAGATTTTTGCAAATGGTTTTAGATATTTATAAAAGAAATTTTAGAAATGGGTTTATAGATTTATAAATAGTTTTATAAATGGTTTTTTGAGATTGGTAAGGGATTTGTAAATGATTTTTGAACTACATAAAAGAGGAATCTTCCTCAGTTTCATGAATATACTTAAAGCATTGAGGTAAGTATACAGATACTCTCTAAGTATTGAAAAGATAGGGATTGTGGATATGTGTGTATGTGTCTTTGAAAAAGAATTTTAAGGCGAATATGACAAAGAAAATTTAATTAGTAAAGATTAATTAATAAATCCCTAGCATTGCTTGGTGCTTAACCAATGTTGGTTTTACCTTATGGAATTAAATTTCAGATTGAATGTTTGTTATTCGATAGTTAAATAGCCGACTATCGAAAATGATCCCAAACGTGACTTTGGAAATATCTAGGGGAAACATGTGAGTTATATGGCACAGTCATCTTCGATGATGCTATATTGTGCGTATAAATCTCATTTGTTCTCCTAGAATAATGATACTGGAACCCGTCTACTAACGGCTAGAAGGTGATCACTGATTTTATCTTTGACTCTTTATTTTCTAAAGAATCGGGGTTGAGTTTACCGAGAATTATCGAATATTGTTTCAAAGAGACTGGGATCAGATACATTATTCGAAAACCACTTCAATCCAACAAATATATTTCGAAGAGAAGACATCTTGAAGATGATGGAAATTGGAGACGAACCTCTCAAGTATTTCATTCAGTCCCAGAATGAGCATGCATGGATGAATGCTAATATTGCATTGTTGCCTTGAGGGCGGTGTTAGCATTCCAAGTGGAAAGTGCTATACAAAGATAAAACGTAGTCTCGATCCTCATCGACTGGGAAATAACAAAAATCAGGCATGTAGCGGGGCCAAGTGGGTCGCTCTCATCAGGGTATGGTCATTCCAAATCTAGATCGGTTACTATCTATTCTCGTATGCTTCGGGGCCCAAAGCGTGGTGATCATATTCGGTACTACCAGTCAAGTGGTAGTCTAGTCCTATATGGCAGAGGTACAAGATGTTCTTGTCAGAGTCCGGTGCATTTTATCTAGAAATGTACCTTCAGAAGATAGTTCCTTACCTTGTCATAATATGGAATCTATTCTCTAATACAAGCTTTACGGGCTTAGTTGTGCCCAACTATGCTGAAACGTGAGATGCAAGTATTTCAGTTATATTCATATTTTTACTTTGAGCCCTATAAATTATAATAATATAATTAGATTTTCTATATAATTTTTTTTGGTTATCGTAAGGTTAAACCCATCCGTGTTTTTGTGCACATGGTCTTACGACGTACTTTTGATTTTTAAATGTTTTCTATAACTTTAAAAAAGTTGGGAGTGTTCTCTCAAGCTGGTTTTCCAGACTGAATCAGGTGTTATTTTATTGTAATGCTTTGGTTAGATCAGGCATGTTTATAGATTGCTTTGAATGCATTGGAGCTCAGGAGACGGGTTTGAGGTCTTCAAATTGTATTCACGTATATGTTTATTTTTGTTGCTTTGTTGTTGAAATCATCAGCATTTGAGAGGATAGGTTATCATGACTGTCCATGCTAATAATTGTTAATTGATTTTGTACTCTGATGAATGCATGTATACAATAGTTTCTTTTTGTAAAGATCATTGGTATTATATTATGTATTTTTCCACTGCGATTGTGAGATTCTGTGTTGTTTTATTTACTTCTTCTCTCTTCTTCTTTCTTCTTCCTTCCTATAAATATCCATCTTTCCGTTCGATTTATGTTGGACATGTGTGGTTTATTGTCAGCTTGAATAGTATGGATTGGTAGGTTGTTACATGTGGTATTAAAGCTTAGGTTAAGCGAACACCTAGGCTTTGGTGGGAATTTACTCATTGAGATAGGGTAAGCGAGACCCTAGGATGAGTTGGGTGTATATCTATGAGCACGTATTTGTTTATGATATAAAAATGTTTTATATTATGCAAATTTATCTGTTGGGTGGCTTATGAATTCTGGTCGATATGTGGGATGCCACGTTATCGAAAGGGGTTTCTAAACGCTTAAACAAGGCAAGCAGACGTAATATTGTTTGAAATGGGTAAATGAAATAGTTTTACCTAAATTATATTTTGTATATAAAGGAATAATTTTTCAAAAATTACTTTTAGCTATTAACACAGTGTTTGGTTGTTAGAGAATGGTAATATTTGATTATTATCTTTTGTTTGTTTGTATTTGTCGTTCAAATAAAAGTTGTTATTGTTATAATCTAACCAAAGATAAAAATTTGCAAATTGAGTTATGTAAGGAAGTGAATTTATAAGAGTGAATTGTATAAAATTGATTATAATTAAAATAATCAACAATTTTGAATGAAATTTCGTAAGTATATTTATGAATATGATTTTGTAAATGAAAATAGTTTTTAAACACATAATTTGAGAATTTAATATTCCAATGGTTAGAAAATTGTTTTCCAAAGGTTTTGGATAAATAATAGCAGCATTGTTCGATAATATTTTGATTGGAAATATTCTGAAATGATTTAAAAGAAATAGAAAGCACTAAACTCATTTTAGTTGCTGAAAAATAATTCTTATGTTGATGGCCGCCTCGTTAGTATTCATTTTCGAGTTTCTAAGTGAGAAATTGCTACTACTGGAATTTTTCTTGGTAGAACTAGTTTGTTTTTGATTCCGAAAGTGAAATTTGATATATAAAGGAGTATGTATGTATGTATATATATATATATATATATATATATATATGATTTAAAACTGATTTGAAATAAAACCTGATCTAAATGTTTTGAGAAACATAAGATAATAAGGTAGTGTTCGGTTTGTTATTGTTAGTTTTGGATTTTCATCTATACACAAATGCACACGACGCACTTATATTGCTGAAAACAAGTAATTAAGAAAACAAAGTTCACATACAAAATAGAAAACAACTTGTTTTTTATTTTTTGTGTTTTTGGAAATAACGCAAGCACGTGAAATAATCCATTCATCCGTCGTCCCTCTGTCCCCTTCGTCCTTCCATCCGTCCCCCTCCGTCGTCCCTTCATTCCTCTCATATTTGACATACATGTTGAAAACTAAAGACACAAAATTCATTTTTAAACCAAACACTACTTAAGTTTTTGAACTTATAAGTTGGGATAGTATAGATATGAAAAGAAAATTGAAATTGAAATATAAGAAAAAAATCAACTTAAGTGAAGTTAAATAAATCGAGTCAGTGAAGTGAATTAAATGAAAAGGCGTTTGACTTAAGAAAGATCAAATGAATTGAATCTAAAATGAACTAGATGAATTCATAATGCGAATTAATGGAATAAATAAATAGAATGCATGTGTCGTTGAGTCATAAAACGGAATTCAACCTGATTTGTAAAATGAATTGAATGTGTATTGGAATGTTGCTTGATAAAATCGAACATGAGCTTAAGTATTGGAGTGGTAGCAAACATTAGTGGAGTTGTACGTAATGTTTGTAATAAATTTAAGAAATTGTTGTGTGAGATGGTCTATTATAATATTAGTATTGAAAGAAATATACTAAACAAATTGGATATGAAATAATGAATGTTAAATAAATGAAGGTTAATAATTGAATGGGAATAAATTGAAACGAATCAATAGTAGGTTAATCAGAAATGGAAGTATATAATGTTGACATTTGGAAATGCAAATTTTTATGATGACAAATGAATTGGATGGTTGCTATTTTTTTAATAAGTTCTATTTAATTCAATAAAATTGCATATGGTTATGGTATGGTTTACGTTATATAGTGATATTATTTTCCACATACATATTCTCATTGTTGTTGAGTGATTAGCAGTTGCGGATGGCGTTTGCTTTGCATTAGAGCTCACTTTTGCGTTATATTGATTGTATATTCTCACTAATGCTAAATAAAAGGTTACATATCTTAGATTACATGCTGTATTTTTATATTTTTCCTTACAGGATGTCTCATCCTCGACGATGAGATGTATATTTGTTATTATATATACATTGTTAATTTTTAAGATTGAGCCGCGCAAAGAAGACACTGGCGAAATTTTCTGAAAATTTAAGACAGTAGGAAATTTTAGAGAGTATTGGGAAATTTTTTGGATAAATAAATATTGATTTTAAGTTATAGCTTGGAATGAATGAATTTATGGTACTAGATGGTATCGGTGAATGAAGTTAAGCACTTAAAAGATTTAGAAAATCTATTACGAATTAGTTTAGAAAAGTTAATGGATTTGGGCATTTCCTTACTTGGTAATTTCGAGGACGAAATTCTGTAAAGGGTGGACACTGTAACGACCTAAAATTTTAGTTGTTTGAATTTGTAATATTTAATTTATTTTAAACATCGAAAGTTTATTTTTATAAGTTAAAAAACTTGGATTTCAAATATAGCGATTTATTTGATAATTAAATTGTTAAATATAATATTTCAAATTGTTTAAATAATTGAATCTTGAATTTAATGTGAATGAAAATGATTTCTAAGGTTGATTTAAATTCGATTTAAATTAGAATGGTGATAGTAAACATTGAAATATGACTTAAAAGTAATAAAATTGATTTTGGAAATTGTTCGTTTAAAAATAGCCTTCCGGGGCACGGTCTCAGATTTTGACGAAACCAATTTCATTGGATCCGTAATAGCAATGCCGTCGAATTTCATAACGAGTGGACGTATCGTTTGGTCATGCGAGATCGAAATACGTAAAAGTTAATTTCGGAAATTTAATATAACAATTAGGTTTGAAAAGCTATCTTCTACATATGATCGAATTGAGTTTCGAGACTAGTTCCATTACGTTCGAAATAGGGGAATAACATACGGAACGCCAAGTGGTACGTCACGTTTGGAGTACGAGATTCTCAAAGGTTTTATAGCTTGATTGTTTAAATTGAATAAAATATATTAGACCATATTTAAGGCCATACATAGCCCATACTAGGACAAGTACCCACTTTCGTTTCCATACCCTCACCTTTGTTATATTATGTCATGTTTCTTTTGTTTATCAGAGATTTCATTTTCTTGTTTTAAAATTTACCCATGCTCGTCCAACAGCCATAGATCGACGGAGACACTAGGGGCAATATCAGGCGAAGGTGTCAACTCATGAAATGTTCGCAACGTTGAGGTGAAGAGATTGATTGGATGGATTGTGGTATGGTTGTCGTGGGTGGTAGGAAAACTTAGTTGAACAGCGACGGCGATATGGGGCTTTTTAGCAAACGACGACATCGTGCATGGTTCACGCGTGCAGGCGCTGGCGTGGTGGCATGTGAGGAGGCACCTAGCACGATGGTGGCAGGATGATAGCAAAGTTCGCGTCCTGCGGTTGGTCTCGTGCGACTTTTGGAAGGTTCGAACCTATAGCTTTGGTAACGTGATGGTCGGAGCATGTTTTGGATGAGACGCAGCGGCCTCTGGTGGTGTTAGGTGATGGCGATGGGTTAGGCGCGGTCAACTGTGGGTTTCTAGATGAGTGAAATGAGAATGTGAAGGAGAATGAGAGGGGAAGGGGTAAATTGATTCTTAACATTTATTTATATTAAGGTAATTTTAGTTTAATTATTCGAATGTTCATAAATTCATATCAAACTCATATGAGGTCCAAATTGAATGTGATGAGTTGCGTTGCGACCGTACCAACTGAGGTTAAGCTATGGAATTAGATTGAATGGGTTCAGAGCTAGTTGGAATTTTGAATTGAAATTGGACGTTCAACAATTTTAATTCAAAATGGAACGTTTGGTCGATAATTAAAAGTGAGTTAATCCCACCTTTTTGGCTAATTAGAAAATTTATATAGTAAATAAATATTATTTATTGGATGTTTGGATATTTATTTCTAACCATACTTGATTGTATAGGTAATATACTAAATTATATTGTTAGTAAGATATATTCCCACCTATTGGAGTCGATGAGACCCTATTATATTCCCGTGTAAGAGCGGATGAACCTTTGTATACGAATTCCGCCTCGAAGCAGTTGATTTACATTTGTATGATCGTATATTATATGTGATGCAAGGGGAGAGGTTAAAGGGATCCAACATGATTCCTCACGCTGTTAATTTTATTTTTCATATATATATATATATATATTGTGACATATGATCTGTCGGATGTTATACTGGATGACATGAACATGATTTTGCTTATTAGTTCTTTAATAGTGTTGGGCCTTGTACTTTGATATTTTAAAATACCATAAAATAATGATAAAATTAAAAAGGAATTTCCATATGATTTTGAAAATTTTATACCTTTTAAAACAATTATCCTTGAATTATTTAAAGAAGTAATTTATTTTAAAATCAAAGGTATGATTTTCGGATATTATAATACTTTTATAAAATATTTCAAATAGAAATTTTTGATCTATAAAATAATGATTTTTAAATCTTAAATTAAGTTCCTCATTTAACATAAATGATATGGTTTTCAAAGAAATTAGAAAATACTTGATATTAATATTATTAATCATTTTGTATAAAGTGATGTTTTACAATTGAAGTAAAGATTTGCAAAATCATGTTTTGTTAATAAAAGAGTGGATTTATAAACAGTGTTATAATTCAAAGGAAATTATTATCATTTTACAAATGGGTAAATAAATCAAACGATGGATTTATTATAAGATGGAAGTTTTTTTTTAGAAAATAGTTGACTCTATTTTTGAAATTGAAAGCAAGGGTGAACATGGATTGTTAGATGAAATTTTATAAATTAAAAGGAATTTATCCATTTGGAAACAACGTTAAAAGCGAATGTTGATTGATGTTTTAATGGAATTTACAAAAAAGTGATATTTAAAAAGGAATGGAATTATAAATAGAGTCATAAATGAAGGGATTTTAAAAAACGAAGGTTTTATAAAATAGAAGAGATTTGTAAATACAGTTTATTAATATGGAAATGACCATATTGACAATTAAGTATTGATTTTTATCAAGGAAAATGTATTCAGGTTTTTAAAAGTTGATTATTATATTATACTAATTTAAGGTTGTTATAAATATTTTTATATATTAATTATTTAAAATTATTATATTGTTTTAAATTAAATATAATCATTTATCAATAGGGTTTTGGAAATTAATTAATATTATTTATAATAACATTTAAGATAAATTATTATTGTTTTACTAAGAATGTTTTGAAACTTATTTTTATCTTAAGATGTTTTAAAATTAATATTTATTTATTTGTAATGTTTACTTTTGTATAAAAGTGTTTTAAAATAAATGATTATTTTTTGTTTATAAACGTTTTCAAGATAATAAGGTTTTATAAATAGATTTGGGCTTTATAAGGGAAGTTTGTAAAATGTTTTGAAGACCTAAAGGAGAATCATTTTTAATGTTTGAAGAGAGTTTTGCAAATGGTTTTAGATATTAATAAAAGAAATTTTAGAAATGGGTTTAAAGGTTTATAATGGTTTTTCTGAGATTGGTAAGGGATTTGTAAATGTTTTTGAATTAGATAAAAAGGGAATCTTCCTCGGTTTCATGAATATACTTATAGCGTTGAGATAAGTACATGGATACTCTCTAAGTACTGAAAATATAAGGATTGTGGATGTGCGTATGTATCATTGAAAAATGATTTTGAGGCGAATATGACAAAGAGAATTTAATTGATAAAAGATTAATTAATAAAGGATCAGTGTTGCTTGGTATTTAACCAATGTTGGTTTTCCCTATGGAATTAAATTTCTGATTGAATTTTTTTATTAGATAGCTTAATAACCGAATATCGAAAATGGACCCAAATGTAACATTGGAAATATATAGGGGAAACAAGTGAGTTATATGGCGCAGTCATCTTCGATGATGTTGTACTGTGCATATAAATCTCATTTCGTTCTCTTAGGACAATGATAAGGAAATCCGTCCACTAACAATTAGGAGGTGATCTCTGATCTTTTCTCTGTTTATTTCCTAAAGAACCAGGGTTGAGTTTACCAGGAGTTATCGAATGTTGTTTCGAAGAGATCGAGATCAAATATGTTATCCGAAAATCACTTTGATCCACCAAATATGTTTCGACGTGAAGACATCTTAAGGATCATGGAATTTGGAGACGGAGCTTTTAGGTATTTCATTAAGTCCCAAAACTAACTTGTATGGATGAATGTTGATATTGCATTGTTGCGTGGAGGGAAGTGTTAGCATTCCAAGTGGGAAGTTCTATATAAAGGTAAAACGTAGCCTCAGGCATCATTAACAAATAAATGACAAAAATCGGGCATGCTGTAGGGCTAACTGGGTCGCTCCCATTAGGGTATGGTCATTCCAAATCTAATACTACCCTCTAAATTTAATATAGCACTTCCCACTTGGAATATTTATACTGCCCTCCAGGAAACATTGCAATACCAGCATTCATCCATACAATTTCATTCTAGGACTGAACGGAACACTTGAGAACTCCATAAACATACCTGACCCCGTTCTCTTCGAAACAAAATTTAATGATTCCCGATAACCTCAACCTATAAACAGTCAAAGATAACAGCGGCTATCACCTCCTAATCGTTTGTGGACAGATTGCCTTATCATTATCTTAGAAGGACAAAACGAGATTTATACGCACTACACCATCATCGGAGAGGACTGTGCCATATAACTCAACATGTTTCTCCTAGATATTTTCAGAGCTATATTTAGGGTCCAATTTCGATAGTCGGTTATTTGTCTATCAAATAACAAAACATTCAACCATAGATTTTATTTCCCATGGAACCCATTGAGGCTCAAATTTATAAATTTAAAATCACTTTTCAGATACTTTAGAAATCAATTCCTTATATTTATCTCAATAGGATAAGTATATTCACAAAACCACTATATTTCAATACTTAATTTTTTTTACTTATTTCAAGATCATATTAAAATGATTAAACACAAGTATCCTTTAAACAAAGATATAGATATCCATGAATACACTCTCTTTCTTTAACTATCTTTTGTTTTTATTTCAAAATATCTTCTTTATGAATTCCTACAGTCTATTTATACAATTCCTTATAAATATCCAAGTTTTATTTATAAAGTAATCTTTTATAATCTCCTAACCTATTTATAAAATTTTCCTTTTTAATTACTAACCATTTAAAATCCTCGTTTTCATAATCATTCGAAACCTAACTTCTTTTCCAAGTTAAATCCACTTTCCAAATTTATAACTCCTTTACATAAATCCTTTTATAAAAGAAATCCTTTTATAACAATTTTTTTATTTAATTATAATAAATAAAACTAAAATAATATAAAACTTAGATTTAATCATTTTTAAATAATATAAAATAAATTTAATTAAAAACATTTTTAATAGTATAATAAATAAAACTCTAAACTTTTAAACATCTCCAATAGATAAATAAAATAAAATAACTTTAAACAACCATTTGAATAAAATTAATTACCTTCAACAATATTTTTATAATGAGTTAATCGTCTATTTTTAATTAAATAATGGAAAAATAATTATTATCTTTAGAAACATTAATAAAATAATTTATCTTAAAAAGATTGCAGATAATATAACAATTAACTTACAAAAAGATAATGTTTACATACAATTGTAATTAATTATAAAACAAAACTCTGTGTATATATAGAGTAATAACTAATACATTTTTCTTCCAATTATAAAATTGGAAGTTAACCAGATTTATAATTTTCGAATCTAGAAAAGGCTCGGCGATCCTAATGGTATTTAACAGGCTACCATTACCTTCTATTTAACTTCTCAAATCAAATTTTCCAATATTTACATAATCAGCCATATATGTAAACCAATCCATACTTAATGATCAATCGACGCTTAAATAAATTTCCAAACTAATGTAATAGTAGAACGATGATTTATTTGGCTAACCAATGTCATTCAAATATAAACTCTTATATTTATTAAATGGTGTCTATTTGGCCAAATGGTTAACACCAAGAAGTATGCTTACATTAACTATGTTATAATTTTAAACAACGTAATTGTATTAATGAAAATCAATATCAAGTTATTACCTCATATATGATCCACTTCTTAAAAACAAGTTTTGAATACAAATTTTAAAATGCAAACAATCTAATAGCATTTCAAGATGCAATATCATGTTCCTAGATCAAATTCAACCAATCTAATAGCATTTCAAGATGCTATATCGTGGTCCTAGATCAAATTCGACAATCTAAACAGGCATAAATAAATTTTATTTACTATAAACATAATAATTAACCAAAAAGTGTGAGTTCTAACTCACAAAATGTTCCTCTTTGGACTAAAATTGAATGACATCTGATATTAGCCCAACTTTTCAACTTGCTCCAAACTCAACAAAACATGATCCATCGTAAAGCTTTCATCTTAATAAGCGCAACGTAAGAAGTTTCGTCTCGATTTGACCTCATGTGAACAAGTTATACAGTTTATAAGATTTTGAAATTTTAATTATAAATTAATTACGACTTAATATAACCATAACTTAATTGTCCTTATTAATCTAATCCTTCTTCTACCAACTTACAACACTTCCTTTTGCTCCTCTTATATGCATGAAACCTTCCCCGTACATGCACACCCAAACCCATCTCCATACTTGACGAAACTCCCATCCGATCGTCGGAACGAACTCTGCATCATCTCCTCTCCACACTGAACCCCAATTTAACATGCTCGACGCTCCCCTCCAACATGCGACCAGGGCGATGTCGACCTCGAACCTAAGTCGCGCCCAACAAACAAGAGCCGTGTGACGACCCGGAACTTTCGAGCATTTAAAATCGGAATATTTAATTGATTTTAAATATTCAATTGGGTAATTTTAACTTGAATTCAAATTTCCCTGTTTATTTGATAACTAAATTATTAAATTAAATAATTTGGAATTGGGTATAATATGATATTTGAATTTTAAGCCTGTTGAAAATAATTTGAAGACTTATAAAATATATATTGATAACACTGAAGATGATAGAAGCTTTAAAATTTGATTTCACGGTGATTTTTTCGGTTTTGAAATTTTATCGTTCAAATTGAATTCAAAAATAGCCTTCCGAGGCACAGTCTCAGAATTGGACGAAACCAGTTCCATTGGGTCCGTAATATGGAATTATTACCGGATTTCAAATTTCATATTGATCGGAGTTGTTGTGTGCTTATTCGTTAAGTAAACGCGTTGGAAATTTAATCGAGGTTTTTATATATATAAAAATATATATAATATAATTAAATCAGTAGCCAAGCTTCTTCTGCACGCCTATTTTCTTATCTCATTAAGCCGAGCCTTCTAATGAAACCTCGCACCTTCTTCTTTTCTTCTACTCGACAAACATCAGGAAAAAAAACAAAAGAAAACGATGGCCGAAGGGGAAATAATCGCATACCCTTCGATTTTTCTGGCAAAATTCGCATATCTCCCCTCAAATTTTTTTTAAAAACCGCATCTCCCTTATCTCTTTTGAACAAATTCGAGATTCATTTTTTTTATAAAAAAAATGGCGATCGAATAAGGGCGATCGCTCGCGCGCGTGTCAACGAAGATGGTGGTTCTCATTTCGGCGCTTTATTTTTTCGATTATTCACGAGTTCGTTTCGAGCGACGTCAAATTAAAGGCTGCTCGTGAGGGTAAATCTCGATTCCAGATCGCGATGAGTTTGCGTGGCCATGGCTCGAGCTAGGGTTTTGGGCAAGGGCAGCATTGAGAGGCCGGTGGGTTATCGTATAGTGGGGGGAATGCTTGAATAGGAGGGTCGTTGTGTTCTTGTTTCTGGAGGCAGTAAGGTATTAACTTGATTTTGTTTTTTTTATTATTTCGTTTAGAAATACATATAAGCTTAGATCTGGAAAGAGCAGTATATGCATACTGGTTAGAGAATTATGGTTTTACAGAAAACAGATTTAGGGTTTTAGAAAATACATATATGATGATAAGAATTTTTAAAGCATTTAAAGGTTTAGATAAATTGGATTTTTTTTTAAGAATCTACATAGGCTATTTTGTAATAATATATAGGTAGCTCAAAAAGAAAAAATATGATACAGTCACATTTTTAAATAATATATTAGAAAGACTAGATTGTTTAACCTATTGAAGTACTTAGTAATTAAGATATGGTTTGTTATAGGAATATTAGTTTTAAAAAAATTAAATCATTAGTCAAAATTTGATTCTGGTGCAAAGTTAACTTTATTAAACGAAAATTGATTTCGCGATTAGTTCTAATATTAATAAAACAATCTAATAAAACAATCTAATATTTATACAAGGTCTAAAATCGTGGGGAAAACCAGTCGAAACTGGAGTGGATTGCAAATAATAGTAAAGGTGAGTTAAACTCACTCAGTTTAAGTTTAAATTTAAATGATTAAATTTAAATAATTGATTGTATGATTGAATTGATTGATGTGATATAGTATAGTATAATTTGAAATTGGCATATTATGTGATGCTAACGTCTGTGGATGCAGGGAAAAATAGGTTGGAGGGATCCAACTGGACCCCTCAACTTTTATTTTAATTATTTAGTATTCTCCGTTCTGATTATTTGATATTCTATAATGAATTATGTGGGAGTATTGAATGCTATGGCTTGGTTGATATAATTGGGTATAATGAATTACCAAAAATATAAATTTGATTTCGGAAAGAGAAATAAGGGAAATGGATTTGTAAGTAAAATAATTATGGAAACTTTTATTTAAAATAAAACATTTATTTAAAAATTTAAAATTTAAGATTTAATTTATTGAAAAGAACACAGAAGAAATTGGGAAGAAGCTGAAATTGGTATATTTCAGTTAAATGATATAAAATCAATCGAAATATAATAATAACAAAAATAAAGTCCATAATTAATGAATTTTGAGACAAACTGATAAGTAAAGAAATTTATTTCAAATGGAATAAATTGGGAATCAATTTGGAAAATTGATTTAAGTGATTGAGATTGGGAATTCTCCCTGGATAACCAAGTACATTTCCAAAATAAATTTTTAAATATAAATTAAAAGTTTTAAAGTTTTTTTTTGAATTTGTTCAGGAGGGAAACCGACCGGAGCCGTAAAACCCTCCCTAGTGCGCCTACCCGGTCCGCGGGCACCCGAAGGCTGATCTTAGCATACGCACATGGTAAGCCCTTAAATGGGCAACCTGGGAATCGAACCTGCGACCTGCTTACCAGGAGGTAAATGTCTCAACCACTAGGCCACATTTGCGGACAAGTTTTAAAGTTGTTTTAAAAGGTATGTTTTGAAAATTTTATTATTTTTAAATATTTAAATTCTAAAAGTAAGTATTTCCTTAAATCTATTATAGCAGTAATTATTCAAAGAGTGACTTGGTATTTTGTTTTTAAAAAGTGAAATCTAGTTTTATATTTTATTAAGTAACCTTATTTTCAAATATTCATATAGTATGTATTTTTAATAAATTATTGAAGTAGCTTTTAATTAAAGGTTAGAGTATATGTCAAAGTAAAGTGTTTTAAATTATTTTAAAAATCTAGTTTTGTGCTTGGTGTCTTCAGTGGAGATAGAAAACATTTGGGAAAGTTTATTCTGAAAAGAATGATGATTTGAAAACTGTATTCAAAAGGGTTTGAAAGTGAAAATATATCTTACGAAGATATTTTGAGGTTAATAAATAATTTGGGAAATTATTTATTGGTTGATGGTTGTTTGTGAATATTAATTGACAGTTAAATCACCGACTATCAATGTTGGACAAATGCGTTGATCGTTTCGAAGAGACCGGGATCGAGATTTATTTTCGAAAACCACTTCGATGTGGTTTATACGTTTCGTGAAAACGAGTTTGAATTCGAAGATGGAGCAGTGAAGTGCAAGGGCTAGTCGCTGCTAATCCTAAGGATATTTCCAAAACGGATGTAGTAGGAATAGTGCCTTCGGTTCTGTTCGAACCCGGGACGGACTTGTATGGATGAATGCTTGCGAAACATCGTCAGGTGGACGATTGACATTCTAAGGGATATGTTCTAAAATGGTAAAGCTTAGCCTCAAGCCTCACCAAATGGGAATGACTGAAAATCAGGGGTTATGCAGCAAGGCTAGCTGGGTAGCACGCAAGCAGGGTGAGGTCATCCCTGTCTACATGTCCCTTTTTATTTTGGCTTAGTAGGCGGTTGCTGATCCCAACCGCGGGGTGATCTCACTCGGGATTATCCAGTAAGGGGTAGTCTCGGCCTTGTGTTGCAAACTCAAACTCAAACTCAAACTCAAACTCAAACCGAAATTTCAGTTTGGTTTCGGGTATTTACTAATACCCGACTCCGGTTTCTTCGAATCCATGGTCATCTAAACCCAAGTTATACAATTAGATACAATTCAACTTTAATTGTCAAATACCACCTTTACTCAGCAATTCATAATTCATTGATAATCACATTATCATCGTCCATCCAACATATCATATCACAAAGCAATTCATATCAGAGATATCAACCAATTCAAAGCACCCATCATCATTAAATCATTAATAAGCAAGATTGATCACTTTCATTAATTAATGATCCTTTAATTACTTCCACTAATTAATTTCATATAATAATTAACCTTTAACTTAATTACAATTATTAATCAATCTTGATTAATCACAATCAGAAATTAACTTTCCTTAATTACTTCATCAATTAAACCATCTCCTTGATTTACTATATAAATCAATTCTTCAATTGCACCGAGTAATCATTAACTAATTTCTCCCATCAAGTAATTATCCTTTAATTACTAACCATCAAGTAATTTCCTTAAATTAATTACATCCGGTATTTATCCACTAATTACTTCACTAAGTAATTATACCCCATTAATTATCTTAAGTAATTATACTTAACTCAACATCAATTGATTACTTTTAATTAATTAAACTGAATTAATTAACTAAAATTAACTACATCAACTTAATTATACTGAGTAATTAATTCTTTTAATTAATTGATTAAGTAATTATTCATAATAATTCCTTTATATTAAGTAATAACCTCTTAATTACTTATCACTTAATTATTTCTTAATTAATTAACCTTGATTAATCATTCTTAGTTGTTACTTTTAATTACCATAAGTAATTTGCCTTTAGTTAATTACACAAATTAATTTAACTAATCACCCATTCACATTTATTACATTTGTCCAGAATTAATTGCTTAAATTAATTATTCGATAATCATTTACATTAATTAATTATCATTTACTTCCATCATACTCATTATTAACTAACCCATATTTAGTCTCCTAATCAATTCTTTAACTATTTACCTTAAATAGTTTCCACTTAAGTAATTAATCCCTGATTTACTTAATCATTTTATTCTGAATTATGAATTAATTAATCTCTAATTAATTATCTCATAATTAATTAATTAATTAACTATTCTTAAATCGTTAATAAATTAGTTACTTTTATATTACTTATCCATTTATTTAATCTATGATTAAAACCTTAATTTAGCACAAGATACCCTTTTAAAATTAATTACTTCTAAATAAATCTCAAAATCTCTTGACATTAACATATGATACAAAAACGTATTAATTCTTTAATAAACTACTTAATTACACATCAGGTTAAATAACTTAAGAATCAACTAAATTAATTTAAATAACAAAGGTGTTCAACTTCTCAAAATAAAACATTGATTCCTCACGAAAGTAAATTTATTTAAGAACAGTTTTAGACACTGACTCAGTTCTGAGTCAATTCCCTTTGTTCATTGAACACAGATTAAATTTAAATCTGATATTATACTTGAAAACTACCAAAGGCAATCTACAAATAACTCGAGTTGAACCACGAGCTCAACCCAAAAAACCCCGATCGACAACTCGATACTTCGCTCAAATCACACTTTAACTCATAAACCTGTTTAATTATTTATAAACTCAGGTACTATCTCTTCATTTTATAAATACTGTTCAAGTTTTACTTACGCAGAAACAAACTGGAAACTCATCAGGCAAATCCCGAGACATAACTCAATTTCCACGAGTAAGACGCGAGAACCCTTCCTCCTATCATTACTTCGAGTTCCACCAAATCCCACGCGGGGTAGAACCCGAGACCCGCATCAACTTTCCCAAACTTGACCGATGCCTGACACAGGTGCACACACGTGCACATGCACCAAAGTTACGACCATCTCTTGTCATGGTCGAGGCCGCCAGCAAGTCAACGATGAACCTCCCTTACGATCACGACCACTAAGGCTTTGAGATGAACATGGAAACCAAAAACGAACATCGTAACCCAAAACTGAAACAACATCCCTAGCGAACTTGCTTTGCCTACGTCAACCCTGATCGCCATCGCCCATGCCACCAAGAACCTAGCTTCACTTCAACTCTAACCTCATTTTCCCTCCGGTGCGATGCAACTCGACGCTACCTGGAAGGCGCAATAGTTCTGACAACTCCTCTAACCCCAAATCTAACTTAAAACCCTACTCTGCCTCACCGAACTCACCACATTGATCTGGAAACAATATCGCCAATTTTTGCAAAATCAATGTTACTCAGGCCATCTCCAAGCCAAATCTCGGTCATCTAAACCACGCCGTTCGTCGGCAATTGACGATATCCCCAAATTAGACTAATCCCCAAATTCACAACAGGTTCACTATTTAAAATCATGAAATATGAATCAAAAATCATCATTTTGTACTACAATCCATATTCCGTAATTAAAGGTTGAAATTAACATGCTTGAATTTTTCCTATTTTCATATTGTCACTGTATTCTTATATTTTATAAAAACTTCTGAATATAAAAACTCAAAACTATTTTTGAAATCAATATTATACTGCTATTAACAATTTTTATTCAGAAATCAATGGCTAAAAACGAATGCATGAAAAAAATTTGAATTTTTCTCTCAGGGTTAAAACCTGAAAGATTGAACAGGGGTTTAAAATAATCTGTTTCAGTCAAATTCACAAGTACTAACACACATATAAGAGTCATTTTTTTTCAACATAATTCAACCACCTTCTAAAGATCACAATTTGCCAATTCAAAGTATACCATTTTAAGAGATTACTCACCTTTTTTTTCTTCTTGGACAGAGCATTACTTGCCTCAAAATAGAACTGCTGCTAATTTGATTTTTTTTCTGCTTGATCAATGAACTGGGAATCTTAGTTGAGTTTCCCCCTGTTTAAAATCTTGTGTAAAATCCTGAATTGTAGATGCTTGACTCTATTTTGATCTGCTTTGATTTATCTCAAGTTTTCTTTGCATGCTTTTGTTGTTTCAGCTTTGAAAAAGAAATGTTGACAGGATTTGTTTAATCATAAAAAGAATGGTCAGCTGGCTTTTAATTTTGATTTGCATTTGTATTCCTTTTTGGTTGAGATGAAGAAAGAAATTTGCTGAAAATTAAAACTCTTCCTTTATCATATTTTTATTTTTAGATTTTAGATTAAAGAAAAATGACACTTGTCTACTATGATGCATTAGTTAACTTACACCTATGCATATTGACTTACAAATGTCCTTATGTTTACAAGTGTTATGATGTTTAATTAATATTTACAAGTTTTTAATGTTTTATTAATGTTATTTTCTTTTTGATAATTCATTTAGGCTATATACATGTAATTATAAAATATTTGGATAATTATAAAATGTGAATTTATTTTATACAAATAAGCTTTGGATTTCAATAAATATTCATGTGAATTCAAATAAACATTTTTTTAACAAATAATTTATGCTTTTGATTCAAATTTATAAACAAATCTTGAAAATCAATAAAAATATAACTTCCAATTCAATGCATATATATACCTATATATTATATATTATGATTAGAAAATCACTTTTATTAATTCTAGAAAGATAAATTTGTCCAACTAAATAATTATAAAAGTAGATTGTTAAACTAATATTATCAAACTTAAATACTTTAGTTAGGAAATTATTAATATAAATATTCATCTAGATATTTAAAATTCAATCTTTATTTTATTTTAAATTTTCATTTGTTAATTTTCAATTAACAGATGCCCAAAATTCGGGTTATCACATGAATAAAATCCAAATAAGTGGAAATAAATTGGAAATGGCCTTGTAATAAATTGAATGAGTTGAATCTGGAAAGTTAAATTTTATAATAACTAATCAAAAGAAATTGTAGATTGGAATGAGATTTGATTGTGATAGAGTTAAGTTGAATAGAAAAGAGAAAAAAATCCACTTGTAAAATAAAAATGAGCTTAGGTATATAATTTAAGCAAATTGACGTAAATTAACTTAAAGCTAAACAAATGGAAGAGAGTTGAATTGAATTCAACTTAAAGCTAAGTTTAATGATATTGGATTGAATTTAAATCAAGTGAAAATAAATTTAAAACGAAATAGAATTCGGTGAGTTGTAAATAATATTTAAGGAAATGAAAATTCATAATACATTGAGTGGATAAACTAATTATATTGAATAAATAAATGGATGGAATAAATAAGAATCAAATGGAAGTGAACTTAAGTTTGAAGTGAAATAAATTGAGTAAATTAACTTAAGTTGAGAATAATTAGAAGCTCGACTACGAGTAAAAATGGAAGACCATTAAATTAAAGCTTGGTTTGAATTAATTTGGGAATGGGTAGTAATATGCAAGCTTGGAATGGGTCGAGCTAAACAAATGGTCATGAATGAATTGAAATAAAAAGGAAATTAATTGGTAATGAAATATGGAGATGGAACTTGAATTGGTTAAATGAAGTCGAATACTAATTTAATGTGGCAAATGTTTAGTTTGCAAATTAATTATGAAATGAATATTTGATGTAACCAATATGAAATGTTCCAGGATAAATAAATGGATTCATATAAAATGAATGAGAATATAGCATGCAAAATAAATTGAACGGAATCAATTAAAATGAAATCAAATTAAGTATAGACTGAATTGGTATTAATTTAAATTAGTTATAAACTAAAATAAATATTCTTTTAAGTAAATAGCACTGAATTTGCATAAAATTGTTTTTTGAATCAATTGTAATAAATATGGATTTGTTTGGATGAATAATAAATTGAATGTGAACAATGAAGTGTAAATGAGTTTGCTTGGACTTAAAATGAATTTAAGTTAAGCAAGAGAGTTGTGTAATCATTCGAATTGAATAGGATAGTTTGAATATTGTTAGGAAGCATTCAAAATAAGTGTCGAAATATTTCATATGTGCTTAAGGAAGTATATAATATGCACTGTTTATAGAATCCATGTTTTAGTTATTTATATATAAGTTAAATGCTATAAACTTTGTATATTTGTCACTTACATGTTTAAATTGAGTAAGTACAGGTACAGGAGAGCCGTATGGCTGGATTTGATCACGCAAAATGCTAAATAAATTACCTCTTTGCTTAAAATGCTAAACAAGGTACGCCTACGCAATACAAATAGGAAATATGAACTGTTTGTATGTTTTCCGACCGTGTGGGTCGATGTATACATATTTATCTCTTTTGTCAAATTGCGAAAGCTCCTCCATACAAAGGAGACTGCCAAATTTTTTTAGAAATTTTGGGATTTAGAAAACTTTTGAAAATTTTGGAAACTTTTGTAACGACAAAACGGTTTCAAATTGGAAGTTGTAATAAATTAGTAAATGAAGCTAATTGAAATGACATAAATTAGGTATAAATGAAAGATAAAATTTAAATGTTGAAAGTTGAAAATAAATAAAATTCATATGTAATGTGGAAATCAATTTGAAGAAATAGATATTAACTAAAGTGGTAAAGTGAAAACAAACAAAGAAGCATATAGAATGCTTATACTAAACTTAAGTAAGGTATGATAAATTCTTAATTGGAAATTGACATTACAAACATATTCTAAGCTAATATTCGAATGAATAAATATTGACATTTTGTAAGGAAGTCGATAAAATGTTTTTGGAATATTGTGATTGGATATTAGTACTAAGCAGGATATGCAGGTAATATAAAGGGAAAAGAGAATTGATTTTGATTTCAGAAGATAAAAATGAATTGCCTGACTAAAGATATGTATTTAAATTTTGGTATGAAATTGGATTGTGTTTTTGGATCGAGCCACTTGGCCTTTTGTTTTCTTTTTGGATTTGGGAGGCCGTAGAGCCATTTTGTAGTTGTACCGAGCTAGCCGCGCAAAGGAGACGCTGGCAAAAAATTTCGGAAATTTAGAGAGTTAGAAAAATTTTGAGAAAATTTTGATAACTCAAAATTTAGTTTTGAATTATAATTTGAATAGTTGAACAAGTAAGTTATTTAAAAACTATAGAAGGTTTTGGAAAAGTTTGGAAAGTTAATGAGAATAATAATGATTCTTTTATAAGAAGATAGTTGGTAGAAAGTTAAGTTGTTTGGTTTTGGGAATAAGTAAACGGGTATTGGATCGTTCTTCCTAACTAGTAATTTCAGGGACGAAATTCTTTTAAGGGGGAAGGAATGTGACGACCCGGAATTTTCGAGCATTTAAAATCGGAATATTTAATTGATTTTAAATATTCAACGGGGTAATTTTAACTTGAATTCAAATTTCACTATTTATTTGATAACTAAATTATTAAATTAAATAATTTGGAATTGGGTATAATATGAAATTTGAATTTTAAGCCTGTTGAAAATAATTTGAAGACTTATAAAATTTACATTGATAAAACTAAAGATGATAGAAGCTTTAAAATTTGATTTCACAGTGATTTATTCGGTTTTGAAATTTTATCGTTCAAATTGAATTTAAAAATAGCCTTCCGAGGCACAGTCTCGGAATTGGACGAAACATGTTCCATTGGGTCTGTAATATGGAATTATTACCGGATTTCAAATTTTGTATTGATCGGAGTTATTGTGTGCTTATTCGTTAAGTAAACGTGTTGGAAATTTAATCGAGGTTTTTATATATAAAAAAATATATAATATAATTAAATCAGTAGCCAAGCTTCTTCTGCACGCCTATTTTCTTATCTCTTTAAGCTGAGCCTTCTAATGAAACCTCGCACCTTCTTCTTTTCTTCTACTCGACAAACATCAGAAAGAAAAAAATAATAACAAAAGAAAAAAAATGGCCGAAGGGGAAATAATCGCATACCCCTTCGATTTTTTGGGCAAAATTCGCATCTCCCCCCTCAATTTTTTTTTAAAAACCGCATCTCCCTTCTCTCTTTTGAACAAATTCGAGATTCATTTTTTTTTTAAAAAAATGGCGATTGAATAAGGGAGATCGCTCGCGCGCGTGCCAACGAAGATGGTGGTTCTTATTTCGGCGCTTTATTTTTTCGATTATTCACGAGTTCGTTTCGAGCGACGTCAAATTAAAGGCTGCTCGCGAGGGTAGATCGCGATTCCACATCGCGATGAGTTCGCGTGGCCATGGCGCGAGCTAGGGTTTTGGGAAAGGGCAGCATTGAGAGGCCGGTGGGTTGTCGTATAGTGGGGGGAATGCTCGAATAGGAGGGTCGTTGTGTTCTTGTTTCTGGAGGCAGTAAGGTATTAACTTGATTTTGTTTTTTTATTTATTATTTCGTTTAGAAATACATATATGCTTAGATCTGGAAATAGCAGTATATGCATACTGGTTAGAGAATTATGGTTTTACAGAAAACAGATTTAGGGTTTTAGAAAATACATATATGATGATAAGAATTTTTAAAGAATTTAAAGATTTAGATAAATTGGATTTTTTTAAGAATCTACATAGGCTATTTTGTAATAATATATAGGTAGTTCAAAAGGAAAAAAATATGATACAGTCACATTTTTAAATAATATATTAGAAAGACTAGACTGTTTGACTTATTGAAGTACTTAGTAATTAAGATATGGTTTGTTATAGGAAGATTAGTTTTTAAAAAATTAAATCATTAGTCAAAATTTGATTTTGGTGCAAAGTTAACTTTATTAAACGAAAATTGATTTCGCGATTAGTTCGAATATTAATAAAACAATCTAATAAAACAATCTAATATTTATACAAGGTCTAAAATCGTGGGGAAAACCAGTCGAAACTGGAGTGGATTGCAAATAATAGCAAAGGTGAGTTAATCTCACTCAGTTTAAATTTAAATTTAAATGATTAAATTTAAATAGTTGATTGTATGATTGAATTGATTGATGTGATATAGTATAGTATAATTTGAAATTGGCATATTATGTGATGCTAACGTCTGTGGATGCAGGGAAAAATAGGTTGGAGGGATCCAACTGGACCCCTCAACTTTTATTTTAATTATTTAGTATTCTCCGTTCTGATTATTTGATATTCTATAATGAATTATGTTGGAGTATTGAATGTTATGGCTTGGTTGATATAATTGGGTATAATGAATTACCAAAAATATAAATTTGATTTCGGAAAGAGAAATAAGGGAAATGGATTCGTAAGTAAAATAATTATGGAAACTTGAATAAAGTTAAGAATGAATTGGAAAAGAAATAAAGTGCCTTTAAAATTCTAATAAATAAATCTTAAGTTTAGTAAGGGAAATTTGAATAATCAGAAGATTAGTGAATTTTAAGTTTCAGTGTTATTATTTTAAAAGAATAAAACATTTATTTAAAAATTTAAAATTTAAGATTTAATTTATTGAAAAGAACACAGAAGAAATTGGGAAGAACCTGAAATTGGCATATTTCAGTTAAATGATATAAAATCAATCGGAATTTAATAATAACAAAAATAAAGTCCATAATTAATCAATTTTGAGATAAACTGATAAGTAAAGAAATTTATTTCAAATGGAATAAATTGGGAATCAATTTGGAAAATTGATTTAAGTGATTGAGATTGGGAATTCTCCCTGGATAACCAAGTACATTTCCAAAATAAATTTTTAAACATAAATTAAAAGTTTTAAAGTTGTTTTAAAAGGTATGTTTTGAAAAATTTATTATTTTTAAATATTTAAATTCTAAAAGTAAGTATTTCCTTAAATCTATTATAGCAGTTATTATTCAAAGAGTGACTTGGTATTTTGTTTTTAAAAAGTGAAATCTAGTTTTATATTTTATTAAGTAACCTTATTTTCAAATATTCATATAGTATGTATTTTTAATAAATTATTGAAGTAGCTTTTAATTAATGGTTAGAGTATATGTCAAAGTAAAGTGTTTTAAATTATTTTAAAAATCTAGTCTTGTGCTTGGTGTCTTCAGTGGAGATAGAAAACATTTGGGAAAGTTTATTCTGAAAAGAATGATGATTTGAAAACTATTTTCAAAAGGGTTTGAAAGTGAAAATATATCTTGCGAAGATATTTTGAGGTTAATAAATAATTTAGGAAATTATTTATTGGTTGATGGTTGTTTGTGAATATTAATTGATAGTTAAATCACCGACTATCAATGTTGGACAAATGCGTTAATCGTTTCGAAGAGACCGGGATCGAGATTTATTTCTCGAAAACCACTTCAATCCGGTTTATACGTTTCGTGAAAATGAGTTTGAATTCGTAGATGGAGCAGTGAAGTGAAAGGGCTAGTCGCTGCTAATACTGAGGATATTTCCAAAATAGATGTAGTAGGAATAGTGCCTTCGGTTCCGTTCGAACCCGGGACGGACTTGTATGGATGAATGCTTGCGAAACATCGTCAGGTGGACGATGGGCATTCTAAGGGATATGTTCTAAAAAGGTAACGCTTAGCCTCAAGGCTCACCAAATGGAAATGACTGAAAATCAGGGGTTATGCAGCAAGGCTAGGTGGGTAGCACCCAAGCAGGGTGAGGTCATCACTGTCTAGATGTCCCTTTTTATTTCGGCTTAGTGGGCGGTTGCTGATCCCAACCGCGGGGTGATCTCACTCGGGATTATCCAGTAAGGGGTAGTCCCGGCCTTGTGTTGCAGGGGAGCGGGCGTACTCCTCGGTACGGTGATCTAGGCCTCGTACTGTGACAGGTGGTACCCCAGTGCCTAGTCATTAGTTGGAAATCCATTCTCCCTACGAGCCTTGTACGAGTTTTGTTTGTATTACCCACTCTGTGGCTAGTAGCTGGAATTTAATCATGTAACAATTTCAGCTATTTTATAAGTATTTGTATATAGACCCTATTATAATATCAGAGGATTTCTATAAAAATTGTTTTAACTATCGTAAGGTAAAAACCCGACATGTTTATTTGTGGCGTGGTCTTACGAGATGCTTTTGTTTTCAAAGGATTTTTGAAACTTTAGTAATCAATTGGGTGTGGTTTTCTCACGCTGGTATTCCAGACTGACTTGGGTGTTATTTAACTATAATGCTCGGGTCAGATCGAGTATTATAGGATACAGGATATGATACTGTGGAGCTCAGGAGACGAGCTGGATGAAGATACGTGCATTCGTACTTGTTATATATATATATTCCGTTGTGTTGAGTTGTTGTGAATCCATTGTATTATATTGATGTTGAGCTGTGATTGATGTACTCTGATGATGTAATATATAAACAGAAATATTTGATGTTGAGTAAAGATTATTTATTATCTATTATATTCTATTCCGCTGCGATGGTTAGATTCTGTTGTTGTTTTCTATTCTCTTCTTCTACCTCTTCTTCTTAAACCCTAATGGTTCGTATTTCTATACAACTTGACTTGTTTTAGGTAGAATAGTGATAACTCAAGGGGTACGGATTTGCGGGCCGTTACAAGCCGCCCACCATGGAAATTTGAAAATCAAAGCTACTACCTCCGATGAACCCAAAAAACAAACCCATATTTGCTTGTTTCCATCCAAAGTTCTCATGAACTAGAGCCCTAGCCTTGACTGGAAAAGTTGATCTTGATTAACCAATGCCGCAACCACCACGAACACACCCACATGAAGATCGAGGCAACACAAACTCTACAGAACAAGTTTCTTATTTTTCTAAGACCTAAAACATTTTATTCTGATTTTTGATTTATTTCTTTCTTTTGATCGACAATTAGTTTCTTTAACTAGAATGAGAAGAGAGAGTATGGAAACGAGGATTTGAGTCGTAAACGGAAAATAAAATAAAATAAAATAAAATAAAAATACGTTAACGGAGATTGAGTCGTAAACTAAAAATAAATTTCTTGATTATTTATTTGAACCACTTATGACTGTAAATAACTTGCAAGTTGAATTTACTGTTATTGTTTATAATTTAAAAGGAGTTAAATAAGTCCATTAAACCCGTTAAATAAATATTCTATTAAAAATCTTGATATTTAAATCATTATCCATAATTCAAATATTTTAAACAATCCTATATTTTAATTCAGGTATTTACAAAGCTTTATAAACCGATAATTCAATAATTGAAATTAATTATATATTCAAAGTTAAATGACCAAAATCTTGTATTGTTACATTTTGTCCAGCATATAGATAAATTCAATAAGAACAAGGATAGATAAACGTTCCTCAAAAGACTATTAATACTACTGGAACTCACTCTAATTGCTTGAAAATAATTCATAATGATTGCAACATCATCGACATTCATTTTTGGGTCTCGACGGTGAGAAATCAATACCAGACCAGTTAAGGCATCAAGCATATATAAAATTATTTTAAAAAGATATGTAGAGAAAAGTTTGGATTATTTTAAGTTTATAATAAACTTAAATATGTAAGTTCAAATGTTATAAGTTGATTATTTTGGTTAAAATATATCAGACGCCGGATTCTTCGCTTTGTTCCTTTTCGAGGACGAAAAGTTTTGAGCGGGGAGACTGTAACGACTCGTGTTTTCAACCATTTAAAAATATTGAATTAACTAAGATTCTTGAGTAAAGTTGTTAGAAAAAAGAATTTAAGATTATTACTGATACAAATTAAATTATAATATAAGTAATTAGCTTAATTTAAATTTCTATTAATGTGTTTGCAATAAGGCAAGAATGATAACATATGTTAGTGTGTATTTTGATGGCATTGGTTTGAATGAAATAAATGACTATCTGAATGTAAATTTCCAAATCATTAGAATAATAAATTTTAAAAAAGAATAATATACGTTTCTTTATTAAAGAAATATATATTTATTTATTTGAAATGTTTGGTAGTTGAAAGATTGATTACCGAAATAAGAAATTAAATATTTAATAAGAAATTAATAATTTTTGGTTTGTACACAATAAATCATCTCATTCTCTTTTAAAAGTTAACTTTGAAATCAATGGCAATTAATGTGAAAGTGGGAAGATGTTAATTGTAAATTAATGTGTAATACAAAATATGTTTCAATGGAAATAAAATGGTAAGAAAACAACTTGAAGGTTTGGTTAAAATTTTGATTGGAATATTTAACATGTTTACATAAGAAAATCATTTTGTTTCAAAATTGAATTTGGTGCCCGATTTTCTTTCATTTTGTGTAGTGGAGGTCCCCATTACGTTAATTCCAGTGTTTAATTTTATTAGCTATATACTAAATAAAAAATATACGTAAGTGTAAATTTGAGTGTATTGGGGTAAATAGGTTAAAATGAATGTTTTTAAATTTGAGTATGTTAGAGTTTTTCTTTCCATGTTTAGTCTACCTTCTCAAAGTTAAATCGTCGCTTTTATTTTATTTTATTTTATTATTTCTACTATCTTTTATTAAATACATGCCTCTTTGGATTTTCTAGTAAATTTCAATTATTTACATGTGAGCCTTGCCTTGAAACGTTTCTATATGTTAATAAAATTAATAGAGGTTGCACACATTTTAAAATTTTATACCAAAAGATTCTCTTGCCATATAAACATGTCTTCTCGAATTCCAACGTGTCTTTTATCTATTGTTAATTACCCGCATGTAAGTCTCTTTTCATTTTGCAAATTTACATCTTCTTGTATCCTTCCCTTTATATTCCAATTTTCAAACATGCTTTGCCCTTATTCATTTCCTAGCTATTTCATTAATCTCTTCCTCTAACTTTCCATTTCCAAAAGTTGCTTCCATGATTTCTTTTGCCTGATGTTTTTTTTTCTAAAAAATATATGAAAAAATGAGCTTCACCTCCCATTATCTTTATTTCCTACCTCCTTTCACTTTCTTGAAGCAAACTTTCACATTTTACGTTTGGTCATAATTCCATTTCGTTTCCTGTAGCATCACATGCCCTTTCCATTTTAGTTGTTCATTGGTTGAAGCTTCATCGGAAGAAAAAAACGCAAACACCTTATTTTCACAAAGCCAATCTTTTCCCTTTTTTTGTAAATCCATTTCCTAAAGCCCCCTTCCTCCATGAGTGAGCCATTATGTCATTTCTTTTGAACTTTGTTCTCCAAGCTTTAAAAACATGATCATGCTTCAAAATTCATAATGTGATTAACTAATTTGTTTTATTTTATTATTGAAATGTGTGACCGTGTTTTTATATTTTATTTTAGTAATATTCTTATAACCTGAATATCTTTCGCATATGAACTTCGATTCACACGTGGTTTCTGCAATGACCTGGATTTTTTGATGTTTAATTTGAAATATTTAAATGGTTTTAAATATTGGATTTGGGATTGTAATTTATTTAGTAAGATTTTAAAACTGAAATTTTAAGCGATTTCGTAAAAATCGAAAGTCGTCAATTTAATCAACAAATTTAATTAGCGATCTGAGATATAGTCTCAGAATTCGATGAACTAGTTCTAGATCTGTAATAGTATATTATTCTCGAATTTCAAATTTTGTAACGTTTGGATTTACTGTTTGGTCGTACGATCTTAAAACGCCTAGAATAGTTTAATAGAATTAGATTTAAATGGTCGATTCAAAGTGCTATAATCTCCATATGATCGAGTTAGGGCTCAAAATTTATTCTATTGGGTTCAGAATAGCGGTATAACATTAGAAACGTCTTACGGCAAGCCTAAATAGGTTTTGGAATTTTGGGATATGTTGAGCGGGATATTTTGAAAATAAAATTTATAAATTTCAAATCAAAGGGCTAACTCTCAGCCACCCTAGTTTATGTAGGCCGACCTAGTTACGTTCGTATAGCCACCCTCCTCTGTTATAAAATAAATCTCCTTTCTCCTTCTCCAATCAGTTCAAACAAACAAAAAAGAGAGCAAATTCGAATGAAAACGCAAGGGTTGCTTCCCTCACTTCAGTCAATTCCTTTAGTTCAAAGAGAATAAAAACGAAAGCTTTAAAAAAGAAGGAGAACGCAATGATTGATAGGCGAGGTTGCATGCGACTTTTATGAGGATCGACGACCTCGACCACAGCCGTTCAAGGCGCGCAAGCTAGAGGTGGACAACGGCAGCATTCTGAATGATGGCTATGTTTTTATGTGCATTTGATTTTAGATTGGGATAAGTGACAAGGGGTGAGGCGAGTAAGGGGATCAATGGTCGAGGCGAGTCATTCTCTACGTATGCATGATGTTCATGGCAGAGGCGGAGGGAGATGGTGAAGTGCGGCCGCTGAGGCTGGGTCGCGATACTTTACTGTTGCAGTAGGGGTGATCGACGCATTTTAAAAGCAAGCTCGAGTTCAGCTTTCCGGGTGTGGGAGCAGAGAGCTCGTGACATGGAGGAGTTCGGTGAGGACCTCGAATGGTTTTGTGCAAGGATGAGAGGGAATGAGGAGGAGGTCCGCGGGATGGCCAGTGCAGGTGGAAATGGTTTAGGGGAGGTGGAAGCGTCAGTAAATTATTAGGAGAAAGGATTTAGAAGGTAATTAATTAATTATATGATTAGTTAATGTTATAATTTAAAATAATCAACAACGTATAAATTCATATTTTTTCGAACGAGGTCGGAATCGAACAAAATAAGTTACGATGCACCCGTAACGACAAGCACTACAAAATGGAATAAATTTGGAATTGGAACGATAGGAAAATTTAAAATCAAGGTGAGTTATTATCACTCATTTAGATTACCGAATTTAATTTATAATAATTAAAATTAATTATTGGATGCCTGATTGAAATTTTTAAATCATTATCAGTTTGGATGATATTCATATAAACATAGCAGTATATATATTAGTATTAGGATATTTCCTGCTGATTGGAGCGGATGGGACCATATGCGCCCTGCATATTAGCGGATGACCCTATGTTATCCCGCCTCGAAGCGGGATTGGTTTTTTTTATGTTATATAACATCTGTGGATGTAGGGAAGTAGGTTGGAGGGATCCAACTAGATTCCTTAAATATATTTATTGTTTTTCATATATAAAAATATATAATGTGACTGAATAATCTATTTGGATTGTTGTGTGATTTAAATTATTAGATGGTATAGCATTGGCCATAATTTTTGGATTCAAAATACCATAAATATAATTTTTGAATTTTAAGGAAATAAAAGGAGATTCTGGATATAAAAATAATAGTATCGAAAATGGGATTATTTAAAAAAGAAATTGATTGGATAAGCAATAAAATTTGATTATTGATTGTACTTAACTAATCCGTAAATAATTAAATATAGTTTTTACAAATAATCTATATAAGGGATTTTTAAACTGATATCCTAAAAAATATGGAATAGCCTTGAAAACATTAAAAATAGATTTGGGAAAATAAATAGAATTTATACATAAGTGGACTTATAAAATGAAATTTTATAAGTGAGATTAGTTTATAAATTTATGAAACTCAAAGGAGTTATAAAAATTTATAAATTATGTTTGTTAATAAAGAAAAATGCTATAGGCTGAAAAATTAGAATATAAATTCATAGAGTAAAATTATATCGAGATATCAAGATGGTTTGGGAAAAATATAGTGAATTATATTTAAATGTGAGAATGATTAGGGAATCGAAATGAAATCGATGTGTTATGAATCGAGAGGGAATTGGAATTGGTTATTGGAATTTTAAAAATATATTTTTATCGAGAAGTTAACTTTTATTTTAAAAGGAAAATTTTATTTATTCAATTATGAAATTTTAAGCTGTTAGGAGCGAAATATTTTGGGAAGTAGGTTATTCAAATATTTACTATTTAGAAATGAATTCACATATTTATAGTAATCTTCGAAAATCAATTTGTTATTTGAAAATGAAATAGGGAATAAAGTATCATTGTTTATTAAAGTATTTTATAATTTTAAATAATTACTTAAACTTTTTTTTAAAAATAAATCATTATTCTTTAAAAGTACTTATTATGCATATATAGAGTTTTTGAAATTATTTTAATTTATTTATGAACTCTCTCGAGATGTGAAAATGTATATGATTTTTAGACGTTGAAAATGAATAGACGAGATTATAAGTGGGTATAATCGATTTTGGATGATGTAAAATAAATTAATATAAATTATGGAAAAAGTAGGAGATAGGATAAGAAAACTCCTGAGTATTGATATTGAAAATTATTTCGCAAAATGGACTTAAAATATTTTCCTAAGTGTGGAAATGAAAGTTTTTTGAAAATATTAGCGATGAAGGATTTATATCATGATATTTTTCTAAATAAAGGATTATAAATCGAAGTTAGAAATCTTTCACTAAGTGTAGAAGTGAGACGCAGATTGAATATCCTGTTGTGGTTAAGTGTTGAATTTGTTTTTAAATATTGAAATACTGGAAGAGATTTGAATATATATATATATACATACATATATATATATGTCTTACAAATATTTAGAAATGAATATTTTGGAAAATTTATGTAGGGCCCAGTGACTGCTTATGGATGTTATTTGGTAGTTAAATAATCGACTATCAAATTTGGCCAAATTCGCTGATCGTTTCGAAGAGACCGGGATTGAGTTTAATTATCCGGAAACCACTTCGGTCCCGTTTGAAAATTACGAATGGTGATATCATGTAAATAGTGAAGATGACGACTGGGTTTGTCCAGACCCAGGACAACTTGTATGGACAAATGCTATCAGTACATCATCATTAGAGGACGATGAGCATTCTATGTAGAATTGTTCTTGAAAGGTAAACGTAGCCTCAAGCCTCATCAATCGGTAATGGCTAAAACAGGGGAGATGCAGTAAGGCTAAGTGGGTTGTACCCAATTAGGGTATGTTATCACCTTTCTAGATACCCCGGGATATATTGTAAACTATGGATATGGTTGTGCATGGAAAATAGAGCGCTCGATAAAGGTGGGGAACATCCGAGGTGATAACATATTCAGTACTATCCAACTTAGGGATAAGCCGGTTTTGTGTTGGCAGGGTATCCCGTTGAGGTCCTCGATATATTTTCCAAAGGTGTCCTATGATGGGAGGTACACTAATAGCCCAGTCATTGTATGGAATCCATTCTCCAATAAGCACCGTATGGTTTTGATTGTGCCCAACTACACTGAAACGTGTGATGCAAGCATTTCAGCTATTTTCTAATTTACTTTCTATAGACACTATTATAATATTAGATGATTTTGATATCAAATGTTTTGTTTATTGTAAGGGAAAAAGGCATCGTGTTTATGTGTGATGTGGTCTTACGAGATACCTTTGTTTTCAAAGGATTTAGTAACGTTAATAATTCAAATTGAGTGTTTTCTTTCTCACGCTGGTTTTCCAGACTGACTCAGGTGTTATTTTGTTATAATGCTCGGGTCAGACCGAGTATTATAGATTCAGGTTAGAGTGCTTTGGAGCTCAGGAGATGACCTGGAGGATTTCAGATGTATATCATGTGTATGATTTTATTCCGCTGTGTGTGTATAGACTGTACAGTCAGCACTGTTGAGGACAAGTTATAATAACTGTCCATATTGATGCATTGATTGTTGTACTCTAATGATTGTATATATATTTATAGCTACAGATTTTTGTATAAAAATCTGTTATTATATATTATATTTTGTTCTGTTGTGTTTGTGATATTCTGTGATGTTGTTCTATTTCTTCCACTATATCTTTCTTTTTTACCTCTAGCAATCGTTATTTCCAGCACGTGAATGTTTGGCATGTTATACAGTGAATATATGGATGTCGATTTTCGAGGGTCGAAAATCCCGGGTCGCTACACTTGGTATCAAAGCTGTAGGTTTACTGAGAACGTTGGCTTTGATGGGGATTATTCACTAGAGATAGAGTTAGTAGCATCCTAGAATGAGTTTGAGTATATTAATAGATATGTGCGCGAATTTGTTATTGAATATAAAATGTTTAATATTGTGTTGATTTATCTGTTGAGTGGCAGATAAATTCTGGTCGAGTAGTGGGACACCACCAAAATCGATAGGAATTTCTAAACACTTAAACACAGTAAACCCACATAGTATTGTTTTGAAGCAGGTAATTAAAATAATTTTAACAGGCCATATTTTGATATGAAAAAAACAATTAATTTTTTGGAAATTATTATAGTATATTGGTATGTTTGGTTGATAATATTATAATCTAGCAAGATTGTAAAATTTAAAATGGTTATGTATAACCAAATGAAAATTGTATAAGTCTGAAGTATACAAATAAATTATAATCAAAATGGATTCAAACTAGAATTCAGAAATTTAAATCCTGGAAGGTTGGGAAAATATTTTCATAAGTATTATGGAAATTAAATTGGTGTTATTTTGGAAATATTTTTGAATGGTAATATTATTATGAATTGTTTTTGAACCGAAAATGTTTAAAAAATGGATTTTCCAAGTGATACGGCACGAAAATCACTTCGATCATTGGAAAATAATTTTGATGATGATCGCCGCATCATCCATGTTCATTTTTGAGTTTCTAAGTGATGAATTACTACGGAAATTGATGTATTTCAGATTAGTTGGGCAAACAAGTTTTGTTTAAAAATTCCGAAAGGAATTGTTTTGGGTAAAATCAGGTTGATATTGAAATTCCAAGGAAGTGATTTGTTAAAAAGAGAGTGTGTGTATATATATTTAATTTCAAAGTGATTTGAAATAAGTATTGGATGTTTAAAAATTCTAGAATCCTTATTTGAATGTTTTAGAATGTATCATAAAATGATTCTTGAACTTATAAGTGGAGGATGATATTAATAAGGAAAGAAATGTGAAAAATTGAATTTGGAATTAAAAATTAAAGTTGAGTAAGTTTAAATGGAATGAACGAATTGAAAAATAACTCAGGCTAAGTTAAATATGTTCTAAACTTATAATTGTAAAAATTGTAAAGAAGAAGTAAAATGTGGAGCATTGAAGTTTGGAATTGAAATTGAAATTTAATATGGAACTCGAGTTAAAAATGAAAATTTGACTTAAATAAATGTCGTCAAATAAAATAGTAAGGGGTTGAAATGATAATGATTAAAGTTATAAATAAATTCAATCTAAGTAGAAATAAATTGAATATGGCTTTGGGATATTATTTAAATGAATCTGGTATGTAATGAAGTTTTGAAGTGAAAATGAATATATGTATGGTATAGAAGGTTATAATAAACCTTAACATTAATTTTGTGAAATGATTCTCAAAATAATATAGTGTAAATTGAGATATACTAAGAAAATGGAAATGAAAATCGATAGAAGTCAAATAAATTGAATAGGAATCAATTTAAAATGAAATGAAATTTGATTTCAATAGAAATGAACTTAAGCTATATGGTTGAAATGATTGAAAGTAAATGAGTTAACTTAAGTTGATATTTTTGGATGTAAGTTGACTCAAATAAATTTATGGAATGGGTTATTAGTGAATTGGCATAAAATGAAATGTCGTTGATATAAAAAATTAGCGAATTAGATTTTTGTGAAAAATTGAACGTGGATCAATTGAAATGGATAAATTGGTTTAGAATCAATCAATTTAAAACAATTATAAGCTTAAATGGTTATTTTATTAAATGAATGTCATCGAATTTGCATGGAAAAATTGTCGTTTAACGAAAATAGAAGTAAATAAAATTCTGTGAATCAATAGCAAGTGAATAAATTGATTTTTAATCAATTAGGAATGGATATGAATTTGTTGGGTATAAATGTAAATTTGATGCAAGCAAATTTGGTTGTAAATCATTCTAATTGAATGAAATAATATATGAATCAATATAAAGTAATTAAATTAGTATTGGAACCTTATGATTGCTTATAAACACATGTTACTAGGTGTGCAAAGTATGTGTTTAACTATTTAAACGAATGAAATGTTATTAAATTTTCATGTTTCGGTACTTACATTTTTAAATTAAGTAAGTACAAGTACAAGAAGACTGTTTGGCTAGATTTGGGTTGCGAAATTTCGTATAAAGTAAGCTCGCTCGCTAAAAAGTGCCGTATAAATGTACGTTTTCAAATTGAATACCGCAATAAATAAATATGGATATATATTTTGTTTTCTGACTGTGTGGGTCTATGTATATATTTTTATCATTTCTGTCATATTGCAAAATGCTCTCCGTAAAAATAGACACTGCCACATAATTACGGAAATTTAGGGTGTTAGAAATTTTGTTAGCTAGAAAGTTGATTTTTAGATTGGAACTTAAATAAAGGACTTTGAATTAGAAACAAAAGCTAATTGTTTTGGTTAGAACTAAAAGATTATAAAAGTGAAATGTCCAGTCTTAACCAAGCGGATTTTTGAAAAGTAACGGTTTGGTTCATTCATCCTACCTTAGCAATTTCAGGGATGAATTTCTTTTAAGGGAGAAGGAAAGTAACAATCCAGATTTTTCAATTTTTCATTTGGAATATCTAAATGGTTTTAAATGTTAGATTTAGGATTATAATTTGGTTAGTAAGATTTTAAAACTAAAATTTTAAGCGATTTCGTAAAAATTGAAAATCATCAATTTAATCGATGCATTTAATCAATGATCCGGAGCACAATTTCGAAATTCGACGAAAGCAGTTTCATTGGATCTATAATAATGTATTATTGTCGGATTTCAAATTTCATAACGTTTGGATTTACTATTTGATCATGCGATCCGAAAACGCCTAGAATAATTAAATCGAATTTGATTTAAATAGTTGATTTAAAAAGCTTCCCTCTCTGTACGATCGAGTTAGGGCTCAAAACTTGTTCATCGGGTTCATAATAGCGGTATAACATTAGGAATGCCGGGCGGCATGCCTAACTAGGGGTTCGGAATTTCAAGATATGCCGAGTGGGATATTTTGGAAACAAAATTTATAAATTTCAAATCAAAGGTCGAACTCTCAGACTCCCTAGTTTATGCAGGCCGACCTAGTTACATACATATAGCCGCCCTCCTTTGTTACAAAATCGATCCCCTTTTTCCTTCTTTAATCAGTTCAAAAAAATAAAAAAAGAGTGAACTCGAATCAAAACGCAAGGTTGGTTCCCTCTCTTCGGTTAATTCCCACAGTTCAAATCAAATAAAAACGAAAGCTTCGAAAAAAAGTAGATCGCGATAATCGATAGGGGAGATTTCATGCGATTTTTAAGAGGATCGGCGACTTCAACCACAGCCATTCAAGGTGCGCAAGCTAGAGGTAGGCAGCGGTAACATTCTAAGTGATGGCTAGGGTTTTATGTGCATTCGATTTTATAAATGGGACAAGCAACATGGGGCGAGGTGAGTCGGGAGATCAATGGTCGAGGCTAGTCATTCTTTACACGTGCGTGATGTTCGTGTTAGAGGCGGAGGGAGACGGTGAAGTGCGGCTGCCGAGGCTGGGTCGTGATATTTTACTATTGTAGTAGGGGTGAACAACGTGTTTTGAAGCAGGCCTAAGTTCAAATTTTTAGGTATGGGAATAGGGAGCTCGCGACACAGAGGAGTTCGGTGAGGGCCTCGAATGGTTTTGTGTGAGGATGATGGGGAACAAGGAGGAGGTCTGCATGATGGCTCGTGTAGGCGGAAATGGTTTAGGGGTGGTGGAAGCATTAGTAAATTGTTGGGAGGGAAGGATTAAGATGGTAAATAATTATATGATTAGTTAAAGTTATAATTTAAAATAATCGATAACTTATAAATTCATTTTTTTTCGAACGAGGTCGAAATCAGACAAAATAAGTTGTGATGCACTCAAATCGACAAGCACTACGAAATGGAATAAATTTGGAATTGGAACAATAGGAAAATTTAAAATCAAGATGAGCAATTCGCACTCATTTGGATTACCGAGTTTAATTTATAATAATTAGAATCAATTATTGGATGCTTGATTGAAATTTATAAACTGTTATTAGTTTGGATGATATTCACATATGTATATGTATATATATTAGCAGCTGGATATTTCCCGCCGATTGGAGCGGATGAGAACCTATGCGCACCGCATAATAATGGATGGCCCTATATTGCCGCGGTATCTTACCTGGAAGCGGGATTGGTATTTTTATGTTATCTAACATCTATGGATGCAGGGAAACAGGTTGGAGGGATCCAACTGGATTCCTCAAATATATTTATTGTTTTTCATATATAAAAATATATGATGTAATCGAATAATCTGTTTTGATTGTTGTGTGATTTAAATTATTAGATGTTATAGTAGCACTGACCATAATTTTAGGATTTAAAATACCATATATATTATTTTTGAATTTTAAGGAAATAAAAGGAGATTTTGGATATAAAAATAATTATATCAAAAATGGGGTTATTTAAAAATGAAATTGCTTGTATAAACAATAAAATTTGATTATAGATTGTACTTAACTAATCCGTAAATTGTTAAATAGAGCTTTTACAAATAATCTATACAGAGGATTTTTAAAATAATATCCTGAAAAATATGGAAAGGCATAGAAATCGATATTAAAAATAGATTTGGGAAAATAAATGGAATTTATAAACAAATGGACTTATAAAATGCAATTTTATAAGTGAGATTATCTTTATAAAAAGGTGAAACCCAAAGGAGTTATAAAAATTTATAAACGATGTTTATAGGTAAAAAAAGTGCTATAGGTTGATAAATTGGAATATAAATTCACAGAGTAAATTTATATCGAGATATGAGGATGGATTTGGGAAAAACATAGTGAATTATATTTTGAAATGTGAGAATCACTAGGGAACCGAAATTAAATCGATGTGTTATGAATCGAGAAGGATTTTTAAATTGGATTTGGCTATTGGAATTCTAAAAATATATTTTTATCGAGAAGTTATGTTTTAATTTTAAGTGGAAAATTTTAGTTATTCAACTATGAAAATTCAAGCTGTTAGTAGTGAAATATTTCACGAAGTAGATTATTCAAATATTCACTATTTATTGAAATGAATTCATATATTTATAATAAGCTTCATAAATCAATTTGTTATTTGAAAATGAAATAGGGAATGAAGCATCAATGTTCATTGACATATTTTAAAATTTTAAATAATTACTTAAACGTGGTTTTAAAAATAAATCATCATTCTTTAAAAATACTTATTGTACATATATAGAGTTTTGGAAATGATTTTAATTTATTTATAAACTTTCTCAAAATGTGAAACGGATATAATTTTAGAAGTTGAAAATTAACAGATGAGATTATAGGTGAGTATAATCGATTTTGGAAAATGTAAAAGAAATTAATATAAATTCTGAAAAACGTAGGAGATAGGATAAGAAAACTTCTAAGTACTGATATTTGAAATGATTTCGAAAAATGGACTTAAATTATTTTCCCAAGTGTGGAGATGAAAGTTTATTGGAAATATTAGCGACGAAGGATTATTATCGATATATTTTTCTAAGGGATTATAAATCGAAATTGGAAATATTTCACTAAGTGTAGAAGTGAGATACATATTGAAATATCCTGTTATGGATAAGTGTTGAATTTGTTTTCAAACATTGAAATACTGGAAGAGATTTGAATTAACAAATATTATAAATATAATTGAAAATAAATATATTGGAATATTTATATAGGGCCTAGTGACTGTTTATGGATCTTTTTTTATAGTTAAATAATTGACTATTAAATTTGGCCAAATTCTTTGATTGTTTCAAAGAGACCGAGATCGGGTTAGATTATCTGAAAACCACTTTGATTCGTTATGAACATTATGAATGGTGATATCGTAAAGATGGTGAAGACGGAAACCCGGTTTGTCCAGACCCAGGACATAGTCACTAGAGGACGATAAGCATTCTAAGTAGAACTTTTCTTAAAATATAAACGTAGCCTCAAGCCTCATCAACCGGGAATGACTAAAACAGGGAAGATGTAGTAAGGCTAAGTGGGTTGCACCTAATTAGGGTATGTTATCACCTTTCTAGATATCCTCAAATATAATATAAACTATGAATATGGTTGTGCATGGAAAATAGAGCATTCGATAAGGATGGGAACACGCGGCGTGATAACATATTCGATACTATCTAGGTTAGGGGTAGGCCGGTCTTGTGTTGGCAGGGGATCCTGATGAGGTCCTTGGTACATTTTCTAGAGGTGTACTATGATGGGTGGTGCACCAATAGCCCTGTCATTGTGTGGAATCCATTCTCCAATATGCATCGTACGGTTTTGATTGTGCCCAACTATGATGAAACGTGAGATGCAAGTATTTCAGCTATTTTCTAATTTACTTTCTATACACACTATTATAATATTAGATGATATTGATATCAAATTTTTTAGTTATCATAATGGAAATACCCGTCATATTTATGTGTGATCTGGTCTCAGAGATACCTTAGTTTACAAAGGATTTTGAATATGTTAATAATTCAAATTGATTGTGTTTCTCTCACGGTGGTTTTTCAGAATGACTCAAGTGTTATTTTATTACGATGCTCGGGTTAGACCGAGTATTGCAGATTCATGTAGAGTGCTTTGGAGCTCAGGAGATGTGCTGGAGGATTTCAGGCATATATAACGTACTTTGTTTATTCTGTTGTGTGTGTATGGACTGTATAGTCAGCACTGGTAAGGACAAGTTATAATAATTGTCCATATTGACGATTGATTGTTGTACTCTTATGATTGTATATATATTTATAGCTATATATTCTTTTGTATAAAAATCTATTATTATAATGTAATGACTTGTAAGTTCGAATAAATTTTAAAAATATTAATATAATTGTTGAATAGAATAGGTTTAGAAATAAAGAATTTTCAATTATTACGGTAAGAAAAAAATAAATTTTGTTAGAATATAAAACATGACCTTAGGTAAAATTCTAAAGCAACTAATCTTTAATGAAATGGAAGGTAGTAACGCGTACTGAAACATCCCACACCCTTTAGTATACCCAAAAGGACACACTAAAAAATATGGTACATTGTAGGTATAACTAAAACTAGCAGAGACTAAGATTCACAAGACAAAATAGATATATAATAACACAGGGGAAGTAACTAAAAACAGTAAGTGATTTCAAAAATTAATATTTCATAAATACTTCAGACAAACCCTATATGTTCCAAATACCAAATACAATTGTCTTATGAAAATAAAATCTCAGTCTCGTCAGAAAAACCAAAGTACAAACATAAACTTTGCCTCAATATAGTGCCAGTACAATAAAAGAAAAAAAAGTTCGAAATAAAAGGAGGAATGCATGAAAGGGTCTCCAAGTCTCTAAGAAGCTACGGTCTATCTTCCTTGCCTCCGATTGCCTATGGGGGGAAACATTGGAAATAGAGTAATGGGTCAAACTAAAGTCTGTTGAATGATAGTAATTACTAGAATCTTTAAGCAAAGTAAAAATAATAGGCCTTACAACAGTTCAAGTATATAAAAGGAAACAAAGGAAATAGAGAGAAGGAATACGAATTAACTTAATTGATATAATTGATTAACTTTGATTGTTTGCACTTGTCTTTGACAGCTGCTTTGATTAGGCTAAATTCCTAATCCTATAATTAGGCTGAAATCCTAATTCTACCATTTGATCGGCTTGCTAGTCCATAGACCTTAATACGGACTAGATGATATATGGCTCCTTACATAGAAATGGTGTCCATAAATGACACTCAAAATATCTACTGATGCAAAGTATTACTGTGGACTAGACGTTATATAGCTCTCTATACAAAAGGCAATGGTGCCTACGAAAGGCACACATACTAAGCGATTGGAACTCATAACGATTACTGAGCACCCGAATGGAAGTCGCATGCATAACTGCCACCATGCTCACGTTACATGTTGTTCCACTTATTGGGTCTTCTTATTACCTCAAGCTCTAGCATAAGTGTGCCCCTCATCCCACTTCAGGCTAATGTGAGATCACCATGTCCATAGAAAATAAGAAAAATACTGTTGGTCCTGGCCCGTCATCCAAACAATATCTAGTTGTGCCCCTTCCCTAAATCCCCATGATTTGGACTTCCACTTATTGACCAATTACTATCATTATTAGCATAAGCGTGCCCCTCATTTCACTTCAGGATTATGTGAACCACCATGTCCATAGAAATAATAGGGAAGTGCTATTTGGTACAGGTCCTACTTTAATTCTTGCTTATTAACTTAGATAAATTATTTAAATAAGCCTTTACTTTTGTTCTTGCTATATGTTCTTATTAATTTATCTTAAGTCTTAAAATAAGCTTCATTATGTTCTTTATCTTATTATAACCTACGCCAAATCATGCTTATTACTTAACCCAAGGTTTTAGTGTAAAAATAAGCTTCTTTCATCTTATACTTTTCTTAATTATAATTCTAAGTTATAACTAGGAAAATTATCTTTAATTAGGCCAATTCTAACATTACTATTATAATTAGGCTCACTTTCAGTCTTAATTCCACTTTTATTGTTGTCTTTACAATTTACATCTTATCTTCCGTTATTTTAGTATTCTTATATTTCAATCCCTGCTCATGTTTAATATATTCTAATCCATACGTGATGAAGAAGAAGAAATATAAGAAAACTAAAAATAGAAAAAAATCCAAAGCGTTGGAAAAAGATGTAAATTACGCATAAATAACAGTAAATAAATTAAAATACTATAAATAAATTGTGAATAAATGGAAAAGCTATAATTAATTAAAATAAATTATAATTAAATGAAAAAAATAGCTAAAAAAATTGATTGAAACTAATTCTAAAAACTGTAAATAAACTACTAAAAAGGTTATTCCAAAAATCGTAGTAAAATTACAACTATTGGAAACCCTATTATTTTAAATTACTTAAAAATCTAAATAATTACAATCACTCACCCGTGGTCCAAAGATTTTCCTTTTTGGCCTTTTGGATCCACTAGAGGGTGTTAAAGTATTTTTAATAAAAAGATTATTTTCTCGAAAAATTATTCCTTTAGGGTTCTTCCTGAAAAGATGAACCCAAGGGAGAAAATATAGAATGAGAAAAGGTGTTAGGCCTAGGGTTCTATTTATATGGGCCTAAGTGGATCTCAAAATGTTGGATTTGAAGATTGAATAGGATGCAACCATGTCATAGGCAGAATAGGAGTCATCGGATGGAAGCACGAAGGGACCAGATGGGGCTAAAGAATGAAAAATATGTGTTTGAAAACCACTAGAACGAAAAAAATTCTTCGTTCCATACCTGTAGGCGGGCTGACCAGCCAATCAATCGCCCCTCCTCCTCGGTCGACCAGACGGTCAACCCAGCGCGTGGTTAGGTCGACCTAGCCCAATATATATATATATATATATATTCTCTTTTCTTATTTATTTTGTTTCTAACTCATATTAGCTCGGATTATGACGTTCCATATATGGAAATTGATCAAAAAATTACCATGGGCACAACAGCGCAACTCCCGTTGCTCGATTCTCATAATTTACAAAAGTTTTTTTATTATTTCATTAATTAACAAATTAATTATTATGGGTTAAATTTCAGGTTGTTACATTCTCCCTTCCTTAAGAGATTTCGTACCCGAAATCTCTAAGGATAAAAGAATAAACTAAATGTTTTCATCTAATATGTACACCCAACTACTCAATCTTCAACCATTCATCTTTTATCCTTAAATTTTCTAATGCGATTTATGTTACTTATGCAATTAGTGCAGTGTAAATGTCCCTAACTAATGCAAAAGGTTAGGCGATCCACTGATTCAATAACCTCCTTTTATGCAATCTTGCATATGCTATGTATCCAAATGAATGCAAAAATTCCTAATGATAACTGATAGTTCTATATCCATGCTTCAAACATCGTCCAAATGCAACAATCATGTTATAATCATCCGCCTATAGCAATCATGGAAAATAAAATAAAATGCGTACACATTCATATGCATATGCTCTAGTGTCCTAGTTAGGCCGATCCCTAAGAGATAATAGTGGCTAGTGTAAGTATATGCATCCATTAGCATCCACTAGCAAACACTTGCAACCACCAGCATGCATCATTCATAACATGTTCCATTAACATGTTTACATCAAATCCTATCATCCATAGGTTAAATCCTAAGTTCTAACATCCCAAAGGATAATAAAGGAAAGAACCTATTCAAAACTAAAGATGGAAAATAGGAAATCTAAAAACTTATTATTGAAGAGATGAGGATAAGAAGTATGAATCTCCTCTTCAGTCTCCCACGAAGCGTCGCAACATTGTTTCCAAATTGCACCTTTACTAACGAAACTTCTTTATTCCTAATTCGCTTGGTGTCTCGTCCAATGATCTTCGTAGAAATACGCTGAACCGATACTTTCCTTTCTACTTCCACCTCCTCTAACTGATTAGGCTCTACAACCTCCCCTGAGTCATGTAAGCACTTTTTCAAGTGAGAAACATGGAAAACATCATGCACTCCTATGAGCCTCTCCGGTACTTCACTCGGTATGGCATCTACCCAATTCTCACTAAGATAGGTAATGGTCCTACAAATCCAAGGGCTAACTTTCCATTCGACCCAAACCTTACCCCTTCCTAAGCGGGGATGCTTTAATAAGAACTAAGTCTCCAACCTCAAACTCGACGTCTCTCCTCCGCTTGTCCGTATAAGATTTATGCCTATTTTGAGTTGTCTTCATCCACCATTGAATCAAATCCACCTTTTTCGATGTCTCTCTACCCGTGTCAGGCCCAAGTAGCAACTTCTCCATAGACTCCACCAACATGGAGGTGACTTAAAAGGCCTCTAACATAAAGCCTCGAATAGGAACATTCATTTGCTTGTTTGGTAACTGTTATTGTACGCAAACTCCACCAAAGGAAGGTGATCCTCCCAAGCTCCCCCAAAATCCAAAATGCACATCTGCAACAAGTCCTCAAGCACTCTATTAACTCTCTCCGTTTTCCCATCACGCTGAGGGTGATAGGCCGTACTCAATTTAAGCTGTCTCTAAAGCCTCTTATAAGCTTCTCTAAATTGCGCTAGTAAAAATAGGGTCTCTATCGCTCACAATACTAGAGGAAATTCCATGAAGTCGGACTATCTCGTGAACATGGAGGATGCCAAATAAGATGTCATCCTCTTACACTTAACAGGAATGAAATGGGCACTTTTTTGTCAAATGGTCTATGATTACCCAAATTCTAGTATTCGCCTTTCTAGAATGGGGTAAACTATCTATGAAATCCATCGAAATGTTTTCCCACTTCTAATCTGGCACATCTAAAAGCTGAAGTAGTTCACCAGGTTTTTACTGCTCCGCCTTAACCCTTTGGCAAATAAGACACTTAGCTACAAACTCCGCCACATACTTCTTCATGCCATTCCAATAAAAAACATCCTCTTTATATCCCTATACATCTTGTTACCACCCGGATGAATAGTCATACGAGAATAGTGTGCTTCCTTTAAAACTGCTTTTGACAAATCACTAGTGCAGGGAACACAAAGCCTCCCATCTCTCCTAAGCCATCCTTTTCCATCCATGGAATAATGTTGGAGATGTCTAGAGACCTCTCCTTAGCTAATCCTATCCATAATGTCCCTGAGCTTCGGATCCTCTCGCTGCCTTGAGCCAATTTGATCCATAAGGGTAAGCCTCACTTCAATCATGGCTAACAATCCAGGGGTAATGTCCATAGAAGGCTTAAAATCAAAAGTAGAAATAAACTCCAAGCTCTTCTGCTCTACAAAAAAAGGACTAAGGGTTGCTTTCTTCCTACTCAATGCATCTACAACCATATTACCCTTGCCAGGGGTATAAGCTATCTCCAAATCGTACAACGCCAAAAACTCCATCAATCGCTGCTGCCTCAAGTTCAAATCCTTCTGAGAGAATAGGTACTTCAATGACTTGTGGTAGGTGAAAAACTCAAACCTCTCTCTTAGAAAATAGTGTGTCCAAGACTTGAGTGCAAAAATTATGGCAGCTAACTCCAAATCGTAGGTAGGCTATTTCTTCTCATGCGTCCTCAACTGCCTACTACCATAACATACCACCCTTCCTTCTTGCATGAACACCGCTCCTAGACCCATCCCACATGCATCAGTGTATACATTAAAAGGCATGGCTCCATCTGGTAGAACTAACACTGGTGCACAAGTAAGGGCTCTCTTAAGTCTCGTAGAGGAATCCTCACAATCCACGTCCTAAACGAAAGTTTTATTCTTCTTAGCAAGGCGCGTGAGTGGTGCCGAAATCTTGGAAAAATCTCTAATGAGCTTCCTATAGTAGCCTTCTAATCATAGGAAGCTCCTAACTTCGGTAACGTTCTTGGGGGCCATCTTGCACTACAATCAACTTAGCGGGGTCAACAGCCAGACCTTCCTTCGAGACCACGTGCTCCAATAAATGTACTCCTCTCTCTAGAAGTGACACTTTGAAAATTCAATTTTCAAATGATGAATACGAAGTGTGCGAAAAACCTCCTCCATATTCTTGGAAAATACCAAGATCTCATCCATGAATACCACCACAAACTCGCAAAATCCTCACAAAGCTTAAACAAATTGATGACGATAGGTAGGTTGATGGGATTCCCGCCCATAGGTGCTAGGTTGGGCGCTTTCCCAATCCCCTCTGGAATTGTGGCTAGTAGATACCTACGAAACCAGGCTAGGAATGGAATGCCCTCGAGAAGGTTCGGGGCATCCGTCATTCTACGAAAGAAAAATATAGTTTAGGAAAGAGTCGAAGGGAGATTGAACTGGACTTTTGAGGTGATTTTTATAAAAACTCTTTTATACTTAAAAACTACTTTTAAGAGTTCTTTTCTGAAAAATACTTTGAGGCAAGTTATATTTGGAAAATACTTAATTTTTAAAATAAATTTTTAGGAATCCTGTAACCTTAGGCTCTGATACCAAATGAAGCGCCCCATACCCTTTAGTATATCCAAAGGACACATTAAAAGATGTGGTGTGTTGTAGGTATAATTAAAACTAGCAGAGACTAAGATTCACAAGATAAAACAGATAGATAATAACACAGGGGAAGTAATTAAAAACAATAAGTGGTTTTGAAAATCAATACTTCATAAATACTTTAGACAAACCATGTATGTTCCAAATACCAAATACAATTATCTAATGAAAATAATATCTCAGTCTCATCAGAAAAACCAGAGTACAAACATAAACTTTCTCTCAATACATTGCCTGTACTATAAAAGAACAAAAGGCTAGAAATAAAAAGGAGGAATACATGAAAGGGTCTCCAAGTCTCCAAGAAGCTATGGTCTATCTTCCTTGCCCCTGATTGCTTATGAGGGGGAAAATGGGAAAATAGAGAAGTGGGTCAGACTTTAAGTCCAGTGAATGATAGTAATTACTAGAATCTTTAAGCAAAGTAAAAGTAATAGACCTTATAACAGTTCTAGTATATAAAAGCAAACAAAGGAAATAGAGAGAAGAAATACGAATTAACTTAATTGATATAAATGATTAACTTTGACTGTTTGCAGTTGTCTTTGATAGCTTCTTTTATTAGGCCAAATTTCGAATCTTATAACTAGGCTGAAATCCTAATTCTATCCATTGATCGGCCTGCTACACCATAGACCTTACTGCGAACTAGATGCTATATAACTTCCTACACAGAAATGGTGTCTACGAATGACACTCAAAGTATCAACTGTGGACTAGATGTTATATATCTCCCTACACAGAAGGCAATGGTGCCTACGAAAGGCGCACATACTAAGTGCTTGGAAATCATAATGACTACCGAGCACTCAAATGGAAGTCGCACGCACAACCACACCATGCTCATGTTACCTATTTTTCCACCTATTAGGTCTTCTTGTTACCCCAAGCTCCAGCATAACTGTGCCCTTCATCCTACTTCAGGCTAATGTAAGATAACCACGTTCATAGAAAATAGGGGAAATGATGTTGGTATTGGCCCGTCATCCAAATAATATCTAGTTTCACCCCTTCCCCAAATCTCCATGATTTGGACTTCTACTTATTGACTAATTACTACCATTATTAGCATAAGCGTGCCACTGGTCCCACTTCAGGGTTATGTGAAACACCGTGTCCATAGAAATAATAGAGGAATGCTATCTGGTACAGGTCCTATTTTAATTCTTGCTTATTAACTTAGATAAATTAATTAAATAAGCCTTTACTTTTGTTCTTGCTATCCGTGCTTATTAATTTATCCTAAGTCTTGAAATAAGCTTCATTATGATCTTTATCTATTATAACATACGTTATAATCATGCTTATTACTTAAACCAAGGTTTAAGTGTAAAAATAAGCTTCTTTCATCTTATACTCTTTTTAGTTATAATTCTAAGTTATAATTAGGCTAATTATCTATAATTAGTCCAATTCTAACACTAATATTATAATTAGTCCTAATTTCAGTCTTAATTCTATTTTTGTTACTGTCTTTACAATTACATCTTATCTTCCATTATTTCAGTATTCTTACAATTTTAATCCATATTCGCGTTTAATCTATTCTAATCCATACGCGAAGAAGAAGGAGAAATAAAAGAAAACTGAAAATAGAAGAAAATCCAAAGCGTAGGAAAAATATGTAAATAACACATAAATAACAGCAAATAAATTAAAAATACTGTAAATAAATGGAAAAGCTATAATTAATAGAAATAAACTAAAATTAACTAAAAAGAATAGCTAAAAGAAATAGATTGAAAATAATTCTAAAAACAATAAATAAACTACTAAAAACTTATTCCAAAAATCATGGTAAAACTAAAATTATTAGAAATCCTATTATTTTAAATTACTTAAAAAATCTAAATTTACAATCACACGTCTATGGTCCTAAGCTCTTCCCTTTTGGTCTTCTCAGATCCACTTAAGAGTATTAAAATATTTTTATTAAAAAGATTCTTTCCTTGGAAAAGTATTATTTTTAGGGTCCTTCCTAAAAAGGTGAACCCGAGCAGAGAAAATCTAGAATGAGAAAAAATGTTAGGCCTAGGGTTCTATTTATAGAGGTAGCCAACGGATCTAGTTCGACTGGCTCACTTTCATTGAAGTGAAGTTCCATAATGAAACGGCTTTTCGTGTTGATTGACTTTTGATTTGTTCGCGGAGGAGCGATTGAGGTTGCTTTCATTCTATTCCAACTTCTTGGGATCAAGACAGAGATCGGCCTCACATTTACCTTAGAGCAGATTCAGTCCCATTCCATTGCTTGGGCGGCAGCAGGGATCTCAGGCCGTTGGATTTGGAGATTGAATACGATGCAACCACGTCATAGGCTAAATAGGAGCCGTCGGATAGAAGCATAAAGGGACCATACGAGGTTAAAGAATGAAAAATACGTGTTCGAAAACCTCTTGAATGAAGAAAATTTTCTTCGTTCCATACACGTAGGTTGGTCGACCGCCCCTCTTCCTCGATCGACTGATCGATCGACCCAGGGCATGGTTAGGTCGACCTATTCGTCGACCTAGCCAAATATACATACATACATATATATATATATATGTATGTATGTATGTATGTATGTATATGTATGTATGTATATATGTATGTATGTATGTATGTATGTATATGTATGTATATACACATACACGCACTCTCTCTCTCCTTTCTCGTTTAATTTGTTTCTAGCTCATATTAGCTCAGATTCTGTCACTCTATATATGAAAACTAACCAGAAAATTACCACGGACACAACGGTATATCTCCCATGGCTCGATTCTAATAATTTCAAAATTTTATTTTATTATTTCATTAATTAACGAATTAATTATTAGGGTTAAATTTCGTGTTGTTACACGTATTAGAATAAAGTTTAATAATTTTAATTGAATATAATTGACAACTGTGTTAATGTAATTTCAATCAACTATAACAATCAATGTTACTAAAGAATGGGATAAACAATACTCTAAGTATGTTAGCATACATAAGAAATCAATTATTTGATAATTAGATTAATGCTCCTTGTGTAAACAATAAATATATAGATATGAATTACTAAGTTGTAACAATTGATTTATTCCCCATCCCATTGATTAATCCGCTTTGCAATTTATTTTGTAATCAATGGAACTAAATGTAAATGAAATCTTTCACATAAAAGGAAAGAGAACATTGATTGTAATTAATGAACTCAATAATAGAAATGTATGTTTGAATTATAATAAAATAGGAAGTCAAGGAAATAAAAAGGAAACTTATGTTTTAATTGAAGGAGAAATTTGATGTAATATAAAGAACATGTAAATCTAAACAAAAGGATAAAACTTTGTTTGAATCATTTAATGAAAATAAAATGATTAGTGTGTAAGCAACATTCAATTGGAAATGTAATATTGAATTAATTGGAATTAAACCTTTTAATTAAGGCAAAGAGAAACAGATGTTTAATTGATTCAGTCTAGATAAGCAACAAATGTTGAATTGAATAAAATGAATATTTGAATGAAGACGAACTAATGTTAAGAAAATGGATGTTCAATTCAGTCAATCTTAAAATATATTATTATTTGAATATGAATAAAAATTAAAGGTTAAAATTAAAGAACAAATTTTGAAACATTGAGTAATATATTTTTCCAAATTTAACGAAATAAAAAAATTATAATTTTAAACTGTGGTCAAACTTAGTCAAATTTGACCTTTGGTTGAAAATTTTAAATTTGAATTTTAAAATTTTATTCTTTTTATATGATACTAGACTGAATTCTAATCTTTCTCCACTTTTCATTTCGTCAAAATCAAATTTCTATTATTTTAAATATTTGAATTTCTATGAAAAATTGACATAAGTTTGTGGTGTTTAGTTGTGAAATCTGGCTATGTCCTAATGAGTTTGGTTTAGTGCTAATGGGCCTTAGTTAACCAAGAGACTCTAACCATATCAAGAGACTTATGTCTATTCCTATGCCTATGACCATTTTTTTCTTCTGACTAACTTGTACATACAGAATTTTCTCTTGGAGAAAACTTTTTCATCACACTTCCTCCTTCCTCTACAAATCTACGGAGAGTTCTAGATCTAAAAACTAAAAATTTCTCCAAATCAGAACTCCTTCCTCCTCTCTTGCAGAACTCTTCCTTCCTAATCTTATAACTGTCACTCTCCTCCATCTCCAAGGTCATCTCCTCCTTCTCATCTCCATCCAAGCATAGGCCAAAACCCCTCCTCTTTACCTAAACCTAACCTAACCCAAACCTACCCAAACTACCACCGTCTCCTTCTCTTGCACAGCCACACCATCTCCTCCACCCAAGCCTACCTTAGCCGCACCCAAACGCATCCAAAAGCACCAAGGTGAAGCCCTATTTCAGTCCTAGGCCAAGCCCTTTGCACCCCTCTTTTTAATATATTTATTTTAATATATAACCTATTTTAAACTATTTGTAATACATAAACTATTTCAATCTATAGCCTATTCTGATATATAAACTATTTAAATCTATAACCTAATTTTAAAATATAAACTATTTTTAATATGTAACTATTCCAATATATAAACTACTTTCAATATTCAAAATGTTTATAGTTGGAACTATTATGATTTAGATTTAATTGATTTAAAATGCGAATATTTTGATATGATGGTTTAACCAATTTTTTGTTTATGATTTTGAAAATGAATATGATTTCGAAAGTGATATTGTTTTGAAGTGAATTTGATTTCGAAAGTGATATGATTTTGAAGCTAATATGATATTTCGATATAAATTATGAATCGGTTTTGGAAATGTAAAAGAACCAACTGGTATGAAACAAGCATTTGGTGTTAAAGAGATCAGGATCGAAAATTTTCATACTCTTTGCAAATGCCGAAAACCACTTCAACAACTGTGCACACGGTGGAGATTCTAGAATGAAGTATGAAGGTTTGGCGAACGATTCTATATGAGGTATTTACGTAGCCCTGACTCCCATGAGTCTACTTGATGTGGCTAAAACAGGAGCTATACCTAGGCCAAGTGAGGTTGCACCTCTGAGCGGACATACTTCTTTGATACCATATTATGACTTTGTGATTGATTTGGTGGCCATCCTCAATTTTATTTTGGGAGTATGCTCCGAGGTGGGCGGTAGTAGTTGTTGTGCATTACCACCAGCTCGGTTCTGCAAACGGTACAATCCTACCCTGGCATTGCCTCACATGCCTTGTCACATGCCTTATCACGCCTATTACGAGTTGGGTTTGTGTCGTACCTATGGAGTGCTCCTTGATGGCCCACCAGTTTACGGTGGAGTTTACAGTACTATATAGACTACGACATTTATATAAAAATGTGTTAAGGGGGATATAGGTAACATCTTAATGTTATTTTAATATTTTACTTTACTATAGACATTATTTATGTATCATATTGTATTATGTATGTAGATAGTTCCATGGATCCTTTAAGGATGGAAATCCCAAACATTCTTTAAGTTATTGCATTTCCTTTTGACATTTCACTTGAGTTGGTTTACTTGCATAAGATTATTAATCCCGACTCGAGTGTTTTGTGTTTTACTTTATGCTCGGGTCAGCTTGAGTATTATAGCATTTGAGACTCAACTTTGGAGCTTGGAGCTTTGCTTGGAGATCTATCTTTTATCTATTCAGCTTTACGGTTATTTCGGTTATCTATATTCAGACTTGTCATTTGCTAAAGTATTAGATACTTCTTTGTATTTAGGATTTCTATTGTATTTTCTTTTGACTCTGACGTTGTAGTAGCTTCATGAACTACTATTTATCTATTCCGATGCGTATTGTTGTATTACTCTGTGTTTGTGATTCTATGATTGATTTATTTTTTGTATATGCTAATCTTTTCCAAATATAAATAACAACCTGTTATTTTGAGCAAATCATGTCTAACATATGTGGTTTATTGTCGATTTGAATGGTTTAAAATATCGGCCCGTTACAGTTGGTATCAGAACTAGGTTTAGCCAAAACTTAGCTTATGGAATAAAAACTTATTAGAAATAAAGTAGCAATGCCCTAGAATGAGTAGAATCAATTATAGAATCATCTTTCCTTTTGAGCCTACCTTTTTAGAGTAGGATTCTCTTTGATTAGGGTTCCTCTAAATTTGAATCTCTATCCTTGTTCTAAAATCCATTATTGAATCATCCTATGAGAAAGCGTATTTTTTAGTGTTATAAAAAAAGTATATCGTATTGTAATTTCATTAAGTGTGATTATATTTTTTATATATAAGTATAATATTTTGAAATTAGATAGTTAAATGAATTGGTTGCTGGAAATGATAATACTAAATTATCATTTATTGTTTTGTTATCATTCCTAAACTGGTAACTATTGTTGTGTGATAACCTAAATTTTGGAGTATCTGTTAATTGTTAATTAACGGGGTTAACTAGTAGAAATATTGAATTATAGATTTAACAAAAAATTTCTGATAATAAATAGTTATACCAAGATTATAATTCAAATTTGAATCTGAAGTTGGGTTTGAATTTGAAAACTTGAATTTAAGATTTAAGTAAAGCCTTAGTAAATAATTTGAATTTTTTTTAATAATTTTTATAGATAATTTAATTTAATTGTTTTAAATATATATATATATAAGATAATTGTTTATTTTAAGTATGATAGTTTAGAAAGAAATTTAACCAAAATTTTATTTTTGTTTTCTTCAAAAGTGATTAAATTAAAATGACTATAAATGTATAAAAATAAATGTTTTAGATTTTAAATTACATGAATAAGAAAATATATTTGTGTTATAATTAGTTTTAGAATATTTTCTTTTAAAAGTAAATTTATATTTACATATGTAAATTTTATTTATTAAGAGAATGGAATAAGTAAGTTATATTTCATTTAAATTAAATGAGAATCAATTAAAAAAAATATAATACTTAAGTAACATTTGTAAACATGTTAGCTCATCTCTAAAACACTTGTAAGAGGATTATGTATTATAATGACAAATGTAAGAAATTGTAAACAAGTGGCCTTCATTTTGAAATCTAAAACATATCTTTCTTATTTTTCTCTTCAAACTATTTTCTATTTCAGCTAAAATAAAATAAAAATCTGTAGAGATTGAACCAGAAACATATCAAAATTAAACTTCATCTAGTTTTTTCCAAATTCTTAAACCTGAACTCAAGAAATTCAACTCAGCTTTATCAACAGGCAAGGCCAAAGGCATGCAAAACTCGTTTGTAAACAAAAGTAGATTCAAGCTACTGCATGCAAACCTGGGGACAAATGCAAATTTATAAATCAAAGCATTTCAGTTCCAATAGCAAGTAAAAATTCAACATTTCACACAAACTACCACCAAACCTACCCAAACTACCACCATCTCCTCCTCCTGCATAGCCACACCATATCCCCGCCCTAGCCCACTTTAGCCGCACCCAAACCCCATCCAAAAGCACCAAGGCCGAGCCCTTTGCACCCCACTTCCTCCTCTTTTTATAAAAAACCAAAAGTTATATATTTCTATTTGATCATCCATCGTTTCTAGCTTGTTTTGCGTTGGAATTGAGATTCAAATTCATAGCTTTGTTTTGTCAAATATTTCCTAGCCTCGAAAGGTGAACAATTCACTCACAATTTATAATCTTATGCTAAGTGAATAAATATCAATTGATATGTTATTGAAATGTTGCAATAATTAAGAAATATTGTGTAGTTTGGTTATTGTTTGATATGGTATATGCTCATCTATGTTCCCTTATTATTTTGACATGATCATTAATATTGATATTATATTATTTATTTATAAAAGTAGATGTGATGATATGGTTTTTAATATGCTTCATGATGTTATATTAAATTGCTATGTTGAAAAGAAAAAAAAGGAAAATGTTATATTGATTTAAAAGTTGACACTTTTGTGATGGAAATTGTCGTTAGTATGTTAGTGAAAATGAGAAAAGAAAACAAAAGAAAAAAGAAAGAAAAAGAATAAAATTTATATGCATATATGTGTTATGATGGAAATTTCTTAAATTGCTATGTTAAAAATGGTCGCATATTGGGTTATGTTATGGCAGGAATCTTATGTCACCTTCCACGTTAAATATGCATATATGATATATTATGTAGTTTATATGTAATTATGTGTTATTGTATGTAATTAGTTGTGCAAGTAATACGTTATGTTATGCGATTCACTATGTAAGTTATGCGCCATCTTATGTAAATTGTTATGTATCATTTTGTGTTATGTTATTTATTTTATGTAAATTATGCTGCAAGATCCCTTAGTTTTGGGAATTCCCTATGGGTTGATATGATACATACCCGAATGATATTTAGAAAAGGGAAAAATCATAATGGTTTGAAATGATAAACCCGAGTGGTTTTTATTGATTTTGGAAATTTGGGACTGTGGGTTGAAATGATATATACCTGCAAATTTTAAAATATTGCAGATTGAAATGATAAATATCTGTATCACTTGACCCTAGGATAGAAAACTATATATAGACACCGGTGGTTTATTTTTAAAGTGATTTCTAAAATTTTGAAAAGATGTGGAAAAAAAGAATATAATTTTTAAATTTAATATAAACATTTTATTTTAGAACATATATGTAGATGTTAAAATTATATGTTTTAACCATTCTAAATTTATAAGTTATGTTTTAAAATGTAAATTTTAAGGTTTTACTTATAACTTTATTTACTTTTTCGATAATATAATATTTAATTTAACAAAATTTAATAAAAATAAAATATAGTATGTTTAAAATATTTAAATTAATATATTTATTTCAATATATAACCTATAATAATATAAAACTATTTCTAATATATAAACTATTTCAATCTATAACCTATTTTAATATGTAAACTATTTCTAATATATAAACTATTTCAATCTATATCCTATTTTTAAAATATAAACTATTTTAAATGTATGACTATTCCAATATATAAACTACTTTCAATATTCAAAATGTTTGAAGTTGGAACTATTATGATTTAGATTCAGTTGATTTAAAACGCGCACATTTTTATATGATGGTTTAACCTATTTTGTGGTTATGATTTTGAAAACAAACATGATTTCGAAAGTGAATATGATTTCGAAGGTGATATGATTTTGAAGTGAATATGATTTCAAAAGTGATATGATTTTGAACTGAATAAGATATTTGATATAAATTATCAATCGGTCATGGAAATGTAAAAGAACCAACTGGTGTGATATAAGCATTTGGTTGTTAAAGAGACCGGGATCAGATATTGTCATACTCTCTGTCAATACCTAAAACCACTTTAACAAATGTGCATATGGTGGAGAATCCAGAATGAAGTGGGATGGTTTGGCAAATGATTCTATATGAGGTATTTACATGGCCCCGACTCCCACGATTTAGCTTGATGTGGCTAAAACAGGAGCGATACATGGGCCAAGTGAGGTCGCACCTCCGATCAAACATGCTTCTTCGATACCATATTATGACTTTGTGCTTGATTTGGGGGCCACCCTCGATTTAATTTTGAGACTATGTTTCGAGGTGGACAGTAGTAACTGCTCTACGTTACCACCAGCCTGGTTCTGCAAACGGTAGAATCCTACTCTAGAATTGTCTCGCACACCTTGTCCCATGCCTTATCGCGCCCATTACGAATTTGGTTTGTATCATACCTATGGAGTGCTCCCTGACAGCCCACCAATTTACGATGGAGTTTACAGTACTATATAGACTATGGCATTTATATAAAGATGTGTTAAGAGGGATATGGGCAATGCCTTAATGCTATTTTAATATTTTACTTTGCTGTAGACGCTATTTATGTAGCATATTGTATTATGTATGTAGATAGTTCCATGGATCCTTAAAGGATGAAAATCCCAAAAATTCTTTAAGTTATTTTAACATTTCACTTGAGTTGGTTCACTTTCATAAGATTCTTAATCCTGACTCGAGTGTTTTGTATTTTGATTTATGCTCGGGTCAGCCTAAGTATTATAGTATTTGTGTGATTCCCCACCTCTATACTCACACTAGCCAAGGACACTACTGGGTAATGCCGTCAACTAGCATGAAGAATAAGGCCGTTGAGGAGTGACCATTTGTGTAATTGCTTTGTGTGAGTGCCGATATGTTAGATAGTATAACATGCATTTCATTTCAAGAGGAAACCCGACATATCAAATGCAAAATCAAAGCTACTACACAGTGGCTATGTGGCCTTCGGAAAAAAATATAAAATAAGCACAACATCAAAATCAGTCACAGATATTCATATCGCTAAGGCGAAAGCAGATATGAATATAACACATAGAGGCGTGCATCAAAGCAGTGGTCAAACAAGATCCGCAACATCAGAAAAGAATAAGTATACATCAAGGAGTCTCTATCTCGAATGTATAAAAGAAAAAATTACTAAGATAAAGTAGTTAGCCAAAAGTCAAAAGCTAGTACCTACTAAGAAGTAAAGTAGAAGCACCTGTAACACCTCGGTATGACCCGAATATTATTTAAGAAGAAAAATAATAAATGGATCAGTCTAGCTATAAATATCATATAAGGTGAGATAGGGTAAGAGATACAACAAAAATATATCATAACAATAATGTCATACTTCGACAAGCATACATTGGATAACAACAAAAATAATACAATATCTCAAACCTCCTCAAATGTCCAAAAGAATATCACATTCTTTTGCTTATTCACCAAACCTCAAATATTGACAAAACATAATCGCAAAAAAAAGTTGGTGAAACATAAATTCCAGAAATCAATATTTAGAAATCCAGAACGCAAAGTGGGGAAGGCCTTTCAAAAACGGGAGTATGAAAACTCACCAACACGTGTATCACAAATGGGTCGCTATCCCATGGTCGCTAACCATAGATCTGGTGTAACGACGTTGTACAACGGTCGCCCGAGGAACTTGAAACTCAAATAATCCAAAATAATGACGTAGTACAATGATACACCCGATGAACCGAACTCCATAAAACCTGTAGCTCGCTAACCTATAAAAAATTAGACGAAGCTTAACAGAACGGAGTACAGTGCCTCACACGGACAAAGAGACATCGCATATCTCTGGTCTAAATCACAAAACGATCATCATTGATCGATAAGTGTACTTTACACTAAGCTAGTAAATAAATGAGTTTAGCTTCATGCCCCATAACCACTGGTTTAACTTAAATATTTACGAACAGATTGCAGATTTCCACTTGAAAATTATCACGAGATTTCAATCGAATAAGTCCAAGAACTAACCGACGAAGTAAACGCAAGTGTTTCGTACTAAGTTGTTTAACTAGATTTCTCATACGAAATAGGTAAAGGTTGTATGTACTAATAGATTGGAAAACGGTTTTAAAAACAAGCTTGTATTGTTGAGATTGTTTTTGTGAAAGAAATTTTAGTATTTACTACTAGTATTAAAACCTTTGTATTTTAAAGTGACAAATCACATGATTGTAAAATCACTCTATACGTTCACCGTATAAATACGCTTAATGATGTTAGCAATATCAGATTTCATTCCATCCCAGTAATAAAGTCGCTTCATATCCGCGTACATTTTACTACTTTCGGGATGAATGAAAATTTAGAACGATGAGAATTTTCAAAAAAGTCTTTACGAAGATCACTAATATTTGGCACAATAAGTCTATCAAATTTTGGAATATCTCCCCGAGCATCAAACAAAGCCTTTCTGTCCATCAACCTTATTTTTATCCCTACAACTTTGGCTAAGAAGAGCCAATTTGGGATCTTGCTTTTGAGCTTCAAGGAGGTGGTCTAAAAGAGAAGGATGAGCCTCAAGGCTACATAAAACAAGAGATCAACATGAATCAGATTCACGGCCTCGAATCTCACAACTGGACAAAGTCTCGAGATCATTCCATTCGAATATCATCATGGAAACAACCGCTTGTTGCTTATGACTAAGGGCATCGACAACATGATTTTTCTTTCCAAGAGTATAGAGAATATCAAGATCATAAGATGCAAGGAATTCGAGCCAACGTTGTTGACGCAAATTAAGTTCCATTTGAGAAATTAAATAATTCAAAGATTTATGATTAGTGTAGAGAACAAATTTCTCTCCCGAAAGATAATGACGCCAGATTCTAAGGGCGGAAACAATGGCCGCGAGCTCTAAATCATGAATCAAAAATCTAGTCTCTGCATGCTTTAATTTCCTAGAAGCATAAGCGATAACACATTCCCTTTGCATGAGAATGACTCATAAACCAATACGACTAGCATCGGTATAAATAATAAAGTCTTGATTCCCTTCGGGAATCACAAGAATAGGAGCATCGAAAAGGAGTTCATTCAATTCCTGAAAAGCAACTTCATATTTGTCTGGCCAAATATGCTTAACTCCCTTCTTTGTCAAACTAGTAAGAGGCATGGAAATTTTAGAAAAGTCTTTTATGAACCGATAGCAATAGCCTGCCAATCCAAGGAAGCTACGAATTTCCATCACACTCTCATGTCTCTTCCAATCTTTGAATCACTTCAATCTTTGAAAACTTGGTTCATCAGTTCAACAAAATAAGCTGGAGCATTCGTTAAACCAAATGGCATAACAAGCCATTCATAAGATCCATAAGGAGTACGGAATGATGTTAAAGGAATGTTATCTTCTACAATACGAAGCTGATGAAAACCGATTGCTAAGTCTAACTATGAAAAGACTCTAGCACCGCTAAGTTGATCATATAGATCATCAATTCGAGGCAAGTAATATTTATTCGTGATGGTAAGATCATTAAGGTTGCGGTAGTCAACGCAAAGCCTAACTGTACCATCAGATTTCTTCACAAAAATAGATGAAGCTACCTAAGGAGGGGAATTAGAACGAATAAACTGTTTTGCTTCCAATTCGGATAATTGTTTGCGCATCTTCTCATTTTCCTTACTGGACATACGGTAAGGAGGACGAGTGATAGGTAGAGCTCCAAGGATTAGATTAATTCTGAACTCAGTTTCTCACTTAGGTGGTAATCCTAAAACGGGCTCAAATATATCGGGAAATTCACGAACAACGTGAATGAGGAAAATGACAACTTCCTCATCATCATATCACCGTCATGCGGATTTAGATAATGTAAGGATGCCACCGAATTGGAATCAGAATCTTTAAGAACAATAGAAATCTGCCTTACAGATTAGGGATGCCAAAGATGGATAGTTCTCATAGGACATAGGATATGGGCTTCATAACGATTAAGCCAGACCATTCCCAAAATCATTCTGAAACCTAAGTAATGCAGAACATGCAAATCAGCTCGAAAAGCATAATTACATAGAATAATCTCGACATCTTTACAAAGTAAACTGAGTGTTGCGGATCCACCGGATTCGCAATTCTCAATGAAGTCATCAAGCCCATAACATTTGAAGACAAAGTATCAACATGTTCCTTTGATATAAAATAGTGAGATGCACCCGTATCAAAAAGAACTTGAATAGGGAGATCATGAAATATAATAATGCCATTAAGGATAGAATGAGAAATACCTTGACCAAGAGAAGTGTTACTAGGAGCTTGCATAATATTAAGGTTTCCCTCTTTCTTGCCTTGAAGTTTGGGACATGAAGATAAAAGACGACCCGAAATTTTGCAATAACGGAAAAAAGGGTTTCGGACACCTACTTGCATAATGGTCCTCAGAACCACAATTGTAGCATTGCCCATGACTAGAGGTAGGAGTCTTTGCTACCGAAGTTGCTTGCTTCCCTTTCTTGTTGGGATTCCGGCCTTTGAACTTAATAGGCCTCTTCTTGTTATTGTTGAAGTTCTATTTGGCACCCACAAATTCAACATCACTTTCTTTATCCTCCTCTTCAAGTCGAAGAGCGATATCTACAAGTTGGTCGAGAGAAACTTCTAGTTTCAGAAGTAAAGCCTTTTTGAGGTTTTTATTCAACCCATACACAAACCTCTGATTTTTCTTTAATAGGGTATTAATATACTCGAGAGATTCAAAAGATGCGATGTAATCCATCATAGAAGATTCACCTTGAACAAGGTCAATAATGCATCGAGCTAAAGTTACTTCTTCAGCTTCTGGCACAAACTTCAACTGGAACCTTTCTCGAAATTGATCCCAAGTAAGATTCGCTTCAACAATTTCCAAAATCAAAAGCTTATACCAATCTGTTGCTCTTTCTTGGAGCATGCTTGAAACCACTTGGACTCAATGTAGATCCACAAAATTCATGCAAGAAAATATGCAATTGCATGTTCTAAGCCAAGCTTGGACTTCTATAATGCTGTCGGAAACCTTGAATGTCCTTCCACCCAAATTGGTATAATCATCGCACAGGCGTGCGAATCCGAATTTAGGATGAGTCGGCTCAGGATTGGTCCCGGCAGCTTGGGCATTCTTTACAAAATCCAAAAGCTGTTGGGAAGACATGAATACACCATTCTAAGGAGTAGTATTGGATTGACCGGCGCTAGGACAGCCAAGTCTAACCATTTCTCTTCTTAAAGAAAGCAAGAAAGAAAAGGAAAAAGGTTATTCTCAGAATGAATATCAAACAAAGTATATTGATAAAACAAGGCATCACAAAGGAAAATAGGATAGAATGGGTCATAAGACTCGGATTAAATGCTAAGGCACGATTCCTAAGAGAGACTTAGGACAACGATCCTTGCTATATTATTCTACATTGCTTCGAAGTTTGGCTCTGATACCAAGATGTGACGCCCCACCTCTATACTAACACTAGCCAAGGACACTACTGGGTAATGCCATCGACTAGCATGAAGAATAAGGCTATCGAGGAGCGACCATCTGTGTAATTGCTTTGTGCGAGTACCGATATGTCAGATAGTATAACATGCATTTCATTTCAAGAGGAAATCCGACATATATAATGCAAACTCAAAGCTACTACACAGTGGCTATATGGCCTTCGGAAAAAATATAAAATAAGCATAATACAAAACTAGTTAGAGATATTCATATCACTAAGGCGGAAACAGATATGAATATAACACATAGAGGCGTGCATCAAAGCAGTGGTCAAACAAGATCCGCAACATTAGAAAAGAATAAGTATACATCAGGGAGTCTCTATCTCGAATGTATAAAAGCAAAAACTACTAAGCTAAAGTAGTTAGCCAAAAGTCAAGCTAGTCCATGCTAAGAAGTCAAGTGGAAGCACCTGTAACACCTCGTTCTGACCCGAGTATTATTTAAGAAGAAAATTAATAAATGGATCAGTCGGCTATAAATATCATATAAGATGAGATTGGATAAGAGATACAACAAAAATATATGATAACAATAATGTCATACTTCGACAAGCATACATTGGATAACAACAAAAATAATACAATATCACAAACCTCCTCAAATATCCAAAAGAATATCACATTCTTTAGCTGATTCACCAAACCTCAAATATTGACTAAACATACCAATGCCAATCGCAAAAAAAAGTTAGTGAAACACAAATTCCAAAAATCAATAATTAGACATCCAAAAAAACACAAAGGGGGAAAGGCCTTTCACAAACGGGAGCATGAAAACTCACTAACACATGTATCACAAACGGGTCGCTATCCCATGGTCGCTAACCATAGAGAAGGTGCAACGATGTAGTACAACGGTACGTCCAAAAAACCCGAAACTCAAATAATCTGGAACAACGATGTAGCACAATCATACGCCCGATGAGCCGAACTCCATAAAACCTATAGGTCGCTAGCCTATAAAAAATGAGACGAAGCTCAACAGAATGGAGTACATACCCCACGCAAACAAAGAGACATCGCATATCTTTAGTCTAAATAACAAAATCATCATTAATCGATATGTGTATATTACACTAAGCTAGTATTCATGTCCCATAACCACGGGCTTAACTTCAATATTTACGAACATGTTGTAGATCTCCACTCGAAAATTGTCACGAGATTTCGATCGAACAAGTCCAAGAATTAACCGATGAAGTAAATGCAAGCGTTTCATACCACTTGTTTTGCTGAGTCGTTTAATTAGATTTCTCATACGAATAAGGTAAAGACTTGTATACACTAATAGATTAGAAAACGGTTTTAAAAACAAGCTTTGTATTAAAAATAGTGTTGAAATCATTTTTGTGAAAGAGTTTTTATTATTTACTGCTAGTATAAAAACCTTTGTATTTTAAAGTGACAAATCACAGAAATGATTGTAAAAACAATTTATCACCAAAATCCACATTCGACGAGATAAATTCAAACCATAAAAATCGATATCAAATCCATCAAATGGATATTCCCAAAAATCCATAAATGAAGTCATCAAAATCGATAATAATTGACAACAACTAACTAGATCAGCAAAAATCGATAAAAATTGGAAATCCACTCAAAAACAGCCAAATAAGCAAAATTGCATAGGACCAGACGTCTGGTTGGATTGGCCAGACGTCTAACTTGGGGTTCAACGAATTTATTTTCCATTTCCCTATTTTCTTTTTAATGCCAGAGGCCATCCAGATGTTTGGTATAGCCTAACAAGACATCTTGTCGAGTGCTCTGGAGTTTTCTTTTTCCTACCATCGTATATTTTTTTCTCCAAGGACCATAACCAGACGTCTAGACTTGACCATCCAGACATCTGGACATGGTCGCCTGGACTAGGCAAAAGTTTGCCCACGCCATTGATGGCCAAATCGATTCGGAAGCGGTCGGACAAGTGACGAAGGCTAGGGATTTATGCCAAGCGACAACCTTGTCTTATAGGCTCTTCGATACACCCCAACTATTTTGTCCAAACATCCAAAATAGGATTTTTAAAGATTTTGACTTCGAAACACCAAAATTGAAAAATTCACCAAATCAATTCAAATCAAAGCAAATGAACATGAAATAGATATTAGGAATTCATACCTAACAACAATGAAAGATATAAACGTAGATGCGAGTTCAAGAACTCACCTTTAAAACTTAAAAATAACAAATGAGAAGCTTTAAAACAAAGCAAGATCAATTCCTCTTCAATACACCTCTAGAATCTTCAATCTATTATCAAAGGTGAAGTTTTTCCTAAGTTAGGTTATAGGAATTTCTGAAAATTGAAGAGAGATTGAGATGGAGAAGATGAAGAGGATGCTTACCTAAGCTTCTATTTGATTTTAGAGCAAGAACTTGAATTTCCTAAGAGATCTAGGGCTTAGGAATTTTAATTTTCCTCCATTTTCCATTTGCTTGAGCGTTAGGAAATGTTATGAATGAATGAAGAGGAGTGGAGTGGGAGTTGTTATTATAGAGAAGTTGGGTTCTTTGTTTTGTTAATGGGCTGAAACCTAACCCAAATCCCCGAATGAAAATATCAAAATTCTAATCAACTCCAAACATATCGATATTTATACTCAAAAAGGTCGCAAATGCCATTTTGGACTCAATGGAAGTGGTCCCGGGTCTGGATTCGGCCATTTATCGAAAGTCACATTCCGAACTTTAAATTCTACATACGAATCTATATTTAAGTAAAACATTTAAATATATAATCGCAAAATATGTGGGTTGTTACAATTTGAGACTCACCTTTTGATCATGGAGCTTTTCTTGGTGATCCGCCTTTTATCTCTTCAGCTTTTTAGTTATCTCGGTTGTTTCAGTTAACTTCAATTGTCTATGTTCAGGCTTGTCATTTGCTTAAGTATTAGAGACTTCTTTGTATTTAGGATTTCTGCGGTATTTGCTGTAGACTCTTATGTTACAGTAGATTCATGAACTACTATTTACCTATTCCACTGCATATTGTTGTATTACTCTGTGTCTATGACTCTATGATTGATTTATTTACTGTATATGCTAAGTTTTCCAAATATAAATAACAATATGTTATTTTGAGCAATTCAAGTCTAACATGTCTGGTTTATTGTCGATTTGAATGGTTCAAAATAGCAGGTCGTTACATATATATATATATATTTTGTTCCGCTGTGTTTGTGAGATTTGTGACGTTGTTTTGTTTCTTCTTCTATCTCTTTCTTTTTTAGCCCTAGCAATCAGTATTTCCAGCACTTGAATATTCGGCATGTTATACGGTGAACGTATTGATGTCGATTTTCGAGGGTCGAAAATCTCGGGTCGCTACAATTTCTTCTATTGGATTCGTGGTGAAATTCTAAATGATTAAACCCACTCACGCACTATTAAAAGTTCAGATGCAAGTTAAATCAAAATCTTGAAATGATAATTTTATTGGTTGTTTTTTGATAATTTAAATTGATATTTAAATTGAAATTGTGTTTGATATCAAATTGAATTGACATTTAAATTAATATTGAAATTGAATAGCTAGATGAATACCCAACATTTGATAATTAGTGACTGCTGTGACATATTGGTTGAATTGGATGTTGATTGCAAATGTATCATATTGATCATTGTGTTTATTTTGCTAATGATCATTTATTTTGATATATCCCTATATCACACTATATATTATTGACATTATATAAATTGTCGTTTGAATTGTTTCGAAATTGAACTAAGAAATAGGTTGAAATTATATAAACCTATGATGTTTAAATATGGATTGAAATGATATACATCCATCAATGTAATTAAAATTGAAATAACCGATTACCTGGCCATAGGGTAGAAAATTATATATGGACACTAGATTTGGTTAAATAAATGGTTTTAAAGTCTTGAACTTGGAATTGTTAAATGATATTGTTTTAAAGAAAATAAATTTTGGATTTATATGAATTGAATTATATTCTAATTCTAACTTTGAAAATTTGAAAATAAACTACTTAAATGAAATTGTTTAAAGGATTTAACTTGAAAATTTGAAATTGTAACTACTAAAACGAAATTGAAATAGCTTCGTGAACTGTTTGTGCGATTATGATATTTTGTCACTCCGATGTGAGAATCTAATTGTTGTTTTTCTTTTTCTTATTTTCTTTATTAATCTTGTACATAAACTGCCATTTTGAATGGTTTGAGTTAGACATGTGTGGTTTAATGTCAATTTAAATTGTCCAAAATGGTGGGTCATCACACACTTAGTACGTTTTATCGACAAATAGGAAGACTTAGGGCATTTAAGACCTCGGTTGAGGTAGTTCCTATCATTAAATACCTATTCCCTATGCAGAGTTCTCAGTGGTGACTATCTAGCTGACATTGCATGGAATCTCTTGGGCCACTAAATACTTCTTTATGGAAAGGCAGACCCTCAATCGGTCACTTAATACCTTATCCTAAAGGCGGACCCCTATCGAGATGCCACCTATCATGCCTAATAACTAACCCTTCTCCATTTATTACTTCATTTGGGGAAAAGAGGTGGACCCTCAAACAACCACTTGATGCCTCAAGACTCTAAAGCACGCTCTTCGTATTATGGCTCGTAGTCATAATGACGTCCCATATTAGTCCGACTATCCGTAAGAACTGGTAGCAAGATTTGCTAGGTAGGTTTACCCTATAAAATTAGGACTAACCTTGCATCATAAGAAATACTTACCCTAGAAGATGTCTCACATAAGCCCTAAAGTCATACTATTGATAGCCCGATTAGCTGGGAAGATTTCTATGTGCCTTTCGACTGACCTTGTAGACCTATGACTTAGCCACAATTTAAATGCTCTCTATATATATTATACTTATCTCACGGTTCCACAATTAAGTCATTATAAGGAATCTTCCTCATTGCACCTTAAGATATTAATTACTTTCTTAAAGGGGAATTTAATGAAGATCATTACCTAATTAACTATGCAATTATAAGTTATAATTGTACACTTAGTATGCAAATTAATATATAATTAAATACACACTTATTATTCTATGAGTGCGGAGATTATGCCCTAACTAATGTTAAATGTCAATTCCATTTTAAATATAATAATACAAGTCTTTTCTTCCCATTTTACCAATAATGTCCAAATTTCGATATTCAGGGATTCTAACATCCATAATAAGGATTCAATACTCATATCCAAAACAACAATAAATAGACTTGTATATGGAATCTAAATCCAACTTATCTCATATTAAAACAACGGAATAAACTAAAAATGAAAACTTAAAATTTAATCAATTCTTCACTTCACTCGACTTCTTTTGTATGAATTTAGACAAGGGAATAAATTATAAATAAAGATCCATGCTTTACACAGCATTTCTCAGTTAAATCCCTTAATTAGACCGGGAAAAAAGGAGTAAGAAGTGGAATAGAAGGTAAAATATATAAACTGCAAAAATCGACAAAACTCCATTATTTTAAAACAAAACAATTAACATTCCAATCCTAAAAATTATCATTTTTCTTTAGGGGAATTTTGAAGATTTTTAATGTGATATTTTCATAATCCAAAACTTCTTAAGGCGTATATCAAATCCAACTTTTCTATTTAACTACTAAAATGGAAAAACTAAGATTTCCACTCATAGTTGGTCCTTAGCTTTAATTGTTGTTGGCTTTGCAATGCCCATTATAATCTCCTTCAAGTCTCTTCTTGGTATACACAACAAGGGATTTGTGTGTGCGTGTGTATATGTATTTAGAAAGGTTAGAGGAGAGGAGATTTGGAAATTAAATAATAAACAAGGATAGATTTAGGATTTCTTACATGGTGTCCTAATGGATTTTTTTGTATCTAAGAAGAGATAAACTACTAGAGCTTCACTGATGTTCTCAAAGTATTTGTGAGTAAAGGTGGAGGGGTCTAGGGTCTTATTTATAGTGGTTGAAACGTACAAGAACCATAAGATGAAAATTATTGAAAACGGATAGATCTAGAGCGTTTAGCCAATGAAAAACCCTTTGCTTCCACCATATGTAGCAGTTGACCGCCCCCTAATGACCCGTTGACTGCTAGGTTTCGACCAGTTGGGTCACACTGGTCAACCGCTCTATTATTTTTGAAAGCGTTTTGTTTGTTTCCGTTGTCTAATTATTTTATTCCTTAGTTACCTTTCAGCATTAATTGTTAACTTTAAGGTTTACTTAACTCCCAATTCTAATCACGGATAATTTTTAAACTCAAACTTCAAAATTAATTACTCATTTCAATTTGAATTCAAATTAAATTAATTTAAATTTGAAAACTTCAAACATTCATAACTTCTTCGTTTGAGCTCCATTTTCTGCATATTATATGTGAAAATAGATTGGAATTTCACCATGAACACAATGGGATAACTTTCTTAGTCAAATTCCAACTTTGTAAAATTTTCATTTTTATCCCTACTTTGTTTAATCGAATTTACTTAATTTATTTATGATTGATTTTACATGATGTTACATTCTTCCCCCCTTAAAAAGGATTTCGTCCTGAAATCTTTTAAGAGGCGAACAATGTAACATGCAATAACATCTATACATACCAATTTACCTGTTCAACCATCTATTCAACCAATTTGCAATATGATTATGTACCACAGACACACTAAAATAAGCTGAACCCTAACATAAATGCATACTCGTGTCATGCAAGTATGTATGCAAATACATTAAACATGCATAAAGCTTTTATATGAGTGTAAAGTGATGGTGGAAAAGTATGGAAACCATCTCCTACCATCCAATCAAGCAATAATGATGCAACCAAAATCCTAATTTGGGAGAGATAATTTACCGGTGAAAAGCTATGGATGAGTGATCTTCATCTTCTCCTTGATTTTCGATGTGCTTTCCGTTCGGTTGTCTCTCCATTACACTTGGACCAACCTAATTATTTTATTGTAGAGTCTCCTAGTTTATACTCCACAATGTGTGCAGTGGAACAGGGCTCTGTTGGCTTCGTCCTTAATTCCCCCAATTGACAAGATTCAACTCTAATTGCGGCATCATGAAGGTATTTTCTAAGGTGAGAAACGTGGAAAACATCATGGACTCCTGCCAACCTGTCAGGAAGCTCCACTTGATAAACAAGTTTTCCTATACTTTCCAAAGCTCTGAATGTTCCAACAAATCTAGGCAACAAATAGACTTGCAAAACCTAACCACTTTTCTAAGTAGGGAGATTTTGACAAATACTGAATCTCCATCCTCGAATTCAAGCTCTTTCCTTCTTCTATCCGCATAAGACTTCTGATAGTCTTGCATTTCCTTCGTTCGTTGCCTAATAACTCTACTTTTTTCATGGTACCATGGATAAAATCGGGTCCGAGCAATATTTTGTCGATGGTTTACTACTGATAACTTGGCGATTTGTATGGCCTCCCAAAAAGTGCTTCAAAGGTGCCATACCAATCATCTATTGGTGACTACTACTATACGCAAATTCTACTAAAGGTAAGTGCTGCTCCAAATGTCCATCAAAGTCCAAGATGCAAGCTCTCAACAAATCCTCTATGTTCCCTTCCATTCCTTCAGTTTTCCCATCGGTCTTCAGTTGGTAAGTGATGCTCAGATTTAACAAAGTTCCTAAAGATGCTAGTAGGATCCTCCAAAACTCGCTAGTGAACAAGGGGTCCCTATCACTAACTATGCTCATTGGAATTCCATGCAATCAAACTACCTCTTTGATGTAGGCCAGCATAGGAGAAGTGATGGTTCTATTATTCCAAACTGGAGTAAAATAGGCACTCTTAATGAGTCTATCCACAACAACCCAAATAGCTTTATTACCCGCTCTGACTTCTGAGCAATCCTTCTACAAAATCCATCAAAATATGCTCCTACTTCCTAGTTAGAATTTTCAATGGGAAGAGTAATCCTCCAGGCTTTCCTTGCCCAGCTTTTACTCCCTAACATATCAAGCACATAGCAACAAACTCAGCTACACTCTTCTTTATTCCAGGCCAAAATAAAATCCTCTTCATATCCTTGTACATCTTATCTCCTTCGGGGTGAATGGTCATCTTTGACAGGTGACATTCCATAAGCACCTCTCTAAACAAACTATCAACCATTAGAACACAAAGGTGTCCATCCCTTCTTAAGCATCCCATCTCATCAGCTGTATAATAGCATGGGGAAAATGCTCTCCATTCCTCCACTTTTCAAAAATCTCTACTAACTTCACATCACTCACTTGCTTGAGCCTAATGTGGTCTATCAAAGCTAGCCAAATCTCCATAACTGCTAAAAATCCTTGCAAGTAATCTGTCGGCAATAGAAAGTTAAAATTTGAGAGGAACTCCAATTGCTTCAATCATAAATAGCACCTAGGGTAGCGTGCCTCCGACTAAGAGCTCGGCAACTACATTCCTTTTTCCATGGGTGTATTGAATACTAATGTTAAATAGTGTTATATAGTTCATCCATCTCTATTGCCTAAGATTTAAATCTTTTTGAGAAAACAGATATTTGAATGAAATGGTCAGTGGATAACTCAAACCTTTCTTCATAAGATAATGCATCCACATCTTCAAGGCAAAGACAATAGCTTCCTACTCCAAGTCATGAATTGGATTTCTTTTCCCATAATCCTTCAATTGCCTACTAGCATAAGCAACTACTTTCCTTTCTTACACTAGAACTGCCTCAACCCCTATGATACACGCATCTATCAAAACCATAAATGGTTTGGTTACATCGGGAATAGTGAGCACAAGTTCACTAGTTAATAACTCCCTAAGATTCTCAAATGCTTTAGTGCATCTATGGTTCCAAGGAAAGACTAGTTTCTTCTTAGTCAAATGGGTTAAGGGGGCTATTACCCTTGCAAATTTCTTGATGAACAGTATATAGTAGCCTCCTAACCTAAGAAAATTTCTAACCTTTGATGCATTTCTTGGAGTCTTCCATCCTTGAACAGCTTCTACTTTAGCGGGTTCTATTACCATTCCTTGCTCAGAAACAATATGCCCAAGGAATATAATCTCCTTTCCCCAAAAGTGGAATTTAGCAAAATTTGGCCTTTGGTTGGTGACTTCTTAAGGTTCCTACTAACTCTTTTAGGTGATCCCCATGCTCCACTTTGCCTTTGGAGAAAACCAAAATATCATCTACGAACACAGTGGCGAATTTAATGAGTTGTCCCCTAAATAATCTACTTGTCAAATCCATAATGTATGTGAAGGCATTCGTCAATCCAAAAGGCATCACTTCCCACTCATATAGTCCATATGGTGTGCAAAATGCAGCCTTCGACTTTTTTTTCTACAATCCTCAACTGATGGAATCCTGTTGCTAAGTCTAATTGAGAAAAGACTTTAGCTCCTCCAAGCCCATTGAACAAGTTGTGTATCCTAAGAAAAAGAGTACCCATTCTTCCTTATCAACTTCTTCAATTCCCTTTAGTCAATGTAAAGTCTCAATGAACCATCTATCTTAATAATGAAAACTATAGGGGCACCCCACTCTGAAGTACTTTGACAAATGAATCCTTTCTTAAATAGCTCAGAGATTTCTTATCCAATTATCTTCTTTCTTTGGGGGCCATTTATCTTAAAGGCAGGGAAATTGGATTTGTGTCTTTATCCAAATCTATTCGTAACTCAATCTCCCTTTGGAGTAGGAGACTGGAAACTTTCTCAAAGACATCGGGAAATTTACAAACTATGGGCATGGGTGATACTATCTAACAGATAAATTTACTGGATATAGATGGTTTAACTCAACTAAATCTTGGGGTGTACAAATAATTTCTTGGTCACGGCCTACACAACTTCTTAATCATACAACCCTTCTATCATAATCAGGAGTTTCTCTATAATATGCTAACCAATCGTATAACCCTAAAAATTAAGAACGTATGCATTAGATACGAAATCAATGTTGCATATGTCCAACACTACGTCTTTACGAATAAAAGAGAGATGAGTCGATAACCTAATAGGATTAGAAACCACTATTGGGCTGGTGACAATCTGGGTTTGAAGGTTTAAGAAGCCCACTAAATTCCTAGCTAAAAAGGAATGCAATGCCCTTAAATCAAATAGGGTACAAATTTTTACCCCTAAAATAAGAGTTATACCATCTAATGTTGCCTTCCCTTGGTCTCTCGGTGGACTACTTCCAATATGGATAGCTTCAACAGCGTAGCCTTGTCCACTTAGTCCTTCCTTTGCCAACTAAGGCATTAATTCTTGAGGTGCCCTTCCTCGTGGTAATTAAAGCACTTACCTTTAAAAGCTTCCTTCATCAGATTCCCCCTATAATCTATAGCCTCATGACCTTTCATCTAGCATCGCTTGCATACCTTACTATCCTTCTTAAAATTCCCCTTTGACATCTTGTTAGCCCAAAAGCTTCCCTTCTTGGACCCTCCTTGTTTTTGGATAGGTGTTGCCTTCTCCTTTTATGCCTCCTTACCTTTCACATTCGCCATGTGTAGCATTGCCATCTCCACCAACATTAGATATGTGGCACCAATGGGTACTTAGGTCAACAACATTTCTCTTAATGGGAATTTAGGCTCTTTACAAACTTCATGCCCTTTTTGATAGGTGTGTCTATCAAGCTCATCATGAATTTAGCCAACTCTGTGAACTTAGCTATGTTCTCCTTAAGAGTGGAGTCTCCTTGCCCAAGCTGGATGAATTTCTCTAGTTGCAGACTCGCTTCTGCCTTAGCCATAAATCTTATCTCATATCCATTTTTGAATTCATCCGGTGTTTTCCTCAATCACCAAGTTCCACCAATCTAAAGCTTGTCCGTTGAGGTGCAAAACTTCCATCCTTCTCTTTAGCCGATCTTATCAACCAAGCTCTCTAAATATTTTCTCACGGTCATTAACCCATGCTTTTGTTTCTAGATATCCCTCTATTCCAAAATATATCTTCCCATCCATATCTAGAAAGTCCTTATACAATTTAGGAAATTCGATAGGTCGGGGTGCTGCATCGGCGGGTGGGGAAGGAGGTGCCATCGGTGTTGTTGAAAGAGTAGGAAATTGCTCAACAATCCTAAGATATTATTTAAAACATTCAGGAATTCCACGAAGGGGAGGTATTCCATTGGCAGGGATTCTAATTTCGAAAGAAAATTAATTATCAGTCATATCAACTATTTGTACATTACATCTCTAGCGACGATTTCCTAAGATAGTATTATGCACTGAAAGAAAAAGGGTTGCCTAGTGTGTGCACGCATTTGTTCAAGGAAATAAGGGTGTATGTATATAGTAAGAATTTTGGAAAACCCTTTTTGAAAAACCCTTTCAAAAATAACAAATACACCACTCATACGTATAGTTTCCCTATTGATCGGTAATCAAAACTTCGATGCCAAATGTAACAACCCTCTCGGAAACAAGCCTAAATTCCGGCCCAGAAAAGGCCTATTGAAACTTAGAGCCATTTTAAAGATGGCTGTTGGAAAATAATAAAGCAAGGATATCTATCTATTCTTTCAGAGCTCAGAGCAGATAGAATAAAATACAGTGACAATAATAGTACTCATTTATTTCAAATCATGTCAAATGTTATAAAACAATACATAACGCGAACTGTTACAACATTTTGTTCAAAAATACATTTCATGGGTACAATAAAAATAACACAAAAAGATAGATAGTAACTACCACAATCTTCACTCTTGCCATCTTCAAGCATTATCATCTCTTTCTCTAACCTATGTTGCAATGAAGAGGGAGTTAAAACAACAAGTGTCCAGTGAATAAAACTCTCGATCTTTACCATTTCGGTACTTGGCAGTAAATTTAAATAAGAATATGTCTCACGTAATTAAACCATTTAATACTTCATATAAGGAAAGAAGGCGGTTCCTTAAACAACCCCTTAATACATTCTATTCCCCAACTAGGTTTCTAAATCCTCTAACACAACCAACATCATAGATGTCTAACAATCCGAGAGATAGTACCTAAGCCACTTAATACCTTTTATTGAAAAATAGGCAGACTCTGGTCATTTAAGACCTTAGTTGAGGCAAGCCCCATTATATAATACCTATTCCCAAGGCTGACTCCTCAATGGTGACTACCTAGCTGCATCGCATAGAATCTCTAGAGCCACTTAATACTTCTTTATGGAAAGGCAGATCCTCAGTCAGTCGCTTAATGCTTCTTTGTGGAATCTCTGGACCCTCAAACAACCACTTAATACCTTAAGACCCTAAAGTAGGCCATTCGTATTATGACCCATACTCATAATGACATCTCACATTAGTCCGATTATTCATAGGAACTGGCAGCCAGATTAGTTGGGGCAGTTTACCTTATAGAATATGGAACTAATATCGCATCGTTGAAAATACTTATCATAGGATATATCTCACATTAGCCCTAAAGTCATACTGCTGCTAGCCACATTAGCTAAGCAGACTTCTGTGTGCTTTTGACTGACCTTGCATCCCTGTGGCTTAGCCATAATTTAAGTACGCTCTATATATAATACTCATCACACCGTTCCATAATTAACCATAATAACACAAGTCTTTTCTTTTTTTTCCGTTTTACCAATAATGTCTAAATTTCTATATTCATAACAAGGATCCAATTCTCATATCCAAAATTGCAATAAATAAACTTTTATATAGAATCTAAATCCAACTTATCTCATACTAAAACAACGGAAAAAACCAAAAATAGAAACTTACAATTTAATCAATTTTACGCTACGTTCAACTTCTTTTATATGAATTTAGACAACGAAAGGTCTATTAAATTTTATACAAATAAGCGGGGTGCAAACTACGAATAAGGATCTGTGCTTTACACACCATTTCTCAATTAAATCCCTTAATCGGATCTGGAGAAAAGGAACAAGAAATGGAATAGAAGGTATAATATATAAACTGTAAGAATCTATAAACACTCTATTATTTTAACATAAAACAATTTAGATTCCAATTCTAAGAATTGACATTTCGCTTAGGGGAATTTTGGGGATTTTTGATATGATGTTTTTGTAATCCAAAATAGTCCAAGGCATATAACAAATCCAACTATACTATTCAACTATTAAAATAGAAAAACGAAGATTTCCATTCAAAGTTGGTCCTTAGCTTTGCTTCTCTTTGGATTTTCACCATCAGTTATAGTCTCCTTCAGATCTCTTCTATTTGAAATATACAACAAGGGATTTTCTTTTTGTGTGTGTATAAGATTCAGAAAGTTGGAAGAGAAGAGGTTTAGAAATAAAATAATAAACAAAGATAGATTGTGATTTTTTATCTAAAACCCTAATGGAGTTTTCTAAATCTAGAAAGAGATAAACTAATTGAGCTTCGCTGAAGTTTCCAAAATATTTATGAGTAAAGGTGGAGGGGTCTAGGATGTTATTTATAATGGTTGAAGCATATCAAAATCGTAGGATGAAACTAGGTTGTAAACATATAATCTATGGCATTTAACCATCAAAAAACCCTAGTTGCCACCATATGTAGTGGTCAACGACATTATTGACCGATTGACCACTAGGGGTCGACCAGTTGGGCCGCAATGCTCTATCACTCCCTTATTTAGGAGCATTTTCGTTGTCTAACTATTTTATTCCTTAATTAAGTTTTAATATTAATGGTTAACTTTAACATTTACTTAACCCCTTAGTCTAATCACAATTAATTTTTGAAATTCAAACTTTAAATCTAGTTACTAATTTGAATTTTAATTCGTATTAAACTAATTTAAATCTAAAAACTTCAAACGCTCATAACTTCTTCGTTTGAGCTCCAATTTTAATATTATATATATAATCAAATCAAAATTTCTCCACAAACGCAACGGAAAAAATTTCATGGTCTAATTCCAATTTTTATAAAATTCCCATATTTATCCCTGCCTTATTAATTGAATTTACTCAATATATTTATTGTTGATTTTACAGGGTGTTACAGTAGGGTGTCTTGGAAGGTAATATCTAGGATTGGATTTGGATAATTAAGTGCTCTATTCTACGTAACTACCAGCCTGGCCCAAGATGATATATGAGCCCAAAGGTTGTCCATAATAGAAAATGCCCAATTTGATTTGGGCCTTAGGCAAATTTTCAAAACCGTTTTAAAATTAAAAAATATAAGATTTCGAATTTTATAGTTAAATTTAAAATGAAATGTACACATATTATAAAAATTATACTATAATAAGATTTTTAAAAATGTTTGACAATAATATAAATTAGTTTCAAAACTTTAAAATTTTATTGATAAGATTGATGAAATAAATTAATTAAATAGGTTAATTAATTAATAAATGTAAACATGTCTTATATATTATGATATATGTTATGATGTTCTAAAACGAACAAAATAACATGCATATACGTGTATGTATTAGAAATGAATTCTGAAATAATATAATTTAATTAAAATTGTTTAATTAAATAAATTAACTAAAAGGTTAATTAATTAAATAATATACACATGTATATGATATATATATTTCACTATAAAGGTTAGTATATAATAAATATTCAACATAAATGTTATATAGAGATAAAATTAATTAAAATGTTAATTAATTAAAATTAATTAAATAAGATTTAATTAGTATAATATTATACATAGGGCTACATATAAGTAAGATGAAATGTAAAAGTTATATAATAGTAGAAACTTATATAATATTAGTATATAAAATTAAAGATGGAACATTAAGAAACCCTAACTAGATCAAGAAATAAATGCATACGTGAATGCACATATACCGTGATCGGATGTGTTCGACACTTGAATCACGAAAGTAATTCATATTAATTACATTATTCCATAAATCGATATCACCCAACGTAATATATTAAAGATTATGAATCTTCAATTTAATATTTTCCTCTACCATTTATATGTTAATATATTACTTGCACACTCTTTAGGTGTTGAGGTTTCCTCAAGCTGGGGTTGTTATGTGTATTATTATTAATATATTGAATTGATAAGGAAAGATAACCATGTATACTTGTTGAGCTTTCCTCAAAGTACGTGAATTATATTTAGACCATGCGAAATGGTAGGTCCAAGTAAATAATCCTTTATCTGTTGATCTTTTCACAGAGCAAAGTCAGGGTTAGGAAAAAGTATCATAGGTTGGGAATTATATATGGTACACCTGATAAGGAGTTATCCATCGTATATGGAGGTATGATTTGCTGAGCTTTCTTTAAGGTTAAAATCCTAAGACATACGAGCCCTAACACCTACTAAGGGTTTCACAAAACATAAAACACTAGTGGGAGCTTATTAGCAAAATGAAACGTAAAGTTTAACCTTACAAATATTATAAGATAATCTACTTTGTTAATGCCCTAATAATGTACCTATTAAAACTTGTAGATAATCACAAATCCAATACTTTTTAATAAAAGTGATCGATTAACTGGACCTGTAACACCCCACCACTTTACCTATATTACCTAAAGTATTACTGAATAATTCTGTCAAGTAATATAGAGAATGAGGCAATGTGGGTGAAGCACACATGAATACTCCCTTGGACCAACACTTAATACATCTCATAATACAAAAGCCACTCGCCTCAATGTAAACAACCTCAGTACAAAGCAATAAACATGTGCAATGCCTGATGATAGAACAACACATAATACAAATAATAACAGAGAACATAAAGTCATCAATGCAGTGATAAAAATGTAATACATCACATAAGTCTGAGTCGGATGCAAAAAGTTAAATTTCCACTGTCTTAATTATATAAAAGGTATATGCAATACATCAAATCCAATATCATATACATACACATGTCTAAATACACGATAAATAAAATATCTAGTAATGCAGCCTCCAACTATGCCCAATAAGCAAATCTGCTCGAGGAAATATAATTATATACACACACTAAATTATATACACACACTAAATTAATCAACATTAAATGAATTTTTTCTTTGCTTATTAAATCACTCCTGCTTAAATCACTTCTCTATTCACTGTTCTTTAATTTTATAATTTTATAATTCAATACAACTAATATTTTAATTCATCTCATTCGTGCACACAAATCAACAATTATCCATACGCATATCATTATAATATTCAATTAGTGATTAGCGAGATGAAGGGTTTTGTTTAAATCTATTTCACTTTAATTTTCCCTCTCTTTTCTATTAAAACTCTTTAATTTAATTTAACACAAAACATCATCATTGCTAACACTAATGGTCGGATAATTTGCTTCTACCTCTTTAACCTCCATATATTTCTCTATATCTTTTACCGAGATTGATACTCAGAAAAGGTAGTAAAATGTATTACATTAAGAAATACAAAATACATCCCTAGATGATTACTAGGAAATCGTCATATACTCCTACTGACAATTATGTATAAAAGATAATATACGACACACCCATGTGACAGGGACTTTAATTCTCATATAAGGGCAGGACTTATGTCTCTTATACTATGTGTTATTCTAAACCTGCTTGACACCAAAACAATGTAACAACTCACCTCTATACCTATATTACCCAAGAATATTACTGAATAATATTGTCGGGTAGCAGGGAGAATAAGGCGATAAGGGTGAAGCAAACTAAATACTCCCTTGGAAAAACATTGAATACCTCTCATGATATAAAAACCATTCACCTTAATGTAAACAGTCTTGGTACAAAGCAGTAAACATGCGTAGTTCCCGAGGATAAAGAAGTACATAATATAAATAATAACAGAGAACATATAGTCATCAACGCAGCGATAAAAATATAATACATCACATAAGTGTGAGAGGATAAAAAAAGTCATATTCCCACTTGTCTCAATTATATACAAGGTAAATCCAATACATCTAATCCAACATCATATACATACATGGGTCCAAATACACGATAAAAAAACATCTAGTGACACAGTCTCTAACTAAGCACAATGAGCAAATCTTGTCACACCGTCCATGAACCAGTAATGTCTCAGACTGCCCGAGTATTATATAAATAATAAATGGGTCAGAATATGTCTAGAATCAGCAGTGAGAATATAAATGATATCTTAAGGAATAATAAATATGGCATAATAAGAAATTGACCTAATGGAATAATAAAACATCCATAATACATCAAAAATCATCCATAACCCATTAAACATCAAAACACCCATCTAACATCAAACACTATCATACTGTAACGACCCGCAAATCCGTACCCCTTGAGTTAATACTATTCTACCAAAATCAACTCAAGTTGTACGGAAATACGAACCATTTGGATTAAAGAAGAAGAGGTAGAAGAAGAAAATAGAAAACAACAGCAGAATCTAGCCATCGCAGCGGAATAAAATATAATAGATAATAAATATTCTTTACTCAAACATCAAATATCTTTGTTTATATATTACATCATCAGAGTACATCAATCACAGCTCAACATCAATGTCATACGAATGGATACACAACAACTCAACACAGCGAAAATATATATATACAAGTACGTGAGTACGTATCGTCATCCAGCTCGTCTCCTGAGCTCCACAGCATCAAAACCTGTATTCTATAATACTCGGTCTGACCCGAGCATTAAAGTTAAATAATACCCGAGTCAGTCTGGAATACCAGCGTGAGAAAATCACACCCAATTGATTATTAAAGTTTCAAAAATCCTTTGAAAACAAAAGCATCTCGTAAGACCACGCCACAAATAAACATGTTGGGTTTTTCCCTTACGATAGCTAAAAAATTTTTTATAGAAATCCTCTGATATTATAATAGGGTCTATATACAAATACTTATAAAATAGCCGAAATTGTTACATTCATTAAATTCCAGCTATAGCCACAGAGTGGGTAATACAAACAAAACTTGTACAAGGCTCGTAGGGAGAATGAATTTCCAACTACTGACTAGGCACTGGGTACCACCTGTCATAGTACGGGGCCTACATCACCGTACCGAGGAGTACGCCCGCTCCCCTGCAACACAAGGCCAGGACTACCCTTTACTGGATAATCCCGAGTGAGATCACACCGCGGTTGAGATCAGCAACCTCCCACTAAGCCGAAATAAAAAGGGACATCTAGACTGGAATGACCTCACCCTTCTTGGGTGCTACCCACCTAGCCTTGCTGCATAACCCCTGATTTTCAGTCATTCCCATTTGATGAGGCTTGATGCTAAGCGTTACCTTTATAGAACATATTTCTTAGAATGCCCATCGTCCACCTGACGATGTTTCGCAAACATTCATCCATACAAGTCCGTCCCGGGTTCGAACGGAACCGAAGGCACTATTCCTACTACATCCATTTTGGAAATATCCTCAGGATTAGTAGCGACTAGCTCTTGCACTTCACTGCGCCATCTTCGAATCCAAAATCGTTTTCATGAAACGTACAAACCGGATCGAAGTGGTTTTCGAGAAATAAATCTCGATCCCGGACTCTTCGAAACGATCAATGCATTTGGCCAATATTGATAGTCGGTTATTTAACTATCAATTAATATTCACAAAACACCCATCACACATAAATAATTTTCGATATTATTTATTTATCTCAAAAATATCTTTCCAAGATATGTGTTTACTTTTCAAATTCCCTTTTTAAAACAGTTTTCAAGACTATCCGCCTTCTCAGAATAAATTTCAAGTATTTTTATTTCTTCTGGAATCACCAAGTACAAAACTCTAGGTTTTTAAAATAATTTAAAAACACTTTATTGTAAAGTATATTTAACATTTAATTTAGAAAAATATACTTTAATACTTAATTTATAATAATACTTTGAACAAAATATCAAAACAATCTTTAGATAATTATTACGATAATAGATTAAACAAAATACTTGCTTTGGAATTTACTTTTAAACATTGAAGTTAAAACTACTTCAATAATTTACTAAAAATTCATACTATATAAACATTTGAAAATAAAGTTACTTAATAAAATATAAAACTAGATTTCTACTTTTAAAACAAAATACTAAATTACTTCTTAATAATTACTACTAAATAGATTAAAGGAAAACACTTACTTTAGACTTAAAATATTAGAAATAATAAATTTTACAAAACCTGCTTTCTTTAAAAACACTTTAAAACATTTTTTTTTTCTATTTAAAAATTTACCTAAAAAAACATGTACTTGGCTATCCAGAGAAAATTTCAACTTCAATCACTTAAATCAATTCTCCTCAAATTGATTTCCAATTTATTTTATTTGAAATAAATTCTTTTACTTATTAGTTCATTTCCAAATTCAATAGTTATGGGCTTTATTATTATTATTATTTCCAATTTCTTCTTTACTCTTTCAATATTTCAAATCTTAAATCCTAAATAAATATTTGTTCTTTTTAATTAATAATACAGCATTATAAAATTCATTAACTTTCGGCTTATTCAAATTTCCTTTCCATTTTCAAGATTCATTTATTAGAATTTTAAAGTCACTTTATTTCTTTTCCAAGTCATTCTTAAAAAATTTCTATAATTATTTTACTTGCAATTTCACTTCTTTTATTTTCATTTCAACAATCAAATCTATATTTTTGGTAATTCATTATACCCAACCAAGCCATAGCATTCAATACTTCCACATAATTCATCATAGAATATCAAATAAGCAGAACGGAAAATATTAAACAATTTAAATAAAAGTTGAGGGGTCCAGTTGGATCCCTCCAACCTGTTTTTCCTGCATCCACAGACGTTAGCATTCATAATATACTAATTCCAAATATACCATACTATAGTACATCAATCAATCCAATCATTCAACAATTATTTAGATTTAAACATTAAAATTAAAAATTAAATTTAAGCTGAGTGAGATTAACTCACCTTTATTATTATTTGCAATCCACTCCAGTCTCGACTGATTTAGACCTTGCATAAACATTTTATACAGTTTATTAATAATCGAACAATTAAATTCCATCTGATAGATTTAATTAACCAATTATTTAATTTAAACTAATTTTCCTTTGTTAAAATATTTTGAGTAACATAAATTTTTTAAATATGTTTATTAAATACATTGATTGTCCTGAACACATTGTTTTTGTTTTTTTTAAATAACCTCGTAGTTTTAATATGTATACATAAAAATCAATTTCCTTTTTGGAAGCTACATATATATATACTAAAACTATATAAATTTCAAAATTTTAATTCTATATAACTTCCAGCGTTAAGAATCTCCTATTTCTTTGTTCAAACTTGTATATATATAAAAATAAAAACAGGTATGTGCATTTATACCTATACCTATATCTACATATTTTTTTTCAATATATACAGTTTATAACAGAAAATATATATTATTTAATTTTGCTAACATCTAAATTTTAAACAAATAAAGGAAGAAAGAAAAGCAAAGAAAAACGAACAGCTGCTCACCCATCTCGTGGTGCTGACGAACCACCCCAACCCTAGATCGCCTGCTCCATCGTCCATCCTCGAGAAGAACAAATCGCGACACCATCAATCCACCTCCGCGACCCTTGCTCGCGCGTCGACCGGAGTCGCGATGCTCAACCGACCCATACAAGAATGACCTCGCCACTGCTCTACCCTTTCTCTGCTCTCATCGAATCGAGAATCCCCCCTTCATCTGGATGACTTCGCGACTCCGCGACGATTCGCGAATACGATCGCGATTCATACGAATCGAATTCGAATGCCGAAATAGAGGAGGTCCACGATTTGTTATGATTTCTATTCGCATTCAATTTGTGATTCGATTCATTCCCTTTTTTTTCTGAGTATTCAATTTGAAAAAAATTCAGGCTTCGGCCATTGTTTAACTTCTTCTTTTTATTTCTTTGAGTATTCCATTATGAAGGGGCTTCGGTGAATTTTATTTAAGGAAGGTGAAGCTTGCGTGATAAGGGAAAGGAAGACACGATGATGATGGCATGTACGAGAGGAGTTAAGGATTTGAAAGAAGGCAGCTTGCGGATACGTGAATATATAAATAGAATTTAAATAGAATTTTCGATGTAAATTTTCAATGCGTTTATATATCTTACGCTCACACAACTGCTCCAATTACTACGAAATTTGAAATCCGATAATAATACAATATTACGGATCCAATGGAACTGGTTTCGTCGAATTCCGAGACTATGCCTCGGAAAGCTATTTATTTTATTTTTTTAAATTCAATTTAAAACGATAAAATTTCAAAATCGAACAAACACTTGCAAATTCAATTCTTTACACTTTTACTATCTTCAATATTCTCGATATAAATTTTATGAACCTTCAAATTATTTTAAACCGGCTTAAAACTCCAAATTCAACATTTCACCCAACTTCAAATTATTAAATTTAATGATTCAATTATCAGATAAATTGTGATATTTGTAATCTAAGTTAAAATTACTCTATTGAATATTTAAAATCAATTAAATATTCCAATTTTAAATGCTCGAAATTCCGGGTCGTCACATTCCTCCCCCTTTAAAAGAATTTCGTCCCCGAAATTACTAATTAGGAAGAATGGTCCAATACCCGTTTACTTACCTCCAAAACCCAACAATTCAACATCTTACTAACTATCTTTTTATAAAAGACCCATTATCATTCTTATTAACTTCTCAACTCTCCCATAGTTTCAAACTACACTATTTGTTTAATCATTCGAGTTTCAATTTAAAACCCAATTTTGAATTATCAAAATTTTCTCAAAATTTTTCTAACTCCCTAAATTCTTGAAAATTTCGCCAGCATCTCCTTTGCGCGGCTAGCTCGGTACAACTACAAAATGGCTCTACGGCCTCCCAAATCCAAAAGGAAAACAAAACGCCAAGTGGCTCAATCCAAATCCCAATCGAATTTCATACCAAAGTTAAATACATACCTTTTTGTCGAGCATTTCAAATTTACTTTTGAAATCAAAATCAGTTTCCTCTCTTTTCGTACCTGCATATCTTTCATAACAATGATATCCAATAACAATATTCAGAAACATTTTATCGACTTCCTTCCAAATGTCAATATTTATTCATTCCAATATTATCTTAGATTATATTTGTAGTATCAATCTTCCATTTAAGAATTCACCATTCCTTCTTAAGTTAGTATAAGCATTTTATATGCTTCTTATATTTATTTTCACTTTACCACTTCAGTTTATACCTATTTCTATTAAATTTTGATTCTTTCATTTTCATATGAATTCAATTTATCTTAAACTCTAAATTTTTAAACTTTATTTTCCATTAATAACTAATTCATATCATAACTTTAAGTTGGTTTGCTTTAATAATTTAGTTTAGTTCCCAATCTGAATTCGTTAGTCGTTAACACAATTTTCCAAATTTTTCGAAAATTTTCTAACTCCCAAAATTTCCGAAAATTTTTGGCAGTCTCCTTTGTACGGAGGAGCTTTTACAATTTGACAAAAGAGATAAATATATATACATCAACCCACACGGTCGGAAAAACCAAAAACAGTTCATATTTCCTATTTTTATTGCGTAGGCGTACCTTATTTAGTATTTAGAAGCAAACAGCTTATAACTTTTAGCAAATAGCAAAGCCAAAACCAACCACACAGCTCCCAAGTACCTGTACTTACTCAATTTAAACATGTAAGTACCATATAAATAAAGTTTATTAACATTTCACTCTTTTCTAAACAATTACAACACATGAATATGAAAAGCAGTGTAACTAAACAACGTTTATAAGCAACTTATATGGTTTTTAACACTTACGCGTTTGTTTCAACCAATCCATACGCCATTTCATTAAATTTTAATGGTTTACAATACCATTTCTTACCTTCGATTTATTTTAACCCAAACAAACTCATATTCCATTCAATTGATTTCAAAATCAATTTATTTTACTTCTATCAATTCATAGAATTTTAATTACTTCCATTTATATCAAATAACAATTTATTTTATGAAATTTGACGAGATCCATGTGAATAAATAAGTATTTAAGTTTTATAACCAATTTAAATAGATTTCAACTCAATTTATATTTAATTCTATTCCAATTATTTTTTAAAAAAATTATTCACAATTCATATATTCTCATTTTCATTGCATTTCAGATTTGAATCCATTCACTTGCATTTCCTCTTATTAACCAAACTAGTTCATACAAAACTATTAACACCTTAGGTTCATCTTCATTACCAATTTAATTTCCCTTTTTTTTAATTCCTTCACAATTATTTATTTAGCTCGACACATTCCATTTAAATTTCATTCACAATCCATTCATTTACGTTTTATTCCATATTTGTTTATTCCAAACTATTTTATTTAGCTCAAAACAATGTGACGACCGCCCATGACTCCCGCACCAAAACAAGGAAATAATGCGCTGAAAGGTGTGCCAGGCAGCCATGGACGATAGTCAGGGTAACACAAAACAAAAGAATCTCTATCGCATAACTCACAGCGCATGGATAAAATACAATAGAGAAATATAATATAGTGAAGCTCCATAGAACAGAACATCATCATATAAGCATCACAGTAGTTTTGTACAATCATCTACTCAAATCCATACATGAAAGCCTCACTACAAATCACTCAACCAAATACAGCAGCGGATACCCAGTACATATAGTAAGAAAACTAATATGCAAAGCCTCCTGCTCGTCTTCGTCATCTTCAGCGTAGAACTCCTAGCACAGCACCTGCCACCTGCTACCTAGTCTGCCCATCCCAAACATGGATGAACAGCCCAAGGTAATAAGAGGAGACATAAAACCTTGAGTCAGACAAAGTCTTAGTGAGCAGTAAATTAACTATCAAACATACCAAAAGAGCATAAAGGATAAAAGGAATAGGAACCAAACCATCCCACTCCACCTCTTTCTACAGTGATAGCCCCCAGACACACACTAAGGAGAAGTAAGCATAACATAGCAGATAAGTAAGGTAAAGCAATAATCACTCGAGTCAAGGACGATGTTTTCCAAATACAAACCCCCAAGGCCTAAACCAAGATCAGATAAGCACCCAGAAAACACCGCTCTTGAAGCCGAATGATGATACAACCAAACATCCAAACATCCATGACTCTGGCTATCACTGTTATCATTGCCTTGATTTCACCGTTAGTTGAATGACCGCCTGTCAAGGGCTAATGGTAACCCCGGTTTAGCCATAACTCCGCACGTCATCGTGGCCCGTGCCTAAGCCGAACGCATCAGCCCAGAGTACTAGCACGTCATCATGACCCGTGCCTGGAACGTCATCGTGACCCGTTCCAACGTACCCTTGCTTTGAGTATGCTAGAACCTTCAACAACGATGAGATCTTAGCCTCCTAGTCATCCTCCTCGACGACTACTTCCATACTAGCTCAAGCGTCTCTCAAGCTAACCATTATCCACCCCAACCCGGACCGCATCACCGAGTTATAACTTTGCACGTCGTCATGACCCGTGCTTGGAACGTCTTCGTGACCCGTCCCATCACAACATATGTCTTGCCTCATCACATCATAGCAAAGTCTCTCAACTTGGAACGTCATCATGACCCGTCCCATCTCAACACAAGCCTTGCCTCATCATATCATCGCAAAGTCCCAACTCAACCATGCTTTGCCTTCTCGCATCATGGCAAGATCCCACATCCTCGAATCCATCCATATGAGCTTCCACATCCGCTTCATATGCCATTGGCAGCTTTCACCATTCAAGAGCCTTTCCACTTAGCTTTTGAATCATCTTCAACCATCTTGTTCCAAATCAACTACAAGCTAACTTGGAGCAATCAAATCCAACATACATTCAAACATTCAACCATTCAAACAAGATCTATTAAGCAATATCAATTATAATGGCAATTTCGTAATTAAGTGAGCAAAAGTCCAACATACGTGAAATCATGGTTTTTAGCATAGATCTATCAAATCTAAAACATGGGTCTAATACTTGATAAATAACTTTCATAGATAAACATCTTCAAATATGATGGATCTACATGCAGACTTAAGGAAAATGCGAGAAAACGCTAACTTTAACACATAAACATATCACCAATCCACTACACTCCTTTGGGTCCGTGTGAGAGATAACTACCACTCACCAAATCACCAAAACAACCTAAAATGAATCAACTACAGATCTGGACAGCAAGGACTTGGACTTGATCCGGAGAAATTTCACTTGAAACGGTGAAATCTAGCCTCTTCGGATGAAAATCTTCAACTTTGGCTCTTGATCTTTGATCTTGATCTTCGATCTTGGATGGATGTTAGAATTAGATTGGAATGGAGAAAAGAAGATGAAGAAATGTTGTAGTCGAGTCTTCAAAATGGCAGCACTTCGTCGCTTCAAAAACCGGTGCCAAAAAGTGAGCCAAACCCCTCTATTTATAGGCTGAATTCCCCCTTAGGTCGTAACTCGTAGGTTCGGTTTTAGGTCGTTGCCGACCTAAGAAATCTCCGACCTAACTAAGTCGTTGCCGACCTATACACCTCCTACGACCTAACAGCCAACAGACTCTAGTCAACAGCCCAGCACACTGCCGCATCCCCTAAGTCCTAGGTCGCATGACGACTCAACAACCATGCCGACTCAAACCCCTGCCGACCTATGTCCCCAACGACCTAACAAACACACAATACAAAAGCCTCCGACCTAACTTAGGTCGTTGCCGACCTATCATGCTACGACCTAACAACATAGCCGACTCACGACTCAACAGAGACACCGACCCATCTTACCACCGACCTATCACAATTTGACCCTTAACTCGTTAAGTCGGTAAGTCGTTCCAAACGACCTAAACTTAACTCGGCTTAGCCGACCTATCATTCATACGACCCAACTACACTTAAGCCACTCTAAGTCCTAAGTCGTATGACGACTTAACTAACATGCCGACCTAAAACACACAACGACCTATCTTAGGTCGGTCCACGACCTATCTGCAAAATCCCTTAGGTCGCCCACTCTCCTAAGCCGCTTACCCCTAGGTCTCTACCCCTCTTAGGTCGCTCTCCACTAGGTCGGTCACTTTCTTAGGTCGTTCCTCTATCCTAGGTCGCTCAACCGACCTAACTCTCAACACATTAACATCCTAACCCGTTAGCTCCTTAGGTCGCTCACCCCTACCTACGACCTATCCTATGAGTCGGCCCTCTATGAGTCGGCCACGACTCATCACTTGACCCCTATTTCGCCTCTCTTCTTAAGTCGGCAACTACTATGCCGTTCTATCCCTTAACTCGGTCCATCCCCTTAAGTCGTCTACGACTTATCTATGAGTCGGTCACGACTCATCACTTGCACTCGGGTCAACTCCTAAACAACTCAAGCTAGAGGCCACACAAACAACACTATCGACCTGCAAATTCTACGTTTTATCGACACGTAAAATACGGGTCGTTACATTCTCTCCCCCTTAGGAATTTCGCCCCCGAAATTCCAAGCAAACAACAGCAATCAAAATTATTCCGCATGCCTATCATCCATGGCAATCAACAATCCATGCAACCAATTCTAACCTAGCATGCAGAATTCTAAGACTTAGAACAAGCTACAAATTCATGAGATGTCACGACACTTTAGGGCCATACCTTGAAGAGTCCGGGATGAGCTGCCTTCATCCTCTCTTCCTCCTCCCATGTACAGTCGTTAACATCGTCACTCCATTGTACCTTGAGCAACGTAATCGTCTTCCTCCTAAGCTGTTTCGTATCGGTTTCAACAATACGAAGCGGCTTACGAGGTCTCGAAACAACTGGATCAACCTCCAAGTCTTCACAGCTATCAGCAGAAACCACCGTAGTTGGGTCGTGCATATACTTCCGTAGATAAGATACATGAAAAACACTGTGCACACCCGCCATCTTTTCCGGTAACTCCAATCTATAAGCGAGCTTTCCAATACGCTCGATAATCGGGAATGGTCCAACAAATCTCGGAGTTAACTTTCCTTTCTTCCCGAATCTAATGACACTCTTCAGAGGAGAAATCTTCACAAAAACCATATCACCTACGTCGAATTCCAAATCCTTACGACGATTATCGGCATAACTTTTCTGACGATCTTGGGCTGCCTTCATTCTTTGCCGAATGATCTCTATACAATCTGAAGTCTGTCGAATCATCTCTGGCCCAAGTATCAGCTTTTCTCCAGTTTCCAACCAACATGTCGGAGAGTTACACGGTCTTCCATATAATGCCTCATATGGTGCCATACCAATACTCGACTGATAACTGTTATTATAAGCAAACTCCACCAAATGAAGGTGATCTTCCCATGATCCTCCGAAGTCCAAAACACATGCTCTAAGAAGATCTTCCAAAACTCGGTTGACTCTCTCAGTCTGACCATCTGTTTGAGGGTGATAAGCTGTACTCAAACACAACTCGGTTCCCAAAACTTCCTGGAAGCTCTTCCAAAATCTACTAGTGAACAATGGATCTCGATCGCTCACTATACTCTTCGGAACACCATGGAAACGAACTATCCACTTCACATATAATTCAGCCAACTTCGATGCAGTCCTAGTCGATCGAACAGGAATGAATCTTGCACTCTTGGTCAAGCGATCTACAATGACCCAAATCCCTTCATTTCCCGCTCTTGTCCTTGGCAGACCATCGATAAAATCCATCGACACCTGCTCCCACTTCCATGTAGGAACCTCTAATGGCTGAAGTAATCCACTGGGCTTCTTCTGCTCAGCTTTCACCAACTGGCAATTCATACACTTGGAAATAAAATTTCCAACATCCTTCTTCATACCTTTCCAGTAGTAGGTTCTCTTCATGTCCCGATACATCTTATTTCCACCTGGATGAATTGTCAACTTCGAGTGATGACTCTCCCTCAGAACTTCATCTCTCAATCCATCTACATCGGGAACAACTAGTCGCCCTTGCTTTCGAAGCCAACCCTCTCGATCGACTTCAAATCCTTTATTCTTCTCTGGGTCCAATCCAGATTCCAAATCTCGGATAACCTTGACAAGCTTATCGTCTTGCTTTTGACCCTCGCCAATTCTTTCCACAAGAGTAGGCCTTATTGATAAGTTTGCCAACATCTCAGGTTCCAATTCACATCTAGGCCTGAAATCAAATCCAGCCAAATACTCAAGACTCTTCCATTCTGAAAACATGGCTCCCAATCCTGCATGTCTTCGACTTAACGCATCAGCCACTGCGTTACCTTTCCCCGGAGTATAGGCTATACCAAAATCATAAGATGCTAGGAACTCTAGCCACCGTTGCTGTCGAAGATTTAAATCCTTTTGGGAGAACAGATACTTCAACGACTTATGATCTGTAAACAACTCGAATCTAACTCCCAATAGATAATGTCTCCACATCTTCAAAGCAAACACAATCGCCGCTAACTCCAAATCATGAGTCGGATAGTTCCTTTCATGCGGCTTCAGTTGTCGACTAGCATACGCAACAACTTTATCCTTCTGCATTAGCACCGCTCCTAGTCCAGTGCCACATGCATCGGTGTAAACCACCATCTCATCATTCCCACTCGGAATAGTCAAAACAGGAGCACTTGTCAGTCGCTCTTTCAGGATTATGAAAGCTTGTTCACACTTATCATTCCATCTGAACACTTGATTCTTCTTCGTCAATCCTGTCAACGGTGCAGCTATCTTGGAAAAGTCTTTGATAAACCGACGATAATATCCTGCTAATCCAAGAAAACTTCTCACATCAGATGCATTCTTAGGCCTAACCCAATCCTGGATCGCTGCCACCTTAGCGGGATCAACCGCTATTCCATTTCCAGAAATAACATGACCTAAGAACCTCACTTCATTCTTCCAGAAGTGACACTTCGAAAACTTAGCCTTCAGCTGATGTTTCCGCAAGATCCCCAAAACAATCCTCAAGTGTGTCTTGTGCTCTCCCTCAGTTCTGGAATAAATCAGAATATCATCCACGAACACAAGCACGAACCTATTCAACTGATCTCTGAACACTCTATTCATAAGATCCACAAAATATGCTGGTGCGTTAGTCAATCCAAACGGCATTACCAGCCACTCATAAAACCCGGATGGTGTCCTGAAAGCAGTCTTCGGCACACTATCCTTCGCCACTCTCAACTGGTGAAATCCCGTTGCCAAATCCATCTGAGAAAACACCTTAGCCTCGTGAAGCTGATCAAACAAGTCATCTATTCTCGGCAATGGATACTTGTTCTTCTTAGTCACCTTATTCAGCTCACGATAATCCACACACAACCTCAACGATCCATCCGCTTTGGTTGCGAACACAACTGGCGCACCCCATTCGGACACACTTCTCCGAATGAATCCTTTCTGCAAAAGGTCATCAACTTGCACCTTCAGCTCTTGCTGCTCCCTCGGTGCCATCCGCCTAAGAGGCATCACAACAGGTCTGGCTCCCTCAACTAGATCGATACGAAACTCGATCTCCCTATGCGGCGGCAACCCTTTGACTTCCTCAAAGACATTCTCAAACTCATTCACAATAGGCACCGATGACAGTCCATCCCGTGGAACAACTAGCGAATACATGAAGCTCATGAAGACGCCTTCTTCATGCTTACATCGTATCACAACCTTTCGCCCTTCCACATTCCCGACTGTCACCTCAAGCCTCTCACAATCAATCCTAGCCGCATACTTCCTAAGCCAGTCCATACCCAAAATAATTCCGAACCCCGCAAAGTTCAGAACAAAGCAATCACAAACAAACGAGCAATCATGACTCGACACAACTAGACCACGGCATATCATACACAAACATGACGAACCCCCCACTGGATTAGTCACAACCAATGGCCTATCAACAATATCCGGTTTCATACCTAACCGGCTTACCAAATCATCACAAACAAAAGAATGCGACGCTCCAGTATCAAACAACACTCTAACTGGAACACCACAAATAGAAAGAGTACCTTGAACCACCACACTCTTCCCCTTTTCTTCAGCAGTCGGAGCTTTTGAAGACGATGGAACAGCCCCCAAAGCATAGGCTTGCACAACCTGCCTATCTTTCCTCGGTTCTGGACAGTCCTTCTTAATGTGTCCCAGCTTATCACAGTTGTAACACTTCAACTGCACCTTCGGATTCTTGCAATCCCGAGAAAGATGACCCTTCTGACGGCAGTTATAACAAGTCACCTCGCCCTTTGGCTTCTTCTGACCATCCTTTCCCTTCTGTTGCTGCTGCTTCCTCTTCTTATTCCCACTCTGCTGTGGTTTAGATCCTTCCCTGGTTACAGCAACAACAGAACTTTCCCTAGGAAACAAACTCTCATGCCTCAGAGCCTTCTCCACCAGCTTCTCAAATGGATCGTCCAGATGATCCACTAACTGCCTTCCTAGATAAGCATCCAGACCAGTCACAAACTTTTCATTCTTCTGGTAGGGAGAATCAATATATGATCTGGCATACTTAGACAAAGCTTCGAACTCAGAAATATACTCCAGAACAGGCCTTCCGCCTTGTTTGAGCTCCACAAATCTCTTGAACAAAACAGACCTCTGAGCAGTAGAGATGAACTTGGCTTCAAATCTAACTTGGAACTGCTCCCAAGTAATATCCTCTTCTGGTGTATCTATGGTGATAGAATTCCACCAATCAGCAGCTCTCCCCTGAAGCTGTCTCGATGCAAGCTTTCTCTTAGTTGCATCCTCAATCCCTAAGTCACCAAAGATCCTTTTGCAAGCATCAATCCATCTCTGCACCTCAATAGTCGACTCCGTCCCCAAGAAAGCTTTTCCTCCAAGAGAAGTATAATCCTTGCAAAGCTTAGCAAAATCCACCGGTCTTGGAGCTTGAACTTGAACTCCCACATCCACTGATGATCCTGAAGCTGGTATTCTTCTCATGATCGAAGTCATCATCGCTTCGAACATAGTTCCATAATCAACAGCTCCTTCATCAGCACGGCTTTCCCTTGCGGCTGGTCTCCCTCTTCGACTCATCCTTAATATCTGTAATAAGAATGATTAGAACACCTTAAGAAACAACTGCATAAGGAGTTCAAATCCTTCTAGGCTACTATATTATATATAGTAATCATCCATCAAAATACAATTACGTCTCTCATACGTAGTTACGTCAGCGAGCGTTGGCTAAAATCGATTAACCAAAGCTCTGATACCAAATGTGACGACCGCCCATGACTCCCGCACCAAAACAAGGAAATAATGCGCTGAAAGGTGTGCCAGGCAGCCATGGACGATAGTCAGGGTAACACAAAACAAAAGAATCTCTATCGCATAACTCACAGCGCATGGATAAAATACAATAGAGAAATATAATATAGTGAAGCTCCATAGAACAGAACATCATCATATAAGCATCACAGTAGTTTTGTACAATCATCTACTCAAATCCATACATGAAAGCCTCACTACAAATCACTCAACCAAATACAGCAGCGGATACCCAGTACATATAGTAAGAAAACTAATATGCAAAGCCTCCTGCTCGTCTTCGTCATCTTCAGCGTAGAACTCCTAGCACAGCACCTGCCACCTGCTACCTAGTCTGCCCATCCCAAACATGGATGAACAGCCCAAGGTAATAAGAGGAGACATAAAACCTTGAGTCAGACAAAGTCTTAGTGAGCAGTAAATTAACTATCAAACATACCAAAAGAGCATAAAGGATAAAAGGAATAGGAACCAAACCATCCCACTCCACCTCTTTCTACAGTGATAGCCCCCAGACACACACTAAGGAGAAGTAAGCATAACATAGCAGATAAGTAAGGTAAAGCAATAATCACTCGAGTCAAGGACGATGTTTTCCAAATACAAACCCCCAAGGCCTAAACCAAGATCAGATAAGCACCCAGAAAACACCGCTCTTGAAGCCGAATGATGATACAACCAAACATCCAAACATCCATGACTCTGGCTATCACTGTTATCATTGCCTTGATTTCACCGTTAGTTGAATGACCGCCTGTCAAGGGCTAATGGTAACCCCGGTTTAGCCATAACTCCGCACGTCATCGTGGCCCGTGCCTAAGCCGAACGCATCAGCCCAGAGTACTAGCACGTCATCATGACCCGTGCCTGGAACGTCATCGTGACCCGTTCCAACGTACCCTTGCTTTGAGTATGCTAGAACCTTCAACAACGATGAGATCTTAGCCTCCTAGTCATCCTCCTCGACGACTACTTCCATACTAGCTCAAGCGTCTCTCAAGCTAACCATTATCCACCCCAACCCGGACCGCATCACCGAGTTATAACTTTGCACGTCGTCATGACCCGTGCTTGGAACGTCTTCGTGACCCGTCCCATCACAACATATGTCTTGCCTCATCACATCATAGCAAAGTCTCTCAACTTGGAACGTCATCATGACCCGTCCCATCTCAACACAAGCCTTGCCTCATCATATCATCGCAAAGTCCCAACTCAACCATGCTTTGCCTTCTCGCATCATGGCAAGATCCCACATCCTCGAATCCATCCATATGAGCTTCCACATCCGCTTCATATGCCATTGGCAGCTTTCACCATTCAAGAGCCTTTCCACTTAGCTTTTGAATCATCTTCAACCATCTTGTTCCAAATCAACTACAAGCTAACTTGGAGCAATCAAATCCAACATACATTCAAACATTCAACCATTCAAACAAGATCTATTAAGCAATATCAATTATAATGGCAATTTCGTAATTAAGTGAGCAAAAGTCCAACATACGTGAAATCATGGTTTTTAGCATAGATCTATCAAATCTAAAACATGGGTCTAATACTTGATAAATAACTTTCATAGATAAACATCTTCAAATATGATGGATCTACATGCAGACTTAAGGAAAATGCGAGAAAACGCTAACTTTAACACATAAACATATCACCAATCCACTACACTCCTTTGGGTCCGTGTGAGAGATAACTACCACTCACCAAATCACCAAAACAACCTAAAATGAATCAACTACAGATCTGGACAGCAAGGACTTGGACTTGATCCGGAGAAATTTCACTTGAAACGGTGAAATCTAGCCTCTTCGGATGAAAATCTTCAACTTTGGCTCTTGATCTTTGATCTTGATCTTCGATCTTGGATGGATGTTAGAATTAGATTGGAATGGAGAAAAGAAGATGAAGAAATGTTGTAGTCGAGTCTTCAAAATGGCAGCACTTCGTCGCTTCAAAAACCGGTGCCAAAAAGTGAGCCAAACCCCTCTATTTATAGGCTGAATTCCCCCTTAGGTCGTAACTCGTAGGTTCGGTTTTAGGTCGTTGCCGACCTAAGAAATCTCCGACCTAACTAAGTCGTTGCCGACCTATACACCTCCTACGACCTAACAGCCAACAGACTCTAGTCAACAGCCCAGCACACTGCCGCATCCCCTAAGTCCTAGGTCGCATGACGACTCAACAACCATGCCGACTCAAACCCCTGCCGACCTATGTCCCCAACGACCTAACAAACACACAATACAAAAGCCTCCGACCTAACTTAGGTCGTTGCCGACCTATCATGCTACGACCTAACAACATAGCCGACTCACGACTCAACAGAGACACCGACCCATCTTACCACCGACCTATCACAATTTGACCCTTAACTCGTTAAGTCGGTAAGTCGTTCCAAACGACCTAAACTTAACTCGGCTTAGCCGACCTATCATTCATACGACCCAACTACACTTAAGCCACTCTAAGTCCTAAGTCGTATGACGACTTAACTAACATGCCGACCTAAAACACACAACGACCTATCTTAGGTCGGTCCACGACCTATCTGCAAAATCCCTTAGGTCGCCCACTCTCCTAAGCCGCTTACCCCTAGGTCTCTACCCCTCTTAGGTCGCTCTCCACTAGGTCGGTCACTTTCTTAGGTCGTTCCTCTATCCTAGGTCGCTCAACCGACCTAACTCTCAACACATTAACATCCTAACCCGTTAGCTCCTTAGGTCGCTCACCCCTACCTACGACCTATCCTATGAGTCGGCCCTCTATGAGTCGGCCACGACTCATCACTTGACCCCTATTTCGCCTCTCTTCTTAAGTCGGCAACTACTATGCCGTTCTATCCCTTAACTCGGTCCATCCCCTTAAGTCGTCTACGACTTATCTATGAGTCGGTCACGACTCATCACTTGCACTCGGGTCAACTCCTAAACAACTCAAGCTAGAGGCCACACAAACAACACTATCGACCTGCAAATTCTACGTTTTATCGACACGTAAAATACGGGTCGTTACACAAACCAAGCTATATCATTCAATAACCATTTCTCAACTTATTTAAACCATACTTCATTTGGTTCTTATTTATCCCATCCATTTATTTATTCCATATAATTAGTTTATCCACTCAATCCATTTTTCATTTCCTTAAATATTATTCATTACTTACCGAATTCTATTTCGATTTAAATTTATTTTTACTTGATTTAAATCCAACCCAATATCATTACACTTAGTTTTAAGTTGAATTTAATTCAACTCTTCCATTTGTTTAGCTTAAGTTAATTTGCTACATTATATTCAAAAAAATTTTAAGCTCATTTCATTTTTCAAGTAAATTTTTCTTTTCTATTCAACTCAATTCTATTTCAATTAAATTTCATTTTAAACCTGCAATTTCATTTGATTGATTATTATAGAATTGAACTTTCCAGAGTCACTCATTCAATTTATTACAAGGCCGTTTCCAATTTATTTCCACTTATTGGATTCCATTTCCACATTCAAACCATTACTATTTTAATCCATTTACATTTTATTTGATCGACACATTCCCAACTATATTTAATCCGTTAACACTTCAAATTAAATTTTGATTTATAACTCAAGTTCCGAATCCATTGTCCATTTTCAATTATCCTCCAAATTTCATAAACCCACAATTCAATTACATTCTCAGTTCATTAATTAATTGCAAGGCCACTTTCAATTATATTTCTTTACTAATGATCCAAGTCGAATTTGATTTATAACTTGATTTTTATTTTCAAACTTCATTATTAACTCACAATTCAATTTTATTTAACTACAATAGGTTCCATTTACTCACTTCATTATCTAATTATCATCTAAATAGTTTTTCCCCAACTTATAAACCAGAACTTGATTTTAATCTCAAAATCTCTTCATTTTAATTTTCTTAAGTTCACATTTGTTTCATAATTCAAGTTTTGATCTTCATTTTATTTTTCAATTCATCAAACAATATTTATTTTAGATTTTGCATTCCATTTCAATTTTATAAGCCTCCACTTATAATTTACACAATTCCGTTCATCATAGGCTTGAATATATTCTTCTTTTATTTTTAACTCAAGCCTTATGCTTCTTTATAACCCAAGCATATTTTATTCATGCATTTTAATTCTTTTATAAGTTATTCTGGTTTATTTATTTCAATCTAATTCTTATCCAATTTATTTCTTATCCAACTTATTTTCTAGTTATCCAAGTAAGAATTCAATTCCATTCATTAACTCAATTGAATTTTTATTCCAATTCAATTTTATTTAAACTCAGATTTATTTAACTCAATTCGATTCCAACTTGACTCGAATACAACTAGATATTATTTTCAGCCTATCCGATTAATGTCAATCCAATCAAATTTTTATTTCCCATCCAAGTTAATTTCATTCTTAACTTTTACTTTTAAATTTAAATTCCAACATTCAAAGCTTATATTTCCTTCCTGATTTTAAAATCATCTCAATTGATAAGCTTACAACCTATCTTATCAGGATTTTTAAACTCCCGGTTTTGGTTTCAAATCATTTTAACATCTTCAACATCTCAAATCACATTTCTCAAAAGTCAAACCAATTTTGGTTTTATTCCCAACAAATTTCCCTTGAAATTTCCAAAATCAACTAGCTTTTCTGAACAAATCAGTTTTTGGCAGCAATCCATCACTTAGAGATTCGAAAATGAATGCTGATGATGCGGTCGTCATCATCAGAATTATTTTCCAATAATCCAAGTGATTTCAATGTTATATCACTTTCAAAATCCAATTTAAAAAAAATTTCCTTTCAGAAATGCCTCTAAACAATAATGTTATTATTTATCTTCAAAATACTTCCAAATCTCCAGGATTTAAAGTTTCAAATTCTATTTTAATTCAAATTTTAACTAAAATGGATTTGTATAGTTTATGCTTATACAAATTCTCATGTGATCATTTTTCAATTTATAATTTACATTTATAATTCATATTTATAAATTTCATTTTATAATGAATTTATTCCTTCAAACTTTGGTGATATTTTCAATTTCTAGTTAAATTTTCACTTAACAATGATAATACTTTAATATTATCATTTCTGACATCCACGCAACCATATATTAGCTAAATAGTTTACAAAAACTTCCTTTATATCGAAAATATATTTTTGGGTAAAATTATTTCATTTACCCACATTTAAAACAATACCGTGTCGATTGTTCTATTCAAGTGTTTAGAAACCCCTTCGATACAGTTGTACAGACTGTGCCGACGAAGGTTCATATGTCACTCAATAAACCAATCAACACAATATTAAAACAATTTATATTCACCAACAAATACGCGCTCATATCTATTAATACGCTCAAACTCATTCTAGAATAATATGGACTCTAATTTAAATGAGTAGTTCCCACCCGAGCCAAGGTTGTCACCAACCTAAGCTCTGATACCAACTGTAACGACCCGCAAATCCGTACCCCTTGAGTTAATACTATTCTACCAAAATCAACTCAAGTTGTACAGAAATACGAACCATTTGGGTTAAAGAAGAAGAGGTAGAAGAAGAAAATAGAAAACAACAGCAGAATCTAGCCATCGCAGCGGAATAAAATATAATAGATAATAAATATTCTTTACTCAAACATCAAATATCTTTGTTTATATATTACATCATCAGAGTACATCAATCACAGCTCAACATCAATGTCATACAAATGGATACACAACAACTCAACACAGCGAAAATATATATATACAAGTACGTGAGTACGTATCGTCATCCAGCTCGTCTCCTGAGCTCCACAGCGTCAAAACCTGTATTCTATAATACTCGGTCTGACCCGAGCATTAAAGTTAAATAATACCCGAGTCAGTCTGGAATACCAGCGTGAGAAAATCACACCCAATTGATTATTAAAGTTTCAAAAATCCTTTGAAAACAAAAGCATCTCGTAAGACCACGCCACAAATAAACATGTCGGGTTTTTCCCTTACGATAGCTAAAACAATTTTTATAGAAATCCTCTGATATTATAATAGGGTCTATATACAAATACTTATAAAGCCGAAATTGTTACATTCATTAAATTCTAGCTACTAGCCATAGAGTGGGTAATACAAACAAAACTCGTACAAGGCTTGTAGGGAGAATGAATTTCCAACTAATGACTAGGCACTTGGGTACCATCTGTCACGGTACGGGGCCTAGATAACCGTACCGAGGAGTACGCCCGCTCCCCTGCAACACAAGGCCGGGACTACCCCTTACTGGATAATCCCGAGTGAGATCACCCCGCGGTTGGGATCAACAACCGCCCACTAAGCCGAAATAAAAAGGGACATCTAGACTGGAATGGCCTCACCCTGCTTGGGTGCTACCCACCAAGCCTTGCTGCATAACCCCTGATTTTCAGTCATTCCCATTTGATGAGGCTTGAGGCTAAGCGTTACCTCTATAGAACATATTTCTTAGAATGCCCATCGTCCACCTGACGATGTTTCGCAAACATTCATCCATACAAGTCCGTCCCGGGTTCGAACGGAACCGAAGGCACTATTGCTACTACATCCATTTTGGAAATATCCTCAGGATTAGTAGCGACTAGCCCTTGCACTTCACTGCGCCATCTTCGAATCCAAAATCGTTTTCACGAAATGTACCAACCGGATCGAAGTGGTTTTCGAGAAATAAATCTCGATCCCGGACTCTTCGAAATGATAAACGCATTTGGCCAATATTGATAGTCGGTTATTTAACCATCAATTAATATTCACAAAACACCCATCACACAATAAATAATTTTCGACATTATTTATTTATCTCAAAAATATCTTTCCAAGATATGTGTTTACTTTTCAAATTCCCTTTTTAAAATAGTTTTCAAGACTATCTACCTTCTCAGAATAAATTTCAAGTATTTTTATTTCTTCTGGAATCACCAAGTACAAAACTCTAGGTTTTTAAAATAATTTAAAAACACTTTATTGTAAAGTATATTTAACATTTAATTTAGAAAAATATACTTTAATACTTAATTTATAATAATACTTTGAACAAAATATCAAAACAATCTTTAGATAATTATTACGATAATAGATTAAACAAAATACTTGATTTGGAATTTACTTTTAAACATTGAAGTTAAAACTACTTCAATAATTTACTAAAAATTCATACTATATAAAATTTGAAAATAAAGTTACTTAATAAAATATAAAACTAGATTTCTACTTTTAAAACAAAATACTAAATTACTTCTTAATAATTACTACTAAATAGATTAAAGGAAAACACTTACTTTAGACTTAAAATATTAGAAATAATAAATTTTACAAAACTTGCTTTCTTTAAAAACACTTTAAAACATTTAATTTTTTTTCTATTTAAAAATTTACCTAAAAAAACCATGTACTTGGCTATCCAGAGAAAATTCCAACTTCAATCACTTAAATCAATTCTCCTCAAATTGATTTCCAATTTATTTTATTTGAAATAAATTCTTTTACTTATTAGTTCATTTCCAAATTCAGTAGTTATGGGCTTTATTATTATTATTATTTCCAATTTCTTCTTTACTCTTTCAATATTTCAAATCTTAAATCCTAAATAAATATTTGTTCTTTTTAATTAATAATACAGCATTATAAAATTCATTAACTTTCTGTTTATTCAAATTTCCTTTCCATTTTCAAGATTCATTTATTAGAATTTTAAAGTCACTTTATTTCTTTTCCAAGTCATTTTTAAAAAATTTCTATAATTATTTTACTTGCAATTTCATTTCTTTTATTTTCATTTCAACAATCAAATCAATATTTTTGGTAATTCATTATACCCAACCAAGCCATAGCATTCAATACTTCAACATAATTCATCATAGAATATCAAATAACCAGAACAGAAAATATTAAACAATTTAAATAAAAGTTGAGGGGTCCAGTTGGATCCCTCCAACCTGTTTTCCCTGCATCCACAGACGTTAGCATTCATAATACACTAATTCCAAATATACCGTACTATAGTACATCAATCAATCCAATCATTCAACAATTATTTAGATTTAAACATTCAAATTTAAATTTAAATTTAAACTGAGTGAGATTAACTCACCTTTATTATTATTTGCAATCCACTCCAGTCTCGACTAATTTAGACCTTGTATAAACATTTTATACAGTTTATTAATAATCGAACAATTAAATTCCATCTGATAGATTTAATTAACAATTATTTAATTTAAACTAATTTTCCTTTGTTAAAATATTTTGAGTAACATAAAATTTTAAACAGGTTTATTAAATACATTAATTATCCTGAACACATTGTTTTTTTTCAAATAACCTCGTAGTTTTAATATGTATACATAAAAATTAATTTCCTTTTTGGAAGCTACATATATATATACTAAAACTATATAAATTTCAAAAATTTAATTCTATATAACTTCCAGCGTTAAGAATCTCCTACTTCTTTGTTCAAACTTGTATATATATATAAATAAAAACAGGTATGTGCATTTATACCTATACCTATACCTATATCTATATATATTTTTTCAGTATATACAGTTTATAACAGAAAATATATATTATTTAATTTTGCTAACATCTAAATTTTAAAAAAATAAAGGAAGAAAGAAAAGCAAAGAAAAACGAACAGCTGCTTACCCATCTCGCGGTGCCGACGAACCACCCCAACCCTAGATCGCCTGCTCCATCGTCCATCCTCGAGAAGAACAAATCGCGACACCATCATTCCACCTCCGCGACCCTTGCTCGCGCATCGACCGGAGTCGCGATGCTCAACCAATCCGTACAAGAATGACCTCGCCACTGCTCTACCCTTTCTCTGCTCTCATCGAATCGAGAATCCCCCCTTCATCTGGACGACTTCGCGACTCCACGACGACTCGCGAGTTCGATCGCGATTCATACGAATCGAATTCGAATGCCGAAATAGAGGAGGTCCACGATTTGTTATGATTTTGATTCGCCTTCAATTTATGATTCGATTCATTCCCCTTTTTTTTTCTGAGTATTCAATTTGAAAAAAAATTAGGCTTCGGCCATTGTTTAACTTCTTTTTTTTAAATTTCTCTGAGTATTCCATTATGAAGGGGCTTCGGTGAATTTTATTTAAGGAAGATGAAGCTTACGTGATAAGGGAAAGGAAGACACGATGATGATGGCATGTACGAGAGGAGACAAGGATTTGAAAGAAGGCAGCTTGCGTGATACGTGAATATATAAATAGAATTTAAATAGAATTTCGATGTAAATTTTCAACGCGTTTATATATCGTACGCTCACACAACTGCTCCAATTACTATGAAATTTGAAATCCGACAATAATACAATATTACGGATCCAATGGAACTGGTTTCGTCGAATTCCGAGACTGTGCCTCGGAAAGCTATTTATTTTATTTTTTCAAATTCAATTTAAAACGATAAAATTTCAAAATCGAACAAACACTTCCAAATTCAATTCTTTACACTTTTAATATCTTTAATATTCTCGATATAAATTTTATGAACCTTCAAATTATTTTAAACCGGCTTAAAACTCTAAATTCAACATTTCACCCAACTTCAAATTATCAAATTTAATGATTCAATTATCAGATAAATTGTGATATTCGTAATCTAAGTTAAAATTACTCTATTGAATATTTAAAATCAATTAAATATTCCAATTTTAAATGCTCGAAAATTCCGTGTCGTCACACATACACATCACACAAAATACATCAAGCATCTATCATACACATCACATATCACGCATCACACACATCACAAACATCTACGCATCATACATCACACGTCGCACATATTGTACACAGCATACAGCTCACATTAACATCAATTCATTCATATTTATTTAGTGGTATTGGATTTATTCATTTTATTCTTTATTATTATTTTCATTACCTCTACTGCTATTATATGTGCTATATTATTTCTACTGCCAGAAGCCGAGTCAATTCCTAAGCCTTATAGTTTCTCAGATGCATAGGGAGACCCCACTTGTAAAAAAATTATGAGCGTCCTCCCCGGTCTTTAGCTGCATAATAAACGCATGTCGCTTCCTCGCCTCCTAACTCTTCGCTTCTATCGTCAACGTCCTTGCCTCATTCTAAATTCATTCCAATTAGCCCTTGTAGCCGAATATGTCCATGCGATGAGGGAGCCGAGTCATCGCAACCGCATTGGGAGGCGACCCCATAGTCGGTCAAGGTAGGATGGGGCTAGCAAAAACTTATGACTATCACATTCTCGTAAGGGACTTCGTACTCCCCGTTCCACTCGAAAGAGAAAGTAATCATATTCGTTCACCAAAATAAATTAAGGAATATTATAATTTACCTCACTCATCAAGTCAAAAATCCAAGTAATATCGATCAATATGGGAGTATAATATAGAATAATCCTTCGACATTCAAATATCAAATACTAGGTCCTCAATGAATTACTCAACATTATACTTGTGTTGAGTAAATAGATACACCCCACACAGACGTCCCATAGCGACTGATGAAATATAATTATATACATGACACCCTCAATCAATCAGCGCTGAAAAAATTTCTGCTTCATTTATTAAATCACTCCCGCTTAAGTCGTTTTTTTCATTATTATTTAATTTTGTAATTCAACACAATAGGTATTTCACTTCATCGCGTTCGTAACACATAAATCGACAATCATCCATGCACATGTCAATATATTATTCAATTATTGATAGCGAGATGAAGGGTATTGTTAAAATCTATTTCACTTTAATTTTTGCCCTCTTTATTATAAAAACTCTTCAATTTAATTTAACATAAAACATCTTCTTTATTTATTTCTATCCCATTCTCAAAAGATAAATTTAATTCTCTCATCTAATTTTAGATCCATATTTCTTAACTTTATTTGCCTTCAAAGAAACCCATATTCAAACCGGTCAATAAATATAAAACCTTAAAAATACATTCACTCCAAATTTCCACTTTAATAATATCTAAATACTTCGAAGGAATTATATTCTCAAAAAATCTTTCAAACATTAAATCCCAAATTTTCTCAATTCAAAATATTAGAAATCCTAAATATACCATTTTGAAACCATTGTTTAAATCCTCATTTACACTCAAAGATGTAACGACCCGTGTAAATACGATGTTTAAAATGAATTTAATTAATAGGATTTTTATTTTAATTTAGAAAGAAACAGAAATCTTATTTATTTATGTGAAAGTGAATGTTGAAATTAGATGTATCAAGGGTAATTAAAATTTACAAATTGAATTATGTATTGAAATTAATAAGTGTAATAGTGGAAATTGTTGCGATTGGATATTAAGTTGGAAATAAATAAAATAAAGGCAAGTATTGAATTCATCAATGAAAATAAGTTTTATCTGATACAAGCCCTGTATTTGTAAACTTTTGTAAGGTGTTAATGAATTATGAAAATTTAGAAATAGATTCAGTTGTATGTTAGATAATCAATTGCAATAATTCAAGGTTAGTAATTTATATATTGGGTGGAATGATTAACTAGATGTAGAATCTTAATTTGTATGTGTGCATATATTTATAATGGAGAACAAAAGGGTAAATAATAATATACAAATATACTAAACATTAAATAGTAGGATTACTAGAAAATTCAATCATTTACCAATATAGATAGTTGATGCGCCTTAATTGTAATTAAGAAACAACGAAAGGTGTAAATGAAATTTTTTTTGAGTATAAATTATAATTGGACAAAGATTTTAGTATAAAATGTTAATGCAAGGAAATTAATGCTGAATTTAAGGCAATAGTAATGAATAGTAATTTATTTAAAAAAAAAAAAATTTGTAACACCTATCATAAAAATCTATCTGCTTATTTGTTAATGGGATTAGGATCGGTAATAGGTGGTAATAATTAAATGAATGTTACACTAATTGAAAGTGGAGTAACGTTCGTTTAAAAGTTGAGAAATTATAGGAGCATATTTATTAAGCGTTACTTTAAAATTTATGTTTGATTGTGAAATTTATACGAGAAGTTGCAAAGTAATAATTAAGAAAGAATACATATAAATTGTTTATAACCTTAAACTTAAGGGTAGTTAAATGTTGAAATTGAATCTAATCAATTGGAAACTTAATTAAATTGGGTTCAATGTAAATAAAGGGTTATTTTAAGAAATTGAAATAAGTATTATAATTGGCAAATTTAGTTACTTTAAAGTGAAACGGAAAATATTAACGCAATAGTTTGAATGCAATATTTAATTCATCTAATTTATATTAAAGATTCGTTAGATTAATTTAATAGAAATTTTGGGACATTTAATAGATAATTGCTGATTTTGAATGGAATTAAAGGAATTACTGAAATCGAAATTTAGCAACTTTTAAACCTTTGCAATTGATTTTGAATATAAAGAGTCAATGGAAATTTGTGGATTAATTTATGAATTCATGAAATCGGTGTATTGACTTAGTTGTAACTATATGTAAATGTACGCAATAAGGTTGTGCAATACCAATTATTTGGATTCAAATTTATATTAAATATAATGTTGGTAGCAATTGGAATTTACCGTTTTGCAAAATAAATGAGAAATCAAGTCAAATGTAAATTATATAGTAAAGGATAAATTCATTTAAACAGCAAGATTTTTAAATAAATAAACGTTTCACTTAGGTTTCATTTGGATAATTTATGTAGTTTAATGGGAAAGCAATTGAAATTGATTACCCTAAATTTGTGCAGTTAGGGTAGTTTTGATTTGTCACTTAAGATGGTAAATTCTATAAAATGTGATAAATGTAGTTTTAATTAAATTATGACGATTGGGTATTTAAGAAGTGATAAACCAAAATTTATTGAATTATTTGAAATTAAATTGTGGATTTATTTCAAATAAGTGAAATTTATGTTTAACTATTACATCAATAGGAATTAATCTAATTTAAGGATATGTTAATATAAATTGGGCAAAAGGGTGTTTGGACTAGGGAATAATATTAATCGGTTTTAGAAACCTTAAATATAAAATGGGAAGTAGACAAGATTTAACGTTACAACCATTTATACAAAATCCATGATGTGTGTAGAAGTATTTATGGACTAAAACCTAAACAATTGTTGGATAAAAAGAGTAGGAATCAACATTTATTTATTTAATTGGATATAACTACGATAGTATGATTTATTGCATTTAAATGAAATCTAATATATAGAACATTGCCTAAAAAGGAAGAATAGATAAAATTAATGATAAATCTATATACTATATAAGATTTATTGATTTAAAGACAAAAGGGGCAAGATGTATAAATTAGATTAAGTGCAACCTTCAGTAAATAAAATTTGATGGAATAAGAACATTTGGGTAATTTATTTCCAATTAAATCAAATCACGTTTCAAAATTTAATGCTAGTTTATTACATATATGTTTATGCCTAAATTTAAACTTATACTTAGATCCAATCCGATCCATCTATTATTTTTCATCCTTGTCTATATATAACCTGTTATAAACCCTAGCCACTCCTTATTTTCATTTTTCTATACGTAGGTCTCCTTCTCAACTCCTCATTCTAATGGCAGAAAAAAAAACCTAATTCTCAAATTCCAAAAAAAAAATTCAATTTCAAAAAAAAAAAAAAAAAAAATTCGGATCTGCAGCAGCTTCTGGTCGCGCTTCGCGCTTCAGGGGAGAAAACCCTAGAGCAACTTCGGGTCAGGAAGAAAATGACTCGGGTCGCTCCGGGTCGTTTTGGCGAAAACTCCAAGCAAGCACCGGGCAATTGAGGCGGTGCACCGAAGTCGAACCCGAAGTCGACCCAGGACCAGAATTTTCCATTTTTTCAAATTTTCATAACTTTTGCATACGAGCTCGAATTCGCGCGCGGTTTGTTTTGATGGGATCGTATCGGAATTTCTGACGTTTTGGCACTAGTTTGGATGAATTTGGAGACTGTCCAAATTTTGGGTTTAAATTGGATTTGAATTCAATTTAAATTCAAAAAGGTGAGTGTTTTAACCCACTCACAACTACTAGAAGCTTTTATGTTTGTTAAATTAATTTTAGAAATGAATAGAAATTTAATTAGGAGTATTTGGCATGTTTGTTTCACTCATATTTGTTGAATTGCATTTATTAAATTTAACTGTTAATTTAATTAATTTATTTCGTATAAATTTACAGTTAAAATTTATTTGTTTGGATATGAACTGCTAGTTAACAGTTATATAATTTATTACTGAATATAGACTGTAGATTAATAGCTGTTAAATTTAATTTGAATAAAATTGCCAGTATTACCTGTTATGTAGTACCAAAAATAATATTGTTATTGATTGATATTGATTGATGGTTGCGATTTGGATGATGGATGATGTTGATGAATGGATGTTTATTGTATATCATTAAATTGCAAATTATCATGCATATTTCATTTCATTCGGGATTGTGGTTTGAAATGATATATAACCGCAAAATTTTATATTTTTTAAATTGCGGATTGAAATGATAAATATCCGTATCACTTGACCATAGGATAGAAAATTATATACAGGCACCGCGGTATATATATAACTATTTAAATGTGATTTCTATGGTTTGGATGGAATACGGTTTATAATAATCTTAAATTTTATATTGTATAAATATTTTTCTTCCATATATATATACATATGAAGTTGAAAATTTTGAAATTAAAAGGTGTATAAAAATCTTTATTAAACATGGAAGAAAATTAAGAAAATGGAGTTTAATAATTTATATCATATGTTTAAATGTTAAGTTTGGAAATTTTAAGATATGATATTTATAATTGGATTTTTCCCAAAATAAATTGAAATGAATATTCTAGTATAATTTGAATTGGGAAAAATATATATATATATTTTATTACTAGAAATTGAAGTCTTATTATTTATGGATTTTATATGAATATTCAAGACTAATTAATAGAACAATTGATCTGTTGAAAGAATAAAATCCAATTTTAGTTTGAAATATTGTTACTCAAAATGGATATACGTATATATAAATAAATTGAAGTGGTTTTGGAACTTGAGAGAGATAATATAAATTTTGGTTTAGACTTTAATAAAGAAATGTATTTGTAAAGTCATGAGAACTATTTTCTTTACAAAGTAACATTTAAGTTAAACCATTTAATTCATATACCGTTGAATGTCCAAACCATTCAAGTTTTTTTAGAAGTTATGGTTTTAAATTATGATTTTCAAAATATTATGCTTTGAAAATATTTGATTTTCAGACGTTATGAAGTTAAAGCATTATGATTTTGGAAAAAAATTATATTTGGGATAAGTGATAAAATATGGTTTTGGGTTTTGAAATGATATCGTATTCATGGTTATGAAATGGAATGTTTATTCTGATTTTTTAAGTATAACCTATTTTTAAATGACCGCGGTGTTATAATAACGATGGGTTGGCAAAGAGACCGGGATCGGATATGGACATACTCTCTGTCGATACCGAAACCACTTTGACTAACCGTGTACGCGGTGGAGATTCCAGAATGAAATAGGTGGTGGCGACGTTTCCTGTAAGGTAAATACGTGGACCCGACTCCCGTGAGTTGGCATAAGGTGGCTAAAACAGGAGCGATTCTCAGGCCAATGAGGTCATTCCTCTGATCGGACCCTCCTCTTCGATATTATACTTTGATTTTGGATTGATTCAGTGGCCACTTCTATATTTTGATTTTGGGGAGTTAGTCCGAGGTGGGCGGTAACTGCGGCTACGCGTTTCCACCAGCCTGGATAGCAATTGGTATATCTACCCTGGCATTGCCTAGTTGTGCCGTGTCACCTACCATACCGAGCCTTTACTACGAGTTTCTATTTGTGTCGTACCTATGGAGTATCCTCTGGTAGCCTCCCGATCAGGAGGTATTACGGTACTGTATAGACTATTGGCATTTTACGTGTTAAGGTGGAAAATGTAAAGCCTTAACGCTATTTAAAAGTAAGTTTATTTTACAATTAGACACTATTATAATAGCGAAATATACTACATAGTAAATAGTTTAACGGATCCTTAGGAGATGTAAATCCCGAGCATCTCTTGAGTTACTGTACTCATATTTATTTCTGTTAATTTAACTCACATAAGATCTTTTAGTTCTGACTCGAGTGTTTTTGTCTTTTCAAATTCGCTCGGGTCAGTCCGAGCCTTTCAGGATCGAAGACTTTAGCTTTGGAGGACGAAGACGAAGAATCCGTATTATTATTATTTATAGTATTGCACCACACTCTTTCTATTCCGCTGCATTGTTTGTATTGGTATGTGTAACTCTGATATTTATTGTATAAAGAAGAATTAACTGTTTTGTAACCGTTTATGAACTGTATATTTATTATTATATTTTATCCTTCCACTGTGAGATTCTATTTTGTTTTATTTCTTCTCTGTTTTTCTTATTTACCCCATAACAATCCGCCCCTGCGTATGCTTTTAATTGGCACGTGTGTCGGTTTAAAGTGTGCGAAAAGGCGGGATGTTACAGTTTGGTATCAGAGCTTTGGTTTAGCGATAAACTTTGGCTTTGTGGGATTTGACTCTTTGTTAATAGGGTAGTAATACCCTATGGGAGTCGCTGAGTGTATATATATGAGAGAGCGTATTTGTTAGTGTTATAAAAAGATTTTAATATTGTGTTAATCTGTTCCGTTTTGTATTTATAAATTCTGGTTGATGCATGGGACGCTATGTGATCAATAGGGATTTCTAAACACTTAATAGGACAGACCGACATAATATTTGTTTTAATATAGGTAAATGAAATAATTTTGCCTATTATATTTTCTATATATAAAATAAAAAATTTCAAATGATATCTATATTTGGTTGCAATAGATTGGTTGTTAGGAATAAAATTTATAAATAATAGGTAAAATAAGATTGCAATTAAAATCATTGAAATTTGGAAATTTTAGAACTTAAGTCCGGGATTTTTGAAAATTTGCTTTCAAAGGATTTATGAAATATAATGATTTGGTCTATAAGTATTTTCTTATATAAATATTTAGTATAATTCGAAAGAATTGTTTTAAAGAAAATTTTGGAGAAAATAAATTTTGTACTTTCCTCTCTGTCGCTGGAAAATAATTTCGGTGATGGCGGCCGCATCATCGACTTTCATTTTCGAGTTTCGAAGGGGAAAGGCCACTGTAGTAAATTCTACTGTAGATTTATTTTGAAATCATCTAAAATTTAATTGTTTTAAAATATAATTAGAGATATATAAGTTGTAAGAAATTATTTATCTATTATTTTAAAATAATTTTGAAATTTGACCCGGTATTTAATTCTTAATTTCCATTAATTAATTGTTTCAATTATAGTAGTGAAATAGAATTTAATTAATAATTGAAACCCTAAATAAAATAAGAGTCTTAAATGCTAAGTTATAGAGGAAGTTAAAAATTTTACTTATAAGAAAGAAGTAAAGATTTGTTGAACATTAAATTAAATTAAAAGAAGAGATAAAACTTGTATAAGTTCTTTTGCATTTTCTATAACATATATAACTTACCAATATGAAAGGTTGAAATGTTAAATAAGAGATTGGAATAGAATATTATACAAGTAGGAATTTTGGAAATAATGAAGTATTCAATGAATTGCTATTATAAATAAGAATTTAATGGTATAAACTTAAGTTATAATTAAAATTTTACCAAAATTAAAGGTAAGTATTATAAATAGGTGATTTTAAACTTAAGTGAATAAAATGAAATTCTTTAATAAATAAGGATTGATGTGTAGGGTTATTAACTTAAGTATGAATTAAATACTACTAGCCGAATATAATGGAAAGTAGGTAATATAAATAAATGACTGCAAACCCTAGTTAAAGAATTTGTAAATTCCTTTACTTATAAGAATGGATATTTTAGGGTTAAGAATTTAAGGGAATTAAAAAGGGTTACTATAAATAAGTAATAGAATTGTAAGCATGGAATAAAAGATTGAAATTGAGAAGTGTATTAAATACGATACAAATAAAAGAAACTTACATGACCGGAATAAATAAATAATAAAAGTGAATAAACTGTAAGCAATAAGTAAAAATAAAGGATACAACCACTAACGAGAAAATAAAATTTGAAGTTGTTAGAAATAAATGTAAACTATAAATTGGAAAGGAAATCAAACAACTAAAGTATGTAATGAATTGATATAAGTTAATTTGATTGGTTGGTTTGAATTGTTTTTGTTTGATTATGGTTGGTCGGGTAAGGAAATTTGAAGTAGTTGGATGAATAAATAATCTATTCGATCTCATCTAAGACTGTTGAGTAAATGATGCACTGGATAGTTATTGTTCATTCCATACCATTTCAAGCTTTGAACCCGAGCAACTATCTGTTTGTTGATTATATGGTTGTTTATATTTGTTGTGTATGCTGGTTGTTGAAATGGATGGTTGTTGGATTGATTTGTTGTTAGTGATTGAAACCACTTAGAGATTATTTGAAAATGCTTTCCAAACTTTATTTATCTAAGTATAAAAAGATATAATGATTATAAAACGGGTATATTTTATTTAAGGTAATAAATTTAGTAAATTATTGTTTATAAGTTAATATCTGAAATAAGATGTACTGTTTATTAAATTCTTCCTTCTCTTTTCTTTTCCTTTTCGGGGACGAAAAGTTTTGAGTGGGGGAGAGTGTAACGACCCGTGTAAATACGATGTTTAAAATGAATTTAATTAATAGGATTTTTATTTTAATTTAGAAAGAAACAGAAATCTTATTTATTTATATGAAAGTGAATGTTGAAATTAGATGTATCAAGGGTAATTAAAACTTACAAATTGAATTATGTATTGAAATTAATAAGTGTAATAGTGGAAATTGTTGCGATTGGATATTAAGTTGGAAATAAATAAAATAAAGGCAAGTATTGAATTCATCAATGAAAATAAGTTTTATCTGATACAAGCCCTGTATTTGTAAACTTTTGTAAGGTGTTAATGAATTATGAAAATTTAGAAATAGATTCAGTTGTATGTTAGATAATCAATTGCAATAATTTAAGGTTAGTAATTTATATATTGGGTGGAATGATTAACTAGATGTAGAATCTTAATTTGTATGTGTGCATATATTTATAATGGAGAACAAAAGGGTAAATAATAATATACAAATATACTAAACGTTAAATAGTAGGATTACTAGAAAATTCAATCATTTACCAATATAGATAGTTGATGCGCCTTAATTGTAATTAAGAAACAACGAAAGGTGTAAATGAAATTTTTTTAGAGTATAAATTATAATTGGACAAAGATTTTAGTATAAAATGTTAATGCAAGGAAATTAATGCTGAATTTAAGGCAATAGTAATGAACAGTAATTTATTTAAAAAAAAAAATTGTAACACCTATCATAAAAATCTATCTGCTTATTTGTTAATGGGATTAGGATCGATAATAGGTGGTAATAATTAAATGAATGTTACACTAATTGAAAGTGGAGTAACGTTCGTTTAAAAGTTGAGAAATTATAGGAGCATATTTATTAAGCGTTACTTTAAAATTTATGTTTGATTGTGAAATTTATACGAGAAGTTGCAAAGTAATAATTAAGAAAGAATACATATAAATTGTTTATAACCTAAAACTTAAGGGTAGTTAAATGTTGAAATTGAATCTAATCAATTGGAAACTTAATTAAATTGCGTTCAATGTAAATAAAGGGTTATTTTAAGAAATTGAAATAAGTATTATAATTGGCAAATTTAGTTACTTTAAAGTGAAACGGAAAATATTAACGCAATAGTTTGAATGCAATATTTAATTCATCTAATTTATATTAAAGATTCGTTAGATTAATTTAATAGAAATTTTGGGACATTTAATAGATAATTGCTGATTTTGAATGGAATTAAAGGAATTACTGAAATCGAAATTTAGCAACTTTTAAACCTTTGCAATTGATTTTGAATATAAAGAGTCAATGGAAATTTGTGGATTAATTTATGAATTCATGAAATCAGTGTATTGACTTAGTTGTAACTATATGTAAATGTACGCAATAAGGTTGTGCAATACCAATTATTTGGATTCAAATTTATATTAAATATAATGTTGGTAGCAATTGGAATTTACCGTTTTGCAAAATAAATGAGAAATCAAGTCAAATGTAAATTATATCGTAAAGGATAAATTCATTTAAACAGTAAGATTTTTAAATAAATAAACGTTTCACTTAGGTTTCATTTGGATAATTTATGTAGTTTAATGGGAAAGCAATTGAAATTGATTACCCTAAATTTGTGCAGTTAGGGTAGTTTTGATTTGTCACTTAAGATGGTAAATTCTATAAAATGTGATAAATGTAGTTTTAATTAAATTATGACGATTGGGTATTTAAGAAGTGATAAACCAAAATTTATTGAATTATTTGAAATTAAATTGTGGATTTATTTCAAATAAGTGAAATTTATGTTTAACTATTACATCAATAGGAATTAATCTAATTTAAGGATATGTTAATATAAATTGGGCAAAAGGGTGTTTGGACTAGGGAATAATATTAATCGGTTTTAGAAACCTTAAATATAAAATGGTAAGTAGACAAGATTTAACTTTACAACCATTTATACAAAATCCAGGATGTGAGTAGAAGTATTTATGGAATAAAACGTAAACAATTGTTGGATAAAAAGAGTAGGAATCAACATTTATTTATTTAATTGGATATAACTACGATAGTATGATTTATTGCATTTAAATGAAATCTAATATATAGAACATTGCCTAAAAAGGAAGAATAGATAAAATTAATGATAAATCTATATACTATATAAGATTTATTGATTTAAAGACAAAAGGGGCAAGATGTATAAATTAGATTAAGTGCAACCTTCAGTAAATAAAATTTGATGGAATAAGAACATTAGGGTAATTTATTTCCAATTAAATCAATTCATGTTTCAAAATTTAATGCTAGTTTATTACATATATGTTTATGCCTAAATATAAACTTATGTTTAGATCCAATCCGATCCATCTATTATTTTTCAGCCTTGTCTATATATAACCTGTTATAAACCCTAGCCACTCCTTATTTTCATTTTTCTATACGTAGGTCTCCTTCTCAACTCCTCATTCTAATGGCAGAAAAAAAAACCTAATTCTCAAATTCCAAAAAATAATAATTTCAATTTCAAAAAAAAAAAAAAAAAAAAGAATTTCGGATCTGCAGCAGCTTCTGGTCGCGCTTCGGGTTTCAGGGGAGAAAACCCTAGAGCATCTTCGGGTCAGGAAGAAAATGACTCGGGTCGCTCCGGGTCGTTTTGGCGAAAACTCCAAGCAAGCACCGGGGAATTGAGGCGGCGCACCGAAGTCGAACCCGAAGTCGACCCAGGACCAGAATTTTCCGTTTTTTCAAATTTTCATAACTTTTGCATACGAGCTCGGATTCGCGCGCGGTTTGTTTTGATGGGATTGTATCGGAATTTCTGACGTTTTGGCACTAGTTTGGATGAATTTGGAGACTGTCCAAATTTTGGGTTTAAATTGGATTTGAATTCAATTTAAATTCAAAAAGGTGAGTGTTTTAACCCACTCACAACTACTAGAAGCTTTTATGTTTGTTAAATTAATTTTAGAAATGAATAGAAATTTATTTAGGAGTATTTGGCATGTCTATTTCACTCATATTTGTTGAATTGCATTTATTAAATTTAACTGTTAATTTAATTAATTTATTTCGTATAAATTTACAGTTAAAATTTATTTGTTTGGATATGAACCGCTAGTTAACAGTTATATAATTTATTACTGAATATAGACTGTAGATTAATAGCTGTTAAATTTAATTTGAATAAAATTGCCAGTATTACCTGTTATGTAGTACCAAAACTAATATTGTTATTGATTGATATTGATTGATGATTGCGATTTGGATGATGGATGATGTTGATGAATGGATGTTTATTGTATATCATTAAATTGCAAATTATCATGCATATTTCATTTCATTCGGATTGTGGTTTGAAATGATATATAACCGCAAAAATTTATATTTTTTAAATTGCGGATTGAAATGATAAATATCCATATCACTTGACCATAGGTTAGAAAATTATATATAGGCACCGCGGTATATATATATATAACTATTTAAATGTGATTTCTATGGTTTGGATGGAATACGGTTTACAATAATCTTAAATTTTATATTGTATAAATATTTTTCTTCCATATATATATACATATGAAGTTGAAAATTTTGAAATTAAAAGGTGTATAAAAATCTTTATTAAAAATGGAAGAAAATTAAGAAAATGGAGTTTAATAATTTATATCATATGTTTAAATGTTAAGTTTGGAAATTTTAAGATATGATATTTATAATTGGATTTTTTCCAAAATAAATTGAAATGAATATTCTAGTATAATTTGAATTGGGAAAAATATATATATATTTTATTACTAGAAATTGAAGTCTTATTATTTATGGATTTTATATGAATATTCAAGACTAATTAATAGAACAATTGATCTGTTGAAAGAATAAAATCCAATTTTAGTTTGAAATATTGTTACTCAAAATGGATATACGTATATATAAATAAATTGAAGTGGTTTTGGAACTTGAGAGAGATAATATAAATTTTGGTTTAGACTTTAATAAAGAAATGTATTTGTAAAGCCATGAGAACTATTTTCTTTACAAAGTAACATTTAAGTTAAACCATTTAATTCATATACCGTTGAATGTCCAAACCATTCAAGTTTTTTTAGAAGTTATGGTTTTAAATTATGATTTTCAAAATATTATGCTTTGAAAATATTTGATTTTCAGACGTTATGAAGTTAAAGCATTATGATTTTGGAAAAGAATTATATTTGGGATAAGTGATAAAATATGGTTTTGGGTTTTGAAATGATATCGTATTCATGGTTATGAAATGGAATGTTTATTCTGATTTTTTAAGTATAACCTATTTTTAAATGACCGCGGTGTTATAATAACGATGGGATGGCAAAGAGACCGGGATCGGATATGGACATACTCTCTGTCGATACCGAAACCACTTTGACTAACCGTGTACGCGGTGGAGATTCCAGAATGAAGTAGGTGGTGGCGACGTTTCCTGTAAGGTAAATACGTGGACCCGACTCCCGTGAGTTGGCATAAGGTGGCTAAAACAGGAGCGATTCTCAGGCCAATGAGGTCATTCCTCTGATCGGACCCTCCTCTTCGATATTATACTTTGATTTTGGATTGATTCAGTGGCCACTTCTATATTTTGATTTTGGGGAGTTAGTCCGAGGTGGGCGGTAACTGCGGCTACGCGTTTCCACCAGCCTGGATAGCAATTGGTATATCTACCCTGGCATTGCCTAGTTGTGCCGTGTCACCTACCATACCGAGCCTTTACTACGAGTTTCTATTTGTGTCGTACCTATGGAGTATCCTCTGGTAGCCTCCCGATCAGGAGGTATTACGGTACTGTATAGACTATTGGCATTTTACGTGTTAAGGTGGAAAATGTAAAGCCTTAACGCTATTTAAAAGTAAGTTTATTTTACAATTAGACACTATTATAATAGCGAAATATACTACATAGTAAATAGTTTAACGGATCCTTAGGAGATGTAAATCCCGAGCATCTCTTGAGTTACTGTACTCATATTTATTTCTGTTAATTTAACTCACATAAGATCTTTTAGTTCTGACTCGAGTGTTTTTGTCTTTTCAAATTCGCTCGGGTCAGTCCGAGCCTTTCAGGATCGAAGACTTTAGCTTTGGAGGACGAAGACGAAGAATCCGTATTATTATTATTTATAGTATTGCACCACACTCTTTCTATTCCGCTGCATTGTTTGTATTGGTATGTGTAACTCTGATATTTATTGTATAAAGAAGAATTAACTGTTTTGTAACCGTTTATGAACTGTATATTTATTATTATATTTTATCCTTCCACTGTGAGATTCTATTTTGTTTTATTTCTTCTCTGTTTTTCTTATTTACCCCATAACAATCCGCCCTTGCGTATGCTTTTAATTGGCACGTGTGTCGGTTTAAAGTGTGCGAAAAGGCGGGATGTTACAAAAGACTTCTTTTTAAGCAATTAATCGATCAAAAATAATATATATTATCTTCAAAAATTCACTTCATTATATATATGTATGTATCAAATATTTATAAATGAAAATTTCCAAATAAAATATTTTACATTCATCTAATAGTTACTTCAAAATATTATTTATAAACATTTCCTTTTTCAATTCAAATTATTCATCATTTTTAAATGTTTAACTTCAACTTTCAATTTATAGACGTCCTTCAAATACTTTTATAATCAACGATAAAAAAATAATTTAATTTTTTAATAATTCACCTATTAATAGATTTCCAGAATTCATAATTTTATCAAAAGTTTTGATTCACAAAAATATTCTTTTATTCAACCGTTCTATATTTTTTTCAAAATCATTTCACTTCCAAATTTTTCAGTGATCATAAAAAAATATAAATATTAAATAAAACGTCATTCCAAAATTCATTACTTGCTTATAATAATTTATTTGATTTAATTTAAATCTTTCAACTTATTTGCCTCTTTTCCAAACAATTCCAATTATCATTCAATAATTAAATCATCAAATTACTACTCAAATAAAAAACCATCTAACTACAGTCGTCACAACAACAAATAATCATAGTTCACAACACCATTCCATCCAATTCAAGCAACATTAAACATCAATTCCATCTAGTAATAAATAATCCATCCAATCAAATAATTATATGAGGGAATACGCATAAAATAGAAAGAAATAGACATTGTTGTGGAGAGATTTACTCACCGAATTTGTCAAACGAAGACTTGCAGCCTCTTTCTGTCCAATAGTCATTTCTACCCTTCGATTAATCATGCACGCTTCATAGAACAACGGTCGTCCTTCTTGTGAGCACACTCACGAGACCCCTAATTGTCATCGCAACTGCCCCTCTACCTCCATCTATCTCAGCTACCACCAATCTTCTATATGCACAGTTGCTTTGATGCTCACCTCTACAAGGCACACACATACACCCCTCCATGCACTAACAGAGTTGCCTTTCTTACTTCCAGATCGTGTATGCATCTTTAGTCGCATAGCCAAGTCGGGATGTCCACTCACGTAAGCCAACATCCTTCGTCGCAGCCCCCACCATCAATAACCAACCCATCTCCACGATGTTACCCACCATCAAGTTCACATGTGCATCTTCATTTTTCTTTTTTTTTACAAATTTTCTGATGGTTGACTCGATTTGAGGTAAGGGGTAAGGGGTAAGGGGAAAATTATATATAGGGTTTGGTTTGTATGAAGAAGCGAGTAGAGATTTTGAGAAGTTTGGAGATATGAAAGTGGCTTGGGATCAAATGGTTTTGGGTTTAATCTAGTTTCGGCCTTAATTTAATTTAATTCAAATTTTATTCATTTCCAATGCATTTAAGTTTTAATTTTACCCCTTGAAGTAAATTTCAATCCGGTATAAATTGATTTACATCCCATTTAACAAAATTACATTTCAATAATCATGAAATTTTATTCAATTTAATGTCCGCTTATTTTTTTTAATAATCCATCGTTCCTTACAAAATAAACTTATTTTTTAATTATTCCAACCTCATATAATAATTATTCACCCTTTAAAATAGTTTATATTGATTAAAATATTTTATTTGAGTTCAACAAGTTATTAGAAAATAATTTAATAATTTACTTCCATTTATTACAACAAAATCTCTTATAAAGTAGAACTTTATTAACTAAAAATTTATGATCAAAATATTAGTGATCATAAATCAAATTCAATCAAGTTTTTTTAATGAGCTTTATTTATTTATAAGGCATAGAAAGTAGGGCAGTTATAGGTCCAAACAACTATGTCGACAGGCTACGAGCTATAAAGATAAATTTGACCTTCGAGTGAGTTTGGTCATCTATAACTTGTACTCCACTAACAAGATACGCAGATGATGGTCACGAATCTGCATGTTGCTTATAGTAAGTGGTTGATTGACCTTGAAATCGCCCAAGTATTTATGTTGTCTACTACAGACAAACAGTTGCAAAAGTAACACGAGTCAATGTATGTCCAAGAGATATTTGAAAGTCTCAAGGCAAATTTTTAGCAGTCTCATTCTACAAGGTATGAGACTACTAAGAAATAGTTCGACACCAAAATGCAAAAAGGACAGAAGCTGGATGATTATGTGCTAATGATGAAGGGTTATATTGATAAGCTTGCATCATTGGACGTGACTATAAGAAATGAGCTTTAGGTTGATTTGATCTTAGATCCATTGACCCCTCGGTATAAAACATTCATACTGAATTATAACATAAAACATATTAATGTGAATCTCACAGAGCTTCTCAATATGTTTTCGTCCTAGTCACAATCCAAGGATCAATTGAATATGCGTGTAGTGAAAAGTGGCACATCATCTTTGAACAGTTCGAAGAAACGAAAAAGAGATTGTAAAATGGAAAATAAGAAATGAAAGAAGGCTACTAGCGACAAGGGCAAGTGTCACCACTATCATAAGAAAGGACACTGGAAGAGAAACTATCCAGAATACCTCAAGGTAGTGAAAGAAATGAAGCAGAACATTTAGATAGCTCCATATTGTACATTTATGATTCAAAATAGTTTTGTAATCAATAAATTTCTTAGGTTTTAGATAGAGGATTTGAAACTCATGTTTGTAATTTGTTACAAAGGCTTAGCAACAGGTGTCGCATGGCAAAGGGCAAAATGAGATTCCAAGTTTATAATAGTTCTTTCGTAGATACAACAATAATAGGAGAATTTCATTTATGTTTGCCTAGTGGTTTTGTTTTGATATTATATAAATGTTATTATGTAAAAGATTTCATTTGTGGAATTATTCTCTTTCTAGATTGTTTGGAACTGGATATATTTTCATTGTGAAATAATGTTATGAACATTAGTTCGAATGGAAATAAAGTCTGTGATAGTTCTCTTAAAAATGGTGTTTACATGATCAATGCAAATTATTTCTGTTCTATGTGTTATTCTAATAGCAATATAAATGAAAATTATCTTTAGCACTATAGGCTATGTCATATTAATGAGAAATGACTACATAATCTAAAAACCGAATATTTTCTAGAGTCAATTGATTCTGAATCAGTTCATACGTGCGAGCCATGTCTTATAGGAAAAATGACAAAGCACCACTTCAGTGGAAGCAATGAAAGAGTTGAGAACTCTTTGGACTAGAGTATAATGATGTATGTGGTACAATGCTTATAGTAACTAAAGATAACGATTCTTAATTTGTTACCTTCACAGATTATTTCTTAAGACTAGAGTTTGTATCTTATGAAGAATAGATCCAATGTTTATGACAAATTTAAGGAATATAAAAATAAAGTTGAAAATCAGAAGAACCAAAAGATGAAAATCTTTCGATCTGATCGAAGAGGTGAGTACGTTGGACAAGAGCTCCAATAGTACTGTAACAGACCCTATTTTTAGCGATGAGATATTTAAACGATTGATTATAATTTTGGGTCGTTAATTAATTGGTGGTCCAAAAATATAACTTCCGCATATGATTGATTTAGAACTCAAAACTACTTCTATTGAGTTTGGATCGAAGTTGGGAATTAAAATGAATATAAATATCGCTATATTTAGGATCGGTTGATTTGATGGCCAAAACGAACTTGAAATTCATGAAATTGTCATCCTTTAGTACAGTCGCAAATAGCGACGAAGTATATACTACTAGGACTGAAAAGTTATGGTGATGTGCACCGATGAGTTTTGTTGTAATCCGATATGTTGTGTGATCGTACAAGCTCAAAAGTGTGGAGATTTAGTTGAGAAATCAAATAAATTATATGTAATAATGTAAATACGCACTCACCTACCTTGCCTCTTTTATTTCCCCTCTTCCTCTTTAAAGTAAATGAAGGTAATCACCCCTGTCAAAAATCAAAATCGATAGTTTTGGTCAATGACAAATCATGAGGTCGGATCCATTGAGAACATGGCAAGAAGAGCTTCAAATTTATATGGTCGATGGAGGGTATGGCTATGATTGGCGAAATCGACATTTTTAGCCGTCAACTAGGGTTAGCATTTAATAGAGCCAAAGGCGGATTTTGGCCAAGGTGAGACATCGAGTCTCCCTTACGGTGCTTCATCGTTTAGGAAAATTTATAAGGCTATTATTTATAAATAAACATGGAAAAAAGAATAAGGCTCTTATTTATGAATTTTTGGGGAAATAGATAAATAATAATGAAAGATATTTTTACTAAAAATTGGAAGGTTCTTATTATTTAATAAAATGAGACTTTATAAAATTTTGTGAAAACTATTAATTTTAGATAAAATACAATTTTTCAATTAGAAGTAATGAATGTAGAAGATTTTGAGGTATATCCTTGTTTTTAGTGAAGTTATTATTGTGTAAATGTGGAATAAATAAATGTGTTTTTTGATAAACAATAATAAGGCAATTCTACACTTAAGAGAATGATGAGTGTAAATATCTCTTTGTGGGTGGTGGTAACATATGTGAGTAATTTTTGAGCGTAAATTATCATATATGGTCATTATGTAGAAATGGAATCGCACTAAGATGAGTTATGCAATATTATACTATTATTAATATGTAGTGTGTAGTTGGTCGTTGTGAACATTGTGTCACTTATATGGTGAGTTAGTACACATTTGATGACTTTAATGTTGTGTTACTAATATAGTGGGTTAGTATATATTTAGTGATTTAATGCTATGTTACTAGTATAGTGAGTTAGTGCACATTTGGTGACTTGGTGTTGTGCACTAATATAGTGGTTAGTACATTTGGTGGTCTGGTGTTTGTGTAGGAGTAGTGTTTTCCTGCTCGAATTGATTGCAAATGGTTGCATGGATGCTATGGTTGTTATGTTCTAACGATTATTTGAGTGTAGGCGAAGAGCAGAAACCAGAACCACGTGGGCATGATCCCCAAAAGGGGTACGTAGGCAGTTTTTTCTATGCAAAAGCCACAGAATCCCTTGGGTTAGGCTGAGGTGTATAGCAACAGTCCAAAAATACTTGAAACCTCTTCCCTTTTTATTTTGTCTATCTGTATGGGTGTGAAGTTGCAGATAAGAGTGGAAAAGGGAATGGAAAGTGGATGTAGGTTATATCATGGATAGCTGATTGGTATATTCTTTTATTCCATTGTTTTACTATTCGTTAGATAGTGTTAGTTTATAATTATTGATGTAAGTTATTGTAACGATGTTGTAAGATAACTGTATTAATAAGTTGAGTATATTTATATTGATATGTGATTCCACTGTAAGGTTTCATTTTATTTTCGTAGTTTTGATAAGTTTGAAATTAAAATATAAATGAATCGCTGTTTTTAGTATTGGCAATTAGTTGCAGCGTATTTTGTGGCATTTGTAATTAATTTCTGACATTAAAAATAGTAGGTGTAACACTTCGTATCAGAGCTTAGGTTTGGTGTTATTTACTGATTAATCAATTTAATCTTAAAATAGTAATTAATTAACATATCGATGAATGATTTATATTTTTGATGTATTTTATGATTATTTGATGTTTGTTTGGATATATGATATTTTCGATGTTTGGTTGGCTAATTGGTTTGGTGTTAGTTACTGCATTATTGAACATTTAATTATAATTGACTGTTAACTCGGGCAAATAGTTGACTTGAAGAAAAAAGAATGAAATCGTCTTATGTTGGGAAATTTTGGTAAATTAATAAAATGAGGTTATTTATAAATTAAGAGTAATATTTGTAAATAACAGTAATTCAACAATTTACATAACTAAACATGGAAAAGTGAATAAGGCTATTATTTATGAATTGTGGAGAAATTCATAAATAATAATGGAAGATATTTTTACTAAAAATTGGAAGGTTCATTATTATTTAGTAAAATGAGACTTTATAAATAATAATATGGTTTTTGTGAAAACTATTATTTTTGAGATTCAATACGATATTTGGGGAGATTTGAAGTAATGAGCGTACAAAGAAGATTTTGAATTATACTCTCGTTTTTAGTGAAGTTATTGTTGTTTTATTATGGAACAAATAAATGCGCTTTTATGATAAATAATAATAATGAGGTTTTATTGTTAAGAGAATACCGAGTCTAAATATCTCTTTTTGGGTGGTTGTAACATATATAAGTAATTTTTGAGTGTAAATTATCATATAGGGTTGTTGTGTAGAAATGCAATCGCATTAAGACGAGTTATGTGATATTTTATTGTTATTAATACGTAGTATGTAGTTGTTTGTTATGAACATCGTGTTACCGATATAGCGAGTTAGCGCACATTTGATGACTTGAACGTTGTGTTACTAATAAAGTAGGTAAGTATACATTTAGTGATTTGGTATTGTGTTATGCATTTGGTGACTTGGTGTCGTGCACTAATGTGGTGTGCAAGTACATTTGGTGTTTGCATAGGAGTGGTGTTTTCTTGCCTGCATTGATTGCAAATGGTTGCATGGATGCTATGGTTATTATGTTCAAACAACTATTTGGATGCAAGAGTATAGCAGAAACCAGAACTGCATGGGTTTGATCCCTATGGGGTACATAATGCAAAATCCACAGGATCCCTTATGTTTATATGGGGTATGAAGAAATTGATGCAGTCCAAAAATAGTTGAAACATTTTCCCTTTTTATTTTCTCTATCTGTACAGGTGTGAAGTTGCAGATAGGAGCAGAAGAGGGAATGGAAAATGGATGCAGGCTATGTCTTAGGTAGTTGATTGGTGTATTCTTTTATTCCATTGTTTTACTGTTAGTTAGATTGTGTTAGTTTACAAATATTGATGTAAATTATTGTGATGACATTGTAAGATAATTGTATCATTACATTAATATATATTTATATTGATGTTCGATTCAACTGTGAGGTTTTCTTTCATTTTCGTAGTTTTGATAGTTAAATTATAATATAAATGATTCACTGTTTTTAATATTGAAAATTAGTTGTAGCATATTTTATGACATTTGTAATTGATTTCTGATGTTAAAAATAATGGGGCGTTACAAGTACTTAAAAGATAATTGAATTGTCTCTTAGGCCACTTCATCTTATACTCCATAGCACAATGGTATATCAAAGTGAAGGAACCAAAGACCTTATTAGATATGGTTTTTTCCGTGATGAGTAAGCCAAGTTGCCTCTATCCTATTGGGGATGAAAGCTAGAAACTATAATGCATATGCTGAAATTAGTACCCACTAAACATGCACCTAAGACGCCAATGAGATATGGCATGGGAAGAAACCCCACTTCAATTATTTGAAGTTGCGGGTTTGTCCGGCCTGTGTTAAGAAAATTGGCCCGAATAAGCTTTAGGCGAGATCAACTTTGTGTAAGTTTGCAGGATATCCTCAGAATTCAAAGTGATACATTTTCTATAATAGAGAGGAATAAAAAGTGATTGTTTCCTTACACACGCCATTACTTTAGAAAAGGAATTTCCACGAAAGAAGTTAACAACGAAGTTGTAGACTTAGATGAAATCCAAAAGACTAACATTAAGACTAAAATAGTTTACGTACTGCTAGTATATGATAACACACTTGGAATGTCTAGTAGGAAACTCGTGCATCAATGAGATACAACGATTTCCTCGTGGATGGCAAGAAGGAGGACTTTATCTTAAATGATGACACTCCTCTGTCTTTCTAACAAGAACTGCACAGCAAAGACTCTAAGTTATGACTTAGGGCAGTGAAATCCAAGGTGGATTTCGTGTAGGAGAATAAAGTATGGACTTTATCTGACATACCCAAAGGGATAAAACTCATCGGATGCAAATGGATTTCTAGGAAAAAGCTAAATGAGGATGGAGAAATAAAGACTTACAAGCTAGGATAGTTGCAAAAGAATTTTGTCAAATTCAAGGTGTTGATTATGATGAAACTATCTCGCGCGTAGCTATGCTTAAGTCCATTCGGATTATGATGGCTATTGCAGTATTCCATGACTACGAAATTTGGCAAATGGATAGGAAGATAACATTTCTAAATAGTGATTTAGAGGAGATCATCTTTATATCGTAGCTCGAGGGTTTTGCGGTCAGTATGAGTGAAGGCAAGGCATGAAAGTTGTTAACTATTTCTATACTTAAACAAGTTTCAAGGATTTGGAATAAGTATTTTGATCAAGAAATCAAACAGTTAGGTTTTCATCGAAATATAGAGGAAGTGTGCATATACAGAAAGAACATGGCAAAGTCATCATATTTTTAGAGTTATATGCTGATGGTATATTACTAATTGGTAATGACACTTTGTTGTTACAATCAGTGAAAGGTTGGCTTTCTAAGAACATCTCAATGAAGGATTTGAAAGAAATAACCTATATATAAAGTATGAAGATCTATAGAGATAGATCTAGAAGATGTTTGGATTGTCCCAATCCCTATACATAGACATTATACTTAAGAGGTTCAGTGTGGAGAATACCAAGTGTGGAAACTTTCCAACACAGTTTGAGATCGTCCTTTCTACGAAGGACACACCTTATACCGATAAGGAAAAAGAGCATATCAAGAGGATCCCCTATGCTTTAGCCATAGGATCCATAATATATGTTATGCCATGTACTAGATCAGATGTGGAACATGCATTAGGATGTGTAAGCCGATAATAATCTATTCCTAGAAAAAAACATTAGATGGTTGTAAAATGTATACTTAAGTATTTATGAAATACGAGGGACTTATTCCTCATATATGGAAATGGAGACCTCCGTATGAAAGGGTATACAAATTCGAGCTTTCAATGTGATATAGATGGTAGTAAATCAATGTTTGGTCATGTCCTTATGCTTAACGATAGAGCCGTTAGTAGATGATAGCAAATCAATGTTTGGTCATGTCTTTATGCTTAACAACAGAGCCATTAGTTGGAAAGTTCCAAACAAGAAACAGTAGCTACTTTGACGATGGAGGCCGAGTGCATAGCCCCTCAATGAAGCAGCTAAAGAGACTATTTGGATTTGTAAGTTTTCGAATGAGCTCGGAGTGATTTCTAGATACCAAGAATCCTATGTCATTTTTCTGTGATAACAATGCAGCTATGCAGATCGCAAGGGAGCCTAGAGTACACAAGAAGTCATGTCATATTCTTTGGAAGTTCCACCTCATTAGATAATTCATAGAGAATAAAGAGGTCGTCATACAAAGGGTGAATACCAAGGATAATACAGCAGATCCTTTCACTAAGGATCTAGCTCGGTCGGCTCTTGCGAAGCTACTTAAAAGATGGGATTGAGATTCCATAATTGGCCCTAGGTGCAAGTGAGAGATTGATAAAGTTAGGGGATGCCTTAGGGAAATTCTGTAATCTATTGTAAATTAATTAACATGTAATCAATTCTCGTTCATAATAAAGATGTTTTTCAATCTGTTATATATTCGTTATAATGTGTTAAGAATAATTAAATATTTAGTTAAAATATATTTGACAAAAAATATATAAATAGTGTGTTTAGTAATTACAAATAGTTGCAATCATGAGTATTGTATCATAATATAATAAACACGCCATTTTAAATATTCCTAGTCAAGATGCATTGAGATTGGATATCGACGTATCCGTTGAGACTAGAGTACATAACGCTCTCTAAATGTTGGGAAGTGTACTACTCTTGACTACTGGGGGCAACACTGAGGTTATGTAATGAGAGTTATTGGATAACTATTGAATTATTCACTTGATAGTTTTTGTTGGTTAATATAACTAATGTCAAATAGAAAATATCGATGTGATTAATTTACACGGTTTTCCTCACTTGAGAATAATGTGGATCTTCAATATGAAAGCTCTGCTTTCATTATAGTTTAATCATGGCATGACGTCCATCGATCGATTATAGTTAGGTCAAGTGGAATATTGGAAGTGAAACACCATTCAAGAGAGGATTCATCTTCTCAGTTATACGGGGTTAGTATTACGGTCAACTCAAGTCAACCCAAAGTAAAAAAATCTAGCCAAAGTAGTTCGTTAACAATAATTGTTATTGTTGAACCAAGGACTTTCTGTTTAGACTATAGAGTTGAATAAAGATGATACTGGAATTTTCACCATTGCCAAATTCCATAAGTCCGAAGTATACTGTTTTGATGAAGAGAATTAGTATAAATAATAGTCATAATCAGGTAATCTATAGTAAAATTGGATTTTACCAAAACAAAGTAAGCAATAAATTTGGCTAAAGTGTCACACCACCTATCACACAATCGAAACAATGAATATTCCTTTTACCAAATAATTAAATTAATTTGTAGTTGTTATAAATTATTTAAACTAACTAATATTATAAAGTATTAAGTATAATTTTTTCTGATTTGGTGAACAAATATTACTAAATGTATTTGTAATAGTTATAAATATATTAATCGATATACGATATTGATGCGCATTTAAATTGGAATTAAATGCAATTTGTTCGAGCTTTAAATGGGTTCAAAGCCCATGAAGGGTGCTGGTTGGTTTGACTCTAATAGGGGTTGAAGGGAGGCCATATGATGTCATGTTGGTGGGCTTGGAATGTGGAGATAAGGCAGGGAGAATGGATAAAGATTTAGATCCAAACGTCTCTTATTTTCTTCCTTTATATAGACATCTCTAGCCTCACCTACTTCATACTTTTTGGAGCCTCCACTTTGACCTATTTTTGGCAAACCATATTCCTCCCATCACCCATCATATCAAATTCAAATCAAAGTAAAACAATTTCTACCGATAGCCGGTGGTCATCAATTCAGTGACTAGCAATGTACTGCATTGGAAATCGGTTCGAGGAGCAAATTCATCATTTCAAGCTGTACTTTCAGGCATTTGGTATATGGTACATTTCTAACCAATATATGATTATTAATGTTCAGATATAATGTTTACATTATATATTTTTAGATTGTCGGTTAGGTAACGATTTCGATATACAATTATATTGTCACAATTCGATTGGTTGTATGTTTGCACATACTTGTATCATAATAAAAAAAATTATCATGTATATACCTATGAAAATACGGCTAAACAAAAAAAAATTCTAACTTTAATAATTTAATTATAATATTTAAATATATATATAATTTATAATTTAAATACCTTATCATACTTTATACAAATATGCTTATATAATTTTCTATATAAAGTATCATGGATATAATATTTTCAGTAGTAATATATATTATTTAAATATTATTCTACATAAATTAACTATATCAATATACATATAACGTAAATTATGCTTTATATTTTATAAAATCAGATTAGCAAATAACATACTCTCAGTAGTAAAATAAAAAAGCATTTTTTATAAAATAAAAATATTTAAATTAAAGCTGTGAATTAAAAATAAGTTTTGGAAATTATTTTAAATTATAAAATTATATAATAAATATACAAATAAAATATCATTTACAATTTTTATGCAAGTTTAGAATTCAATTTTAGTTTCAAAGATATTTTTTATTAATATTTTAAGATTATTCATATGGATATTTAATAAAAATATATTTAAAATTTGGAAAACTCCTAAGTCGTGCACATGACAGGTATATTCATATTTATTAAAAATATATTTACATATTTTATAAGTATTAATCTATATTTATGTTATATTATTATATATAATATATAGTATATAATATTTATATATATGTTTAAGTTATATATATATATATAGTTTTCAGCTAACAAAAACATATTTTATATATATTATATTTCATATATTTTATAAATGATTTAAATATAAATTCATAATTTTACAAATATATACAATGTTAATATGTTCTATGTTTATGTTTATATATATATATATATATATTCACAAAATTACTTAAATAAAAATAGTCTTTGTGTGTGTATATTTGCAACATTTTATATATACAAGTAAAAGTAAATAAATTTACATTTGGAAAATATATTTGTATATTAGATTAGTTAATGTGTCTGTTGTAGTGTAAATCTCAACATCTATGTACGAGCATGTTATACATTGCATGGATTGATATGTTACATATGCACACACGTATATGTGTATATGATACACATGTGTGTGTGTATATTATAACATTAATTAAATATAAAATCATTTAATAAATTTAAATAAAACAAAGATTTTATTTAAAAGGAATTTAGAAATGTTCTAAATAAATTAGACTTCATAGACCCAACAAAGATCAAAATTGTTAAAAAAATTGAAATTCACCCAATACTTCGCTGCGGGGTTATCCGGTTCCAATAAGATAGCGTTAAGCGCATAAGTAGATACCACCTTCTTATTCTTCAATATCTCAGGATAGTCTTTCTTAAAATGCCCAATCTTATTGCAGTTGTAGCATTTTCTCTCTAGCCATCTAGATCTTGCAGTTCTAACTGAGATGCCCTCTATCATTGCAGTTGAAACAAACGGCTTCCATTTTCCTTACTTTTCTTTGTTGTCGTTTAGTTTCCTCTTACCACCACACTCACATACGAATTAGGCCCTTCTTTTGGAACAATGAAAAAGGGCAAAGACTCTTATTCTATAGAGCCTTTTCCATTAGCGTTTTGAAGGATTCATCGATAGGCTCACTAGTCTTTCCCCCAAGATAATCATCTAAGCCCATAGTAAACTTCTCTATTTTCAACGGAGTTTTGATGAAAAACATCGCGTGCTTCACTAACATATCAAATTCAACCATATACTTTGAAATAGTCCTCTCCCTCGCTTTAGATCAGCAAAGTTTCTAAATAATACCGACTTTTGAACAGTCGGGATCCTCAAAATGGGCTTTGAACTGCTTCCAAAAAAATGATCCTCGAGTGTAGCGATCTTGATAGCATTCAACAATACCGCATTCCACTCTGAATTTTCCTAGAGAACAACTTCCCCTTCATTGGATCTTCTAACTCTAAATCTTTGATGCATTTGCAAGTGTCCAACCAATCTTATACTTCCATAACTGATTTCATTCCAAGGAACAATTTTCCTTCATGCCTAGAATAGTCCTTGTTCAATTTTGCAAAATTAGCCTTGCACTTGCACTTGAGCACCACTGACAACTTGCCATTAGGAGAACCTTAGGAATTCTGAACCATGTTTCACACCATCTCAGCAAACATGTTCTACAAGTCAAGGTTAAAGCTACTTCTGAGCCCGGTCCTTTCTCCACTCCAAGGATGGAGTTTTTTTATGCATTCTTTGCCATTCTGCTTATTCTTGCAATTTAATAAAAATGGTCAGTCTCTCAAAAAGGAAAAATGCATAAATGATACTCGTACATGCAATGCGACTTGTACTATATATACACTATCATATAGTTTTGAAAACCAAAATAAATAATATTCTCAAATATCACTCGATCGATCCTAAGGTGATAACTTCTCCATATTCTAATGGGTCTCCTATCAACTTGGACTCTATCAATGCAACTTAAGTTGGAATTGCTTTGACTTAAGCTCCAATACCACATGCGACAACCATAAGATTTAAACCCATGGCACCTAGGAAAGCAAAACCATGCACTATCCACAATGCTAAAAGATCTTTGTGTTGTTTTTCGAAACGTGATGTTACATATACTAATCATAATTGCACTAATCATGACTCAACCATCACACACAGTAGGCAAGTTGGCCTTGCATCTTCCAGTAAGTTCAAGACCTGCTAAGTATGGTCACAAATGTAAGACCAATACTATGATAGCTTAATGCATTGTCCACTACCTACAATTGTATCCAACTAGAATATGCCTAACCACTAGTATTGGTTTAACAAGAAGACTAAAGACAAGTACTTGAGCTCAGTCACCTTTTACTATAAACTAGTTCAAGGTCTATCGCCTTTATTACTAAGATAAAATGTCATATATCCCTAGAACGATGTTGCCAAACGCGCACAATTAGAACAATCGTGTCTTATTATAGAAATGATATAGAATATCAAATTTCAAAGACATAGCTAAGGGAAATGAACATGCTTTGTATGTGGAATATTGTATGAAATTATATAACACGTTACATAACAAAATCACTGAAGCCTCCATAAAATCCACCATATGAATCGAATCATGCCCCGAACAATTACCATAGTCTCTATCTAGTATAAAATCGACCATAAGTTTCTCAATACAATGTTTTATTATCTCCGAACACATTATCTTGCTCTACAGTTACTCTGGACCATATGAGCATTGTATGAATCCCCGAAACAAACCTGAGATCCAAAAACACCAAATTAGGGTATTCAAACGCTTGGCTCTTCTTTAAGATTACTAAACTTGACTCTAAGAAGTCCAAAATACGCATGAATAATGCAATATGAATTTACAAAATTTTAAATGTCTGAATCATTTTAAATGTCTGAATCTCTGATTCAAACATTTGAACGCCTAAGGTTTACAAGTTTGAACAAGGATGGGGAATTTCCCTTAATGTAAATTCTACCCATGTTTCATTGTTTATCTTTCTCTTCTCTGCCTTTGATGTACGACTTCGTGTAACTGAGGCACTTTGCACTAACATTGCTCAACATGAATTTATGCCTTTGTTATAGGTCGTTCGACACTCGAACGAGTGTAACTTCGCACTAAATGAATGATTTGAGACACTGAAATGGTTTCTCAACCATTCGAGTTCAACTACTTGATTTATCGGTATAATTCCACATTTCATTCATAATGACAATTGCAAATGTCTTGGACCATCTCTTATCATTCGATCAATCCCTAAACCAACTAGAAATCCAACAATTAAGTCAGACATAATACAATTTATATAAAGATATTAAACATATTCATATTATAATCAATTACTTTTAAACCATCATTAAACAATATTACTATAACGACCCACCTTTTTGGACGGTTTAAATCGACAATAAACCACACATGTTTAATTCAAACCATTCAAAAGGGAGGATTGTTAATGGGGTAAATAAGAAAATAAATGGAAAGAGGGAAAAAATAAAACTGTGATGACCCGGAATTTGAAAGCAATATCAATTTAATAATCTGAAATAGAAATTAAATTGATTTGATAATCTTTGTAATAAGATTTGAATTATTTTAATAGTACAATAAAATAAATAGTTAACTGATAGATTTTATCTTTTTAAATCTAATAATTGTTTTATATTTATAATATATATAGAATATTGTATATATTGTAAATAGATCTTGTTTTAAATTTAAATAATAAATAAATCCTGTTTCTATAAAATATGTATCTTTAGTAAATTGTGAATTATGATTTTATTTAAAAGTTAAACTTTTAAAAAGGTTATTTAATAAATAGATATGGTTTTAAATACATAAGATAAATATTGAACTGATTTAAAATATGTTTAACTCAAGTTTAAATCTAAATAAATAGCAATAAGGTTATTTTAATTTTCTTTTAAGTATAGTTGGGTAAAATAAATAATTTATTAATAAGAAGATAAATTTCTTTTATAAGTTATTTATAGTTATTAAATGTTGTTATTTTTATATAATAATACATTGTTTTAACAAATAAATTTTTAATAAAAATAATTGTTTTTCAAAAATTTAAATTGTGTAGTTATATTTGTAAATAAAATAGATTTCAAAATTTAATTTGAACTTGAATTCAAAGTTTTTAAATCCTAAAGTATAAATGTTTTTAATTTGTTTGATTTTGAAATATTTGTATAAACTTTATTTTATAAGTTAAATTTGATTTATTCATTTTAAAATTTATGTACATGTAAATAAATACATGATTAACTAATTTATTAAACATAGGTTTACATCCATCTTATAATAACATACTAAACTAATACTAATTAACTTTTAAATAAATAATAAGTAAACTTTTAATTAAATACTAATTATTTTTATAAGACAAGTGTAACATCTTAAGGTTTTACATAACACTTGTTAAATGATAAAATAAAGTTTTGACAAATGTTACATTGTGAGACAAGTATCAAAAATTTATTTTAACATTTTCTTTTGTTTTTATTTTTAATAATTTCAGTCTACATAAAATTTCTTTCCTTCATTTTCTTTTCTTCTTCTGAAGACAAGCAAATCTGAAAAGAAAAATATACACTTCCATTCAAAGATTAAAATCTGTAGACCTCTTCAAATCTTCAATCCACTTCTCAAACCAAAGCATGCATATCATTTTTTTCAAATTGAATCAAATGCATGAAATCAAGCAGGGAATTCTGTATTTCTGGAATTCAAACCTGCATCAAAGCAATTCTGCATTCAAGTAAACCTGCGTCAAAAACAACCTGCAATTTCAAAGTTTGTTTGAGCCTGCATTTCAAAATCTGTAGCATGCATGCAATTGAAAGATCTGGAAGCAAAGCTGAAGCTTTCACTTAGAACCTGGAAATCAGTGCATGTATGCAGTTTTAATATAAGGGAGCAAACTGTAGTTTCAAATTTAAAAAAAAAGCACAAGTCTTCTTTTTCAAATTCACTTTTCTGCCATCAAAATTAAGGTGAGTAACATCATAATTTAAGTGGTTTGAAGTATAAGTATGTTGCATGTTTATCACTGATAACAAATATGTTTCATGGATGCATTTATAAGTATATTTTTGAATATTCATATGGATGTATAGTGTGCATTGAGGTTGTGTGCTCTGTCTTTATATTGTTTTCCAGTATCAAGTTTTCAAAAAAAAAATTAACCACCTGATCTAGTTTCGTTAAGACTCGATTTACAAACCAAGGATGTTTGAGTTAGTGTAGATTAAGTTTTAAAAACTTAATATTGTTAAAATAAAATCTGGAACTTCTGTAAAACCCAGAATATCAGAGAATGTTGATTAATATGAAAATTTCAAACTATGAGATTTTTAGTTTCAATAATATGAAATGAATACATGACCAAAACCATGATTTCTAACACCTAAATCAAAATTTATAAACTAGAAACAAGGGTGCAGTTCACTATTGAACAGAAAAAGGAATTGGTGTGATTTCTGATGATCTAACGATTTAGGGATTTCGGGACTTTGCTTGTGGGTAGAATAGTAACCATTGAAGCTCAGAAAAATAGGAGATGGGGATGCAAATCACCATGGAAGTTGTGATGTTGATTTCTTGTCTGTAGCCCTAGTTTAACTAGGTTAGATTTATAGATCTTTCTTGCCTTCTACTGTGGACCGAGTGCATTGGAATTTTGGGAGGTGGAAGAATGGTAGTAGACGTGACTGTGAACGGCGTTTCAGGATTTCTGGTGATCGGGGATGATTGTATGAGGTGATGACAGGTTTTGGGGGGGTTTTGACTGTCTGGTTCCAGGTTCTGTAATTTAACTCGAATTCGATTTTAGGTTGTGGAGTGAAGAACTGATGGTGGGAGTTGATTGTGGGATTGATTGTTGATGATTGGAAGTCGCCGGAGGTGGTCAAAGATCGCTGGAGGCACGGTGCACGTGCACCGTGCAAATTTGTGGGTTTCTGGTGAACTGGGTATAGTGGAGTTTTGAACTCGGAGTATAACTCGAGTATTTCTATGTTTTGCTCGAAGAATTTGGCTAGATGACTCGAAGCAGTTTTAAGGTTGGCTTGGGTAATTTGAATATTACAGTTTTTTGAAAAACTGTCTGTAGTTTTAAATTTTAAATCAAAATTTAAATGAATTAGTAGTTATGATAATATTTAAACAAAGTTTAAATCTGCAGTAAGAGTTATAGTTTTAAGAGAGTTTGAAAAATTATAATTTTTAAAATTTTTAAAGGGGTTTCAGTTTAAAAAATAAAAATAAAAAGAAGACGGAAACCTGGCAGTTTTCTGAAAATTTAATTTCATTTTAAATCTGAAGCTAATTGTAAACTAGCAGTTTGAATTTAAATTTAAGTCTAGTTTTCTTAAGGGTTTTTGAATCTTCGGTTTCTTTTTAAAATGGAATTTGAATTTTGAATAAAGAGTTTTAAAATCATGGTTTAAATCAGAAGTTTAATGCAAGTTTAAATTCAAATAATTTTAAATAAGGAATGGTTCAAATGTTTTGAATTTAAAAATCTGGATATTTGAACAAGTTCAAATTCAAATTATTTATCAGAAGTAAAGTTGTTTTCAAACATATATTTTAATTTGATTTTCCTTTTTGAATGAAGTCATTTATAAAGGTTGATAAAAGAAGGTTAAATGATTGTTAATTTGAGTTTGAAATTTAAATAATAATGTACTTAAAACTTAGTTTTTAATTAAATTAAGTAAATTAAGACTTATCTTATATAAGTTTTAATTATAAGTAATAAATGTTATTCCATTTATTTTGAAGGGAATATAAATGGAATTTAAAATGGATAATTCTAATAAATATCATTTTTGAAATTTGAATTTAAATTTTCTAAGTACACTTTAATATTTATACAATTATTAATAAGGAATGGGTTATCTTAGTAATAATCAAGATAATAAAATAATTAAATAAGTAAGATAATTAAGGAGAGACTATTTAATTAATTTATAATTAATAATTTGGATTAATTTTAATAAGAGATTAATTAGGAAGTAATTAAAGAATAAATAATAGTTAATGATGGTCATTAACTAAGGTTTATTTAGTAATTAATTAATATGATTAAATTGATTAATTAATGTTAATAAATTGTGAAATTTATTTAAGTTTAATTACTTAAATAAAAGTAATTAAGACATTAATTGCTTAATGTAATTAATGGAGTTTTATTGAGATTGGTTTAAATTAATTAATTTAGTTTAATTAATTTTAAACATTTGGTTTGATAATAATTACCTAATGTAATTAATGAAGAAGAGTTACTCAGTGAAGTAATTAAAGATAATTACTGTATGTAATTAGTGGATAATGATGGAATTGTGAATGTAATTTAGATTAAATTATTTTGTATAATTAACCAAAGGATAAATTAAAGAAATTAATTAAGGAATATAGTTGAATGAAGTAATTAAAGTAGTTAATTACAGATTGAGATTTATCAAATGTGATTAATAATTATGCATTAAGTGAGATTAAATACTGAAAGTAATTAATTTAATGGAGTAATTAATTAAATATAATTAAGAGTCATTAATTAATATAATTAATGATGTAATTAAGATTGACTAACTAAGATTAATTAATTAATAATAAATGATTAAGTATAATTAATTAATTTTAATTAATTAAGGTTAAATGTAATTAATTATAGTTAATTAATTTATGAAGTAACTAAGGGATAATTACTATATTTGGTTTAGAGTAATTAATTTTGTGAAATTAATTAAAGTATAATTAATCAGGATTAATTTATTAAGATGATAAATTAGAGGTTAGTTAATTAATTAATTTGTGATTAATTAATGATGATGTAAGCAAGATTTATATTGTGTAAGTAATTAATTTAATTCATTTTAAATTAATTAGAGATGATGTAAGTAATTTAATTCATTTTAAATAAATTATAGATAGAATGATTAAGTCATTGCTTATAAGTGGATAATATTGGGTGTCTTGAATGGTTTGGAAATCTCAACTATGAGATTAGTATTGTTGATTGATATGGATGCATTGGTTGCCTTGTGATGGTGATATGGATTATCTTTTGAAAATGATAGTATGGATTATCTGTTGTTATGATAGTGATAATTTTCTGTTGTGAATCTATGAATTATCTATCTGTGTGTATGTAGATAATGTAGTTGAATTGTTTTAAACTCTAAAACTACTTGGACCTAAAAGACACGCTTTGGATTTCGATGAGACCGGGATCGGGTTTTCATATTTGGATATCCGAAAACCACATCGATCCAAATTAACGATAGATCGTGAATCTTATATAAAGAGTGAAGACTCGAGGTGTAAGGGCTATTAGTTAGTATAACTCTGGGGGTGATTCCGTGATGAGTTTGACGAAAATAGTACTTATAGGCTCGAGATGGAGATTCAGAGTGCAAGGGTTATCGTCGTTAACTCTGAGGATGATTCCAAAATGAGTGTAACGAGATAATGCCTTCGGTTTCGTTCGAACCCGGAACGAACTTGTATGGATTGAATGCTTTCAGAACATCGTCAGGTGGACGATGAGCATTCTAAGAGATGTGTTCTCTAAAGGTAATCATAGCCTCAAGCCTCATCAACCGGGAATGGCTAAAACAGAGGAGGTGCAGCAAGGCTTCGTGGGTTGCTCCCACTGGAGAGCAAGATTGTCTAGAAGTCCCTTTTCATTCAGCTGTGTAGGCAGTTGGAATCGCGTGCCAACTACGGGGTTGTCTTGTTTTGAACTGTTCAGTAAGGAATGGGTCCGGCCTTGTGTTGCAGGGGAGTTAGGGTGGCTCCTCGGTACGTTGATCTAGGCCATGTACTGTGACGGGCGGTACCCCAGTAGCCCAGCCATTGTATGGAATCCAAAATCCAATAAGTGCCAACGGTTTTGATTGTATTACCCACTTTTGTGGCTAGTAGCTGGAATTTAATAGATGTAACAATTTCGGCTATTTCATATTTACTTGAAAACCCTAGACACTATTATAATATCACTGGATTTCCTATCAAATGTTTTAGTTAGCGTAAGGTAAAAACTTTTCCATGTTTATGTGTGGGAAGTCTTACGTGATACCTTTCTTTCAAAAGGGTTTTTGAAAGTTAAGAAACTTTAACCTGTTACTCACACCAGACCCATGTCTGACCCGGAGTTTATACTTTGTTTTCTTAAACTCTTGGGTACTCAAATTTTTACGAGTACCAAGGGATTCAGGTTAGCTTTGACGAATATTGGAGGAGCAATGAGAAGGAGGCTTCTGCGTTAGATATATAGTATTCCGCTGTGTGTTCTGTGATTGTCTCTGAATTGTATTATGTAGTAAATACTAGACAGGTGTTTATAACTGTCTAGTATGTGTTATATATCTGTGTACTCTGATAGTGATTGTAAATTATGCAATATTATATGTTATTAATATAATTTATTCGTTCCGCTGTTTAGATTCTGATGTGTTGCTTTCTTCTTCTTCTCTTTCTTTCTCTTTTCTATCCCTTTCTTTCTTATTAGCGATGCGACTTTCTGGACTTCGGAAGTTGGGTCGTTACAGTGGTATCAGAGCATTAGGTTGAGTGAATACCTAGGCTCTGGAGTGGTGTCTTTCTTGAGAGTGCGTATTTGTAATTTTATATATATTTATATATATTTATCTATTTCTATCTATATGTTGGGTTACCTGTTCAGGTTTTCCAATATAGGCTATAAAGGTAGATGAGGTAGTAGTGTTTGTAACACGATTACTACCATTGGCTGGAGTCTGATGTTTGAGGTTGGAAGTGTATTTGTCAAGACTGTAGACCTAATACCGTCTCGAGTAATCTCTGTTGAATTGAAGTATTTCATCGATCTCTAAAGGAAACCTATTAAGGTTCGGAGACATCTTTGAAATACAGAGTTTGGTGAGTAGAGTTTGATCTGTTCGATTGGGCTAGAGCAAGTGATGGTATTTTGATACCTCAGGAAGTTGTAACTGCGTGATGAGATGCAGTGACTATGGATTGTGTCCGAAGATATTTCTTTGGAACAAGTTTGGGAAGTGTGTCTGCTTCGATGTTGTGACTGGATTCAGCAGGATGTTGTGGTCAGTTTTGGAGTCCGAGTTTTTCGAAGAGCATTGGATTAGGAAGTTTTGGCATTGGTGTCAGCAATGCAGCTCGGAGTGTTCTGTGAGCTGACAGGGAGGTCTTAGCTGAGTGGTTTTTCTGAAGATGGAGTTCATAAGCTGCTGAGTGAATCCATTTCTTCAATGGATTGGCTGGGCCAGTGTAAGCTGTTCTATTCGGTAAAGAGAGAACGGTTTTCTTTGGAAATTTATCTGGGTTGATCGCAATAGTGACTTGCGATAGTTGAGTGTTCTCTTGGATTGTTAGAAATTTTTATGAATGTCTTCTGGGAAGACAAAGGCTTGTCAGCATCTGGAGACTGAGTTTTCTTATCGACTAGTATTCCAGGAGTGGAACCGGTGGTTCTGTTTAGTTAGGGAATGATTCCTAGAGATGGAGTTTGATGAAGCAACTCAGGTTTCGGAGTAATTTCTAAGTTTTCTTTATGGATCTGTAGAACTATATTTCTGGAGGTGATGTCCAGTTGGTGTTTGTGTTCTTCGTCGGTATTTTCTTATCTACTTCAGATCAGAGTTGTGCAGCAGAAGCAGCTTGGAAGTGTTTCTGATTGTCTTTTCCGGATTAGGAGAAGTTTGTAGTATTCTGCTGGTTATGGAGTAGAATTATGTTTTGGTTTGGATTGATCTTGAGGAGATCAATTTGTTGGGTTGTTTTTGGTTCTGATTGTTTCTAGAGGGATCAACAAGGGATTGAGCTGATCGGTTTGGATGTTGGCAGTCAGAATTTGTCCGAAGACTTTTGTGGATAAGGGACGGAGAATTTTGGAATTTGAAGTTGGAGACTTCGTTGTTGTTGGAGTTTTCTCTAATTCAGGAGCTATAAGTTTTGAGTAGCTAGAAAGTTAGCTCCGAGATGTTTTGGATCTCATCTGTGTTTAGTTGGATCAGTGTTTGGTTTTCAGGATTGAACTGCCAGTTTGGATAACTGGGATTCGATGAGTTTCACGTATCTCTGAGGGAGTACGTGTATAGTCTATCTCTGGCTTTAGAACCAGCAGTTATAGAGGTTTGGTTGTTGAATCAGACTCGTTTGTAGTCTGATATGCTGTCTAGATCTGTAGATATAAATGAGTAGGAGCTCTGTAGTTTAATAGTATTGATTGTTTGGAATCTATAGAGCGAGTATCCCGATATTTTTACTGGGGAAACTGGTGAAAGTTTTATCCAGAATTTTTTTCTGGATAATTAGTTGAATTGATTGCTATGTTTGTTAGCATATCATTAGTATATGCTTGTGTTTCAAAATTTAGTCTTTAAATAGATTATTAAAATAGCAATAAGGTTATTTTGATTTTGTTTTAAATATAGTTGGGTAAAATAAATAATTTATTAATAAAAAGATAAATTTCTTTTATAAGTTATTAAATGTTGTTATTTTTATATAATAATACATTGTTTTAACAAATAAATTTTTAATAAAAATAATTGTTTTCCAAAAATTTAAATTGTGTAGTTATATTTGTAAATAAACTAGATTTCAAAATTTAATTTAACTTGAATTCAAAGTTTTTAAATCCTAAAGTATAAATGTTTTTAATTTGTTTGATTTTGAAATATTTGTATAAACTTTATTTTATAAGTTAAATTTGATTTATTCATTTTAAAATTTATGTACATGTAAATAAATACATGATTAACTAATTTATTAAACATAGGTTCACATCCATCTTATAATAACATACTAAACTAATACTAATTAACTTTTAAATAAATACTAAGTAAACTTTTAATTAAATACTAATTATTTTTATAAGACAAGTGTAACATCTTAAGGTTTTACATAACACTTGTTAAATGATAAAATAAAGTTTTGACAAATGTTACATTGTGAGACAAGTGTCAAAAATTTATTTTAACATTTTCTTTTGTTTTTATTTTTAATAATTTCAGTTTACATAAAATTTCTTTCCTTCATTTTCTTTTCTTCTTCTGAAGACAAGCAAATCTGAAAAGAAAAATATACACTTCCATTCAAAGATTAAAATCTGTAGACCTCTTCAAATCTTCAATCCACTTCTCAAACTAAAGCATGCATATCATTTTTTTCAAATTGAATCAAATGCATGAAATCAAGCAGGGAATTCAGTATTTCTGGAATTCAAACCTGCATCAAAGCAATTCTGCATTCAAGTAAACCTGCATCAAAAATAACCTGCAATTTCAACGTTTGTTTGAGCCTGCATTTCAAAATCTGTAGCATGCATGCAATTGAAAGATCTGGAAGCAAAGCTGAAGCTTTCACTTAGAACCTGGAAATCAATGCATGTATGCAGTTTTAATATATAGGAGCAAACTGCAGTTTCAAATTAAAACAAAAAAAAGCACAAGTCTTCTTTTTCAAATTCACTGTTCTGCCATCAAAATTAAGGTGAGTAACATCATAATTTAAGTGGTTTAAAGTATAAGTATGTTGCATGTTTATCACTGATAACAAATATGTTTTATGGATGCATTTATAAGTATATTTTTGAATATTCATATGGATGTATAGTGTGCATTGAGGTTGTGTGCTCTGTCTTTATATTGTTTTCCAGGCTCAAGTTTTCAAAAAAAATTTAACCACCTGATCTAGTTTCGTTAAGACTCGATTTACAAACCAAGGATGTTTGAGTTAGTGTAGATTAAGTTTTAAAAACTTAATATTGTTAAAATAAAATCTGGTACTTCTGTAAAACCCAGAATATCAGAGAATGTTGATTAATATGAAAATTTCAAACTATGAGATTTTTAGTTTCAATAATATGAAAAGAATGCATGACCAAAACCATGATTTTTAACACCTAAATCAAAATTTATAAACTAGAAACAAGGGTGCAGTTCACTGTTGAACAGAAAAAAGAAATGGTGTGATTTCTGATGATCTAACGATTTGGGGATATCGGGACTTTACTTGTGGGTAGAATAGTAACCATTGAAGCTCGAAAAAATAGGAGATGGGGATGCAAATCACCATGGAAGTTGTGATGTTGATTTCTTGTCTGTAGCCGTAGTTTAACTAGGTTAGATTTATAGATCTTTCTTGCCTTCTACTGTGGACCGAGTGCATTGGAATTTTGGGAGGTGGAAGAATGGTAGTAGACGTGACTGTGAACGGCGTTTCAGGATTTCTGGTGATCGGGAATGATTGTATGAGGCGATGACAGGTATTGGGGGAGTTTTGACTGTTTGGTTCCAGGTTCTGCAATTTAACTCGAATTCGATTTTAGGTTGTGGAGTGAAGAACTTATGGTGGGAGTTGATTGTGGGATTGATTGTTGATGATTGGAAGTCGCCGGAGGTGGTTAAAGATCGCTGGAGGCACGGTGCACGTGCACCGTGCAAATTTGTGGGTTTCTGGTGAACAGGGTATAGTGGAGTTTTGAACTCGAAGTATAACTCGAGTATTTCTGTGTTTTGATCGAAGAATTTGGTTAGATGACTCGAAGCAGTTTTAAGGTTGGCGTGGGTAATTTGAATATTACAGTTTTTTGAAAAACTGTCTGCGGTTTTAAAATTTAAATCAAAATTTAAATGAATTAGTAGTTATGATAATATTTAAACAAAGTTTAAATCTACAGTAAGAGTTATAGTTTTAAGAGAGTTTGAAAACTTATAAGTTTTAAAAAAATTAAAGGGGTTTCAGTTTAAAAAATAAAAATAAAAAGAAGGCGGAAACCTGGCAGTTTTTTTTGAAAATTTAATTTCATTTTAAATCTGAAGCTAATTGTAAACTAGTAGTTTGAATTTAAATTTAAGTCTAGTTTTCTTAAGGGTTTTTGAATCTTCGGTTTCTTTTTAAAATGAAATTTGAATTTTGAATAAAGAGTTTTAGAATCATGGTTTAAATCAAAAGTTTAATGAAAGTTTAAATTCAAATAATTTTAAATAAGGAATGGTTCAAATGTTTTGAATTTAAAAATCTGGATATTTGAACAAGTTCAAATTCAAATTATTTATTAGAAGTAAAGTTGTTTTCAAACAAATATTTTAATTTGATTTTCCTTTTTGAATGAAGTCATTTATAAAGGTTGATAAAAGAAGGTTAAATGATTGTTAATTTGAGTTTGAAATTTAAATAATAATGTTCTTAAAACTTAGTTTTTAATTAAATTAAGTAAATTAAGACTTATCTTATATAAGTTTTAATTATAAGTAATAAATGTTATTCCATTTATTTTTAAGGGAATATAAATGGAATTTAAATTGGATAATGCTTTAATAAATATCATTTTTGATATTTGAATTTAAATGTTCTAAGTACACTTTAATATTTATACAATTATTAATAAGGAATGGGTTATCTTAGTAATGATCAAGATATTAAAATAATTAAATAAGTAAGATAATTAAGGATAGACTATTTAATTAATTTATAATTAATAATTTGGATTAATTTTAATAAGAGATTAATTAGGAAGTAATTAAAGAATAAATAATAGTTAATGATGGTCATTAACTAAGGTTTATTTAGTAATTAATTAATATGATTAAATTGATTAATTAATGTTAATAAATTGTGAAATTTATTTAAGTTTAATTTCTTAAATAAAAGTAATTAAGACATTAATTACTTAATGTAATTAATGGAGTTTTATTGAGATTGGTTTAAATTAATTAATTTAGTTTAATTAATTTTAAACATTTGGTTTGATAATAATTACCTAATGTAATTAATGAAGAAGAGTTACTCAGTGAAGTAATTAAAGATAATTACTGTATGTAATTAGTGGATAATGATGGAATTATGAATGTAATTTAGATTAAATTATTTTGTATAATTAACCAAAGGATAAATTAAAGAAATTAATTAAGGAATATAATTGAATGAAGTAATTAAAGTAGTTAATTACAGATTGAGATTTATCAAAGGTGATTAATAATTATGGATTAAGTGAGATTAATTATTGAAAGTAATTAATTTAATGGAGTAATTAATTAAATATAATTAAGAGTCATTAATTAATATAATTAATGATGTAATTAAGATTGACTAACTAAGATTAATTAATAATAAATGATTAAGTATAATTAATTAATTTTAATTAATTAAGGTTAAATGTAATTAATTATAGTTAATTAATTTATGAAGTAAGTAAGGGATAATTACTGTATTTGGTTTAGAGTAATTAATTTTGTGAAATTTATTAAAGTATAATTAATCAGGATTAATTTATTAAGATGATAAATTAGAGGTTAGTTAATTAATTAATTTGTGATTAATTAATGATGATGTAAGCAAGATTTATATTGTGTATGTAATTAATTTAATTCATTTTAAATTAATTAGAGATGATGTAATTAATTTAATTCATTTTAAATAAATTATAGATAGAATGATTAAGTCATTGCTTATAAGTGGATAATATTGGGTGTCTTGAATGGTTTGGAAATCTCAACTATGAGATTAGTATTGTTGATTGATATGGATGCATTGGTTGCCTTGTGATGGTGATATGGATTATCTTTTGAAAATGATAGTATGGATTATCTGTTGTTATGATAGTGATAATTTTCTGTTGTGAATCTATGAATTATCTATCTGTGTGTATATAGATAATGTACTTGAATTGTTTTAAACTCTAAAACAACTTGGACCTAAAAGACATGCTTTGGATTTCGATGAGACCGGGATCGGGTTTCCATATTTGGATATCCTAAAACCACATCGATCCAAATTAACGATAGGTCGTGAATCTTATATAAAGAGGGAAGACTCGAGGTGTAAGGACTATTAGTCAGTATAACTCTAGGGGTAATTCCGTGATGAGTTTGACGGAAATAGTACTTATAGGCTCGAGATGGAGATTCAGAGTGCAAGGGTTATCGCCGTTAACTCTGAGGATGATTCCAAAATGAGTGTAACGAGATAAAGCCTTCGGTTTCGTACGAACCCGGAATGAACTTGTATTGATTGAATGCTTTCAGAACATCGTCAGGTGGACGATGAGCATTCTAAGAGATGTGTTCTCTAAAGGTAATCGTAGCCTCAAGCCTCATCAACCGGGAATGGCTAAAACAGGGAAGGTGCAGCAAGGCTTCGTGGGTAGCTCCCACTGGAGAGCAAGATTTTCTCCTGTCTAGAAGTCCCTTTTCATTCGGCTGTGTGGGCAGTTGGAATCGCGTGCCAACTGCAGGGTTGTCTTGTTTGGAACTGTTCAGTAAGGAATGGGTCCGGCCTTGTGTTGCAGGAGAGTTAGGGTGGCTCCTCGGTACGTTGATCTAGGCCATGTACTGTGACGGGCGGTACCCCAGTAGCCCAGCCATTGTATGGAATCCAAAATCCAATAAGTGCCAACGGTATTGATTGTATTACCCACTTTTGTGGCTAGTAGCTGGAATTTAATAGATGTAACAATTTCGGCTATTTCATATTTACTTGAAAACCCTAGGCACTATTATAATATCACTGGATTTCCTATCAAATGTTTTGGTTAGCGTAAGGTAAAAAAATTTCCATGTTTATGTGGGTAGTCTTACGTGATACCTTTCTTTCAAAAGGGTTTTTGAAAGTTAAGCAACTTTAACCTGTTACTCACACCAGACCCATGTCTGACCCGGAGTTTATTCTTTGTTTTCTTAAACTCTTGGGTACTCAAATTTTTGCGAGTTGCCAAGGGATTCAGGTTAGCTTTGACGAATATTGGAGGAGCAATGGAGCAGGAGGCTTCTGCGTTAGATATATAGTATTCCGCTGTGTGTTCTGTGATTGTCTCTGAATTGTATTATGTTGTAAATACTAGACAGGTGTTTATAACTGTCTAGTACGTGTTATATATCTGTGTACTCTGATAGTGATTTTAAATTATGTAACATTATATGTTATTAATATAATTTATTCGTTCCGCTGTTTAGATTCTGATGTGTTGTTTTCTTCTTCTCTTTCTTTCTCTTTTCTATCCCTTTCTTTCTTATTAGCGATGCGACTTTCTGGTGTTCGGAAGTTGGGTCGTTTCAGTGGTATCAGAGCATTAGGTTAAGTGAATACCTAGGCTCTGGAGTTGTGTCGTTCTTGAGAGAGCGTATGTGTAATTTTATATATATTTATATATATTTATCTATTTCTATCTATATGTTGGGTTACCTGTTCAGGTTTTCCAATATAGGCTATAAAGGTAGATGAGGTAGTAGTGTTTGTAACACGATTACTACCATTGGCTGGAGTCTGATGTTTGAGGTTGGAAGTGTATTTGTCAAGACTGTAGACCTAATACCGTCTCGAGTAAGCTCTGTTGAATTGAAGTATTTCATTGATCTATGAAGGAAACCTATTAAGGTTCGGAGACATCTTTGAAATACAGAGTTTGGTGAGTAGAGTTTGATCTGTTCGATTGGGCTAGAGCAAGTGATGGTATTTTGATACCTCAGGAAGTTGTAACTGCGTGATGAGATGCAATGACTATGGATTGTGTCCGAAGATATTTCTTTGGAACAAGTTTGGGAAGTGTGTCTGCTTCGATGTTGTGACTGGATTCAGCAGGATGTTGTGGTCAGTTTTGGAGTCCGAGTTTCTCGAAGAGCATTGGATTAGGAAGTTTTGGCATTGGTGTCAGCAATGCAGCTCGGAGTGTTCCGTGAGCTGACAGGGAGGTCTTAGCTGAGTTGTTTTTCTGAAGATGGAGTTCATAAGCTGCTGAGTGAATCCATTTCTTCAATGGATTGGCTAGACCAGTGTAAGCTGTTCTATTCGGTAAAGAAAGAACGGTTTTCTTTGGAAATTTATCTGGGTTGATCGCAAAAGTGACTTGCGATAGTGTAACGACCCAGAATTTTTAGAAATTAAAATTTGAATATTTAATTAATTATAAATATTAATAAGTGAATTTATAAGTCAAATAAATTTTAATTTGAATTATTGAATTTAATTGGATTATTAAATCGATAATTTAATATGTTAAATTATGGAAATAATTGAAAATTGAGTTAGATATGATTGAAAATGATTTGTAAAATTTTATTTTATCATGTTAGAGTTAGAAAGATATTTTAGAACTTTTAAAATCGAATTAAGAGTTAATTTGTGAAAATTGAATATTTTAATATTAAAATCGACTAGTAAAAATAGTCAATTTTTGAACAGTCTCAGAATTGAACGAAACCAGTTTCATTGGATCCGTAATAGTTAGTTATTACCGGATTTCAATTTTCGTGTCAATCGGAGCTATCGTTTGATCGTGGCAGCTCGAAACGCAACGATTTATTTTTAATTTAAATTTGGCGAGTGAAAATAGCCATTTTTCAAAAAGTCTCGGATTTCGACGAAACTAGTTTCATCGGATCCGTAATGTGATATTTTTGTAAGGTTTCAAATTTCAAGTCAATTGGATTTACCGTTTGTCCGATACAAATTAAAACGCCTAGAAAATCGCTTAAATCGGTTTAATTCAAATTGAGCGTTTATAGCCATAACTCGCACAGATGTCCGAATTAGCTTCCGAAACCTGTTCCATTGTGTCCGGAACGTGGGATAAACCCTAGGAATGTCAGTTTCGGCGCGTAAATCGGAGTTCGGAATTTCCGGATGAATAGTGTCGAACGAAACTCTATAAATACACACCCACACCCTTCATTAATAAAAAAAATATCTCTAAACCTAACCCTAGCCGCCACTTTAATAACCAATGGCCAGAAATCGCTCTCACTTCTTCATCAATCTCTCTCAATCCGTAAAGAATTACGCGAAGTGTTCAACACGGAAGTCGAAGATCTCGACGAGAGCTTCGATTCCATACGGTGATGATCGGAAATGGTGCAACGTAGGAGGAGCTATGGGGGGCCGTTCTCTACAGGTCACGCACGCAAAACAAGGAGTTTGGGGGGGCCGAGCTTCAGGTGGTGGATGGTGGAGGTAGCTCTCGCGAAGGGCTTCGAGATGGCGGTGATTTGATGAAGTTTAATCGAGTATAGATGGTGCAAATTGAAACCCTAGTGATTGAGGGATGGGTTCAAGTTGCGGCCTGGGAACCTGTACATTGCGTGAATGAAGAAGGAGAAAGGAGAGGCATTGGATCTGGATCTAATGGCTAATATGAAGCTAGGTTGAAAATTAGTTAATTAAAGTTGTCATTAGTTATATAAAATTAGTGCAAACTTCATAAATTCATATCTTTTTCATACGAGGTCGAAAAAATGCAAACTCAGTTGCGTTGGAATCGTATGGACGAGCACTACGCGATGGAGTTGGTTTGGAGTCGTTTGAAGTTAGTGAGAATTTTGGGTAAAATTAAACGTCCGTTTAATTTTATTCGAAATAAATCGCTAAAACGGAATTTAAAATCAAGGTGAGAACTTCTCACTCAATCGAATCAGTTTCGATTTTATTTTAAATAGTTAGATTTAAAATATTTGAATGCATGTTTGAATGTTGATTGATATCTATTGATAGTTAAAAATAGACATTATACGCCGTTAGTAAGCGGATGTTATTTAATAAAAACATATACCGCGAATATTTCATAAACAGTGAAATTGGTATTATATATAATAGCAATATATATATATATTGGCATATGTATATATTGGAGTTATTGATTTCCCGCATTTTTTGTTTAGCGGATGAGACCCTATTGCGCCGTTATTAAGCGGATAATATTTAATAAAAACATATACCGCGATAATTTCGTACTGGAGCGAAATTGGTATTGTGCTAATGTTTTTGGATGCAGGAGAACAGGTTGGAGGGATCCAACTGGATTCCTCAACAGTATTTATTTGATTTCAGATATTTTGATATTTGATGGATTATCATATCGATATATGATATCGTTGTTGTCATGATTGACTATTTGGTATGTGGCATCATTGGACCCAGATTTTGAGATTTTAAAATGATTTTTAAAGTGATTTTTGAGAATATACTATATTTTGGAATTGATCCATTATAAATAAATAAACGTTATAATGTTTAAGGTTATAAAAATTATGATTTTGAGAAATATAGTTAAAAAACTAATTTGTGAGAATATGATGCTAATGATTTTATAAAATAGTTAAATCGGAATTTTTGAATTTATTATGAAAAGTTGAAATATAGGATTTATAAAATTTAATTATTTTATGAATCAAAAGGATGAAGTTTTAAAGGAATTTAAAGACATTTTAAAGAATAATATAAATTGAATTATATTAAGATATTTATAAATGGATATTTATAAATTGAAATATGGACATTATAAAACGAGTTTTTATAAGTGTTTGAATGAAGTGAAAACGAATTTCATTAAAGAATGAAATTTATAGAACTATAAACGGTGAAGTTATAAATGAAATTTATAAATAGTAAGATTTATAAATTTGTGAAGTTATATTGAAGGAATAGATTTGGTTAAATAAATGAATCTTATAAGTTATAAGATTTATGATTTGGAAAGTCTTTGAAAGAACGATTTTGTAAAATAATCGTTTTATAAGCATTTGGCTTATAATATGAACTTTTAGTTTAAAATTGAGTTATAAACTGGGATAGGTTAATAAAAGAATTTATAAAAAGGAAGTTTTTATAAATAAATAGAAATGGAATTTATAAACGTTGTTTTATAAATTCGCAAATGACTTATTTTGATAAGTAAATTGTTGAAACCTATTAATGGAGTATATTCACGTTTTTGAACTGTGAATGATCCTTTAAAATAAAATGAATAAAAGGATGAAATTGTTAATGAAGTATATTTACGTTTTTGAATAGTGAATAAGATGTTAAAGAAATTGTTTTGAATGTGATATTTGAAATAGAATTAAAACGATCTAACGAAGTTTTAATTGTGTTGAGATTCGAAACCATAGATTTCAACATTTATTGTTGAAATAGACGTTTTCGAGAAATAAAAGGAGATGATGGACTATAACACTGTTGTTATAGTAAATGATTTCCGAAAGGAAATGTTTTGTATAGTATTGGGATTTATATATCTATTTTAATTTCGAATCCCTATACTAGTGATTTTGGGACGTCGTAACGATGTTTTACGTAACATTCGTTTTGGCCCAAATAAATATGTTAAGAGAATGATTTCCTTAATAGAATGAAATATATACTTAATCTCGATTTAAGTATATTGAATATTTTCTAAGTGTTGAAAATAAAAAGATTTGTGAATTACTTATTTTTAATAAGTATGGAATTGTTTTCCAATATGAAGTGAATAATTAGAATTTATCTTTTTGAAGATAAATTGAAAATGGATAATTGAAATCGTATATGCATGAATATTTGAGAATATAAATTCATTATGGAATTTATAAATGAAAAGTGGAATTGGTTTAGAAAAATAAATATTGATTTATTTTTGAAGTGTTGAAATTATATATCTTGTAAAGATATTTTTGGAAAGTAAATAATTTGAAAAATTATTTGGAATCTGGTGATGTGTGCATATCTATTGATAGTTCAATAACCGACTATCAATATTTCCCTTTGAATGGGTATATGATGTGATTTGTTTGAATGTGAATGCCACACTTATTTTTGAATAAGCGCTCACTATTCGGGTTAACCGGGAAAGGACCATGGGGTCGTATAACCCATTCCGAATATGTGATACGTCGTTATAATTGCATTGAAGATCGGTGTTGAAGACCCGGTATTTGCGAGAGCGATAGGATGACCTGTCGATTTACTCTGCACCGAGTAACTACGGTATAGAGTTCTCCATATGTGATGGTGAATCCGATCAGGATTGTGAATATCTGGATTGCAAGGACTTCTTTGTAAGTGCCTTCGGTTTTGTTCGAGCCCGGAACAAACTTGTATGGATTGTATGTCTGACATTACAAGTTGAGATATAAAGCCGATTTCTTTCAAATATATTTCTGTGGTGGCGGAGAATTTATTCTTTTAGCTTAACACCCTTCTCTGAGACGTACGAGCTCAGAGGTTATATAGTTGAAGTTATCAGCGATATATTCCCAATTTGGTAATGTGATATGCTGAGTGATGCTGTAAATGATCATTGTGTTGATTATTGTGATAGGATCGTTTATTTGATCGTCTATCTTAGTGATCATTGTGTTGATCATTTGTTGACCCAAAGCATGGCTTTTGTATAAAGTATGTTTTTGTGGACGTGACTTCGTCGAACCTCACACCCCGGAAATGGTCAAAACAGGAAAGATGCGGCAAGGTTATGAGGGGTAGCACCCTTTAGGGTATGTACATTTCCTTCTGGATAGAGGTTGTATCATGGTATGGAGCCCAGATATTTAACCTATGTGGTTACTACGAATTTATTACTTTGTGGTTGTTGGTTTTCAGGATCCCGTGAGAAAGGTCGTTTACGATCGGGGAATGGCGTGCTCGTGTCAGTAGTTACCCAGTTAGGGGTAACCCGGCCTTGTGTTGGCAGAGTTCCGGTTTGGTTCTCGGGGATGTCTTTCCAGAGGCATTCTCATGTGGCAATGGGAAGTTCCTTGGCCTGACCATTTGTTGGAAATCCAAAGAAACAATACGAAACTTGTACGGTTTTAGTTGTAGAACCTATCATTCACTTATGGTGTCGCAACACTGTTTGGATGGTAGCTATAGTAGGCATACGATAATGGTCGTATGTTGGCTAAGATTTATATTCTACTTTCGAAATGAAATTTTTCCCCTACACTATGCACTAGTAATAATATCAAATGTTATTTTAAATGTGTATCAAGCATCTTTGACTATCATAAGGAGAAATCTCCTCCGATTCTGCGTTTGCATTGTGTGTGTGTGCGGGAGGCCTTATGGTAGTCTCATTTTTAAAAGCATTGCGAATTGAATTTAAAAATATCTCTCTATTTTGATTTTAAAGATAAATAAACTGTTTTGAGTTCTCACACCAGTCACATGACTGACTTGGAGTTTATTGTTTTCCTTCCTAAACTCTGGGTGCCCACCAATTTCCACACGGGCAGTCAAGAGTTAAGGTTTATCAGGATATTCTGGAGTTGCTGGAGGCAAGATGGATGGCATGGCGTATTACTAGTTTATATAGTATTTCTTTTTCCGCTGTTTGTTGTATGTTGTTGTACACTCTGATGATATGATGATATGATGTAATGTAATGTGATAAAATGTAATAACTGATATAGTTCTTTGTTTAAAGATTATTCATTTATTATTATATGTTGTTCCGCTGCGAATTGTGAGATTCTTATGTTGTTCTGTTGTTTTCTATTCCGTCCTATTCTCTGTTCTGTTCTATTTTCTAATTTTCTGTTTTTCTTTTCCCTCCATCTTCTATCTATTTTCTACCTTCTTTTCTACTTTTTCTTTTCTTAAATTTTTCTTAAAACCCCTAAGGGTTCGTATTTTCGTTCATCTTGAATTAAACAAAGGAGATTAGTGTCTATTCAAGGAGTACGGACTTACGGGTCTTTACAGTTGGTATCAGAGCATATGGTTAAGCGACAACCATGGTTCTGTTGGGTATTACTCATTAGAGATAGAGTCAGCAGTACTCTAGATTGAGTTTGAGAGTAATAATAGATACGAGTGCGTATTTGATAGTAAATATAAAAAATTGTTTTATATTGTGATGATTGGTTTATTGAGTGGCATATGAACTTTCGTCAGCGTGGTCCGCAAGACTATGCCGAAGGGGTTTCTAAACACTTGAATAGAACAATTCGACATAATATTGTTTTGAATTGGGTAAATGAAATAATTTTACCTTGATTATATTTGATATATAAAGGAATAATTTTTTCAAGAATTATTAAAGTGTATATAAGTTGATTGTTTAATTATTTGAATAATCTAAATAAAAGAATAATTGTATAAGTAAAAAGAATTATAAGAATGGAATTATAATTAAAGTGATTTACAATTGTGAAATAAACTTATATATAAGAAGTGAAACTATATGAATATATTTATGAATATGAGTAGTAAATAAAAAATGAATTTAAGTTAAGTAAAACCAAGTGATAGATATGAACTTGAGTTATGTAATAGAATTCAACTTTGTAATTGAATTGAATGAATGGATTGAATATGGAAATCAATTGAATGTAGATTAAATTGATATTGAATAATGAATATAAGTATTAATTCATTGAAATCTAATGTTATTGGAAGTTGAAAGATTGAATGAAAATCAATTTAATTAAACAACTAGAAAGTGATGGTGTTAAACCAAATTAAATGAATATAAGTAAAGAAATTTGGTTGTAATTAATATACTTTGGTTGTTATATGATTGTTAGTTGATTGTATAAAATTCATTAAGTGTTAATGAAATTGAAAGATATGTAATTGAATTCAAATTGAAAGTAAATAAATTTGAATAGAATTGAATGTGAATTGGATTTAAATTAGTAAATGATAACTAATTGAATTGAGAATGAAAGTTGATAAAATCCAATGTAAATAAATCAAATATGATTTAGAGTGAAAACCATTTCATTAAATATTAATGAGAATATGAATGAATATTTATTGGTTATGGATGTTAGTTGGTTGATGGTTGAATATATATTGCATTTGTTGTTTAGTTGCATTTGCTATGTTAGCATATATAGTTATTATGTTGCTATATGTTGTATATTGAGATTATTGTCTATATGCATGATTCTCATGTTGTTTGTTGAGTGTTTAGTAGGTGCGGATCGTGTTTGCTTCGCATTTGGAGCTCGCTTTTGCGCTATATTAGCCGTATATGCTTGCTAATAAAAATATAAGGTACATATCTCGGATTAAATATCGTACTTTTACACTTTTTTCCCTTCGGGATGCCTCATTACTTGATGAGATGTATATTTGTGATATATATACTGTCATTTTTTTTTCGGATCGAGCCGCGCAAAGGAGACTATGGCGAATTTTTCCGAAAATTTAAGGCGTTAGAAAAATTTTGGGAAAATTTTGAAAACTTTAACTTTGATTTGGAATTGAAAGTTAAATGATATAGTTTTGTTTTGAAAAGATAACTAAGTATGATTTTGAAAACTTAGTAAAGATTTGTAAGAAGTTTAACTATGAATTTTGGGAAAATTAATAAATCCTGTAACTTTTCTTACTTGTAATTTCGAGGACGAAATTCTTTTAAGTGGGGAAGATTGTAACGACCTAGAATTTTTAGAAATTAAAATTTGAATATTTAATTAATTGTAAATATTAATAAGTGAATTTATAAGTCAAATAAATTTTAATTTGAATTATTGAATTTAATTGGATTATTAAATCGATAATTTAATATGTTAAATTATGGAAATAATTGAAAATTGAGTTAGATATGATTGAAAATGATTTGTAAAATTTTATTTTATCATGTTAGAGTTAGAAAGATATTTTAGAACTTTTAAAATCGAATTAAGAGTTAATTTGTGAAAATTGAATATTTTAATATTAAAATCGACTAGTAAAAATAGTCAATTTTTGAACAGTCTCAGAATTGAACGAAACCAGTTTCATTGGATCCGTAATAGTTAGTTATTACCGGATTTCAATTTTCGTGTCAATCGGAGCTATCGTTTGATCGTGGCAGGTCGAAACGCACCGATTTATTTTTAATTTAAATTTGGCGAGTGAAAATAGCCATTTTTCAAAAAGTCTCGGATTTTGACGAAACCAGTTTCATCGGATCTGTAATGTGATGTTTTTGTAAGGTTTCAAATTTCAAGTCAATTGGATTTACCGTTTGTCCGATATAAATTAAAACGCCTAGAAAATCGCTTAAATCGGTTTAATTCAAATTGAGCGTTTATAGCCATAACTCGCACAGATGTCCGAATTAGCTTCCGAAACCTGTTCCATTGTGTCCGGAACGCGGGATAAACCCTAGGAATGTCAGTTTCGGCGCGTAAATCGGAGTTTGGAATTTCCGGATGAATAGTGTCGAACGAAACTCTATAAATACACACCCACACCCTTCATTAATAAAAAATAAAAATAAATATCTCTAAACCTAACCCTAGCCGCCACTTTAATAACCAATGGCCAGAAATCGCTCTCACTTCTTCATCAATCTCTCTTAATCCGTAAAGAATTACGCGAAGTGTTCAACACGGAAGTCGAAGAGCTCGACGAGAGCTTCGATTCCATACGGTGATGATCGGAAATGGTGCAACGTAGGAGGAGCTATGGGGGGACGTTCTCTACAGGTCATGCACGCAAAACAAGGAGTTTGGGGGGGCCGAGCTTCAGGTGGTGGATGGTGGAGGTAGCTCTCGCGAAGGGCTTCGAGATGGCGGTGATTTGATGAAGTTTAATCGAGTATAGATGGTGCAAATTGAAACCCTAGTGATTGAGGGATGGGTTCAAGTTGCGGCCTGGGAACCTGTACATTGCGTGAATGAAGAAGGAGAAAGGAGAGGCATTGGATCTGGATCTAATGGCTAATATGAAGCTAGGTTGAAAATTAGTTAATTAAAGTTGTCATTAGTTATATAAAATTAGTGCAAACTTCATAAATTCATATCTTTTTCATACGAGGTCGAAAAAATGCAAACTCAGTTGCGTTGGAATCGTATGGACGAGCACTACGCGATGGAGTTGGTTTGGAGTCGTTTGAAGTTAGTGAGAATTTTGGGTAAAATTAAACGTCCGTTTAATTTTATTCGAAATAAATCGCTAAAACGGAATTTAAAATCAAGGTGAGAACTTCTCACTCAATCGAATCAGTTTCGATTTTATTTTAAATAGTTAGATTTAAAATATTTGAATGCATGTTTGAATGTTGATTGATATCTATTGATTGTTAAAAATAGACATTATACGCCGTTAGTAAGCGGATGTTATTTAATAAAAACTTATACCGCGAATATTTCATAAACAGTGAAATTGGTATTATATATAATAGCAATATATATATTGGCATATGTATATATTGGAGTTATTGATTTCCCGCATTTTTTTTTAGCGGATGAGACCCTATTGCGCCGTTATTAAGCGGATAATATTTAATAAAAACATATACCGCGATAATTTCGTACTGGAGCGAAATTGGTATTGTGCTAATGTTTTTGGATGCAGGAGAACAGGTTGGAGGGATCCAACTGGATTCCTCAACAGTATTTATTTGATTTCAGATATTTTGATATTTGATGGATTATCATATCGATATATGATATCGTTGTTGTCGTGATTGACTATTTGGTATGTGGCATCATTGGACCCAGATTTTAAGATTTTAAAATGATTTTTAAAGTAATTTTTGAGAATATACTATACTTTGGAATTGATCCATTATAAATAAATAAACGTTATAATGTTTAAGGTTATAAAAATTATGATTTTGAGAAATATAGTTAAAAAACTAATTTTTGAGAATATGATGCTAATGATTTTATAAAATAGTTAAATCGGAATTTTTGAATTTATTATGAAAAGTTGAAATGTAGGATTTATAAAATTTAATTATTTTATGAATCAAAAGGATGAAGTTTTAAAGGAATTTAAAGACATTTTAAAGAATAATATAAATTGAATTATATTAAGATATTTATAAATGGATATTTATAAATTGAAATATGGACATTATAAAACGAGTTTTTATAAGTGTTTGAATGAAGTGAAAACGAATTTCATTAAAGAATGAAATTTATAGAACTATAAACGGTGAAGTTATAAATGAAATTTATAAATAGTAAGATTTATAAATTTGTGAAGTTATATTGAAGGAATAGATTTGGTTAAATAAATGAATCTTATAAGTTATAAGATTTATGATTTGGAAAGTCTTAGAAAGAACGATTTTGTAAAATAATCGTTTTATAAGCATTTGGCTTATAATATGAACTTTTAGTTTAAAATTGAGTTATAAACTGGGATAGGTTAATAAAAGAATTTATAAAAAGGAAGTTTTTATAAATAAATAGAAATGGAATTTATAAACGTTGTTTTATAAATTCGCAAATGACTTATTTTGATAAGTAAATTGTTGAAACCTATTAATGGAGTATATTCACGTTTTTGAACTGTGAATGATCCTTTAAAATAAAATGAATAAAAGGATGAAATTGTTAATGAAGTATATTCACGTTTTTGAATAGTGAATAAGATGTTAAAGAAATTGTTTTGAATGTGATATTTGAAATAGAATTAAAACGATCTAACGAAGTTTTAATTGTGTTGAGATTCGAAACCATAGATTTCAACATTTATTGTTGAAATAGACGTTTTCGAGAAATAAAAGGAGATGATGGACTATAACACTATTGTTATAGTAAATGATTTCCGAAAGGAAATGTTTTGTATAGTATTGGGATTTATATATCTATTTTAATTTCGAATCCCTATACTAGTGATTTTGGGACGTCGTAACGATGTTTTACGTAACATTCGTTTTGGCCCAAATAAATATGTTAAGAGAATGATTTCCTTAATAGAATGAAATATATACTTAATCTCGATTTAAGTATATTGAATATTTTCTAAGTGTTGAAAATAAAAAGATTTGTGAATTACTTATTTTTAATAAGTATGGAATTGTTTTCCAATATGAAGTGAATAATTAGAATTTATCTTTTTGAAGATAAATTGAAAATGGATAATTGAAATCGTATATGCATGAATATTTGAGAATATAAATTCATTATGGAATTTATAAATGAAAAGTGGAATTGGTTTAGAAAAATAAATATTGATTTATTTTTGAAGTGTTGAAATTATATATCTTGTAAAGATATTTTTGGAAAGTAAATAATTTGGAAAATTATTTGGAATCTGGTGATGTGTGCATATCTATTGATAGTTCAATAACCGACTATCAATATTTCCCTTTGAATGGGTATATGATGTGATTTGTTTGAATGTGAATGCCACACTTAATTTTGAATAAGCGCTCACTATTCGGGTTAACCGGGAAAGGACCATGGGGTCGTATAACCCATTCCGAATATGTGATACGTCGTTATAATTGCATTGAAGATCGGTGTTGAAGACCCGGTATTTGCGAGAGCGATAGGATGACCTGTCGATTTACTCTGCACCGAGTAGCTACGGTATAGAGTTCTCCATATGTGATGGTGAATCCGATCAGGATTGTGAATATCTGGATTGCAAGGACTTCTTTGTAAGTGCCTTCGGTTTTGTTCGAGCCCGGAACAAACTTGTATGGATTGTATGTCTGACATTACAAGTTGAGATATAAAGCCGATTTCTTTCAAATATATTTCTGTGGTGGCGGAGAATTTATTCTTTTAGCTTAACACCCTTCTCTGAGACGTACGAGCTCAGAGGTTATATAGTTGAAGTTATCAGCGATATATTCCCAATTTGGTAATGTGATATGCTGAGTGATGCTGTAAATGATCATTGTGTTGATTATTGTGATAGGATCGTTTATTTGATCGTCTATCTTAGTGATCATTGTGTTGATCATTTGTTGACCCAAAGCATGGCTTTTGTATAAAGTATGTTTTTGTGGACGTGACTTCGTCGAACCTCACACCCCGGAAATGGTCAAAACAGGAAAGATGCGGCAAGGTTATGAGGGGTAGCACCCTTTAGGGTATGTACATTTCCTTCTGGATAGAGGTTGTATCATGGTATGGAGCCCAGATATTTAACCTATGTGGTTACTACGAATTTATTACTTTGTGGTTGTTGGTTTTCAGGATCCCGTGAGAAAGGTCGTTTACGATCGGGGAATGGCGTGCTCGTGTCAGTAGTTACCCAGTTAGGGGTAACCCGGCCTTGTGTTGGCAGAGTTCCGGTTTGGTTCTCGGGGATGTCTTTCCAGAGGCATTCTCATGTGGCAATGGGAAGTTCCTTGGCCTGACCATTTGTTGGAAATCCAAAGAAACAATACGAAACTTGTACGGTTTTAGTTGTAGAACCTATCATTCACTTATGGTGTCGCAACACTGTTTGGATGGTAGCTATAGTAGGCATACGATAATGGTCGTATGTTGGCTAAGATTTATATTCTACTTTCGAAATGAAATTTTTCCCGTACACTATGCACTAGTAATAATATCAAATGTTATTTTAAATGCGTATCAAGCATCTTTGACTATCATAAGGAGAAATCTCCTCCGATTCTGCGTTTGCATTGTGTGTGTGTGCGGGAGGCCTTATGGTAGTCTCATTTTTAAAAGCATTGCGAATTGAATTTAAAAATATCTCTCTATTTTGATTTTAAAGATAAATAAACTGTTTTGAGTTCTCACACCAGTCACATGACTGACTTGGAGTTTATTGTTTTCCTTCCTAAACTCTGGGTGCCCACCAATTTCCACACGGGCAGTCAAGAGTTAAGGTTTATCAGGATATTCTGGAGTTGCTGGAGGCAAGATGGATGGCATGGCGTATTACTAGTTTATATAGTATTTCTTTTTCCGCTGTTTGTTGTATGTTGTTGTACACTCTGATGATATGATGATATGATGATATGATGTAATGTAATGTGATAAAATGTAATAACTGATATAGTTCTTTGTTTAAAGATTATTCATTTATTATTATATGTTGTTCCGCTGCGAATTGTGAGATTCTGATGTTGTTCTGTTGTTTTCTATTCCGTCCTATTCTCTGTTCTGTTCTATTTTCTAATTTTCTGTTTTTCTTTTCCCTCCATCTTCTATCTATTTTCTACCTTCTTTTCTACTTTTTCTTTTCTTAAATTTTTCTTAAAACCCCTAAGGGTTCGTATTTTCGTTCATCTTGAATTAAACAAAGGAGATTAGTGTCTATTCAAGGAGTACGGACTTACGGGTCTTTACAGATGGTTGAGTGTTCTCTTGGATTGTTAGAAATTTTTCTGAATGTCTTCTGGGAAGACAAAGGTTTGTCAGCATCTGGAGACTGAGTTTTCTTATCGACTAGTATTCCAGGAGTGGAATCGGTGGTTCTGTTTGGTTAGGGAATGATTCCTAGAGATGGAGTTTGATGAAGTAACTCAGGTTTTGGTGGAATTTCTAAGTTTTCTTTATGGATCTGTAGAACTATATTTCTGAAGGTGATGTCCAGTTGGTGTTTGTGTTCTTCATCGGTATTTTCTTATCTACTTCAGATCAGAGTTGTGCAGCGGAAGCAGTTTGGAAGTGTTTCTGATTGTCTTTTTCGGATTAGGAGAAGTTTGTAGTTTTCTGCTAGTTATGGAGTAGAATTATGTTTTGGTTTGGATTGCTCTTGAGGAGATCAATTTGTTGGGTTGTTTTTGGTTCTGATTGTTTCTAGAGGGATCAACAAGGGATTGAGCTGATCAGTTTGAATGTTGGCAGCCAGAATTTGTCCGAAGACTTTTATGGATAAGGGACGGAGAATTTTGGAATTTGAAGTTGGAGACTTCGTTGTTGTTGGAGTTTTCTCTAATTCAGGAGCTATAAGTTTTGAGTAGCTAGAAAGTTAGCTCCGAGATGTTTTGGATCTCATCTGTGTTTAGTTGGATCAATGTTTGGTTTTCAGGATTGAACTGCCAGTTTGGATAACTGGGATTCGATGAGTTTCACGTATCTCTGAGGGAGTACGTGTATAGTCTATCTCTGGTTTTAGAACCAGCAGTTATGGAGGTTTGGTTGTTGAATCAGACTCGTTTGTAGTCTGATATGCTGTCTAGATCTGTAGATATAGATGAGTAAGAGCTCTGTAGTTTATTAGTATTGATTGTTTGGAATCTATAGAGCGAGTATCCCAATATTTTTACCGGGGAAACTCATGAAAGTTTTATCCAGAATTTTTTCTGGATAATTAGATTTGTTTGATTGGGTGAATTGATTGCTATGTTTGTTAGCATATCATTAGTATATGCTTGTGTTTTAAAATTTAGTCTTTAAATAGATTATTAAATTACCTTTGTTTTAAATTTCGGGGACGAAATTCTTTTAAGGGGGGAGGAATGTGATGACCCGGAATTTGAAAGCAGTATCAATTTAATAATCTGAAATAGAAATTAAGTTGATTTGATAATCTTTGTAATAAAATTTGAATTATTTTAATAATCCAATAATATAAATAGTTAATTGATAGATTTTATCTTTTTAAATCTAATAATTCTTTTATATTTATAATATATATAGAATATTGTATATATTGTAAATAGATCTTGTTTTAAATTTAAATAATAAATAAATCATGTTTCTATAAAATATGTATCTTTAGTAAATTGTGAATTATGATTTTATTCAAAAGTTAAACTTTTGAAAAGGTTATTTAATAAATAGATATGGTTTTAAATACATAAGATAAATATTGAACCGATTTAAAATATGTTTAACTCAAGTTTAAATCTAAATAAATAGCAATAAGGTTATTTTGATTTTCCTTTAAATATAATTGGGTAAAATAAATAATTTATTAATAAGAAGATAAATTTCTTTTATAAGTTATTTATAGTTATTAAATGTTGTTATTTTTATATAATAATACATTGTTTCAACAAATAATTTTTTAATAAAAATAAACTTTTTTCAAAAATTTAAATTGTGTAGTTATATTTGTAAATAAACTAGATTTCAAAATTTAATTTGAACTTGAATTCAAAGTTTTTAAATCCTAAAGTATAAATGTTTTTAATTTGTTTGATTTTGAAATATTTGTATAAACTTTATTTTATAAGTTAAATTTGATTTATTCATTTTAAAATTTATGTACATGTAAATAAATACATGATTAACTAATTTATTAAACATAGGTTTACATCCATCTTATAATAACATACTAAACTAATACTAATTAACTTTTAAATAAATACTAAGTAAACTATTAATTAAATACTAATTATTTTTATAAGACAAGTGTAACATCTTAAGGTTTTACATAACACTTGTTAAATGATAAAATAAAGTTTTGACAAATGTTACATTGTGAGACAAGTGTAAAAAATTTATTTTAACATTTTCTTTTTTTTTATTTTTAATAATTTCAGTTTACATAAAATTTCTTTCCTTCATTTTCTTTTCTTCTTCTGAAGACAAGCAAATCTGAAAAGAAAAATATACACTTCCATTCAAAGATTAAAATCTGTAGACCTCTTCAAATCTTCAATCCACTTCTCAAACCAAAGCATGCATATCATTTTTTTCAAATTGAATCAAATGCATGAAATCAAGCAGGGAATTCTGTATTTATGGAATTCAAACCTGCATCAAAAGCAATTCTGCATTCAAGTAAACCTGCATCAAAAACAACCTGCAATTTCAAAGTTTGTTTGAGCCTGCATTTCAAAATCTGTAGCATGCATGCAATTGAAAGATCTGGAAGAAAAGCTGAAGCTTTCACTTAGAACCTGGAAATCAATGCATGTATGCAGTTTTAATATAAGGGAGCAAACTGTAGTTTCAAATTAAAACAAAAAAAGCACAAGTCTTCTTTTTCAAATTCACTGTTCTGCCATCAAAATTAAGGTGAGTAACATCATAATTTAAGTGGTTTAAAGTATAAGTATGTTGCATGTTTATCACTGATAACAAATATGTTTTATGGATGCAATTATAAGTATATTTTTGAATATTCATATGGATGTATAGTGTGCATTGAGGTTGAGTGCTCTAGCTTTATATTATTTTCCAGGCTCAAGTTTTCAAAAAAAAAATTAACCACCTGATCTAGTTTCGTTAAGACTCGATTTACAAACCAAGGATTTTTGAGTTAGTGTAGATTAAGTTTTAAAAACTTAATATTGTTAAAATAAAATCTGGTACTTCTGTAAAACCCAGAATATCAGAGAATGTTGATTAATATGAAAATTTCAAACTATGAGATTTTTAGTTTCAATAATATGAAATGAATACATGACCAAAACCATGATTTTTAACACCTAAATCAAAATTTATAAACTAGAAACAAGGGTGCAGTTCACTATTGAACAGAAAAGGGAAATGGTGTGATTTCTGATGATCTAACGATTTGGGGATATCGGGACTTTGCTTGTGGGTAGAATAGTAACCATTGAAGCTCGAAAAAATAGGAGATGGGGATGCAAATCACCATGGAAGCTGTGATGCTGATTTCTTGTCTGTAGCCCTAGTTTAACTAGGTTAGATTTATAGATCTTTCTTGCCTTCTACTGTGGACCGAGTGCATTGGAATTTTGGGAGGTGGAAGAATGGTAGTAGACATAACTGTGAACGGCGTTTCAGGATTTCTGGTGATCGGGAATGATTGTATGAGGCGATGACAGGTTTTGGGGGGGGTTTTGACTGTCTGGTTCCAGGTTCTGCAATTTAACTCGAATTCGATTTTAGGTTGTGGACTGAAGAACTGATGGTAGGAGTTGATTGTGGGATTGATTGTTGATGATTGGAAGTCGCCGTAGGTGGTTAAAGATCGCTGGAGGCACGGTGCACATGCACCGTGCAAATTTGTGGGTTTCTGGTGAACTGGGTATAGTGGAGTTTTGAACTCGGAGTATAACTCGAGTATTTCTGTGTTTTGCTCGAAGAATTTGGCTAGATGACTCGAAGCAGTTTTAAGGTTGGCTTGGGTAATTTGACTATTACAGTTTTTTGAAAAACTGTCTGCAGTTTTAAAATTTAAATCAAAATTTAAATGAATTAGTAGTTATGATAATATTTAAACAAAGTTTAAATCTGCAGTGAGACTTATAGTTTTAAGAGAGTTTGAAAACTTATAAGTTTTAAATTTTTTAAAGGGGTTTCAGTTTAAAAAATAAAAATAAAAAGAAGACGGAAACCTGGTAGTTTTTCTGAAAATTTAATTTCATTTTAAATCTGAAGCTAATTGTAAACTAGCAGTTTGAATTTAAATTTAAGTCTAGTTTTCTTAAGGGTTTTTGAATCTTCAGTTTCTTTTTAAAATGGAATTTGAATTTTGAATAAAGAGTTTTAGAATCATGGTTTAAATCAAAAGTTTAATGCAAGTTTAAATTCAAATAATTTTAAATAAGGAATGGTTCAAATGTTTCGAATTTAAAAATATGGATATTTGAACAAGTTCAAATTCAAATTATTTATTAGAACTAAAGTTGTTTTCAAACAAATATTTTAATTTGATTTTGCTTTTTGAATGAAGTCATTATAATGGTTGATAAAAGAAGGTTAAATGATTGTTAATTTGAGTTTGAAATTTAAATAATAATGTACTTAAAACTTAGTTCTTAATTAAATTAAGTAAATTAAGACTTATCTTATATAAGTTTTAATTATAAGTAATAAATGTTATTCCATTTATTTTTAAGGGAATATAAATGGAATATAAATTGGATAATGCTTTAATAAATATCATTTTTGAAATTTGAATTTAAATGTTCTAAGTACACTTTAATATTTATACAATTATTAATAAGGAATGGGTTATCTTAGTAATGATCAAGATATTAAAATAATTAAATAAGTAAGATAATTAAAGAGAGATTATTTAATTAATTTATATTTAATAATTTGGATTAATTTTAATAAGAGATTAATTAGGAAGTAATTAAAGAATAAATAATAGTTAATGATGGTCATTAACTAAGGTTTATTTAGTAATTAATTAATATGATTAAATTGATTAATTAATGTTAATAAATTGTGAATTTAGTTAAGTTTAATTACTCAAATAAAAGTAATTAAGACATTAATTACTTAATGTAATTAATGGAGTTTTATTGAGATTGGTTTAAATTAATTAATTTAGTTTAATTAATTTTAAACATTTGGTTTGATAATAATTACCTGATGTAATTAATGAAGAAGAGTTACTCAGTGAAGTAATTAAAGATAATTACTGTATGTAATTAGTGGATAATGATGGAATTGTGAATGTAATTTAGATTAAATTATTTTGTATAATTAACCAAAGGATAAATTAAAGAAATTAATTAAGGAATAATTAGTTGAATAAAGTAATTAAAGTGGTTAATTACAGATTGAGATTTATCAAAGGTGATTAATAATTATCGATTAAGTGAGATTAATTACTGAAAGTAATTAATTTAAGGGAGTAATTAATTAAATATAATTAAGAGTCATTAATTAATATAATTAATGATGTAATTAAGATTGACTAAGTAAGATTAATTAATTAATAATAAATGATTAAGTATAATTAATTAATTTTAATTAATTAATGTTAAATGTAATTAATTATAGTTAATTAATTTATAAAGTAATTAAGGGATAATTACTGTATTTGGTTTAGAGTAATTAATTTTATGAAATTAATTAAAGTATAATCAATCAGGATTTATTTTTTAAGATGATAAATTAGAGGTTAGTTAATTAATTAATTTGTGATTAATTAATGATGATGTAAGCAAGATTTATATTGTGTAAGTAATTAATTTAATTAATTTTAAATTAATTAGAGATGATGTAATTAATTTAACTCATTTTAAATAAATTATAGATAGAATGATTAAGTCATTGCTTATAAGTGGGTAATATTGGGTGTCTTGAATGGTTTGGAAATCTCAACTATGAGATTAGTATTGTTGATTGATATGGATGCATTGGTTGCCTTGTGATGATGATATGGATTATCTTTTGATAATGATAGTATGGATTCTGTTGTTATGATTGTGATAATTTTCTGTTGTGAATCTGTGAATTATCTATCTGTGTGTATATAGATAATGTAATTGAATTGTTTTAAACTCTAAAACAACTTGGACCTAAAAGACACGCTTTGGATTTCGATGAGACCGGGATCGGGTTTCCTTATTTGGATATCCGAAAACCACATCGATCCAAATTAACGATAGGTCGTGAATCTTATGTAAAGAGTGAAGACTCGAGGTGTAAGGACTATTAGTCAGTATAACTCGGGGGGTGATTCCGTGATGAGTTTGATGGAAATAGTACTTATAGGCTCGGGATGGAGATTCAGAGTGCAAGGGTTATCGTCGTTTACTCTGAGGGTGATTCCAAAACGAGTGCAATGAGATAATGCCTTCGGTTTCGTTCGAACCCGGAATGAACTTGTATGGATTGAATGCTTTCAGAACATCGTCAGGTAGACGATGAGCATTCTAAGAGATGTGTTCTCTAATGATAATCGTAGCCTCAAGCCTCATCAACTGGGAATGGCTAAAACAGGGGAGGTGCAGCAAGGCTTCGTGGGTAGCTCCCACTGGAGAGCAAGATTTTCCCCTGTCTAGAAGTCCCTTTTCATTCGGCTGTGTGGACAGTTGGAATCGCACGCCAACTACGGGGTTGTCTTGTTTGGAACTGTTCGGTAAGGAATGGGTCCGGCCTTGTGTTGCAGGGGAGTTAGGGTGGCTCCTCGGTATGTTGATCTATGCCACGTACTGTGACGGGCGGTACCCCAGTAGCCCAACCATTGTATGGAATCCAAAATCCAATAAGTGCCAACGGTTTTGATTGTATTACCCACTTTTGTGGCTAGTAGCTGGAATTTAATAGATGTAACAATTTCGGCTATTTCATATTTACTTGAAAACGCTAGACACTATTATAATATCACTGGATTTCCTATCAAATGTTTTGGTTAGCGTAAGGTAAAAACTTTTCCATGTTTATGTGTGGGGAGGCTTACGTGATACCTTTCTTTAAAAATGGTTTTTGAAAGTTAAGCAACTTTAACTTGTTACTCACACCAGACGCATGTCTGACCCGGAGTTTATTCTTTGTTTTCTTAAAATCTTGGGTACTCAAATTTTTACGAGTAGCCGAGGGATTCAGGTTAGCTTTGATGAATATTGGAGGTGCAATGGAGCAGGAGGCTTTTGCGTTAGATATATAGTATTCCACTGTGTGTTCTGTGATTGTCTCTGAATTGTATTATGTTGTAAATACTAGACAGGTGTTTATAACTGTCTAGTATGTGTTATATATCTGTGTACTCTGATAGTGATTGTAAATTATGTAATATTATATGTTATTACTATAATTTATTCGTTTCGCTGTTTAGATTCTGATGTGTTGTTTTCTTCTTCTTCTCTTTCTTTCTCTTTTCTATCCCTTTCTTTCTTATTAGCGATGCGACTTTCTGGTGTTCGGAAGTTGGGTCGTTACAAAAACACAGAATCTCGCAGCGGAACGAAAAACGTAATAATCAAATAAATAGTTCATGAAGCTGTTTTACAAATAACATTTGCTTACACTTTTACAAATTCCAATCAGAGTTATACATACATCATAAATAAACATGTAATGCAGCGGAACACAAAATGTGGTGGAATAATAATAATAGATAGAAATAATATATTGAATCTTCGTCTTCATCCTTCAGAAAATAAAATGGTCTTCAATACATTGAAAGCTCAGACTAACCTAAGAGTAACGAAAAAAACACTTGAGTCAGAACTAAAATATCTTATGTAAGTCAAATTAATAAAAATATGAATGCAACGGCTTCAGAGATGTTATGGGATTTTCGTCTTCTATCAAGTGTACAATGTGAATATATATACTTAAAAGGTTTCAAATACTTTGAAATATCAACCTTAATCATCTAATTTAACAAATCTGAAGTTTGAATTAATTTAAACCCTTCAAATAATTCAGTTCCAAGTAAAATCCAAATTCAAGAAATTATATGGTATGTGACATTTCGGCCAGTACCAAAAATCAACGTTTTCAATCAATGAAAATCGTTAGGACCCATAACGATTTTTCCCTAATCTATAAGATCGTTCGGGTATGTATCATTTCAACCCATAGTGAACCTACGGTATCATAACGATATAAAATACAACATCCTTTCATCCAATATCAACAATTAATCATCCATCACAATCATGATCCAAATCAATCAATAAACATCAATAGATAATTTAAAATCAATAACAGGTATTTAACTAGCCATTTATGTTCAATGATAAATAAATTAATGATTTAATTCAAATAAATTCAAATTAACTAAGATGATGGGTTAAAATGTACCAAAAAGTCAATAAACAAATTTTCAATCTCATCAAAAAATTAATTTAATAAACATAAGAAGTTTTGGAATTGTGGGTAGTTTAAAACACTCGACTTTTAATTTAAATTGAATTTAAATCCATTTCAAGCTCAAAATTCAAACAGTCTTCAAATTCGTCCAAACCAGCGTCAAATGTCCAGAATTCCAATACGATTCAAGCAACACAAACTGCGCATGAATCGACCTTGTATGTAAAAGTTATAAGCATTAAAATATCATACGATAAAAATTAAGATTATTAAAATAAAATAAAAACTAATACATGTCACCTTTGCAATACTGTACAGTAAAGCCAAACCCACCTAACCCTAAAAGACACCATCGAACGTCACTCACCGCACGCCTCTCCAATCGGCAACACCAAGATCAGACACCACGAGCGTGATGCCCACGCTTCACTGCCCCTTCGGGCTCCACCTCACCACGCTCGACGTTCCTAGGCGAACTTTGACTCGTCAACTTCCACGGCGATTCGAGGTGAACTAGCTAAGGATCTTGGCGCTTCAACCGCATAGATCGACTTCTCTCATCAATCTCTACAAGTCGGCAACCTTCGATTGCCAAATAGTCGTAGATCCACCATTAAATGGGACTGTGGAAAATGGACTGCCGAAGCTTCTTCATCAATTCCTGGTCGAGCGAAAATTAGAATTGAAAAATGAATTGTTGTTGTGGATTACGCTCGTCGAGAGTTTCAAATCGATATATAATTTGACATAGTTTGAGGAGTTTTGATTTTGAAGTTGAATTGAAATTGAATTGGATAATTTAGGGTTTTCATCCACTGAGAAAGAGGAGCAACAGAAACTTTTGTATGTACTGTAATGAGGAACAAAAAATAATTAGGGTTTATAACGATGTATTTATAGGCAAATTGTAAAAAAAAAGAATGAGTGGACCAGATTGATTTGGATTTGAACGATAAACGACCCGAAAAGCCCGTTTTATCTTTGGAATGAAAATGGATCAACGCATATATCAAAATTGATGTTTTTAATATTTTTAAACTCAATGGAACAGGTTTTAGGTCCTAATTCCATCGTACGAAGAAGTTATGTTAAAATCAGCTTGTTTCAAATTAATTTCAATTAAATTAATTTCTAGGTGTTTCGAATCCGTACGATCAAACGTCAAGTCCGATTGCTACGAACTTGAAATTCTACAATAATTCACCTTTATGGATCCGATGAAACTAGTTTCGTCGAAATCCGAGATAGTTGTCAAAATGACTATATTTCAGTTAATTAAATAAATTAATATTAAATTGATTAATTCACTTTTTAGTTCAAAATTTGATAGTTAACCAATTTCACCATTTTTAATCATTTCGGCACTTACAATGACTTAATATAGATTTATATAACAATTCAGTGTTGGTTATTACACTAATTACAGCGTTCAATTCCACTGTAATTAAATCCAGTTAATTATAATTAATTTCAATGAATTGATTTGATTCAACTTCAATCTCTATACTAAACCCACTATTACTCTATAACATAGTTAACATTTATTTCACATTTCATTACATTAGTATATTCTAATTTCCATCTTTCATATGTATTAACTATTATATTCCCATTTTATTGGATTTTGTCAAAATCCCAATTAATTATGTATCTCAATTTCATTCCTTTATTAACTCAAATATAACATTATGAATAATTTTACATTTCTATTTATTTTACTATATCTATACCTTCGGTTATTGTATTAAATCACATTAATGTGACATCTATTTGCACTTAATTTTAATTGATTAAATATATTGGTAGCAAACAACAATCGTCATTATTTACTACAATTTATAACATTTGCAAGTTTATTATTTATAATTAATTATTATAACTACTACTACCAATTTCAATTAATCATACCTTATTTGATTAATAAATCAACATTCGAATTATCAATTTAACCTATATTAACTGCACTAATTATGTGAATTGATATCGATTGATTTCTAAATAATTAATGGACCAAATAAATAGGTAACCTATGATAATTGTAACTATTATCCTTTAATCACACTTATAGATCCATTATTTGCAAACAAATGTTACAATTTGATACCTAGCACTAATTTTATTCAATTTCAATTAATTATATACTAATTCATTAATTAATTAAATATTTACGTTGGTTTCCTTATTTTAAGCTTATAACCAAGTCATAAATTAAACTAATTCAATTAATTGGAATTCCATTCAAATTGTTAATAATTAGCTTTAATTAACATTGTTGCATTTCATTTTAGTATTCATTTCATTATTAAGTTACAAAATTTTCATTTCTTCAATATTAAATTACCAAAATCTTATTAAATTAACAAATTTTAGTTGTTGAAAATTACGGGTCATTACACTCTCTTCCACTCAAAACCTTTTATCCTCGAAAAGGAAAAAGAAGGAAAAAAGATGGAATTAAGGAATCAATATATCTTATTCAAAATATAAAATTTATAACAATTTATTTACATAACTAAAGAGTTTAAATAAAATATATCAATTTATAACAATTAAATCTTTTATATTCAAGTTAACAAAGTTTAGAAAATATTTCATAAAGTTTTCTAAGTCCAAAATTCATGGAATTTTTTGGCAGAGTCTTCTTTGTACGGAGAGGCTCGAAAGAAATTATAATATCAAAATAACAAAATATATCATATATCATATATTTTCAAAATAATATATCCTAACAGTGGGAAAAACAATATAAATCACTAGAAAACCATAATCCGAGAACGTACTTATTTGACGGGCAAATAACGCTTATTTTATGAAATCAAAAGCAGTATTAATTGCTTCCATAACATTATTCCACTTACATAATCCAAAGAGGTTAAAAATTATATAGAAGTGAAATGATTATATTGTTTTAAATTAATAACAAACAATCAACATAACATAACACAATCACTTTCAACCAAAAGCATACCATCATCACATAAAATCAAAATAAATCAATACAACATAACAACAATCTTTTGCAAATAAGCATACAATCTTCGCAAGAGATCAATGTAATCAACCATTTCTGAAGTTTCAATCATAAATTTGATATAGTATTCATTTTATTATTTACTTTAATTATCAATAGCTTCAAACCTTAACTTAAGTTCATAATTCATTGCTTACAATATTCACTTCCTATTTCATTTTATTTAGTAGCACAACAATTATAAATCAGGTTTATAACTATTTTCATATCAAATTTCATGTTTATAAAGTAAATTCCATTGAACACATTTTATTTATTTTTTTTCTTGTATAATATTCCATTACAAGTCCTTATTTAATATTACAACTTTTAATATCCTGGTATGTTATATGTATATGTTTCTAAGAAGGTAATTGAAAGCTACACAAGTTTATCTTATTCCATTTTAGTAAATAAATGTTCGATAGTTATCATTTCTTATTTTAATATCCTTTTTGTTTACAAGTTACAAATTTCAAATCTCTTGTATATTTCATTTATAACTTAGCATTTGATTTCTTACTTTCAAATTTAGAAGTTTCAATTATTAAATAGTTAAAAATTTATTCCATTACAATAATTGAAATTCTAATTTAATTTTTCTTTAGTTTATTCTACTGGTTTTTTTCTAATTATTTTCTTTTCCATTCATTTATTTATACAAAGATCAATCGCTTACATAATTTGTTTTCCATTAATGATTTAAGTCATTAATAAATCATTTCAAAAAATTATTACTTAAGCTTCTACTGCCTTACTTAAGTTTATAACTTAATTCGGCTATTGAATAAAAATTTAAGTTTTTGGTATTCGCCCTTGAAGAGAAAAGAAATATTTCAATACATCTAAAAATTCCATTAAAACATTTAATCTCATTCACTTAGTAAAAATATAAGATATATTTAAAACATCCTCATAGCATTATACAAAAAAATTTCAAAGGTCTAAAACAATGTTAGAAATTTATATCAAAATATTATAATAAGCTTTAAAATAAAGTTCCTTAAATCCGAAAATTTATTAGACTCATTATTATTATTAGTATTTTAAAATAAGTATAAACTCAAGATTATTAAACTGAAACTAATAATATACTCAAATCATACATTAAATTTCTAAATCAAAGTACAACATTTATAAAAACTTGTCTAAAAATGAATATTCAAATCATGGAAAAACAATTATTATGGTTTAATACAAAAATTCAAACAGTAAATAAACCTATAAATCTACTATTAATACATCGAAATCAAGTAAATATTTCAAACTATACTTCCAAAATATGGATTCAAATGTATTTGTCAAGTATATTACTATAAATAAACTTTGTAAATCCAATTTTTCCCATTTATATAATATTTTTAAATTATACATTCAAAGAAACCTATATTTATTTTACTTGAAATATTCATTTAAAAGCTTTATTTGCAAATCAATCATCTTTAATACTTTATACTTTTCAAAAATTCATTTGTAAAATTTCTTGGTTCACTTATAAATAGCTTTTAAATATTTAAATAACATCTTTATAAATATATGCAAACTATTGGAAAATGATCATTTACATCATTACTTATATTTACAAAGAAGCTATTGAAAACATTCAATCCATTATTTATAAATTTATTAGTTTTATCTCAAGATGCTTTTAAAACATTATTAATAAATCAATAATCGTTTAGTTTAAATATGTTTTATTTTATTAATAACTTCTAAAATATTTACAACACTAATAATTTACTACAAAATCACGTTGTATATAAATAAATAAATAATATTTTAAACATTTTAAAGTATTTAAAATTAGAGAAAATGACCAAAATATGTTTTATATAATACTTTATCAAAATACTTTTATAACTCGATGTCTTAATAGGTTTATCCTCATTCTTGCAGACTTTGGCCATGCGTTGTTTAGGTGCAAGGCTAGAAATCTCCAAGTACTTAGTATACCTGTTTCAACACCCAGTGAAAATACTTAAAAATAGGTATGAGAAGTACCGCTCAAAAATCCAATGTCGTATGATAATAATACGATAGCAGTGGCCCGCTGTTGATCCGGTATTTATGTAATGGATACAAAACTTTCCAGAAGATCCCTCTACCTTTTGGATTCTAGAAAAATATCATAGCCAATTCGTAAACATGGGACCATCGACCCTTGCTGCAGTGGTACGCTGTTGCTTCAATGATTTATGCAATAGATGCACTTCCTTCGCGGAAGATCCATAAGCAACAGATCGCAGGATTGAAAGCGCCTCCATTGGGTAAACTAAAGAACCATCTACCCTAGAAAAAAATCGAGGATATCATGAGTTTAAGTCCGGACAACCATATTAGTTCGAATCCATTTCTGAATTCACCGAAGTCCATTAGGGTTTATCGGTCAAATCCATTCCTGGGTTCCCCAAGTCCATCTGGGTCGAAGCATATCACTATACTTCTTCACGAAGGGTACTTCCCCATACCACTTACTTCAAAATATAACATACTATATATAGCACCCTTTCAAAATCATAAGTTCAAATATCGCACTTATATAAATTCCATTATATATAAGATTTCACTTTCAAATAAGGTACCTTCCAATATCAATAATCTCAAATTTTTGAAATCATTCTTATATAAATTCCATTTATATAAGATTTATCTCTTCAGTTCGAATACCTTCTAAAATTAATAGTTTCAAAATCACTTGTACTTATATAAAGTCCATTTTATACAAGAATCAAAATTTTCCAAATCAATTTCGCTATATGAAAAGCCATATGGGATTTAACATCTTTTCTTTATAAAAGGTTTTTGAATTTTAGAATAGTTTTGTAATTTTTTGTATATAAAATGGTTGTGTAAAATAGTTCGTAAAATATTTTTGTAAATAAAATTGTTTGTAAATAAAATAGTTTAAAAAATATTTTTGCAATTTATAAATTAGTCTGTAAATAAAATTGTTTATAAAATCTTTTTGTAAATTAAATATAGAATAAGATAGTTTGTACAAGAAAATAAAAGAAAATAGTTTGTATAAGAAAAAAATGAAAATAGTTTGTATAAGAAAAAAATAGTTTTGAAAAATGGTTTTAAATTAATACTAGTTTTGCACAAAAGAAGATTCCAATTTAAATTACAAAGATATCCAACCTAACAACTTTCAATTTCAGCGCCAAAGCATACCAATTATGTTAAAACATAAGATGTATATATGTCATCATTTCGCAAAATCAAATTCGATCACTCGCTCGATCATACAAGTTCGCTTTCGGACTAGTATTGTCCATTCAACTTCCCTAATGTGGAGTTCGATATGGTTTCTTGACTAGAAACCATCATTCTCCTTACATAGCCATATCCTATGATAGAGAATTCTAGAATCAAACCAAAATCCATATCAAATATTCGCCATCAAGAATCAGATGAAAATACTAACACGAAATGGTGTAATTCACATAGAACTTGTGTACTCAAATTCGGATCAAATTAATTTTTCGAATAAAATAATATACATACGACATATGTATTTATTCCAATTTGATTCATCCCAATTACATTTCAATTAAATTCATTTTTTTCATTGATTAATACAAATATCACTTCATACTTTAATATTTGTTTCGCAGAATTTCTCCATTTAATGTAAAACATTAATATATTCATTCTCGTAATATTGCTTATATTTCTCTTCAACTTAAACCACATTCATTTCTCATGTAATATTTCTCATTTAATACTACATTTATTTGCAAATCATTTCATAAGGAATTTTCTTAAGTTTACAACCAATTTGCAAAAGCTTAATTCCTTTTTATAAGACATTGTTCAAGTTTAAAATTATCATAACTTTATTTATAACCATTTATTGCACATCCATTTATTTCATAACAATTTACAAGTCAGGGCTTTATCTAAAATCCTTTCAATTTATTTATACCACATTCCATAAATTGTTAACTAAGTTCACAATTTCAATTTTAAATATTTCAAGGCTTAAAGTTCGCATTTTTATATTATTACATTGCATGCCAATAATATATACAATAATTCTACTCCACTATAACAAATTAACCTTGTTTTACTTGCTTTCAAATTAAGGTTCTCAATTCAACAGTATAATCAACCCAATTATTAAGTTTCAACTCATATATTAATTCAAAAGGTTTCGATTATCCAAAATATCCAGATATTCCACTTTATTTCAATAGTTGAAACTATCGGTCAACAACCAAACAAAATTCACAACAAGATTTCAATTTCATAAACAATTATCCTAATTATTCATTTTATTCTCTTTAATACACCATTACTAAACTAGTGTTTAATCCATTAATTCAATCAAACCATAATTAGCCAATGCTTATAAACTGACAAAACTCAACTAATCAACAATAAATGATAATAACTAAATATTACCATTTCATAAATTAAACACATTACAAATAACTATATTAGTTATAAAAATTTATTCCTTTATATATATATATATATCATATAATATTAGGAAAAATAATTTCATTTCAAAACTTATATAGAACATTTTTATAACACTAACAAATACGCGCTCTCGTATATACACTCAGACAACTCATTCTAGAGTATTGCTGCTCTATCTCTAATGAGTTAACCCCAACAGGCTAAGTATGTCTAGACCAAAGCTCTGATACCAACTGTAACGACCCACCTTTTTGAACGGTTTAAATCGACGATAAACCACACATGTCTAATTCAATTCATTTAAAAGGGAGGATTGTTAATGGGGTAAATAAGAAAATAAAAGGAAAGAGGGAAAAAATAAAACACAAAATCTCACAGCGGAACGAAAAATATAATAATCAAATAAACAGTTCATGAAGATGTTTTACAAATAACATTTGATTATACTTTTACAAATTCAGATCAGAGCTATACATACATCATAAATAAACAAATAATGCAGCAGAACATAGAATGTGGTGGAATAATAATAATAGATAGAAATAATATACCGAATCTTCGTCTTCATCCTCCAGAAAATAAAATGGTCTTCAATACAACGAAAAGCTCAGACTGACCCGAGCGTAATGGATAGACAAAATACTCGAGTCAGGACTAAAAGGTCTTATGTAAGTCAAATTAATAAAAATATGAATGCAATGGCTTCAGAGATGTTACGGGATTTCCATCTCCTATCAAGCGTACCATGCGAATATATTTATTTAAAAGGTTTCAAATACTTTAAAATATCAACCTTAATCATCTAATTAAACAAATCCGAAGTATGAATTAGTTTAAAACCTTCAAATAATTCAGTTCCAAGTAAAATCCAAATTCAAGAAATTATATGATATGTGTCATTTCAGCCAGTACAAAAATTAACGTTTCCAGTCAATGAAAACCTTCGGTTTATCATTTCAACCCATAACGATTTTCCCCTAATCTATAAGATCGTTCGGGTATGTATCATTTCAACCCATAGTGAACCTATGGTATTAAAACGATATAAAATACAACATCCATTCATCCAATATCAACAATCAATCATCCATCACAATCATCATCCAAATCAATCAATAAACATCAATAGATAATTTAAAATCAATAACAGGTATTTAGCTGGCCATTTATATTCAATAATAAATAAATTAACGAGCATTTCAAATAAATTCAAATTAACTAAGATGATGGGTTAAAATATACCACACGGTCAATAAATAAATTTTCAACCACATCAAAAATTTAATTTAACATACATAAGAAGTTTTATAAATTGTGAGTGGATTAAAACACTCGCCTTTGAATTTAAATTGAATTTAATCCAATTTAAGCTCAAAATTCAAACAGTCTCTGAATTCGTCCAAACTAGCGTCAAAATAACTGGAATTCCGATACGATCCCGGCAAAACAAACCACGCGTGAATCAGGCCTCATATGTAAAATTATATGCAGTAGAAGATCATTTAAGATTAAAAAAATAAAAACTAATACATGTCACCTTTGCAATACTGTACAGTAAAGTCGAACCCACCTAACCTTAACAGCCGCCATCGAACGTCACTCACAGCATGCCTCTCTGATCGGCGCCACCAAGATCAGACACCACGAGCATGACGCCCACGCTCCCCTCCAGGCTCCACCTTGCCATGCTCGATGCTCCCAGGCGAACTTCGATGCGTCAGCTTCCATGATGATTCGAGGTAAACTCGCTGATGATCTTGGCGCTTCAACCACATAGATCGTCTCTTATCAATCTCTATAAGCCAGCAACCTCAGATCGCCACATAGTCGTAGATCCACCGTTAAACGGGACCGTGGCCAATGGACGATCGAAGCTTCTTCGTCAATTCCTAGTTGAGTGAAAATTTAAAATGAAAAATGAATCGTTATAGTGGATTACGCTCATCGAGAGTTTCAAATCAATATATAGTTTGATATAGTTTGAGGAGTTTTGATTTTGAAGTTGAATTTTGAATTGAAATTGAATTGGATAATTTAGGTTTTTTAGCCATTGAGAAAGAGGAGCAACAGAAAATTCTGTACGTGCTGTAATGAGGAATAAGAAATAATTAAGGTTTATAACGAGGTATTTATAGGCAAATCAAAAGAAAAAAAGAATGAATGGACCAGATTGATTTGGATTTGAATGATAAACGATCCGAAAAGCCCGTTCTAATTCTGGAACGAAAATTGGTCAACCCATATATCAAAATAGATGTTTTCAATATTTTTAAACTCAATGGAATAGGTTTTGGTCCTAATTCCATCATATGAAGAATTTATGTTAAAATCAGCTTATTTCAAATTGATTTCAATTGATTTCAATTAAATTGATTTCCAGGCGTTTCGAGTCCGTACGATCAAACGTCAAGTCTGATTGCTACGAAAGTTGAAATCCTATAATAATTCACCGGTACGGATCCAATGAAACTGGTTTCATCGAAATCCGAGACAGTTGCCAAAATGACTATATTTCAGATAATTAAATAAATTAATATTAAATTGATTAATTCGCTTTTTAATTCAAAATTTGATAGTTGACTAATTTCACCATTTTTAATCATTTAGGCACTGATAATGACTTAATACAGATTTATATAAAAATTCAGTATTGGTTATTACACTAATTACAGCGTTCAGTTACACTGTAATTAAATCCAGTTGATTATAATTAATTGCAATAAATTGATTTGATTCAACTTCATTCTCTATACTAAACCCACTATTACGCAATAACACAGTTAACATTTGTTTTACATTTCATTACATTAGTATATTCCAATTTCCATCTTTTATTTGTATTAACTATTATATTTCCATTATATTGGATTTTTTCGGATATACACATCAATTAAAATTTAAAGTCCCAGTTAATTATTTATCTCAATAATTACTTTATGATGAAATTTACATTTCTATTTACTTTACTACATCTACACTTTCAGTTATTGTATTAAATCATAATATTGTCACATCTATTTTCATTAAATTTCAATTGATTAAATATATTAGTAACAAACAACAACAGCATTTACTACAATTTATAACATTTGCAAGTTTATTATTTACAACTAATTGTTACAAAAAATAATACCAATTTCAATTAATCATACCTTATTTCATTAATAAATCAACATTCGAATTATCAATTTAACCTATATTAACTACACAAATTAAGTGAATTAATTTCAATTGATTTCTAATTAATTAATAGACCAAATAAATAGGTAACCTATGATAATTGTTACTATTAGCCTTTAATCACACTTATAGATTCATTATTTACAAACAAATGTTAAAATTTCTTACCTAACACTAATTTTATTCAATTTCAAGTAATTATATACTAAATCATTAATTAATTAAATATTTACATTGGTTTTCTTATATTAAGCAAGCTGTAACATTAAACTAATTCAATTAATTGGAATTCCATTCAAATTTTTAATAATTAGCTTTAATTAACATTGTTGCATTTCATTTTAGTATTCATTTCATTATTAAGTTACAAATTTTTTATTTCTTCAATATTAAATTACCAAAATCTTATTAAATTAACAAATTTTAGTTGTCGAAAATTACGGGTCGTTACACTTATCATCTACAGAAACCCTAGTACAAGTTTATTACTATAGTCCTTACCAACATTGGATATTTCTAATGATTAGCATAATTAATAACCAAATAACATAGAGTATATATCCCACAAACCCAATATAAAGCAATCCAAGCTTCGATGAAACCCAATTTGAAGCTCTTTTTCAACTCCTATATTTAGCTACAAAATTCCCTAAAATGTGAGAATTTCTTAACTTGAATTTAGATATTTCCTTTAGAATTTTTAAAGAGGAGAAGAAGTTATGATGATTTTTCTTTTAAAATCCATTCCTTTTCCTTTGTAAAGGTGGTGAAGAAGAAGAGAATGAAAGAAAAAAGGAAGAACTTCATTTGGGAAATATAAAGACAATTTCAGCCAAATGACCAATTTGCCCTATCTTCTCTTTTCTTCTCATTTTAGCAGTATTATCCGATTTTAGCATACTTTATATATTGTTCATATATAAATGATGTAATAGAATGGATCTTGAGTCCTAATTTATTAATCTTTAAAAATTCTTTTTTAAGCCATTGTTCATTTAATTCAAATAAATGGTTAATTATCATTAATTACTAAGTGCAAAAATATGGGTTGTTACATTAATGGTGCTTGAAACATTTGATAAACCACTTTTTATGACCTGCTCTAAGTGAGTTCATTCACATATCTTACTCCCTCTCAACAATTACTAATCTATATACCTAATCAATTTCTATTACAAGGTTAGAGACTATGATCCTCTTCCAATAAGCTCTCTTGAGATTCATTTCTAAAATATGCTACAAAGATTTATATTAATTTGTGTTGTATTAGGAATATTAGTGCATTAATGCACATTACTTGAAACTCAACGTCCTTAAAACTATGAAGAAAATTCCAACGGGCGACCTTTAAATTGCTGAAGTTCTGAATGAGGAGCTTTGGCAAGTGTAAAATCATTCCTTCAAGCGAATGTTAGGATTGTTGATAGTGAAAGTTTGCACAAGGATTTTAGGATTGGACATAGGATAAGGAGTCTGAACCGATATAAGCATTAACGTGTTCTTTATGGTTATTTGTAGAATGATTTTATCTATGCCAATGTCATTATTTTATTATCTGGATATAGTATTATCTGTATCATATCGATCCTATTTAACTACAAGTGATGATAATTCTTTGATCATATCACTCATTTGTACATCTTTCCTTACAATTGGGATGACTATTGTACACTTCATTTAACATGGTCATAAAACTTTGATTCTAATATCCTTTTTCATTAATCTTATACTCTATCTCGATATATGATTTGATGAAAGCTAATAAATCATGTGGTAACCATAGTAAGCTCTACACCGTATGAGTAAAAAACCTTAATATCGCTTTATAATGTCCTAAGTGGTATTTAGAATTAACAGGACAATGAAAGTTCTAAAGTTAACTGTAGTCATAATTTGGAATCACTCTAAAATTAATAATAATAACCTAATTGGTACTTTCTTCGCGTGCGATTGCTATGCACACAACGACATATTCTATGTTAATCTTCCATGAATTTCCTTAAGTAAGTAATCTTCTTCCAATCTAAAGGATGATTGGAGAGAATCTTCTTATCCCTTCCTCCATATCTTACCAACAATCTCCCGATCTTATATTCTATGAAAATCGCATTTCCACTCTCGATGTGTGCAATATACAAAATCCTTTTCTTAATGGAGACCCAAATCCCTGAACTAACCATCCCATATACAATCTTTACTAAAATCTTATCTAGAATACTTTATGGTTTGATCTTCCAGAACTTTTACCATTTCTTAATGTTATCCCATAGAGAGGTCTTTCTACCAAACATAGCCTCTTATCACTTTATTCCAATTATTTCATGGTTGCGATAACTCAATTAGGAATGATGCCTTGCTATTTTAGTCCAAAAAACATGATGACCAATGCTTTGGTTTATACTTAAGGATTTCTGTATCTTAATGGATTGGAATTACATCTCTCCCAAAGGAAAGGATGACAATGTAAATTTCAATATTTTAACCAAAAGGGGGATTTGAGTAACGTTTGGAAATACAAGAAATTTTTGTTTCATAATTATTAGAATAAGTAGTACAAAATAAGGTAAATATCTATATTTTATACATCTCTTTCTTTTTAGGCATATTCCTTTTCATTTCAACTAAAATTCGAACTTGATAATCCATGGGAATCTTCATTGCAACCCTCTATATTCCAATGAAATAAAATAATACTTAAATTCCATTTTCAATTTATCACTACCTTCCATTATGTCTAATAACCCATATAATTTATTCACCAAAATTTGGGATCATCTAAATCCCAACAATTTAACATAATTACTTAATTTACCTTTTACTTGCACACGTCATTCAAATCCACAAATCTAGAACTACCACATGAAAAATAAGTTCAAGGTACTACTAATACCCAACATTTTCCAGATTCAAATGCGTGCGAATTCCTAACACTACAATCTAAGATTTACATAAGCATACTTGGAACACATCTATAATGATAAAACCCAATAATGTAACACCACTCTTAGGCTACTGCAGAAGTTAATTTCCACTAATATCATAACATAATGCTATTGTAGGAACTGCTTTCGCACTAATACAACTTCCCACTCGTATACACCTGGTTTGCTTGTAGCCTTCTGGTATCTTATCTTTACCTATATGTTACCGACTAATACTCAGACCGTCCCATTGTCACTTTACTTGCTATATAAGAATTGTATTAGACCCTGCTTGGCATATTTTACACTTCAAACCAAATAAAACTCCTTGCATATATAGCATCTCTTGAAAATAACCATCGGGCATACTCTTTACATATTATGAAATATGTTTTACCCAAACTATACTTGAGCAGAAAGGTACAAGACGGTGCCCACCCTTCAATGTTATAGGAAGTTTGACCTTGTACTTTGTCATTTCAATTCAAACGTTGATTAAAAAGGTCAAAATTCTCATGTTACTTTTTATCTCTGTCCCAAAAAATTTAAGGCTTCCAATTTCCATAGTTAAATTCTTTTCTAGTGGGCTATTTAATCCTATTTATCTAATCTGATCTATTTCTTTGCCTTTTAGTTTAAATTATAGTCGTAATATTTTCATTTCACTCATTTAAATCAAAACCTTTGACTTTTAACTTTATTTCCACAAAAATCGTAAGTTTTAAAACTGTAAAACTCTCTTTTCAATTTTGACAAGCTTTTTCTTCTTACTAAGATCATGACATTATTCTTTGATTAAATTATCAAAAATGGTTGAGCTTAACTTAGAAAATTTTACATAAAACACACTATTTTAAATTTTCTTTCATAAATTAGAAATTTTTAAAAAAATGTATTATAAAATGTGGTATTTTTAATTTATTACTTTATTATTTTAGAGTTTGAAAAAAAAATTAATAAAAGACACATTCAAGTACTAACCATTTCTTATTTATAAAAACAGTTCAAAAGTTAAATCTTCCAAACTTCTAAAAATAATTATTCTTATTTGCAAAAGTTCCATTGATAAAAGCAAAGTGCACATTGAGGGAAAGCATAACAGTGTGCCTAAAAGATAAAACAAAAGCTTTTAAACAGTTACTGAAAAATCGCTTTTTATCAAATTCTCTACTTTTACTTTTTAAACAATTTCCATAAAGTTTGTTCGATTAACTTATATAAAATCGTAAACTTACTTTCTATTTTTGTTTAAAACATCCAACATCTACGATTTCTAATTTTTAGAAAACATTTTCATTGGTTTATCATTTAAATCGGAATAGGCAATAGCAGCCTAATTACCTAAGCTTTTTTTTGAACTGGTACTTTATATACAACAAATCAATGGGACAACATACCCCGTGTCAAATAAACGTTCGAAAGCAAGTTTCGAACTTGTGACATCCTGCACCAAGCTGAATCAATTAACCACTTGGACAATGGTGCTTGTCAATTACCTAAGCTTATTTATACCTAAACATGCTTTAGGTGCATAAGGTTTCTGTCTTTTTTCTAAAGGTGGTTAATTCAAGTTTATTTTTCAATATAATGTCCAACTTTAATATGGAAATATTCAAGCCATACATTTAAGTAAATACGAGTCTTTGTGACTACTACCAATATGATAATAGGATTTCTACTTTAATCAGGAAATTTGCCTTTAATTTGTAAAGTCGTCCTTATGGTGTCAATATCATATTCCTAATTTATGAGTCTTATGGCACCAATCTTCTTTACTCATCCTTAAGTTCATAATTTACTTGCTACTGCTAGTTGGTGTCACGACCCGACTTTCTACTCCCAGAAAATCACATCATGAATTAAGAAAGAAAGGGATAGAAAAGAGAAAACAAAGAAGAGAAAGAAGAAACAACACAAGAATCTCAACAGCGGAACGAATAAATTATATTAATAACATAAAATATTTACATAGTTTCAACCACTATCAGAGTACACAGATATACAACTCATACTAGAGAGTTATAAACACCTGTCTAGTTATTACAACTCAATCACAATACAGAAACACTAGAGATACCAACACAGCGGAACTATATAACTATACGCAGAAGCCTCCTGCTCCATATGCTCCTCCATAATTCGTCAAAGCTAACCCGAATCCTAACCTGAATTCTCTTGACTACTCATAAAAATTTGAGTACCCAAGAGTTATAGAAAAACAGAAATAACTCCGGGTCAGACATGGGTCTGGTGTGAGTAACAGGTTAAAGTTGCTTAACTTTTAAAAACCCTTTTGAAAAGAAAAGGTATCACGTAAGACTTCCCACACATAAACATGGAAAAGTTTTTACCTTACGCTAACCAAAACATTTGATAGGAAATCCAGTGATATTATAATGGTGTCTAGGGTTTTCAAATAAATAAGAAATAGCCGAAATTGTTACATGATTAAATTCCAGCTAGTAGCCACAAAAGTGGGTAATACAATCAAAACCGTTGGCACTTATTGGATTTTGGATTCCATACAATGGCAGGGCTACTGGGGTACCGCCCGTCACAGTACGTGGCCTAGATCACCGTACCGAGGATTACTCCCTTCATCCCCTGCAACACAAAGCCGGACCCGTTCCTTACTGAACAGTTCCAAATAAGACAACCCCGACGATTGTCATGATCAACCGTCCACACAGCCGAAATATAAAGGGACCTCTAGACAGGGGTAAATCTTACTCTCCAGTGGGTGCAACCCACGAAGCTTTGCTGCACCTCCCCTGTTTTAGCCATTCCCGGTTGATGAGGCTTGAGGTTACGATTACCTTTATAGGACATATCACTTAGAATGCTCGTCATCCACCTGACGATGTTCTGAAAGCATTCAATCCATACAAGTTCGTTCCGGGTTCGAACGAAACCGTAGGCATTATCTCGTTACACTCATTTTGGAACCACCCTTAGAGTTAACGATAATAACCCTTGCACTCTGAATCACCATCTCAAATCTATAAGTACTATTCCGTCAACTCATTACGGAATCACCCACAGAGTTATACTGACGTATAGCCCTTACACCTCGAGTCTTCACTCACTCCACTTGGATAAACGACCTAACGTTAATTGGAATCGATGTGGTTTTCGGATGTCCAAATATGGAAACCCGATCCCGGTTTCATCGAAAACCAAAGCGTGTCTTTTAGGTCCAAGTTGTTTTAAGTTTAAAAACAATTTAATTCATTATCTAAATATACACAGATAGATGATTCACAACACAACAGATAATCAACCTTATCATTATCAACAGATAATTCATATCATAATCAGATAATCCATATTATCATCCAAAAGCAACCAATGCATCCATATCACATACACTATTCATCTCATTACTGAGATTACAAACCATACCAAACAACCAATGCCAATCATTAACATAAGCAATGACTTAATGATCATACTTCCTATAATTAATTTAAAATGAATTAAATTAATTACTGAATCTCCAATTAATTTAAAATGAATAAAATTAATTACTTCATAATTAAAATTCTGCTTAACTTATCCATCCATTGATTTCAAATCAATTTATAAATCACCATCTCAATATTTCAATTAATATTGATTAACTATCTCTAATTACAATAAGTAATTAGCTTATAAGTTAATCACAAGTTAATTACTTAAACCCTTTGCAAATAATTACTTAATTAATCAATTATTCATTATTAATTATACCTTGATTAATCAATTCCAAATTACATCATTAACTAATTAATTAATGATTCTAATTACATTTAATAAATTCTAAATATAAATTAATTACATAAGTAATTAATCTGAAATTAATACATATCAATATTAATCACCCATGATTAATAACCATTCAGTAATTAACTACTTAATTACCCATCCCATAATTAATTATTCTTAATTAATTATCTAAATTAATCCCCTTGATTAATTTCAAAGTAATTTTAAATCCAATTACATCTATATCAAATATCTTTTATTACATCCTGTAATTATTAATTAATTACTTCCTTAAGTAATTACAAATTCATACATTACATAAAGTGATTATCAAACAATCAACAAATGTTTAAATTAATTTAACTTAATTAATCTAAACTAATCACATTCATTAAATTAATTACACTAAGTAATTAATCCGTTAATTACTTTCATAAGTAATTAAACAATTGATTATTATTAATTAATTAATCTAATTAATTATCAAAATTAATCACATTAATTAATTGTTAAATAATCTTAAGTTAATGACCTTCATTAACATTTCTTAATTACTTAATTAAGAATCAACTTAAATTAATCGTTATTAATTATCAATTAAATAATATTTAATTACAACTTAATTAATCACTAATTATTAATTACTTAAGTGTTAATTAAAAATCTAAATTATCTCTAATCACTTGATTAAATAAATCTTAATTATTAATTAAAATATAATTAATCATCCTTAATTATAGATTAATTAACCTTAATTGATTAATCTCAAATCTAATTAATTAACTTAATTAAACATCCACATAATTAATTAATTAAATAATTAATATTCATCTTAATTACCTTAATAATTTAATGAATCCAATCATTTCATTTTATTTATCTTTAAGATAAACATTTCTTATTTAATTAAGTATTTAAAAACAAAATGTTTTAAAGATTTACTTTAAATTCTATTTATCATTCACTTTAACTTAAGACTCAAATTTGTCTTAAATAAGAGTTTAAAACAATACACACAACTTAGTCTTATATGTTTAAAAGAAACATATACTTTATTAATAAGTTTAAAAGAATTTAAAATTTCAATTCAAATCAAATTCAAATCAATTGAAAAATTACTTTAAAATTTCAAAATTGAAATACAACTTCCAAACTTATTTTAGTTTTAACTCTTTAAAATTCTTTCTACAATTCACACCTTCAATTCAAATGCAAATCATTTAATCATTTAAAAGCAATTTAAATCTAAACCTTTATTTAAAAACTGAAGTTTAAATTTTAATTCCAGATTAAAACTCAGATTTGAATTCACTTTGGATTTTTAATTTAAATATTTAACCTTTCAATTCAAAACTCTGTTAAATTTCCACTTGCAAACTTAAATTTACCTTTACATATAAAAACAGAAACAGTTTTCTGTTTTATTTAAAAGTCAAACTTTGAAATTTTCTGAATTTAAATTATTTCAAAAAAACCAGAATTCAAACTCATTTGAATTCATGTTTGAATTCAGTTTTAAAATCCTAAGTTAAAAATTGTAATCTGCAATTTCCTTTTACTTAAATTTTTAATAAGCCTGAAAAACAGGTTTCCTGCTCCTTCTTTTTTTTATTTTAAACCAAATTTGAATTACTGCATTCAAATAATTTCAATCATCAGAATTCAAACTTTTTGAATTCGTCTTTAGATTCAGTTTTAATCCTAAGTTCAATTTTCCAGATTTAAACTTAAACTTGGATTTTTAAAAATTCTTAAAAACAGAACAGGTTCTGTTTTCTACCTGAAACACTAATACTTGAACTTCCCTATTTGACTTCGAGTCAATTCCCTACCTGCTTCGAGTTTTCCCTCAAAAATCCCGAGACCATCCCGAGGCAAGAATCTCTGCAACCAACAACATCACAAACCTGCACAACATTATCATTGTGCACCCACTTCCTCTCTCCAGCCACCTCTGACCCTCATCTCTGACCATCCCCTATCAATCAGTGACAACACTTAAATCTTTAAACCCCCAGATACCCTGAGATCAACTTGAATTTGAATTCAAGTTTTAAAACTAAAACCTGTAACATTAACCCCACTGTAGTGTCTAACCTGTCATTCACCCATTTCTCCACTTCTCGACCATCATCAACATCCATACTCCGGCAATGACCTCAACAATACACTATCTACCATTACCCACAAAATCTTTGAACTCGATTCACTGAGAAACCGCAGCACCCAAAATTTCTTAAACCCAGTAAACTAGGGTTCTACACCTTCAATCCCAAATTTCAACACCAAAACCAAATTTCAACTCAATTAAATAATTTTCCCAGGATCATAGATAGATAAACTAACTTCAGAATCAAATTCACTCAAATCAAATGTAAGCTTCAATTGGACTTGACTAAAATGTAAAATACAGTGTTCTAGAGACTGCACTATATTTACAACACAATAAATTGAAATTTTAGTTTTAAAATTCTTGAATTTACTTACTGATTCTATTAATAAACCTGGAACATTAATCTATAACATTTGAATTTTTACTATAGGCAATTTGGTTCCGTGTGACTTTATTTTTAAGTTACAGACAATTATATGCAGTTCATATACTATTAGACTTACACCATTCTAAAGCAAACAAAATTTGTTCAAAAAAAAAAATTAAGTCCTAAACAGCAATCAAGACAAAGGAAAATTCAGAAATCAAACATAAGTTTGAAATTTGAAGATCACACATGCACAATCATCTTCTTATTTACTGACACATACTTGCAGGTCATTTCATATATATCTATCTGAAATTTATAAGCATGCACAACTACCTATTAACAGTTTATAAAGTTGAGTTGCTCACTGTTTCTCCCAAAAATGCAGAGCCCATTCAATTTGCAGGTTCCAGATTTGAAAATTATGAAATGCGGGCCCATTTGTCTCCAGATTATGAAATGCAGGCTTCAAATTTTTGCATGCAGGCCTCTAGATAAAAATTGAAATGCAGAGCTTTTGTTTTCAGATGCAAAGAAATGCAGGGTCTTTTGCTTTCATGTTGATGCAGGTTTGTATATGTTGAAGGATGCAGATTTGCATTTTGAGGAGTTTGAATGAAAATGTTTACAGGTTTGGAATTTGAAATGCATTTGATTTTTCATGTTACAGATTGAAGATGGTTTCAGTTTTGTATGAGGAGTGATTTCTGATTTTTCTTGAAAAAAAATGAAATGAAGATTGTTTTGAGGTGAATGGTTTCAGCTGAGAATATTTTTCTTGTTTTAGAATTGAAAAGTGAAAATGAACCAAGAAAAATGAGAGGAGAAAAGAATAAGGGTTTATATAGATTTGAATTAGGATTTAATAAAAATAAAATGGGATTATGACACTTGTAAATTACTTACTTATTCTCTCAACACATGTCAGTTTAAGTTTTAATATATGTACACTTGTATTCTTATGCTTACAAATGTCTTCATAAATTAACTAGTGTTTAATTAAAGTTAATAAAGTATTAAGCCTAGTTAATTAGTTCTTATACATAGTTATGTATTAAAATAATTTTTAAAAGAATAAAGCAAGACCATACACAATTAAATCATTTGAAAAAAAAAATTAAATAGTTGAAATGAATTTTTTTTAAAAGAGTTTGCAATAACTTACATGAATACATGTTCACATTTTAAATTGTATTTTAAATTTCAAATTAAATTTACAAATCAAAATTATCAATTAATAATTTAAAAAGAATAACACAAATATTTTATAACATATTTTAATATACAAACTTAAATTAAAATGATTTTTTTAAACCAATAAAACATTTATCCTACATATTTAAAATCATATAGTTATTTAATTAAATATTTTTGAAAAGCTTAAATCCAAAATAAATCACAATTTCTATTTTTAAAACATTAAAAAGATGCTATACTAATTTAAATTAAAATAATTTGTCTATTTAAAATATATACAAATACATATACATTATTAAATAGAAAATAGATTTATTAGCTTATTAAAAATAATTTCACAAATCAAATATTTAAATAAAGAAGATTATAGAATCAAATCCAATTTATTAACAAAAATTATCAATTCAATATAAATTTAAAACACAGATTATTAAATTTATATTGTCCAAAATTCCGGGATATTACAATCCTTCCCCCTTAAAAGAATTTCGTCCCCGAAATTTAAAACAAAGGTAATTTAATAATCTATTTATAGATTTTATTTTAAAACACAGCATATGCTAATCATATGCTAACAACCAAAGCAACCAATTCACACAATCAGAACAAATCTAATTATCCAAAAGAATTTTGGATAAAACTTTACGAGTTTCCCCGGTATATATATATATCGGGATACTCGCTCTGTAGAATCCAATCAATCAATACTACTAAGCTATAGAGCTCCTAACAATAATTCTATACAAAATATCAGACTACAGACGAGTCTGACTTAACAAACAAACTATCCTAAACCGCTGATTCTATAAACTGAAATATCAAACACGTACTCCCTCAGAGATACGTGAAACATACTGAATCCCAGTTATCCAAACTGGCAATTCATCTCTAGAAAATCAAACACTGATCTAACCCAACACAGAAGAAACTAAAACACTTCCACTACAAGAAAAATGGTCATTAACAGCTCTTAATCTCAGCGTTTGACTATAATCCGCTGTCTTTTCTGTATTTTACAACTTAATTAGTGTAAAACAATTTGTTAAACCGCTGTCTAAAACCTAGTTCCATTCCCTCCCTTCGTTTCGTTTCCCTCCCTTCATTTCGTTTCCCTCCCTTCATTTCGTTTCATAAAAACCTAATTCCTCTATTACAATAAAAACACTCAGCCGACCCATCCCATTAAATCGCCACAGTCCCAATTGTCGCTTCCGCACCATCCTCCTCCCACCCCATCAAATCATTGCCGCCTGGCTCCTTCTTTTTCATCTGACCCTGACGCCACCAACAACACCGAATGACAAGCCTTTCTAGTAATCTCTAACGTCGTTGCCGTGCTTTTTTTAAGGTATTTTTAATTTTAAATGTTCAATATTTTAAAGTTATTTTTATTGCTGTAACTAAGATTTGCTACACCAGATTTGCTTCACATTAAGCGAATTAGAAAAATATGATTAATATTAAGGCAGAGGTAATGCAGTTGAATGTGAAGTAGTAAACTTGTTGTATAATGGTTGGTTAGTAGTTGCAGTTGGGGATGGATGTGCAGGCTGGTGGTGACCAGCGAGGAGGCTGGAGGCAGTTAAGGCAGAGGAAGGATTGGTGAATTTTTTATGGGATGAGGCAGTGGTTTGGGATGTATGTGTGGGATGGAAAGAAATGGGTAGATGTTATAAGAGGTGGTTTGATGCAGAATGGTATGTAGCAAGTGAGGATGTCAAGGGGTTGTTGTTATAGTTACAGTATAGAAGTATGATGAATTATGATGGTTAACCGAGGGTGGAAGATTGCGATAATACTAAATAATTGTTCCTGTATTTGTAGTGTGTGCTAGCTGGTTTTAATATATTTTCTCTTCATTTAATAAAGGCTAAAGTACTCATGCTCCCAGTCAAAAAAACAAAAACAATAATGATTTCCTCCGATCGTCCATCACCGTTTCATTCCAATATGTGTCCATTCTTTGTTATTCAGACGATTTTATCAATAGATATTTGATCAGTGGTTATAGTGCTAACAGCATACATATCCTATCCCATCTGTGTCTTCATATGTTAATAGCTTTAGCTTCAACAAAAAACAGAATACTTCTAACACCAAACATTAAAGTGTAATGATTCTAAATAGGCTTAGTACAGTATATGTTTTTGGTTTTTGTTTACAGTCCTTCATATAATGTTGTCCAGGTTAAATAAATTTAACCATTTCTACTGTAGCTAGATTATGTCAAAGTTTGTTTACCTGACAGTTTATAATTTTTTTTAACATGATTTAGTACTTTGATTATAGGTCATAAGAAAGCTGGAGTTTGTTTTCCAATTAATGCCAATACAAATCGAGTGAAGGAATAATAAGAGGAGCAAAATTATACCCTCACATTCTTTGTGTGATTAAAAGAAGCTTTATGCTAACTAGATTACAATAATCTTTCATAGAAACTAAATATACCAATGAACCTCTGTTTATATTTTTTTCCTTGCTGCAAATATGTTACTCTTACAAATAATAAATTTATAAATTTGTGCATAGTAGAAACTAACTTGCATATAGGCGTCACAATCAGGGTAGATTTGATCAAAAAAGTGAAAACACTTGCTTTTTTCTTGAAATTTAATATAGCAAAGCAACCAAAAAACCATATGTTATATATGCTCATAAAAAGATTTATTTAAATAAAACAAAAAATAATGTTAAAAGTATTTATTTTCTGATTTCCAAATTTATAATAATTTATGCCAAAGGTGTTTTCTTAAATTGAATCATTACACTTTGAACTTTGGGTATTATTCACAAACATGTTTGCTTCAATATCAAACCACACAATCTTCCATAATATATAAATGAATCAATCACTAGATTCTTCTAATAGTTTATTTTTGTAATATATAGAATTTTTTGTGTCACAATCTTCCATAGTATCAGTATCTGTTTTAATTTATTTCTAAATCTTGGTCATTATGGTCATCTTGAAAATTCTTTTCAGTTTAATGAGCGTGACATTTATACATGTGTAATTTATACAGTTTGGGTTCAGCCAGAGCAGTCAACAGGATGATATAGATGTTGTCACTATCGTATAAGGTCTAAATGATATTGATGAGGCATAGTTGAATAGCATAAAAATTGGGAAGATTCCTAAATTTTATGCTATTTAGCTCTTGCCTTATCAATATCATAGGTAATCTGAAGATTCTGGACTTTGGTTAAGCTCCTTTACTGGGCTGGATGTGTTGCTTCACCCTATGTGTGGGACTCCGGTTCATGCTGTGATGGCACAAAGGTAACCTAAATTCTCATCACGCAAAGGTAACTAATAATATTATTTAGTTATTTTCAGCAAGTAATTTCCTTTATGTTATATACCTGATTATTTCTGAAGCATACTGTTCCTAATCTAATGGTGAGATCATTTGGTTAACAGTGAGTCTAACAAACCTCTCTTTTTTGATTTAATTTAAGCATACTTTGGCTTGCAAATACAGCAGTGGAAAAAGCAGCACATTGAATATTATCAATTTGTTGGTTAATAGTGAATATTATCAATTTAAACATCTCCCCAAACAATAAGTTTGCACTATCTTAAAGAACTGCTAACTGCCAACATCATGTTAAAGTTTGCACTATTTTCTATAAGTTGGCATTGTAAGTTTGTCTCCTGAAACAAACTCTAACAAACATAGAATTGATATCGAATCAGAACTCTATAAAGCTTCTATAAAATTCTAGTTGGAATTTTGGTCAAATTGGAACTCTACAGATTCAAATCTTTTTTTTTCAATTTATGTTGTAAAAAAACTTGAATTAAAAAAATAGTAAGTGATAATCAAATCTGATATCAGTAGAGTTAGAGTGGAGTTGATAGGAATGCAATCACAGTAAAGCACAGTGGATGGAATCGTAATAATATTTTGAGCATCTGTATGATCAAAATAATTAAGCCTTTTAAGTGATTTGATCATTCAAATTGTTCAAGTTGTTGAATTAACATCCTTTTGCATGTACAGTCATGCTAGATTCATATTCTTTTATTATATACACACGTGTGCGCACATTTTGTGTGTATTTATAAATTTATACAAGGACATAAAATGGAAGTACAACTCTTTCCGGTCTCACATATTTTTAGTTGCTCTAGCTGCAGTACCATTTCATTTAGTCTATGTATGATAAAATATGCGGATTATCAACTTATCAACTTGCTGTTTTTTCATGATATTCATTTAGTCTAAGTACAAAGGTGTCTATGCTGTTTGCATTCATGATAACTTTGTTGTTTAATTCAGCTATGCAGGTATGGTGGCTGCTCTAACAAACGAGAGTGCCACAAGCAAATCAGTGTACTTTGCGCATTGCACTTCAGAAATGATATTCATCACACACTTGTTGACAGAAGAGCCAGAGAAACTAGCAGGACCACTGCTAGCAGACACTTATGTTACCTTGCTTAAAGGGCGTAATGCATGGTACCTGGAACTTTCCTGTTTGTCTTTCCTTTTCTGCTTGAATGTTTTTTCTATTTGAGGTTATTTTGATTTATAAAAACAGACCTGATGTTTGACATATGGATTTGCATTTCTTATAGCTTGAACATGATATTGCTGCTTTCTTGATTGCAAGAATCAATTGAATTATTGTCCTCTTGCTGCATGTGCTTGGCAGAAAGTGGTCTTCCTATTGACCGTTTCATGACTTCAAAGGCACTAGGGTTTACTAAACCTTTGAGAAACAGGTAAATTATTATTATTTGGGTGAAATTTGAAACTAAACTAATGGATGTTAAGCTGATAACTGTAAAACTATTTACACCATCAATTTTGTTTAGCGAACCCTATGCATAGGAAACCTGTAAAATCATAAGGAAAAAAATGATAGGAAACCTGTAAACTTGATAACAGTTATTGGTTGTATTCTCTCTCTCTCTTTTCCCTTTAAAATATCCAACCAAAACAGGTGGTGGCATAAGTCGCCTGTTTGAAATATTTATTATACTATTTCCCGTTATTTCCCAGAAAGTAGTTCAACAATAATTAACTCTTGTATGTAGTAATTAGCATATACTTGATACTTGATAGTTGGTTAATTGATTTACTACTTGATAAATATGGGCCAGTCTTGTTACATATAGTACAGATCTAATGGTTAGTTGGTATTTCACTTTCCATTTGGTTACAACGCATGATTTGTAAGCACATATTGGCCATACTTCTTTTTACAGCTCAACTACTCTCTCCGTAGATTTTATTCTCACTTATTAGTACTCATCCAAATATGTTTTTACTGATAGAAATGGAAACTAAGTCAACAATTGAACTTTCTTGGGCTCCAAAATTACCTCCCATGCTAACTGATGCAGAAAAGAGCTCAGAGAAAGGGAAAGATAAGGTTGATTCTTTTGCATTTGCATCTTTTTGTTATGTGATGCAAATTATTTTGTACACAGGTTTGACATGCCTGCTCCGACTATGACTCCTGAGTTGAAGAAGGATCTTGAAGTTCTCCAGGTATATCATCTAAGTGTTTATATTTTATTTCAATGAAGTATGCAGGTGCAGTAAACAAAGAGATAGAGGATGAGTTTGTTGGTGGTGGGGGTATTGCAGTGTAACATAAGGTTGGGTGTTTGTGGTTTGGTGGTGGATGATGTAGTAATGGCAGCAGAAGGGAAGTGACGTGGAAGTTTGCAAAATGCAGAAGGCAGTTTGAATGTGAAGAAGTCTGGTAGATTGTTGAAGGGCAGCCTATGTGCAGTGGTAACAAAGGCTATGGTGGAATATGCAGAACAAGGCACTGTTCTGTGATTCAGTGAGGAGTGTTCGACAGTGCAATATGGTTGAAGGAGAATGAAGGAACTGTAGAGATTTAATAATGGTTGTAATTGTTTGGTGAGTAGGCTATTTGAATGGTTGTAATTGTTTGGTGAGTAGGCTATTTGAACTGTAGAGATTTGATAATGGTTGTAATTGCAAAATGCAGAAGGCTCATTTATGTAATTATTGTGACCAATAACCGATTTTGATTGAATGGACGTTTTTTTTCCAGATGTGGACTAATCTGATTCAAAAGGCAAAAGATGGTGGTTTGGATGTTATACAAAAAGTGGAAGACAATATTGGTATGCATCTTTATTTATGCACTATTCTTTATTGTTTAATTGGATTTGTTTCATTGGTATTTTCTTAATTTGGTTAAGAATAAGTGTGATGTATATAACTACATACATATTAATTTGTCATTCAATTCATCACAGGTTGAGAAGACTTTTTGGACAAAAGTTTAATTGGAAAGGTTGCTAAAATAAGCAGATCTTGACATCTAGTTGCTAGGGGAGAATATATATTTACAGGTTTCTTCCACTCTTCATGATGATTTAAAGAATTCAATTTATTTGAATTGCAAAATTTTAATTGATTATTGCTGGCAGGTCACTTTCTAGGAATCGTCTTTATGGAAGAATACCAGATGAAATAGGAAACATATCAACTCTACAATCTCTGTAATTCTCTTATACCAAAGTTTTATTCAGTCCATTACGCTGCTTGTACTTTTCCTTATTCCTTATTGAGAAATGAGGGTGACAACTATTCACACACTCTTATAATTGTATCCTTGTCTATATTCATTTCACTTCACTTCACTTCTTGCATTTCATTTAAAAAAATAGTCACGGTGCCTTTTCATTTTGTTAAACTTTCTTTAGTTTCTTTTTCTTAGTAATACCACTTGATTATGACAGTGTGATCAAAGAAAACCAATTAGAAGGTCCAATTCCCGTAACTCTGGGCAAACTTACCAAGTTAACTCGACTGTCAATATACCGTAAAGAAAATTTTATTCCAATAATGTGAAATATTATTGATTGTGGTTGCATTCAGGCTTTTATCATACTATTCATATAGGTATATTGCTTCCAATAATTTCTCTGGTGAGTTACCAGAGTCACTGGGGAATCTTAAGAAATTGTCCACCTTGTAAGTTAACAAGTATATTGTATTTTTGGTATTTTTATTTATTTATGGATTCACTATTTATACATTGCATCATTGATCCACTGGTTGGTATTGCTGATACGCATGTTAAAATGGTTGTCCAAGGCATAGTTTGGTGTTCAGTATTTTTAATATAGCTTAAAATATCCACGAGTGGGTGTGCTTAGGATTTAAATTCACAACTGGTGGAAACCTACTAATTTGTTTTCATCTCGTTTCAAGCCTTTCCAAATATATGCATATTGATATTATATATAAAACTTGTATGTAATGGAAAATGCTGTTATGTGCTTACACCTTTCTTATTAATGTAATAATGTTGTTGCTACATGTTAATAACTTTATTTAACTTTATTTATTTATAAATTAATCTGCAGTATTATGGATGGAAATCCAATCTCTGGAAAAATTCCTGATTTTATCGGTAATTGGACCCAACTCAAGCGATTGTGAGTGTAAATCGTTACTTCATGTAGACTTTCTCCATTATAATTAATTTCATTCTAGAAGACTATAATTCTCAACTTATACTTTAACTTTTGCAACCTATTTACAGAGATATGCAAGGAACATCCTTGGAAGGCCCATTTCCTCCTATTTTTGCTAACTTGAGCTCAGTCGATGAACTGTAAGACCGTTCGTTTGAAAATGACTTGAATTCTGTAGTTATAACAAACTGTCCTTTTTATACTACCTTTTCTTCTTCTTTTTATTTTTGTTTTATGTTTTTTTTGATGAAATATAGGAGAGTCAGTGATATGAGAGGGTTCACAAATTTTCCACCACTTCAGAAAATGAAAGAGATGCACCATTTGTAAGTTTCATCAGGTGTTAAACCAAAAATTGCAGGCACATGTCTTTATTCTGGGTTTCTATAATGCATGATATGATATAGGGTTTTGAGAAATTTGTTAATATCTGATCGGATCCATGAGTATATAGGTGGATTTTCTAATTGGTATTTTCTTAATTTGGTTAAGAATAAGTGTGATGTATATAACTACATACATATTAATTTGTCATTCAATTCATCACAGGTTGAGAAGACTTTGTGGACAAAAGTTTAATTGGAAAACTCCATCAAACTGGAAAGTGCAGTTTTGCTATATCAGTGGAGATCGCGGCAATGAGTTGGAGGATGACGTGGTTCGTGCTAGGAGGAGTTCGAGGTGGTTTCGAATTAAAGGTTTGATTTTTGCGGTAGGGAAATGAAGTCGATGAGGTCACGGGTGAATTGCAGTGAAGTACAACAGTGGATAGGGTGTGTACTAGATTGTAAGGCAAGTTTCTGGTGAATAGGAGAAGAACTGCTGTGGTTGTTTGATGAAGGGGTTGTGGGTATTGGATGCCGTAGAGCAGCAGTGAGAGAAGTTGGACTGTGTGAAGTAGACTGGTGGTTGGATTGGTTTTCAAGTGGTGCGGAGTGGATGTAGGAGTGGATGATGATGTTTGTTGCTGTGAATATGGGTTTGACAGTGGAGGTGTTGATATTGATGACAGTGGAGTTATGGAGTTCAGGTGGAATGAATGGGCAGAGATGTATATGGATATTTGCAGAGTAGATCAGTTGGATAAGGAAGAAGATGGTTTAGTGATATTGATGAACTGTGTTGTATGTATGGCTGGTGGTAGCAAGTTGGAGGAGGGGTGAGAATGAAGTTGAACTACAGTTGTGAGTGTGAAGTTGAACAAGGTTATGTGAGGATGGTGGCAGATGCGTTGGAAAAGTCAGTGGCAGGTGGGTGGTTGTTGTTCAGGCTGATGGCAGCGGTTTGTTGGGCAGTTGTATGGTGATGGAGATGCACACAGTTGTGTGGACAGTTGAAGGTGATATGTGTTGTCGGATATGTGTTGTCTGATATGCTTATATGCGAACAGTTGAAGGTGATATGTTTGAAGGGTTGTTATACTGAATGTATATATTTGTAATTGTAATATACTGAACGTATATATCATGTAAACGTTTATGTATCTGATTAATAGTTATTAGAACATGTTATATATGCTAGTTGCTTCAATATACTCAAAATATAATTCTGGAATATTCAAAAATAGAGTGGAATATTAAAGCTGTTATATAAATAGAAGACAGCGTTTGATTAATGTTGTCAATGAAGAAACAACAGCGTTTAATTTGTGTTGTAATTATCTTGAAATTGTCAATAACAGCGTTTTTACATGCTGTCGAAAATAGTTGATGATTTAATAACAGCGTTTAGAAAACATAATACAGCACGTTATAAACGCTGTTGAAAACATTATTGACAGCTCGTAATAAACGCTGTCACAGAGATATTTCAACAGCGTTTATAGAAACGCTGTTGTAAGTTATGTATATACGACAGCATGTCGTTATACAGCGTTTCTAATAACGCTGTTGTATCATATTACAGCGTTTATCAAACGCTGTTAAAAGCCTTTTGTTGTGTAGTGTTCGGAGCTAGCTTCCCAAACTTATAGCTCCCTGGATCATAGAAAAACTTAACCAAAATCAAATCTCCAATTCCAGAATCCAAATTTCTCTGTCTCTTATCCATAAAAACCTTTCGGACAATCCTGGGCTACCAACATCCATCCTGATCAGCTCAACTCTTGCTGATTCCACTAGAAACAGAATGAATCAAAAACAATCCAATGATCTCCTCAAGATCACTCAAAACCAAGAACACAAACCCCGCTTCTCAACAACAGAAGACAGAACAAACTTCTCCTTATCCGGAAAAGACAAAACAGAAACACCCCCAAACTGCTTCCGCTGCACAACTCTGATCCGAAACAGAACAAAATGCTGACGAAGAACACAAGCACAGACTAAACAACCCAGCACAGAAATATGGCTCCATATATCCATAAAGAAAAACTCAGATGTTCCTTCCGAAACCTGAGTTGCTTCACCAACTTCTATCTCAAGGAACCATCCATCTACTAACTGAACCACCAGTTCCATTTCTAGAAAAAAAATCAATCTCCAGATGCAGACAAACTCTGACTTCCAGAAGACATCCAGATAATCTCCAACAAACACAAGAGAACATACTATCGCAAGTCACTTTTGCGATCAACTCAGCCTAAATCCAAAGAAAACCGCTCTCTCTTAACCAAACAGAACAGCTTATGCTGGCCTAGCCAACTTTTCAGAGAAACGGATCTACTCTGTTGCTTCTGAATTCCACTTCAGAAAACTACTCAGCCAGAAGACTCCTACCAACTCAGAACACTCTGCTAACACAGCCACATCACCGAGCAGACTCACTTCTTACTCTTGTTCCAAAGAAACATCTTCGAAAACATCCATAGTCACTGCATCTCATCACGCAGCTACTACTTCCTGAGATATCAAGATATCATCACTTGCTTGCTTCTGCCCTAATGACAGATCAAAACTCAATTCTGCACTTCAAAGATGAACTCCGAACCTTTACAGGTTACCTTCAGAGATCGATGAAGTCTTTCATCACTACAGAACTCACTCGAGACAGTATTAGGTCTACAATCTCGAGAAATATCAACCTCATCCAACAAACTCCAACCAATGGTACTCGTGTTACATACACTTCTACCTCGTCTACCTTTATAACTTATATTGGAAAAACCTGAACGGGTAATCCAACAAATAGGTAGAACCAATTATATATACATATATATATATATATATTAAAAATACAAATACGCTCTCTCAAGATAGACACCACTCCAGAGCCTAGGTATTCACTCAACCTAATGCTCTGATACCAACTGTCACGACCCGACTTTCTACTCCCAGAAAATCGCATCATGAATTAAGAAAGAAAGGGATAGAAAAGAGAAAAGAAAGAAGAGAAAGAAGAAACAACACAAGAATCTCAACAGCGGAACGAATAAATTATATTAATAACATAAAATATTTACATAGTTTCAACCACTATCAGAGTACACAGATATACAAATCATACTAGACAGTTATAAACACCTGTTTAGTTATTACAACTCAATCACAATACAGAAACACTCAGAGATACCAACACAGCGGAACTATATAACTATACGCAGAAGCCTCCTGCTCCATATGCTCCTCCATAATTCGTCAAAGCCAACCCGAATCCTAACCTGAATTCTCTTGACTACTCATAAAAATTTGAGTACCCAAGAGTTATAGAAAAACAGAAATAACTCCGGGTCAGACATGGGTCTGGTGTGAGTAACAGGTTAAAGTTGCTTAACTTTTAAAAACCCTTTTGAAAAGAAAAGGTATCACGTAAGACTTCCCACACATAAACATGGAAAAGTTTTTACCTTACGCTAACCAAAACATTTGATAGGAAATCCAGTGATATTATAATAGTGTCTAGGGTTTTCAAATAAATAAGAAATAGCCGAAATTGTTACATGATTAAATTCCAGCTACTAGCCACAAAAGTGGGTAATACAATCAAAACCGTTGGCACTTATTGGATTTTGGATTCCATACAATGGCAGGGCTACTGGGGTATCGGCCGTCACAGTACGTGGCCTAGATCACCGTACCGAGGATTACTCCCTTCATCCCCTGCAACACAAAGCCGGACCCGTTCCTTACTGAACAGTTCCAAATAAGACAACCCCGACGATTGTCATGATCAACCGTCCACACAGCCGAAATATAAAGGGATCTCTAGACAGGGGTAAATCTTACTCTCCAGTGGGTGCGACCCACGAAGCTTTGCTGCACCTCCCCTGTTTTAGCCATTCCCGGTTGATGAGGCTTGAGGTTACGATTACCTTTATAGGACATATCACTTAGAATGCTCATCGTCCACCTGACGATGTTATGAAAGCATTCAATCCATACAAGTTCGTTCTGGGTTCGAACGAAACCGAAGGCATTATCTCGTTACACTCATTTTGGAATCACCCTCAGAGTTAACGACAATAACCCTTGCACTCTGAAGCACCATCTCGAATCTATAAGTACTATTCCGTCAACTCGTTACGGAATCACCCACAGAGTTATACTGACGTATAGCCCTTACACCTCGAGTCTTCACTCGCTCCACTTGGATAAACGACCTAACGTTAATTGGAATCGATGTGGTTTTCGGATGTCCAAATATGGAAACCCGATCCCGGTCTCATCGAAAACCAAAGCGTGTCTTTTAGGTCCAAGTTGTTTTAAGTTTAAAAACAATTTAATTCATTATCTAAATATACACAGATAGATGATTCACAACACAACAGATAATCAACCTTATCATTATCAACAGATAATTCATATCATAATCAGATAATCCATATTATCATCCAAAAGCAACAATGCATCCATATCACATACACTATTCATCTCATTACTGAGATTACAAACCATACCAAACAACCAATGCCAATCATTAACATAAGCAATGACTTAATGATCATACTTCCTATAATTAATTTAAAATGAATTAAATTAATTACTGAATCTCTAATTAATTTAAAATGAATTAAATTAATTACTTCATCATTAAAATTATGCTTAACTTATCCATCCATTGATTTCAAATCAATTTATAAATCACCATCTCAATATTTCAATTAATATTGATTAACTATCTCTAATTACAATAAGTAATTAGCTTATAAGTTAATCACAAGTTAATTACTTAAACCCTTTGCAAATAATTACTTAATTAATCAATTATTCATTATTATTTATACCTTGATTAATCAATTCCAAATTACATCATTAACTAATTAATTAATGATTCTAATTACATTTAATAAATTCTAAATATAAATTAATTACATAAGTAATTAATCTGAAATTAATCCATATATATATTAATCACCCATGATTAATAACCATTCAGTAATTAACTACTTAATTACCCATCCCATAATTAATTATTCTTAATTAATTATCTAAATTAATCCCTTTGATTAATTTCAAAGTAATTTTAAATCCAATTACATCTATATCAAATATCTTTTATTACATCCTGTAATTATTAATTAATTACTTCCTAAAGTAATTACAAATTCATACATTACATAAAGTAATTATCAAACAATCAACAAATGTTTAAATTAATTTAACTTAATTAATCTAAACTAATCACATTCATTAAATTAATTACACTAAGTAATTAATCCATTAATTACTTTCATAAGTAATTAAACAATTGATTATTATTAATTAATTAATCTAATTAATTATCAAAATAAATCACATTAATTAATTGTTAAATAATCTTAAGTTCATGACCTTCATTAACATTTCTTAATTACTTAATTAAGAATCAACTTAAATTAAACATTATTAATTATCAATTAAATAATATTTAATTACAACTTAATTAATCACTAATTATTAATTACTTAAGTGTTAATTAAAAATCTAAATTATCTCTAATCACTTGATTAAATAAATCTTAATTATTAATTATAATTTAATTAATCATCCTTAATTATAGATTAATTAACCTTAATTAATTAATCTCAAATCTAATTAATTAACTTAATTAAACATCCACATAATTAATTAATTAAATAATTAATATTCATCTTAATTACCTTAATAATTTAATGAATCCAATCATTTCATTTTATTTATCTTTAAGATAAACATTTCTTATTTAATTAATTATTTAAAAACAAAATGTTTTAAAGATTTACTTTAAATTCTATTTATCATTCACTTTAACTTAAGACTCAAATTTGTCTTAAATAAGAGTTTAAAACAATACACACAACTTAGTCTTATATGTTTAAAAGAAACATATACTTTATTAATAAGTTTAAAAGAATTTAAAATTTCAATTCAAATCAAATTCAAATCAATTGAAAAATTACTTTAAAATTTCAAAATTGAAATACAACTTCCAAACTTATTTTAGTTTTAACTCTTTAAAATTCTTTCTACAATTCACACCTTCAATTCAAATGCAAATCATTTAATCATTTAAAAGCAATTTAAATCTAAACCTTTATTTAAAAACTGAAGTTTAGATTTTAATTCCAGATTAAAACTCAGATTTGAATTCACTTTGGATTTTTAATTTAAATATTTAACCTTTCAATTCAAATGCAAATTACATATTCATTTACACTTGTGAGTTTGAAAACCAAATTTAAATTTAAAACATAAATGATTCAAATCTCAGAAAATCAAATTTGAATTCATATTCAAATTTCAAATTAAAAACTCAGTTAAATTTCCACTTGCAAATTTAAATTTACCTTTACATATAAAAATAGAAACAGTTTTCTGTTTTATTTAAAAGTCAAACTTTGAAATTTTCTGAATTTAAATTATTTCAGAAAAACCAGAATTCAAACTCATTTGAATTCATGTTTGAATTCAGTTTTAAAATCCTAAGTTAAAAATTGTAATTTGCAATTTCCTTTTACTTAAATTTTTAATAAGCCTGAAAAACAGGTTTCCTGCTCCTTTTTTTTATTTTAAACCAAATTTGAATTACTGCATTCAAATAATTTCAATCATCAGAATTCAAACTTTTTGAATTCGTCTTTAGATTCAGTTTTAATCCTAAATTCAATTTTTCAGATTTAAACTTAAACTTGGATTTTTAAAAATTCTTAAAAACAGAACAGGTTCTGTTTTCTACCTGAAACACCAATACTTGAACTTCCCTATTTGACTTCGAGTCAATTCCCTACCTGCTTCGAGTTTTCCCTCAAAAATCCCGAGACCATCCCGAGACAAGAATCTCTGCAACCAACAACATCACAAACCTGCACAACATCATCATTGTGCACCCACTTCCTCTCTCCAGCCACCTCTGACCCTCATCTCTGACCATCCCCTATTAATCAGTGACAACACTTAAATCTTTAAACCCCCAGATCCCCTGAGATCAACTTGAATTTGAATTCAAGTTTTAAAACTAAAACCTGTAACATTAACCCCACTGCAGTGTCTAACCTGTCATTCACCCATTTCTCCACTTCTCGACCATCATCAACATCCATACTCCGGCAATGACCTCAACAATACACTATCTACCATTACCCACAAAATCTTTGAACTCGATTCACTGAGAAACCGCAGCACCCAAAATTTCTTAAACCCAGTAAACTAGGGTTCTACGCTTTTAATCCCAAATTTCAACACCAAAACCAAATTTCAACTCAATTAAATAATTTTCCCAGGATCATAGATAGATAAACTAACTTCAGAATCAAATTCACTCAAATCAAATGTAAGCTTCAATTGGACTTGACTAAAATGTATAATACAGTGTTCTAGAGACTACACTATATTTACAACATAATAAATTGAAATTTTAGTTTTAAAATTCTTGAATTTACTTACTGATTCTATTAATAAACCTGGAACATTAATCTATAACATTTGAATTTTTACTATAGGCAATTTGGTTCCGTGTAACTTTATTTTTAAGTTACAGACAATTATATGCAGTTCATATACTATTAGACTTACACCATTCTAAAGCAAACAAAATTTGTTCAAAAAAAAAAAATTTAAGTCCTAAACAGCAATCAAGACAAAGGAAAATTCAGAAATCAAACATAAGTTTGAAATTTGAAGATCACACATGCACATTCATCTTCTTATTTACTGACACATACTTGCAGGTCATTTCATATATATCTATCTGAAATTTATAAGCATGCACAACTACCTATTAACAGTTTATAAAGTTGAGTTGCTCACTGTTTCTCCCAAAAATGCAGAGCCCATTCAATTTGCAGGTTCCAGATTTGAAAATTATGAAATGCAGGCCCATTTGTCTCCAGATTATGAAATGCAGGCTTCAAATTTTTGCATGCAGGCCTCTAGATAAAAATTGAAATGCAGAGCTTTTGTTTTCAGATGCAAAGAAATGCAGGGTCTTTTGCTTTCATGTTGATGCAGGTTTGTATATGTTGAAGGATGCAGATTTGCATTTTGAGGAGTTTGAATGAAAATGTTTACAGGTTCGGAATTTGAAATGCATTTGATTTTGCATGTTACAGATTGAAGATGGTTTCAGTTTTGTATGAGGAGTGATTTCTGATTTTTCTTGAAAAAAAATGAAATGAAGATTGTTTTGAGGTGAATGGTTTCAGCTGAGAATATTTTTCTTGTTTTAGAATTGAAAAGTGAAAATAAACCAAGAAAAATGAGAGGAGAAAAGAATAAGGGTTTATATAGATTTGAATTAGGATTTAATAAAAATAAAATGGGATTATGACACTTGTAAATTACTTACTTATTCTCTCAACACATGTTAGTTTAAGTTTTAATATATGTACGCTTGTATTCTTATGCTTACAAATGTCTTCATAAATTAACTAGTGTTTAATTAAAGTTAATAAAGTATTAAGCCTAGTTAATTAGTTCTTATACATAGTTATGTATTAAAATAATTTTTAAAAGAATAAAGCAAGACAATACACAGCTAAATCATTTGAAAAAAAAAATTAATAGTTGAAATGAATTATTTTTTTAAAAGAGTTTGCAATAACTTACATGAATAAATGTTCACATTTTAAATTGTATTTTAAATTTCAAATTAAATTTACAAATCAAAATTATCAATTAATAATTTAAAAAGAATAACACAAATATTTTATAACATATTTAAATATACAAACTTAAATTAAAATGAATTTTTTAAACCAATAAAACATTTATCCTACATATTTAAAATCATATAGTTATTTAATTAAATATTTTTGAAAAGCTTAAATCCAAAATAAATCACAATTTCTATTTTTAAAACATTAAAAAGATGCTATACTAATTTAAATTAAAATAACTTGTCTATTTAAAATATATACAAATACATATACATTATTAAATAGAAAATAGATTTATTAGCTTATTAAAAATAATTTCACAAATCAAATATTTAAATAAAGAAGATTATAGAATCAAATCCAATTTATTAACAAAAATTATCAATTCAATATAAATTTAAAACACAGATTATTAAATTTATATTGTCCAAAATTCCGGGATATTACAGTTGGTATATAAAACTTCCCCTAGAGTTTCTTTATGGGGTCAACACGAATAAATGTGGACAGTTTATTTTTCACCACAAATGTTGTAACCTAAACACTTATTTTAACCCACAGTTGTCTACTTTTATAAGGGATGAGCCAATAATTAATTATGAATCAAAATATATAGGTTATTGTGTATTAATAAACATATCAAAGAATCATAATTACGCTCTCTTAGTCGGGTTATTGTGTCCAATCACACTATGGAAATATTCTCACCATACCTTTTGGAAAATAGGAGTCTTTGCGACTACTGCCAATATGAGGATTGGCAATTTAATTAGGAAATTGTCTTTAATTAGTAAAGTCCTCCTTATGCTATCAATATTGTATTCCTATTTTATGGGTCTCGTGGCACTAATCTTCTCTACTCATCTTTAAGTCCGTAATTAACTTTCTACTGCTAGTTGCTATAAAAAAATTCTCCCAGCCTTTCTTTTTGGGGGTAAACTCCAATAAATATGAAAATTTTACTTTTCACCTTAACTATTTAACTTGAATACTTATTTTGACCCATAATTATCTGCTTCTATAAGGGATAAGCCAACAATTACCTTATGAGTGAAAATATATAGTTTGTTATGTATTAATACACATATCAGAAAATTATAATTACGCTTCCTTAGTCTGGTTTGGCTCATCTTGTCTCTTCGCTTTAGATACCGATAGAACCATATAGGGATGTTCACGCTCGAAATCTTAGCTGCTTTTTCAAAGCCATTCCTCTAAGACTAGTACTCATTCTTACTATCTATGATTGGAATTATTTCTACTTTCCTAAAGATAGTACTTGGCAAGATTACCTGATATCATTCTTTCTTGTTATTCTTTTATATATGTAAAACCTTTGAAAATTACCATCTATTCATACATATATATAACGTTTTAAAAAATCTTTAGAAAACCTCTTTGGAAAACTCTTTTTTTGGAACTTTTCAAGTACACTCTCTATACATGCCTATATCCTAGGGGATCTTCAACCTCGGCTTTAATACCAAATGTAACAACCCCCACTTCCCGACGCAAGATCCAGAGCCTAGTGTGACTTTCGAACGCATGTCATGTAATGAAATACGAGCTATTGGGTTTTAAAACATTACAGAGCATGATTATAAAGGTAAATTTTAAGACATTTTACAATTTTAGATCTCATGATGAAAGAAATTATATAAGTCCTGAAAAATAAACATTTTAAAAAAATAGTCTCTGAAATACTTAATTTTCCATATACACCGTTTCTAAAATGTGATATGAGTTTTATAGACTTTTAATACAATAAGTAATCACATGATGAACAATAAATAATATGAGCACTCCAACATATAGTTCCTTTCTCCATGTACTATGCCTAATAACTACTAACCTATCATCCTATGGTGCAGAAAATGGAAAGAAGGGGGTGGTTCAAACAAAGTCCGGTGAATGAGTACAAGTTTAATATATGATATTCATATGAAGTTAACTTCAACTAACAACATAGGGTGTGCTACAAGTGTCCATGAATTCCAGAGATCTGTTACCTAAGGTTTATTGACTAATACATTCCCGCACTATAATTTATGTAGGCTATTGTAATTGATTAAACTAAGGATTGAACCTCATCTAACGATTGGTCACTGTAGTTAAAGCTACTCAATGTAAACATGCCACTAGACTATTAAAACATGCAAACACCGCCACAATCCTATTAAACGTGGAAATCTACTCCACTGGCTATTAATCATAAAAACACGGCCACCAGGCTACTATGGAACTAAATTCCCACTACTATCACCACCACTAGGCTATTGGAAACTGATTTCCTCTCACTACACCAAGAGAGAGAATCCGAGATGTTGACTCATCGATATATCTAATCATCTACATCCTCTTCCATCTCTCGATCGTAGTGTTGGCCTATTATTGCATGCTATGGGATCCTCCATTTGAACTGTATCAGGTGCCTCAAAAATCATGCATATTAGGACCAGTGTCAAATCCACTCCATCAAGCATCCTTATTAGTGCTACATGCCTACTACGGAACCTCTTATGAGTGCCATTTGCGAAAATACTTCACCTTCAGTTGATTACTTGATCCCAAATTGGGTAAACAATATTTACCTAACACCACAATGACCTTGCATCCACTCTTAGGGAACTAGCACCCCTACAAGTTCTAACATGCGTCCAATTGCCTTTAAATCGGGGTAATGATCCAGAATTTAAGTCATTTGAAATTCATATATTTAATTAATTTAAAATATTTAAAAGTTAAGTTTACAAGCTGAATAAATAATATTTCGAATATAGTGATTTAATTGGATAATTAAATTGTTAATTTAATATTGAATATTGCAGAAAAAAATGGAAACTGGATTTAATATGAATAAAAATGATTTATAAAGTTGAATTAAATCTTATTTGATTTAGAATGATGCTAGAGAACTTTTAAAATTGAATTAAAAGTTGATTTGTAGAAATTGAATATTTTAATATTTAATTGACGAGTGAAAATAGCCATTTTTCAAATAGTCTTAGATTTCGACAAAACCAGTTTCATCGGATCCGTAATGTTATATTATTGTAAGATTTCAAATTTCGTTTCAATCGGATTTACGGTTTGTCCGGGGCAAGCTAAAACACGTAGAAATCTGTTTAAGTAAATTTAAAATTTAAAATAATTCAATTCGAAAACCTATCTTTCAAATACGATCGAATTGGCTTCCGACATATATTCCATTATGTTTGGAATAAGGGTAAAACATTATAAATGCCAGGAGGCACGTTTCATTTCGAGTTTGGAAAATTTCTACATGAATAGTGTCGTCAATTTTTATATAAAAGGACCTCACTTTTTCTTGTTTGCACTAACCCTAGGGTTAGAAACCCTAGACGCCATCAACTGTTTAATGGCCAGAATCTGTCAATTTTCTTCCCTCAACATCTTCCAATCCATTCAATATTTTTGAAAACTTTCTAAAGCAAAACTGTAGTGCTTCTCGAGCTCTTCGGATCCATATGGCGATGATGGGGTTTTAGGCTACAGATCGATAGCAAATCGTGCTTGAATGGCCAACGTTTACACGCATTTTTCGAGAGGGATAGGGGACCGAGCTCGGCATGCTCATGGCCAAGACTAGAGTGGAGCAATGCCGTTTGAATGGCAGTAGTTGATCGTGTTCTCGACGATCGTGTGAGGCGCGATAATTCAATGATCGGTGTCGGCTATGGGTTCATTTTGTTGCGTGATTGCTTGGAAGTGAACGGGGGAGAGGAAGAAAGAAGGGGACGGCCTGGATTTGGGGGATTGGGGACAGCCGTGATTTGATGTAGGGTTTTAAATATTAAATAAAAATTGAAATTATTATATTATATTTTGTATAGTCTTTAAAAAGCTATAACTTTTTCATACGAGGTCTGTTTCGCACGAAACGAATTGCATTGGGTCCGTATTAATGAGCACTACATTACGAAGCTGGATTGGGATTTATTTGAGCTAGTAAAAATTTTGGTTGAAATTAAACGCTTATTTAATTTTATTCGAAATAAATCGCTATCGCGACGACTACTAGCAATGTGAGTACAACTCACTCTTTCTGACTCACTGATGTTTTTATATAAGTGAGAATAAATATTATTTATGATGATTGATGATTGTTTAGATTATATATGATATATTGATTGGTATTTGGATATATTCCTGCCTAGTCGAGCAGATGACCCTATATGTTCCCGTGTATGAGCAGATGACCCTTTGTACGCATCTGCCTTGAAGCGGACATTGTAAATATATTTATAATATGTATAGTTATTGCAGGTGATAGGTTGGAGGGATCCAACTAGATTTCTCACCAATATTGATTTATTTACAGATATTGTGATATATGTTGTTATCATATGATATGATGTTTTGGATGCCGTGATTGATGTATTTAGTGCTGTTGCAGCATTGGGCATATTTTGGTAATTTTAAAATGTTAAAGTGACGATTTCGAATTTAAAAAGGATTTTCAAGTGATTTTTGAAAATAAATGTTTTATGAATTTTTAATTGTTAAGGAAATTAATTTATTTTAAATAAATAAAAGTTAGAACTTTTATGTTATAAAAATTACGATTTCTGTGGAATATAGTAAATTATGATTGAATATGATGTTAACTATTTTGTAAATAGTTCAAACTAAGGTTTTTGAATTATTATAAATGGTTTTATATATAAGATTTATAAAATTGAATTTTTATAAATCGAAATAATGGAATTATAAAGAAGTTTTTATAAGTGTTAAAATGAAGTTATAGATGAATCTTATAAGTGATTAAGATTTGTGAATTTGTAAAGTTATGAAAGAATGAAAATTTAAAATAAATAGTTTATAAGGAATTAACTTATAAATCAGATTTTGGATGTAAATGAAATATATATATATATATATATATATAGAATTGGTTGATAAAGAGAATTTATAAATTGAAGTTTTAATAAAATACGAATGGAATTTATAAACATTGTTTTATAATTCCGAAATCAATTGATTGTGATAAGTTAAATATAGAAGTTTATTTAAAGGAATTTTGTTTGCGATTTTTGACAGTGAATTATCCTTTAAATTAAATTTTGAAATAATATTAGATTTGGATAAACGATTTATATTCACGATTTAGTGAATAATATTGTAAATTAAATGAATGTTTTGGGAAGTGATCTTTTAAATTAAAAGACAGGTTTTAGAAATTGATCTTTTAAATGAAGTTAAATAAGTCAAAGATGTATAAAAATGTGTTGAGTATCGAAACCATAGATTTCAACATTCATTGTTGAAATAGACGTTTTTGAAAAGTATAAGGAAATGATGGGCTATAACACTGTTGTTATAGTAAATGGTTTTCGAAAGGAAATGTTTTGTATAGTATATGGGAATTATATATCTATTTTATATTTGAATCCCTATACTTGTGATTTTGGGTTGTTGTAACGATGTTTTACACAGCATTCGTTTTAACCCAAATAAAAGATGTTTAAAAGAATATTTTCCTTATAGAATGAAATATATACTTAACCTCGTTTAAGTATATGGAATATTTTCCAAATGTTGAAAATAAATTGATTGTGAATTACTTATTATTAAATAAGTATTTGGAAATGTTTTCCAAAGTAGAAGTTGAAATGGTTTGAGAATATATTCTTTTAAAGATGAATTGAAGTGAATATTTGGCAATGATTTAATTAATTAAAAAGGCTTAGTGATTGTATATGGTGCTAAATATTTGTTTGTTTGTTTTGATAGTTAAATAACCGACTATCAAACTTGCCAAAATTTTAGTTCCTCGACTTGATGTGGGATCTATTTAGTCGTACACTTAGTACATAACCATATGTGAAGGCTTGATTATCATTTGTGTTGAGGATGTTGATTCGTACAGTGCGGAGTATTACTCCAATCTATCGAGCTTCCTTCTTGGCCTGAAGGATAGCAATTTGAAAGCTGAAAACGTGATAAGTCTATGAGACTTGGTTTCTGTGTGAGGTTGAGAAATGCTTTTGTGTTGTTAGTGCGAAGAGACCGGGATCAGATTTATCTGAAAACCACTTAGGACCAACGTATATGCGACGATTGTGCAGGTTGGTTATGATGATATTGATATTCCAAATTTTCATAGTAAGGGACTGCTTATTGATCGTTTGGGGCTAAAATCCCAACATACATCCAGTAGCAGTGGTCTCTTCATTATGAAATATCCAATGCAAGGACTATTCGCTATAATCCTAGGTATTTCCCGACATGATGTGGTAGGAAAGTACCTTCGGTTTGTCCTGCTCCTGGACAACTTGTATGGATGTTTGTCTGACATTGCATTTCTATAGATTACGTACATTGGTCTTTATAAACGTATATCGGTGGTGGCAGAGAAGGCAACTTCTCTTAGCTTAGCACCCTCCTTGAGTCATATGAGCTTAAGGGTTGTATTTTTATGGAAGGCAATCAGTAGTCAAAAGGAAATGGCCGTGTGGCATTCTAAGTGATGTGATTGTGATTTGTGAAACGTAATCGTTACCTCAAGCCTCATCAACCAGAAATGACCAAAACAGGGTTAGATGCGGCAAAGCTAAGTGAGCCGCTCCCATTTGGATATGATCATCCTCTTCTAGATATATCTTTGCATGTTATGACGTCGTGTATCTGATTATTATGATTTGTATGCTAAAGGACCTCGGTAAAGGTCGGTAACGAGCGAAGGATGATATATTCGGTACCATCTGGTTATAGAGGTGGGCTGGTCTTGTGCTGGTAGAGAAATTTTGTGATGGTTTCTCGGTACATTCTTCTAGAGATGTACTGTCAGAAGGTAGTCCCTTCACTTGGTCATTTGTATGGAAATCCAAACTCCACTACGTTCCTGCCATTTTATTTATAGAGCCTAATATGCTAGAATTTAATAATGGTAACAATTTCGGCTATTTTGAATATTATTTGTACACTAGACACTACACGAGTTTTATATGAGATGTTCTAGTTACCGTAAGGTAAAAACATGTCTGTGTTTATGTATGGAATTGTCTTACGAGATACTTTTGTTTTGAAAACTAAGGAAAAGTTTGGTAATTTAATAAATTTAGTTGAGTGTGTTTCTCACGCTGGTTTACCAGACTGATCAGGGCATTCTTCCCTTCAATGCTCGGGTCAGACCGAGTATATTTACAGGTTCAGTTTTGGTGCTTTTGGAGCTTCAATAAGAGAGCTGGGGATCTCCATTCCGTATGCACGTACATGTTTTGCTTGATAATTTGTGATTGATTGTTGAACCCTGATTGATATATGTATATACGGTTTCTGTTTTGTAAAGATCATTGATATGATATTATTATATATTTTCCGCTGCGATGTGAGATTCTGTATTGTTCTATTTAGTTCTATCTTCTATCTTTCTTCTCTTCTCTTCTTCTCTCTTCTTTTCTATCTCTTGACTTTCCATCAGTCGTTGCTTATTGGATCGGACATGTGTGGATTATTGTCGATTCAAAGGGTATCGGTTTTTGGGTCGTCACATTTGGTATCGGAGTTTAGATTTTTTATATTTCTAAGCTTTGGTATGTACTCAATATAGATAGGGACAGTAGCACCCTAGATTGAGTTTGAGCGTATTATATATATGAGAGCGTATTTGTTAGTGAATATAAAATATTTTATATTGTGTGTACTTATCCGTTGAGTTGTTTGGGAATTCTGGTCGGTATGTGGGACGCTATATTATCGGAATGGATTTCCAAACACTTAAACGAGGCAAGTCGACATAGTGAAAGTCTATATGAGTGGATCGTATGATATATATATGCAAGTATAAGTAATCAATAGTAAAACTAGATAGATAATAGTAGTAAAGTAAATTAAACTAATCACACCAGGATTCTATACTGGTTCGGACCTCCCGTCCTACGTCCAGTCCCGAAGCTCCTCTTCGGAATTTCCTTTCACTAACTAACCCTCACTTGACCCGGAGGAACAGGTTTACAATAGCAGAGTTTCTTTTTCAAAGATGTGTTCTTATAACACTGATGTTGACTGTTGAATACAAGTGCTTCCAATATATTTATCTAGAAAGTGTTGAATGCGTAATCCAGAATATATGGAAGTGTAAGTAGTTGATTGCTTTGAGAACAGATGTAAGTCAAAGTATAGAAATCAATAGCATAAGTAAGTATTATTCGTTTTCTTTGCATTGCTGATGCTATTTATACTAATGAAGGGTTATCTTGTATAGTTGTATCCGTTGTAATCTACCTAAAGTCGCTTCTGATGATGATGAAGAGTTGCGGTAAGAAGAAGCAGACGTGTCCCTTCGAGTGTGACAATTGAAGTTTGAAATTGCTCTGTCGAATTCAAAATCAGACGTCTGAGAGCATGTTTCAGACGTCTGCCCTTCATATATATTTTTGTGTATGGTTGTTTTTCAGACGTTTGAGTTTAATACTAGACGTCTGATTCCTTCTGAAATATAGAACCAGAGAATATCATCAGACGTCTGGTATTTTTATCAGACGTCTGTTTTATACTGATTTGCAGTATAGAGGAATAATCCAGACGTCTGGTAAGTGCACCCAGACATCTGAAAGTGTGTATTCTTGCTTTCTTTGTGTCTTGTGCATTTCCATTTCAACTTCTATTGATTTTTTTGCCTTTTGATTCTTGTTTCTATCTCTTTGGTGATGCTACTTCATCAACTACCTGTAAATATAGATATATACATACATACGATTTCCATTGTATAGTTGTTATCATCGAAACCGTAGAATAGATTTCCTAACACATAGTATTATTTTAAACTGGGTAAACAAAATAATTTTACCTCGTGTAACGACCCGGGAATTTCGATCCCGAAATTTCCAGATAGTTAAGAAAAGAAGAAAAGAAGAAAAGAGAAAGAAGAAGAAACAGAAACAAGACACAGAAACCTCACATTCGCAGCGGATCAAATATAATATCAAATAAAATAGCAGTTATACAAGAAACTATATCAGTTAATTTACATTTAAAATACATCAGAGTTACACATATACATAAATACTGGACAAAACAATCATGTCCAGAGACTACAATATGACGGTGAAAACTCTTCATACGTCCCTGCCACCCTGCTCGCCTCCTGAGCTCCATAACGTCCTTACCTGAAAAATCTGTAATACTCGGTCTGACCCGAGCATTACATCAAAGTAACACCCGGGTCAGGCTGGAAACCAGCGTGAGTAAACCTATCCAATAAGGAATACACCAAAACAATAACCAATTTTTAACCCGGGGTAACTCATAGCAATTTTACAAATTCACAGGTTTGGTATAGACAACACTTATTATATCCATCAATTTCTAAGTTTCAGAACTTAGACTTATGGTCCACTTCACTTAAATCATTCCATACCAGTTTATTAATTTCACAAATCAGTTTATAAAGAATTGAAGTGGGTTCGGGTATTTACTAATACCCGACTCCACTTCGAATCCCATGACATCAAAACCCAAGTTCTTCAGTTAAATGCTCTTCAACTTTAATTACCGGATAACACTTTTACACAGCCATTCATAATTAATAGATAATCTCATAATCACAGCCCATTTAGCATATCATATTACAAAGCCATTCCTATCAGAGATATCAACCAATCCAAAGTACTTATCATCATCCAATCATTTATAAGCAAGATTTATCTTTTCCATTAACGATCTTTTAATTACTTTCATTAGTCATCTTTGATTTACCACAAATCAGAAATTAACTACCTTATTTACCCCATTAAATAAATCAACTTCTTGATTAATTATATTAATAAATATTTCAACTATACTGAGTGGTTATCACTTAATTTTTCCCTCCAAATAATTATTCTTTAAGTACTTCTCATCAAGTAATTCCCTTTTTATATCAATTACGTCTAGTAATTATCCATTAATTACTTCACTAAGTAATTTACTCCTTATTAATTTCCTTAAGCAATTATACTTAACCCGACATCAATGATTACTTTTAAATTAATTAAACTTAATTAATTAATTAAAATTAACCACATTAAATTAATTACACCAAGTAATTAATTATTTTAATTACTTCATTAAGTAATTTCCTTAATAATCTTCTTAACATTAAATGATAATCCCTTTAATTACTTATTACTTAATTATTTCTTAGTTGATTTACCTTGATTAGTTAAATGTTAATTAAGTAATTAATTACACTTAATTAATCACAAATTGATTTATCTTTATTTAATTTTGCAAATTAAATTTAAGTAATTATACTTTAAATTTCTTTAGTTGTTAAAACTTGATTAAGTTGAAAGAAATCATTTATTGCATTAGCTCTTAACTTCCATTTTAAAAAGATTAAATTTAAAAACTTGAATTTGATTTATTTAAAATCATCATTCCTTTGCTTATTAAAGTTAAATACTTTTTACCTTAATCAAACTTCAGTTCCAACAATTATATTTAAATCGATACATTTAAAAACTAATTATTAATGAAATATTTATATAAATCAAAACTATCTTTAAATTTCAAAAATAAGATGATTTCAAAACATTTTGAAAACTGTTAGCTTTTCTGCTTCGGATCAAACCCGGAGACAACTCGGGTCTTTCCCCGGGTAAATCCCCTTCCTCCCAATTTTCCAAAAATCTTAGAATTATTTTAAGTTTAAAACTATTCAGGTTTTACTCACGTAACTACTCGAGTTCATACTCGAGTTATAACCCACAAAACCTGGTGTCACCTTCGAGTCGGACTCTCAACTCCCAAAACAACAGATACCAACCCCTTGTGCACCTGCACAACACCAGCGACGACGGTGACCAGCATCGTACTCCTCAACAACACGACCATCACCTTAACATCGGTTCCAGTCCATCCAAACAAAATCTCAGGCCTCACATCAAAATCGAGCAGCACAAGAATTTTGGAATCACAACTTCATCAGAAAATGAGCTCGCAACCACGTTTCTAATCATCGACGCCGCTATAATTCTGGCCTCGCCATGCCAACACCCCTCGCTGCCACTTCCCAAAATTCCATGCCACTCGATCAACCCGTGGTAAAGCAGTGATACAGTTTCTCTGCTCGACCAAAAATAGGGTTATAAACTGAATTTCTTCGCCATCGACGCCACTGCCATCAAGCACCTCTCCAACCAATTTTGCCGAACACCCAAATCCTTTCTCTATCTTTGGCCAAGGTCTCGATCATTATTTGTTACCCAGCTACCAGAATTTGCTCACAAACCATATTCTGGTTATTCCAAAAATTCCCACTCAACACAAACTTAGAAATTTTGAATTTCGTTTTAAAAATCCTAATTTCCAATGTAGATTCTAGTTATGATAATGATTCAGCAGATTAAGGTGTTTGGGTTTTAACATATTTTTAGAAAATCTACTGTAATTCTAAATTGCAGACAATCTCACACTTCCTGTGCTTAATTATATTTAAATACTTAATCTAAGTAAAAGTAAACTTATATTTTTCACATTTCTCAACCTATATGTGAAAGCTTTGAAGAGCACTTGATTTATGCTCAAGATATTATTATTATTTTTAAAAACCTGTCAATTGTAAACAGGGTTATATAGAAAGTTCAGACATGCACAATTAATCACTTATCTATTTATAACATCTTAACCAAATTTCACACATACATGCAATCTCTACATCACAAACCATAGTTTTAAAACTACTACTAAGAACAGATACCAGAAACACCAGGCTTTCATATAAGCAAACATGCAAAGTAACCATCACCCAGTAATTTACATACTACTTAAGTTTTAATTTTAAAATTTACTTACCAAATAAAGATCAGTAAACTTATTTATATATTTAAATCATGAATTCTAAGTACAGATCCAAATTTACAATCAAAGGTAAAAAATTTATCAATCCAAATTTTCTTGAATTCATTCCTACTGTAAATTTGTTAATTTCCAGCTAATTACTTTCTAATCTAACTCAGGACATTTTTCCCAGATTAGTAAACCCAAATCACCATTCCCTAAAACATCATATTCTATTAAAATTCTTATAAGGAGAGTTTGAATTTAGAATATATATAGACTGTTAACAGAGACCTGCTTCTAATATGCATATTGAACTCAACTTTTATACATACAACATGATTTCACTTCATCCAGATATTTCATACCAATACTTCCAGATCATAATACACACATCAAGGAATAAGAAAGATTTAGACACTCACAAAAAACAGATAAGATTAAATTCGAAGTTGCAGTTTACTCACCTATAATTTCTGGAAACAGAGAACAAAGCTACAGGTAAACAGACTTCTCCTTGATCTGGTGTCTGGTGTTTGAATTCAAATTGCTTGATTTATGAAGATCATGAATCTATTTGATTTATGGGTTGAGTTGAATCTGCTTTGATGATTGCTTCAGGTTTGAGAATTTGTGGAAGATTTAAATCATTTGAAATTTGCTGTGTTTTGTTACAGATTATTTTCAGTATATTTTAGTTTAGTTTTTTTTTTTAAAGAAGACTCCTTGAAAACGAAAGAAGTTTTGGAAGAAGATGATTGAACTGAGAATTCTATGGCCAGGTTTCTCTCTATATTTTTTTTTCAAAATTAAATTTTACATGAAATTTTTCGTTTGCCACTTGTATCATCTCATTATACCATGTTAACACTTGTAATCTCAAAATCCGGGTTATCACATTCCTCCCCCTTGCATCTTTTCTTCCTTGAAAAGGAACAAAACCATAATTATTAAAATGCTTAAAATCAGTTAAATCATTTTTTTTAAAATACTTTAAAACCTATATAGTATTACAGTAATACTTTTATAAAAATACTTTTATAACTCGATGTCTCAATAAGTCCATCCTTGCTCTTACAGAAATTCGGTCATACGTTGATCAGGCGTACGACTAAAAATCTATAAGTACTTAGCAGACCCATTTTCAACACCCGGTGAAAAATACTTGGAAAATAATTTTATTGAAAATATAGAAAACATTTTTGAAAATAGAGGAAATATATTTGGTGAGAATGCTCTGGAAATCATCACCCCCATCCATGGTCACAGTTACATTCCAGGGTTACGTTGCCATCGCAGCAAAAGTCCATGTAACTGCAGGCTCTCCGCGGCCTCTCGATTACGCCATGGAACCCACACAACAGATCACAGTTACATCCAGGGTTACGTTGCCGTCGCAGCAAAAGTCCATGTAACTGCAGGCTCTCCGCGGCCTCTGATTTTCACTGTCAAAATGAAACTTCTCTATTCCTACATAGGTCGCAGTTTGCCGATATAAAATCAAACGCAGACTGTTGGCTCTCAGCGGCACACACGACTTTCGCGATGTTATACCATAGATCGCAGTTACATCCTGGGTTACGTTGCCGTCGCAGCAAAAGTCCATGTAACTGTTGGCTCTCAGCGGCACACACGACTTTCGCTATGGTATACTCTACTCATAATCCTCAGGAACTAGTTTTGTCCGGACTCCTCACAGGATCAACTTTAGAACCCCCTCTTGGGGCTCAAGGCAGCACCACCCGGTGGTACTCCTGAGAAGTTCACTTCAAGGGAGCGCCTTTTTCCCCAGAGCCATCATCAAAACATTTTATACTATACATATATAGTATCTTCAAATCATACACCTAGTATGATCTCATACAAAGTTCATTTACACAAAATCGATTATCCCAAAATCGATAATTCTCAAACTAGGCTTTCCAAATTCAATATTGATTTTACCCAAAAATTAAAAGCCTTTCCAAAACCAAAGGTTCCCAAAACTTTTTCCAAAATCCTCATATGATCCTTTATATATAGATATATATATATAATCCTTGATAAAAATCTTTGGATCATTATAAACTTGTATAAAAATCCTTTTATACTTCAAACACTTTCAAAACAAATCCTTTTTCTTTTGGCAAAAGATTCATCAAGGGGAGTTTTATCTTATAAAACAAAGATATTTACTTTGTTTACTCAAAATCAAATATTCAAATTTGATTACTCCTTACGAAACCACTTACCATATCACTTACTTCCATAAACAAAATTTCAACCATAGAAATATCCAATTTCTATTTTATTTCCTCATATATTTCACAAAATATATTTTCACTTCAAAAACCATTTCAAATTTCTCATCCACAAACTTCAATATCAATTTCATTCCCATCTATACGATGTACATATATCATCTGTACGCTATACCAATCTGATCGCTGCTATACCAATCTGATCGCTCATTTGATCACACAATTTCACTTTCGAACTAGTATTGTCCACTCGACTTCCTAGTGCGGGCACAGATCTAGTTTCTTGATCAGAAACCGTTATTCTCCTTGCATAGTCATAACTATGATAGAGAATATCCAGAACCAATCAACAATCCATATCCAGGTTCGCCTTCAAAAATCGAGTGGAAAATTCCAACTCGGATTGATATAACTATCTCGAAATTCTGTGCTCGAATCTGGATCAAATCACTACGCTAATAGAATAACATACGTACACCCTACGTATTTATCTTTATTGGTTATTAGCCAGATCAATTTCATTTCTATTCACATTCACTTTAATTTTCATTCACTTATTCACAATTGTCTTAATCCACATTTGGATTATTCCTTAAATTCTTATCTCGATTGGGTATCCATCCAATAACAGTTTGAACTCCGATTAGTTTATTTAGAAAATAGCTTGAATTTTTTTTAAAAAAAAAATAGATAAGTAGTTGGAAAATAATTACTAGTTTGTAAAATAGGTGTAAAATAGTTCAGTAATTATAAAATAATTGGAAAATAGTTAAATAGTCATAGGAATTTTAAATAATTGAAAAATAATAGTAAAGTAGTAATTTTATAAAACAGTTGAAAAATTGTTAAACAGTTCCAAAAATAATTGTAAAACAAGTATAAGATAATTTGGCATTTAAAAGAAAGGTTGTATATATAATGAATAGTTTGGAAAAATAGTTTTATATTAAAACAATTTATATTAAAAATAGTCCAGAGTCAAAACTTCTCACTTTCCAATCTCCATTCCAAATCAATTAAATTTAAATTCCACTTCCATTTAAATTGACCCAATTCCAATTTAAATAACTTTAAATTTCCATTGAAATTGATTCAATTCCCAATTCAAGTTGAATTAACCTCGGTTTTATTTCCAAATCTAACTTTATTCAACCTTGACCTTAAATTCTTCTAATTCAGATAAATTTCAATTGAACTAGTTCCAATTTCAATTCATTTCTACTCTAGTTTGAATTAATCCAATTTCAAACTCCATTTTCAGATCAAATTAAATTATTCTTGATTTCCTCCCAAATTCAATTCAAATTCCATTTGAATTTAAAACCATTCAACATTAATAATAATTCCAAATTATTCCAATAAATATGGACTAATTTTAAATTGAACCCACTTCAATTCCAAATTGTTTCAAATTAATTCAATTCAAATTTCCATTTGAATTTTATACTCATACATATTCAATCACAATTTCAATCAATTCAAATCAAATTCAATTTGAACAAATTTCTAATTTCAAATTTAAATCATCTCGAATTATATAAATTCGAGTTAATACTTCAAATGTTGATTTAATTCCTTTAAACCAATTTACCTTTTTATCCCAACAATGGATTACCATACTCCATTTCTCATTCATTTAAACAAATCTAATTCACAACTTAAAGAATTTTAACAACAATAGGATGATATTATCTAATTTATTTTAAAACATCCATTCATTTTAAATTTCTAGATCTCAATCCCAATTTGAGATCACTCAAACTCTCAATTACAATCAACCATTTAACTTCCCAAGTTAAATCTTAATTTCACCTTAAAATTTACAAATCAGGTTGAACATCCCAACATATTTAACTTTTTCCCAAGTTAACCTCAATTCACTTAATCCAGTCAACCTTACCTAGTTTGAACTTCCATTTCAAAATTCTAAACTTCACATTAATAATCTTTCCATTTATAAGTTCAAAAACTTATCACCTTTGATATTATGTATATCCACATGTATACATATTAATTTCTTTTACATACCAAGTTATACTTTAAAATTTTAAACCACCTTTGGTTTTAATTTAAAACAAATTTCTTTCAAATTTTCAAACAACTCTTGTTTGAAAATAGGACCCCTTCATTCAATAATATTATTTATTGTTTCCATATCACTTTGAAACAATTTTCAAGTTCTGGGCCCAGATTTAAATCTTTACAATCCAGATCATTTTCAATTCCAATTTATAATTCATACTTACCTAAATGTTTTATTTCCTTAAAACATTTCATTTTTTTTTTCATTTTGCTTTCTCATTAATGCACACTTTATTATTAAATACAATAACCATTTATGATAATAACCAAGCTTATCATATCTGGAAACCAATTCATAATTATCTTATTGTAAAACTCCTTCTCTAATTCTAGATTTTGATTTCAGTTTGAATCCATTTCAAACTTGTCTTTAATTTAATTTCAATTTGGTTGTAATTCTATTACCACTTAATTCTTACTATTATTTTTAGTTTAATTAATACTACAACCAATTTCCTTAATATAATAGATAATCTATTTCTTATATAAAATTCATTTACTTTTGAAATCATTTAAAAACCTTTATATATGAAAATAAAAAGTACGCTCTCTCATATTTATATACTAACTCATTCTAGGGTACCACTTACCCTATCCTTAATGAGTAATCCCACCAGAGCCAAGGTTCTCGCTTAACTTATGCTCTGATACCAAATGTAACGACCCGGGAATTTCGATCCTGAAATTTCCAGATAGTTAAGAAAAGAAGAAAAGAGAAAGAAGAAGAAACAGAAACAAGACACAGAAACCTCACATTCGCAGCGGATCAAATATAATATCAAATAAAATAGCAGTTATACAAGAAACTATATCAGTTAATTTACATTTAAAATACATCAGAGTTACACATATACATAAATACTGGACAAAACAATCATGTCCAGAGACTACAATATCACAGTGAAAACTCTTCATACGTCCCTGCCACCCTGCTCGCCTCCTGAGATCCATAACGTCCTTACCTGAAAAATCTGTAATACTCGGTCTGACCCGAGCATTACATCAAAGTAACACCTGGGTCAGGCTGGAAACCAGCGTGAGTAAACCTATCTAATAAGGAATAAACCAAAACAATTACCAATTTTTAACCCGGGGTAACTCATAGCAATTTTACAAATTCACAGGTTTGGTATAGACAACACTTATTATACCCATCAATTTCTAAGTTTCAGAACTTAGATTTATGGTCCACTTCACTTAAATCATTCCATACCAGTTTATTAATTTTACAAATCAGTTTATAAAGAATCGAAGTGGGTTCGGGTATTTACTAATACCCGACTCCACTTCGAATCCCATGACATCTAAACCCAAGTTCTTCAATTAAATGCTCTTCAACTTTAATTATCGGATAACACTTTTACACAGCCATTCATAATTAATAGATAATCTCATAATCACAGCCCATTTAACATATCATATTACAAAGCCATTCCTATCAGAGATATCAACTAATCCAAAGCACTTATCATCATCCAATCATTTATAAGCAAGATTTATCTCTTTCATTAACGATCTTATAATTACTTTCATTAGTCATCTTTGATTTACCACAAATCAGAAATTAACTTCTTTATTTACCCCTTTAAATAAATCAACTTCTTGATTAATTATATTAATAAATCTTTCAACTATACTGAGTGGTTATCACTTAATTTTTCCCTCCAAATAATTATTCTTTAATTACTTCTCATCAAGTAATTCCCTTTTTAATCAATTACGTCTAGTAATTATCCATTAATTACTTCACTAAGTAATTTTCTCCTTATTAATTTCTCTAAGTAATTATACTTAACCCGACATCAATGATTACTTTTAAATTAATTAAACTTAATTAATTAATTAAAATTAACCACATTAAATTAATTACACCAAGTAATTAATTATTTTAATTACTTCATTAAGTAATTTCCTTAATAATCTTCTTAACATTAAATGATAATCCCTTTAATTACTTATTACTTAATTATTTCTTAGTTGATTTACCTTGATTAATTAAATGCTAATTAAGTAATTAATTACACTTAATTAATCACAAATTGATTTATCTTTATTTAGTTTTGCAAATTAAATTTAAGTAATCATACTTTAAATTTCTTTAGTTGTTAAAACTTGATTAAGTTGAAAGAAATCATTTATTGCATTAGCTCTTAACTTCCATTTTAAAAAGATTAAATTTAAAAACTTGAATTTGATTTATTTAAAATCATCATTCCTTTGCTTATTAAAGTTAAATACTTTTTACCTTATTCAAACTTCAATTCCAACAATTATATTTAAATCGATACATTTAAAAACTAATTATTAATGAAATATTTATATAAATCAGAACTATCTTTAAATTTCAAAAACAAGATGATTTCAAAACATTTTGAAAACTGTTATCTTTTCTACTTCGGGTCAAACCCGGAGACAACTCGGGTCTTTCCCCGGGTAAATCCCTTGCTCCCAATTTTCCAAAAATCTTAGAATTATTTTAAGTTTAAAACTATTCAGGTTTTACTCACGTAACTACTCGAGTTCATACTCGAGTTATAACCCACAAAACCTGGTGTCACCTTCGAGTCAGACACTCAACTCCCAAAACAACAGATACCAAACCCTTGTGCGCCTGCACAACACCAGCGACGACGGTGACCAGCGCCGTACTCCTCAACAACACGACCATCACCTTAACATCGGTTCCAGTCCATCCAAACAAAATCTCAGGCCTTACATCAAAATCGAGCAGCACAAGAATTCTGGAATCACAACTTCATCAGAAAATGAGCTCGCAACCACGTTTCTAATCATCGACGCCGCTATAATTCCGGCCTCGCCATGCCAACACCCCTCGCTGCCACTTCCCAAAATTCCATGCCACTCGATCAACCCGTGGTAAAGCAGTGATACAGTTTCTCTGCTCGACCAAAATTAGGGTTATAAACTGAATTTCTTCGCCATCGACGCCACTGCCATCAAGCACCTCTCCAACCAATTTTGCCGAACACCCAAATCCTTTCTCTATCTTTGGCCAAGGTCCCGATCACTATTTGTTACCCATCTACCAGAATTTGCTCACAAACCATATTCTAGTTATTCCAAAAATTACCACTCAATATAAATTTAGAAATTTTGAATTTAGTTTTAAAAATCCTAATTTCCAATGTAGATTCTAGTTATGATAATGATTCAGCAGATTAAGGCGTTTGGGTTTTAACATATTTTTAGAAAATCTACTGTAATTCTAAATTGCAGACAATCTCACACTTCCTGTGCTTAATTATATTTAAATACTTAATCTAAGTAGTAAACTTATATTTTTCACATTTCTCAACCTATATGTGAAAGCTTTGAAGAGCACTTGATTTATGCTCAAGATATTATTATTTTTTTTAAAAACCTGTCAATTGTAAACAGGGTTATATAGAAAGTTCAGACATGCACAACAAATCACTTATCTATTTATAACATCTTAACCAAATTTCACACATACATGCAATCTCTACATCACAAACCATAGTTTTAAAACTACTACTAAGAACAGATACCAGAAACACCAGGCTTTCATATAAGCAAACATGCAAAGTAACCATCACCCAGTAATTTACATACTACTTAAGTTTTAATTTTAAAATTTACTTACCAAATAAAGATTAGTTGTAACAACCCGCATATTTAACGATTTGATATTTAAATGTTTAATTTAAAGATAACGTCGTTAGTCGGATTTTTGGTCCGAAAAGCTACTTTCTGCAAATGGCCGAATTGGAACTCGAAACTACCTCCATTGGTTCCAAAATGGCGTTTGCAATCTTTTTGAGTATAATCTTTGATATGTTTGGAGTTTGTGAAATTTTGGCACTTTTTCTATTATGTTTTGGGTTTGGGTTCAGCCCACTAGTTAACTAATACCCTAACCCAACCCCTTCTCTTCATTCATCTTCATTTCATTTTTATTTCTTAAGCAAAAATAGAAATGGTGGAAGCGAAAGAGAAATAGAAATTTGCAAGCCCTAGTTTCTTCTTGTAAACTTGATTTCTTGCTCCAAAATCAAAGAGAACCCATAGATTGAAGCTTGTTGAGTTGAAGTAGTGTTTGGTTGGTCTTCTCCTTGTTATTGAGCTCCATCTTCTTGTTTTTGGGTTAAAGGTGAGTTTTGAACTCACATATACTTCTCTTGATTTCATTGATGTTGGGTATGAGTTCTTAGCACTTGTTCATATGCATTTGCTTTTAGTTTGGATCGAATTAGTGAATACCCAAATTTTTAGTGTTTTGGGTTCAATTCTTTAGAGATCCTAACTTTGATGTTTTGATCATGTTTTGGTGATGCATTGAAGTGCTTATAGGGCCGGGTAGCCGCTAGGCGTAAACACCTAGCATCCGTGCTCGTCCGGTTGAAAGTTGGGAGAGTTTGCACTTCATTTGTTATAAGTAGAAAATGCAGGAAATTGGGTTCAGTCGACTGGATCCTCTGTTCAGTCGACTGAGCTAAAGCCCGAAATTTTTCTGGACAATTTTCAGTCGACTGAACAGGGATTTCAGTCGATTGACCTGCTCCTGTTTTCCTGTTTCGCTATTTATGTTCGTTTTGATTGGTTTTCCGGATTTTATCGATTCATGTTGGTTCTTAGTGGTTGTTATTGCCTCTTTGACTTTGATAACTTATTTTTGACTTCATCCACGTGTTTTTATAAAATAATCTTTCTAATCATATTAAAAGCTCGTTTCTCCAATTTATAAATTCTATTTAAACACACGCACAATTTCGCACTTCGAGCGAAGTGGAAGGGTGATTAAATGGTTGGGAAAAACACGGACCATGAATCTGTGCGTTTATCTTTCCGATTAATCCCCGACCTATTCAATTGATCGTTTTGACCTTCGGGTTTGGTTTACTGAGGATATGAGGTGAACTTTGTACTGATTCGAGTGTGAAATTAACTAATGGATAGTAAACCATTTAGTGCGAATGGGTGGTTATGGGATTCACGTTACCACTTTTCAGATTCCTTTTTGGGAGTTTATGACACATGCTGCCTTTGGGATAGTGTCTTCGGACTGTCTCCTCTGGCTTGTTGCCTTTAATATCGCTTTTGGAGTTGGTCCTTTGCCCTGACTCGAAAGATATTTGGGGTTGTCGGTTACCTTTAGTATTGCTTTCGGAGTGGTTTCTTCACCACCGCTCAAGAGATATTGGAGTGGTTTCTTCACCACCGCTCAAGAGATATTGGAGTGGTTTCTTCATCACCGCTCAAGAGATGTCGGAGTGGTTTCTTCACCACCGTTCATGATGTTTCATTTATATGTATATTCCCTAGGTATTGCTTTTTTGTATGGTTCTTTGGAGCCACACGAAATATAGCGTTTACCTTATGGAACTCGTATTTATTGGTATTTGTTGTTTGCCTTTATGGCTTGCTTTGGGATATTCTTATCCTTTGTTTCTATATGTTTCCGATGATATGAGGCTTGTTCTATATGATTCATCGTTCGTTAGATGATTGTGTTATCTCTTTTAGAGATATCTATTATGCTTTGTAACCTTGCAGGTTTATTGTTGTTCAGTTTATCTAACTGATTTGTTTAGCTAGACTGACATGTGTATTTTATACTCGGGTCAGACCGAGATGTTTCAGGTTAGGTGCTTTTGGACTTAGCCTATTTTGCTTCCGCATGGACTACTCCGCTAGCTTCTTTTTGTCATAGCTTTTTGTGTAGTCCTATTTTGTAGTAACCCTGATATGTATTCTTTTGACTCGTCTGTATATTGTGGTTTGCTATACCACTTGACTTGTATTATTTTGTATACTCTGTTATGTATCAATATATGTGTATATGATGATCTGTTGTTCTGTGATGTATATTACATTTGAGTTGTTATATTCTGTTCTGATAGATCCAACCACCTATGGTTTTGTTTTAAGTATTCATTGGGTATGTCGACATGCTTGGTATGTTTATTGTCGATGTATTCAATAGATAGTTAGAGCAAGGCTATAGATGGTCGCTCCTAACCAGCATTATTCTCCGTGTTAGTTGACGGCATTACCCTGTAGTGTCCTTGGCTAGCGTGGGTATAGAGGTGGGGCGTCACAGCGTGGTATTAGAGCTGAATTCAGAACAAAGTATGACAAACGAAGAATAGAGCACATATTACAGTACATCAAAGTATACAAGTGATACAAACCTTTGAATCATCGTGTCTCTTTATTCCATCAAGGTTAGATAGAATTTGGGGAATACGTCTAGAGATGCATTTTATTCTGTAGTATTCCGTAATGAAGTATCTACCTTGTGAATAATCTTGTTCTTATGTTACTTTCAGCGTATGGCTGGAAGAGGTAGGGGACGACGTTCGGATGTTGGGCAATCCAGTGGCACACATCCGGATGGCGTTTATACGTCTGCTGATTAGTTTTTGGAATTCATTAGGAGCACTCAGCCTCCAGTTCCTCCTCGATTATCTCCACCTCGCAAGTCTGCCTTTGCACGTCAGTGCGATGATTTTTCTCATCTTGGAGAAAAGCCGTTTAAAGGCTCTGAATCCGTTCTTGAAGTCCAAGCTTGGCTTCGCACGAGCGAGCGTATCTTTTCTCGCATGGACCTTTATGACCATGATAGAGTTCTTGTAACTTCTAGCTTATTATAAGAGCGTGCTCTTGATTGGTATGAGCTTCTTGTAGCCGAGTTTGATGAGTCTACTCTTTCTTGGACTCAGTTTCGGGGACGATTTGAACTCAAGTTCGTTCCTGAATCTGAAAAAGTTTTATTGACCCGTCGCTTCCTTGAGTTGAAGCAAGGGAAATCTTCTGTTTCTGAGTATGTTGCATCATTCGAGGCTTTATCTAAGTATGGTCTTGAATTCATCAGCACTTCTTACAAGAAGAATTTGAAGTTTGTTTCTGGTCTTAAAAAATATCTTAAGAAGTCCTTGTTGCTCCAACTTAAGCTTTCTTTTGAGGAGTTGGTTGATTCGGCACTTCATCTCGAGACCGTCGAGAAGGAGTGTGATAGTGATGTTGATGTTGAGGTTTCTAAAAACCCAACAAGAGGCCGCTTCCAATTCAGAAGAAGCCTTTTCCTTCTAAGAAGAAGAAGACTGGTGGTCCTAGTTCTCAGCCTCAGTCTCCTGGAACACCTTTCGTTCGAAAGTGTTTTAATTGTGGTTCTCCTGATCACATGATTCGAGCTTGCCCTAAGCCTCACTTCTGCCGCTATTGCAAGAGGGAAGGTCATCGTAATTCCACTTGTCCCATTGCTCCGAATAATTCTTCATCTGGCAAGTTAAATGTAGCGAATGCTTCTGGAGGTCCTTCTCAATCTAAAGGTATATCTCCATCTATTTTGGAAGGTTCTATTTTATTTCATGATCATAGTATTCGAGTTCTTTTCGATACGGGTGCATCACATTCTTTCGTATCGAAGAAGCTCGTTGATGATTTATCCTTGGATGTTTCTTGTATGGTTACTTCTTTAAGGATTGCGAATCCTATTGGGGGATCCGCGACCCTTAGTTTGCTGTGTGATGATGTTGAGATTGTTTTATGTGGCTTTTCTTTCCGTGCAAATCTGCACGTTATTTCTTGTCTGGGATTTGATATGATTTTGGGTATGGACTGGCTAGTGAGATATGATGCCAAGATTATTTGTTCGGAGAGAATTTTGTATCTTCGACATCCGGATTCGCCTACTCAGCTATCTCTTATTCTTCGGGATGTGGATAATTCCGAAATGGCTTTGTATTCTCTTGACTCGCGAGATGATGATGATATATCTCGTATTCCTGTTGCTTGTGACTTTTCTGATGTTTTTGAGCCTGTATCGGGTTTGCCACCCAAACGGGCAATTGAGTTCCGCATTGATCTTATTCCAGGCGCGCAGCCAGTTAGTCGTCCTCCCACGAGGATGTCTACAAAGGAAAACGAGGAACTCAAGAAGCAGCTTTTGGAGCTTGAATCCAAGCAGTTGATTCAGTCCAGTTTTTCTCCGTGGGGATCCGCGGTCGTCTTCGTGAAGAAGTCCGATGGAACTCTTAGGCTTTGTATTGACTATTGCAAGCTTAACGAGTTAACCATCAGAAATAGGTATCCATTGCCTTGGATCAATGATATGTTCGATCCATTGAGTGCTGCTAAGGTCTTTTCTCGGCTTGACCTTGCCACGAGTTTTCATCAGTTACGAGTTGCGGAGGATAGCATACCTCTTACAGCTTTCCACACTCGATATGGTTCTTTTGAGTGGCTCGTTATGCCGTTCGGTTTGACGAACGCTCCTGCTTTCTTTGTCGATCTCATGAATCGAGTATTCCGGGAATATCTCGACAAGTTCATCCTTGTGTTCATTGATGATATCCTTATTTATTCTAAATCTGAAGCCGAGCATGCTAATCACTTGAGAATTGTCTTGAGTACTCTTCGTCGTCATCAGCTTAGAGCCAAAGTCTCCAAATGCCACTTTTGGGAGAATAAGGTTAAGTTCTTAGGCCATGTTGTATCTTCCGATGGCATTTCTGTCGATCCCTCAAAGATCGAAGCCATCCAGAATTGGAAGAGGCCCGAGAATGTTCATGAGATTCGTAATTTCCTTGGATTGGCGGGTTATTACCGTCGGTTCATTGAGGATTTTTCCCGTGTTGTGCTTCCTCTTACTTGCCTTACTCGGAAAGGCATTCGTTTTATTTTGTCCGACAAGTGTGAAGCTTCCTTTCAGACATTGAAGGAACTTCTCACTAATGCTCCTATTCTTGTGGTTCCCGAGGGGAATCATGATCTTGTTGTCTACACCGATGCTTGTGGTAGTGGTCTCGGTGCTGTTCTTATGCAGAAGGATCAGGTAGTTGCTTATGCTTCTAGGCAGCTGCGTCCGAATGAAGTTCGCTATGCCACTCATGATCTTGAGTTAGCCGCCATTCTCTTTGCCTTGAAGATTTGGCGACACTATTTGTTGGGTGAGCGCTTCATTCTCTATACCGATCATAAATCCTTGAAGTATTTGTTCACTCAGAAGGAACTCAATATGAGACAACAACGTTGGCTCGAGTTTCTTGCTTCCTATGACTTTGATATCCAGTATACCCCTGGTAAGGGTAATCGTGTTGCAGATGCGCTTAGTCGCAAACATTCGGCTGTTATTTCTATGATGCTTGCCGAATGGAATATTCTTGAGACTCTATCTTTTTGTGAAATTCGGGATCGAGGTTCATCTTCTGATTCTCCTATTCTATTACTTAGTTTGGGATCTCGACCTATTTTGTTGGATCGTATTGCCGATGCTCGGCGGCGTGATCCTGATTTGTTGCATTTTATTCAGCTTTGTGAGTCTGGATCTTGTGATGAGGCGTTGCAAGATTTTAGCATTGATTCTCATGGGTGTCTTCGTAAGAAGAACCGTCTTTTTGTGCCTTCTGATCTTGCACTTAGGCATGACATTCTTGATGACTGTCACCGTTCTAAGTATACCATTCATCCCGGTAGTAGTAAGATGTATGCCGATATGCATCGTCTTTATTATTGGGAAGGCATGAAACGCGATGTGGCGAGTTATGTGAGCAATTGCATAACTTTTCAGCGTTTTAAGGCCGAGCATCAGCGTCCTTCCGGTCTTCTTCAGCCTCTTGAGATTCCATTGTGGAAATGGGATCAGATTTCTATGGATTTCATTGATGGCATACCTCGTTCGAGATCGGGTCATTCTAGTATTTGGGTTATTGTTGATCGCCTCACTAAGTCTGCTCATTTTGTCCCTATTAAGTCTAATAGGACTGCTTTGCATTTGGCTAAGTTATATGTCAAGGAAATCGTGAGACTTCATGGTGTTCCTAATTCAATTGTGAGTGACCGTGATCCTTTATTCACGAGTCATTTTTGGAAGAGTCTTCAGCAAGCTTTGGGAACGAAGCTTAATTTTTCTACAGCTTATCATCCGCAGTCTGATGGACAGACAGAACGGGTGAATCGTGTCTTAGAAGATATTCTCCGTATTTGTATTTTTGATTTCGATGGTAGTTGGGAGGATCACCTACCTCTTGTAGAGTTCTCCTACAACAATAGTTTTCAGTCTAGTATCGGTATGGCTCTTTTCGAAGCCTTATACGGAAGGCCATGTCGATCTCCTTCTTGTTGGTTGGAATCTGGAGAGAAGCTTATTCTTGGTCCAGATTTTGTTCGTGATTCTTCCGAGAAAATTGATCTTATCCGGTTGAGAATAAAAGAGGCACAAAGTCGTCAGAATCCTACGCGGACAACCGTAGGAAGCCTCTTGAATTCTCAATTGGTGATCTTGTTTATATTCGTGTTTCTCCTTTGAAAGGGGTTATGCGTTTCAGTACGACTGGGAAATTGGCTCCTCGCTTTATAGGACCATTTTCTATTACTGAGCGTATTGGCCCTGTGGCTTATAGAGTTTCACTTCCAGCTCATTTATCTGGCATTCATGACGTGTTTCACGTCTCGCAACTTCGGAAGTGTCTTCGGGAGTCGGATTCTGTTATTACTTCTCCTGATTTGCAAGAGCTTGAGATCTCACCGGACTTATCTATTGTACAGCAACCTATTCGCGTGCTTGACACGGAGGTGCGACACCATCGGAATAAGGACGTGCCCCTCGTTAAAGTTCAATGGTCCGCTAATCCCAATGACTGTACTTGGGAAACCAGAGAGTTTGTCGAGCGATCTTATCCGGGTTTTCTTTCTTTGCTTTGAAACGGTGAGTATGTCTTTTCATCTCGAGCTTATTTCCTTTTCTTTTGATTGATTGTATGTATGTAGTTGTTACAAGTATCGTCTCTAGGAATTGCGGGGACGCAATTTTGTAAGGAGGGGAGATCTGTAACAACCCGCATATTTAACGATTTGATATTTAAATGTTTAATTTTAATATAACGTCGTTAGTCGAATTTTTGGTCCGAAAAGCTACTTTCTGCAAATGGCCGAATTGGAACTCGAAACTACCTCCATTGGTTTCAAAATGGCGTTTGCGATCTTTTTGAGTATAATCTTTGATATGTTTGGAGTTTGTGAAATTTTGGCACTTTTTCTATTGGGTTTTGGGTTTGGGTTCAGCCCACTAGTTAACTAATACCCTAACCCAACCCCTTCTCTTCATTCATCTTCATTTCATTTTCATTTCTTAAGCAAAAACAGAAATGGTGGAAGAGAAAGAGAAATAGAAATTTGCAAGCCCTAGTTTCTTCTTGTAAACTTGATTTCTTGCTCCAAAATCAAAGAGAATCCATAGATTGAAGCTTGTTGAGTTGAAGTAGTGTTTGGTTGGTCTTCTCCTTGTTATTGAGTTCCATCTTCTTGTTTTTGGGTCAAAGGTGAGTTTTGCACTCACATCTACTTCTCTTGATTTCATTGATGTTGGGTATGAATTCTTAGCACTTGTTCATATGCATTTGCTTTTAGTTTGGATTGAATTAGTGAATACCCAAATTTTTAGTGTTTTGGGTTCATTTCTTTAGAGATCCTAACTTTGATGTTTTGATCATGTTTTGGTGATGCATTGAAGTGCTTATAGGGCCGGGTAGCCGCTAGGCGTAAACCCCTAGCATCCGTGCTCGTCCGGTTGAAAGTTGGGAGAGTTTGCACTTCATTTGTTATAAGTAGAAAATGCAGGAAATTGGGTTCAGTCGACTGGATCCTCTGTTCAGTCGACTGAGCTGAAGCCCGAAATTTTTCTGGACAATTTTCAGTCGACTGAACAGGGATTTCAGTCGACTGACCTGCTCCTGTTTTCCTGTTTTGCCTATTTATGTTCGTTTTGATTGGTTTTCCGGATTTTATCGATTCATGTTGGTTCTTAGTGGTTGTTATTGCCTCTTTGACTTTGATAACTTATTTTTGACTTCATCCATGGGTTTTTATAAAATAATCTTTCTAATCATATTAAAAGCTCGTTTCTTCAATTTATAAATTCTATTTAAACACACGCACAATTTCGCACTTCGAGCGAAGTGGAAGGGTGATTAAATGGTTGGGCAAAACACGGACCATGAATCTGTGCGTTTATCTTTCCGATTAATCCCCGACCTATTCAATTGATCGTTTTGACCTTCGGGTTTGGTTTACTGAGGATATGAGGTGAACTTTGTACTACTTTGAGTGTGAAATTAACTAATGGATAGTAAACCATTTAGTGCGAACGGGTGGTTATGGGACTCACGTAACCACTTTTCGGAATCCTTTCTGGGAGTTTGTGACACATGCTGCCTTTGGGATAGTGTCTTCGGACTGTCTCCTCTGGCTTGTTGCCTTTAATATCGCTTTTGGAGTTGGTCCTTTGCCCTACCTCGAAAGATATTTGGGGTTGTCGGTTACCTTTAGTATTGCTTTCGGAGTGGTTTCTTCACCACCGCTCAAGAGATATTGGAGTGGTTTCTTCACCACCGCTCAAGAGATATCGGAGTGGTTTCTTCACCACCGCTCATGATGTTTCATTTATTTGTATATTCCCTAGGTATTGCTTTTCTGTATTGGTTCTTTGGAGCCACACGAAATATAGCGTTTACCTTGTGGAACTCGTATTTATCGGTATTTGTTGTTTGCCTTTATGGCTTGCTTTGGGATATTCTTATCCTTTGTTTCTATATGTTGCCAATGATATGAGGCTTGTTCTATATGATTCATCTTTCGTTAGATGATTGTGTTATCTCTTTTAGAGATATCTATTATGCTTTGTAACCTTGCAGGTTTATTGATGTTCAGTTTATCTAACTGATTTCTTTAGCTAGAATGACCTGTGTATTTTATACTCGGGTCAGACCGAGATGTTTCAGGTTAGGTGCTTTTGGACTTAGCCTATTTTTCTTCCGCATGGACTACTCCGCTAGCTTCTTTTTGTGATAGCTTTTTGTGTAGTCCTATTTTGTAGTAACTCTGATATGTATTCTTTTGACTCGTCTGTATATTGTGGTTTGCTATACCACTTGACTTGTATTATTTTGTATACTCTGTTATGTATCAATATATGTGTATATGATGATCTGCTGTTCTGTGATGTATATTACATTTGAGTTGTTATATTCTGTTCTGATAGATCCAACCACCTATGGTTTTGTTTTAAGTATTCATTGGGTATGTCGACCTGCTTGGTATGTTTATTGTCGATGTATTCAATAGATAGTTAGAGCAAGGCTATAGATGGTCGCTCCTAACCAGCCTTATTCTCCGTGTTAGTTGACGGCATTACCCTGTAGTGTCCTTGGCTAGCGTGGGTATAGAGGTGGGGCGTCACATCAGTAAACTTATTTCTATATTTAAATCATGAATTCTAAGTACAGATCCAAATTTACAATCAAAGGTAAAAAATTTATCAATCCAAATTTTCTTGAATTCATTCCTACTGTAAATTTGTTAATTTCCAGCTAATTACTTTCTAATCTAACTCAGGACATTTTTCCCAGATTAGTAAACCCAAATCACCATTCCCTAAAACATCATATTCTATTAAAATTCTTATAAGGAGAGTTTGAATTTAGAATATATATAGACTGTTAACAGAGACATGCTTCTAATATGCATATTGAACTCAACTTTTATACATACAACATGATTTCACTTCATTCATATATTTCATACCATTACTTCCAGATCATAATGCACACATCAGGGAATAAGAAAGATTTAGACACTCACAGAATATAGATAAGATTAAATTCGAAGTTGCAGTTTACTCACCTTTAATTTCTGGAAACAGAGAACAAAGCTACAGGTAAATAGACTTCTCCTTGATCTGGTGTTTGAATTCAAATTGCTTGATTTATGAAGATCTTGAATCTATCTGATTTATGGGTTGAGTTGAATCTGCTTTGATGATTGCTTCAGGTTTGAGAATTTGTGGAAGATTTAAATCGTTTGAAATTTGCTGTGTTTTGTTTTAGATTGTTTTCAGTATATTTTAGTTTAGTTTTTTTTTTAAATAAGACTCCTTGAAAACGAAAGTTTTGGAAGAAGATGATTGAACTGAGAATTCTATGGCCAGGTTTCTCTCTATATTTTTTTTTAAATTAAATTTTACATGAAATTTTTCGTTTGCCACTTGTATCATCTCATTATACCATGTTAACACTTGTAATTTGTGTGTGTAATTAGCTCACATATGTACTTGTATGTTTTAAATGTTTAGATCTGATTTATAAAAAAAATTATACATACACAAATTAAATTTTCTCTTAAATAATTTAAATTTTTTTTAAAAAATCATATATACATATCCTCTTTTAAATTCAAATTATAATTAAGACATATATCAATCCTTTGGAATTCAATATCCAGACTAAATTCAATTTTCAAATTAAATTTGAATTTAAAATCCAATTATCAGATGTCCTAAAATCTGGGTTATCACACCTCGATTATATTTTATATATAATGGAAATAATTTTTCAAAATTATTAAAGTATATATAAATGAGTTGTTTGGTTGTTTAAAAACGTAAATATATATAAGTTAAATAAAAGCAGTTTGAATAATCTAAATAGAAACAAAAATGGTAAAAGAATAAATTATATAAGCTAATGAATTATATAAGAATGGAATTATAATTAATATGATTTACAATTGTGAAATAATCTTATATATAAGAAGTGAAACCATATGAATTTATTTATAAATATGAGTTAAAAAAATTAGACTAAGAATTTGAAAATTTAAATCCTGTTGAATTTGAAAGTTGTTTTTCAAAGTTAAAGATGTTATATTATTATAAATCTAAATAAGATAAATAAATTTGGAATGTATCTTATATGCGTGAAGTATAACAGTGAAATTAGATAAGTAAAATATTTATAAATGTGATTTATAGATAAAAGGATTTTTTTGAAAGAATAAAAAGCATTAAATTCACTACTGTTGCTGGGAAATTATAAGGGTGATGTGTAACAACCCGCAAACCCATACCCCTTGAGTCGACACTATTCTCCATCAAATAAACTCAAGATGAACGGAGATACGGACCATTAGGGTTAAAGAAGAAAGAGGTAGAAGAAGAAAATAGAAACAACAATAGAATCTTACCATCGCAGCAGAATAAAATATAATAGATGACAACAGATCTTTACACAAAAAGAAACTAAATCTGCTTTATACATACATCATCAGAATACATCATCAGAGTTCAACAACATTAATAACATACAACTGGACAGTCATATAAACTTGTCCTCAAAAGTGAATACACAGCAGAATAATAATCAAGTACGGAAGTACGTATTGCCATCCAGCTTGTCTCTTGAGCTCCACAGCATCATATCCTGTATTCTATAATACTCGGTCTGACCCCGAGCATTATAGTTAAATAACACCCGAGTCAGTCTGCAAAACCAGCGTGGGAAATCACACTCAATTGGATTATTAAAGTTTCAAAAACCATTTGAAAACAAAAACATCTCGTAAGACCACGCCACAAATAAACATGTCGGGTTTTTACCTTACGATAGCCAAAACAATTTTTATTAAAATCCTCTGATATTATAATATGGTCTATTTACAAATACTTATTAAAATAGCCGAAATTGTTACATTAATTAAATTCCAGCATACTAGCGACAATCGTGGGTAATACAAACAAAACCGTAAAAGGCACGTAAGGAAAATGGATTTCCAACTAACGACTAGGCACTGGGGTACCACCTGTCACAGTACGTGGCCTAGATCACCATACCGAGGATCCACCCTAAATCCCCTGCAACACAAGACCGGGACTACCCCTTACTGGATAATCCCGAGTAAGATCACCCCACGGTTGGGATCAGCAACCGCACCACTATGCCGAAAAAAGGGACATCTAGACAGGAATTACCTCACCCTAATAGGTGCTACCCACTTAGCTTTGCTGCATATCCCCTGATTTTCAGTCATTCCCAGTTGATGAGGCTCGAGGCTAAGCGTTACCTTTTTGGAACGTTTCACTTAGAATGCCCATCGTCCACCTGAGAATGTTTTGAAAGCATTCATCCATACAAGTCCGTCCCGGCTTCGAACGGAACTGAAGGCACTACTCCTACTACATCCGTTTTGGAATCATCCTCAGGATTAGTAGCGACTAGCCCTTGCACTTCACTGCTCCACCTTCGAGTCCAAACTCTTGTTTTCCGCAAGAAAACGTTCAAACCGGATCGAAGTGGTTTTCAGGAAATAAATCGTGATCCTGGCCTCTACGAAACGATCAGCACATTGGCCAATATTGATAGTCGGTTATTTAACTATCAATTAACATTCACAAACAACCATCAAACATAGATAATTTCCCCAAATTATTTATTAATCTCAAAATATCATCACAAGATATATTTCCGCTTTTCAACCCTTTGAAATCAGGTTTCAAACCACACTCTTCTCATGGAATGAGTTCCAAAATATTTATTTCCACTGAAAACACCAAGCACAAATACTTTAGAATTTTAAAATAATTTTAAAACACTTTATTATAAAATATACTTTAAGACATTTAATTTAAAACTACTTTAATACTTAGCCGAAAACATATAATTTAAGAATATTTAAAATAAAGCTTCTTGATAAACTATAAAACTAAAATTTTATTTTTTTCTTAAAACAAAAAGTCACCTTTAGATAATTATTACAATAATAGATCTGAAAAATACTAACTGTAGAATTTAAACATTTAGAAATAATAAATTGTCTTAAACATGCTTTTTTTAAAACAACATTAAAGCTTTTAACTTATATTTTAAAAATTCACTCTGAGAACATGCTTGGCTATCCAGGGAAATATACTTCTCTTCACATCCTTTAAAAATGAATCACTATTTATTTTAAACAATTTTTCACATTCCTTTAATAAATTAGCATCATGAATTTATTCTTCAAATATCCACTGATATATTACTTCACCTTTATAAACCCGATTTATAAATTCTAAAATCTCACTTCTCTTTTAAAATCCAGGTTTTAAACACTTAATCAATCTTCAAATTGATTTCCAAATTAATCCCATTTTGAAATAAATTCCTTTTCTTACTCAATTTTATTTCAAAACCCATAGACTTCAGATTTATTTCTTAATTATGATTTAAAATCTTTTTAACTGAAAATACCAATTCCAGATTTTCCACCAATTCCTTCTTTATCTTTTCCAATAATTTAAATCTTAAATTTAAAATAAATTCTTTATTCCTTTAAATAATAACACTTAAGTTTAAAATTTATTTTCTTCCTGTTTATTCAAAATCTCCTTTTATACTCGGAATTTATTTATTAAAATTTTAAAATTACTTTTATTCTTTTCCAAATCATTCTTAAATTTATTCAAATTCTCTATAATTATTTCACTTACAAATTCTCTCCTTTATTTTCCTTCCAAAAGTACAATTTATATATTTTTGGTAACTCATTATACCCAAATATATTCAATCAAACCATAACATCCAATACTCCAATTATCAATAAAATTCATCACAGTATATCAAATAATCATATCACATAATATGTAAACAAATCTAAATATTTTGAGAAAATCCAGTTGGATCCCTCCAACCTGTTTCCCTGCATCCACAGATGTTAGCACAATACCAATTCCACTTCAAGGTGGAATATCGCGGTATATGGGATTTATATAATATCCTCCGCTATTATGCGGCGCTTAGGGTCTCATCCGCTATATAATGCGGGAAATCAATCACTCTAATATATACTATATACTACTATATATAATATAGCACATCAAATCAATTCAATCATTCAACCAATTATTTAAATTTAACCGATTAAATTTAAATTAAACCCAGATGAGTGAGATTAATTCACCTTTGCTTTTTATTTGCAATCCACTTCAAGATTGCCTTGAATTTCCTGATGTTTGACCTTGAATAAATAATTTATATGATTTATTAATATTCGAAATAATCGAACAATTAAATTCCCATTTATAAATTTAACTAACCAATGAATTTAATTTAAACTAAAATCTTATTTTAAACTAATTTCCCTTTAATAAAAATATTTTTAGCAACTAAATAATTGAATAAGTTTATTAAACAAATCTATCTCCACAAAACATTATTTTAAAGTTAAGTTAGTAAGTGAAAATATGCATATAAATTCTCTTTTCATTTTTGAACTACATATATATATATATATATATATATGAAAATAACCTATATACATTCTGAAAATCAAATTTTTATCAATTCCATAACCATTTAAAATTCCTATATTTTTTTCTTTTCAAAATCATATCTACTAAATTAAATTAAAAACAAACTGCTTTAAATCTAACTGTCTAATTATTATTATATCTATATTTAAACTGTATGTTTATATACATTTCCAGTAAATAACTAAATAAATATTTCCTCTACTGTAATTATTTTCTTTTCTATTTTCTGTTTACCTACAGATATATATGTGCACAATCGAATAAAAATAAAAATCAAAACACTGCCTTACAGCCTTGCAACCCCGAGAATTGACATGACCTCCCCTCCAGATCCAACACGTTGCCGCTAACCTAGGTCCATCCCCCACGAATCGCTACACCACGTCGTGCTTCGCCCCAAGTGTGGCCTCGTTCGAGCGCATCGACGACAATAATTTGCTTCCCATCGATCGCATGCCCTAGCGATGCGTTGATTTCCTGAATCGATCTTCGACCATAACTTGATTCGAATCGCTACCTGACATCTCTCTCAACTTCGAATCGATTTGAATCGGTTATCCCGTAAATTGCAGTAGCGTCCATTCTCGAGCCTCCACTGAATCACCGCATCGCCCATAGCTTCGAGATCGAGAATCAATTCAGGGGAAAGAATATGATTTTGAGACGAAAATCGAATTCGATTTTTGAATAAGGCTGAATGATTTGATTTAAGGTTTACTGGGGAAGAAATTTATTATTTTTCTTCTGTGTTTGGAATGAAAGGCTCGGCCACTTCTTGAAAAAAGAAAAAGGTGGCGTGATTTGAAAAGGAAGAGACATCGTTGTTTGCGTGTTTAAATGGATATAGAATGGCATATTTCAGAAGGTAAACTACAGTGTCCCAGAAAAGAAGGGTAAATTTTTTGGTGTGAAGGAAATTTTTTGACTAGGCAAACAATATACCTTATATTTAAATTTAAATTTAAATTGACTTGAATTTGCAACTCAAAATCTCAACCTCCTACCGAGACGTGCCGCTAGGTGTTTATAATGTTATACCCCTATTCCGAACGCAATGAAAAAGGTTTCGAGTCCTGATTCGATCGTATGGAGAAGATAGCTTTTTGAACCCAGTTATTATATTAAATTTTCAATATAAATTTCAGCGCGTTTACTTACCGTATGCTCACACAACAACTCCAACCACTACGAAAATTGAAATCCAATAATAATACAATATTACGGATCCAATGGAACTAGTTTCTTCGTAATCCGAGATTATGCCTCAGAAGGTTAGTTTTAAATACCAATTTAAAGGATATAATTTCAAAACTTAGCAAAGCACTTCCAAATTAAATTTTAACAATTTTACTATCTTCAGTTCTATCAATATAAATTTTACAAGCCTTCAAATTATTTTTAACAAACTTAAAACTGAAGATTCAATATTCCACCAACCTTCCAATTATTAAATTCAATAATTTAATTGCCAAATAAACAGTGATATTTGAAATTCGTATTAAAACTAACTATTAAATATTTAAAATCAATTAAATATTCTAATTTCAAATATTCAAAATTTCCAGGTCGTCGCATTCCTCCCCCCTTAAAAGAATTTCATCCCCGAAATTTCTAGTTAAGAAGAATAGTCCAATATTCGTTTTCTATTTTTCCAAAACCAAACAGTTTTAACATCAACCCAAACAACCTTGTCATTAAAGACACTACACTCTTATTAATTTCCTAAACTCCCCCATAACCTCCAGAAAATATTGCTTACTCAATTAATTCAAATTTAAATTTAAAACCAAATTCAAATGATCAAAATTTTCTCAAATTTTTCTAACTCCCTAAATTTTCGAAAAAATTCACCAGCATCTCCTTTTGGTACAACTACAAAACGCCTCTACGAGCCCCCAAATTCAAAAGAAAACAAAAGGCCAAATGGCTAGATCAAAAACCCAGTCAAATTTCGTACATAAATTTAAACACATACCTTTTTGTCAAGCAATTCAAATTTATCTTATGAAATCAAAAATCCCAATTTCCTTTTTCTTTATAACACCTGTATATCCTACATAGTAATAATATCTAGCTACAGATTTCAAAATCATTTTATACATTTCTTTACAGTATTTTCAATATTCGTTCCATTTAAGCCCGTTCGATGTACTTATATCATTCGTACGCAATACCAAATCTGATCGCTTACTCGATCACACAATTTCATTTCCAAACTAGTATCGTCCACCCGACTTCCTAATGCGGACTCGGATCTAGTTTCTTGATCAGAAACCGTCATTCTCCTTACATAGACATAACTATGATAGAGAATTTTCAGAATCAATCAAAAATCCATATCCAGGGTTCGCCGTCGAAAATCAAATGAAAAATCCTAACTCGGATCGATATAGCTATCTCGAAATTCTATGCTCGATTCTGGATCAAATTGCTATGCGAATAAAATAATATACGTACATCCTACGTATTTATCTCAATTGATTATCAGCTATATCAATTCTCTTTTTATTCACGTTAATTTTGATTTCTATGCCCTTATCAATGCTTATCATTTACTTCAAAATCCCATATTCACTTTTCTAAACCTTTAGTTCCAACTAAACAATTAGTTCCAATTTCCATTTCCAAATTTCCTCATTCAATTCCAATTTGAAATCGTTTTGTCGCTAACAAAAACTTTCCCAAAAAATTTCAAAAAATTTCTAACTCCTAAAGTTTTCAAAAATTTCTGCCAGAGTCTCCTTTGTAAGGAGGAGCTTTTGCAATTTGACAAGAGATATAAATATATATACATCGACCCACGCGGTCGGAAAGACAAAAAACAAACAATGGTTCATATTTCCTAACTTTTATTGCGTAGGCGTACCTCTATTTAGCATTTTTAAGCAAGCGGCTTATTTATTTATCATTTGCGCGTCCAAATCCAGCCATACGGCTTCTCTGTATATGTACTTACTTAATTCAAACATGTAAGTATAAAATATATGCGACTCGCTAACATTTATTTAATTTCAATAGCTAGACACGTGCACTTCATAAGTAATGTACACTAAACAATACCCATATGCAATTTAGAAGATTCCGACACCAATTTCAATTGCTTACAACTAATTCTTAAATTAATATTTTCAATCTTAAGTGATTTACACTCACCCTCGTCCATTCAATTCATTCTAGGCAAAACAACTCATATTTATTCCAATTGATTCAAAATCAATTTTATTTCCACTCCTTTGAATTTTGTTTGCAATTCAAACCATTTCTGTTTTAATCCAACCTCATTTCATTTCACCATATTTCAATCATATTCAATTCGATTAGCACTTCTAAGTTGAATTTAATTTATAACTCAAGTTTAACTTCACAAAAATCCATTTTTAACTCATAATTCAATTTTTTTCCAACCAATTAGAATTCCATTAACATACTCACTTAACTAATTTATTCAAATTAGCTCATTCCCCACTTTTAATTCAATATTTGATTTTTTTACCCTTCAAAAATCACTTTACTTAATTTTCTTGAGTTCGATCTATCTTATAATTCAAGTTTTGGATTTTTATTCATTTCCCAAAATACAAAACAAATTTATTTTGGCTTATTCACTTCACTCTAAGTTTTATAAGTCACAACTTTTTTATATCCATACTTTCATCCATTATCCCGTTCACATTTTACTTTTTAACTCGGAATTATATATTTTATTTAGCCAAGAATATATTTTTATTCAATGATTTTCAATTCTTTTATAAGCCATCAAAATCTATTTATTCCCATTCAATCTTATTTAACTAAACTCCAGTTAAATCTAACCCCATACTGTGACGACCCGACTTTCTATCACCAGAAAATCGCATCATTAATTAAGAAAGAAAGGGATAGAAGAAGAAAAGAAAGAGAAGAAAGAGAAAACAACACATCAGAATCTCACAGCGGAACGATTTAAATATAATATAGAACATATACATAGTATCATATACATCAGAGTACACACTATACATCTCAATTTAGACAGTTATATCACTTCTGTCTAATATACAATACAAGAACATCAGCACAGAATAACACACAGCGGAAACACTAACTATATATCTACACGCTGAAGCCTTCTGCTCGAAAGCTCCTTCAGAATTCGTCAAGAGATAACCTGAATCACTTGACTACTCATATATAATATGAGTACCTAAGAGTTTAATAACACAGAAAATAAACACTCGGGTCAGACAGGGGTCTGGTGTGAGTAAACGGTTTAAGAATGCTTAACTTTAGAAAAACCTTTGAAAAGAAAAGGTATCACGTAAGACTTCCCACACATAAACATGGAAAAGTTTTTACCTTACGCTAACCAAAACATTTGATAGGAAATCCAGTGATATTATAATAGTGTCTAGGGTTTTCAAAATAAAATACAGAAATAGCTGGAATGCTTACATCTCACGTTCCAACATAGTTGGGCACAATCAAAACCGTACAGGCACTTATTGGATTTCGGATTCCATCAATGGTAGGGCTACTGGGGTACCGCCCGTCACAGTACGTGGCCTAGATCACCGTACCGAGGAGCCACCCTAACTCCCCTACAACACAAGGCCGGGACCATTCCTTACTGAACAGTCCCGAACAAGACCACCCCACAGTTGGCTGCAGACCAACTGCCCACAAAGCCGAAATAAAAAGGGACATCTAGACAGGGATGTATCTTGCTCTCCAGTGGGAGCGACCCACGAAGCCTTGCTGCACCTCCCATGTTTTAGCCATTCCTGGTTGATGAGGCTTGAGGCTGCGATTACCTTTATAGGACCAATTATCTTAAAATGCTCATCGTCCACCTGACGATGTTCTGAAAGCATTCAATCCATACAAGTTCGTTCCGGGTTCGAACGAAACCGAAGGCACTATCTCGTTGCACTCATTTTGGAATCACCCTCAGAGTCAACGACCATAGCCCTTGCACTCTAAAACCACCATCTCGAACCTATAAGCACTATTCCGTCAAACTCATTACGGATCCACCCACAGAGTTATACTGACGTATAGCCCTTACACCTCGAGTCTTCACTTGCTCCACTTGGATTAACGACCTAACGTTTAATTGGAAACGATGTGGTTTTCGGATATCCAAATATGGAAACCCAATCCCGGTCTCACCTAAACCAAACGCCATTTTAATGTCTAAGTTATACTTAAGGGATTTAAACAATAGATATTTCAAAAAATATCACTTATCATAAATGGATGTATCATAATACACAGATAGATAAGCATCTATTATCACATGCATTTATACATATCACAAAGCAGCATATATATCACATTCAGATATAGCATATTCACATCATCACCCATCAATCAATTTCATCCAACAACAACCAATATCATTAACTCATCCAATGATATATATCATCCAATCATTAATCATTCATAAACAAGTTTGATTCAAACTTGATTAATTTAATTAATCCTTAAATTAAATTAATCCTTAATTAATCACTTGTATTATCTTTAATCCAACTTCTTATTCATTAATTAATTACAAATTAATTAATTAACATCACTTAATTATCCATTTCAATTAATCTTCCCTGATTAATTATCACTTAATTACTTAAGTAATTCTTACTCAATTACCATATTAATTAATCATCCTAATTAATTACTTCCAAATTATACTAAGTAATTACCTCTTAATTACCTTCTAAAATTAATCAACCTTGATTGACTATTCTTGAATTATCCTGATAATTATTCCTTAATTATCCTTTAAAATTAATCTTACCTGATTAATCACTTTTAATTAATCACATTTGATTAATTACTTTTAGTTAATCATATTTGATTAATTACTTTTAATTAATCACCTTTGATTAATTACTTTAATTACATTTAGTAATTAAAACTAAATTATAAATTAATTATTCTAAAATTATTAATTAATAATTAATTAATTAATTTCATTAATTAATGATTATTTCCATTAATTAAATTTCTTTCTTAATTAATTAGTTTAACAAGTAATTAATCACTTAATTAATTACTCTTAATCCTTTTATAAATTTAACCATAAATTAAATAATTTAAACCTTTAACTAATTATTAATTAATTAAGTCTTTAATTAATAACTCAAGTGATTAACTCTTAATCACACTACTTAATTACTTTTCATAAAGTAGTTATCTTTATTTAATTACCTCTAGTAATTAACCACTTAATTTAATTACTTTCCCAAGTAATTATACAAGATTAACCCATAAGTGATTATCTTAATTAATCACAATTTAATTATTTAATTAATTATTTAACTTAATCATTTAAAATTAATTAAATGATTCTTTAATTTACTATATTAAAAAGATTCTTAACAAGAAACCATTATCCTAATTAAATCATTTATGTTAACCAATAACTTAATCTTAATTATCTTCATATTTTTTTTTACCAAACTCTTAATTGCTCAATATAATTCTTACTTATAATTGATTATCAAATTCTTAATCATTAAAATAAAACATACTTGAAATCAATTATAATTAAAATAATTTAAATATTCAAGTAAACTTTTACATTTCTTTAAAACTTCCCAAAATTTATTAAATAAAATTCAATACAACCTTTGTTTCATAAATTCACTAATTTTATTTTAAAACTTTCATATTTTAAGATATGTAAACTTGTTTAAAACATAACCTTGAAATAAATTTAGTTTTGAAGCTTGTTTAACCTTTGTTTTAAAAACTTAATTCCTAAAATCAAATATCCTTTGTATTAGCAACTTAAACATCCTGCTCTTAAAGTATGAATATACTAATACTCGAGTGACCCCACTAAAACCCGAGTAACCCTCTCCAAAAACTCGCGTCAACCCCGAGATTAACCCGTGCTTCCCACCTTCCTTCTTGCTTCGAGTAGTAACCCAAAACTCCCGAGACCTTCTTCGAGACAAAACAACACAAACCCGAGGCCACCTCCGAGTTTCGCCTTCTCCCCAGAACCCATTCCTCCTGATGCACGCAACCGTGCACGTCAACGTGCACGCCCACGTTCGGCCGACGTTGAACTTTCCTCCGGCTTCCACTAAGTCACAAATGAACTCGACAACCCATCGCACAACCCAGAAAACGCAAGTTCGATCGGGAACGAAATCTCGACCTTCAACCCAAAATCGTTCGAAAGCCACAACCTAAAATTCAACCACCGCCGGCCATCCCCCTCAACGGAGACCACGCCACCACCACCGTAGCTCCGCCACCACCCCCAGATCCTACTGCACAGGAGTGGTCAACTCCGATAGCTTCATGACGCCGCGAATCCCCTGGAAACACTCACGATAAAAACAGCACCCAAACCCTACTACCTCAAACAACGATCACCACACACCTCAATAAAATACAACAGTATTTTTCTGATGACCACCATTATCCCCTCCACCTTCCTGATCAACGCCGATGACCAATTCACCGTGGTTGGCCGTGAATTGATCAATACGCCCAAAATAGCAAAATCCTAAATTCACACTATAATCTAAAAATCGTGATATATTCATTAAAAATCATGATTTCCAATATGTAATCTAGTTATAAGATCAAAACTTAAGATTGAAATAATAAAAATTTGACCCAAATTAAAAGTTTTACTGTAAACTCAAATTACCTGGTCACTTATGCACTTTAAAAATCTATAAATATTTTTTAGAGATAGATTACTTGCTTACAATCAACTTCTATTTGCAACTCAAAGTCTATTCGAATTCAAAGTCAAGTTATTGAATTTTATTTATGAAATTGTAAACCTATTCTTTTACAGACACTAAAGAAGCATTATATAGGTAATCAAAAATCATAAATCCAACATGCATTCAATTTTAACTGAGGTATTCAGGTAATATCACAATATTCATTCACAAAAACAATTTGAAATCAAGGTTTTAAACTGTTTTTAAATTCATTTACTCACTTGATTAAACAGAGGACAGAGCAGAGGTTTCAGTTCACAGGCATTCAACTATTCATACTTCCTAAAACATGCATTCACTTCAAATCAAATACTTCAGATATCAAGACAACATTCAAAAGCAAGATGAAATTCAGGTTTAAAACTGTTTTTAAGATTCGTTTACTCGCCTGATTATATGAAAGACAGAGCAGAAGAATGACTGTATTTTTCTTTTCCAGATTCTGATATTCACTTTGCACGTTTTTGAATCTGTTGCTTGCTGATAAATCTTCTGAATTGCTTGTCTGATTGTATTTGAAAATGAACTTGCATTGCTTCTATTTGAACTCCCAGTTTTCTTCTATGCTATTTGAAAATCTTGCATTTGCATTTTCCAGATTTACAGTAACTTCTTCTAATTTTTTTTCACTGATTTCCTTTTTGATTTGCATTCATTTATGATTTTTTTTTGTATTTTTGTTTGAGTTGAAGGAAATGTTTTTCAGCTGAAGAATAAATCTTTTCTTTTAATTTTACAATAAAATTTTAAATTTTATTGCTATAAATGAAAAAGACATTTGTCACTTTAGGTCATAATGATCTTACACTTGTCTTAACCCTCATTAAAAGGTTAATAAGTGTTATTATTGTTTAATTAATGTTTTCTTTTAGATGTTATTTTATCTTTAATAATTTATTTTAAGCTTATATAAATATTTATGAAATGTTTACATGATTATAAGGTGTATTTATTTTATAAGAATAAGCTTTGGATTTCAATACATATATAAAAGTGAATTCATGTTAACAATTATAACTTTATTTATGCATTTGAATTAAATTGTAATGGTATTATATATTAAAACTTGAGAAATTGATTTTAACTCTTTATAAAAAAAATTAAAACAATTTATCTTATGTTAAAATTAAAATTGAATGACTACTAAAACAAATGAACTTTTAATTTAAATCTTATTTAAAAGCTTAAAGTACATATTTATCATAAATAAGAAATTAACTTTGTTATTAAAATCTCAAAATATTATTTCTAAAAGTATAAATCAAATTAACCTTTCAAATCTCAAAACTATATATATATATAATAAAGTTTGGAAATTTTTATTAAATTTAAATATAGGATTCCTATTTAAAATATATATATATTCAAATACATATATACACATTTCAAATAAAAACATTCTAACATTAAATTTGTTAATTTCCAAATTAAATTTTAAAACAAATCTTAAATCATGATATATACATTCATATATATTACAATTTGAATATAAAGTTTTTTTACATTAAAAAACTTCTTATTTACCAAAATAAATATTTCCAAATCAAATTATTATAAACTTTCAAAAGAATTAAATTGCCTATTTATATTGCAAAGAAAAATATTAATAGATATTAACAAATTATTATTTTCAGCCTTAGAAATAATTTTAACTTGTCAATTTATAATATAAAATGATCAAATCAATTTAATTATTATCAAAGATCATTAAATTAATATTGCTCAAAATTCCGGGTCGTCACATTCCTCCCCCCTTAAAAGAATTTCGTCCCCGAAATTAAAAAGCAAAGATAATTTAATAACCCAGCTAAAGAATTTAAATTTCAAACAGCAATCACAAAATCAATCATAGCAACCAATTCAAGCAAACAATTTTATCTATCCAGACAAAATTCTGAATAGAACTTCCTAATATTATCAAGAGTTCCCAGATACCTATACTGGAATACTCGCTCTACAGAATCTTAATTAACTATACTATTAAAACCAAGAACTCTCTCACCTGATCCTACAAATCTGAACAAGATATCAGACTAAACTCAAAACCAGCTCAACTACCGGATCCTTCTGAACTGCTGATTCTATCACTCAAAGAATCATACACATATTCCTCAGAGATATGTGAAATACAATGAATTCCAGCTATCCAAACTGGCAATTAAATCCTGTAGATCAAAATCTAATCTCTAGAGAACACAGAGAAACTCAAAATACCTTCAGAGCGAACTCTACAGTTTTACCCAGTCTTATAATTCGTTTGATTGGATAAAACTAAAGCAATATCCAAATTCCAACTTCATATTCCAAATCTCCTCAATTCTTAACTACATAACCCTTCAGATGCCCTGAGTCATCTCCAATATTCCTGATCAGCCTAACCCTTGCTGATTGCTCCATGAAACATCAGCACCGACTCAAACCAAATCTCCAGATCCTACTCAACAAAATGGCTTTCCCAATAATAATTTGCTGAAATCCAAAATACGACTCTATACCACAAACATCAATAGACTTCAAACCTATCTCTCATATCTGAATAGCCAAACAATTGCACTTGACAACCTTACCTTCCAAATCAAGAAAATTCCTTCATACTTGAATTTCCTGTAGAAATCCCTTACTGCAACTTCCGGTTGCTCCATACTAGAATAACTGCCAACTGGCTTCCGCTGCACAACTCTGATCTAGAGCAGATAAGAATGCTATCGAAGAACACAAGCAAAATCTCTCTTCATACACAGTTCATCCGACTCATAAAATCTTAGTGACCATTCTTCTTGATCAAAACATCTCAACAGAATCTTAACTTAGAATAAGATGATCAATTCTTTTCCAAAGAATCCTGAGCTGCCTCACCAAACTCTTCTCGTTCTAAGAGTCATCCCACTATATGGTTGAATCATCAATGCTGCTCCAAGAATCCAAGTCGATAAAAAAACTCAATCTTCGATTCAGGTCAACTTCTGAATTCCTCAAAAATATCTGGAAAATCTCTGACTACTTCCATAGCTTTCACCTCTACTTGAGATGCCTCAATCTCAAACCAAAGAATATTCAAAGATTCCCAAACTATTCGCAAGTCACTTTTGCGATTCCACTCAGTTCTGATTCCAAAGAACTATCTGCTCCAACTAGAACAGCTTTTCCTATTCAAGACCAATCTTCAAGAATGGCTTACCTATCAGAAACTGATAGATCACTTCCAACAGATATCCCGCTCTGCTAAGCCTTCCCAAGAAAAGAATAAGCCTTCACTACTGCATGGTCTGCTGATAGTAGAATCCCAAAGATTACTGAATCATCGAAGAAATAGGTCACGCTGCAGCTTCCAAACTTCACCTCAATGATACTGCTAAGCCACAAGATCTTTCTTAACCATAAGCTTCTTGAAACACAAAACTAACACCCAATTCCACCAAAAATCCTTGAGACGAGTCGACATCTTCTCAAGAAACTCGGCTCAAACCCAACACCAACCACTTATCTTCTTAAGAAAAAAAATTGAGACCATGTCCGAAATGAGGTAACTCATAGACCTTAGTCTCATACTTCAATACAGATAAGATACCCTTACTTGAGATCCAGAGAATCTCTAAACATTCGAATCTTCATCGCAGTAGACATCAATGCTCTTCCAACACCATCTAAATCTGGCTCCAAAAGAAACATCTTAAGAACCATCTATGGATACTGCATCTCATCACACAGCTATTCCTTCTTGAAGCTACCAAGATACCACCACTTGCTTCTATTTAGCTGACACTCAACTCTTGGAAATCCCGCTCACTCGAGAGCAAATCAACCTCACACTTCAAGAATATACTCCAATTCTTGAAAATACTTCCTCTGGACTCAAAGAAATCCTTTCTACAATCCACCAAAACTTATTCGAGACAGCATTAGGTCTACAATCTAGATAAACACATCTCCAACCACAATATATGAGCCTCAACCCAAAGTGGTAGTCGTGTTACACACACTCCTACCATATCTACCTTTATAACCTATGTTGGAAAATCCGAACAGATAACCCAACTGATTAGGTAGTTATATAAATATATATTTATATATAAAAATTACAAGTACGCTCTCTCAAGATAGACACCACTCCAGAGCCTAGGTATTCACTCAACCTAATGCTCTGATACCACCTATGACGACCCGACTTTCTATCACCAGAAAATCGCATCATTAATTAAGAAAGAAAGGGATAGAAGAAGAAAAGAAAGAGAAGAAAGAGAAAACAACACATCAGAATCTCACAGCGGAACGATTTAAATATAATATAGAACATATACATAGTATCATATACATCAGAGTACACACTATACATCTCAATTTAGACAGTTATATCACTTCTGTCTAATATACAATACAAGAACATCAGCACAGAATAACACACAGCGGAAACACTAACTATATATCTACACGCTGAAGCCTTCTGCTCGAAAGCTCCTTCAGAATTCGTCAAGAGATAACCTGAATCACTTGACTACTCATATATAATATGAGTACCCAAGAGTTTAATAAAACAGAAAATAAACACTCGGGTCAGACAGGGGTCTGGTGTGAGTAAACGGTTTAAGATTGCTTAACTTTAGAAAAACCTTTGAAAAGAAAAGGTATCATGTAAGACTTCCCACACATAAACATGGAAAAGTTTTTACCTTACGCTAACCAAAACATTTGATAGGAAATCCAGTGATATTATAATAGTGTCTAGGGTTTTCAAAATAAAATACAGAAATAGCTGGAATGCTTACATCTCACGTTCCAACATAGTTGGGCACAATCAAAACCGTACAGGCACTTATTGGATTTCGGATTCCATCAATGGCAGGGCTACTGGGGTACCGCCCGTCACAGTACGTGGCCTAGATCACCGTACCGAGGAGCCACCCTAACTCCCCTACAACACAAGGCCGGGACCGTTCCTTACTGAACAGTCCCGAACAAGGCTTTGTGGGCAGTTGGCTGCAGACCAACTGCCCACAAAGCCAAAATAAAAAGGGACATCTAGACAGGGATGTATCTTGCTCTCCAGTGGGAGCGACCCACGAAGCCTTGCTGCACCTCCCCTATTTTAGCCATTCCCGGTTGATGAGGCTTGAGGCTGCGATTACCTTTATAGGACCAATTATCTTAGAATGCTCATCGTCCACCTGACGATGTTCTGAAAGCATTCAATCCATACAAGTTCTTTCCGGGTTCGAACGAAACCGAAGGCACTATCTCGTTACACTCATTTTGGAATCACCCTCAGAGTCAACGACCATAGCCCTTGTACTCTAAAACCACCATCTCGAACCTATAAGCACTATTCCGTCAAACTCATTACGGAATCACCCACAGAGTTATACTGACGTATAGCCCTTACACCTCGAATCTTCACTTGCTCCACTTGGATTAACGACCTAACGTTTAATTGGAAACGATGTGGTTTTCGGATATCCAAATATGGAAACCCGATCCCGGTCTCACCGAAACCAAGCGCCATTTTAATGTCCAAGTTATACTTAAGGGATTTAAACAATAGATATTTCAGAAAATATCACTTATCATAAATGGATGTATCATATTACACAGATAGATAAGCATCTATTATCACATGCATCTATACATATCACAAAGCAGCATATATATCACATTCAGATATAGCATATTCACATCATCACCCATCAATCAATTTCATCCAACAACAACCAATATCATTAACTCATCCAATGATATATATCATCCAATCATTAATCATACATAAACAAGTTTGATTCAAACTTTATTAATTTAATTAATCCTTAAATCAAAATTAATCCTTAATTAATCACTTGTATTATCTTTAATCCAACTTCTTATTCATTAATTAATTACAAATTAATTAATTAACATCACTTAATTATCCATTTCAATTAATCTTCCCTGATTAATTATCACTTAATTACTTAAGTAATTCTTACTCAATTACCATATTAATTGATCATCCTGATTAATTACTTCCAAATTATACTAAGTAATTACCTCTTAATTACCTTCTAAAATTAATCAACCTTGATTAACTATTCTTGAATTATCCTGATAATTATTCCTTAATTATCCTTTAAAATTAATCTTACCTGATTAATCACTTTTAATTAATCACATTTGATTAATTACTTTTAATTAATCATATTTGATTAATTACTTTTAATTAATCACCTTTGATTAATTACTTTAATTACATTTAGTAATTAAAACTAAATTATAAGCTAATTATTCTTAAATTATTAATTAATTAATTATTTTCATTAATTAATGATTATTTCCATTAATTAAATTTCTCTTAATTAATTACTTTAACAAGTAATTAATCACTTAATTAAGTACTCTTAATCCTTTTATAAATTTAACCATAAATTAAATAATTTAAACCTTTAACTAATTATTAATTAATTAAGTCTTTAATTAATAACTCAAGTGATTAACTCTTAATCACACTACTTAATTACTTTTCATAATGTAGTTATCTTTATTTAATTACCTCTAGTAATTAACCACTTAATTTAATTACTTTCCCAAGTAATTATACAAGATTAACCCATAAGTGATTATCTTAATTAATCACAATTTAATTATTTAATTAATTATTTAACTTAATCATTCAAAATTAATTAAATGATTCTTTAATTTACTATATTAAAAAGATTCTTAACAAGAAACCATTATCCTAATTAAATCATTTATGTTAACCAATAACTTAATCTTAATTATCTTCATATTTTTTTTTACCAAACTCTTAATTGCTCAATATAATTCTTACTTATAATTGATTATCAAATTCTTAATCATTAAAATAAAATATACTTGAAATCAATTATAATTAAAATAATTTAAATATTCAAGTAAACTTTTACATTTCTTTAAAACTTCCCAAAATTTATTAAATAAAATTCAATACAACCTTTGTTTCATAAATTCACTAATTTTATTTTAAAACTTTCATATTTTAAGATATGTAAACTTGTTTAAAACATAACCTTGAAATAAATTTAGTTTTGAAGCTTGTTTAACCTTTGTTTTAAAAACTTAATTCCTAAAATCAAATATCCTTTGTATTAGCAACTTAAACATCCTGCTCTTAAAGTATGAATATACTAATACTCGAGTGACCCCACTAAAACCCGAGTAACCCTCTCCAAAAACTCGCGTCAACCCCGAGATTAACCCGTGCTTCCCACCTTCCTTCTTGCTTCGAGTAGTAACCCAAAACTCCCGAGACCTTCTTCGAGACAAAACAACACAAACCCGAGGCCACCTCCGAGTTTCGCCTTCTCCCCAGAACCCATTCCTCCTGATGCACGCAACCGTGCACGCCCACGTTCGGCCGACGTTGAACTTTCCTCCGGCTTCCACTAAGTCGCAAATGAACTCGACAACCCATCGCACAACCCAGAAAACGCAAGTTCGGTCGGGAACGAAATCTCGACCTTCAACCCAAAATCGTTTGAAAGCCACAACCTCAAATTCAACCACCGCCGGCCATCCCCCTCACCGGGGACCACGCCACCACCACCGTAGCTCCGCCACCACCCCCAGATCCTACTGCACAGGAGTGGTCAACTCCGATAGCTTCATGACGCCGCGAATCCCCTGGAAACACTCACGATAAAAACAGCACCCAAACCCTACTCCTCAAACAACGATCACCACACACCTCAATAAAATACAACAGTATTTTTCTGATGACCACCATTATCCCCTCCACCTTCCTGATCAACGCCGATGACCAATTCACCGTGGTTGGCCGTGAATTGATCAATACGCCCAAAATAGCAAAATCCTAAATTCACACTATAATCTAAAAATCGTGATATATTCATTAAAAATCATGATTTCCAATATGTAATCTAGTTATAAGATCAAAACTTAAGATTGAAATAATAAAAATTTGACCCAAATTAAAAGTTTTACTGTAAACTAAAATTACCCAGTCACTTATGCACTTTAAAAATCTATAAATATTTTTTAGAGATAGATTACTTGCTTACAATCAACTTCTATTTGCAACTCAAAGTCTAATTCGAATTCAAAGTCAAGTTATTGAATTTTATTTATGAAATTGTAAACCTGTTCTTTTACAGACACTAAAGAAGCATTATACAGGTAATCAAAAATCATAAATCCAACATGCATTCAGTTTTAACTGAGGTATTCAGGTAATATCACAATATTCATTCACAAAAACAATTTGAAATCCAGGTTTTAAACTGTTTTTAAATTCATTTACTCACTTGATTAAACAGAGGACAGAGAAGAGGTTTCAATTCACAGGCATTCAACTATTCATACTTCCTAAAACATGCATTCACTTCAAATCAAATATTTCAGATATCAAGACAACATTCAAAAGCAATATGAAATTCAGGTTTAAAACTGTTTTTAAGATTCGTTTACTCACCTAATTATATGAAAGACAAAGCAGAAGAATGACTGTATTTTTCTTTTCCAGGTTCTGATATTCACTTTGCATGTTTTTGAATCTGTTGCTTGCTGATAAATCTTATGAATTGCTTGTTTGATTGTATTTGAAAATGAACTTGCATTGCCTCTATTTGAACTCCCAGTTTTCTTCTGTGCTATTTGAAAATCTTGCATTTGCATTTTCCAGATTTACAGTAACTTCTTCTATATTTTTTTTCACTGATTTCCTTTTTGATTTGCATTCATTTATGATTTGTTTTGTATTTTTTTTTGAGTTGAAGAAAATGTTTTTCAGCTGAAGAATAAAACTTTTCTTTTAATTTTACAACAAAATTTTAAATTTTATTATTATAAATGAAAAAGACATTTGTCACTTAAGGTCATAATGATCTTACACTTGTCTTAACCCACATTAAAAGGTTAACAAGTGTTATTATTGTTTAATTAATGTTTTCTTTTAGATGTTATTTTATCTTTAATAATTTATTTTAAGCTTATATAAATATTTATGAAATGCTTACATGATTATAAGGTGTATTTATTTTATAAGAATAAGCTTTGGATTTCAACACATATATAAAAGTGAATTCATGTTAACAATTATAACTTTATTTATGCATTTGAATTAAATTGTAATGGTATTATATATTAAAACTTGAGAAATTGATTTTAACTCTTTATAAAAAAAAATTAAAACAATTTATCTTATGTTAAAATTAAAATTGAAAGACTACTAAAACAAATGAACTTTTAATTTAAATCTTATTTAAAAGCTTAAAGTACATATTTATCATAAATAAGAAATTAACTTTGTTATTAAAATCTCAAAATATTATTTCCAAAAGTATAAATCAAATTAACCTTTCAAATCTCAAAACTATATATATATAATAAAGTTTGGAAATTTTTATTAAATTTAAATTAATAGGATTCCTATTTAAAATATATATATATATATATATATTCAAATACATATATACACATTTCAAATAAAAACATTCTAACATTAAATTTGTTAATTTCCAAATTTTAAAACAAATCTCAAATCATAATATATACATTCATATATATTACAATTTGAATATAAAGTTTTATTACATTAAAAAACTTCTTATTTACCAAAATAAATATTTCCAAATCAAATTATTATAAACTTTCAAAAGAATTAAATTGCCTATTTATATTGCAAAGAAAAATATTAATAGATATTAACAAATTATTATTTTCAGCCTTAGAAATAATTTTAACTTGTCAATTTATAATATAAAATGATCAAATCAATTTAATTATTATCAAAGATCATTAAATTGATATTGCTCAAAATTTCGGGTCGTCACACATACTATTCTTTTGACTTCACATTCCATTTAAATTTTATTAAGTAAGAACTTAATTTCATTTAATGTATCCACCACACGATACAATTCCATCTCAATTATATTTTGACTTAGATTCAAATCTAATCACAATATTGTTAGACTTAGCTTGAGTTCATTTAATTCGACTTACTCTTCTAACTTATTAACTTCTTACAAGTTAATTTCATTCCAGGAAATTTTCAAGCTTTATAAATTTCCATATCTTTTTATAATCCATAAACATTTTTAGTTGAACCTCTAGAGTTTAAACCATTACTTAGACACTCGAAACATTTTACACCAATTCCAGAGTCTTCAATAATCACTTAAGTATTTCAAAAATCAAATCCAATTCAAAATATTTCACTTAAGTCTTCAATAATCACTTAGTTGAACCTCTAGAGATAAAACCTAGTTTTTGCAAACAATTCCAATTTAAAAGCATTTGGCAGCAATTTCTCTCTTGGAAACTCGAAAATGAACATCGATGATGCTGCTGTCATCACCGAAGTTATTTTCTAGCAACCGAAAGGGTTCAATGCTTTTATCTCTTTAAAAACATTTTCAAATATTCTTAATTTCAAGTCTCACCAGATTTCAAATCCAATTCAAAATATTTCCAAATAATACTCCTATTATTCCTCCCCAAAATCTTTGAAAATCATTTTCAACCCATAGGAATTAAACTTCCCCAAAATTTCAAGTTCTAAGTTCTTTCAATTCATATTCAAATATTATTCTGAAATCTTATTTCAATTTATAAATCACATTTACAGTTTACATTTACAAATTTCCTTTGTATATGAATTTATTCCTTAGCTTTAGCTGTAATTTCAATATCTTATTAAATTTTACACAACAATGATAATAATTTAATATTATCATTCCTAACAATCAAGCAACCATATCTATCTGTAATAATTTACAAAAAATTATTCCTTTTATATATATAAAATAATTTGGGTAAAATTATTTCATTTACCCTATTTAAAACAATACTGTGTCGGTTTATCTTGTTTAAGAGTTTAGAAATTCCCATCGATAACATGGTATCCCACATATTGACCAGAATCCATAAACACCCAATCGATAAATCAACACAATATAAAAACAATTTTATATTCACTAACAAATACGCGCTCATATCTATTAATACTCTCAAACTAATTTTAGAGTACTACTGACTCTATTTCAATGAGTAATCCCCACCAGAGCCAAGGTTATCACCAACCTAAGCTCTGATACCAACTGTAACAACCCGCAAACCCATAACCCTTGAGTCGACGCTATTCTCCATCAAATCAACTCAAGATGAACGGAAATATAGACCATTAGGGTTAAAGAAGAAAGAGGTAGAAGAAGAAAATAGAAACAACAACAGAATCTTACCATCGCAGCGGAATGAAATATAATAGATAATAACAGATCTTTACACAAAAGAAAACTATATCTGTTTTTTACATACATCATCAGAATACATCATCAGAGTTCAACAACATCAATAACATACAACTGGACAGTCATATAAAACTGTTCTCAAAACTAAATACACAGCGGAATAATAATCAAGTACGGAAGTATGTATCGCCATCTAGCTCGTCTCCTGAGCTCCACAGCATCATATCATGTATTCTATAATACTCGGTCTGACTCGAGCATTATAGTGAAATAACACCCAAGTTAGTCTGGAAAACCAGTGTGAGAAATCACACTCAATTGGATTATTAGAGTTTCAAAAACCCTTTGAAAACAAAAGCATCTCGTAAGACAACGCCACAAATAAACGTGTCGGGTTTTTAACTTATGATAGCCAAAACACTTTTTATTAAAATCCTCTGATATTATAATAGGGTCTATTTACAAATACTTATTGAAATAGCCGAAATTGTTACATTAATTAATTTCCAGCATACTAGCCACAATCGTGGGTAATACAAACAAAACCGTAAAAGCCACATAGGGAGAATGGATTTCTAACTAATGACTAGGCACTAGGGTACCACCTGTCATAGTACGTAGCCTAGATCACTGTACCGAGGATCCACCCTAAATCCCCTGCAACACAAGACCGGGACTACCCCTTACTGGATAATCCCGAGTAAGATCACCCCACGGTTGGGATCAGCAACCGCACCACTAAGCCGAAAAAAGGGACATCTAGACAGGGATGACCTCACCCTAATGGGTGCTACCCACTTAGCCTTGTCGCATATCCCTTGATTTTCAGTTATTCCCGGTTTGTGAGGCTCGAGGCTAAGCGTTACCTTTTTGGAACGTTTCACTTAGAATGCCTATCATCCACCTGACGATGTTCTGAAAGCATTTATCCTTACAAGTCCTTCCCGGGTTTGAACGGAACCGAAGGCACTGCTACTACTACATCCATTTTGGAATCATCCTCAGGATTAGTAGCGACTAGCCCTTGCACTTCACTGCTCCACCTTCGAATCCAAACTCTTGTTTTCCATACGAAAACGTTCAAACCGGATCGAAGTGGTTTTCAGGAAATAAATCCCGATCCCGATCTCTTCGAAACGATCAGCACATTGGCCAATATTGATAGTCGGTTATTTAACTATCAATTAACATTCACAAACAACCATCAAACATAAATAATTTCCAAATTATTTATTAATCTCAAAATATCTTCACAAGATATATTTCCACTTTTCAACCCTTTGAAATCAGTTTTCTAACCACACTCTTCTCATGGAATGAGTTCCCAAATATTTATTTCAACTGAAAACACCAAGTACAAATACTTTAGATTTTAAAAATAATTTTAAAACACTTTATTATAAAATATACTTTAAGACATTTAAGTTAAAAACTACTTTAATACTTAGCCGAAAACATATACTTTAAGAATATTTAAAATAAAGCTTCTTAATAAAATATAAAACTAAATTATAATTATTTTATTAAGACAAATATCAAGTCACCTTTAAATAATTATTACAATAGTAGATTTGAAAAATACTTACTTTAGAATTTAAACATTTAGAAATAATAAATTTTCTAAAACATGCTTTTTTTTAAACAACATTAAATCTTTTAACTTATATTTAAAAAATTTACTTTGAAAACGTACTTGGCTATCCAGGGAAATATACTTCTCTTCAGATCCTTTAAAAATAAATCGCTATTTATTTTAAACAATTTTTCCCATTCCTTTAATAAATTACCATCGTGACTTTATTCTTCAAATTTCCACTGATATATTACTTCACCTTTATAAACCCAGTTTATAAATTCCAGAGTCTCACTTCTCTTTTAAAAATCCCGGTTTTAAACACTTAATCAATCTTCAAATTGATTTCCAAATTACTCCCATTTTGAAATAAATTCCTTTTCTTACTCAATTTTATTTCAAAACCCATAGACTTCAGATTTTATTTCTTAATTATGGTTTAAAATCTTTTTAACTGAAAATACCAATTCCAAATTTTCCCCAAATTCCTTCTTTATCTTTTCCAATAATTTAAATCTTATTTAAAATAAATTCTTTATTCCTTTAAATAATAACACTTAAGTTTAAAATTTATTATCGTCCTGTTTATTCAAAATCCCCTTTATTACTCGAAATTTATTCATTAAAATTTTAATATCACTTTTATTCTTTCCCAATTCATTCTTAAATTTATTCAAATTCTCTATAATTATTTCACTTACAAATTCTCTCCTTTATTTTCTTTCCAAAAATCCAATTTATATATTTTGGTAACTCGTTATACCCAAATATATTCAATCAAACCATAACATCCAATACTCAATTTATCAATAAAATTCATCACAGTATATCAAATAATCATATCATAGAATATTTAAACAAATCTAAATATTTTGAGGAATCCAGTTGGATCCCTCCAATCTGTTTCCTTGCATCATAGATGTTAGCACGATACCAATTCCACTTCAAGGTGGAATATCGCGGTATATGGGATTTATATAATATCATCCGCTATTATGGAGCGCATAGGGTCTCATCCGCTATATAATGCGGGGAATCAATCACTCCGTTATATACTATATACTACTATATATAATATAGCATATCAAATCAATTCAATCATTCAACCAATTATTTAAATTTAACCAATTAAATTTAAATTAAACCCAAATGAGTGAGATTAATTCACCATTGATTTTTATTTGCAATCCACTTCAATATTGCCTTGGATTTCCTGATGTTTGACCTTGAATAAATAATTTATATGATTTATTAATATTTGAAAAAATGGAACAATTAAATTCCCGTTTATAAATTTGATTAACCAATGAATTTATTTTAAACTAAAAATCTTATTTTAAACTGATTTCCCTTTAATAAAAAAAATTAGCAACTAAAATAATTGAATAAGTTTATTAAACAGATCTATCTCCATAAAACATTATTTTAAAGTTAAGCTAGTAAGTCAAAATATGCATATATATTCCCTTTTCATTTTGGAACTACATATATATATATATATATATATATGAAAATAACCTATATACATTCTAAAAATCTAATTTTTATAAATTCCATAACCTTTTAAAATTCCTATATTGTTTTCTTTTCAAAATCATATCTACTAAATTAAACTAAAATCAAATTGTTTTAAATCTAGTTGTCTAATTATTATTATATATATATTTAAACTATATGTATATATACATTTCCAATAAATAACCAAATAAATATTTCCTCTACTGTAATTATTTCTTTTCTATTTTCTATTTACCTACAAATATATATGTGCACAGTCGAATAAAAATAAAAATCTAAACTCTGCCTTACAGCCTTGCGACCCCGAGAATTGACGTGACCTCCCCTCCAGATCCACCACGTTGCCGCTAGCCAAGATCCATCCCCCGCGAATCGCTGCACCACGCCATGCTTCGCCCCAAGTGTTGCCTCGTTCGAGCGCATCGACGACAACAATTTGCTTCCCATCGATCGCATGCCCTAGCAACGCGTTGATTTCCTGAATCGATCTTCGACCATAACTTGATTCGAATCGCTACCTGACATCTCTCTCGACTTCGAATCGATCTGAATTGGTTATCCCCTAAATTGCAGTAGCATCCACTCTCAAGCCTTCACTGAATCACTGCACTCCCCATAGCTTTGAGATCGAGAATCAATTCAGGGGAAAGAATACGATTTCGAGACGAAAATCGAATTCGGTTTTTGAATAAGGCTGAACGATTTGATTTAAGGTTTACTGGAGAAGAAATTTATTTTTTTTCTTCTGAGTTTGGAATAAAAGGCTCGGCCATTTCTTGAAAAAAGAAAAAGGTGGCGTGATTTGAAAAGGAAGAGACATTGTTGTTTGCATGTTTGAATGGATATAGAATGGCATATTTCAGAAGGTAAGCTACAATGTCCGTGAAAAGAAGGGTAAAGTTTTTGGTGTGAAGGAAATTCTTTTGACTAGGCAAACAATATACCTTATATTTAAATTTAAATTAACTTGAATTTGCAACTCAAAATCCCAACCTCCTATCGAGACGTGCCGCTGGGCGTTTATAACGTTATACCCCTATTTCGAACGCAATGGAAAAGGTTTCGAGTCCCAATTCGATCGTATGGAGAAGATAGCTTTTTGAACCCAGTTATAATATTAAATCTTCGATATAAATTTCAGCGCGTTTACTTACCGTATGCTCACACAACAACTCCAACCACTACAAAAATTGAAATCCAATAATAATACAATATTACGGATCCAATGGAACTGGTTTCGTCGAAATCTAAGACTATGCCTCAGAAGGCTATTTTTAAATAGCAATTTAGACGATATGAATTCAAAACCTGACAAAACACTTCCAAATTAAATTTTAACACTTTTACTATCTTCAGTTCTATCAATATAAATTTTACAAGCCTTCGGATTATTTTTAACAAGCTTAAAACTGAAGATTCAATATTCCACCTAACTTTTAATTATTAAATTCAAATAATTTAATTGCCAAATAAACAGTGATATTTGTAATTCATATTAGAACTAACTATCAAATATTTAAAATCAATTAAATTCAAAATTTCCCGATCGTTACATGATGACTGCAGCATCATTAGTATCATTTTTGAGTTTCTATGTGATGAATTTTCTACCAATAGTAAATTGAAAATTGAAGTTTTGTTATGATGAACAAATTTGATTTAAAATCCAAGTTGAAATTGATAAATATAGGTAAAATAAGTTTTGGACTTATAATATATGAGATAATAAAATTTTAGCTTTGGTAAAGTTGAAATAAATGTGAGTTAGCATAATAAATATATGATATGAAATTTAACTGAAGGAAAATTAATAAAGTGAATTGGATTTGAAATTATAAAGAATGAGTTTAGTGAATGGAAGTGAACTTAGGTAAATGTTCACGAATTTATGAATAAATAAGTTGTATGACTTATAAAATGCGAAAAGGTAAGTAAAACCAATTGTTAAAATGGTTAAACACTTTTGGTTAGGTGAAACAAAATCGGAATTTGAATAAGTGATATGAAAAAGTTAAATAAATTGACATTAGAAATGAGTTAAATAAAATAGAATTTAAAGTAAATTAGTAGTGAACTTAAGTTGTATAGTGAAAGTAAATGCAAATGAGAACGAAATGAAATATAACTTAAGTGATGTTGAATGAAGTTGATTTTTATATCGAAGTAAATTAATAAAGTGAATTAAATGAATATGAATTTAAGTTATATAAAGAAATTCAACTTTAGTTGTAAAATGAATTAGCATTTAAAATGTTATTATTAAGAAGTTGTGAATTAATAACTATATTAGAAATGCTGTATAGAAATGTGAATATAGTGAATACTAGAATTCAATCCAAATTGAATAAATTGAATATTAAACCAAATTAAATTAATTTTGGTATATGTTGGTTATGCATTGTTTGTTAGATGGATTCTAGTTGATTGAAATAAATATTCATATGGAATTGAATTAATGAAATTGAAAGTAAAACAATTAAATTCAAATTGAAAGTGAAGTAAGAATTAATAGAAATGAAATTGATTTGATTTGGAAGTAAACAAACTTGAATGTAAATTAGTGAATGTAAACTAATTGAATATGAATAAATGAATATTAGAGAAATCTAATGTTAATGAATCAAATGTAATTTAATTGAAAACCAATTCATTGAATATTAATGAGAAATGAATTTATATTGATTTGGTTATGGATGGATTGGATAGTTGTTGGATGGTTGGATTTGTTGTTTTTATTAGATTAGCTATATTGGCATATATAGTAGTTGTATTGGTATATGTTGTATATTGATATTGTTTTCATATATACATGTTTCTCATTTGTTTGTTGAGTATTTAGTAGGTGCGTATGGCGTTTGCTTCGCTTTTGGAGCTCGCTTCCGCGCTAAATTAGCCGTATATGCTCGCTATTAATATATAAGGTACATATCTTGGATTACGTATCGTATTTTTACACTTTTTCCCCTTCAAGATGCCTCATCCTCAATGATGAGATGTATATTTGTGATATATATATATATATACTGTGATCCTACTACGATCGAACCGCGTAAAGGAGATGCTGGTGAATTTTTTTTGAGAATTTAAGGCGTTAGAAATTTTTTGAAAAATTTGTGATAACTAAAATTTTGATATTGAGTTATAAAGTTAAATGATATTAGTTGGTTCTAAAAGATAACTAAGTAGATTTGAAAAATTAGATAAGTTTTTGTAAATTTAACTATAGGATTTTGGAAGAAGTTAAAAGGTTAAATAGATTTGGAAAATCTAATTTGAACGAATTGTTTTGAAAAGTTAATGGATTTTGTAACTTTTTCTTACTTGGTAATTTCGAGGATGAAATTCTTTTAATAGGGGAGAATATAACGACCCAGAATTTCAGTTATTTGAAATTTGTATGTTTAATTAATTTTAAATATTTAAAAGTTAAGTTTATAAGCTGAATAAATAATATTTCGAATATAGTGATTTAATTGGATAATTAAATTGTTAATTTAATATTGGAAATTGCAGAAAAATTGGAAATTGGGTTTAATGTGAATAAAAATGATTTATAAAGTTGAATTAAATCTTATTTAATTTAGAATGATGTTAGAGAACTTTTAAAATTGAATTAAAAGTAAATTTGTAGAAATTGAATATTTTAATATTTAATTGACGAGTAAAATAGCCATTTTTCAAACAGTCTCGGATTTCGACGAAACCAGTTTCATCAGATCCATAATTTTATAAAGATTTCAAATTTCATGTCAATCGGATTTACGATTTTTCCGGGGCAAGCTAAATTGCATAGAAATTTGTTTAAGTAAATTTAAAATTTAAAATAATTCAATTCGAAAACCAATCTTTCAAATACGATTGAATTGTCTCCTGATATATATTTCATTGTGTTCGGAATAGGGGTAAAATATTATAAACGCCAGGCGGTACGTTCCGTTTCGAGTTCGAAAAATTTCTAGATGAATAGTGTCGTCAAATTTTCTATAAAAGTACCTCACTTTTTCTTGTTTGCACTAACCCAAGGGTTAGAAAACCTAGCCGCCATCAACTGTTTAATGGCCAGAATCTATCGATTTTCTTCCCTCAACATCTTCCAATCCCATCCATACTTTTGAAAAAATTCTAAAGAAAAACTATAGTGCCAATCCCATCCGTATTTTTGAAAACTTTCTAAAGCAAAACTATAGTGCGTCTCGAGCTCTTCGAATCCATACGGCGATGATGGGGTTTTGGGCTATGGATCGATGGAAAATCATGCTTGAATGGCCAACATTTACACATGTTTTTCGAAAGGGATGGGGTACCGAACTCGGCATGCTTATGGCCGAGACTAGAGTGGAGCAACGCCATTCGAATGGCAGTAGTTGATCGTGTTCTCGACGATCGTGTGAGGCGCGATAATTCAATGATCGGTGGCAGCTATGGGTTTGCGTGATTACCTGGGAGTGAACTAGGGAAAGGAAGAAAGAAGGGGGCGGCCTAGATTTGGGGGATTGGGGATGGCCGTGATTTGATGTAGGGTTTTAAATATTAAATAAAAATTGAAATTATTATATTATATAATTCGTATAATCTTTAAAAAGCTATAACTTTTTCATACAAGGTCCGTTTCGCACGAAACGAATTACACTGGGTCCATAATAAAGAGCACTACATTACGTAGTTGGATTGAGATTTATTTGAGCTAGTAAAAATTTTGGTTGTAATTAAACGCTTGTTTAATTTTAATCGGAATAAATCACTATCGCGACGACTACAAGCAATGTGAGTGCAACTCACTCTTTCTGACTCACTGATATTTTTATATAAGAGAGAATAAATATTATTTATGATGATTGATGATTGTTTGGATGATATATGATATATTGATTGGTATTTGGATATATTCCTGCCTAGTGGAGCAGATGACCCTATACATTCTCGTGTATAAGCGGATACCCTTTGTACGCGTCTGCCTCGAAGCGAACATTGTATATATATTTCTAATATGTATATTTGTTGCAGGTGATAGGTTGGAGGGATCCAACTGGATTTCTCACCAGTATTGATCTATTTACAGATATTGTGGTATATGCTGTTATCATATGATATGATGTTTTGTATGCCGTGATAGATGTATTTAGTGTTGTTGCAGCATTGGGCTATTTTTGGTAATTTTAAAATGTTAAAGTGATGATTTCGAATTTAAAAAGGATTTTCAAGTGATTTTTGAAAACAGATGTTTTATGAATTTTGAATTGTTAAGGAAATTAATTTATTTTAAATAAATAAAAGCTAGAATTTTATGTTATAAAAATTATGATTTCTATGGAATATAGTAAATTATGATTGAATATGAAGTTAACTATTTTGTAAATAGTTTAAAGTAAGGATTTTGAATTATTACAAATGGTTTTATATATAAGATTTAAAAAGTTGAATTTTTATAAATCGAAATAATGGAATTATAAAGGATTTTTTATAAGTGTTAAAATGAAGTTATAAATGTATAAGTGATTAAGATTTGTGAATTTGTGAAATTATAAAAGAATGAAAATTTTAAGTAAATAATTTATAAGGAATTAACTGATAAATTAGATTTTAGTTGTAAAGGAGATATATATAGAATTGGTTAATAAAGTGAATTTATAAATTGAAGTTTTAATAAAATATGAATGGAATTTATAAACATTGTTTTATAATTCCGAAATCAACTGATTTTGATAAGTTAAATATAGAAGTTTATTTGAAGGAATTTTATTCACGATTTTTGACAGTGAATTATCCTTTAAATTAAATGTTGAGATAATATTGGATTTGGATAAACAATTTATATTCACGATTTTGGACAGTGAATAATATTGTAAATTAAATGAATGTTTTGGGAAGTGATCTTTTAAATTAAAAGACAGGTTTTAGAAGTTGATCTTTTAAAGGAAGTTAAATATGTTGAAGATGTATAAAAATGTGTTAAGTATCGAAACCATATATTTCAACATTCATTGTTGAAGTAGACGTTTTCGAAAAGTATAAGGAAATGATGGACTATAACACTGTTGTTATAGTAAATGATTTTTGAAAGGAAATGTTTTGTATAGTATATGGGATTTATATATCTATCTTATTTTCGAATCCCAATACTTGTGATTTTGTGTTGTCGTAACGATGTTTTACGCAACATTCGTTTTAACCCAAATAAAAGATGTTTAAAAGAATGTTTTCCTTATAGAATGAAATATATACTTAACCTTGATTAAGTGTATGGAATATTTTCCAAATGTTGAAAATAAATTTATTATGCATTACTTATTATTAAATAAGTATTTGGAAATGTTTTGCAAAATAGAAGTTGAAATTGTCTTAAGAATATATCCTTTTAAAGATAAATTGAAGTGAATATTTGGCAATGATTTAATTTATAAAAGATTAATTAAAAAGGCATAGTGATTGTATATGGTGCTAAACATTTGTTTGTTTTATTTTTGATAGTTAAATAACCGACTATCAAACTTTGCCAAAATTTTAGTTGCTCGAGTTGATGTTGGAACTATTTAGTCATACACTTAGTACGTAGCCATCTGTGTAGGCTTGATTATCATTTGTATTGAGGATGTTCATTCGTATAGTGCGGAGTATTAATCTAATCTATCAAGCTTCCTTCTTGGCCTGAAGGATAGCAAGTTAAATGTTGAAAACGTGGTAAGTCTATGAGACTTAGTTTCTATGTGAGGTTGAGAAACACTTTTGCATTGTTGGTGCAAAGAGAACAGGATCAGATTTATCTGAAAACCACTTCGAACCAACATATATGCGACGATTGTGCAGGTTGGTTATGATGATTTTGATATTTTGGATTTTCATAGTGGGGGACTGCTTGTTGATCGTTTAGGGTTAAAATCCCAATATACATCCAGTAGCAGTGGTCTCTTCATTATGAAATATCCAATGCAAGGACTATTCGCTACTAATCCTAGGGATTTCCCGACGGAATGTGGTAGAAAAGTACCTTCACTTTGTCCTGTTCCTGGACAACTTATATGAATATTTGTCTGACATTGCATTTCTATAGATTACGTACATTGGTTTTTACAAACGTACATCAGTGGTGGCGGAGAAAAGCAACTTCTCTTAGCTTAACACCCTCCTTGGGACATGAGTTAAAGGGTTGTATTTTTGTAGAAGGCAATTAGTAGTCAAAAGGAAATGGCCATGTGGCATTCTAAGTGATGTGATTGTGATTTGTGAAAGGTAATCGTTACCTCAGTCCTCATCAACTGAAAATGACTAAAATAGGGTTAGATGCGGCAAGGCTAATGGGTCGCTCCCATTAGGATATGATCATCCTCTTCTTGATATATCTTTGCTCGTTATGACATCATGTATCTGATTATTGTGGTTTGTATGCTAGAGGGCCCTCGGTAAAGGTCGATAACGACCGAAGGATGATATATTCGGTACCATCTAGTTATAAAGGTGGGCCAGTCTTGTGTTGGTAGAGAAACTTTGTGATGGTTTCTCTATACATTCTTCTAGAGATGTACTGCCAGAAGGTAGTTCCTTCACTTGATCATTTGTATGGAAATCCAAACTCCACTACGTTCCTGCCATTTTATTTATAGAGCCTAGTATGCTGGAATTTAATAATGGTAACAATTTCGGCTATTTTGAATATTACTTGTACACTAGACACTAGTATAATATCACTCGAGTTTGATATGAGATGTGTTAGTTAACGAAGGTAAAAACATGTCCCTGTTTATGTGTGGACTTGTCTTACGAGATTCTTTTGTTTTGAAAACTAAGAAAAAGTTTGGTAATTCAACAAATTCAGTTGAGTGTGTTTCTCATGCTGGTTTACCAGACTGATTCGGGCATTCTTCCCTTTCAATGCTCGGGTCTGACAGAGTATATTTACAGGTTCAGTTTTGGTGCTTTTGGAGCTTCAGTAGGAGAGCTGGAGATCTCCATTCCGTATGCACGTACATGTTTTTCTTGATAATTTGTGATTGATTGTTGAACTCTAATTGATGTATGTATATACAGTTTCTGTTTTGTAAAGATCACTGTTATGATATTATATATTTTCCGCTGCGATGTGAGATTCTGTATTGTTATGTTTAGTTCTATCTTCTCTCTTTCTTCTCTTCTCTTCTTCTCTCTTCTTTTCTTTCTCTTGGCTTTCCATCAGTCAGTGCTTTTTGGATCGGACTTGTGTGGATTATTGTCGATTCAAAAGGTAAGGATTTTCGAGTCGTCACAATTGGCCTCCAAATAATCAACATTTATATTTGTTTTTACTAGAAAAATTGGGCCTTAAGTCGAGGTTCAACATCTGCAATTTTCATTCTGAACAGTCAACCGCTGTACCACTCCGGTCGATTGCTGCTAGTCAATGCTAAGGTTTCTTGGTCGATTGGTTATGAAGTAAAATTAGGGTTTTCTGTATATTTTTAATGTTGATCTTTTGTTATAGTTTAATTTAAGTCGCTAGCAGAGATTGGTGAGCTTTAATTACTATATGACTAGTCTAAGTATTAATTTGCAATTCAATTTAGAATTTTCAAATTTAATTGTAAAAAAGGAGTAGACATCAATTTCTACTTAACAGCTTACTATGGTTCAATTCTAACCTCGTTTGCATGTTCCAATTTAGGGTTTACATATTTCAGTTATATTTTTGCACCCTAACCAATTAGAATAGATTAAGCTAACCGTAACAATCATCTGATAGGAATTGTTCAACTCACCTCAAGCCAAAGCTCTTCCTATCCGCTTGCTTTTTCATCCCTCCTAATGTTAGCTCCGCTTACTCCATCTACCTCCAATTTCTTATGCTCTTCTTGGTTAATTTTATTTTGATTTTAAGAAACTTAAGGGTTTAGAGGAAAGGGAAAATTTTGATAGAGTTTCGTTACTATAAACTATTATGTGGGAGTTAGGGTTAGATTAGGCTAGAATTTATGTGGTTTACAATGTAGTTTAAGCCGTTAGATTTAGGTTGAAGAATTCTCACTTTAATCAGGCACGCTCATCACAAACTTGACTAGGAAGGAACGATCGAAACCATCCACACAATGCTCCAAGTTACTTCTCATTCAAGTTGCATGGTCAACCCAAGAAGTCCTATGGTTGACTTATATCGGTCAGCCATGCCATCCCAAGGGTCGATCCATGTACTTTTTTTTCTTTGTTTTCAAAGTTATTTTATTTCAAATCTTCCTCCGCACTCCTCGTACAAACTTCGATTTCGAAGTGTTATATATGAAAATCGTATTAAAAATCATTAGAACGTAATGATGCAAGTTTCGTAGCCAAATTTAAACGTGTGTAAAAAAATTCTTTTTTGTCCTTATTTTAATTAAATTTACTTTTCTTATTAAGTTTTCTGATAAATTTCAAAAGTGTGCATTCTCCCACACTCCCTTTAAAATTCATTCCCGAAATCATAAAGGAAAGAAAAATGTAACCTATACACATAGCCATCGATAATTGCAACCATCTACACATTCATCTACCACGACCATCAATGTCCTTAGAAATTTTCTAATGCAATATGAACATATATATACAATGTGAAATGCATGTAAACCTATGCTAATGCCAAAAGTAGATGGTTTACCAATTCAATTGATCTCCTATTATGCAAGTGCTCATGCTATGCAGCCAAAATATATGCAACTTCCTAAATACGGATACTTGCAGACATGTATGCGCAACTATTTCATCCATATGCAACATTAATATGCACGATAAACAACAATCGAGCATCCACATGTATCATATAAAATAAGTTAGACAATAATAAAGGATAATGTTAATGTGTATATACCACCTATAGGATATATTGTCCTCACCGTGTATAACAAACAATCCAAACAATACATCCAAATGCATGCACCAGTATCCATCATCCATAACATGTCATATTGACATGTTTACAACCATTCGTACCATCCAATATACTCTACCCAAGCCAGAACCTATTTGCAAAAATAATCTCTTCTAACTATAATGGAAATGTTCCATGAAAGAGTTTGAGATAGGTATCTTGGACTTTCTCCTCAAGCCCCTATATACTCTCAACCGGATCATCTCTCTATTGGACTTTAATCAGTTTAATTATCTCATTGTGGAGTCGATTTTCCCATGCCCCAAAATATGGGTAGGTGCATGGTGAAAAGGGACTCACATATCCTTTTTAATTTCCCTAACTATCATAGCTTGACCATAGTAACTACATCGTATAAACACTTCCATAAGGTTATTGACGGCTTCACGGTATTTTACTCGTATTCTATCTTGCCTTTGAAATTTTCTACTTATCTACTTTCTAATTATGGACTTAGCTCCATAGACAATAGAGAACTCAGCTCTTTGGACTACTTCGTATTTCCCCTACTAGTACTTGCTCTTCTGCCTACCTCGTGTAGTCCTTGTTCCTCTATGAACAAATCTATCCATATTTTTCAACTACACTTCTCATTATTTACCACTAGCATAAATCTTTAATTTGAATGTATGTGCATAGGTCTGTAATCCTTATTGCTAACTCCAATTGTGTTGTCATGGACCATGCTAAATAACTTGAGCATAAGTATGCTCCCATGGAACTGCAACCCAATGAAATCCTCAATGCACAACACACTGCCTTAACTCATCTAGTAGTATACCTAGTCACTTCAACTTCTAGATAACAAGTGAGATAACTCGAATGTGGACATGTCTTCGGTACTTCCTACTTAGCTCTTTGCAAATTTTCCACTTTAACAAAGGGTATCCAACTTGGTGATTTATTACAATATTGAAAATAGCAAAACTTCTTTTCCAATTTTTCAACTTAAATCATCTCATTTTATTTTTGAATGGCTTCTTCGGTCTTCTGAAAATCACAATATCTAGTTACCATGTTTAGAATCTATAGGAATACATTCTAAGTTCCCCAAATGAAAGTTTGGTCTATCTTCCTATTCAATCTTAACAATAAAAGTTGCAAAATTAACTGAAGTAATCACTTAGAATCACTATAGCATTGGTAATAATCACCTAAGTGATACTTTGTTCATGTATGATTGATATGCACACAACTGTGTATTTCAAGTTAGTCTTCCATGAATTTCTTTAAGTAAATAGTCTCCTTCTAATCTAAGGGATAATTGTAGAGAATTTTCTTATCCCTTCCTCTAAATATTACCAAGAATCCCAATCTTATTTTCTATGAAAATCGCCTTTGCATTCTCGATGCATCCAAAATACGGAATCATTTTCTTAACGAAGACCCGAATCCTTGAATTAACTATCCTTTCCGTAGTGCAAACTGTATCTAGGATACTATTTGTGGTTTGAACTTTCAATAATTTTGCCATTTCTTATTGTTCTCCCAAATTAAGACCTTTCCGCCAAACATAGCTTCTAATCACTTTATTCAAATTATTTCATGGTTGATATAACTCAATTAGGAATGATGCCTTGCAATTTTAATTCAATAAACATGATGACCAATAGTTTGGTTTATACTGAGGGGTTTTTGTATTTTAACATTTGTATATTAATGCATTGGAATTACATCTCTCCCAAAGGAAAGTTTGACGGTGTAAATTTCTATGTCTTATCCGAAAGGAGAATTTGTGTCATGTTTAGAATTACAAGGAATAATCTTTTTCATAATTATTGAAATAGGCAATACAAAATACGGTAAATATCCCTATTGTATATATCTCTATTTCTTTTTGGATGTATTCCTTTTCATTTCAAACGATATACTTTTATTTTTAAATCTGAACTTGATAATCCATGGGAATTAGCATTGCAACCCTTTACATTCCAATGAATTAAAATGCTACTTAAATTCATTTCCAATTTATTGCTACTTTCCGTTTGTCTACTAACCCATATTAATTATCCAACAAAATCTAAGATCGCCTAAATCCCAACAATTTACCATGATTACTTAATTTACATTTTACTTGCACACTTCATTAAAATCCACGAAACTAGAACTATCACATGATCTATAAGTTTCAGGGACAACTAATACCCAACATTTTCCAAATTCAAATACGTGCAAATTTCTAACCAAACAATTCCAAAATTTACATAGGCATATTTGGAACACGTATACAATAATATAACCTAATAAGGTAACAACTCTTGTGGGCTATTATGGAAACCAATTTCCACTAATATCGCCACAAAATGCTAATATAGGAACTTCTTTTCCATTAATACGACTTCCCACCCGTGTCCACTTGGTCAACCTATAGCCTCCTAATATCAATCCTTATCTATATGGTACTAACCAATATTTGGACTGACCCACTTTTACATAACTCGCCATATAAGAACTGAAGTAGACCCTACTTGGCCCTTTTTACACTTCAAACTGGATAAAACTCCTTGCGTATATAGCTTCCCTTGATAATAACCATCTTGGCTTACTCTTTCCTCATTCTGGAATAAGTTTTACCCAAACTATCCTTGGATAAAAAGATACAAGGTGGTGCTCACCATTCATTACTACAAGAAGTTCCACCTATTACTCTGTTATACCAATACAACCGTTAATCAAAAAAGTCACTAAATTCCCATGTTACCTTTTATCTCGATCTCAACCATTTGAACTCTTCCAATTTCCATAATCAAATTCTTTCCTAGTGGGAAATTTTATCCTTTTTTATCTAATTTCAATTTATTTCTTTCCTTAAGTTTAAGTAATAGTTATAATATTTTCATTTGACCCTTTCAAATCATAACTTTTGACTTTTAACTTTATTTTCGCAAACTAGTGAGTTTCATAACTGTAAAACTCTCTTTTCATTTTTAACAAGTGTTTCCTTTTTACTAAGATCATGACATTTTTCTTTAATTAAATTATCAAAAACGGTTGAGCTTAACTTAGTAAAATGTACATAAAACAGGCCATTTTGAAATTTTCTTTCATAAATAAGAAATTTTCCTCAAAAATGTATTTTTAACTTATTACTGTTATTATTTTTGAGTTTGACAATAACATCGATAAAAGACACTTTCAAGTACTAACCATTTCTTACTTACAAAAAGAGTTCAAAAATTAGATCTTCTATACTTCTAAAAAAAATATTTTTACAAGTTCCGTTATTAAAAGCAAAGTGAGGGCAACCATAACAATGTGCCCAAAAGATAAAACAAAAGCTTTTAAACAGTTATTGAAAAATCGCTTTTTATCAAATTCCCTACATTTATTTTTTAAACAATTTCCATAAAGTTTGTTTGATTAGCTTATATAAAATCATAACCCTACTTTCACTTTTTGTTTAAAATATCTGACATCTACGTTTTCTAATTTTTAGAAAACATTTTCATTGGTTTATCGTTTAAATCGGAATAGGCAATAGCAGCCTAATTGCCTAAGCTTACTTATACCTAACCATGCTTTAAGTGCATAAGGTTTCCGTCTTTTTTCCAAAGGTGGTTAACTCAAGTTTATTTTTCAATACAGTGTCCAACTTCAACATGGAAATATTCTAGGCATACCTTTAAGTAAGTATGAGTCTTTGCGACTACTACCAATATGATAATAGGATTTCTACTTTAATTAGGAAATTTGCCTTTAATTTCTAAAGTCATCCTTATGGTGTCAATAACGTATTCCTAATTTATGGGTCTCATGACACCAATCTTCTTTACTCGTCCTTAAGTCCATAATTTACTTGCTACTGCTAGTTGGTATATAAAACCTCCCCTAGAGTTTCTTTATGGAGTAAACTCCAATAAATGTGGAAAGTTTATTTTTCACCTCAATTGTTGTAACCTGAACACTTATTTTAACCCACAATTGTCTACTTCTATAAGAGATAAGCCAATAATTAATTATGAATCAAAATATATAGGTTATTATATATTAACAAACATATCAAAAAAATCATAATTACGCTCTTTTAGTTGGGCAAGGCTCATCTCGTCTCTTTGCTTTAGATACCGACGGAACCATATAGTGATGTTCGGGTATGGAATCTTAGCTGCTTTTCCAGAGCCATTCCACTAAGGCTTGCCCTCATTCTCACTATCTGTGATCCGAATTATTTTTAACTTTTTAAAAGATAGTACTTCGCAAGAATACCTGATATCATTCTTTCTTGTTATGCTTTTATTTATGTAAAACCTTCGAAAATTTTCATCAATACAAACATATATGCCTTTCAAAGGTCTGTTTTTCAAAAACCTCTTTGGAAAACTCTTTTTTTTTCAAAAATTTTCAAGTACGTTCTCTCAGCATGTTCCTAAATCATAGGGACCTTATGCCTAAGCTCTAATACCAAGTGTTACAACCTGCACTTCCTAACACATCTATCCAAAGTCTAGTTTAACTTTAGAACTCGCGTCATGCTAAGAAATATGACTAGTTTCAAATCTCACAATAGAAGGAACTAAAATATAAGTACTGAAAAATAGATATTTTAGAAAAATAGTCTCCAAAATACCTAATTTCCATATATATATTATTTCCAAAATGCAATATGAGTTTCACAGACTTTTAATATAATAAGTAACAATATGATAAACAAAGGATAATATGAGAAATCCAATGTGTAGCACCTTTCCCCACGTACTATGCCCAATCAACTGTGAACCTATCATCCTATGGTGAGGAAAATGGATAGAAGGTGATGGATCAGACAAAACTCTGGTGAATGAGAACAAGTTTAATATGTGATGATCATAGGCAATTAACTTTAACTCTACTCTAGATGACATAGGGTGTGCTACAAGTGTTCATGAATTCCAAATGTATGTTACCTAAGGGTTCTTGCCTAATACATTTCTACACTATAATTTATGTAGGCTATATAAGTGGATCGAACTAACGATCGAACCTTACCTCTAATGATTGACCATTGCTCCTAGAGCTACTCAATGAAAATAATGCCACTAGACTACTAAAACATGGAAACACCGCCACAACGCTACTAAATAAGGAAATACCGCCTCCTTGGCTATTAACCATAAAAACACCGCCATTAGGATACTGTGGGACTAATTTCCTACTACTATCATCGATACTAGGCTACTAGGAATCGTTCCCCTTTCTTCACCTAGAGAGAAAGAACTCGAGATGCCGACTTGCTGGTATCTCTAATCTTTTGCATCCGCTTCCATCTTCGGATCATAGAGTTGACCTCTTATTGCATGCTCCGGACCCCCCATTTAATTTGTATCATGTGTGTCAGAAATCGTGCATATTAGGACCAATTATGCCAGACCCACTCCATCAGCCATCCTCATTAGTGTTGCATGCCACCGTGGAGCCTCCTATATGTGCCATTTGTGAAAATACATCACCTCTACTTGATTACTCCATCCCAGATTGGATAAATATTTACCCAACACTGCAATGACCTTGCGTCCACTCTTAGGGAACTAACTCCCCTATAAGTCCTATCATGCATCTGATTTCCCTTGAATAGGCTACAAAACAACGAACATTTATATATATTTTTATTAGAAAATTTAGGCCTTAAGCCAAGGTTCAACATCTGCAATTTTCATTCCGAACGGTCGACCTCTAAGTTTCCTGAGTCGACCGGACCCATTGTAAGATTAGGGTTTTTCACATATTTTTAATGTTGATCATTTGTTGTATTTTATTTTAATTCGTTAGCAGAGAGTGGTGAACCCTAATAACTTGATGACAAGTCTATGTATCAATTTGTAATTCAATTTAGGGTTTAATAATTTAGGTTTTGCAAATTAAACTGGGTAGATATCAATTCAAGTCTACAGCTTACTTGGGTTCAAATCTAGCTTTGTTTGCATACTCTAATTTAGGGTTTACATAGTTCAAATTAGGTTTATAGAACCCTAAACCAATTATAATTTATTAACTAAATATAATAATTATCTCACTAAAATTGTTCTCACTCACCTCAAACCTAAGCTCTTCCTATCCGCTTGCTTGAGATTCATCCCTCTTGATGCTAGCTTCGTTTGCTCTGTCTACCTATAATTTCTTGTATTCTTCTAGGTTGATTTTATTTTGATATTATGAAATTTTAGGGTTTAGAGGAGAAGGAAACTTTGACAGAGTTTCATTATTGTAAACTGTTATGTGAGAATCGGGATTAAGTTAGGTTAGAATTTACAAGGTTTGCAAAGTATTTTACGCTATTAAATTTAAGTTAAAGAATATCCACTTTAATCAGGCACGCTCATCACAAACTTGGCTGGGAAGGAACAATCAAAGCGATCCACACAATGCTCTAAGTTACTGCACTTTGAAGTTGCATGGTTAACCAAAGAAGGCTCTTAGTCGACTTGCATCGATCGACCGTGCTATCTCAAGGGTCGACCCATATACTTCTCTTTTTTCTTTGTTTTTAAATTTATTTTATTTCAATTCTTCCTCCACCCATAACTTCTCCGTACTAACTCCGATTTCAAAGTGTTACACATGAAAATCATCCAGAAAATCGCTACGAATGCAACGTTGCAAGTTTTGCAACCAAATTCAGATGTCAGTGAAAATTTTCTTTTCAGTTCTTGTTTTAATTAAATTTACTTTTCTTATTAAATTCCATTTAGATTTCCTGTTATATTTTTAGGGTGTTACACTATATCGGTATGTAAGGTATTGATATGTAACATTTGTTTAGCGTGTGTGATTGTTGACTTTCATTCAAAATTGTTATTGTTATTGGGTGTGTGGAAAATGTTGTTATTATTTATGGATTGGTGCACTCATGTTTATGTTGTGTAGTGATGTTTGTTCAATAATTTGGATTGGCATAGTTGAAAATATGAACTAGATGGTTATTGGTTGTGTATGTGTTGAGATATTAGTCCTTATATTTGTTTATCGTATTGTGGTAGATAAGATAGACATGTCTATATCATTATGCTTATGTTCTAACAAATTTTATTTTGTGCTAACATTCATGTTTTCATAAGAACGAGTCCAGGTATGAAAATAGAACTACACGGTGTTGTGGTCCCGATGAACAGGTGCATATGCGTCGAGCTCCTATTACAACTAGACTATATGTCTAGGTCAGGGCTTAACTGTAACATCCCGTATCTGGAGGCCAAAATCTAAGCGCTATAGATGTTGCAATAATCCTGGTGATAAAATATGACAATGATAATGGTATCCATAATATCAAAAGCACATGAATATGAACAAAATCACAGATTTCTAAAGCAACATTTTGCTAATTACATTTCAAAACAATGATTCATATCCATGTTACATAATCCCTGAACGTTTGCTAGGCAATGATTAAATATATCGTTACAAAAATACGCCAAGAGCAACACATGATGATTCCTCCTTGGTTGATCAAAGCAATGTAGTCATATCGGACTTATATACACAACGGAATCAAAACAAAATGAAACAGCAAATCCTAATTAGTTATCCACCAGCCACCTACTCGTCTTTGGATGCCTTATTTGCTAAAAGACTAAAACCTGAAAACCTCAACCCTCAGCCTACTCAAATCAGTTTTGAGTACCTGAGAGTTTAAGGGGAAACAAAAACTTCGAGTCAGACATAAAGCCTAGTGTGAATAATTCTTCTACATCTCTGTTTACTGACATTAAGTGAGACCACGCCGCTCAGTGGAACGGGTTTCCCCTCACAAATATCATCTTTAAAACATATATTTTGAAATCCTTTCCTACAACTAAACTGGTTAATCAAATTGATTATATCAAAATAGCAATATCCTATATTCTAACAAAAGGACTATCTATCTGTAAAACAGGTAATATGTGAACTATTCTCCCACACATAGCAAGGTCCGTTATGCTACAAATGGACTATGTGTCAACAAAACTGGGTAGACTGCCCGCAAACTGAACTATCTGTCTGAAATCTAGTGTGACTCCCCACCGCTATACCCTCGCTAGCCAAGGACACTACGAGATAATGCCGTCAACTAGCGCAGAGAATAAGACTATTGAGGAGCGACCCTCCGTGTAATTGCTTTGTGGGAGCACCGATATGTCAGATAGTACAACATGCATTTGGTTTCGGGAGAAAATCTGACATATCGATACAAACTCAAAGCTACTACACAGGGCTATATATATTATTCATAAACAAATATAGAAACAAACATAACACAAATCAGCCACAGACATCCATATCACAAAGGCGGAAATAGATATGAATATATAACACATGAAAGTGTACATCAGAGTAGTAGTCAAACAAGATCCACAATGTCACAAAAGAATAGCTACAAGTACTAGATAAAAGAATATGGATACATCAATGAGTCTACATCCCAAATGTATACACAAAAACTACTAATCTAAGTAGTTAGCCAAAAGTCAGGGTGATAATCCCAGAGGTGAAGTCAAGCAGAAGCACCTGTAACATCTCGGTCTGACCCGAGTATTATTTAATAAGAAAATAATAAACGGATCAGTCTAGCTATAAATATCAGATGAAATGATATAGAATAAGAGATATGACAAAATAGTATAATATAACCAAAATGCCATACAGTGATAAGCATTTAATTAAAAATCAACTAGGGATTAATCAATATCACAAGAATCTTCTCAAAGATCAAAAAGAATGTCATACTCTTTATTTACCAAATCACCAAACTATAAATATTGACAATAACACCAATGCCAATCACAAAAATTAATGACACACAAATTCACCAATGCACAAATATTGATAAAACTTATCAATGTAAATCACGAAAATTGGTGAAAACACAAATTCCAGAAATCATCAATGGAAATCCAGAAATCGCAAAAAGGGGGAGGCCTATCACAAAACGGGAGCATGAAAACTCACCAACACGTGTATCACAAAATGGAACGCTATTCCATGGTTGCTAACCATTAATTTTGAGCCGAAGCTCCACAAAACGGCCCGAAGACCATGGGTCGCTACCCCACCAAATTGAGCCGAAGCTTCACAGAAACGGGGTTTAGTCTCCTTCGTAGACAAAGAGACATCGCACATTTGCTAATCTAAATCACAAAAAAAATGATCATAAACGACCATCAAGAAGTGTCAATTGCAGTAAGCTAGTAAATATATAAGCCTAGCTTCATGTCTCATAACCACTGGCCTAACTTAAATATTTACGAACAAATTGTAAGTTTCCACTAGAAAGTTGTCACAAGAGATTCAATCGAACAAATCCAAGAATTAACCGGCGAAGTAAACGCAAGCGTTTCATACCACTTGTTTTACTAAGCCTTTTAATTAAATTTCTCGTACGAGTGAGATAAAGTGACAAATCACAAAAATGATTGTAGAAACAATATATCACAAAAATTCACATTCGAAGACGTGAATAAAATTCAAAGAATTTGATTACAAATCCATCAAAGTGGAAATACCCTTGCGACTTAAGAGCCACGACTTACGACTTAACATAAGTCAACACAAGAAATCAACGGCTCAAGAAATAGCATACGGCTTAAAGCAGGTGCGACTTAAAGGTGGCGCAACCTAACTGCATGCGACCTAAGGAACGGCGTGACCTAAGAGAGCAAGCGACCTAACATGGTTGCGAGATAGCAGGTGTGACTTAACATAGTTGAGCGACCTATGGGGTGGAACGACCTAATGGCCGAGCATGCGACCTAGCGAGCAAGCAGGCCGAGCGACCTCGGGAGTTACGACCTAAGGCAGGCCGACTCAACTGCAAGGCGAGCGACATATAGGTTGCGACCTAAAGGGTTAGCGGCCTAACATGGGGCACCCTAGCACTGCGCGACCTAGCATGGTGCGACCAAATCAATGTCGAGCGACTTAAGGAACTCGCGGCTTAAGGAGGTGAGCGGCCTAAAGATGGTGCGACCTATATGCAAGTGTGACTTAATGGGCCGAGCGACCTAACACGAAACACCTAAGGGGTAGAAGAAGGCCGAGCGACCTAACGACCTATGGGTTGTGACCTGTGGCAGGCCGACCTAACTGCAGGCCAAGAATCATCCATGTGTAGGTCGATTGACCTAGGTGTTTGAAGTGCAAAAACTCTCTCAATTTGCAATCGATCGAGCATGAACGCTAGGGGAATACGCCCATCGGCTACCGAGTCGTATTGTCTTCTCGATGCATCACCAAAAACGTGTTCAAACATCAAAGATTGGATTTTAAAGATTTGAACCCAAAACACTAAAAATTGGGATTTTCACCAATTCAATCCAAACCAAAAGCAAATGCACATGAATAAGGGTTAGGAATTCATACCTAGCAATCAAAGATAGTTATAGACAAAGATGTGAGATAAAAATCTCACCTATATACAAAATCAATGAAGAAAAAGCTTGAAAGCAAAGGAAGAAACAATGGCTTCTCTTTGAATTTGAAGTTAGATGTTGGATTTGCAAATGAACTAGGGCTTGGAGTTTTAATTTCCATTCCTTCCTCCATTTTTGATGAAGCTTGAGTGTTAGGAAATGAAAGTGAAGTTATGAAGGGAAGGGGGTTGAGCTAGAGTTAATAGCTTAGGCTAATGGGCTAAACCAAACCCAAAGCCCAAAGTGAAAAAGCGGAAAAATTCCACTAACTCCAAACATATCAAAGTTCATACTCAAAAAGATCGCAAACGGTGTTTTGAATTCAATAGAAGTGGTCCCTAGCCCTAATTCGACCGTATGCAAAGAGTAACTTTTCGGACTATAATCTGACTAACGATAAAATATTTAAATAAAAAGTTTAAATACTCAATTGTAAAATATGCGGGTTGTTACAGACTCCCCTCCTTAAAGAAATTGCGTCCTCGCAATATTTAAGAAGAAAATATATAGTAACAACCATAAAAGCATATACAAACCAAAAGAAATATGAAATAAGAAATTCACCTCCAAGAGCATGGGAAAGTAAGTCCGGATGTGTTCGCTCGATGAACTCTCTGGATTCCCAAGAGCAGTCCTTAGGATTTGAGGACCATTGAACTTTAACAAGCGGAACATCTTTATTTCGAAGGCGTTTGATCTCCGAAGCAATAATACGAATAGGATGTTGCTCGTAAGTTAAATTAGGCGAAACTTCAATTTCTTCCACAACACCGGGCTCAAGAATAGAATCGGAATCTCGAAGGCATTTCCGTAATTGAGAAATGTGAAACACGTCATGAATAGCAGAAAAATGAGCCGATAATAAAAGGCGATAAGCCACGGAACCAATACGTTCGGTGATGGGAAATGGACCAATATATCGAGGTGCTAATTTTCCCGATCGACTGAAACGTACAACACCCTTCATAGGTGAAACACGAATAAACACGAATAAACACAAGATCTTCCACAGTAATTTCCTTCTCCGGTTATCGGCGTAGGATTTTTGTCTACTCTGGGCTTCTTTCATCCTATGACGAATAAGGACAATCTTCTCTGTGGAATCACGAATAAAATCTGGACCTAAAACCAGCCTCAAGCCAACAAGAAGGAGATCTGCATGGACTTCCATAGAGCGCCTCGAAAGGTGCCATACCAATACTAGATTGGAAGCTATTATTATAGGAAAACTCAACAAGAGAAATATGATCTTCCCAACTTCCACCAAAATCAAGAACACATGCACGAAGAAGATCTTCAAGAGTTTGATTCACACGCTCGGTTTGTCCATGGGACTAAGGATGATAAGCGGTGCCAAAATTAAGCTTCATTCCCAAAGCTTTTTGAAGACTCTTTCAAAATCCACTAGTAAACAATGGATCACGATCACTAACAATAGAAGAAGGAACTCCATGCAATTTTACAATTTCTTTAATAAAGAGTTTGGACAAGAGAGGAACGGTTCGATTGGACCAAATGGGAATTAAATGGGCGGATTTAGTAAGTCTATCAACTATCACCCATAAGCTATCATGACCCGAACGAGAACGGGAAAGGCCGTCTATAAAATCCATGGAAATTTGATCCCACTTCCAAATTGGAATTTCTAAAGGTTGCAATAACCCACCAGGCCTTTGGTGTTCGGCATTGACAAGTTGGCAAGTCATGCAACACTTAACAAAGTTAGCAATATCAGATTTCATTCCCTCCCAATAATAAAGTCGCTTCATATCCGCGTACATTTTGCTACTATCGGGATGAATGGTAAATTTAGAACGATGAGAATCTTCTAAAACGTCTTTACGAAGATTACTAATATTTGGCACATAAGTCTACCAAATTTTCGAATACTGCCACGAGAATCAATATCAAAGTCTTTCAAACCTTCAATATCAATTTTGTCCCTAAAATTTTGGCCAAGAAGAGCCAATTCTGGATCTAGCTTTTGAGCTTCAAGAATGCGGTCTAAAAGAGAAGGATGAGCCTCAAGGCTACATAAAACAAGAGATGAACATAAATCCGAAACACAATCTCGAATCTCACAAGTGGATGAAATTCCGAGATCATTCCATTCGGATATCATCATATAAACAACCGCTTGTTGCTTACGACTAAGTGCATCGGCAACACGATTTCCCTTTCCGCGATTATAAAGAATATCAAGATCATAAGATGCAAGGAACTCAATCCAACGTTGTTGAGGCAAATTAAGTTCCTTTTGAGAAAATGGATACTTCAAAGATTTATGATCGGTGTACAAAATAAATTTTTCTCCCAAAAGATAATGACGCCAAATTTTAAGAGCGAAAACAATAACCACGAGCTCTAAATCATGAGTGGCATATCTAGTCTCGGCAGACTTTGATTTCCTACAAGCATAAGCAATAACACGTTCTCTTTGCATAAGAACGGCAAACCAACGCGACTAGCATCGGTATAAACAACAAAATCTTGATTCCCCTCAGGAATAACAAGAATAGGAGCATCAGAAAGGAGTTCTTTTAATTTCTAAAAAGAAGCTTCACATTTGTCCGACCAAATGTTTTTAACTCCCTTTTTGGTCAAACTAGTAAGAGGCACGGAAATTTTTGAAAAGTCTTTTATAAAACGACGGTAATAGCCCGCCAATCCAAGGAAGCTACGGATTTCCGTCACACTCTCCGGTCTCTTCCAATTTTGAATCGCTTCAATCTTTGAAGGATCCACGAAAATTCCGGATTCGTAAATAATATGACCGAGAAACTTCACATGAGATTGCCAAAAGTGGCATTTAGAAAATTTTGCTTTTAATTGATTGCTCCTAAGAGTTTCCAACACGGTCCGAAGATGTTTTTCATGCTCCTCCTCGGTTTTATAATACACAAGAATATCATCAATAAAGATGAGGACAAACCGATCGAGGAAGTCTTTGAAAACTCTATTCATAAGGTCAACGAAATAAGCCGGAGCATTCCTTAAACCAAATGGCATAACAAGCCATTCATAATATCCATAACGAGTACGGAACGATGTCAAAGGAATGCAATCCTCTGCAATACGAAGCTGGTGAAAACCGGTAGCCAAGTCTAATTTTGAATAGACTCTAGCACCACTAAGCTGATCAAATAAATCATCAATCCGGGGTAAAGGATATTTATTCTTGATAGTAAGATCATTAAGCTTGCGGTAGTCAACGCAAAGCCTAAGTGTACCATCGGATTTCTTTACAAAAATAGCTAAAGCTCCCCAAGGCGAGGAACTAGAGCGAATAAATTGCTACGTCTCCAATTCGGAGGACAAGTGATAGGTTGAGCTCCAGGGATGAGATTAATTTTGAACTCAATTGCTCGCTTAGGTGGTAATCCTTAAACGGGCTCAAATATGTCGGAAAATTCACGAACAACGTGAATAAGAGAAATAATATCTTCCTCATCATCATTATTGTCGTCATGAGGATTTAAAGAATATAAAGATGCAACCAAGCTGGAATCTGAATCTTTAAGGTTAATAGAAATCTTCTTAACAGATTGAGGATGTCGAAGATGAATAGTCCACTCCGGACATAGAATTTGGGCTTCATAGCGGTTAAGCCAATCCATTCCCAAATTCATCCAAAGTCTAAGTAGCGCATAACATGCAAATCGGCTCGGAAAGAAAAATCACACAAAATAATCTCGACATCTTTACACAATAAACTGATTGTTGCGGATCCGCCAACCGGATTCGCAATTCTCAAGGAAGTCATTAAACACAAAACATCCAAAGAAAGAGTATCAACAAGTTTTTTGATATAAAAGAATGGGACACACCCGTATCAAAAAGAACTCGAATAGGATGATCATGAAATAAAATAATGCCATCAAGGATAGAATGAGAAATACCTTGACCACGAGATGTGTTGCCAGGGGCCTGAGCAACATTTAGCTTTCCCTCCTTCCTGTTTTGAAGTTTGGGACAAGAAGATAAATAATGATCCGGGCTTTTGCAATAGCGACAAGCACGAGGCTTTGAACACTTGTTTGCATAATGGTCTATAGAACCACAATTGTAGCATTGCCCGCTACCAGAGGTAGAAGTCTTTGCCACCGAAGTTGCTTGCTTCCCTTTCTTGTTGGGATAAGGACCTTTGAACTTACTAGGCCTTTTCTTGTTGTTGAAGTTTGGTTTAGCACCCATAACTTCAACATCACTTTCCTTATCTGCCTCTTCAAGTCGAAGAGCGATATCAATGAGTTGATCAAAAAAAACTTCTAATTTTAGAAGTAATGGCTTCTTGAGATTTTTATTCAAGCCATAGACAAATCTTTGGTACTTCTTCAATGGGGTGTTTATGTATTCGACCCCGTATTTAAAAAGTGACTCGAATGATGCGACATAGTCTGTCACGGAAAATTCACCTTGAACAAGGTCAATGAAACGACGAGCCAATGTTACTTTCTCAGCTTCTGGCACAAATTTTAACTCGAAGCGTTCTCAGAATTTCTCCCAAGTAAGATCCACTTCATTTATTTTAGAAATCAGAAGCCCATGCCAATCCAATGCCCTTTCTTAGAGCATACTAGAGGCCACCTGAACATGGTGAAGATCAATAAGATTCATGCGAGAAAAGATTCGATCGCACGTTCTCAGCCAAGCCTGGACTTCAATAATAGTTTCAGAACCTTCAAATGGCTTCCCACCCAAATTGGTATAATCGTTGCACAAACGTGCAAATTCAGACTTAGGGTGAGTAGACTTCGGATTAGATCTGACTGCTTGAGCATTCCTTACTAGATCAAAGAGCTGCTGAGCAGACATAAATACTCCATCTTGGGGAGTAGCTCTAGATTGACCGGCGCTGGGACGGCCTGGTCTAACCATTTCTCTTCCTTAAGAAGGAAGAAGGAAGAAGAAAAAGGTTATTCACAAAATGAATATCAAACAATCTTGATAGATAAAACAAGGAATCAAAAAGAAAATAGGATAGGACGGTTCGAAGACGCGAATAAAATCCTAAAGCACGACTCCTAAGATGGACTTAGGATATGAAGTTTCGCTCTAATACCAAGCTGTGATGCCCTACCTCTATACCCTCGCTAGCCAAGGACACTACGGGGTAACGCCGTCAACTAGCGCGGAGAATAAGGCTATTGAGGAGCGACCCTCTGTGTAATTGCTTTGTGCGAGCACCGATATGTCAAATAGTACAACATGCATTTGGTTTCGAGAGGAAATCCGACATATCGATACAAACTCAAAGCTACTACACAGTGGCTATATATATTCTTCGGAAATAAATATAGAAATAAACATAACACAAATCAGTCGCAGACATCCATATCACAAAGGCGGAAATAGATATGAATATATAACACATGAAAGTGTACATCAGAGTAGTGGTCAGACAAGATCCACAATGTCACAAAAGAATAGCTATAAGTGCTAGACAAAAGAATATGGATACATCAATGAGTCTATATCTCAAATGTATACAACAAAAACTACTAATCTAAGTAGTTATCCAAAAGTCAGGGTGATAATCCCAGAGGTGAAGTCAAGCAGAAAGACCTGTAACATCTCGGTCTGACCCACGTATTATTTACTAAGAAAATAATAAACGGATCAGTCTAGCTATAAATATCAGATGAAATGATATAGAATAAGAGATATGACAAAATAGTATAATATAACCAAAATGCCATATAGTGATAAGCATGTAATTAAAAATCAACTAGGGATTAATCAATATCACAAGAATCTTCTCAAAGATCAAAAAGAATGTCATACTCTTTATTTACCAAATCACCAAACTATAAATATTGACAATAATACCAATGCCAATCACAAAAGTTAATGACACACAAATTCACCAATGCACAAATACTGATAAAACTTATCAATGTTAATCACGAAAATTGGTGAAAACAAAAATTCCAGAAATCATCAATGGAAATCCAGAAATCACAAAAAAGGGGAGGACTATCACAAAACAGGAGCATGAAAACCCACCAACACGTGTATCACAAAATGGAACGCTATTCCATTGTTCCTAACCATTAATTTTGAGCCGAAGCTCCAAAAAACGGCCCGAAGACCATGGGTCGCTACCCCACCAAATTGAGCCGAAGCTCCACAGAAATGGGGTTTAGTCTCCCTCGTAGACAAAGAGACATCGCACATTTTCTAGTCTAAATCACAAAAAAATGATCATAAACGACCATCAAGAAGTGTCGATTGCAGTAAGCTAGTAAATATATAAGTCTAGCTTCATGTCCCATAACCACTGGCCTAACTTAAATATTTACGAACAAATTGTAAGTTTCCACTAGAAAGTTGTCACAAGAGATTCAATCGAACAAGTCCAAGAATTAACCGGCAAAGTAAACGCAAGCGTTTCATACCACTTGTTTTGCTAAGCCTTTTAATTAAATTTCTCATACGAGTGACATAAAGTGACAAATCGCAAAAATGATTGTAGAAACAATAAATCTCAAAAATTCACATTCGAAGACGTGAATAAAATTCAAAGAATTCGATTACAAATCCATCAAAGTGGAAATACCCTTGTGACTTAACAGCCACGACTTACGACTTAACATATGTCAACACAAGAAATCAACGGCTCAAGAAATAGCATACGGCTTAAAGAAGGTGCGACTTAAAGGTGGCGCGACCTAACTGCTTGCGACCTAAGGAACGGCGCGACCTAAGAGAGCAAGCGACCTAACATGGTTGAGAGATAGCAGGTGCGACTTAACATAGTTGAGCGACCTATGGGGTGGAACGACCTAATGGCCGAGCGCGCGACCTAGCAGAGCAAGCAGGCCGAGCGACCTAGGGAGTTACGCAATAAGGCAGACCGACTCAAATGCAAGGCGAGCGACATATAGGTTGCGACCTAAAGGGTTAGCGGCCTAACATGGGGCGACCTAGCACGGCGTGACCTAGCATGGCGCGACCAAATCAACGTCGAGCGACTTAAGGAACTCGCGGCTTAAGGAGGTGAGCGGCCTAAGGATGGTGCGACCTATATGCACGTGCGACTTAATGGGCCAAGCGACCTAACACGAAACGACCTAAGGGGTAGAAGAAGGCTGAATGACCTAACGACCTATGGGTTGCGACCTATGGCAGGCCGACCTAACTGCAGGCCGAGAATTATCCATGTGCAGGTCGAGCGGCCTACGGTTTGAAGTGCAAAAACTCTCTCAATTTGCAACCGATCGAGCCGAACGCTAGGGGAATATGCCCATCGGCTGCCCGGTCGTATTGGCTCCTCGATGCATCACCAAAAACGTGTTCAAACATCAAAGATTGGATTTTTAAAGATTTGAACCCAAAACACTAAAAATTGAGATTTTCACCAATTCAATCCAAAGCAAAAGCAAATTCACATGAATAAGGGTTAGGAATTCATACCTAGCAATCAAAGATAGTTATAGACAAAGATGTGAGATAAAAATCTCACCTTTATACAAAATCAATGAAGAAAAAGCTTGAAAGCAAAGGAAGAATCAATGGCTTCTCTTTGAATTTGGAGTTAGATGTTGGATTTGCAAATGAACTAGGGCTTGGAGTTTTAATTTCCCATTCCTTCCTCCACTTTTGATGAAGCTTGAGTGTTAGGAAATGAAAGTTAAGTTATGAAGTGAAGGGGGTTGAGCTAGAGTTAATAGCTTAGGCTAATGGGTTAAACCAAACCCAAAGCCCAAAGTGAAAAAGTGGCAAAATTCCACTAACTCCAAACATATCAAAGCTCATACTCAAAAAGATCGCAAACGGTGTTTTGAATTCAATAGAAGTGGTCCCGAGTCCTAATTCGACCGTATGCAAAAAGTAACTTTTCGGACTATAATCCGACTAACGATAAAATATTTAAATACTCAATCGTAAAATATGCGGGTTGTTACAGAATCCCCTCCTTAAAGAAATTGCGTCCTCGCAATATTTAAGAAGAAAATATATAGTAACAACCATAAAAGCATATACAACACAAAAGAAATTTGAAATAAGAAATTCACCTCAAAGAGAACGGGAAAGTAAGTTCGGATGTGTTCGCTCGATGAACTCTTTAGATTCTCAAGAGCAGTCCTTAGGATTTGAGGACCATTGAACTTTAACAAGCGGAACATCTTTATTTCGAAGGCGTTTGACCTCCGAAGCAATAATACAAATAGGATGTTGCTCGTATTAGGTAAAACTTCAATTTCTTCCACAACACCAGGCTCAAGAATAGAATCGGAATCTCGAAGACATTTCCGTAATTGAGAAACGTGAAACACGTCATGAATAGCAGAAAACTGAGCCGGTAATAAAAGGCGATAAGCGACGGAACCAATACGTTCGGTGATGGGAAATGGACCAATATATCGAGGCGCTAATTTTCCCGATCGACTGAAACGTACAACACCCTTCATAGGTGAAACACGAATAAACACAAGATCTTCCACAGAAAATTCTAATTTCCTTCTCCGGTTATCAGCATAGGATTTTTGTCTACTCTGGGCTTCTTTCATCCTATGATGAATAAGGTTAATCTTCTCTGTGGAATCACGAATAAAATCTGGACCTAAAACCAGCCTCAAGCCAACAAGAAGAAGATCGGCATGGCCTTCCATAGAGTGCCTCGAAAGGTGCCATACCAATACTAGATTGGAAGCTATTATTATAGGAAAACTCAACAAGAGAAATATGATATTCCCAACTTCCACCAAAATCAAGAACACATGCACGAAGAATATCTTCAAGAGTTTAATTCACACGCTCGGTTTGTCCATCGGATTAAGGATGATAAGCGGTGCTAAAATTAAGCTTCGTTCCCAAAGCTTTTTGAAGACTCTTCCAAAATCCACTAGTAAATAATGGATCACGATCACTAACAATAGAAGAAGGAACTCCATGCAATTTTACAATTTCTTTAATAAAGAGTTTGGCCAAGAGACGAAAGGTTCGATTGGACCAAACGGGAATAAAATGGGCGGATTTAGTAAGTCTATCAACTATCACCCATAAGCTATCAGGACCCGAACGAGAACAGGAAAGGCCGTCTATAAAATCCATGGAAATTGGATCCCACTTCCAAATTGGAATTTCTAAAGGTTGCAATGACCCACCAGGCCTTTGGGGTTCGGCCTTGACAAGTTGGAAAGTAATGCAACACTTAACAAAGTTAGCAATATCAGATTTCATTCCCTTCCAATAATAAAGTCGCTTCATATCCGCATACATTTTGCTACTACCGGGATGAATGGTAAATTTAGAACGATGAGAATCTTCTAAAACGTCTTTACGAAGATTACTAATATTTGGCACGATAAGTCTACCAAATTTTCGAATACCGCCACGAGAATCAATATCAAAGTCTTTCAAACCTTCAATATCAATTTTATCCCTAAAATTTTGGCCAAGAAGAGCCAATTCAGGATCTAGCTTTTGAGCTTCGAGAATGCGGTCTAAAAGAGAAGGATGAGCCTCAAGGCTACATAAAAAAAGAGATGAACATAAATCAGAAACACGATCTCGAATCTCACAAGTGGATAAAATTTTGAGATCATTCCATTCGGATATCATCATATAAACAACCGCTTGTTGCTTACGACTAAGTGCATCGGCAACACGATTTTCCTTTCCGCGAGTATAAAGAATATCAAGATTATAAGATGCAAGGAACTCAATCCAACGTTGTTGACGCAAATTAAGTTCCTTTTGAGAAAATGGATACTTCAAAGATTTATGATCGGTGTACAGAATAAATTTTTCTCCCAAAAGATAATGACGCCAAATTTCAAGAGCGAAAACAATAGTCGCGAGCTCTAAATCATGAGTGGCATATCTAGTCTCGGCAGGCTTTAATTGCCTAGAAGCATAAGAAATAACACTTTCTCTTTGCATAAGAACGGCACCTAAACCAACGCGACTAGCATCGGTATAAACAACAAAACTTGATTCCCCTCGGGAATAACAAGAATGGGAGCATCGGAAAGGAGTTCTTTTAATTTCTGAAAAGAAGCTTCACATTTGTCCGACCAAATGTATTTAACTCCCTTCTTGGTCAAACTAGTAAGAGGCACGGAAATTTTTGAAAAGTCTTTTATAAAACGACGGTAATAGCCCGCCTATCCAAGGAAGCTATGGATTTCCGTCACACTCTCCGGTCTCTTCCAATTTTAAATCACTTCAATCTTTGAACGATCGACGGAAATTCCGGATTCGAAAATAATATGACCGAGAAACTTCACACGAGATTGCCAAAAGTGGCATCTAGAAAATTTTGCTTTTAATTGATTGCTCCTAAGAGTTTCCAACACAATCCGAAGATGTTTTTCATGCTCCTCCTCGGTTTTAGAATACACAAGAATATCATCAATAAAGATGAGGACAAACCGATCGTGGAAGTCTTTGAAAACTCTATTCATAAGGTCAACGAAATAAGCCGGAGCATTCCTTAAATCAAATGGCATAACAAGCCATTCATAAGATCCATAACGAGTATGGAACGATGTCAAAGGAATGCTATCCTCTGCAATACGAAGCTGGTGAAAACCGGTAGCTAAGTCTAATTATGAAAAGACTCTAGCACCACTAAGATGATCAAATAAATCATCAATCCAGGGTAAAGGATATTTATTCTTGATAGTAAGATCATTAAGCTTGTGGTAGTCAACACAAAGCCTAAGTGTACCATCGGATTTCTTTACAAAAATTGCCGAAGCTCCCCAAGGCGAGGAACTAGAGCGAATAAATTGCTTCGTCTCCAATTTGGATAATTGTTTGCGCATCTCCTCATTTTTCTTATTGGACATGCGATAAGGAGGACGAGTGATAGGTTGAGCTCCAGGGATGAGATTAATTTTGAACTCAATTGCTCGCTTAGGTGGTAATCCTAAAACGGGCTCAAATATGTCGGAAAATTCACGAACAACGTGAATAAGAGAAATAATATCTTCCTCGTCATCATTATCGTTATCATGAGGATTTAAAGAATATAAAGATGCAACCAAGCTGGAATCTGAATCTTTAAGGTTAATAGAAATCTGCTTAACAGATTGAGGATGTCGAAGATGAATAGTCCGCACAGGACATAGAATTTGGGCTTCATAGCGGTTAAGCCAATCCATTCTCAAATTCATTCCAAAGCCTAAGTAGCGCATAACATTCAAATCGGCTCGGAAAGAAAAATCACACAAAATAATCTCGACATCTTTACACAATAAACTGATTGTTGCGGATCCACCAACCGGATTCGCAATTCTTAAAGAAGTCATTAAACACAAAACATCCAAAGAAAGAGTATCAACAAGTTCTTTTGATATAAAAGAATGGGACACACCCGTATCAAAAAGAACTCGAATAGGATGATCACGAAATAAAATAATGCCATCAAGGATAGAATGAGAAATACCTTGACCACGAGATGTGTTGCCAGGGGCCTGAGCAACATTAAGCTTTCCCTCCTTCCTATTTTGAAGTTTGGGACAAGAAGATAAATAATGATCCGGGCATTTGCAATAGCGACAAGCACGAGGCTTTGAACACTTGTTCGCATAATGGTCTCTAGAACCACAATTGTAGCATTGCCCGCTACCAGAGGTAGAAGTCTTTCCCATCGAAGTTGCTTGCTTCCCTTTCTTGTTGGGATAAGGACCTTTGAACTTACTAGGCTTTTCTTGTTGTTGAAGTTTGGTTTGGCACCCATAACTTCAACATCACTTTCCCTATCTGCCTCTTCAAGTCGAAGAGCGATATCAACGAGTTGATCAAAAGAAACTTCTAATTTTAGAAGTAATGGCTTCTTGAGATTTTTATTCAAGCCATAGACAAATCTTTGGTTCTTCTTTAATGAGATGTTTATGTATTCGACCCTGTATTTAGAAAGTGACTCGAATGATGCGACATAGTCTGTCACGGAAGATTCACCTTGAACAAGGTCAATGAAACGACGAGCCAATGTTACTTTCTCAGCTTCTGGCACAAATTTTAACTCGAAGCGTTCTCGAAATTTCTCCCAAGTAAGATCCGCTTCATTTATTTCAGAAATCGGAAGCTCATACCAATCCAATGCCCTTTCTTGGAGCATACTAAAGGCCACCTGAACACGGTGAAGATCAATAAGATTCATGTGAGAAATATTCGATCGCACGTTCTCATCCAAGCCTGGACTTCAATAATAGTTTCAAAACACTTGAATGGCTTCCCACCCAAATTGGTATAATCGTTGCACAAACGTGCAAATCCAGACTTAGGTTGAGTAGACTCCGGATTAGATCTGACTGCTTGAGGATTCCTTACTAGATCAAGGAGCTGCTGGGCAGACATAAATACTCCATCTTGGGGAGTAGCTCTAGATTGACCGGCGCTGGGACGGCCTGGTCTAACCATTTCTCTTCCTTAAGAAGGAAGAAGGAAGAAGAAAAAGGTTATTCACAAAATGAATATCAAACAATTTTGATAGATAAAACAAGGAATTAAAAAGAAAATAGGATAGGACGGTTCGAAGACGCGAATAAAATCCCAAAGCACGACTCCTAAGATGGACTTAGGACTATGATCCTTGTTAAATTATTCTACGTTGTTCCGAAGTTTCGCTCTAATACCAAGCTGTGACGCCCCGCCTCTATTGAGGAGAATATGGCTATTGAGGAGCGACCCTCCGTGTAATTGCTTTATGCGAGCACCGATATGTCAGATAGTACAACATGCATTTGGTTTCGGGAGGAAATCTGACAAATCGATACAAACTCAAAGCTACTACACAGTGGCTATATATATTCTTCGGAAACAAATATAGAAATAAACATAACACAAATCAGTCGCAGACATCCATATCAAAAAGGCAGAAATAGATATGAATATATAACACATGAAAGTGTACATCAGAGTAGTGGTCAGACAAGATCCACAATGTCACAAAAGAATAGCTACAAGTGCTAGACAAAAGAATATGGATACATCAATGAGTCTATATCTCAAATGTATACAACAAAAACTACTAATCTAAGTAGTTAGCCAAAAGTCAGGGTGATAATCTCAGAGGTGAAGTCAAGCAGAAGCACCCGTAACATCTCGGTCTATCCCGAGTATTATTTAATAAGAAAATAATAAACGGATCAGTCTAGCTATAAATATTAGACGAAATGATATAGAATAAGAGATATGACAAAATAGTGTAATATAACCAAAATGCCATACAGTGATTAGCATGCAATTAAAAATCAACTAGGGATTAATCAATATCACAAGAATCTTCCCAAAGATCAAAAAGAATGTCATACTCTTTATTTACCAAATCACCAAACTATAAATATTGACAATAATACCAATTCCAATCACAAAAGTTATTGACACACAAATTCACCAATGCACAAATATTGATAAAACTTATCAATGTAAATCATGAAAATTGGTGAAAACACAAATTCCAGAAATCATCAATGAAAATTCAGAAATCAAAAAATAGGGGAGGCCTATCACAAAACGGGAGCATGAAAACCCACCAACACGTGTATCACAAAATGGAACGCTATTCCACTGTTCCTAACCATTAATTTTGAGCCGAAGCTCCAAAAAACGGCCCGAAGACCATGGGTCGCTACCCCACCAAATTGAGCCGAAGCTCCACAGAAATGGGGTTTAGTCTCCCTCGTAGACAAAGAGACATCGCACATTTTCTAGTCTAAATCACAAAAAAAATGATCATCAACGACCATCAAGAAGTGTCAATTACAGTAAGCTAGTAAATATATAAGTCTAGCTTCATGTCCCATAACCATTGGCCTAACCTAAATATTTACGAACAAATTGTAAGTTTCCACTAGAAAGTTGTCACAAGAGATTCAATCGAACAAGTCCAAGAATTAATCGGCAAAGTAAACGCAAGCGTTTCATACCACTTGTTTTACTAAGCCTTTTAATTAAATTTCTCATACGAGTGACATAAAGTGACAAATCACAAAAATGATTGTAGAAACAATAAATCACAAAAATTCACATTCGAAGACGTGAATAAAGTTCAAAGAATTCGATTACAAATCCATCAAAGTGGAAATACCTTTGCGACTTAACCGCCACGACTTGCGACTTAACATAAGTCAACACAAGAAATCAACGGCTCAAGAAATAACATACGGCTTAAAGCAGGTGCGACTTAAAGGTGGCGCGACCTAACTACATGCGACCTAAGGAACGGCGTGACCTAAGAGAGCAAGCGACCTAACATGGTTGCGAGATAACAGGTGCGACTTAACATAGTTGGGCGACCTATGGGGTGGAACGACCTAATGGCCGAGCGCGCGACCTAGCAGAGCAAGTAGGCCGAGCGACCTAGGGAGTTACGACCTAAGGCAGGCCGACTCAAGTGCAAGGCGAGCGACATATAGATTGCGACCTAAAGGGTTAGCGGCCTAACATGGGGCGACCTAGCATGGCGCGACCTAGCATGGCGCGACCAAATCAATGTCAAGCGACTTAAGGAACTCGCGGCTTAAGGAGGTGAGCGGCCTAAGGATGGTGCGACCTATATGCACACGCGACTTAATGGGCCGAGCGACCTAACACGAAACGACTTAAGGGGTAGAAGAAGGCCGAGCGACCTAACGACCTATGGGTTGCGATCTATGGCAGGTCGACCGAACTGCAGGCCGAGAATCATCCATGTGCAGGCCGAGCGACCTAGGGGTTTGAAGTGCAAAAACTCTCTCAATTTGCAACCGATCGAGCACGAACGCTAGGGGAATACGCCCATCTGCTACCCAGTCGTATTGGCTCCTCGATGCATCACCAAAAACGTGTTCAAACATCAAAGATTGGATTTTTAAAGATTTGAACCCAAAACACTAAAAATTGGGATTTTCACCAATTCAATCCAAACCAAAAGCAAATGCACATGAATAAGGGTTAGGAATTCATACCTAACAATCAAAGATAGTTATAGACAAAGATGTGAGATAAAAATCTCACCTTTACACAAAATAAATGAAGAAAAAGCTTGAAAGCAAAGGAAGAATCAATGGCTTCTCTTTGGATTTGGAGTTAGATGTTGGATTTGCAAATGAACTAGGGCTTGGAGTTTTAATTTCCCATTCCTTCCTCCATTTTTGATGAAGCTTGAGTGTTAGGAAATGAAAGTGAAGTTATGAAGGGAAGAGGGTTGAGCTAGAGTTAATAGCTTAGGCGAATGGGCTAAACCAAACCCAAAGCCCAAAGTGAAAAAGTGGCAAAATTCCACTAACTCCAAACATATCAAAGTTCATACTTAAAAAGATCGCAAACGGTGTTTTGAACTCAATGGAAGTGGTACCGAGTCCTAATTCGACCGTATGCAAAAGGTAACTTTTCGGACTATAATCCGACTAACGATAAAATATTTAAATACTCAATCATAAAATATGCGGGTTCTTACATCTAGGTTGACTGCCTACAAAATGGACAAACTGTTCGAATCATATTCTAAGGGTTAACTACCCATTAAATTTTCCTTGAAAACCTTTTTAAAATGATATAGTCCTTCAAATCATATATATGTACAAGGAAAATATATCTTTTGCTTTACTCTAAGCCATTTTGCCATGTTATATATACTTTACTCAAAATAATGTTGATGAGATTTAACTAGGATTAACCATCCTCCCAAAACAAGTCAAAACCCTTTTTAACTAGAATATACTTAAGCTACAATGCCCATCTATTACATTGGAAACCTTTATTTAGAACCGTTAAACAACCCTTTCGAAACCATTGAAGGTAACTCCTTCGAAACCATTGGAAAACCCTTTCGAAACCATTAAATATTACCATTCAAAAACATTGGAAAACCTTTCCTTTCTTTTCTCCAAAAGCTTCAAAATAACAGACATCCCCCTTTAAAACCTTTAAAATATTACCTTTCGAAAACAAGAAAAACCCTTCCCTTCAATCCATTTGAACCATGGGGAACTACCCCTTTCGAAACCATCCATTAAATCTTTTGAAATAATCAAACTAAATCCTTCTGAAAGAACTTTGAGTTCAATTCAAAATATGTGGAAACCTTTCGAAACCTTTCAAAATGTCTCGATCAAAACCATATGGATTTTGCCTTCAAGTGGATCAAAAGGATCAGAAACCCATTAAAGTCGAAAGCATTAGTCTCGAAACCTTTTAAAACTATCTCTTTCGAAACCATTTGGGTTTTACATTACTTATAGAGAAAGGGTCTTAAAACATTTAAATCGAAAGCAACTACTTCGAAACCATTTCCTAAGTAATGAAGTGATGATGTCACAACCATCCCTTCGAAAGCTTTTGAGAGGTGGCCGGGTTTTAGAAAACAAAACAAACCCTTTGAAACGATCTAGGTCTGAAGGCGGTAGTAAAAAGGTTTCGACTTTGTTGAAAGAAGTTATTAAAAAATAGAGGCAATTCCCAATCGAAACCATTTTCTTTAAATCATTTGACTTGGCCAAAATCTATTTTGTCGAAAGCTATATAGTCGAAAGTAAGCAGGCGCATTTCTTTAATGCAAAAACAAAGGACTGCCTCAACCCCTTCGAAACCCATGGTTTTGACTCCCTACCTTCCGCTATCATCCAATTCATTACGTACCAGTTGCCTAATACCATATGCATTGGTTTCGACTGTATTGAAGGCGATAGTATGGAGGAGGAACCTGGTGTCGAAGGAGACAAAACAGTGGAAAACTTATAGCAAATGTTCTTTTCACCAAACCTGCCTTATATGTCTAATTATGATTGGTTGCTTCTTTCTTTACCAATAAAAAGTGCTACACTTTATCAAATGGGCTGCCGACTTTTCAGATTTAATAATTTAAATTATTTGCCCTGTATATTAATTGGATGACACTGAATGGAAGAACCATTAGAAGGGGATAGAGGAACCACTAGGACAAGGTGCGTAGCGAAATGGACTCTTTATTCCTGGCACTATGAAAAGCCCCTTCTCCTCTTTTAATTATATAGAACATTTAAGTCTCATACCTTAAATAATTTTATCTAACCATTAAAACACATAGGAAAAATCTAGAAAAATTTCATAAATTCACTTTATATATATTTTCTAACATATAAAACTTTTAGACCTAAATAGTTAATTTATAACCCAAAATACAATTTTCTTTACTACAAAATTCATATTAATTCCATGAAAATTCAAAAAAAATCTAAAAATTGAAACCCATCTCCAACATAATATTTATGATAATCATAAAAATTTGTAAGGCATTTAGATGTCATTTTATAGGATTTTCATCTTAAAATATATCATAAATTCAATATGAATAACCATAATTCATCAACAAGCATATATACTCATTCCATTATAAAAAACATGGCAAACCACTGCAAAATATTCGAATTCATATTAAAACCAAAAACATAATCAAAATTAAGATGTAAACATTATTCACCTTAGCTTTAGATATTATAGAGATTGAGATGTGAATAGATTTGATTTGAATTAGCTTCTCCCTAGCTTTTCTTCTTCTCTTCCTTCTTAATGGTGGCCGGCCTCTTTTAAAATTTTTAAAAATGAAATAAACGTGTAAAATTTTACACAACCAAGGTTTGGAGGACATAGGAATGGCACTTTCCTATCTTCCCCTTCTCTATTTCAAGTTAATTCTTATTTTAATTCATGGTTAAATGTCATGGCTATAACGTAATTAAAATCAAATCCCTATCCATTAATCAACACATTATTTTATTTAATTCAACTAATTAAATATCCTAAATAATCTTACCAAAAATCTGGGGTGTCACAGATTCCCCTCATAAAAGAATTTCCTCCTCGAATTTAAGATAAGGTACACAACAAATCAAACAAGAAGGTAAAACATACCATCAAAAAATTCGAGATAAGTATCTCTAATCCTACTCTCAATCTCCCTAGTACAGTCTCTGTCATCGTCATTTTACTGGACTTTGACTAATCTGACCATCATGGTTCTAAGCCTCTTCTCAACTCTCGCAACTACGCGAACTGGCTTTCTTACTATGGTCAAATTCGGCTCTACCACTAAATCATCTAGCATAGTCGGTGTAATAGCAGTCTTAGGATCTCTAACACACTTTCTGAGATGAGAAACATGATAAACATTGTGGACTCCTACCAAATTGCTTGGTAACTCAACGCTATATGCGAGTTTCCCTATCCTCTCAATAATAGGAAAAGGTCCAATGAATCTCAGTGATAACTTCCCCGATTTCCCAAACCTAATTATTCCATTCATCGGTGTCACTTTGATGAAAACTTGGTCTCCAACTTAGAATTATATATCTTTTCGTCTCTTACCTGCAAAATTTTTCCACCTAGACCAAGCCTCCTTCATTCTAGCCCAAATGACCTCAATCTTTTCTACAGCTTCTCTGACTAAATTTAAACCAAGAACCAACCGATTCCCAGTCTCTAAGCCAACATACGGGAGATTTGCATGGCCATCCATATAAAGTTTCAAATGGTGCCATCCCAATACTAGTTTGATAACTATTATTATACGAAAACTTGACTAAATGCAGACGGTCTTCCCATAATCCCTCGAAATTAGGAACACAAGCCCTTAACAAGTCTTCTAAAATCTTGGTAACTCTTTTTGTTTGCTCATCTGTCTGCGGATGGTAAACGGTACTCATCTTAAGCTTGGTTGCCAGTAATTCGTGCAGACTCTTCCAAAACTGCTAGTGAACAAAGGATCTCTATCAGTAACTATGTTACTAGGAATTCCATGCAGTCTAACCACATTCTTTAGGAATAACCTTGCCAAATCAGGTGTCGTCCTGGTTGACCTAACCAGAATGAAATGGACACTCTTGGTCAATCTTTCCACTATGACCCATACACTGTCATTCCCTCCGTTCGACCATGGCAACCCATTAATAAAATCCATGGAGATAGAATCCCAGTTCCATACTGGAATATATAATAGCAGAAGCAACCCACTTGGTTTCTGGTGTTCGGCTTTTGCCTGCTGGCAAATCATGCACTGCTTCATATACAACCCAAAATCTCGCTTCAAGGGGTACCCAGAAGAAACTCCTCTTTATATCATGATATGTCTTAGTACTTCCTAGGTGAATAGAGAACTTTGAACGATGGCATTCCTTTAAGACTTCCTTCCGTATATTTCCTACACTTGGAACACATAATCTTCCTTTCTTTCTCAACCTCCTAATTTGGTAAGGCTGAAATCTTTTAAGTCATCGCTCTTAGTTCCATCTCTTAGCTTCTCAATCCGTCCGGCTGTCATTGGATCCACTTTCTGCTTAGAAGCAATCCTCTCGATCATCACTGGTTGAACCTCCAAACAAGATAATACAAGTATATCTCCACTAGACCCAGCCTTGGATCTCCACTACACTCTACAATCTGCTAATGCTTCCAAGTCCTTCCACTCAGCAATCATCGCTAAAACTACATTCTGATGTTTCCAACTAAGTGCATCTACAACCTTATTGCCTTTTCCTGGTATGTACTCAATCCTAAAATCATAAGCAGCAATAAACTCTAACTACCTCTGCTACCTCATGTTCAATCCTTCTGAGGGAACAAATACTTCAAAGACTTATGATCTGTATATAGCTCAAACCTTTCTCCCAAAAGGTAATGTCTTTACACCTTTAAAGCAAAAATCACTGCATCCAATTGTAAATCATGCGTCGGACATCTGACCTCATGCAGTCTAGCTGTCTAGAAGCATAGACAATCACTTTACCCTCTACATCAGCAAAGTCCTAAACATGTTCCATACACATTGGTATAAACCACCAAACCTTGATTCCCTTCCGAAACAACTAACGTCGGTGCATTGGTCAATAAGTGTTTCAAACTCTAGAATGCTTCCTCACACTTATCAATCCACACAAACTTTACATCCTTTCTTTTCAGCTTGGTCATTGGTGCCGCTATCCACGAAAAATCCTTGATGAACCCCTAATAATAACCAACCAACCCAAGGAAACTCTTTATATCGATTACTGCCTCGGGTCTCTTCCAACTATTCACTGCTTCAATCTTAGTCGGATCTACTGAAAACCCTTCCTCTGAGACTACATGACCAAGAAACTTCACTTTTTCCTTCCAGAAATGACTCTTCAAAAACTTTGCCCTCAGGTGATGCTGCCCCAACATCTCAAGCACGACCCTAAGATGAACCTCATGCTCTCTTTCATCCTTAGAGTAAATCAAGATATCATCTATGAAAACCAATACAAACATATCCAAGTGTTCTAACCCAGTTCATCAAATCCATAAAGAAAGCTGGTGCACAATTCCATCCGAACGGCATAACTAACCATTCGTACGACCCATATCTGGTCCTAAACACCGTTAAAGGTATACTGTCCTCTATTACCCCGAGCTGATAGAAACCTATCGTTAAATGCAACTGTGAGAATACCCTATCTCCACTCAACTGGTCAAACAAGATCGTCAATCCTTGGCAAGGGATATCGAATCTTTATTGTCCTCTTATTCAACTTACAATAATCAATACATAGCCTTAGCGATCCATCCGGCTTCTTAGCAAACATTGCAGTTGCTCCCCATGGCGAACTACTCGGCCTGATAAAATTATTGCCTTATAAATCCACCAACTACGGCTTCAATTCTCTCATCTCTGTATGGGTTATCCTGCTTAGTGGTCTACTTACTGGTTCAGCTCCTGGAACCAAATCTATCTGAAACTCAATGGACTATTTCGATGGCAATCCTACTACGGGCTCAAAAACATCTGTGAATTCTCTAACCACGAAAAGTCGAATCAACTCATCATCCAACTCCATAGCACTCAACAAAGCATACGTCTCACTACAGGACCTTTATACGGTATAAACTATCTGATCACTACAATCTGGGTGTCTAAGCGATATTTTTCTATCCTGGAAAAATATCCTAGCGTCGTACTCACTTAATCAATCCATCACGAGAATAATCTCGAAACCCACAAAATCAAATATATGCAAACTGCAAATAAAAATATGACCTAACAAGTCAAATTTTAACTGATCACAACTCATCCCTAAAGTTTCATACCCTCCTATTGGATTCGTAACTTGTAAGGAAGTTACTAAATAAGTGGGTTCTAGGTTAATCTTATATATCAAACGTCTAGATATAAAAGAATATAATGCACCAATATCAAATAGAATGCTAACAGTCATACCATGAACATGAAGCGTACCTCCCAAGACTGACTTTCCTTTTTCCTGAGCTGTAAGCTTAGAAGCAACAGGCTCCAATGCATACACCTTGCCCTTTCCATCCTTTGTGGGCTCCTTGCACTGGCTCTTATAATGGCCAATTTGTCATAGTTGTAGCACCCGACATTCTTCCTTCTAGCCACTTCCTTAGCTTTCCTAGCATGACACTCATTAGCATAGTGCCCCTTCTTATCACACTTGAAACATATAGTCTAAAACTTCCCCATCTTAGCCGCTCCACCCTTCTGAGCACCTTTCTTTGGAAAGAAATTCCTCTTTTGGTTCTGCCTAACCTGTACTTCTTTAGCCTTACTCTTCTCTAGAGAATGAAGTAACTCCTCATGCCTCAAGGCCATCTTTACAACAAAATCATAAGGATCTCTAATATGGGGTAACATAGTCCTAGCCAACTCAAGCTTCAGCCACCTAATAAACTTCTCGTTCCTCTTCATGAGTGTAACTACTAAGGCATACCCATACCAGGAAACTCCTCGAACTTCCTTGCATATTCCAGAAATGACATCTCCATCCACTCTAATTCAGCAAACTTCTTGATCGTAGCTGACTGTGTCATTGCTGACATAAACCTCTCCTGGAACCTTCCCTTGAAATCTTCCCAGGTCATATTTTTCTCATCCACTGTCGCACTCACACTAATCCACTAGAATAGAGCTGCTCCCTAAAGTTGTCAAGATGCCAACCTCCTCTTTTACTCATCAGTGAGAATCTTCAAAAATCCTTTCACAGTGAAACAACTAGTTCTCTACCTCAATGGCATCCTTCGTCCCAACAAACGGCTTCCTTCCAAGCTTAATGTAGTCCCCACTCAACCTAGCATAGTCGTTAGCAACTGGATCTCTTGGAACTTCTCCTTTTACTGCTCTAGCAGCAACACCTACCTGCACCATATTCATGAAGAACTGATACATGACTTCCATTCCAACCTACGGGACTCCAGCACCCACATTCTCCACTTATGCCTGACATTGACCTCTTCTTGCATTAGGCTTGGCATTCCCTCTGATGCCTTCCCCTCCTGGGTTAACTCTTCCTCTTCTTCCTTCTATATCTATATTGAAACCTGAGGAGATACAGAAAAATAACCTAACAAGGATAGGAGAATAGAGATAAAGCATATACTTATATATAACATATATAAGTATGTTATTATAGCATTATCCCATACCCCATTCTTACTCTAATTCTTTAGGATTATGTTTTAAAAAAGAATTTTTTACTTTATAAGGTTTTTCATAAACCATGCTCTGATACCAAGTTGTATCATCTCGTATTTAGAGGTCAAAAGCTAAGCGCAACAAATGCTATAGTCATCCATAGTATCAACTTCTGGTGACGAAATACGGCTGTAACAATCCAAAATTTGAGCTACAATAATTAATTAACGAATTAATTAAATAATAAAATAAGTTTATGAAATAGTTAGAATCGAGCTGTGGGAGTCGCACCATTGAGTCCGTGGCGATTTTTCAATCAATTTCCATATATAACTTGTCGAAATCCGCGTCAGTATAGAGAAGATACCAGAGAAATACGAAATCAGAATAAAATGAAAAAAAATATACTAAGGCCTAAGTCGACCCAAGCTTAGGTCGGGTCGACCCGCCTATGTAAATAAACGAAGATTTATCTAGGTCATAGCGTACGCATCATGATTCTATATTCATTCAATCTTGAGCATTCTTAGCAGCATCTGACGGTTCCTAGAGAGCCTAAGACGTGGTTGCACCAAATTTAATCTTCAAATCAAATGGTCTGAGATCCATAAGTCACACTATAAATAAGACCCTATGCCTAGTTATTTTTTTCATTCAGATTTTCTCCCAATTGGGTCCATTGCCTGAGGCTGGGCCCTAATAGAAAAAATTTCTAGGGAGAAGATCTTTTTGATAAAAATATTTACGCCCTAGGAGTGGATCCGGAAAGGCTAAGGACTAGAGCTAAGGACCAAAAATGAGTGTTTTGTAATTATTTTAGATTTTTAAGTAATTTAAAATAATAGGGTTCTCAATAGTCGTAGTTTTTCTACAATTTTTAGATGATTTTCATTTAAGTTATTCACAGTTAACTTTTAAGCGAATTTTAGAAGTTCTTTTCAGTCTATTTTATTCAGCTATTTTAATTCAGTTATTTATTCAGTTATTTATATTCATTTACATTTATTTTCAGCTGTTTTAAGTTGAAATTTAGCATGTAAATGTTTGTTTCTTTTTATTCCTTTTTACGCGAATAAAATACTAAAATGAAGAAGAATTCATAAATGTAGATTAAAATAGAAAAGCACTAAATTTGTACAAATCAGCTGTAAATAAGAAGAACTGTAATAAGATGAAGGTAGACTGAAATAGGAAAATTTGAGATATTAGCAAGCATAATTATGACAAGTGATTATAACTAACAAAGAGAAAATCAAAGAGTAATAGAAGAGGCTTATTTTATAACTTAGATCTTGAGTTAAGTTAATAAGCAAAAAAACAGTTATTACACATAGGTTATAAATAAAAAGAAAGAAATAACATAAGAGACTTATTTCAAAACTTAGAATAAGTTAATAAGCAAACAAAAGTAGTGGTCCGTACCGGCAGCATTCCCTTTCAGATCGAGGTTTCTTGCGACCCACAGGGGTCAGTCATGTTGAGCTTCCTTTATTCCCTTGATTCATCACTAGAAGAGTTAGATTCAGTTCCAGTTGTAAGAGATTTCCCAAATATTTTTGCAGAGGTTAGCGGACTACCCCCAAAGAAAGAGATCGACTTCAGGATCTATCTGAATGACAATGCTAAGCTAGTGGCATTGCCCGTGAGAAATATGGCTCCTTGGGAGAGGAAGGAGTTAAGTAAGTAGATTGGTGAGCTATTGGAGAAAAGCTTCATCAGACGGAGCATATTTGAGTGGGGAGCACCAGTCTTCTTCGCTACAAAGGCGGATGGTTCCCCTCGAATTTGCATAGACTATAGAGAGTTGAATAAGCTCACGAAGAAGAACCATTTTATCCACTTTCTAGGATAGACGATATTTTCGATGAGTTAGTTGGCTCTTCGGTATTTTCTCTGCTTGACTTAGCCACTAGATTTCATCAGCTTTGGGTCGCTGACGATAGCATCGATAAGATAGCATTTAGGGCACCCGATTGATTATTTAAGTGGTTGGTTATATGTTAGGGTTGACCAATGACCCGGCCTATTTTGTAGATCTGATGAGCCATGTTTTTCGAGATGTCCTAAATAAGTTCATTGCAGTATTCTTTGATGACGTTTTGGTGTTTTCCAAGAGTATGGAAGAGCATGCTATTCATCTTAAGGAGGTTCTTCGCACACTTCCTGTTCATCGGTTGAAAGCAAAATTCTCGATGTATTACTTTTGGCGTGATGAGCTGCGTTTCTTGGGGCACATAGTCTCAAAAGAGGGTTTAGTTGTGGATCCCACTGATATAGTAGCAATACAAGATTAGAAGGCCCTAAAGAATGCTACCGAAGTTAGTAGCTTCTTAGGTTTGGCTGGTTATTATAGGAAGTTTATCGAAGATTTTGCTAAGATTTCAACATTTAAGGTTAAGCCTACCCTCATAGATCAGATTGGTCAAAGTCAACAAGAGGATTCAGAGCTTGTGGATATTCTGGATAGGACTAGCAGAGGAGAGGTTTCAGACATCTCCAACATTATTCCTTAAATAGTGAAGGGTGGCTATGGAGAGATGGAAGACTTTGTGCCCTCGCACTGGAGATTTGATAAATGCGGTTCTAGCAGAAGCACGTCATTCTCGAATGACTATTCATCCGATCGGTGATAAGATGTATAGGGACACGAAGAGAGTGTTTTATTAGAGTGGCATGAAGAAGGATGTGGAAGATTTTATAGCTAAATGTCTTGTGTGCCAAAGAGTTAAGGCAGAGCAGTAGAGGCCTGGCGTATTGCTTCAACCATTAGATGTACCCGAATGGAGTGGGATAGTATTTCGATGGACTTCATAGATGGTTTACCCCGATCTAGGAAGGGGAATACTAGTATTTAGGTGATTATAGATTGTTTGACTAAGAGCATCCACTTCATTCCGGTCAAGACAAAGAGGACAGCACCTTATTTGGCATCTATATACGTTTGTGAGATATTCCAACTTCATGGAATTCCCTCAGCATAGTGAGCAACAGAGGCCTTATCATTACTAGCGATATTTGGAGGACCTTGCAAGAAGCTTTAGGTACATAACTTAGATTGAGTATGGCTTATCATCCTCAGACGGATGGCCAAACGGAGATAGAGTTCTTGAGGATTTGTTGAGGATGTGCATTTTTGATTTTGGAGGAACTTGAGAGGAGCACCTTCCTTTAGTGCAATTTGCCTATAACAATAGTTTTCAGGCTAGCATTGAGATGGCTCCTTTTAAAACCCATCATGGAAGACCTTGCAAGTCTCCTTATGTTGGTTAGAGTCTACGGAAAGATTGCTACCTATTCCCGATATGGTTAGAGAGACTTCAAAAAAGATTGATTTGATTAGAAGAAGAATGAAGATGGCCCAAGATAGATAGAAATACTATGTAGATAAGCGGAGAAGGGATATTGAGTTCGAGGTAAGAGATTTGGTTTTTATTAAGGTGTCTCCCCTAAGAAAGGTGGTGAGGTTTGGATCAAGTGGGAAATTTTCTCCTATAGTTGTAGGACCATTCCCCATTGTGGAAAGGGTAGGGAAGATGTTGTATCAGATAAAGTTACTAGAGAGGCTCGTGGGAGTTCATGATGTTTTTCATGTTTCGCACTTATGAAAGTGCTTATGTGATTTAGTAGAGGTAATGGAACCAAGCCAACTTGAGGAAGTTAAAGTGGAGAGAGAAGCATCGGTTCGTCGCATTCCTACCTAGATCATTGGACATGATATCAATAAGCTTAGGAATAAGGAAGTCCCATTAGTTAAGGTGTAGTGGGGAGATAGTATTGAGGACTCTACGTGGGAGGTCGAAGAGAAAATACGTACCTCTTATCTGCATCTCTTCGATAGTACATTTTGAATTTTCCATTTCCATCTTTAATTTTGAATAGGTTCTTTCCTTAAGTATCCTTTGGAAGTGTAGATCTTAGGATTTAACCTATGGATGGTAGGACTGAATGTAAACATGTTACTAGAACATGTTATGTATGATGGATGCTAGTGACTGCAAGTGTTTGCTAATGGATACTAATGGACGCATCCACACACACTAGGCATTATTATCTCTTAGAGATCGGCCTAACTAGGTCACTAAAGCATATGCATATGGATGTGTGTGCACTTGCATTTTTATTTTTATTTCCATGGTTGCTACAATGAGTGATTATCATATGATTGCTGCATTTGGATGACGATTGTAGCACGCATATAGAACTATCAGTTATCATTAGGAAATTTGCATTCATTTGGATACGAGGCACGGACATGATTACGTAAAAAGGATGTCGACTGAATCAGTAGACCGCCTAATCCTTTGCATTAGTTAAAGACATTGACATTACACTATTTCATATAGCATAAGTTGCATTATAAAGCTTCAGGATGATGGATGTAATGGATGGTGGTTAAATGTATGGTTGTAGAATTTGGATGAAAATATTTATTTCGTTCTTCCGTCCTTAGAGATTGCGAGACGAAAGCCTTTAAGGAGGGGAGAATGCAACAACCTAAAATTTGAGTTATAATAATTAATTTACTAACTAAGTTTTTGAAATTGTTATAATTGAGCTACGGAGTTGCACCATTGAGTCCGTGGCGATTTTCTGATCAATTTCCATATGTAACTTGTCAAAATTTGAGTCAGTATGGAGAAGATGTGAGAGAAATATGAAATCAAAATAAAATGAAAAACAATATATACCGAGGCCTAGGTCGACCTAAGCTTGGGCCAGGTCAACCTTAGGGTCGACCCCCAATAAAGCTAGGTCAACCCACCTATGTAAATGAATGAAGATTCGTCCAGGTTGAAGCATACACGTCATGATTCCATTTTCATTCAATCTTGAGCGTTCTTAGCTGCATCCGACGGTTCCTAGAGAGCCTATGATGTGGTTGCACTAGATTTAATCTTCAAATCCAACGGTCTGAGATTCTTATGTCTACTATAAATAAGACCCTAGGCCTAGCTATTTTTCTCATTCAGGTTTTCTCCCAATTTGGTTCATTGCTTGAGGTTGGACCCTAAACAGAAATTTTTTCTAGGAAGAAGATCTTTTCGATAAAAATATTCTATGCCCTAGAAATGGATTCGGAAAGGCCAAGGACTGGAGTTAAGGACCACAGGTGAGTGTTTTGTAATTATTTTAGACTTTTAAGTAATTTAAAATAATAGGGTTCTCATTAGTTGTAGTTTTTTCTACAATTTTGGGACAGTTTTCATATAAGTTATTTACTATTGTGTAAATTTCAGAAGTTCTTTTCATTTTATTTTATTCAACTATTTTTATTCAGTTATTTATAGTTATTTACAGTTATTTACATATATTTACATCTTTTTTAAGTTGGAATTTAGCCTGTAAATGTTTGTTTCTTTTTATTCATTTTACGCGAATAAAATATTAAAAAGAAGAAGAATTCGCAAAATATGGATTAAAATAGAAAAAATACTAAATTTACAGAAATCAGATGTAAAATAAGAAGAACTGTAATAAGATAGAGATAGACTGAAATAGGCAAATTTTAGATATTTGCAAGCATAATTATAACAGGTGGTTATAACTAAAAAAAGAGAAAATAGAAGAGCATTCCCTTTCGGGACTAGGACTGATGGTCTCACAACAGCTAGGTGAGGTTGAGCAGCATTCCCTTTCAGGTCTAGGACTGATGGTCTCACAACAGCTAGGTGAGGATGGGTATGCTTATGCTGATTAGGGCAAATAAAAGGTCACAATAGGGGACGACGGTTAGTGTGTACCAACAATGACCAAGCGTGCAACATCGATTAGGGTAAATAATTTGCTACTGCATTCCAAGCGCTAAGATGTGTCTTTTGCTGTGACCAGCAGGATTGGTTCACAGTGGCACAACAGAGATAGAAGTCCGATCAGTGGGTAGAATTAGGATTTCAGCCTAATCAAATTGGCAACTGAAATAGGATTATGGTTTCAGCTTATTCAGAGCATTTAAAGACAAGTGCAAACAATTGAAATAATCAAAGCAAACAGTCAAACAGAATCAGAAACAGTATTTTACCCTAATTTTATCTTTTCAGTATTTCTTTCCATACTAGAACTATTGCTTAGTATATTATCTTTATCTTGCTTAGAAATGCTAGTAATTACTTTCACTCACTAAACTTATAGTTTGACACACTCCTTTCCCCCTTTCCTCCCACAAACTAGCAAAGTTGAGTTGATTTAGGTTACTTGGAGACCCACTCCTGGAATTTTCTCATTTCAGATGTATTCTTCTACTTTTCATCTTTTTCATTTGGCTTATGATGGATTTGGCACTTGTGATAGAGATTATTATTATTATGATTATTATTGTTGTTGTTATCTTTGTACTTTGATTTCTGTGAGACTGAGATGTATTTTTATGAGACACGATATATTTTGAGTTTTTGAGACATGTTATGTTTTTATGACTAATTTTGGAATAAAGTTACATTTTGAATGTCATGTTACTATTTAAATGTTTCCTCTATTTTTACTTATTTGTCTTGTGAATCTTAGTCACTGTGATGCTTTAGCTATACCTATAATGCACCATCTTTTGGTGTGCCCTTTTTGGGTATATTAGGGGTGTGGGGTGTTTCAACGGCAACGAAAATGGTATCCATAATATGAGAAGCACATGAATATGAACAAAACAACATATTTCAGAATCGACATTTTGCTTATTAAATTTCAAAACAATAATTGATATCCATGTTACATAATCCATAAACGTTTCCCAGGCAATGATTAATATATCATTACAAAATACTGCAAGAGCGACATATAACGATGCCCATTTGGTTGATCAAAGCAATATAGTCATATCGAACTTATATACACAGCAGAGTCAAAACAAAATGAAACAGCATATCCTAATTAGCTATCCGTCAGCCATATACTCATCTTCGGATGCCTTATTCGCCAAAAGACTAAAAGCTGAAAACCTCAACCCTCAGCCTACCAAATCAGTTTTGAGTACTCGAGAGTTTAAGGGGAAACAAAACTTTGAGTCAGACATAAAGACTAGTATGAATAATTCTGTTACATCTCTGCTTATTAGTATTAAGTGAGACCACACCGCTTAGCGGAATGGGTTTTCCCTTACTAATATCCTCTTTAAAGCACATATTTTGTAAATCCTTTCCTACAACCAAACTGGTTAATAAAACTGACTATATCAAAATAGTAATATCCTTTATGCTAATAAATGGACTATCTGTCCATGAAACAGGTAATATGTAAAATGTCTGCCCACATATAATAGCAAGGCCCGTCATGCTATAAATGGACTATATGTCCATACAATTAGGTTGATTGCTCGCAAACTGGACTATCTGTTCGAAATTTAGGCTGATTGCATGTAAAATGGACTAACTAGCCAAATCATTTTCTTATGGTTAACTGCCCATTAATTTTTCCTTGAAAACCATTTCAAAATGATTTAGTCCTTCAAATCATATATATGTACAAGGAAAATATATCTTTAGCTTTACTCTAAGCCATTTTGCCATGTTATATATATATATATATATATATATATATATATAACTCAAATAATGTTGATGGGATTCAATTAGGATTAACTATCCTTCCAAAACAAGTCAAAGCTCCTTTTAACTTGAAAATACATTGGCTACAATGCCCATCTATTACATTCAAACCTTCATTTAGAACTGTTAAACAACCCTTTCGAAACCATTGAAGGCAACCTCTTCGAAACCATTAAATATTGTCTTTCGAAAACATTAGAAGCCTTTCCTTTCTTTTCTCTGAAATTTTCAAAATAATAGACATCCCCCTTTAAAACCTTTTAAATATTGCCTTCCGAAGACATAGGAAAAACCTTCCTTTTGAAGCCCTAGGGAACAACCCCTTTCGAAACCATTCATTAAATCTTTTGAAACAGTCAAACTCAATCCTTTCAAAAGCACTTTGGGTTCAATTTAAAACATGTGGAAACCTTTTGAAACTATTCAAAAACCTCTCGGTGAAACCATTTGGATTTTGCCTTCAAGTAGAGCAAAAGGATCAGAAAACCATTAAAGTCGAAAGCATCAATTTTGAAACCTTTTAAAACTATCTCTTTCGAAACCATTTTGGTTTTACTTTACTTATAGAAAAAGGGTCTTAAAAAATTTATGTTGAAAGTAACCGCTTTAAAACCATTTCCTAAGTAATGAAGTGATGGTGTCAAAACCATCCCTTTGAAAGCATTGGAGAGGTGACTAGGTTTAGAAAACAAAACAACCCTTTAAAACTATCCGGGTTGAAAGGTAGAAAGATGACAACAACAATATTTCGACTTTGTTGAAAGCAATTATTTAAAGGGGTTTTTAGGCTCAAGGAAAAAGTTAGAGGAAAATTTAGTTTCAGGGACAAGAAGTTTGTTTTTTAGGCTGAAGGACACATTTTAGTGTAAATCACAGAATGATAGTTGTAACTATCATTTTCAGTTTACACTAAAAAGTGTCCTTCAGACTAAAAAGTAAACTTGCTGTCCTTGAGACTAAATTTTTTTGCAACTTCTTCCTTCTGCCTAATTACCTGTTATTTAAAAATAGAGGCGCAACCCAATCGAAACTATTTTCTTTAAATCATTTGACTTGATCAGAAGCTACTTTGTCGAAAGCCATATAGTCGAAATCAAGCATGCTTATTTCTTTAACCTAAAACAAAGGACTGCCTCAACCCCTAGAAACCCTTGGCTTCAACATGCTACCTTCCACCATCATCCAATTCATTATCTACCAGTTGCCTGATACCACATGCATTAGTTACGACTACGTCTGAGGCGATAGTGTGGAGGCGGAACTTGTGTCAAAAGAGATGAAACGGTGGAAAACTTATAGCAAATAGTTCTTTTCACCTAACATACCTTATGTCTCTAAGTTTGACTGGTTGCTTCTTTCTTTATCAAAAAGGTACTGCACCTTGTCAAAAGGGCTGCGGACTTTTCAGATTTAATAATTTAAATTATTTTACAAAAAGTCCATTCTCCTCTTTTAATTATATAAAACATTTAAGTCGCGTACCATAAATAATTTTATATAACCTTGAAACACTTAGGAAAAATCTATAAAAATTCCAAAAATTCACATTATATATGTTTCTAACATATAAAAATTTTAGATCCAAATAATTAATTATTTATCCATAAATAATATATAACCCAAAATACCATTTTCTTTACTAGAAAATTCATATTAGTTATACGAAATTCAGAAAAAACTGAAAATTGAAACCCATCTCATAAATAATATTTACGATCATCATAAAAATACGAAAGGCATTTAGATGACATTTTATAGGGTTTTCATCTTAAACATATCATAAATTCAATATGAATAACCATAATTCATCAACAAGCACATATACTCATTCCGTCATTCAAACACATGGCAAACCATTGCAAAATATTTGGAATTCATATTATAACCAAGAACACAATCAAAATTAAGATTTAAACATTATTCACCTTAGCTTTAGACATTATGGAGATTGAGATGTGAATAGATTTGATTTGAATTAGCTTCTCCCTAATTTTTCTTCTTCTCTTCCTTGTTAATGGTGGTCGACCTCTTTTAAAATCTTTGAGAAGAAATGAACGTGTGCGATTTTACATAGACAAGGTTTGGAGGATATAGGAATGGCCTCTTTCCTATTTTATCCCTTCTCTATTTAAAGTTAACTCTTATTCTAATTTATGGTTAAATGGCACGGCTACCCCTTAATTAAAATCAAATCTAAATCCCCTAATCAACATATTATTTTATTTTATTCAACCAATTAAATATCCTAAATAATGTAACAAAAAATCTGGGGTGTCACACTAACCGAAATGCATGGTGGGAGGGATATAGTCCCTCGGTAGAAAACAACCTTCCCTTTTTATACTACTATATATGTTGTATATATTATATATGTATATATTTCTTAGGTTTGCAGGTAAAGGCAAGAAGAATGGAAGAGGGTGAGTTTGCTATTACTACTAGACTATGAGGTATTCCCATATGTTTATATTACTAGATTTTGAATCATACACCCAAAGGCCTATAGTTTTTGACATTTTAAATTAGTGTGCAAGCTCATTTGATGGTGTTTGACACAAATTATACTAGTATGGGAAATGGTGTAGTATAATTTAATATAGAACTTTTATAACTAGTTTCAAGATTTAAATCAAAAAATAGATCATCAACATAGATATACATTAACGTAGTCACAGGTATATATAAACGCAGTAAAGATAAAGCAAAAGTAAGATAGATGATACCAGGAGCTTTATAGTAGTTTGGATTGACCCATCCTACATACAAATATGTAAAATGTATGTACAAATTTTCCTTCAAATGCCTACATTAATCAGGTATCAAGTAAACTAAAATACAATCTTGATTTCAAAGCAATACGATACACCCTTCTAACATTCCAAGCTCGAGGAAGACTCTCTTGATTTAACCGGGCAACAAGATCAGCCACTTGATTTAAACGTGCGACAAGCACATCCACTTGATTTGAATGGGGAAGAAGCGCACCTACTTGATTTGAATGAGAAACAAGCACACCCATACAAAATAGTAGTAGAGAGTTATTGTTTCCAGATACAAACAGTTATAACTTGGATACAGAATATCCTATACCCCTTTTTAGCACTATGATCTTGGACTTGTAAGAGAATACTTTCGAAGTAATGAGAGGATTATAGAGAATTAATGCAGTGAAGTAGAGATTGAATTTGAGTGAATTTGAAGAGGATAGAAAGTGGATTTTGAGACAAATATAATGAGAATTTAGAATAAGAAGAATGAAGAGAAAGTAGTTGTGAAAATTCGGTTTATAGCCCCCTTTATATAGTGTTTGAAGGGACGTGTCTATTACAAAGAGAAACAGCCAACATTCATAGCTATTCAAAATTAAAAAAAAATCAACAGTATATATATCTACTTTATGAGGGTATGTTAACATGCCATTGTATTTTGAAAAAAAACAGCACTTTTAAAGTGTTACAAAATATAGATTTATGATTCTCGTGATTTTAATATTATTCTGCTTGGTTCTTCTAATTTTCAAAGCTAAATAGTGAGTTATGTATTAGGATATTGGAGGTACTTTATAATTTACTATCAAGATTACCTATAACTCTAAAGTATACCTATTACTAAGATATTGAAGGATAATTGATCTCTTTTTCATTCCTCTCCTATTAATTTTTTATGATTCTTAAGTAATTTGACAACAATTTTGGTTAGGTGGCCCAGTCAAAATTGGTTATTAGGGTATAAAATAAAAGACAATTACCTTGATATCAACTTCTTTACTTCCGTTATTGTCATCCAAATATAAGCAGTGTGAAACATAAATTTTATTTTCTTTGTATATTCGCATTCAACTTCCCAACATCATTTTCTAGTTTGTGCTATATTAGTTTGGATCCATTTACTTTTCAAGTCTTATGTAAAGTTTTTATATGTTTGATCCAAGCATTTCATAAATATTTGACTGCTACGCCTACAGGTACTTACTTTCGAAGTGTCTTTTGTTCACAACCTCACATAACTTGTGGACGTAAAACGTTGAAACAAAATGAATTAGCATCAAATCCAAACTTTCGAAACTAGGTATTGTTTGGCTAGAATTTACAAAGGCGAAATACAAGTTAAATCCATTTACAACTTTATATACTAAAAACACTCTCCATGTCAACTATTTTCAATCCCGATCCCCTTGTGTATACTCTGAAGTAAACGTTGAAATCACAGAACACAAAAACCATTTTTCAAACGAACTAGTAGTTGCCAAAATTGGAAAATCCAAATTTAAAAACAAGTAAGAAAAAAGTGATGGAGGCTGGTGCGAAAACAGATGAAATATACAGAAAAATAAAATAACAAGCTTGCTTATGGTATTGAATCTCCTGGTGATGTCATGGATGATCTTGGTTCGGCCAAAGAAATGCTGCAAAAATTAATTTATTGTTCCATAGAATAGCATATGGGAACTATTTACTTTTATGATAATTTGTTTTAATACCTTTTACTCAAACTAGAAAGTGGAAACTATAACCAAATAGCAGAACAACTAAAACGTAGGGTGCGTTCGTGGACAACTTCGGTTAGAAGTTAGAGTATTCGTGGGTAACTTTTTTGATTAGAGACTGCTTAGATGTAACGATCCAAAAATTTACCGCCTTGACTTACGAATATATAGTTAATTTTAAATATTCAAATAGTAGATCTTATAATTAAAATAAAACTCTTTTAAATAATAAATAATGATTGTGAAATATTTTTTGAAATTTTAAAAAAAATATAGCTCGAAGAAAAATCGAAAATGTGATCAGAATTCGTTTTTCGAATTTTCGACTTTTCATCGGCTAAAAGTTATAGCAAAATTGTTAACACTTTTGTATAGATATATCCATTTGCCGATAAGTTAGGATATATATATATATGCAGTGGTATATAAATGCACATGTATTTATACTTAGGTATATAAGGTTTAAAAATATAATTTATTAAAAAGAATGCGTCACATCATAGGCAAACATTTGTACAAAAACATGTTTAAACATGTTGGAGCAAAGAGAAGAGAGGGGACATGAGGTACATGATGAAAGGGGTCTTGGTGAGGTGGCAAAAGGAGGGGGAGGTTAAAGGACAAAAGGCATTAAGATAATTTACTTTATACTCTTGGTTATAAATAGCCCTTTCACTTCTTCAATTTCACCTCCTTTTCATTCTGCCATATTATTCTCATACATTACTCAAATGGAGTATTTATTTTTTCAAACCATAAAAAATCCAATGACTACAACTTTCATGTGTATTACTTCTTTAAATTTTGAGTTAGCCATGTCCAAATCTCATTTCTTTGTAGAGTGTTTTCAGACCCAGCCTTTTTTATTCTGAGAACATTTCTTCTTCATCATGTCATATCTCCCTCAAAACTGATCCAAATTGAGTAATTATCTTTATGAAATTGTAGAGAAGAGAATTTTCAGGAAATTTTCCTTTGACAACTTATATAAATTCCATGAGTAACTTGTCCAAAGATGATCAGTTTTTGGGTTTGATTTTTGTGAATTCGATGATAATCTAAAGTCCCTTCAACATTCAAGGCCAAGCTCCACCTACCTTGGACAAGCCTACACCCCACTAGGCTGGTCTCCATACTTCATGGCTAAACCTCCCTTGTCTCTTAATGCCTCCAAAAATCCTATTTGTGGAAAGGCAAAGCTATGGCCTAGGTCCGATTTAAGTTTAGTGGAAGTTCGGGTTATTTTGGTAGCTTTAAAAGTAAGTAAACTTTTTTTAAAAGTTAAAAGTTTTTGACTTATTAAGTTATGCTTAACTTAGTGTAAATTTGTTGGATGTTTGGTTAAGAAATGATGTTGATATTATGGTTATATTTGTGTGTGTGTGTGTATATATATATCTATGTATGTGTGTGTGTGTGTGCGCGCGTGCTTATATATGCTTGGATGTAATGTTATATTAGACTTGAGATTTAAAGTCTAAATGTCGTTTGTGCATGTAAATACACGATCTTGGTTATGCTTTTGTATGTGGCATGTGTATTTATGTTACGTGTAATTTGGTTGTACACTATAAAAAGTTAGCGTCTTTGTATGGTAATAGCGATTTGAAATCCTTGTGTGAAACCATAGTTCTAGTTTTAAAAAACAAAAATCCTTTTCAAAGTTCATACTTTGTTTTAATTTTCAAAACACTTACTTAAAGTTCGATAAAGCTAGTGAACTTTCGTAAATTAAGTTTTCAAAAGGAAGAGCCAAAATATGTTCTAAAGTTATGGTATCCATTGCGATAGTCGTTATGGATGCAGTTTCATTAAAATGTCTGACTTTTGAAAAAATAAGTTTTTATACCTAAAAGGGTTTAGAAATTTTTATTAACTTAATAATGATGTTTAAGAAAGTTAATTAAAATTTAATAATTTATTTTAAATTAGTAAAGTTTGGTAATTAATAATTAGTTAAGTATTAAACAAGATTTATTGGTTATAATTAAGTCAAGATTAGTATTAATTAACTATCTTTTAAAGTAAGATTAATTTCAATTAATCATGAATTAAGTATATGATTTATTTTCTGTTCAATTATTAATTAAGTATTAGGTTAACTATTAAATAATTTTTAAGCAAGTGTCTAATATTTATTAATTATGAATTAATTAAGGGTTTAATTTATAGATTATTTATTAAAGGTTTAATTTATTTTTCTATTTTATTCAAAGGATGATTATGATTTATTTATTTATTTAGAAGTTAATTATTATTTAATTAAAAGATTAATTATTATTAAATAAATATTTTGAATATTATTTTATTATTAAATCAATGTTTTAAACCATTTTATTGCTGAAGATCTTGTTTTAAAGTAACTTCTTTTTAAGAATATTTTAAATCCAAGGGATTTCTTTATTGATTTCCCTTAATTAAACTCAAATGAATATGAAATAAAATGACATTTATTTAGCAAAATAAATCAATATTCTACTAGTTTAGTTATATTTGACATTTGTTAACATAACCAAACACCATTCTGCCATTATATTAACTTGGACATGTGTTTAGCAGAAAAAATCCCCCCCCCCCACTATTATAGTAACTTGGACATCTTACCTATATGTTGATTTGTTTTTGTTGGCTGATTCTTTTTATATATCTGCTTGCTATGTAAATATCCATGTCATAACTGGAAAGTTAAACTGAATTAATAAAATGAGAACCATTGTGATCACTACGCCTCTTTCGGATTTGTGAAATCAAATATTTCATTTTCACCTTTTTGAAAAGTGTTTAAAGTTATTATAGTTTTTAAATATGATATTTAAAGGATAATTAAACAATGATTTTATTAAATGTGTTTCCGAAGTTAGTTGACTAATTTTTAAAATCATTATTTTGGCAAAGTGGTTTAAAGATAAGTTTAATGAAGAATGTTTTAAATGACAACTTGTTTATGTAAAGTTCTTTTCGATAATTGACTTTATCAGAGGAAATTCACTGTAACATCCCCCTACTTGGAGGACCAAAAATAACGACTACGAATGCTGCAGTCATCCATAGTTATTAATCCTCAACGACTAAATACGGCGGTTTTAGATTCATTGATACACAGAAACACATGAATATGAAAGAAATAAACTCTAAACAAAATCACATTTCATTCTAAAATATTTCCAATTCATTACATAATCCCAAATTTTCTAACCTCGTTCGGAGAAAATATATTTATTACAACATATGACCAAGAGCAACGTATGAAGATGCCCCCTTGGTAGATCAACGTATATACAGGAAATATAACAACTTTGTCATTACAAACAACATAGCCGAATCAAAAGAAAAGAGAACTCTAAATAGCTATCATGCCTCTTGCACGTCTCCAGAAGCTTATTCGTCTTAAGAGGTAGCTGAAAACCTTAACTTTCAAACTACTCAAAATCATTGAGTACCAGAGAGTTTAAGGGGAAAACATAAACTTTGAGTCATACATAAAGCCTGGTATGAATAATAATCTATCATCTTATATCATTTAGATATCTACTGAGACCACGTCGCTTAGCAGAACTTTTTTTCTCCTCATTAGTATATCAAAAACCTTTATAAAACCATATAATGTGATCCTGCATCCACAATGGTTTAAACAATTTAAAACGATTTAATACGAAGATATGAAAAAACAAATTAATCAATTTTGAATTACCCATCCCCATTCATTTTAGTCTATCTGTCTCAATTATAGTTTCTAGGATTACTATTAACCTGATAATTTTCATAGGCTGACTAATAACCAGTTAAATATTTAAGGACTCCCTATCCAATTACATAGTTTTCATGGATCACTATGAACCTATTGGTAACTCCGATATCTTCTTTTATCATAGTTTTCATGGGTTGACTAAGAAACTACTGGTGACTCCAATATCCTTTCTCTTATCCTAGTTTTTATGGGTTGACTAGAAACCTATTGACAACTGTCAATATTTCATCTGAATTTAATTTTCATCGGATAACAACAAACCTAATGGCCCCTGCCAGTATCAACTCATAGTTTTCATGGGTTTACTATAAACCTGTCTTTCTGACATCTTCCTTTAAACATAGTTTTCATGGGCTAACTATGAACCTATAGGCCCATGCCAATATCTTTTTCAATACACAGTTTTCATGGGCTTACTGGGAACCTATTAGGCTCTGCTAATATCTTTCTTTTATATTTTAGCATCCTATATTCTGGTCTTCTTGACCTCCTAGATAAATTCTGCTCATTCGGGAGTTAATTCAATTTATATTCACTACTGGATTAACCTAACTGGTTCTTCTACCCTTTATGCCTGAAATGCAATTATGGGTCCATTATAAAGTGAATATATTCATATTAGAAGAAGCAATATGACAACATAGCAATACTACTCCAGTGGGTTTAATATAAAATATGGTTAATCCCTTTAACCTATTACTTTATCAATGATAGCTTCTTCTTAAAACCATTACCAAAAACACCTTTTAATTTAGCTATGGATTTTTCCTTCAAAAATAGAGTTTAGGTCATAAAACCTTTCGATACCTTCGAAATCTAACTTCCGAATTTATAGGATAGCCTTTTTGAATGCCAAAAAAATCTATCTTCAAAACATTAGGCTCCTACCTTTTAACACTTTAAAATCTACCTTTCGAATATATTAAAGTATTAGCATTTAACTTTAGAAGCTTAGCTTCGAAACCAATTGAAAGCACCCCTTTCGACACCATTGGAAGTAACCCTTCCGAAATCATTGAAAGAACCCCTTTCGAAAGCATTGGGTTTATACTTAAAACATTATCTGGATCAAAGTGAATACAGGCGAAAGCATCTGTTTCGAAACTATTCTTTATCATACAAAAATATTAGGGAAAACTTGATGGCGTTGATAATAGAGTTAGGGGTATGCCCTAGGGGAAATTATGTAATTCGTTACATATATCTAATTCGTTGACCAATCTTGTTCGAAATAAAAGGTATTTTCTTCCTATTATATACTTGATAAAATGTGATTATATTAATTAATTAATTTAATTAAAAGTATATTTAATAGAAAAATCCATAAATGGTATATTTTGTAATAGTAGTTACAAAATGTTGTAACCATGAGCAATTTATCACAACGAAACAAATATGCCGTTTTAAATTTCCAAGTCAAGATGCATCGAGACTGGATATCGATGTATCCGTTGAGATTGGAGTACGCAACACTCTCTAAATGTTGGACGGTGTATTACTCATGACTGCTGGGGGCACCTAGGGATTACGTATTAATAGTTATTGGATAACTATGGAATGACTCACTCGATAGTTTTTTGTTGGTTAATATAACTAAGGTCAAACAAAAAATATCGAAGTGACTGATTTACACATTTCTCTTGACTTGAGAATACTATAAATCTTCAATATGAAATCTCCGCTTTGATTATAGCCAAATCATGGCATGGCATCCATGGAGTGACTATTATTGGCTCGAGTGGAAGTATTGGAAGTGAAGAACTATTTAAGAGAGGATTCATCTCCTCAGTTATATGCGGTTAGTATCACAGTCAACTCAGGTCAACTCAAAGTCAAAGACTCTGGCCAGAGCATTCCGGTTAATAATAATTGTTGTCATTGAATGAAGAACTTTGTATTTGGACTATAAAGTTGAATGTGGATGAGGTTGGAATTTTGACCGTTACCAAATTCCATAAGTCCAAAGTGATATAGTTTTGCAAAGAGAATTGGTGTAAACAAATGTCACAACTGGGTAATGCTTATTAAACTAAAATTAGACTTTACCGAAAATGAGTAAGAGATAAATTTGGCCATAATGTCACACCACTTGCTAAGTGATGTGTAAACGTTAACATTAGAATAGTTCGATGTTAGTCATTGACCAAATTTACACCCAAGAGTTACACAACCGAAATGATGAATTCCCTTAAGACCGAACGATTTAATTAGTTTATAATTATTATAAATTAATAAAATTAGTTAATATTTATGAAATATTAATTCTAAAATTTGAATATGATCTGAGAAGTTAATAATGTTATGTATATTTATAATAGTTATAAATATATAGATCAATATACAATATCGACAAGCGATTAAACTAGATTTAATTGCATAGTATTTTGGCTTGGGCTTAGATGGGTTTAAGGGCCATCATTAAGACTGCAAAATTTCGGTTTTAGGAAGGTCTAGGGGTAGCTAAAACATAGGGAATTGGCTTGGAGATGATTGGTTGAGATCAAGTGAGAATGGGTAAAAAAGTTTTCCTTGTTTCTCTCTAATACAACCCTACATACACAAACACACACACACACACACACATATATGTATGTTTGTATATATGTATGTATGTATGCACGTACATATATATCTCTAAAACTAAAAAAATGAACCTTTTTGGCTGCCATTACCTTCTACATTTCTGGTTAAATCATAGCTCTCAATACACTTCAAAATTCTCAAATATATTTCAAATTAAAATAATATTATTCGATAATTAGAGGTCAGTGATTTCGGACTTGCAATGTGACGAATCAAGAACAGTAAAAGGAAGGAAAGTTATTGCTTCAACGTGTATTCAAAGTTATCATTAAATTGGTAGTTTTAATTCATATTACACTAATTAAATTATATTCAATAATCCTAAAATGACTAATTTCATATCTATTTAAATATTTTGCTACTATATGTTTAGTTAGGTGAGATTTTATAAGTAGATGTAGTTGTCACAAATCAGTTTGGTTTTGTGTACAATTTGTTTATTATACTGTTTGAACTATGTATGAACAAATGTTATTTACTGTACAAAATCAATTTTTCATTAATAATTGTTCTATATATATTTATTAATAAATTCATACATACATATATATATATATATATATTAGTGTATATTTCTCTCTCATAATAGCATATATGCATATATAAGATATATATATATATATGATTTAAAAAATGTAGTACACTTATTTATATACAATATGAGTTTACAAATTCAAAAACTAATTATCATACATATATTCATTTTAAATTAACATTTGTTGAATTTTTGAATTGTTTATTATATATAAAATAAATATTGCATTAAAAATACAATTTATATTTTTTTTTAAATATTATATAATTCAAAAACGCATAAAAAATGAGGAATCTTTTAATAATGTTTATTATTTTTAATAATTAATATTATTTTAGAAAAACTATTTATGACTTATTAAAAATAATAAGTTAACCGAAAAATTCTTCAAAATTTTTGTAACATTTCATTCATGATCCTAGAATTTCAGAAAATTTAAAATTTGAATTGTTAATCATATATTATTCTATATTAAATAATTATTGCCGAAACCAATGTGTTTATTTCTAAAAATAATATTTCAATTTCGAAAAATCTCCAGATTTTTTCTAAGCTCTATTTTATGATCCTAGATTTTGGAAAATTGTAAAATTTGAATTTTCATCAACATATTATTTTATGTTGATTATTTATGGATGAAAACATTATTTTATTCATAATATATAAAAATTAAAATACTAAAATTACTATATTTGCAAAACTAAGTTACTTTTGAATTACATATAATTTTTTAATAATTGTTCTCTATTTTATATTCATATATTATATATAATATATATTTATACACACACATGTGTGTGTATTGTAACATATATACATACATAAATTTGGACAACATACGTGACATACAAAATGAGCTAATATATATGTTGTGATGTAAATTCTAACATCTACACATGGGCATATTATACCTTTCACGAATTATTATGTTACAGATGCACTCACACATATATGTATATTGATACATTTATGTATAAACTAAATCAAATAAAATTAATTTCATATATTAGTATATTTGAATTTAAATAAAATAAATTATTTTATTTGAATGAAATTTAGAAATGTTCTAATTCAATTGGACTTCGTAGGCCCAATAAAGATCCAATAGGGTAAATTTTTTGAAATTCACTCATAACTCCCACAGCGGGCTGGTCTACTTCCAACAGTTGACATCATCCCTTTCAAAAGCATTTAACATCTGGGTAAACATTAGAAGGTTGGCGTCGAAACCCCTTTCGAAACCATCACCTTCGAAACTCCTAACCACTTTCAAAATCTTTAGGAAGTGGCTTAAACTTTATAAAACAAAGTACCTTTCGAAATCATTGATATCTTCAATACCATCGAAAGGCTGTAGAATAGCAGTAGGGTTTCGACTAGGTCGGAACCCCTTCTTTTAAAACATTCTTTCATAAGCAACCCGATCGAAAACAATCTTAAGTTAATGGTAACTCTTTTGAAACCTTTTTAAATCCTCTTTCGAAACCAAAAGCTACGACTCTATCGAAGATTAAATCAAAACAAGGTCATGTGCTTTTCTTTTTAAAAACAAATCAAGGTTTCGGCACCTTCGGAAGCTAGGCTTTCCACACCTTATCCTCCACCTTCCTCCAATTCTCTACATACCATCTTTACGATACCTTGTGTATTATTATGACATGGTAGGTTTCGACTAAGATAAAGGTGGAGGCACTTGTGTCGAAAGTAGCTTTCTAAAGCAGGTGGAACCTATTTTATGAGTAAACCTGGTTTCATACCACTTTAATCAAACTTTTCTCTAGCTAACATGCATTGTGTCAACACCAGATTAGTTGTCTTAACTTTTTCCAATTCTTTTTCGAAATTAAATGTCGCTAATCCAGATCTAAACAATGGTTAATTTAATCAATTATGGCCTTTCAATTTTTGCAAAGAAGTCTCTGTTTCAAAATAATTTATTTTGCATAGCAAATCACTTTGGAAAAATCTTCAAAAATTTTAGAAATTCACTTTAATCATGTTATCTAATATATCAAAATTCCAGACCCAAATTCTCAATATACTTTCCAAAATAAATTTATAAACCTTAACACCATATTTTCCTTTGAAAATTCATAATAATCTTTACTAGCTTGTAAAGTTATCAAAATTGAAAACCAATTCCAAAATCATGTTTCTCATAATATTAAATTTTTCTACGTAATTCGAACATCACTGGATCTCGGTACTGACCTAAAACCATGCAATGACTCTTTTAAAAAATCTTATTTAAATCAAATAAATCATGAATCAAACATATCATCATCCAATATATCAAAAAACGAATTTACCCTTAAATCCAAAAATATACGATTTAAAACAAAATAGAGATGGAATTATTATTCATCTTGATCTAGATAAGGAGATTGGATTGAGATTGATTTCCCCTAAGCTTGTTCTCTGGCCTTTAATTTGAATTTCTCTTGATCTCTTAATGGCCAATCATTCTCGCTTGTGTTTTAATTTTTTAAAATGACGTGAATGAGAAGAAAATGGTAGGAACAAAATATGTATAAGGGTGGAAGCTATGGGCGGCAATTCATAAAATGCCCTTATGTGATTTTATTAACCAAAAACCTCATTCTTAAGCCCATTAGTTATTATATTAGGCTCGACCCTTAATTAATTAAGTCGTCTCAATCCCCTTATCACTTAACATTTGCATTATTATATTTAACTAGTCAAGAACCTCCTCAAGATGAGTAGCATGCTCTTCCATACTCTTGATTGGCACTTCACGCACGTGGGCCGACTGAAGAAATTCCCGTGTCGACCTCCGGTTCAGAGGCTGAGACGATCCTGGATCGCGAAGGTCCCAACTAAAAAAACGATCGGCGACCCCTCTAGGGTGCGTTGGGAAGGAGGAGGAGGGGTGCCCGGTCCTTACCCTTCATTCAGGCCTCCCTCTCCTCCTCGGTGCCTGCTTGATTGGCGCTTCACGGCGTGTACGTAGAAATTTCCGTGTCGACCTTTGGTTCGGTGGACCAGACGGTCCCAGATTGCGACGGTCCCAACTGGGAAAATAATCAGCGACTCTTCCTGGGTGGATGGGTCAGGGGAGGATGGGGTCTGACCCTTACCCTTTGAACGGGCCTCCCTCTCCTCCTGGGTGCCCGCTTGGTCGGCGCTTCACGCGCTTGGGCTGAACGTAGAAATTACCATGTCGACTTCCGATTAGGAGGCCGACACGGTCCCCGATCACGATGGTCCCAACTGGAAAAACGATCGACGACCCCTCCTAGGTGGGTGAGGAAGGGAATGGATTAGCATTAGCCTGTCGACATTGATTCCTCAAGGTAGAAGGTCGAGCATTTTCATTGGTTGTGGTGTTTCCTACACCTAGATTTCCTCTATTGTTTCCTGCTTCCATATATTCTTTCACGTAAATCTACATATGTTCCTTAGTAAGATACAGAAGAATGGTTAAAGAGAGAGGGGAACACTTACTTATATATATACGCATGTATCAAATACAAGTACGTTACTATAGCGTTAACCCAAACCCCGACATATTTTCAAATTCGTTGGATTATGCTTGAAAAAGCTTCCAGGTTTAACTTTCTTTAAAGTTTCATAAACCTATGCTCAAATACCAATTTGTACCATCCCTCTACTTGGAGGTGCAAAACTAACAGATATGGATGTTGCAGTTATCCATAGTTATTAATCTTTGACGACCAAATACGGCGTTGTTAGATTCGTGGAAACACATAAACACGTGAATATTGAAAAAAATTAAACTTCAAACAAATTCATATTTCATTCCAAAATATTTTCAATTCATTATATAACCTCAAATTTTCTAATCTCGTTCAGAGAAAATATATTTATTACAACATATGCCCAAGAGCGACATATGAAGATGCCCCTTGGTAGATCGGAGTATATACAGGCAACATAATAACTTTTCCACTACAAACAACACGGCAGGATCAAAAGAAAAGAGAACTCTAAATAGCTATCATGCCTCCAGCACATCTCTGGAAGCTTATTCGTCTTAAGGGGTACATGAAAACCTTAACTCTCAAACTACTCGAAATCAATTGAGTACCCGAGAGTTTAAGGGGAAAACATAAACTTCAAGTCAGACATAAAGTCTGGTATGAATAATATCTACCATCTCATATCATTTAGATATCTAGTGAGACCACGCCGCTTAGCAGAACTGGTTTTCCCCTCACTAGTATCTCAAAAACCTTTATAAAACCATATATTATGCTCCTGCATCCACAATGGCTAAAACAGTTCAAAACGGTATAATATGATGATATGCAAAACAAATGAATCAATTCTGAATTAATCGTTCCCATTCATTTTAGACTATTTGTCTTAATTATATTTTCAAGGATTACTATTAACCTAATAGTTTTCATGGGCTGACTAATAACCAGTTAAACATTTAAGGGCTCCCTATCCAATTATATAGTTTAATGGGATCACTATGAACCTATTGGTAACTCAAATATCTTCTCTTATCCTAATTTTCATAGGTAGACTAGGAACCTATTGGTGACTCCAATATCCTTTCCCTTATCCTAGTTTCATGGGTTGATTAGGAAACTACTGACAACTGTCAATATTTTCTCCGGATATAGTTTTCATGGGCTAACTATAAGCTTACTAGCCCCTGCCAGTATCAACTCATAGTTTTCATGGGCTTACTAAGAACCTATCTTTCTGACATCTTCCTATAGACATAGTTTTCATGGTCTAACTATGAACCTATTGGCCCCTGCCAATATCTTTTCCTAACACACAGTTTTCATGGGCTTACTGAGAACCTATTGTCCCCTGCCAATATCTTTCTTTTATATTTTAGCATCTTATATTATGGTCTTCGTGATCTTCTATATGCAATTATACTCATTCGGGAGTTTATTCAATTTACATTCACTAAGTAAAGTTATGGGTCATTATAAAATGAATATATTCATATTAGAAGAAGCTATATAACAACACAGCAATACCATTCTTGTGGGTTTAATATAAAACATGGTTAATCCCTTTAACCTATTACTTTATCAAAGATAGCTTCTTCTTAAAACCATTACCAAAAACTCCTTTTAATTTAGCCATGGATTTTTCCTTTAAAAATAGAGTTTGGGTCATAAAACCTTTTGATACCTTTGAAACCGAGCTTTCGACTTCATAGGATAGCCTCCTTCGAAAGCCAAAAGATTCGTCTTCAAAAAATTAGGCTTCTGCCTTTTAATACTTTAAAATGTACCTTTCGAATACATTAAAGTATTAGCATTTAATTTAGAAGCTTAGCTTCGAAACCAGTTGAAAGTACCCCTGTCGACACCATTGGAAGTAACCCTTCTGAAATCATTAAAAGTACCCCTTTCAAAGGCACTGATTTTATACTTAAAACATTATTTGGATGAAACTGAATATAGGCAAAAGCAGGTGTTTCGAAACCATCCTTTAACATATAAAAATATTGGAAAAAACTTGATGGCATTGGCAGCATCACTTTCGAAAGCATTTAACATCGGGGTAAAACATTAGAAGGTTGGCACCGAAACCCCTTTTGAATCCATCACCTTCGAAACCCCCAACCCCTTTAGAAAGATTTATGAAGTGGCTTAAACTTAATAAAACAAAATACCTTCTGAAATCATTAATATCTTCAACACCATCGAAAGGCTGTATAACGGTAGCAGGGTTAGTCGAAACCCCTTCTTTCAAAACATTCTTTCATAAGTAAGGAACCCAGTCGAATGCAATGTTAAGTTAATGGCAACTCTTTCAAAACCTTTTTAAATCCTCTTTCAAAACCAAATGCTTCGACTCTATCAAAGGCTAAATCAAAACAAAGGCAGAGCTTTTCTTTTTAAAAAAAACCAAGATTTCGACTCCTTCGGAAGCTAGGCTTTCGACACCTTACCTTCAACCTTCCTTCAATCTACTACGTACCATCATTGTGATACCTTGCGTATTAGTCTCGGCATAGTAGGTTTTGACTAAGATAAAGGTGGGGGCATCTGTGTCGAAAGGTGCTTTCTAAAGAGGGCAGAGCCTATTTTCTGAGTAAACCTAGTTTTATACTACTTTAAGCAAACTTTTCTCTAACTAACCTGCCACATGTCAACTCCAGGTTGGTTGCCCTAACTTTTGCAAATTTGTTTTCAAAAATAACTGTTGCTAATCCAGATCTAAACCATGGTTACTTTAATCAATTAAGCCCTTCCAATTTTTGCAAAGAGATACCTCTTCTAAAATAATTTATTTTGCATAGAAAATCACTTTGGAAAAATCTTCAAAAATTTCCAGAAATTCACTTTAATCATGTTATCTAATATATCAAAATTCCAGACCCAAATTCTCAATATACTTTCCAAAATAAATTTATAAACCTAAACAACCATATTTTCCTTTGAAAATTCATAACAATCTTTCCTAGCTTGGAAAGTTATCAAAATTGAAATCCAATTCCAAAATCATGTTTCTCATAATATTAAATTTTCCTACGTAATTTAAACATTACTAGATCTCGGTACTGACCAAAAACCATGCAATAACTCTTTTAAAAAATCTTGTTTAAATTAAATAAATCATGAATCAAACATATCATCATCCAATATATCAAAAACGAATTTACCCTTATATCCAAAAATATACGATTTAAAACAAAATAGAGATGGAATTATTATTCATCTTGATCTAGATAAGGAAATTGGATTGAGATTGATTTCCCCTAAGCTTGTTCTCTGGCCTTTAATTTGAACTTCTCTTGATCTCTTAATGGCCAATCATTCTCGCTTGTGTTTTAATTTTTTAAAATGACGTGAATGAGAAGAAAATGATAGGAAAAAAATATGTATAAGGGTGGAAGCTATGGGCAGCAATTCATAAAATGCCCTTATGTGATTTAATTAACCAAAAACCTCATTCTTAAGCCCATTAGTTATTATATTAGGCTCGACCCTTAATTAATTAAGTCGTCTCAATCCCCTTATCTCTTAACATTTGAATTATTATATTTAATTGGTTAAGAACCTCCTCACGATGAGTAGCATGCTCTTCCATACTCTTGATTGGTGCTTCACGCACGTGGGCCGACTGTAGAAATCCTGTGTCGAGCTCCGGTTCGGAGGCTGAGACGATCCCGGATCGCGAAGGTCCCAACTGGAAAAACGATCGGCAATCCCTCATGGGTGCATGGGAAAGTGGGAGGAGGGGTGCCTGCCCCTTACCCTTCATTCGGGTCACCCTCTCCTCCTCGGTGCCTGCTTGATTGGCGCTTTACACGCGTGTATATAGAAATTTCCATGTCGACCTTCGGTTCGGAGGATGAGACGGTCCCGGATTGCGACTATCCCAATTGGAAAAATGATCGGTGACTCCTCCTTGTTGGGTGGGTCAGGGGAGGATGGGGTCTGACCCTTACCCGTCGAATGGGCCTCCCTCTCCTCCTCGGTGCCTGTTTGGTTTGCGCTTCATGCGCTTGGGTCGAACGTAGAAATTCCCATGTCGACCTCCGGTTAGGAGGCCTACACGGTCCCCGATCGCGATGGTCCCAACTGGAAAAACGATGGATGACCCCTCCTAGGGGGGTGAGGAAGGGGATGGATTAGCATTAGCCTGTCGACATTGATTCCTCAAGATAGATGGTCGAGCATTTTCATTGGTTGTGGTGTTTCCTACACCTAGATTTCCTCTATTGTTTCCAGCTTCCATATATTCTTTCATGTAAATCTGCATACGTTCCTTAGTAAGATACAAAGAATGGTCAAAGAGAGAGGGGAACACTTATTTATATATATACACACGTATCAAATACAAGTACGTTACTATAGCGTTAACCCAAACCTTGACATATTTTCAAATTCATTGAATTTTGTTTGAAAAAGATTCCAGGCTTAACTTTCTTTAAAGTTTCATAAACCTATGCTCTGATACGAATTTGTACCATCCCTCTACTTGGAGGTGCAAAACTAACAGCTATGGATGTTGCAGTCCTCCATAGTTATTAATTCTTGACGACCAAATACGGCGTTGTTAGATTCGTTGAAACACAGAAACACGTGAATATTGAAAAAATTTAAACTTCAAAAAATATCATATTTCATTCCAAAATATTTCCAATTCATTACATAATCCCAAATTTTCTAATCTCGTTCAGAGAAAATATATTTATTATAACATATGCCCAAGAGCGACATATGAAGATGCCCCTTGGTAGATCAGAGTATATATAGGCAATATAATAACTTTCCATTACAAACAAAACAGCAGGTTCAAAAGAAAAGAGAAATCTAAATAGATATCATGCCTCCAGCACATCTCTGGAAGCTTTTTCGTCTTAAGGGGTACATGAAAATCTCAACTCTCAAACTACTCGAAATCAATTGAGTACCCGAGAGTTTAAGGGAAAACATAAACTTCAAGTCAGACATAAAGTCTGGTATGAATAATATCTACCATCTCATATCATTTAGATGTCCAGTGAGAGCACGCCGCTTAGCAGAACGGGTTTTCCCCTCATTAGTATCTCAAAAACCTTAATAAAACCATATATTATGCTCCTGCATCCACAATGGTTAAAACAGTTCAAAACGGTATAATATGATGACACGCGGAACAAATGAATCAATTCTGAATTACTCATCCCCATTCATTTAAGACTATCTGTCTTAATTATAGTTTCAAGGATTACTATTAACCTAATAGTTTTCATGGGCTGACTAATAACCAGTTAAACATTTAAGGGCTCCCTGTCCAATTATATAGTTTCATGGGATCACTATGAAACTATTGGTAACTCTAATATCTTCTCTTATCCTAATTTTCATAGGTAGACTAGGAACCTATTGGCGAGTCCAATATCCTTTCTCCTATCCTAGTTTCATGGGTTTATTAGGAAACTACTGACAACTGTCAAAATTTTCTCCAGATTTAGTTTTCATGGGCTAATTATAAGCCTACTGTCCCCTGCCAGTATCAACTCATAGTTTTCATGGGCTTACTATGAACCTATCTTTCTGACATCTTCTTATAGACATAGTTTTCATGGTCTAACTATGAACCTATTGGCCCCTGCCAATATCTTTCTTTTATATTTTAGCATCCTATATTATGGTCTTCCTGATCTTTTATATGCAATTATACTCATTCAGGAGTTTATTCAATTTACATTCACTAAATAAAGTTATGGGTCATTATAAAATGAATATATTCATATTAAAAGAAGCAATATAACAACACAGCAATACCACTCCTGTGGGTTTAATATAAAACATGGTTAATCCTTTTAATCTATTACTTTATCAAAGATAGCTTCTTCTTAAAACCATTACCAAAAACTCCTTTTAATTTAGCCATGGAATTTTCCTTTAAAAATAGAGTTTGTCATAAAACCTTTTGATACCTTTGAAACCGAGCTTTCGACTTCATAGGATAGCCTCCTTCGAAAGCCAAAAGATCCATCTTCAAAAAATTAGGCTTCTGCCTTTTAATACTTTAAAATCAACGTTTCGAAACCTTTCGATTACATTAAAGTATTAGCATTTAATTTAGAAGCTTAGCTTTGAAATCAGTTGAAAGTACCCCTATCAACACCATTGGAAGTAACCCTTCTGAAATCATTGAATGTACCCCTTTCAAAAGCATTAGTTTTATACTTAAAACATTATTTGGATCAAGCTGAATATAGGTGAAAGCAGCGGTTTCGAAACCATCCTTTAACATATAAAAATATTGGGAAAAACTTGATGGCATTGGCAGCATCCCTTTCGAAAGCATTTAACATCTGGGTAAAACATTAAAAGGTTGGCGCCGAAACCCCTTTTGAAACCATCGCCTTTGAAACCCCCAACCCCTTTCGAAAGATTTATGAAGTGGCTTAAACTTCATAAAACAAAATACCTTCTGAAATCATTGATATCTTCAACACCATCGAAAGGCTGTATAACAGTAGCTGGGTTTCGACTAGGTCGGAACCCCTTCTTTCAAAACATTCTTTCATAAGTAAGGAACCCGGTCGAATTCAATGTTAAGTTAATGGCAACCCTTTCAAAACCTTTTTAAATCCTATTTCAAAACCAAATGCTTCGACTCTATCAAAGGCTAAATCAAAACAAAGGCAGAGCTTTTCTTTTAAAAAAAACAAGATTTCGACTCCTTCGGAAGCTAGGCTTTCGACACCTTACCTTCAACCCTCCTTCAATCTACTACGTACCATCATTGTGATACCTTGCATATTGGTCTCAGCATAGTATGTTTTGACTAAGATAAAGGTGGAGGCATCTGTGTTGAAATGTGCTTTCTAAAGAGGGCAGAGCCTATTTTCTGAGTAAACCTAGTTTTATACTACTTTAAGCAAACTTTCTCTAACTAACCTGCCACATGTCAACTCCAGGTTGGTTTCCCTAACTTTTGCAAATTCGTTTTCAAAAATAACTGCTGATAATCCAGATCTAAACCATGGTTAAGTTAATCAATTAAGCCCTTCCAATTTTTGCAAAGACATACCTCTTCTAAAAAAATTATTTTGCATAGCAAATCACTTTGGAAAAATCTTCAAAAATTCCATAAATTCACTTTAATCATGTTGTCGAACATATTGAAATTCTATACCCAAATTATCAATATATTTTCCAAAATAATTTTATAATCCCAAATAACCATATTTTCCTTTGAAAATTCATAATAATCTTTCCATAGCTTGAAAAATTGTCAAAATTGAAAATCAACTCCAAAATCATGTTTCTCATAATATAAAATTTTCTCGTGGCATTTGAACATCATTAGATCTCAATTTTTGACCCAAAATCATGCAAAAAACACTTTTAAACAATCTTGTTTAAATCAAATAAATCATGAATCAAGCACGTTATCATCCAATATATCATAAAAATCAGCTTACTCTTAAATTCGAAAATATATGATTTAAAACAAAATAGAGATGGAATTATTATTCACCTTGACTTAGATAAGGAGATTTGATTAAGATTGATTTCCCCTAAGCTTGATTTTCTAGCTTTTAATTTGAATTTCTCTTGATCTCTTAATGGCCGGTTGTTCTCTCTTATGTTTTAATTTTTAAAATCACATGAATGAGAAGAAAATTATAGGAACGAAATATATACATACGGGTGGAAGCTATGGACGGCAATTCCTAAAATTCCCTTATGTGATTTAATTGACCAAAAACCCCATTCTTAAGCCCATTAGTTATTATATTAGGCTTGGCCTTTAATTAATTAAGTCAAGTATCAATCCCCTTAGCACTTAATATTTACAATGTTCTATTTAATATATCTAGTTAAATCTCCTAAGTAATATTATCAAAAATTAAGGGTGTTACATTTATTGATTAAAATTTTATTTAAGAATATTTTTTTAAATAAGGGAAGATTATAAAAGAAGTTTTTAAATGATTTTGGAGATTTATATAGCGTTATAAATATGGCTTTGATATTTTTAAAAGAGTTTTATGAATAACTAGGATATTTAAAAAGTGCTTTACAAATGGATTTGTAATTTAAGTAAAAGAGATTTCGTAAATGAAAGATATTTAGTAAAAGGATTTACAGAAATAAAATATAAAAGAATTTGAGATTTGGATTTCCCTTAACCGACCTTCCTAGTACGGTGATGTGGAACTTACGTTCCATGCTTAACACAGAAGGACTGGTATTTTGGGTTATCCTTATCCCTATTTTGAATAACACTTATTTTGATCTTTTTTATATGATTTTGAAATAAGAAATCTTTTAGAATGTTTTTTGAATATACTTATGTTAATGAGATAAGTATATGATGTTTTGATAAATATTTTGAAAAGAGACTTAAATAAATGAAGGATTTATTTTGAGGCTTCGTGGTTGCTTTGGGTTATTATATCTTCGAATTTTTATTGTTTGTTTGTGTATTTAACAGTTAAATGACGAACTATCAAATCTTAGTCAGAATTGACTTAGGAAGTAAATAAGAGCTTCACGTGTTCATACGGTTGAGTTTTCTTAGGAGAACTCATTCTTGTGAAACGTCTCTAACTTTAAGGGATATATTATAGATCCTTTAGGACTCTATTATAGTTTTCTTACTTCCAAAAGAACTGGAAATGAGTTAACTAGAAAATTATCGGTTGTTGGTTCGGAGAGACCGGGTCGGATAAGTATAAATAATCCGAAAACACTTTGACCCAACTTAAGCGTTTTGAAACGAAGACATATTGAAGAGGATGGAGTCGAAGATGGAGCTTTTGAAGTGCAAAAGCTACTTGCTACTAATCCTAATGGTGATTCCAAAATGGATGTTGTAAAGGCAGTGCCTTCGGTTTCGTTCAGACCCAGAACAAACTTGTATGGATGAATGCTGGCATTGCATTTCTACCTAGAGGACAGTGTTAGCATTCAAAGATGGTTTGCTAAGAGAAATGTTAAAAGCGTTGCCTCAAGCCTCACAACTCGAGAAATAGTTAAAAAAAATGATAGATGTAGTGGGGCTCGCTATTAGGGTGTGTCATAACCTTTCTAGACTATTATATTATGGATTTGATTATGCATGAGAGCTCTCTATAAAGTTAGGAACAGCCGGGTGATAAAATATTCAGTACTATCCAAGTTCAAGGGTAGGTCAGTTCTGTGTTGGTAGGGGTGGACCAAGTTCAAGGTCATACCCTAGGTACATTTTACCCAGAGGTGTACTGTACGGAAAGTAGTCCTAACCTTTCCATTGTTGGAATTCATTCTCTAGTAAGTGCCTACGGACTTGATTGTATACCTATTATGCTGAAATTAAACAATGTAACAATTTTGGCTATGATTCGATATTTATTTAAACCTAGACATTATGATAATATCACTATATTTTCATGTAAAAATGTTTTGATTATCGTAAAGTAAAAATCCACTTGTGTTTATGTGCAGCATGGTCTTACGAGATACTTCTGATTTTAAAAGGATTTTGTAAGTTTTAGTAAAGATTCCTTGTGATTTGAGTCCTCACTTTGGTTTTACCAAAACCCGGGAGTTATTTTCCTATAATGCTCAGATCATCCTGAGTATATTTTTCAAATTTAGTTGGATGCTTTGGAGCTATAAGGAGACGAGCTGAATTCTCCGAGATGTATTCACGTACCTTATATTCTTCTACTGTTCTGCTTTATTTTGTTTTTGTATGTATTTATCAACAATTGTAAGGACAGACTGTTATAACTATCCTGGTTTTGTTATCCAGATGCATGGCTCGGCTATAAAATATTGGTTATAGAAGTTAGTTTGAATGGTCTGGCCTACGCACATGGTTCGGCCTGTAGACATGGCTCTGCCGGAGCGAAAGGGATGTATGTCTTTTGGCCAAAGAAGGATGTTGTTATGAATTTCATATGTATGGCTCGGCTTAAGGTGGAAGTTCATCGTTCGGTTAATTGTCGTTCGATGTAGGATTCGACACTCGGTCTGGATAGTGCATTATACGTCGTTTGGTCAATATGTTTTAGCAAACGCCGCTTGGCATCCATCGTTTGGCAGCATTGCTCGACCAATACCGCTTGGCATCCTTCATTCGAACGTCGTCGCTTAGAAAGTTTTGTTGAGAACTCAGTACATATGTCGCTTGGCAAAGCCTTGCTCGGCAATGTCGTTCGGCAATCATTGCTCGGCCAGTGAAGTTAAAGGTGATACAGTTCGGTCTGGATGCTCAGGGAAGGACATCTCGGCATGGGTGGTTCGGTCGAGGAAGCACGGACACATGTCGCTCGGCTTAGATGGTCGGCGAATGTCGCTCGGTGCGGAAGGTTCGGCATACATCACTCGGTGCATTCTAGAGAAGTTAGTAAGCTACCAACCCTACAACAAAGCGAGGCGATCGGCATGACTTCACTTCGAGTCAACCCGCTATTTGCTTCAGGTCTCCTGAGGGTTTACTCTGAGTCACTTGATAATCGACCAGACATAGTGGGTCGGCATTTCTCAACCGGCATTTCACGCTCAGCCTGTCTTGTTTGGCATGCCTGGCTCGGTGCGCAGAATACACCTACTATGGGCCGAGATGCCTTGTTCTTGATCCCGCGAAGGAAGTACAGCCTATCTTCATTTATAAATAGAGGGGCATGGGCGCAGTGAAAGGGGACCTTTATTGGATGAACTCCGAGGAGACTCTGCCATTTTCAAGACTCATTTCTTTTCTGTTAGAACTTGTATTCAAATTATTGGTGTATGGATTATATCTGTATTCAATTATTTGAAAAAGCAATAAAGATTAAACTCAAAGTGGACATAGGCAGTTACGTCGAACCACTATAAATATGGTATTCTAGTTTTTACAGTTAATTTTGCATACATTCCTCTATTTTGATTTTCTATCTTCATTAATCTCTCTACACAAACCTCTCTTTGGCTGTTAGTGACCAATTTTGGCGCTAACATTTTGGTTCTTTCACTGAGAACTGCATTCTCTGGTTATTAGAATCTACTTTGCAGCTACTGGATTGAAGAAATCCCCCAAAAGAGATCAAAGTCATTCATAGGAAGTATGTTGATTCTACTTAGAGTTCCTACCAATAACTCTATAATGGGAATGCCTCGTACCAGATCAGCTTCACACAAAGCGGACGTCAACGAGACTGCTAGCGTCCAGCAAGTAGGACCCAGCAATCAGCAAGTCAATCCGAGTGTAGGGACTGTCGTCGTCCAAAACCAAATGGAAGTTGTCACTAGAATAGAGTTCAACAAGCTGATGAGAGAACTCATGGAAAGCGAGAGACAAATTAATGAACAGATTCAAGCTAACGCCAACCTCATGACTCAGCTTACTCAACAACAACATCAGAATGCTAGAGGAAGCCGGCTTCTTACTCCTCATCTGACAGCTCTACTTCGTCCAATGAACCTCCCAGGAGTAGATGCCGAACTGAAACAACGCAGATAGGTGCTACTGATCGATCAATCAGGGTGGTCTAGGTTCCCTACCTGGAGCCATGGCCCCTCATTTACACCAAGGAAATCACACCCCAGTTGGAACAGGAAACTTATGATCTGGAGCACGAGTAGAAACTGGACGGTCGGCTCATCAAGGTCCCAATGAAGTTGGTCTCCAGGGTACAAATTTGGTAGATCGCTAACAGAGGAGACACCAACCAGAATGATCTCATAGGACGGATTCCAACATGCCATCTTCCATACAAACCCCAGACCCATCTGCTATGGTCAGACAGCTGATGAGAGAAAATCAAGGCTTGACTAATGATGATTAGGGGATATCCAGGAATCATACTCTATTCACAGATACTATCCTACATGCCTAGTACCCTAGGAATTTTAACATGCCGACTACTCTGGCCTACGAAGGGAAGACTGATCCTCGATAGCATGTGATGAGATATGAATGGATGAATATAGAATCGCTACCATGTGGTTCACCCGACTTCCTCCACGGTCTATCTCCAACTTTGATGAGTTAGCAACAAAAATTGTGGAACAGTTCAGCATTCATGCCACTGTCCCAAGGATGTGATGTCCATGTCCAGTGTGATTCAGGCTCTAAGGGAGTCGTTAAAGGAGTACTTACAGAGATTTCACATTGCGGCTACTGAAGTTAGCAACCCAAATGACCATGCCATTCTGATCGTTGTCATGCGAGGAGTAGATTCAGATTCAGAGTTTGGTAATTGGCTGGAGGGAAAGCCTCTGACTACACTAGAACGTTTTTAATTCAAAGGTGCATCAATTCATAAGAAGAGAGGAAGCCAGTTGGACGAGACGAGATAATGCTCTGGGGCCTGGCAAGGAGACTATAAAGAGCAACATCACTGTAAAACAATCTAGTGATAACTCGGTGAAGGTCCAGGTCAATGTCCAAAACAAGCCATAGCGACCTAAAGGATCCGGAGGAGGAAATCCAGAAAAGAAAAGGGAAGTAGGAAAGTGGAAACCAAGGATCCCAACATACAACTAATACACTCCTCTAAATGCATCCCTGGAAAATATCTACCTATCGACTTGTAATACTTTTCAATATCAAAAACACACCCAAAAGAGTCCACTGAGGAACAAAAGAGGACTAGGAAGTACTGTCGCTTCCATGAGACATGCAGGCACAATACCAAGGAGTGTAGGCACCTCTACGATGCTATAGAAAAGCTGATTCAACAGAAAAAGTTGCAGGAGTTTGTCAAGAGTCCGCAAGAAGAAAGACAAGGAGCATCGGACCCTAGTCGTGGACAAGCTCCACGCCATCTAGAGGAACCTGCTTGGACTGTAAGGAGACTAGTCATAAACACGGTAGTTGGTGGACCTCACCTTGCAGACAAGAGTTGGTAAGACATGGAGCGGTATGCTAATTCCCTAAAGCATGTAGAGTTTGAATGTTGTTCAAACACGGAAGATGGGACCCCAGCTAAGCAGCAGCGATTAATGACTGATGATATAGTGTTCAGAAGCAGAGATGTCGATCAAGTGGAGGCGCCTACCATTGATCCGATGGTCATCTCGGCCATTATTGGGCCAACATCTGTGAGGATAATACTGATTGATTGTGGAAGCTCTGTTAATATCATCTTCAAAAAAGCATATGACTAGATGAAGATGGAGATAAAGGATCTAAAATCATCTAAACCCCGTATTCATGGCTTTAATAGTGCGCTACTGATGCAGTGGGTTTAGTTGAATTGCCAGTTGAACTTGGAGAAGGCGAACGTAGGAGGGTGTGGATCCTACCGTTCGTCGTTTTGAATATGGAATCTCCGTATAATTGTTTCTTGGTCAACCGGCCCTAGAGAGTTTAGGGCAGCTTTGGCCCCATGGTGTTTAACCTTGAAATTTTTGACCGATAAAGGAGTTGGTGTTGTGCATGGCGATCAGGAAAATGGTCGAGCGTGTTATGTGGCTGAGCAGAGAGACGCTCAGCGAAGAGAGAAAGGAAAGGTTGTGGACAGCTCCGTCCGTATCTGTGTCACTAAAGATTGACAAGTAATGCCCGAGCTCTGGCTCAGGTAACATGATCGGATCTATAAAGACATAGATCTGAGAGATGATGATGAGCAACCCAGGGATACAAAAGTAGCACCGACAGAACTGATGATTGACATTCCAGTCATCCGTGCTGACCCATCATGTGTACTTAAGATTGGATCACAACTCAACCCCTCGATGACCGGGGATCTCACTGATTTCCTCCAAGCGAATCTGGAAGTTTTCGCTTGGACATATTCCGATATGTGTGGAATTTCTCCCGCCATTCCGAGTCATATGTTGAACATAGACCTGAGGTAAATACCGGTAAAGCAAAAGAGGAGTGGCATGGACCCGAAGAGGTCCGTTGCTCTCAGAGAGGAGGTGGAAAAACTCAAAGCCAATGGGTTCGTCCACGACGTCGTCTATCCTAAATGGCTGTCTAACCTCGTGCTAGTGAGAAAAGCAAATGGAAAATGGAGAACTGTGTAGATTACTCAGATCTGAACAAAGCATGCCCTAAAGATAGTTTCCTTTTACCCAGAATTGACCAGCTGGTCGACTCAACGGTAGGACACGAGTTATTGTCATTTGTGGATGCGTACTCAAGGTATAATCAAATCCAGATGCACATTCCAGACCAAGAACACACTAGTTTTGTCACAGACATTGGGTTGTATTGTTATGTAGTGATGCCTTTTGGATTGGAAAATGCGGGAGCAACTTATTAGCGCCTAGTGAATCGGATGTTTAAAGACCAGATTTGTAGAACAGTGGAAGTCTATATGGATGACATGCTCGTGAAGTTACGAAAGTCAAACGACCATATTCGAGACTTGGCGGAAATGTTTGATATACTCGGATATTACGGAATGCAAATCAATCCTGTGAAGTGTTACTTTGGCGTTGCGTCAGGAAAGTTTCTAGGTTTCATTGTTATTGCATGAGGAATTGAAGCTAACCAAGAAATGATTCAGGCTATTCGAGACATACAAATGCCCAGAACTGTAAAGCAAGTACAAAGCCTGAACGGAAAAGTAGTCGCGCTAAGTCAATTCATATCCAGGGCGACAGATAAGTATATTCCCTTCTTCGATATAATTAAGAAAGGAAAGAGAAATTTTGAATGGATGTCCAACTGTGAGGATGCATTCCGAGCTCTGGTAAGGCATTTGGAAAGTCCCTCGGTGCTGTCAAAGCCGGTAGACCATGAAATGTTGTATGTATACTTGATTGTATCTCAACATGCCATCGGTACGGCTTTGGTTCGCGAGGAGGGCCCAGTTCAAAAGTCATTGTACAACATCTATAAACTTTTAACGGAGGCAGAAAGAAATTATCCTAAAATTGAAAAGCTGGCCTACTGCTTGGTGATTGCATCACGCAAGCTTCATTCATACTTTCAGACACACTTGATCAGTGTTTATACCGATCAACCCTTGTGGTAGGTACTCTAACAACCAGAAACCTCTGGAAGGATGTTAAAGTGGAATATCGAGTTGAGTCAACTCGATATTACCTACTTGCCACGAAGGACCATACAAGGGCAAGTGCAAGCAGACTTCATTGCAGAATTCACTGTATCAAACGAACCAAATAGTCACGATGTCATTCCCCCTATTCGATGGAAACTGTACACCGATGGGGCATCCAATGACCGTAATTCTAGAGCTGCTGCAATTCTTGCAACTTTCGAAAACCAATCAATTTGTTACGCTTTGAAGCTCAATTTCCCAACTACAAATAACCAAGTCGAGTATGAAGCATTGATTGCTGGCTTGAAACTTATCAGGGAACTTGGAGTAAAATCAGTTGAAATCTTTTCTGACTCACAATTGGTGGTATTCCAGGTGCAGGGGGACTATCAAGCAAAGGGGCATCGGGTTCGACAGCTGTTGGCAGACCTCGAATATTATGATTTTTCGCATGTGTCGTGTGAACAAAACAGAGAAGCTAATTCATTGGCAAAATTTGCAAGTACTAACGATGCACAGCAAATGGGATTGGTTCCCTTCAAAATCTTACATGCTCCGAGTATAAATGAGATGGAGGTAGATTTCGTGTTAGAAACAGAAATCGAGAAGGAGTCATGAATAACCCTGTTCAAGAAATACCTGTTACATGGGGTCTTGCCTAAAAGAAAGAGCGAAAGATGACAACTCATTCACAAAGCGTCGCGATATGTAATGCAGGACGGAATAATGTACCGAAAGGGATTTTTGTCCCCCTTATTCCGGCTCATTGCCCACGGTGAGATAAAATGAGTCCTGAAGGAAGTTCATAAAGGAGAATGTGATGACCATACTGGGAGGCAGACACTAGCAAAAAAGATCCTCCGCTATGGATATTATTGGCCAACTGTAAATCGGGATGTTGCGGACTATGTAAGGAGATGTGAAAAATGTCAAAAGTATGCAAAGATCTCAAGATCTCTGCCAACGGAACTCACATAAATGGTTAGTCCCTGGCCGTTTACAACATGGGGAATCGATATAATCGGTTCCTTACCTATCTCCAAAGGTGGTGCAAAATACGCAACAATTACGGTCGATTACTTTACCAAATTGTGGAAGCGGTGCCCTTAGCTACAGTCACCATCAAAAAGGTCATTAATTTCATTGTACGAAACATCATATGTTGTTTTGGCCTCCCGCGAACTATCATTACGGACAATGGAACTTAATTCGAAATTAGGGAGTTCAAAGAATTTTGTCAAAAGTATAGCATTGAGAAAAGTTTTGCAGCAGTTGCTCATCCAAAAGCCAATGGACAAGTAGAAGCCGTGAACAAAATAATCAAATCCATATTGAACAAATGTTTGGAAAAGCTAGAGGGAAGTGGGTGGATGAGCTTCCAACAGCACTTTGGGTTTACAGAACCACTCACAAGTCCGCGACTGGCCATAATTTATTCACATTGGCGTATGGCACTGAAGCCATTATACCCGTGGAACTTGAAGTTCCTTCACATCGGGTAATTCATTATGACCCTAAGACGAATCAGGATATCTTGCTAGAATCGCTGGACTTTGTGGATGAAAAACGTGAAGAAGCTAATTTAAGGGCGGCTGCATATAGGCACTGAGCCGCTCGATATTACAATGAAAGAGTCCGATCAAGAATCTTTGATGTGGGCGATCTTGTTTTGAAGTGAGTTTTCCCGATCCCATCGCATTTGAATCCCACATGGGAAGGTCCATACGTCATTGAACGGAGGCTTAGAGAGGGAACTTCAAGCTAACGACCGCGACACTCCCCCGAGCATGGAATAGTGAGCATCAACGACGTTATTATACTTAGTCTATTTTCTTTGCATTTTAGTTGCAATTATTTCCAGTGTACGTTTACTTTGTTGATTCTTAGTTTTTGGCATGTAATAAGACAATTCGGTTTGTTTTCATTAATAAAGGCTTGAAGCCATCATGAATTTCGTATGTTGTAATTCTACGGCAAAAATGAAGTTACATTATTCTATCTGGTGTATGAACGCACACAAAAAACTTAAAAATCTCTAAGTCCCCAGAGTGTGGACTGGAGCACTCTGAGTCCCCAGAGTGTGGACTGGAGTATAAACGACAAAAATCTCCAAGTCCCCAGAGTGTGGACTGGAGTACTCTGAGTCCCCAGAGTGCGGACTGGAGTATAAATGACTAAAATCTCCAAGTCCTCAAAGTGTGGATTGGACTACTCTGAGTCCCCAGAGTGCGGACTAGAGTATAAACGACTAAAATCTCCAAGTCCCCAAAGTGCGGACTGGAGTACTCTGAGTCCCCAGAGTGAGGACTGGAATATAAACGACTAAAATTTCCAAGTCCCCAGAGTGCGGACTGGAGTACTCTGAGTTGCCAGAGTATGGACTACAGTATAAACGACAAAGATCTCCAAGCCCCCAGAGTGCGGACTGGAGTACTCTGAGTCCTCAGAGTGCGGACAAGAGTATAAACGACTCAAATCTCCAAGTCCCCAGAGTGAAAACTGGGTACTCTGCGTCCGCGAAATGTGGACTAGAGTATAAGCGACTTTAAAATCTCCAAGTCCTTAGAGTATCGACTAAACGTATTCTAAGTACCCGAAGCGCAGAATCTAGTATCAACGATTTAAATTTCCGAGACATATGAAGTGAAATGGGACTTATGTAGCCTACAAGATTTTGGCTTTCGACTACAAGTTAGACAATAAGATGAAAAGGGAAAGTCGTCGAAGACAAAGAACTGAAGTTTTATTCATTAATCCCAAAACAAATTTCCACTACAATTCCTCCTAAACTCAAAGTTAAAAGTCTATTTTACATCGACTATGGAAATAAACAGAAATGATTACATAATCTAAGCTTATGCTCATTGATCGAGGCATGATAGCTACTTCTTTGACTTCTTCCCCTTCCTCGGTTTCTCAGACGACTCCTCCCCCACGCGTTTTCTCCTAGATGCCTTGCTTGCTAGGGAAGTAGTGTCCAAGGAAGGAAGAGGAACTTACAATGGCTTGGTCCCACCAGGAAGAATAACCTTCAAAGGCCTGTTCATTGGGTCTTCAAGTTCAACCACTTGGGGCTCAGCCTTAATTTCAGTTTTCTTCTTCCCTTCCTTGATGATTTGTTCCTCCATGCTCAGCTTTGATGTGTGTTCGGAGGCCCCTATAATTTCAATTTCACCATGTTCTTTGAAGGGCGATGGATTTTCATATTTGTCTTCGTTAAGTGCCTCGATTACTTGAGCGTTAGCTCGGGAGTCTATCCTATTTGAATTGCCTCTCTTGTTTTCTCCTCCTTCTCCATGGCGACATTGCTCCTTGGAGTTGGCTCGAGATTAGAATGGCTTGCACGAAATCATAAGAGACAAGTGTTATAATAGATTTACTACTCGCCAAAAACATTGGCTCTTTAAACTCAAGTAAGAAGAATTATGTACCGATATCTGGTTGACTCTCAACTGTCCAGGGAGTTTCACCCTCAGGAATAGGAGATAAAACATGAATATCAAGATCAGGATCTTCTGGGTCGTAGCCAGTGTGCCGCTCGAAGTGGTCAACTGATGGGAGACCAATCGGTTGAATAGGGAAAGGAACTAGATACTCGGTTCTAGACAGACCGGCAGTGTCATTCTTTCCTTTTGACGAGAAGGAGTCTCTGCTATAAAGAGCCTTCGCTACATACAAGTCCAAAGGCTCATTTCCCTGCAGAAATTCCTTCACTAAAGCTTCTTCGTCAACCTCTTTAGTTCCCGACTCAACTTTTTGATTCTTATTAAAGTGTCACCTGCTTCAGCCAAAGATTCGAGGTAACCCTCCCCAAGAAATGTTAGGTCGCGATGCATGAGCACTCGAGCATTGTGCTCGGCTATGAGCGGATCAAACATGCACTTAATCTCCTCCCTACCATCCTCAGCAGCCGCTTCGAGGCGAGAGTCAATTTCCAAAAGTGCCATGCTTTTTCCCTCTTCACGGGATTCGTTCTTTAGCGCTTCAGCCTTGTAGATCTCCTCATCGATTTTTTTTTAGAAGTCGAGTAGCGACAATCTCGTCACAATATCGTTATGGCTCCTTTTGAGCGGCGGTCTTTTCTTCTTTCTCTTTGGAGAGTAGCTCTTCCAATTCTTTGACTCGTTGAGCGAGCGCATCTTTCTCCTTTTGAATGGAGTCTTTCTCTAAAGCTAAGGCACCGCAATGTTGAACCTCTTCATCGATCTCTTTCTTATGTGTGGCCTCTAGGCGATTAACTGCCTCAGCCGTGTCTTTAGCATTTTTCCGAGCAGTTTCAAGCTGAGACTTATATGAGGAAAGCTCTTCATCCTGTGCTTTAGTAATGTCTTTGTCATGGATGGCTTCAAGTTTCAGACGGTCAATTTCATGCTAGCGTTCGATAGAGACTTCTGAAAAAATTTCTGCCAAATGAACAAACGCGTCATGTTGGACATAGAAATCATTATTGCGAGCAATGTCACTTTGTTTAACATTCCTCGGAATATGGTGAATCGCTGAAAGAAACTTCATACCGTCGAAACATATTTTTGGGAGCGTAGCCTTAAGCTCGGCTAGCTGTTTCACTACCGATGGATCATGTGTGGGAGCAGAAGAAGTTTGTCTAGAGACTGCAGATTTTTGGTGAGGTTCTCAGGATTGCCTGGTACTAGATGAACTAGAGTGTTGGTCGCGGTGAGTCTCGGACTGGGAACCCTTATGAGCAGATTTCTCCGTGCTTGGCTTTGGTTGAGAGGGAAGATCGTGAGGGTACGAAGAGTGACTGTAGGTTTTCCTTCGAGACGATGAATCTCATGGGCAATAATCTCTATCATTGTCGTTTTCCCTATCTCAGCATTTTTCGGACCCCGAATCCCGACCAGAATGATGGAAGATAGAGGACCCGCGAAGGCGGTCGAATCCATAAGAGCATCCCCTATCACTTGCATAGAAATTAAGTGAGCACGAGTTAGCAAGAATAACATGGTGGCTGAAGCTTATGTGCAAGGTCATGTGTAAGTGTTAGTGTGTGTGTGTCCTAGTGTTTCCCCTCGACGGACCAGTTTCTTTAGCTTTATTCATCGAAGTTTTTTCTCCTTGATTATGGGCTTAAACGCATTCATCGCCTCTCGCGGGCGAATGGAGTTTTAGGGCTTTTGGATCGTTGAAGCCATAGTTGAGCAAGTCATTGGGAATAGTGAGGTCGGACAAGCCTTTCACTGAACCCTCTAAGTGTTATGGAGACGGCTCTTTCTCCATTGGAGTGATCGTCACTTTCGAGGTTCCGCCCACTATCTTCTTCCTCAGCTTGCAAGCTAGTTTATTTTTCCCTTTGAAGGGGGAGATGGTTCATCAATGCCATGTGCCTCGACCATCAGTTCCGAAGCAGGGCTTACATTCTCGCCCAGTGCTTTTGACACCCCAGTTTCTCTAATTTCACCCTCCTCGGGTGTGTCGAGGGCACCACGTGTCGAAGGCATGGAAGGCTTAGCTTGCCTTTTTCCTTTGTCCAAGGCAGGTCTGGTTGTAGTAGCGCTGTGAGGGAGACTTATTCAGCGACCTTCCACCAACAACCCAAATTTTGAGAGTGATTCATTGTAAATGATATATCTGATGTCTCAGTCTCCCATGGGAACAACTCCAATAGCTTCGACGGCCTCAGAGTACCTTAAGCCTTCGGGATGTGGGCCGATACCTATAAAAGTCGAGAAAAGGTTTAGAAAGAATGCACTTTCTGCCGCGTACAAATATTGATCCAGAAACGGAACTTACTCGCTTCTAGCCATCTCCTCGCAAAGCCAGGGGGACAGTGCATGTAAAACCATTCCTGCTTATATTGGGAGAATTTGCTCCATGCCCCCATCAAGATTTGGCACTTGTTATGTGGCTCAAGAAATATGAAAGATGGGTTGTCGGGCCGTCTCTTGAAACGGTAGATATAGCGGATATCACCGAGAGTGGGAAGCCTGAATAGAATGCTCATGAAAAGAATACACGTGTCATATATGAACGCGTGACTATCGGGATGTAACTGTGCTGGGGCGATCTCAATATACTGCAACACATCAAGGAGGAAGGAGTTGAATGGTGGCAGGCTACTGAACCCAGCATATGAAATTTTTTACAGGTAGTATATCCAGCTGGGAGCAGGTGAGGACGATCTTGTCCTGATGGAACCAGTACATTTCTAAAAGGAATTCCGTGGATTGAGCATAGTCGGCGAAGAGCGTTTTCATTGATTCTCGAAGCTTGAGAATCAGCCGGGTTGTCTAGGATAATTGCTCCATCTATGGCATCAGGAGCCAAGTCAATAGTCACAGTCGTTGGACTTGGGATATTCTGTGCAGGGGTTGTCGATGGATTCGAAGTTCCTACTACTTCCTGTTAACAACTTGGCCCAGGTTTATCTGAGACTATGGCGAAGCTCGACTTTCTAGACATCTTCAATGAGCGTCGAATTTGGATAAATACCTGTTTGAACTATACTTAAAAGACAATCAATATTAGACATAATGACAAAAGTACTCACCCCGTGTGGTGTGTGGACTAGTGCAATTGTTCAAGTATAAGCGTAAAAGAATTAAAGTCCAAAAGGCAAGGTTAAGCATTGAACTGTCATCTTCGAAGACTTCCATCGCTGACCGTCTTTGAGAGCTTGCCCTATGACGGTTTTGGTCTTGAACTCGAACATTAACACTATATGTTGAAGGCTATTATTATTTTTTTATCGAGTTGAACTCTGGTTTATAGTTATTGGAATTGGGGAGTTATCAGTCAAAATCAGTTCAATATGCTTGTGTGCCTAAATTGTTGTTGTTGTTCATTGTTCTGTGGTAAGGCATGGAAATATGTAGTTTTGATATGCGTTGTACTTAAGTGGAGACAGTCATGATTATTAACACCAACCCTAGAACCTGAAGCCGAGCGGCTCGCTAGACCGACACTAAAGAACCGCTCACTCTCTTCTCTGACACTCTCTCTTCACCAAACAGTCTTCGAGGGGTATACCGAACTGTGCTCGCTTAGTGTATCGAAACCACCTTATGGTCTCTAACCAGGCCATAACACAACCCTTAACTGGTTACGCCATACTCTCTCCCTCAACACCGAACCACACCTGGCCACTGTCCCTCACTCCAGAAACCATTCATACCGACCGGACCACATGCTTCCTGTCTATTCCTAACAATCAAACGGACTCTCTCCATCAGACTTTGGATGACCCACAGCGGTGCATAACATCACCGAACGGCACCCTCTCTATCTCTAGACCGAATGACACCCCATTTCTCTACCTCCCTAGAATTACTTGCAAGAAGACCACCGAGCAGCCGACTTCCACTTAAAGTACAAATGTTGACCCGTTCGCACTCTCTTCTCTCTCGCTCCTTGATTATCAAACGACCTCAATCACCAATCTATCCCTATCTCATTAATCTAGCAACCATTCTTCCTCACTCAGTGGCCTGACAAGAAACTATATCCAAGTAACCATCGATATTCCTTCCTCTTTTTTCCCCTACCTCACATCTACTAAAGCCCTATCAAGCTCTTAACCTAATGAATGTCGTTATTCCCAATTCGACCTCCCTCATCTACAACAACTCCTACTAAAAAAATATACTCATGAACTCGAGCCTCATGCAAAATCCCTGATTTAGGAATATGGATCAGATAAGAGATTCCTACCTATAGGAATGGTTTGGAGATTGTAAAGGTCATGAATTTAGGGTCAAAACTCGTTCGGGTTTATTGGCTGAAGCAATTATGAATCTCACGTTTTGAAGTGGGTAGGTAGAAGGGGAATTGGAGTGATAGCTGAGGTTTGGGGGAAGGTGATTTAGTAAGTCTCGGAAAAATAAAGTAAAGGTAGAAAGAAGAAGAAAAAGAAAACTCTTATATATAGGAGGGGGAGGTGAATAGGCCATCTCCTGTTGAACCGGTCATTTTTGGTTTGAAAAGTCAATTGTTAGATGAGTGCAACTTAGTTTGAGTAGGTCGGTTATGTGGTTCGATCTCTAAATACCGAATGGCCCCATGTTTATATATAAAGAAAAAGAAAGGAGATAATAGATTCGAAACTATACAAGATACTGGAGAAGACTACTATGTTTCGACATTCGACTTTTGACAAGAGGAATTGGTTACTGGTTCAAAGCGTGTTGTGTTGACTTAGACAACACACTTCGGGGGGGAAATGTTACCCAAATGCATGGCTCGGTTATAAAATACTGGTTATAGAAGTTAGTTTGAATAGCCCGGCCTACGCACACGGTTCGGCATGTAGACATGGCTCGGCCAAAGTGAAAGGGATGTATATATTTCAACCAAAGAAGGATGTTGTTATGAGTTTCATATGTATGGCTCGAGTTAAGGTGGAAGTTCATCGTTCAATCAATTATCGTTCGGTGTAGGATTCGTCGCCCGATCTGGATAGTGCACTTTATGTTGTTCGGTCTATATATTTCAGCAGATGCCACTCGGCATCCATCATTTAGCAGCATCGCTTGGCCAATATCGCTCGGCATCCTTCATTCGAACGCCATTGCTCGGAAAGTGTTGTTGTGAACACGGTACATATGTTGCCGGCAAAGCCTCGCTCGACAATGTCATTCGGCAATCACCGTTCGACCAGTGAAGTTAAAGGTGATATGGTTCGGTCTGGATGCTCGAGGAAGCACGGCTCGGCAAGGGTGGTTCGGTCGAGGAAGCACGGACAATGTCACTCGGCTTAGATGGTCGGCGTATGTCGCTCGATGTGGAAGGTTCGGCATACATCGCTCGGTGCATTCTGGAGAAGTTGGTAGGTTACCAGACCTACAACAAAGCAAGGCAGTCGGCATGACTTCGCTTCGAGTCAACCCGCTATTTTCTTTAGGCCTCTTGAGGGTTTACTTCGAGTCATTTGATAATCGACCAGACATGGTGGGTCGGCATTTCTCGATCGACATTTCTCGCTCGGCATGCTTGGCTCGGTGCGCAGAAGTCGCCTACTATAGGCTGAGATGCCTTATTCTTGAGCCGGTGAAGAAAGTCCAGCTATCTTCGTCTATAAATAGAGGGGCAGGGGCGCAGTGAAAGGGGGCTTTTTGGGTGAACTCTGGGGAGACTCTGCCATTTTCACTCATTTATTTTCTATTAGAACTTGTATTCAAGTTGTTGGTGTACGGATTGTATCTGTATTCAATTATTTGAAAAAACAATAAAGATTAAACTCAAGGTGGTCGTATGCAATTACGCCGAACCACTATAAATCTGATGTTCTAGTTTTTGCAGTTAATTTTGCATATATTCCTCTATTTTAATTTTCTATCTTTGTTAATCTCTCTACACAAACCTCTCTTTGGGTATTAGTGACCAATTTTGGTGCTAACAGGTTGATAATAGGATAGTGGACTGTGATGTTGTATATAAATAAAGTTGATTTGTTTGTAACGATTTTACGTATATTATATATTTCTCGTCATGAAGTGAGATTTTGTTTTGTCTTCTTTCATCTTTACCCAAAATGACATGTCTTTCTGACACTTAAATAATCGGCACATGAGTACCAATGATATATTAAGTGTCGTATTTAGGTATAAGAAAGGCCGATCGTTACATTATAGATTGGGTAGGATCTAATTTTTTTGAGTAATTTGGAAATAATTATTTATTTTGCAATAGTTAAATGATTTTTTTAATTACTAATTATAAATTATTAATTAATTATTACTTAATTAAATTTAGTATTTAGTTAAATTAATATTTCAGAACTAATAATGCAAATTCAAATTCAACTTTAAATTCTAATAAAAAATTCTAAAAATTTACTTTTAACCTAATATAAACACATCGCTACAAAGAATTTTAGCTGAAATATAATAATAAAATAATACATAGATCAATGTCATTTTGCAACAAGCAAAGCATCTCTAATTTAATCACGTGTTGCAATAGCCTATTGTGTATTTGACACCATCATGGTGTATTGAAGATGTTCATGCCAATTTTCAACATAACTTCATGGAACTTCTTCATTGACTATTTCTTCAAAATTAGGATCTATATCATTGTGTTTTCTAATAAAATTATGGATAGCACAGCTTACAACGATAAACCATACTTGTTTGGCGAAACTATATGTCTATCTTGTAAAATGTTGAATTTTTTTTCAAATACCAAATGCTCTTTCTATAGCCATAAACAAACTGAAATGATAAAAACTAAAAATTTCATTACACGACTTTGAAACATTCTGGCTTTATTGAAATTCTAGAATGTCGTAGGTTTCATTATGATAAGGTAGTAAGTACCGTTTCTAAGCTTCTGTTCTACAACCCGGGAAATGGTCAAAACAGAATAGATGCAGTAGGGTTATGTGGGTTGCTCCTATTAAGGTGTTTCATGACCTTTTTAGATTATTATATTATGTATTTGGTTGTGCATGAGAGATCTTTATAAAGGTTGGAAACAACCGGGGTGATGACATATTCAGTACTATCCAAGTTCAGGGGTAGGCCTATTCTGTGTTCGTAGGGGTGGACCAAGTTCGGGGTCTTGCCCTAGGTACATTTTATTTAGACTTGTATTGTACGGAAAGTAGTCTCTTACCTTGTCATTGTTGGAATCCATTCTTCAATAAATGCCTTTGGACTTGATTGTATACTTATTATTTTGAAATTTAATAATGTAACAATTTCGACTATAATTCCATATTTATTTTAAACCTATATATTACGGTAATATCACTAGATTTTTATATAAGATGTTTTAGTTATCGTAAGGTACAAACTCGTCTGTGTTTATGTATAGTATGGTCTTACATGATACTTTTGATTTTAAAAGAGTTTTATAAGTTTTAATAAAGATTCCTTGTGATTTGAGTTTCTCGGGCGAGTTTTACCAAACTGACCCAGGCATTATTTTCCTATAATGCCTAAATCAGCCCAAGTATATTTTTCAGATTTAGTTGAATGATTTTGAGCTTTCAGCATAAGAGCTAGATTCTCCAAGATGTATTCACGTACCTTATATTTTTTTTCTATTATTCTACTTTGTTTTATTCTTGTTTGTATTTATTAACAATTGTAAGGACGGACTGTTATAACCGTCCAAATTGATAATAGGATAGTGTACTCTGATGTTGTATATAAATAAAGATAATTTTTTGTAAAGATTTTACGTATATTATATATTTCTCATCACGAATTGAGATTTTGTTTTGTCTTCTTTTCTCTTCACCCCAAATGGCATGTCTTTCTAACACTTAAATGATCGTCATACGAATATCAAGAATATACTAAATGTCGTATTTAAGTATAAGAAACGCCAATCGTTACATCCGAGGTTGAGTAGGATGAAAAAAATTTAAGTAATTTGGAAATGATTATTTATTATGTAATAGTTAAATAATTATTTTAATTATTAATTATTAATTAATTATTAGTTAATTAAATTTAATATCGGTTAAATTAATATTTCAGAATTAATAATTTAAATTTAAATTCAACTTCAAATTCTAATAGAGATTCTAAAAACTTACTACTAGTTTTAGCCGAAATATAAACACATCATTACAAAGAATTTTAACAGAAATACAATGATAAAACAATACATAGATCAATGTTGTTCTGTTGCAATTGAACTATCTCTAATTTCATCATGTATTACAACAACCTATTGTGTATTTGTTGAACTTGCACCACCATGGTGTATTGAAGAAGTTCATGTCAATTTTCAACATAACTTCGTGGAACTTCTGTAACGACCTATAATTTTCGATGTTTAAAATTTGTTAATTTAATAAGATTTTGGTAATTAAATCAGGAATAGATAAAAAAAAATTAATTTGTTAATGAATTAATAACGGTAATGAAAAGTAAGAATATTAATGCAAGTTAATAAATAATTAATTGAGTGCAATCCCAATTAATTATAATAATTGTAAGGTTATAACCGATTGTAAATAGTAAATTAGGAAATAAATTCAAAGTTATATTGGTTGATGAAATAAGATGTAATAAACTATAATTTGATAAAATCAATGATAGGTAAGTAATTATAATATTTGTTGGTTGATAATAAAGTATGAATGTGATTGTTGATGTTCATTGAATGAAATTGACAATTTTTAATGTTATTTCAATCAATTGTAATGGTAAAGCTAATTAGGAATACAATTGTGTAGCTTAAATTGGAAATAATTGTAAAGTTTAATAAGGAAGAAAATAAATGACCGTATGAATGTAAATTCCAATTGATTGGAATAATAAATGTCAAAAAAAAAGAATAATATATGTTTCTTTACTAAATAAAAAAATCATATGTTTATTTATTTGAAATGTTGGTAGCTGAAAATTTTATTATAGAAATAAGAAATTAATAACATTTGGTTTGTATACAATATTTCCGTAAATACGTTTAATTACTATAAAAATGAATTGAATTGCCTCATTCATTTTTACCTTAGAAATCAATTAAAATTAATGTGATTGGATTATTTTAATTAAAAAGTGGAAAGACGTTAATTGTAAACATGTATTGAAATAAATTGGGTGATTTATTTCTAATTAATTTAGTTCATGTTTCAAAATTTAATGCTAGTTTACTACATATATGTTTATATTTAAATTTAAACTTATGTTTTAGATCCAATTAGATCATAAAAAAAGACTATTTAGGTTTGAAATCTCATATGTTATTAAATTAAATGTTAATAGGAGATGATAAAGGGGGTAAAATAGATTTACACTTGACTATTTCCTTTTCAGTTAGATTTTATTAGATCTTAATTGCAACGTAACTTACCTTTCCATACTCTTACATTACTACCTCCTTATATGGATTATTTTCATACTTTTTATTTATGAATGTAAACTATAAGTGGCGATAATGATGAACATATATATATTATACACCTGTTTATATTACCTTGTTTATGCTATCATATTTTTGAATGTATGTTAATGCATTCCTTGTAAAACATTCAATCGAAATGTTAACATGTTTGTTTAATTCCCAATCTAATCACAAAGAGGGAGTAATGAAAAGTTATTAATGTTGTATATTCTTTTAATTTATGACACAAATTTGTGTAGAGAATTTATTTTCATTTATTGTGTGTTAATTAAATCTTTAAAGGATGTTAATTTTGATATGTATAGGGTTAACAAAATTAATTAAGTAAACGATTGTTTTTGAAATTTGAATTCTAAAAGTTTGTTTACAGTATAGAGTTGGTCCATTCATTCCCTTTCTAATTAATAATTGCCGCTTTCTTTCCATTATTTCTCCATTTGTTCCGTTACTCCATCCCACTTACATTGTCTGACGCTTTTCTATTTTGCAAACATGAACTACTTTTCATATTTTTATTTCTTTCTTTTACCAATTTTTAAGACGTGCTACTTTTAAAAAGGTTGTCCATATTTACTGTATTTCAATACCAAGTTTGTTCATATTTACTTTATTTATTTTCGTTTATTTTCCAACTTCATTTTCTGAAACTTCATTTCATTTATTTCTAATTAATAGTAGCCTCTCTTTTCAAATCTCTTTGGCCCTAAACCTAACTCTAACCTTATAAATAAGATATGATGCAAATGAAACCCTAGCCTCCATTCTAATATCCTTTTTCTTTTTTCAAATATCCTTATTATCTCTCATTTTAATTTTTCCTTCCTCTTTAAATATTCTTCTTCTCAAATTTTCTTCTATTTCAAACTTTCTTCTTTCTTTTCAAATCTTGATCTTCTCTTCCATTTTCAGTTCTTCTTATTTTAAACCTTTTCTTTTTCAACTCTTCTTTTTCAAATCTTCTTTTTTTCAAACCTTTTAAAAATGCATGCATTCATACATATATACTTTAATATAATAAGGAGGAAAACTAAATTAAATCAAAATAAAAGAAAAATTATGGAACAAAACTAGCAATCAAGAAAGAGACTAAGGAAACAAAGAGCGGAGCTATTGATTAGAAGTCTATTATTTTCAGATTCCTATAAAGGTGGGTGTTTTAACCCACTCACAACTTCTAAAATTTCTTGTGTTTGTTAAATTGATTTATAATGTGATTAGAAATTTATTTAGGACTGTTTAGCATATTTTGAATCATCATCTCAGTTTATTTGAATTTAGTTGGATAAAATTGTTATTTAATTTATTATTGAATATAAACTCCCAGTAAAAACCTGTTATTTATTATCTGTTCTATATTAATATTGTCGATTGATTGGATGATGATTATGATAAATGTTTTATGATTGATATTGGATGAATGGAGTACCTATGGAGTTTGATTTGTGTCGTACCTATGGAGTATCCTCTGGTAGCCTTCCGATCAGGAGGTGTTACGGTGCTGTATAGACTATTGGCACTATTACGTGTTAAGGGGAATATTGGGTCACTCCTTAATTCTATTTTAAAGTAAGTTTATTTTACTAATAGACATTATTATAATAGCGAAATATTACTACATAGTAAATAGTTTAACGGATACTTAGGAGATGTGAATCCCGAGCATTTCCTAAGTTACTGCACTCATGATAGACACTGGATAGGAGATGTCAAATCCCGTAAACATCTCTAACGCCATTCCACTCATATTATTTACTGTTGATTTAACTCACATAAGATCTTTTAGTTTTGACTCGAGTGTTTTGTCTTTTCAATTCGCTCGGGTCAGTCTGAGCATTTCAGGATTAGAGGACTTTATTTCTAGAGGACGAAGACGAAGATATTATTACTATTATTTATTATATTATTCCACTGCATTCATACTGTTCTGTTGCATTATTTATTATTCTATGTTATGTATAACTCTGATATGTGATGTATAAGTATAATCAAATGTTTTGTAAAATAGCTTCATGAACTGTTACTTGATTATTATATTTTGTCATTCCGCTGTGAGATTCTGTTTTGTTTTATTTCTTTCTCTACTTTTTTTATTCAACCCAACAACAATCCGCCCTTCTGTATGGTTTGAGTCTGACGTATGTGGTTTATCGTCGGTTTAAAGCGTACAAAAAGGTTGGCTGTTACATTTGGTATCAGAGCCAGGTTCAGCGATAAACCTTAGCTTTGTGGGGTCTGACTCTTTACTAACAAGGTAGTAATACCCTATGATGAATCGCTGAGTGTGTGTATATATATGAGAGAGCGTATTTGTTAGTGTTATAAAAGATATTTTTTATATTGTGTTAATTTGTTCCGTTTTGTATTTATAAATTCTGGTTGGTGCATAGGACGCTATGACATAAATAGGGATTTCTAAACACTTAATATGACAGACCGACACAATATTTATTTTGAATATAGGTGAATGAAATAATTTTGCCTATTACATTTTCTATATATATAAAATAAAAAATTTATAAAGGTTAATTTGGTTGTAATATATTGGGTGTTAGGTAGTGAAATTTATAAATATTGATTGGAAACAAAATTTAAAGAAATGTAAAACAAATGAGAATAAAATGGAAATTTAGAGCTTAAGTTCCAGGGTTTTGAAAATTTCTTTTGAATGATTTTGAAATATAAAAATAATATTATTAGAAGTATTTTTTGTTTTAAATATTTCAATATGATTTGAAAGAATTGTTTAATGAAACTTTGAAAAAAAAAGAGTTTTGTACTCCCCTCTATGTCGCTGGGAAATAATTTCGGTGATAAGTGCACGCATCATCGACATTCATTTTTGAGTTTCAAAGTGGGAAGGCCATTGTAGTAGTTTTACTGCAGATTTATTTCGATAAAAAAATATAAATTTTAAATTGTTTTAAATATAATTGGATATATAAGTTGTAAGTATATATTTATCTATTATTTTAAAATGATTTGAAATTAAACTCGGTATTTAGTTCTTAAGTTCTGTTAATTGATAGTTTCAATTGTTATAGTGAAATGGAATGTAACTAATTAATATTTGGACCCTCTAAATGAAATAAGAGATTTAATGCTAGGTTATAAATGAAATTACAAGAAAGTTGAAATTAGTAACCTATAGAACAAAAGACATGATTATTGAACATTAAGGCTATTAAAAGAAACGAGATAAACTTGTATACATTTTAATTGCATTCTTAAAAAGCATATCTAACTTACCAAAAGATTTAAAAATTGAAATGTCTAATAAGAAAATGTAATGGAATTTTATACAAGTAAAACTTGAAGTGATGAAGGTGTCCAATGAAATTCTTTAATAAATAAGTATTGATGTTATAGAGTTAGTTATAACTTAAATTACAATTGAAATGTTACTAATTAAATGTAATAGAAAGTGAGCATTATAAATAAATGATTCTGAACTTAAGTTAATGTTTGAAGCAAATTATAATTAAAGTAATTAATAAAATGAACATTACACTGAATTAAGTAGGTTTTATAAGAAAGTAATTATAAACTTAAGTTAATGAATTGATATGCTAAGTAACTGAATTGAACATGAATACTATAAACAAGTGAATGTAAACAAATGAAATTAAGTAATAAATGAATGAATGAATGAATGGTAATAAAATTTTGTAAGAGATAAATGTAAGTTAAAGAAATAATCCTTGTATGAATGAAAAGAAAAATATATTAAAAAAATATAAATGTTGTGAAAGATATTTTATAAGACTAACACAAGTACAGTGTAAATTTATTTGTTAATAAATTTAATATTTTTGAGTAAGATATATTGATTCCCTCTTTCCCTCCTTTTTCCTTTTCGGGGATGAAAAGTTTTGAATGGGGGAGAGTGCAACACCCATAATTTTCGATGTTTAAAATTTGTCAATTTAATAAGATTTTGGTAATTAAATCAGGAATAGATAAAAATTTGTAATTTGTTAATGAATTAATAATGGTAATGAAATGTAAGGATGTTAAGGCAAGTTAATAAATAATTAATTTAGTTCAATCCCAATTAATTGAAACAATTGTAAGGTTATAACTGATTGTAAATAGTAAATTAGGAAATAAATTTAAAGTTATATTAATTGATGAAATAATACGTAATAAACTATAATTTGATAAAATTAATGATAGGTAAGTAATTATAATATTTGTTGGTTGATAATAAAGTATGAATGTGATTGTTGATGTCCATTGAATGAAATTGACAAATTGTTAATGTTATTTCAATCAATTGTAATGGTAAAGCTAGTTAGGAATGTAATTGTAGAGCTTAAATTGGAAATATTTGTAAAGTTTAATAAGGAAGAAAATAAATGACCATATGAATGTAAATTTCAATTGATTGGAATAATAAATGTCAAAAAAAGGAATAATATATGTTTCTTTACTAAATAAGAAAATCATATGTTTATTTATTTGAAATGTTGGTAGCTGAAAATTTTATTACAGAAATAAGAAATTAATAATATTTGGCTTGTATACAATATTTCCGTAAATACGTTTAATTACTATAAAAAGGAATTGAATTGTCTCATTCTTTTTTACATTAGAAATCAATGACAATTAATGTGATTGGAATCTTTTAATTAAAAAGTGGGAAGACGATAATTGTAAACATATATTGAAATAAATTGGATAATTTATATCCAATTAATTCAGTTCATGTTTCAAAATTTAATGCTAGTTTACTACATATATATATTTATACCTAAATTTAAACTTATGTTTAGATCCAATTAGATCATAAAAAAAGACTATTTAGGTTTGAAATCTCATACGTTATTAAATTAAATGTTGATAAGAGATGATAAAGGGTATAAAATAAATTTACACTTGACTATTTTCTTTTCAATTAGACTTTATTATATGTGCAACATAACTTACCTTTCCATCTTCACTTTTCTAATTTACTCTTACATTCACTGCCTCCTTATATGGATTATTTTCATACTTTTTATTTATGAATGTAAACTATAAGTGGCGATAAAGATGTACATATATATATTATACACCCATTTATATTACCTTGTTTATGCTATCATATTTTTGAACGTATGTTAATGCATTCCTTGCAAAACATTCAATCGAAAAGTTAACATGTCTGCTTAATTCCCAATCTAATAACAAAGAGGGAGAAATGAAAAGTTCTTAATGTTGCATATTCTTTTAATTTATGACACAGATTTGTATAGAGAATTTATTTTCATTTGTTATGTGTTAATTAATCTTTAAAGGATGTTAATTTTGGTATATTTAGGGTTAACAAAATTAATTAAGTAAACGATTGTTTTTGAATTTGAATTCTAAAAGTTTGTTTACAATATAGAGTTGGTCCATTCATTCCCTTTCTAATTAATAATTGTCGCATTCTTTCCATTATTTCTCCATTTGTTCCATTACTTCATCTCATTTACATTGTCCGAAGCTTTTCTATTTTGCAAACATGAACTACTTTTCATATTTTTAATTCTTTTTTTTACCAATTTTTAATACCTGCTACTTTTAAAATGGTTGCTCATATTTACTATATTTCAATACCGAGTTTATTAATATTTACTTTATTTTTTTTGTTCATTTTCCAACTTCATTTTCTGAAACATCATTTCATTTATTTCTAATTAACAGTGGCCTCTCTTTTCAAATCTCTTTGGCCCTAAACCTAACTCTAACCTTATAAATAAGATATGATACAAATGAAACCCTAGCCACCATTCTAATCTTCTTCTTTTTTTCTTTTTCTTTTTTCAAATCTCCTTATTATCTCTCATTTTAATTTTTCCTTCCTCTTCAAATATTCTTCTTCTCAAATTTTCTTCTATTTCAAACTTTCTTCTTTCTTTTCAAATTTTTATCTTCTCTTTCATTTTCAGTTCTTCTTATTTTAATCCTTTTCTTTTTCAACTCTTCTTTTTCAAATCTTCTTTTCTTTTCAAACCTTTTAAAAATACATACATTCATACATATATACATTAATATAATAAGGAGGAAAATTAAAGTAAATTAAAGTAAATCAAAATAAAAGAAAATTTACGGAACAAAACTAGCAATCAAGAAGGAGACTAAGGAAACATAGAGCGGAGCTATTGATTAGAAGTCCATTATTTTCATATTCCTATAAAGGTGAGTGTTTTAACCCACTCACAACTTCTAAAATTTCTTATGTTTGTTAAATTGATTTATGATATGATTAGAAATTTATTTATGACCGTTTAGCATATTTTGAATCATCATCTCAGTTTATTTGAATTTAGTTGGATAAAGTTGTTATTTAATTTATTATTGAATATAAACTGCCAATAAATACCTATTATTTATTATCTGTTCTATATTGATGTTGTCGATTGAATTGGATGATGATTGTGATAAATGTCTGATGATTGATATTGGATGAATGGATGTTGTATTTTATATTGTTATAAACTAGAAGTTGTTATAGATTTTTATTTCATTCGGGATTGCGGTTTGAAATTATATATAACCATATTTATATTTTAAATTACGGATTGAAATGATAAATATCTGTATCACTTGACCATATGATAGAAAATTATATAAAGACACTGTGGTCTATATTTAAAAATATTTTGAAATGATTTCTATGGTTTTGTAAAGAAATATATGGTTTTAGATAAATATTGATTGTTGATGTTATATAAATGTTATTTTATCCTTGATTTTAAGTTATTTATAATTTGTTTTAATATAGAATAAGCTTAATAATAAGTTTGATTTTCATTGAAGATAATATTGTTAAGTATTTAAACTATATCTTAATATAGAGTTTATAGTGATTTAAATAAATTTAAGGTTGGAAGATAAATTTGAGATTTATTTGAAATTGAGTTTATTTAAGAATTAAACTCAAATAAGCTTGATGTGAAATTTATTAAATCTGAAATTTTAGAAGGTATGACTTTTATAAGTTGATTTTGGTTTAAGATGAATTAAATGAACATTTCAAGTATAAATAAATTGTAGGAAATATCTAGTTATTTGTAATTTGAGTTTTTTTAAATGATAATGGATTTATGACGTAAATATTTCAAAACTAAATAATAGAAACTGAATTGTTGAATCGTAATTACCAAACTTAGTTTTGAATTTACTGAATACGTAAAGTTTGAAATATATAGAATTTGAAGTGGGTTATTCTATGGATCAAATCTGGTTTGAAATGGATAAATTTGGGATAATTTATTTGGAAACTAAATTGAATTGAAATTTATGATTTGGGATTTGGTTAAATATAAAATGTAGAAATTCGAGTTGTGTTGGATTTGAGTTGTGAAATTTAAGAAGTTATTTTATTATATAAAGTATTTTAAATATTCAAACCATTTAAGTGGTGGAAGTTATGTTCAAAGTTATGAGTTTCAAGGTACTATAATTTGAAAGTGTTATATTCAAGTGTTTGATTTTGAAATGTTATACTTTGAAAGTGTTATGATTTTAGAAAGAATATATTTGAAATGAAAATAATATCGTATTGATTTGGTTTTGAAAGGGCAATGATATTTGGTTTTAAAGTATAAACTATTTTGAAAATGACTGCGGTGTTATAATAACGTTTGGTTGTTAAATAGACCGGGATCGGAAGTTGTCATACTCTCTGCCAACTCCGAAAACCACTTTAACAACCGTGTACGCGGTGGAGATTCCAAAATGAAGTAGGATGGTGGCGGCGTTTCCTTTAAGATATATACGTGGACCCGACTCCCGTGAGTTAGCATAAGGTGGCCAAAACAGGAGCGATTGACGGGCTAAGAAGTTAGCACCTTTTATCGGACACACTCCTTCGATGCCATTATGTTACTTTGTGATTGATTTGGGCCCTTTTGATTTTTGGGGTGTGGCTCGAGGTGGGCGGTAGTAGCTGCTACACGTTACCATCGGTCCGAAAGCGTAATTGGTATAGCTACTTTGGCATTGCCAAGTTGTGTTGTGTCACCAATCCTAGCGCGCCTGTACGAGTTTGATTTGTGTCGTACCTATGGAGTATCCTCTGGTAACCTTCCAATCAGTAGGTATTACGGTACTGTATAGAGTATTGGCACTATTACGTGTTAAGGGGAATATTGGGTCACTCCTTAGCGCTATTTTAAAGTAAGTTTATTTTACTAATAGACATTATTATAATAGCGAAATATTACTACATAATAAATAGTTTAACGGATACTTAGGAGATGTGAATCCCGAGCATTTCTTAAGTTACTGCACTCGCGTTAGACACTGGATAGGAGATGTCAAATCCCGTAAACATCTCTGACGCCGTTTCACTCATATTATTTACTGTTGATTTAACTCACATAAGATCTTTTAGTTCTGACTCGAGTGTTTTGTCTTTTCGTTTCGCTCCAGTCAGTTTGAGCATTTGAAGATTTGAAGACTTTATTTCTGGAGGACGAAGACGAAGATATTATTACTATTATTTATTATATTATTCCACTGCATTCATACTGTTCCGCTGCATTATTTATTATTCTCTGTTATGTGTAACTCTGATATGTGATGTATAAGTATAATCAAATGTTTTGTAATACAGCTTCATGAACCGTTATTTGATTATTATATTTTGTCATTCCTCTGTGAGATTCTGTTTTGTTTTATTTCTTTCTCTGCTTTTCTTATTCAATCCAATAACAATCCGCCCTTCTGTATGGTTTGAGCCTGACGTGTGTGGTTTATCGTCGGTTTAAAGCGTACAAAAAGGCTGGTTGTTACAACTTCTTCATTAACTAGTTCTTAAAATCAGGATCTGTACCATTGTGTTTTCTAATAATATTATAAATAGCGCAGCTTGCAATGATAAATCATACTTGTTTGTCGAAACCATATGTCGGCATATCTCATAAAATGTTGAATTTTTTTTAAAAATAAAAAATGCTCTTTGCACAAACTGAAATGATAAAAACTGAAATTTTCATTACACGACTTTGAAACATTCCGACTTGATTGATATTCTGGAATGTGGTAGGGTTCATTACGATAAGGTGGTAAGTAACCGCTTCTAAGCTTGTGCCCTGAGTCTACAAGGTAATACTTACCGAGTGGCGTATGTGAAAATGTTTCGACTTCCTCGATAACATTATTTAACAATCTACTATCATGGACGGAGCCTTCCCAATCAGGCATTACGAAAGTAAATATTAAATCAAAATTAACAGCAACAAGAATATTTTGTGTTGGAAACTTCTTTTAGCATATATACGTACAAAACCTTAGAAACACATAATCTAACAGTACCGGTTGATATATTATAATTTTCACCTACCAACCATTGTGATGTTACATGACTTATCGTGCAACAAAACATACCAATTATTCCAGAAATGTTTATTTTTAGAATTGAAATGAAGTCATATCCATTAAGTAGAACATCACAAAGGCAGTCATATCCATTAAGTAGAACATCACAAAGGCATCTGAAAATAACTTGAATTTTTTCTTTCATGAGCATTAAGAATATCATCCATCCATATTCGTTATATGTAAGATATGGGGTAGGCATTAATTGAGCATAATTTACCCTTATTTCAGCAACCTCGTCATACTCATTTGCATCATCGAAGTTAGATTTATCATTGATATCGGTTGAGTTATTTGAGTTTATGAATTGTTGTCTGAATTATCATACGCAAAATCGTATCTGAACATCGTTGGAATTAACATAAAAGAATGAATGAAAATGTGTCAGAAATATTTTGGTAGAGAGGTTTAAATTATCCAAGATTTTACGAATTATCATCCAAGTAAATCATATCCGAACATCGTTGGAATTAATGCGAAGGAACAATAATGTGTTAAAAATAGTTTGATAGAGGTTTATATTAGGGATCTTCCAAACTTAATCTTTTATATCCAACTTAATTGACTTACGTCCAACACAAATATTAAGTCGGAAAATACTCTCTTTTGAAACAACAAAAGACCAAAAAGAGAAAGTATTTTTACGTCCGCCATTAACGTAAAAGATCGCCTCGCCGCCACTAAACGTTCTAACAAACCTTGTTCATCAATAAAGATGATTAAATTGAAAATGCTAGCTTGGAATTTGCACATGATGATTCCAGAATGCAACCCCGAGCTCGATGAACAATTATGTAATACAAACGAGCGAATGCAGAAGAGGAAAGAAAAGAAAACTACATAAAGCAGCTACTTATTGATTAATACTAGAGACAGCCAAATCCTATAAATAGGGACATCTCAAACAGATTCAACCATAAGAAAAGAAATTTCAAGCAGCACATATCCACCACCAACCCCACCAACCTGCTCTGCCACGACAAATCCTCACCATTCAACATCATGCTGAATTATAACAAATTGACGAATGACCAAAACACACCATTTATTTTAAAAACGAACGTCGATGAAAAACAACAAAATGTTGAAACATGCGGGGACACATAGAACAAGAAAAAGGGGATTTTGAACTCAATAACAAAGCTCAAACCATCCAACCAAAAAACAGAAAAGATTAACACAAAACAAGATGCTAAACAGGTCTAACTGCCAACAACAAAATTCTGTAAATGCAACGAAAATAACCATTCCAGTAACTAAAATAAAAGCGCCAGAAAATGCATGTTTTAAGTCTCAAACATTAAAACATAAACAAGTGCTAAGAAAACAAATAATTTCTTTCAGCTATAAATGAATTCCACCCTTCACTTCCAGACATTCAACCTTGAATCAATATGATCCACTGAACTGATGTCAACCACCTGAAAGCAAAATATAACTCAGTAAGAAAATAATTAAGAATCTGCCAAAGATTACACTAGAAAATACACATTTTTCCAAAGGGTCTCATACATGAAAGATTCGGATACCAAGTAATATGAAGGTTATTAAATTCATAATTACACTGTTTAATGAAATTGAACTTTGACATAACACGAATATTTTCAAGTAATTTGCAGAAGTTCAGAAGAAAACAAGAATCTTCATAACTAGACTACAAATAAGACGTTTCAAAAAGGTCTCACAGAACAGAAGTTACTTTCACCGTGAAATTTAATCAGATGCACACCAAGGAATTTGTAAAATTACCAGAAATCCGTGACAAAAGCGTATAATATAATGTCCTACCGTAGCTAAAAATATAATATAATGTCCTACTATCTAATAAAAGGTTTAGGTCAGCCGCTGAAACAGTACCTTAAGAATACTACCATGCAAAAATAAAAACATTTGATGTCAGCTGCTAAATTGGATAAATAGTACTGTAGTTGGAGCATAAATCTAAAAATGAACTGAGGGATTGGTAATCTTTTGAAGAAGAAAAAATAGTTTCCACATTAGCAAATTAGCTTAAATAGTCATAACGGTGATGAATGATTAATTTAAAGATCATCAAAGCGCTCTACAAAATGTTGGTTCAGATCAGAAATTTGTGAAATCCTTCCAGGTTAATGTTAGAAGAACAAGGTCAAAATAGGAGCAAAAATGCATTTGCATGTATGAGAGTTCCACAGAAACAATATGAAATTTGATAGGTTAATAGGAGGTGATACATTTATTACTAAATTACTAATAACTGATGTAGGAGAAGAAGAAAAAAGGCAATTGCAGAGAAAAAGAGGAGTATAGAAGACGGACCTTTGATTTAAAGCTTGTCTTCGTACTCGGTTAGAGGAGTCATCTGTTCCTTGAGACCCTTCCTTTTCCTAATATCAGCAACATATTTGGCAGCTTGGGAGCCAACTTCCATGGGATCAGCTGCCAACATATCCCAGTGATCGAAAACACATTGTGGGAAAGCCTGACCTGAAGTAGCAGCTCTTAAAGCACTTGAAAAACCAAATGACTCGACAACGGGTAGATAAGCCTTGATGTTATAAAGTGGAGTTCCGGGCCTCTGCAACTCCTCAAAGACGTGTCCCCTCTTTTGATTGAGCACTCCGTAGATGCCACCCAAAGCATTCTCCGGTGCTTGAATTTCAACCAGATACACTGGCTCTAGGAGCCTTGGTTTAGCTGTCAACTGAGCGGCATAGATAACCCTTCTTGCAGTAGGAATAACCTGACCACCACCACGATGAATGGCATCAGCATGAAGAACAACATCACAAACTTCAAAGCAGATTCCACGCATGTTCTCTTCAGCCAAAGCTCCTTCTTTGGAAGCCCATTGGAAACCAGCAACAACCGAATCTTTGATTTCGTTCAAGTACTGCACTCCTTTACACATGTCAACAACCATGTTAGGCCCAGTTGTTTCAGGTCCAAAACACCAAATTTTCTTTGTAATATCCTTGTCCCAGCCAAACTCTTCAGATAAGATCTTTGTTCGATTCTTAGGATCATCCCGAGGGCCGACCCTACCTTCATCAATAGCTTCGGGAAGCCCTTCTTCAAGTGGTCGAGCTTCCATGTAGAGACGGTTGTGTTTGTTTGGTGATTTGCTCATCACAGTGCGGCATGACTTTTCAAGCACTGTTTCACGGAAAGAAACTACAGGATCTGAAACTATGACTTCTGCACCACCCATGAAATCCTCTTGCAGATCTTTGAGACAGATTTCCAAATGGAGTTCTCCTGCTCCTGCAACAATGTGCTCCCCACTCTCTTCGATTGTACACACAACCATAGGATCCGATTTTGCAAGACGTTTTAGACCTTCAACCAATTTGGGTAAGTCAGAAGCAACTTTGCACTGAACAGCAACACGGACAACAGGAGACACGGAGAATTTCATGGCACGAATTGGGTGTGCATCCACTTCTTTCTCGTTTGTTAAAGTTGCATTCTTGGTGATAAACTGATCCAAACCAACCATTGCAACAGTATTACCACAGGGAACATCTTCCACCGACTCTTGTTTCTTACCCATCCAAATAACGGTTCTCTGCACACTCTTCACATACAAATCTTTCTTTTGACCAGGGACGTAGTTGGGTCCCATGATTCGCACTTTCATTCCAGTAGAAACTTTACCAGAAAAGACACGCCCAAATGCAAAAAATCTACCTTTGTCTGAGGCTGGAATCATTTTAGATACGTAAAGCATGAGCGGGCCTTCAGGGTCACAATTTCTAATGGCAGAAGCATAGATGTCATCCAACGGCCCTTCATAAAGATTTTCCACACGGTACTTCTGTGCAGTGGCAGGCGAGGGGAGATGAAAGATCATCATTTCCAAAAGAGCAGTGCTGGCTGGAAGCCAAGTTTGCATTACTCTCTTCATTAGAGCTTTACCCATGAGTTCCTTCTCTTCAGACTTCATTGTAATATTAAGCTTCTGGAGCATAGGCCAGAGCTTATCTTTTTGGTCATTCATACAAATATTGATAATTTGCTTGATCGGTTCATAGCAAAATTGGACAAATCCACGCTTACAAGTGGCAGATCCTGTGTGCTTGGTAGTCCACTTCTTGGTTGCTGGATCAAAGAAGTTTTCACCCCAAAGCCTTTCCATCATTTTTGCTTCATCGACTCCAAATTTTGATGCATACATTTTTGCAAAGTTAGTCAATGTAAAAGCCCAACCATGAAGTCCAGCAGAGAAAGCCACGGTTCCTTTCTCTGGATAGACTTGAACATCCCCAAGAAGAGCATCTTCATAAGTTGCCATGATGACATTTGCGTTCTCAATAACACGGGAGAAAGTTTGGAATGCTTCTTCGCCATCAACCTGAAGTTCCAAAAAGCATCTGTCCATTTTGTTGACGGTTAAAACAGGTCTGATTCTTTCTCCCAAAGCTTGTCTCAGAACAGTTTCAGTCTGCACACAAACACCCTCAATGCAGTCTACAACTACCAAAGCACCATCAGTGATACGAAGAGCAGCTGTCACTTCAGATGAAAAATCCACGTGCCCAGGTGAATCTATCAGATTGATGAGATACTCATTTCCAGACCTCGCACCTTTGAACGACTTCAAAGAATCATCTGTCATCTGATAGTACAGTGAGATTCCTGTGGATTTTATAGTGATACCACGTTCTGCCTCATCCGCACGTGTATCAGTCATACGCACATCTCCAGCAACTTCTTGAGCAATAATACCCGCAGCAGCCACAAGAGAGTCTGTGAGAGTAGATTTTCCTAGGAGAAAAAAACAGCACGTTGATAAGTAGATAAATCGCATATTTTATCAACAACATAGACTAAATGATACTGTACTGCAGCTAGAACAACTAAAAATATATGAGACCGGAAAGAGTTGTACTTCCATTTTGTCCTTGTACAAATTTATAAATACATACAAAATGTGCGCACACGTGCGTATAATAAAAGAATATGAATCTAGCATGATTGTACATGCAAAAGGATGTTAATCGACTCCCTGTACTAATTAAATTACAATTGTTGCAAGTAATCATTAGAGTAATTTCGACCAGGTTACAGGTCTCGATTTCATTCAAATAATAGCTGTGATTTTTCTGTGCACGACCACTCCTAATTGATATATCAAACTTACACCCTGTTCTCTCATGTTAATATTACTATTATAATTACCGTTACATCCTTGCAGTTGTAATGCTTTATTTCCTAAGCAGTAATTTAGTGTTTATAATGTGTTAAAAAGCAGAAACGAGGTTTTAGTGATGAAGTGAAAATGGAATTTTTTCCATTTACACTTGTTGCAATTACAATAACCTCAGGAAACATGTTATGACATACTCCATACTAAATGCAAGAAGGGTTAAAACAGATACAGTGACAAAACCACAGGTCTCCTAATAATGGAAAAGGTATTCATCAACCATAAACGTTTGCAGAAATATATCAAAAAGTGACTGCATTACAAAAACTATACCTGAGTGAGTTAAATTGATTGTTAAGGATTAAAGAATATACTTTTATATGCGGATATAAAAATCAGTTAAGCCACTGAAGAAAGCTACATATAAGATAGCATTACATACCATGATCAACATGAGCAATAACCGACATGTTCCTGATATTGTGCTTCAAATCCATAATCCTTCTAAGTTCTTCTGCAGTGAACTTAACCATCTTGACTACCTGATAAACAAACTAATAACACGCGTCAAAAAAAACAATGAACAATATAACTCAAATAATAAAATATATTCTATTTACTTTCAGCTGCCGTTATTTTTTTCCCTATGCCAATTCAATAACTTGAACAATTTGAATGATCAAATCACTTAAAGGCTTAATTATTTTGATCATACAGATGCTCAAAATATTATTACGATTCCATCCACTGCGCTTTACTGTGATTTCATTCCTATCAAAAAATAAAAAATAAAAAAGATTTGAATCTGTAAAGTTCCAATTTGACCAAAATTCCAACTAGAATTTTATAGAAGCTTTATAGAGTTCTGATTCGATATCAATTCTAAGTAGAATCTTGCAACAATTTAATTATTTTTAACATTGGTTTAGGTGCATAAGAAAAACAGCAAATTTCATATTTTTGCAAGTAAAAGTTAAAATAGCAGATTAATTTCAAATCAGAGCATAGCAACAAAAATAACTGAAGAAACACAAAAAACAATCAAAATCATAAAAATCAGATAATGGAACTTACCTAGAAATCGAAAGAGGAATATGAAGCAGTGATTATATTGATTTTAGAATCTGAATTTTAGATGAAGAAGAGATGGGGAACAATCCTCTGGCGGCTTAAAGTTAGGGTTTCATGCGTAATTATAACATTGTATGCTGGGTTTGTTGGGTATTGATCGGCCCAGGTATCTTTTGGTTAGGTTAGGAGTTTATTTTTTAGTGCATGCTGTTTTATTTTCGTAATGACCCAGCCCAGTTAATTATATAATGCAAGCTAATTTATGCTTATACAATCTTATAATTTAAAAATCTATTAAATAATAATAAAATAAGAATTTTAGCTCTCTTGAGATTTTCAAATCTTATGATTATCAATTTATATTTATTTTACCTCTTCCACCGTTTTACATTGTTGTGTACATGTAAAAGTTTATAAAATAATTTGCCAACAGCTAATCGGTTGCCTTATAATATTTTATATTCAAGTACATATATTTTGTTTAATTACATAATCGAGAGTTTAGAATATTTTTTTAATAAATTCAGTTTAACTAATATTTATTATTATTTCTAAAATACTAAATAACAACAATTTCAATATATGCACCACTATTGTATCAACAAAATGGTAAAACTATTCGATTAGGATACATAAATCATATAAAGCAATGTTGCAAATTTAATCTGTAATTCGTTTATCTCAATGTATTTGTCATACATTGCATTGTAAAATTCTACTTTAACTACAAATACATGCATTTAAAATCACCACGGTTATTTACATAACTTGCTTTGCTTTTCTCTTATGTCTCAGTCCTCGTACATTTCAATTAATTATGCAATCTCCAATTTAAACTGGTTATAAATACAATTAAATGATATCCATTTGTTCGCCTACCAAATTATGAAGATAAGAAAATTTAAATGTGTATATCGTACTCGTATTAGCAAAAATTGACAAGCACTAATATCTCAGTGGTTAAGAGATTCAACTTTGACCCCAAAGAGGTCAAAAGTTCGAAACTTGCGTAGCGTGATTCAACCATTTATTAACACATGATGTATGGTTTGTTGTCCCATTAACATATTGTTTCTAAGTGCTATTTCAAAAAAAAATGATAAAATTATTTTTTTCATTAAATTAATACACAGAAGTCTGATACATATACACTTGAGCAATAATAACAAATTCAGTTTATAATTCATTTACCTCAGTAAGTTCATAATATAGTGCATTGCAATATGTTTTTCTTTTGCTTCAGATATTTTCATTTTAAATTTTCTATAATCATTTACAAAAACCCACTCAGTTCCCTTTTGATATTTTACATTTAACTCTGTATATTCGAATTAATCACGCAACCGTAAAATTGTTAAAATAATTCAGTAAACTATTATCTGATTTGTCAGAAATCATTAAAATATGAACTTTTCAATATTTATATCATATTCATATTAACAAAAAGGGTAAAAAAAAAATTCATTTAGATATATGAATAAATCAATCACATAATGTAAATAAATACATAAATAATAATTACGAATTTAATTTATAATACATTTATATCAATATATTACCATATGTTGCATTGTAAAATTCATTTTTTAATGCCAAATACCTGCATTTTAAAACTTATACGGTTGTATATACAACTCTCCTCGATATCGTCTAGCATTGTACATTTGAATCAATATATGTTTATTAATTATGTAATTTTGAATTTAAACTATTTGAATAATTCAATAATTCGTTGATTCATCCGATAGTTCTTAAAATATGACCATTTCAATATGTAAATCATATTCATATTAACAAAGGTGCTAAAAGTGTTTTTCATTCAAATAAAAATAGATATAAACACATAACGTAAATAGCATACGTAAACAATGTTAACAAATTTAATTTGTTATTCATTTGTTTCAATAAATTTATCATACATTGCATTATAAATTTTTGTCTTTGCTTTAAATATCTACATTTCAACATTTCTAATTTACACATCCCTCGATACTTTCATAATTTTCGATATTCAAATCAGAGTATTCAAATTACTTATGAAATCTCAAATTCGTGCTATTTAAATAAAATCAGTCAATAATTACCATATTCTTCTAATAAATCACAGGAATGGATGTCGTTTTTAATATAAACATATGTGTGTGTGTGTGTGTGTTCGTATTAACAAAACATTAAAATTATATTTTCCTTTCCACCATAAAGATATAAAAATCGCATACATTAAATTATGTGTATAAACAATAATGGCGAATTTAATTTATAAGTCAATTCTAATAATTTATTTCAAAATTTTATCATACACTACATTACAAAATTATGTTTTAAACTTCAAATATCTACATTAAGGTTTCTACAGTTTTTGTACATAATCATTTTCAATTCCTTCCTACTATCTACTTCAAAGTTTATAAATTTAAACTAATTACATATGTAACGACGCGCCTTTTCGACCCACAGATATCTATACTAATACATCACGTGTCAAGCACTCAAGTGCCGGAAAGACGGATTGCTAAAGTAAAAAAGAAAAAGTAGAAAGAAAAGGAACAAGAAAGGAAAAGAACAAAACACAAAATCTCACAACGGTCGACAACATATAATATTAAAAAGACAATACAACTGTCGCTTTAAGATACATAGCATTTTAGAGTTACAATCTAAGTACCATCGTCGGCCTGGATATTATAACAACATGTCCTCGCAATTGCTGATATATACATAATAGCAGTGCAATGGAAATAAAATACAACTATAGGCGAATGGAAGCATTCAGCTCGTCTCCTGAATCTTCAAAAAATATCAACGAAAACCTGCATTTCTCAAACTACTTGAAAGAGCACTCAAGGGATTGAGGGATAGATAAAACCACAAGTCAGACTAAAGCCTGGTGTGAAAAACTCAAGAAACATGATGCACCATATAACAGTATTTTTCGAGACTATTCGAATCATTGTAACGGTATCCCCTCCATAAAAACAAAACTATCTAATAGGTACATACGACAATGTAATAGATAGTGTCTAGGGTGTAGAATATAAATAAGAAAATAGTTGTGTTGCTTGCATATTAAAATATTAGAAATACAACTAAAACCACTAAGGTATGTTCACATAAGGATTTCCTTGGAGGTCTGTTCACCATTAACTATATAACAAACTTATTCCTGCAATTCAATATTATATCTTCCAAAAAATTAAGTGACTTCTCAAAATGATTAGTTTCTAATGTACTTGAAAGAAGTGTATTATTTTTACAAAATTATTTTTCCATGCAAGTATTAAAAAGAGTGTTAACAATATTACTAGCCACTTATACCTTTCAAAAATCAAATTATGAGTTTTTGAAATCTAGAACTCTGATACCAAATGTGGGTTGTAGATCTTAAAGCTAATTTAACACTAAAGTGAGGGAGAATAGTATTTTCTAACTTAAGTAAATATTTTTATTTTTCTTTCAAAATTAATATTAAATCACAGATTAAAAATAGTAAAGTAAAGGGTCAGAGAGATGATATCAGGGAGTTTAAACCAATTCGGATTTCTCCCGCATCTAGTCCTATACAAGCGCTTATACGGATTTCTTTCAAATGTCAACCTTTAACCGGGCAGAAGGCAAACCCAAATATAATCTCGATTTTGAGGCTACAAGGCACACACTACTGTATTCTAAGTCTGAAGTAAACTCATTTAATTTAACTGAGCTACAAGCACGCCCATTAGATTTGAACGGACTACTAAGCATGCGCACTGGATTTGAACTGGCTATTAAGCAGTCCACTAGATTTGAACGGGCTACAAGCATGCTAAAGCAAACACAAATAGAGCTGATTGTTTTTCCAACGACAAATTCTTTTATTTTGGATACAATGGATCGTATTTCCATTTGGATAGCACTTTGGTCTTTGAAATGGGAAAGAGATGTTTCCAAAACAGTAAGAAAGTAGTGTTGAATCAATACAATAAAGCATGGATTAATTCTATATGATTTTGAAAAGAATAGAGTATATTTTTCAAGAAAGTAAGCGGAGGGAAGAAAGTAAGTAATTAGTTATGAAAAAATTTGTTCACGCTCCTCTTTATATAGTAAATAAACATATGTGTCCATTTGTGAAGAGTAGAGTCAAATAGAAACTTCCATTCAAAACTTAAAAAACCATTTGTTGGCGTATATGTCTACGTAAAAGGACAAGGTATGTGAATTTTGAAAATACTCTTCTTTTAAAATGTTTTGAAAATCCTATACTTTGTAAAATAATTTGAACATAGTTTTTAAATATTTTAAACTGTAGAAAACTTTTATAAAATATTTTTTAAATTAAATTAATTTATCTTAGTTTAAAACTATTAAAGATTAGAAATTGGAGATGTAGATCAGAAATTGCTATCAAGGACTTTAACGGTATATACTAAGTTATGACCTTGACATCTTCATTTTTTTGTCTTTGAACTCACGAGTCTTCGTATTAATACCTTGAATCTTTATATTGTACAGTTTTCGATTCAGCACATGTATCATATTCTGCATAATAACTATATAACATGGCAAAACATTAATATCTATATTTTATATGATTATATATAGTTGTTGTCATCAAAATCAATAACTGAGATATTAGCAAGTAGCAGGGACATTAAGAAACCCTATTCGAAATATTAAAGCCCAAATAAAAAACACCAGCCCAGGTTAAAAGTAGCCCCCGTGTTCATTTTGTAATATAGGCTGGTATCCTTTTCTTGAAAGATAATGTCTGCTTCCTTTTTGCTCGTTCGTCTTCTGTAACGACCCGATATTTTCAACCATTCGCATCCACATACGTCGAATTTGAATTGTTCAAAATATCATATTGTTAATTTGAATTTTGCAAAATTCAACATATACAGTAAATAAATCAATCACAGAATCACAGACACAGAGTAATATAATAATAACGTAGCCGAATAAATAAATAGTAGTTCATGAAGCCACTATATAAACATCAGAGTTTGAAATAAAATACAACAGAATATCACAAAACAGTGAAGTCTCCAGTACATACAGACAACTTCTCTGAACCAATCAACTGGAAAAGCTGAAGGCTGGATCAATAGTTAGATCTCTAAACGAAGCTGCAAACTCCAAAGGTGAGTCTCAAATGTTGTATCACTCAGTCTGACCCGAGCGTAAAGCAAAACACAAAACACTCGAGTCGGGATTTACATTCTCATATCAATAAATCCAACTTAAGTGAAATATCAACTGAAATACAAGTAACTCAGAAGATGTTTTGGGATAACCATCCTCCAAGGATTTGTGGAACTATCTACAAGGTAGAAATATACAGTATAACACCGTGGTCATTCCAAAATGACTTATATTTCAAAACCAAAATATCATTTTCATTTCAAATATATCTATTTCCCAAGATAGTTGTTAGTCCGTGAGATGATGGTTTTGATGACAACAACCTTAGAATAGATTATAAAATATAAATACTGACCTTACAAGCTTAGATATATATGTATATGTAGGATTTAACCATGCAGCTACCAAGAATGAAGACTGTACGGTATAGAGATTCAAAATATCAAGATAGAAGACTCATGAGTATCAAGATTATCAAGAGTTCAAGATTTCAAGGTTAAGTATTTCTATTAGGAATTTTGTTAAAACACATAGAAAAGCACTGGCATCTTAAAATCCGATTTATTCGTGGATTGGAATCCACTTCGAGCCTGTTAAAGGGATGGAACCCTAAGTAGGATGGAACCTACGAAAAATCTAGTGGAACATTGTTTTGTATCCGCTAACTTTTTGTTCAAAATGATTTTTCAAAATTATATCCTGTTTTCAAAATGTTTTTCAAAACTTTCCTTTTAAAAGATTCAAAACCCTCTATCCTAATTTTAAACAATTTTAGCCTCAAAATTATCTTTAATTTCAAAGTCAAATTACTCCTGATTTTAAACTATCTTTTAATATAATATATTTAACTTTTAGATATTTATACTTAGATTTAAATATAAAATTATAGTTAAATTCTATATATATTATTCTCTATATTTACTTGTGAATTTTAACTATAGTCAAGTATATTTATAAAGTTTAAAATAGTTTTAATATAAAATAAAAGTTATTTTCAAAGGAAATCAAAACACCAAAATATCCTTTGGGATGTCGACATGCCCAAGTACCCCATGTCGACATGGTGTCAGTTGAGTTTAAAATTTAAATTTCAAAAGAAGTGTCTATTTGACATAACTCTTCATGAATGGACATGGTCGTTGTTCTTCTATAAATAGGGGTTAGTTTCAACGAATTTTATATCAGATTTTCTGGTTTTTCACTCCTCTTCTTCTTCCACATTTCTTAATAAATATTCTTACCATTACTTTGCTGAAATCAACATTGAATCGAACTCGATTACTTCTAGTTTGATTCTCTATCACCATCTCTACAAGGTTCTCAGTGCTATTCAAAGTTATAGAATTCTTTGTAATCTATTAAGCGAGAAAATGTGTGATTGTAGCCTTGGAAATCAATCAAGAGAGAAAAGGTGTGATTGTAGCCTTGGTAAATCAATTGGGTAAACTTGTGGCCCGGAAATCAAGTATCTCTACCAAGAGGATAGAAATTCTGAAGGGTGTACCTCGTGGCCTTGAAACCGAGGGTGCAATTGTACAATTGCTTTTGAAAGGAAATTCGTACTTGTGTTGCGGGATTGGATGTAGGGTAACTCCGAACCAGTATAAAATCCGGTGTGTTCTTTCCTTTAATGCTTTTATTTTATTTCTGCATCTGTGTTTGTTTCTGTGATCATATCTGTGTCTGTATATTGCATACATCGGTGTCTAAATGAACATAAACTCAAAAAGATTTAGTAATTCTTTATTAACATTATTCACCCTCCTCTAGTGTTAATCCTAGCCTTAAGATCCGTAATCCGCATTTCTCACAATTGGTATCAGAGTAAGGTTTTTAAAGTTTCATAATCTGATTATGGTTTATTCTACCTTAAAAATGATTCTTTTAACTTAATATCCTAATGTGGTGCTGACTATGCTGGTTGTAAATCAGACCGAAAAAGTACAAGTGGGACTTGTCACTTTTTTGGGGCATTCTCTGGTTTCTTGGCTTAGTAAAAAGTAAAACACAGTTTCTTTATCAACAACTGAAGTAGAGTATATTTCTGCTGCTTTGGCTTATTCTCAAGTAATATATATGCAACAAACCTAAAAAGATTTTGGTTTAAAATTTTCAAAATCACCAATTTATTGTGACAATACGAGTGCGATAAATTTATCCAAAAATACTACTCAACATGCTCGAACTAAACATATTGATATCAGACGTCATTTTCTCAGAGATAATATAAGTAAGGAAGTAGTTACTCTCGATTACATCAATTCTGAAAATCAAATCGCTGATATTTTAACAAAACCCTTAAATGAATCAATTTTTACTAAATTAAGAAGAGAATTAGGTATTTGTTCTATAACTGAAATATAAAATATAAATAACAAGTATAGTTAATAATTAATATTAAAATCAAATGGTAAAAATAAAAAGGACCATGTCGACATCCCCCATATACCCATGTCGACATGCAACGTTTTTAAATTTTGAAATTTTTCCCACCAAAATTCAAAATAATTGGTTATATATTCTTCACATTTTCGAAATTTTATTCATCCTTTCTATTATCTCTCTGTTCTTCTCTCTGAAATCAAATAATCAATGGCCTCCTCTTCCAAATCAAACATAAAATCAACCTTTTCATTCCCTTCTCCTACGTCTGGTCCATTTCAACGTACTACTCTCGCTCGTGTGATTAAAATAGAGGACTCTCTGAAGGATGCACTTCAGATGATGACTGAAATTCAAGTGACTCAACTTCGTATGGCAAAGGAAAAAGAGAGGCAAGGCAAGATTCTTAGGAATTTGCAAAAATTCCTAATGGATAACCAGGCCAACCCTATCTTGATTGATGAAGACTCTTCACTCAATCAAAAACAAGAGGCCAACGAAGAAGAAGAAGAAGAAGAACCCATGGAAGAAGCGCACGAGGATGATGACGACCAAGTCGTGTGTGATGGAGAAGTGTGTTTTGACAATAATGGGAATCATGTCGAACAACGTGGAAATTTCTGTTTCCACTATCCAAACTGTTCGATTCATAGTTCTCTTATGTTTAAAAACACACAATAGTTTCTTTTCTTTCTTCTCTATTGTTGTTTGTGTTTCTTTATGTTATCTAAACACTCATGTATATACAACTTCATACGTAATAAATAACTCGTGTTCTTATATGAGTTTTAATTATAAGTACTATCGTGAATTCTTAGTTATGGTAGTTAATAGTTTAGGACTATGTTTTAGTATTAGATTTAAGTGATGATTACTTATGATAACACTATCATTATAATCACATATCATAGAGTGTTAATTTTAGGGGGAGTTATATAGTTTGGAGTGAGTTTTTTGTTGATGACAAAGGGGGAGAAATATAAAATAGGTAGTTAGGCATTAATTAAGGGGGAGTTATTAGTTTTAGAGGGAGTTATTAGGATAGTTTTAGGGGAAGTTATTAGGATAGAAATAATATTTTATAAACAAAGGTTTTCATCATCAAAAAAGGGGAGATTGTTAGTCCGTGAGATGATGGTTTTGATGACAACAACCTTAGAATAGATTATAAAATATAAATACTGACATTATAAGTTTAGATATATATGTATATGCAGGATTTAACCATGCAGGTGGCAAGAGTGAAGACTGTACAGTATAGAGATTCAACATATCAAGATGGAAGACTCATGAGTATCAAGATTATCAAGAGTTCAAGATTTCAAGGTTAAGTATTTTTATTAGGAATTTTGTTAAAACTCATAGAAAAGCACTGACATCTTAAAATCCAATTTATTCGTGGAATGGAATCCACTTCGAGCCTGTTAAAGGGGTGGAACCCTAAGTAGGATGGAACCTACAAAAAATATAGTGGAACATTGTTTTGTATCCGCTAACTTTTTATTCAAAATGATTTTTCAAAATTATATCATATTTTCAAAATGTTTTTCAAAACTTTCCTTTTAAAATATTCAAAATCCTCTATCCTAATTTTAAATAATTTTAGCCTCAAAATTATCTTTAATTTCAAAGTCAAATTACTCCTGATTTTAAACTATCTTTTAGTATAATATATTAAACTTTTAAATATTTATACTTAGATTTAAATATAAAATTATAGTTAAATTATATATATATTATTCTCTATATTTACTTATGAATTTTAACTATAGTCAAGTATATTTATAAAGTTTAAAATAGTTTTAATATAAAATAAAAGTTATTTTCAAAGAAAATCAAAACACCAAAAAATCCTTTGGGATGTCGACATGCCCAAGTACCCCATGTCGACATGGTGTCGGTTGAGTTCAAATTTAAATTTCAAAAGAAGTGTCTATTCGCCATAACTCTTCATGAATGGACATGGTTGTTGTTCTTCTATAAACAGGGGTTAGTTTCAACGAATTTTATATCAGATTTTCTTGTTTCTCGCTCCTCTTATTCTTCCACATTTCTTAATACATATTCTTACAATTACTCCGTCGAAATCAACATTGAATCGAACTCGATTACTTCTAGTTTGATTCTCTATCACTATCTCTATAAGGTTCTTAGTGCTACTCAGAGTTATAGACTTCTTTGTAATCTATTAAGCGAGAAAAGGTGTGATTGTAGCCTTGGAAATCAATCAAGAGAGAAGAGGGTGATTGTAGCTTTGATAAATCAATTGGGTAAACTTGTGCCCCGAAAATCAAGTATCTCTACCCAGAGGATAAAAATTCTGGAGGGTGTACCTCGTAGCCTTGAAACAGAGGGTGTAATTGTAAAATTGCTTTTGAAAGGAAATTCGTGCTTGTGTTGCGGGACTGGATGTAGGGTAACTCCGAACCAGTATAAAATCCGGTGTGTTCTTTCTTTTACTGCTTTTATTTTATTTCTGCATCCGTGTTTGTTTCTGTGATCATATCTGTGTCTGTATATTGCATACATCGGTGTCTAAATTAACATAAACTCAAAAAGATTTAGTAATTCTTTATTAACACTATTCACCCCCCCTCTAGTGTTAATCCTAGCCTTAAGATCCATAATCCGCATTTCTCACAATGGTGTATATATATTAAATAATTTATAAAGGAAAGTATTTGTAATTTCCTTAAACTTCACAAATCGCTTCAAAATAAACTTAACTTCACACTAAAATTAAATTCAAATCTTATCGATTACAAATGCAGATTTGAACCACAAAATAAACTATTTAAATTCCAATATATTCCAAAGCTTTAATATTCAACATTTTCAAAGTTAATTTTAATAGTTTCATATGGATCTTGATTTAACTTCATTATTATTTAGTTAGGGAATATTCACTAAATAAATTCAACATCATTTAACCAGCCTTAAATTACATTTTTACTAAATATTTCCTTAAATTTATTTAAACGAGAAATATTCATTAAATTACTTAAATCAAGACCAAGTTATAAATCATATCTTAAATCTCAATTTCAATACGTTTCAAGTCGGTTTAATTAAATAAAATTCTTTATTGAATACAATTTCAACTAAATTCAAATTATTTTCTCAACCTCAACTTATTCAAATTATTACCAAAATCTATTTTTGAAATATAAATTTAATACTTAAACATATTATATGTATTAAATCCATCTTAATTAATTTAAATATTACTATTAAATCTATATATATGACATTACCATTTATATATATAATAATTTAAGAATCAACATCTATTAAAACCATATATCTCTTCCAAAACCATAGAATTTAATTTCAAAATATTATATATGGACCAACGGTGTTTGTATATAATTTCTTATCCTATGGTCAAGTGATATGGATATTTATCATTTTAATCCATAAATTTAAATACGTACGGGTAGATATAAATTCGGCCCGCAATCCCAAATTTAATTCAAATGAAAATCGCATGGGTTTATCATTTCAACCCATAACGATTTTTCTTCTATTCTAAAGTGCGTTCGGGTATGTATCATTTCAACCCATATTGAATTCTATACTAACAGGGAACTTGTAGAGTGATAACAGATAATATAATAGTATAACAGACATATGTCATCAATAACAGTATAATATAAACAATATGATATGGTGTCATATCCCACAGGTGAACGGTTACAGATAATAGCATTAATATAACAATTTAAATAACTACAGCAGCATATTTCAATTGTCGTTTCAATTGAAATCAAATTTAATAAATATAAGAACGTTAATCGTGAGTGATTGCTCACCTTTCGAGGCTAGATAGAGTAGATGATGCAATTGAGTTATGAATCCAAGCACGAATCCCAAAACAAAGCTAGACTTGTATGAATTTGACGAGCGAAGCTGATAGATAGGAATCGATGAGAAAAAAACAAATCAAATCAGTTTGATATAAACTGAAAATATATATACATCATTATTTTATTACATACATGTTTATTTTCAATAATTTAGTTTAAAGCCAATATTAAAATCTAAAGTTTCAAAATTATTATTTATAAAACTCAAGTTATTAAGAATCAAAGATATATATTATATTTAAAACCAATACTTACCTATACAAACAATTATGTGAAAATATGCAGCTTACATACATATATAACATACAAATATATAAAACCGTTTAGTAAAATATTTCAGGAAATAAATACCTATATACACGAGTGACATTATATACCACTTTTATATATATTACACGTATGAAGAAAAAAATATGCGTGCAGACCATATGCGAAAGTACAAACCTATATGTACAAACACTATACAACTTACTTACCACTTCTATTATACATACATACATACATACATACATACATACATACATACATATATATATATATATATATATATATAACAGAAATATGCAACATGCGCAGTATAAAAGCTGAGCGAAAGTAAATACACGTATACGCCTTCATCTCAGATACATACACTTCTAGTAAAATTATGCAGCAAACATATATATACCAATAGTATAACACATTTTACATCAATATACTTGGAACATAACTAACTATTTTAGATATATATACACACTCTCACTAAGCAAACTGTTATATGCATCTGCTTAAAACATAACTTACTATATGTTATGCACAACTTTAAAAATATCAGATATATAATATTATTATAAAATAGAATATATATATATATACACACACATACAAACCGAGAATATAAGCAAAGTAGCTTTATACTTACAGTAACCAAATATATATATATCATACAACTTATAATATAATTAGTTAATGTCCAACCTGTACGTATAAATATACTAACAAAGTCTGTAACATACTTTAAATTTAATATTGTATAACATACTTCTAAAACCATACTACTATAACCTATACCCTACAGACCTATATCAAAACATATATATAGCTAACGTACAAAGTTATAACTTCTTTAACAAAATAGTGTACTACAACATATATACATACTCAACTATATAATGATGTATAATACCTTGATATGTATTCAACAAAAAGGAGAAGACAGACGAACATGGGAAGAAAGGCAAGACTCGGACACGGGTCAGGGATTATGGCCGAGCAGCGCATGCGTGGAGGGGGAGGGGAGTAGCTGATGGGTTCGATCAGCATCAGGTGGTGGAAGGTGGCGCTGACTCCGGTCTTGGGAGGGGAGAAGTGGCATCGACCCGAGGGCAAGGGTTGAAGACGTGGGATGAGGTCGAGGTGGTGTGGCAGATGCGGCGGTTGGAGCTGCACGCGGGGACAGGTGGATAGCGATGCGAGTTTGCGGGGAAGGAGCACGAGCGGCTGAGAGGGAGGAAGGTGGTCGAGGCGGGTCCCGCGGCAGAAAAAGATGGTGAGAAGGCAGAGGGTGGGGAGTTGGATTGCGTGAAGGAGAAGGTGAGGCTGGTCACGGTTTCGGCAGTGAACGTGGAGATAGGGTTTGGTTGTACAAATTTCATGTAACAGGAATAAAAGATGAAGGAACAAGAAAATAAAAGAAAGAGAGGGAGAGGAAGAAAGTGAACAGTCAGACAAAAGTGAAAGGACAATCCAAGTATATAATGTATGGTTATCCAAGCAAATTCGAACGGTTATGTAAATTTTCAAAATGAACAGTCAAACGAAACGAAGGGTCAGAGGGATAAATGTTGAAACCAGAAAATAATAATAAACGGATATTGAGGTTTTACAATGTAAACAAAAAAGCAACAGAAATCCAAAAGTCACTAGAAACGTACCGATACAGTTATCCATTATGCGGGTTCCACCATGTACCGGACACCGAAACACAGAAATGAATATACCGCAATGATTAGCACGACAAGGCAATCAAAATGGTATATAGAGATCAGTGGTACGATTTGATTTATAAAAATTCGAATTTCAGCTAGCGGAAAATGCAGTTAAAACACAGAAAAATAAGATCGACGGAGCTATAGAAGTTCGAATTTGAAAAAACGGAAAGTGACGTCTCACTCAGATGAAGATTTAGATTTTTCTATAGAAAAATATTCAGGTTTGGAAAATATTTTATTTTCAACAATTATTAACTGACTTGAATTTAATAGAATTACACAGTAAAATAAACTTTCATAAAATCAGATGAAAATTTACCATCTGCTATATATAAATATACGTATTCCAAATATAATTTTTTTATTTTCAAATTTCATTATTTAAAATTTCTCCAAAATTCAATCAAATACGTTAATAAAATAAATAAAAATAAATAAAATTTTATGGGTCGCTACACTCTTCCCCACTCAAAACTTTTCGTCTCCGAAAAGGACGGAGGTAGGAGAATAGAAACAAGCAGAAAAGAAAATAGATTTGAAAAACAAACTTAAAAAATTAGTTTAAAACCATATAAATTTCAATTTTAAATAATTAATATTCAATAAATTTGGTTAAACCCATTTTTATTAAATCCGTTCACTTATTTATATAAAAAGATCAATTACTTACATAAAACTAATAAATTTTCTCTATTCAACCTGATAGTATATAAATAAATAATATTTTAAAAGGATGTATTCAAAAAGGAAAAGTAGGTAGATTCCGAAAAAGAGAATATAGACGAATGAATAAATGAATGAATAAAGCTAAGCCGATAAGATAGATTCAATAGAATAGCATCGGGCATGAATAATTAATTCAAACCATGAAAATTGAAAATTTCAACTTCAAATATTAATACAAAATTGCTTCATTGGAAATACTTTTATAATAAAATACATTTATAATAAAATATTTTTATATCAAAACAAATTTTCTTTCGAAAATACTTTTATAACTCGATGTTTCAACAGGTTTATCCTCATGCTTGCAGACTCTGGCTATGCATTGATCAGGTGCGAAGTTAGAATTCTCCAGGTATTTAGTGGACTTGTTTCAACACCCGGTGAAAATACTGGAAAAACTTTTTAAAACAGACATGGAAAGTACACTCCAAACAAATCAACCAAACCAAAACATTGTCTAACCATGGATCGCAGATACACATTGGTTACGTCTGGATCCCCCAGGAAACATCCGTATCCGTAAGCTATCTCCGCAGATACCCAATGGTTACGCTGGATCTCCCAGGAAACATCTATACCCTTAAGCTATCTGAGCCAGCGGATTTCGCTACTAATACGACCTACATAGATCGCAGGATACGCAATGGTCACGCCTGGATCCCCCAGGAAACATCCGTACCCCCAGGCTATCTCAACCAGACGAATTACGCTATGCAGTCGTGATCATAAGACCATGGAGATCGCCATGGAATTCGATGGACACTCGAGTGTCATATCCGAAAAACCCAAATCAGAGGGAATAATATCGATAGAATGAACCCATAGTGTGGCCGCAAAGCGGATATCAAGCAGAAGGCACTTTCCATATCTTTACTTCAAAAATATGTATCATATAGTACCTTTCAAAATCACTTTCAAATATCATACTTATATAAAGTCCATTATATATAAGATTTTATTTTCAAATCGAATACTTTCCAAATCAGTAGTATATCAAATCACGCTTATATAGACTTCGATTACATAAGATTTCACTTTACCAATTGAGTACCTTTCCAAATCGATAATTTTCAAATCAACTTCATACTTATACAAATCAAATATATATAAGTTCGATAACTCCCAAATCAAGTATTTAATAAAACAAGATTCTCAATTTCAATTCCTTTCAATAACGTTTCAGTTTCAAAGTCATATATGATTTCGCCAAATCATTTCTTCCAAATTATATATTCAGTTTCAAGTTTCTCAAAACAATAGATTTAGAAAATAATCCTGGTTTCCAAATCGACAAAATTTAGGTCAAACAAATTCATTTCCATTTCAAACATATATTCACTTTCAAACATCATAATACTTCCAAAGTTAGAAATCTATCGAAACCAAAATACTTGAAATCATTACACTTTGAAAATCATAACCTTTCGTAATCATACATTTGAAATCATAAAACATTCCTTTAATTTTTTACATTTCACAAATTTATTCAATTAAACCCAAATCTAAAATTTTCAATTTTAATTCAATTCAAACCATCAGTTTCAATTCAATTTAGTTTTCCAACAAAACCATTTCAAATATTATCAAATTTCAAATAAAGATTTTGATCCATAAAATAAACTATTCAATCTCTAATATATTTCAAAGCTTAAATATACCAATTTCAAAACTAAATTTTATAATTTCGTATATCTCAAATTTTACTTCATTGTTACTTAGTTTTGAAATATTCATTTCCTAAATCCATCACTTTTAAATAAACTCAAATTACAAGTAAACCTAATATCATTTCATACAAATATAAACTTCAAATATTCATGTATCAAAATGAATTATCATTTCAAATTCACATTCTTTATCAAAATAAAGATTAAATCATTTCCAAACCATTTCAATCATCAAAATATCTAAAATGGTTACAAAGTTTAAAACCATCTCTTTTTAAAACCTTCAAACTATTTATTTCTATATGAAAAATTCAATTTTTGGAAAGATTATTATTCTATATATATACTTTATTCAAAACATTTCAAATCTATATTTCATACCAGTATAATTCAACATAGTCTTATTTATTTCACTCAACAAACAGTTTCAGACTTATATAAGTCATATTACTATATACTTTAATCATACCGAACTAAACTTATATTCTTTATCAAATACCCTATACCTTTCAAAATTACTTAGCTTTGAAAATTTAACCTTGATTAGGAAGTGCTTGAACCTTCAAAATAGTCGAAGAAATCATATTTTCAATCTAAGAGTTGGAAATCACCAACAAATCAGTAAACCAATTCCAAAAGATGGGTTATACCAAAACAAATCTGAATCTCGAGGACTGAACACCGGCTTACTTAAATAATTTCAACTATAAATATACATATATCTTTCGAATATCAAACCATACTTCAAAATATGAAATCAAAATTTGGTTCACAAAATCATTCGCATAGCAAAGCTACTAGAGTGGCCTCTCCCCCACTCTGAAACTCGAAAATTAATGTCGATGATGCATACACTCATCATCGAAATTATTTTCCAGCGACATAAGTGATTTTTGGATTTCTATTTTCTTGAAAACTTCTTTGAAATTTCTTTGAAATCATTGGAATTCGTTCGAATACATTTGAAACATTTCTTATTCGGAAAATACTTTCAAATCATATTATTATACATTTTCGAAATCTCAAACCAAATTTTCAAAATACCGGAGTTCAATTCCTCGAATTTCAAATTCAAAACCCTCCAATTATAAATCATTTTATATAAATCAATTTCTTATATAATTTTCAAAATTTCAAATCCTTTCGAAACTTCAAATTCATTTTTAAAAGGTATATAATCTTTATCAAAAACATTTTCACTTATATATATAGAATATAATCATACTTATCAAAATAATAATATCGGTTTATAAAACAATTTCAAAAATACAAACAAACCCGATTTTTCAAAGGTTGATTCAAGAATGGATTCCAAAACAAAGATAGAGTTTAAAATTAGAGGGACTCTAACCATATAGAATTCTGATTCGAGTAGAAGATGAATATATTTACATGAATCGTGGGCGACCTTGACCGACCAACCGTGATTTCAAATAAGATCGGTGCAACATTCTAAGGCAAATCGATATTCGATCGCCAGAGATAGAATTCGGCATAACAAGAGATAACAGCATCTAAACCGATGGATATACAAATCTCCGGTGAATCAATGCCAATTTTAAAGGAGTTTCACCCCTTTACAATCATTCAGTGAAGCCGTGGGAGACTCCAGAATCAAGAGAACATGACTAGGGAGTGAAAACTATAGATTTGGAACTGAAGGGAAACGTTCCAAGAATCCAAATGAAACCGAGTCAAAGAGGAAGAGATTCAAGCTCGAACGAAAGCGATTCTGTAAATAAATTTACTATATATGCTAAGTTTGCCTAGAGCTACCAAAGCTCTGATACCAACTGTAACGACCCACGCCAGTGGGGTAATGCCCACCGTAGCATACAATGGTACATGTGTTCTGCCTTTACGGCCAGCCTCTCGACTGCACCACCAACCCCCGTGAGGACACGTAGGAGTAAGAGTCAACCGTTCACTACCAAACTAGGAGCGAGAACCTCCTATCATGCTGCACCCTCCAAGTGCAATGGCAGACACATATGTCGGATTTGAATTGTTTAAAATATCAGATTATTAATTTAAATTTTACAAAATTCAGCATATACGGTAAATAAATCAATCACAGAATCACAGACACAGAGTAATATAGTAATAACGCAGTGGAATATATAAATAGTAGTTCATGAAGCTACTATATAAACATCAGAGTTTGAAATAAAACACAACAGAATATCACAAAACAGTGAAGTCTCCAGTACATACAGACAACTTCTCTGAACCAATCAACTGGAAAAGCTGAAGGCTCGATCAATAGTTGGATCTCCAAACGAAGCTCCAAACTCCAAAGGTGAGTCTCAAATGCTGTATCACTCAGTATGACCATAGCGTAAAGCAAAACACAAAACACTCGAGTCAGGATTAACATTCTCGTATCAATAAATCCAACTCAAGTGAAATATCAACTGAAATACAAGCAACTCAGAAGATGTTTTGGGATAACCATCCTCTAAAGATCTGTGGAACTATCTACAAGGTAGAAATATACAGTATAACACCGTGGTCTTTTCAAAATGATTTATATTTCAAAACCAAAATATCATTTTCATTTCAAATATATCTATTTCCCAAGATAATATATATACTAAATAATTTATAAAGGAAAGTATTTGTAATTTCCTCAAACTTCACAAACCGCTTCAAAGTAACGAACCGGAAATTTTCGATCCCGAAAATTCCAGATAGTTAAAGGAAAAGAAGAAAGAGATAGAAGAAACAGAAGAATAGAAACACCAACATCTCACATTCGCAGCGGATAAAATATAATAACAAACAATAACAGTTATACGAGGAAAACTGTACTTGTCAAATTTCACTTTAATACATCAGAGTTACAAAATTTACACAACATTGGACAGTTTAAAACAATATGTCCTAGATATACAACTATATAATACAGCGGAAACACTCCAAACGTTCCCGCCATCCAGCTCGCCTCTTGAGCTCCAGAACGTCCTACCTGAAAATCTGTAATACTCGGTCTGATCCGAGCATTACATCAATAAACTCAACTTCTCACTCAAATTAAATTCAAATTTTATCGATTGCTAATGCAGATTTGAACCACAAAATAAACTATTTAAATTCCAATATATTCCAAAGCTTTAATATTCAACATTTTCAAAGTTAAATTTAATAGTTTCATATAGATCTTTATTTAACTTCATTATTATTTAGTTAGGGAATATTCACTAAATAAATTCAATATCATTTAACCAGCCTTAAATTACATTTTTACTAAATATTTCCTTAAATTTATTTAAACGATAAATATTCATTAAATTACTTAAATCAAGACCAAGTTATAAATCATATCTTAAATCTCAATTTCAATAAGTTTCAAGTCAGTTTAATTAAATCTTTATTGAATACAATTTCAACTAAATTCAAATTATCTTCTCAACCTCAACTTATTCAAATTATTACCAAAATCTATTTTTGAAATATAAATTTAATAATTAAACATATTATATGTATTAAATCCATCTTAATTAATTTAAATATTACTATTAAATATATATATATATATAACATTACCATTTATATATATAATAATTTAAGAATCAACATTTATTAAAACCATATATTTCTTTCCAAAACCATAGAATTTAGTTTCAAAATATTTATATATGGACCAACGGTGTCTGTATATAATTTCCTATCCTATGGTTAAGTGATACTTATATTTATTATTTCAATCCGTGAATTTAAATACACACGGGTAGATATAATTTCGACCCTCAATCCCAAATTCAATTCAAATGAAAATCGCATCGGTTTATCATTTCAAACCATAACGATTTTTCTCCTATCCTAAAGTCCGTTCGGGTATGTATCATTTCAACCCATAGTGAATTTTATACTAACAGGAAACTTGCAGAGTGATAACAGATAATATAATAGTATAACATGCATATATCATCAATAACAGTATAATATAAACAATAGGATATGGTGTCACATCCCACAGGTGAACAGTTATAGATAATAGCATAAATATAACAATTTAAATAACTACAACAACATATTTCAATTGTCGTTTCAATTGAAATCAAATGTAATAAATATAAGAACGTTAAGCGTGAGTGATTGCTTACCTTTCGAGGCTAGATAGATTGGATGATGCAATTGAGTTACGAATCTAGGCACGAATCCCAAAACAAAGCTAGGTTGGTATGAATTTGACGAGCGAAGTTGATAGATAGGAATCGATGAGAACAAAACAAATCAAATCGGTTTAATATAAACTGAAAATATATGTACATCATTATCATATTACATACATGCTTATTTTCAATAATTTAGTTTAAGACCAATATTAAAATCTAAATTTTCAAAATCATTATTTATAACTCAAGTTATTAAGAATAAAAGATATATATTATATTTAAAACCAATACTTACCTATACAAACAATTATGTGAACGTATGCAGCTCACATACATATATAACATACAAATATATATGACCTTTATAAGTAAAATATTTCTGGAAATAGATGCCTATATACATGAGTGACATTATATACCACTTTTATATATATTACACGTATGGAAAAAAATAAAATTAAAAAATAAAAAAAAATAAAAAAAAATAAAAAAAATTTAATATGCATGCAGACCATATGCGAAAGTACAAATCTAATACAGACCTATATGTACAAACGCTATGCAACACTATACAGCTTACTTGCCACTTCTATTATATATATATATATATATATATATATATATAAATAACAGAAATATGCAACATGCGCAGTATAACAGCTGAGCGAAAGTAAATACACATATACGCCTTCATCTCAGATACATACACTTCTAGTAAAATTATGCAGCAAACATATATATACCAATAGTATAACAACTTTTCACATCATAATACTTGGAATATAACTAACTATTTTAGATATATATACACACTCTCACTAAGCAAACTGTTATATGCATCTGCTTAAAACATAACTTACTATATGTTATGCGGCAGCTTTAAAAATATCAGATATATAATATTATTATAAAATAGAATATATATACATACAAACCGAGAATATAAACAAAGTAGCTTTATACTTACAGTAACCAAATATATATATCATACAACTTACAATATAATTAGTTAATGTCCAACCTATACGTATAAATATACTAACAAAGTCTGTAACATACTTTAAATTTAATATTGTATAACATACTTATAAAACCATACTACTATAGCCTATACCCTACAGACCTAGATCAAAACATATATATAGCTAACGTACAAAGTTATAACTTCTTTAACAAAATAGTGTACTACAACATATATACATACTCAACTATATAATGATGTATAATACCTTGATATGTATTCAACAAAAAGGAGAAGACAGAAGAACGTGGGAAGAAAGGAAAGACTAGGACACGGGTCAGGGATGATGGCCGAGCAGTGCATGCGTGGAGGGGGAGGGGAGTAGCTGATGGGTTCGGTCAGCATCAGGTGGTGGAAGGTGGCGCTGACTCTGGTCTTGGGAGGGGAGAAGTGGCATTGTCCTGAGGGCAAGGGCTGAAGACGTGGGATGAGGTCGAGGTGGTGTGGCAGGCGCGGCGGTTGGAGCTGCACGCGGGGACAGGTGGATAGCGATGCAAGTTTGCGGGGAAGGAGCACGAGCGGCTGAGAGGGAGGAAGGTGGTCGAGGCGGGTCCCGCGGCAGAAAAAGATGGTGAGAAGGCAGAGGGTGGGTGTTGGATTGCATGAAGGAGAAGGTGAGGCTGGTCACGGTTTCGGCAGTGAACGTGGAGATAGGGTTTGGTTCTACAAATTTCCTCTAACAGGAATAAAAGATGGAGGAATAAGAAAATAAAAGAAAGAGGGGGAGAGGAAGAAAGTGAACAGCCAGACAAAAGTGAAAGGACAATCCAAGTATATAATTTATGGTTATCCAAGCAAATTCGAACGGTTATGTAAATTTTCAAAATGAACAATCAAACGAAACGAAGGGTCAGAGGGATAAATGTTGAAACCAGAAAATAATAATAAACGGATATTGAGGTTTTACAATGTAAAACAAAAAGCAACAGAAATTCGAAAGTCACTAGAAACGTACCGATACGGTTATCCGTTATGCGGGTTCCACCGTGTACCGGACACCGAAACACAGAAATGAATATACGGCAACGATCAGCACGACTAGACGATCAAAACGGTATATATAGATCAATGGTACGATTTGAATAATAAAAATTCGAATTTCAACTAGCGGAAAATGCAGTCAAAACACTGAAAAATAAATCGATGGAGCTATAGAAGCCCGAATTTGGAAAAACGAAAAATGACGTCTCACTCAGATGAGGATTTAGAATTTTTCTATAGAAAAATATCCAGGTTTGGAAAATATTTCATTATCAACAATTATTAACTAACTTGAATTTAATAGAATTACACAATAAAATAAACTTTCATAAAATCAGATGAAAATTTACCATCTGCTATATATAAATATACGTATTCCAAATATAATTTTTTTATTTTCAAATTTCATTATTTAAAATTTCTTCAAAATTCAATTAAATACGTTAATAAAATAAATAAAAACTAATAAAATTTTATGGGTTGTTACATCTTCGTTCGTTCCTCTTTCCACGACTTTTAGAGTTTCTGTAAAATTGAAGTTGCCGCTGATGCCTCGAATTCTTTCTTCTATCAGTGACTGCTTTCGGCTACTTCAATTCGATCGAGTTCGAATTAAAATTGGTATGTTCTTTTCCTTTTTGCTTTTCTAGTTGATATGCCTGAACTCGATCGATGATTCGAGTTGTTGATATATATTTTGCTATGTTGTTGCTTGAACTCGAATGGATTCGTAGCCGATGATGTTAAACAATTATAAAGGGTTCAAATCCCTTTATTTTCGGCCGTTCGATGTTGCTTGGATGTTGATGATAATTTCTGACTTTGTCAATTACATATATTTGATTACTTCTGACTTTGCTTGGCCACCACGGTGTTGAATTCTTTGACGATGTTGATTTTGGTTCAATGAATTTCTATGGTTATTACGGCTCTGACTTGAACTGTTCGATTTCATTTATTTTTATGACTTGCTCATCGCGGCTTCATAAAACGTTGTCTGCATATGTGACTTTGGCATTACTTTGACCTACAGTTTGAAGTTTCCTCTATCTTTGTTCGAACTTGTATCCTGCACATGTGTGTGTGTGTGTGTGTGTGTGTGTATATATATATATATGCTCACGTATGTATATAATTAGTTATATGTTGCTTGTAGTTGTTTCTGGTTTCACTGCACTGCTGTCACATGATCGAATTTGCTGCTGTCTATTGTTCTTCGAGTTGGTGCATTGTGTCCACATTTCCTTTAGTTCATACTGTATATATATGTGCTAGTTGTTGTGCACATTGTATGTTCGTTCTGTTTCACTGTGGATTTGTACTTGTAGTCTTCACCGGTATCACTGGTGCATGTGCTCATGCATTGACCGTCGAGGCAGTGCCATTGTTATTTGTGTCTGCTCTTTTATTGATGGTTTTATTTTAAGCTTCATGAAGTCATAATTGTGCAGTCTTGTTTTATGTAGTAATTGCTCTAACCAGTTCATTGCATTCATATTGTTGCTCCATTGTATATCCACTTGGGTTTGGTTGCTTTGTTTGTTGGATTGTGTCTTTGTGCCATGCTGTTTTGAATTTGGAGCTTGCGAATTTCATCCCTGGTTTGGTATACATGTGCACTGCATATATATATGTGTACATGTTGTAGCTTGATTCTCTGGTCACTATCCTGAGCAGTCGAACTATATTCAGTTGAGTTTCATATCAATTGAAAGTCTGGGGTGCATTAAGTTTTGTCCACTGATCAATCGGGTCTGCACCAGATAGTTGTTGTGGACTGAGTTGAATCCAGCTTATAGCTCGGGTTTGACCTTTTGCTAATATCGTGACTTTATTTTCACTTGAGTTGAACCCGACTTTTGATTTGGGTTTGATCTTGTGCCCACCTATCCCTGTAACATTATCAAGTGTATATGAGTGTGCACAGCCTTGTGGCATGTACAGTGATACACTGTGCATGTCACAAGTTGTTCGTGTGTGATGAATTCAAATTAAATGATGACGAATAACCCAAATAATTGAGGCAAAAAATATTTTCAAAAATATATTTTATTTTACACTGAAAATATATTTTCTTTTCAATTTTATTGCGTCAATGTATATTTTTGCAGATAGCTCAGATGCTGGATTCAATCTGGAATAGAGTTGAAAATAAAATATGAGTGAATAAGCGATATATAGCGAGGACAATTATGTAAATGATAATTGCAATGTGATCGAAATTGTATCGTAAGTGAAATTGTGTATATATAGTGAGAGCTCAAATTTGTACTATTCAAAATTGTAATAAATATTTGGTTGAATAAAATATCTGTTTGAATTTAAATTCCGTGTTATTTAATTTATTCAGCAAATATTTATTTAGTTATGTGAAAATAAAATAGTACATTAACAAATACATTTAAATGAATATGTATGTATATATATATATATATATATGTTTATTATCATCAAACAAAAATCATATACTCGCGTATTCAACAATCTCCCACTTTTGATGATAACAAACATATATTTAAGATTTTGAATTTTATTAAATGTATTTGATCATTCAATTTGCTCCTCCTATTTGAATGCTCCCTTTCTACACTCCCCATTCATATATGCATGAATAAAAATTTGAAAATGAGCCTAGATGCGTATAGAAAATATGACCTTTATTCGCCAAAATCTTAACTTTTCTCTCCCCCTTTTGTTATCAACAAAAGAGTAATAGTGTTAGAAAAATAGAAATAAAGTGATAGACATTAATACAACATTAAAACTCTACTGAATATAAACATTATTTCAATAAAAAATCAAACAAAAATCATAAATACTCTGTTAGGTGCATATTTGACTTTTAGAATGATAGAAATAATGTCATCATATAAAAGGAATTTGAATATTTACTAACCATGCATAACTGTTAGGACTTTTAAATGAGATTAGTAGTATTTCAATTTTTTATTAAAAAATGAATTCAAGTATCTTCTAACCACGCATAACCATGAGGACTTTTAAATGGGATTAGAATCAACTTGTCTATTTAATCAATCAATTTTGATATGCGTTCCATACATGCATAACCGTGAGGACTTTTAAATGAGCATGGAAGCACATAATCAAAAATTCCAAGTAATTCACCCATGCATAACCGTAAGGACTTTTAAATGAGAGTGAATACTTTGGATGTTTTTATTTGTTAAAAAAAACAATGAAATGAAAAATGAATGATTTTCCGTTTAAAATACCACATATTGACATACTATATTGGATTTTGAAGAGTGATGGTCGATAGAAATATGATAGAATTAGAGATGGTAATGGAATTTTTACCAATAAAAGTTTTTATAACTCTTGTTCGAATTTCTAAAGAAATTTACTAATTATACCGTCTCAAGTTATAATATATGATCAATATCAACACTCGTCGCTTTTTCAATCACTATTTATCTTTTCGATAATCAGTGGGGAGTCAGATTAGTTAATATAGTCATTTAAGATCAATTTCAAAAATAATTATCAAAATTTTCAAAATGACTAATCTAAAACAAAGTTTAGCAAAAAATGATTTTCTAGCTAAGAAAAATATTTGCTATTTGAAAATTATTTGAAATGAAAAATATGCAGATATTTTTTTTGAAAAACGTGATGCAACTAATGAATATCTCAATATAACTTACATTCCACTAGTAATTTTTCTATCATCTAGATTACCAGTGTAATCTGCATCTGAATTTTTCTTTCGCTCGAGATTATCATTAAATGAATATAATAGACCGGACTGTGAAGTTTCAACAAATTTCTTAAAACCATTTTAACAGCTTTTAAATTAAATTAAATTGAAGCCATGTAAACAAACAAATCAGTGAACATAATTACCAAATACATCCACGAATATCTTAAGTAATCATCAGTCAATAAAACACCATTATTAATCTAAGCAAATCTATATGAAACGGTTCAAAGATGATTGGTCAACAATTTTGAATAAGTTAGAATCGAAATCATCATTCATCTCTTTATAACATAACTGACCGATTTAAATTCAAATTATGTTGCATATTATCACATTTAATATATCATGAATATACCATTCCCTGTTTTACCTTTACTGATAACATTACGTTGTTGCTCATTGTGATTCTACCACCTTTGTACTAGGCTAAGGAACTTTTGATTTGTCACCTGTTATGTGTCTGGAACAGCCAGAATCCAGATAACACTGTTGCTGTTCCTTAGCCTGCCACCACACCTACATGAGAAAATATTTTTGTGACATATTTGTTTTTATAGGCCCATGATTGTTAGTGGAAAATGAGTTTGAAAAATATGTTTGTGGAGACCCTAAACTATTTATATATGTTCCTTTCGGCATCCAAATTTGCTTTACTTTGAGGGATTTTATATTCGTGCCTTTTGGAACCTAAATTGGAATAGTTTTCACATGTTTGGGTCTATACCGACAATTATTTTGATTGTGTCTATATTTTCTACAAATTGTGGACATGGAATTGACTTGTTTAATTTCATCTCTATCACATTCTGATTGATTATATCCAAGTCCTTGTCTATCTATGTTAACAGTTTGTTTCTCTAAAAGCATTTTTAACGATCTTTCACTTTTAGAAAATTTTCCTAAAGTCATAGACAGTTGTTGGACTTGCATTTTGAGCGATTCATTTTCATTTAATAATTGTGTGCACCTTTTAATTGAGTTTTCTCCCTTCGTGTTTTCACTTTCTTTCAAAATCAAAATTTCATTTTCAAGTAATATAATTTTAATTTCATCTTCAAATGTTGGACACTTTTCACACTTAGGGCTCTTAGTTTGATAGTTTTTAACCAATTGATTAAGCTGTTTATTTGATTCTATCAACTATCTCTTTATGATTCAATTTTTGCATATTTTTCCCTAAGTCGTTCAAAACAGCCATTTACTTCGTGGAAATATATAAGTAATTTCGAGTGAGTGAGTTTTGATATCTCGCTTGGCTCGTCATCGTCGCTATCCGTTATATCACCTCGTAGGTATAGATTTACTCTTTCACTCTCACTACTAGTGCTTTTACAATCATCACTTTTATTCCACGTGGCTGCAAAACTTCTCCTTTTTGAATTCTTTTCTTGGCCGTGTCGATTTCGAGGAAAATTGGGCTTAATGTGGCTAGGTTTATTGCACCTGTGACAGATGATTTCATGCTCTTCCGTGTTGTCTAGTGCTTTGGCTATTCCGCTTTTCAAATTCTGATTTAGAGATGGATTTCCGTATTTGTGATTTCACCTTTTGAATTTCTTCATTAATAGTGCCAACTCAGCTGCTCAATCATCGTCGTCGTCATCATCACTTTCCATTGTTCCTTTAAGCGCTATTGATTTCTTTCGAGTATCACCTCCTTCTCGTTCTTCCTTGAATTTCATTTCTAGCTTGTAAGTGGTGAGATTTCCGATGAGCTCTTCAACTTTGATTTGTTTCAACTCTTTTGATTCTTGAATAGCTGTAACTTTTGCTTCAAAATTCTATGGAAGGACCCTGAGGATATTTTAGACTATTTCCAACTCTGTGTATGATTTTTCGAGAGCTGTTGATTTGTATACGAGATTGGAAAGTCGTCCATAGATCTCTTTGATATTTTCATCCTTGGCCATGGTAAAGTTTTCGTATTCGCTACTAAGCATTGCAAGGGCGAGATTCCTGGACTTGAGATGTAACGAACCATAAATTTTCGATAATTAAAGTACTAATTTAATAAGATTTCGTGATTTAGTGAGAGAGAAAAAATTGTAATTCGTGTAGAATAATAATAACTCGAATGAATTGCAACAATAATGATCCAAGTAATGAAAATAAAAGCTACTTAGTGAATGCCTTTGAAACCGATAGTTGAATAGGATAATAAATGTTGAATTCATTGGGTATAAGAGAGAAATTGATTGATAAGTAAAATCTATTTGAAATCAAATATTGAATATTGGACAGGTAAATTGTTTAAATTAAATATTTAAAATTTGTTGAATAATTTAATAATTGGAATTGAATAACCGTATAATGGAAATAGTTGTTCTATAATTTTAATTCTTTTCAAAGGTTAAATTTTATAAGTTCGTTTTGAAATTTCAAAAGATAGTGATTTAAGAATAATCAAATTTGTTTAAATTTAATATTATAAATGTTTGAATAATTAAATTACGAATTTGATATTGAAATTTAATATATGAAAATAGAGTGAATAATTGAAATTTGATTTAATATGATTCAAATTGGTTTCCAAAGTGAATGTAAGTATATTGGGATTTTAATAGAGTTAATAAGATTTTAAAATTGGAATTTATTGGATAATTGAATAACGGGTTTAATATGATTAAAAATGATTTGTAAAATTTTATTTTATCATATTGGAGTTATAGTGATGTTACAGAATTTTTAAAACGGAATTAAAAGTAAATTTGTGAAAATTGAATATTTTAATATTAATCGTCGACTGGAAAATAGCCAATTTTTGAACAGTCTCAGAATTAGACGAAACTAGTTCCATTAGATCTGTAATAGTTAGTTATTATCGGATTTCAATTTTCGTAGCAATCGGAGTTGTCGTTTGACCGTGGCAGCTCGAAACGCGTTGAAATTGTTTTAATATTAATTTGGCGAGTTAAAATGGTCATTTTTTAAACGGTCTCGGATTTCGACAAAACCAGTTTCATCGGATCCATAATGTGATATTATGGTATGATTTCAAATTTTGTGTCAATCGGATTTACCGTTTGTCCGGTGCAAGCCAAAACGCCTAGAAATCGGTTTAATCGATTTAATTTAAAATCGATCGTCTATTTCCATAACTCTCGCATATGATCGAATTAGCCTTCGAAACCTGTTCCATTGTGTCCGGAACGCGGGATAAACCCTAGGAATGCCGGTCACCGCGCGTAAATCGGAGTTTGGAAAAGCCGGATAATTAGTGTTCGTCGAATTTCCTATAAAAGCACCTCAAAATTTTCATTTTGGGAAAAATAAAAAAAACAAATTAGGGTTAAACCCTGGCCGCCATCTCCATGCTCGAAGGCCAGAAATCACTCTCGTTCCTCCCTCTTTCTCTCTCAATCCAATAGCTATTTCGAGAAGCTCTCAATTAGAGAACTGTAGAGCTCGTCGAGAGCTACCTATCCTACGGACAAGATCGCGATTAGAGCTACGGAGTGGCGTGGATTTGGGTTTAAATGCATGCGGTTGCGCACGATTTTCGAGCGACTAGAGATAGCCGAGAATGGCCAGCCTTTGGCCGATGATTGCACTCGATGTTGGCTTCGCGGTGGTGTATCCTGATCATGTTGAAGATGCTTGTATTGATGGCGCGTATTAGGGTTTTGAGCGGCCGTGTGGGTTCTTGGGTCTGAAGCTTGTGTGCGTTCTAACGAAGGGGAGAAGGGAGAGACGTGGGCGGGCCTGATGTGGAGGAAGCAAATGGACGACTGTGATGTTTTGGGGTAAATTTTAAAAAGGAATTTGTGAATTAATTATATTGAAATTGTGTATATGTTTAAACTGCTATGACTTTTTGCTATGAGGTCGAAAACGCACGAAACGACTTGCGTTGGAATCGTATGGACGAGCACTACACTATGGAATTGGATTGGAATCGTTTGGAGCTAGAGAAAATTTTGGGTAAAATCGAACGTCGTTCGATTTGATTTAAAATCGAAAAATCAAGGTGAGTGTTTATAACGCTCACAACGTACTAAATATCTTTATGCTAGTTAAATTTGACATTATGAAGTGTTATGATTTTATTTGTCGTTGTTTGATAGAATTTAATTGTCATATAGATTGTCATTTGAATTAACCGTTGAAAATTAAATTGACAGTTAAATTGAAATTTAAAATTGAATTGCGATTAAATTACCTGGCATTGATAACTATGAAATTGCCATGAATTGTATTGTCTATTGGATGATTTATTTCGATGGATGCTATTGGTTGATATTTAAATGTTTGGATGTTTATTTGCTTATATATATCCTGTTATACATACATATGTTACTGTGATTTAATTTAAGTGATATATATTCATCCCTGACATTTAATTGAAATAAATAATTACTTGGCCATAGGATAGAAAATTATATACGGACACCGGTTTGGCTAAATTAATAAATTTTAAGATCGTCGATTTGAAATTTATTTAAATGTTTTGATTTAAAAGTGATAAATAGAAATCAATTTATAGAAATCGAATTTATCGAAAAAATTTGAGTTTGGAATGTTGAAATAAAATTTTGATTAAAAGAAATGGTTGAATAAATTTAAGTGGAGACTTTGAGATTTAAAATTTGGATATGATTGAATTTTGGAAATTTATTGTTATAAAGATTGAACATTAAATTTGAGTTTTGAATATTACTAAGTAAAAGTGACAAAAATGATATTTTGAATTGAGCTTGAAATTGAATCATATTTGTAATTGGGATTTAAATTTGAATATTGAAGGATAATTTTGTTAAGTGTTATAAATTGATATTTTGAAAAATCAAGCTAAAAATCGACATAAATTGAAATTGAACTAATTGAAAGTGAATATAAAATTTAATAAATTTGAAGTCAAAGTTGACGTTGAATTGAATTGAAATCGAAATTGGAATCGGTAGAACGGAAATTGAAATTGATTTGAATTGGGAAGATATAATTGAAATGGATTGGTTTTGAAGCTATTTTATTTTGTTTTACAAATTACTCGGTTATATAAACTATATTTGAATACTTAAACTATTTTAATCTATTTTAGATCTACTTAACCCAATTTAAATTACTTTAAACTAGTTTATCTATTTCAAATCCATTTTAAGATTTTAAGTATTTTTAACTATTTTAATCATGTAAAACTATTTGTAAACTACTTAAAACTATTTTCTAAAATTCTAAGCTGGTCAATAAAGTGGAATGTTTATATTTAAATTTTGAATTTAAAATACGAATTGAGTTAAGTGAAGTTGCAACCTAAAATTGAAATTCGAAATGATTTTGAAATCGAAATGAGACATTGATGCGAAAATTGATTTTTGAAACAGAATCTGACATTTTGATAGATACGGTGATATTTGAAATGGATTTGATTTTTGAACGAATATGATATTTTGATATCAATTATGAATCGATTTGAAATGTAAAGAGCCAATGGTGTAATAATACGTAGTTATTAAAGAGACCGGGATTGGATATGGACATACTCTCTGTCGATACCAAAAACCACTTTAATAACTATTATAAGCGGAGTGTTGATCCAGAATGAAGTGGATGGTTTGGTGAACGCGTTGACTGAAGAAAGAGAACGATATTGGATGACCCCTGACATAACTAAAACAGGAGCCGTGCCGGGCCATTGAGGTTCGCCACCTCTAGCGGACACACTTCTTCGATACCATATCTATTACATTTGTGATGCGATTTGGGTGCACCCCTTGATTTCGGAGTGTTGTTTCGCGGTGTTGGGGTAGCTGCTGGCTATGCCCAACATCAGTCCGGATCACGCAACTACTAGTATCCTAGTTGGTATCGCCTCATGTACCTTGTCATACTGATTATCCTATTCGCGACCACTACGTTTTGATTTGTACCTTGAGTATATGGATTGCCCTCTGGTGACTTCCGGTTTTAGGGAAACTACGGTCTTGTATATGCTTTTGGGAATATAAAATGTGTTAAGGGGGATTATGGTAACGCCTTAACGCTATTTTGATACTTTATATTACTGATAAGCATTATCTACTTAGCGTATATTACTACATAGTAGATAGTTTCATGGATCCTTGAGAGATGGAAAATCCCGTAACATCTCTTGAGTTATTGCACGCACGTTGACACTGGATAGGAGATGTCAAACCCCGTAAACATCTCTGACGCCGTTACACTCATATTTATTTACGATTGATTTCACTTTCATAAGGATATTTTAGTCCTGACTCGAGTGTTTTGTCTTTTCATTACGCTCGGGTCAGTCCTGAGTTTTTCAGATTTTTGAAGATCTATTCTGGAGGATGAAGACGAAGATTTGGTATACTATTACTATTATTACCCTTGCATCATGTTATCTGCTGCATTATTTAATTGTTCTGTTGTATATGTATAAACTCTGATAAATGTTGTATAAATAATTGTCAAAGTATAGTAGACAGCTTCATGAACTGTTTATTTGACTATTATATTTTATCGTTCCACTGCGAGATTCTGTGTTGTTTCTTTCCTTTATTTCTTTTCTTTTCTTTTCTTATTTACCCCAATAACTATCTGCCCTTTTGAATGGTTTGGAATCGACATGTGTATTTGATCGTTGGTTTAAACTGTCCAAAAAGGGCGGGTCGTTTTAGTTGGTATCAGAGCTTTGGTTTAGCGATAACCTTAGCTCTGTGGGGTCTGACTCTTTATAAATAGGGTAGTTATACCCTATGATGAGTCGCTGAGTGAATATATATATGAGAGAGCGTATTTGTTAGTGATATAAAATGTTTTATATTGTGTCGGTTGATTTGTTGAGTGGCTTATGGATTCTGGTCAATACGAGTAATTAACGTCATTGATAGGGATCTCTAAACACTCGAACAGAACAATTCGACATAGTATTGTTTTGAAATGGGGTAAATGAAATAAATTTTTCCCTAATTATATTTTGTATATAAAGGATTAATTTTCAGAAATTTTGTGACTTACCTAGCTTACCTGGTTGTTAGGAATGAAAATATTGGATTATCATTAATTGGATATTGTAATTTAATAAATAAGATGAATTACAGAATGAACAGTAATGACACAACTTGTAGAATGTTTTAAGAAAAATCCTATAAGATATTTTATAAAGGTGACTTATAAATTTAAAATAGATTTAAATTGGAAAATATTGAATTTAAGACCCGGAGGTTTTGACAATGGTTTTCAAAGCTTTGAAGAAAATATATAGTAATATTAATTGGAAATTGTTTATGGAAATATTTTGAAAGGATTTTTAAAGAAAGGAATGAATATAGTACTCCTCTCTTATGTCGTTGGAAAATAATTTCGGTGATGACTGCGCAGCATCATCGACGTTCATTTTCGAGTCTCAAAGTGGGGGAGACTTCTAAGAAGCTTTGCTTATCTTCAAAATTATTTTGGGTAAATGGGTTTTGGTTTAAACTCCAAAGGTATGATTTAATATATTAAAGATATAAGTATATATATTTATTTCAAATGATTTGAAAGAACCGGGCATTTAAAATTTTAAGTTATGTTAATTAGTAATTTTCAAATTATTTGAATGAAATGTGAATAACATAATTTATAAAATAAGAGGATTAAGATATCTAAGCTATTGATTGGGAAAACTTTAAAGTTGAAAGGTAAAGAGGATTTAAACAAATTAAATTTGTGAACATTCTAATTAAGTAAAAATGAAATTCTATAAATTTGTATAATACCAAATTTACATTCTGATAACATATAACAAGACTTACCAAATGTTAAAAGTTAAAATGATGTTTGGATATGTAATGAGATATTGTACAAATAAACAGAATCTGAAAATAATTGAAGCATACAAGTAAGGAAAACTCAAAAGGAATTAAAATGTATACAAATGGAAAATTTGGTTGTGAAAAAAAATTTATATATACTTAAATATAACATGAAATGATGAATGGATAAATGGAACAAGTAAGTGAACTTAAGAAAGAAGACAAATGAAGTGTATAATATCTTTGTAAATTGGTTATAGAAAAATAAATATAAATTGCTTAAAAAAAAGATTTTGAATTTGTAACCTTTAAGATAACTATAAACTAAGAAAAGTCATTTATGAGAGGTTAGACTTTTATAGGATGATTAATAAACTAAAGTGATGATTAATAAAATGTTCCACAAATGAATTCGTTATTAACTGAAATTATGAAAATAAAATAAATGTAAACAAAGGAATTTCTTATAGTAAGAATCAATTGGGAAAAGAAATTGAGTTTAATTAAATTATTTAGAATGTTTAAAATGAACTTGAGTAAGCAAATCCTATGATATGATGTTTAAGAAAAAATAATGTTAAAGAATATGCCATGTAAAGAAATGAATATACTAACTGAATAATGGATTGTGAGTAATTAAGTGAAAAAAAAGTCAATAAAAATAATCTAGTATAGATAAATTGGATAGAAATCCATTGGAAGGTAGTACGTAAGATTGTGCGTATATTATTTTATTCGCATAACGATTTGATCCAAATTCGAGCACAAAATTTCGAGATGATTTATATCGATCCAAGTTAGGATTTTTCACTCGATTTTCGACGGCGAACCCTAGATATGGATTTTTAATTTGATTCTGGAATTCTTTATCATAGTATATGGCTATGCAAGGAGAGTAACAGTTTCCAATTAAGGAACCAAATCTGAGTCCGCACTAAAGAGTCGTGTGAACGATACTAGTTTGGAAGTGAAATTGTGTGATCGAATAAGCGATTAGATTGATATTGCTCACGGGTGATATGTGTATGGCTTACAGACTTAATTAAAAGTTAATATTAGGAATTTAAGATGCCAAATATGTGAAGATAAATTTGCAACTTTTGAGATAACTATCAACTAAGAAAAGTCATATATAAGAAGTTAGACTTTTATGGAATGACTGTAAATTAAAGTGATGACTAATAAAATGTTCTGCATTAATAAAATGTTCCGCAAATAAATTGGTTATTAACTGAAACTTAATATGAGGTAAATGTAAACAAAAGAATTTGGTATGGCTAAGAATAAATTGGAATTGAAAGAGATAAACCAAATTGAATGTAAAATGTATAATTTGGTTATGTTGGGTATGATTTTGGTTGTTATATGATTGATAGTTGATTGTATATAATTCATTAAGTGTTAATGAAATCGAAATCTATAAATCACTGAAATCAAATTGGAAGTTAAATGAATTTAAATAGAATTTAATTTGATTCAAATTGGAAGTGAACTAATGTAAATATAAATTAGTGAATGTTAACTAATTGAATTGAGAATGAATGTTAGTAAAACCCAACGTTAATGAATCAACTATGATTTAAATTGAAATCCAAGTCAATAAATATTAATGAGAAGTGAATTTATATTGATTGGTTATGGATTTGTTGGATGATACTTGATTGATGATTGCATTTGTTGCTTTGTTGCATTTGCTATGTTGGCACATGTAGTTGGTATGTTGTTATATGATGTATATTGATACTATCTCGATATATGCATGATTCTCATTGTTTGTTGAGTGTTTAGTAGGTGCGGATTGCGCTTGCTTCGCATTTGGAGCTCGCTTTTGCGCTATATTATTCGTATATGCTCGCTAATAAAAATATAAGGTACACGTTTATTTTTTCATTGGATTTGGTGATTTTTGATGAGCCACTTGGCTTTTGATTTTCTTTTGTTGGTTTGGGTGCCCGTAGAGGCGTTTTGTAGCTGTACCGATCGAGCCGCGCAAAGGAGACTCTGCCGAAATTTTCCGTAAAATCCGGGTGTTGGAAAATTTTTCAAGTTTTAAATTTTTTTTATAACTTGTTTTGATAACTAACTTTTAAAGTTAGAAAACCGTTCAGAGTAACTTAATGGAAGCGTAGTTATGACTTTATAAATGGAATTTTATTATATTTTAAGTTGGTAACTTTGAATAAAATATATCTAATGTTGAATTCTATACTTAGTTCATTTTCCCTTCTTTTTCCTTTTCGGGGACGAAAAGTTTTGAGTGGGGGAGAGTGTAACGACCCGTAAATTTTCGATAATTAAAATAACTAATTTAATAAGATTTCGTGATTTAGTGAGAGAAAAAAAAAATTGTAATTCGTGTAGAATAATAATAACTGGAATGAATTGCAACAATAATGATCCAAGTAATGAAAATAAAAGCTACTTAGTGAATGCCTTTGAAACCGATAGTTGAATAGGATAATAAATGTTGAATTCATTGGGTATAAGAGAGAAATTGATTGATAAGTAAAATCTATTTGAAATCAAATATTGAATATTGGACAGGTAAATTGTTTAAATTAAATATTTAAAATTTATTGAATAATTTAATAATGGGAATTGAATAACCATATAATGGAAATAGTTGTTCTATAATTTTAATTCTTTTCAAAGGTTAAATTTTATAAGTTCGTTTTGAAATTTCAAAAGATAGTGATTTAAGAATAATCAAATTTGTTTAAATTTAATATTATAAATGTTTGAATAATTAAATTCCGAATTTGATGTGATTAATTTGATATTGAAATTTAATATATGAAAATAGAGTGAATAATTGAAATTTGATTTAATATGATTCAAATTGGTTTCCAAAGTGAATGTAAGTATATTGGGATTTTAATAGAGTTAATAAGATTTTAAAATTGGAATTTATTGGATAATTGAATAACGGGTTTAATATGATTAAAAATGATTTGTAAAATTTTATTTTATCATATTGGAGTTATAGTGATGTTACAGAATTTTTAAAACGGAATTAAAAGTAAATTTGTGAAAATTGAATATTTTAATATTAATTGTCGACTGGAAAATAGCCAATTTTTGAACAGTCTCAGAATTAGACGAAACTAGTTCCATTGGATCCGTAATAGTTAGTTATTATCGGATTTCAATTTTCGTAGCAATCGGAGTTGTTGTTTGACCGTGGCAGCTCGAAACGCGTTGAAATTGTTTTAATATTAATTTGGCGAGTTAAAATGGTCATTTTTCAAATGGTCTCGGATTTCGACGAAACCAGTTTCATCGGATCCGTAATATGATATTATTATATGATTTCAAATTTCGTGTCAATCGGATTTACCGTTTGTCCGGTACAAGCCAAAACGCCTAGAAATCGGTTTAATCGATTTAATTTAAAATCGATCGTCTATTTCCATAACTCTCGCATATGATCGAATTAGCCTCCGAAACCTATTCCATTGTGTCCGGAACGCGGGGTAAACCCTAGGAATGCCGGTCACCGCGCGTAAATCGGAGTTTGGAAAAGCCGGATAATTAGTGTTCGTCGAATTTCCTATAAAAGCACCTCAAAATTTTCATTTTGGGAAAAACAAAAAAAACAAATTAGGGTTAAACCCTGGCCGCCATCTCCATGCTCGAAGGCCAGAAATCACTCTCGTTCCTCCCTCTTTCTCTCTCAATCCAATAGCTATTTCGAGAAGCTCTCAACTAGAGAACTGTAGAGCTCGTCGAGAGCTACCTATCCTACGGACAAGATCGCGATTAGAGCTACGGAGTGGCGTGGATTTGGGTTTAAATGCATGCGGTTGCGCACGATTTTCGAGCGACTAGAGATAGCCGAGAATGGCCGGCCTTTGGCCGATGATTGCACTCGATGTTGGCTTTGCGGTGGTGTATCCTGATCGTGTTGAAGATGCTTGTATTGATGGCGCGTATTAGGGTTTTGAGCGGCCGTGTGGGTTCTTGGGTCTGAAGCTTGCGTGCGTTCTAACGAAGGGGAGAAGGGAGAGACGTGGGCGGGCCTGATGTGGAGGAAGCAAATGGACGGCTGTGATGTTTTGGGGTAAATTTTAAAAAGGAATTTGTGAATTAATTATATTGAAATTGTGTATATGTTTAAACTTCTATAACTTTTTGCTATGAGGTCGAAAACGCACGAAACGACTTGCGTTGGAATCGTATGGACGAGCACTACGCTATGGAATTGGATTGGAATCGTTTGGAGCTAGAGAAAATTTTGGGTAAAATCGAACGTCGTTCGATTTGATTTAAAATCGAAAAATCAAGGTGAGTGTTTATAACGCTCACAACGTACTAAATATCTTTATGCTAGTTAAATTTGACATTATGAAGTGTTATGATTTTATTTGTCGTTGTTTGATATAATTTAATTGTCATATAGATTGTCATTTGAATTAACCGTTGAAAATTAAATTGACAGTTAAATTGAAATTTAAAATTGAATTGCGATTAAATTACCTGGCATTGATAACTATGAAATTGCCATGAATTGTATTGTCTATTGGATGATTTATTTCGATGGATGCTATTGGTTGATATTTAAATGTTTGGATGTTTATTTGCTTATATATATCATGTTATGCATACATATGATACTGTGATTTAATTTAAGTGATATATATTCATCCCTGACATTTAATTGAAATAAATAATTACTTGGCCATATGATAGAAAATTATATACGGACACCGGTTTGGCTAAATTAATAAATTTTAAGATCGTCGATTTGAAATTTATTTAAATGTTTTGATTTAAAAGTGATAAATAGAAATCAATTTATAGAAATCGAATTTATCGAAAAAATTTGAGTTTGGAATGTTGAAATAAAATTTTGGTTAAAAGAAATGGTTGAATAAATTTAAGTGGAGACTTTGAGATTTAAAATTTGGATATGATTGAATTTTGGAAATTTATTGTTATAAAGATTGAACATTAAATTTGAGTTTTGAATATTACTAAGTAAAACTGGCAAAAATGATATTTTGAATTGAGCTTGAAATTGAATCATATTTGTAATTGGGATTTAAATTTGAATATTGAAGGATAATTTTGTTAAGTGTTATAAATTGATATTTTGAAAAATCAAGCTAAAAATCGACATAAATTGAAATTGAACTAATTGAAAGTGAATATAAAATTTAATAAATTTGAAGTCAAAGTTGACGTTGAATTGAATTGAAATCGAAATTGGAATCGGTAGAACAGAAATTGAAATTGATTTGAATTGGGAAGATATAATTGAAATGGATTGGTTTTGAAGCTATTTTATTTTGTTTTACAAATTACTCGGTTATATAAACTATTTTTGAATACTTAAACTATTTTAATCTATTTTAAATCTACTTAACCCAATTTAAATTACTTTAAACTAATTTATCTATTTCAAATCCATTTTAAGATTTTAAGTATTTTTAACTATTTTAATTATGTAAAACTATTTTTAAACTACTTAAAACTTTTTTCTAAAATTCTAAGCTGGTCAATAAAGTGGAATGTTTATATTTAAATCTTGAATTTAAAATACGAATTGAGTTAAGTGAAGTTGCAACCTAAAATTGAATTTCGAAATGACTTTGAAATCGAAATGAGACATTGATGCGAAAATTGATTTTTGAAACGGAATCTGACATTTTGATAGATACGGTGATATTTGAAATGGATTTGATTTTTGAACGAATATGATATTTTGATATCAATTATGAATCGATTTGAAATGTAAAGAGCCAATGGTGTAATAATACGTAGTTATTAAAGAGACCGGGATTGGATATGGACATACTCTCTGTCGATACCAAAAACCACTTTAATAACTATTATATGCGGAGTGTTGATCCAGAATGAAGTGGATGGTTTGGTGAACGCGTTGACTGAAGAAAGAGAACGATATTGGATGACCCCTGACATGACTAAAACAGGAGCCGCGCCGGGCCATTGAGGTTCGCCACCTCTAGCGGACACACTTCTTCGATACCATATCTATTACATTTGTGATGCGATTTGGGTGCACCCCTTGATTTCGGAGTGTTGTTTCGCGGTGTTGGGGTAGCTGCTGGCTATGCCCAACATCAGTCCGGATCACGCAACTACTAGTATCCTAGTTGGTATCGCCTCATGTACCTTGTCATACTGATTATCCTATTCGCGACCACTACGTTTTGATTTGTACCTTGAGTATATGGATTGCCCTCTGGTGACTTCCGGTTTTGGGGAAACTACGGTCTTGTATATGCTTTTGGGAATATAAAATGTGTTAAGGGGGATTATGGTAACGCCTTAACGCTATTTTGATACTTTATATTACTGATAGGCATTATCTACTTAGCATATATTACTACATAGTAGATAGTTTCACGAATCCTTGAGAGATGGAAAATCCCGTAACATCTCTTGAGTTATTGCACGCACGTTGACACTGGATAGGAGATGTCAAACCCCGTAAACATCTCTGACGCCGTTACACTCATATTTATTTACGATTGATTTCACTTTCATAAGGATATTTTAGTCCTGACTCGAGTGTTTTGTCTTTTCATTACGCTCGGGTCAGTCCTGAGTTTTTCAGATTTTTGAAGATCTATTCTGGAGGATGAAGACGAAGATTTGGTATACTATTACTATTATTACCCTTGCATCATGTTATCTGCTGCATTATTTAATTGTTCTGTTGTATATGTATAAACTCTGATAAATGTTGTATAAATAATTGTCAAAGTATAGTAGACAGCTTCATGAACTGTTTATTTGACTATTATATTTTATCGTTCCGCCGCGAGATTCTGTGTTGTTTCTTTCCTTTATTTCTTTTCTTTTCTTTTCTTATTTACCCCAATAACTATCTGCCCTTTTGAATGGTTTGGAATCGACATGTGTATTTGATCGTCGGTTTAAACTGTCCAAAAAGGGCGGGTCGTTTCATGAGATATTCCTTCGTGAGTCACTTCAAGTGTGTGCCAGATTTTCTACGCAGTTAGACAATGTGAGACACGATTAAATTCAATATGATACAATGAACAAATAATAGAATCCATAGCTTTAGCATTAGCATTGTGTAACTTATTTTCTAGATTTGTCCATTGATCAAATGGGTTTTCAATTCCCTGATTATCTACTACTATAGTTGGTGTCCTATATCCTGTCTCAACAATATTCCAAGCATCAATGGTTTTAAGAAAAAATTTCATTCTATCTTTCCAATAAGCATATTTATCATTGAAATTGGTGGTCTAACTACAAACCGACCCTTAGAAAAAGCGTTATTAAATGAACCCATTTTAAAAATTCAAATTTTAAAACAAAATTTGATTTTTGAAAACATATCAATTTTTTTAAAAAATTGCTTTTTTCCTAGCTCTGATACCACTTGTAGGATCAATTTCACTCTAGAGAAGGAGTGGATAGGGTTATACTATTAATTATAAAATTATTGCGGAAGTATATAAAATAATTGCAACACTGATATGGCATAATTATAGCAGCACAGATAATAGCAGAATATTAAAAGCAAAAAATAGAACACACAGATTTACCCAGCTTTGGCAAAACTCTGCCTACGTGTTGCCCCCAAGGTTTCTACTAAAAATCAAGTAGTCAGACGCTTACACACGTAAACTCGTGACACCCGCTATCGACTAACCTAACTCTACGCTCATAACTCTACCACAACTCAGCCACCGAGTTGCGAATTCTCGAACTACACCACCGTAGTTCGTACCCTAGTCACACGACTAGAAAATACACAAGTTTAAAAAGAAAAATACAATTTAAAACAAAATAAAACAATTAGAAACCCTATTTTAAATATTAAAGCCCAAATAAAAAACACTGGCCCAAGTTAAAAGTATCCCCTTTATTCGTATTGTAATATAGGCCGATATCCTTTTCTTGAAAGATAATGTCTGCTTCCTATTTGCTCGTTCGTCTTCGTTCGTTCCTCTTTCCACAACTTTTAGGGTTTCTATAAAATTGAAATTGTCGCTTGAATTACTGTTGATGCTTCGAATTCTTTCTTCTATCAGTGATTGCTTTCGGCTACTTCAATTCGATCGAGTTCAAATTAAAATTGGTATGTTATTTTCCTTTTTGCTTTTCTGGTTGATATGCTTGAACTCGATCGATGATTCAAGTTGTTGATATAAAGTTTGCTCTGTTGTTGCTTGAACTCGAATGGATTCATAGCCGATGATGTTAAACAATTATACAGGGTTCGAATCCCTTTATTTTCGTTCATCTGAATTTATTTGAATTCGTCAATACTTTTGCTCAGCCGTTCGATGTTACTTGAATGTTGATGATAATTTCTGACTTTGTCAATTTCGTATATTTGATTACTTCTGACTTTGCTTGGCCACCACAGTGTTGAATTCTTGGCGATGTTGATTTTGGTTCCGTGAATTTCTCTAGTTATCACGACTCTGACTTGAACTGTTCGATTTAGTTTATTTTTATGAGTTGTTTATATCGGCTTCATAAAACTTTGTCTGCATACGTGACTTTGGCATTACTTTGAACTACAGCTTGAAATTTCCTCTGTCTTTGTTCGAACTTGTATCCTACACATGTACACACACACACACATATATATATATATATATATATGCTCACATATGTATATAATTAGTTATATGTTGCTTGTAGTTGTTTCTGGTTTCACTGCACTGCTGTCACATAACCGAATTTGTTGCTATCCATTGTTCTTCGAGTCAGTGCATTGAGTCCTCATTTACTTTAGTTCATACTGTATATATATATGCTAGTTGTTGTGCACATTGTATGTTCGTTCTGTTTCACTGTGGATTTTTGCTTGTAGTCTTCACTGGTATCACTGGTGCATGTGCTTATGCATTGATAGTTGAGGTAGTGCCATTGTTATTTGTGTCTGCTCTTTTATTAATGGGTTTATTTTAAGCTTCATGAAGTCACAAGTTGTTCGTGTGTACACGGCCTTATGGCATGTACAGTGATACACTGTGCATGTCACAAGTTGTTCGTGTGTGATGAATTCAATATTAAATGATGATGAATAACCCAAATAACCGAGGCAAATAATATTTTCAAAAATACATTTTATTTTACACTGAAAATATATTTTCTTTTCAATTTTACTGCGTCAATGTATATTTTTGCAGATAGCTCAGATGTTGGATTCAATTTGGAATAGAGTTGAAAATAAAATATGAGTGAATAAGCGATATATAATGAGGACAGTTATGTAAATGATAATTGCAATGTGATCGAAATTGTATCGTAAGTGAAATTGTGTATATATAGTGAGAGCTCAAATTTGTACTATTCAAAATTGTAATAAATATTTGGTTGAATATAATATCTGTTTGAATTTAAATCCTGTGTTATTTATTTTATTCAGCAAATATTTAATTGTGTGAAAAATGAAATAGTACATTAACAAATGCATTTAAATGATATATGTGTGTGTGTGTGTGTGTGTTTGTGTGTGTGTGTTTATTATCATCAAACAAAAATCGTATAGTCGCATATTCAACAGTTGCAATCATCAGCGGAATTATTTTCAAGCGACGGAAGTGACTTCAGTACACCCAAGCCATACTTTTGGGACTTAACCAAAATCGTTTTCCAAGCTATACCAAGTACTTTATATAATAATACTAAATCATGATCCCATTTCATAAACTAATTTGCCAATATTTACTTTAGAATCTATAGAAAATATGCATATTGATCGAGTAATGCAGAAATGATACTATGGAAATGGGTCCTGCTCAGTCTACCATATATTCCCTTACTAAGAAGGGTAACGCCTACGAGAAGTGCTTACCAACCGAGCATATTGCTTGCCCATTTTTAGCCACTTTCAAGCTATTCGGATTAGATAACATAAAAATACTTTATTCCCAAACCGATCAGTTGATTTTGAGACAACATTGAACTCGAACAAATCTTAAAACTCTTTTCAAAATATTTGTATTCACAAATACTTTCAAATAATACTACTACTATATTATTCAAAATCTTATAAACCAATTTACGAGCGTTGTTATTAAACCACACTTTAATAATTCATACTTACATAATTTACCTTATATAAGGTCTTTAATTTTCATAGTTGGAATTACCTTTAAGGCATACACTAATACGCTCTCATATGTATAATACACTTAACTCATTCTAAGGCATCACTTACCTTATCTCTAATGAGTTGTACCCCACCAAAGCCAAGTTTCTCGCTTGACTTAGCTTTGATACTAGCTGTAACAATCCACATTTTGACCCTCAAATGTCGATAATAATACCTCCATGGTATTCACGTGCCCAACACTCAACTTTTGAAAAGACATATTATTAGGGTAAAACGAAAAACAGAAAGGAAAAGAAAAGGAAAGAAGAGAACAAAGTATTAGAATCTCACAACGGGATGGTAACATATAATATGAAAAAACAATACAAACTATCACTCCAAGATACATAACATTTCAAAGTTATAATCCTAAGTACTATCATCGGCATGTGCAGTTATAACAGCCTATTCGCATAATAATAGATATATACATAATAGTAGTACAGTGAAAATAAAATACAACTATAGGCAAATGGAAGCATCCAGCTTATCTCTTGAGGCTTCAAAGAATATAAACGAAAACATGCCTTTTTCAAATTGCTCGAAAGAACACTCGAGTGACCAAGGGAAAGATAAAATCACGAGTCGGACAAAAGCTTAGTGTGAGAAAGTCAAGAAATATGATGCATCATATAACAATATCTTTCAAGACCGTATTAATCACTGTAGTAGTTTTTCCCCTCAAAAGAACCAAAACCATCTAATAAGTATATATGACGATATAATAGATAGTGTCAAGGTGTAGAATATAAATCACAAAACAATCATGCTACTTGCATCTCACAACACAACAATATTAGAAGTACAGCCAAAATTGCTAAGGTACATTAGCATAAGGATTTCTGTGGAGATCTCCTCTAAAAACCGAAGTCGGCCTCCTACACAATGGTCATAAAGTACCTTCCGAAACGACTCATATCTTTAGATAAAATATGTCACAAAGGCAAATATAGCTAGTCCAAGCCTGAACACGTGATACCAAATACCATCAACTCCCATGCACCTCAACCAAAAGCATCTCTATATATTTGGAGTTGATGTACCTACTTGGGTTAGCTAAATTCCTTGGCTATGTGCATACTTTGTTTTCTGCCATCACTGACAAAGAAGTCACATCGAGAACTCATCACACAAGTCTTCATCATCCGAATAGATCTCGAATCTTTCTCTACATTGTACCATTCCAAACAGTTCACGAATCTCTTCATAGATCCCAACATAAATCGTCCGACAAATGCAATAGCCGAACCTCTCCGGACTTAATCTTAGAATAGAAAGTTCAACTCTACAGCATTCCACAACCACTTCCAAATTAAAGAACTCGTATATTAGTTTTGAAGTGGTTTTCGATAAGTAATACACTTATCCGATCCCTGACTCCTTAAAACTAAATCGGTGAATTTTCAGTTATCTCAATTCCGGTTCTTTAAGAAGTAAATGAATGATATAAAGGAGTCCTCCCTAGGGAACCTCATATATACACGTTCTTAAAGAAAGAGACGATTTATATGAATGAATCCCCCTTAGGGGATCTCAAACCGTATCAATACGTGATGCTTACTTACTTCTAAAGTTAATTTGGTCAAACTCGATAGTCGACTAATCGACTACCTAGAAAAAAATAGAAACGACCACAAATAGAAGACAAGTATAGTATATTTATCATGTTTCTGACCTTCTAATCTTATTCTATCCTATGGTCAAGAGTAAAGCATGTAAGTCAGAGCACAGTTTGTTGAATATGCGCTTATATGTTTTTTGTTTGATGATAATAAACATATATACATTCGTTTAAATGTATTTGTTAATATACTATTTTGTTTTCACAGATTAAATAAATATTTGTTGAATAAATTAAATAACACAGAATTTGAATTTAAACGAATATTTTATTCAAACAAATATTTATTACAATTTTGAATAGTATACAAATTCAAGCTCTCACTATTCACTATACAACTTTGATACAAATTCAATTACATCACTATTTTACATATCATCACCTCACTACATATCACTCACACTCATATTTCATCTTCAACTTCATTCCATTTTGAATCCAGCATCTGAGCAATCTGCAAAAATATTCACTAACGCAGTAAAATTGAAAAAGAAATATTTTTGCAATATAAAATAAAAGATGAATTTTGAAAATGATATTTGCCTCAGTTATTTGGGTTGTTCGTCATCATTTACATTCGAATTCGTCATACACGAACAACTTGTGACATACACAGTGTATCACTGTATATGCCACAAGGCCGTGCACACCGATATACACTTGATAATGCTACAGGGATAGGTGAGCACAAGGTCAAACCCAAATATACGGACAGTCTCAACTCAGGTGCAATATATTCAAAAATACGACACGAGCACAAGGTCAAATCCGAGTTTTGAAACTTGATTCAACACAAGGCGACATGACATGAATGCAACGAAGACCAACATCAAAATGGACTGCAACAATCATGGCAGTTCACATGTCAAAAACAGTTGCAACATGGATATCACAAAACAAAACACACTGGAATGAACAATGCACAGCTAGTCCAAACTCGAGTGCAATAGAGAAGCTATGGTACTATGCAAGTACAAGCTGCAGCATACCAGAGTGATACAGATGCAAGCAAGTTCGACATACAAAAACCATGGTTCAAAATAAATACCAAATACTACAAGATGAACCAGACAGTGATACAAGTTCGAACAATGCTCAATGCACAGCCAACAAGATGTCACCAAAAACCAAACAAGGGCAAGGCAATGCACAAATGCAACAGAATGCTCAAGTGAGGATAACAAATACAACTGATACGCGAATGGTCTCGAACAATAAATGAACATCACATAGGACAGTGAACAATGAAGTAATGCAATGCTCAATAACACTACAAACTGCAGTGGACAGCAAAAATGATCAGCCATCAAAGTACAAGAACAAGTTGAGATGCACAATGCCAATCCAAACAACAGCAAGAGGGATGCATTTCATCAAGCTGCAGTTTTTCAAAACAAATGACCAAAGTCGAGTATGCTACAAAAAATAGCAAATCATTTTTATCAAGCATCAGAATTCAAAGCCGTGGTCAAAACACACTCAAATGAACAAATACAATAATAATGCAGTGAAGCATGTTCATGGAAAACAGCAAATACAAACTGCTACAACACCAAGTAAAGGACACAGCAGTATACAAGTACAAGCCACAATATCAAAGCCGTGTTCATACATAAAGTCAAAGACGTGGTCATCACAAAGAAATCAAAATTTCGTTTTGACCAAATATATCGCAATTTCAAATCAAATCAATGCCGTGATGACCAAGTTTTAAAGCCGTGTTATTCAAGTAACATGAACAGGTCAGAATTCATCGCAAACATCCAACAATAATCGAACGGCAAAGCAAGAAAGTTTGAAGCAATCAGACGAACGCAAATCTAGGGTTACAAACCCTATATAAATCATCATCATCGGAAATCTCAAATTCATTGAGTTCAAGAATATTAACTAAAAGCAATAAAGAAAAAAAAATCACATACCAATTTGCAGTCGAACTCAATCAAATACATGAAGTCGTGTTCAAATCGAAGATACGGTCGATTGCCGAAGCAAATCAGAGGAACAGTGATTGCGATCAACCAACAAAGGCAGCGACTTCAATTTGAAACCCTAATTTAAGAGCATGGGATCAAAGGGACGAAGCCCCAAATCTGCAAGAGGAGCGGCCATTTTTTTCACGAACGAAAAAATAAAAGAGACGGGTCGAGTTACAAAGGGGGTCGGCTTCTAAAGAGTGTTTTATTTTATAAGGGCATTAAATTTTTAATTAGGGTTGTTCTAATTTCGAATTGTTTTTAATTTGTATTTTTCTTTTAAACCGTTTTATTTTTCTAGTCGTGTGACTAGGGGACAAGCTACGTGGCGTAGCTTGAGAATTCACAACTCGGTAGTTGAGTTGTGGCAAGGTTTTGAGCGTAGAGTTAGATTAGTCAATAGCGGGTATAGCGAGTTTACGTGTGTAAGCGAGGGACTATCTAATTTCTAGTAGAAACCTTGGGGGCAGCACGTAGGCAGGATTTTGCCGAAGCTGGGTAAATTCTGTGTTGTTCTGTTTTATTCAGTTATTTTATATTCTGCGATATCTGTGCTGCTATTCTGTGATCTGAATTGAAATTGATTGATAAGCTTCCGCGATTAATTTTTATAATTAACACTATCACCCTATTCACCCCCCTCTAGGGTGAAATCGATCCTACAAGTGGTATCAGAGCTTGGAACAAAAGCCGTTTTTGTTTTAAAAATTTGATTTTACAAAAATCAATTTTTGTTTTAAAAATTCGTGTTTCAAAAAAATCGGTTTTTGTTTTAAAAATTTGAATTTTTAAAATGGCTTCTTTTAATACTGCTTTTGCCGAGGGTCAATCCATAGTTAGACCACCAATGTTCAATGGTGAATATGCTTACTGGAAAAATAGAATGCAAATTTTTCTAAAAACCATTGACGCTTGGAATATTGTTGAGACAGGTTATAGAATACCAACTATAACTATAGATAATCAGGAAATAGAGAAACCAAAAGATCAATGGACAGAACTAGAAAATAGATTACAAAATGCTAATGCTAGAGCTATGAATTCTATTATCTGTTCATTAGATCAATTTGAATTTAATCGTGTCTCACATTGTCTAACTGCACAGGAAATATGGCACACACTAGAAGTGACTCACGAAGAAACATCTCAAGTCAAAGAATCTCGCCTTGCCATGCTAAGCAGCGAATACGAGAACTTCACAATGGCGAAGGAAGAAAATGTCAAAGAGATGCATGGACGACTTTCCAATATCGTTTACAAATCAAAAGCTCTTGGAAAATCATACACAGAGTTGGAGATAGTCCGAAAAATCCTTAGAGTCCTTCCACGAAAATTTGAAGCAAAAGTGACTGCCATTCAAGAATCAAAAGATTTGAAACAAATGAAAGTCGAAGAACTCATCGGAAATCTCACCACTTATGAGCTAGAAATGAAATTCAAGGAAGAGCGTGAAGGAGGAGATAATCGAAAGAAATCAATAGCGCTCAAAGGAACTACCGAAAGTGATGATGATAACGATGAAGATGATGGAGCAGCAGAATTGGCGCTACTAATAAAGAAATTCAAAAAGTGGAATTACAAATATGGAAATTCAGCTCGAATTCAAAAAGCGAAAAGCAGAATAGCCAAAGCACTAGACTACTCTGAAGAACAGAAGATCATCTGTCACAAGTGCAACCAACCCGGACACATCAAGCCCAATTGTCCTCAAAATCGACGCGACTTTGAAAAGAAACAGAAAAAGAAAAGTTTTGCAGCCACATGGATTACAAGTGATGAAGATAATCAAAATTCTAGCAGTGAGAGTGAGAAAGCAGATATGTGCCTTCATGGGAATATAACCGATAGCGACGATGACGAGCCAAGCGAGGTATCAAAACTTACTCACTCTAAATTACTTATCTATTTCCACGAAGTAAATGGCTGTTTTGAACGGCTTAGGGATAAGTATGCCAAACTTGAATCACAAAAAGATACTTTGATAGAATGCAATAAACAACTTGATCAACTAGTTAAAACCTATCAAAGTAGGATCCCTAAGTGTGATAAGTGTCCAACATTCGAAGAAGAAATTAAAAAAATCAGAAATCAATATAAAATCACTTGAAAATGAAATTCTGATTTTAAAAGAGAATGAAAATACTAGGAGAGAGAATTCTATTAAAATAGTGCACACAGTTGTTAAACGAAAATGAATCTCTCAAAACACAAGTCCAACAATTGTCAACGACTTTAGATAAATTTTCAAAAAGTAAAAAATCGTTGAACATGCTATTAGGAAAGCAAACTGTTAAAACGGTTAGAAGAGGACTTGGATATGATCAATCCAAAATTGTTGAAAACAAGATTAATCAAGAAAATTCAATGTGCACGATTTGTAGAAAATATGGACACAATCACAATAATTGTTGGTATAGACCCAAACATGTGAAAACTATACCGATTTGGGTTCCTAAAGGCACCAATATAAAATCTCTCAAAGTTAAACAAATTTGGGTGCCGAAGGGAACAATTATAAATAGTTTTGGGTCTTCACAAAATTATTTTTCTAAATATTCTGCCACTAACAATCATGGACCTATAAAAACAAATAGGTCACATAAATCCTTTTCCGTGTAGGTGTGGTGGCAGGCTAAGGAACAACAATAGTGTTCTCTGGATTTTGGCTGTTCCAGAAAAACAACAGACGACAAAGCTAAGTTCCTTAGCCTAGTATAAAGGTGACAGAATCACAACGGACAACAACGAAAAATATCGTAAAGGTAAAACAGGTAATGGTATGTTTAAAACGATATATTAAATGTGATAATCTGTACCATATTCTGAATTAAAATCAGCCAATATTGAGATTGATGAAAAGATGATGATTTTGATTCTGACTTATTCAAAATAGTTGGCCAAATTATATTCTTATGCCAAAAACACTATAAAATTCTCTAGATTCTTTGAATTACTTCATATATATCAGTTTGGATTAAAAATAGTGTTTTGTTGGATAATACAATTGGTTATAATACGGCTGACTCTATATTCACGGTTTTCTGATTATTTACACGGCTTCATTTCAAATTCAAAAGAATGTCATTTAAATTGTTGTTAAAATTGAATTTGAAATTTTTGGTGCACACTTCATGTTTTGGTCTATAAAATACAATTGATGATAATTTTTGAGTGAAAGAGAAATTCAGATGCAGATTACACTAGTAATCTAGTTGATAGAAAAATTACTAGTTGAACATGATTTTTGAGACATTTAGTAACTGCATTGTTTTTCAAAGAAAATATCTGCATATTTTTCATTTCAAATAATTTTCAAATTGCAGAAAATTTTCTTATAAAACCCCCTCGAGAAAATCATTTTTGACCATATTTTCAGATTAGTCATTTTGAAAAATTAATTTCATAATTATTTTTTAAATTTGATTTTAAATGACATTTTGACTAATCTGACTCCCAAATGATTATCGAAAAGAAAAATAGTGATTGAAAAAGTGATGAGTGTTAATATTAATCAAATATTATGACTTGAGACGGTATAATTAATAAATTTCTTTAGAAATTTAAACAAGATTTATAAAACTGTTTGTTGGTAAAAATTCCATGACCATCTCTATATTTATCATATTTCTAACGACCATCACTCATCAAAATTTTATATAGTTTGTCAATATGTGGTACTTTAAACAGGAATCGTTCGTTTTTCATTTTCACATTTAAAAAAAAAACAAATAAATAAATAAATACCAAAGTATTCACTCTCATTTAAAAGTCCTCACGGTTATGCATGGGTGAATTACTTGGAAATTTTTATGTGCTTCCATGCTCATTTAAAAGTCCTCGCGGTTATGCATGTATGGAACGCATATCAAAAGTTGATTTGTAAAATAAACAAGTTGATTCTAATCCCATTTAAAAGTCCTCACGGTTATGCGTGGTTAGAAGATACTTGAATTCATTTTTTTTAAAATAAAATTGGAATACTACTAATCTCATTTAAAAGTCCTAACGGTTATGCATGGTTAGTAGATATTCAAATTCCTGGATATAAATATACCACAAATAGACACAACTGTATGGTTTTATATGATGATATCATTCCTATCATTCTAAAAGTGGAATATGCGCCTAACAAAATATTTATGATTTTTGTTTGATTTTTTATTGAAATTTAATATTTATATTTAATTGAGTTTTAATGTAGGTTAATATCGATAACTTTATCTCTATTTTCTCTAACACTATTATTCTTTTGCTGATAACAAAAGGGGGAGAGAAAAGTTAAGATTTTGTCAAATAGAATCAAGCAAATGTCAAATAATTTTCCATTTGCATATAGGCTCATTTATATATTTCTATTTGTATGCATATATGTACGGGGAGCTTTGTGTAGAGAGGAAGCATTTAAATAGGGGGAGCAATTAGGATATATCTATGATCAAATACATTTAACATATTCAAAATCTTAAATATATGTTTGTTATCATCAAAAGGGGGAGATTGTTGAATATGCGCTTATATGTTTTTTGTTTGATGATAATAAACATATATACATTCGTTTAAATGTATTTGTTAATATACTATTTTGTTTTCACAGATTAAATAAATATTTGTTGAATAAATTAAATAACACAGAATTTGAATTTAAACGAATATTTTATTCAAACAAATATTTATTACAATTTTGAATAGTATACAAATTCAAGCTCTCACTATTCACTATACAACTTTGATACAAATTCAATTACATCACTATTTTACATATCATCACCTCACTACATATCACTCACACTCGTATTTCATCTTCAACTTCATTCCAGTTTGAATCCAGCATCTGAGCAATCTGCAAAAATATTCACTAACGCAGTAAAATTGAAAAAGAAATATTTTTGCAATATAAAATAAAAGATGAATTTTGAAAATGATATTTGCCTCAGTTATTTGGGTTGTTCGTCATCATTTACATTTGAATTCGTCATACACGAACAACTTGTGACATACACAGTGTATCACTGTATATGCCACAAGGCCGTGCACACCGATATACACTTGATATTGCTACAGGGATAGGTGAGCACAAGGTCAAACCCAAATATACGGACAGGCTCAACTCAGGTGCAATATATTCAAAAATACGACACGAGCACAAGGTCAAATCCGAGTTTTGAAACTGGATTCAACACAAGGCGACATGACATGAATGCAACGAAGACCAACATCAAAATGGACTGCAACAATCATGGCAGTTCACATGTCAAAAACAGTTGCAACATGGATATCACAAAACAAAACTCACTGGAATGAACAATGCACAGCTAGTCCAAACTCGAGTGCAATAGAGAAGCTATGGTACTATGCAAGTACAAGCTGCAGCATACCAGAGTGATACAGATGCAAGCAAGTTCGACATACAAAAACCATGGTTCAAAATAAATACCAAATACTACAAGATGAACCAGACAGTGATACAAGTTCGAACAATGCTCAATGCACAGCCAACAAGATGTCACCAAAAACCAAACAAGAGCAAGGCAATGCACAAATGCAACAGAATGCTCAAGTGAGGATAACAAATACAACTGATACGCGAACGGTCTCGAACAATAAATGAACATCACATAGGACAGTGAACAATGAAGTAATGCAATGCTCAATAACACTACAAACTGCAGTGGACAGCAAAAATGATCAGCCATCAAAGTACAAGAACAAGTTGAGATGCACAATGCCAATCCAAACAACAGCAAGAGGGATGCATTTCATCAAGCTGCAGTTTTTCAAAACAAATGGCCAAAGTCGAGTATGCTACAAAAAATAGCAAATCATTTTTATCAAGCATCAGAATTCAAAGCCGTGGTCAAAACACACTCATATGAACAAATACAATAATAATGCAGTGAAGCATGTTCATGGAAAACAGCAAATACAAACTGCTACAACACCAAGTAAAGGACACAGCAGTACACAAGTACAAGCCACAATATCAAAGCCGTGTTCATACATAAAGTCAAAGACGTGGTCATCACAAAGAAATCAAAATTTCGTTTTGACCAAATATATCGCAATTTCAAATCAAATCAATGCCGTGATGACCAAGTTTTAAAGCCGTGTTATTCAAGTAACATGAACAGGTCAGAATTCATCGCAAACATCCAACAATAATCGAACGACAAAGCAAGAAAGTTTGAAGCAATCAGACGAACGCAAATCTAGGGTTACAAACCCTATATAAATCATCATCATCGGCAATCTCAAATTCATTGAGTTCAAGAATATTAACTAAAAGCAATAAAGAAAAAAAAATCACATACCAATTTGCAGTCGAACTCAATCAAATACAAGAAGTCGTGTTCAAATCGAAGATACGGTCGATTGCCGAAGCAAATCAGAGGAACAGTGATTGCAATCAACCAACAAAGGCAACGACTTCAATTTGAAACCCTAATTTAAGAGCACGGGATCAAGGGGACGAAGCCCCAAATCTGCAAGAGGAGCGGCCATTTTTTTCACGAACGAAAAAATAAAAGAGACGGGTCGAGTTACAAAGGGGGCCGGCTTCTAAAGAGTGTTTTATTTTATAAGGGCATTAAATTTTTAATTAGGGTTATTCTAATTTCGAATTGTTTTTAATTTGTATTTTTCTTTTAAACCGTTTTATTTTTCTAGTCGTGTGACTAGCGGACAAGCTACGTGGCGTAGCTTGATAATTCGCAACTCGGTAGTTGAGTTGTGGCAAGGTTTTGAGCGTAGAGTTAGATTAGTCAATAGCGGGTATAGCGAGTTTACGTGTGTAAGCGAGGGACTATCTAATTTCTAGTAGAAACCTTGGGGGCAGCACGTAGGCAGAGTTTTGCCGAAGCTGGGTAAATTCTGTGTTGTTCTGTTTTATTCTGATATTTTATATTCTGCGATATCTGTGCTGCTATTCTGTGATCTGAATTGAAATTGATTGATAAGCTTCCGCGATTAATTTTTATAATTAACACTATCACCCTATTCACCCCCCCTCTAGGGTGAAATCGATCCTACAAGTGGTATCAGAGCTAGGAACAAAAGCCGTTTTTGTTTTAAAAATTTGATTTTACAAAAATCAATTTTTGTTTTAAAAATTCATGTTTCAAAAAAATCGGTTTTTGTTTTAAAAATTTGAATTTTTAAAATGGCTTCTTTTAATACTGCTTTTGCTGAGGGTCAATCCATAGTTAGACCACCAATGTTCAATGGTGAATATGCTTACTGGAAAAATAGAATGCAAATTTTTCTGAAAACCATTGACGCTTGGAATATTGTTGAGACAGGTTATAGAATACCAACTATAACTGTAGATATTCAGGAAATAGAGAAACCAAAAGATCAATGGACAGAAGTAGAAAATAGATTACAAAATGCTAGAGCTGTGAATTCTATTATCTGTTCATTAGATCAATTTGAATTTAATCGTGTCTCACATTGTCTAACTGCACAGGAAATATGGCACACACAAGAAGTGACTCACGAAGGAACATCTCAAGTCAAAGAATCTCGCCTTGCCATGCTAAGCAGCGAATACGAGAACTTCACAATGGCGAAGGAAGAAAATGTCAAAGAGATGCATGTACGACTTTCCAATATCGTTTACAAATCAAAAGCTCTTGGAAAATCATACACAGAGTTGGAGATAGTCCGAAAAATCCTTAGAGTCCTTCCACGAAAATTTGAAGCAAAAGTGACTGCCATTCAAGAATCAAAAGATTTGAAACAAATGAAAGTCGAAGAACTCATCGAAAATCTCACCACTTATGAGCTAGAAATGAAATTCAAGGAAGAGCGTGAAGGAGGAGATAATCGAAAGAAATCAATAGCGCTCAAAGGAACTACCGAAAGTGATGATGGTAACGATGAAGATGATGGAGCAGCAGAATTGGCGCTACTAATAAAGAAATTCAAAAAGTGGAATTACAAATATGGAAATTCAGCTCGAATTCAAAAAGCGGAAAGCAGAATAGCCAAAGCACTAGACTACTCTGAAGAACAGAAGATCATCTGTCACAAGTGCAACCAACCCGGACACATCAAGCCCAATTGTCCTCAAAATCGACGCGACTTTGAAAAGAAACAGAAAAAGAAAAGTTTTGCAGCCACATGGAATACAAGTGATGAAGATAATCAAAATTCTAGCAGTGAGAGTGAGAAAGCAGATATGTGCCTTCATGGGAATATAACCGATAGCGACGATGACGAGCCAAGCGAGGTATCAAAACTTACTCACTCTAAATTACTTATCTATTTCCACGAAGTAAATGGCTGTTTTGAACGGCTTAGGGATAAGTATGCCAGACTTGAATCACAAAAAGATACTTTGATAGAATGCAATAAACAACTTGATCAACTAGTTAAAACCTATCAAAGTAGGATCCCTAAGTGTGATAAGTGTCCAACATTCGAAGAAGAAATTAAAAAAATCAGAAATCAATATAAAATCACTTGAAAATGAAATTCTGATTTTAAAAGAGAATGAAAATACTAGGAGAGAGAATTCTATTAAAATAGTGCACACAGTTGTTAAACGAAAATGAATCTCTCAAAACACAAGTCCAACAATTGTCAATGACTTTAGATAAATTTTCAAAAAGTAAAAAATCGTTGAACATGCTATTAGGAAAGCAAACTGTTAAAACGGTTAGAAGAGGACTTGGATATGATCAATCCAAAATTGTTGAAAACAAGATTAATCAAGAAAATTCAATGTGCACGATTTGTAGAAAATATGGACACAATCACAATAATTGTTGGTATAGACCCAAACATGTGAAAACTATACCGATTTGGGTTCCTAAAGGCACCAATATAAAATCTCTCAAAGTTAAACAAATTTGGGTGCCGAAGGGAACAATTATAAATAGTTTTGGGTCTTCACAAAATTATTTTTCTAAATATTCTGCCACTAACAATCATGGACCTATAAAAACAAATAGGTCACATAAATCCTTTTCCGTGTAGGTGTGGTGGCAGGCTAAGGAACAACAATAGTGTTCTCTGGATTTTGGCTGTTCCATAAAAACAACGGGCGACAAAGCTAAGTTCCTTAGCCTAGTATAAAGGTGACAGAATCACAACGGACAACAACGAAAAATATCGTAAAGGTAAAACAGGTAATGGTATGTTTTAAACGATATATTAAATGTGATAATCTGCACCATATTCTGAATTAAAATCAGCCAATATTGAGATTGATGAAAAGATGATGATTTTGATTCTGACTTATTCAAAATAGTTGGCCAAATTATATTCTTATGCCAAAAACACTATAAAATTCTCTAGATTCTTTGAATTACTTCATATATATCAGTTTGGATTAAAAATAGTGTTTTGTTGGATAATACAATTGGTTATAATACGGCTGACTCTATATTCACGGTTTTCTGATTATTTACACGGCTTCATTTCAAATTCAAAAGAATGTCATTTAAATTGTTGTTAAAATTGAATTTGAAATTTTTGGTGCACACTTCATGTTTTGGTCTATAAAATACAATTGATGATAATTTTTAAGTGAAAGAGAAATTCAGATGCAGATTACACTGGTAATCTAGTTGATAGAAAAATTACTAGTTGAACGTGATTTTTGAGACATTTAGTAACTGCATCGTTTTTCAAAGAAAATATCTGCATATTTTTCATTTCAAATAATTTTCAAATTGCAGAAAATTTTCTTATAAAACCCCCTCGAGAAAATCATTTTTGACCATATTTTCAGATTAGTCATTTTGAAAAATTAATTTCATAATTATTTTTTGAATTTGATTTTAAATGACATTTTGACTAATCTGACTCCCAAATGATTATCGAAAAGAAAAATAGTGATTGAAAAAGTGATGAGTGTTAATATTAATCAAATATTATGACTTGAGACGGTATAATTAATAAATTTCTTTAGAAATTTAAACAAGAGTTATAAAACTGTTTGTTGGTAAAAATTCCATGACCATCTCTATATCTATCATATTTCTAACGACCATCACTCATCAAAATTCTATATAGTTTGTCAATATGTGGTACTTTAAACAGGAATCGTTCGTTTTTCATTTTCACATTTTTTTAAAAAAAAAACAAATAAATAAATAAATACCAAAGTATTCACTTTCATTTAAAAGTCCTCACGGTTATGCATGGGTGAATTACTTGGAAATTGTTATGTGCTTCTATGCTCAATTAAAAGTCCTCGCAGTTATGCATGTATGGAACGCATATCAAAAGTTGATTTGTAAAATAAACAAGTTGATTCTAATCCCATTTAAAAGTCCTCACGGTTATGCGTGGTTAGAAGATACTTGAATTCATTTTTTTTAAATAAAATTGGAATACTACTAATCTCATTTAAAAGTCATAACGGTTATGCATGGTTAGTAGATATTCAAATTCCTGGATATAAATATACCACAAATAGACACAACTGTATGGTTTTATATGATGATATCATTCCTATCATTCTAAAAGTGGAATATGCGCCTAACAAAATATTTATGATTTTTGTTTGATTTTTTATTGAAATTTAATATTTATATTTAATTAAGTTTTAATGTTGGTTAATATCGATAACTTTATCTCTATTTTCTCTAACACTATTATTCTTTTGCTGATAACAAAAGGGGGAGGGAAAAGTTAAGATTTTGTCAAATAGAATCAAGCAAAGGTCAAATAATTTTCCATTTGCATATATGCTCATTTATATATTTCTATTTGTATGCATATATGTAGGGGGAGCTTTGTGTAGAGAGGAAACATTTAAATAGGGGGAGCAATTATGATATATCTATGATCAAATACATTTAACATATTCAAAATCTTAAATATATGTTTGTTATCATCAAAAGGGGGAGATTGTTGAATATGCGCTTATATGTTTTTTGTTTGATGATAATAAACATATATACATTCGTTTAAATGTATTTGTTAATATACTATTTTGTTTTCACAGATTAAATAAATATTTGTTGAATAAATTAAATAACACAGAATTTGAATTTAAACGAATATTTTATTCAAACAAATATTTATTACAATTTTGAATAGTATACAAATTCAAGCTCTCACTATTCACTATAAAACTTTGATACAAATTCAATTACATCACTATTTTACATATCATCACCTCACTACATATCACTCACACTCGTATTTCATCTTCAACTTCATTCCAGTTTGAATCCAGCATCTGAGCAATCTGCAAAAATATTCACTAACGCAGTAAAATTGAAAAAGAAATATTTTTGCAATATAAAATAAAAGATGAATTTTGAAAATGATATTTGCCTCAGTTATTTGGGTTGTTCGTCATCATTTACATTTGAATTCGTCATACACGAACAACTTGTGACATACACAGTGTATCACTGTATATGCCACAAGGCCGTGCACACCGATATACACTTGATAATGCTACAGGGATAGGTGAGCACAAGGTCAAACCCAAATATACGGACAGGCTCAACTCAGGTGCAATATATTCAAAAATACGACACGAGCACAAGGTCAAATCCGAGTTTTGAAATTGGATTCAACACAAGGCGACATGACATGAATGCAACGAAGACCAACATCAAAATGGACTGCAACAATCATGGCAGTTCACATGTCAAAAACAGTTGCAACATGGATATCACAAAACAAAACTCACTGGAATGAACAATGCACAGCTAGTCCAAACTCGAGTGCAATAGAGAAGCTATGGTACTATGCAAGTACAAGCTGCAGCATACCAGAGTGATACAGATGCAAGCAAGTTCGACATACAAAAACCATGGTTCAAAATAAATACCAAATACTACAAGATGAACCAGACAGTGATACAAGTTCGAACAATGCTCAATGCACAGCCAACAAGATGTCACCAAAAACCAAACAAGAGCAAGGCAATGCACAAATGCAACAGAATGCTCAAGTGAGGATAACAAATACAACTGATACGCGAACGGTCTCGAACAATAAATGAACATCACATAGGACAGTGAACAATGAAGTAATGCAATGCTCAATAACACTACAAACTGCAGTGGACAGCAAAAATGATCAGCCATCAAAGTACAAGAACAAGTTGAGATGCACAATGCCAATCCAAACAACAGCAAGAGGGATGCATTTCATCAAGCTGCAGTTTTTCAAAACAAATGACCAAAGTCGAGTATGCTACAAAAAATAGCAAATCATTTTTATCAAGCATCAGAATTCAAAGCCGTGGTCAAAACACACTCATATGAACAAATACAATAATAATGCAGTGAAGCATGTTCATGGAAAACAGCAAATACAAACTGCTACAACACCAAGTAAAGGACACAGCAGTACACAAGTACAAGCCACAATATCAAAGCCGTGTTCATACATAAAGTCAAAGACGTGGTCATCACAAAGAAATCAAAATTTCGTTTTGACCAAATATATCGCAATTTCAAATCAAATCAATGCCGTGATGACCAAGTTTTAAAGCCGTGTTATTCAAGTAACATGAACAGGTCAGAATTCATCGCAAACATCCAACAATAATCGAACGGCAAAGCAAGAAAGTTTGAAGCAATCAGACGAACGCAAATCTAGGGTTACAAACCCTATATAAATCATCATCATCGACAATCTCAAATTCATTGAGTTCAAGAATATTAACTAAAAGCAATAAAGAAAAAAAAATCACATACCAATTTGCAGTCGAACTCAATCAAATACAAGAAGTCGTGTTCAAATCGACGATACGGTCGATTGCCGAAGCAAATCAGAGGAACAGTGATTGCAATCAACCAACAAAGGCAACGACTTCAATTTGAAACCCTAATTTAAGAGCACGGGATCAAGGGGACGAAGCCCCAAATCTGCAAGAGGAGCGGCCATTTTTTTCACGAACGAAAAAATAAAAGAGACGGGTCGAGTTACAAAGGGGGCCGGCTTCTAAAGAGTGTTTTATTTTATAAGGGCATTAAATTTTTAATTAGGGTTATTCTAATTTCGAATTGTTTTTAATTTGTATTTTTCTTTTAAACCGTTTTATTTTTCTAGTCGTGTGACTAGCGGACAAGCTACGTGGCGTAGCTTGAGAATTCGCAACTCGGTAGTTGAGTTGTGGCAAGGTTTTGAGCGTAGAGTTAGATTAGTCAATAGCGGGTATAGCGAGTTTACGTGTGTAAGCGAGGGACTATCTAATTTCTAGTAGAAACCTTGGGGGCAGCACGTAGGCAGAGTTTTGCCGAAGCTGGGTAAATTCTGTGTTGTTCTGTTTTATTCTGTTATTTTATATTCTGCGATATCTTTGCTGCTATTCTGTGATCTGAATTGAAATTGATTGATAAGCTTCCGCGATTAATTTTTATAATTAATACTATCACCCTATTCACCCCCCCTCTAGGGTGAAATCGATCCTACACAGTTTGCTCGTAAACCTACTCGAACATCATTCTTAACTCTAACAGATAAAATAAATCTACTTTGTTGGTTTTTCATGCTAAGTATATGATTACATACTTTCCATAAACAAGTAAACATATAAAGCATAACTAAGTCACGTTATCGAATTCTAATCCCTTTTTTATGAAATTGATTCTTTTATTAATTAAAACTCCTCTGTAAGTATGTATGTATGTATATATGTGCGTGTGTGTATATATAATACCTTTACAAAGATATATATACATGTATACTATTATTTTACTATTCGTTTCCACTCTTTTCAATATTTAGAAATGTATTCATATTCTTATCCAAAAAGTATAAGAATATTCACAAATCTTAAACAAGATTTCACATTTTCAAATGTATAATTGAATGGGTTAAAAATAATTTTTCCTAAAACATTGTTACTATAAACCCAAATCCATTTCACACTTAGCATAATCTTTAAAACGTTCTTTTCAAAGATCTAATTACGTCTACTTATTTAATAAGGTAATGCACTTTTTAATAACTTTCCAAAACATTTTTATTATAGCTAAGTGTTATAATCAAAATCACTTACCCTTTTATATATAAAATACTTAGCTTACTTTTCCAAAATCATATATGTACTTTAAAATACTCTAAAATACTTGTAACTAAGTTTAAATATCCATATAAAATATTACTTAAAAATGACTAATTTATAAACTAATAAACGCCATTTATATTAATTGTTATAAAGGAAACATTTTTCTTTAAAAATTTGTATTTTATCATTAAAAATATACTCAAACTTCCTATTTTTTTCATACTCTAATCCGTACTATTAGACTTCCTTAAAAAGATTCAACAAGGATAATAAATTTTAAACCATTTAAATCATGAAAAACTAGTTAAAATATCGCACTAAAACATAACAATGCAATAAGCCCAAAAGTGATGCAGTAGATCAACAACAACATAATAGTACCATAGAAAGTTTTGGATAGAGAACACTTAGAAAAGCATCGAAAGTTTGACAGTTTTCTTTATCCAAGATCGATTCAAGGTCTGACTTTTTTAACAGTAAGAAGTATACTATAGTAGATAATAAACATGTAGAGAAACCATTAAGAATGTCTTTCAAAATCACATTAAAAACTGCCGAACACAATGTGTTTTCAAAGTGCATCTATGGCGACTAATTCTCGCTTTTAAAAATTTCAGCTTCGATCAACCAGTTCTATAACTTTTTAAACTTAGATATTTTTACAGTAGTATGTACACATATTTTACTTATTAAAATAATAAATAAATCCTTAAGAATATTCTTCAAAATTAGATTTAAAAATCGTTGAACACAAGACATTTTCAAAGTGCATCCAAGAGACCTTCTTGCTATAACTTTTCAAGCTTTGTACTATCATTTCTACAACTTTCTAAATCACTTCCTTACCATTCCATACACCATAATAAGTGTAAATAATAACCAAAATATATATGTTACAATATATTCACGTATGACCATTTAACACAAGTTAAAACAATAAGTGATTCAAAGTGCACTTATAACGACTATTCTCGTTTCAAACACTTTCAAACACACTTCAATGGCGTGCACAACCAAACCAAACATGTAGCCATAAAGTCTAGGCAACGGTACATGTTTTTAGGGTAGTGGAAGCGTTGATATACAATATAGAGTTTTCATTAGCTTTCAAAAGCAAGTATGGTCCAAAAGTTATAACTTCCATTAGTTAACTTTGCTTCAAACTTTATATTCAAGCCTCCATCTTTAGCATTCACAAGTTCAAAGCCACTCCCCACCCTCATATTATTCACGTCCTAAGGTAGGTTGCCCACTTTTCTCTACTTCTTTCCCTTTTGAGTTGCTATACCATGTTGCTAAGATGATCTAAGGCCTTTGCCAAAGTTTGAGAGGGATTGGAGGTGTTTTGATATGTTTTTGGAAGAATAAAGAGGAGAAAAAGAGTATGAACACTTAACTATTTTTGCACAAAATTTAGGAAAAAATAAAATGCGGACTAAAGAAGTAAGTTGTGTAGATCTAATCAAGAGGAAAATGACCTCTTATATCCCTCAAGTGGCCAGCTAAACAACCCCCCTTTTATGTGTACATCACTTCTCCTTTCCTGCTCACTTAAGTCACCTTCCTTTTGTAGTTGCCCAAACTACCCCATCGTAAATATCTTCAAATTCATTCTAGATGCTTTTAATTAGCCCTAATACACAAATTATTTTTAGTTTCTAATTAATGAAACATTAGTTGATTAGACAAGCACAAGTGAACAATTTCTATTGAGTAGAAAGCTGTTTATCAATAAAAAGATGTTCAGTCATATTATCAATTTTTCTTCAAACTATTTATTTTTGTAAACATATTTCAAAAACAAGTTTACCATAATTAATTATTAACTAAAAGAGGTTTAATAAGGTTATAAAATTAATTTAATCATGTTAAATCCAAGATTCAAATATTTAAATAATTCAAATATTTAAATACAAAGTGTCAAAATTCCAAGTCGTTATAACATAATTTTAAATTTAACATATTTAAAAAAAAATATTAAAAATATATTTGTTAATTGAATTAATATATCATTAAGGCATATCAATTTCAATATGTTTACCGTATTCATAGGAAAAAAATGATGAAATCAGATGTAAAGATATATAAGCTACACAACATAATTTATACATAAAAGTAATAAAAATCTTAATTTATAGTTCACTTATTCAATGAATTTATTGTACATTACATAAAAAAGCTCTACTTTTAACATAAATACTATATTTTACAATATTGTCATATGCAACGCACGGGTTATACTAGGAGTAGTAAAGGAGGGTATGTAATCTATATCTTGCGAATAACCTAAACCCTAAGATCTAGAATTACATGATTATCACATATGTAATGAATCAATAAAACATGCCTCCATACATCTCGTATATGAATCAGCAATAGCTGTTGTCGAAAGTTGTTTCAATGGATAAAGGAAATGGTTTCTCTCTCTTTTCCTATATCTTTCTTTATGTGTTTTTTCTATCTCCTTTGTGATGGGCAAATGTTAATATTTATAGGTAGAGAGAGGACCAAATTTCCAGATTTGTAGACTTAGTCTTGATCGTCCATCAAGATCAAGATGAGAGAAATTAACGCTCTAGATTATAAACGTTTTATTGATTATCATATTAATATGAAAACCCTTTAGATTCTATTGACCACAAAATGAGGAAGGAAACGTTTGAGGAAGGAAACGGTCAAATTTTCTAACAAAATAAGGAAGGAAAACCCATTAATGTTTTCGTATTAATTTCCTTACAAAATGGTCAAATTTCCTTACAGTCTCCCACTTGGTCAATAGTAAAATCCATTAATGTTTTCGTAGTAAGGTCAAAAGGCGCGCATGATATGCTAAACTTTTCTTTAGTCGGTTATCATAAGTGTCTTGGCTAATCTAGTGGTCAATGGAAGTCATGATGTGTACATGTTATTTTGCAACATGCTTACTTCCATGTACTGTGACATTGACAACTTTCATAATTAGACCGTAGATGAGCATAACTTAATGGTCACATAATGTCTTGAAGCAAAAGACTATTTCTGTTATCATTTATCTAAATATAAATGTGTACACATTATAAAATAGAAATAAACGATGTCCAAATTATTAAGAGCTCAATAATTGTTATATCTAGCTAAGTACTAAATAAATGACATAATAAGAAGATAATTAGGAACTATCTGCAAGCCCCATGCTATCAATATGTCTCTGAAAGGTCTTTGGAGGTAGTCCTTTCGTGAATATGTCTGCCACCTTTAAGTCTGTACTTATCGATTCAACAACAATTTTCTTTAGTTTAACATCCTGCTTCAGTGGTAGGTATGTCAGGTCAATGTGTTTGGAACCTTTGGTCATCCTATCATGCTTGGAGAGAAATGTTGCAGCTTTATTGTCGCAGTAGACAGTTAGTGGCTTAGAGATAAAACTTAAAGTGCCAGATCGTGAGACAAAATTATGCAGCCATGTTCCCTGAATTGAAGCCTCATAACATGCTACGTATTCAGCCATCATGGTGGATCCGAAAAGCATCTCAGATTTCTGGCTTCTCCATGATATTGCACCTCCACATAAGAGGTACACATAACCAAGAGTGCAGATCCTAGTGTCAGGACATCCAACAAGGTCTAAATCAGAATAACCAGTTACCTGTAGGTAACTTGATTTTCTATTGGTGAGCATGTAATTCCTTGTTCCCTTTAGGTATCTCAGTACCTTCTTTTCAGCTTTCCAATGAGCGATTCCTGGATTACTTTGAAATCTACCCAGCATACCAACTGCATGACCGATATCAGGTCTTGTACAGACCTGTGAATACATCAAACTCCCTACAAGAGATGCATAAGAATATTTGGTCATTCTTCTCGTTCCATAGGAGTCATTGGCCACTGCTCAAGAACAAGTTTGTCTCCTTTCTGCAGTGGGACAGGACTAGAGGAACAATTCGTCATGCCAAATCTCTCAAGAATCTTGTCAATATATGATTTTTGAGACAATCCTAGAATTCCTTGTGATCTATCACGGAATATATCTATTCCTATCACATAGGAAGCCTCGCTCATATCTTTCATTTCAAAGTTTGTTGAGAGATGATCCTTAGTTTCACGTAATAAACCAAGGTCGCTGCTAGCTAAAAATATGTCATCGACATACAGAATCTAAAATATGAACTTGCTCCCACTGAACTTGAGGTATATACAAGGGTCAACTATGTTTTTTGTGGAATCGAAAGCGGTAATGATTTCATGAAACTTTAGATACCATTGTCTATAAGCTTGTTTCAGTCCATATATTGATTTCTTAACTTTGCAGACCATGTCTTCATGTCCTTCAATTATGAAGCCTTCAGGTTGACGCATGTAGACTTCTTCTTCCAAGTCTCCATTTAGAAAGGCTGTTTTCACATCCATTTTATGTAACTCGAGATCATAATGAGCTACTAATGCCATGACAATTCTAAGAGAATCTTTCCTGGAAACCGAAGCAAAAGTTTCATTATAGTCAATGCCTTCTTTCTGATTAAAACCTTTGAAAACAAGTCTGGCTTTATATCGTTCAATTTTACCATTGCAGTCACGTTTGGTCTTGAAGATCCACTTACAACCGACTTCTTTATGTCATTGCGGCAATTGAACGATTTTCCAAACTTGATTATTATCCATAGATTCCAGTTCATCTTTCATGGCATCAATCCATTTAATAGAATTAACATCCTTAATAGCTTGTGAATAAGAAATTGGGTCCGTAGTTCCTTCAGATTCTATTAGATAAAGCATATAATCATCAGGAATGGCCAATCTTCTTTGTCTTTGAGATCTTCTTGAAAGTGTGTAGGACCATATAATATGGATAAACAGTAATACAGAAGTATAGATAGTAAATAACGCGGAATATAAATGCAGTAAGTAAAATGACACCAGAGATTTTATACTGGTTCGGAGCACCGTCCTACGTCCAGTCCCAGACTCCTTCTGGAATTTCACTACAACAACCCTCACTTAACCCGGAGGAACAGGTCTATACAACCCTGAGCAGCAGAACAGGGACCTGAGCAGCAGAACAGGATTTCGCCTCAGCAGCCGAAGAGGACTTCATGCCTGAGCAGTAGAACAGGACTTCAACAAATACAAAAGTATATTTGACACTGTGTGTTCTTGATAACACTGATTCGTCTCTGATAGTACAAACTTCCTATGATCAAATCCTCAAGTGTATGAAGTGTATGTGAAGATATGAAAGAAAGGTAGTGCTAAGAATCGAAGATTATGAAAGTTAATTTGGAGATTCCAAGCAATAAAAATGTATGCTCACTGTTTGAATGTAAATATTAAAGCACAAGAAGAGTATTAGAGAGTTAGAATGAAAATCGATGAATATGAAGTGTTTGGAAGTATCTATATATAGTAGTTAAAGAGTTACTGCCGTTGGTGAAGGGTTCTGACGAAGAGGAGCGTCCATTTCCGTTCAGAGAAGAATTGCTTCCCTTCGCAGAAGAAGATGTCCTTTCAGAAATATGACAGTTAGGTTCAGGTCAGTCGACTGGTCGTTTTTGGTCAGTTGACTGATTACAGAGTGTAAAAAACTCTCGGGTTCAGGTTCAGTCGACTGACTTAGATCATTCAGTCGACTGAATTTAAAAACATGCATATTTATGTTAAAATGCACAGATTCAGTCGACTGGTTGATTGTATTCAGTCGACTGAATTCTGTTGTTAAGCAAAAACTGCAGTAGCTCATTTGGTTAGAGTACTTGCCTTCCAATCTAGTGACCTGGGTTCGAGCCCTACTCTGTGCATTTTTCGAAAACTTGATTTTGATTAAAATATGCATGCAAGTTTATTTGAATGTGAATGATGATTCTTGAGGAAAGATTTTAACAAAGCACTAACTAGACTCTATATACATATTTGATGACTCTTGTTAAAATATATAACTATATGAACCATACTTTGAGTCGTTGAGTCAGGATGATGTCGTAGTCGTAGATTCATGAATTTTTGTCAGCAATCAAAACCTATGATCCAACACTTCTTAATGCTAGTTCCTGTGGTACTTCATCAACATTATGATTGGTGATAATTCCATTATGGAGTTGTTGATCATTTATTGGGTTTTCCTCATTGTGAACAGGTTCAACAATGGGATGATTCCCAATATCTTTCGAAATAGAGGGTAAGATAATGGGTACCTTTATTTCATGAATGATCACTTCTTGTTGTTTTGTACTCCCACTATTTCACCATTCTCATAGAATTTGGCATTGCCGGTTTCAACAATTCTTGTACTATGGTTAGGACAATAAAATCTATATCCTTTAGATTTTTATGGGTAACCTATAAAGTAACCACTGACTATCTTAAAATCCAATTTCTTTTTGTTTGAATCATACAATCTAGCTTCAGCTGGGCAACCCCAAATTTGGAGATGTCTTAAACTAGGTTTCCATCCTTTCCAAAGTTCAAAAGGAGTCTTTGGAACGACCTTAGTTGGAACTCTATTTAAGATGTAGACAGTTGTTCGTCATGCATCCATCCATTATGATATAGGTAAATTTGCATGATTCATCATGGTTCAAACCATTTCCATGTATGTACGATTTCGCCTTTCAACTACACCATTCTGCCATGGAGATCCAGGTGTTGTGCATTGTGCAACAATTCCAAGTTTGAAGAAGTTTAGCAAAAGGTCCAGGATGTTGTCCCGTTTCATCATACCTTCCATATAATTCACCACCCCTATCTGACCTAATGATTTTCACTTTTCTTTCTAATTGCTTTTCGACTTCAGTAATGAACACTTGTATAACATCCACCGACTAAGACTTTTCATGCAACAGATAAAGATAGAAATAACGTGAAAAATCATCGATAAAAGTGATGAAATATTTCTCTCCTCCAAAAGTTGGAACATCAAAAGGTCCACAAATATCTGTATGTATTATTTCAAGAAGTTGTGTACTTCTTGTGGCTCCTTTCTTTGTATTTTTTGTTGTTTTTCCTTTAATAAAATCAACACATACTGTAATGTTAGCGAAGTCTAGGTCTGGTAGGACACCTCTTCACTAACCTCTTGATTCTTTCACTGGATATATGACCCATTTTTTTATGCCACAAGAAGTAACAATCATTCTTGGATGACTTTCCTTTAGTTTCTTTTCCATGTAGGGTGAGTTAGATTTTAGCATTTTGTTTAAGATGAAGTTTATAAATTCCATCAATTAATATTCCAGAACCAATAAGACTAGAATTTTTAAATAAACTAAAATTTCCATTTCCAACTTCAAAAGAATATCCAAATTTATCAAGTACACTTACAGAAATCAAATTACGAGAAATAGACGAAACATAAAGAGTTTGACATAAATCTAACTGATAACCGCTATATAAAATAAGACGAAAAGTTCCAATAGCTTCAACTGGAGCTTTATCCTTATTACCCATGAAAATGAAATTCTAACTTGGGTTTGTGGTTTGGATTGTAATGAATCCCTGCGTAGAATTCGAAACATGAACGTTAGCAGCAGTATCAATCCACCTAGTATAAGAAGGTACATTAGTAAGATTTGATTCGAAATGACTTACGAAACCCATTGGGTTACCTTTCTTTTCGAACCATGCTTTGCGCTTAATGCAATCTGCTTGAAAGTGTCCAGGTTTCTTGCAAAATTTGCAGACATCATCCTTCTTTTTCTTCTTGGATGGTTGAGTGGCGTCATCAGATTTGGGTGGTGCTTTTTTATGCTGTGAGTCGTTCTTTTTGCCAGCTTGTTTTCCAACCCCTTGAGTGAAATAAGCAACTTTAATGCCTTGCGAGCCTTGCCTAGACTCCTCTTGAACCAGTTTGTTAGCCAGTTCATTTAGACTCCACTTTTCCGTAATAGTGTTGTAATGAATTTTGAATGGTTCATACTAAGGAGGTAAGCTAGTGAGAATGAGTTGGATGAGAAAAACATCGTCCATAACCAATCCCAAGTTCTTAAGTTTGGCAGAAATGTTAATCATTTCAATGACATGAGTGCTCATTGAGCGAGAACCATCAAACTTCATGGTTACAAGATCTGTCATAAGTTTCCCAGCAAGGGATTTGTCTGCAGTCTTGAACCGATTCTCAATGGATTGCAAATATTCTTTTGCGCTTTCAGCTTTGGGTAGAGAGGTTTTGATGTTGGTATCAATCACCATTCGCATAAACATCATGCTGAGCCTATTAGATCGTTCCCAATCATCATGGAGTTTGTTTTCCTCGGGCGTACTTGTGTCAGTAAGTGGGGCTAGCTTTTCCTTAAGGAGAGCCATGTCCAGTTCAAGTACTCCCAAAGAAAACTCAACTTGCTCTTTCCATTCCGAGTAGTTGGTTCCATTGAGTCCGACGATAGACGTAGCGTACGAATTAAGGTTTGTGGGCATTGCAACTCAAGATATAAAAGAAATGTAGGCTTCTTTATTAGAATAAAACACATGTCATAATAAGAGGTTAGGTTTAGCACCTCATGTGGGTAGGCAGTAGAACCATACTCGTGGAAAAATGATAAACATTAATGTTTCATGCATTATTATGCAAGCAACAGCCGCCTGTGGACGGGATTGCATGCATCAGACCAGAGGAAACAAGGAAATTAAGCGCGGAAGCGAAAACTAAAACAAGAGAGAAAAGAGGGAAACCGGATTGAACCAGGTGGTCACCTACTTTTTTTTGCATAAACATTTGCCATTCTTTCAAGTAATCCAAGTAAATTCCATACATGAATTTAAAATATAAACAATTATTTTGCAAACCATATATAATGTAACGATCCGAAATTTCCGAAGCCGAAAATTCCAAATGGTTATGAAAAAGAAGAAAGAGATAGAAGAAGAAGAACAGAAACATCGACAACTCACATTCGCAGCGGATAAAATATAATAATAAATAATAACAGTTTACAAAGGAATACTATATCTATCGATTACATTTAACATACATCAGAGTTACGCATATATACAGACACTGGATATACAAATCAACATGTCACAAAATTACATAATATAATACAACAGAAATACTCTACACGTTCCTGTCATCCAGCTCGCCTCCTGAACTCCAGAATGTCCTTACCTGAAAATCTATAATACTCGGTCTGACCCGAGCATTACACCAAAGTAACACCCGGGTCAGGCTGGAAACCAGCGTGAATAAACCCAACTAATGTGGAATACAAACATACGACTTATATAAAACCCGGGGTAACTCGATTCAATTCACAAAGCCACAATTAGTTATAGACATCATTTATTCCACACATCCATTTCCTAAGTACCAAGGCTTAGATTTAAATAGCCCAATTTCCTTTAAATCACTTCCCTCCAGCATATAGATTTCACATATCAATCTATAAAAATTCGAAGTGGTTTCGGGTATCTTCTAATACCCGATCCCGGTCTCTTCGAGTCTCATGTCATCCTAACCCAAGTTATCAAAATGAAATACATAACATTTCATATCAGGAATATCAACTCATTCAAAGCATCCAATACCATTCAATCATCCATAAGCAAAGCTTAATCACATCCAATTTAATTCAATTGATTCTAACTGACTTCCTAACCTCAATCACTTAGATTCTTCCATTTTATAAATTATTTAATTCCAAACTAATTAATTAGTCAACCCTTCATTATTCATCTTAATTAATCCCCTGGGTTAATTATCTTCAATTACATTCAAGTAATTATCTTTATTTAATTTCACGATATTAATTATTCTTAACCAAATCAATAGGTAATCTTTAATTACTTCACAAATTTATTAACTACAATCAATTACACTAATTCTCAATTACTTATATTAATCAATTGCTCATGAGTCACTTATGATTAATTCATCTTAATTAATCAATCTTTAATTACATCGTTGATTATATAAATTAATGATTTCCAATTATGTGTTGATTTGTTCTAATCTAAATTAATTACTTTAATTCAACCCCAATATTAATCATTCTCAATTAATCTCAATCTGTTATTAACTATTCTTTTATTTACTTCATTAATAAATTAATTATTCCTTAATTAATTATCCTAATTAATCTCTTGATTAATCCCACAAAGCAATTATATTTTATTAATTACATTAAGTAATTACTTATCAAACCATCCAATGACTATTCTGAATTACTTACACTCAATTAATTAACATTAATTAACTTAAAAATTAATCAATTAATTAATTCTAATTGAATTTATTAATTATCCATTTTAATTACCCTGCCTTTTTAGTGAATCACAAATCATTGAGCCTTTAGTAACTTTAAAATGGAAGCATTTTCTTATTTATGTTTCAAGTTTAAAACAACTTAAAACCCCCAATACTTCGAGTTAAGCGACAATTAACTCGAGAACCAACCAAAACCAAAATCAACATATCATCAATTCACAGTACACATCAAATCAATTCAATCATTCAACCAAACATTTAAATTTAACCATTTAAATTTAAATTTAAATCCAACAGAGTGAGATTTACTCACCTTTGCTTTTATTTGCAATCCACTTCAAAATTGCCTTGGTTTTCTCGATTTTTGACCTTGTATAAATAATTTGATGATTTTATTAACATCCGAACAATCAATCATCATTTAATAATTTAATTTAACTAATGATTTAAATTTTAAATGAATAATTAAATTTCAAACTAATTTCCTTTTGAAAAACCTTTTAGTAACTATAATAATAAGTTAATTAAACACATAAATCACTATATTCCATTATTTTAAGATAATTCTAAAATTATAAAATGTACATATTTATATTTATTATATTTTTCTTTTGAAACTACAAATATTTTTATAAAAATCTATATAACTTCCAAAATCATACTGTATATAAACTATCAACTATTTTAACATTTTCTATTTATAATTTTCCACATCATTTCTACATATATATAGATAAACTCTCAGATAACTTTTGTTTGCAAACTTTATTGTGTTCTTAAATCAAATCAATCGTATTTTCCCCAACTTCATCAGTGAATTAACGTATTGTATGCAATAAGTCGGAAATTAATTTGTAAAAAAATTAGAAAGGGTTTAAACTCACCTCACAATGCTGTCGCCGCCCCAGTCCCTTCTAGTCGCGATCGAAACCCTTCAATAATGGATATACTCAACCCCTTCAAATCACACGTGCTTCACCACATCGGCTTCACGAGTTCGCCTATCGCACAAAGCCTCACTTGAATCGAGCGTCAACCGCCTTGGACCTCGCCGAGCACCCCTTATCGGTCGTCATTATAGCCGCCGCCGAGCTTGCTAGCAAAACGCTTCCCCCTTTTCATTTTTTTTAATCGAGAACTGGAATCTGCGATGCCAAGGAATGGAGCGTGAGTTTCAAAAGGAAGGGAAGAATTTTTTGGGGTTTCATCTGAAAATGGATATGAAAATATTGATGTACAGGAAGAAGGAAGTTCGCCCCCCCTTTTTCTTTATTTTTTTTCTCTCGTTCGTTTTATTTAGGTCTGGAACTTGAGGGAGACGAAGATAAGATATAGATTTAGGGAAGCTTCGTGAGTACGATTGTTGAAAAAAATATCTCTGGCTAATGTACTTAAAAATTTATTATATTATAAAACTTTTAAAACGTCCCGTTAATTGCCACTTAAAATTTTAAACTCCTCTTAAGGAATGCCGCTAGGTGATTATAGGATTTTACCCATATTCCGAACATAATGGCACGTGTTTCGGAAGCTAATTGGATCGTATGTGGAAGTTAGCTTATTAAATCGATTTAAAATATTAAATTATCGGTTTTAATTTCGATGTGTTTCTCACCCGTACGAGCAAACGGTAAATCCAAACGCTACGAAAATTGAAATCCGATAATAACTAACTATTACGGATCCGATGGAACTGTTTTCGTCGAATTCCGAGACTGTGCCTCGGAAGGCTATTTTTAAATTCAATTTAAACGATATATTATTAAAATTGAACAAATCGCCTTTAATTTAAATTTCAACCATTCAATTATCTTCAGTATCATCATTATAAATTTTATAAGCCTTCAAATTATTTAAACAGGCTTAGAAATTTCAGATTCAACAATTACCCAATTTCAATTATTAATTTCAATATTTAAACTATGTAATTCAATGATTTAATTATCAAGTAAATATTAATACCTGGAATTTAAGTTAAAAATTAACTTTTAAATATTTTAAATCAATTAACTATTCAAATTTAAATTGTTAGAAATTCCGGGTCGTCACATTCCTCCCCCCTTAAAAGAATTTCGTCCTCGAAATTACTAGTTAGGAAGAATGGTCCAATACCCATTTACTTTTCTTAAAACCAAACAGTTTTATCAACTTGCCATTGCATATCTTTTATTAAAGATTCACTATTACCTCAACCAACTTCCAAAACCTTCCATAGTTTCCAACAACATTATTTACTCCACTTATTCAAATTTAAATTTAAAATTTGAATTTAGATTGTCATAACTTTCTCAAAAAATTTCTAACTCTATAAATTTCCGGAAAATTTTGCCAGCGTCTCCTTTGCGCGGCTAGTTCGGTACAACTACAAAAGGCCTCTACGGGCTCCCAAATTCCAAAAGAAAACAAAAGCTAAGTGGCTAGATCAAAAACCCAATCCAATTTCATACAGAAATTTTAAATACATACCTTTTGTCGGGCAATTCAAATTTATCTTTTGGAATCACAATCAATTTCCCTTTCCCCTTATAATACCTGCATATCCTGCTTAGCAATAATATCCAATCGTAAGCTTTCAGATCACTGTATACATTTTCCTACATAAGTTTCATACCCATCTCTATTCAAATTAGCTTTTCCCATTTCCATATGGATTCAGTTTGTCTTCAATTCTGAATATTGAATTTAATTCACATCATTATTTTAAATTAATTTCATTCTCTGATTTATTTCAGTTTCATATTAAAATCGTTTTGTTGCTAACAAAATTCTTTTTCAAAATTTTTTCTAACTCCCAAAATTTTTGAAAATTTTTGACAGAGTCTCCTTTGTACGAAGGAGCTTTTGCAATTTGACAAGAGATATAAATATATATACATCGACCCACACGGTCGGAAAAATCAAAACAGTTCATATTTCCTATTTTTATTGCATAGGCGTACCTTTATTTAGCATTTTAAGCAAGCAGCTTATTGATTTTAGCAATTATTGCAATCCAAACCAGCCAAACGGCCTTCAGGTACCTGTACTTACTCAATTTAAATATGTAAGCACTATATAAATGAAGTTTATAACATTACTCTTACTAAAACAACTATAACACTTCAATTCTAAAAGAAATGCATTCAAAATAACTTCCACGAGCAATTTATATGGTTTCAGACCTAATTCAATTGCTTTCAACCAATTCATAAGCCATTTCATTCAGTTTTAATGGTTTGCATCTCAATTTCTTACATCCAATTGATTTTAATCCAAACAAACCCATATTCACTTCGAATGATTCAAAATCAATTTTATTTAATCTCTGTCAACTCATAGAATTTTAATTACCTTTATTTACAACAACGACAACTATTTTTATGAAAATTTTGGCGATATTTGCTTAATAGAGTATCCATTTTTTAGTTTATAACTACTTTAAATTAATTTCAACTCATTCTGTATGTAATTCCATTTCAATTTATTCACTAACCATACATATGCATTTCATTTCATCCCCGCATCGTTTCCATTTTTAAAACTATTTCAATCAGCTTGACAACATTCAATGCTTATTTAGTATCCATTTTTCCCAAATAAATTTAACCCAGGTCCTTATTTAACGGTTTATTATTCTCACTCAATCCAAGCTTTCATTGATTTAAGAATTTTTACTTCATATTTATTTTTCTCATAACTTAAGTCCATTTTGATAATCTAATTCCAATTAAAACTTCGATTCAATTTTTTTTTATATTCATTCGACTTCATTCATTTATTATTTAATTCAATTAACCAATTTATCCATCCCATTTTAAATTTTTAATTCACCTGCTTAACTCATTTCGAATTTATTTTATTAATACAAAGTCATTCTCAATTCATTTCTATTCACTTGGGTTTTGTTTGCACTCAAACGATTTCTATTATAATTCACTTTCATTTCATTTGACAGCACTCCTATAATATCTAATTTACTTGCAATTTACATTTGAATTTATTTATAACACGCTTGAATTTTATTTGTAATACAAACCATCACTATTTGATCCAACTCTATTTTTATTTATATTTTTATAGCATCTCCACTTATTTAATTCATTATCAAATCCAAGTCGAATTCTATTCACCATTCGAATTCATTTCCAAACTCCGTTATTAACTTACAACCCATTTTATTTAACCGAGTTAAATTTTATTTATAATTCCAGTTTAGATTTTCTTTCACCTTTCAAAATTCCAACACCTTTATTTAAAAAAAAATTAAAAATGCTTTTAAATTTACATAATACTATTAAAATAACCCTTTATAAAAATACTTTTTATAACTCGATGTCTCAAACAGTCCATCCTTGTTCTCATAGAAATTCAGTCATATGTTGATCAGGCGTAGGACTGAAAATCTATAAGTACTTGGTAAACCCGCTTTCAACACCTAGTGAAAATACTTGGAAAATATTTTTATTGAAAATACCGAAAACAGTTTTTGAAAATAGAGGAAATTTCTTTGTGAGAATGTTCTGGAGATCATCACTCTCGTCCATGGTCGCAGTTACATTCCAGGATTACGTTGCCATCACAGCAAAAGTCCATGTAACTGCAGGCTCTCCGCGGCCTCTCGATTACGCCATGTAACCCACGACAGATCGCGGTTACATACCAGGGTCACGTTGCCATCGCATCAAAAGTCCATGTAACCGCAGGCTCTCTGCGGCCTCTGATTTTCGCTATCAAAACGAAACTTCTCCACTTCTACATAGGTCGCAGTCTACCGATATAAAATCAAACGCAGACTGTTGGCTCTCAGCAGCACACACGACTTTCGCTATGTTACCATAGGTCGCAGTCTACCGATATAAAATCAAACGCAGACTGTTGGCTCTCAGCGGCATACACGACTTTCGCTATGGTATACACTACTCATAATCCCTAGGAACTAGTTTTTGTCCGGACTCCTCACAGGATCAACTTTAGAACCCCCCTGGGCTCAAGGCAGCACCACCCGGTGGCATTCTTGAGAAGTTCATTTTCAAGGGAGCGCCTATTTCTCCAGAGCCATCATCAAAACACTTTATACTATATACATATAGTATTTTTCAAATCATACACCTAGTATGATCCCCTACAAAGCTCCTTTACACAAAATCAATTGTCCCAAAATCGATAATTCTCAAACTAGGCTTTACAAATTCAATATTGATTTTACCCAAAAATCAAACGCCCTTCCAAATCCAAAGGTTCTCAAAACCCTTTTTCCAAATTCCTCATAAGATCCTTTATATATAAATAAATATATATAAAATTTAAAAACTTGGGATCCTTTCAAACTTGTATAAAACTCCTTTTATACTTCAAACACCTTCAAAAATCCTTTTCTTCTGGCAATAGATTTAACAAGGGGAGATTTATCTTATATAACAAAGATATATAGTTTTGTTTATTCAAAATCAAACATTCAAATTTGATTACTCCTTCCAATATCAATTTCATTCAAATCCGTACGATATACACATATCATCCATACGCTATACCAATCTGATCGCCCACTCGATCACACAATTTCACTTCCGAACTAGTATCGTCCACCCGACTTCATAGTGCAGACACAGATCTGGTTTCTTGATCAGAAACTGTTATTCTCCTTGCATAGCCATAACTATGATAGAGAATATCCAGAACCAATCAACAATTCCATATCCAGGTTCGCCGTCGAAAATCGAGTGGAAAATTCCCAACTCGGATCGATAAACTATCTCGAAATTCTATGCTCGAATCTAGATCAAACCACTATGCGAATAAAATAATATACGTACATCCCATGTATTTATTTTCATCGATTATCAGCCAAATCAATTCCCTTTCTATTCACATTTCCCTTAATTCCTTTCACTTGTTTACAATTTCCTTAATTCTCATTGAATTATCACTTCAATCCTTATCTCAGTTGGGTATTTAAATCAATAACAGTTTGAAATCCGACCAGTTTATATTTAGAAAATAGCTTGAAAATTTTAAAAATAGATAAGTAGTTGAAAAATAATTATTAGTTTGCAAAATAGCTGTAAAATAGTTAACTAATTGTAAAATAGTTGAGAAATAGCTAAATAGTTTCATAAATTTAAGATAACTGCAAAATAGTAGTAAAATAGTAATTAATTTGTAACATAGTTGAAAAATAGTAATTAATTTAGAAAACAGTTGAAAAATGGTTACATAGCTCCAAAAATAATTGTAAAACAAGTATAAAATAATTTGGCTTTAAGAAAGAAAGGTTGTGTATATTTTATAGCTTGGGAAAAAAATAAGTTTATATTAAAACAATTTATATTGAAAATAGTCAAGAGTCAACTGTTCACTTCCCCAACAATTCAACTTAAATTTCCACTTCCATTTAATTGACTCAATTCCAACTTGAATAACTTCAATTTCTGTTGAAATTTATTTAAATCCAATTCAAGTTGAATCAATCTTGATTCCTTTCCCAATTTAAACAAAATTTCATTTGATTTTAATCCTGTTCAACTTTAATTATAATTTCAAATTATTCCAATCAATTTGAATTATTCTCAATTGAACCCATTTCAAATTCAAATCATTTCAATATAATCCAATTCAATTTCCCTTTTTTTTAACTTATACATCTTCAATCACCTATCCAAGTAATTCAAACCAAATTCAGTTTTGAACTAATTCAATTTCAATCTTGAATTTAAACTATCTCGAATTATATAAATTCGAGTTAAATTCTCAAATGTTGGTTTAACTCTTTAAACCAAATTAACTTTTATTCAGAGTTTTTAATCAATTTAATTTCTGAGTCCAATTCTCAAAATCCCATTTTAAATTATCTTTACTTATGTATTTCAAGGTTCAAATAAGAGTTAAATACAATTTTATTTTAAAATTTTAATTTTTTATTAAATTTTATCTTCCAGTTGAAGCCAGTTCTTAAACAATTTTAATTTACAAACTTAATTATTCAAATTTTCAGTTTAAAGTGATTCCATATCCTTAATTTCAAATTAAAGTTAGATTTCCCTTTTATCTCAATAATGGATATATTACCACACTTCATTTCTCATTCATTTAAACAAATCCAATTCACAATTTAAGGATTTTTAATAACAATAGGATGATATTATCCAATTTATCTTAAAACATCCATCAATTTCAAATTTCTAGATCCCAAACCCATTTTGAGATCACACAAACTACCAATTCAAATTAACCATTTAACTTTCCAAGTTAAGTTCCAATTTCATCTTAAAATCTCCAATTCAAGTTGTTCATTCAAACTTATTTAACTTCTCCCAAGTTAAATTCAATTTACTTAATCCAATCAACCTTGCTCAATTTGAATTCCCGCTTCAAACTTCAAAATTCTTTCCCTCTTATAAGTTCAAAACTTATATCACTTTGGGTTTTTTACATCACACTTCAGGGAAAATCAAAACTCAACCTCTTAGAGTTTATTTCAAATTATCTTTGATATCATATATATCCATACATATATACATATTTATTTCTTGGCCCTCCCAGCCATGTTTTAAAATTTTAAACCATATTTGGTTTTAAATTCAAATCAAATTTCAAACAATCCATTGTTCGCAACAAGTTTCTTTTATTCAAACCATACTTATTTATTCTTTTAGTACTTTGAAACAATTTTTCAAATTTATGGTCCTAGATTTACAATTCCACAATTTAGGTATTTCAATTTTTATAAGTCATACTTTACTTAAATGTTTACTTCTTTAGAATATTTCATTTAGCTTACTCATTAATACATATCTTATTATTAAAGACACAACCATCACCTATGATAATAACCAAGATTATCATATCAAAACCATCCATTATCATCTTATTCTGAAATACTTCTCCAATTCAAGATTTCAATTTGGTCGCACTATATTACTTCTTAATTTTAGTTTCAATAATTTAACAACCAGTCACTTTAATATTTATTAGAATGAAATATTTCTTTATATATCAAAATATATTGTTATATAAAATCATTTAAAACCTTTATATAAGTAAATAACAAGTACGCGCTCATACACACACACACACACACACACACACACACATACTCAACCCATCCTAGAGTACTACAGACTCTATTTAATGAGTAACTCCCACCAGAGCCAAGGTTCTTGCTTAACCTTTCAGCTCTGATACCAAATGTAACGACCCGAAATTTCCGAAGCCGAAAATTCCAGATAGTTATGAAAAAGAAGAAAGAGATAGAAGAAGAAGAACAGAAACATCAACAACTCACATTTGCAGCGGATAAAATATAATAATAAATAATAACAGTTTACAAAGGAATACTATATCTGTCGATTACATTTAATATACATCAGAGTTACGCATATATACAGACACTGGATATACAAATCAACATGTCACAGAATTACATAATATAATACAACAGAAATACTCTACACGTTCCTGTCATCCAGCTCGCCTCCTGAACTCCAGAACGTCCTTACCTGAAAATCTGTAATACTCGGTCTGACCCGAGCATCACACCAAAGTAACACCCGGGCTAGGCTGGAAACCAGCGTGAATAAACCCAACTAATATGGAATACAAACATACGACTTATATAAAACCCGGGGTAACTCGATTCAATTCACAAAGCCACAATTAGTTATAGACATCATTTATTCCACACATCCATTTCCTAAGTACTAAGGCTTAGATTTAAATAGTCCAATTTCCTTTAAATCACTTCCCTCCAGCATATAGATTTCACATATCAATCTATAAAAATTCGAAGTGGTTTCGGGTATCTTCTAATACCCGATCCCGGTCTCTTCGAGTCTCGTGTCATCCTAACCCAAGTTATCAAAATGAAATACATAACATTTCATATCAGGAATATCAACTCATTCAAAGCATCTAATACCATTCAATCATCCATAAGCAAAGCTTAATCACATCCAATTTAATTCAATCGATTCTAACTGACTTCCTAACCTCAATCACTTAGATTCTTCCATTTTATAAATTATTTAATTCCAAATCAATTAATTAGTCAACCCTTCATTATTCATCTTAATTAATCCCCTGGGTTAATTATCTTCAATTACATTCAAGTAATTATCTTTATTTAATTTCACGATACTAATTATTCTTAACCAAATCAATAGGTAATCTTTAATTACTTCACAAATTTATTAACTATAATCAATTACACTAATTATTAATTACTTATATTAATCAATTACTCATGAGTCACTTATGATTAATTCATCTTAATTAATCAATCTTTAATTACATCGTTGATTATATAAATTAATGATTTCCAATTATGTTTTGATTTGTTCTAATCTAAATTAATTACTTTAATTCAACCCCAATATTAATCATTCTCGATTAATCTCAATCTGTAATTAACTATTCTTTTATTTACTTCATTAATAAATTAATTACTCCTTAATTAATTATCTTAATTAATCTCTTGATTAATCCCACAAAGCAATTATATTTTATTAATTACATTAAGTAATTACTTATCAAACCATCCAATGACTATTCTGAATTACTTACACTCAATTAATTAACATTAATTAACTTAAAAATTAATCAATTAATTAATTCTAATTGAATTTATTAATTATCCATTTTAATTACCCTGCCTTTTTAGTGAATCACAAATCATTGAGCCTTTAGTAACTTTAAAATGGAAGCATTTTCTTATTTATGTTTCAAGTTTAAAACAACTTAAAACCCCCAATACTTCGAGTTAAGCGACAATTAACTCGAGAACCAACCAAAACCAAAATCAACATATCATCAATTCACAGTACACATCAAATCAATTCAATCATTCAACCAAACATTTAAATTTAACCATTTAAATTTAAATTTAAATCCAACAGAGTGAGATTTACTCACCTTTGCTTTTATTTGCAATCCACTTCAAAATTGCCTTGGTTTTCTCGATTTTTGACCTTGTATAAATAATTTGATGATTTTATTAACATCCGAACAATCAATCATCATTTAATAATTTAATTTAACTAATGATTTAAATTTTAAATGAATAATTAAATTTCAAACTAATTTCCTTTTGAAAAACCTTTTAGTAACTATAATAATAAGTTAATTAAACACATAAATCACTATATTCCATTATTTTAAGATAATTCTAAAATTATAAAATGTACATATTTATATTTATTATATTTTTCTTTTGAAACTACAAATATTTTTATAAAAATCTATATAACTTCCAAAATCATACTGTATATAAACTATCAACTATTTTAACATTTTCTATTTATAATTTTCCACATCATTTCTACATATATATAGATAAACTCTCAGATAACTTTTGTTTGCAAACTTTACTGTGTTCTTAAATCAAATCAATCGTATTTTCCCCAACTTCATCAGTGAATTAACGTATTGTATGCAATAAGTCGGAAATTAATTTGTAAAAAAATTAGAAAGGGTTTAAACTCACCTCACAATGCTGTCGCCGCCCCAGTCCCTTCTAGTCGCGATCGAAACCCTTCAATAATGGATATACTCAACCCCTTCAAATCACACGTGCTTCACCACATCGGCTTCACGAGTTCGCCTATCGCACAAAGCCTCACTTGAATCGAGCGTCAACCGCCTTGGACCTCGCCGAGCACCCCTTATCGGTCGTCATTATAGCCGCCGCCGAGCTTGCTAGCAAAACGCTTCCCCCTTTTCATTTTTTTTAATCGAGAACTGGAATCTGCGATGCCAAGGAATGGAGCGTGAGTTTCAAAAGGAAGGGAAGAATTTTTTGGGGTTTCATCTGAAAATGGATATGAAAATATTGATGTACAGGAAGAAGGAAGTTCGCCCCCCCTTTTTCTTTATTTTTTTTCTCTCGTTCGTTTTATTTAGGTCTGGAACTTGAGGGAGACGAAGATAAGATATAGATTTAGGGAAGCTTCGTGAGTACGATTGTTGAAAAAAATATCTCTGGCTAATGTACTTAAAAATTTATTATATTATAAAACTTTTAAAACGTCCCGTTAATTGCCACTTAAAATTTTAAACTCCTCTTAAGGAATGCCGCTAGGTGATTATAGGATTTTACCCATATTCCGAACATAATGGCACGTGTTTCGGAAGCTAATTGGATCGTATGTGGAAGTTAGCTTATTAAATCGATTTAAAATATTAAATTATCGGTTTTAATTTCGATGTGTTTCTCACCCGTACGAGCAAACGGTAAATCCAAACGCTACGAAAATTGAAATCCGATAATAACTAACTATTACGGATCCGATGGAACTGTTTTCGTCGAATTCCGAGACTGTGCCTCGGAAGGCTATTTTTAAATTCAATTTAAACGATATATTGTCAATTTAAACGACAATATTTTTTTTACTCTCTATTGTCATTTTACATTCAAAGAAGTACAACTAATATTTTCAAAGTTCTTCTCAGTTCTGACATATAATTACTTTAGTATCCATTATTTTGTCTAATAAATCATAAAAATAGCAATTCTAACATGTATATCACACTCATAAGAATAAAAAAGTAAAACTAAATTTTCATTCAAATATAAAAAATATGTATATCCAATGACAAAATGAACAAACAATAATAATAGTTTAATATATAATAAATTGCCGGTTAACTAGTAGGAAGGTATAGTAGAGATTACAAGCCTTCTCGATACTCTATAATCTTCTTCGCACTCCTTTATTCTCTGTGGTTCTTTTTTCAAATCCTTGTAAGTTATCATTTTATAGTTATCCAGAATGCTGCGTTAGTTCTTTCCATGATTTTACATTTATATATCTGGATTTTGTATTTCGATAGTTGTTTACAAAGTTCTTATTAATTTTTTATTACTATTTTACATTCAACTCCATATATAGAGATTAACCAAACACAAAATTAAAATTATTTAAATTCAAGTAACTAACATTTAATGATAGTTGTAATAGCTTTGGTGTCACACTTTTTTGGTATCACCGTGAACTATCAAAAATGCCCTATATATATTATCCAATCTTAATTACTTAAAAATATGATCTAATGCTAAATTTCGTTTACAAATTCAAATGCCATAAAAGTAGGATCTAATAACTAAACATGCTTTGAAATTCAAAACGCTTCTAAAATATGATCTAAAATTAAACCTTATTTACAGATTCAAAATACTTTTTTTACAAAATATCAATTGAAAATAAAAATATATTTTTTTGACTTATTTAAACATATGCAATTTATAAGAAAAACAATTCACGCGCAAAGCGCGTGCCATTACACTCGTATCATTAATTTGTCTAATAATTTCTGAATGAATAACAATTTCAATTTATATATCATTTTCTTATTAACAAATGGCAATACTCATTCAAATAATAAAATATACAAATCGCTTAAAAATAATTATGTACATAAACAACAATAAAAGGTTAAATTTATATTTGATATATCACTACATCAAAATAGTCATTTGGCTAACACTTTTTTTTATTATCACGCGCATTATGGGTGCATCGTGCATGATAAACGCACCTGAATTGTTTATGTACAAATTGTATTTGTTTAATACGTTTAAAAGAAAATGTTTTCCATAAATATTTAGCCATATGTTTGTGTTAAATCATACGTAGTTAATTTGAATTTTTATTTCTAAGTTGCAATATCTAATTTTTTGCTAGTTTAAAATTTTATTTATATTATTAATTTATAAAAAACAAATTTATAATGTGGTTTATTTGTTAGATTCTATTTTTAAGTAATATGAAGACTTGGTAAATATTTATAGACGAAAATTTGAATTTGTAAAAGAAACTTTATTGTTAGATCTTATTTTTGAGTTATACTAAATTTTGATAATATCTGTAGAGAGACATTTTTGGTATTTCACGCCGACATTAAAAGAATGTGACACCAAATGTATAACAATCTTTGATAAAAAAATACGTATAAAAACAATTTTAGAAGTTTGCGGTCGGATCAAAAATTTGTTTTTTCAAGCCAACTATTAGTAAAGATTTGCCAACGATTGTGTTACATTTTAGTCCCGCAAAAACAGCGTCTCAATCCAACAAATGTGTTACTACAAAAATAAACATTTACAATTTTATACGAGCGTTATGGCACACGCTTCGCGCGTGATGAAGGCATCTGAATTGTTTTTCTACACATTGTATTTGTTTAATACGTTCATAAAAAATGATTTTCACAAATATTTAGTCATATTTTGTTTTGAATCAAATGTAGTTAATTTGAATTTTTATTTTTAAGTTGCGATATCTAATTTTTTATCAGTTTAAATATTTATTTATATTATTAATTAATTAAAAACGGATTTGTAAAGTAGTTTATTTATTAGATCCTATTTTTAAGTGATATTAAGACATGTCAATATTTGCAGAGGAAATTTGAATTTGTAAACAAAGCTTAATTATCAGATGCTATTTTTAAGTGATGTTAAAATTTAATAATATATGTACAAAGACATTTTTACTAAAGGAATACATATAAAGGACAATTTTGAAACTTTACGGTCGGACCAAAAGATTGCGCTTCCAAGCCAACTATTAATAAGGATATGGTAACACTTTTCTGCGTAGGAAGCCATTATTCAATTGAGCTGAATTGGAATGTCTAGGCAAAATAGTAAACGAGTAAATGAGCATCTAACGCTTCCCAGTCCAGTCATTATCAGAACAAATCCTCCGTATTTCGATCTCCCCTCCAAAATTTCGATCTCTCCTCCGAATTATTGTTCAACATATGCGGCAGTTTCTGTTTCAAGCTGATTATGCTGCTTACAGGTTTATCTCTTTGTATTCATTTAATTTTAACTTTTAAATGGTTCAGCTTCATGTTTTTATCACTTTTTACATGCTTTTGATTACTTGTTGAAATGGATTATTAGGTGGATATATTTGACGATTTATGTTCATCTTGGGAATTAGGGTTCATCATCTTCTTGTTAAAGAAGGTATTTATTTTAGTTTTCAACATTTCTATAGTTGTCTAACTAATGAAGCTTGTATCACAAAAGTTTGCAATTTTATTAATCAATTACAATTTCTAAATGTTGTTAAAATAAGTCAAATGTCTGAACAGACTTATACATGTTTTAAAATGTCTGTAAGTGTTCTTGATTTATGATCAACTACGTGGTTGCTTTTTCTCTATTTGTGCTCCAAGTAAAGTATATAAACAAAAGTTTCATAATGGAGACAAAAACGTATGAGTTCAAAAAAGGGATTTTTGTTTTGTTTTTTTAAATAAAAACTTTATTAATGTGAAATAATATGGTATTTACATCAGTATATAGGACCTATCACTTTTGTTTAGCAACGAGCATAATGTGTAAGCAACAAAATTGTAATCTAGCCGACAAAACAAGTTTACACTGAGATAAGCAACATCACATCAATACTTTTTTATGAGAAATCATGAAAAGTTTCGTTGCTTCATTAAAACAAGAGTAAATGATCCTTTTTTGCACACTGCTAGATTTTGCTAATCATTGTTGAGAAATAAATCGTGCGTGCACGTGTGTCTGTATAAGTGGGCATACATTACTAAGAATGCACATGCTCACCAACAGCCCTGCAAAATGTTATATGGATGTGTATGTTAATGTTCACTAAAATTATCTCTGTCTGATTAACCTGGAAGATATACAACTGGCAATTGTCCAACTTCAAAATAAACGTACTTCAGGTCGTGTAGGAAACTTAAATTCCAAAGTATTGAAAACATGTTGAATTTTATTTCATTTCTTAAAAGTTTGTACCTATATATGTTCTTTTATGGTAATGTCAACAGAGTTTATTAATAAAATGAAAAATTAACGCAACATATGTACAATAAGATAACTATTTTCTATATAATCTATTTATACTAGCATTGTAATGGGTAATAGATTGTAAATGGAATAATACTGTCAGAGCTTATAAACTTTATGAATTTTTTTGACCATAAAGATACTAAAGGTGGAACACAGTGCACGAGGATCCCATACGATGGCAGACTCTGACAAGGTCGATAATGCGTAGCCTTTCCCTCGCATTGCAAAGAGACTGTTTCCGAACTCGAACCTGACATCCAGATCAACATACGGGTGACCTTACCGTTACGTCAAGGCTCCACCCCGCCATAAATATACTAAATGACAACTATTATACACTCAAGTTTCATAAAATCAAATGCATGCAGAAGGAGAAAACTCAGAGTCTTTAACACTGGTTGAAAAGAATTGTATTAGAATATTTAACTTTGATCAGAACACTGTAACAAAATGTTTCGGAAATATAACAAAATATTGTTAGGCGGATCAGCTTCAAGTATAAACACCCATATAACTGATAATGTACAAAACGCAACAAGCTAGTATATTTTTGCAATGGGTTACCTAGAAATGGTGGAGAGAAAACCATAATATTTTCTAAAATAACAACGAAAGGAGGAAAAAAAATGCAGAAGGAGATTCTAGTGTTGGTTAACCAAAGGTAATGAAAAAGAAATATGTTACTTTACATGAGTTTTTGTACAATAGACAGTGTTGAGGAGTGAAACCAAAAGTTTCAAGTTGATTACATTCTGCATATAGATTTCTTCAACTCAATTAGTTAATGTGCATCTTTTCTTAGGCTGAATCTGGGCTCAACTATGGAACCATTTGGATCTGACACATATGTCTAACACTCACTTCCGCACCTTCCTAAATAGCTTAGTTCACAATTATTGGTGGAGCATGGAGCACAAAGATACAAGAACCTATTAGATCCCCGATTGATCTTTCTAATTTAAGCTAAGCTATATAAAAGAATTTCTACAAATTTGGAGTTAAGATTTTTTGAAAGTTGTTTAACATTAGAAAATTGATTGATTTTATTGTGCGTTGATTTTAATAGCTTAGGAATGGATAGTACTGCTGTGTTGATGAGGTTAAGGGCTGTTATGGATTGAGGTGCAATTTGGAAAAAGAGGAATATGTTGTTTAGGAAGAGTCGGGCTATGTCTTCTTGGCTTAGCCAGGCAAGTAATGGTTTCCTTGTTTTTTTGACTGGGAATTAGTGGGAGGATGGGGACTGCAAGTGTTTGAGAACTGCTTTCCAGTATTGCGTCAAATGCTTCCAATGTGCTGCGTCAAATGCTTCCAATATGCTGCATAAATGTAACAATGTTAACTTAACAAGCAACTAACACTGTTCTTCTTGTATCTTGGTAGACTTTGCGAAGTTTGATTACATGCCTATAGTTCTACATGTGCTATGTGAGTCGCATACAAAATTTTAGCCTGATAAGTTTGGTAAAAACAGCTAAAAGATTTAGGTGAAAACTAACTATTAAAGACAATCCAAACGGGATGTTGTATAGATAATCATTAAATGTTTTTTTGTACATTTTAATAAGTGGTAGGCATATAGCGACCTATACTTAATCTATTTATTCTTGTAGGTGTAATTAAATTGTAACATCCCACCTCTACACTCATATTATTGGATAATACTGTCAAGTAATACGAAGAATGAGTCGATATGAGTGAATCACACGTGAATATTCCCTTAGACCAACACTGAATTCATCTCATAATATAAAAATCATTCACCTCGACGTAAACACTCTCAGCACAAAGCAATAAACACGTGTGGTGCCCGAGAATAGAACAATACACAATATAATAAATCCCAGAGAACACGGAGTCCTCAACGCAGCGATAAAATATAACACATCAAATAAGTCTAAGTGTGATATAAAGAGTCAAATTCCCACTAAATCTCAATTATATACATGATAAATCAATACATCTAACTCGACATCATATACATACACGAATCCAAATACATAATATACAATACATCTAGTAATACAGCCTCCAACTAAGCTCAATAAACAAATCCGATCACATCGTTCCTGAACCTGAAATGTTTTGGACCGACCCAAGTATTATAAATAACAAACGAGTCAAATCATTTCTAGATTTAATGGTGAGAATATATATAATATTTCAAGAAATAATATACACATCATAATAAGAAGTTGATACAAAGGAATAATAAAACATCCACGACACATCAAACAACATCCATAACGCATCAAAAATCTAAACATCCATCAAACATCAAAATATCATCATACACATCACACAACATACATCAAACATCCATTACACCCATCAGACATCACACACATCACACACAACATCTATCACAAACAACACACTAGAAACATCAATTATTCAATTTCTTTAGCAATATTAAATTTATTTATCTTATTCTTCATTTTTTTTGAGGTGGAACCATGACACAATGGTTAGGTCACTCGCATGGTGATCTGGGAATCTAGGTTCGAGTTCGGAAACAACCTCTTCATAATGCGAGGTAAAGACTACGTATAGTATCGACATCCTCAGAGCCTGCTATCGTGTGTAAGCCTCATGTACCGGGGTTTCATTTTTTATTCTTCATTTTTATTTTCATTGCTGCTACTGCTGTTATATGTGTTGTTGTTATTGCTAGTGTCAGAAGCCGAGTCTACACCTGAGTCTCATAGCTTCTCAGGTGCAAAAGGAGACCCTACTTGTAAATATTTTTGTAAGAGTCATCACCAGCCTTTAACTGCACAACAAAAGTAGGTTGCTTCCTCACCTCCTCGTTCCTCTTTTCCATCAACCTCCTCGACTCGTTCTGAATTTGTCCCATTAGCCTGTGCAATAGACTATGACCATGCGATGACGGGGCTATGTTGCCGCAACCGCATCGAGGAGCGACCGTACGGTTGGTCAAGCTAGGACGAGGCTAGCAAAAACTGCTGGCATCACATCCTCGCAAGGGACTTCGTGCTCCTCGTTCCACTCAAAAGCTGAGATAATCATATTCCTGCTTTAAAATAAAATAAGTAATCGTTAGAATCTCCATTCTGTGATTTTGATGACAACAACTATACAGTCATACACATACAATATATATTCCATCTACTTGCAGGAAAAAGCTTTTAGAATTCGACTTGAAGATGACCAGCAAAGGAGAAGAATCATAGGTATTAGAAAAGCTAATATAGTGTGTTAGTGTCATAGATATATAGCTTGTAAAATCTTTTTAGTAGTTTTCAATACAAAGATTGCACGACCAAAGTTTTTCAACTCTTCATATATCAAACAGACTGAATTGTATATGTCAGATGTCTGACTGTAGTCTCTGATTTCAAACCACACATAAATATCAGACGTCTGTCAAAACATTCAGACGTCTGTCTTTGGCCACTGTTAAAAAAATACACACATAGACGTCTGTGCTGGGTAACGGGTTTATGAATAGTCACCTGCTTCGTTCTACCGGTTACTTCCATAACTCTTCACTGCATCCCTTCCTTCTCAATGATTGCAACCTTTAGACTGAAATAGAAAATGCTAATGGATGCTACTCCTTAGGAAAAGTCTTCAACATCTATAAATGCGTAAGGATTCTAAGAAATAACTCACTTGAATTTTCTGAATCTCATATCTATATTCTTTGCATATTCTGATTTTTAAAAACAAACAATATATCAGTCTTTATCACTTCCTAAAAGGAAAACTTCACGTACACATACTACTCAAAAGAGATTATATGAAGATTTGTACCATGCTGTCAAAATCAATGTTTCCCAGAACACATACTTGTCTTAGAAAGAATTTTTGTATCAAGTCTATTCCTCCGGGCAAAACGAGGGTTGTTTACTAGTTAAAGCCAAAGAGGAGCTTCGGACTAGACGTAGGATAAGAGGTCCGAACCAGTATAAAAACTTTAGTGTGATTGTTTCTTTACTGTTATTTACTTTACCCTGTTAGTTATAAATTAGCTTTTATTACACTTGCATATTAGACATAAATACACGATCCATACTTTCCTATATTCTTCTGGCTGAAATTAACTAGTACCTACTAACCTCTTATTCTTTCACTTGTGGATGGCATTCTCTGATAATTAACAACCTTAATTTTGTTTTCTTAACATAACATATAAATTTAGTGTGTGTCTATATATATATGCACCTAATCATAAATCTTAAATACAAACTTTTCATAATTAAACAAAGCATCAGACTTTTAAACAAACATATCAAAATGTCTTCTGATCATGACTTCACCTTCGCAATTGACTACGCTTCTACATCTTCCGGTAGTACCTACGTCTCTCCAACAAAAGTCACTACGACATCATCTCCATCTCTAAATATCATCCCTTAACCAACTTACCAAACTGGCTTCTCTTTGAAAGGAAAGAAAGCTAAACATAGAATCAACCTACAATTGCCTCTCTCTGACAAAGTCGACGAAATTCGTCATTATCAACAGTAAATGATAGGGGTTTAAAGAGAGATGTATTATGAATGACGCCGTCAAGGTAATCACCTAAACTGTGTTGAAAAATGTATCCTCGCCATATGTGGTCATTCACCAACGAAAGACTACTTACATCAGAGGTCTCCACGTGCACGAGAAACTTCTTTAAGAGCACACAAGATCACCCCATGAAAGTTATGGAGAGAAGCAACATCGAACACAGAACATAATCCTGCTCGTCCCTACTGGTCTCCACTTAGGTCATCAACCGAGCACACCAAGATCGAACCGAATTCATGGAAGAAACAAAATTATTATTCTCCTGATTCGCCGACTGATAACTGAAGAAGTATTTTCGTATACAACAGACAGTTAATATATATTAAATAAATATGTTTACGATCTTTTGTAATTATTTCGTTTTCAATAAATATTTATATAAATATTTACAGAGGCAATAAGAAAAATTACATACGACCAGATGTCTGAAACAAATAACCAGACGTTTGTAAACAAGCATGGCAATATATTTTTATCAGGTCAGGCGTCTACCATAACTTCAATCGTCTAGAAAATAAGAACAATAGTTTATTCTTCAACATAGACGTCTGAACCAAATTTCAAAAGCCTATGTACACTCTCTGGAAACAAAATATCCAAGCAGCTTCAATACAGACGTCTAAACAAAATATTAGGCGTCTGCAAAAACTCTCTGTAAAATAAAAATCCACACGGCTTCAACACAGACGTCTGGAAGTGTAGTCAGACGTTTGTTGAAACTTTCTGGAAAAAAAAGATTTTCAAAGGCAGATCTGTATTTCTTTTCAGATGTCTATATAGCATCTCTGTTTACAAATCCTTCCATGCTAAGAGGTTTGAACCCCACTAACAGACATTTGAACTCGGCCGATACCCCATCTTTTCACCCTTATATATATTATCTTTTACCCTTTCATCCTTTTTCACCATTCTTTATTTCCAAACCCTCGAAAAAACACTAAATACCGAATTCAATTTGCTATCTCAAATTACCAAATCAATGGCCCCTAAGTCTAAAAATCCGATTGCAAAACGTCGTAAAACTTCCGCAGGCCAAAGTTCACAACCACCCTCTCAACAATTTATTACCGACCACCACATTCAGGAGTGGATTGTTGAGAAGGAACATGGCAAACAAAGGCTACAAGAATGGGAGAAGAAGCTTTTACACACCGGACCGTTCTATCCTACTTGCCGTTTCATCCACTACGATGCAACGGATCTGCTTGAGGATGCTCAGCTCTACCACTTGGTCAATTACGATGACAATGCTGGTAAAATTGACCAACTTGTGGTATTTATCTTCTTAGTTAATCTTTGTTCATTAAGTATTTGAAATCCTTCTGATGAGGGTAACTGATTTGGACCAGTGTCTATGGTCACTTTATAAAATTTAGTGTTGAAATGTTTGGACAAATGCTTAACTGTTCTTATGAGGGGCTTCGATCACAAGAAGTTTCCAATACACGCTATGCCTCCAGAGATGCTATTACTTATCTTATCTGAGCCGACGACATGCAAAAATTAGAACCGTCTAAGTTCCGTCCTTGAGCTCGACTTCTTAACTGAATGCTCATCAACACTGTCATCCCTAGATTAGGAAGTTACAAACAAGTCTACGAAGACGATCATAAAACTTTATATGATATTTTTGGTCAAATTAAAGTACACCAAGCCCATTATATTTTTGATCAAATTAAAAACTTTTGGACACCTACCCGTTGTAGCATTGTTTATGCTCTCTACATAATGAGAAATCTATGGTCATTAGGAATTCCTTCACATCTCTCCCAAAATGAAGAAATATCCGAAGAAAATGCTATTTTGAAATCCGTGATTTGTTTCATATTCAAGTGCTTCTGATATTATAGATACCATTAACATAGCCGTATTTAGTCATCGGAAGCTAATACCATAGGTGACTGCAGCATCTGTAGCGCTTAGTGTTGGGTCTCTTGTTAGGGGATAAATAATGGCATTAGATTTCTCTCTTTGATGCATCTTTCAGAAACACCGCCAAACATAGTACCCTTTCCCAATACCGACAGCCTCAACAACAACAACAAACACCTCCAACTCGACCTTCACAACCTGCTTCAGTATCTTCAGAGTATTACTTGATTCCAAAATTCAAGAAGCTAGAATTGCAGTGAGACCGGGAGAGAACTATCGAGATGTTGCACTTCAAAAACAACGTCTCCTCTCCTTAAACCAACAGGTGTTAGACAAAAAGATGTCTCTTTTGGAACGATCTTTTTCTACTCGCATGACCAAAGTAGAAAAGATAATAGAAAAGGTCGTTTCAACTTTGGGAAAAGTTCCAAGAAAGGTTCGCGGTCGTTCTTCATCTTGCTCTTCGTCTTCTCCGTCCCCTTCACCACCACCACCCGTATTTCACTCCGGCCCATCTTTAAGTGCAGGGCCTTCACAAGAACCACCACAACACTCTCGTCATGGTAAAACGCCTATTTGTCTTGATACCGAAGAGATTGAGGGTTTCTCATTTCATTTAGAACATCCTCCAGCTCCGCAAGACCTCCAGGACTATAGCTACTACACATTATTCCAGGGTCTCTCTATTCAAGAAGATGAGGAGTATGGTGACCAGTCTCAATGGCAATAAGGTACATATAATGAAGTCTCGTCAAACTTATGGGGTTATTACCACTAGCAGTAAGCTTTTCTTTTATTTGTAAATCTGGTAGTATTTATGTATCCTTATTTTGATTTGTTAAAAAAATGTGCCTGTATGACTGTTACAACTTATCCGTGATTGAATATGGACTTATATTCTTTGGCTTTATATATTTTGTTCTATATATATTTCTTTTTGATAATGCCAAATGAGGAGAAATATCATACTACATGTATATAGAGGGAGGAATCACATTCAGGGGGAGTATATGTTTATTTGATAAAGTGATTGTATAGCTGTCATCATCAAAAAAGGGCAGAATGTTAAAACCTCTATTCTATGATTTTGATGATAACAACTATACAATCATGCACATACAATATATATTCCGTCTACTTATAGAAAAAAGCTTTCAGAATTCAACTTGAAGACGACAAGCAAAGGAGAAGAATGGTCGGTATTAGAAAAGCTAATATAGTGTCACAGATTTATAGCTTGTAAAATCTCCTTTAGCAGTTTTCAACACAAACATTGCACGACCAAAGTTTTTCAACTCGTCATATATCAAACAAGCTGAATTGAAGAAAACAACATATATCAAATATCTGACTATAGTCTCTGATTTTAAACCACACATAACACAGACGTATAAACGTTATGGACAGACGTCCGTGCTGAGTAACGGCCATAAACAATGAATAGTCACTTGCTGCATCCTAGCGGTTGCTTCCATAACTCTTCACCGCATCTCTTCCTCATCAATGATTGCAATCTTTAGTCTGAAATAGAAAACACAAATGGATGCTACTCCTCAGGAAAACTCTTCAACATCTCTAAATATGTAAGGATTTTAAGAAACAACTCACTTGAATTTTCTGAATCTCATATCTATATTCTTTGCCTATTCTGATTTCTAAAAGCAAACAATATATCAGTCTTTATCACTTTCTAAAAGCAAAGCTTCACATACACATTCGTTTTGTATTTTGTTTTTTTATAATTTATCTTCTAACTTTTGTAACTTATCTTTTATCTTTTAATTTTACAATTTATGTTTTTGCTTTATCTAATCTATCATTTTTAACTATGTATATTAACTAATAAATTTAATATTGTTTTTGTCTAAAAGATAAGTTTTTATATATTTTGCCCAAGCTTGCTTTAGTTATCTTTTGTTCAATATTAATTGATTCAATTGTTTAAAAATTAAATACAACAAAAGGATCAAATGCGCATATAAAAAAAAGTGTGCATATATAAAATATGTAATCATTTAGTATAATAGTATTGATCAGTTATATCTTTTGTCATATAAATCTATATAAAATATCAGTTATATCTTTTATCATTATAAATCTATATAAAATGAAAACAGTGGAGTTATATCTTTGTAACGGTTTGGGAATTTTGTGATTCTCTTGGGTCTGGTAGCAGCAGTTGGTGCATGTGCATGCATGGCTGATGTTGTATCACGTATCGTTACCAGCCATCTTCGACCGATAACTTTGGTAGTAATGATGAGAGTAGCCTTCAGAATATTGGGACCTTTTCTACCTCGGCCTACATTTATCTGTTCAATTTTTATGCCGATATTGACTCAAATTGTTCATTAGATTTTTACTATGTAAATTGAGCTGAAAGGTCTTGAACTTTAAGCCATTTCTCATGAATTATTTGGATTTCTTTTTCCTCTAAGTTTAATTTCTTTCTGCCATTTATGTAGAATTATATTTACACACACTCCTTGTTGCTAAGTTGCATTATTCATAGATAAACATATAACACATATTCAAATGTCTAGGTAATTCTTTTGGTGAAGAATTAGGCGAATGATGCACTTTATAAAGGTCTGGGTTTTGCATTAAAAAATGATCAAAGTTGACTTATGTAATCCTTCAAATCAATGAACATAAAAGGGTTATAAATCATAATGCATATTTTCCATTGTAGAACTTGCTTTTTGTTAGCAAACCTTCCAAGTAGAATTGACATATGCCATTAATTGAAATAAATTTATAAATTAAATTAAAGTGAAACTAAGTAGCAATATACAAAAAATAATTTTCCTTTTTTAGGTGTACTAGTTAGCTGGATCACAAAATTTTCCCGACTGTAACCTTCATTTCCATTACAGTGTAAGGCAAGCTGTGTCTCAATAAATTATTAGTACATAATTGACCTGATACTACAACACAGTGATTGTAAACTGAGAATTACATTCACAAATTGTGACATCATCTAAATGGCTATAATTTTCTTTGTGCATTGTGTCTCTCTAAGCTAATCCTGATTTCCTAGACTTGTATTATGCTTTATTTCCATACTAGAACATTATTATTTTTTTGTTTATATTGACATGTCTAAACTAGGTACTGGGATTCAACCGTACAGAATCAAGGTTATTCTGCGTTCTTCCTTAGCTTACAATGGCAATCTTTGCAAATCTTGGCCGTTGGATAGCTGACACATTTGTTAGTGGAGGAGTATGTCACTGTAATCAGAAAGGTATATAAGTTGTACTTTAGTTGAAACATTTCTTATCAGTTAAAGTTTGGTCTTCATCGTTTTGTTAGACGACTACTAGATTCAGTGTACACTAGTTGAATTAAAGTTTGATCTTCATCAGTTTGTTGCATGACTACTAGATTCAGCCATGTGTAAGCTAGTTGAACTCAAGTTTGGTCTTCATAAATTTGTTGCCTGAATTTCTATTGTTTCTCATCATAATCTGATCTTTGCAACCTTATCAATATCTGAACATTCAATTCAAACAACTCCATTTTTCGGCCTGCATTAATTAGTGTGCTTGAGAGCCTTGTTGTAGTTTTTTTATGCATATTTACGAGGAGAGGAATCTATAACGATAATCATAGATCCAAGAATGATGTAAGATCTGTAGACGAGGGAGTCATATTTGATGTTCTCATCACTGGAAAGGTTGCTCAGGTCATGGCTGCATGGTAAGCTCCTATTTAAAAGTGCTTGTGCATATTAAAGAGTGGATCCGACGTAGCCATTGAAAAAACATTGCAACCTAATTTTTGGATCCATAGAAGTCACAAATCTAACTTTAAAGTAAATATTATTTTAAGTTTTGTCACTTTACAAAGTTGCAGTATAACTTGTACCCGTGCATGGTTAGAAACGAATGAATTTTATTGGGGAATATGAAGGCATTTATTGCCTTGGAAGTTGAATAGTTCTTCATCTTAGAATATAATAAAATATTTGTGTTTACATACTAAGATGTGGATATTATGACAATTCATATAGACAAAGAGAGACACAAGCCATGACGGATGGTGCAATGCACCACCCCGTGCGTTCGTGCCCGCACGCGCACCCGCGACGTGGACGAATGGACGTTTAAGGTGTATTAGAGACAGTTGGCAGTTGGCTTGGCGTGGCTATTCAGACCGAACATTTTTTTATTTCTGTTTGTTCAAATTCAAACGGTCACACCGCCTGGTAAAAGGTCGCAACCTTTCCAACAACCATGACCGTTCAAACAGACACCCCCCCCTCGAATAGGCACCTCCCCGTGCCTATATATAGGTAGAACGAAAATCAGAAAGAGATAGACTAATTTTCTACATTTCTTTCTTCTCCAAGCCCTGTTTTTAAAATCCTCTCTTGAGTTCGTCGTCGCTCTGCAATTGCCAGCGCAACACTGCAGAGATCAGTCTGTTTCATCTTGGAAAGCAGTTGCTCGTCGATCCTTAAGCGTCATTGAGGAAGCAATTCTGTTTCAAGGAAACAGTTTCACTAGACTCGGACAAAATTCAACGGTAATCTATTTCAGTATTGTATATATTTGCAACGGTTTTATCAACATAATTGCAACAGTTTCGCAACGCTTATGTAACATTACTGCACCACTCTTTGTATATAGTGTAGTAACACTTTTCTGACGTTACTAAAATAACAATTTTGTAACATTTTCTTAACGTTACAACTACCAATCTTGAAACAGAATTTTGTATTTTGTTTGTCATTGATTGGAGTCACTATATTTCAGACAATGACTCAAGACAGTAATACATCGGCAGTCAAACCAACCGTGGCCACCACTGAGAACAGAACAATGGTTCCAACAACCACATCTCGCTTTTTCACATAGTGGGAGGATAGAAAAATTTGCTGGAGTAGATTTCAAACGCTGGTAACAGAAAATGTTGTTCTACTTGACTACTCCTAACCTTGTGCAATTTCTCACTGATGATGCTTCAGAAGTGGACGAACTAGAGACCGATGCAACCAAAGTTGAAGCACTCAACATACAGAACAGTTCAGACTTCATATGCAAAAATTACATATTAAATGGACTGGATAACAGTCTGTATAATGTGTACTGCACAATGAAGACTTCGAAACAACTCTAGGCTTCCCTTGATAAAAAGTACAAAACGGAGGATGCTGGAATGAAAAAGTTCATTGTCGGAAAGTTTATCGATTTCGAAATGATAGATGCTAAAACCGTTATCAGTCAAATCCAGGAGTTGCAAGTAATAATACACGAAATTCATGATGAATGGATCTCCATGAGCGAATCACTTCAATTGGTTGCTGCCATCGAAAAACTACCTCTGTCATGGAAAGATTTCAAGAATTATCTAAAACATAAGTGCAAGGAAATGACTATGGAAGATCTTGTAATTCGACTTAGAATCGAAGAGGACGATAGAAAATCAGAAAAGAAAACCACAATGCAATAGCGGCAAAAGCAAATGTAATCGAGACCGAGAAAAACAACAAGCGAAAACGGGAATGCAATCCAAACACAAAGAAACCAAAGAAGTTCAAAGGAAACCGTCACAACTGCGGGAAGAAAGGACATAAGGCCAGCGATTGCCGAGGTCCAAAGAAAAAGAAAGAACAAGCAAATATTACCGAATGCGAAAAAAATCTCTGATGACATTTCTGAAATGAAATTGTCTGCGGTGATTTCTGAATGCAACTTAATTGACAACTCCAAAGATTGGTTTATGGACACTGGTGCTACAAAACATATCTGTGTCAATAAGTGGATGTTCTTCAACTATAAAGCTGCGACACAAAAAGAACAACCGTTTATGGGAAATTTCTCCACATCAAAGGTAGAAGGAAAAGGAAGAATTATGCTAAGACCTCTGGAAAAGAACTTACGCTGAATGAAGTTTTGCATGTCTCGGACATTCGAAAGAATTTGGTTTCTAGTTCACTACTCATCAAAAATGGCTTCAAGTTAGTCTTTGTATCCGATAACTTTGTTTTATTAAAGAACGGAGTTCATATTGGAAAAAGATATGTGAGTGATGATTTGTTTAAAATGAATATAATGATTGTTGTACCAAAGGATTTTGATAATAAAGTTAATTTTTATGTTTATATCGCTGAATCCTCTAATACATGACATGTCAGATTAGGCCATGTTAATTTTGATACATTACGAAATATGATTAACTTAAACTTTATACCTAAGTTTTCAATAGATCCAAGTTATAAATGTGAAACTTGTGTTGAAGCAAAATTGACCAGAAACTCATTTCATCATGTTGAAAGAGAAACCGAACCTCTAGACTTATTACATACAGATGTATGCGACTTAAAAATGTGTCAAACTAGAGGAGGAAAAATGTACTTCATCACTTTCATTGATGATTGTACAAGGTACTGTTATGCGTATCTCCTTAGAAGCAAGGACGAAGCATTCGATATGATTAAGCAATATAAAACAGAAGTTGAAAATCAACTCAACAGAAAAATAAAAGCTTTAAGAAGTGATAGAGGAGGAGAATACGAATTTTCCTTTGAGGAATTCTGTGCTGAGCATGGTATTATACATGAAACCACCGTCTCATATTCACCTCAATCTAACGTATAGCCTAACGGAAAAATAGAACTGATGATTAATGCCTTACTAATTAGTTTTGGCTTGCTAGATAACTTCTGGGGAGAAGCTATTTTTTCTGCAAATCATATTTTAAATAAAATACCACGAAAATAAACATCTTAATCTTCCCACGAACTTTGAAAAAACAGATTACCATCCTACAAATATTTAAAAATGTGGGGGTGTCTGGAAAAAGTAGAGGTACCTTAACCAAATAAGGTCAAAATTGGACCAAAAACCATCAATTGTGTATTCATTGGATATGCACAAAACAGTGTAGCTTATCGATTTTTGGTATACAAATTTGAAGTTGATGATATTCATGTAAATACCATCATTGAGTTGAGAAATGCTAGATTTTTCGAACACATATATCCTTTAAAACATGGTACTAAAAATTATACTCAAAAGAGACCAAGGGAAACTGAAAACTCTAATTCTCTTGAGAATGCTGAACAAAATATTGATAATTTTGGGCAAAATAGTACTAATCAACAAGTGGAGGAACCAAGAAGAAGCAAAAGGCCACGGATCTCAAGAACCTTTGGACCAGACTTCTACATGTTTATGATATAAGATGATCCATTAACATACAAACAAGCTATTTCCTCCGCCGATGCCCCTTACTGGAAGGAGGCTATTAACTCTGAGATCGAATCCATTATAGCTACCCATACATGAGAGTTAGTTGATTTACCACGAGGATGCAAGATCTTAGGCAATAAATGGATATTTAAGAAGAAATTGAAACCTGATGGTTCAATAGACAAGTATAAAGTCCGTCTTGTAGTCCAAAGATTCAGACAAAAGGAAGACCTGAATTATTTTGGCACATACTCACCAGTAACTAGAATAATATCAGTTAGGATGCTTATTGCAATCACATCCATACTTGATTTGGAAATGCATCAAATGGATGTAAAAACTGCATTTTTGAATAGTGAATTAGAAGAAGAAATATACATGAAACAATCTGAAGGGTTTTTGAGCCTAGTAAATGAGAATAGGGTGTGCAAGTTAGTAAAATCACTTTATGACCTTAAATAAGCTCCAAAACAATGACACAAGAAATTTGATGAAACTATGATATCAAATGGATTCAAAATAAATGAATTAGATAAATGTATTTATATAAAACATATAAATATTGGATACGTCATTGTTTGTCTGTATATTGATGATCTATTGATCCTAGGTAATAATAAGGCCATAATAAAGTCAACAAAGGATATGTTATCCTCTAGATCCGACATGAAAGACCTACGAATAACTGATGTAATTTTGGGTGTCAAAATTTTGAAGACATCACAAGGATATGCATTATTTCAATCACATTACATTGTCAAAATACTTGAAAGGTTCAAACAACATAATATAACTATTGCAAAATCACCAGTATATATGAACCAAAATTGGGTAAAGAACACTGGTGATGGTATGTATCAGCTTGAATACTCTCGTATACTATGAAGTATCATGTATGTCATGAGCTGCACTAGGTCAGATATCGCATATGCTGTAAGTAAGCTGAGTAGGTATACCGGCAATCCTGTAAAAATCATTGGAAAGCGATGATTAAAGTTTTAGGATATCTAAAATATACACAAAACTATGGATTATACTATGCTAAATATCCTTCAGTAGTAGAAGGATACGGGGATGCAAATTGGATATTTGGTTCAAATGACACAAAATCCACAAGTGGATATGCGCTCACATTAGAAAATAAAGCAATTTCACGAAAATCATCCAAACAGACTTGCATAGCAAGTTCAACAATGGAATCAAAATTTATTGCACTAGATAAAGCCGTAAAAGAAGCAGACCGACTTTGAAGTTTTTTGCAAGACATTCCGAATTGGACAAAACCATGCCTCCAATATGCATACACTGTGATAATCAATCAGCTATTGGAAGAACTAATAGTACACTATACAACGGTAAATCTAGGCATATTAGTCGTACACATAAAACCGTAAGACAATTTCTCTCTAATGGAATTATCACCATAGACTATGTAAGGTCAAATGATAACATTGTGGGTCCACTAACAAAAGGCTTGCCTAGAGAGAAAGTTCAAACATTGTCGATGAGAATGAGGTTAAGGCCCATAAATGAAAAGTTTCTCTAAAATGGAAATCCTACCTAATTGACTGGAGATCTCAAGATCTAGGTTCAAAGGGACGACTAAGTTTAAAATAAACTTAATGGCACTGGTATACACTCAAACCATTCATATGATAAGTCAATGCATTACTCGTTGGAGAATAGGATAAGTTTAATACTTTTAATGATGTCTGTACTTGGTAATACTAAAGGACCAAGTAGGGAATTACGAATACCCTTTACAGAATCACCCACTTGAGTGTGAAAATGCCGCTTCAAGAAGAATTGTGAGACCAAATTCTCTAAGCACTCATGAGACCAAGCTGGTATTTATGGAAAAAACGAACACAAACAGAGAACCAAAAAAGATAAGAAACACTTATTATGCGTTGTCTATTTTGGTTTTACACAAAAAGGCTTACAGTTCAAAAACAACATAGTCTACTGATTTGCCAGTAAGTCAAACGGATAAACACTAGAGAAGTTCAAGGCATATGTGCTACTTTAACCGATACAATAAATGTTTCGCATAATTTTAAAAAATTGAACAAATACTCATTTATTTGGGGGATTGTTGAAAATGAATGAGTTTTATTGAGGAATGTGAAGGCATTTATTGCCTTAGAAGTTGAATAGTCGCACATCTTAAAATATAATAAAATATTTGTGTTTATATACTAAGACGTGGACATTATGACAATTCATATAGACAAAGAGAGACACAAGCCATGACTGGTGGTGCAATGCACCATCTCGCGCGCGTGCCTGAACCCGCACCCACGGCGTGGGCGAATGAGCGTTTAAGACATATTAGAGACACTTAGCATTTTGCAGTTGGCAGTTGGCACTTAGCAGTTGACTCGGCGTGTCTGTTCAGACTGAACAGTTTTTTTATTTTTGTCTGTTCAAATTCAAACAGTCTCACCGTCTGGTAAAGGGTCGCAACATTTCCAATAATCACGACCTTTCAAACTGACATCTCCCCTCGAATAGGCACCTCCTCGTGCCTATATACATGCAGAACGAAAATCAGAAAAAGTGACTAATTTTCTACATTTCTTTCTCCTCCAAACTCTATTCTTAAAATCCTCTTTTGAGTTCGTCGTTGCTTTCCAATTGCCAGCGCAACACTGCAGAGATTGATCCGTTTCATCTTGGAAAACAGTTGCTAGTCGACCCTTCGACGCCATTGAGAGAGCAATTCTGTTTCAAGGAAACAGTTTCACTAGACTCAGACAAAATTTAATGGTAATTTGTTTACCAGCATTGCATATATTTGCAACAGTTTTATCAACATAATTGCAACAATTTTGCAACACATTTGCAACATTATTGTACTACTACTTTTCCGACGTTACTAAAATAACAATTTTGTAACGCTTTTCTGACGTTACATCTAACATGCAGAAATTTGGAAAGGAAAATACTTCGTAGGAACTAGTGTATTCTTTGCTTTGCAATATTTTTTGCATATTCGAGTTCTTTATCTTTTATCATTTATCTTTTATCTTTATCATTTATCTTTTGTCGTTTTTCTTTTTTCTTTTGTTATTTAAGTTTTATCTTATAATATTTAAGGATAAGCAATTAAAAAGGTAATCTTTTATTTTTTTTATGCTTTATCTTTTACCATTAAATGCAAAAATATAAAGTTATAAATCTATAAAAAATGATAGTTGCGATCACCTTCATCTTTTATCATTACATACAAAAAAAATATAAATAAGCAGAACACTTTGTATAAAAAGATAAAAATCACATATTTCTAAAATTGTTTATTAGATGATAAATTTTATCTTTCTACTGAAATTGATATTATAACGATGACCTTTTCTATACATCTACTATGGTCACAATTCTGTGTATAAAGAGATATTTTCAGCTGCTTCGTATATTTAAATGATTAATCATATTGTAAAATAGCATTTATCATTTATATCATTTGTCATCGTAAATCTCTATGAGAAAACGGTGGTTGTTACTTTTATCTTTTATCATTACATATAAAAGGATAAATAAATCTATCAATTTGTCATAAAAAGTGTAATAGCTATTTGGAATGTATTATTTTTAAGAAAAGGCAATTGTATATACTATGTAGCTTTGTAAAGAGATTAATTTATTATCTTTTAGACAAAAGGCTAAAACTTTGATGTTTTAAATAAAATAAAAAGTATATATCATTTTAATGAAAAATAAATAAATGCACTGAAATAAAAGTTAAACGATCAAGGTTTTATCTCTAAGAAGTTAAAACATAATATATATGTTTTATTGATATCGGACACGTTCACCGAAATATTCTCCATTTAGCAGCACAGTTTTACTCCATAATTAATTTTTTCTTTTTTACAAATTGGTTAGCATGAATCGGCCTTAATGTTACAAGCAAACTGTAATGGTTTGTAATACAATGTTACTTATGACAATTCATTAATTTCCGATTCTTGTAGGCATTCCCATCAAGGACTGTAGTGGCCTCATTAAATCTAATAGACACCTTAACAGGTGTAACAATGGTATTCTTGCATGGAAAAAGCGCAAAGGAAGAAAAGGTGAAAAGCCTGGAAGAAAAGAAATGTGTTGTTTGTTTAATTGGTCTAACTAACGTACCCAGTGGCAATTGTTGTACACATTGAGAACTGTTTTGAATGTTGCAATTCTAGGACTTTAAATGTTAATATTCCACAATGAATAAATTAAATATTGTTATTTAGATTTTTCTTTACAGGCTTTATGGCTTCTTCTTCTATATTTTTGTCTTGAGAAAGAACATGTTATGAAAAGAACGAAAAAGACGGTTGAATGTGTTTTAATGCGGGAGGCCTGTATGATGGTTGAATCACACTTTTATTTTATATGTGAATCCGAAACAGAGTTAATTTGTTTGCTGAACCTCTTGTGTAATCTTAATACGTCAGGTTGTATTCTAAAAAAAGATGGTTTATGTTGTAATTTATTACCATATCTCTGTGTCAAACTACGGAATACTTTTGAACTCAGAAGTTAGAACATTAAAAATATGACAAAATAAATTGTATATTGGAAGAAAATTTCATGCTAAGCGGTTGGAACTTAAGTTAAAAGATAAGAAATACAAACATGCAATAGTATCCATACAAAAAGTGCAGCATAAATAAAAGGCCAATTTTGTAAACAAATTACAACAATAGGTCACTTTGCAAACTAACAACAAAAATAGACCAGTTTTCGCCATGTAGGACGCCACGTGTGTTGACGTCATCACAAATGCCGTCAGCACATGTCTATATTGCATAATAACACTGACGGCATTTGAGATGCCGCCAGTTTGCGGCATCCCAAATGCCGCTATTTCTACCGCTCCATGTAAATTGTGCAGGCCTTCCTTAATACCACCCCACTCCCACTTCTCTCAACTCGTCTTAAAAAAAGAACCGAACCCACCTCTTGAAATCACAAAAAATCAAAATTTCAAGCTTCCAACTACCAAAATCTAGTCAGAATTTGAACTATGGCTTCATCATCGTCTCAAGCTCATCCTATAGGTGTGAAATATATCGATTTTGTCTCTAATTGTCATTTTTTCAATTAAGGGTTTAGGACTAAAATTGTTCTATGATTGCAAATCTATGATTGTATAGTACAATGAAGTTGAGTACTCACATAGAGCACATGTTTAATTGTTTTTCCATCGTATACAATGACGTTATATAGCTGCAAATCTATGATTCTATACCCAATGAAGTTGAGTATGATTATGCAATGTTATTGTGGTAAAATATGATGAAATGGCCCCCGGACCGATCGATCATAGTGTGCTTTACCTCCAACCTCAACACCGCACAAACAACATCGATATGATGGAGGTACAAGGTCAAATAATTTGTTATTACTTCTGCAAATTGCTGGTAATTACCATAATTGCTTTGCTCTGTTACTATGTATCAACAGGGGGTTGAGCCGAACGGCTTCGTCGACCATTCATCAACTTTAAAGCTCGTCACGTCAGTGCATCCAGGCGTTTTGGAACTGTTAGACAGAACTGGATTTGGTGTTGTCAATAAGTTGGGATATACACAGCTCGATCAGAATCTTTTGACGGCTTTGATCGATAGATGGCGACCATAGACGTCTACATTTCATCTTAGAGTAGATGAGATGACAATCACTTTGAAAGACGTAGCTGTATTGCTTGGATTGTCGATTAACGGGGATCCCATCCTGAAACCGGATTTTCCAAGAAAGTATATGGAATTGTGTGAGCCCTTGCTTGGATTGGCTTCTCCAGAAGATGTGAGGTGGGGAAATGAATCGATAGTGGCCACGTGGTTTAGAGAGCAGTTGGCCGGTGATATTCCCCGTCATGCCTCTCCTTTGCAGATTGCCCAGCGTACCCGCGCTATTATGTTGCACATCATCACACAACGTCTTTTTTGTGATCGATCGAAGACAAGAGTGGTTCTTCGATGGCTTCCATTGTTAGAAGATTTCGATTCATGTCGGCAATACTCCTGGGGTAGTGCGGTGCTTGCTTTCACCTATACGGAGCTTACGAGAGTTGTTTTGGTCCAACAACGGCCCGTCGGAGGTTGTATGACTCTACTTCAGGTACGGACATAGTCATTCGTTGTTGGATAGTTGAGTATTTTGTAAAACCGTAACTAAAATTAAGTTTCACACTTGCAGCTTTGGTCATGGACCTACCTTCCGGTTGGTCGTATTTCTACGAAGATGCAAATAATTGACAATTCAAAGCCTTATGAAGCGAGGTAAAACAGTGTTGTTAGTATTGTTGTATCGACACAGTAAATTTAAATTTCGTATAACATGTTGCTATTACAAATGGATTGGCCCGAAGAATACAAAAATGACCCCCAGACGCAATTTAACCTTCTACCGAAACGAGTTTGACGTCTTAGATTACAATGCAGTAACATGGAATCCGTATTCCGAAGCAGACCTTCATGCACTTTCGGCTATTTGTACAATGGACATGACGTTATGGCGGGCAAGACATGATTTTTTGTTTCGAAAATTTAGCATACCATTTGCCAGACAGAGTCATGAGACAGTTTGGTCTTCGACAACACCTACCGTATCCTGCTCCATATTACATGCTTCCATACGGCGAAGATGAGTTCGAAACGATGATTGAGTTATAGAACAACCGTTTCATAGCTGCTGAAGACGAACACGATGTCACTCTGACCGATGAGGAGTATCTTAGCTGGTACTGGAATATCACTCGTCATTATGTGCTTCGAAGATGAGCGGAGGAACCCGAGCAAGAGGTGGCACCTTACACTCCACGAGCTCCGCTAGAACGGAATGTGGTACGTATTAATATTGACAACTTATGTAGTACTTATAAAACTCATACGGGTTTATGTTATACGCATACGGATGGTATGTATCATGTGTTGGACATTGTCGACGAGCTTGTGGAGGAGGTTCTTGAAAAGAGCAAGGCAAAATGCTTCTCTATCGAACAAATTCTACTATCCTGTTTGTCGAAGAACAAGATGTCAAGGCCCATCCCACCTCCGCCTCCTCCTCCTGCAGTGCCACCACTTATCGAGGATATTGCCCCTCCCGCGTTGTATGAGGACATAGCTATAGTCCCACCGTCCCCCTCACCGAAGAGAAAGTATGGAAGAAGGAAGAAAAAAGAGGGCGAGAGTTCTGGAGCTATATCTTCCCAGCATACACAACCTGTCAGGCCATCGCAACCCCCAATGAAAGAGACACAAGAGGATGGTAGTGAAGAGCTGTCACTGGAAGAGGAGGAATTCATGCTCAAGTCTAGAAGACCGAAGAAGAAAACTCCTAGGGAATTAAAAATTTTTAGATGAAATTTTAGATTAACCGTAGTGGACCGTGTTTTGTATTTGCTGACTGTAGGGTTTATTGATCGTTTGTGTGGTATGTTGACTGTAGTATTGACTGCTCATGGTCTGTATTTGTTCGTTTGGGTTGTTAGCTAATGTAGACTAGTGTTTGTCGTTGTGATTGTAGAAGTGACTCTAGTATTCCAATGTTGGTGTGAATGTTACTGGTTTTAGACTTGTATTTGCTGTTGGTAACTGTAGTCATGAGCTTAGAAAGTTGCAATGGTCAAGGTTCAGAAACGACTATTACGTTGGTGTTGAATTATGAACACTGTATTTTCCATTTGCAGTTTTTGTGAGCAAGCAACAGAGCGGCATTTCAAATGCCGCATGAGGCAAGTTTCTAATATCAATTCATTTCATTTATCCTTCAACGATGCATAACATACTTCAAACGGTGCATAACATACTTCGAACGATCGTTTCAGATATTTGTTCATCACACAGCAAGTTTCTAATATCATTACGTTACATTTCAATTGTCCTTCAACGATCTACGTGGCCACAATGCCGAATACTTGTACCCATGAACCAACAATTCGTTTCGGTATTCAAGGTTCAACTTTTCCAAACGACTAACTTCCACTTTCATTTCTAAAGCATATTCCTCCCCTCTAGGACATAGTGGTGGATCGAGCCACTTAAAAAAATTGCAGCATTCAACCTGATTCAGCCGAATCTTGATCGTTGTATCCAGCGCAGCGGTAGAAACGACGTCTAGCGTTTCTATCATTTCTGCAAACGACTACTTCGCATTCCTCTCCACAGGCGCAAACTACACATGTAGCATGGGAGCTTGAGCTTCCACGATTTTGCCGACCTAGGACACCTAAAAGACGTGCATGGAGCGATTGTTGGATTGATCTATCAACTGCGGCTTCTCCACGTGATGTTCCACTATACTCATTCGGGGGTTCTTCTTCGAATTGTGTCTCTGGTACAAAATCAACTTCAAGGTCGGCGCCGCTTGAAATCCCCTTTCCTCTATTTTGTTCGAATTCGTTGTACATTTTCATCATTTTTACATCATCAATTTCCCAATTGTCCATTATACACCTATGGATACAACCAAAAATATATCGACAAAACAATTGATGAAATTGAACGAGAAAAGTATAATACTTACCTTCGGCGCAACAATGTCGAATTGAAATATGGAGAGGGGTTGTTGCAAATTGTTGAAATCGGATGAGAATAGTATACCAATATGAAACCTAGAGCTTTTGCTAAAATAAATTTGGTAAAGTTAGGGTGTGGGTGGGGTAGTTGAAAAAACTTAGAAAATTATATAGGAAGCAGATGAGCGGCATCCTAAATGACGCTAACAACGTCTTTTGAAATGCCGCATTACGTGGCATTTGAAATGCCGCAGCACGCGGTATTTCAAATGCCTCAGCAGGCGGCTTTCGAAATGCCGCAAAAAGCGACATTTCAAATGACGCACGCTGTGGAATTTCGATTGCCCCATCCAAGCGGCATTTCAATACACTTTGAATACAGTCTGCGTTAGAAGGCTAACAACAAAATAATAAAAGTGGAAATACCATTTTTGTCCAACATTAGATTACATAAACATTTGTTCTCGGACAAAGTAGAATGCGTTCGAATTAGGATTACAGACAAAATAAAACAAAAACATTAAGTTGCTGTATTGCAACGATTTTTTAGACCATGAACACCACATTTGCTGCACCTATTTCCTTTAGGGGTCTGCATCTCGTCCATTGTACCTTTAATTCTAGTTGAACGTGGGCGTCCTGGTTGTCTTTTAGCGACCGGAGGTGGGACCAATTGACTGTCACTTGAACTCCAATAATGTTTATCTCGTACCGGGTGAAACTCAGGGGTGTAAGCTACCAGGTATTTCGCTGTGGAATACCATCTTGAGGCAAAGTCGTGATGGGCTCTATTTGCTCCGCTGGAAGTCGTTGAGCAAGCGGCCATAACATGCATACACGGTAGGTGCTCTAAAAGAGGGATGTTGCACGTACAAGAGCAACTATTACCGTTGATTAGTACTTTGAACTCGTCACCAAAATAGTGTACAACTTACCACTCAGATTGACTAAATTGAATAATTCTTGTATGCCTAGCTTCGTTAGCTCTTTCAACAATCTTGACTTCCCACTTCGGAGCTAGACGGGAAGTCAGTTTTGCTGCCGCTTCTCTTCATTGACAAAAATAATCAACCGACCTGAAAAAGGTGCGTGCAACTAAATCTTTGACAGGTAAAGGCATAGCTCTTTTAAGAACACCGTTGAAACTTTCTTCACAATTGGTGGTCATGACATGAAATCGACCGCCATCATCTTTACACAACGCCCAGTTCTCCTTGTGCGCTCCCAAACTCCTTTCATCCAATTGTGAGCCCTGATGCTTATAGTTTTTATTTCTTCGCATATTCTGATGTACTCGGTTTCTTCCGCAGCACAAGCTGCAGCGTAAAATAGTCCGGTTAATCGTTGTTCTCTAAACCCTACAGCTTGAAAATTAGCTTTAAGATGTCTAGCACAAAATCTATGTTTGTGTGGAAAACACCATTTCGATTCTAAGGCTGATGGTATTCCTTTCATTCGATCCGAAATGAAGGTAATTCGTCGATTGTTTACACTGTGAATGAACCACCGCATGCAGGGAAAAAACCACCTCCAGCTATCCCCGGATTCAGACTCTACAATTGTGTATGCTAAAGGGTATAGATGATCATCCACATCAACAGCAGTGGCCACAAGTAGCGTCCCTTTATATTTTCTGTACAAATGTGTCCCGTCAATACATAACAACGGACGACAATGAACAAATCCTTCAATACAAGGTCCAAAACACTACACCATATTGGCAGATTTGTAACTCCCCTAAGCGGAAGAATTGCAACGGTTCTGAGCCGTTGCTAAATTGCAACGGTTTTGAGCCGTTGTAAAACGTTTAAGAACGACTTAGGGCCGTTTTATTTTTGCAATGGTTCAAAGCCGTTGCGAAGTTTTCTTAATTCTTTTTTTTATATTCGTTTTGAACCACTTGCGTACGTAACCCCTGATTCCCAAAACAGCACGCCCCTTAATTTCATTTTCCAACTTCGCGTTTTCCCTAGCTAATCGCTCCCCTCTTTCATTTCCCTTCGTTTGCCCTAATTGCCCCCTCTGATTTCATCTTCCAGATCGCAAATCATCATCGACCTGAGATTTGAAAGGAGACCGCGAATCATCACCGGATATTTGAAATTGAATAATAAGGTTAGTTTTCTTTTGATACTATTTTCTGATTCAAATGGTAAATCGTGGAGTATAAACTTTATATCGGAATTTAAAGTAAAGCAACGATTTAAAGTAGTGGAGATCTTTTTTGACTTCTTTAGGTTTTTATTTTATTTTTCTTTTAAGTGTGACACAAACTGGTTTCATGAAGCATTATTAATTGCATCATTGTCTTCTGTAGTTCTAGAGTTCCTATTTTACTAGTTTGTCTTGTTCAGGTTCTGCTATACTCATTTGTGATATGTATGCCTGCCAAATGATTCGGGGTCATTGGTCTAATACTATGGTTTTTATTGTCGGTAAACTACTATTTGGAGCAATCAAAGAATTATAAATCGCCATGTTTTCAGATCCATCTACTACTGCTGGAATTTGGGTTTGCTTGTCCTGTTATTTCTGATTGGTATCCAAGTCGATTTCAATGATTATTTGTATGTTCACGTTTGTATCATTTTTTTAATTACTAAATGAGGACATGTGAGAGTTTGTTTATTTATAATTAGGATTGTCAGTACTTGTACTATAATTATTTGATTTAGTATCCTTTAATTATTTGCCAATAGCAGATGGTATTTGTGATTGGTTAAACTTGGCTGAATTCTTGTTCATATTGTTGTTATTATTGTTATTATTTCTTTGTACGTCATTTGTTAAATTTGTTTCACTCTGTGCAGTTTAGCTTTGTTCGGTGATGAGTGCACGCATCATTGACATTAATTTTCGAGTTTCACAGTGGGAGAGAGATCACTTTAGTAGCTTTGCTATGCGAGTGAATTTGTGAAACCAATTTTGATTTCAGATTTCGAAGTATGGTTTGATATTCGAAAGATATGTGTATATATATAATTGAAATGATTTAAAGTAAGCCAGTGTTAAGTCCTCGAGTTTCGGATTTGATTCGGTATAACTCTATATATTGGAATTGATATTGAAATGATTTGGAACCGAGAACCTTGTTTTACTAAATACTTGATTTGGAAACTATCGAATTTATATAAAATTGATTTGTATAAGTATGAAGCTGATTTGATATACTATTGATTTGGAAAGTATTCGGTTTGAAAATGGAATCCTATATATATTGGACTTTAAATATGTATGATATTTTAAAGAATTTGAAAAGGTACTATATGATACATATTTTCGAAGTAAAGATATGGAAAGTGCCTTCTGCTTGATATCCGATTTGTGGTCACATCTTGGATTCATTCTATCGATATTATTCTCTCTGATTTTGGTTTTCCGGATATGATACTCGAGTGTCCAACCGTGGTATAACCCACGGTCATTTTTTTTGGGTAGCGTAATCCGCAAGGCATAGATTACTTAAAGGGTGTAGATGTTTCCTGGGGATCCAGGCGTAACCATTGTTATGTATCCTGCGGTCTACCGGTTTTTATTGTCGTGGCGTAATCCGCAAGGCAGAGATTTCTTAAAGGATATGGATGTTTCCTGGGGGATCCAGGCGTAACCATTGTTATGTATCCTGTGGTCCATGGGTTTTGGTTATCATGGCGTAATTCGAAAGGCAGTGAATGCTTAAAGGGTACGAATGTTTCCTGGGGGATCCAGGCGTAACCATTGTTATGTATCCTGCGATCCAGGTGATTTGTTTGGATTGTACTTTCGATATCGGTTTTGAAGATTTTTGAAGTATTTTCACTGGATGTTGAAACAGGTCTAATAAGTACTTGAAGAATTCTAGTTTTGCGCCTGATCAACGTATGACCATAGTCTGCAAGAACGAGGATAAACTTGTTGAAACATCGAGTTATAAAAGTATTTTAAAGGTATTTTATTATAATGGTATTTCCAACAAAGAAATTTTGTATTAGATTAACTATTCGTGTCCGATGCTATTCTTTTGAATCTACCTTATATGCTCAGTTTATTTATTCACCTATATTCTATTTTTCGAATCTACCTTCTTTCCTTTTTAAATATATCATTTTAAAATATGGTTCATTCATATACTACATGGTTAATAGAAAATTTTAGTGTAATATATTATTAATTAAATAAAAGTAAATGATTAGTGATAATATTTGGAAAACATCTTGAGATAAATTAATAAATTTATGATTTATGGATTTAATGTTTTCAATAGCTTCTGGTTGATTCTCCTACTTCGTTCCTTTTCGGAGACGAAAAGTTTTGAGTGGAGGAGAGTGTAACGACCCGTAGATTTTAATAAATTTTATAACTTATTTAATTTGATTTTTGAGAAATTTTAAACAATCATATTTTAAAATAAAAATTTAATATTTGAAATACGTCCATTTTATTTTAGCAGATGGTAAATTTTTGTCTGATTTTATGAAAGTTTATTTCATTGTGAAATTCTATTAAACTCAAGTCAGTTAATAATTGCTGATAATAAAATATTTTCCAAACCTAAATATTTTTACATAGAAAAATTCTAAATCATTCTCTGACTGAGACGTCATTTTTCATTTTTCCAAATTCAAGCTTTTTAACTCCGTCGATCTTATTCTTCTGCGTTTTTGCTGCATTTTCAACCAGTGGAACATTCGAATTTTTATAATTCAATCGTACCACTGACTGTATACCGTTTTGATCGTCTCGTCGAGCGGATCTCTACGGTATATTTATTTTTGCGTTTTGAAGTCCGGTACACAGCGGAATTCACGAAACCGGTAACCGTATCGGTACCGGATCCGTGACCATTTGATTTTTTTTGCGTTTCAAAATTTAAATGCGCATAAATCAATTGCTTTAATATTTTTCAGCTAAATCAATGGGTGACCGTTGCTTGTAAAATTGCTCATATTTAATTTGATACGTTTCATTTCTATTTGTTCCGTTCTTTTACCTGTTGCCTTTTTCATTCCTTGATTTTGGTGCTATTGGCTTCAACAAACGTATCATATTCAGTACAATATATATATATATATATATATATATATATATATATATCCCTTTCCTTACTGTGTCAGTTTAAATTGTGAACGGTCATTTCTTTTATTATCCCCTGAAATCTGCCCTTGAATTTTTTTTCCATATTCATTACTTTACATTTATATCAATACCTTTAATTGTGACAGTTAATTTCCCTTCGGTTTTAAATTTTGAAACGTGCTGCACACGCATATCAATTGCTTAATTATCTGCGTCAATCAAGTGTTTATGTTACTTCTCATTTATTTTATTGCCAACAGTACGAATTCAAACGGTCATACTACTTTATTACTCCCTTTATCTTTTGTTCTGCACGGTCACTTGAAGAAACGTATAACGTACGTACGTTTTTTCTTTTTTCATTATTTGATTTGGCTGCAGCTCATATTTTATTTGCGTGTATAAATCAACGTGAATATTTATTGCCTAAAATCCTCACCTGCTACTTTATATTTATTATTTATGTGATACGTTTTCCAATTTGTGCCTATTCGTTTTTCTTACATTACTTGTTTTAACCGCTGAAACATTTTTAACCTTTTGAAAGTTCAGTTTTTCCACTCTACCCATTTTATATATTTCTTTTCTCCCCCTCTCCCTGTTCTCTGCTTTCAATATAAATTTGCCAAATTCACCTTCATATTTTCACTCGGCAAGGAATTTTTTTATTAATAAAAATAAAAGCATCGCTGCTTCATCTTTTGCTGCCTGGATCTCGTTGCCTTCGCCAATTCCAGAACAAGCCTTCTGCTTCCTTCCCCACGCATCTCCTCGCCTTTCCCAAAGCTAGTGCACGCAGCCGATCTTTCCCACCTCGGCCACAAACCATTACCGCCACCATCCCCTTCATCCAACAGCATCCCCGCGCTCTCCCGCACCTCCGCCTTGTGGCAGCACCCATGCTCGACCTCCCCCTCATTTATATACTTATACAAGTAAGTAAGTTGTTTTAAAACTTATTTTGGGTTAATCTGCAGTTTTGTTATCAAGGTTAGCATGCTTTTGTTATATACATAATACGTATAGGTTAGTTTAATGTGTTTGCCGCTATACAAAAAGATATTTATATGGTTTTGGTTGATATATTTTGTAATAATGCTGTATTAGTATGGGTTGGCATGTGATATATAGTGTGATATAAACTTTGGAGACAACAAATATATGGCCTGCAAATTTATTCATATGTATATTATGTTATAGTATATTTCATTTTATCAAATCTTTTTATATGGTGTTATAAGTTGCTTCTTCTTCTTTTTTTGTATGATGCGTGTGTTACATATAATAGTATAGTATATTATATCATAGTATATTTTATCACCGTTGCTTATGATTTTAAAGTACTGTGACGCCCCACCTCTATACCCACGCTAGCCAAGAACACTCCGGAGAAGTGCTGTCAACTAGCACGGAGAATAAGGCTGTTGAGGAGCGACCATCCATGTAATAGCTTATCACACGGTGGCTATATATAATCTTCGGAAACAAACATAGAAATAATCATATCACAAATCAGTCACAGATATCCATATCACAAAGGCGGAAGAAGATATGAATATATAACTAACACATGAAAGTGTACATCAGAGTAGTGGTCAATAAGATCCACGATAATACAAAAGAATAGCAACACGTGCTATACAAAAGAATACAACTATGAGTCTATATCTCAAGTGTATACAACAAAAACTGCTAATCTAAACAGTTAGCCAAAAGTCAGAGTGATGAATCCCTGGGAAGAAGTCAAGCAGAAGCACCTGTAACATCTCGGTCTGATCCGAGTATTATTTAAGAAAATAATAAACGGATCAGTCTAGCTATAAATATCAGATGACATGATATAACATAAAAGATATGGCATAAACATAAACATCCATAACGACATACCGCTATAAGTATGTAAATAATGATCAACAGAAGATCAATCAATAAGAGATAATCAATATCACAAGAATCTTCTCAAAGATTCGAAGGGGGCATCATACCCTAAACTTGTACTCATAACAAGTCAATGACATAAATTCCAGAAATCAACACGAGAAATCCAGAAATCATAAAAAGGGAAAGAGGCCTATCACATGACGGTCCGAAGACCATGGGGAGCTACCCCACATGTGTGAGTGGAATCACACAGAATGAGGTCAAGACTAACCAAAAAGCAGAAAGGTATGTGTGAATGGAATCACACAAGTGGTGTCTAGTCTAACCTTGCAATGAAAGAGACATCGCGCAATTGCTAGTCTAATTCATAAAGCGATCATCAAGATCAACGAGAAGTGTCAATTACACTAAGCTAGTAAATATAGAAGTTTAGCTTCATGTCCCATAACCACTTGCTTAACTTAAATATTTACGAACAAACTGTAAATCTTCACTAATAAAATTGTCACAAGAGGTTCAATCGAACAAGTCCAAGAATTAACCGACGAAGTGAACGCAAGCGTTTCATACCACTTGTTTTACTAAGTCGTTTAATTAGATTTCTCATCCGAGTGAGGTAAAGGCTTGTATATACTAATAGATTGGAAAACGGTTTAAGAAAAGAGCTTTGTTATTAAAAATAGAGTTGAAATTGTTTGTTAAAAGAGTTTTGATATTTACTACTAGTATTGAAACCTTTATATTATAAAGTGACAAAACACATAAGCAATTGTAGAAACAATCAGTCACAAAAATCGCATACGGAGATGTGAATAAAATCCAAGGAAATCAGCTCAATGTTTTTCAGATAAGATCCCCTACGGAGGGGGGGTCCAGGGGGGTGGCAACCCCCCAAGGTGGGGGTGCGGGGGCAACGCCACCGCTTACGGGGTTCGACCTGCCCGGTCAGGTCGCGGGGGTCCAGGGGGCAGCGCCCCCGGCGGGGTGCGGGGCAGCGCCCCGTCCAAAACGGTACGACCTAAGTGAAGACAAGCGGCCTACGACCTAAAGCAAAGTGAGGTCTAACGACCTAAGGGTTCACGCGGCCTAACACAATGGCCGAGCGACCTAACTGGAGTTAAGGGAGGCAAGCGACTTAAGGTCCAACGACCTACGACTCAAGCAAGCCGAGCGACCTAGCGTGGAGGGGTCGAGCGACTTAAGGAATGCGAACGACCTAAGGTCTAACGACCTACGACTTAACAGAGTCGAGCGACCTAAGGTCTAACGACCTACGACTTAACAGAGTCGAGCGACCTAAGGTAAATGGTCCAATGACCTAACTCGAACGACTTATCTGGAGCTTTGGTCGGAGACGACCTACGAGATAAACCAGGCCGACCTAGTGGACGAGCGACCTAAGGTAAATGGTCCAACGATCTAACTCGAACGACTTATCAGGAGCTTAGGTCGGAGACGACCTACGAGATAAACCAGGGCGAGCGACTTAACGTTTGCCTAGAGATTATAGGTCGGAAACGACCTAAGACTTAAAGCTTAACTCGCGAGCGACCTACGGCTTAAGGCCTAACTCGTGAGCGACCTACGACTTAAGGCTTAACTCGTGAGCGACCTAATTCCGAAGTGCCAATTCTTCCAGAACGACCTAAAGTTAACTCGTGAACGACTCACGACCCATGGACGAACGACTTAACTCCGAACGACCTAAAAACGGCCAGAACGACCTAAGTGCAGAAAATTCACCAAAACGCTAAAAATTGGAGTTTTTCGCCAATCCAATCCAAACCAAATGCTAACATGCATGCAAAAATGATAGGAAATCATTCCCAACAGTCCAATATAGTTATAGGCTAGAATTGTGAGATAAAAATCTCACCTTTGCACTAAAATTTATGAAGATGAAGCTTGAAAGCAAGGAGAAGCAATCCAAAGCTTGAATCCAATATCTTCTACTTGAATTTGGAGTTGAATGATGGAGTTGCAATTGAATTTGAGCTTGGAGTTTTAATTTCCCATTCTCTTCACCATTAATGCTAAAGCTTGAGTTAGTTAGGAAATTTATGAAGAGTGAGGAGAAGAGGGTTGGAACTTGGGCTTAATAGGCTAAACTAACCCAAAGTCCAAAGCGGGAAAAGTTAGTGAAATTTCACTAACTCCAAATATCGATGTTTATACTTAAAAAGTTGTAAACGACATTTCGAACTCAATGGAAGTGGTCTCGAGTCCTAATTTGACCGTTTGCAAAAAGTAGTTTTTCGGACCAAAATCCGATTAACGATTTAATATTTAAATAAAAATATTTAAATGTAAACTCGATAAATATGCGGGTTGTTACAAGTACATATATATAATTTACTGTATGTATATGTTAGTTTTGGATCAAAATACGTTAGTATATAGAGATATAACTCAGAGCTTTCTATTTTGTGTTAATATATGTACAAACTTATATTTTGTTTTGCGTTGAGTTCTATTTGTTATATATATAAAGGTAGTATATATTCTATTTTCGTTTATATGAATACTCTGCTTTTTGATTATTATATATATATATACGTTTTAATATAATATATATAAACTTATATAAATTTTAAATATGTTTGTTATACAAATTTTACCAGTCACGCATATATTAATTATGTTATAGTATGTTATCTTAAAATTGGTTATAGTTTTATATTAGTAATGTGTTTAAGTAGATATATATAACAGTTTTGATTTTTATTATACGTTAATGTTTTGATTCTTTAATAAATATATGTATATATTTGGGAGCAATAGTCTTTTGTCGTGTAAAGAAATTTGTGTAAAATTTTGCTGCAAACTTTTGTTTTGCTTGAGTTAGTGAGGAGTTTTATAAACATTGGTTTAAATAGAAAATAGATGCAGATGTACCCAGTATATATAGGTTAGTGTATATGAATTTTTAAAACATGTTAGCATTTGTTTATTTTTGTTTTGAAAAAAAAAATGAGTTGCATCATTGTTTAAGCTGTACCGATACCTATTGCTATATATATACAAATTTATGTACGTCGTATAATGTAACGACCCGCAAATCCGTACCCCTTGAGTCAACACTATTCTACCTAAATCAACTCAAGTTGTACAGAAATACGAACCATTTAGGTTAAAGAAGAAGAGGTAGAAGACGAAAATAGAAAAACAACATCAGAATCTAACCATCGCAGCGGAATAAAATATAATAGAAAATAAATGATCTTTACTCAAAAATCAAATATCTCTGTTTATATATTACATCATCAGAGTACATCAATCACAGCTCAACAACAACAACAACATACAAATGGATACACAGCAACACAACACAGCAGAATATATATATAAACAAGTATGAAAGTACGTATCGTCATCCAGCTCGTCTCCTGAGTTCCACAGCATCATAACCTATATCCTATAATACTCGGTCTGACCCGAGCATTACAGTTAAATAACACCCGAGTCAGTCTGGAATACCAGCATGAGAAAATCACACTCAATTGATTATTAAAGTTTCAAAATCCTTTCAAAACAAAAGCATCTCGTAAGACCACGCCACAAATAAACATGTCGGGTTTTTACCTTATGATAACTAAAACAATTTTTATAGAAATCCTCTGATATTATAATAGGGTCTATATACAAATACTTATAAAATAGCCGAAATTATTACATTATTAAATTCCAGCTACTAGCCACAGAGTGGGTAATACAAACAAAACTCGTACAAGGCTCGTAGGGAGAATGGATTTCCAACTAATGACTAGGCACTGGGGTACCACCTATCACAGTACGTGGCCTAGATCACAGTACCGAGGAGTACGCCCGCTCCCCTGCAACACAAGACCGGGAATACCCTTTACTGGATAATCCTGAGTGAGATCACCTCCGGGTTGGGATCAACAACCGCTCGCTAAGCCGAAATAAAAAGGGACATCTAGACAGTGATGACCTCACCCTACTTGGGTGCTACCCACCTAGCCTTGCTGCATAACCCCTGATTTTTAGTCATTCCCATTTGATGAGCCTTGAGGCTAAGCGTTACCTTTTTAGAATATATCTCTTAGAATGCCCATCGTCCACCTGACGATGTTTCGCAAGCATTCATCCATACAAGTCCGTCCCGGGTTCGAACGGAACCGAAGGCACTATTCCTACTACATCCATTTTGGAAATATCCTCAGGATTAGTAGCGACTAGCCCTTGCACTTCACTGCTCCAACTTCAAATCCACACTCGTTTCCACGAAACGTACAAACCGGATCGAAGTGGTTTTCGAGAAATAAATCTCGATCACGGTCTCTTCGAAACGATCAACGTATTTGGCCAATATTGATAGTCGGTGATTTAACTATCAATTAATATTCACAAACAACCATCCAACAGTAAATAATTTTCCAAATTATTTATTTATCTCAAAATATCTTTAGAAGATATATTTTCACTTTCAAACCCTTTTGAAAATAGCTTTCAACTATCTTCCTTTTCTCAGAATAAATTCCGAGTATTTCCATTTCCGCTGGAATCACCAAGCACAAAACTTTAAATTTTTAAAATAATTTAAAAACACTTTATTGTAAAATACATTTAACATTTAATTTAGAAAAATTTACTTTAATACTTAATTTATAATAATACTTTAGAAATAACTAAAATAAGGTTACCTTGTAACTATACATTAGATTTTCTTCTTTAAATAAATACCAAATCATTCTTTAAATAATTACTACGATAATAGATTAAACAAAATACTTACTTTGGAATTTACTTTTAAACATTTAAGTTAAAACTACTTCAATAATTTACTAAAAATACATACTATATAAACATTTGAAAATAAAGTTACTTAATAAAATATAAAACTAGATTTCTTCTATTAAAAACAAAATACTAAGTTACTTCTTAATAATTACTACTAAAATAGATTAAAAGAAAATACTTACTTTAGACTTTAAATATTAGGAATAATAAATTTTACAAAACTTGCTTTCTTTAAAACAACTTTAAAACATTTAATTTATATTTAAAAAAATTACTTTTAAAAACATGTACTTGGCTATCCAGAGAAAATTCCAACTTCAATCACTTAAATCAATTTCCCCAAATTGATTTCCAATTTATTTTATTTGAAATAAGTTTCTTTAATTATTCAATTCATTTCAAAATTCATTAGTTGTGGACTTATTATTAATGTTATTATTTCCCGTTTGTTTTTAAACCTTTTTAACTGAAATATACGGATTTCAGCTTTTCCCAACTTCTTCTTTATTCCTTTCAATAATTTAAATCTTAAATTTTAAATAAATGTTTTATTCTTTTAAATAATATCACTGAAGATTAAAATTCATTAACTTTCTGTTTATTCAAATTTCCTTTCTATATTCAAGATTTATTTATTAGAATTTTAAAGTCACTTTATTTCTTTCCAATTCATTTAAAAATTTATTCAAATTTCTACAATTATTTTACTTACAATTTCACTTCTTTTATTATCTTACCAAAATCCAATTTATATATTTTTGGTAATTCATCATACCCAATTATATCCAATCGAACCATAGCATTCAATATTCCAATAAAGATCATCATAGAATATCAAATAAATCACAACAGAGGGTATTAAATAATTTAAATAAATATTGAGGGATCCAGTTGGATCCCTCCAACCTGTTTTTCCCTGCATCCACAACGTTAACACAATATAATATACCAATTCCAAAATATCATACTATATCACATCAATCAATTCAACCATTCAAACAATTATTTAAATTTAATCATTTAAATTTAAATTCACCGAGTGAGATTAACTCACCTTGCATTTGTTTTGCAATTCTTCCCAATCTCGATTCGTTTCCATACTTTTGACCTTGAATAAATAATTTATACGGTTTATCAATATTCAAAATAAATCGAACAATTTAACTTCCAATTTAAAATTTTGATTAACAATTGATTTGGTTTAAAACTGATTTCTCCTAATGAACTTCCATCAGTAACTCAAATAATTGATTATCCAATTAAACAAATTACTTGCTTCATATATTTAAATAAAACAGTGAGTTCTAGTATGTATTTTTATTATTATTATTTTTCCTGTTTACATGACGTTTTTTCTTTAAAAAAAATAGAATTGTGTTGTATCCTTCTGTAAATAGTCAAAACATGATTTTCTCTTTACTGGGTATACACATACATATATAAATTTAATTTAATTAAAACGGAAACAAAGGTAAATTATACCTACAGCTCGAACCCCTGCTCCCTCCACGCTGCCGAAACCCTAACGTCACGACTGAAACCCGACCCAAAACCTAGCTCCGAACCCTAATTCTGTCGCACGCGAACCTCCTTGCTCGACGACGAAGCCCAGTCGCTCGTGAGCAATCTCAACCCCATCGGCTGGAACGATTTAACTTCAAGTCCCTCGAACTTATGCGGTTCGATTCGATCTCTGGCCGCCACTAACTCGAGAAGGGATTTTCGGCTTCGTTCGCCATTTTTTTTCTCTGGGGTTTTCGATTGAAGAATAAGGCCTCGGCCATTTTTCAATTAAGAACGAAATCGTTTAAATCAGAAGAAATAAAAAATGGGGAAGCCAAGCCATTATTAAAAGAAGGGGGAAAAAAGTTGCGTATAGATGTTGGCTAGCTACAGTGACCTGAGTGTTTGAGAATAACGGCTGATGTGAAGTGTATTTGACTAGTTGAAATATTATATTTAAAATCTGAATCGGTTATTATCAATTAAACTTTCAATGCGTTTATATATCGTACACTTACACAATAGCTCCGATCAATACGAAATTTGAAATCCGATAATAATACAATATTATGGATCCATTGGAACTGGTTTCGTCGAATTCCGAGACTGTGCCTCGGAAGGCTATTTTTAAATTCATTTTAAAACGATAAAATTTCAAAACTGAACAATTCAGTGTTAGATTCAATTTTAACACTTCTATTATATTCAATGTTATCAATATAAATTTTATAAGCCTTCGAATTATACCTTAACAGGCTTAAAATCTCAGATTTCATATTTTATCCAATTTCAAATTATTTAATTCAATAATTTAATTGTCAAATAAATTGTGATATTCGTAATTTAAGTTAATAATTAACTTTTAAATATTTAAAATCAATTAAATATTCCGATTACAAATGCTTAAAAATTCCGGGTCGTCACATTCCTCCCCCTTAAAAGAATTTCGTCCCCGAAATTACTAGTTAGGAAGAATGGTCCAATACCCGCTACTATTTTCCAAAACCAAACAGTTTAATTAACTTGCCATACATATCTTTTATAATAGACCCACTATCATTCTTACTAACTTCCCAAAACCTTCCATAGTTTTCAAATATCATTACATGCTCAATCATTCAACTTTCGATTTAAACCAAATTTTGAATTATCAAAATTTTCTCAAAAATTTTCTAACTCTCTAAATTCTCGAATTTTTTTGCCAGCGTATCCTTTGCGCGGCTAGCTCGGTACAACTACAAAATGGCCCTACGGCCTCCCAAATCCAAAAAGAAAACAAAAGGCCAAGTGGCTCAATCCAAAAACCCAATCAAATTTCATACCAAATTTAAATACATACCTTTTTATCGAGCATTTCAAATTTATCTTTTGAAATCAAATCCAATTTTCTTTTCCCTTTATAATACCTGCATATTCTGCTTAGCACTAATATCCAATCACAATATTCCCTAAACATTTTTCTTTGACTTCCTTCCAAATGTCAATATTCATTCATTCAAATATTAACTCAGAATATATTTGAAATATCAATTTCCAATCAAGAATTCACCATTCCCTTCTTAAGTTAGTATAAGCATTTTATATATTTCTTATATTTATTTTCATCTCCTACTTTAGTTTACATCTATTTCTATTCACATTGATTCTTTCATTTCCGTACGAATTCAATTTATCTTTAACTCTAAATGTTGAATTTTATTTTCCATTTATAACTAATTTATGTCATTATTTTAAGTAGTTTCATTTACTAATTTGTTTCAATTTCCAATTTGAAATCGTTTTGCTGTTAACAAAATTTTCCAAAAAAATTCAAAGATTTTCTAACTCCCAAAATTTCTGAAATTTTTTGGCAGAGTCTCCTTTGTACGGAAGAGCTTTTGCAATTTGACAAAAGACATAAATATGTATACATCGACCCACACGGTCGGAAAAACCAAAAACAGTTCATATTTCCTATTTTTATTGCGTAGGCGTGCCTTATTTAGCATTTTTAAGCAAGCAGCTTATAATTTTTAGCAACTAGCGCAACCCAATCCAGCCACACGGCTCCCAGGTACCTGTACTTACTCAATTTAAACATGTATGTTCCAAATATATGCAGTTTAACAATATTTCGCTTAGTTGCAATGGTTAAACACATGAATTCTGAAAGAAATTCACACCAAACATTTTTCCGTAAGCAACTTATACAATTTTCATACTAATTCCACTGTTCCAATTAATTTATAACCATTTTCATTCAATTTGAATGGTTTAAAACTCAATCGCTTACATTTAATTAATTTTTAAGCAAACCCAACTCATTTTTAGTCCAATAACTCTCAAAATCAATTTATTTTACTCCTATCAATCTGTGGCATTTTAATGACTTCCATTTACATCCAATAACAATTTATTCTTTGCAATTTGACGAGATCTATGTGAATAAATAAATACTTATAAATACTTATGTTTTATAACCAATTTAAATTGATTTCAACTCAATTTATACTTAATTCTATTCCATTTTTAAATTTATTCACGATCCATATATTCTCATTTTCATTGCATTTGAAATTCGAATCCATTCACTTGCATTTCATTTTACTAACCAAACTAGTTCATTCAAAACTATTAACAACTTAGGTTCATCTTCATTACCAATTAAATTTTCATTTTATTTTAATTCATTCACAGCCATTTATTTAGCTCGACCCATTCCAAGCTTGCATATTACTAACCGTTCCCGAATTAATTCAAACCAAGCTTTAAATTTAATGGTTTTCCATTTTTACTCGTAGTCGAGCTTCTAGTTATTCTCAACTTAAGTTAATTTACTCAATTTACTCCACTTCAAACTTAAGTTAACTTACATTTGATTCTTATTTATTCCATCCATTTATTTATTCAATATAATTAGTTTATCCACTCAATCCATTATGAATTTTCATTTCCTTAAATATTTTCTATAACTCACCGAATTCTATTTCAATTTAAATTTATTTTCACTTGATTTAACTCCAATCCAATATCATTAAACTTAGTTTTAAGTTGAATTCCATTCAACTCTCTTCCATTTGTTTAGTTTTAAGTTAATTTACTTCAAAAAAAATTCAAATTTTATTCTTAAGCTCATTCTCATTCTACAAGTAATTTTTTTCCTTTTCTATTCAACTTGATTCTATCTCAATTAAATCTCATTTTAAATCTACAATTTCTTTTGATTAGTTATTATAAAATTTAGCCTTTCAGATTCAGCTCATTCAACTGATTACAAGGCCATTTCCAATTTATTTCTACTTATTTGGATTTTATTTGCAATTCAAACCATTACTACTTTAATCCAATTTCATTTTCCTTTATTCGACACATTTCCAATTATATTTAATTTGTTACGCCTCAAGTCAAATTTTAATTAATAACTCAAGTTCTGATTCTACCATGCACTTTCAATTTACCATCCAATTTATTAACTCACAATTCAATTACAGTTACTTCACTATCGATCCAGGTCGAATTTGATTTATAACTTGAGTTTAATTTTCAAACTTTATTATTAACTCACAAATCCGGCTTTCATTTGACTACATTATGTTTCATTTATATATTTCATTAACTAATTTACTATCTAATTAGTTCTCCCCCTATTTATAATCCAATACTTGATTTTTAATTCCAAATATCACTTCATTTAATTTTCTCAAGTTTAGTTTATTTTATAATTCAAGTTTTGATTTTCATTTTTTTTTTCAAATCATCAGAAGTATTTATTTTGGGTTTTTCTATCCCACTTTTCAAATTTTAGAAGTCACCACTTATAATTTTCACAATTCCATCCATTATAGGCTTTGAATATATTCTTATTTTATTTTTAACTCAAGATTTATGCTTATTTATAATTCAAGCATATTTTTATTCCATGCATTTTAATTCTTTTATAAGTTATTCTGGTTTATTTATTTCAATCTAATTCTTATCCAATTTACTTCTTATCCAACTTATTTCTATTTATTTCGGTAAGAACCTAATTCCATTCGATAACTCAATTGAATTTTTATTCCAATTTAATTTTATTTAAGCTCAGATTTATTTAACTCAATTCGATTTCAACTTAATTCGAATACAACCGGATATTATTCTCAACCTATTCAATCAATTTCAATCCAGTTAAATTTTTATTTTCCCCAATCCAAGTTAATTTCATTTTTAACTTTGCACTTTAAATTTAAATTCAAACATTCAAAGATTATATATCCTTCCTGATTTAAAAATCATCTCAATTTATAAGCTTACAACCTATCTCATCCGGATTTTCAAACACCCGGCTTTTGGGTTCAAATTATTTTGAAATCTCCACATCTCAAATCACATTTCTCAAAAGTCAAACCAATCCTGGTTTTATCCCCCAACAATTTTCCTTCGAAATTTTCAAAAACAACTAGCTTTTCTGAACAAATCAATTTGGTAGCAATCCGTCACTTAGAAATTCGAAAATGAACATCGATGATGCTGCAGTCATCACTGAAGTTATTTTCCAGTGACTGAAGTGAATTCAATGCTATATCTCTTCCCAAAATTTATGTGAAACAATTTCCTTTCAGAAATACCCCAAAAATAACAATGCTACTATTTATCTTCAAAATACTTCCAAAATCTTCGAGGTTTTAAAGTATCAAATTATATTTTAATTCAAATATTAACTATAATGCATTTGTATAGTTTATGCTTATACAAATTTCCATTTGATTATATTTCAATTTATAATTTACATTTATAATTCATATTTATAAATTCCATTTTATAATGAATTTTCTCCCTTAACTTTTGGTTATGTTTTCAAATTTCTAGTTAAATTTTTTACACAACGATGATAATAATTTAATATTATGATTATTTATAACATCCAAGCAACCATATATTAGCTAAATAGTTTAAGAAAAACTTTTCCTTATACCAAAATATATTTTTGGGTAAAATTATTTCATTCACCCACATTTAAAACAATACCGTGTCAAACTGTTTTATTCAAGTGTTTAGAAACCCTTTCGATACAGTTGTCCAGACTGTGCCGACGAAGGTTCATATGCCACTCAATAAATCAATCAACACGATATTAAAACAATTTATATTCACTAACAAATATGTGCTCATATCTATTAATACGCTCAAACTCATTCTAGAGTACTACGGACTCTAATTTAAATGAGTAATTCCCACCAGAGCCAAGGTTATCACCAACCTAAGCTCTGATACCAAGTGTAACGACCCGCAAATCCGTACCCCTTGAGTCAACACTATTCTACCTAAATTAACTCAAGTTGTACAGAAATACGAACCATTTAGGTTAAAGAAGAAGAGGTAGAAGAAGAAAATAGAAAAACAACATCAGAATCTAACCATCGCAGCGGAATAAAATATAACAGAAAATAAATGATCTTTACTCAAAAATCAAAAATCTCTGTTTATATATTACATCATCAGAGTACATCAATCACAGCTCAACAACAACAACATACAAATAGATACATAGCAACACAACACAGCGGAAAATATATATAAACAAGTACGAAAGTACGTATCGTCATCCAGCTCGTCTCCTGAGCTCCACAGCATCATAACCTGTATCCTATAATACTCGGTATGACCCGAGTGTTATCCCATTTTTTGATCAAAACTGTAATATCAACAAATTGGTAAGGAATGTTGGATATCGAGGTTAAGCTCTGATCAGGACGAAATTGATTAGAGATGATGATGAGGATTAGGAGAGGCTATGTTTCAAATTTCAGGTTAATCAGAGTTCGTATGAAGGAGATATGATCGATGCAAGGTAGGAAGGACATACTGTTCGAAGCCACCTTCCTCTCACTGCCGAACCATTCCCTGCTCCACTTCCTACCGAACCAAACCCAAAGCAACTCCTAGCCGAACCAACCTTCTCCCTGTGCCTACCGAACCATCCAATTCCCCTCACTACCGAACAAACTCCTAGCCGAACCAGCCTCCACCGGACCACACTACTACCGATCCAAACCCTCTCCAAACAAGGCCGGTCCAAAGCATAGCCGAACCAGGCTCCATCAACTCGCCACCGAATCACCTTCACCGAATCAACCTACTCACCACTTCCTATGCACCATCGAACCAACCCTTCTCCTAGGTATCACCGGACCAACGTGCTACCGCACCAAGGCATATCAAGACTCTACTCACCGTCAAACCAAAGCATGACCGGACCAACTCTGCCAGGCCAAATTGCTTCTGCCCAAGCCCACCAGCAGCTATATACATCCAAGACCTCTGCCCCCAGCCTCACTCTATAAATAGAGGGGCAGGGGTACAACAATGGCGGACAAGTTTGAGAGCTCAAGCCTGGAAGGAACTTTCAAACAACTTTGATATACTTGTAATCAAAGCTTTGTACTTGTAATCAGATCGGAAAAGGAGAATAACATATAAAGTGGACGTAGGCACATTCTGGCCGAACCACTATAAATCTGCGTGTCTTTTTGTAACGCCCCGAGAATTTTCGACTTTCGAAAATTCAACATCGATACTCACTTTATCGACTGCCGAGAAATCGAAGGCCGAAAACACGGAATGTTATGGGTTTTAAAAGAAATTTAAGAAAAGAAAAAGAGAGAAGAAGAGATAAGAGATAGAAAAATGGAGAGGAAAGAAAACAGAAAATTTTAAAATAGAGAATGGACAGAAAGGAAACAACTGAACAACAACAGAATCTCACAACTCGCAGCGGAACAACATATAATAATAAATGAATAATCTTTAAACAAAGAACTATATCAGTTATTACATTACATTTTATTACATCATATCATCAGAGTGTACAACATCATACAACAACAAACAGTGCAGCGGAAAAAGAAATACTATATAAACTAGTAATACGCCATGCCATCCAGCTTGCCTCCTGCAACTCCTGAATAACCAAAATATCCTGATAAACCTAACTCTTGACTGCCCGTGTGGAAATTGGTGGGCACCCAGAGTTTAGGAAGGAAAACAATAAACTCCGAGTCAGTCATGTGACTGGTGTGAGAACTCAAAACAGTTTATTTATCTTTAAAATCAAAATAGAAGAATATTTTTAAATTCAATTCGCAATGCTTTTAAAAATGAGACTACCATAAGGCCTCCCGCACACACACACATGCAAACGCAGAATCGGAGGAGATTTCTCCTTATGATAGTCAAAGATGCTTGATACGCATTTAAAATAACATTTGATATTATTACTAGTGCATAGTGTAGGAAATTATTTCGAAAGTAGAATATAAATCTTAGCCAACATACGACCATTATCGTATGCCTACTATAGCTATCATCCAAACAGTGTTGCGACACCATAAGTGAATGATAGGTCCTACAACTAATACCGTACAAGTTTCGTATTTGGAGAATGGATTTTTCCAACAAATGGTCAGGCCAAGGAACTTCCCATTGCCACATGGAAACGCCTCTGGCTGGACGCCCCGAGAACCACTGTCCTCTGCCAAACAAAGCCGGGAATTCCTTTTCCCAAGGAATATTACAAACCCTCAGATATGCCACCCCCGGTCCTTTGGGACCTTTAAACGAGAGCGCTCTCTAACCAACATCACACCATAATAATAAGTGTTTCAACATGAGTAAGTATCTGGGCTCCATACCATGATACTACCCTTTTCCAGAAGGAATGGTCATACCCTAGGGAAATTATCCCTGAAAACTTTGCCGCACAATTCCTGTTTCGACCATTACCGGGTTGTGAGGCTCGACGAATTCACGTCCACAAAAACATACTTTATACAAAAGCCATGCTTTGGGTCAACAAATGATCAACACAATGATCACAAGGATAGACGATCAAATAAACGATCCTATCACAAATAATCAACACAATGATCATTTCAGCAACACTCAGCATGTCACATTACCAAATTGGGAATATATCGCTGATAACTTCAACTATATAACCTCTGAGCTCGTACGTCTCAGAGAAGGGTGTTAAGCTAAAAGAATAAATTCTCCGCCACCAACAGAAATATATTTGAAAGAAATCGGCTTTATATCTCAACTTGTAATGTCAGACATACAATCCATACAAGTCTGTTCCGGGCTCGAACAAAACCGAAGGCACTTCTTACGAAGCCCTTGCAATCCGGGTATTCACAGTCCCGATCGAATTTCCCATCACTTAAGAGATCTCAATACCAGGAGCTACCCAGTGCAGAGACAATCGATAGGTCATCCTATCGCTTTCACAAATACTCGGTCTTCAACACCGATCTTCAATGCAATTCACAACGACGTATCACATATTCGGAATGGGTTATACGACCCCATGGTCCTTTCCCGGTTAACCCGAATAGTGAGCGCTTATTCAAAAATAAGTGTGGCATTCACATTCAAACAAATCACATCAATTACCCATTCAAAGGGAAATATTGATAGTCGGTTATTGAACTATCAATGGATATGCACACATCACCAGTTTCCAAATAATTTTCCAAAATATCTTCACAAGATATATTATTTCATACTTCAAAAATAAATCAATATTTATTCTTAAACAAATTCCACTTTCACATATAAATTCCATAATGAATTCATATTCCAAAATATTCATGCATATGATTTCAATTATTCATTTCAATTTATCTTCAAAAAGATAAATTCTAATTATTCACTTCATATTGGAAAACATTTCCATACTTATTTATTCATAAGTAATTCACAAATCTTTCTATTTTCAACCTTGGAAAATATTCAATATACTTAAATCGAATTAAGTATATATTTCATTCTTTAAGGAAATCATTCACTTAAACATATTTATTTGGGTCAAAACGAATGTTGCGTAAAACATCGTTACAACAACCCAAAATCACTAGTATAGGGATTCGAAATTAAAATAGATATATAAATCCCAATACTATACAAAACATTTCCTTTCGGAAATCATTTATTATAACAACAGTGTTATAATCCACCATTTCCTTTTATTTCTCGAAAACGTCTATTTCAACAATGAATGTTGAAATCTATGGTTTCAAATCTTAACATGTTTAAAAACATCGTTAGATAGTTTTAATTCTATTTAAAACATCATATCTAAAACAATTTCTTTAACATATTATTCACTATTCAAAAACGTGAATATACTTTGTTAACAAATTTCATCCTTTTTATTCAATTTATTTTAAAGGATTATTCACTATTTAAAAATGTGAATATAACTCCTTTATAGGTTTCAACAATTTTCTTATCAAAATAAGTCATTTGCGAATTTATAAAACAACGTTTATAAATTTCCATTTCTATTTATTTTATAACTCCTTTTTATAAATCTCTTTTATTAATCTATTCGATTTATAACTCAATTATAAACCAAAAGTTCACATTATAAGTTAAATGCTTATAAACGATTATTTTACAAAATCGTTCTTTTAAAGACTTTCCAATTTATGAATCTTATAACTTATAAGATCCATTTATTTAACCAATCTATTCTTCAAATAATTTCATCAAATTTATAAATCTTACTATTTATAAATTTCATTTATAACTTCACAGTTTATAATTCTATAAATTTCATTCTTTAATGAAATTCATTTTCACTTCATTCAAACACTTATAAAAACTCGTTTTATAATGTCAATATTTCAATTTATAAATATCCATTTATAAATCTCTTAATATAATTCAATTTATATTATTCTTTAAAACGTCTTTAAATTCCTTTAAAACTTCATCATTTAGATTTATAAAATAATCAAATTTTATAAATCCTATATTTTAACTTTTTATAATAATTTCAAAAATCCAATTTAAACTATTTTATAAAATCATTAACCCTTATTTCTCAAAAATCAGCTTTTAACTATATTTCACAAAAACCATAATTTTATAACTTTGAAAATTATAACGTTTATTTATTTAACATGGATCAATTCCAAAAATATTTTATACTTCAAAAATCACTTTAAAAATCATTTTAAAATCCTAAAATTTGGGTCCAATGATGTTACACACCAAATAGTCAATCACGACTACAACGATCCATCATATATCGTATATGATAATCCATCAAATATCAAAATATCTGAAATCAGATAAATACTGTTGAGGAATCCAGTTGGATCCCTCCAACCTGTTTTCCTGCATCCAAAAACATTAGCACAATACCAATTTTGCTCCAGTACGAAATTATCGCGGTATATGTTTTTAATAAATATTATCCGCTTAATAACGGCGTAATAGGGTCTCATCCGCTAAACAAAAAATGCGGGAAATCAATAACTCCAATATATACATATGCCAATATATATATATTGCTATTATATATAATACCAATTTCACTGTTTATGAAATATTCGCGGTATATGTTTTTAATAAATAACATCCGCTTACTAACGGCGTATAATGTCTATTTTAACAATCAATAGATAACAGTCAACATTCAAACATGCATTCAAATATTTTAAATCTAACTATTTAAAATAAAATCGAAACCTATTCGATTGAGTGAGAAGTTCTCACCTTGATTTAAATTTCCGTTTTAGCGATTTATTTCGAATAAAATTAAACGGACGTTTAATTTTACCCAAAATTCTCACTAACTCCAAACGACTCCAATCCAACTCCATCGCGTAGTGCTCGTCCATACGATTCCAACGCTTCTTGTTTCGCGCGTTTTCGACCTCGTATAAAAAAGTTATGAATTTATGAAGTTTATACGAATTCTTAACTTAACAATTACAACATAAATAAAAATTTTAAAACCTAAATTAATATCTGCCGTTGGATCCACATCTCCCTGCATCTCCACCGTCCCCCCTTTCTTCCCTCTCTCTCGTTTTTGCACGCAGGAAGGCCGAACCCAACAATGAAAACTAGGGTTTAATTTCGCCATCACAACGCTCGACTAAAACACGATCAGGGAACGCCATGCGACTTGCCACCTCGAACACCACCCACGCCGTGAGTAGCTCTGAGCTCGGCCCCCCCATTGAGCTCGAATTGCGTGCTCAAACGCTGCCGAACGCGAGCGTCTCACTCCCTCTTCGTTGCTCCGATCTCCATCAAATCCGTATGGATGTGAAGCCCTCGAGATGTTCTTCGTTTTCCTAGTTGAAACTTTTGTCTAATTACTGATGGATTGAAAGAAAGAGAGGGAGGAAGGGGAGTGCATTTCGGCCATCGATGTAGGTTCTGGCGGCTAGAAGAAAATGGAACCCTAATTTTTTTTTTTTTGTGAGTGGAGGGCTATTTATAGGAAATTTTTTTATCACTATTCATCCGGGTTTTACAAACTCCGATTTACTCGTCGAAACTGACGTTTCTAAGGTTTATCCCACGTTCCGGACACAATGGAACATGTTTCGGAAGCTAATTCGGACATCTGTGCGAGTTATGGCTATAAACGCTCAATTTAAATTAAACCGATTTAAACGATTTTCTAGGCGTTTTAATTCGTACCGGACAAACGGTAAATCCAATCGACATGAAATTTGAAATCTTACAATAATATCACATTACAGATCCGATGAAACTGGTTTCATCGAATTCCGAGACTTTTTGAAAAATGGCTATTTTAACTCGCCAAATTTTAAATAAAAAAAAAATTCGATGCGTTTCGAGCTGCCACGATCAAACGATAGCTCCGATTGACACAAAATTCGAAATCCGGTAATAACTAACTATTACGGATCCAATGGAACTGGTTTCGTTCAATTCTGAGACTGTTCAAAAATTGGCTATTTTACAGTCGATTATTAAATATTAAAATATTCAATTTTCACAAATTAACTTTTAATTCGATTCTAAAAGTTCTAAAATATCGTTCTAACTTCAATATGATAAAATAAAATTTTACAAATCATTTTCAATCATATTTAACTCAATTTTCAATTATTTCCATAATTTAACATATTAAATTATCGATTTAATTATCCAATTAAATCCAATAAATCAAAATAAAATTTATTCGACTTATAAATTCACTTATAAATATTTAAAATTAATTAAATATTCAAATTTTAATTAATAAAAATTCTGGGTCGTTACAATCTTTTCCCCTTAAAAGAATTTCGTCCTCGAAATTACAAGTAAGAAAGTTACAAAATTTATTAACTTTCCCAAAATCCATAGTTAAACTTCTTTTAATAACTTTACTAAGTTTCAAATCATACTTAGTTATCTTTTCAAAAACAACTACTATTGTTTAACTTTCAATTCCAAAATCAAAGTTATAGTTTTCAAAAATTTCCCATTTTCTCAAATTTTTTCTAACGCCTTAAATTTCCGGAAAAATTCGCCATAGTCTCCTTTGCGCGGCTCGATCCGAAAAAAAAATGACAGTATATATATCACAAATATACATGTCATCAAGTAATGAGGCATCCCGAAGGGAAAAAAGTGTAAAAGTACGATATTTAATCCGAGATATGTACCTTATATTTTATTAGCAAGCATATACGGCTAATATAGCGCTAAAGCGAACTCCAAATGCGAAGCAAACGCGATCCGCACCTACTAAACACTCAACAAACAACATGAGAATCATGCATATAGACAATAATCTCAATATACAACATATAGCAACATAACAACTTATATGTCAACATAGCACATGTAGTAAAACAACATATATTTAACCATCAACCAATTATCATTCATAACCAATAATATTCATTCATATTCTCATTCATATTCAATGAATTGGTGTTCACTCTAAATCATATTTGATTTATTTACATTGGATTTTATCAACATTCATTCTCAATTTTTAATTAGTTTGCATTCACTAATTAAATCCAATTCACGTTCAATTCTATTCAAATTTATTTACCTTTAATTTGAATTCACTTACATAGCTTTCAATTTCATTAACACTTAATGAATTATATATAATCAACTAACAATCATATAACAACCAATGTTTATATAATACAACCAAATTTCCTTTGCTTATATTCTTTCAAATTTGGTTTAACACCTTTTACTTTCAATTGGATCATATTAAATTGACTTTCATTCAATTATACAACTTCCAATAGCATTAGATTTTAATGAATTAATACTTATATTCATTATTCCATATCAACTTAATTTACATTTAATTGATTATCATCCAATTCATTCATTCAATTCAATTACAAGAGTTGAATCTCCTTTATATAACTTAAGTTCATATTTATCACTTAACTTTAACAATTTAGTTTGATACCAATATCAATTTCATTCAATAACTCTTAAGTTATACTTCCCTTTCTAAAGTAAATTTCCATTTAACTTTAAATTCATTTTTATTTACAACTCATATTCATAAATATATTCATATAGTTTCACTTCTCATATATAAGCTTATTTCACAGTTGTAATTCATTTTAATTATAATTCAATTCTTATAATTCTTTATACTTATACAATTATTCTTTAATTTAGATTATTCAAACAACCAAACAATCAACTTATATACCTTTAATAATTCTGAAAAATTATTTCTTTTATATATAAAATATACTCAAGGCAAAATTATTTCATTTACCCATTTTAAAAACAATACTGTGCCGAATTGTTCTATTCAAGTATTTAGAAACCCCTTCGGCATAGTCTTGCGGACCACGCTGACGAAAGTTCATATGCCACTCAATAAACCAATCATCACAATATAAAACAATTTTATATCCACTAACAAATATGCTCTCATAGCTATTATTACACTCAAATTCATTCTAGAGTACTGCTGACTCTATCCAACAGAACCATGGTTATCGCTTAACCATAAGCTCTGATACCAACTGTAACGCCCCGAGAAATTTCGACTTTCGAAAATTCAACATCGATACTCACTTTATCGACTGCCGAGAAATCGAAGGCCGGAAACACGGAATGTTATGGGTTTTAAAAGAAATTTAAGAAAAGAAAAAGAGAGAAGAAGAGATAAGAGATAGAAAAATGGAGAGGAAAGAAAACAGAAAATTTTAAAATAGAGAATGGACAAAAAGGAAACAACTGAACAACAACAGAATCTCACAACTCGCAGCGGAACAACATATAATAATAAATGAATAATCTTTAAACAAAGAACTATATCAGTTATTACATTACATTTCATTACATCATATCATCAGAGTGTACAACATCATACAACAACAAACAGTGCAGCGGAAAAAGAAATACTATATAAACTAGTAATACGCCATGCCATCCAGCTTGCCTCCTGCAACTCCTGAATATCCAGAATATCCTGATAAACCTAACTCTTGACTGCCCGTGTGGAAATTGGTGGGCACCCAGAGTTTAGGAAGGAAAACAATAAACTCCGAGTCAGTCATGTGACTGGTGTGAGAACTCAAAACAGTTTATTTATCTTTAAAATCAAAATAGAAGAATATTTTTAAATTCAATTCGCAATGCTTTTAAAAATGAGACTACCATAAGGCCTCCCGCACACACACACATGCAAACGCAGAATCGGAGGAGATTTCTCCTTATGATAGTCAAAGATGCTTGATACGCATTCAAAATAACATTTGATATTATTACTAGTGCATAGTGTAGGAAATTATTTCGAAAGTAGAATATAAATCTTAGCCAACATACGACCATTATCGTATGCCTACTATAGCTATCATCCAAACAGTGTTGCGACACCATAAGTGAATGATAGGTCCTACAACTAATACCGTACAAGTTTCGTATTTGGAGAATGGATTTTTCCAACAAATGATCAGGCCAAGGAACTTCCCATTGCCACATGGAAACGCCTCTGGCTGGACGCCCCGAGAACCACTGTCCTCTGCCAAACAAAGCCGGGAATTCCTTTTCCCAAGGAATATTACAAACCCTCAGATATGCCACCCCCGGTCCTTTGGGACCTTTAAACGAGAGCGCTCTCTAACCAACATCACACCATAATAATAAGTGTTTCAACATGAGTAAGTATCTGGGCTCCATACCATGATACTACCCTTTTCCAGAAGGAATGGTCATACCCTAGGGAAGTTATCCCTGAAAACTTTGCCGCACAATTCCTGTTTCGACCATTATCGGGTTGTGAGGCTCGACGAATTCACGTCCACAAAAACATACTTTATACAAAAGCCATGCTTTGGGTCAACAAATGATCAACACAATGATCACAAGGATAGACGATCAAATAAACGATCCTATCACAAATAATCAACACAATGATCATTTCAGCAACACTCAGCATGTCACATTACCAAATTGGGAATATATCGCTGATAACTTCAACTATATAACCTCTGAGCTCGTACGTCTCAGAGAAAGGTGTTAAGCTAAAAGAATAAATTCTCCGCCACCAACAGAAATATATTTGAAAGAAATCGGCTTTATATCTCAACTTGTAATGTCAGACATACAATCCATATAAGTCTGTTCCGGGCACGAACAAAACCGAAGGCACTTCTTACGAAGCCCTTGCAATCCGGGTATTCACAGTCCCGATCGAATTTCCCATCACTTAAGAGATCTCAATACCAGGAGCTACCCAGTGCAGAGACAATCGATAGGTCATCCTATCGCTTTCACAAATACTCGGTCTTCAACACCGATCTTCAATGCAATTCACAACGACGTATCACATATTCGGAATGGGTTATACGACCCCATGGTCCTTTCCCGGTTAACCCGAATAGTGAGCGCTTATTCAAAAATAAGTGTGGCATTCACATTCAAACAAATCACATCAATTACCCATTCAAAGGGAAATATTGATAGTCGGTTATTGAACTATCAATGGATATGCACACATCACCAGTTTCCAAATAATTTTCCAAAATATCTTCACAAGATATATTATTTCATACTTCAAAAATAAATCAATATTTATTCTTAAACAAATTCCACTTTCACATATAAATTCCATAATGAATTCATATTCCAAAATATTCATGCATATGATTTCAATTATTCATTTCAATTTATCTTCAAAAAGATAAATTCTAATTATTCACTTCATATTGGAAAACATTTCCATACTTATTTATTCATAAGTAATTCACAAATCTTTCTATTTTCAACCTTGGAAAATATTCAATATACTTAAATCGAATTAAGTATATATTTCATTCTTTAAGGAAATCATTCACTTAAACATATTTATTTGGGCCAAAACGAATGTTGCGTAAAACATCGTTACAACAACCCAAAATCACTAGTATAGGGATTCGAAATTAAAATAGATACATAAATCCCAATACTATACAAAACATTTCCTTTCGGAAATCATTTATTATAACAACAGTGTTATAATCCACCATTTCCTTTTATTTCTCGAAAACGTCTATTTCAACAATGAATGTTGAAATCTATGGTTTCAAATCTTAACATGTTTAAAAACATCGTTAGATAGTCTTAATTCTATTTAAAACATCATATCTAAAACAATTTCTTTAACATATTATTCACTATTCAAAAACGTGAATATACTTTGTTAACAAATTTCATCCTTTTTATTCAATTTATTTTAAAGGATTATTCACTATTTAAAAATGTGAATATAACTCCTTTATAGGTTTCAACAATTTTCTTATCAAAATAAGTCATTTGCGAATTTATAAAACAACGTTTATAAATTTCCATTTCTATTTATTTTATAACTCCTTTTTATAAATCTCTTTTATTAATCTATTCGATTTATAACTCAATTATAAACCAAAAGTTCACATTATAAGTTAAATGCTTATAAACGATTATTTTACAAAATCGTTCTTTTAAAGACTTTCCAATTTATGAATCTTATAACTTATAAGATCCATTTATTTAACCAATCTATTCTTCAAATAATTTCACCAAATTTATAAATCTTACTATTTATAAATTTCATTTATAACTTCACAGTTTATAATTCTATAAATTTCATTCTTTAATGAAATTCATTTTCACTTCATTCAAACACTTATAAAAACTCGTTTTATAATGTCAATATTTCAATTTATAAATATCCATTTATAAATCTCTTAATATAATTCAATTTATATTATTCTTTAAAACGTCTTTAAATTCCTTTAAAACTTCATCATTTAGATTTATAAAATAATCAAATTTTATAAATCCTATATTTTAACTTTTTATAATAATTTCAAAAATCCAATTTAAACTATTTTATAAAATCATTAACCCTTATTTCTCAAAAATCAGCTTTTAACTATATTTCACAAAAACCATAATTTTATAACTTTGAAAATTATAACGTTTATTTATTTAACATGGATCAATTCCAAAAATATTTTATACTTCAAAATCACTTTAAAAATCATTTTAAAATCCCAAAATTTGGGTCCAATGATGTTACACACCAAATAGTCAATCACGACTACAACGATCCATCATATATCATATATGATAATCCATCAAATATCAAAATATCTGAAATCAGATAAATACTGTTGAGGAATCCAGTTGGATCCCTCCAACCTGTTTTCCTTCATCCAAAAACATTAGCACAATACCAATTTCGCTCCAGTACAAAATTATCGCGGTATATGTTTTTAATAAATATTATCCGCTTAATAACGGCGTAATAGGGTCTCATCCGCTAAACAAAAAATGCGGGAAATCAATAACTCCAATATATACATATGCCAATATATATATATTGCTATTATATATAATACCAATTTCACTGTTTATGAAATATTCGCGGTATATGTTTTTAATAAATAACATCCGCTTACTAACGGCGTATAATGTCTATTTTAACAATCAATAGATAACAGTCAACATTCAAACATGCATTCAAATATTTTAAATCTAACTATTTAAAATAAAATCGAAACCTATTCGATTGAGTGAGAAGTTCTCACCTTGATTTAAATTTCCGTTTTAGCGATTTATTTCGAATAAAATTAAACAGACGTTTAATTTTACCCAAAATTCTCACTAACTCCAAACGACTCCAATCCAACTCCATCGCATAGTGCTCGTCCATACGATTCCAACGCTTCTTGTTTCGCGCGTTTTCGACCTCGTATAAAAAAGTTATGAATTTATGAAGTTTATACGAATTCTTAACTTAACAATTACAACATAAATAAAAATTTTAAAACCTAAATTAATATCTGCCGTTGGATCCACATCTCCCTGCATCTCCACCGTCCCCCCTTTCTTCCCTCTCTCTCGTTTTTGCACGCAGGAAGGCCGAACCCAACAATGAAAACTAGGGTTTAATTTTGCCATCACAACGCTCGACTAAAACACGATCAGGGAATGCCATGCGACTCGCCACCTCGAACACCACCCACGCCGTGAGAAGCTCTGAGCTCGGCCCCCCCATTGAGCTCGAATTGCGTGCTCAAACGCTGCCGAACGCGAGCGTCTCACTCCCTCTTCGTTGCTCCGATCTCCATCAAATCCGTATGGATGTGAAGCCCTCGAGATGTTCTTCGTTTTCCTAGTTGAAACTTTTGTCTAATTACTGATGGATTGAAAGAAAGAGAGGGAGGAAGGGGAGTGCATTTCGGCCATCGATGTAGGTTCTGGCGGCTAGAAGAAGATGGAACCCTAATTTTTTTTATTTTATTTTTGTGAGTGGAGGGCTATTTATAGGAAATTTTTTTATCACTATTCATCCGGGTTTTACAAACTCCGATTTACGCGTCGAAACTGACGTTCCTAAGGTTTATCCCGCGTTCCGGACACAATGGAACAGTTTTCGGAAGCTAATTCAGACATCTGTGCGAGTTATGGCTATAAACGCTCAATTTAAATTAAACCGATTTAAACGATTTTCTAGGCGTTTTAATTCGTACCGGACAAACGGTAAATCCAATCGACATGAAATTTGAAACCTTACAATAATATCACATTACGGATCCGATGAAACTGGTTTCGTCGAATTCCGAGACTTTTTGAAAAATGGCTATTTTAACTCGCCAAATTTTAAATAAAAAAAAATTCGATGCGTTTCGAGCTGCCACGATCAAACGATAGCTCCGATTGACACGAAATTTGAAATCCGGTAATAACTAACTATTACGGATCCAATGGAACTGGTTTCGTTCAATTCTGAGACTGTTCAAAAATTGGCTATTTTACAGTCGATTATTAAATATTAAAATATTCAATTTTCACAAATTAACTTTTAATTCGATTCTAAAAGTTCTAAAATATCGTTCTAACTTCAATATGATAAAATAAAATTTTACAAATCATTTTCAATCATATTTAACTCAATTTTCAATTATTTCCATAATTTAACATATTAAATTATCGATTTAATTATCCAATTAAATCCAATAAATCAAAATAAAATTTATTCGACTTATAAATTCACTTATAAATATTTAAAATTAATTAAATATTCAAATTTTAATTAATAAAAATTCTGGGTCGTTACACTTTTACAGTTTAGTCCCTGCTTTTTACGTATTTACATAAACCACCCAAATCACTACGAACAACATAAAATCAACTAAATCATACGACTTGGAGGTGTTTGCCCATTTTTTGTGCAAACATTTTTGGGATATTTGCTGAGATTTGTGATTTGTGTTTGAATATTGCTGATTTGTATTCATACACTGGTGCTTTCACGGTATTTGGGGTTTGTGGCCAATTTTGGCGCAAACACCGAGCATTACAGTTAAGTAACACCCGAGTCAGTCTGGAATACCAGCGTGAGAAAATCACACTCAATTGATTATTAAAGTTTCAAAATCCTTTCAAAACAAAAGCATCTCATAAGACCACGCCACAAATAAACATGTCGAGTTTTTACCTTACGATAGCTAAAACAATTTTTATAGAAATCCTCTGATATTATAATAGGGTCTATATGCAAATACTTATAAAATAGCCGAAATTGTTACATTATTAAATTCCAGCTACTAGCCACAGAGTGGTTAATACAAACAAAACTCGTACAAGGCTCGTAGGAAGAATGGATTTCCAACTAATGACTAGGCATCGGGGTACCACCTGTCACAGTACGTGGCCTAGATCACAGTACCGAGGAGTACGTCCGCTCCCCTGCAACACAAGACCGGGACTACCCCTTACTGGATAATCCCGAGTGATGATCACCCCGTGGTTGGGATCAACAACCGTCTACTAAGCCGAAATAAAAAGGAACATCTAGATAGGGATGACCTCACCCTGCTTGGGTGCTACCCACCTAGCCTTGCTGCATAACCCCTGATTTTCAGTCATTCCCATTTGATGAGGCTTGAGGCTAAGCGTTACCTTTTTAGAATATATCTCTTAGAATACCCATCGTCCACCTGACGATGTTTCACAAGCATTCATCCATACAAGTCCGTCCCGGGTTCGAACGGAACCGAAGGCACCATTCCTACTACATCCATTTTGGAAATATCCTCAGGATTAGTAGCGACTAGCCCTTGCACTTCACTGCTCCAACTTCGAATCCACACTCGTTTCCACGAAACGTACAAACCGGATCGAAGTGGTTTTCGAGAAATAAATCTCGATCCCGGTCTCTTCGAAACGATCAACGTATTTGGCCAATATTGATAGTCAGTGATTTAACTATCAATTAATATTCACAAACAACCATCTAACAATAAATAATTTTCCAAATTATTTATTTATCTCAAAATATCTTTACAAGATATATTTTCACTTTCAAACCCTTTTGAAAATAGTTTTCAACTATCTTCCTTTTCTTAGAATAAATTCCGTGTATTTCCATTTCCACTGGAATCACCAAGCACAAAACTTTAAATTTTTAAAATAATTTAAAAACACTTTATTGTAAAATATATTTAACATTTAATTTAGAAAAATTTACTTTAATACTTAATTTACAATAATACTTTAGAAATAACTAAAATAAGGTTACCTTGTAACTATACATTAGATTTTCTTCTTTAAACAAATACCAAATCATTCTTTAAATAATTATTACGATAATAGATTAAACAACATACTTACTTTGGAATTTAGTTTTAAACATTTAAGTTAAAACTACTTCAATAATTTACTAAAAATACATACTATATAAACATTTGAAAATAAAGTTACTTAATAAAATATAAAACTAGATTTCTTCTTTTAAAAACAAAATACTAAGTTACTTCTTAATAATTACTATTAAATAGATTAAAAGAAAATACTTACTTTAGACTTTGAATATTAGGAATAATAAATTTTACAAAACTTGCTTTCTTTAAAACAACTTTAAAACATTTAATTTATATTTAAAAATTTACTTTTAAAAACATGTACTTGGCTATCCAGAGAAAATTCCAACTTCAATCACTTAAATCAATTTCCCCAAATTGATTTCCAATTTATTTTATTTGAAATAAATTTCTTTAATTATTCAATTCATTTCAACATTCATTAGTTGTGGACTTATTATTAATGTTATTATTTCCCGTTTGTTTTTAAACCTTTTTAACTGAAATATACGGATTTCAGCTTTTCCCAACTTCTTCTTTATTCCTTTCAATAATTTAAATCTTAAATTTTAAATAAATGTTTTATTCTTTTAAATAATATCACTGAAGATTAAAATTCATTAACTTTCTGTTTATTCAAATTTCCTTTCTATATTCAAGATTTGATTATTAGAATTTTAAAGTCACTTTATTTCTTTCCAATTCATTTAAAAATTTATTCAAATTTCTATAATTATTTTACTTACAATTTCATTTCTTTTATTATCTTACCAAAATCCAATTTATATATTTTTGGTAATTCATCATACCCAATTATATCCAATCGAACCATAGCATTCAATATTCCAATAAAGATCATCATAGAATATCAAATAAATCACAACAGAAGATATTAAATAATTTAAATAAATATTGAGGGATCCAGTTGGATCCCTCCAACCTGTTTTTCCCTGCATCCACAACGTTAGCACAATATAATATACCAATTCCAAAATATCATACTATATCACATCAATCAATTCAACCATTCAAACAATTATTTAAATTTAATCATTTAAATTTAAATCTAAATTCACTGAGTGAGATTAACTCACCTTGCATTTGTTTTGCAATTCTTTCCAATCTCGATTCGTTTCCATACTTTTGACCTTGAATAAATAATTTATACGGTTTATCAATATTCAAAATAAATCGAACAATTTAACTTCCAATTTAAAATTTTGATTAACAATTGATTTGGTTTAAAACTGATTTCCCCAAATGAACTTCCATCAGTAACTCAAATAATTGATTATCCAATTAAGCAAATTACTTCCTCAATATATTTAAATAAAAGAGTGAGTTCTAGTATGTATTTTTATTATTATTATTTTTTCCTGTTTACATGATCTTTTTTTTATAAAAAAAATAGAATTGTGTTGTATCCTTATGTAAATAGACAAAACATGATTTTCTCTTTACAGGGTATACACATACATATATAAATTTAATTTAATTAAAACGGAAACAAAGGTAAATTATACCTACAGCTCGAACCCCTGCTCCCTCCCACGCTGCCGAAACCCTAATGTCGCGACTGAAACGCGACCCAAAACCTAGCTCCGAACCCTAATTCTGTCGCACGCGAACCTCCTTGCTCGACGACGAAGCCCAGTCGCTCGCGAGCAATCTCAACCCCATCGGCTAGAACGATTTGACTTCAAGGCCCTCGAACTTATGCGGTTCGATTCGTTCTCTGGCCGCCACTAACTCGAGAAGGGGTTTTCGGCTTCGTTCGCCATTTTTTTTTCTTTGGGGTTTTCGATTGAAGAATAAGGCCTCGGCCATTTTTCAATTGAGAACGAAATCGTTTAAATCAGAAGAAATAAAAAATGGGGAAGCCGAGCCATTATTAAAAGAAGGGGAAAAGAAAGTTGCATATAGATGTTGGCTAGCTATAGTGACCTGAGTGTTTGAGAATAACGGCTGATGTGAAGTGTATTTGACTAGTCGAAATATTATATTTAAAATCTGAATCGGTTATTATCAATTAAACTTTCAATGCATTTATATATCGTACACTTACACACTAACTCCGATCAATACGAAATTTGAAATCCGATAATAATACAATATTACGGATCCAATGGAATTGGTTTCGTCGAATTCCGAGACTGTGCCTCGGAAGACTATTTTTAAATTCAATTTAAAACGATAAAATTTCAAAACTGAACAATTCAGTGTTAGATTCAATTCTAACACTTCTATTATATTCAATGTTATCAATATAAATTTTATAAGCCTTCAAATTATATCTTAACAGGCTTAAAATCTCAGATTTCATATTTTATCCAATTTTAAATTATTTAATTCAATAATTTAATTGTCAAATAAATTTTGATATTCGTAATTTAAGTTAATAATTAACTTTTAAATATTTAAAATCAATTAAATATTCCGATTACAAATGCTTAAAAATTCTGGGTCGTCACATATAATATGTTGACAAAACTTATATAATGCATATGTTTATATGAGGCCGATGGATTGTGTACATGCTTATAATAGTTTATTTGTATATGGTCTGTTTAAGTAAATGATATTAAGTTCCGTGATATATGTTATACTATTTTATATAAAATAATAAACTTTTGTTGGTGTTGTAACTCATTGTTAAAGTTAAAATATATAGTTATTTTGTTTTGATCACACTACAACAAAACAGTCTTTTTACAACGGGCAATGCCCGTTGTAATATGGTTTTCGCAACGGGCATGTGCCCGCTATAATATGGTTTTCGCAACGGGCATGTGCCCGTTGTAATAGGTCTCGTTGTAATAGATCCACCTCATTTTACAACGAGCCAAGCACGTTGTAAAAACCGTTGCACTATACCTTTTTACAACGGCCATAACCCGTTGCAATAGAATAACCATACTAATTGCATAACCTATTTCACAACATGTATTGACCATTGTAAAATACATATTTAACAACGTGTGTTGACCGTTATAAAAATCTTATATAACAACGTGCAGTGACCGTTGTAAGAAGCTCATATAACAATACACATTGCCCGCTGCAAAATAAATGCAAATTTAAAAAAAATTACAGCATCATCCATGCAATACATCCATACTAACACTAAATATTATCGTAAAATAATTAAAATCACATACGAGAAGACTAAAAGCTAGAGGCATAGAATTCTAACACTCTAAAAAGTTAGATAAGTTTACATGCCAAATACATAAAGCATTAACACATAACAATCCGTTATAAATATCATGTTCTAAGTACAATCGTATTATACCACAGAGATGAAATCTTTTTTTTTTGAATAGAATTCAACTTTATACCACAAGTCCCTGCAAATGCCATCTCAAGTACCGAAAGTATAATCCCTCCATCACTATTATCATGTCCAGCGGAGATCAGCTTATCACCGATCAATTCCTAAACGGCCTCAAATGTTTTTTTCAAGTAACTCACATCATCAAGCTCAGGACTTTCGTCGCCTAACTGATCAAAAGCTTGAAGCAACGCAGACCCACCCAGTCTTCTTTTTCCCTTAGCTAAGTCGATGAACAAAAGTACTCCATCATCTTCTAGCTTTAGATCAGGAGTCACAGTCAATGTAATATCAGGACAAGTGACGTATGAACTTATAACTAAGTTCCCAGGTGCTTTAACAACCTCGTTATTAGCATGAGCCGCCATGGATAAACTATCTTTTCCTCCATCTATAGCAATGCCGTGTTCGATCATAGCTTCAGATAATGCGATAGCAGCATCATACATAGCCTCTCCTTCTCCTTTAAGCTTAGCAGCATACATCCTGTTACCACTAGCTTTCACGTCAGTCAAAGAGGTTACTTTGGCCCATACTAAATTAGTTAAAGATTTGCCAACCGCTAACCTAGCCATTGATTTGGGATTCAACAGACCCTTAATAGGTTGTTCGCCTATAGAACAAGTGACATCTAAAAGATCAGTGTAAGTTTAAGCAATCGCTGCCACATCAGCAATTGGAAGCTATAATGGACCCACAGTTTGCTGTTGGGCCACAAGGTCCGTCACACATCTGTCAACTTTTGAAGTCAAAAAATGTTTCGAACAAACTGAAGGAAGTCTTAGGACTCTTTTCAAGCAATCCATTATAGTAGTGCCAGGTGCAATGTCAATTGTCTCACTGGGATATGGCACATGATTAAATTCAAAGCATTTTTGTGGCATGTCACCCAATACTTTTCCAATTCAAGATCTTCTACAACACTATTATCTTCTGCAGCGCTATCAACTAACACTATTTTTCCACTACCATCAATACTGCCAAGCACCGCCATGGAAACTCTCTTCCTCTTACATATAGACTCTAGCATGCTTCTGCTTTCGGGTTTTACGAGAAGAGCATCTTGTTCTTGATATTCAGCACCCCAAATCTCTAAGACAGACATGGTATGGTCACCAACTACAGTGTTGCGTATATCAATCTCAGCTCCCTTTGGGTAAATTATTTCTTTGACAACATTGCAGTTTCCTCCAGCTCCCTGATCATGGATGCTAATTATCGGGTTCTTTTCACCCATCTCAGCACACGCCCTAACTACACGATACAATTTTTGCGCCATCTTAGCATCACCTCTTTGTACAGCATTGAAATCCAAGTCTGCATCATTTTGGCCACTTACCATACTTGAAGCAGCACCGCCTCCCATTCCTATACGATAATTTAGCCCACCGATTTTAACAACCAGCATTCCTATTTCACCATCATCTTTAGTAATGTGTGTGTGATCAATTTGTCCAATACCTGCATTGTTTTACATGATTAGGAGGACCGAACTGATGTAAATATACATATATGTAAACATGAGAAAATGGTGCTTGCGCTCTTTTCCCCCCATCTTAGCTGTGTATCGGTTCCGAAATTCTGGTTGCGTATCAGTTCTGAAATTCTGGTCAATTTTGGAAATTTCAACAAATCTGGTCTTAGATTTTGATACTATTTTCAGAAATACATCTATAAATATAGCACGTTTGTATTTAGGATAACAAAACATGTACTGCATTTCAAAACATAGGTTCTCTTTTGACGTGTATTTATTTACAAGCTTTAAAATTAATACAGTTGTTATATTTTACTATTTTTTTCACATTTTGCTAACTAAATTGAGTTGCATTTGGAAAAAGTGACATTTTTGACATGATTTGATTTTTTTAATGCATTTTTTTGTTATTTTTGACTCATTTACATGTTCTTTGAATCTATTTTTGAACATCTAAAAACCAAAACCATTATTTAGATCTTATTTTATCTCGGTAACCACCAGAACCAGACTGAAAGGGCAGAAAACATCCATGGTTGCAACTGAACTTGAAAAAAAAATTCCCCTCCTAAGGCCGCTGAATTCAAATTTAAAGAGTGTTTTTATAAAAGCCTATGTAATGTGCAATACTACAAATGCATGGTCATATAGTTCTCTCTATCTCCATATACATACAGATATAGATACATATATATATATATACACACACAAATACATGCATGCATATATATATATATATGTACATACATATCTATACATACATAGATACACACACATATACATACATATATATATATATATATGCATATACATACACATACATACATACATATACATGTATATGCATACAAAGTGCTTCTCTAAAATCAGAAAAGTGTAGAGCTTTAACATCATTCACACAAAGTGCTTCTCTAAAATCAGAACTACTAGTAAAGAGCATCAAATGTTTGATAGCAACATTAAAAAGAGAGTGAAGAATGTAACAACTGCGTCATCTATATAAATTAAAAGGTATTCTAAGAAGAAGAAGAAAAGGTCATACAACTTTCGCGAGTTCTCCCACAGTAGCAAGAACTCCTGTTACAATGGCATTATTAGCATTTACACCAGTTCCTTCTCTTAACTTTGCGACAAGTACCTGAAATGTGGACGATAAATCAATTAATATACAGCTCATGTCTTGCATTCTTCCAAAAATATTGAAATGCTTACTTGCCATACAATGAAAATTTTCTCACAAAAAGACGTAAACATCACAAGTCAAATATAGCAAATCAAATCCAGTAAAATACAGCACAACTCTACCATAGCATTAATAAAGCATGTATATAATATATATGCTCCTAGTCTTACGTATTCATTCGTATTCATATAGTGTATCAGATTTTAATGAAGCATGCATGAAAGGGTTCCAAGATTAAAAAACATGTAATCTTATGGTCTTGAAGTATGTAATTTAAACCAAGTCTTTATGCAATGACAAGTACATTAGCTTTAACTCAGTATGAACAAAGCAATACATCAGCACCGTGTGCGCAAGGAGAAAATAAAACCAAACAAAGAAGACCAAATACAATTGCAGTGCATGGTATCATAGTCTCCAACAGTTCTTGCATGTAGGTCATTTAACAAAGTTAGAACTTCATTATTAATTCAGTAATCCACTAGTACCTTTTCAGAATTTAAGATCCACGCAAACAAACTTCCAATACATTAGCACTGTGTGCGCAAAGAGAAAATAAAAGCCAAACAAATCGGACCAAATACAATTGTAGTGCAGGTATCACAGTCTCCAATAATTTTTGTACGTAGACCACTTAACAAGTCGGATGCTCATTATCATTTCAGTAATCCACTAGTTAAAACTTTCTACATAAAATCATTTAATCATACAGTTTGTCTACACAAAGTATACATATTACATTTCACAAACTCAAACTGTAAATTTACATTTTTTCAAAAATTAGCACTTTAAAGGAAATTATGTGCGTTATCTTGATTGACTTGTTCCAAAATATGAAACTTTTTTCACAAAGTATACATACAATTCATCTTTGAACGGATAAAAATGAAAATCAAGCATTGAATAGTGCAGCTTTGTAGGCAACAGTGCAGAAGAGTTTACCAATTCACACTTTTGGCTACCCTGAGAAAGCTGCCATTTGACCGCTAATCAAATATCACTCCAAAATAGACTTAGTCGTTAATTTAATCGAAAATAAATTAGAAGAAGAGCAATAAAATGAAATCCAAGAAAGCAACGAACAGTAAAATAACCCAAGCATGCGAATGCAGAACTCTTAGACGGCCACAACAAATGTTTCGATAAACAAGCTACCATTTTTTCCATATCAACTGCTTACCTTTTCATTCAATTTTGACAAATCAAAATAATGATAGCATAGAAATTAAAAGTCATAACAACCTAAAAGCACATAAAAATATAGCCCAAGAATACTTACCATTCATCTTGAAATGGATAAAAATGAAAATCGGGTACTGACTATCGCCGATTTATAGGCAACAGAGCAAAATGATTTACCATTTGATACTTGTGACTACTCTGGGAAAGTTTCCCTTTGACCGCTAATCAAATATCAATCCAAAAAAAGTAGGACGTTAATTTAATCAAAAATAAAATAAAATAAGAAGAATAAAATTAAATCCATACATCAAGCCGATGAAGGCAAAAGATCTTAGGCGGCCATACCAAATGTTTTGATAAACAAGCCTTCCTGTTTTCATCATCAACTGCTTACTTTTTCATACAATTTCAATAAATCAAAAAATGATAGCACAAAGATGAAAAATCAAAATGAATGAAAAAGAATCAGAATCATTGGCTTGATTCCTCCGCAGTGGAATTAAATTGCGCGAATTATAATCAGCGTCGATCATTTGGGGAAAGGATCATCATCTCAATAATTCATTCACAGTATTCATAATACAAGAAAACAAAAGAATATTAGGAAAGAGAAGTCTGGAAACGAAGCTGCGTATGGAAGAGGAAAATCTAAGTATATACAAAACAAAAACCTAGATCTCCGTGAAGAAAACCCCCAAGCCCACTGTAGACGAACTCGATCCAAACGGGAGAAGCCGTGTGCTAAATTTTTTCCCAAAGCCCTAATTTCGAGCAAAGAGGAACGAACAAAGAGGAACAAGGCCAACATTTAGAGCAAAGCAGAGGAATAAAATATAAAAGTGCCGGCCTTGGTTTTTTTAATTGAAAATTATGGTTTTGGTTGACACCTGTTACAACGGACGATTTTAGCCCATTGTAAAATTGACACCTATTACAACGGGCCTGAATGGACCATTGCAATAGCCTTCTATTACAACGGGCGACCAATGCCCGTTGTAAAAAGGGCGTTGTATATGACATTTTTTACAATGGGCCTAAATAGAGCGTTGTAATAGCCTTCTATTACAGCGGGTAACCAATGCCCGTTGTAAAAAGGGCGTTGTAATAGGGTATTTCTGTTGTAGTGTCGGCTATTTTAAGTATTATATATATTTGGTCTGTTTTAAAACAGCATCTTATTTTTTTAGGCGTCAGCATGAATTTTTTTGGGTCTGCATATGTTATACTTGTTAAGTTGTTCATCTTCTAAGATATGTATAAAGTATATGGGGTTATGATGGATTTAAGTATATTTTTAAGTACGCATAAAAGCTTGTATATAAAATGAGTACCGACTTTAGGTAAATGTATGTGTTTTAGATAAATTGCGTTTTATTCTAAAACAATGGATTTTGGAATGTGCGTATATATATAATATGTGTTTAAGAAATTGTTGTGGGAAATAGTTTAAGTATAATAAAAAAAATCTTTGATTTTTATTGCTTGAGTTAAGAATGATGATTTAGAAATTTTTATATTATTTTGATTTTTGTCTTAAATTAGAATACTGAATATGTATTAATAATATGTCTATTTTCAATCCATCGATTCCTCATTATCAGTTGTCCATCGTGCTTGTTTTCTTCATCGAATCATATTCATCTAGCGTTGCTTTGGAATTCGTAGCTCGTTTCCTTGTCAAATTTCTCTAGCCTCGAAAGGTGAGTAATCACTCACGATTAATGTTCTTATATTTATTAAATTTAATTTCAATTGAAACGACAATGAAAATATGCTGCTGTAGTTATTTAAATAGTCATCTATGCTATTATCTATAACCGTTCACCTGCGGGATATGACACCATATCCTGTTGTTTAAATTATATTGTTATTGATGATATATGCCTGTTATTATTATTTTTCATATCTGTTATCACTCTGCAAGTTCCCTGTTAGTATAAAATTCACTATGGGTTGAAATGATACACACCCGAACGGACTTTAGAATAGGAGAAAATCGTTATGGGTTGAAATGATAGACCTAAGCGATTTTCATTGAATTGAATTTGGGGTTACGGGTTGAAATGATATCCACCCGTATATATTTAGTGTACGGATTAAAATGATAAATATCTGTATCAGTTGATTGGTTCAGAGAATTATCCGCTCGTACTGGAGACTTCACTGCATCTGAGATATTCTGTTGTATTTATTTCTAACTCTGATGTTTATATAGTAGCTTCATGAACTACTATTTATTTATTCCGCTGCGTATTATTGTATTACTCTGTATCTGTGATTCTGTGATTGTTTTATTTTACTGTATATGTTGAGTTTTGCCAAATAAAAATTAACAATATGATATTTTGAGCAATTCAAGTCCGACAGGTACGGATGCGAATGGTTGAAAATATCCGGTCGTTACAGTTGGTATCAGAGCTTTAGCTCTAGGCAAACTTAACATATATAGTAAATTTATTTGCGGAATCACTTTCTTCGAGCCTATCTTCGAATCCGAATTCTAATTGATTAGAGTTCCTCTAATTTGAGATCTCTATCTTAGTTCTGAATTCGTATTTGTTTCTCCCTATTTATATTCTTAGATAAGTATATCCATCGTCTATTTTGAATTTGTATTTCCTCATCTTCGCTCGAGCCTTTTCACTTTGTTTTGAAACTTCATTTGATCAAGTTTCCCCTTAAATTTTGAACCTCTATCTTGTTTGATTTGAACTCCTTGAATGATAGGAAACTATTTTGTAAATGGCAAAATCGAAAGAGCAGAAAGCGGCCCGTCGAGCACGAAGTGCACTAGCCTGTAAGGAACGGGAGGAAGTAATCGAGAAGCAAGAGAGGCTGTGGAGAGAAAGGGCAGAATCTGGTCCTTATGACTATGTTATTTGTTATCGGTGTCAGGAAATGGGGCATTATGCAGCCATGTGCGGGAAGAGAGATAAGGGTAAGAAGAATGAGGCCAAGCGCTGTCAATCCGAGATTTTCTGCTTTAAGTGTCGTGAGAAGGGACACTTCCCAAGTCGCTGCCTGAAAGTAAAGAAAGCGAAATCGGCATCCACAACATCGACCGACAAGCCAACCATTTGCTACCATTATAGGCAGACTGGACATATAGCCAGAGATTGTTCTGAGAGACAGTGCGGAAGGCAAGCTGTGTTGCGTCCTGCTCGTGTTGCTGCCTTCCCGAAGTTCACTAGGGAAGATGGGAAAATAGTGTACTCATGCAAGAAATGTCATAGTTGGGGGCACCTTGATGTGGAGTGTACTGGACCCGTTGAAGCACCACCCGGAAGAAGAAATACCGATGCTTTGTTCTTATAGAAGTAAGGATCAGTGGAGTCTGTTTGTTATCAGCAGATATATTAAGTTGTATTAGGTGAAATCTATTATATCCTTTACCTAGTAAAAGTCGATGTGTCGAACTTAAAATAATCATGCTTTAGCCTTTCGCTTCGTGAGAATTTGTGATTTTTTACTAATGAAAGGAATTCCTTTGATAAGGTTAATATACCTCGAAACCTTGGTTAGGATTCTCATTGAGTAGGATCCCTTTTGAATTTGACTTCGACCTTATCTCGTTCTTGGATTCTCTAGAATCATCCTTTGAAAAATTGGGTTGTTTGTGTTTTAGAAAATGTTTTATATATCGAAATTACTATTTTGATAAGAATTTTTTTTCCATACATAAAAGAGAAAATGTTTTCGATAAGGATTATATACCTTTTAAAAACGAGAATTCAGAGTTATAAAAATGATTTATAACTGAAAGGGTTTTGAATTTGAAATTCGAGAGATTAAATTCCGGTATTTTGAAAATATGTAATAATACGATTTGAAAGTATTTTCCGAATAAGAAATGTTTCAAATGACTTTAAATGAGTTCCAATGATTTCGAAGAAATTTCAAAGAAGTTTTCAAGAAAATAGAAGTGCAGAACTCACTTGTGTTGCTGGAAAATAATTTCGGTGATGAGTGCATGCATCATTGACATTAATTTTCAAGTTTCAGAGTGCGAGAGAGGCCACTTTAGTAGTTTTTCTATGCGAGTGAATTTGTGAAACCACACTACAAGAAAAGTTATTTTTAGTTGCACTAATTAGCAGCGTTTCAAGCTATATATTACTATTAATTTTTTTTTTGACTTACCTAGAGAACCAAGCTTCGCTTGTAAACTCTAGGGAAGTATGTGCCTGCCAAACACATACTTCGGGTACTTGTTACAGGGTTGTCAGTTTCGGGGCTCGAACTCGTGACCTTCGATCACGCAGTCCGGACCATCAACCAACTGCGCCAACCCTGTTGGCTTTACTACTACTACTAATTGTTTATAAGAATAGAATTAAATATACAATCGCTACCAATGCAACCGCCAAAAATTTTGATGAAACTTTTTTACAGCCCGCTCATAACTCTCTTCTTCAACTTAACAAAAATATTTCCGACTTTTATTTCAGAAAAACCTATTCTTAGAATTCAACCGCCACTATCCTTTCCACGCTACCCTATCTGATCCCTCCAATCTCCACCATTCCTCAACCTCTCTCTCATGTCTAATCCACTTCGATCTCATTCACTCTTCCTCTCAATCGATCCTTGACTTCTTTTTCAAAGCTCGAAAACCCTAGAATCGGCTTACCTCATCCCCGCTTACATCTCGATTTGCTTCCAATGCCCCATCGCCACTCATATGATTTTGGATAGTGAATGGTGATATAGATACATTAGTTGAATTTTGAATTGATTGTATGATTACAAACTTATGGAGAAATGGGTCAGGTAATTTTTTTTGCAACTTGCAGTATTACTTTTAGAAGAGATAGGTTGCTTCCTACATGAAGTTATTTTCATGTTAATTTTTGAGAATTGTATTTAATGCGTGGTTTCTAACAAAGAGAATTGAAAAGTGTGGTGGAAACTTGTAGATAACAGAATTGAATCGAATTATGTGGTGAGCTATGTAATCTTGAGTTGTATCTGTTTCACCTTCATATGCCGTCTGAAAATCATCTTCAACTATTCACTACTTTGTCCAGCTTCAGCCATTTCAAAAACATTAATAGAGCAATCTCCTGAACCAGAAATACAAATATTATAACTCCATGTTTTCTCCTTTATATTCATCTTATCATATATCAATCTGGATTGCAAATCATATGTATTAATGTGTGCAGTTTAATCAAGATTCTTTTGATCATTTTTATACAGAACAAATTTTCATTCATTAATGCAAGGACAACAACAACCATATAATGCATTGGCTTGCTATAATCATAAGCCACCAAACTCGTATCATTAGAAATTCCCAAATCAAAATCTAAATTACCGTCTCTACCAATAATTCTTTCATCTGTTAATGATAAAGCATCAAATTTATTTTGGCATTTGATATTAAAATATTTTCTGTAATTTTTCTTGACGTTGTCTGATTTTGAAACAGTGAACTCCCTGTCATCATTAACAAGAAACTCTACTGAATCTTGTCATCATCAATAAGTGGACGCTGATAATATGAAAGAATTTGAATAGAAAAAGTTAAATTTATCGCTTGTAAATCACAAGGAAATTCGTCGCAAATTTACGGAAAATTCCATCGCTACAGTCTGCCACTATTTTCAGCTTTTCTTATAGTGGTAGTTTAAATTAGAACAGTTTTAAAAAAAACGAACAACAAAAGTACTGATTATTATTTCAAAAGTTTCATTGAGAACTTTTTAACAAAATCAATCATACCCTAAATCAAGCTAAAATTCAAAAAAAAATGAATTTTAATTTTTGGAACTAATTTTGTAACTTCTTTAATTTTTTTTAAAGAAATTCTTAATTTCATCGATTGAAAAGAAAACTTTTAAACACTTTTAGATTAGAGTAGTTAGTTGTGAAAATTGTCTTAACCTATGTTTTAAGTTTCATTAACTTCATTAAAATTGTGTACATTTGATCACATATCATTAATTTTTATGTTTTAATTAGATGGATTATAAGAATAAAAAAAAAAACTAAGATGAAAGATGACTTAGTTATAAATTTTCTTAGCAAAACATCGTTGTATGTTGTACGTTAGGTGTTTGGTGCATGAATAGAATTTGCCATTTTAATATTGCCTTCAATACAATTGTTTTTCTTTCTAACATGCATCGATTTTCTATTAGAGTATTTTATATTCGTCCACTGATGCATTTATTTTTGGGTTAATACTTGGTAAATTTGAATCATTCTGCATAATGATGATGTATTACGAAGTTTGGTATTATTTAAGATTTTTCTATAATAAAATCTAACATTAATGTTAAGGTATTGAATTAATATTTAATACCATAAATAATGAATCAAGAACATACTTATGGTAATAAATATTAGCATATATCAATTACGTTGATATCATAATCGATATATTTGGCATGAACTGATTGTAAAATAAGTACTAATTGATATTGATTCCATAAATATCACTTGTCAGTGATTGATATATTTTCGTACAATGGGAAATATGGTAAAATCAATAATAATTTATATTGATACATTTTTTGTATGAATTAGCATCCTGTTTGGTTATCATGGTTATATGCGTTATTATTCTACTTATTATGATACATTGCAAAGTGTCTCTTAGGTTATGAAACTGTAACGTGGTGAAATATTGGAGAAAGCATTTAATTTATAATTTTAACTGAATTTGTATATATGTTTAATTGATACACACATTGATTTGAAATATTTGATTAGTTTGCATCTTTCATTTTTACCAAAGCATTTATGGAGTACACCGGTTCAGAATTGGCAATCTTACGACATTTCTAAAATGTTGGAATACCTCAGCATTTTTTACGTCTGAGGTAAGGGAATTAGATTTGAAATTAGTATATAAACAGGTATTTCTCCAGAGTATATTTCAAATAAATTTTAGATGATATTTTATTTTATTTAATTCTTTTAATATTTTGATTTCAACCCGTCCTTGCCACCATCATGTCTCACTCAAAGATGCCCTTCAAACCACTAAATCCCCAAAGACATCTGAAATCATTTATCACCTGTGTTCCATTCTCTTCCTCATATACATCTTTATCTCCTTCTCATTCCCTACCCCACCCAATATTTCCAGCACTAACACTTCATTGCAGCTCCGAATGTAGTATCTGGCATTGCATCTTCTAATGAGACATTCAAGGAGAGAAAGAAGTTCATCAGGTTGTGGTGGCCACACGGTACCACATAGGGGTTTGTATTTGTTGATGAAAAGGTGGATTTTTATGAGAACGATAATGGTTTTGTAAGAGTAGTTGTTTCTAATGATGACTGGAAGATGTTTCCTTATAGTTATAATGGTGGATTGAGGTCGGCTGTTCGTCTCGCAAGAATCTGTAAAGAATTAATCCAGTATGTGTTTTGGATCAAGATGTTTACATTATGAAATCAATATGTAGGAATCTGATATGTCAAATACCTCGTTTTAGATAAAGATTCCAGAGATCATAGGTCTGAGTCCACTATTCTACTTGAATTTGCCTCTGCATTTTATGTTTTAAAATTTTGAAATATACAAGATGGAGTTGGGTCATACGTAATTTTTTTTTTCCTCACATATGCTATATCTTTGGATCATGTGTAGAACCTAGCAATGATGATATAAGATGGATTGTGTTGGGTGACGATGACACATTTTTATTCACGGAAAATCTTGTCAAAACTCTTGCAAAATATGATTGGGAACAGTTTTATTACATTGGAGGGTTATCAGAAAGCGTTGGACAAAATTTTGAATTCTCGTTTGGTATGGCATTTGGAGGAGCAGGGCTGGCTATTAGCTATCCATTGGCTAAGGTTCTGTCTAGTGTTTTGGATTCCTGCTTGATGAGATACAGCCATTTGTATGGTAGTGATGCTAGGATATATGAATGCCTATCAGAGCTTGGTGTTGAATTGACTCGCGAGCCAGGTTTCCACCAGGTTAGTATCTCAGTTTAATCACTATAAAATGCACTAAAAAGTATGTACCGTGGTTCAAAATTCCGGCGAAATTCCGTTCCGGTTCCGCTCATAATCGAAACTGAATCCGATCCAAATTCGGTCTAAATTACGGATTTGATTTTCAAATATTGAAAAAAATTATAAAAAAATACAAGAAACGTATAGTAATTAAAAAAGGAAAAACAAATTAATCCGGACAATATTTAAATGGATACGAAATCATGTAGTTTCATAAAAAAGTTGTTATACTTTTGTTAATTTACATCGAATCATAATTAAAAATTAAAAATTTTCAAAATTGATCAAAATTTTGAAATCTTAAATGACCAATATAAAATATTAAGCAATGGTTTTTTAATTAATGTGTATATTTTAATATGTAATGTAAAATATATACTCTAAATTTATGACAGTAGTTGATATTTATTAACGTATATAGCAAATAAAGAAAAAAATATATCATCGAAATTAAAGTGGAAGTTCTGAAATTTCCGTAACGGAACCGGAAATTTTATGATTAACAATGAATGGAACGGAAAACGAAATTTTGAACTTTGGTACATACACAACTACAGAAAACAGCTGCAAGAGCCAAAAAAACGTTGTACATAATCTATAGGAGGCTTACACCGGATATAAGACAGTAGATACTGCATATTATTTGTTTCTTTTATTTCCTAAACCAACATATTGTAATATCACTGTATTTCGATCATTATTTTAGATGCTGACTTTGTTTGCTGATTCTAATATGCAATCACAGTGCAGACATTTGAGTGCTCATTAATACTGAAATTTTCCGGCATGTTATTGCGGCTAAATATTTTTTTAAAAGTGATTAATTTGATCGTAATGTCTTATTGACTGCAGTTTTGAATATATGTTGCAACTTTTGTTGCAAACTCAGTTAATATAGCGAGCAAGAACCTTTCTAGTTACTTTGAACAGCTACTAACGCACCACCCCTTTGTAGACCATCATATGTTACTGTTAGTGTATTTGATACTTTTTTTCTTCTTTACTATGACATTAAACTATTGTTTTCAGCAATTGAAACCTTAAAACTCATACCTCAAGTCTGTTTACTGACTTGGCATTGAAGTTTCCTTGATACCTTACTGTTTTGCAGAAATAGTTTAAGCAGGCAGTTGGTATATTGTGTCATGGAAATTTTGATTTTAGGATGCCTTTTGGTAGAAACCATTCTATGATGATTCATGGTGATATGACTCTGTTTATATGGGCCAATCTACATAGCCAATGGGCTGACCTTTTCTTTTGGATGGTCAATTTAAAGATTTTGCATATGCGAATAACATAAGCATCAGAAATTTGCTTCTTTCAGAAACCTTCTGTTTATGATAAATTTATCTGTAATATCTGATCAAAGCAGAGTTTTATTTTCTTCCTTTTATCTTTTTAAGGTTGATCTCCGTGGAAGCCTTTTTGGGTTGTTGACTGCACATCCTTTGGCACCAATGGTATCACTTCACCATTAAGAACTTGTGGATCCACTATATCCAGGAATGAACCGCACTGAATCACTTAATCATTTGGTCAAAGTCTCAAATATAGATCAAGGCAGGATATTTCAACAAACTGTTTGTTATGATAAATCTAGTTCACGTACCACTTCAATCTCCTGGGGCTATGTTGTTCAAATACACGAAGGAAATGTGCTATTACCAGACCTCCTATCCTTGCCAGAAACATTTGTTACCTGGAAACATAGTCTTAATAGCTTTTACATGTTTAATACAAGGGAATTTTCTGACGACCCATGCAAAAGTCCAACTATTTTCTATCTCGAAACAGTGCTTAATTCAAATGGAAGGATTGAGAGCAGGTATAAGAAATATGGAACTTGTAAAAATGGTGCAGTTTCCACGAAAAAACTACAGGAGGTGAGTGTTTACTCGGAGAAAGTTGATCATACTAATGACCAGGTACTTTGATACACTAACTCTAGCTTTACATTGTAGCAAAATTTCCCTTTTGTGTGTATATATACACTAAAATGATAGTAAACATCCAAGTTATTCTGAGGATAAATGTTGCACAAACTCTCCTGACATTGTCTTTATGTTGTAGCTATAATAGAGGAGTAAAAGTAATTATCATTTGCTCGACAAGTTTCTACCTTTACTTCTTATAGTGATAGTGAAAATTTCTTATGTATAGGCAAGGAAGAAGATTGTAGGCATGCTTGAAAGATTATTTCAGGAGAGAAGAGCTTTAACAAAAGTAGGAGAAATGATATGCTGGATGCATTTCTGTTTAATGACTATGGAACTATGCAGATCTTAATGATGAACAACTAGTTGACTTGTTGTTTGTCAGTAATGAAGAACAGGGAAGATAGACGAGTTGTTTGGTAGGTTTGAATTTTTTTGGTTGTGTTGTGGGACGAGTTGTGGGTATGGTCGGAAGTTTGTATCAAATATGATTGTGAGGAAGTTTTGGTGGAGAAGTTGACTGTGTTGTGTTAGAAGTTGGTGTGAACAAGTAGTGCACAGGCAGAGGGAATGAAGGAAGGAAATGAGGATGTTATCAGGTGAACTTGCTGTTTTGAATGGAGTGCATGGTTGAAGAGGATGGTTGTCGCATGGCAAGTCTAGTGCACTGACTTCACAAATATGATGTAAAGGTTGTTGGACGAGTACAATGTGCTCACATCAGTGGTTAATACGCATGGCATATTTGTTTGAAGTATTATAGTCTAAGGACTTCTATATTTGTCCATTTTTGAACTTTGATACATTCACCTCACAAATATTTAGTAACATGATTATTATTGTTTACAGGTAGATAAACGTTTGTGAAGAATTCAAGCAGCAGCACTGGTTTTTGGTATGGTAGCAGCACGTGTATGTAGTTAGGTTGATTAAAACTCTTATGAAACTATTATGAAAGTAGTATGTATGGTAGCAGCACTATTTTAGCTGCATGTACTATTACGAAACTGTTTATGGTAGTTTGGTTGTGTAAACGTATGGTTAACCTTTTGTCTTGACACTAATGTTATGATATAGTGGTGATTATGTAATTGCTTTTGTTTGTGTTATTGTGGTTCATTGAATGTGTTATTTTTGAATGTGTATGTGTTTATATATTACGTTATTGTATAAGTTTTGAAGTACTTGAATTAGAGGTGAAATTAGATGTAGTCGTGGAACAGCAGGTAATAAAATCGAAACATACGGTGGCGGAGAAAAAACGCCACCAAAAATATTTTTTTGTAGCGTTTAAAAAGCGCTACAGAATCAGAAATTATAGTAACTCAGATAATCTCCGTGACGTTCAAAAAACGTTGCAAAAAAAATGATAAGTGCAACAAAAAAATAAGATAGTAAACGTCACATTTTCGGTGGCGTTTCTTAAACGCTGTAAAAAAGATCTTTAGTAACCTTTAAAAAACGCTGCCAAAAATTCATTTATAGTGGCGTTAAAATAAATGCAACAAAAAATCATGGATTTTTATTCGCATGTTTTCTAGCGGCGTTTATCAAAACGCCACCAAAACTTTTTGTAGCGTTTTTTGAGCGCCATTAAAAATCAAATTTCTTGTAGTGCCAATTTTGATTTCAGATTTCGAAGTATAGTTTGGTATTTGAAAGATATGGGTATATATATTTGAAATGATTTAAAGTAAGCCGGTGTCAAGTCCTCGAGTTTTGGATTTGATTCGGTATAACTCTATATATTGGAATTGATATTGAAATGATTTGGAACTGAGAACCTTGTTTAAATAAATACTTGATTTGGGAACTATCGAACTTATATAAAATTGATTTGTATAAGTATGAAGCTGATTTGATATACTATTGATTTGGAAAGTATTCGGTTTGAAAATGGAATCCTATACATATTGGACTTCAAATATGTATGATATTTGAAAGAATTTGAAAAGGCACTATATGATACATATTTTCGATGTAAAGATATGGCAAGTGCCTTCTGCTTGATATCCGATTTGTGGCCACATCTTGGATTCATTCGATCGATATTACTCTCTCTGATTTTGGTTTCTTGGGGGATCCAGGCGTAACCATTGTTATGTATCGTGCGGTATACTGGTTTTGTTGTCGTGGCGTAATCCGCAAGGCAGAGATTTCTTAAAGGATATGGATGTTTCCTGGAAGATCCAGGCGTAACCATTGTTATGTATCCTGCGGTCCACGGGTTTTGGTTATCATGGCGTAATTCGCAAGACAGTGAATGCTTAAAGGGTACGGATGTTTTCTGGGGGATCCAGGTGTAACTATTGTTATGTATCCTGCGATCCAGATGATTTGTTTGGATTGTACTTTCCATATCGGTTTTGAAGATTTTTCAAGTATTTTCACTGGATGTTGAAACAGGTCTACTAAGTACTTGAAGAATTCTAGCTTTGCGCCTGATCAACGCATGACCAGAGTCTGCAAGAACGAGGATAAACTTGTTGAAACATCGAGTTATAAAAGTATTTTAAAGGTATTTTATTATAATGGTATTTCCAACAAAGAAATTTTGTATTGGATTGACTATTCGTGTCTGATTTATGCCTATTCGTTTTTCCTACATTACTTGTTTTAACCGCTGAAACATTTTTAACCTTTTGACAGTTCAGTTTTTCCACTCTACCCATTTTATATACTTCTTTTCTTCCCCCTCTCCCTGTTCTCTGCTTTCAATATAAATTTGCCAAATCCACCTTTATATTGTCACTCGGCAAGGAATTTTTTTTTATAAAAATAAAAGCATCGTGCTTCATCTTTTGCCGCCTAGATCTCGTTGCCTTCGCCAATTCCAGAACAAGCCTTCTGCTTCCTTCCCCACGCATCTCCTCGCCTTTCCCAAAGCTAGTGCACGCAGCTGATCTTCCCCACCTCGGCCACAAACCATTACCGCCACCATCCCCTTCATCCAACAGCATCCCCGCGCTCTCCCGCACCTCCGCCTTGTGGCAGCACCCATGCTCGGCTTCCCCCTCATTTATATACTTATATAAGTAAGTAAGTTGTTTTAAAACTTATTTTGGGTTAATCTGCAGTTTTGTTATCAAGGTTAGCATGCTTTTGTTATGTACATAAAACATATAGGTTAGTTTAATGTGTTTGCTGTTATACAAAAAAGATATGTGTATGGTTTTGGTTGATATATTTTGTAATAAGGCTGTACTTGTATGGGTTGGCATGTGACATATAGTGTGATATAAACTTTGGAGACAACAAATATATGGCCTGCAAATTTATTCATATGTATACTATGTTATAGTATATTTTATTTTATCAAATCTTTTTATATGGTGTTATAAGTTGCTTCTTCTTCTTCTTTTGTATGATGCATGTGTTACATATAATAGTATAGTATATTATATTATTGTATATTTTATCACTGTTGTTTATGATTTTAAAGTACATATATATAATTTACTGTATGTATATGTTAGTTTTAGATCAAAATACGTTAGTATATATAGATATAACTCAGAGCTTTCTATTTTGTGTTAATATATGTACAAACTTATATTTTGTTTTGCGTGTGAGTTCTATCTGTTATATACATAAAGGTAGTATATATTCTATTTTCGTTTATATGAATACTTTGCTTTTTGATTATATATATATACGTTTTAATATAATATATATAGACCTATATAAATTTTGAATATGCCTGTTATACAAATTTTACCAGTCATGCATATATTAATTATGTTATAGTATGTTGTATTAAAATTGGTTATAGTTTTATATTAGTAATGTGTTTAAGTAGATATATATAACATTTTTGATTTTTATTATACATTAATGTTTTGATTCTTTAATAAATATATGTATATATTTGAGAGCAGTAGTCTTTTGTCGTGTAAATAAATTTGTGTAAATTTTTGCTGTAAACTTTTGTTTTGTTTGAGTTAGTGAGGAGTTTTATAAACATTGGTTTAAATAGAAAATAGATGCAGATGTACCAAGTATATATAGGTTAGTGTATATGAATTTTAAAAACATGTTAGCATTTGTTTATTTTTGTTTGAAAAAAAAAATGAGTTGCATCATTTTTTAAGCTGTACCGATACATATTGCTTTATATATACAAATTTATGTACGTCGTATAATATGTTGACAAAATTTATATAATGCATATGTTTATATGGAGGCCGATGGATTGTGTACATACTTATAATAGTTTATTTGTATATGGTCTGCTTAAGTAAATGATATTAAGTTCTGTGATATATGTTATACTATTTTATATAAAATAATAAACTTTTTGTTAGTGTTGTAACTCATTGTTAAAGTTAAAATATATAGTTATTTTGTTTTGATCGGCTATTTTAAGTATTATTGTAACAACCCGGGGTTTCGTATCGATTGATTATCGTTGTTTGAAGATAAAATCGGGTTGTTAATTGCTATTGAGAGTTTCGAATTCGGTTTAAATTCTTTTGAAATTTGTTAAAGGGATTTGTGATAAATAATTTTCGTCAAATGACGATTAGATTGGTTTGTTAATTGATGATGGAGTTTTTAAATCAGTTGCAATTCGTTCGAAATTTGGTTAAGGGCTATACGGGTTTAAAAATTTGATCTTGGCCCATGTTTTCATCATTTAGTTGTGCCATGGTGGTTGTTAAAGGAAAACCCGTCCCCCATTTCTCATTCACACTTCGAAAACCCTAAATCAAAATGAAGAAATTTATATGGCAGCTCATTTTCGTTCGATCTTCATTCGTTCGAAAACGAGAAACCCTAACAAAATAAATTAAAGAAATCAGAATGGCGGCTCCAATTTTCGTTCGCTCCCCTTTGCGAGATTAGGGCTTCGGGTTGAAGTAGCAGGCGTTTGTCGATTCAATTGGTGGTGCTTGGATCCTTCCTCTGGTTGATGGTTTAGCTCGCGGCTGCTTCGATTGTGCTAAGGATGAGTGATTCTCTCACTCACATCTCAATTCATACTTAGAATATTGTCTCGGTAGTTCGATTCTGTCTCGTTATTGATTCAAGGTGAAAATTAATTTGGGGTTTTGCTTTTATGTTTTCTTGCTTGTGTTCGAATCTGTGAATTTGTTAATCCCTTGATTTTCATTTGCATTGTTGGCTTCGGCCTTGCTTTCTCTGATGAACTACGGGCATGTTGGGTTTATAACCATGGCTGGCTTTGCATTGACTTCGGTCACTTAATTTTGCGGACTTTGGTTTGGTTGACAATACTAAGCTTCGGCTTTGATTTCGTTTTGATGGTTCACTGTGGCATTTGTTTGTCCATTTGGTTTTCATTTTTGCATGTACTTGATTTCATTTGACAATGTTGATTCTTGGGTCTGCATTTATGTTTCTTCTGGCTTCAAGTATAGTCTTCATTATACATAGATGATCTTGAGTTCATCCCTGTCTCAGCTTTGACCTTTTCTGATCATATTGCACAATAACCTATTTTGACCTAAAGTTTGCACACTGCTTCCATCCTATTGCTTTCACTTGCAGTTTTTAACTTGTACCATTCGAGGCAGATTGCTTATTCGTTGTGCACTGGCTTTACTTGAAGTTGTAGTTAGCACTTTTGCTGTTTCCAGTTGCACTTGATCATTTTGTATCGGCATCCTCAGTTGAGTAATTTTCACTGCCTTCTTTGTACACATGAAATCCATTGATGTTTTTGCATTCACATGAGACTGTATATTCATCGTGGCAATTGTTCATATGTCTGCACTTTGATATATAAGTTTGACTTTTATTTGTCTGTGATATTGCCTTTTTATGGTGATATTCACATTGCGTCATTGAGTTGGTATTGATGCATATTGACCTCTTTGGTGTCGAGGCTGCTGTACTATTTCCATTTTCTTAGCATCACCAGAGATGTATTATTCATGTACATTGCCTTCACACCTATGTTGTCTGGTTTCAATGTTTTTGCATTGAGTCAGATGAATCATTCATATGTATTGATGTTGACTTTTGTCACTTGCAAAACTGCTGTTGAACTTCGGGCTTTGACTTGGTTTTTACTGACCTATACCCATGTATTTGCTTGCATCCATAATGTCACTGTATCATGTATGATATAATTTGCATTTGAGTTGTACACTTGTGATGTTTGTATCGCTTGATGTACAGTGCATTGTTGCTATGTACACTTGTGTTGTGTTGCTCTTGAGTTGATCTGATGCATTGCCTTTGTGGTCTTCATGCCTGTAGTGTTTAAGTATATTCAAATCACCTGTTGGTCAGTTTGCATCTGCTTGTAGTTTTTTCTGGCCATCCTTGGTTTCAGATCTGGGCATGTCTTCTTGTATGCTTGGAGTCTCTGTTCGGCCATATTGATGGTATTTGGTTTGGACATTGTTGTATTGTGACGTGTACATTGATTTGTACATTGTGTTGAACCCAGCTAAATGCTCGGGTTTGACCTTGTGCTCGTTTGTGAATTTTCATTGTGTACATCATTACTGTAGTGGTAAGGCAGTGCACGCAAGCGTGAACTGCGGCCACACGGTATGGTTTTTATGATATTCTATCTTGTTTTGATTTATTGATCTTTTGCACATTCCATATGCTGTAGTGGCGAGGCAGTGCACGCGTGCGTGTACTGCAGCCCTACTCGAATTAATATTTTAATTGATATTTCAATGGTTTGAACTGTTTTGTTTATTCATTTCAATATTCTGAATTGTATTCTGATTTGGTTGAATTTGTTGATTTGTTGTTTAACACCGTTATGTGTTATATTTACCGTATCCGATTTCTTTATTTAAGAATTGGATAGGTAAATTTATTGTGAATGTCGTCTATTTGATTATTTAATTATTATTGCTTCTACGCATTAATAACCGAGTTTGAATTAGACTGGCCCGTGTATTATTTTCTTTTGAATTTAATACTCGGCTCAGACCGAGTATTTACAGGTTGTTGATATCTTACTTTGCGTTGCTGCTAGAGCTATGAAGTCTTTTCTTACTTTTTGGAGTAGTCGTTGTCTTAGTATAGGATGTTGTATATTCATGTATATTATTTACGATAATGTATTTGTATATGTAACTTCTAGAGTCGACAGTTGTAGTTGTATCATATGTATTGTATAACATGTATTGTAACTGACATTAGTTATTATATATATGAGACTTTCTGTTTTATCTGTGTTTCGCATTTATATTATCTGTGTTATTATTATCATTATTGTCATAAACTATTATGAACCATCGTAGTTCGTTTTATATTGGAATTGGGTATGTCGATGGGAGTAAATAAATAAGTGATGAAAAATTAAAAATATATACACTCCTATCGCAATAACCAATACTAATGTAAGGCCTAACTACGGATGGCCGCTCCTATCCAGCCTTATTCTTCGTAATAACAGACAGTATTTCTTTTAATACCCTTTGTTATTGCAAGTATAGAGGTGGGGCGTCACAATTATATATATTTGGTTTGTTTTAAAACAGCAACTTATTTTTTTAGGCGTCGGCATGAATTTTTTTGGGTCTGCATATGTTATACTTATTAAGTTGTTCATATTCTAAGATATGTATAAAGTATATGGGGTTATGATGGATTTAAGTATATTTTTAAGTATGCTTAAAAGCTTGTATATAAAATGAGTATCGACTTTAGGTAAATGTAGGTGTTTTAGATAAATTGCATTTTATTCTAAAACAATGGATTTTGGAATGTGTGTGTGTATATATATATATATATATATATAATATGTGTTTAAGAAATTGTTGTGGGAAATAGTTTAAGTATAATAAAAAAATCTTTGATTTTTAATGCTTGAGTTAAGAATGATGATTTAAATTTTTTTATATTATTTTGATTTTTGTCTTAAATTAGAATACTGAATATGTATTAATAATATGTCTTTCAATTTATGTCAAACTGATCCTAATCATTCCATCGATTCCTCATTATCAGTTGTCCGTCGTGCCTGTTTTCTTCATCGAATCATATCCATCTAGCGTTGTTTTGGAATTCGTAGCTCGTTTCCTTGTCAAATTTCTCTAGCCTCGAAAGGTGAGTAATCACTCACGATTAACGTTCTTATATTTATTAAATTTAGTTTCAATTGAAACAACAATGGAAATATGCTGCTGCAGTTATTTAAATAGTCATCTATGGTATTATCTACAACCGTTCACCTGTGGGATATGACACCATATCCTGTTGTTTATATTATATTGTTATTGATGATATATGCCTGTTATTATTATTTTTCATATCTGTTATCACTGTGCAAGTTCCCTGTTAGTATAGAATTCACTATGGGTTGAAATGATACAACCCGAACAGACTTTAGAACAGGAGAAAATCGTTATGGGTTGAAATGATAGACCCAAGCGATTTTCATTGAATTGAATTTGGGATTACGGGTTGAAATGATATCCACCCGTATATATATTTAGTGTACGGATTGAAATGATAAATATCTGTATCACTTGACCATAGAATAGGACATATATACAGACACCGTTGGTCCATATATAAATATTTTGAAAATAATTTCTGTGGTTTTGGAAAGAAATATATGGTTTAATAAGTATTTATTCTTAATATATTATATATAAATGGTAATTTTATATATAGATTTAGTAGTAATATTTTATTTAAATTAAATTGATATAATATGGTTAAGTATTTGTATAAATCTATATTTCAAATAGATTTTCTTGTAATAAATTGAATAAGTAAGATTGGGAATATAAATTTGGGTTTATTTGGAATGGTATTTAATCAAGGATTTTATTTAATTAAATCAATTTGAAATTGTTGAATGTGAAATTTAAAGGTATGATTTTATAACTGGATTTTTGATTTAAGTGATTTAATGAATATTTCACTTTTAAATAAATTAAAGAAAATATTTAGTAAAATGTAACTTAAGGTTACTTAAGCGATATTGAATCAAATGAGGGAATATCTCAAGGCTAAATAATAATGAATATAAACTAAATCTATCTAAAATTGTTAAATTTAGTCTGAAATGTTGAATATTTAAAGTTTTGAAATAATATTGAAGTGTAAATGGGTAATTTATGATTTCAAATCCAGATTTGAGATTGATAAAATTTGAAACGGTTATTTAGGAATTGAGTTGAATTTAACTTGATAAATTGAGATGGGACTAAATTTGAATTTGGAATTTGAGTAGATTTGAATCGTAACTTTGAAAGGGATAAAATTTGGAAATAAATTTATTTGAAATGAAATGATATTTTGGTTTGAAGTATAAATTAATTTGAACGACCACGGGGTTATAGTGTATATCTCTGCATTTTAGATAGCCCCACGGATCGTTAGAGGATGGTATCCCAAACATCCTTTGAGTTACTTGTATTTCAGTTGATATTTCACTTGAGTTGGATTTTTTGATATAAGAATGTTAATCCTGACTCGAGTGTTTTGTGTTTTGACTTATGCTCGGGATAGACTGAGTAATTCAGCATTTGAGACTCACCTTTGGTGTTTGGAGCTTCGTTAGAGATGCAACTGTCGATTCTGCTTTCAGCCCTTCCAGTTGATTGGTTCGGAGAAGTCATCTGCTCGTACTGGAGACTTCAATGTATCTGAGATATTCTGTTGTATTTATTTCTAACTCTGATGTTTATATAGTAGCTTCATGAACTACTATTTATTTATTCCACTGCGTATTATTGTACTACTCTGTATCTGTGATTCTATGATTGATTTATTTTATTGTATATGCTGAGTTTTTCCAAATATAAATTAACAATCCGATACTTTGAGCAATTCAAGTCCGATAGGTACGGATGCGAATGGTTGAAAATATCCGGCCGTTACAGTGTACTAGGTATCATACTCAGTGATACAGATGAAAAATTCACGATCACAGATAAAAACAGACAAACATCGTATGAAAAGTATAATTATGTATTTGTTTTTATGTCCACTTGATTGGTTATTTTTTATGCAGATAGAAATATGGTATCTATCCTGTTCCAGATCGACTAAGCGTTTACAGTTTATCTACGGTTCATGCCATACAGAAGTATTTTCGGCATTAGGAATAATTTAATTGAAGAATTTATCTCCACTTTGTTTCTACCCAGGTATATTTTTCCACTAGCAAGATGCATTATTATCGATTTCCATTGACTAAAAATGTTTACCATGATAGTATTTCGCCTTCGTCCATTCGGTCCATAGATTATTTTTTGTAAGATATACCCACATCAACTTCATACAAGCTGCCTTCTTTAACTCTGTAAAAATTATATAAGTCCCACCCCCATTCATTTTTGGGTCTGTACAAAGTATTCCATACTATTTCACATTTCTTACCTACCCAGAAAAAGTCTGAGCATAAAGTATTAATTAATGTTTCCAATAATCTGATCTAGGATTTGAATATAAATAACCAATATAAAATAGTTGGAGTGATGACTGTATGTAACAGTTCTGCTTTACCAGCAAAGCTTAGCAGATGTGTGTTCCAACCCTCTAATCTAGCCTTCACTTTGTGTATTAGGCGATTGCATTGGGAATAGTGAAGATATGTGGAGGAAATAGCAACTCCCAAACATGTGATAGGTAATGATCCTTCTTCAAATCCTAATACCTGTTTCATCCGCTCTCTTCTGGTAGGATACTGAGTGATGAATTTTTTTAATCTTTATTGTATTCATGCTCAAACCCAAAGCTTTTTGCAGTTTGACGGATATGTTCTTCATAATTTCATCAGAGGGCGCAGTGGTTTTCCCAAAAAACCATTAGATCGTCTACATATAATAGGTGTGTTATAACTGGTTCTATGTTGCTTAAAGGCTTGAAATGTTTTAGTTCAAATGCTTCATTCAATAGTAAATAAGGAGACAAGGGTCACCGTGTCTAAGTCCTCTGTTACTAGCAATAAATCCTTTTGGAATTTCATGAATTAAGATAGAAAAGTAGGAGTATTGGTACATTTGTACATTACATTTATGGAGTGGGTAGGAAAGCCCATTTCGTGCATGATGTATAATATTTTCCCAATGAATTTTCATAAATTTAGCATTTATTAAATTAGGACCTGGACTTTTATCGTCATGAACAGAGAAAACTGCTTTTTGTATTTCTTCAATGCATATTGGTTGGTCTAGGCGTCTCTATCCATCGATGTTTATGGTAGACTTTCTTTGGAAATATGGAAATTGACGTTCTAATAAGAGTTGAAGAATTTGAAGAGTGTGATGCTGGTTGAAAGATGAGTAATGGAAGGTCAGGTGTAAATGGTAATGGTATGTGGTATTTTTGGTGAATTTTGTCTAAAGTATAGTTGTTGAATGCAGTGTGCACAAAATTGTAGTAGAAGATAAGGGAGGGGAATGTATCGGGTAGGCTGGTTTTGTTGAAGTATGAAGGCATAGGCACAGTGCCTGTCGAAGAAGTGAAGTGGTTAGTGGATATAAAGTACATTTGACACTTCTTATCATCTTGCTTTTGCAGAAGTACAAAAACTAATGCAGTTACATGATTTTGCTTTTTTCTGAAACATTACAGTTGGTAATGTGGATAATCATGTCAATTTCTGTTTTTGGATTTAAGAAATCAAAATCAGTGAACCACCCTTGGATTATAAGACTGTGGTGGCTAACAAGCTTCTTTCAATCTTTTATGAACACAAGTTTTAAGCTATATGATGTATTTCTTAATGTAAGTTTAAGTGAATTAGAAGATTGTATAAACCTTTTGACTTTTCTTGCAAGTTCATACCTACTTATTGCATCAATTCATGGGAGTACTGGGATAACTTTCACTGAAATTTCTAGTACCTCAGAGCCTCTTCTTCAATCTTTGATAGAAAATAGAATAAAAATGGGAAACGAATCACTATTTGGAAAAGCAAGCATTCTACAACTTGTAACTTTTTCCTGGATGAATCCAATTTTTGTACTAGGAAAGAAAAGACCACTTGAACAAGCTGAAGTACTAGAAATACACACTTTGGATTCTGCCAGGTATTTTTCAGAATCGTTTGATAAAGTCCTTAGAAACATGAACTTTTTATTGTGCTTGTTTCTTTTTGGTTATGTTTCTTATGGAAAGCAAAGACCACTTGAAAGCAAAGACCATTTGAACAAGCTGAAGTACCAGAATTAGTTATGTTTCTTGTGCTTGTTCGTAAAGTTTTTATTCAACTCACGTCATCTTATTTTGTTTGTTCTTGCTACTTTTTACATGCAACAATTCGCTTCTTTATATGTATCATAGTTGAAGAGTCTCGGTTCCTAATTTTCAAAGATATATGTGGAAGGTTTTTTAGGTTTGATTACTGCAATAAGCTCTTCTGTCCTGAAAGATACCTCCATTTGTATTGAGTGCTGTGTACTGTAATATTGAGTATGATAACGTAGTATTGTTGGAAATGATGTAGTATTGTTGTTCTAATCGTTTTGTTGTTGTTGCCAAACTATGTACTGTATACTCTAATATTGTTGTTGTTGCCGCTTAACTATGTAGTGTAATGTATTGTTGTTGAACATTATAATTAAAAGATTTGTTAAGTTTGGTCTTTGTGCTGAATCTATAAAAAATATTTGGTTTAATGATTTTTCTTTTGTGATATTATGTTAAATTTTCAAATGTTTGTATTGAGTATGATAATGAATTAACTCATACTGTAAGAGGGCAGAAAAAAGTAATGTATATTTGTAAAAAATATGTTAAAATTAGCAAAGGTTTTGAGCCGTTGCAAAACCAAATTAACAAACCATGTAAAACAAGGTTTTGCAACGGCTTTTAGCCGTTGCAAAATTAAATTTAGCAACGGCTCTTAGCCGTTGTAAAATTTACTTTTGCAACGGCTTTGAGCCGTTGCTAAATTTAATTTCGCAACGGCTAAGGGTCGTTGCTAATTTTTTACCACTACCAATTTTGCAACGGCTCTAAGCCGTTGCGAAATGGCATTTCTGGTGTAGTGAAAGCCCAAAAAGCTCGATCGAAGACTCCATAATCATTGGTCGTAACGTGTCCAATACTTCCCGGGTTCGATCTAGTTATTTCAGCAAAATATTGCCTTAGACTACTATATGACTCGGCCCAATCACCATAAATTCTTTCCACCGCCTTACCCAAAGCTCTCTAAGCCTTCATATAACTAATTTTCACAAACAACTGTTCTTCCATCAAAATTTGTACCGTTCGGACTGTAATGTTTTGATTGGCTTTCACAAAAGGTAGTATTTTTGCCACTACAAAGTTAGACGTCGCCTGCTTGTGGGTGGAGTTCACCGTTGGATTAACACAATTGTGTTCGCTAGGATATTTCCTTACAATCTGCCAATTCTGCTCTGATTTTTTTTGAGACAATAACATGAATTCTCCATGGACAATTTGCATCTATATTACAAACGGCAGTGTATTTGGTTTTATTTGATTTTATTGCTTTAAAAGATACGGCATGCAAAATCGACCATTCGCTCAACTGTTGTAACAACTTGGCTTTCATCTCGAAAATCAAACCAGCTTTAAATCCATTCTGAACACTTACGGTTGAAAACATCTCATTGTTGAACCCAAGATTTGCAACGATTGACCTTGCCATAATTTGTGCGTTGCACAAATCATCATCCAAAGGAACTTCCATTTCCACCTCATCGCTGTCTTCGGAAATATTGTCTTCAACAGGAAAATCATAGTTCAAAGGTTCATTGTTCACTTGCATACTAATTATCCACGACATGTCGTTCTTTACCATGTTTACTAAATCCATGCTATTTACGGGGGATTCATCGTTGACATCTTCACCTTCTTCCCCGTCCATCTCAGTATCAACATCTTCATTGTTCACGTTTACGTTTACGTTTACATTCTTCAAATCAGCATTAGATTGCATAGCAATATCGTTCGCGGGGAATCTGCTATTCAAACATACGTATTACTTTAAAACCATTACCGTAATTACTACCTACACAAATTTGATTTTTCATGAGACATACCTCTGACTAAGATCGTATAATTCGGACGGACTTGGATACATAAATTGAGACATATGGCATTGTGATGGTCCAGCGGGACTAGGCGGCGTTGGTCGACAAGGAAGATAACTGCATATATGGCGAAAAAAATGTTAAATAGCGCACAATTATCAAATTAATAGGACCTAAATTTCATAAATAAATGTTTCACCTTCCGAACAAATGCGTAAAGTTGCCTTGACTTGGATAGGGGTACGTATACTGAATGCCCTATGGATAAGTCATACACGGAGGATATCCATATAGACCTTGTTGTTGACCGTACATCGCTGTCATAGTCGGATTAATGAAACTCGAGGACGCGTTTCCACGGCTGATACTTACTGCCTCAACCGTTCTTCGGTGCTCCTCAATAACACTGTTAACTTCTTGTTCTCGTACAGGTTCTTCTACTTACAAGCGCCTAATTTTCCCAACAAACAGCTCAATTGATTTCGATGTCGCTGAAAACATTAGCTCGACGTCGTCATCGTCGGCTATTTTAATGGCGTTCGATCCTGAGTCCGTCGGCCAATTACACACTACCTCTATGTCAAATTCTTCAGATTTTATCTTGATCGCTTTATAGATCGATTCTTTCAGCTGCGTCAAATTACAACCTTTCAACACTTTAGCTGGCTTACACGACCCCCCGACATATTTTCCACAATTAAGTTCATCAACAACCAATTCGCCATCGAAATAACATATGGTAGGTACAAACTTGAGAGCCATTCTACAATTTATTCAATCAACTAGTAAACTATTATCAGTTGATACCAAACAACAAATGAAATTAAAAAAACTTGAACTAGGGTTTCCAAAAAAACATACCTGCTATAGCTAATAACTTGTTGAAGAGGAAAAATTAGATGTTGTTCCTTCTGTATATCTGAATCCAACCATGATTAAACTACAATTTGCAAATAATTTAACAGTTTGAAGTTTAGAATTTTAGTAGATCTAAGTAAAGTTTGGAACAAGACAAACATTAAAAGGTGCTGTCCAATAAAGCAGCAGAACCAACGGCATTTGTGATGCCGCAGACTGACGGCATCTCAAATGTCGTCAGTGTTATTATGCAACATAGACGTGTACTGGCGGCATTTGAGATACCGCCAGCACACGTGGCGTCCTACGTGGCGAAAACTGGTCTATTTTTGTAATTAGTTTGCAAAGTGGACTATTCTTGTAATTTGTTTACAAAATTGGTCTAAATACAAAATTTATCCTAAATAAAAACGCAGCATAAACCAAATATCATTCATGCATCAGAAATAGTATAAAGCTCCACGGGGCAGGCTTTGGTTTCTTCCAACTAAAGCAACAGTGGGGGGTTGAATGTTTTACTAGTCCACTGGATAACACAATCCAGAAGCTATATATATGATTTTTTTTTTCTTTTCAAAAATAGTTTAATATTCTTTGTTATAAATACTAAACTTTGGTTAGTAGAGCTTCGGTGCAACCAGATAGTAACATAAACAAATACAAAAAGATACAAAGAACTACATAGCAAACTACTTTGCCATGAAATGATACAATAATGAATAAACTGGTCGGTAAAAAAAAACCACTATAAAGCTATTCATTCACAGCTAAACAAGCTATATCACTGCTAGTCTCAGCTAGAATAACTCCTAATTCCTCCCTGCAAGCTCTGCATGTCCATGAGATCACCTTCAAGTCCTATCAATAAGCTATTCTTCTCGTATTACCTATGCATGATACATCATGCAAATGTGTTACTAACGGTTATTCTTATTGAGTACCCCTTTTCATAAAATAAATAAATGAAGAAATCTGTAATTATCTCCTGATAACAACACACCTCCTAGTCGTTGTTAGAAAAAAATGAATGAGGAAGTTGGAAGAGGAAGAATTTGAGTGTGTATTGAAACCAAGTCTCACATCGTGGAATATTTGTTTCAATACCACAATATATAACACAACCCAATATACTAAATCAAAAGAAAAGAGGAAGGAGACATGAAAACTTGTGGCAATGTAGGTTTTGGGCCTTCATATTAATATTAAAATGTCAAAGATTGGGCCTTGGGCCTTGGGGCTCTTAAAGGCCTCATGATTAGATGGGCCTCCATCTGCCGCTTGGGCCTGCTGCGCTAAAACGGCTAATTTTGAACTTCAAAATTAGATCGTTGCGCCTGTGCGTGTGCGTCTGTCGGTTAAAGGGTCGCAACCTTTCCGACAATCACGACCGCTCCGAATAGGCACCTATCCATCCTATATATAGGGGACCGCAGAACGATATTGTTTACTCAGAAACTGTTCCCTGCTTCTTTCTGTTCCTCTTCCCAGAACTCTGTTCTCAGATCTGTAATTCCTTTCGTTCGTCGTCGCTCCGTCTGCACGCACAGCATATCAAAGCCAGTCTGTTTCATCCTGGGAAACAAACTGCTCATATCCTTCGGTGCATAAAGGGGGCAATATTGTTTCAAGAAAACAGATATCCTCTTAACTCGGACGACTAGGTAATTCTCTGCATTGTATTCAACTTAAATTGTAGCGGTTCTATGCCGTAAGAGTATTTACTAGAACTTGTCACACTTTGCTCTGTTGCTGTTTTCGCAATTTAATTGTGAAGATTATAAACATTTTTCTGCTGTGACAATTTCTAAACATTTTAGTAACATTATTCAAGTTACTATCAGATTCATAACACTTTTGTGTAGTTGCAGATAACATTCTTGAAACAACATTGATTGTTGTAGACGACTAGACGACGATGTTTCAAAATAGCAACAACAATAACGCTGCACCAACGCAGACGGTGACAAACGCTCAGCCAGCACCTCTGGTTCCGACAATGGCACTGTCTCATGGAGAAAGGCCAGAAAAGTTCAACGGGACGGATTTCAAGCGTTGGCAACAGAAGATGTTGTTTTATCTAACAACATTAGGCCTCGCCAAGTTTCTAACCGAAGATGCTCCTGAAGTTGGCGAACTTGAACCCGACGCAATCAAAGTGGAGGCCGTAAATTTCTGGAAAAATTCGGACTTTATGTGTAAAAACTATATTCTGAATGGACTGAATGATAGCCTCTACAATGTCTATTGTACTGTTGCAACGTCCAAGGAACTCTGGACGGCCTTGGACATAAAATACAAAACTGAAGATGCGGGCATGAAGAAATTCATCGCTGGCAAATCTCTTGACTTCAAAATGGTAGATTCAAAGACTGTGATCAACCAGACTCAAGAACTACAACTGATCATCCGTCAACTGTAAGATGAATGGATGATACTTAGCGAATCTTTTCAGGTTTCCGCAACCATTGAGAAACTTCCTCCATCGTGGAAGGACTTCAAAAATTACCTTAAGCATAAGCGTAAGGAAATGACAATGGAAGAACTCATAGTTCGTCTGCGAATTGAGAAAGATAATAGAAATTCTGAGAAAAAGATCTCTCAAAATATGGCTGCCAAAGCAAATGCTGTTGAGTCGGATAAACCTAACAAGAGAAAACGTGAGAATGCACCTCAGAAGTCGAAGAAGAAATTTCAGGGTTCTTGCCATAACTGTGGAAAGAAGGGGAATAAAGCAGCCGAATGTCGTGCTCCCAATAAGAAGAAATCAGAAGCAAATACGGCTGAAGTTACAGATGGCATTTCAGATATGGATTTATATGCAGTATCAGAATGCAACCTTGTTGGTAATTCAAAGGAATGGTTTGTAGACACAGGTGCCACTCGACACATATGTGCTAATAAGTGAATGTTTACAACTTATAAAACTGCAACTGATGATGAACAACTTTTCATAGGAAATTCATCTACATCAAAGGTCGAAGGCAAGGGAAAAGTTGTGCTGAAACTAACTTATGGAATAGAGCTTACTTTGAGTGATGTTCTTCACGTTTCAAAAATCCGTAAGAATTTGATATCAGGGTCCTTACTTCGCAGACATGGTTTCAAATTAACCTTTGTATCCGATAAGTTTGTATTATCAAAGAATAGAGTGTATGTAGGAAGAGGATATGTATGTGATGGTTTATTCAAGGTAAATGTAACAACTATTGTACCAAACATTGATATGAATAAAAGTGAATCTTCTGCTTATATTGTTGACTCTTCTAACATATGGCATTCTAGATTAGGGTATGTGAATTTTGATACACTGCGAAAAATGATTAATCTAGAATGTATACAAAATGTAACATAGACTCCAACTATAAATGTCAAATTTGTGCAGAAGCAAAATTGACAAAAACCTCGTTTCATCATGTTGAACGAGAAACTAAACCTCTAGACCATATACACACTGATGTATGTGATTTGAAAATGTGTCAAACTAGAGGAGGAAAAATATATTTCATTACGTTTATTGATGATTGTACTAGGTACTGCTATGTGTATCTCCTTAGAAGCAAGGATGAAGCATTCGATATGTTTGAATAGTATAAAGCAGAAGTTGAGAATCAACTCAACAGGAAAATTAAAGCTTTAAGAAGTGATAGAGGAGGAGAATATGAATTTCCTTTTGAGAAATTCTGCGCTGAGCACGACATTATACACCAAACTACAGCATCATATTCACCTCAATCCAACGATATAGCCGAATGGAAAAACAGATCTCTTAAAGAAATGATGAATGCTTTATTAATCAGTTCTGGGTTGCCAGATAACTTTTGGGGAGAAGTTATTCTTACGGCAAACCATATTTAAATAAAATACCACGAAAGAAAACACCCAAGTCTCCTCACGAACTTTGAAAAAATAGACCAGCATCCTACAAATACCTAAAAGTGTGGGGGTGTCTTGCGAAAGTAGAGATACCTAAACCAAAGAAGGTCAAGATAGGACCTAAAACAATTGATTATGTATTCATTGGATATACACAAAACAGTGTTGCTTATCGATTTTTAGTACATAAATCTGAAATTGATGATATTCATGAAATACCATCATTGAGTGAAGAAATGCAAGATTTTTCGAACATATATTCCCTTTAAAGCAGGGCACTGAAAGTGATACTCATAAGAGACCAAGGGAAGATGAAATCTCCAATTCTCTTGAGGATACTGAAGAGAACCTTCAGCAAATTAGTGCTGATCAACAAGTGGAGGAACCAAGAAGAAGTAAAAGGTCTAGAACCTCAAAAACCTTTGGACCAGACTTCTATACCTTTATGTTAGAAGATAATCCATTGACATACAAACAAGCTATGTCCTCCAACGATGCCCCTTACTGGAAAGAGGCTATTAACAATGAGATAGAATCCATTATGGCTAACCATACCTGCGAGTTAGTTGATTTACCTCAAGGATGCAAGACCTTAGGTAATAAATGGATATTTAAAAAGACAATGAAGCCTGATGGTTCAGTAGACAAGTACAAAGTTCGTCTTGTAGTCCAAGGATTCAGACAAAAGGAAGAACTGGACTATTTTGATACATGTTCACCAGTGACGAGGATAACATCAATTATGATGCTTATTGCAATCACATCCATACTTGATTTAGAAATACATCAAATGGATGTAAAAACTGCATTTTTAAATGGTGAACTAGAGGTAGAAATATATATGAAGCAACCTGAAGGATTTCTGAGCTATGGAAAGGAAAATAAAGTACGCAAATAATTAAAGTCGCTTTATGGCCTTAAACAACCTCCAAAACAATGGCATGAGAAATTTGATGAAACTATGTTATCAAATGGATTCATAATAAATGAATCAGATAAATGTGTCTGCATGAAACACACACATTTAGGATATGTCATTGTTTGTCTTTATGTTGATGACCTGTTGATCCTAGGAAATAACAAGGCCATAATAACATCTACAAAGAATATGTTATCCTCTAGATTCGATATGAAAGACTTAGGACTGACTGATGTGATATTGGGTGTCAAAATTTTGAGAACACCACAGGGATATGCATTATCCCAATCACATTACATCGGTAAGACACTTGAAAAATTCAAGCAATATAACATTTCTCTGGGAAATGGAAGTTGATCAGAAAGTGAACTTTTGACCAATTCTGACGATCCAAACGATGGTGGGTGTCGAGTTCATTGTCAGAGTTAGATTAAATGTTTGAGATTACTAGAAAAATACGAGTATAATTTATAAACCCTTAAATTTTCAATTCGAGATGAAATTAAGGTTTAAACTCTATGTTTTGGATGGTGAGGTCGCGGGTTAACTGCGTCATCAACACGGCGTTTCAGGCGATCGGTCGTGGAGGGTTTGAATCCTTGGGTATCATGGAGGCTTCGAGCAAGGTGGCACATTCGCCGATGGTCGGAGGTGATAGTTTGAAGTGGGTTTGGGTGACCCAGTTTTTGTACAATCGAACCCATAGGCTAAATTTTTGATTTTGTGATGAACGCTATATTGCTTGAATTTTTCAAGTGTCTTACTGATGTAATGTGATTGGGATAATGCATATCCCTGTGGTGTTCTCAAAATTTTGACATCCAATATCACATCAGCCAGTCCTAGGTCTTTCATATCGAATCTAGAGGATAACATATTCTTTGTAGATGTTATTATGACCTTGTTATTTCCTAAGATCAACAGGTCATCAACATAAAGACAAACAATAACATATCCTAAATGTATGTGTTTCATGTAGACACATTTATCTGATTCATTTATTGTGAATCCATTTGATAACATAGTTTCATCAAATTTCTCATGCCATTGTTTTGGAGCTTGTTTAAGGCCATAAAGCGACTTTACTAATTTGTATACTTTATTTTCCTTTCCATAGCTCAGAAATCCTTCAGGTTGCTTCATATATATTTCTTCCTAAAGGTAAATTTAGGCATATTCGTCGTAGACATAAAACAATAAGACAACTTCTCTCTAATAGAGTTATCACTATAGACTATGTAAGGTCAAAAGATAACATAGCAGATCCACTAACTAAAGGCTTGCCAAGAGAGAAAGTTCAAACCTTATTGATGGGAATGGGGCTTAAGGCCCATAGAATAAAAGTTTTTTTTAAATGGAAACCCCACCTAGTTGACTGGAGATCCCAAGATCTAGGTTCAAAGGGACAACTAAGTTTAAGAGAAACTTGACGACACTGTTACACACAAACCATTCCTATGATAAGTCAGTGCTTTATTTGTTGGAAAATAGGATAATTATTAATACTTTTAATGATGTCTGTACTTGAGGAATTACGAGTACCCCTTACGGAATCACCTACGTAAGTGCGAAGGCGCCGCTTCAAAGAGAATTATGAGACCAAATTCTCTAAGCACTTATGAGACCAGGCAGGTGTTCAAGGCAAAAACGAACACATACAGGGAACGAAGGATTATAAAAAACATTTGTCGTGTGTTATCTATTGTAGAATTACACAAAATGCTTACAGTTCAAGGACATTTTATGTCTACTGATTCATTCGTAATTCAAATGGGTAAACACTAGGAAAGTTCAAGGCCCCTGTGCTACTTTAACCGATACGATAAATGGTTCGTGAAACTAAGAACAACTGCTCATTCATGTGGGGGATTGTTAGAAAAAAAATGAATGAGGAAGTTGGAAGAGGAAGAATTTGAGTGTGTATTGAAACAAAGTCGCACATCGTGGAATATTTGTTTCAATATCACCATATATAGCACAACCCAATATACTAAATCAAAAGAAAAGAAGAAGGAGACATGAAAACTTGTGGCAATGTAGACATTGGGCCTTCATATTAATATTAAAATGTCAAAGATTGGACCTTGAGGCTCAAAGGGTTGCAACATTTCCAAAAGTCACGACCACTCCGAATAGGCACCTCCTCGAGCCTATACATAGGGGTCCGCAGAACGATATTGTTTACTCAGAAACTGTTCCTGCTTCTTTCTGTATTAATTGTATTCCACTTTCCATGCCAAGTTCTTCTAATGTTTTGACGTGCACAAGGACAGGTTAAAGGTTTTTGTAGCTGTTACGCCGGCACTTTGTGCACATCACTTTCCAAACTGCTACGCTGCGCAACATATGTTTTTATATTAAGATTCATGTTTCCAGTCACTTTGGTGGATGCACTATTTGGAAAGGAAGGGTGACCGCTTGTATGTTTGTTCTTAAGCAGCAATAGAGTGCACTGCCTGCATTTAAACAAACACAAAATAAATCGTACCAGAGGAGAATCACAGCCTAAGTATACAACTACTTCAGAAGAGGAGAATCACAACCTAAGTATACAACTACTTCAGAATCGCATACGTGAAGCCAAAAGAAGGATTAATTATCAAACCGACCGTATGGAGGTTTGCCTACTTCTACTAGCCAAAATCAATTTTCCTCAAGCCAAAAAAACATTGATCTTGTCTCATCGCGGTTTCTCTAAAAACGTAGATCTTGTCTCATCGCGGTTTCCCTAAACTTTCTCCTTTTGTTTTGCACATCAAAGATTTCAAATTCAAATCTATTATGATTTTAAAATTTTAAAATTTTCAATTTCAAATCGACAATTTTGAATGTTTTGATTAATATTTAAATTTGAAATTCATATTTTCAGATTCAAATCTCAATTTATTATTTTCCAACATATTATCACTTAATGTTTAAGTAATATTAACAAATTTTTTAAATGTATATTTCTTATCAAAGTTATACAATCGAACGGTCGGTTTCTCCACCGTTGTGCGGTTATACTAGTATAACTTAATTTTTGTTTACTGGCCCAATAATGTAAAATATGTCGGTAAAAACTATGTTAAAAATGTAAGAAAAAATAACATGTTAATGTTCCAAGAACTCTTATGCTTTATACCAAGTATAATGTATAGCAAAGAAATCAAAAAATAATTTTTTTTTTCCAGTATTACACATTGTATAAAATTTGACAACACTGGTCAACAATACCAGACATGAATGCATTATTATAATTATATTTACACTAAGTCAAATCCACAGTAATCATATATTTTACCTTTCAACGCTATTTATGGACAAATGAGTTAGTGATAACTTCTTTTTTCGGATTCATTTATATATTTTTCTTCATATTACATCTACCATCAAGCAGCCCATTTTTTCAGCGCCGAAATTTCAGCGCCGCCTGAATTCCTCCCGTTGGATTATAAATCGTATGTACCCGGATCATTTTATCCCGGCTCTGTAGCAAAGCTCATTTTCTAGAATTAATTCATAATCTTTTCGTAAAAATTTACGCTTGTAAAGAATTTTCGTAAAAACACCCTCAAATTTCAAAATTCATAGTCCTACTCCTTGAAAATGGGTTTTAAAATGAACTTATTGCAAAGCCCAAACAAAATAATAAAACTGGACCTTCGTTACTTTTATCCGATCTTTCCTCCCTCATTTCCAGAATCTTCGATAAATAAATTTGGGTTTCAACAAAGTTTAATCCTTAAAATTTTTAACATCTCACAAATCAGGTCGGCTGCAATCTAATTTTCAATTTCAAATCAGGTAATTGCTTCAACCTACATTAATTTTTCAGAATTAGTTTTTTGATTGATTTGAGATTATAATATTTCAAACGATACTTTATTCAACTCTACCCTGCCTTCACTGTTATTATGGTGTTTTGATTGGCAATTGATTCAGAAATTTTAATTTATAATCTCACATTTGTTTTCGGACTTCGATTCTGTTTTATGATAACTGCTTCATCTTTTCATGTATTAGGTTGCATTTTAATTACTGATGGTTGTTTCAGGCACACCTATTCGATATTTGAACTAGAATGTTACTTATGTTGAAATATCAGGACATGCTTAAAGTTCAAATTAATACTGGCATATGGATTATATTTGTTTGCAATACTTCATCTTCTGACTTTTCAAACTTGCATACTTTGTAGAATTGTTGTATAATTTATCTTTTATCGCTGGAATATGATACCGATATTGGTTATGTTGAATGTATCAATATATGGTTAAGTTTTCAGTAACTTTACTATTTTCTATAAAAGATTGCGTAGAATTATAGTGGCCAGGGATCATGCATGCCATGCATTCTCTCTTCGTTCATGATATATTTTCAACTATATATGAAAGTGCATGGCAAGAAAAATGTTTTTTTTTTGGGGTCTTATACAGATTATGTATGTTTCTTATGCACCTAAACAATGTTAAAAATAATCGAATTGCAAGATTCTATTAGAATTTAGATCAAATCAGAACTTTATAGGTTCAAACTTTTATAGAAGTCTAGTTTGAATTTAGGTCTTTTTTTAAATCTGTTGTTAACACAAGTTGTAAATTAAAAGAGCCTAAAAAAATAGTATATGATAATCGAATCTGGTTTCAGAAGAAGTCAAGTGGAGTTGAGAGTATGCAATCATAGTAAAGCATGGATGAAATCTTAATAATATTGTCCATTTGTGTGGACAACAACTTAAGCCTCTTAAGCGATTTGATCATTCAGATGAAGTTATTGAATCAGCGTAGAATAAAAAAACATCAGTTGAAACTAAATATAGAGATTTTGGAATAAGTCTATTTCGAAACTATGTTTTATATTTTAAGTTCCGTTGTTCATTGTTTTTTGACAGGTATTATCAGTTTGTTTTTAAGCAGTCAAGATGGTTAAGTTCACAGCAGAAGAACTTAGAAGGATTATGGATTTGAAACACAACATCAGGAACATGTCTGTTATTGCTCATGTTGATCATGGTATGTAGTGCTATCTTTTTTGTATAGCCTTCTTTAGTAGTAGTTTAATTGATTTTTTATACACACAAAAATATATTAAATATAAACCTTATTTATTTGTATAGGTTTTTCGATGCAGTAACTTTGCGCTATGTTTTCAAAAATGTTTTCTTGCAAATGAACATCATTCCCTTGTTCTAATACTTGTTGTTATCAGTTTACACTTCTTTTTTTAAACTTTCGTTGCATGGGTAAATGACAAGTGATGAACAGTTTTCCATTAATACGAGTAGAACCACATTATCTTTTCATTTCATATGTATTGCACCATGAAAACTCTTTCTGGCCTCTAATGTTTTATGCATGATTCTGGCACAATTTCATGTAGTCTATGAAGATGATAAAATATGCGAAGATCAATTATTATTATTTTCTCCTAGGAAAATCTACTCTCACGGACTCTCTTGTGGCTGCTGCGGGTATTATTGCTCAAGAAGTTGCTGGAGATGTGCGTATGACTGACACACGTGCGGATGAGGCAGAACGTGGTATCACTATAAAATCCACAGGAATCTCACTGTACTATCAGATGTCAGATGATTCTTTGAAGTCGTTCAAAGGTGCGAGGTCTGGAAATGAGTATCTCATCAATCTGATAGATTCACCTGGGCACGTGGATTTTTCATCTGAAGTGACAGCTGCTCTTCGTATCACTGATGGTGCTTTGGTAGTTGTAGACTGCATTGAGGGTGTTTGTGTGCAGACTGAAACTGTTCTGAGACAAGCTTTGGGAGAAAGAATCAGACCTGTTTTAACCGTCAACAAAATGGACAGATGCTTTTTGGAACTTCAGGTTGATGGCGAAGAAGCATTCCAAACTTTCTCCCGTGTTATTGAGAACGCAAATGTCATCATGGCAACTTATGAAGATGCTCTTCTTGGGGATGTTCAAGTCTATCCAGAGAAAGGAACCGTGGCTTTCTCTGCTGGACTTCATGGTTGGGCTTTTACATTGACTAACTTTGCAAAAATGTATGCATCAAAATTTGGAGTCGATGAAGCAAAAATGATGGAAAGGCTTTGGGGTGAAAACTTCTTTGATCCAGCAACCAAGAAGTGGACTACCAAGCACACAGGATCTGCCACTTGTAAGCGTGGATTTGTCCAATTTTGCTATGAACCGATCAAGCAAATTATCAACATTTGTATGAATGACCAAAAAGATAAGCTCTGGCCTATGCTCCAGAAGCTTAATATTACAATGAAGTCTGAAGAGAAGGAACTCATGGGTAAAGCTCTAATGAAGAGAGTAATGCAAACTTGGCTTCCAGCCAGCACTGCTCTTTTGGAAATGATGATCTTTCATCTCCCCTCGCCTGCCACTGCACAGAAGTACCGTGTGGAAAATCTCTATGAAGGGCCGTTGGATGACATCTATGCTTCTGCCATTAGAAATTGTGACCCTGAAGGCCCGCTCATGCTTTACGTATCTAAAATGATTCCAGCCTCAGACAAAGGTAGATTTTTTGCATTTGGGCGTGTCTTTTCTGGTAAAGTTTCTACTGGAATGAAAGTGCGAATCATGGGACCCAACTACGTCCCTGGTCAAAAGAAAGATTTGTATGTGAAGAGTGTGCAGAGAACCGTTATTTGGATGGGTAAGAAACAAGAGTCGGTGGAAGATGTTCCCTGTGGTAATACTGTTGCAATGGTTGGTTTGGATCAGTTTATCACCAAGAATGCAACTTTAACAAACGAGAAAGAAGTGGATGCACACCCAATTCGTGCCATGAAATTCTCCGTGTCTCCTGTTGTCCGTGTTGCTGTTCAGTGCAAAGTTGCTTCTGACTTACCCAAATTGGTTGAAGGTCTAAAACGTCTTGCAAAATCGGATCCTATGGTTGTGTGTACAATCGAAGAGAGTGGGGAGCACATTATTGCAGGAGCAGGAGAACTCCATTTGGAAATCTGTCTCAAAGATCTGCAAGAGGATTTCATGGGTGGTGCAGAAGTCATAGTTTCAGATCCTGTGGTTTCTTTCCGTGAAACAGTGCTTGAAAAGTCATGCCGCACTGTGATGAGCAAATCACCAAACAAACACAACCGTCTCTACATGGAAGCTCGACCACTTGAAGAAGGGCTTCCCGAAGCTATTGATGAAGGTAGGGTCGGCCCTCGGGATGATCCTAAGAATCGAACAAAGATCTTATCTGAAGAGTTTGGCTGGGACAAGGATATTACAAAGAAAATTTGGTGTTTTGGACCTGAAACAACTGGGCCTAACATGGTTGTTGACATGTGTAAAGGAGTGCAGTACTTGAACGAAATCAAAGATTCGGTTGTTGCTGGTTTCCAATGGGCTTCCAAAGAAGGAGCTTTGGCTGAAGAGAACATGCGTGGAATCTGCTTTGAAGTTTGTGATGTTGTTCTTCATGCTGATGCCATTCATCGTGGTGGTGGTCAGGTTATTCCTACTGCAAGAAGGGTTATCTATGCCGCTCAGTTGACAGCTAAACCAAGGCTCCTAGAGCCAGTGTACCTGGTTGAAATTCAAGCACCGGAGAATGCTTTGGGTGGCATCTACGGAGTGCTCAATCAAAAGAGGGGACACGTCTTTGAGGAGTTGCAGAGGCCTGGAACTCCACTTTATAACATCAAGGCTTATCTACCCGTTGTCGAGTCATTTGGTTTTTCAAGTGCTTTAAGAGCTGCTACTTCAGGACAGGCTTTCCCACAATGTGTTTTCGATCACTGGGATATGTTGGCAGCTGATCCCATGGAAGTTGGCTCCCAAGCTGCCAAATATGTTGCTGATATTAGGAAAAGGAAGGGTCTCAAGGAACAGATGACTCCTCTAACCGAGTATGAAGACAAGCTTTAAATCAAAGGTCCGTCTTCTATACTCCTCTTTTTCTCTGCAATTACCTTTTTTCTTCTTCTCCTACATCAGTTATTAGTAATTTAGTAATAAATGTAACACCTCCCCTTAACCTATCAAATTTCATATTGTTTCTGTGGAACTCTCATACATGCAAATGCATTTTTGCTCCTATTTTGACCTTGTTCGTCTAACATTAACCTGGAAGGATTTCACAAATTTCTGATCTGAACCAACATTTTGTAGAGCGCTTTGATGATCTTTAAATTAATCATTCATCACCGTTATGACTATTTAAGCTAATTTGCTAATGTGGAAACTATTTTTTCTTCTTCAAAAGATTACCAATCCCTCAGTTTATTTTTAGATTTATGCTCCAACTACAGTACTATTTATCCAATATAGCAGCTGACATCAAATGTTTTTATTTTAGCATGGTAGTATTCTTAAGGTACTGTTTCAGCAGCTGACCTAAACCTTTTAAAGTGTCATTAGATGGTAGGACATTATATTATATTATTAGCTACGGTAGGACATTATATTATACGCTTTTGTTATGGATTTCTGGTAATTTTACAAATTCCTTGGTGCGCATCTGATTAAATTTCACGGTGAAAGTAACTTCTCTTCTGTGAGACCTTTTTGAAACGTCTTATTTTTAGTCTAGTTATGAAGATTCGTGTTTTCTTCTGAACTTCTGCAAATTACTTGAAAATATTCGTGTTATGTCAAAGTTCAATTTCATTAAACAGCGTAATTATGAATTTAATAACCTTAAGATTACTTGGTATCCGAATCTTTCATGTATGAGACCCTTTGGAAAAACGTGTATTTTCTAGTGTAATCTTTGGCAGATTCTTAATTATTTTCTTACTAAGTTATATTTTACTTTCAGGTGGTTGATATCAGTTCAGTGGATCATATTGATTCAAGGTTGAATGCCTGGAAGTGAAGGGTGGAATTCATTTATAGCTGAAAGAAATTATTTGTTTTCTTAGCACTTGTTTATGTTTTAATGTTTGAGACTTACAACATGCATTTCCTGGCGCTTTTATTTTAGTTACTGGAATGGTTATTTTCGTTGCATTTACAGAATTTTGTTGTTGGCAGATAGACCTGTTTAGCATCTTGTTTTAATCTTTTCTGTTTTTTGGTTGGATGGTTTGAGCTTTGTTATTGAGTTCAAAATCCTCCTTTTTCCTGTTCTATGTGTCCCCACATGTTTCAACATTTTGTTGTTTTTCAGCGACGTTCGTTTTTAAAATAAATGGTGTGTTTTGGTCATTCGTCAATTTGTTATAATTCATCATGATGTTGAATGGTGAGGATTTGTCGTGTCAGAGCAGGTTAGTGGTGGATATGTGCTGCTTGTAATTTCTTTTCTTATGCTTGAATCTGTTTGAGATGTCACTATTTATAGGATTTGGCTGTCTTTAGTATTAATCAATAAGTAGCTGCTTTATGATGTTGTTTTGGAATCATCATGCGCAAATTCCAAGCTAGCATTTTCAATTTAATCCTCTTTATTGATGAACAAGGTTTGTTAGGACGTTTAGTGGCGGCGATCTTTTACGTTAACGGCGGACGTAAAAATACGTTCTCTTTTTGGTCTTTTGTTGTTTCAAAAGAGAGTATTTTCTGACTTAATATTTGTGTTGGACATAAGTCAATTAAGTTGGACATAAAAGGTTAAGTTTGGAAAATCCCTAATATAAACCTCTATCAAACTATTTTTAACACATTATTGTTCCTTCATATTAATTCCAACGATGTTCGGATATGATTTACTCGGATGATAATTCGTAAAATCTTGGATAATTTAAACCTCTCCACCAAACTATTTCAACCACATTTTCATTCATTCTTTTATGTTAATTCCAACGATGTTCAGATACGATTTTGCGTATGATAATTCAGACAATAATTCATAAACTCAAATAACTCAACCACTAGCAATGATATATCTAACTTCGATGATGCAAATGAGTATGACGAGGTTGCTGAAATGAGGGTAAATTATGCTCAATTAATGCCTACCCCATATCTTACATATAACGAATATGGATGGATGATATTCTTAATGCTCATGAAAGAAAAAATTCAAGTTAAGATCTTTTTCGAATGAAAAATGCTATTTTCAGATGCCTTTGTGATGTTCTACTGAATGGATAAGGCTGTCTTTGTGATGTTCTACTTAATGGATATGGCTTCATTTCAACTCGAAAAATAAATATTTCTGGAATAATTGGAATGTTTTGTTGCACGATAAGTCATGTAACATCACAATGGTTGGTAGGTGAAAATTATAATATATCAACTGGCACCGTTAGATTATGTGTTTCTAAGGTTTTGCACGTATATATGCAAAAAGAAGTTTCCAACACAAAATATTCTTGTTGCTGTTAATTTTGATTTAATATTTACTTTCGTAATGCCTGATTGGGAAGACTCCGTCCATGATAGTAGATTGTTAAATAATGTTATCGAAGAAGTCGAAACATTTTCACATCCACCACTCGGTAAGTATTACCTTGTAGACTCAGAGCACAAGCTTAGAAGCGGTTACTTACCACCTTATCGTAATGAACCCTACCACACTCCAGAATATCAATCAAGTCGGAATGTTTCAAAGTCGTATAATGAAAATTTTAGTTTTTATCATTTCAGTTTGTGCAAAGACATTTTTTATTTTTTTTAAAAATTCAACATTTTATGAGATATGCCGACATATGGTTTCGCCAAACAAGTATGATTTATCATTGCAAGCTGTGCTATTTATAATATTATTAGAAAACACAATGGTACATATCCTGATTTTAAAAACTAGTTAATGAAGAAGTTGTAACAAATAGTCTTTTTGTACGCTTTAAACCGACGATAAACCACACACGTCAGGCTCAAACCATACAGAAGGGCGGATTGTTATTGGGTTGAATAAGAAAAACAGAGAAAGAAATAAAATAAAACACAATCTCACAGCGGAATGACAAAATATAATAATCAAATAACAGTTAATGAAGCTATATTACAAAACATTTGATTATACTTATACATCACATATCAGAGTTACACATAACATAAAATAATAAATAATGCAGCGAAACACCGGAACTCCACTTTATAACATCAAGGCTTATCTACCCGTTGTCGAGTCATTTGGTTTTTCAAGTGCTTTAAGAGCTGCTACTTCAGGACAGGCTTTCCCACAATGTGTTTTCGATCACTGGGATATGTTGGCAGCTGATCCCATGGAAGTTGGCTCCCAAGCTGCCAAATATGTTGCTGATATTAGGAAAAGGAAGGGTCTCAAGGAACAGATGACTCCTCTAACCGAGTATGAAGACAAGCTTTAAATCAAAGGTCCGTCTTCTATACTCCTCTTTTTCTCTGCAATTACCTTTTTTCTTCTTCTCCTACATCAGTTATTAGTAATTTAGTAATAAATGTAACACCTCCCCTTAATCTATCAAAATTTTATATTGTTTCTGCGGAACTCTCATACACGCAGTGCATTTTTAGCTTCTATTTTAACCTTGTTCATTTGAATCTTGATGGAAACTTGAGATATTTTAGAAATTTCTGACCTGATATAACATTTTGTGTAACATTGCCATGATCTTTAAGCATCGTTTATATTTTTGTGCTTATACAATCAAGATGGCTGAGTGTTAGTTTCCATAGACTGACAGTCCCCTTGTTTCATTCTGAAATCATGCTATAACTGCTATTTTTTCAATTCAGCAGCCGACATCAGAAGTTATAGCATTTGAGTGCTGTAGTATTTAAACCTTTGGAACGGTCTTTCCGTTTAGTTATGAATTTTGTTAACTATTAGAATTGCTTGGTATTTGAATGAAGTTCATGATGAAAGCAGCTTCTCTTCTAAAAGACCTCCACAAAATTTGTTTGCTGTATGCTTTGTAGTCGGATGAAGATTCATATTTTTGTCACTAATATAAATTTTTTCCTCAGGTGCGGGATTAGCAGTTCTGTGGATCACATTGATTCAAGAAATCTGAAGTTGAAGGGTGGAATTCATTTATAGTTGAGAAATTATTTGTTTTTTGTGAACTTTTTTATGTTTAATGTTTGAGAGAACTTGAAACATGTTTTTGTTTTCCTAGAACTTCTATTTTAGTTTTAGTTACTGGCATGGTTATTTTCATTGCATTTACTGAATTTTACTGTTGGCAGTTGGTTATGTTCAGTAGTATATTTTACTCTGCTGGCGAGTTCATCTCATTTTTGGGTAGAATAGATTATTTCTAATTTTTCATCTGTATTCTGCTTTGTCTTTTACATAGTTCTGTGAATATTTATCAAGTTGTCTTTTGATGTGTCACAGTTTGTAAGGATGCACTGTGCATTTGGCTACCTGGGTGAGCTAGGTTGGTGGCCTTTTTGTAAACTAAGCTGTCAACAAGGCTTTCATGCTTACTTTTGAAACTTGTGCTTTTCTGTGTGTATGTTTATCTGTTTAGTTTTCGTTTCTCTTCTTGCATGTCAGATAATATGAGATGAACTAGAATTCTTTTACAATTTTCTGCAGCCTCTTTTGCGACTTACCATGAGTATTAACTTTCCTGTGACAAATTGTCTTTCCAATACAGGCCTTTAGGCTTATGTTGGTTCTGTATGCTTTAAAATAATTTCTTTAGGGCAGTGATGGTATTGAGTTATTGATTATGGTCTTAAGTTTGACCTTATAGATGTACATCTTATGAAAGTGGATGAGAAGTTTTTTCGAACTGAAGTTCGATGGAAGCAGAGGACAGTACCTGTGACGACCCGGAATTTTCGAGCATTTAAATCGGGATATTTAATTGATTTTAAATATTAAATAGAGTAATTTTAACTTGAGTTACAAATATCACAATTTATTTGATAATTAAATTATTAAATTAAATAATTTGAAGTTGAGTAAAATGTTGAATCTGGAGTTTTAAGCCTGTCGAAAATAATGTGAAGGCCTATAAAATTTATATTGATAACATTGAAGATAATAGAAGTATTGAAATCAAATTTAAGAATGGTTTGTTAAACTTTGAAATTTAATATCGTTTAAATTGAATTTAAAAATAGACTTCCGAGGCACAGTCTCGGAATTTGACGAATCCAGTTCCATTGGATCCGTAATATTGTATTATTATCGGATTTTAAATTTCGTAATGATCGGAGTTGTTATGTGAGCGTACGATATATAAACGCGCTGAGATTTATATTGAAAATTTAATATTTTAGTTCGATTCAAAAAACTATCTTCTTCATACGATCGAATTAGGACTCGAAACCTTTTCTATTGTGTTCAGAATAGGCGTTTAACATTATAAACGCCTAGCGGCACGTCTCAATAAGAATTCGAAATTTTAAGTTGTGTTTATCAAGACAGTTTGAATTTAAATTTAAATTATATATGTTTATCCTGTCAACTTCAGCCGAAATTATATCACATCAGCTGCTTCCCTTCATTTCAAGTCACTGTAGCCAACCTTTCCTAACACGCATCCTTCAACTTTACATCGCGTCCTTTTCCTTCCATCTTCTTCAGTTCAGAACGAAAAAAAAGTCAAATAAATGGCCGAAACCCTTTTCGTTCCAAAATCAATCTCACTTCTTTAAAAAAAAAATGAAATGATAAATCATAGCCGAGCTCGTTACTGCTTCGTTCCCCTCTTTTTTCTCGAGCTCAGATTTTTTTTTTATAAAAAAAAGTCAACTCGAAAACTGCAGAGCGAGCTCGAATTCAAGCTCGAAATTGGTGACGAGGGAGAGGATATCGCATTTGAACACGAGATTTGAAATCGCGTTCATATTGGCCGAGTTCGTTGAATCAGAGTGTCGAGGCGCACGTGGATTTGGAATAGGGTTTCGCGAGTAGCTCGCGATGGTGATCCAGTGGCTCGACGAAGGAGGCAAGGGAGGAGCTAGAGGCGCTTGCGAGGTAGGGCATGGTTTTGGGTAGGATTCAGGTGGAGGTGACTGGAGTTCGGTGGTCTCGAGCCTGGTAGAGTGGTAAGGTATAATTTACATTTTTTTTTAATTTAAATATATATATATATATATATATATATTTATGTATTTGCTCAGTAAAGCTTAAGTAAAGAAAAATAATAATAATAATAAATATTTATATCTGTACAAAAAAAAAAGAAGTTAGGTGAACAGCAGAAAATGAAATAAATTTACGGTAAATTCATAAACGATTTATTTTCTTCAATTTATAAATATATGTATACATGTTACTTACTGCAGATTTTTAAAATATATATAATAAATATAGAAATTTTGAAATGATTAGAGGTTTATATAAAATTAGATTTCAAATATGTATAAATGTATTTTTATAAAGGAATGGGTTTGATAATTAAGCTGTTGTAATTAACTTGTTTGATTTTTGGGTTGCTAAAAAAATATATAATTTGACAAAGGAAACCATTAATTTAAAATTTTTAAATCAAAGAATAAGTTAAAAATTTAATAAGCGAATGGTGATCAATTATTTGATTTATTCAAATAGTAATAAATCGTGAATTGTTTTTACAAGGTCAATATCCGGAAGAAATAAAGCCGTTTGGATTGGATTGCAAATAAAATCAAAGGTGAGTTAATCTCACTCAGTTAAATTTAAATTTAAATGATTAAATTTAAATAATTGTTTGAATGGCTGAATTGATTGACGTGATATAGTATGATATTTTGGAATTGGCATATTATATTGTGCTAACATTTGTGGATGCAGGGAAAACAGGTTGGAGGGATCCAACTGGACCCCTCATATTTATTTAAATTATTCAATATTCTTTGTTGTGATTTTTTTTTGATATCCTATGATGAGTTATATTGGAATATTGAATGTTATGGTTTGATTGGATATTCGGGTATAACGAATTACCAAATATATGAATTGGATTGTTGAAAAGAAATCAAAAGGAAGTAAATTTGTAAGCGAAATAATTATAGAAATTGAATAAATTAAGAATGAATTGGAAAGAAATAGAAGTAATATGAAAATAGTAATAAATAACTTCGAGTATGAAGAGAAAAAGAATTTTGAATAAAATGAAATTGATGAATTATAAACTTAAGTTATATCAATTAAAGAAATAAAGAATTATTTTAAAATTCAAAGTTTCTATTTATTTAAAAGGAATAATTGAGAAATCTAAAAATTGGAATTTCTAGTTAAAGTATTTTAAATCATAATTAAGAAATGAAATCTGAAATTAATAGATTCTGAATTAAAAGGGAATAAATAGGAAATCAATTTGGAAATTGATTCAAGTGTTTGAAAATTTACAATTTAAAGAAGATTGTGAAGAGCAGTATATTTCTCTGGATAGCCAAGTACGTTCAAAGTAAAATTTTAAATATAAGTAAAAACTTTAATGTTGTTTTAAAATGCATGTTTTAGAAAATTTATTATTTTTAATCTTTTAAATTCTAAAGTAAATATTTTCAAATCTATTATCATAGTAATTATTTAAATGGTAACTTAGTATTTGTTTTAAAAGAGTGAGAACCTAATTTATATTTCATAAAGTAACCTTATTTTTAACTATTCATACAGTATGTATTTTTAGCCAATTATTGAAGTAGTCTTAACTTAAATATTTTAAAGTAAATTCCAAAGTAAGTGTTTTGTTTAATCCACTATCGTCATAATTATTTAAAGGATGATTTGATATTTTGTTTAAAGAAGAAAATCTAGTTATATTTATAAGGTAAACTTATTTAATTATTTCTAAAGTATTATTTTAAATTAAGTACTAAAGTAAAATTTTCTAAATTAAATGTTAAACATATTTTACAATAAAGTAATTTAAAAATTATTTTAAAATCTAAAGTTTTGTGCTTGGTGATTCCAGTGGAAATAGAAATACTCGGAATTTATTCTGAGAAAAGGAAGATAGTTTGAAAACTGTTTTCAAAAGGGTTTGAAAGTGAAAATATATCTTGTAAAGATATTTTGAGATAAATAAATAATTTGAAAAATTATTTATTGTTGGATGGTTGTTTGTGAATGTTAATTGATAATTAAATCACCGACTATCAATATTGACCAAATGCGTTGATCGTTTTGAAGAGACCGGGATCGAGATTTATTTCTCGAAAACCACTTCGATCCGGTTTGTACGTTTCGTGAAACGAGTTTGGATTCGAAGATGGAGCAGTGAAGTGCAAGGGCTAATCGCTACTAATCCTGAGGATATTTCCAAAATGGATGTAGTAGGAATAGTGCCTTCGGTTCCGTTCGAACCCGGGAGGGACTTGTATGGATGAATGCCTGCGAAACATCGTCAGGTGGACGATGGGCATTCTAAGGGATATGTTATAAAAAGGTAACGCTTAGCCTCAAGCCTCATCAAATGGGAATGACTGAAAATCAGGGGTTATGCAGCAAGGCTAGGTGGGTAGCACCCAAGCAGGGTGAGGTCATTCCTGTCTAGATGTCCCTTTTTATTTCGGCTTAGTGGGCGGTTGCTGATCCCAACCGCGGGGTGATCTCACTCGGAATTATCCAGTAAGGGGTAGTCCCGGTCTTGTGTTGCAGGGGAGCGGGCGTACTCCTCGGTACGGTGATCTAGGCCCCGTACTGTGACAGGTGGTGCCCCAGTGCCTAATCATTAGTTGGAAATCCATTCTCCCTACGAGCCTTGTACGAATTTTATTTGCATTACTCACTCTATGGCTAGTAGATGGAATTTAATAATGTAACAATTTCCGCTATTTTATAAGTATTTGTATATAGACCCTATTATAATATCAGAGGATTTCTATAAAAATTGTTTTAGCTATCGTAAGGTAAAAACCCGACATGTTTATTTGTGGCGTGGTCTTACGAGATGCTTTTATTTTCAAAGGATTTTTGAAACTTTAAAAATCAATTGAGTGTGATTTTCTCACGCTGGTATTCCAGACTGACTCGGGTATTATTTAACTGTAATGCTCGGGTCAGACCGAGTATTATAGGATACAAGATATGATGCTGAGGAGCTCAGGAGACGAGCTGGATGACGATACGTATATCCGTACTTGTTTATATATATATTCCGCTGTGTTGAGTTGCTATGTATCTATTTGTATGATGCTGATGTTGAGCTGTGATTGATGTACTCTGATGATGTAATATATAAACAGAGATATTTGATTTTAGAGTAAAGATCGTATATTATGTATTATATTTTATTCCGCTGCGATGGTTAGATTTTGTTGTTGTTTTCTATTTTCTTCTTCTACCTCTTACCCAAATGGTTCGTTTTTCTGTACAACTTGAGTTGATTGTTGTAGAATAGTGTTGACTCAAGGGGTACTGATTTGCGGGTCGTTTCAGTACCATCCTTGTTTTATTCAAATCCAAGCATCTATCATATGATTGTTTTAATTTTTTTTAGTAATTTTCTATCGAAGAAACAAAATATATTCATCAAAGAATTCATAGTATTAATTGGCTAATTGTTTTTTTCATGAACTATTTCTCTAGCTGGAAGTTATTCATGGTTAATGGGGAATGTTGAAAGCAATATTAATAATTCTACGAAAGTGTCCTATGGGTTATTATATAATTTAATTAACTTAACTCTTGCAACGAATATTGCTTGAAATAAAGAAAGATTCTGTTTTATGTTTTAAATATAAATAAGTAGAATTTTTTTATGAAAAATATTTAATCGATTGCAATTATGAATATGTTTGTAATCTCGAGTATTGAATCATGTTCAACGAATACTTCTCTTTAAATATTCCTAGTCAAAACGTGTCGAAAACGAAATATCAATACATATACTACCTCACTGAGACTACGGTACACAATGCTCTCCATACGATAACAATAAATTACTCTGTGCACTAAATTATTATGTATGTGTGTTGTTTGAAACAATTATAGAATAACTAATCAAGAGTCTTCTATATGAAATATAAGATATCATATGACGATGTGCATCAGTTTTTCTACATGAGAATGCTGTAAATCTAAGTGTTTAAACTATACTTTAACTATGATCAATCACGTGATAATATTGATCGTGCTAAGATGATATTTAGGTATAAGTTGGACCATTTGAAGTGAAATATTATCGTCAGAAGAATTGCCCCTTTAGAATAGAAGATTAGTGTCACCGTAATTGATAGTCGATTTAAAGTCAGAAGCTTTCGTCAAAGCCAAATGGGTTAATCGATGAATGTTATCGAATTGAACCATGGAATTTAATGTTGAACTTCGCAATTAACTACGTATATTATGCAAGTTTTGACCATTTACCAAGCCATGGATATCCATGTTATAACGATACATCATTGCTAAAAAATACAGCCTAACGATTAAAAGCAGGACTTTATCCATACGATTTATAAGCAACTAAACTCGTGTTCGCTATCGTGCTTCAACAAAGTCTGTATGGGCTTTAATATTAAAATTATTTAAATATTATTGTGGCTTGACTTCACATTTAGGAGTCCCACGACCATAACTTTCAGTCTATATTCGTAATTAACTAAAATATAATAATTTATAAATGCTATGAATTAACGTGGAAAAATTAATATAATTGGTGTATTTATTTAATTATTATTTTACTAATATTACTAAAGGGTCGAAAAACTAATTAATAAAAAAATAAAATTGTTACATAATTATTTAATCATTTATATAGGCCAAAAATAATAATATTTATTAAACAATGAATATTTTATGGTTTTCAAAACTATTAACACAAATTAATAAATAGAGCACTAATCATATTGATAATAGTTAAATAGTTTATTATTTAGTTAGGTTGATGGAACTAATTAATAGATAAAATATGACCTATGGGAAAATATTAGGGAGATATTTTTTATAGCATATGACGCTATATATAAACACATGCATCCTTCATTTTCAGGTCCCTTACAAGTATACCTAATGATAAGTCCATCCCCAAACAAACATCGACTTACGAGTCATGACTATTAGATTGTAAACTTTCTCAATAATACGCGTTGTTCACCATGAGCATCGAATTCCAAAGGCAACACGAGAATAAGGAGTTCATTCCATGTTTGATCACCTACAAAACTTATACGGTGAACAATCTCGTTTTGCAAGGCATAAGATCTTATGTAAAAGTTTTACACAATGATGAGTAAGTGAACTCTGGTCCAAGATCACCTCCGCAATATAATTGGATAAGTAGAGAGATTGATTGAGTTGAGAACCATTCTTGATCAAGAGTTACAAATCAATTTAATACTCGGATCACCGACCCAGCAGTTTGATCCGTTCATATTAAACTTAAATATGAACTCGTTGAAATTTACCGTTGTTGTAACGATCCGCTATTTGTAATACTTAGAATCCATGTATAATCGTATTTGGAATCCAAGTAAGATGAATACAAGGTCTAAATAATAAGATTTAATGGAAAAAGCTCTCACAGCGGAAAGGTGAGTATAAAATAATGACATGTCAATGTATAGAGCATGCTAAAATTTCATACATATGAAATGTACAATCTGGGTGCATAATGTCAGAGAATTAGCGATATGCCATTGGGGGCAATTTTGTAATGTTGCATATATCTAACTCTATAATTAATCTTAATTAAGATTCTTGGTTTCTATTAAATACTTTGTTATATAGTGGTATATTTAATTAAGTATGTAATTAGTTTAAAGTATATAAATAAGAAAATTCTTATATAAAATGTTACGTGAATGCAGTTGCAAAATAGTTGCAATTGTCGGAACCGAGCCGGACTAATTAATTAGATCCAATCTAGTTAATTTAAATTAAATCACATTTTACTTACTTTTTCGATTTTAATTAATTAATGAATATAATTTATATAGTTTATAAGCATATCAATATATGCATATGTGTATAAAACATACGCATGCAATATAACATATGGTGTCCATGGTTAAATATATACATTATAGATGTTGAGATTTACATCTATTATGTATATACTTGGCTTTTACATATGTGTTAAAATCTTGAATAATGCACACACACACGTATACATACATATATAGTATAGAAAAATGGCAGCTGCTAATAATGATGATCGAAATCCTAGTGAAAAACCTTCTTTCGAGGCGATAAAAGATGATGAAAAAGAGGACACATGTTGGCAATAGGTCAGAAACAAGAAGACAAATAAAGCTAGGATAATAGTTGCTTCCTCAAATCAAACGAACATGAATAAAAACGTGACTCAGCAGCAGTGACATCAATTTAAATCTAGAACGCGGACCTAGGCATATGCAGTAGCAGGTAATACACTTATAAATGGTGGGGTGGAGTGATTTGACAATTGAGTTGACGATGATGGAGAATTTGAGATCTGTATGATGAGGTCTTTGTTAATGCAAGTAATATATGGAATAATTTGATTTATGTGTATCTGGTTGGGAGGAGATCATTTTATGTACATCTAAATGCCTATATTAAAAGATAATCGAAACCGCCAGGTACTTGGGATGTTTTTGCTTTGGAGAATGGATTTAATCTTATAAAATTTTTCTGTGAAGCTGACTGTAGAAAAGTTCTAGATGGGGTTCCTTGGTTTATGGATAGTAAGTTAATTTTTACTACAAGGTGGCAGCCTAATCTAAGATTGGAGAGAAATATGCTTGAGTCACATCTAGTTTGGGTTAGAATATTAAACTTAGATCTACCGCTGGGGAATGCAAGGGGTATTAGTAAACTAGATAGTCTTATAGATACTCCTCTAGCTATGGAACATTACACTAGAAATGTCAAAAGGTTGAAATACTCTTGTGTACTAATTGATTTCAAAGCATGTGATGAGTTGAAGGAGCAAGTGAGAGCTTAAGACAGTAAGGGTAATATTTATTTGCAAGATGTTGAATATGAGTACGTTACTTCTATTTGTAAGCAATGCAAGTTTTTTGGGCATTCTGATGCCCAATGTGTTATAACAGTTCCACAAATTCAACAAGTATGGAGGAGAAAGGATAGTGTCAACACGGAAAGCAACACATGTACAAAACAAATCAGTCGGGACAAAAGTATGAACTCCTCTACAGAAGAGTCCGTGCAAAGTACTGTGGAAACACCTAAAAACCCTACTAATTTACATGATCATCAAGCTGAAAACTTAACCAACATCACTACAGTCCAGGTGGTACAAGTGGAGAACTGGGTGGAAAGAGCTGAGATAAGGCAGGTCCAGATTGAGGTAGATGCTGATACCTAGTCGGAGAAAGCAGTCCAAGCCCTTGTTGGAGAACCCAGTGAGTAGTGCCCCGAAACTTCAAAAGAGTTGAGTAAGTTGAATTTGGACCCCAATGATACAGAGGATGAAGAGGAAAATCAGTCTAATGGTAAAGTATACACTAAGCCCAATCAAAACTATGACACCCAGTTCAAAGTGAAAGAGAACAAGGGTAAGGTGACTAATTTATGATGGGACTCTCCAAGAAAATTAAGGAGTAGACCTCTTCACTCTAAATGTCTATAATTAGCTAGAATATTAGAGGTCTAAATAGTGATACCCGTAAATTAGACCTCTATAATCTTATACGGACTCTTTTGCCTTCTATAATGGGTACTATAGAGAGTAAGTTTAACAACAATAATATAAGTTTTTTTTACGGATACTATGGCTGAAGAGTGGGAACATAGTAGCGGTTGGGTTGGTCGAAGCTGTTCATTATGGCCTAAAATATACATGGAGAAGTGGTAAATGCAGAAGAATTTCTTGCAAGCTAGACAAGGTGCTAATAAACTCAAATTGCATGAACATGTTTTCAGCGATTAAAGTTAACATTCTGCCTAATTCTACAGGTGACCATAGTTCGCTATATATTCTGTTGGCTGGAAATCCTGTTGGAAAATGGAAGCCATTTAGATATGCTAATAAATGGTAGTTGCGTAAAGGATATAATGAAGCAGTTAATTTTAGTGTATTTGAACAAGTTGAAGGCTGTCAATTCTACAAATTAAATCACATGCTCAAGACAGTTAATCAAAGATTGAAAGAGTGGAATAAAAGTAGACCAAAGGATCATGATAATATTTTAAAACTGCAACAGACATGTAAGGACCATCTACACAAGATAGATGAGGGACCCCTTAATGATGAAATTTGGAAACAATATTATCTAATGCAAGAACAATTCAAAGAAGCCTTGGAGGCGATATCTACAGAATTAAAACAAAAGGCTAAAGAAAAATGGACAACTGAAGGGGATGCATTAAATTCGTCTATACCAAGATGTCTATCAGGAGAAATACTAACAATAATTTTTAATGTTCTAATCTGGCTGGTATGGCATGTAATAATTTTCAAGTGATTGAGGATGAAGCTATAAAGTATCACAGTGTGCTATACAATGGGCATAGTGAATCAAACTTACCCTATGTTGAATGTACGAGGCTAAAAAATTCTAGTGGGAGTAGGATGTTGTGTTGAAGGGTGACAAAAGTAGAAGTTTGGGAGGCCTTGAAGACCATTCACAGCAACTCCAGTCCAAAGCCAGATGGCCTGAGCTCTAACTTCTTCAAGAGACACTGGGTGGACCTGAAAAATCACATTGTATTAGCTATATAAGAGTCCTTTCAAACAAGAATTTTTTTTAAAACAAATAAATCACACGTTCATTTTTCTTATTTCAAAAAATGATCAACTCTCCAGGATAGAAGATTACGGGCCAATAGTGTGCTGTAATGTCATATATAAGATGATGAGTAAAGTTATTTGCACTAGACTAAAGAAAATCTTACAAGACATTATTGTGGAATGTCAAAGTGTATTTATCAAAAGAATAAGTATATCTGAAAATTCTCTAACGGCACATGAATTAATCAAAAACTTCGATAAAAAAGGTGATGATAAGTTATGCTTAAAGGTTGACCACCACAAGGCATATGATAAGATAAACAGACAATTTATCCTACACACTCTCAGATGTATAAGGTTCCCAAATAAAGTTGTAGAACTGATTAGTGATTGTATGACCACTTCTACCTTTTCAATTTTGGTGAATGGTATTCCCAAAGGACACATTAGTAGTAACCGTCGAATTAGGCAAGGAGATCCTCTATCTTCTTACATATTTGTGATTGCTATGGAGTATTCTACTCTCCAAATGGAGTTAGCGGGCCACAAAAAGCTATTCAAGACCATATATAATTTCCAACCTAGATTGAGCTACCTATTATATGCCGATGACTCGATTGTTTGCATTAAATCAAGTAATGAAGTAGAAAAAGCCATTAAGGATATTTATCAAAATTTGGAAGATAAAGTGGGTTTCAACTCAATGAAATCAAAACAAAGTGTTAATTTAATAAATTTTGCAGGAATAAGTCTGAAGTTCTGAAATATCCTGGGAGTCAAGGAAGGGGAGTTACTGGTGAGATACTTAGGAGTTCCTCTCTCCTTCAACAAAATAACAGAGAGAGACATAGAGAGAGTGTATGTGGAACTAATAACAAAAATCAAAGATAAACTTCAAGGGTGGAGCTCGAGATTGCTATCATTTGCTAGAAGAATTGAATCAGTACACACAATAATTTAAGACAAGGTAAATTTCTAGTTTTAAACCTTTCATTTACCAGATGCCTCAATTGACAAAATAGAAAAGTTGTGTACGGACTTCATATGGAAGGGTGGTCTACATAAAATTAAATATCAAGATCTTTGCCAACCTAAAGAAGAATGAGGGTTGAGTCTTAAGAACTTGAGAGACATGAGAGATGTGTTCACTATGAAACAAGGATGGAAAATTATTAATTCCAATTGCTTGTGGGCTAAATGGATGAGATGGAGACATATAAAGGATAATTTCTGACAAATGGTTGTGGATAATTATGCTTCTCCTACATGCATGAAAATAAGAAATAAATTGGTTGAAAAATATACTAGAAGGATAACTCAAGGAAGGGAAACAGATCTATGAAAGGATCCTTGGCTGAATGGTACGTCATTAATTGATACCTTGGACTGGGATACCTTCTTTTTGTATGGACGTCCAAATTGGAAGGTAGAATTAATCATTCATAACAATACTTTGAATTATGAATCTATACTATGAAACATGGACTAGAAAAGATAAATTGTATACATGCCGCTATACCGTAACATAGAAATGATATTTGGACTTGGAAGCAAACCGCAAAAGATTTTACGCCCAAATCTGCTTAGGAAGACGAAAAGAAAAGACCCAAAAGTTAACTGGAGTGAAATTGTATGGGATAAGGCAAATAGCCCTTAAATGGCACTAACTATGTATAAAGAAGTATTGGGTAGACTCCCAACCAGAGATAGATTGGAAAAATAGGGTATCACGAGTGAGAAAGGATGCCTTTTTTGTAATAAAGAAGATGAAAATCACATGCGTTTGTTTTTTGAGTGTGAATACTCAAAAAACTTCTGGAAAATTGCAAAATTGTAGCTAACTTTAGAAATTCGAGCTCTAATTTACAAGAAATGTTACAATATCTGGCCAGTAGCAGACCACCAATAAACTTTGGAACCAAATTGTGCAAAATTGCCTTGACAGTTGCTGTTTAGAGTATTTGGAAGGACCAGAATTGTCATGTTTTCCAGAGAGCGGAAAGAAACATCAAGGAAGCAAGTAAATTAGCAATAATGGATATGAGATTAGTAGTATTAAGAGTTGGAAGAAAATATCTTACAGAAGACGTGTTTATAGTAGCAGATCGGAGGCTGGAAGAGGCAGAAAGCCAAGGTATGAGCTTAAATAGTTCTCGGTCGCCATGAATCAGAATGAAGAAGTAGGAGAGAGAATGTGGCAGATTTGGAAAGTGTAAATATAATTCAGTTCGATGTAAATGCATATTTATATAACTATTCGAGGTGTATTGCAGCTTTAGGCCAAGCACTCTCACGAGCTGGAAAGCCTTAATAAAGTTTTACTAAGGCTTTTCAAAATATATATTGCTGGTGAAGTTTTTCAACCTCACCACACTCAACTTGATCGTGAGCTGACCTTACGACTAGTCGTCCCCACGATTAAGAAACGATGAATGTAAGTTTCTTTAAATTCACCTTTGAAGAGTGACTATGTTGCTTAATGCTTATACAACCAAATAGCCGCACTTCAACTTTTTGTTGAAATGTCGAAGAGGTTTTTGCGAGCGATAGGTGATTTAAAAGATAAATGGTAGAAAAATGAAACTAAAGGGCACATATATTTTTTATGTGGTCTAGATTGTAGTATCGATTTCACCCTAGAGGGGGATGAATAGGGTGATGCTAATAATAATAAAATTAACGTGGAAATATATAAAATAATTGCAGCACAGATAATAGCAGAATAATAAAAGCTGAAATAGAACAACACAAATTTACCCAGCTTCGGCAAAACCTTGCCCACGTGCTACCCCCAATGTTTCTACTAGAAATTAAGTAGTCGGACGCTTACACAAGTAAACTCACGACACCCCGCTATCGACTAACCTAACTCTATGCTCAAAACCCTGTCACAACTCAGCCATTGAGTTGCGAATTCTCGAACTACACCACCGTAGTTCGTTCCCTAGTCACACTACTAGTATTTTACAAAAGTTCAAAAGAAAAATACAAAATAAAACACTAAACAACCCTAATTTTAAAAAGAAATAAATAAAGCCTAATAGAATAAGAGCCGGCCCAAAGAAAAAGAAACAGTGATAAAAACTAAGTATATTCCCTTATCTCTTGTTTATGTCTTCGGCCCGTATTCTTTGATTTGTGAAAATGGCTATGATCGTTCCTCTTTCAACAATTTAGGGCTTTTGAAATTTGAGGACGCCGATTCAAATTGTTGATTGAATGATGATCTTACTTCAGTTTGCTTTATCAATCAACTTGTCGCTTTGATTTACATATGGCTGCTCCAACGAGTCAAGCTCGAATGATAAACGTGGTATGTGATTTTTCTTTACTCTCGTTGATATGCTTGAACTTGATGCTTTAATTGCTGATGATGTTGATGGTATTTATAGGGAATAAAAACCCTAAATTATCATTCGAATATATCATTTGAATTCGTCTGATAATTTAGCTTGGTCGTTCGATTTTACTTGAATACATGTGATTTGTTTAGAATGGTTCAATTCGAATATTTCTTTGCTTAATTATCACGGCTTGCGTTTGCTTTGGATTTGATTCTGTTCTTTCTTTGCTAGTTACCTTCCTTGACTGGTTCATGACCCATGGCTTGATTTGTGTTCTTTTATCTCTGCTTACAGTTTTGACTTGAGATATTGACATTCAGATTTTTATAAATTGCTTTGGTCGATTCCTATGGCTTCGTGTGCATTTCTTCTCTTTACTGTTGGCAATTGTTATTCGAACTGCACTTGAGTCATGTTGTCACCACTACCTGTTACACACGGCTTCATTCAGTTCGTATTGTCAGTTGTTTCTTGCATAAGTAAGTATAGTTTGGTTCATCACTGCATATTCTTGTTGTTATCTTTTTTGGAGTCTTGTTGTATGTATGTTGGTTTGTATGTGGTCAGTGTTGGTGGAGTTTTTTGTTCAAGCGCTTCAAGTTTTTTTTTCTTGTTTGAGGCATTTCATGTTACCGCCTGCTCATATTTGCATTTCTTGTTTCCTTAGAGTTTACCTCTGCTTGTCTCTGTTTCATGTAGATTGTCTACATTATTGTCATATATGTGAGTGCACTTTTTTTCACTGGCTTGCTTGGTTCACTGGAAATTTATCTAAACTGATGCATGATTTGTATTTGTACTGGGTTGTTGCTTCGAGCCAGTTCATTGCATTCATGTACATTTGGTGTGATGCTTTATGAACTATATACATGAATACATATATATGTATGTATGTATACATCTGTATATGACAATGCATATAAACTTGTAAATGTTGAGGCTTGAACCGTATATATGTTGTCACATGTATGCATTCACGTGTACAGTTATTGTTGAGTTGTATGCATGTGCAGCGGTATCGTTCTATATGAATTCTTCATTGTTTATGCCTTTGTTCATTGCAGTCTTGTCTATGTTGAAGCTTAACTTTCATGTGGTTGTTGTGTTCATTTGTTTGGTTTTTCATTTTGGTCTTCACATTTCATTGCTCTAAACTGTTGTGTTCATAGTGAAGACTGGTCTGGTTTTATGTGCACTGCCCTGGTGCAATTTGAAACTTTGAACAGTAGTAGCTTTGCTGTCTCATGCTTGATTTGAATTCTGGTCTCATGATCAAATTGCTTTCATGCCTGAATGTACTTTGTGTACACTTGTCTTTTTCATGTGTTATCTGGTTGCATGAGTCTGGTCGTTGTATAGTTGAGTTTTTTTCATGTGTACTCATTGAATTTTTGGTCGAGGCTTGTTTTTTATTGGTTTTGGATTCTTGTTACATGAGAACTTTTACTCGACAATTTTGTGATGTTTTTGTATTACACCTGAGTTGAACCTAGCATTGACTCGGGTTTGACCTTGTGCTCATGTCGTGACTTTATTTGTATTGCACTTGAGTTGAATCCAGCCTCGTCTCGGGTTGACCTTGTGCTCACCTGTCCCTGCAATTTTATCAAGTGTATATTGGTGTGCACGGCCTTGTGGCATGTATAGTGATACAGTGTACATGTCATAACTTGTTCGTGTATGATGGACTCAAATGAAAATGATGATGAACAACCCAAATAACTGATACAAATAACATTTTCAAAATACATATTTTATTTTACACTGCATAAATATTTCTTTTTCAGTTTAACTACGTCAGTGTTTACATTGCAGATAATTCAAACGCTGGATTCAAGCTGGAATAGATTTGAAGATCAAATACGAGTGAAACGAGTGAATGAGTGATATGTAGTGAGGTGCAAATGTATGTAACAATTATATAGTGAAAAATTGTGTTGTAATTTGAAATTGTATGGTAATTGAAAATTGTGTATATATAGTAAGAGCTCAAATTTGTACTATTCAAAATTGTAATAAAATATTTATTTGAATTTAAATTCTGTGTTATTTATTTTATTTAGCAAATAATTATTTAATTATGTGAAAAATAAAATAGTACATTAACAAATACATTTAAATGAATATATATATATATATATATATATATGTTTATTATCATCAAACAAAAATCATATACTTGCATATTCAACAATCTCCCTCTTTTGATGATAACAGACATATATTTAAGATTTTGAATTTATTAAATGTATTTGGGTATATTTGAAATCTATTTGCTCCCCCTATTTGAATGCTCTCTCTACAACAAAGCTCCCCCTTCATATATGCTTGAAAATGAATAAAAATATGCAAATGAACCTATATGAGAATATGCAAATAAAATATAAAATATTTGATCTTTATTTGTCAAAACCTTAACTTTTCTCTCCCCCTTCTGTTATCAGCAAAAGAGTAATAGTGTTGGAAAAATACAGATAAAGTGATAGACAATAATATAACATTAATACCCAATAGAGTAAAATATTGAATTTCAATAAAAAATCAAACAAAAATCATAAATACTTTGTTGGCGCATTTTCCACTTAGAATGATAGGGCCGATGTCGGCATATAAAACCATATAGTTGTATTTATTAGTGGAATATTTATATTAGGAATTTGAATATCTACTAACCATGCATAATATTTAGGACTTTTAAATGAGACTAGTAGTATTTCCAATTTAAAAAAAATGAATTTCAAGTATCTTCTAACCAACATAACCATGAGGACTTTTAAATGGGATTAGAATCAACTTGTCTATTTAATAATCAATTTTGAATATGTGTTCCATACATGCATAACCGTGAGGACTTTTAAATGAGCATGAAAGAACATAATCAAAAATTCCAAGTAATTCACCAATGCATAACCGTGAGGACTTTTAAATGAGAGCGAATACTTTGTATGTTTCTATTGCTAAAAATAAAATAAAACGAAAACAAATAATTTCCCATTTAGAATATCACATATTGACATACTATATTGGATTTTGATAAGTGATGGTCATTAGAAATATGATAGAAATAGAGATGGTCATGGAACTTTTACCAACAGAAGTTATTATAAATCTTGTTTAAATTTTTAAAAACATTTACTAAATATACTATCTCAAGTCATAATATATGATAAATATCAACACTCATCATTTATATTTCAGTCACTATTTATCTTTTAATAATTAGTAGGGAGTCAGATTAGTTAACATAGGCATTTAAGATCAAAATCAAAAATAATTATAAAATCAAAATTTTCTAAATGCCTAATCTGAAATGAAGTCAACAAAAACTATTTTTTGGAAGGGGTTTTATAAGAAAAATATCAGCTAATTTGAAAATCAGTTGAAATGAAAAATATGTAGATATTTTCTTTGAAATTGATGCAACTAATTAATGTCTTCAACATAAAACTTTTTCTACTAGTAGTTTTTCTATCAACTAGATTATCCGTGTAACCTAAATCTGAATTTCCCTTTGACTCAAGATTATCATTAGTTGGATATCATAGACCAGATCGTGGAGTGTGCAACAAATCCTTTTTACGGCTTTTAAATGAAATTATTCTGAATTAAAACCATGCAAATAAACAACTAGTGAACATAGTGTCAGATCTAGAAGCAGTAATACAAACATATCCACATGTATCTATAGTAGCCATCAACCAATAAAACAACATTATTAGTCCAAAAAAATCTATATGAACTAGTTCAAAGACTTTAGAGGTACTTATAGTGTTCTCGGCAAAAATAATTGGCCAACAATTTTGCTTCAATCATAATAAAAAAACATAATTTATTTCTTTATCACATAACTGGCTGAATTAAATCAGATTATGGTGCAGATTTTCACATTTAATAAATTGTTCAAAATAAATATACCGTTACCTAGATTACCTTTACGATAATTTTTTGTTGTTTCCCTTTGTGATTCTTCCACCTTTATACTAGGCTAAGGAACTTTGATTTGTCGCCCGTTGTGTACCTGGAATAGCCAGAATCCAGGTAGCACTGTTGTTGTTCCTTAGCCTGCCACCACACATACACGAGAAAAGATTTTTCTGATCTATTTGTTTTAATAGGTCCATGGTTGTTAGTGGCAAATGATTTTGAAAAATATGTTTGAGTAGACCCAAAACAATCTATATTTGTTCCTTTTAGCACCCAGATTTGTTTGACTTTAAGGGATTTTATATTCGTGCCTTTTGGAACCCAAATTGGAATGGTTTTCGTGTGTTTGGGTCTATACCAACAATTGTTTTGATTGTGTCCAATTTTTCTACAATTTGTGCACTGGGATTTGACTTGATTAATTTCGCTTCTAACAAGTTCAGATTGATTATATCCAAGTCCTTGTCTAACAGTATTAATAGTTAATTTCCCTAATAGCAAATTTAATGACTCCTTCGAAAAAATTTCTTAAAGTTGTAGACAATTGTTGGACTTGTGTTTTGAGAGATTTATTTTCATTCAATAATTGAGTGCACTTTTTAATAGAATTTTCTCTCCTAGTATTTTCACTTTCTTTCAAAATCAGAATTTCATTTTCAAGTGTTTTAATTTTAATTTCTGATTTTTTAATTTCTTTTTTAAATGATGGACACATATTACACTTAGGGCACTTGTTTCGATAGTTTTTAACTAGTTGATCAAGCTGTTTATATTAAATTATCTCTTTGTGATTCAATTTTAGCATACTTCTCCTTAAGTCGTTCAAAATAGCCATTTACTTCATGAAAATATATAAGTAATTCCGAATGAGTGAGTTTTGATACCTCGCTTGGCTCATCATCACTGTTAGTTGTTTCCCTTGAAGACACAATTTTTTTTTGCTCTCACTGCCAATGCTTTTATCAGCTTCATCAGTTTCATCCCAAGTAGCTGCAAAACATCTCCTTTTCGGTTTCTTTCCTCGGCCAACTCGATTCTGAGGACAATTTGGATTTACATGACTGGGTTTATTGCAGTTGTCACAGATGATCTCCTGCTCTTCTTGGTTGTCTAGAACTTTGACTATTCTACTTTTCAGTTGTTGATTTAGAGCTGAATTTCCATATTTGTGATTCCACCTTTTGAATTTCTTTATTATAAGCGCAGTTATGCTGCTCCATCGTCATCATCATCTTCATCATCATCACTTTCAATTGTTCCTTTGAGAGCTATCGATTTCTTTCGAGTATCGCCTCCTTCACGTTCTTTCTTAAATTTCATTTCTAGCTCATAAGTGGTGAGATTTCTGATGTGCTCTTCAACTTTGATTTTTTTTTGGATTTTTGATTCTTGAATGGTAGTGACTTTTGCTTCAAAATTCCGTGGAAAGAATCTGAGGATTTTTCAGACTATTTCCAACTCTGTGTATGATTTTTCGAGATCTTTTGATTTGTATACAAGATTGGAAAGTCGTCCATACATCTCTTTGACATTTTCATCCTTGGCCATTGTGAAGTTCTCGTATTCGCTACTAAGCATGGCAAGGCGAGACTTCTTGACTTGAGATGTTCCTTCATGAGTCACTTCAAGTGTGTGCCAGATTTCCTGCACAGTTAGACAATGTGAGACATGATTAAATTCAATTTGATCCAATGAACAAATAATAAAATTCATAGCTTTATCATTAGCATTCTGCAGTTTATTTTCTTGATCTATCTATTGATCCATCGGTTTTTCAATTTCTGATTATCTACAACATAGTTGGTGTCCTATATCCCGTCTCAACAATATTCCAAGTATCAATGGCTTTAATAAAAAATCCATTCTATTTTTCCAGTAAGCATATTAACCATTGAACATAGGGGGTTTAACTATGGACTGTCCCTCAGCAAAAGCATTATTAAAAGAAGCCATTTAAAAAATCAATTTTTTTAAAACAAAAATTGATTTTTGAAAAATCAAAATTTTTAAAACAAAAATGGCTTTTGTTCCTAGCTATGATACCACTTGTAGGATTGATTTCACCCTAGAGGGGGATGAATAGGGTGATACTAATAATAATAGAAATTAATGCGGAAATATATAAAATAATTACAGCACAGATAATAGCAGAAGTAGAACAACACAGCTTTACCCAGCTTCGCAAAACCCTGCCTATGTGCCGCCCCTAAAGTTTCTACTAGAAATTAAGTAGTCATATACTTATACATGTAAACTCGTAGCACCGGCTATCGACTAACCTAACTTTACGCTCAAAACCTGCCACAACTCAGCCACTGAGTTGTGAATTCTCGAACTATACCACCGTAGTTCGTCCCCCAGTCACATGAATGGAATTTTACAAAAGTATAAAAGAAAAATACAAAATAAAACCAAACACTATACAAAAAACCTAATTTTAAAAATAAATAAATAAAGCCTAATAGAATAAGAGCCGGCCCAAAGAAAAAGACATAGTAATAAAAACTAAATATATTCCCTGTTCTCTTGTTTATGTCTTCGGCCTGTATTTTTTGCTTTGTGAAAATGGCTACGTTCGTTCCTCTTTCAACAATTTAGTGCTTCAAAAATTTGAGGCTGCCGAATCAAATTTTTGATTGAATGGTCATCTTTCTTCAGTTTGCTTCGTCAATCAACTTTTCGCTTTGATTTACATATGGCTGCTCTAACGCATCAAGCTCGAATGATAAAAGTGGTATGTGATTTTGCTTTATTACTCTCGTTGGTACGCTTGAACTCGATGCTTTAATTGCCGATGATGTTGATGGTATTTATAGGGAATAAAAACCCTAAATTATCGTTCTAACATATCATTTGAATTCGTCTGATAATTTAGCTTGGCCGTTCGATTTTACTTGAATACGTGTGATTTTTTTAGACTGGTTCAATGTGAATATTTCTTTGCTTGATTATCAAGGCTTGCGTTTGCTTTGGATTTGGTTCCGTTCTTTTCTCTACTAGCTACCTTCCTTGACTTGTTCGTGACCCATGGCTTGATTTGTGTTCTTTCATCTCTACTGGCAGTTTTGACTTGAGATTTGACATTCAAATTTTTATGAATTGCTTTGGTCAGTTCCTATGGCTTCGTGTGAATTGCTTCTCTTTAGTGCTAGAAATTGTTATTCGAATTGCACTTGAGTCATGTTGTCACCACTGCCTGTTACACATGGCTTCACTCAATTCATATTCTCAGTTGTTTGTTGCATAAGTAATTATAGTTTGGTTCATCACTGTATATTCTTGTTGTGTCTTTTTTGAAGTTTAGTTGTATGTATGTTGGTTTGTATGTGGTCGGTGTTGGTGGAGTTTTGTGTTCAGTTGCTTTAAGTCTGTTCTTATTTGAGGCATTTCATGTTACTGCATGCTCATATTTGCATTTCTTGTTTCCTTAGAGTTTACCACCGCTTGTCTCTATTTCATGTAGCTTGTTTGCATTGTCGTCATATATGTGAGTGCACTTTGTTTCACTGGCTTGCTTGGTTCACTGGAAATTTATCTGAACTGATGCATGTTTTGTATTTGTACTGGGTTGTTGCTTCGAGCCAGTTCATTGCATTCATGTACATTTGGTATGATACTTTCTGAACTATATACATGTATGCATTCATGTGTACAGTTATTGTTGAGTTGTATCATGTGCACCAGTACTGTTCCATTTAAATTCTTCATTGTTTATGGCTTTGGTCATTGCAGTCTTGTCTATGTTGAAGCTTAACTTGCATTTGGTTGTTGTGTTCATTTGTTTAGTCTTGCATTTTGGTCTTCACATTTCATTACTCTGAACTATTATGTTCATATTGAAGACTGGTCTGGTTTCATGTGCACTGCCTTGGTGCAATTTGAAACTTTGAACAGTAGTAGCTTCGCTGTCTCATGCTTGACTTGAAGTTTGGTCTCATGATCAAATTGCTTTCATGTCTGAATGTAGTTTGTGTACACTTATGTCTTGTTCATGTGTGATCTGGTTGTATGAGTCTGGTCATTGTATAGTTGAGTTGTTTTCATGTGTACTCATTGAATTTTAGGTCGGGGCTTGTTTTATGTTGGTTTTGGATTCTTGTTGCATGAGAACTTGTACTCGACAATTTTGTGATGTTTTTGTATTACACCGAGCTGAACCTAGATTTGGCTCGGGTTTGACCTTGTGCTCATGTCGTGACTTTATTTGTATTGCACTTGAGTTGAATCCAGCCTCGGCTTGGGTTTGACCTTGTGCTCATCTGTCCCTGCAATTTTATCAAGTGTATATCGGTGTGGATGGCCTTGTGGCATATACAGTGATACACTATGCTTGTCACAAGTTGTTCGTGTATGATGGATTCAAACGAAAATGATGACAAACAACCCAAATAAATAAGGCAAATAAAATTTTCAAAATACACATTTTATTTTACACTGCACAAATATTTCTTTTTCAATTTTACTGTGTCGGTGTTTACTTTGCAGATAATTCAGATGTTAGATTCAAGCTGGAATAGAGTTCAAGATTACATACGAGTGAATGAGTGATATGTAGTGAGGTGCAAATGTATGTAACAATTGTATAGTGAAAAATTGTGTTGAAATTGTGTTGTAATTGAAAATTGTGTATATATAGTGAGAGCTCAAATTTATACTATTCAAAATTGTAATAAAATATTTGTTTGAATAAAATATTTATTTGAAATTGAATTCTGTGTTATTTATTTTATTCAGCAAATATTTATTTAATTATGTGAAAAATGAAATAGTACATTAACGAATACATTTAAATGAATATATATGTTTATTATCATCAAACTAAAGTCATATACTTACATATTCAACATGGATTAATGTAAATCCTATGTCCATGAGGTTTTCATTGTATCTTTATGATTGTACAATATGACTACAATAGCCTCTAAGGCGTATAATATATCTTTTAATTTTGAGAAGAAGAAGAGGTTTCAAAAAGAAGATCCCTATTCTTCGTCCTCTGGTGTTTTCTTTATAGCATGAAGAATACACTCCTGGTGGTTGTAATCAATTTTGATTCTTTCCTTCAATCTCCACCCTTTGGATTTTGCCACTTGTCGCTTATCCATGACGCTTGTTCTTTCTGCCTAGATTGATGATGAATTTTTGGCGGGAAATCCTGATATTGGCAGAATCTTGGAAATTCAAAGTGGGATGCTTGAAATATTAGTGGAAATCCTGGGTCTGTATGGGTTAGCCTCTTCTCTCTTGGAATGGTAAGTTGCTTTAAGTGGAATGATAAAGAGGCCGCCCAAAGGCATCAGTTTATGATTATAGCATGTGGAGAGGTTTAGTGGTGAAGCATTGCCTGTCGTTCAGATCGTATTGCCCTACTAATGCTCTTTTATCTTTGTTTAATTTGTCGCTATATCGGGTTGGAATGGAGTAGCACTTCATATTCCGTTCTAAGGACTGGTTTGGCATGCGTTTGGGATGCGACCGAGGTTTATTTATGATTTGAGTTGTTTCCTTTGCTATTACCAATGCGGTAGATTCACATTTTCATTTATTTATAGGATTGAGTCTGCGTTGAAGCGTATCTTGAGTGACCCAGTGTACAGCCGCTATGGAGTGCTTTTGGCTCTGTATGGCGATGTCTAGGTTGCCCTTGGTATGTGCCTATGTAGACCTGTTCCTGTGACGTATGAAAAAAATGTGAGCTTTAGAAGTATGGTAATTCAGATCGTCATGAACTAGTGCTAATGCCACAACTTGATATTTTAGTTTGGCCTTTAATCCTGGATATAGCCAATATGTTCTGTTTCATTTTCATAATGTGCGCAGTTGTTGCTTTTTGCAGCATTTCCCTTACTGATAGGGGTCAAGTCTGGTTAGACATCGTGACCTCAGGTCTCTTTCCTACTCAGCCCTATTGCTATGAGAATAGCTTTCTTGATTTCAAGTACTATGTATTTCTTTTTGTTGTGGTTCGTGGTAAGAACAGGTGTCACGCTTGCCCTCTAAGTCTACGGTGACTGTAGTTCTTGGTAGATTTGTCGTCTTATGCATCTGGTCTGTATATCTATTCAATCTCTATCTTAGTCTATCTTTTCAGCACCATGAATAAGTCTTTTCAGCTATATGTGCATTTAATGTTCTAGTACACATGTTAATGCCTTAGTGGACCATCTTTTAACAACTGTTTAATCTGCCTTTTCATTTATCTAGTCAGATTTTCATAAGTCTTTTATACTCATTATTTCTACAGCAAATCTATGTTTCACAAACTCTTTGGTCGTTTCAATCGGCCGACCATAATTCAAACCCAGGTATATATTTTCCTTCTTCATCTTCATTAAAATTTTTCTATCCTTTTGTTTGTGAAGAATCACTAATGGAATAATTTCAAGCTTTGAGGGCAACTCTGCGGATTGAGAATAGGATAAGCCATTTTTGACTCTCGTTCAACTTTTCTTTGAAATTATATCAAGGGTTTTAGTATGGACTCTTCTTCGTTTTATTTTATGCTTCCTCCGTTTGAAATTGCTTTCCTGGGGAATGTTATAGGTGTTCTTAAACAATTCAAGTTTTTGGGATATGCACCTCGTGTAACAACCCGAAATTTTCGATCCCAAAAATTCCAAACAGTTAGAAAGAAGAAAGAGATAGAAGAAGAAGAAACAGAAACACAACACATATTCTCTAATCCGCAGCGGATCAAAATATAATATCAAATAATAACAGTTTACATAAAAATATTGTATCTGTTAATTATACACAAAACATCAGAGTTACAATATTACACAGTCAAACTGGACAATTAAAATCAACATGTCCCAACAAACTACAATATATATATATATATATATATATATATATATATATATCAGAGGTATACACTCTATACGTTCCTGCCTCCGGCTCGCCTCCTGAGCTCCAGAACGTCCTTACCTAAAATTCTGTAATACTCGGTATGACCCGAGCATTACATCAAAGTAACACCCGGGTCAGGCTGGAAACCAGCGTGAGTAACCCATATAAATTGAAATACTAAATTCCAATCATTAAAGAAAAACTCGGGTAACTCGTACTTTACTACGAGTTCATTACTTGCTATGCTCAACACTTATTTCACAAATTAAATTCTAAGTATTCTTACTTAGTTCCAAAGTCAATATTATTCCATTTTAGTCTATTGATTTCTCACAAGAATCCATATAAAATCAAGTAGATTACAAATCGAAGTGGTTTCGGGTATTATTGATACCCGACCCCGGTCTCTTCGAATTCAAATCATCTTAAAACAAAGCTGTTTAAGCTTTAAATGATACCCTTTATACTCATAGTAACAGATTCACATAGCAATTCTATTTCAGATAGATAATCCATATCTAACACCCTATCATATAGCATCACAATCACATACCAAGTATAACAACAATCCAAAGCATTCAACAACATTCAGCCATTCATAAGCAAAGATTTTAATCACACTATCTCTAATTAATTTAAAATTAATTAAATTAATTACTTCCATCACCATAAATTCTGCTTACTAATTAATTTCAAACCAATTAATTAATTATTCTCTAATTATCCATCTTAATTAATCACCCTTGATTATTATTCTTTCATAAATAATTAACTCTTAATTAATTACATAAATTAATTATCCTTAACCACTTATAGTAATTAACCTTTAATTACTCTCAATAATTTCATTAATGAATTAATGATCCTTAATTAATTAATTCCATTAATCAACCTTAATTAATTATAAACAATAATCAACCATTCTGCAATTACTTACCTTAGTTAATTCACTCATTAATTCATTTTATTAATCCTTTAATTAATTACACCAAGTAATTAATACTTAATTACTTCTACTAAGTAATTATCCTTTAATTACTTCCAATTAAGTAATTATCTCTTTAATTAATTACATTCCATAATTTTCCATTAACTACTTTCACTAAGTAGTTACACTTATTTATCTCACTAAGTATGCATACTTAATCCATCATCAAGTGATCCTCTTTAATTAATTTACAAATTAATTAACTTAAATTAATCACATTCACTTATAAATTTCAATTGAGTAATTCATCCTTTAATTACCCTTAACCAATTAACTAAATCTTTAATTACAGATTAATTATCCTTAATTTCCTGTTAATTAATATCTAATTACCTAATTAATCAATTAATTTCTAATTACTTAATTAATTAATTTCTAATTACTAAATTAACCAATCTTAATTACTTAATTAATCTCGAATCAAAGAAACCTTAATTATCCTTTAAAGTAAACCATTATCTTAATTAATGACTTAATTATCATTAAAAACATTTTTATCTTGATAATTAACTTCCTTAATTAAATTATTTAATTAAGTTTTGAAAAAAACATTTAACTTGATAATTAAAGTTCCCAAAACTTCCTTTAAATACTTAAGACATTATCAAATATTTTTTTTAAAATACAAAAACGTTAATTAAATTTAAAACTTACTTTTACAAATACCTTTTCAATTTCATTTCTAACTCAAGTTTTAAATTAACTTAAAACTTACTTAATAAAATTTAAGTTAAACAAATTGCAAAACCTCTTAACAAATTATTAAAGAAAACATTTATTTTATATGAAGTAAACTTATTTAAGAAGATTTAAACTAAATTAAACTTTAAATTTCAAAACTTAGATTTCAAAACTTTTTTTTAAAAACTACTTGACACATGTATCGGGTCAAACCCGAAATCCACTCAGGTCTAACCTGAGTTCTCTTCCATTTCAAATTTAGTTTTCCTGGAACCAAATCCCTCTGGAACTACTCAAGTTCCCACTCAAGTCATTCCCTCCAAAATCCGATCTCCCCTTCGAGTCACAACCCAAGCCAAACAACAGCCAAACCCCTGACGCAACATCACCTATGCACATGCACCGTCGCCTGAAACCACTCCGTCCATCGACGTACCCTCCGACACATCGTCTAACATCGCAGTATCTCATCCCGATCACCAAAAACACAATTTCAAGCCCTCTATCGAAATCGAGAAATCCAGTCAAACCTGGAAACTAACCCATCACCAGCAAAGCTCCTCGTCCAAAATATCCCGACCATCAGAAGTCGAGCAACTCCGGCCACACCTTGCCGAGCTTCCACACCACCATTTCCCAAAGCCTCATGCAACTCGAATTACTTGAGATGCCGCGGCGATCCCATTTTCGACCTAATCAAAAAACTAGGGTTAAAAACCCATTTGACCCACCGCCGACACCACGGTGGATAATCCATCTTCCTGATATTATTTCCGAAAAACCCGATCATCATTCTAGCTCTAGATGAAATTTCGACCACTCGAGTACCTTTAGCCACTAGTAATTGCTCAAAAATCATTTTCCAAATATCACCAAAATGCATACTTAATACATTATTAGAAATCCTGATTTTCTTTTTAGAATTCATAATTTCCAATATCAATTCAAGTTATAAACTTGAATCAGTAATCCACGATGATGGTTTTAACCTATTCTTAAGTTCTTATTGTTCTTCCTTTTTCCCAGATAAATACCCTTTTTAATTTGCTTAAATAAAATTATAAACCTTACTCTATGTTTTAAACAAATAAAAATCATTTGAAAACTACAACCAAACATAAATCAAGTAGAGATATACTGAATTTTGATTTAGTTTCAAATCTGAAACTTATAGAATAGAGAAGACTTACATGCACAGTTTCAAAACATAAACAAACATATAGCACACTTGTATTAACATATGCATGCATCACTTATTTTAGAATTTCACAAGCAACAAACATGTATTCACTTAAACTTTTTAATTAAAATGTTTACTCACCTTAAAAAGATGAATAGAGCTTTGTTTTACTGGAAACTTTGAAAACTGAATTGCTGATTCCTTTAGAAACTTGAAAAGCTTGTTACTGCTTTTGATTTAAACACTGGAAAGCTTTGAAACTGAGATGAATTTTTTTACTTTTGATTTGCTTCAGGTTGCATTTGAAAATCAAACCTTGATTGATCTTAGACTGAAAAATACTTGAAAGTCTGAGACTGGAATGCTTGATCTTGTTTGAGAAAGTTACAGGGTTTTGGATTTTGATTTGAGAATTTGTTACAGGACTTTGATTTTGGTTTGTAGAGTGTTTTACAGGTTTTGATTTCTGTTTTAAAGGTAGTTTACAGGTTAAGTTTCTTTGTTTAGAAAATGTGAAGATAACAAAAGAAATGGAAGAGAGGGATGAAGGTTTATATAGTGTTTATTATGATTTATTAGAATTAAAGAAAAAAGAAAATGAAAGAAATGGAGACTTGTACAATTTAACACCATTTGTCAATTACATTATTAATTTCCTTACACATGTTAACAATAAGCTTCATAATAAACACTTGTATTTATTCATTTTTATTTATTATTAAATGATTTAAAAGCCTTTTAAATAAATTTCCTAATTAACAAATACCTTTCCAAATTAATAAATGCTTTCTTAATTTTAAATAAATAAAATCCTTTAAAGAAAATAGAATAAAAACCAATTATATTTTAAATAAAATCATATAATATATTTTTACTCCATTTTAAATGATAATATAAAACTTTTGTAATTAATTTACAATTAAATAATTACTTTCTAAATTATATAAAATAAATTACTTTAAGGAAAATATTATAAAAAAATCTTATTCTAATAAAACTTTATTATTTTATCCAAAATATTTTTAAGACACTTAACTTTTAAATTCCAAATTCAAATTCAAATTCAATTAAAAATCCAATTTAAAATCAACTTAAACATATATATTTAAACAAACACAAATTCAATTTGTATATAATAATTCTCTATACATATATATATACACACAACATATTATTATTATTGATTTGAAATTAACAATCTTGCCAAATTTTAAATGATTTAGAATGGAGATTATCACATTTGAATTTGTTCGATTTATAAATCAGTATTTTTAAAAGTTAAATCAGATAACTATACAATTATCTGATGCCCGAAAACCCGGGATATCACATTCCTTCCCCTTTAGAATCTTTTCGTCCTCGAAAAGGAACGAAGCCAGAATTTATTTAAATGCTTAAAATTAGATAAATTCTCTTCGATCATTTTCAAAACACTTTTTAAAATCCATATAATATTACCAAAATATTTTTTATATAAATACTTTTATAACTCGATGTTTCAAAAAATCCATCCTTGTTCTCACAGAAATTCGGTCATACGTTGATCAGGCATAGGACTGAAAATCTATAAGTACTAGGTAAATCTGTTTTCAACATCCAGTGAAAATGCTTGGAAAATAATTTTATTGAAAATATGGAAAGCATTTTTGAAAATAGAGGAAATATCTTTGTTAGAATGCTCTGGAAATCATCACCCCATCCATGGTCGTAGTTACATCATGGGTTACTTTGCCATCGCAGCAAAAGTCCATGTAACTGTAGGCACTCCACGCCCCTCGATTACGCAATGGAACCCACATGTAACAGATCGATTTTTTCGAGATCCGAAGGTCGGCATTCTTACGTCCATTGTATCAAATGCCGCATAATCGAATGCTGGAAAACCGAACTGTTATGATTAAAAAGAAGAGGTAGAAGAAAAAGATAGAAGAAGTAAGGAAACAGAACAGAAACAATATCAGAATCTCACAGTCGCAGTGGAACAACATATAATAGATAAATGAATATCTTTAAGAACAAAGAACTATCTCAGTTATTGCATTACATCACATCATCAGTAGAGTATACAACAACAATTTACAACACAACTGGACAATGGACAGTTATACAAACATGTCCCTACAAGTGAATTTACCGCGGAAAGAAAATATCACGTACAAGTAATACGTCTCGCCATCCAGCTCGCCTCCTGAGCTCCATAGCGCTTCTGAATCCAGAATGACCTGATAACCTGACTCTAGACTGCCCGTGTGGAAAATTATGGGCACCCAGAGTTTAGGAAGAGAATAATAAACTCCAGATCAGTCATGGGACTGGTGTGAGAACTTAAAACAGTTATTTATCTTTTAAAACAACAACAACAAGGGAAGTGAAAAATATCCACAATGCTTTTGGAAAATGAAACTACCATAAGGCCTTCCCGCACACACACAATGCAAACACAGAATTGGAGGAGATTTCTCCTTATGATAGTCAAAGATGCTTACTACGCAAAACAAATCATTTTTGATATTATTATTAGTGCATAGTGATGAAAACATTTCGAAAGTATAATATAAATCTTAGCCAGCATAGGTACCATTATAGTATGCCTACTATAGCTACCATATTAAATGGCATGTTCTACAACTAAAACCGTACAAGGCTCGTATTGTTTCTTTGGATTTCCAACAAATGGTCAAGCCAAGGAACTTCCTACTGCCACATGGGATTGCCTCTGGCGGGACGTCCCGAGAACCTAACCGGATCTCTGCCAACACAAGGCCGGGTTACCTCTGTAACTAGGTAACTACTACTCGAGTATGCCACTCCCCGGTCCTTTGGGACCTTTATCCGAGGGCCCTCTATCACCAAGCAACAATCACACAGAAAAATGAGATTGGAGCAACCATATAGGTTAAGCATCAGGGCTCCATACCTGACACCACCCTTTTCCAGAAGGAAATGACATACCCTAAAGGGAGCGACCCTCATAAACTTGCCGCATATTCCTGTTTCGACCATTTCCGGGGTGTGAGGTCTGACGAAGTCTCGTCCACAAAGCTACGTTTTTTCACAAAGCCACGCTTTGATCAACAAATGATCAATAAATAATCATCACACATCAACACTCAGCATGCCACATTACCAAATTGGGAGTATATCGCTGATAACCTTCAACTACAAAACCTCTGAGCTCGTACGTCTCAGTGAAGGGTGTTTAGCTAAGAGAATAAATTTTCCGCCACCAACAGAGATGTATTTGAAAGAAATCTGCTTTATATCTCAAAATGTAATGTCAGACACGTAACCATACAAGTCTATTCCGGGTTCGAACAGAACCGAAGGCACTTCAAAAGAAGCCCTTGCAATCCGGGTATTCACAATCCCGACCGAATTTCCCATCACAAAGGAAATCTCCATACCGTAGCTAACGGTGCAGAGACAATCGATAGGTCATCCTATCGTTTTCACAAATACCTGGCCTTCACCACCGGTATTTAATGCTATCCATTACGTCGTATCACTATTCGGAATGGGCAGTCCGAATAACGAGTGCAATAATTTAAAAATAAGTGTAGCATTTAATTTCAACCAATTCACAACAAGTAGCCATTCAAGGGTCAATATTGATAGTCGGTTATTTAACTATCAATCAATATTCACAACATAACCCGATTCAAAATAATCTTCCCAAATTATTTATTTTCAAAAAAATATCTTTACAATGTATAATTTCCACACTTCAACCATTTGAAAACAAATTTCAAATCAATTTCACCTTTACAACTTTCATTTCAGAATGGTTCATTTAAACCAGTCAAATAAATCCTTATCGATTTATTAAATTTACGTTCCAAATCCGTAAATTTATTCCCACACTTTAAAAAATAAATCAATGTTTATTTTTAAAAAATTTCCCTTATAAATTTCCATTTTGAATTTACATTTCCAAATATTCACCTTTTATACGATTTTTCAAATCGATTTCAATTATTCACTTTCAGTTTATCTTTAAAAGATATAATCTCAAAGAATTCACTTCATATTGGAAAAAATTTCCATACTTATTTAATAATAAGTAATTCACCAATCTATTTATTTTCAATATTTGGAAAACATTTAATATACTTAAACCACAATTAAGTATAAATTTTATTCTTTAAGGAAAACATTCTCTTTAACACATTTATTTGGGTCAAACGAATGTTGCGTAAAACATCGTTACAATACCCCAAAATCACTAGCATATGGATTCGAAATTAAGATGGATATATAAATCCCATACTATACAAAACTTTTCCTTTCGGAAATCATCTGCTATAACAACAATGTTATAGTCCACCATTTCCACAATATTTCTTTAATATATATTATTCACCGTCCAAAATCGTGAATATACTTCGTTAACCAAATTCAATATTTCTACGTATTTTATTTAAAGGATTTTCCACTGTCCAAAATCGTGGATATATTTTCTTTAATAAGCTATAAAAATGAACTTATCAAAATAAGTCGATTTCGGATTTATAAAACAACGTTTATCAATTCCATTTATACTTTATAACAACTTTAACTCATAAAATCACTTTATTAACAAATTCTATCCATATCCCATTTACACGCCAAAATCCAATTTATAAGTTAATTACTTATAAATCTTTTATTTTACAAAATCTATTCATTTTATAACTTCACAATTTATAAATCTATAGATTTCATCCACTTATGAAATCCATTTATGCTTCATTTTAATACTTATAAAAACTCGTTTTATAATTCCAACATTTTAATTTATAAATATCAATTTTATAAATCTTTTATATAAATCATTTATAATAATTCAAAAATCCCAATTTAAACCATTTTATAAGTTAATCAACTAGTTATTTCAAAAATCAAATTTTGGTTATATTTCACAAAAATCATAATTTTTATAACATAAAAATTTCAACGTTTATTTATTTAAAATGAATCAATTCCAAAATTAAATTTTGTTATGAATTCTCAACTTAAATTTTCAAAAATCAAATTTTATTTATTTTCGGCATCCAACGATACCAAAAATATATTCGGCTAAATTTTAGCCTTTAAAGATTGCAGTCACAAAGATAATCACGCAGATTATAAATAGATCAACACACAACGTTGAAACCAATTCAATCGTTTGAGGAATCCAGTTGGATCCCTCCAACTTGTTTTCCTGCATCCACAGATGTTAGCACAATACCAATTCCGCTTCAAGACGGAATATCATGGTATATGGGATTTATAAAATACTATCCGCTATTGTGCGGTGCAATAGGGTCTCATCCACTATATAATGCGGGAAATCAACTCCAAGTACATATATAATACCAATTCCATACAAGTTGGAATTATCGCAGTATATGTGTTTAATAAATAACATCCGCTTAATATACGGCGTATAGGGTCTATTTCAATACAACAGATAATAATTATCATCCAATCACACAATCAAGAAATTTTAAATTTAACTATTTAAAATCTAAATCGAAACAATACGATTGAGTGGGAAGTTCTCACCTTGAGTTTCCGATAACAGTTGTAGCATTTTATTTCGAATAAAATTAAACGTGCGTTAAATTTTACCCAAAATTTTCACTAGCTCCAAACGACTCCAAAACAGCTCCATTACGTAGTGCTCGACAAAACAAAGCCAACGCAATTCGTTTCGTAAATTTTTGACCTAATCAAAAAGTTATCGCATTTAGAAGTTTATACAATTTATAATACAAATCAATTTCAATTTATATTTTTAATTTTAACCTAAAATCAATTATTACCGTTTATTGCTTCTGAAACAAATCCGGGCCGTGTGCTTTTACTTCTTCGTCGTCCAGGTTCACGTACGTAAAAGAAACCCAACATGCCGCCACTTCAACTTGAATTATACTCCACCATCATCGACTTATACCTCGATCAGAGAGTGCCATATCAAAGGCCTTCAAGTAAGCTGCCATCGGCCAGAATAGAGCGAAGCTCGGCCTCCCTCCTTATACGCAATATGAGAACAATCGACCATGAACACGAGCGATTTCTGGTCGATCCACAGCTCCATTTTCGATCATCACCGTTGAACACGAAGATCTCGTGATGATCTACAATATTCGTGTTGGAAGTTTCTTGAAATAGTGTGTGGATTTGAAGATTTTGAGGGGAGAAAGAAGAACAATTTCGGCCATTAATTATAAACTGGCGGCTGAAGCAGAATTAGGGTTAGGGTTGAATATTCTTGCAAAAGTGAATTATGAAGTCCTTTTATAGAAAATTCGCAAATTACTATTCATCCGAAATTTTTCGAACTCCAAACAAAGCATGCCGGTTGGCGTTTCTAGGGTTTACCCCACGTTCTGGACACAATGAAATATGTTTCGGAGGCTAATTCGATCATCTGTGCGAGTTACGACAATAAACGATCCAATTTAAATAAAATCGATTAACCAAATTTCTATGCGTTTTGGCTCGCCTCGGACAAACGGTAAATCCGATTGACATGAAATTTGAAACCTTACAATAATATAACATTACGGATCCGATGAAACTAGTTTCGTCGAAATCCGAGACTGTTTGAAAAATGGCTATTTTCACTAGTCGATTAAATATTAAAATATTCAATTTTCACAAATTAACTTTTAATTCAATTTTAAAAGTTCCCAAACATTGTTCTAACTCCAATATGATTTAATATAACTTTATAAATCATTTTTAATCATATTAAACCCAATTTCCAATCATTTACGCAATTTCAAATATTAAATTATCGATTCAATTATCCAATTAAATCCAGATATTCGAAAAATAAATTATTCGACTTACAAATTTTACTTGGTGATATTTAAAATCAATTAAATATCAGAATTTCAAATGATGGAAATTCTGGGTCGTTATACCACAACAGATCGCAGTTACATTCTAGGGTTACGCTGCCATCACAGCAAAAGTCCATGTAACTGTAGGCATCAGCGCCCTCGATTTTCGCTGTCAAAAATGAAACTTCTCCACTCCCACATAGGTCGTAGTCTACCGATGTAAAATCGAACACAGACTGTTGGCTCTCAGCAGCACACACGACTTTCGCTATGTTACCATAGGTCGCAGTCTACCGATAAAAAAATCAAACGTAGACTGTTGGCTATCAGCGGCACACATGACTTTCGCTATGGTCTGCAGTAGATCGCAGTGACATCGAGTTACACTGTCGTCACAGCATAACCCAAATGCCTTTGTAGGTCTCAGTACCCTCAACTTTCGCTAAACACTACACATAATCCTCAGGAACTAGTTTTGTCCGGACTCCTCACAGGATCAACTTTAGAACCCCCCTTAGGGTTCAAGGCAGTACCACCTTGTGACACTCCTGACAAGTTCATTTCAAAGGAGCGCCTATTTCTTTAGAGCCATTTCAAAACACTTTATACTATACACATATAGTATTTTCCAAATCATACACCTAAGATGAATCTCATATAAATCTCCTTTTTCAAAATCGATTATCCCAAAATCGATAATTCTCAAGCTAGGCTTTCCAAATCCAATATTGATTTTACCCAAAATCAAAAAGCCTTTCCAAATCCAAAGGTTTCAAAAAACCTTTCCTCCAAGATCATTCTCATAAGATCCTTTATATTTATATAGATATATATAATCTTGAAAAATATTTGGATCATTTCAAACTAGTATAAAACCCCTTTTATACTTCAAATATTTTCAAAACATTTTCTTCTGGCCATAGATTCAACAAGGGGAGATTTATATTATATATATAACAAAGATACATAACTTCTTTTATTCCAAATCAAATATTCAAATTTGATTACTCTTTTTATAAAGTTGTTTCCATCTTACTTATCATCATAGAGATATCCAACTTCCACTTTTATTCATTGTATATTTCACAAAATATACTTTCATTTCAAAAACCCTTTTACAGTTCTTATCCACAAACTTTCAATATCAATTTCATTCCAATCCGTACGATGTACACATATCATCCATATGCAATATCAATCTGATCGCTCACTCGATCACACAATTTCCCTTCCGAACTAGTATCGTCCATCCGACTTCCTAGTTCGGACTCAAATCTGGTCTCTTGATCAGAAACCGTCATTCTTCTTGCATAGCCATAACTATGATAGAGAATATCCATAACTAATCAACAATCCATATCCAGGTTCGCCGTCGAAATTCGAGTGAAAAATCGCAACTCGGATCGATAAACTATCTCGAAATTCTGTGCTCGAATCCGAATCAAATCACTATGCGAGTAGAATAATATACGTACATCCTACGTATTATCTTTATTGATTATTAACCAAATCAACCTTCTTTTCTATTCACATTCACTTTAATTTCTATTCACCTATTCACAATTGCTTAAATCCTCATTTGGATTATCACCTCAATTCTTATTTCAAATGGATGTTTAAATCATAAACAGTTTGAACTCTGTCCAGTTTAAATTTAGGAAATAGCTTGAATTTTTTTTAAAATCAATAAGTATTTGAATAATAATTATTAGTTTGTAAAATATCTGTAAAATAGTTAAGTAAATAAAATAGTTAAATAATTATAGAAATTTTAAATAATCGCAAAATAGTTGTAAAATAGTAATTAGTTATAAAGTAGTAGAAAAATAGTAATTAGTTTATAAAATAGTTGAAAAATTGTTAAATAGTTCCAAAAATAATTTTAAAACAAGTATAAGGTAGTTTTTAGGCTTAAAAGAAAATTTGTATAGTAAATAGTTTGGAAAAATAGATTTATATTAAAACAATTTATTTTGAAAATAGTCCAGAGCCAAATTGTTCAACTTTCCAATCTCCATTTAAATTTCCACTTCCATTTAAATTGACTCAGTTCAAATTTAAATAACTTCAATTTCTATTGAAATTGATTTATCCCAAATTTAAGTTGAATAATTCTCAATTTCTTTCCAATTTCAAATCAAATTCCAGTTGAATTTTAAACCTATTCAACTTTAATCACAATTCCAAATTATTTAAATAACTTATCCATCTTCAATCATAATTCCAATTAATTCAAATCAAATTCAATTTGAACTAATTTAATTCAAATTTCAATTTCAAACCATCCCGAATTATATAATTTCGAGTTAAATTTTTAAATGTTGATTCAATCCTTTAAATCAAATCAACCTATATCTTTAAACCATTTAATTCTGCATCCAAATTCCATTTTTAAATTATCTTTACTTAACCTATTTCAAAGTTCAAATTCAAATGCTTCTTAAACAATTTAATATTTGAAATTCAATCTATTACCAAATTTCAACTTTGAAGCCAAACCTTTGAAATTTTATCTTAAACATTCAAATCTTAAGTCCAAAATGATTTCATTTTATCTTAATAATGGATATATTATCACAACCCATTTCTCCATTCATTTAAACAAATCCAATTCACAATTTAAAGATTATTAATTACAATAGGATGATATTATCCAAATTATTTGAACATCGATCCATTTTCAATTTCCAGATCTCAAACCCATTTTAAGATCACACAAACTTCCCATTCAAATCAACCATTTAACTTCCCAAGTTAAATCCCAATTTCATCTTGAAATTTCCAATTCAGGTTGCTTGTTAAATTACTTAACTTTCCCAAAGTTGAATTCAATTTACTTAATCCAGCCAACCTTACCCAATTCGAATTCCCATTTCAAATTTTAAACTTCACATTAATAATCTCCCCACTTATAAATTCAAAAACTTATCACTTTGGGTATCACATCTCATTCCAAATTTAAAACTCAACATTTAGAGTTTATTTCAAACCATGATGTATATTCCTCATATATACATATTATTTCCTTATCATTTTGAAACAATTTAAATGTTTTCTAGACTTAGGTTTTAAAACCTACTTCAGTTTATAAGTCAAATTTGCCTAAATGTTTTACTTCATTTGGCTTACATATTAACAAATATATCATTATTAAACACAATAACTATTTATGATAATACCTAGGATTATCATATCTGGATACCAATTCATTTTTATCTTATTCTTACTTCTACAAATTCGGAATTTTAGTTCTAGCTTGGATCTATTTCAAACTTATCTTCATTTAATTTCAATTTGGTTGTATGACTATTACCACTTAATTATCATTATTTAATTTTCCAATAATACAACAACCAATTACCTTAATATAATGGTTAGAAGAACCATTGCTTTATATATAACTTATATAAAAATCATTTACTTTTAAAACCATTATATAAGAAAATAACAAGTACGCTCTCTCATATATATTACACTCAACTCATTCTAGGGTACTATTGACCTTATCCTTAATGAGTACACCTACCAGAGCCAAGGTTCTCGCTTAAACTTCTGCTCTGATACCAAATGTAACAACCCGAGATTTTCGATCCCGAAAATTCCAGACAGTTAGAAAGAAGAAAGAGATAGAAGAAGAAGAAACAGAAACACAACACATATTCTCACATTCGCAGCAGATCAAAATATAATATTAAAATATAACAGTTTACATAAGAATACTGTATCTGTTAATTATACACAAAACATCAGAGTTACAATATTACACAGTCAAACTGGACAATTAAAATCAACATGTCCCAACAAACTACAATATATATATATATATATATATATATCAGAGGTATACACTCTATACGTTCCTGCCTTCAGCTCGCCTCCTAAGCTCTAGAAGGTCCTTACCTGAAATTCTGTAATACTCGGTCTAACCCGAGCATTACATCAAAGTAACAACCGAGTCAGGCTGGAAACCAGCGTGAGTAACCCATATAAATCGAAATACTAAATTCAAATCATTAAGGAAAAACCTGGGTAACTCATACTTCACCACGAGTTCATTACTTGCTATGCTCAACACTTATTTCATAAATCAAATTCTAAGTATTCTTACTTAGTTCCAAAGTCCATATTATTCCATTTTCTCACATCAATCCATATAGAATCAAGTAGATTACAAATTGAAGTGGTTTTAGGTATTATTGATACCCGACCCCGGTCTCTTCGAATTCAAATCATCTTAAAACAAAGCTGTTTAAGCTTTAAACGATACCCTTTATGTTCATAGTAACAGATTCACATAGCAATTCTATTTCAGATAGATAATCCATATCTAACACCCTATCATATAGCATCACAATCACATACCAAGTATAACAACAATCTAAAGCATTCAATAACATCCAGCCATTCATAAGCAAAGATTTTAATCACACTATCTCTAATTAATTTAAAATTAATTAAATTATTCACTTCCATCACTATAAATTCTGCTTACTAATTAATTTCAAACCAATTAATTAATTATTCTCTAATTATCCATCTTAATTAATCACCCTTGATTAATTATTCTTTAATTACATTAAATAATTAACTCTTAATTAATTACACAAATTAATTATCCTTAACCACTTACAGTAATTAACCTTTAATTACTCTCAATAATTTCATTAATGATCCTTAATTAATTACTTCCATTAATCAACCTTAATTAATCATAAACAGTAATTAACCATTCTGTAATTACTTACCTTAATTAATTCACTCATTAATTCATTTTATTAATCCTTTAATTAATTACACCAAGTAATTAATACTTAATTACTTCTACTAAGTAATTATCCTTTAATTACTTCCCGTTAAGTAATTATCTCTTTAATTAATTACATTCCGTAATTTTCCATTAACTAATTTCACTAAGTAGTCACACTTATTTATCTCATTAAGTATGCATACTTAATCCATCATCAAGTGATGCTCTTTAATTAATTTACAAATTAATTAACTTAAATTAATCACATTCACTTATAAATTTCAATTGAGTAATTCATCCTTTAATTACCCTTAAACAATTGATTAAATCTTTAATTACAGATTAATTATCCTTAATTTCCTTTTAGTTAATCTCTAATTACTTAATTTATTAATTTCTAATTACTAAATTAATCAATCTTAATTACTTTATTAATCTCAAATCAAAGAAACCTTAATTATCCTTTAAAGTAAACCATTATCTTAATTAATGACTTAATTATCATTAAAAACATTTTTATCTTAATAATTAACTTCCTTAATTAAATTATTTAATTAAGTTTTGAAAAAAACATTTAACTTGATAATTAAAGTTCCCAAAACTTCCTTTAAATACTTAATACATTATCAAGTATTTTTTTTAAAATACTAAAACATTAATTAAATTTAAAACTTACTTTTACAAATACCTTTTCAATTTCATTTCTAACTAAAGTTTTAAGTTAACTTAAAACTTACTTAATAATATTTAAGTTAAATAAATTGCAAAACCTCTTAATAAATTGTTAAAGAAAACATTTATTTTATATAAAGTAAATTTATTTAAGAAGATTTAAACTAAATTAAACTTTAAATTTCGAAACTTAGATTTCAATTTTTTTTTAAAAACTACATGACACGTGTATCGGGTCAAACCCGAAATCCACTCAGGTCTAACCTGAGTTCTCTTCCATTTCAAATTTAGTTTTAGTTTTAAATTTGAATTTAAAATTTAAAACCTGGAACCAAATCCCTTTGGAACTACTCGAGTTCCCACTCAAGTCATTCCCTCCAAAACCCGATGTCCCCTTCGAGTCACAACCCAAGGCAAACAACATCCAAACCCCTGACGCAACATCACCTGTGCACATGCACCGTCGCCTGAAACCACTCCTTCCATCGATGTACCCTCCGGCACATCGTCTAACGTCGCAGTATCTCATCCCGATCACCAAAACACAATTTCAAGCCCTCTATCGAAATCGAGAAATCCAGTCAAACCTGGAAACTAACCCATCACCAGCAAAGCTCCTCGTCCAAAATATCCCGACCATCAGAAGTCGAGTAACTCCAGCCACACCTTGTCGAGCTTCCACACCACCATTTCCCAAAGCCTCATGCAACTCAAATCACCCGAGATGCCACGGCGATCCCATTTTCGACCTAGTCAAAAAACTAGGGTTAAAAACCCATTTGACCCACCGCCGACAACACGGTGGATAATCCACCTTCCTGATATTTTTGCCGAACAACCGATCATCATTCCAGCTCCAGATGAAATTTCGACCACTCGAGTACCTCCAGCCACCAGTAATTGCTCAAAAATCATTTTCCAGATATCACCAAAATGCATACTCAATACATTATTAGAAATCCTGTTTTTCTTTTTAAAATTCATAATTTCCAATATCAATTCAAGTTATAAACTTGAATCAGTAATCCACGATGATGGATTTTAACCTATTCTAAAGTTCTTATTGTTCTTCCTGTTTTCCAGATAAATACCCTTTTTAATTTGCTTAAATAAAATTATAAACCGAACTCTATGTTTTAAACAGATAAAAATCATTTGAAAACTAGAACCAAACATAGATCAAGTAGAGATATATTGAATTTTGATTTAATTTCAAATCTGGAACTTATGAAATAGAGAAGACTGACATGCACAGTTTCAAAACATAAACAAACATATATCACACTTGTATTACATATACATGCATAACTTATTTCAGAATTTCACAAGCAACAAACATGTATTCACTTAAACTTTTTAATTAAAATGTTTACTCACCTTAAAAAGATGAATAGAGCTTTTTTTACTAGAAACTTTGAAAACTGAATTGCTGATTCCTTTTGAAACTTGAAAAGCTTGTTACTACTTTTGATTTAAACACCGAAAAGCTTTGAAACTGAGATGATTTTTTTTACTTTTGATTTGCTTCAGGTTACATTTGGAAATGAAACCTTGATTGATCTTAGACTGGAAAATACTTGAAAGTCTGAAACTGGAATGCTTGATCTTGTTTGAGAAAGTTACAGGGTTTTGGATTTTGATTTGAGAATTTGTTACAGGACTTTGATTTTGGTTTGTAGAGTGTTTTACAGGTTTTGATTTCTGTTTTAAAGATAGTTTACAGGTTAAGTTTCTTTGCTTAGAAAATGTGAAGATAGCAAAAGAAATAGAAGAGAGCGATGAAGGTTTATATAGTGTTTATTATGATTTTTTAGAATTAAAGAAAAAAGAAAATAAAAGAAATGGACACTTGTACAATTTAACACCATTTGTCAATTACATTATTAATTTCCTTACACATGTTAACAATAAGCTTCATAATTAAACACTTGTATTTATTCATTTTTATTTATTATTAAATGATTTAAAAGCTTTTGAAATAAATTTCCTAATTAATAAATACCTTTCTAAATTAATAAATGCTTTCTTAATTTTAAATAAATAAAATCCTTTAAAGAAAATAGAATAAAACCCAATTATATTTTAAATAAAATCATGTAATATATTTTTACTCCATTTTAAATGCTGATATAAAACTTTTGTAATTAATTTACAATTAAATAATTACTTTCTAAATTATATAAAATAAACTTCTTTAAGGAAAATATTATAAACAAATCTTATTCTAAAAAAAACTTCATTATTTTATCCAAAATATTTTTAAGACATATAACTTTTAAATTCCAAATTTAAATTCAAATTCAATTAAAAATCCAATTTAAAATCAACTTAAACATATACATTTAAACAAACACAAATTCAATTTGTATATAATAATTCTCTATACATATATACACACACACAACATATCATTATTATTGATTTGAAATTAACAATCTTGCCAAATTTTAAATGATTTATAATGGAGATTATCACATTTGAATTTGTTCGATTTATAAATCAGTATTTTTAAAAGTTAAATCAGATAACTATGCAATTATCTGATGCCTGAAAACCCGGGATATCACATCTAGGGTTTCGAAACCCCATGAATGCATTATTACCCCACCGGAGGGATTGTAACATCCTATATTTTTAGTAACATTAGTAGGAAATTTAATTAGTTAAATAAAATAAAATAATATGATGACTAGGGGATTGAGATGTAATTAACAAGGGGTAGTCATGCCTTAATAACAAATGAACTAAAACAAAATGGTTAAGTATAATAGATAAGGGGCTGTATAGGAATAAATACATTTTTATACCCTAAACCCCTTAAGCCCTCATCTTCATGTTCATTTATAATTCACAAACAAAAATATAAACAAAGGCTAGCCACCATTAGGAAAAGCAAAGATAAGACTTCAAGAGGAAAACTTAAGCAACTTAGTTAAGATCAAATCTTAAATCCTTAATCTCAAAAGATAAGGTGAATAATGACTACATCTCATCTTTCTAATTGTTTTCGGTTTTAAGATGAATTCGAAGTAATTTTCATGTTATGCCATGTTTTTGAATGATTAAATGTTTATATATGATTGTTGATGATTTACGCTTGTTCATATAGATTTTATGGTATGTTTTAAAGTGAAAACCCTATTTAATGAGATTCAAATGACTTGCAATGTTAGATATAGTTCAAAAATGATATTTTATAGATGGGTTTCAATTTTCATAATTTTCTGAATTAATGTGAGTTTTATATTAATTTTATAGTGAAGAAAATGATTTATTGGGTTTAAAATAATTTACTGTTAAAATTTTATATAATTTGGGTCTGAAATTTATATAAGTTAGAAAACATATTAACAATTATATTCTGGAATTTTTTTAGAATATTCCTAAGTTTTTTGATAGATATATAAAATTATTTAAGGTATGAGACTTAAATGTTTTATATATTTATAAAAGGAGAAGGGGTATTTTATAAATAAATTAAATTTTTTATTTTGAAATATTGGCAGCATTTTTAGAAAAAAAATCAGCAACCAATAATATTTTGACAAACAGGGAAGGTTAGTTGAAAAGAAATTCTTTTTAAAGTAAAAAATCAGTTTTTACATGCTTTTAGCATGTTTCGCCACTTTCGGCACAGGGGTTTTGACTAAGTACTGCCGCCTCCAAGCCATCGAACCAATGCACATAATATCAATAACTTGGTATAGAGTGAATTGAACTAAGGTGAAAGGAACTACGTCGAGACCATAGGTTCTAAAGGGGTCGAAACATTGCCTTGCTTTTAAAAGAAACACACCTGCTTTGCTTTCAAAGGGCATGCTTTCGACTTGGTTGGATTTCGATTGAGTCAAATGTTTTGAAGGAATGGGTTGAGCCTTTTGTTTTAAGTAAATGCTTTCGAACGGAGTCGAAACCCCTAGCTGTCGCTTTTCTACCTTTCGATGCCAACGGTTTCAGAAGGTATACTTTGCTTTTAAAACCTAATCGGTTCTCCATTGCTTTCAGAAGGTTAGTTTCAACACCATCACTTCTTTGCTTAGGAAATGCTTTCGAAAGAGTACTTTCAACTTAAATGTTATATGACCCTTTTTGCTCTATTGAAGGTAGAACCCAAAGGTTTTGGAGGAGTTAAGTTTTAATGATTTCAAAATTTGTTTCCACATGTTTTACTTGAACCTAAAGGCTTTCGAAAGGATTAATGTTTTATGCTTTTGAAAGGTTTTAGAGAATGGTTTCGAAGGGGTGGTTCCCTAATTGTTTCGAAAGGTTTGAAAGGAAAGGCTTTCAAATGTACTCGAAAGGTAATGTTTAAAGGTCTTGAAGAAGGATGTCTAAGGTTTTAATGCTTTTGAAGGAATGGTTTTTCAACATTTTCAGAAGGAAGATTATGAATGGTTTCGAAAGGAATGTTTTGGACTTCGGCCTAGATGAAAGAAGGGTTTTGCTTGGTTTCGAAAGGGGTACTTTCAATGGATTCGAAAGGGGTACTTTCAAAGGTTTGAATGTTTTCATCAACAAAGATTTGAGTAAAGTATATAAAACATGGCAAGGTGATTTTGAGTAAAGCATAGAGTATATTTTTCCTTGTTTAAGTTTGGTTTAAAGGCTTTTAATCAATTTGAGATGGAAAGGTTTTCAACGAAAATTTAAGAGAAGATTACCCTAGGTAAAATGACTCAAATATTAAACTACCAGATGGGACTAGCATAGGGTCATGTCCTATACATTAGCGATTAGCCCCATCTAATTTAGTCCAAAATTCCAGTGTGTAGGGCTTTGTCACATGTAAGACTAAAATTATGATTACACATAGAAGGGAATATATATTTGTATACAGAGAGGTTATTGATGAGCCTGCAAAACCATTAGGATTAGGTGACCCTGGGAGATGCTAAGTTAGAGACAGACCATCCAGAAGCAGATTATTTAACAAATAGTTAGGGGCAGACCATCCATAAGAGGAGTGTCTAACAAGTGTTAGATTATGTTAATTATATTGTCTAGTAGGCCTGAGTCAGCCAAAGGTTAGTAGTTAGCCAAACAAAACTATAGTGTTCGGACAGATAGTTCATTTGTTGCTTGATACATATGTTTATATAATAATGCTTTACAGTTTTCACCAATTTTGGTTGCGGGATAAAAGTTTGCAAAGATATGTTTTAAAAGGATATTAGTGAGGGGAAACCTGTTCCGCTAAGCAGCGTGGTCTCACTTAATATCAAATAACCGAGATGTATAGTATTATTCACACCAGGCTTTATGTCAGACCCAAAGTTTAAGTTTTTCCCCTTAAACTCTCAGATGCTCAAAATTGATTTGATTTGGCTGAGGGTTGAGGTTTTAGTAGGTTGACGAATAAAGCTTCCAGAGATGAGCATTTGGATGATGGATAGCTATTTAGGGGATGCTTTTTTGTTTTATTTCATTCTGCCGTGTTGTATTTAAGGCAGTTATGTCTATATAGTACTCTGATCATCCAAGAGACATCTTCATATGTCGCTCTTGGCGCATTTTGCAATAATTTTATTTTATTTGAACAAGGGAAGCATTATGGATTATGTAATTTGAACATGAAATATTGTTTTGAAATGTAATCAAAAAAGGTGTTTTTAATATATGATGGCTTTATTTCATATTCATGTGCTTCTAACATTATTGATACCATTAACACTACCATATTTGGTCACCGAAAGTTAATACTATGGATGATTACAGCATCTATAGCGCTTAGCTTCGGGCCTACAAGGATATGTCGCTATCACCACCGAACATGTTCAATGTGGATTGTCCCTTCCAATGCATCTGATAATCCATCAATGGCTTGCTATCTTAGATGTCGCTCCGGTTCAACTTGCACCCCATTCGTATACCTTTGCTTTGGCATCTTTATGTTAAAAATGGCATTAACCTTTCTAGTGAGGAGCCCTAATTTATTTTTACTAGTTAAAAGAAGTCCCAAAATAAGGAATGAGGCCTTCTTTTATATTCAAGCTAGAGAATCATTTCTTATGGGTGTCCTCAGTAGGACCGAAAAATGGACCAACATTCATTTATTTATTTCGAATTACGATGGATTTCCTTCCTTTTCTCGACATTATTCCATCCATACCATCTCTTCTAAGGAGAATGAGCAATTGTATGAGTCTCGTAGGCAATAGATTTGGAGATTGACGGCATGGGTAAGGAAAATAATAGAGTTGTTTGTTGAATTGAAGCTGAAAGATCATGGTTTACTATGTTCCCATCATATACTTTCCCGAAGCAGGTTTAAGCCCACTCCTTCCCCATCTGAAACCGAGGTTATAAGTAGATTTTACTAGATTTTAGAATTTCCACACCTGTGATATTTGATTTCATTATCTCCTATTTTTTTATAGATAATATAGATGATGATGTTGCTGCCGAGCTTCATAAGGCTCTGAAGGAGAAGAGAAAGGAGAAGAGAAAAAAGAAAATTTTGAAGAGACCACTTGGAGGGTCTAATGGTTCTCCCACTCCTTCCAAAAGAGTGGTTGTTGCTCCTTCGTTTGAATTTTCGTTCTTTTTGACATGGGAGTTCTTCCTCCTCCGATTCATGCATCTACTAGGTTGATTGGATCTTCTTTGTGGGGTGATCCTGCCCCTAGTGTGGGTGTTTCAGCTACAGCTGAAGTTAATGCTCCTGCCTTGATGTAGAAGGTACAAAGAATTGCACAAGGTCCCTTTGTTCTCTCTACCTTAGCCTCTAAGATGTCCCATTCTGCTACCCTGTTAGAGTTTGAGAAACTCCGGTCTTATATGAGTCATCATATTCTCTTCTCTTTTTCTCCTTCGTATGATGTTGGCTGGTTACTCATATTGTTTTATGCTTTCCCTTTTTGTAGTCTACGACCTAGATTATGAAGGCATGCAATTTAGGGAGTGTACATGCCTTACTTCTGTGCCGGGTGGCTAAGCTTGAAGCTGATCTTGCCTTGGCCAACATTGGAAAGGCTGCATTGGCTTTTGTTAAGGTTAAGGCAAAGGAGGAGGCTAGAAAGCTTCCTGAGCAGGTTAAAAAGGCCGAGAGGGAGGTTAAGTTGCTGAGGATGCTTGGGCTTCGAAGGAGCGTGAGCTGAAGGAGAAGGATGAAGTGCTGGCCAAAGCTGAGAAGGAGCTAGATAAATCCAAGAAGGAACTCCACATTGTCACCTTAGATGTGACGTATGGATTTTACGCTTTGGCCAGATGTTAATTCAGGGTAGAAGTTAAGCCTGACTTACTGAAGAAAGAATTTGTGGTGGATTCGATCCTTGCATATTATCAGGGTAGGTGGAAGGAGGAGGAAGAGGATTTTGACCCGAACCATTTTGAGCATCTTTCTCAAAAGGAGAGAGAAGAGGCTGATGGAGATCGAGAAAATCTGTAATTTAACGAGCAAAACCAAACCGCAAACAAGGTTAACTCAACTTCTCTCATAGACTTAGATGATTAGTCTCATATATCTTTTGTGTCTTGCTGTACTTAAGACTTTTTGAAGCTTATTTCAGTGTTTATATGAAACATTGGGTTCATTATATTGTTTCTTGCAAGTAATCGCCCTTTTCTCATTGTTTTGTTTAGTATTCTACGGAGAACGTGTTCACAAAACCGTCGAGAAAGACCGAGGATAGACTTAAAATATAGACTTTAAATCACCTTGGGTTAAGTGATGCGGCTATGGCTAGACGTAAAAAAAATTTAGACAGAACTTATGTGGATCTTAAGAACTAAACCGAGGTGTTATTAGCCCAAACAAACCTGATGGTTCGAGCGAAGGATACCCTTAGTAACTTCGTGTTCCATTGATGGTGGTATGCATTGAAGAAAGGTTTATTCCCCCTTGACAGTCCTTATCTTGAATGGTTCAGACTTAAGCTTAGAAACCTGATCAACTAATGACTATTTCACGTTTTTGTTAATATACACTTAATTTTCAAGTGTGTGATCAAGTAGGGAAGACGTAATAGGTATTGAATATTTTAATGTTGACACCCAATCTGTTTTGTTTTGATCATGCAGTTAAATTTCATTTTTGTAGTGATTTAAGTTTGTTCTTTTTGAGGTTTTCTTAATGTTAATTGTATTCGTCGTCAGGACGTGTCTGAGGAAGATGTTGCTCAACTCAGATATGACATTGAGAGGCTTGAGACAGAGCTAAAGTTTAACTGTGCAGAGCTTGCAAGGTCTCCAAGTGCGATTGAGTGTCAATATAATTGCAACAAGAGACTTCAAGCATAGTCATGAGATGCCGCATCAGAGCTTGATGGGATAAAGGAGACCATAAAGGTAGGAGAAGAACTTTACAGTATTGTTTATAGAGAGGAAATTGCACAGTATAAGAAGCAAGTGGAGGATATGCTGCAAAGATTGCCAGTTTGCTAGGTGAGTTGGCGGCTGTAGAACATAGGTAGATGATTGAGGCATCTCACTTAGATATTGCTTCTTTTCCTCCCCCAGGTTCTGGGTCTTCCTTTCTTCATGGTGATGATTGGAAGATTATTGCAAAAGATTATTTGGTTATTTTCCAAATGAAAATAAGAAAACAAAGGATCAACTAATGAAGGCCTTAAATGGCATAAGAAGGAAGTTAGTATTGAAGGTGTGTGAGCTCGAGAGCACATTATTGGACTTTTAGGGTAGAGTTGCTTCTTACTTGAATAAGCTTGAGCAAGAGAAAGCCAAGAGTAAGAAAGCTGAGGCGTTACTACAATGGTCTCGAGACATTCTGGGCTTTTTCCACCCTATATTAGATCAAAGTTTTCTAAATGACAAAGAGGACTTTGGCATGATAGTTAACTTAGATGAGGCTGAGGCGTTAACTACAACAAACGTTGTTACTAAACACGGTTCCACCTCTTCATATGATGCTCATTTTTAATGGTTCTATAGTTAAGATTTTGGCATAAAGAAAACAATTTTGTAATACTTAACTTGATCGAGAAATTAAATTTCAATATAATATTTCTTTGTGGAAAATCTATCGACTTTTTGGTAGTCCTATTTTATGTACTTTACATTGTTATTTGATTTTGGTATTTATGGACTTACTCATTCTTCTCTAGCTCATTTATTTCATTTAGGATTCAGAGATAGCTGCTCTACAAAAGAAGATAGATTCTACTTAGCTCAAAATAGTGGAGCTGGAAGATTTATTAAAGAACGTTGAGAACATATACAGGGCTGTATATATGGATGAAATCAAGAAGCTAAGGAAAAGGATTGTTGAGATGGATAGAAAGATAGCGATGTGTATGAGTGCAGAGGAAAGCTCTATAGTGACTTCAGCTTCAAGTGTCACTTTCGGGTCGGATGTGGTTCCCGCGCTCCCGTTTGGGGCTGATTTGACTGAGATTCTTAAATGGGAGAATGACATGAAGATTCACTATGAGGCCAAGATCAAGGAGTTGATGAATTACATTTAGGGGGAGATAGGGATGCCAAGTACTCGTGTTTCTCCATTCTTGTCTAATGAGGTTGAGTTCTTTGGTCCTTTCTGTAGGGGTGTCGAATGAATGAGGGAGCACCTCTTGGGTGAATTTGAAAGGGTTAAGAAAGTAGCTATGATGTGAATAAAAGCCCTAGAAAACAAGACATATAACCTGGAGTGTGAAGCCCAACTGGACTCCATCGAAGTCTCTGAAGGTGGGATGGACATGGCATCTCTTTTGGAATAACTCCATAAAGAGAAAGTGCAATCCAAAATAGCAGAAATTGGCCCATAGAGTGCAGTTGATGTTTTCAGATGTTTTTGGCCTAGACTTAATTTGTCCTTTTTGTATAACCGGGTTGATTATGAGTATAGTCTTCAGATTTTTAAAACATCTCGGCCGTGCTAACTACGACCTCTGTGTTTCCTGTCGAAAATTGGCTCATGATAGGGGCTCTTGCTCTCAATCGTCAGTGGTGGTTATTGAGCTAGAAGCTAATTTTCTTCTCAGCTCGTAGCGATGCACTTCTGCAGATCAAGATGGCATAAAGCAGTCATGCTTAGTTTTGTACCGGACTCGTAATTCAATTTTTAGGGAATGTAATTTTAGTAATATGACCTAGATTATATTGTTTTGTAGATTATTTGCGAGTATGTAAAAATAAATATCATATGAGATTCATAACCAAGTATTGATAACTCAGTTTGTTGATGTATACCTAGCGAGCTTTGAGCAGCAATCTAGATTTCTCCTTGATTTACAGCTTCCTTTGGTACAGATCATGTATTGTGCTCTCTTTCCAAGTTTAGGGTGAGCCCCCAAAATAGCATATACCTTCTGGTCATGATCCGATAGTTGCAACTTTCTTTGTATTGTTAATGCGGTTCGATGGCCTTTCGAAGTGCAGCATCTGTCATTGACTTAGCTATGGAGCGTCCATGAATTACCCCTCTGCTTGGAGCGGGGTATCCCTAACTGTATGCTTGACTGTATATTCTGAGGTGAAATATCCTTAGCTGTATGCTTGGCCATATGCCTAATATAACCTATGCCCTGTTCTGGAGGCGAACTTTCCTTAGCCGTTTCACCCACTGGTTGATCCTGCCTGCCCATTATTTAGGGGCATAATGTCCTTAGCCGTATGCTTAGTCGTATATCTGTTTTGACATGCCTCTATTCTAAGGGCGAACTATCCTTAGCTGCAAGTGTGGTATGACTTTCTCCCTTAGTTGGGGGCGTAACGTTGTGCGTATGCTAAGCCGCATTCTTCTCTAGTATCGTCATTCTTATTTATAAGATTGTTATTGTTATTCATAGGTGAAATCATGCCTTTGAACTATGGTAGTAAACTAGAGTAAATTATTATGCTCTTATCACAGTCTTTCCTATTGAGGGAGTGGATTTGATTGAAAAGTCAGGCCGTGTATGTATAACCTATTATCACATGCACATGGTTTTTTGTACTGGTTCTGACAGTCAAATATCCATACATCCAGTGTGGTATATTGAATTAATTGACATAAATAATTTTTATATTGGTTCAGACAGTCTAATATCCCTACAACCAGTCCCTATGATGGTCATCATTGAAAAATTCATACCGAATAAGGGAAAATTTTCATCCTGTCTAGCATAATATTTTGGCCGAGAACCCGGACTTGCGTTGATGCAAGTCCAAATATACAGAGCTAATATTATCGTTCTCGGTGTTGAGATTATGTTTTACTACCGACTTTGCATTAAGATTAATCAATGAATATTGGCGGTGAGCTGTGAAGGTGCATATATAACTTCTTTTTACAATGAAATAATACAAAGATTTTTATACTGGTTCGGGCTGTCTAGTATCCCTACGACCAGTTTGATATTTTTTTTCATACATGCATTATTTATTTTTATTTTATAACAAATCTTTCCTTAGGCAGTGCACGACATGTTACCTTTGGTCCAAGCTCTTCCATAGAGTGTCGGGTGCTTGTCTTTGCAGTTGCTACTATGGCGCCAGCTTCTCTCCTGGAATTTGAATCCATCCTACCTCTGACCTGGCTATCTATCCAACATAACTTCTTCCCTAGTTTGGAGAGAGAAGCATAAAAAATGCATGTGCAAGCATCTTACTTTGGCTCCCTTGGGGAAAGGGAAGTGGTCAATCTTTCAAGTCCATGTGCATTTCAATCACTTCGGCTTGCTGCTTGCTGAAGTGATTGAGATGCATACTATAGGTTATGGCTATGAAATCTCCATGTTATTGTGACTGGAGTTCCTGGAGTCCAATTTTGGGTTCCATGCCAAAACCCAAATCACATTAGATTAATAAATACTTGTGTGTCTATGTTCTCTCGATAGTTATTGATTGACATGGGAGCGAAGGACAGCTGGTAGATATTGTTGAACATAACTCCATACACCACAGATTATTGAGTCCTTTTACGAAGTGGTTGTGACTAGTCTCACCATTCTCATTCTTGAGAAAGTCATAGCAGCTTGTCTACTACATGAAACATGCAGCAGAAAAGCAAGGACGGTGAGCCATGGGTGATAGGGGAATGGAAGATGGAATTGGAAGTTTTGATGGAAAGTGAGAAGAGAGGAATGGAGGGTCGGAGATTCGGCCCCTCTTTCTAGAGCCTAAAATTTTGGCAAAGTTTTTTGGCTTTACCACACTTAACTTTATTGTGAGGTGACCTTATGACCAGTCGTCCCCATGATTCAGAATCAACGAACTTAAGCTTCGTTAAATTCAGCTTTGAGAAGTGACTGTGTTGCTGAATGCTTACACAACCAAGTAGTCGCACTTTAACTATTTGTTGAAATGTCGAAGAGGTTTTTACGAGCGATGATTGATTTAAAAGTTGAATAGCAGAAAAATTAAATTGAAGGGTATATATTTTTACGTGTATATCCTACGTCCATAGGGTTTTCATTATATCTTTGTGATTTTTGTACAAAATGACTACAATGGCCTCTAAGGCATATACCTCCTTTGATTTTGGAAATAAGAAGAAGTTTCAAAAAGATGATCCCCGTTCTTCGTCCTCTAGTGTTTCCTTTTATAGTATGAAGAATACACTGCTAGTAGTTGTAATCGCTTTTGATTCATTCCTTCAATCTCCATCCTCGGATTTTGCCACTTGTTGATTATCCATGATGATTGTTCTTTGTGCCTGGATTAATGACGAATTTTTGGCGAGAAATCCTAATATTGGCTGGATCTTGGAAATTCGAAGTGGGATGCTTGAAAAATTGGTGGGAAGCTCAGGTCTATATGGGTTAGCCTTTTCTCTCTTGGAATGGCAAGTTGCTTTAAGTGGAATATTAAAGAGGTTGTCCAGAGGCATTGGTATATGATTAATGCATGTGAAGAGGTTCAGTGGTGAATCATTACTTGTCGTTCAAATTGTACTTCCCTGCTGATGCTCTTGTTATCTTTGTTTAATTTGTCGCTATGCCAAGTCAAAATGGAGTAGCAATTACTATTCCGTTCTGAGGATTGGTTTGGCATGCTTTTGGGATGCGAGTGAGGTTCATTTATGATTGAGTTATTTCCTTTGCTATTTCCAATGCGATAGAGGGAGAGTTTTACATTTGTCATTTATTTATAGGGTTGAGTCTGCATTGAAGCATACTCGAGTGACCATGTGTACAGCCCCTTCGAAGTGCTTTTGGATCAGTATGGTGCTGTCTAGGTTGCCTACGGTATGTGCCTGTGTAGACATGTACCTATAGACATTTGAAAATGCGAGCTTTAGAATTATGATTAATTCAGATCATCATCAGTTAGTTCTGATGCCACAACTTGGTATTCTAGTTTAGCCTTTGATCCTGGATATAGCCAATGTGTTCTGTTTCATTTTCTTAATGTGTGCGGTAGTTGCTTATTGCAACATTCCCCTTGCTAATAGGGCTCACATATGGTTAGACGTCGTGACCTCAGGTCTGTTTCCTACTCAACCCTATTGATATGAGAGTAGCTTTCTTGATTTCAAATACTATCTGTTTCTTTTTGTTGTGGTTCATGGTAAGAACGGGTGTAACGTACACACACATATAAATATCTATGAATATTTATTTGTGAAATATTAATTAATTTTTTTATATACAGATATAAAGCAATATTTAACTAACTATTTAATTCTAAATTTCGAACTCAATATACCTAATTTGACTTCGTAAACGACATTTAAATTTAAATCTTCATCTGAACTTTAAAGTTTAAATTTTCAAAATATTATTACTTTGGCTTTGCAAAACTTTAAATTATATGTATAATTAAATTTCAAAATACGAAAATAAGCATTTTTAAAATTTTATATATATTATTTATATTGATTAAGTTTCATTATATATGTAATATAATAAATATTTGAAAATATATTTATGTGTATGTATGTTACGATAATAAAACTAATTTTCTTGAATTCAAAAATGTATATTCTATTATTTATAAAATATATAACAAAATAATTTTTATTTAAGTATAAAAAATGTAAAAATTTATTTTACTTAAAATTAGTATAGCCAAAAACAGAATTTTTTTAAACTAAATTTCCAAAAATATTTTGAATAAATTATTTGTATAATATTCATCTTAATTTTATTATACAAATATCAGTTTTAAATTACTAATCATTGTTTCAAAAATAACAAACTATATTAAAAAATTGTTTTTTAAACTATTATCGAATTTGTTTTACAAAAAAGTTATATATATATATATTTGAAAAGTGGTTCCTTACAAAAAATTTATATGTGTATATATATATATAATTGTCTAATTACAATAAATTTATAATGATACGTGTAGATCAAATATTATATATAAATTAAACCGATATAAGTTGGCAGGCTATAACAAAAGCGAAAAAGGTGATATATATGACATATATAATATATTGTGAACATTATATATAAATAAATAAGTAAATTAAATTATACCTCAGAGATGATGCTATAGAAACACACACTGATCCAAACAAACCCTTTTGATATCTTAAATCCGCACCCTTCTTAGCAAGCGATTGGTGTACAACACCGGATATAAATATATTTGATTGAATAAATGTATTTGAGGTAAGAAAATGGCGTGAGTGGGAGATGATTCTTGCGGTCTTAAAGGGGTTAGGAGGGAGCCAAAATCAAATGAAAGTGGATGCTATTGATTTGAATATATAGAGAGATCTAAGAGCAAATATCTCCTTAAATCTCTTTTCCCAATTCCAATCCAAAAGGCACCTATCTTCCCTCGTTCCTGGTCGCAAGGACCAAGGTCCATAATGGACTAATATACCCAACCCATTTACAATTTATTCAGCTTAAATTCAATTAAATTGTGGTCAATATTGCATATTGATACATACATATAGAACTTTTATATACGTACCCAATAAATTACTAATGCCACCCCAAACATTCTAGAAGCAACTCCATTTTACGAAACACATTCCATACAATAAATACAAAAGCAACTAATATTTCATAAATATTAATTAATTTTTAGCCATTAAAAATCAATTATATCAAACCGTGTTTTAGAGGCCTAATAGCTTTGGTTTTGCGACCCACATGTATGAATTTAGCCTACGATTAATATTTGTACAATTCAAATACTAATGTTCACATGTCACCTTAGTTAGTGGTGTGGACTTTTGATTTAATTCATCACTTACAAATCTTATCGGAAAAATCCAATATTACAAATTCGAGCGATACCATTTAGTGACAAACATAAATTCCCTTCGTCAACATTGCATTATGACTTATGAGATTTAGTTTTGGTCAAAATTCCAATATCGTTCATATTCAACTTTCTTAGTTCATAAACAAAGTCATTGGTTCAATAATAACATTTATTACTAACCGTACTACTTTGGCCAGGTATTTTTACTTTGAGTTGATTACAGTTGACCATGATACTAACATCATACAATTGAGAAGATGAATTCTCTATTGAATAGTATTTAACTTCCAATGCTTCAACTCAGACCCATCTATAGTTGTTCAATAAACCCCATGCGATGATCTAATTATAATCAAAGTGGAGTTTCTAAAGAGTTAGGATATGCCCTAAGAACAATTATGTAATTTGTTACATATATCTAACTCGATAACTAGTCTTGTTGGAAACAAATGGTGTTTTCTTTCTATTATATACTTGATATGAGGTGATATATTAATTAATTAAATTAAAAATTATATTTAATATAAAATCTATAAATGGTATGTTTTGTGATGGTAGTTACAAAGTGTTGTAACCAAGAGTAACTTATCATAATGAAACTAAACATAATGTTTTAAATACTCCTAGTTAAGATGTATCGAGACCAAATATCGATACATCTGTTGAGACTAGATTATGTAACGCTCTTGTAACAACCCGCGTCCCAATAAGCCTAAATTTCCACTAAATCGAAAACCAACTCTACAAAGTATGGAGCATTGGTTTGGTATCTATAAATAAACAAGTGAATGTATATCGGAGCACTAACGATATAACTCACAGCGGAATAACAAAATATAACAAGTCACATAGTTACTGCCAAGATTTGACACTTCCAAGGTCTAGTGTCCCCTATTAATATCGAGTATGGTTAAGGAACCAGTCCTTCAACCATTTCCGCCTTATACCTTTTGTTCTAAGACATCATGTGCGTTATAATCAGGAGAAGGTCAAAACAACGTTTCGGTGACTGGTAAATTATACACTTTAAACATTACACTAGTTTATGCCAATTGCCTTCTATCGCATGTGTTGGATCATAGGTTTTGATTGCTTACAAGACACAACAATTCACGAATCTACGATAATGATAACATTCAGACTCGTCGGCTCAATATATGGTTTGTATAGTTATATATTTTAACAAGAGACATCAAATGTGTATATAAAGTCTAGTTTAGTGCTTTGTTAAAATCTTTCCTTAAGAATCATCATTTACATCCAAATAAACTTGCTTGCATATTTAATCAAAATCAAGTTTTCAAAAAATGCATGGAGTGAGGCTCGAATCCGAGTCACTAGTTTGGAAGACAAGTACTCTAACCAAATGAGCTACTGTAATTTTTGCTTAACAACAGAATTCAGTCAACCGAATACAGTCAGTCAGTCGACTGAATCTATGCATTTTAACATATATGTGCATGTTTTTAAATTCAGTCGACTGAATGATCAAGGTCAGTCGACTGAATCGTGCAACTGTCTTTTTATGAAAAGACACCACTTTTATGAATAGTTGTCTTCCTTCCCAAGGGTTGCAACCATTGCTATTCGCAGAGATCTCTTCTCCAGCAGTTGCAACTCCTTAATTACTATATATATGCATGAATTTCAAGATTAAATTACTTCACTTACTTGCTTATACTTGAATCATATTTTCTGAATTAACTACTCTCTTGAATTCATATATTCATTATTTACGTATTCATTTCCATATTCTTCAAGCAATTTGAAAGTTTCTAATTTTCATATACACACAACTACACACATCACACTTGAGGAAAAGATTATAAGAAGTGTGTACTATAAACAGACTTATCCATATCATCAGAACACAAAAAGTCAAACAATCATTTGTATTTGTTGAAGTCCTGTTCTGCTGCTCAGGCATGTGAAGTCCTCTTCGGCTGCTGAGGCGAAATCTTGTTCTGCTGCTCAGGTCCTTATTCGGCTGCTCAAGGGTTGTATAGACCTGTTACTCCAATTTAAGTGAGGGTTATTGTTTTAGTGAAATTCCAGAAGGAGTCTGGCTGGACATAGACGGAGCTCTGAACCAGTATAAAAAGCTCCGGTGTTATTTTTAGTATTCTGCTTTTATATTTCGCAATATTTACTATATAACTATCATCACTATACTCTGTATTATCGTATATCCATTTTACACGATCCGTAACACACTTTAATTTGTTATCAGAACCTGGAATTCTATCGATCGTCACAACATCATAGAATAATGGTCAGAAAACGATCTAGTTGAAATACAATAGGCAAAATCCTAGTCAAAGCCACCAGCAAGGACTATAAAAAGGTACATTTTGATTTACAAATTTCAGTAAAAGATAATAACGAATTATTTAGTATAAGCAATAAGATTTCAAAACTTAATTTTATTATTTTAGAAAAGATGAAATCTGTTGAACTTGAAAATGAGAAATTGAAAAATGAAAGTTTAAATTTAGAAAATAAACTCGGTGTTTTAAAGAATAATTTTATAACCGTTAAAGTTTTTCTTGACGAACAAAACACCATATTTGAAAAAGAGAGAGAAAAATTTTCAAAAGAAGTTTTTGATTTGAAAAGACAAAATGATTTATTACAATCCTCTTTAGATAATTTAGAATCTCAAAATTCCCTTCTCAAAAATGAGAACAGTATGTTAAAAAACTAGAATTCTGAATTAAATGAGAAAATTATTATTTTGAATAATAGTAATATTTCTTTTGAAAATAATAATTGTGAATTTAAGGCTAAATTTGATAAACTTAACAATGAAGTCATAAAATTTAATAAAGGTCAAAACGATTTGAACATGATTTTATCTAGTTCTAGACCTTTAAATGATAAAAGTGTTTTAGGATATAATAAAACAAATCGTAGAATAGCACTAGACGTGCTTTCATGTATAGTAAATATGTTAGTGCTAGTACTAAATTACAAGAAAAGTTTAAATCCAATTTTTATAGAAATTCAAATACCGCTATGACCAGTAATGTTTATAATTTCTTTAGAAGTACAAAATCACTGACAAGAAATATGAATAAAAATTATCTAAATATTTGGGTTCCTGTTAATCGAAAAAATAGAGAAAAATACATTGATGATTATTTTGATATGGTAGTTAATAATGAAAATCATATTTATAAACGTTCAACCACACCCAAATGGGTATGGTTTTCTAAAAAATAGGAAATTATAAGAACCTTGGGTACCACATGCTTTAAATGTTGATTTTTTCTAATACCTTACATTATAAGTAGCAGTTATTGCTTTATATTATTCTATGTTAACACTTATGTATCATCGTAAACTCTCCTTTTTCTCGATGACAAAGGGGGAGAAAGATATTGCTCTAACACTATTTGCAGGAATAAACCATGCAAGCACAGATTAAGGGGAGAAAAGATTAATTATTTATAGGAATATATACATAGATTCAGGAGGAGAGATCAATAGCACAATTGCTGCAATATATTCAGTGAGAGAGAAAAGATCAACAAAGCTTGCCAAAGATTCGTTCGTGGCAAATGAAATTGTCATCATCAAAAAAGGGAAGAATGTTGGATCATAGGTTTTGATTGCTGACAAGACACAACAATTCATGAATCTACGACTACAATAACATCCAGACTCATCGGCTCAATATATGGTTTGTATAGTTATATATTTTAACAAGAGTCATCAAATGTGTATATAAAGTCTAGTTTAGTGCTTTGTTAAAATCTTTCCTCAAGTATCATCATTACATTCAAATAAACTTGCATGCGTATTTCAATCAAAACCAACTTTTCGAAAAATGCATTGGGCGGGGCTCGAACCCATGTCACTAGTTTGGAAGGCAAGTATTCTAACCAAATGAGCTATTGTAATTTTGGCTTAACAACAAAATTCAATCAACCAAATACAGTCAGTTAGTCGACTGAATCTGTGCATTTTAACATATATGTGCATGTTTTTAAATTCAGTCGACTGAATGATCAAGGTCAGTCGACTGAATCCTGTAACTATCGTTTTTTATGAAAAGATATCACTTTTCTGAATAGTTGTCTTCCTCCCCAAGGGTTGCAACCATTGCTATTCGCAGAGATCTCTTCACCCGCAGTTGCAACTCCTTAACTGCTATATATATGCATGAATTTCAAGATTAAATTACTTCACTTATTTGCTTATACTTGAATCATATTTTCTGAATTAACTACTCTCTTGAATTCATATATTCATTGCTTACGTATTCATTTCCATATTCTTCAAGTAATTTGAAACTTCCTAATCTTCGTATACACACAACTACACATATCATACTTGAGGAAAAGATTATAGGAAGGGTGTACTATAAACAAACTTATCCATCTTATCAGAACACAAAATGTCAAACAATCATTTGTATTTGTTGAAGTCCTGTTCTGCTGTTCAGGCATGTGAAGTCCTCTTCGGCTGCTGAGGCGAAATCGTATTCCGCTGCTCAGGTCCTTGTTCGGCTGCTCAAGGGTTGTATAGAACTGTTCCTCCGGGTTAAGTGAGGGTTACTATTTTAGTGAAATTCCAGAAGGAGTCTGGGACTTGACGTAGGACGGAGCTCCGAACCAGTATAAAAATCTCCGGTGTTATTTTTATTATTCTGCTTTTATATTCTGCACTATTTACTGTATAACTATCATCATTATACTCTGTATTATCGTATATACATATTAACGATCCATAGCACACTTTCATCATGTTATGAATTTAATTTTTAATTAGCCCCCTCAACACCATGTACGTGTACGATTCTCTCCATCTACCCGTAGTAAACTATAGCTATATATATATATATTATATAAATACCACGGTCCCCCATTGGACCAAGATTATATCCTCGTTAGTATCCATAACTCAACATCCCTTCAGGATCCATTACCCTCGCCGTTTCACGTTCTCATCGCCGTGCATACCGAGAAACTCCCGCAGTGCTTAATAATGGCTTTTAAATAATTTAGCAGTACTATAAGTTGCATTTTAGGGATTTTCGACTTAATTGCTTCCTAGTTGTAGACTCGGCTCTATGAACTATAAGTATGGTGGACTAATCACCATCGATTATGGACTTAACTCCATGGTTACCCCATGCATGTTGAAAGACTTCTAAGGGTTAGCTAGCCTTTCCTCCTAACAAAAAACTAGCATACAGACATTGGTAATGCATGGCCTAACATGGACCGTACACTAGTAGGCAGTGTTTCTTGTTAGGTGTAGCCCTTGTCTTTCCTAATAACCTCTAAGGATGGATGGCATTCTCGACCTTTGTGCTGCTCCTACTCCTTAATTTAGTACCAAGACGAACTAACATAGGATTGTTTTTCGCTCACCGTTCAATTTAGAATGCTTATTGCAATCAAGGCAATACCCCTCTTTTCCTATTTTTTAAGCAAACTCACTTTTCTATTGAAGTATTCTTCAATCTGTATGCAAGCGCATAATCTTTGCTGGTCCTACAGTTGGATATGTCTCACATTAGTATAATGTATACACAACTGCTGCTAGCTCCTTGCATTGGGCAGAATTCTATTCTGTAATACTACTGACCTCGCATTCCAATCCATAACAATGACTATGTCATTTTATTCATTTAATCATTTATTAACTTTAATAGTTCACACCCGTCATAAACACATACTGGAGGTTAGAGGTGTGCATGTATGTATTTATGTACATGTATATATATTCATCCATCCTTACTTAATTATTCTACCTTTATAGTTTACTGTTAACCATGATTCTTTACTTCATTATGCATTTATAATTTACTTGATTGAAGACTATTTACCGCTTTTTTAAAAGTTTTACAATGTTGTTTTCCATTCTCTTACTCTTTTCTTATTTTCTACTTCTATTCTTTTTTAGCTTTTAAATTTATCCTTGCCTACTTTTCAATTTCTTTTTATTTAATTCCCACATCTTGTCTCCTAAAATGTTCTTATCACATTTATAATTCTTTACTTAACACTTAGGAATTTTTTGCATTTTAATGCATTGGAATTACGTCTCTTCCAAACAGAAAGGTTAACACTTTAAATTTCTATATCTTATCCAAAATGAAGGAATATGTTGCATTTGGAATTACAAGAAATTATCCTTTCATAGTTATTGGAGTAGACAGTACAAAATACGGTAAATATCCCTATTTTATACATCTCTTTCTTTTCAGATATATTCCTTATCATTTTAAACGATGCACATTTATTTACTTTAAACTTAATAATGTATAGAAATCCACATTGCAACATCTTATATTCCAACGAATTAAAATACCACTTAAACCCCTAAAATATTATTGTGATTTTTTATTTTACATTCTTATTTTTCAATATTCATTAAAGTACCAATGGAATTATTACATCATTACAAGTTCATGATCTGGTATTATTCAATAATAAATTTAGGGATTGCTAATACCCGAATCTTTTCCTGATATACATTCATACACCTTATAGATATATATCAAGTTACAATTTCAGTATATGTAGGAAGATTGTATGCTTTCATTGCATGTGTACATATTTAATCTATAACTCCAATTTACATTTCAGTCATATAGGAATAGATCTACAACGATATAAATCAATATCATACAAAAGTATATAATTATTCTCACCCACATTTGTAGCATTCCAATTCTACAGATCTAATCTCTGTTATTCCACTTTGACTCTCTTTCTCCCTATATGGATTTATACACCATAAGCATATGTAGATTTATTAGAGATTTAGACTATAAAAGGGATTCAGAATTTTGATTTGTATTTTAGATTTGGATTTACAGTTTACCTTGTCTTTGATGATTTGATTGGAACCTATTATTTTCCTCAATCACCTTCTACTATTCTCTAATTGTGTATACGTATAATCTAAAACTAATTTTAAGAATTTAGAGTTTTGGAGGAGAAGATTGAATGGAAGAGCTCCGATGTCGCTCCGAAAATATGAGTTTAGAAGTGAGGGTTTAGGTCGGCATTTATAGGGATTCAAATCAATGTCAGCCATTTGATTAATTTTATTAAATCTGAGCCGATTGGCTATACTTTACTGTTAATTTTTCACAGGCAACGATTGATTGCCTTAGGTCCAAGGTTGACCACTACCGGTCGACCATCAGGTATGTACGGTTGACCATTCTCTTATTTAACATTGATTAATTAGCATGTAGAGATTTTGTAAATTTTTTGTTCCTTATTTGAACGATTACGTTATTTGTTTTACTTAGACTTCTGTTTCATTCCTTTTACATCCGATTGTAACAATTTGTTTCTACTTATAAATATTTTCTCATATTTGATTTAACATTAACGTCTAAGTTTCCATTAACATTGGTATTTATTTTTTAATTGATATTTATCACCATAATTACATGTATAATTACTTCCCATTCGAAAACTTCAAACGTTAATAACCTTTTTGTTTGAACTCATACCGAAAAAATTTATATATGAATTTGATTAGAAAATCACCACGAACCCAATGACGCAAGTTTCGTACCCAAATTTTGACGTCTGTAAAATTCTATTTTTTGACATTACTAATTATTAGTTAATATTCTTTTTAATTAGTTGTCGTAAAATTAAAGGGTGTAATATTTGTTACTACTACTATTATTCTCGAAGATATATGGCATGTAATATAGCTATGACACCGCGCCAGTAACCAATGCCGAAGGAATAAGAGTGAACCAACGCCTACAACATGAAAGACTACGATGCCGCATCTCATCAATGAAAGTCATATGCAACGTTGCATGTTGTTGGTAAAGCTAAAGATATTGGATGCCAACAATGCCGCATATCATCTATAAGGTAGGATGGTTAATATGAAGTCTTTTATGTCGTTAAGAAATGTCGAATGGCATCAATAGCAAAATTCATCAAGAAAGCAGTGATGTCTAAAGTAATCAATATCATAAGCCATCAATGTCGCCTCCCATTGTTGTCGTATCCTATCGATGTTTCCAATCACCTATGGAGATAATATGGACGACACAACTCAACAATACGACATTTTATCAATATTGCTCATCATTTATGCCATATATTATCAAGGTCGCTATACACCGATGTCACATGGCATTGCCATCGAAGCCGTCTTACTACCAATGCTACTCCACTAGTACCGAACAATGATGCCTATTATTGATACCATCGACAATCAATGCCGCATCCTCTTGATGGAGCATTTCATCAATCTTTAGAGGAAGTAGCACATTAATAAATGCGGTACTGATGCCGAAAGCCATCAATATCCATGGAAACTATCATGCTACTCCTTCTCGATGTTGCTCCATCTCAATGCTACTCCTTCTCGATGTTGCTCCATCTCAATGCCGCTACATGTTGATGTCATCTATTATCAATGAAAAGTGTCGAAGGCCATCTAAAGAAAGGAATGGAGCCTGACACCATGGAGATTGCCAAAGATTATGCATGCCGAATGCGATGTTGAGCAGTTGTGCCGAACTCCATATCCCTATAAATATGGACCTAAAGGCATGCAAGAAGGGGTGAATTTTTTTCTCATTCTCTTACATTTTAAACTTTGTAACCCTGAATCAATTTAGAGATTTTAGTACCAAGAGGGCTATTGCATATAGGACTTTATACATTCAACATTATATGAAATAAGAATATGATTTCTTGAACTATGGTTTACTTTCAAATTCCAAAGCACTTGTGATTTCTTAATCATAGCTTACGTCGAATTCCAAAAGTATTCATACTATTGATTTCTATTTTTGCATACAATTGGCTACATGAATCGACTCCAAGTACATATGACCTTATGTGACAATCATATGACTTCTTCATGGACTCAAGCCTGCTTTTTCAGTCCTATTAAGGCTCAACTCAACCAAGTGTTGCCTTTTCCAACACTTGTTGAGGTTAACTCCAGGCTCTCCAAATTCCAACATTAACCAAGGTTTCCTTCCTTGCACTTTTTGGAGTTAACAAAGAAATTCGTTAACATTTTGGCACTAGAAGTAAGGCTTGAATCTCATCTCCGTTAGAACCCTAAGTGGAACTACACAAACTTACATATATTGATGCTTAAAGGACTTGCTTCTATCAAGCATATCCCATTCCAAACTAGCATACCCTTGATTTTTAACACCATTTAATTGCATCAACTAAGCTTTCTTAGTCATCCCAAATAAATGTGTTAAAATCTCTGAATAATGATCCTCTAAGCCTTAAATGACAAGGACAACTTACCAAATTTCTAATGATCCCTGGTTTCATAAAGAGCAAGTATTAAAGCTTATGGCATTACAAGTTACGGAAGAAAAGAAAAGACAAATAGCTCCTTATGATCCAGAGAAATGGAGCTTGAATCCATTTCATATTGGTCCAACATCAATCTTCGCCTAGGAAGGCAGTATAAAAAGGATAGCATTTTCATGAAGATGAGAAAAGAAATTCAGCTCCAAGCAAGTGGATTTTTTTTAAAAGAGAGATAACAAAACACTTCGATCAATTCACTAAGAGATGTGAGAATGTGCTAGTCATACCTATAGATTGAACGAAGCTTAAAGCTCTTTAAAGAGAAATTTTGCTATAGAAGCTAAGGAGACCATCACATAAAACAAAAAAGCTAAGAAAGAATGGTCTTCAAAAGATTAAGGTTTCCAAGAATTACTCCCTTACAACTTTCTATGATAATATCTACCTCTTGATCAAAGACGAATTTAACTATTGGCCTTCCTAATAAAAGAAACGGAAGGTTCTATAATCTCGGAGGATTATAGTACTATTATCATCGCTCTAATGGACATGACACCAATCAATGTCGAAGTTTGGAGGGCTTGATCAATAATTTCCTAGGGTGAGGAAAGCTCAATGAATTTGTAAGAAGGTGTCAAATAATTTATTAATAAAAGGAGATTTCTACACAAAATAAATATATCTACATGGTCAAGGAGAAAAAATAACTCCTAAAATAAAGGAAAATGCCTTTGTCCCCACCAAGATGGCTTGGTCAAAGCACCTTCTAGAGGAAGGTCAGAGTAACTCTTTAGTTTCATTCGAAAGGACCTAATCAGAGCATCTGCCAGCCTTTAGTGCCATCATCAAAGGTCTCACTAAAGCGCCTTCTAAAAGGAGATCAGGTAAGTCTCTGGTTCTGCTTAAGATAACAACCCAAAGCACCAGAGCAGCCCATAGTGTAATCGTTAAAGGCCTTACTGAAGAATATACTAAAGGGAGATCGGGTAAATCTCCGGTTTTGCTAGCACCTAGAGCACCGGACCAACCTTTAGTGTCGTTATCAAAGGTCTTACTGAGAAGGGGTCAGGTAAGTATATAGTTCTGCTTAATATAACTAACTAAATGTACCGGACAACATGACCTAAACCATCACCTAAGATAGTGATAAGGGGTTTGATCCAAGTTGAGATCATCACATAAAGTTGGTGGTAAGGAAATCAACCGAGTCAATTATGCTCTATATTAAAGAATGGATCAAAGCAATCTTCTAGAGGAAGAATGATAAAACATGGACAAAATAATCTCCAAAGGAAATGGAGCTCTACCATCTATACAAGGAATTCTATTGCCATACGGTTTTCTGGTCCTCTACTATTACCAGATAAGTTCCAGGTCTTCTCTTATTACCACAAGATGAATCTTCTGGTCTTATTATTGTCAATTGGATTTTTGATCTTCTATTATTACCAAATGGATATTTTGGTCTTTTATTATTATTGTCAAAAGATTTTCTAGTCTTCTATTCAGATTATCATTGCCAAATGAATTTTCTAGGCTTTTACTCGGATTATCATTGCCAGATGGATTTTATGGTCTTTTATTCAGATTATTACTACCAGATGGATTTTTTTGGTTTTCTATTATTATTACCAGATGGATATTCCGGTCTTCTATTATTATTGTCATAGGGTTTTCTGGTCTTCTATTCAAATCATCACTGCCAGATAGATTTTTTGGTCTTCTATTCAAATTATTATTGCTGGATGGATTTTCTAAACTTTATTATTGATAGATTGATTTTTTGACCTTCTATCACCAGATCATTTTCTGGTCCTCCATCCACACGATAACTAGAATGGTTCTCTAAATTTCTATTCAAATTATTATTAGAAGGGTTTTATGATGGTGGAGCTTCAATAAATCAGTTCACAATTCAGATTGGGATCTCCATTACTAAGCAAACTACTAGATATCTTTTAATAGGAAGGAAGATTCTTGCATCAAGCTTAATTAGCAGGGTTCTTAGTTCTCTTAACAAGCAGGATATCGATCTATACATCAAAAGATACAGAAAAGAAAGATATTAATTGTTAAGCAATTTCAAATCAGAAGCAGTATCCGATTCAAAACTATATACGATGCATTCGAGGTAACATACATTCAAATGTAGATTTATTTGAAATCTAATATATTATGTACAAAGTTGCAGGTATAAAATTTAGACAAAAGAAGAATATGTTTAGTGCAATTTTATGCTAAAGCTCAAGGCTCTATGCTATCTTGTCCACATCTTTAGAAGTTAAAGTATCAATAATTTAACGAATGGCCACATCCAGAAGTTCTTTGGATTTCTTTTCCTTTCTTTGAAAATTATCAGAATCATCAACTGAATCAATTTGAATTTTCAAAGCATGCTAGAGAATCTTATTGGCTCCTCTTAAAATTTAAACCATGCTCTTTAGTTCTTCGATCTCCTGCTTAAGGATATACTTCTCGTGCCCACGATTTTCAGTTTGGCTTTCATAGTTATCGAGATGCCGAGATATTTTCTCATCCATTTCTTAATGAAAACGAGCATGCACTCAAATTTAACATGTCTACTCCATTTGGATATTTTTTTTATCATTTAGACCTGGAGATGGGTCTAACAAAGTAGGAAATTTTTGACTAGATAAAGATCGAGATCTAGTCATTCAACCGGGAGTGGGAGTAGGAATAGGAAGGCCGGACTCACCTCCGCCTGTGATGAGCTCGAAAGAATGAAAGGAATCTTAACTCTTCATTAAATCCAATTCAAGATCATTTATTTGTTGATGAAATCTAGCCACTTCGGCATCAATCTTAACTAAATGTCTAGATTCTTAGACCGAGCCTATATTTTCTTTCAGTCGTTGAACCCCTTTGTCCTTCTCTTTAGTTCCCCCTTCTAAGCTAGGCGTTCGTTCCTTTAGACCTTTAAAAATCAATCTCAGTTGGAAATGTTTCTTGTGCGATTCCTGTGCATTATGTCCAGAAATCGTAAAAATGAAGCACCTTGAGAAGAATGCCTCTTTTCAATATCAGCAATGAATCTATCTTTAATCTCGTTTATGCGCAAAAGAACATCTAATGGGTCAGATATAAGCGATAGTTGGTTTTCCTAATAAAATTAAATAAAAAGAAAGTTAATACATGGAAAACAAGTTCTTTCATTAATAATGGCAGAGTGTACAAACCATAAAGGAAAACAAATTACATCACAATTCCATTCTATGAATATTTAACCAACTCTTAAAGTTTTGAAATAGCAGTTTTGGCCTTTTCAAATGACCCAACAAATAGGGTAAGAGTAGAATTAAAGGAAGCTTTAATCCCTTTTAGGGCGTTAACAAGAGGGAATTGATGGTAGTCCCATTCCTCGACTGATCGCATATCAATTTGGCATGATAAGTTTAAATTTTACTAAGTAGTTTGCCCTCATCACCCAAGATGTCAAAATGGAAGTGAGGAAATCACATATAAACTTCTTGTAAATCTCTAAGAAAGCACTGTTTTGCTAACCGAGATGTTTTAAGAGTTATATATTTCTCCTTAAAATCCCTCTTTAACTTGACAAACTTATTCAATAGTTCTCCTACTTGAGTTTTCCTTAATAATATGTAAAAATTAGACTAATAATAGAGAAACGGAAGCAATAAGGTTCATGAGCTACTAGAGTTACATAGTACTATTATACAATCGTTCAGATTTATACAAAATCGATTTCTTATGCAGCTCAGAAATAAATCTCTTTCTATTGTATTTGAGCTTTTCAGAAGGGAGAGAACGAGAAGAAAAGGGGATTGAAGCAACTCTAAGGGGGTTCCAACACCGTAGGGTGAGGACTCGTCTAAGTATTTGCGCTGAAAGTGTTTAGGCAAACCCCTGCAGTTGTCACCCAAATAGGAGAATTCTACGATTTCACCCATCGAGTAACTTTATAGAGAAACTCCTCTAAGGAACTCCTTTTATCAATCAACATCCAAAAGAGGGTCATTAGCTTCGCCTTTTCTACCAAGATTCTCTCCCGATGAAGGCGTGCTTTCTTCATCCGTGGATCAACTTGCCTTTTTAAAAAATATCTTAATTTTGATGCACTAGCAGCAAGACTCTTATATTTCTCAGACAGTTCATTATACTCTTTAATTTTTTTATCCAATTACTATTCAATCGATCTATTTCTATTTATCTCTATTTGAGCATAACTTCATAATGATATCTTGATTTTATCCTTGACTAAAATGATTAATGTATTAACTATGAACTACTTGATAACTTAAGACATTTAAGTAAAGAGATCCATACTCGAGCGAGAGGAAGGAATCAAAGATGAAGGAATCTACTCTTTCCCTTTGGGTTTGTGGCTTTGAGAAGCACCGTCGTTTTGAGGAAAATCTTTAGTAGGGAACCAGGAATTTTAGTGACATTCATACCTTAGGCCATTAACTCCGGGTTAGTGCCCACTGATCCGTCCCACTCCTCCGATGGTCCAGAAGGACCCTTTTCATCACCACCACCATTGTCATCATTATTACCATCATCACCATTGTCATTATGATCTCCATCACCTTTGTGCTCATAATCATCCTTCCTCTCGTCATCAGATTTTGTTCCTGCGTTTGCTAGAGGATCGTCAAAGTTAGCAATTTCATGGCATCAATCTCCTCCTCCTCCTTAGAGGGGCCTTCTCCTAATGGCTGGGCTTTCTCCAACTTAACTTTGAATTTCTTTTCAAACTCTTCATTCCAAGATGGCAGGGAGAGAGGGAAAGTCCATATCTGGACATTGTTGGATATTGCTGGCATATGCTAAATAGAGTGCCTTCTCATAAGATTTCTCTATAATAGTATCGAGAGTTGTGTCAAGGAAATGAGACACCTTTTACTTTGCATCTTTAATTATGCTGGTCGATTTTTTCAGGAGAATTCATTTCCACTGCAGCTTCTTCTTAAAAAATTCATTCTCCTTCGCAAGCTTGGCCTCCTTTATATCAGCCTTCTCAAGTACTATCTCTAGAGCTTTCACCTTATCATCTAAAGTCAATCCGATACTTTTCTCTTTCTTAAATAAAGTTTTTACTTCATTACGTGAAATGGAAAGTTTATCTCTCTCTTTACAACCTCGTCCTTCGCTGTTGAAATATCGATTATATGATCATTGAGTTAAGAAACTTGCTCCATAAGTTTAGACACTTTACTAGAGGATCCTATAACATCCTCTTGAAGAAGAAACATATGTTTAGTAGCCTAAAATGATTAATAGGTATGAATCGGAATATTATAAAACAGATTAGGAGCCTGAAACTACTAAACAGAAGAAGCACATACTCCTAAGAACTGTTTCAAGGATGGTAAATCGATAGTCTTAAGAATAATTCAAGGACTGTGGTGGCTTAAGGCAACAAAGGACGTAGACTGGATGACCAATTAGAGAAGGCATCAAAATTGCTAATAGGGATTGGCGACCGATACTTAGAGGAGAGTGGGTCTTCTAAAGAAATACACAAGCTAGGCTCCTCACAGAGATGATTCAAAGTACCAAGAGAGTGTGGGAAAGAAATATGATGAAGAAACTTTGAGATTGCCTTGCCTTAGTCGACCATTAAGCGTATTCCCTAGGAAACTCAGGGTTCAAGACCCAAGGACTTGGGTCTATATTTATAAATTATTCTTCATCCACAATAACAGGGGTGTGCATGCCCCCAACCTTGGAATTCATGTTAGAAGTTGTAGCAATAATGGAACCATCGCTTGATTTCCTTTTTAAGGACTTGAATGAGCCAGAAATAATGTCCTTGAACAATTGAGATTCAAGGGCCTAAATTAAGATAGAAGTGTCATTTTTTACTTTCCTTTTCTTTGGGTGCATCATTTGCGATCTCCTTCTTTTTGGACATAGTTACTAAAGTAAATGAACCGAAATTGAAAATAAAAGCTTATAAGAGGGCATAATAAGAGATTCCATATAAAATGCTATGATTTCTTACGAAGAGTCTCGGGCTAAATTGGAGAACTAGAAGTACAAGATCATGGCTTTCCCATTACCAATGATCATTTTCCTTAAGCATTGCCTTTGACCATCGAAGGCATGCCTAAGATCTTGTGGCGATCCAAAATAATATAATACTGAAGGAACTTTATTGGAGTTAACAGTTTAAGCTTGTTCCTCATATTCTCTGTTGCTTGAGTTAGGGATTGCATAATTTCTTGGAGTGGAGCTTAACTTTTTAGGAGAAGGATCTAAAAGAAAACATTTATCAATAAAGAATAATGAATGAACATGAATAATTAGAGATAGAAACTTACTAGCAGTATAGAATGTCCCTCCAATGTTAAAGTAGTATTTGACGTAAAAGAACCATGTTTCCCATCCTCTTACCTTATTTACACCTTTAGAAATTAAGCTTCTTAGAGAGGACAAATCTGATACAAAAGGTGATCTTGCTGCTCACCAATCTTAGCCGAACCAGCTATTGAATGGAGAATCTTAGCGTTTAGAGAAGGAAGTCCAATCTTTCGAGCCAAGACTTCTAGAAAAGCCAAATATGTATATGAATTTGGGGAGAACTGGATTATGGAAATGTTCAAGTGCTCCAAGTATCTCAAAAGGAATTCGGGAAAGGGAAGATAACCCATGTGCTGGATATGTATCAGGGTAAACGCAAAATACCATTTCGGTAAATTATAAATGTGATCTAAAGGACTAGCTAGAATAACTACAACTCTATTGATTCCGAATTACTCTAAAATGGAGTCAACTTCGGTTTGAGTAGTAATGTACGATAGATTCAAGATATGGCCTCCCTTTTTACTAGTGGAAGGTGAAGCCTTGGAGCCTATGTTGGTCTTTTTGATGGACTTTTTTGTTTCCTTCCGACCTTCCATTTGCCTGCCAGGTGACATTATTCCAATTCTAAAAATGCGTATGCTTGTTAAATGGATTATATTTAAAAGGAACCCAAGTGATTTACCTATTCTCTAGGCTATGATATCAAAATATTAAAAATATAAAGTCTACTTAGGTGTTAATTGAGTAGTCAAATGTCAAAATTTAAATTGAGATGCAAATAACTGTTAAATTTGTGATAACAAAGTAAGTTATAGGAAGTTGTATGAAATTTGATAAAACCTAACTCAAAGGTATCCTAGGAACATTGCAACATCAATCAACCCATATCGAATGGATACATCAATGCCGAACATTGCGTAGATTATATTATGTAACAATAGTGAATGCCACAGTTATAACCAATGTCGGAGTAATAAGGTCGGCAAACTACTGAATAATGACGACGTAGATCAATGATGTACTAATCAATTCAAGTAACTTATAAGGTTCTAAAGTAGTAGCGTCGTAATAACAATATCGAATGAGGCTTAATTTATAATATTAAAGAGTGAGGCTGCTTGTATCAAACCATACCCATAAGCCAATATAAATGACAACATCCATACAGAACTAAATAATGTTGCATCTAACTGGTATAAATTTCCTTATAATAGTGGGCAATTATTGCACATCAACTTATTAAATAACGATATGAGAGTCTAATGCCATAGTTTTACTAAATCTTGAGGTCCACTGTCAAAGTAATAGAACAGTAGGGAAACTCAAGTAACGTCGAATATCACGTCTATATCGAAAAATATCAATTGCGCATAAAAAATGAATTAATATCGAACATTATAACAATGTTGTATGGTATCAGTATTGATATGAGGCAAAGCAGTATTGGGTGTAGGGTCTAATAAATCTTCTTCTTCATCGTTAAGCTAAGAACACACCAATTTTCGTACCAACATCGATTAACTTAAAATCCACTTGTACGACATAGGAATCCAACGCTAGTCTAACCTCCAAACATAATCGATTACAAACCTAGTCAATAATATAAGCATCGAGGCCCTATAATCAAGCCTAAATGTCAACCTAAAATCGAGGGATCCCAAACCAAACACTAGCAGCAATTTCTACACTAAATCGCTTAATTCAATTCACTAATTTAATCGATATAAAGCGGAAGTCGTACCAGAATATTGATTCAAACAATTGAAAGTTAAAAGTTCAGAATTTCTTTTGGAATTTTTATTTCACACTTAAGCTTTTACTGTAAGTAAAGGAGGAATAGAAGAGAAGTTCGACTATGTATAGAAGAGAAAGAGGAAGAATAAGCACCTCGATTCATTTGAATATATGGCTGGATTTGCATGGAATACCAAAAGGCGGAAAAGTTTATTGTTGAGATTACTGATTTGAGAAGTCAATGCTTCCTCTATATTAGGGAGAGGCAAATGCTACTACTACTATTCTCGAGGACATGCAGTATGCAATGTGGCTGTGACGCTGCACCGATAACCGATGCTAAAGAAATGAGAGTGAACCAATGCCGCTAGTATGAAAGACTACGATGCCGCTTCTTATCAGTGACAGGTCATATGCAACGTCGCATATCATTAGTAAAGGTAAGGATACTAGATGCCAACGATGTCGGATATCATCTATAAGGTGGTGTGGTTAATAGTAAGTCTATTATGTCGCTGAGCAATGCCAAATGAAATCAATAGCAAAATTCACCAAGAACGCAATGATGTCTAATGTGATGGATATCGTAAGTCATCAATGTTGTCTCCCATTGATGTTGTATCCTATCGACGCCGCCAATCACCTATAGAGATAAAATGGACGACACAACTCATCATTACCACACTTTACCGATATCACTCATCGTTGATGCCATCTATTATCAAGGCCATTATACATTGATGTCGTATGCTATTGCTATTGAGGCCGTCTTACTGCCAATGCTACTCCACTAGTACCAAATCAATGTCGCTTATTATTGACACTGCCAACAATCAATGCCGCATACTATTGAAGGCACATTTCATCAATCTTTAGAGGGAACCACACATTTGTGAACGTGGTATTGCCACCAAAAGCCATCAATAAACATGCAAACTATCATGCCATTCCTTCTCGATGTTGCTCCATCTCAATGCCGCTCTTCACTAATGATCCTTATATTGATGATGCTGCATGTTGTTGCCATCTATTATCCATGAAATGTGCTGAAGGTCATCTAAAGTAAGGAATAGAGCCTGGCGCCATTGAGGTTGCTGAGGGTTATGAATGCCAAAGATGGAGCATGTTGAATGCAGCACTGAGCAGTTGTGCCAAACTTTATACCCCTATAAATACGGTCCTAGAGGCATGGAAGAAGGGTGAATTTTTTTTCTCATTCTCTTACATTTTAAAGCTTGTAACCCTAAATCGATTTGGGGATTTTAGTATCAAAAGAGCTGTTGCACATAGGACTTTGTACATTCAACATTATATGAGATAAGAATATTATTTCTTAAACTATGGCTTACTTTTGAATTTCAATGCACTTGTGATTTCTTAATCATAGCTTGCTTCAAATTCCAAAAGTACTCATACTCTTGATTTCTATTTTTTCATATAATTAGCTATGTGAAACGACTCCAAGTACGTTTGACCTTACATGACTATGCATATGACTTCTTCGTGGACTTAAGCCTGCTTGTTCACTCCTTTTAAGCCTTAACTCGACCAACTGTCGCCTTTGCCAACACTCATTAAGATTAAATATAGACTATAACCAAGGTTCCATTCCTAGCACTTTCTGGGGTTAATGAAGAAATTCATTAACAACATTCTCCTCTTCTTAAAAGAGTTTCGTCTTCGAAATTCCTCAAGGACTGAACAACATAACATAACGTACAACCATTTTAAACTAACCAATTAATAGTGTGCGACCAATTTTGCAACAAATCGTGTATAAATGCATGATACATCACAATATATATGATATGTGTCAATGAATTAAATTGCTAACCCCAAAAGTGTATGAAAAACAGAATAATTTCAAAGTGAGGCCTTGTCGAGGCTAATCGAAGTCATCAAATCGAAGTATTCGTCCATGTCGACTTTGAGTTTACCCATCATCGTCATTAAGAGCTCGAAGCATTATGCAAAGTGTAAGTGGATGTTCAAGTCAATGTGCATGGTAAAAATGGAATCACAAGTTTAAGGAAGTTCTATATGTTATTCAAGTCATAAGTCCAAGTTAATTAATGCACAAAGTCAAGTAGATATGCAGTCATTGTCCAAATTAAGTCAAAAATGATACGTCCTTGTTTAATTACAATCCTTATATACCCTAATTCAATTTAGGGTTTCCAAAGTTTTAAAAGTAAGAAATGAGAAGAGAGAATTTGGCCTCTTCCTCGAAGCCTCTTGGTCCATATTTATAGGGTTCGGCAAGTGACAGGCTTCGACGTCCATTAGCTCTAGCATTAGCAATGTTGTCGATCTTCAAGTTGATATTCTATCGATTCAACATTAACAATGTCGTTGAACATCAAAACCAACATTCTTGTATTCACATAGATAAACTTCGACATTAATTCGGTATGATCGATACTCAACATCTCTAAACTTAGTGTTGATAGTTTCTTCTTCGTCAATCAAATTTTATTACCACCATATATTAACATTGATAAAAGGCGGCACCGGTAGGAGCATCTTCGATAACCCTTTTGGGTGTATTGATAAATATCGGCGACGGTGACTCCATATCTTGAGACCTTCTTTGATTGATGGTTGGTGGCATTAAGCGACGATGTCGGTGACCCTCGATGTTGATAGTTAGTAGCTTACTAAATGCAGCATTAACCACACTTGTGGATATTGATGACGATAGTCATTAACACCACATATGTAGATGTATGGTGTCTCTCAAGCATGTTCATAAGAGTTAATGTTGTAATAGTAACAACATTTATAACTTGTGTTTTTCTTTATAAGGTAGTTTTGATGAGCAACGACGTTGCGATGGAGAACACCGTCGGTACTTAATAACTCTAATCATAAGCAACATTAAGAATGGTTGACTTTGGCAATATCGACATTGATAGGATATGACTTCATTCAGCATTGCTTCAAAAATCATGAGCCTCGACGTCAACATAGTACTATTCGACAGTCGTCGTGGCTCATGGAAGATGACATTCATGCTTCATAATTCTTGGCCTTATCGAGACTAATGAACTTTATATGATGTTGCTATCCTTCGGCACTATTTCCATGAACATCTTCGAAGATGATGCTAGTAGTAACATTTGCCCCCTAGTGTAAAGAAACCATTGACTTTCCAAGTAAATATTCTCGGCATTATCTTTTTTCATTCCTTTTGGTCTCCTTATATTGTTCATTTGAATCAAATCCAATGGCACCCACTTGCTTACTTCTTCTTAAGCTTCTCTTACCATAAATTAGTTTTTCATGAATTTTATATTGAAATTGTAGTTAGGTTTGCTCCAATTCTATTATTTTATCAGCGATCGAGTTCGATTATCTAGCCCTAATAACCCATGTTGTGAATTGTTATAATTAATCTTCCGTAATGTTATATTATTTGCTTAGTGGTGTTGATTTGGGGATTTGGGCATTTTTTGTTTTAAGGCGAAATAGGTAGCATATCAAACCAAGACTTGTTACTACTTAGGCTCATGTGGATATCATCGTTTATTGTGCCATGAACTCGAAGTAGGTTGGTTAACCTAGTAGATGTTAATCCATTAGCACAATGTTTCTGCGCCGTCCAAATAGGCCTTGATACTAGTCAATGTTGGTATGAAAACTGATATGTACTCAGTTTATTTATTAACGAAAGCGACGCAATAAGCTTAAAACTCGGCATCAATTTTCACTGTCATCATACACAATGTCGTTAATGATGTCAATGTAATGCTCATCAATGTTGTCAATACACTTAAAATTAACAAAGTGTTAAATTTTCTTATTATTTTATCAGCTGACATTTTTGATTCAAAATTTTAATATTGTAAATAATGTAGGACACTTAAACCGATTATATGCTACATTTATCGTTTTAGTTTTAGTTGACGTCGACATTATACTACTAGCACGATCCTCGACGTCGATAAGATTCTTCATTAACTTATTATTGATCAAGATATGATGCGATAACTTCTTATTGCCAAAAGATAGTACATTACAGTTAGGCAGAGTTATTTGATTACGTTTGATGTCATCACTTACCGATACATATTGACTCATGTTGTCACCATTCATCGATATACATTATCTCTTGTCGTCGTCATTAATTGATGTCGATAATTTCCATTACTTCAGCTTTCTCTATAGCAGGAATATTATTAATACTTTGTGATACTTGCTGTCATTATAACTCTGGACTTAGTTTTATTAATGCTTCCTAATCACTACTAACTCTTGTCTTTGTTACTTATTTGTGTTGGTAATCCACATAACATTATAAACATCATAATTATTAGAATGGGAAATCAATAATCTTTATATTAATTAAAATCAATGTTGTGGCATTTACGTGTCCCACTACACTAATAATACCCTTTATTACCAATTATTTCTTTATTTTAGCATATTTTAGTGTTAGTTACTAAGACAAAATATGATAACTTCCAATTGTTAAGAGAAAACATATGCTAGTTAAAGGCGACGACATTCAGTCATGGTCGGCGTTGCTTGCTTTTGACAATGATTCATAAAGCCTTAATTTAACATTTGCAAGCTCTTGCTTTGTCATTATTGCTTCATGACTACTTTTCATGTCATGAATTAAGCTTCATTCAACATCATCATCTACATACTATCTTCTTTAACATATTATGAGCAATTTAATTGGTTAGCTCATTGGCAAACTACATTGTCGTTACTCATTGACGTCGATGTCATTTATTACTTCATTGTTGATCATAGTTACAAAGATTATTATCATTTTGAATCCAGAGCTCATTACATGTTTATTCCGACTCAACTTTTGCATTATCCTCTCATAAGGTTCCATTACTAAGATCAATACTTAGATTTATTAACAAATTCGTCATATGCTATCTAAGGATTGTTTCCCTATTAGCTAATTCAAACTTTATCATTTAGATAACATTGGATTATTTAGAAAATAATATATTACATTTTCTATAGCATGAACATGATCATATTTCAAGTTTAGAATAATATCACCTGAAACGTTAATGGAAGGTCAATAAGCCAGCATGAAGCTCACTAAGAAATATAGCAAGGGGTCCAAAATCTTCACCCTCAATTGGCAAGAAAAGACTATCTTTTGAATTCATCGTATATAATGACCTAAGAAGAAGTGGATTTTATTCTTGGTTAGTTTGGTATTACTGGAATTGAGCCATTCCTTCAGGTCCTTGAGATAGTATTACCAATCCGCCTGAGGGATACTTTGCCTTTACCGCGGTACATATTTGGCATATTAGCTATCTTTCGTTTCTAGGTTTCCTTCAAAGATATCTGGAGCACTTAGGCATTGCTTCATTCAATTCCCACCCAATTCATACACATACTTGACCTATTTAGAGGTTCTGGCTCAGGAAGCAGGGCTCTCTTCCTTCAGTGTCGAAATCCTCCATTCCATAGCAATCCTTGTTAAAGTTCGTTACCAACCGGAACTTCAACTTTACCACATTCATCCTTACACAAAAGTATGATCTCTGAAGGTATTAACAAAGAAAGGGTATGGGAGATTCAATACTTTTTTATCAAATATTTTTCTAACATTAGAGGGACATTCTCTACTTCTAGTAAGCTTTGTTACTGTTGATTTTTTTATACCATGCCCACTTATTATCTTTCTCCAATGGATGCTTCTTTCCATATTTTGCTCCTAAATAGCTAAAACCTGAAGATCAGAAGATCGTGCTATCCTTAACCAAAGCAGTAGAGAGTATGGGAAACAGGCTCAGATTACTGACTTCGAGTAACCTCCTTAAGTGTTCCATCATTTTGGACCGTCATAAGGTTTTGGGAGAGCCTCTAAAACTCAAACTCAATTCTAAAGGAGGATGCTCATTGATGATGGGGAAATCAAAATCCTTCACCTCTAATTCTCCTGTTCAACTTGATGCTACTGGTAAGTTTTGATATAGCTAAAAACAAAATTTCTAACGTTATCATCTTACAAACTTTATTTTTTGTTTTAGGTTCCTCTGCTCTAGTTATCACTCCCAAAGATATAAAAGTCAAAGAAAAGCTTTCAAAAAAGAGAAAGAGTAAAGATGAGGTTCTGGCTTCATCCCAACCAACTAAGACTATCTCTTTTAAAGATTCCATCACTTTAGCCATCGAAGAGAAGATGAAACATGTGATGATGTTTCTATTAACGCTTCTTTTTCTCCCCAAGATAAGAGGCCCAAATTTGCGGATGACTGCACGCTCATGATCATAGATAAGATGAAGCACGTAAACATTGATTCACATCTAGAAGCAACTTATTTGGGAAAAGCTTGGGAAAAGCCCACAGTGGTTCAAACTGAGATATCTAAGGAGGCTTCAACCCCCAACCCCCTTCTTAATATCACATTCCCTACTGCTGCAACATCTACCAACCATATATGCGCTGAACTCGGTCTAATATTCTCTTTAGACAATCCACTTCCTTCGAACACTCAAACTCAAACTTCATCAATGAATTTTGAAGACCTTGCATAGTTGCCTATTCAATATCCTTCCCTTTCTTCTCTCGGATCATCGCAACCTCCAATTTACTCTAATGACCATCCTTTTCTTATTCTCGAGCAGCTCATATCGATTTGTATTATTGCCCACTCGGTTAGCTTTAACTTACAGATTCTATTTTAACTTATACAAATTACATATTTTAGATAGGAAAGCATATGTTCCTCCTATGAGGCGCTTCTCAAGCACCTTCAAATGAAGTAGTTATGCTTAAAGGGAAATTTTATTTGCTTCAAAATGATATGATCAGCATTGTCGTGGTAAGAGATGAGGCAAATTGAGAAAAAGGCAAACTTGCTTCTTCTCTTGATGAAGAAAGAAAAGCCAGGCAACTACTAGATAAGAGAGTGAAAAATTTGGAAGCTGATCTCGAGTTGTTCAACCGACTCAAAGTAGATCTGGAGAAGATGACCAAAGAATAGTCCAAGCTTACTAGGAAAACTCAAAACTAGCTTAGAAGAACAAATCATTGGAAGATCAACTTCAAAGAAAATCTAATCTCCTAGATAATTCAAATAACATCAACAGTGATGCTAAGAAAAAGATCGCTTCCTTCCTTAACGTCGCTCTTCCTAAGATCACTGAGACATGTTATGAAGACGCTCTATCAGTGGCATATGCCAACAACATCAAGAAATGCCCAGATATGGATTTCCCATCTCCTCCTTCCTTAAATGAAAAATGCAAGAGGAAGTTCAGTCTTATTAAAGAAAGAAAAGAAGGCTCGTGATGCGGAGTTCCCTACCGAGGAAGAAATTGATGTTGGAGAGTGGCCATCATACGATGATGCACCCGTTAATGAAGAGCTAAAACTTGATGAGGAGGAAGACAAAGATGACGATGACAATGACGATCATGATGATGGTGATAATGATGACGATGAAGGTAATGGAGGTGATGGAGCAAGATTTTTTGAGGGGCCAAGCGACAAAGATGAATCTGGTGAAGCTAATTTAGACTCAACTGTCTAGGATACTGAAGCTACTAACTTACCGAATCTTCTGAGAAATGATTCTTCTAAGAAGGCAGTGCTTGTCGAGACAAAGGACCCAAGAACAAAGGGAAAATCTCTTCCTCATCGGTTCTGTTTTCTCAGGTACTAGTCATTCTATTCAAATGTGTTACGTTACAAAATAATTTTTAGTTAACACACCAATTGTTTTAGTTAAGAAGAAAATCAAAATACTGCTATGAAACTATACTTGTAAAGAAAGAAACAAAAATTGATCAATTAAATAGAGATTTGGACAAGCAAGTGAAAGATTGGAATGAGCAGTCCAAAAAATATAAGAAGTGCTGAAAGCGCATCGAAGTTAAGATTCTTTAAAGATAGGAAAATTGCTCCTCGGATGAAGAAAGCCCGTCACCACCGAGAATTACCCATAAAGGATAATTCTAAGTTGTTGACTCTCTTCTGGATGCTTATTGATGGCAGAAACACCCTGGTGGAGTTTCTATAGAAAGCTTATTGTAGGGGTAAATTTGTCATTCTCATACTTAAGTGATAACCATGGAGGTTTTCTTTGACATTTCCATCATAGACATTTAGACGAATACGGGTCCGATCCCCATGACGAGGTGTTTTGGAACCTTCCAAGAGTCGCATCCATCCCACTTTCTTCTAGCTCTCTTCCCCTAAAAAACTCAAGTATAATAAGAATAGATTCATTTCAGAAATGTATAAGAAATCGTTTTTGTATGAACCCAAAATTTTATAATATTCAACTCGCTGCACTTATGTATTTTACCATTTTAGTTTCTTATCCTTTGTTAAATATCATTTCAACATGCTTCAGAATAAAAACCTCTCGTGTGGTTCGGTTCCTAATGACCTCTTGAGTAAATTTGTCCAGTTAAACAGAGATTCTATGGAAAAATCCTCAATTTGCAAAACAACGCAATTAACAAAACATTGTTTCCTTAGAAATTTACAATAAGTCTACATGCGTTACCACTGTTTCTTTTTTGACTTCTTGGTAATGAAAAGGACAAGTTGCTCAATGATATCCGATCTTATCACACTAAAATTATATGTGGTCGTGATAGTCCTCCAGTTAGGAAGTGAGATTATCCTTGGTTCTCTCCTGTTTACACTCTAGAAGAAATTAAGACCTCCTTTGTTTCTACACTTATGTTGTCTGCTAAGTCATTTGAAAAAGCAAAAATCACAGTTTTAGAAGTTTGAATGTTGATTAAATGTTCTTAGAAAACAAACGGTGATGTAACCTTAATTTTTGTATTACTTGTGAACTCTGCTTATTATCAATAGAAAATTTTATTTTTTATATATTAATTATCGTCTTCTTTATTCTTAATAGGAAACTCAATTAATATGTGCATTTGATTCTTTGGATGCTTAATGAATTATTGAAATTTAGGGCACGTTTCTCACTTACGTAGAAGAAAAATGATCATCTTGAGACGACTTAACCCTGTGATTCTCGAATAATCTTATAGTGCAAGAGTGGCATAGGAATTGTTGCATATTGAAATTGACGTTTAGGAATTATAAGGAAATGACTGCTCATATTGAGGAGCAATTTAAAGTAAGAGAGAAAGAGCTTTAGGCGTCAAAAGAGAGAACTAACTCAAGTTGCGAGCCCGGTCCTTCATTTGAAGCTGATGCAGAGATAGCCAAATTATATCAGAGAACAAACAATCTTGAAGTGGGAGTCAAGTTCACCATCAATCACTAGAGTTTATTGTGAGTGAGGGTGAAACCGGTCTCCCTACCCCCATTCCTTGAAGAATTAATAGATCTCATTCTTCAAAGAGCCAAGAATTCCCTACTTGCTAAACCCGCCTCTAGGTTTAAGCAATGAAATAATCTCATCATGGAGCAAAAAGTTCAAATTCGAGGTCGTGCAACTTTTTGGTAAGAAATGGGATGAGAAAGTTTCTCAACTTATAAGCGAATATGAGAGTAAAGTTCAAAATCTTGAGCGTGAGGGATATGATTTCGAACAAAAGATCGAAGAGTTGAATAGCACATTCAAAACTTTACGAGGAGCCAATAAGACTCTTCAGCGTGCTATGAATGTCTAGATTACTTCAATTGGTGGTGCAGATACAGTTCAAAAAAAGGAAAACAAGCTCAAAGAACTCCTAGATGCTGCTATTCGCCATGTTGTTGACTCCATAATTTCCCAAGATTTAGAGGAAACTGCACAAAATCTTTAGCTTTAGTGATGATTTGCTGGCTTCTTTTTCCATTAGACTTTTGTACCTGCCACTTTGCACATAATCTATTAGATTATAAGTAAATTTACAATTGAATGAATGTTACCTTGAATTGAAATCTGATTTTGACCTGAAATTGCTTTCATTTTTCCCTATTTAAGTTTTCTAGTGTGCAGATTAACTTTCTGCTTGCTTTGAAAATCAAGAACTTTGCTGATTGAGCTTGATTTAAACTTCCGGTAGTTTGCTTTAGTAATGGAGATTCACATTAAATGAATTTTGAGTTGAAAACTGACTTAAAGAAGCCTTGAAACTTAATCTGGAATTTGAAGAAGACTAGAAACCCAAACTTAAATAACAATAATAGTAAATCAGAAATCTATATCTAAAAAAAGACTAAAAATCCATATCTGGTAAAGACCATAAATCCATATCTAGCAATAATAATAGAAGTCCAGAACTCCATATCTGGAAATAATAACAGAAGACCAAAAATCTATATCTACAAATTGTAGAAGAAGACTGGAATTTCTTATTTGATGGTTAAGAATTGCATTTGTTGGGAGTCATAAATAACCCATATTCAATAGATCTTCCTTTATAAAACTTAATTTCATTTGAAGCACTACTCGGCTCTTGATTTTGATCGACTTAGGAGCACTACTTAGCTTTGAACCTAACTGATTTAGGAGCACTGCTTGGCTCTGATCTTGATTGACTTGGGAGCACTACATGGATCTGAACTTGATTGACTAGGGAGCACTACTTGGCTCTCATCTTGATTGACTTGGGAGCACTATTTGCCTCCGGTTTTGCTTGATCTTCCTTCTGAAGATTTCGATGCTTTAGTGAGGCCTTTAATGGTAGACACTAAAGACTTACTCTATCCTCCCTTTAGGAGGCACATTAACCTGGCCATATAGGCAGAGGTTGAAGGCTTTCCCATTGCTTTAGCGAACCCTTTGACGACGATACTAAAGGCTTACCCAAACGCCCTCTAAGAGATGCTTCAACAGGGCCTTTGATAATGGCTAAAGCTTTTCCAGTGCTTTATTGAGGCCACATGATGGTAGGTACTGAAGGCTTACTCAACTTACCTCTTGGAGGTGCTTTAGTGAGGCCTTTGATGGCAGGCCATGAAGCCTTGAGGCCTTTGATGGCTGGGACCTTTTATGGTCAAGCCTTTGATGGTTGGGGCCTTTGATGATCGGGACCTCTTGCGGTCAAGCCTTTGATGGATGGGGCCTTTGATCGTCGGGACTTCTTGTGGTCAAGCCTTTGATGGCTGGGGCCTTTGATGGCCATGACCTCTTAAAATGAAGACTTCGATGGATGTAGCATTTGATGGCCGGGACCTCTTGCTATCAAGCCTTTGATGGTTGCGGCCTTTGATGGCCAGGGCCTCTTATGGTCAAGCCTTTGATGGCTGCATGGATACACTTATTTTATTCAGAAGACCTTTATTAATAATTGGCTTAACATCTTTGTACAAACTGATTAAGTTTTCCTTACCTTAGAAAATCGATGATCATTCCATATAAGCTCCAGCATTGATTGGTATCATGTCCATTAGCAAGATGATAGTTACAATACGACTTTCCATGATTCCTTTTGAACTTGGGTCTCCTTTTTGTAAAGGCCAATAGTAAAACTCATCCTTAGTTAGGAAATAGGTGCTATCAAAAGAAGTGGTGAAAATGCGATCCTTTGGAAGCCTTGACTTATAGATTAGCCCTTTTAGCTGATGCTTAGATCTTTTTTTGCTCACTTTAGGTTCCTCAAAAGGGGTGGACTTCCTTTTTAAAGAGCTCAATGCTTCATTTGTCTTGTAAGATTGATCAAGCCCAGTTTCTCACATTTTAGTGAAATGATAAAGTCCCTTTTTATCTCATTTTCAAAGATAGTTTCTTAAGCTTTAAGCTTGATTTCCTTTCTTAGTTTCAAGAAGGTGCTATCCTCTTTACATTGTCCTTTTAGGGCAAATGTTAGTGTTGGTCCTACATGGAATGGATTCAAACTCCATCTTTTAGGATTGTAAGGAGATACTTGCCTTTTCTTTTCTTCCATAACTTGTAATGCTATAAATCTTTGCACTTGGTCTTCATGAACCTGAAGATCACCAATGGCTTGATAGATTGGCCTAGTCATTTGAGGCTCAAAAGATCCTTGTTCGGAGAACTTAGCATGATTAGCTAACATTGCTAAGCAAAACTAAATTTATGCGATTAATTGGTGTTGGGAATCAAGGGTAGGTTGGCTTTGAATGAGATATGCTTGGTAGGGTCAAGTTCTCTAAACCCTAAATATGTAAGCTAGGGTAGTTCCATTTGGGGTTTTAACAAAGTTGGAGGTTCGACCCCTCCTCCCAGCACCCATATGTTAATGAATAAATTTACTAACCCCAAAAGTGTGTGGAAACTAGAGAAATTTCAAAGGTAGGTCTTTTCTAGGCTAATTAGAGTCATCAAATCAAAGTATTCATCCATATGGACTTTGAGTTTAGTCATTGTCGTCATTTAGGGCCCAAGGCAGTATGCAAAGTATAAGTTAACGTTCAAGTCAATGTGCACGGTAAAATTCAAATCGCAAGTTTAAGGAAGTTCAATATGTTATGCAACTCACAAGTCCAAGTCAATCGATGTACAAAGTCAGGCGAATATGCAAGTCATAGTCCAAATCAAGCCAAAAAGGCTATGTTTAATTTCCAAATCCTTATGTGTACAATTGTTCGAGTGTTACAATAGACAAAATCCCCAATTTAATTTAGGGTTACCAAAGTTATAAAAGTAAGAAATGAGAAGAGAGAATTTGACCTCTTCCATGAAGCTTCTAGATCCATATTTATAGGGTTCGAAAAGAGACAGGCTTCAACGTTCATTGGATTCGGCATTAGTAGTGTCGTCGATCATTAAGACTGATATTCTATCGACTTCCACATTAACAGCGCCGTCGAACGTTGAAGCCAACATTCTTGTATTCACATAGCTAAACTTCGACATTGATTAAATAGGGTCGATACTCGACATTTCTAAACTCGATGTTGATAGTTTCTTCTTCGTCGATCAACTTTTATTACCACCACATATTAACATTGATGAAAGGCGACACTAATTGGAAAGTCAACAATAACCCTTTTGGGTGTATTAATGATTTTAGCACGAATATCAACGACTACTCCATATCTTGAGACCTTCTTTAATTGTTGGTTGGCGGCCTTAAACAACGGCGACATTGATGACCTTCGACGTCGATTGTTATTATCTTACTAAATATGGCATTAACTGCACTTGTGGATATTGACGATGACAACCATCATCGCGTATGTAGATGTATGATGTTTTTAAGCATGTTCATGAGAATCAAAGCTATAATAGTATTGAACCTCGACAACATTTATAATTTGTGTTTTCCTTTATAAGGCAGTTTCGATGAGCAGCGACGCTGGGATTAAGAACACCATCAATACTTAATAACTCTGATCACAAACAGCAATAAGAATGGTTGACTTTGGCAACGTCGACATTGATAGAATATAACTGCGTTCAACATTGATTCAGAAATCATGTGCCTAGACGTCAATCATAGTACTATTCGACATTCATCGTGACTAATGGACGACGACGTCCATGCTTCATAGTTTTGGGCTTTATCGAGGCTAATGAACTTTATGTGATGTTGCTATTCTTCGGCTTTATTTTTTTGAACATCTTCACCGATGATGATAGTAGTAACAATATGCATATTGAACAATTCTAAATCGGCTCCACCTATATGAATGAATCTTTTCAAAACAATTTTGAAGATAACGTGCAACCAAACTAAATATACTAGTTGTTCTATATGCATGCAGCTTTTGAAAACCGAAACTTGTTTTTGCGTCCAAATTTTCGCATACTTCTACAAATAGAAGCATAGTTCAACCAACTTTTCATCCAATTCCTACCATCTAAAATTCTAGCACATCATTGCTAACATCAAAGTTTGAAAAATCAAATTTTCTAAACCTATTTTTCTTTATGTCGGGAAAAGATTTTAGATGGAAAATTTCATTTTCCACCCTTTTTCTCTCAGTACCCAACTTTCCACTGTACCTTAAAATCTTTTCTTTTGCACCCATTTCTTTTCCAACTTTTCCACGTATAGTCCACATAAGTAAATTTTACTTCAAATCTTTAAAATTTTAAAACAAAATCATTATAAAATTATTTTAAGTTCACCTATTGAAAATGTAAGGAGAAAGTTATTCCATGGCTATAACAGCTTTCTTCTTTATCTCTTAATGTATTTTAGTTTACTGTCACTTTTTCTGCATAGTAAACCCATACTAACTAACTCGTTGACTATTCCCCTTTGTCAAGTATGTGATATTTCGAAAATTCGAAAATTTCTTCTTTTCTTCTCAAAAATCTTTTTATATTACTTTTTGAAATATTGGTAAAATTTTGGACTTCTAAAAATTTCATAATAAAATTTTAAAAACTTTCTACAAAAATATTTTATTTTCCAAAACCAAGAATTTTGAACCAAAATTTTAAAAGTATACATATATTTCCTTTAAAATAATTTATGCCACATCAAACAAAATCGGGGCTTAGTCAGCAGTCTAAAATCCATAGTGGACTTCACCTATTTACGCAGTAAACTTTGAATTGCAAAACTTTTCTTTCATTTATAACAGCAACCAACACACAAGTTCAATCATAAGTTTCATCTTTTAAGGTACAGGGACACGAACCCGTGGCTTTGCAACACCTTTTCCCCGTCGTTCGCTTGCTAAAATTCAGTTTCCAAAAAATTCTACTTTATAGGTCTTAAATATTATTTCATTCTTATCTTAGTAGCTAAATAAATAAATTTTCTTAATTTATTTCCTAACTTCCATTCTCTATTTTCTTTACTTTTGCATTAATTAAGCATTTTTCCTAAAATTTTCTTGTCTTATTGTTTTCCATATTGCGGTCTACACATGGAACACATAAAAATGAAAATTTACTATAATATCGTTCACGCGTTTATACAATAGAGGCAACTAATGTTTACAACCCAAACCTTAAAGAAACAACTACTGGAAGTTGCCCTTTCAACACCAATTGACATTTATGATGTTGTGGCCCTATCCACTTCTTATTGTAATTAAATAGACATTTCTAACATGCCATCATTCTCCAACCCACATACTTAACTTTCCTTTAAGGCTTCTGATGAATAAGGTCTATCCATTACTTCCATTACCATAGCTAACTATGGAATAAATTGTGTATCCTTTTGAATAATTCATTGGCAATCGACTTGGCGGAACAACTTTTCCATCCTTTATCTTGCCTTCCTTAACTTTGAGCCTACCAATGTCCTCTATGTGTGTTTGCCATCTCATAACACTTTGTTACCTTCTTCTTTTAAATCAAATCCTTTGACAGTACTTTCAAATCTTTGTATTTACTTTCTTTATTCTTGACATTTCATGCGGGCATACTCTAGAACTCCTAGAAGTGAACTTTCATACCAATTATCATTTCTTGGTGGGTCCTTCTTACGACTTGCACACATGTCTAACAAAATATTCTTAGGTTCTCAAAGATATTTCTTACACTTTACGGGAATTTCTTATTGCTACTCTATGATTAGTCATTGCTATCTTCTTCATAGCCTTACCTTTTTTCTCATCTTATCTAGGCAATCATTCCTATCTACTCTAAATATAAAATTTTTGTTTGGTTTTCGCCTTTTTTCTCAAAATTTTGAAACTCTTTTCTTTCTAAAAATGCACTTTATAGTATATCTAAAACATCTTTTCTAATTTTAAACAATAAAAACCAAAGTAGATAAGAACATCTTTCACTCTATCATTTTCTTATCACTTACACCATCTCCACTTCCAATCCTTAGCTGAGTCTCTAATATCATATGAGGGGGACTTTAAAAGGTACTTACAATAAATGCGCACAACAATAGAAAATGTTCATTTTTCTTTATTTTGCCTTTAATTTCCTATGTTGTTTCTAATTAGATTACTGACATTATTTTATATAAACTCCTAATATTGTTTTTAATTATTAACATGATTTTGTCAGAGTTTCTAACCTTATTTCTAATTATATTTCAAAATTTTACTACTATTTAACTCTCTTCAACTTAAACTGTCCTTATTTTAATTGCTTCCATTTATATAGTTTTCCTTTTAATTAACCGTCATCTTTATCCAATTATTGCAGTGCGTTCGCCTGCTACCTTGTTTTCAGGTTTTAAATCTTCTTTTCCTTACTATTTAGCTCATTTAATATAGTACCACTTCTTATTATCCACCCCTAAAAAGGATTCCACAGCTTAAAATTTTTCATTATGGTAAAACTAACGAGCTATGTTGCACTACCATTTTTTTCCAAAAGAATTAACATTTTTATTAAAACTCACTTACTGTTATTTTCAATTCAACAAAATTTAAATTTTATACTAAAACTTCTTCTTTAATATAAGATAGTTATCTATATTTACAATCTTCTTTCTTCATGGAGAATCTAGCATGCTATATACAGTCTATATATTTTTTCAAACAAATAGCTTTTGTAAAACCATTTATGGAAATGTTTTTTTTTCAATTTAACTAAATGCATATTTATATTTAAAAATCTAACTTTTCTCTTGATTTTTCAAATATATCAATTGTATATTTTTCTCAGAAACTATTTTCTATGTGTTGAACTCACAGTAGATTCCTGTTTGTCCCTTCTCTTGGACTTTTTTTCAACTCGTTGACTAGTCTTCTTTCCAATACTGAAAATCCAGCTGTTTTTTTGGGATGACTACTCCATACCTTATTTTGGGAACTCCATTGCTTTCGTATAATCTACAACACATGTGTTCTAATTTCCCTTATTTGGGCTTATTATACATTATCAATCGGTAATCATACGAGGATCTACAACCATTGGGCTATCGGGGCTCGACTAGGGAGTCACGTACTACCTAGTTTCGGGGACTTTCCATATGCTGCATTCACACTCTCTATATAAGTTAACGCCTTTCCATACGATCTATCTCCCCTGCAGTAATCGAGGTAGGTGAATATCCTTAACTTAATCCATTGTTTGAACTCATAATTAACTATTTCTCATTTTAATATATGGTTGCAGCTACTATATAGTTAGAATTATTAGGATTTTGCACATATAAATGTTTATATTTATAGGCAAAATAAAAATGCGTTCTCTCAACATTTCTTAATTTTTCATGATCGACTAACCTAAGCTCTAATACCAAATGTAACAACTTGCATTCCAGTAGGCCCGAATTTCCGCTAAATCGAAAACCCAAGTCCAGCAAATTAAGGATCATTGGTTTGGTATCCTGCTAATGAACAAGTGAATGCATATCAGAGTACTAATGATATAACTCACAGTGGAATAACAAAATATAATAAGTCACATAGTTACTGACCAAGATTTGACACTTTCAAAGTCTATTGTCCCTGTAAGTATTGAGTATGGTTAAGAAACCTATCCTTCTACCGTTCCCGCATTGTACCAGTACTTGTCCTTCTAATATATCATATGGGTTGTAATGAGGAGGGGGTTAGAACAACGTTCTGGTGACTGGTAAATTATACACTTTATACATAACACTAGTATATGCTAATTGCCTTCTATTACATGTTATTCCTTTTATTTTTAATTATTTGTCTTGACTCTATGTATGCATACGATTCGCCCTATCTACCGATAGTAGAATATAGATATATACATACACACACATACACACATATATACATATATAAGTACCACAGTCCCTCATTGGACCAAGATACTATCCCCGCTAGTATCCATAACTCAGCACTCTGTTAGGATCCATCACCTTAATCACGTTTTAATCGCAGCACATGCCAAGGAACTCCCGTAGTGCCTAACGATGGCTTTTCAATAATTTAGCCGTACTCCAAGTTGCATTTTTGGGGATTTTTGACTTGTCTAGTCCCTGGTTGTAGACTTAGCTCTACGAACTATAAGTATGGTGGACTCGGCGCCACCGACTGTTGACTTAGCACTACTGACTACCCATGCTCATTGAAAGACTTCACTAAAAGGATTAGCTAGCCTTGCCTCCTAACAAATAAACTAACAAACAAACGTTGGCAATGCATGACTTAACATGGACTATACACTAGTAGGCAGTGTAGTCTGTTAGGTGTAACCCTTGTCTTTCCCGTTGACTGCTAAAGATTGATGGTGTTCTCGACCTTTATGCGACTCCTACTCCTTACTTCATTACCAACGTGTACTGACATAGGGTCGTTCTTCTCTTACCATCCGATTTAGATTGTCTATTGCAATCAAGGAAATACCCCATTTTCCCATTTTTTAAAGCAGAATCCCTTTTATATTGTAGTATTCCTCTATCTATATGCAAGATGGAAGGATATGTCTCGCAACAGTATAATGTATACACAACTGCTGGTAGCTCCCACGGTGGGTAGACTTCTCTTGTGTAACACTACTGACTTCGCATTCCAACCCATTTTAATGATCATGTCATTTTATTTATTTAATCATTTATTAACTTTAATAGTTCACACCCGTTATAAACACATACTTGAGGCTACGGGTGTGTGCGTGTGTGTGTGTTTATATATTTGTATATCTTCATTCATTCTAATTTAATTATTCCGCCTCTGCAAACTGTTAGCCATAATTATTTACTTCATTATGCATTTATATCTTACTTGATTTAAGACTATTTACTGCTTTCTTTAGAAAAGTTTTACAATGTCCTTTTCCCTTCTTTTAATCATTTCTTATTTTCTACTTCTATTCCCTTTCTAGCTTTTAAATTTTCGTTGCCCACTTTCCAATTTCTTCTTATTTAATTCCTATCTTTATTTGTATTGTGCATCTTTTCTTTTAGAATGTTCTTATCATATTTATATTTCTTTATTCAAAACTTAGGGATTTTCTGTATTTTAATGCATTGGAATTACTTCTCTTTCAAACAGAAAGGTTCACATTGTGAATTTCTATATTTTATCCAAAATAAAGATTTGTGTTGCATTTGGAATTACAAGAAATTATCTTTTCATAGTTATTGAAATAGACAATACAAAATACGGTAAACATCCCTATTTTATACATCTCTTTCTTTTTAGGTGAATTCCTTAACATCTTAAATGATTCACATTTATTTATTTTGAACATGATAATGTATAGAATTCAACATCACATCATATATTCCACTAGATTAAAATACCACTTAAACCCTTAAAATCGTAATGCAATTCTTTATTTTACATTCTTATTTTTCAATATCCCTTTAAGTTACAATATGGAATTATTACAACATTTACAAGTTTACGATCTATTATTATCCGATAGTAAATTTAGGGATTGCTAATATCCATATCTTTTCCAGATCTCCATTCACATAACATATATATATATGTATATATATATATATCAAGTTATAATTATAGAATATGTAGGCAGATTATATGTTTTCATTGCATGTGTATAGATTTAGCCTACAACTCTAGTTTACATTTCAGGCATATATATATATATATATATATATATATATATATATATATATATATAGATCTACAATGATATATATCTAATATCATACAAAAGTATATAATTATTCTCACTCACCTTTTTAGCTTTTCAAATCTCTAGATCCAATCTGCCATTCCATTTTGACCCCCTTTTCTCCTTATTTGGATTTATACATCGCAAGTGCATACAGATTTATCAGAGGTCTAAATTAGAAAAGAGATTTAGAATTTGATTTGTATTTCAGATTTGGATTTACAATTTATCTTGGCTTTAGTGATTTGATTTGAACCTATTCTCTTCCTCATTCATCTTCTACTATTCTCCAATTGTGTATAAGTATGAACTTGAACTATTTCTAGGAATTTAGAATTTTGAAGAAGAAGAGAAAACGGCAGAGCTCCGACGTTGCTCCGAAAATATGGGTTTAGAAGTGAGGTTCAGGTCTGTATTTATAGAGGTTCAAATGTATGTCTGCCGTCCGACTAAATTATATTAAATCTAAGATGATTGGCCACGTCTTACTATTAATTGTTCACAGACAATGGTCGGCCGCCTTAGGCTCTAGGTTGACTGCTATCCATCGACCATCAGCTGTGTAGTGTAGATCGTTCCCATGTTTAACATTAATTAATTAGCTACTAAGATTTTGTTATTTTTTATTCCTTATTTGGATGATTACGTAATTTTTTTTACTTAGACGTTTGTTTCATTCTTTTTAAATCTGATTGCAATAATTTGTTTCCACTTATATATATTGAAACACCCAACACCCCTTAATATACCCAAAATGACACATTAAAAGACGTGGTGCGTTGTAGGTATAAATAAAATTAACAGAGACTAAGATTCACAGGATAAAAATAGGTAAAAATAGCGGAAACTAAAATAATAACGTATTTGTGATAATACTTTCATAATTGCTTTATAAATAAGTCAAATACCAAATACAACATCTATATCTCAAAACCCATCATGTCTTATGACATAAAAATTCATAGTCTCAAAATCAGAGTACATAATATCCCTCATAATAAGCGAGTACACAAAAAGAACTAAAGCTAAAAAAAAAGAAATACATGATAGAAAACTCCTTTAAGAAAATCTCCAGGCAACCGCACGTCTACTGTCCTCTCTCTTGATTGTTTATGGAGGGGAGGGAAAAGGAAAAAAAATAGAGGAGTGGGTAAGACTAAAAGTCTGTTGAATGATAGTAATTTCTAGAGTCTTTAAGCAAGATAAAATAATGGACTCCACAATAGTTCTAGCATAAATAAAGAAAACATAGGAAATAAGGAAGGGATAAACTGGAAATAAGTATAAGTAAATATCGCTCAATTTATAAGATATGTTAACTTTGATTGTTTGCACTTGTCCTTGATTGTTGCTTTGGTTAGGCTGAATCCCTAATCTAGTAATTAGGATTTAACTATAATTCTACCCTTTTGATCGGCCTTCTACTCTATAGTACCTTTCTTCGGACTGGATGCTATATAACTCCCTACACAGAATGCTAATGGTAACTACGAAAGATACACAATGCACTAATCATGGACAAGATGACATATATAGCTCCCAACATAGAAGACAATAATTTACTATGGATTATATACTATATAACTCTCTACACAGAAGGTTACTGTGGACTAGACGACATATGTAGCTCCCTACACATAAGGCATTAATTTACTGTGAACTAGATGCTATATAATGACCTACACAGAAGGTTACTTTGGACTAGACGACATATATAGCTCCATGCACAGAAGGCATTAATTTACCGTAGACTAGATACTATATAACTCCCTACACAGAAGGTTACTGTAGACTAGACGACATATATAGCTCCCTACACATTATTCTGCCCTTCATCCAAACAGTATTTAATAGCACCCCTCGTCCAAATCCCCACTGATTTGAACATCTACTTGTTGACCATACTACCACTATTAGCATAGGTGTGCCCCTTGTCTCACTTCAGGGTTATGTGAAACATCGTGTCCATCGAAAATATAGGGGAATGCTATTTGGTACAAGTCTTACTTACATTTTTTCTTACTAACTTAGATAAATTATTTAAATAAGCTTTTATTATCATCTCTACTTTCTACGCTTATTAATTTATCTTAAGTCTTAAAATAAACCTCATTCTATTCTTTTTCTTATTAGAACCTGTGTTATAATCATGCTTATCACTTAACCCAAGGTCTAAGTGTGAACAAAGCTTCTTTCAACTTTTACACTTTATAGTTATAATTTTAAGTTATTACCAAGCTAATTAATTAGTCCAATTCTAATCACAATTAGGTATAATTTCAGTCCAATGACATTTATATTACAATCCAATTCTATTTATATTACAGTTCAATTCCATTATTTATTACAACCTTTATAATTTACATCTTATTTTCATCATTTAATATTCTCACTTATATAATCAATATCCGCGTTTAATTTATTTTAACCCATACGTGAAGAAAAGGAGGAAGAAGAGAATAGATGCTTGCATAAAATCCAAAATGTAGGAAAAGATGTAAATAATAAATAACAGTAATCAAACTATAAATAAATAAAAAACTATGCTTAATAGTAATTATAATTAACTGAAAAAGAATAACAAAAAAGGAATAGACTAGAAAATAGATCTAAAACTGATAAAAAGGCAACTCCAAAATCGTAGTAAAACTACAACTATTGGAAACCTTGTTATTTTAAATTACTTAAAGAAATCTTAAAATAATTACAATCACTCACATCCGGTCCTAAGCTCTTCCTTTGGTCTTCCCGGATCTACTTGGAGTTGTAGAATAATTTAATTTATAATGATTTTCTCCTTGGAAAAATTATTCCATTTAATGTCCTTCCTAGAAAGGTGAACCCAATTGGAGGAAACCTAGAATGAGAAAAAGTGTTAGGTCTAGGGGTCTATTTATAGGGGTAGAAGTGGATCTCAGACCACTGGATTTGGGGATGGAATAGGATGCAACCACGTCATAGGATGAATAGCAGCCATAGGATGCAAGAATGGAGGGACCAGAGTTTGAAGAATGTAAAACATGTCATAATCGGTTTAAAAAATCATGCCATCATTCGAACGAACGATTGTTCATTCGCCCCTAAAACAGCGAGCGGGTCGACCGAGCGGTCAACTTGCCTTATATATATATATATTTCTCTTTTATTTCTGCTTATTTTGTTTGATTCCTATCTTGTTCATATTAGCTCGGTTTTCGACGTTATATATATGAAAATTGACCAGAAAATTACTACGGACATAATGGTGCAACTCTCATGGCTCAATTCTGATAATTTCACAAAGTTATTTTATTATTTAATTAATTAATGGATTAATTACTATGGGTTACATTTTGGGTTGTTACATTCGCCCCTCCTTAAAGGATTTTGTCCTTGAAATCTCTAAGGATAAAAGAATGACTAAATATTTTCATCCAATTTCTACAACCAATTACTCAATCATCAACCGTTCATCCGTTTTTCTAATGAAATTTATGATACTCACGTAATTATGTAGTGTAAATGTTCCTAACTAATGCAAGAGATTAGGTGGTCCACTGATTCAGTTCACCTCCTTTTATGCAATCATATCCATATCAAGTAACCAAATGAATGCAAAATTTTTCCTAATGATAACTGATAGTTCTATATGCATGCTACAACCATCATCCAAATGCAAAATCATGTGATAAACATCCATTTATGGCAACCATGGAAATAAAGTAAAAATGCGCGCACATGCATATGCATATGCGTCCATTAGCATCTTCTAGCAAACACTTGCAATCACTAGCATACATCATTCATAACATGTTCTGTTAACATGTTTGCATCAATTCCTACCATCCATAGGTTAAATCCTAAGTTCTACCCTCCCAAAGGGTAATAAAGGAAAGAACCTATTCAGAACTAATGATGGAAAAAGGAATTCTAAAACTTACTATCAAATAGATGAGGATAGGAAGTGTGAGTCTCCTCTTCTGCTTCCCAAGTGGCATCTGCAACATCATCTCCCTATTGCACCTTCACTAGTGGAACCTCCTTATTCCTCAGTCGCTTGATGTTTCTTCCAACGATCTTCATGGGGATATGTCGAATAGAATCTTCCCTTTCTACCTCCACCTCCTCCAACTGACTAGGCTCTACAGCCTCCGCTGTGTCATGTAAGCACTTTCACAAGTGTGGGACATGAAAAATGTCATGCACTCCTGCGAACCTATCAGGTAGCCTTACTCAGTAAGCCATTTTTCTAACCTCTCTATGATAGGAAATGGTCCAACAAATATAGGGGCTAACTTTCCATTTGATCCGAACCTTACCACCTTCCTAAGCTGGGATACTTTGATAAAAATTAAGTCTCCAACCTCAAGCTCTAAGTCTCTCCTCCGCTTATCCGCATAAGACTTCTACTTGTCTTGAGCTGTCTTCATCCTCCGTCGAATCAAATCCACCCTCTCAGATGTCTCTTTGACCATATTGGGCCCAAGTAATAACTTCTCCGTAGGCTTAACCCAACATAATGGGGGCTTGCAAGGTCTCCCATATAAAGCCTCAAACGATGCCATCCCTATGCTTGCTTGATAACTATTATTGTAGGAAAACTCAACCAATGGAAGATGCTCCTCCCAAGTACCTCCAAAGTCCAAAATGCACATTCGTAATAAATCCTCAAGCGCCCTATTGAACCTCTCTGTTTGGTCATCAGTCTAGGGGTACTAGGCCGTACTCAACCTTAGCTGCGTCCCTAGCACCTCCTGTAAGCTTCTCTAAAACTCACTAGTGAAAATGGAATCTCTATCACTAACAACGCTAGAAGGAAAGCGTAGACGGACTATCTCTCGAATATACAAGTGTGACGACCTAGAATTTTAAACATTTGAAATTGAAACATTTAACTGATTTTAAATATTTAGAAGTTATTTTAAACTTGAATTTCAAATGTAACTATGAAATTGGCAATTAAAATTTAGTTAATTTAATTTATTGAAGTTGGATAAAATATTAAATCTTCGGTTTTTGAGCTTGTTAAGAATATTTTCAAAGTTTGGAAAATCTATATTGATAATACTGAAGATAATAGAAGCTTGAGAATTGAATTTGGGAGTGTTTTGATCAGTTCTGAAATTTTATCGTTTAAATCGATATTTAAAAATAGCCTTCCGAGGCACAGTCTCGAAATTCAACGAAACCAGTTCCATTGGATCCATAATATTGTATTATTATCGGATTTCAATTTTTGTAATGTTTAAGTGATCGTTTGGCCATACGATAAGAAAATGCGTTGATATTTAAATCGAAAATTCGATATTTTAATTGGCCCAAAAAGCTATTTTCTCCATACGATCGAATTTGGACCCAGAACCTTTTCCATTGTGTTTGGAATAGGCGTATAATATTACAAATGCCTGACGGCTCGTCTCGATTGGAGATCGAGATTTTGAGTTGCGAAATTGAACGATTTAAATTTAAAAATGAATTTAAAATTTTATATATATATTTGTGTATTTTATATAATATTATTTCCCAAGGTAAACTACACGTTTCATTATTTGGAACACCTGGCTTCTTTTCACTATTTAAGGTAACACGCCGCATTGAAAAAAGATTTTATCTCGTTCAAAGAAATAAAAGGAAAAGAAAGAAGAGAAGAGATCGAGTTCTCAGAAAACAACTATGGCCGATATATTTAATCCCAAATAGATCTCGTATCCACCATATTAAATTTCACTGCTCAAATTCAAACCCTCGTATAATAGAATCAAACCCAAATTCGATTTTATATAAAAGAAAATGCAAAGGGGATTAGGATCGCGAGGCATATTTGGGAGGGAGCTCGACAGCCTGGTCGTGATCGACTTTGATTTAAGGGGCGACGACAATGCAATGGCCTAGGGTTGTCCGCGATTGTTCACGCGAGGCAGGGAATCACGATACTGGTGGCAGTATCGAAGGATCGAGAGAGGTCGGGAGTTCTTTGGTGTGATTTGGGGTCGAGCATGGGGGCACAGTGATATTTAGTAGCAGTCGAAGTGGGTTGCACGATTTTGAATAGCGTCGCGAGCTGCTTGCCTGTAGGCAAATACCGATGGTCGCGATTATCGATGACGAGCAGTGTAGATCGTGACAGCGTACAAGGAGGAGTCATGTACAAACACAGGCGATTCGGTCTGGTGGTGGGAAGACTCGGTTCGAAGTCTGTAGGTATATATATTCTTTTTAATTAGTTTATTAAATTTATACGTTTATATATATACACATTTTACAGAGAAGAAAAATAATAATAATAAAAGTATATATATATATATATATATATATATATATATATATATCGACAATGAGGATTGTTTATTGTCTAGTTTTCAAATTGAAGAATTTAAATATATACAGAAAATTTATATAAGATTTTGGAAAAGAAAATGTATATTATTTTTGTTAAAATATCGGTTTATTTTTTTTGTTAAAAATCAATCATTCGATAAAATTAAACTATTAGTTAGTTAAACTATTTTTTGTATATGGGTTTCAAAAGAAAAGAAAATATTTTGTTAAAAAGGAATTAGTTTAAAAATCAAATTTTAATTTTTTAAATTTAAATCATACGTTAATTAAATTTATCAAATAGGAATTTAAATTATTCGATTTATTCAAATATTAATGTAAATCATCTAATATTTATACAAGGTCAAATCATGAAAAAACAAGTCGAATTGGAAATGGGTTGCATGCATAGGCAAAGATAAGATCTTCTCACTCAAATTAAAATAATTGAAAATTCCAGTTATTGATTGATTGTTGAACTGTGATAGTTAAAATTATTGATTGTGTGCTTGGATGAATAATTTATTACCAGTTGTATTGGAATAGACCCTATGCGGCGCATAATCACGGATGATATTATATTGAACCCATATACCGTGATATTCCACCTCGAAGTGAAATTGGTATTATATATGTATTTGGAGTGATTGATTTCCCACATTATATAGCGGATGAGACCTTATGCACCGCATAATAACGGATGATATTTTATAAATCCCATATAGCCTGATATTCCACCTCAAAGTGGAATTGGTATTTAATTGTTATGCTAACGTCTGTGGATGCAGGGAAACAGGTTGGAGGGATCCAACTGGATTCCTCAAATATTTGAATTTGTTTCAATATTGTGTGTTGATTTTTTATAATCTGTGTGTGATTATATTGTGATTGAAATCCTTGAAGGCTATAGTTTTGCCGAATATATTTTTGGTATCGTTAGATACCAGAAATGAATAAAATTGGATTTTTGAAATTTAAGTAGATAATCTATAGTAAATTAAATTTTGAGAATTTGATAAATTAAAAAGAATTATAAAAGGATAAAGTTTTATTTTTGAATCCTATTGAATAAATTCCAAAAATATGGGAAAGAATTTTAATGAATGGATTTCAAGTAATATTTTTTAAAGGTTGAAGAATTTATTTAAAATACGGATTTTAAATAGTTTGAAAGAAATAAGGGAATTTATTTTAAAAATAAATAAATTTGGAACTCAATTTGGAATTTGATTCGGTGTTTGAAAATAAATCTTTGGGAAACCGATTTGAAATTGATTTGGTGTCTAAAAAATAAATTTTGAGAAATCAATTCTGAAATCAATTTGGTGTTTGAAATAAATGTTTGGAAAATCAATTTGGGATTTGATTTGGTATTTGAAATCAATTTGAAAATCAATTTGAAAATTGATTTGGTGTTGAAAGTGAACATTTGGGAATCGATTTGTGAAAATCGTATATCAGTGGATTTTGAAAATTTAAATTCACAACGGGAATTTTATAAAAAAAACTGATATAGTGCTTTTGTTTTAAAGATTATTCATTTATCTATTATATGTTGTTCCGCTGTGAAATGTGAGATTCTATTATTGTTTCTGTTTCTTCTTCTTCTTAAACCCTAACGGTTCGGTTTTCCGGCATTTGACTGTGCGGCATTTGATACAGTGGATGTATTGATGTCGACTTTCGGGCGTCGTAAAATTGGGTCGTTACAAAGTGGTATCAGAGCATTTGGTTAAGCGAAAACCTTGGCTCTGGTGGGGATTACTCATTAGAGATAGATTCAGTAGTACTCTAGAATGAGTTTGAGAGTAATAATAGATATGAGCGCGTATTTGTTAGTGAATATAAAATTGTTTTATATTGTGTTAATTGGTTTGTTGAGTGGTATATGGATTCTGGTCAATACGAGTAATTAACATTATTGATAAGGATCTCTAAACGCTTGAATAGAGCAATTCGACACGATATTGTTTTAAAATAGGGTAAATGAAATAATTTTACCCAAACTATTTTCATATATAAAAAAAATAATTTTCTGTAAATTATATGGTTGCTTGGATGTTAGGAAGTGATAATATTAAATTATTATAATTGATTATTGAATATGGAATTGAAATCATAATCAAAAGTTGAGAAATAAAATCTATATACAAATGAGATTTGTAAATATAAACTACAAAAGTGATTTATAATTTGAAAGAGAATTCCAGAGAATTATCTGGAAGAATTTTAAAGGATTTGAAAATTTTGAAATTTTGGTGAAAAGTTTAAATCCCTTTGATTTGAAAATAATTTTCAAAGGTTTTGGGGAAAAATGTTTTGAAGGAATAAAAGCACTAAACTCTTTTCGGTCATTGAAAAATAACTTCGGTGATGACTGCAGCATCATCGGTGTTCGTTTTCGAGTTTCCAGGAGAGGAATTGCTGCCAAAATGATTTAGATTAAAGTTGTTTGGAAAACTGGGTTTGGTTTCGGAAATTCAAAAGATAATTTGATTTGATTTCAAAAATAACTTTTGAAATGAGGGAAAGACTATAGAATCTGATAAAAATAGCTATGGAATAAAAATCTATTAAGGTGCAAAATAAAATTATGAATGAATAAATAAATTTGCAATTGCAAGTAAATGAAAGAAATTAAATGTTGAATTCATTTCAAATTTGTAAGTAAATAAAATTGGAATTGAAGTTGATTGTGATGAACAAAGAGAAGTATTGAAATATAATTAGTAAGTGAAATATAATTAGTAAGTGAAACTAAATGAAGAAATGACAAAACAAATTTGGTTTGAAATGAACTAGATTCGATATTTATAAGTGAAAGATAAATTGAATTCATATGGAATTTGAAATCCAATTTAAATATAAGTAGTTATAAATTCCAATGGTAAAGTGAATAATAAATATAAAAAGTTATATGAAATATTTATTGGACTTAAGAGACAAATGGTGAAATTCTTAGGTAAAAATTTAGAGTTGGAAAAATATTCTAAGCTAATAAGTGAATGAAGATTAAACTGGAAATTGTGAAATGACGATTGTGAATAAGTGTATAGAAATGAAAATCAATGTGAATAAAAGAAAAGAAATTGATAAAGCCAATAATCAATTTGGAATAAATACGTAGGATGTACGTATATTATTTTATTCGCATAGCGATTTGATCCAGAATTCGAGCATAGAATTTCGAGATTGTTATAATGATCCAAGTTAGGATTTTTCATTCGATTTTCGACAATGAACCTGGATATGGATTTTGGGTTGATTCAATCATAGTTTACGCTATGCAAGGAGAATAATGGTTTCTGATCAAGAAACCAGATCTGAGTCCGCAATAGGAAGTCGGGTGGACGATACTAGTTCGTAAGTGAAATTATGTGATCGAGTGAGCGATCGAATTAGATATTGCGTACGAATGATATAAGTGCGTCGTACGGGCTTAAATGAATATTGAAGCTTCGGTAAAGAAATGTATGAAATGATTTTGAATGTCGTAATTAGACATTATAGCTAAATAGATACACAAGTGTGTTAAAGGAAAATGGAATTGGGATTTGGTTTTTGAAGATAAATTTGAATTGCTTGGAAAAGGTATGTATTTAAATTTCTATATGAAATTTGATGATTTTCTGGACTAGCCACTTGGCCTTTTGTTTTCTTTTCATAATTTGGGGGCCTATTGAGGCATTTTGTAGTCGTACCGAGCTAGCCGCGCAAAGGAAACACTGACGATTTTTTTTGAAAATTTAGGGAGTTCGAAAATTTTTGAGAAATTTTTTGAAAATTTAAAATTTGAATTGAATTTATATTTGAATCGTTAAGAAAACAAGGTTGATTAAATTTATGAAAGGTTTTGGAAAGTTAGTTAAAATATAATGGATCTTTAATAAAAAGATTTGTTTGGCAAGATTGATAAAACTCTTTGGTTTTGGGAAAATAGAAAACGGGTTAAGAATCATTCTTCTTAACTAGTAATTTCGGGACGAAATTCACTTAAGGGGGAAGAATGTGACGATCCAGAGTTTTGAACATTTGAAATTGAAATGTTTAATTGATTTTAAATATTTAGAAGTTATTTTAAACTTGAATTTCAAATGTAACTATGAAATTGGCAATTAAAATTTATTGAATTTAATTTATTGAAGTTGGATAAAATATTAAATCTTCGGTATTTGAGCTTGTTAAAATATTTTCAAAGTTTGAAAAATCTATAATGATAATACTGAAGATAATAGAAGCTTCAAAATTGAATTTGGGAATGCTTTGATCAGTTCTGAAATCTTATCGTTTAAATCGATATTTAAAAATAGCCTTCCGAGGCACAATCTCAGAATTCAATGAAACCAGTTCCATTGGATCCGTAATATTGTATTATTATTATTGGATTTCAATTTTCGTAATGTTTGGAGTGATCGTTTGGCCATACGATAAGAAAACACGCTAAAATTTAAATCGAAAATTCTAAATTTTAACTGGTCCAAAAAGCTATCTTCTCCATGCGATTGAATTTGGACCCAGAACCTTTTTCATTCTGTTCGGAATAGGCGTATAATATTATAAACGCCTGATGGCACGCCTCGATTGGAGATCGAGATTTTGAGTTGCGAAATTGAACGATTTAAATTTAAAAATGAAATTTAAATTATATATATATTTGTGTATTTTATATAATATTATTTCCCAAGGTAAACTACACGTTTCATTATTTGGAACACCTAGCTTCTTTTCTCTGTTCAAGGTAACACGCCACATTGAAAAAAGATTTTATCTCGTTCAAAGAAATAAAAGGAAAAGAAAGAAGAGATCGAGTTCTCAGAAAAAACTATGGCCGATATATTAAAACCCAAAATAGATCTCGTATCCACCATATTAAATTTCACCGCTCAAATTCAAACCTTCGTATAGCAGAATCAAACCCAAATTCGATTTTATATAAAAGAAAAGGCAACGGGGATTGGGATCGCGTGGCGTATTTGGGAGGGAGCCCGACAGCCTGGTCGTGATCGACTTCGATTTAAGGGGCGACGACATTGCAATAGCCTAAGGTTGCTCGCGATTGTTCACGCGAGGTAGGGAATCGTGATAATGTTAGAAGTATCGAAGGATCGAGTGAGTTCGGGAGTTCTTTGGTGTGATTTGGGATCGAGCATGGGGGCGTAGTGATATTTAATGGCAGTCGAAGTGGGTTGCACGATTTTCAATAGCGTCGCAAGCTGCTTGCGTGTAGGCAAATACCGGTGGTCGCGATTCGATGACGAGCAGTGTAGATCGTGGCAACGTACAAGGAGGAGTCGCGTACAAACACAGGCGATTCGGTCTGGTGGTGGGAAGACTCGGTTTGAAGTCTGTCGGTATATATTTGAAACAACCCGCATATTTATCGAGTTTGTATTTAAATATTTTATTTAAATATTAACTCGTTAATCGAATTTTGGTCCGAAAAGCTACTTTTTGCAAACGGTCAAATTAGGACTCGAGACCACTTCCATTGAGTTCGAAATGTCGTTTACAACTTTTTTAAGTATAAACATCGATAGGTTTGGAGTTAGTGAAATTTCACTAATTTTTCCCGCTTTGGACTTTGGGTTAGTTTAGCCTATTAAGCCCAAGTTCCAACCCTCTTCTCCTCACTCTTCATAAATTTCCTAACTAATCAAGCTTTGGTATTAATGGTGGAGGGAATGGGAAATTAAAATTCCAAAACTCAAATTCAATTGCAATCCATCTTTCTACTCCAAATTCAAGAAGAAGACATTGGATTCAAGCTTCTTGTGCTTAGATAGAAGAAGGATTGATTCTTGCTTGCTTAAAACTTCATTTTCATTGATATTTGGTGCAAAGGTGAGACTTTTATCTCACAATTCTAGCCTATAACTATATTGGACTGTTGGGAATGATTCCCTATCATTTTTGCATGCATGTTAGCATTTGGTTTGGATTGGATTGGCGAAAAACTCCAATTTTTAGCGTTTTGTTGAATTTTCTGCACTTGAGTCGTTCTGGCCATTTTTAGGTCGTTCGGAGTTAAGTCGTTCGTCCATAGGTCGTGAGTCGTTCACGAGTTAACCCTAGGTCGTTCTGGCCATTTTTAGCTCGTTCGGAGTTAAGTCGTTCATCCATAGGTCGTGAGTCGTTTACGAGTTAACCCTTAAGTCGTGCAGCCCTTCAGTCACGCAACCCTTAAGTCGGTTACGAGTTATCCCGATAGGTCGCTGGACACTTAACTCGTAGGTCGTTGGACCTTATCTCGTTAGGTTGCTCCTGGCCTAACCCTTCAGTCACGCAACCCTTAAGTCGGTTACGAGTTATCCCGATAGGTCGCTGGACACTTAACTCGTAGGTCGTATGACCCTTGAGTCGTTAGGTCGTATGACCCTTGAGTCGTTAGGTCGTATGACCCTTGAGTCGTTAGGTTGTATGACCCTTGAGTCGTTAGGTCGTTAGACCCTTGAGTCGTTAGGTCGTATGACCCTTGAGTCGTTAGGTCGTATGACCCTTGAGTCGTTAGGTCGTATGACCCATGAGTCGTTAGGTCGTTAGACCCTTGAGTCGTTAGGTCGTATGACCCTTGAGTCGTTAGGTCGTATGACCCTTGAGTCGTTAGGTCGAACCCCGTAAGCGGTGGCGTTGCCCCCGCACCCCCACCTTGGGGGGTTGCCACCCCCCTGGACCCCCCCTCCGTAGGCGATCTTATCTGAAAAACATTCAACAGAACTTGCTTTGTTGAGATGCTGAGTTGACCATTCTTCGAGACAAACCATCTCTGGTTATCTCGGCCACGTTTGGTCGTTGGGGAACTTCCACTTTGATGCTTTTGAGCTGATTTCCTTGGATTTTATTCACATCTCCGAATGTGATCTTTGTGATGATTGTTTCTACAATCTCTTCTGTGATTTGTCATTTTTAAAAAATATAAAGGTTTCAATACTAGTAGTAAATATCAAAACTCTTTTAACAAACAATTTCAACTCTATTTTTAATAACAAAGCTCTTTTCTTAAACCGTTTTCCAATCTATTAGTATATACAAACCTTTACCTCACTCGGATGAGAAATCTAATTAAACGACTTAGTAAAACAAGTGGTATGAAACGCTTGCGTTCACTTCGTCGGTTAATTCCTGGACTTGTTCGATTGAACCTCTTGTGACAATTTTATTAGTGAAGATTTACAGTTTGTTCGTAAATATTTAAGTTAAGCAAGTGGTTATGGGACATGAAGCTAAACTTCTATATTTACTAGCTTAGTGTAATTGACACTTCTCGTTGATCATGACGATCATTCTGATGATTTAGACTAGCAACTGTGCGATGTCTCTTGTTGCGAGGTTAGACTAGACACCACTTGTGTGATTCCACTCACACATACCTTTTTGCTTTTTGGTTAGTCTGGACCTTAATCTGTGTGATTCCATTCACACATGTGGGGTAGCTCCCCTTGGTCTTTGGACCGTCATGTGATAGGCCTCTTTCTCTTTTCTATGATTTCTGGACTTCTTGCATTGATTTCTAGAATTTATGTCATTGACTTGTTATGAGTACAAGTTTGGGGTATGATGCCCTTTCCGAATCTTTGAGAAGATTCTTGTGATATTGATTATCTCTTATTGATTGATCTTCTGTTGATCATTATTTACATACTTATAGCGGTATGTCATTATGGATGTTTATGTTTGTGCCATATCTTTTATGTTATCTCATGTCATCTGATATTTATAGCTAGACTGATCCGTTTATTATTTTCTTAAATAATACTCGGGTCAGACCGAGATGTTACAGGTGCTTCTGCTTGACTTCTTCCCAGGGATTCATCACTCTGACTTTTGGCTAACTGTTTAGATTAGCAGTTTTTGTTGTATACACTTGAGATATAGACTCATAGTTGTATTCTTTTGTATAGCACGTGTTGCTATTCTTTTGTATTATCGTGGATCTTACTGACCACTACTCTGATGTACACTTTCATGTGTTAGTTATATATTCATATCTTCTTCCGCCTTTGTGATATGGATATCTGTGACTGATTTGTGATATGATTATTTCTATGTTTGTTTCCGAAGATTATTTATAGCCACCGTGTGATAAGCAATTACATGGATGGTCGCTCCTCAACAGCCTTATTCTCCGTGCTAGTTGACAGCACTACTCCGGAGTGTTCTTGGCTAGCGTGGGTATAGAGGTGGGGCGTCACAGCTTGGTATCAGAGCCAAACTTCGGAACAATGTAGAATAACTTAACAAGGATCATCGTCCTAGGTCTATCTTAGGAGTCATACCATAGGATTAATTCGAGTTTTCGTACTGATTCATCCTATTTCCTTTATGATTTCTTGTTTTATCTATCAAGATTGCTTGATGTTCATTGGTAAATAACCTTCTTCCTTCTCTTCTTTCTTTCTTAAAGGAAGAGAATGTCTAGGCCAGGCCGTCCCAGAACTGGATCATCTGGTGCTGCTCCTCCGGATGGAGTTTTTATGACTGCTCAACAGCTTCTTGATTTAGTAACTAATGCTCAAGCAGCTGGAGCTAACCCGGAACCTACTCACCCAAAGTCGGGATTTGCACGCTTGTGCAGCGATTACACCAACTTGGGTGGGAAGCCCTTTAAAGGTTCGGAAAATATCATCGAGGTCCAGGCTTGGTTAAAATCATGCGATCGAATCTTTTCTCGCATGAACCTTATCGATCTCCACCGCGTTCAGGTGGCTTCCAGCATGCTCCAAGAGAGAGCATTGGACTGGTACGAACTCCTTATTTCAGAAATTAATGAAGCGGATCTCACCTGGGAGCAATTTCAGGGACGCTTCGAGTTAAAGTTTGTACCAAAAGCTGGGAAAGTAACCTTGGCTCGACGTTTTATAGACCTTGTTCAAGGTCAATCTTCTGTGACTGATTACGTCGCAGCCTTCGAGTCGCTTTCCAAATATGGGGTTGAATACATCAACACCCCATTGAAGAAGAACCAGAGGTTCGTTTATGGCTTAAATAAGAATCTTAAGAAGCCACTGCTCCTGAAACTAGAAGTCGCATTTGATCAACTCGTCGATATCGCTCTTCGTCTTGAAGAGGCTGATAGAGAGAGTGATGTTGAAGTGGAAGGCGCTAAACCAAACTTCAACAACAAGAAGAGGCCAAACAAATTCAAGGGTCCTTATCCCAACAAAAAGGGTAAGCAGGCAACCCTTGCGGCAAAGTCTCCTTCTCCTAGTGGTGCGAGTTGCTTCAACTGTGGGTCTGGGGATCATTATGCGAATAAGTGCTCTAAGCCCAAATCTTGTCGCTATTGTAAGAGCCCGGATCATTACATACATCAATGCCTCAAGCGTAAAGGCAAGAAGGAAGGAAAGTTGAATGTGGCTCAAGCCCCTGGCAACACATCTCGTGGCCAAGGTATTTCTCATTCCATTCTTGATGGTATTATTTTATTTCATGGTCAACCTATTAGAGTTCTCTTTGATACGGGTGCATCCCATTCTTTTATATCAAAGGAACTGGTAGACACTTTTTCCTTAAGTGTTACTGCATTGATGACTTCTTTAAAAATTGCGAATCCTGTTGGTGGATCCGCAACTCTTAGTTTGCTTTGTAAAGATGTGGAGATTATTTTTTGCGATTTTTCTTTCCTAGCCGATTTGCATGTCATGCGTTACTTAGGCTTTGGAATAATTTTGGGAATGGATTGGCTTAACCATTATCAAGCCCATATCCTATGTCCTGAGCGGACTATTCATCTCCGACATCCACTATCTGTTAATCAGATTTCTGTTAATCTTAAAGATTCAGAATCCTGTTTGGTGGCATCTTTATATTCTTTAAATCCTCGTGATAACGATGATGATGATGAAGATGATATTATTTCTCGTATTCATGTTGTTCGTGAATTTTCCGACATATTCGAGCCCGTTTTAGGTTTACCACCTAAACGAGCAATTGAGTTCAGAATTAATCTTGTTTCTGGAGCTCAACCTATTACTCGTCCTCCTTATCGTCTGTAGGTATATATATTCTTTTTAATTAGTTTATTAAATTTATACGTTTATATATATACACATTTTACAGAGAAGAAAAATAATAATAAAAAAGTATATATGCATATATATTTTGACAGTAAGGATTGTTTACTATCTAGTTTTCAAATTGAAGAATTTAAATATATACAGAAAATTTATATAAGATTTCGGAAAAGAAAATGTTTTTTTTTAAAATATCGGTTTATTTTTTTGTTAAAATCAATCATTCGATAAAATTAAACTATTGGTTAGTTAAATTATTTTTTGTATATGTGTTTCAAGAAAATATTTTGTTAAAAAGGAATTAGTTTAAAAATCAAATTTTAATTTTTGAAATTTAAATCATTGGTCAATTAAATTTATCGAATAGGAATTTAAATTATTCGATTTATTCAAATATTAATGTAAATCATCTAATATTTATACAAGGTCAAAATCGTGGAAAAAAAAGTCGCATTGGAAATGGGTTGCATGCATAGGCAAGTGTGAGATCTTCTCACTCAAATTAAAATAATTAAAAATTTCAATTATTGATTGATTGTTGAATTATGATAGTTAAAATTGTTGATTGTGTGCTTGGATGAATAATTTATTATCAGTTGTATTAGAATAGACCCTATGCGCCGCATAATAACGGATGATATTATATTAAACCCGTATACCATGATATTCCACCTCGATGTGGAATTGGTATTATGTATGTATTTGGTGTGATTGATTTCCCGCATTATATAGCGGATGAGACCCTATGTGCCGCATAATAGCGGATGATATTTTATATATCCCATATACCGTGATATTCTACCTCGAAGAGGAATTGATATTTGATTATTGTGCTAACGTCTGTGGATGTAGGGAAACAGGTTCGAGGGATCCAACTGGATTCATCAAATATTTGAATTTGTTTCAATATTGTGTATTGATTTTTTTATAATCTGTGTGTGATTATATTGCGATTGATATCATTGAAGGCTATAGTTTAGCCGAATATATTTTTGGCATCGTAGGATACCAGAAATGAATAAAATTGGATTTTTAAAATTTAAGTAGAAAATCTATAGTAAATTAAATTATGAGAATTTGATAAATTAAAAAGAATTTTAAAAGGATAACGTTTTATTTTTGAATCCAATTGAATAAATTCCAAAAATATGGAAAAGAATTTTAAAAAATGGATTTCAAGTAATATTTTTTAAAGGTTGAAGAATTTATTTAAAATACGAATTTTAAATAGTTTGAAAGAAATAAAGGAATTTATTTTAAAAATAAATAAATTTGGAAATCAATTTGGAATTTGATTCGGTGTTTGAAAATAAATCTTTGGGAAACCGATTTGAAATTGATTTGGTGTTTAAAAAATAAATTTTGGGAAATCAATTCTGAAATCGATTTGGTGTTTGAAATAAATGTTTGAAAATCAATTTGGGATTTGATTTGGCATTTGAAATAAATTTGGAACTCAAGTTGAAAATTGATTTGGTGTTGAAAGTGAATATTTGGGAATCGATTTGAAAATCGTTAGTGGATTTTTGAAAATTTAAATTCACAATGGGAATTTTATAAAAAAATTGATATAGCGCTTTTGTTTTAAAGACTATTCATTTGTCTATTATATGTTGTTCCGCTGCGAAATGTGAGATTCTGTTATTGTTTCTGTTTCTTCTTCCATCTTCTTCTTCTTCTTAAACCCTAACGGTTCGGTTTTCCTGTTGAATATGCGATTATATGATTTTGTTTGATGATAATAAACATATATATATATATATTCGTTTAAATGTATTTGTTAATGTACTATTTTATTTTTCATAGATTAAATAAATATTTGCTGAATAAAAATAAATAACACAAAATTTGAATTCAAACAGAAATTTTATTCAAACAAATATTTATTACAATCTTTGAATAGTACAAAGTTCAAGCTCTTACTATATATATACAATTTCAATTACAGTACAATTTTGATTACATCATGATTCACATTTACATTTGACCTCACTACATATCACTCATTCACTCAACTCGTATTTTATCTTCAACTTCACTTCAAATTGAATCCAGCACCTGAGCAATCTGTAAAAATAAATATTGACGCAGTAAAATTGAAAAGGAAATATTTTTACAGTATAAAATAAAATGTGGATGTTGAAAATAATATTTGCCTCAGTTATTTGGGTTGTTCATCATCATTTAACTTTGAATTCATCATACACGAACAGCTTGTGACATACACAGTGTATCACTGTACATGCCACAAGGCCGTGCACACCGGTATATGCACTTGATAAAATTACAGGGACAAGTGAGCACAGGTCAAAACCAAAATACCGGATTCAACTCAAGTGCAATAAAATAATATCACAACTTTCAGCACAAGGTCAAATCCGAGCTACAAGCTGGATTCAACTCAGGTGTAATTCGAAAAACAAATTCAAATTCAATCAAGTGGTCAAGACAGCTACATACAGTCTCAAGTGAAAGATTAGACAGTCCATTCAGACCATCAAGCAAATTCATATCAGACAATGTCACGAGACTCAGCATGTACATGAAGGCAGCTGAAACACCAAAACAGCAAACAAAACAACTAAGCACCATATATACAACAAACACATATCAGCCCATATGTCAACAGTCAATAGTGCACCACTGACCATACAACAAAGCTCAACAGCACAACATCAAGTGATACAAATGCAGCAACCAAAACAAATGCAACAGTGAATCATAAACCAAGTGTACCAAAGATATGGCAACACAGCAACAAAGCACAAAGGCTATAGGTCTGAAACTCCAAGGCAAGCACAACATGAAGTATATAAATGACCAAATTCAATGCAGCAACATCAAGCAGAAGTTGCTTCAAAGCAGAATGACATGAACAATGTGCACAGATATAATATGCAGGTTTAACACAAGTATAGATTCAACAATACATGCATACACACATACAAATGTATATATGCACATATATGAATTACAAGTATATACACACTGCAAATATAAGTGCAGACAAGCTACAATGGATGTTCAAACTCAATGAAACAGACTACAGGTACAAGACCGAACCAACATATCAGCAATAACAACAACCATGTCAAACACAGTGCAACTTGAACTCAACAATAATGCAACATGAAGAATTCAACATATATGATCAGAGGAAGTCCAGATATAATGCAACAGTGTGCATAAAAGTGTTGCAAGACCAGTGAATTGAAATGGTCGACTAATGAACATTATATATACATGTGTATTGAAGGCCAGTAATCAAGAAACATCAGCAACATTAAAATGATAATATCAAGTCAACGCAACTATGAAATTGGATCGAGTAAGTGCAGACATAAGTGGTACAAGATTGAACCCAACATCAGCAACAAATGAAATACAATGCACAAGAACAACACATCAAATGAAACAGTACCAACATGTACGCAGCGACAACATCAGAGAGTATATGCAGAGTATAACAAAGTCAAGGCCGCAAGTAAATCAAGTGCATAATGGCCGAAGCCAATACACAAAGAAATTGTAAAGTCGAAGTCAGGTGAAGACATGAAACAAATTAAAGTTGAGCCAGAAAATTATCAACTGGCCGAAGTCATGAAACAGAGGTTGCTACCGTGATGAACACAATCAGTGGCAAGGTCAAGTAAGTGACAAAAATTCAAGTTAAAGCCGATACTGAACAAGTCAGTGCCAAAATCATCACAGTATAGTCAGAGTCGTGGAAACCAAGAAATCGAACCAAGTCAAAAAGCAAAACCGTGAGTGTCAAGTATCAAATTATACGAAATTGACAAACTCAGAGAAATCATCAACACCAAAACATAATCGAGTGGTCGAGACGAAGTCAAGCAACTATCAGACGAACAAAAGTTTAGGAATTCGAATCCATATAAAAACCCAAATCATCATCAGCTAAAATCAATCGAGTTCGAGGATATAAACAAGAAAAAATAAAAAGGAAATCACATACCATATCATTCAGCCGAACTTGACAATTTTGAAGTAGCTGTCTACAATTCAAAGCAACAACTGATCGAAAACGCAAGCAACGATAAATCATCAGTTTCGATCGATCAACCAGAAGCGGCGCTTCAATTTAAATCAATAACCCTAATTTGGAACGAAGGAACAAAGCCCTAATTTGCAAGACGTGAACAGGCCGCCATTTTCAAAGCAAGGAATCGGGCAAAACGAAATAAAGGAGGGCCGTGTTTTTGGGCGGCCTCTCTCTTTAATATTAGGATTAAAAAGAAAATATTAGGGTTTTAATTTTATAATTTTTTTTATTGTGTTTTTAATTTGTAATTTCTTTTCAAACGGTTGTATTTACTAGTCGTGTGACTAGGGGACAAACTACGTGGCGTAGTTTGAGAATTCGCAACTCAGTGGCTGAGTTATGGCAGGGTTTTGAGCATAGAGTTAGGTTAGTCAGTAGCGGGTGTCGTAAGTTTACGTGTGTAAGCGTGTGACTACTTAACTTCTAGTAGAAACTTTGGGGGCAGCACGTAGGCAGGGTTTTGCCGAAATTGGGTAAATTCTGTGTCGTTCTATTTCTGCATTTATTATTCTGCTATTATCTGTGCTGCTATTATTTTGATATATCTGTGTTGAAATAATTTTAAGCTTCCGCAATTAATTGTTATAATTAATAGTACCACCCTATTCACCCCCCTTTAGGGTGAAATCGATCCTACATTTCCAGCATTCGACTGTGCGGCATTTGACACAGTGGATGTATTGATGTCGACTTTCGGGCGTCGTAAAATTGGGGTCGTTACATATCAGAGCATATGGTTAAGCGACAACCTTAGCTCTGGTGGGGAATATCATTAGAGATAGAGTCAGTAGTACTCTAGAATGAGTTTGAGAGTAATAATAGATATGAGCGCGTATTTGTTAGTGAATATAAAATTGTTTTATATTGTGTTGATTAGTTTATTGAGTGGTACATGGATTCTGGTCAATACGAGTAATTAAAGTTATTGATAGGGATCTCTAAACACTTGAATAGAAAAATTCGACACGATATTATTTTAAAATAAGGTAAATGAAATAATTTTACCCAAACTATTTTCATATATAAAAGAAATAATTTTCTGTAAATTATATGGTTACTTGGATTTTAGGAAGTGATAATATTAAATTATTATCATTGATTATTGAATAAGGAATTGAAATCATAATCAAAAGTTGAGAAATAAAATCTATATACAAATGAGATTTGTAAATATAAATTGTAAAAGTGATTTATAATTTGAAAGAGAATTCCAAAGAATTATTTGGAAGAATTTGAAAGGATTTGAAAATTTTGAAATTTTGGTGAAAGTTTAAATCGCTTTGATTTGAAAATGATTTTCAAAGGTTTTGGGAAAAAATGTTTTGAAGGAATAAAAGCACTAAACTCTTTTCGGTCGCTGAAAAATAACTTCGGTGATGACTACAACATCATCGGTGTTCATTTTTGAGTTTCCAGGAGAGGAATTGCTGCCAAAATGATTTAGATTAAAGTTGTTTGGAAAATTGGGTTTGGTTTTGGAAATTCAAAAGATAATTTGAATTGATTTCAAAAATAATTTTGAAATGTGGGAAAGACTCTGGAATCTGATAAAAATAGGTATGGAATAAAAATCTATTAAGGTGGGAAATAAAATTGTGAATGAATAAATAAATTTGCAATTGCAAGTAAATGAAAGTGAAATTAAATGTTGAAATTAATTCCGAATTTGTAAGTAAATAAAACTAGTATTGGAATTGAATTTGATTGTGATGAACAAAGCGAAGTATTGAAATAAAATTAGTAAGTGAAACTAATTGAAGAAATGAAAAAATAAACTTGGTTTGAAATGAATTGGATTCGATATTTATAAATGAAAGATAAATTGAATTCATATGGAATTTGAAATCCAGTTTAAATTAAGTAGGTTACAAACTCCAACGGTAAAGTGAAGAATAATATAAAAAGTCATATGAAATATTTATTGGACTTAAGAGACAAATGGTGAAATTCTTAAGTAAAAATTTGGAATTGGAAAAATATTCTAAGCTAATAAGTGAATGAAGATTAAACTGGAAATTGTGAAATAGCGATTGTAGAAATGAAAATCAATGTGAATAAAAGAAAAGAAATTGATAAAGCCGATAATCAATTTGGAATAAATACGTAGGATGTGCGTATATTATTTTATTCGCATAGCGATTTGATCCAGAATTCGTGCACAGAATTTTGAGATAATTATAACGATTCGAGTTAGGATTTTTCATTCGATTTTCGACGACGAACCTGGATATGGATTTTGCGTCGATTCTGGAAATTCTCTATCATAGTTTACAGAAATGCAAGGAGAATGACGATTTCTGATCAAGAAATCAGATCTGAGTCCGCACTAGGAAGTCAGGTGGATGATACTAGTTCGGAAGTGAAATTATGTGATCGAGTGAGCGATCGAATTTGATATTGCGTACGAATGATATAAGTGTATCGTACGGGCTTAAATGAATATTGAAGCTTTGGTAAAGAAATGTATGAAACGATTTTGAATGTGGTAATTAGACATTATTGCTTAATAGATACACAGGTGTGTTAAAGGAAAATGGAATTGGGATTTGGTTTTTGAAGATAAATTTGAATTTCTCGGAAAAGGTATGTATTTAAATTTCTATATGAAATTTGATGATTTTCTGGACTAGCCGCTTGGTCTTTTGTTTTCTTTTCATAATCTGGGGGCCTGTCGAGGCATTTTGTAGTCATACCGAGCTAGCCGCGCAAAGGAAACACTGGCGAAATTTTTTGAAAATTTAGGGAGTTAGAAAATATTTTAGAAATTTTTTGAAAATTTAAAATTTGAATTTGAATTTAAATTTGAATTGTTAAGAAAACAAGGTTGATTAAATTTATGAAAGGTTTAGGAAAGTTAGTTAAAATGATAATGGATCTTTAATAAAAAGATTTGTTTGCCAAGATTAATAAAACTATTTGGTTTTGGGAAAATAGAAAACAGGTTAAGAATCATTCTTCTTAACTAGTAATTTCGGGACGAAATTCTTTTAGGGGGAAGAATGTGACGACCCAGAATTATGAACATTTGAAATTGAAATATTTAATTTATTTTAAATATTTAGAAGTTATTTTAAATTTGAATTTCTAAGCAACTATGAAATTGGCAATTAAAATTTATTGAATTTAATTTATTGTAGTTGGATAAAATATTAAATCTTCGGTTTTTGAGCTTGTTAAAAATATTTTCAAAGCTTGGAAAATCCATATTGATAATACTGAAGATAATAGAAGCTTCAGAATTGAATTTGGGAGTGTTTTGATCAGTTTTGAAATTTTATCGTTTAAATCGATATTTAAAAATAGCCTTCCGAGGCACAGTCTCGGAATTCAACGAAACCAGTTCCATTGGATCGGTAATATTTTATTATTATCGGATTTCAATTTTCATAATGTTTGGAGTGATCGTTTGACCATACGATAAGAAAACGCGTTGAAATTTAAATCGAAAATTTGATATTTTAATTGGTCCAAAAAGATGTCTTCTCCATACGATCGAATTTGGACCTAGAACCTTTTCCATTGTGTTCGGAATAGGCGTATAATATTATAAATGCCTGACGGCATGCCTCGATTGGAGATCGAGATTTTGAGTTGCGAAATTGAACGATTTAAATTTAAAATGAATTTAAAATTTTATATATATTTGTGTATTTTATATAATATTATTTCGCAAGGTAAACTACATGTTTCATTTGGAACACCTGGCTTCTTTTCACTGTTCAAAGTAACATGCCGCGTTGAAAAAAGATTTTATCTCCTTCAAAGAAATAAAAGGAAAAGAAAGAAGAGAAGAGATCGAGTTCTCAGAAAACAGCTATGGCCGATATATTAAAACCCAAAATAGATCTCGTGTCCACCATATTAAATTTCACCTCTCAAATTCAAACCCTTGTATAACAGAATCAAACCCAAATTCGATTTTATATAAAAGAAAATGAAAAAGGGATTGGGATCGCGAGGCGTATTTAGGAGAGAGCCCGGTAGCCTGGTCGTGATCGACTTCGATTTAAGGGGCAACGACAATGCAATAACCTAAGGTTGCTCGCGATTGTTCACGCGAGGAAGGGAATCGCGATACTGGCGGCAATATCAAAGGATCGAGGGAGGTTGGAAGTTCTTTGGTGCGATTTGGGATCGAGCATGGGGGCGCAGTGATATTTAGTGGCAGCCGAAGTGGGTTGCATGATTTTCAATAGGTCGCGAACTGCTTGCGTGTAGGAAAATACCGGTGGTTGCGATTATCGATGAGGACCAGTGTAGATCGTGGTAGCGTATAAGGAGTAGTCGCGTACAAACACAGGCGACTCGGTCTGGTGGTGGGAAGTCTCGGCTCGAAGTCTGTAGGTATATATTTTCTTTTTAATTAGTTTATTAAATTTATACGTTTATATACACACACACACATTTTACTGAGAATAATAATAATAATAATAATAAAAGTATATATGTATATATATTTTGATAGTAAGGATTGTTTACTGTCTAGTTTTCAAATTGAAGAATTTAAATATATACAGAAAATTTATATAAGATTTCGGAAAAGAAAATGTATATTATTTTTGTTAAAATACCGGTTTATTTTTTTGTTAAAATCAATCATTCGATAAAATTAAACTATTGGTTAGTTAAATTATTTTTTGTATATGGGTTTCAAAAGAAAAGAAAATATTTTGTTAAAAAGGAACTAGTTTAAAAATCAAGTTTTAATTTTTGAAATTTAAATCATTGGTTAATTAAATTTATCCAATAGGAATTTAAATTATTCGATTTATTCAAATATTAATGTAAATCATCTAATATTTACATAAGGTCAAAATCATGGAAAAACAAGTTGAATTGGAAATGGGTTGCATGCATAGGCAAAGGTGAGATCTTCTCATTCAAACTAAAATAATTGAAAATTTCAGTTATTGATTGATTGTTGAATTGTGATAGTTAAAATTGTTGATTGTGTGCTTGGATGAATAATGTATTATCAGTTGCATTGGAATAGACCCTATGCGCCGCATAATAGCAGACGATATTATATTAAACTCATATACCGCGATATTCTACCTCGAAGTGGAATTGATATTATATATGCATTTGGAGTGATTGATTTCCCGCATTATATAGTGGATGAGACCCTATGCACCATATAATAGTGGATGATATTTTATAAATCTCATATACCGCGATATTCCACCTCGAAGTGGAATTTGTATTTAATTGTTGCGCTAATGTCTGTGGATGAGGAAAACAGGTTGGATGGATCCAACTGCATTCCTCAAATATTTGAATATGTTTCAATATTGTGTGTTGATTTTTTATAATCTGTGTATGATTATATTATGATTGAAATCGTTGAAGGCTATAGTTTAGCCGAATATATTTTTGGTATCGTAGGACACCAGAAATAAATAAAATTGGATTTTTGAAATTTAAGTAGAAAATCTATAGTAAATTAAATTTTGAGAATTTGATAAATTAAAAAGAATTTTAAAAGGATAAAGTTTTATTTTTGAATCCTATTGAATAAATTCCAAAAATATGGGAAAGAATTTTAAGAAACGAATTTCAAGTAATATTTTTTAAAATTGAAGAATTTATTTAAAATACGGATTTTAAATAGTTTGAAAGAAATAAAGGAATTTATTTTAAAAATAAATAAATTTGGAAATCAATTTGGAATTTGATTCGGTGTTTGAAAATAAATCTTTGGGAAACCGATTTGAAATTGATTTTGTGTTTTAAAAATAAATTTTGTGAAATCAATTCCGAAATCGATTTGGTGTTTGTAATAAATATTTGGAAAATCAATTTGAGATTTGATTTGGTATTTGAAATAAATTTGGAAATCAATTTGAAAATTGATTTAGTGTTGAAAGTGAACATTTGGGAATCGATCTGAAAATTGTATATCAGTGGATTTTTGAAAATTTAAATTCACAATGGGAATTTTATAAAAAAAACTGATACAGTGCTTTTGTTTTAAAGATTATTCATTTATCTATTATATGTTGTTCCGCTGCGAAATGTGAGATTCTGTTATTGTTTCTGTTTCTTCTTCTATCTTCTTCTTCTTAAACCCTAACGGTTCGGTTTTCCGGCATTCAACTGTGCGGCATTTGATATAGTGGATGTATTGATGTCGACTTTCGAGCATCGTAAAATTGGGTCGCTACGACAAGGACGCCAAGTATGAAGTCGTACGCTTACTCTTAACTGGGATGAAGTGGACACTCTTGGTCAATCTATCAATAATCACCCAAATGCTAGTATTTCCCTTCCTAGAATGGGGTAAACCATTAATGAAATCCATAGAAATACTATCCTACTTCCACTCTGGCACATCTAAGGGTTGAAGTAATCCACCGAGCTTCTGCTTCTCTGCTTTTACCCTTTGGCATATAAGACACTTAGCTATGAATTCCGCCAAATCCTTCTTCATGCCACCCAAATAGAACATCCTCTTCATATCCCGATACATTTTGTCACCCCTTAGATGAATAGTCATACATGAGTGGTGTGCCTCCTTCAAAACTGTTCTCAACAAGTCACTGGTGCGTGGAACACAAAGCCTCCCATCTCTCCTAAGCCACCCACTGTTATTAATGGAGTAGCGTTGGAAATGTCTAGAGACATCTCCTTAGCTAATCCTATCCATAATGTCCATGAGCTTTGAATCCTCCCACCGCCTTAAGCCAATCTGATCCATAAGGGTAGGCTTTAGCTTTAATGTAGCCAACAATCCGGTAGTAATGTCCGTAGAGTGCTTAAAATAAAAGGTAGAAATAAACTCCAATCTTCTCCACTCTGCGAACATAGGACTAAGGGTTGCTTTCCATCTACTCAATGCATCAGCAACCACATTACCCTTGCCAGGGGTATAAGCAATCTCAAAATCATATGAGGCTAAAAACTCCATCCACCTCTGCTGCCTCAAGTTCAAATCCTTCTGCGAGAATAGGTATTTCAAGGACTTGTGGTTTATGAAAGCTCAAACCTTTCTCCAAGCAAAAAGTGCATCCAAGACTTGAGCACAAAAACTGTGGCAGCCAACTCTAAATTGTGGGTAGGGTAGTTCCTCTCATGCGTCCTCAACTGCCTACCACATAATACACTACCCTCCCTTCTCGCATCAACACCGCTCCTAGACCTGTCCTGCATGCATTAGTGTATACAGTGAAAGACTTAACCCTATCGAGTAAAACTAACACTGGTGCACTAGTAAGAGCTTTCTTAAGCTTTGTAAAGGAATCCTCACAATCCACGTCCCATATGAAAGCTTTACTCCTCTTAGTAAGGCACGTGAGTGGTGCCGAAATCATGTCAAAGTCCCTAATGAACTTCTTATAGTAGCCAGCCAATCCTAGGAAGCTCCTAACCTCGTTTTCGTTCTTGGAAGCCTTCCAATCTTGCACTGCAATAACCATGGCGGGACACATAGCCTAACTTCCTTCGAAATTACGTGCCCCAAGAAACGTATTTCCTCTCTCCAAAAATCATACTTTGAGAGGTTAGCTCTCAAATGTTGACTACGAAGTGTGCGAAGAACTTCTTTCAAATGAACAACATGCTCCTCCATATTCTTGGAAAATACCAAGATATCATCCAAGATACCACCACAAACTTATTTAGGACATCCCTAAAGACGCGGCTCGTTAAATCAACGAAATAGGCAGGAGCATTGGTTAGCCCAAAAGGCATAACCAACCACTCGAACAGTCCGTCGAGTGTCCTAACGACAGTCTTATCTATGTTGTCATTAGAGACTCTAAACTGATGGAATCCCGTGGCTAAATCAAGATGAGAGAAAACCGAAGAACCTACCAATTGGTCAAACAGATCATCAATCCTAGGGAGTGTATATCGATTCTTCTTAGTGAGCTTATTTAATTCTCTATAATCCATACAGAATCGGAGAGAACCATCCGCCTTAGTGGCGAAGACGACTCGTGCTCACCGCTCTGATATGCTCCTTCTTATAAATCCCTTCTCCAAAAGCTTATGAATCTGCTTGCTCAATTCTTTCCTCTCCCTAGGTGCCATGTGCCTCACAGGTAACGCTATTGGCTTAGCATTCTTGGTCAAATAAATCTTGAAGTTAATCTCTCTCTTAGGGGATAGTCCCCTAACCTCCTCAAAGACGTCTGCAAAATCTATGACGACAGGAACCGAATGCAACTCCGATGAAGATGAATTAAGAAAATAGAGAAATGTCAACATGACTTACCCTTACGGGTCGCAAGATACCTCTAGAGTCCTACCACTACAAGTCTCAAGTCTAATGACTCTCCCCTCACAGTCTAATATTGCTCCTTATATGGATAGCCAATCCATCCCTAAGATCATCCCATGCCTCGAGAATCCCAAAACATCGGCGTCGCAGTCAAATTCTATGCATAGGATAAATATTTCAAACTCCTACAAACCATAGATAAGTAGGACGATCCTCATATGGGGTTTGAAACAATAATGGGGTCTACTACTAATGATAGTGCAAACAATCTACTGGAGAGGTAGAGATAAAAGTGTGTGATGATCCAGAATCGAATAAAGTCTGAATGGGAAAATCAGATATAGAAATCAAACCTTCAACTGCGACTTTCCTATCTCTATCTGGAACACTACTTGAAGGTGTTGTGTCTAACGCCTAGATCTGTGCAACTGGCGCACTCGCTTCCTGACCAGCTCTCCGAGGACAAATCCTACTCATATGACTGGGCTGCCTGCAAACATAGCACTTACCCTTCATCTTGTCCCCTCTACAATCCTATAGTTATTGCACCTCAATCCTTCCTTCTTAATCTGCTTCTAAGGGCCATTGCTTTTCTTCTTCTTCTTATCCCACCACTTCTTCTTTGAACCTTCTATCTTAACCACCTCTTTAGACCCTCCTTCCTAAACTGCACCCGACATAAGCCCCATCTCCACCAAAGGCTCATAAGTTGCTACCATCGGTACATGAGTCAGCAATAACCCCTAAAGGGGTTGATTCAATCCCCTCGCAAACTTCATAGCTTTCTTATGCGGCGTATTCACTATATCCATACCAAACCACGACAGCTCATTGAATTGATTGATGTATTCCTTAACAGCCAAACTACCCTGCTTCAAATTGATAAACTTCTCCAAGTGAACACTCTCTTCCGCATGAGATAGAAACTTCCTGTTGAACCGCTCCCGAAATCCATCCCAAGTAACATTTCTACCATTCAGCTCGATCACCTCCCACCAATAGGATGCCTCCTCCTTTAATTGCTAAGAGGCCAACTGAGCCCTCTATTGATCATCTAAGCTCAAAAGACTAAAAATCCTCTCTGTGTCCCTAAGCCAAGCTCTAGCCTTTACGAAAGTCTCTTGGCTAGAAAAAGTCTTCCCGCCCAAACTCATCAAATCTTTACAAAGCTTAGAGAAATTGATGGCGGTAGGTGGGTTGATGGGATTCCACCCACTGGTGTAGGATTGGGCGCTGGCCCATGAACCTCTGAAATCATGGCTTGTAAGTACCTACGAAACCAGCTTAGAACTGGAATGCCCTCGGGAAAGTTCGGGGCATCAGCCGTTCTACGAAAAGAAAACGATATTTTAGGAACTAAAGGGAGACTGAACTGGACTTATGAGGGGATTATTATAAAAATTCTTTTATAAAAAAAATATTTCTAAGAGTTCTTTTCAAAAAATATATTTTTAAAACAATATATTTTGAAAAACACTTTTCTTTTAAAAATAATTTTTTATGAATCCTGTAATCTTAGGCTCTTATACCAAGTGAAACACCCCACACCCCTTAAAATACCCAAAAGTACACATTAAAAGGCGTGGTGCGTTGTGGGCATAAATAAAACTAACAAAGATTAAGATTCACAAGATAAAAATAGGTAAAAAAGCAGAAACTAAAATAATAACCTATTTAAGATAAAACTTTCATAATTGCTTCATAAATAAGTCAAATACCAAATACAACATCCATATCTCAAAACCCATCATGTCTTATGAAATAAAAATTCATAGTCTCAAAATCAGAATACATAATATCCCTCTTAATAAGCTAGTATATAAAAAGAACTAAAGTTGAAATGAAAGAAATACATGATAGAAAATTCCTCCAAGAAAATCTCCAAGCAACCGCACGTCTACTGTCCTCCCCTTGATTGCCCATGAGGGGAAAAAGAAAAAAAAATTAGAGGAGTGGGTCAGACTAAAAGTCTGGTGAATGTTAATAATTACTAGAGTCATCAAGCAAGGTAAAACAATAGACTCTACAGCAGTTTTAGCATAAATAAGGAAAACATAGGAAATAGGAAAGGGATAAACTGGAAATAAGTACGAGTAAATATCGTTTAATTTATAAGATAGGTTAACTTTGATTATTTGCACTTGTCCTTGATTGCTACTTTGATTAGGCTGAATCCCTAATCTTGTAATTAGGCTGTAACTCTAATTCTACCCTTTTGATCGGCCTGCTACTCTATGGTGCCTTTCTACCGACTAGATGCTATATAACTCCCTACACAGAATGCTAATGTAGCAATGAAAGATACACGAAGCACTCACTATGGACTACACGACATACATAGCTCTCTACACAAAAGACATTAATTTACTGTGGACTAGATGCTATATAACTCCCTACACAGAAGGTTACTGTGGACTAGACGACACATATAGCTCCCTATACAAAAGGCATGAATTTACTGTGGACTAGATGCTATATAACTCCCTACATAGAAGGTTACTGTGGACTAGACGACATATATAGCTCCCTACATAGTATTCTGCCCTTCATCCAAATAGTATTTAATAGCGCCCCTCATCCAAATCCACCGTGATTTGAACATCTACTTATTGACCAATTACTACCACTATTAGCATAAGTGTGCCCCTCGTCTCACTTTAGGGTTATGTGAAACACTATGTCCATAGAAAATATATGGCAACGCTATTTGGTACATGTCCTACTTACATTTTTTGCTTATTGACTTAGATAAGTTATTTAAATAATCTTTTATTATCATCTCTATTTTCTATGCTTATTAATTTATCTTAAGTCTTAAAATAAGCCTCATTCTATTCTTTTTCTTATTATAACCTATGTTATAATCAAGCTTATTACTTAACCCAAGGTCTAAGTTTGAAATAAGCTTCTTTCATCTTTTACTCTTTTTAGTAATAATTCTAAGTTATAACTAAGCAAATTAATTAGTCCAATTCTAATCATATTTAGGTATAATTTCAGTCCAATGCCATTTATATTACAGTCCAATTCCATTATTTATTATGGCCTCTATAATTTCCATCTTATTTTCATCATTCAATATTCTCACTTATATAATCCATATCTATGTTTAATTTATTCTAATCCACACATGAAGAAAAGGAGGAAGAAGAGAATAGCCGCTTGCATAAAATCCAAAATGTGGAAAAAGATGTAAATAATAAATAAGAGTAAATAAATTTAAATACTATAAATAAATAAAAAACCTATGCTTAACAGTAATTATAATTAACTACAAAAAATAACTAAAAAGGAATAGACTAGAAAATAAATCTAAAATTGATAAAAAGGCTATTCCAAAATCGTAGTAAAACTACAACTATTGAAAACCCTATTATTTTAAATTACTTAAAGAAATCTAAAAATAATTACAATCACTCACCTTCGGTCCTAAGCTCTTCCTTTGGTTTTCCCAGATCCATATGAGGTTGTAAAATAATTTAATTTATAATGATTTTCTCCTTGGAAAAATTATTCTGTTTAGGGTCGTTCCTAGAAAGGTGAACCCAATTGGAGAAAACGAAGAATGAGAAAAAGTGTTAGGTCTAGGGGTTTATTTATAGGGGTAGAACTGGATCTTAGACCATTGGATTTGAGGATTGAATATGATGCAACCACGTCATCGGCTGAATAGCAGTCATCGAAAGCAAGAATGGAGGGACCAGATTGGTTTGAAGAATGCAAAACACGTCATAGTCGGTTAAAAAAATTGTGCCGTCATTCGAACAAACGAACGATTGTTCGTTCGCCCCAAAAATAATGGGCGGTCGACCACCTGGTGTCCCGGTCGACCCGCCAGTCGATCTGCCTTATATATATACTCTCTTTTTTTCTGCTTATTTTGTTTAAATCCTATCTTGCTCATATTAGCTCGGTTTCTGACGTTCTATATATGGAAATTGACCAGAAAACTACTACGGACACAACGGTGCAACTCTCATTGCTTAATTCTGAAAGTTTCACAAATTTATTTTATTATTTAATTAATTTTTGAATTAATTATTACGTGTTACATTTTGGGTTGTTGCATATGTTTTTCTCCAATTTGATTTAACGTTATTGTCTAAGTTTCCATTAACTTTAGTAATTAATGTTTAATTGATTTTTATTACCATAATTACGTATTTGATTATTTCTTATTCGAAAAATTCAAATGTTAATACCTTTTTCGTTTGAAATCTCACTAGAAAACTTTATGTATGAAAATTGATCAAAAAATCATCATGAATAGAATGGTGGATGTTTGTAAAAATTCTATTTTTTGTCATTACTAATTATTAATTCTCTTTTTAATTAATTGTGTAAAATTACGGGGTGTTACAGCTCTCTAAATGTTGGGTAGCATATTACTGTTGGCTGTTGAGAGGCACCAAGGGGTTACGTATTGATAGCTAATTAGATAACTATGGAATGACTCGATCGATAGTTTTCTATTAGTTAATGTAATTTTGGTCAAACATAAAATATCGATGTAATAAAATTACACGATTCTCTTAACCTAAGAAATGTTGATCTTCAATGTGGAAGCTATGCTTTTATTATAGTTAAATCGTGGCATGTCGTTCATCAAGCGACTCTAGTTGGGTCAAGTGGAAACATTAGAAGTGAAATACTATTCAAGAGAGGTTCGTCTCCTCTGTTTTATGAGGTTAGTATCACAGTAAACTGAAGCCAACTCAAAGTCAAACTCTCTGGCCAAAGAATTTTGATTAATAATAATTGTTATAATTGAACCAAAGACTTTGTTTTTGGACTATAGTGTTGAATATGGACGATATTCGAATTTTGACCATTACCAAATTCCATAGGTCTAAAGTGATACACCACTTTTGGCTAAGAGAATTTGTGTAAATAATAGTCACAACCAGGTAACACTTAATAAAGTAAAATTGGATTTTATCGAACCAAGTAATTGACAAACTTTGCTGAAATATCACACCATCTGCTAACTGATGTGCGAATTATAATATTCAACTAGTTTGATATTAATCGCTGACCAAATTTACATGTAACAGATCACACAACCGAAATGTTGAATACTCCTTTAACCAAACAATTTAATTAACTTGTAATTGTTATAAATTAATTAATATTTATGAAATATTGGTTATAAATTTTATTTTGATTTGATGAACAGTTATATTTAAATACGTTTATAATAATTATAAATATATTAATCGATATACGAATCGATACGCGTTTAAATTAGATTTAAATGCAATATAATTTATTTGGGCTTTAAATGGGTTTAAACCCCGTATAGGGGCTGGTGTGTCTTGGCAATATCATGACCAGGTAGTGGCAGCTTGTAGGATGAGGAATTGGCTAGGGTCTTGATAGATAAGAGGAAAGAATAGGTAAGAGAGATTAGTGGATTTGGATCCTAACTTCTCTTTAGATTTTCTCCCTTATAAATAGTTCAAAACCCTCATTATTTTTCTATCTTTTGAAGTCTCTACTAGCATCACTTCTAGCCGAAAATAATACCTCTTTATCCCTTCATTTCCAAACTAAAATCAAAATAAAATAGATATTATTCGATAGTTGGTTGTCATCGGTTCTGGGACTAGCAATCTACTTAACTAGAAATTGTTTAAAGGATTAGATCTCATCATTTCAAGGTGTTCTCACAGGCATTGGATATAAGGTAAATCTATAATGAAGTTATGAATACTGATGTTTATATAATATTTATGTAATGTATATTACATCGTTATTAGGTGATGATTTTAATATATGAATATATTGTGACAACTAGATCGGTTGTATATTTATATTCATATATAGTTTATATATCTATAAAATGCGTGGCTCAAAAAGAAACATTTTTTTTATTTTATTAACTTAATATATAATATTTAATTATATATATAAGCTTTATAAATTTAATATTACATCTTAATAAATGTAAAATATTATTTTATATTTTATATAAGTCGTATCCTACATAAAAGAAATTTGGTAGTGACAAACTAATTTATATATATATATATATATATATATATTACTTAAATATTATTTTAAATTAATTAATATGTAAATTGATTATATCATATATATACATTATATAAAATATGTTTTATATTTTATAAAATCAAATTAGTATTACATAGGCCTTCGACGAAATTTATTTATTTATTTAAGTATTAACCGAAAGTTAAAATTGATTTTAAAATTATAAAATTATGTAATAAATATTTTAACAACAAAATGCTTCTCAAATTTTTACTAAAAGTTTAAAATTCAAAAAAAAAACATATAATTTTTTATATTAATTTAAACAATATCTGTACGGATATTTTACTATAAATATATTTAAAATTAAAAAGTTTTTTGCCTTGTACATTATATGGTATAAGTATATATTTAAAATATATCATGTATATTTTAAAATATCAATATATATTATTTATTGTAATATTATATATATATACGTAATCATATATTTAATATATACATTTAAGCATATATATTGCTTCTAAGTTTACAGTAAAAAGTTTAAATTTAATTTAATTTATAAATATCATAAAATGTACTTGTATATAATTTATATTTATAATGTTCAAATCCCATTTATATGTATGCATGTGTGTGTGTACATATACATATATATATATAATTATTTAAATAAAATATAGTTTATATGTCTATGTATATATATTTATAATTGTATGTGTTTAAAATTATAATATTTTGTATATATAAATTAAAGTATATAAACATACTTTTGGACAATATATATATATATTGGATGATCTAAAATGTTCGTTGTAGTGTAAATCCCAATACTTATGTTAGGCATGTTATACCTTGCATGTGTTGCTATGTTAAACAAGCACAACATATATATATGTATGATACACATATATAATATAATATTAATTACATAAAATAAAATAAAATTATAAATTTAAATAAAATAATGATTTTATTTAAAAAGAAATTTTAGAGATGTTCTAAATAAATTAGACTTCATAGGCCCAATAAAGATCCAAAATGATAAAAAAAAAATTGAAATTCACCTATTACTTCCACTGCGAGCTGGCCCAGTTCCAATAATGGTATCAAAGCCCAATAACCCACGCAGTCTAAATTAGTTATGTTAGGATTAACTAATTAAACTCATAGCCCATACAGTAGAATGTCTAGGAAGGTAGTGCCGAAGGATTGGGTTGGGGCAATTAAGTACTCAGCCCTACTTAGCTACCGGTTCTGTCTAAACAGATATGTGAGCCAAAAGGTTACCCTTAATAGAAAAGGCTAATTTGAATTAGGCCTTGCGTTAATTTTTCAAAATTGTTTGAGAATTAAAAATGCAAGATTTTAAATTTAATAGTTAAATTTAAAATAAAATATAGAGCATATTATAAATGTTATAATATACGAAAATTTTCAGAATGCTTCAAATTTAATATAAGTTAATTTCTAAATTTATAAAATTTATTAATAAGGCTAATAAAATATATTAATCAAATAAGTTAGCTAGTTAATAAATAGTGGAAATTAGGAAGGCATCCCTATCATACTTTCATATTGTAAAGCGGGTCCCTGTTTTCTGGAAGCGAAGAAAAATTATTGCTGAAATGTCGGCAACTTTTATAAATAAGTGCTGATATTTCAGCAACTTTCCCTGTCAAAGTTTCATTGTAAAGCGGGTCCCTGTTTTCTGGAAGCGAAGAAAAATTATTGCTGAAATGTCAGCAACTTTTATAAATAACTGCTGATATTTCAACAACTTTCATACACTGTGTTTATAGTGTACAAAAATGTTGCTGAAACGTCAGCAACTTTTATAAATAAGTGCTGATATTTCTTCAACTTTCATCCACTATGTTCACAGTGTACAGAAAAGTTGCGGAAATGTCAGCAACTTTTATGAAAAGTTGCATTATGCCCTGCAATAATCGTGAATAAAAAAACAGGGACCTAATTTACACTTAAATTTAGTAAAGGACTTTTCGTGAGTTTTGAAACTTAATAAGGACCTGTGCCAAAAGCACCCTAATAAATATATACATATGTTATATGTTTTGTGACGCCCCACCCCGAGACCTACATTATTAAAGAGAATTACTAAGTAATCCTGTCTACTAATGCAGAGAATAGGACTGGTTAAGGGCGACCATCATAGTAATACGTTAGTTAAGAGCTAAGCATGTCAATTACGTCTTGATTTTCTTTCATTACCTCATAAGTGGTGGACATGCTTAGTCCCTAACTAATGCACACTATGGTGGATTCGGACCATTTCAGAAATAATATAATATACATGAAGATAGAAAACTTCAGTCACAGAATAGCAAACCCAGATCAGAGTGTATATATAAATACATACATCACCATACATCCCCATAATAATACATCATAAGTAGCAAGGACTACTGAATCACATATACACCCATCCCACAAAATAATATACAATAATATAACATAAAAGTAGACGACTCTAAAAACAACATCCAAGCCAAAATGATAAGTCCAACAAAAGCTATCAAGCTGATCCAAGAAGTGAAGCAATCCAAACTACTTGCAACTCGGTCCGACCCGAGTGAAAAACACACGGGTCAGACAAACTAAACTTATCGGTAGTAAGGATGTCAATAATAAGCGGAATGGTGAGAATCACTCCGTTGTTGCCAACAGAATGACACAATACCCATCATATCATTCATGAGAAAGGGGACATCAGTGATTCATCTATCTATTTCAAGGGAATTCAATAAGTAACAAGCATATTGTTTCTCTTAAGGACATCTATAAGTAAAGTGGATAAGGGATGAGAACCATATAATAACTTCATAAAGAAACATCAAATCATCATAATCTATCATAAGAACTCATTAAGAGTTAAAGGAAATCATAATCGAAATCACCATATAGAATAATATGAATGTAGCCTATATCATACTCAAGGCCGTATTCAAATAACAACATCACAAAAAGGTGAAATCGAACATAGAAAACTTCATAGAAAATTGCACGTGCTTTTTATCTTGACTAGTACTACTATTATTTGGTACCATACGTCGTGATGACTTGGGGTCATTAACATCCTAGCATCGTGATCAACTTGATTGACTATAGTCGAATATCACGATGACACCCAAATCATAAATCTGAGCAATACATCATGATGATTGGAATCTAGTAATGACATCAAGAACATCGTAATGATTCCAATATCATACTCGGTTTGTAGTACTAATAACATCTTAAATGTGTCACAACATCTCGAATAGGAGCCCAATGGGCGTTAATGTACGTCCCATACCATACATTCACACCTATTAGTTTACTAATCGTCAGTCGATGCCACATTAGAAAACATTCATAAAATCCAAATCAAACATACACCGCCTCGTCTCATTGGCGAGTGTAAAGCACCCAACTCATTGTGTCTCATACTTTGATGAGTTTAAACTGACATCAAACTTGTCTCATTTCATCGACAAGTAAAAATCCATCTTAAACATCACAACCATCATCAATTCATCATAACAAACCTGCCTCATGTCCTCGGCAAGTAAAAATATCATAAAACAGCACTTCAAAGCAGATTCGATAGTATAAGTCCGATATTAAGCGGTGAGGCGAAAACTCATGTCCCATACCACGTATTTTTGCCAAATCATTTAATTATCATTCTTAGACATTAAGAACCATCTAACTAGGCTATAATATATTCAGAATAATTTTATAGAGAAAATGGGATTATTTAAACAATTTTTGAGATTTTTAAGTAAGTTATATAAGGAAAAATCCATTTATCAAATAGATTATCTATTTATGAAATACTTTTAAAAAAATAAATAATTGCTTAAAAACCCTTTAAAATGTCTTAAAAACATTTATCTAATTGAGCATAATTTATAAATAATTTTCAGAAACTTATTCAAAACCAAAAAAAATTAAAACCATCGAATTCTTCAAATATCGATATTTATCGATATTTAGATTAAAATAGAATTTAAACAAAATTTAAATTCTAAAAATTTCCAAAATCAAGGCAATCAATCATAGAATAAAAATACTTAAACATTAATCATCAAACTTATTCAAACAATATTTAAAATCATCAAAATTTGCAGTGAAACAGTTAATGAAAGCGCAAATAGGAACAAGAACAATCTACCAAGCAACTGAGTTTTTGGCTAACTTTGGATAGTAATACGGGGTATCAAAATAACCCAGATTGCAGCCAAATTTTGATCTGTTATACTATGGCATAAGGACTAGAACATATCTAAAATTTGGGGCAATTCGCCGCAAAGTGAAAGAGTTATGATTTTTCGAACATAGCACTTTTCAGCAAGCACAAAAAAACAAGATTTTTTGCTGTTTTGAACCAATGATTTTCTATAACGTAACAATCCAAAATTCCATGAAAATTTCCAGAAACATTTATCCGTCCAACTACTACAACATATCAAAAATTTGGTGCAATTAGCTGTAAATTGAAGAAGGTATAATTTTTCTAAAATGATGTATTTTCGGCCAATGCACACAGATCAATTTTTGGCCGATTTCAACCATTAATTTTTCAAATCAAACAACTCCAAATTCATTGAAAATTTTCAGAAACAATGAGCCATCAAATTACTGCGGGATATCGCAAATTGAGGCTTATTGACTATAAATTGTAGAAGATATGATTTTTCTAAAATGATGTATTTTCAGCCAATAAACAGAGATCAATTTTTGGCCAATTTCATGCATTAATTTTGCAGATCAAAAACTCCAAATTCATTCAAAATTTTCATAAAAAATGAACCATCCAAGTACTACAACGTATCAAAAATTGAGGTTCGTTGACTGTAATTTGAAGAAGATATGATTTTTTTTTAAATGATGTATTTAGGCCAATAAACAGAGATCAATTTTTGGCCAATTTCAAGCATTAATTTTGCAGATCAAAACAACTCCAAATTCATTGAAAATTTTCATAAGAAATGAAAAATCCAAGTACTGCAACATATCAAAAATCCAGGTTTATTGAATATAAATTGAAGAAGATACAAATTTTTGAACATGTTGCTTTTTCAGCCAGCAAAACAGAAAACCAATTCGATAAATTGAGTAATTCCATCAACAAATTGATAGCAAAATTTGATATTTTGCTTAGCTTGCTGTAAAAAGTCTCTTACCTTTCTTACCCGATTGTTTTAGGAAGATCTAGTAGAGATTTGGTAGAAATTTACGATCTTTGGTGAAAATAGAAGCCCTAAGAACCTGTAGAAGCTAGAAAATAGACATGCAAAACAACATAAGCAATTAAAAGACAATTTACATCTCAAATTCTTAGATTTTGATGAAAAATATTTGGTGTTGGAAGGAGATTACCTTTCACTTCTTAGTTTAGGTGATTTTCTCTTTTAATTTGCAGAAAAGTAGGGTAGAAATTGGGTTTAGATGAAGGCAGCCGTGATTTTTTTTTACGGTAGGTTTGTTTTGAGAAGAAGAAGATGAATGAAACTATGTACAGCCTAGTTTCTCAACATAAATTTCTAGATAGTAGGCTAATGGGTCCTCCTTTCTACCCAATTAAGCCCAAGAGAAAAAAATTACTTAGTGAAAATAAAAACTATGTATATATGTTACTTAAATTAACACTATACACACATATTTTCAACATTTAAAGTCATATAAAAGGCATACATATTATTGTATTGAAATAAAATATCCATTGTAGCAAAAATAAAATTTCTTTTAACGATTAAAAGTTATTCTTTTACAATAACACCCCCATTTTTAACAATATTTAACACTTTACACAATTTTTGTGTAAAAACACTATTTTTAAAGTATAACTTGATCAAAATTTATTCTCTTAGCTAAATAAATTGTAATAAATCATTCTAATACTTTTAAAACCTCAAAATAATATTTTTTCACAATATTTCATCTTTTATTTTATTAAAAGACATGTATTCTTCATATTTTTCCTTTTATATTCAATAAAAGGCTAATATTGGCAATAATTATCAATATTATCACATCGACTTATTTAAAATACAGTAAATGACTAATTTCACTCCAATACCTCAAAATAAAGTTTTTAAAACTTTATTTACATCAATTTGCATTTATTTCAACAATTAAATGTTGAAATACATCACTTGGTAAATTTATTAACTCAAATTTACCTAAATTCCAATATTTTCCATTTTATTTAACCAAAACACCAAACAATGAATTTTAAACCCATTATTTAACTCCATATTTTTTTATTTGAATTACACAACTTAAACCAAATTTATTTCTCCATTACATTCTATTTACCATAGTAAATTATAACTATCATTATAATTTAGTATCATCAGTAATCTCCAATACCAGGGTTGTTACATGTTATGTTGTTTTAAAACGTTAAAATAACATAAATATACATATAGGTATATAAATGAATTGATTAATATAAATTTAATTACAAAATTTTAGTTAAATTAATTAATTAAAAGGTTAATAATTAAATAATACACACACATGTATCAATATGTGTTATACTACGAAGGTTATAGTATATAATAAATATTTAATATTAATGTTATATTATGATAATATATAATTAACTAAAATGTTTATTAATTAAAATTAATCAAATGACATTTTATTAATATAATATTACACATAAGACTATTATATAAGTAATACAAAATATACAAGTTCTATAATAATAAAACTTATATGATATTAATGTATAAATTAAAGGCAAAACATTCAAAAACCCTAAATGGACTTAAGGAATAAATATATACATATATGTACATGTACCATGATTTCTAATGCATTTGACACTTGAATCATGAAAGTATTTCATAAGAAATACATTACCCTATAAATCGATATCACTTGCATAATATATTGAAGATTATGAATCTTTAATATAAATTTGACCTCTATCATTTATATATTAACAAATTACTTGCATGCTCTTTAGTTGTTGAGCTTTTCTCAAGCTCGAGCTATTATGTATAAAATTATTAATAAATATATTTATTGAGCTTTCCTCAAGGTATGCGCATGATACTTAGGCCTTCACAAAACAATAGGTCCAAATGAATAATCCTCTTTATTTGTTGAACTTTTCTCAAGGTAAAGGTGGGAATTTGATAAGGTAACATGGCTTAGGAGTTGTATGTGATACAACCAATAAGGAGAAATTCATCGTATGTGAGTCTATGATTTGTTGAGTTTTCCTCAAGGTCAAAACCCCGCATACGAGCCCTAAAACCACCTAGTAAAGTAGAAAGACTTTTATGCTTTGATTTAGGGTTTGGAGCAACGTAAAAGACTAGTCGGAGCTTTATTAGAATAATTAAATGATAACATTTAACCTTTCTAATGTCGTAAGAAGATATGCTATATAATGTTATAATTATCTACATTGATAAATTTATGTATTTTATATGATTAGTAAAATGTTTATCAATTAAGATATACAAATGAACTAAATTGAAGATTGGTAATGAAAATAATACACTCACACACACTTGCTACTAAATATTTCTTGCATATTAATATTTTCTAGTACCCATGTAATTGCATAATTTTACAACTACTTTAGTGAATTTGGATGCTCATGCGTTTATTTGGTTGAGACTGTGTATTACATTCAATGAGCTCCGAACTCAAAAGAAATAAAAGATATGAATATTTATCCATATACTATCATATATAAGTGTTATATGGTGAACGATTATAGTTCATAATGTATGACAATTCGATGAAATTAGTTCATCCGAAAGAAGCAAACAAACCATAGTGCGAGATCGAGGATTCAATTTGACTGATTATGATAAAATATCATATTGTCTTAAATGTAACACAAGACCAAAACTACAATATAGATCTAAGAACTCGATCACTAAAATATTAGTTGGATCAATTTATGTAAGACGCATCTTATTCGATGTCCACAAATGTTAAGGATAACACAATGAATTTTTTGTAAAGAGTTTTTTTGATATTGTAGTAAGGGATTTCGTTTAAAAGGTTCGACCATTTAGAAAGAATAACGAATGTACAAGAGTAGATATGATTTAAGGTACAGTTAGGATGAAGACAGTGAATGGTCACTTCTGCTTCATAAAGAAGCAAAGAAAACAAGAATTATAATAATAATGATTGATACTTAACATTTGAATAAGAAAGGTGATTCGTGTATGACTCGCCTTTATGATCCTTAGAAATCGACACTAATACATCCATGGTATTCATGTGCTGAATATCCTAGTGTTAGAAAGGCAGATTATTAGGGTGAAGAACGAAAAGAAAGAACAGATATCACATCATGATGAGATAATATATATAATATACACAAGATCTTTGCACAAAGAAATCATCTTAACTATACATACAAAACAAAAATCAGAGCACACTAATCTATTTTAGCTTGGACAGTTATAACAACCTGTCCTTACAATTGGTGACGAATACATATAGAAATCTAGAACAGCAAAGCAACAAAAAATATAAGATACGTGAATATGTCTTGGAGAGCCGAGCTCGTCTCTTGAAAGCTCTAAAGTATCCAGCTAAATCTAGAAAATATGCTCGGGCTGACCCGAGCATTATAGGAAAACAATTCCTAGGTCATTCTTGTAAAACCAACGTGAGAAACACAATCAGATAGATTCTTATAGTTTAAACAAACCTTTAAAAATAAAGGTATCTCGTAAGACCACGCCAAATATAGACACGGATGGGATTCTACCGTACGATAATCAAAATATTTATATTAGAAAATCTAGTGATATTATATTATGTTTAAGGGTGAATGTAACGCCCCGAAAATTTTCGACTTTCGAAAATTCAACATCGATACTCACTTTATCGACTGCCGAGAAATCGAAGGCTAAAAAAAACCGAAATGTTATGCTTTAAGAAAAAGAAAAAGACAGAAGAAGAGATAAGAAAGAGAGAAGATAGAAAATATAGAGAAAATGGAGGGAAAAGAAAAATAGAACGGAATGAAAATAGAACGGAGAATAGAAAACAACATAACAACAACAAAATCTCACAATTCACAGCGGAACAACATATAATAATAAATGAATAATCTTTAAACAAAGAACTATATCAGTTATTACATTTTATACATTACATTTCATTACATCATATCATCAGAGTGTACAACAACAACAACAAACAGTGCAGCGGAAAAAGAAATACTATATAAACTAGTAATACGCCATGCCATCCAGCTTGCCTCCAGCAACTCCAGAATATACAGAATATCCTGATAAATCTAACTCTTGACTGCCCGTGTGGAAATTGGTGGGCGCCCAGAGTTTAGGAAGGAAAACAATAAACTCCGAGTCAGTCATGTGACTGGTGTGAGAACTCAAAACAGTTTATTTATCTTTAAAATCAAAATAGAGGAATATTTTTAAATTCAATTCGCAATGCTTTTAAAAATGAGACTACCATAAGGCCTCCCGCACACACACACATGCAAACGCAGAATCGGAGGAGATTTCTCCTTATGATAGTCAAAGATGCTTGATACGTATTAAAAAGAACATTTGATTGATATTATTATTAGTGTATAGTGTAGGAAAAAATTCATTTCGAAAGTAGAATATAAATCTTAGCCGACATAGACATTCCGAACTATGCCTACTATAGCTACCATCCAAACAGTGGGGCGCCACCATAAGTGGATGATAGGTTCTACAACTAATACCGTACAAGATCGTATTGTTTCTTTGGATTTCCAACGAATGATCAGGCCAAGGAACTTCCCATTGCCACATGAGAATGCCTCTGGATGGACATCCCCGAGAACCAAACCGGATCTCTACCAACACAAGGCCGGGTTACCCCTAACTGAGTAACAACTGACCGAATATGCCATCCCCCGGTCCTTTGGGACCTTTTCACCGAGCGCTCGTAATCAATTCACACAATCATAACAAAGTGTTTTCAACATGAGTAAGTATCTGGGCTCCATACCATGATACCACCCTTTTCCAGAAGGAAATGCACACATCCTAAAGGGCGCTACCCCTCATAACCTTGCTGCTTCTTTCCTGTTTTGACCATTCACGGGGTGTGAGGCTCGACGAAGTCACGTCCACAAAAACATACTTTATACAAAAGCCATGCTTTGGGTCAACAAATGATCATAGAAATGATCACAAAGATAGACGATCAAATAAACGATCCTATCACAAATAATCAACACAATGATCATTTACAGCAACACTCAGCATGTCACATTACCAAATTGGGAATATATCGCTGATAACATTCAACTACATAACCTCTGAGCTCATACGTCTCAGAGAAGGGTGTTAAGCTAAAAGAATAAATTCTCCGCCACCAACAGAAATATATTTGAATGAAATCGGCTTTATATCTCAACTTGTAATGTCAGGCATACTATCCATACAAGTCTGTTCCGGGCTTGAACAAAACCGAAGGCACTTACAAAGAAGTCCTTGCAATCCGGATATTCACAATCCTGATCGGATTTCCCATCACTTAGGGAGTCTCTATACCGTTGCAACTCAGTGCAGAGACAATCGACAGGTCATCCTATCGCTCTTGCAAATACCGGGTCTTCAACACCGATCTTCAATGCAATCATAACGACGTATCACATATTCGGAATGGGTTATACGACCCCATGGTCCTTTCCCGGTTAACCCGAATAGTGAGCGCTTATTCAAAAATAAGTGTGGCATTCACATTCAAACAAATCACATCAAATACCCATTCAAAGGGAAATATTGATAGTCGGTTATTGAACTATCAATTGGTATGCACACATCACCAGATTCCAAATAATTTTCCAAATTATTTATTTTCCAAAATATCTTTACTAGATATATAATTTTCACACTTCAAAAATAAATCAATATTTATTTTCATACAAATTCCACTTTCTTTTATAAATTCCTTAATGAATTTATAATCCAAAATATCCATGGATATTCGATTTCAATTATTCATTTCAATTTATCTTCAAAAAGATAAATTCTCAAATATTCACTTTATATTGGAAAACATTTCCATACTTATTTAATAAGTAATTCATGAACTTATTTATTTTCAACACTTGAAAAATATTCAATATACTTCAATCGAGATTAAGTATATATTTCATTCTTAAAGGAAATCATTCTCTTAAACATATTTATTTGGGCCAAAACGAATGTTGCGTAAAACATCGTCACGACAACCCAAAATCACTAGTATAGGGATTCGAAATTAAAATAGATATATAAATCCCAATACTATACAAAACATTTCCTTTCGGAAATCATTTACTATAACAACAGTGTTATAGTCCACCATTTCCTTTTATTTCTCGAAACGTCTATTTCAACAATAAATGTTGAAATCTATGGTTTCGAATCTCAACACATTTAAAACATCGTTAGATCGTTTTAATTCTATTTAAAATATCACATTCTAAACATTTTCTTTAACATATTATTCACTGTTCAAAAACGTGAATATACTACGTTAACAATTTTTTTTCCCATCCTTTTATACATTTTATTTTAAAGTATTATTCACAGTCAAAAATGTGAATATAATTCCATTAACAAATTACAACTATTCCTTATCAAAATAAGTCGTTGCGGATTTATAAAACAATGTTTATAAATTCTATTTCTATTTATTTAATAACAACTTCCTTTTATAAATTTCCGTCATTAACCTATTCCAGTTTATATCTCAATTATGAACCAAAAATCCATATTATAAGTTAAATGCTTATAAAACGATTATTTTACAAAATCGTTCTTTTAAACTTCCCCAAATTATAAACTAAAGGTTCATATTATAATTTTACTTATAATTTATTTGTTTGAAAAATCGTTCCTTTGAACTTCATAATTATAAACCTTATAACTTATAAGATTCGATTATTTATCCAAAACCATTCTTTTAATGACTTTATAAATTTTATAAAACTACTGCTTATAAAATTCCATTTATAACTTCACCGCTTATAATTCTATAAATTCCATTCACTTATGCAATCTATTTTCACTTCATTCAAACACTTATAAAAACTTGTTTTATAATGTCAATATCTCAATTTATAAATATCCATTTATAAATCTCTTAATATAAATCAATTTATATTATTCTTTAAAACGTCTTTAATCTCCTTTATTATTTCACCATTTTGATTCATAAATAATTTAATTTTATAAATCCTATATTCAAACTTTTCACAATAAATTCTAAAATCCCGATTAAACTATTTTATAAAATCATTAGCATTATATTCTCAAAAATCAGTTTTTAACTATATTTCCCAAAAATCATAATTTTATAACTTTAAAAATTATAACGTTTATTTATATAAAATGGATCAATTCCAAAAATATTTTATATTTTCAAAAATCACTTTAAAAATCATTTTAAAATCCCAAAATCTGGGTCCAATGATGCTACACACCAAATAGTCAATCACGACTAAAACAATATCATATATCGATATGATAATCCATCAAATATCAAAATATCTGAAATCAAATAAAAACTGTTGAGGAATCTAGTTGGATCCCTCCAACCTGTTTTCCTGCATCCAAAAACATTAGCACAATACAAATTTCGCTCCAGTACGAAATTATCGCGGTATATGGAATTAATAATATTATCCGCTTAATAGATGGCGCAATAGGGTCTCATCCGCTAAACAAATAAATGCGGGAAATCAATAACTCCAATATATACATATGCCAATATATATATATATTGCTACTATATATAATACCAATTTCACTGTTTATGAAATATTCGCGGTATATGTTTTTAATAAATAACATCCGCTTACTAACGGCGTATAATGTCTATTTTAACAATCAATAGATAACAATCATCATTGAAACATGCATTCAAATATTTTAAATCTAACTATTTAAAATAAAATCGAAACTGATTCGATTGAGTGAGAAGTTCTCACCTTGATTTCAATTTCGTTTTAGCGATTTATTTCGAATAAAATTAAACGGACGTTTAATTTTACCCAAAATTCTCACTAACTCCAAACGACTCCAATCCAACTCCATCGCGTAGTGCTCGCCCATACGATTCAACGCAACTGGTTTCGCGCGTTTTCGACCTCGTATGAAAAAGTTATGAATATTTGAACATTACACAAATTTATATTCATAATTTACAACTTTTATTTAAAATTTTTAACATACACAAACATGGACCGTTGGATCAAACTGAATGCATCAGGGCCGTACCCCCTTTCCATCTCCCTCACGTTCACTCCCTTCAGGAAATACACGCACAACATAACCCATAAACAAGCAAACTAGGGTTTAGAAATTCGACCACCACGAGCATCGAAACGTCATCACTCCGCCACCATGCTGACCCCCTTCGCAAGAGCCACCTTCGGCTGCGACAAGGTGGAGCTTGGCCACCTGTAGAGCCCTGAAACGCGTGCCGACCTGATGGTAAACGCGAGCAGATAGCTCCCTCTATGGTTGACGAATGACGAAGTAGCCGTATGGATCTGAAGCTCTCTTCGTGCTCTTCACTTCGTTAGTTGAGAACATTGGCTAATTGTTTGTAGATTGGGAGAGATTGAGGGGGAAAGGAGAATGATTTCTGGCCATTGGTGAAAGGGGGTGGCGGCTAGGGTTTTATCTTTTTTTTTTTTTAATTTATGAAGGGTGGGGGGCTATTTATAGAGAAAAACGAACACTATTCATCCCGGAAATTCCAAACTCCGATTCACGCGCCATAACCAGCGTTTCTAGGGTTTACCCCGCATTCCGGACACAATGGAACAGGTTTCGGAAGCTAATTTGGACATCTGTGCGAGTTATGGCAATAAACGTTCAATTTAAATTAAACCGATTTAAACGATTTTCTAGGCGTTTTAATTCGTACCGGACAAACGGTAAATCCAATTGACACGAAATTTGAAACCATACAATAATATCACATTACGGATCCGATGAAACTGGTTTCGTCGAAATCCGAGACTTTTGAAAAATGGCTATTTTAACCCGCCAAATTAAAATTAAAAATAATTCGATGCGTTTCGAGCTGCCACGATCAAACGATAGCTCCGATTGACACGAAAATTGAAATCCGGTAATAACTAACTATTACGGATCCAATGGAACTAGTTTCGTTCAATTCTGAGACTGTTCAAAAATTGACTATTTTCAGTCGATAATTAAATATTAAAATATTCAATTTTCACAAATTAACTTTTAATTCGATTTTAAAAATTCTAAAATATCGTTCTAACTCCCATATGATAAAATAAAATTTTACAAATCATTTTCAATCATATTTAACTCGATTTTCAATTATCTCCATAATTTAACATATTAAATTATCGATTTAAAAATCCAATTAAATCCAATAATTCAAATAAAAATTTATTTGACTTATAAATTCACTTATTAATATTTAAAATTAATTAAATATTCAAATTTTAATTATTAAAAATTCTGGGTCGTTACAGTGAAAATAATAATAATCAAGCAGCTATGATTCCTGTGAGTATACATCATAATAATATTAGGTATATGATCAAAAACCGATAAGGCGCGTTAACTAATTCTTTAGTATTCCATGGAGATGCCTTCAGTACTTTGAGAATGTTCCTCTTGCACAAGGATCAAAGATTTCCTTCTAAAACAGCATACATCCCTAGTGATGTACCATAAGAAAAGCATAGCTCGTCTTGCTAAAGCCAAGTGCATTACTCCGTACATGCATAATAATTGTAGGTAACGTCTAGGTGGAGCCGATTGCACCCTATGGGTTTGCCAACACTACCAGCCATGCCTCCTATCTCTGGTTTTAGTCATTACCACTGGTAAGGCTACGACCAACATTCCATCTTACACACCACCATCAAAACAGATTATGGAATCCCATATGGATTCTCTTATCTCAAATAGATCTTGGAATGGCACATGGATACCCATACCCCAACAGATCTCGAAACCAGACATGGATTCCAACATCTCAATATATCATGAGACTCCTCCATAGAACCGATATGGTTTTTGGAGTGGTTACGCTACGAGTCATCTCTTACGAGTACACTATCCTGCTTACCGGGCGCTCCAAAATCCAATCGTCAATTTTTTGAAATGCTCAATACCGGTTATTTAGGAAATAATCAAACAATAAATAAGAGCCGGGATCGCACCCTAATCATTTTAGTGGACGGATCTCTTCATCATTTATCCTAGAGGAACAAAACGAGTTTATATATAAGTATAGCACCACCGACAGTAACTGTACCATATAATCCTCGTGTTTCTCCTAGATATTTCCAAAGTTAAAATCCTTCGGTGTTAAGTAGGGAATATTTTTACCACCAAAATTAAAAAGGATTACATATTTAGACCAAGGTTTGACAGTCGGTTATCTAATTATCAAATAATCAAACATTCCAAACAGAGATTACATTTCCTATAGCAACCACTAAGCCTCTTAGATTAATCTTCCATTTACTTAAAATCACTTCTCAAATATTTATTAAAATATTCATATACTTATCTCATTGGTATAAGTATATTCACAAAAACCTTCATGTTCAAAATTGGAAAACTTTCCTATATACTGTAGGATCTAGATTAACCCTAGAGGGGGGGGGGGGTGAATAGGGTTATAGCAAATTTTCTCGATTTAAACACAGAAATAAACTGCAGAAATAAATATGCTGAAAAGTAAATCACACACAAAATTTACCCAGCTTTGGCAACCCCTGCCTACTGCTGCATTCACAGATTTCTATTAGAATTAAACAGTATCACGCTTACAACAACTCTACTAGACTCGCAGACCCTTTTGCTCCCGCTCACAAACACTCTACTAGACTCGCACACCCTGCTCCCGCCTATAGAGTTTCGCTCACTCGCAAACACTGCTCCCGCCTATCGAGCTTTGCAAACTCGCACTCCCTGCTCACTGAACTAATTCAAAATAGACAATCTGACACTACCTAACCTAGGTGGTGATTTACTAACTTTTTGGTTCGTAAAATAAAAAACAATAAATTAAAAACAATAACCCTAAAAAATAATATTAATAAAAGCCCAAAACAAAAACAAAACCCCCTTTTTATTTTTTAAGGACCGGCCCACTATTCTTTCAACCCGTTCCCTTCTATTTGTTCGTGAGAAAAAGAATGGCGGCTTCGTTCCAGTTAGGGCTTCGTTCCCTTTTGATCCAGTTAGGGCTTCGACTCTTCGTCGCAATTAGGGCTTCGTTCCTTCGTTGCAATTATGGCTCTGATTTCTTCAATTGGCCTGTGATTTGTTGCCCTAGCTTGCTTGTAGTTGCTCGATCGAGTTTTGATGCTTGTGAATTCGGTATGTGCTGTCTCCTTTTGCTTTTCTAATTTGATACTCGAACTCGATCAAATCAAAAATGCCGATGATGATTAGGGTTTTAAATGCGTTCGATTTCCTGAATCTTCGATCGTATATATTTATTTGAATTTGTCAAATATTAATCTCGGCCACTTGATAATGCTTGAATGTTTGAGATTGATCTTTGACTTGTTCATATTTACTTGAATAACACGGTTTTGAATCGCGTCATTGAATTTGCCGTGCTCATCACGGTGTTGATTTTTGACTTTGTCAATACTGCATACGCACTTGAATTTTTACTTTCAATATACATTCATGAATTCTTCTTTGACTTCGATATTTTGTAAATTGGCTTCGGCCACTGTCTACATTCCTGTTGCACTTTCACCTGCTAACTAATCTTCATTCACTTCAGTATTCTTCACTGCCTGTATTTGTGTCATTCACGGCTTCAACTTGAATATGTTGTGATGCTTGTGATTGTCACTATGTTGCATTGTTATTGTAGCTTTTTGAAGCTTGAGTTTCTGGTCACTGCATTTGTACATATTGACTATCACTTGCATTTTTATCTTAGTACCATAGCTTCTCTGTTCCACTCGAGTTTAGTTGTGCACTTGCATTTGTGTACTGTGTCTTGTTCTCCTATGGCTTTGGATATTTGCAGTTGGTATTTTAATTGGATTATGCTTCTGTGCATATTGTACTCAATGTTGTCTGAGTTGTGTAGTAGCTGTGGTCTTTAGCATTGCTTGTGAGTGCAGCATATTGCATTACTTTGATTCTCTGTCCTGTTGTTTGCAACTGTGTTGCACTTGCACACTTTCATCACTGCTGCCTGGTTGACTTGACATTGTTGATCTTGGTGGCATAATTGCTTGTTGTTGTTTGGATCATTATGCAGTCTGCATTGAACTGTAGCTTGCAATGTGCATTCATCTTTACTGACTTGATTCACTTCATCTTGTGTATAAGTTGTTTCACTGGTGGCCTATGTGCATTTTGGTCTCTTCACTGTGTTCTTTTCATGCCTGACTCGATGCTGCATACATGTTGTAGTTATTGAAATCTTGAGTTGTTGCACTTGGTCATTTTGTTCATCTGTAAGATGCTTTGGCTTCACTGATGAATTTTGGTCTTCATGATAATGTATTGCTGTTGTCATGATTGTTGTGGCACTGAACTTTTGATCATGTTGCCTGTCGAACTTGTTTTGTATCACTGCAAAACTTGTTGTTCATGTATGAGTTGATATATTTGTGTATGTCTCATTTTGATCCACTTTGTCATTGCATATCTATATATGCTTGACCTCTGTTGCATGCTTGCTGTATTCATTGTAGTGTATGTTGTACTCTGATCTAGTTGTGTAGTTTGGCCACTGTTTGTTCTGACTTGAGCTTGTACCACAGCAAACTGCATGATGGTCTTGTGACTTGTATACTGCAGTTTGCATGCTTCATTGGCATCTGATTCACTTGCACCTGTATTTTGTCATAATTGATGGTTCAGTGGTGTTTTCTGAAACTTGCAGTAGTCATTGCAGTATTTGCCATTGTTTGATAAAGTTTGATAATTCATTAGCATGCTACTGATTTGTCTTTGTTGCCTCTTGCATGTAGTTGGTTGTAACTGTGCACCTGCCCTGTGTTGAACCCAGTTTTGCAGCTCGGGTTTGACCTTGCGCTTGTGTCGTGATTTTAAATATATTGCACGTGCGTTGAACCCGGCTTTGCATTTGGGTTTGACCTGTGCTCACCTGTCCTTGTAGCATTATCAAGTGTATATATCGGTGTGCACGGCCTTGTGGCATATACAGTGATACACTGTGTATGTCACAAGTTGTTCGTGTATGATGAATTCAAATTTAAATGATGACGAACAACCCAAATAACTGAGGCAAATATTATTTTCAAAAACCATATTTTATTTTTGAATTGCAAAAATATTTCTTTTTCAAATTTACTGCGTTAGTTTATATTTTTGCAGATTGCTCAGATGCTGGATTCAAACCGGAATGCAGTTGAAGACCAAAAATACGAGTGTGAGTGATATGTAGTGAGGTTATCAATGTAAATGTGATGTGATTGTAATCAAAAATGTATATGTATAGTGAGAGCATGAATTTGTACTATTCAAGTTTGTAATAAATATTCGTTTGAATAAAATATTCGTTTGAATTCAAAAAAAAAACTGTGTAACTTGTTCTGTTTGAATTCAAATTCAAATTCCGTGTAATTTATTTTATTCAACAGATATTTATCTAACCAAATACATACTATACAAAATATTTGTTTGAATAAAATTCCTGTTTGAATTCAAATTCAAATTCTGTGAAATTTAATTTTATTCAACAAATATTTATTTAAACTATGAAAAATAAAATAGTACATTACCAAATACATTTATATGAATGTATATATGTTTATTATCATCAAACAAAAATCATATAGCGCAAAGCGCATATTCAACATATACTCATACAATAATGTAAGTATTCTCATATAACATTTAAGAAAGACTTCTTATTTCAAAATCATATTAAAACGATCAAATCCAAATGCTATTAAGACTGAGATATTAACAACCCAAGACACTATTTCCTTTTTATAAGTCTCCTTTATTTTATGAATATCTCCTTTATGTATCTCGATTTCTCTTTATAAACTTTCTTTTATAAATCTTAAAGTTTATTTTATAAATACTCTATTTATAAATCTTCAAAATCACTTATAAAACTCCTTTTTTAATTCTTGAATACCATTAATACAAACTTCTATCCAATTTCCAAAATCTCTTTTCGAATTTTATAAATTCCTTAAATGAATTCTTTTCATTAAATAAAACCTTTATACAAGTCTTTCCACTTAGAATGATTCCTTTTTAAATAAATAGTTTATTATTTTTAAACACCTTTTCATAAAAAAAATTATTAACTAAAAAATCTTAAATAAATAATTAGTTATCTTTAAACCATACTTAAAACATCATTAAGTAACTTTAAACAGTATTTGGAATATACTTAAATAACTTTAAAACAACATTAATATGTTAATAAATTAACTTTTTAAATAATATTAACATAATAATTAATTAACTTAAAAACAATATTATTTTAATAATAAAAATAAACTTTTAAAATATTGATAATATAAAAAATAACTTTGAAATAAATAATCTACTTTAAAATATAAAATAATCAACTTTAACTGATTAATTTAAATAATAAATTTTAAATAAATAATTAAAACACTTTAAAAATAATAATTAGATAAATTTAAAATATTGATTAAATATTCTTAAATAACTTTAAGAAATAATATTTAAGAATCATATTAATAAATTAATTAACTTAAACCATTATTAAAAACAATTATTAATTATCTTTAAAACATTATTAATAAATAGTTGATACCTTTCAAATCATATTACCAAATAATAATAATCTTTAAAACCTTACAATAGATAATAATTATTCTTAAAATAACTTTCAAATCAATAATTAACTTTTCAAATTTGAAAGAGACTTAACGATCGCAATGGTACTTAAGCAAGGTACCATATCACTCAATTTAAATTTCCAAGTTAATGACTTATATTTACGTAATCAACGGCTATATAAATAAACTCAACACTTAACTGTCATTGTTTAACTTATCACTTATTCAAAATGCATATCAATCAACGATATATAATTGGATGTCTAAATCTATAAAATAGCAGAATGGGGATTTATTATGCTAATTAAATTTCAATTTAATTTAATTAGCAAAAAGGTGATTTATTCCACTAAACATGTGTCTCAATTACCCTATTCAATTTACTTTAATAGTACGGTGTTTATTTGGCCAAATATATAACACTCATTAAGGTCCAATAATTTAATAATGCTATTAATTTAAATAACGTCATTAAATTCTATCCCCAGTTTTATGTCATGATTTTTAAACATTTCGAATCTACCAAAAAATTATACTATGACGTTATACCTACCAATACGAGTCCAATGCAAAAACCCATGTTTAACAGGTCAAATATGAGCAACTTAATCAATATTCTAACTAACATATCATTTTATATAATAACTAAATAAAATTTCCAAAAGTTTCTCACCCAAAAGATCAAACCGGCCGAGCCCACCAGCCTCTCATCCAAATCCACATGCTATACCCCCTCTTTTTCCCAAAATCAACATTCGCATTCCCGTACAAGATTCGTGCACACATGTGCACGTGCACAAATGAATTGCACCACCATTCGATGTTCCAGAGCCACCCACAGGTCTGCCTTCACCGTCTTGTCCAACTGCATCACATCCCACTGCATTTGGGCTCATCGTCTCATTCGTGACCTGATGCCACCGAAACCACCCAAATGTGACAAACCCCATGGCGCTTTCTTCCACATGCCTCCATTCTCCCTTAAACTTCGGCTATGGCTGCTCCTTCCTAAGACAAATGCAATCAAACCAACCTCGTCACCTATCGAGCCATTAGCCCCAAAAAATGCCTACTCTATTTTTCGACAATCGTCGATGACCATCACAAAACTCCAGTAAATTCATACCAAAAACCATGCTCCTTCATACGACTCCAACACCCCAAGCGGCATCGAGCAATTCTTTCAAAACCGAGAGAAATCGATTATTAAAATTTAAGAACAAAATTTCCCTCTTTGTTATTTATTGTAATTTCTCTCTCAGCATTTGACAAAATCATATGTGATCAATTTAAAAAATAAAGATCTAATCACACGTCTTTCGTATAGGAACATTTTTCTAAAACTCGACGGTTTGGGATGTATTGATTTTCGAATGATGAAAGTTAGACTTTTTCACTGCCTAAAACTAAAAAAAGAAGAAGCAAATGATGTTCAGGGCTTTATAAATGTTTTAAGATGGCGCCATATTGATCAAGGAAGTAGTCAAGGGTATGGGCATGAAGTAGATAGGAGGACAATGTCAGGTAGGGGAACAAGGGAGGCAAAAGGGGACAATGGAAACTCGTAGGGTGAAGAAGAAATAAACATGCTTGTTGAGTACTTTTTTGGCTTGAAGGGAAAGGGACCTTGTACGTTTTGGGGTTTGATTTTGACTAGATTCTCGTAACCACCACATAATATCGCATCCGCGTACAAGCCTCGAACAATAGAAAATAAAATATGATCATGTATAGAAATGCGACACAATCACAAAAATAAAATAGATAGGTTATCAAGTTTTGTAAAATTTTTAAAATTTGCCAACCTTTGTTGTAAAATACGTCAAACGAAAATTCAATTATTTTCCAAATTAAAAATCATGGAAAAGTTCTATAAGTTAAATTAAAAATATGTCGCTAAAAGTCAAGCAGTTGAAACATATATTTTATTACAATAACCCGAAATTGAAAATTTGAACTAATTAAATATTCCAAAAATCAAAGTGACAAAATTCTAGGTCATTGCATCTCCCCCCTTAAAATGAATTTCGTCCTAGAAATTTCACCACATGAATACCCAAATCTATTCATAAGTTCACATGATGTTCATAGACCATTCACATACAGAATCTGATTCGATCATTACCCAAATACATCACTTCCAAACTAGCATCACTCACCAATTTATTAGTGCAGACTCTGATCAGGCTTCTTGATTAAAAATCTCCGTTCTCTTTACATAGCAATAAATTATTATAGAAAACTTTTGGTTCCACATTAAGAACGATTACCACATACTCGCCTTCAAAAATCGAATGATAGATCCTTATTCAAAATGGTATGAAACACTTCAAGTCATGTACTCGAATCTTGGATTGAGAACCATATGAGAAAGGAAAATGATCTGAGTACAACATACATACTTATATAAAGGTTCTTACTTACCCAATTACTTTTAACTTTTCCAAAAATATTTACGAAAATATTTCACAAAATTCCAATTTAAATCCAATATATTAAAATGACAAAACTTATTTATGAAAACCTTTTCATAAAAATTCCTACTTTGGTTCAAACATTTTAAATGATACCATTTTACTTATGAAACCTTTTTATAAAATCACTTTACTTTATTAGTTTATATAATACTCTCCTACACCCTAAGAGTATATATAAAGCATCAAGCTCACTACAAGAAAATTGTTTATTGATAGTACGAGAAGATTGCACCGTAGCATAACTTGCTATCGTTAGCTATTTAGTAGTTGTTGATACTAAAATTATAACCCATTCACATGCTATTAATTAAAAAGAAAACACCGGCGCCAATATTTTTACTCTCCTTGTCATATTTCATTCTCTACAGCGAACATCCATTTTCACCCTTCACTTCCAAATCCCTAAATTAATCTCACCATACCTCAACTTCGCTGCTCATCATTCCTCAAATTTGTTGCTCGCCGCTGCTATGATCCCTCAACCTCGCCTCGCCGCTGCTACGATCCCTCGACTTCCCTACGTAGTGCTTCGACTCCTTAACTGCCGTGAACTTTGATCGTTTTTTAGGTATATATTTTTCAACTTTTAAGTATATTTCCATGTTTGATTATGCTCCGCCTATGAATAATTGATTTTCTGAGCTGAAAATTACTTTTGTTATTAGTAGATGGATTATTGTTTCTTATTTTATGATATTCGTGCTTTGCCAATGTAGCTTTAAACTTTTTATTTCCACTATTACTATTGTAGTTAAAATTTTGCTATGGTGAGGAATGGTTAAATTTTTTTGTGATATTCGTGCTTAGCCAGTAGATGAAAGATACTCCCATGAAAGGTTACTAATGGAAAACGGTTGGAAAAACTTAATGCTTAAATGAATCTTCTTAAAAGTAGTAACTTTTGTATTTTGAAAAGGTATTACTAGTTTTCAGCATTAACGTAGCTTATAGCATTATAGCTTTTGACTATGAACTTGCCAGCTAATTATGCAAGTGAAAATATAGTGACTTGATATCATATACAAGTTATCTTAACTTCTGTAATAAATATTTCAGACACAATTAAAATACATTGAACCTAGTCACTGGAGTTCTAACAGAAGATCCCAATGCAAGATTAGAACTTGCAAATGAGTAATTGCTCATATACATTTGATTTTAGTTTCATGCACTGGAACATAATCTGATTACCTATGTTAGCCTGCAAGTACTAGAACATACAAAGCTAAGGACACAAGTAGTGTGGGAATGTGGAGCTTGTTGCATTACGGTATAAAGCACAGAAACTTTGCTTGTTAAAATCGTTTAGAAAACCTTACCAAGTCAATCATTGGGAGCTGTATCCTTGTTCTCATACTTAATGGTCTACTTTTAGTTTTAGAAAATTTTCTAATAGCTTTATCTATCTAATATCCAATGTTCAGATTTAGTAATCTCACTCAAAGGGTATATATTTTGATAAGTCCTTGTCTTACTGACCTTATATTTTGATGAAGTAAGGAAATGGATGTTAGCAAGTGTTACAATATGGATCAAATATAAGTGATGATAGTTTCATATTTTTTATTTAGATGCACAAAATATATTAATGAAATATACTAACATGATATGAATGTACATGGTCCATATGATAATTATCATGTAATATATAAAAGAAATATACTAATATGATATGAATATAAAAGGTTTATACGAAAATTAGTATAAAGAGCCAGGTTCCATGTCAATATTCTAGGAAAAATCAGTATAAGGAGCCAGGTTCAATCTTAAAATTCAGGATAAATAGTTATGAGCATACAAGGTCCATAAAAAAAACAGTGTAAAGAGCCTAGTTCCATGTCACATTTTTGGTGTATAATTGATTTCTGAAAAAGTTATTGGGTTTGTTTATTTTTTTTTGAATTGTGGAGCAAAGTGTGAAACCTAATTTATCAATTTAAATAAACAAGTGAGTTTTTTGTATCATTTTTTGGGATATAGAAGTCATTTCTAAATCCAAATTGTCCAACTAAATCAGTAGTTGAAATTAAATTGGTCTTTTATGATTCAGGCTTTTGCAAAATATGACCAAACTTAGAAAATTGGATAATAGGTTTTATTTTCTAAATTTTGTAAGCTACAGTTTATGTGTGTATACAAAATGTGGTAATAAGGAGGATGGCCTAGATGCAATTTTGTGTGTGTACAAAATTTGTAGTTGTGTAGGTTTGTTCTGGTAATACACATAATATGATATCTTGTTTTTGCGTTTTCTTTTGTATTTTTTTAGGTGATTGACAATAAAGGGGATGGCCTAGATGTAGTTATTCCTAGACTTATAACTGTAGGAGAAGCAACTTATGCATTTGTTGAAGGAGCAAACCACCTTGGTGCAAATTCTCTTCATGGCATTATAGACTTTTGAAGAGCTTGTGTAAACATAGTGTCAGAAATTAGTAGGCCAGGTAATTTTTGTTGTTGTTGGCAGTGCTATTACTTGTCTAAGCATATGTGCGTATACATATATTATTCAAATACACCACCTCATTCACACACCCACCCAACAAATGCAGTTTGCACTAAGTCGAGTTCATTACACCAAGTCAGAAACTATTTACAAATGACTTTGCAGTTGTCGACAGGATCTTTTCAATTTACTATTAACAAAAAACTTTGCATTGTTGTGGTTTTAAGTAATTGCAACACCCATTAAATTTTAATATGTAAAATCAGGGATGCATAGTATTACCAAGAAATCGGTATTTTCTATTCTGGCAGCATATATTTAAATTTGTATTATCCAAGGCTCCTAATGTACTTTGGTCACAGGCTTACCTTAGTCTTTCATTGAGCTTGATTTCAGACTCGGTATATATCCATGATGGAGATTTAACGAATTCAAATAAAAAACTGTCAAAACTAATATATATTGTAGACACACTAAAGTACAGTTATTTTTCTGAGGGATGTTGAGTAATTATAATTGTAACGTAGGATGAGTTGTACATTGGGAGAACTGTGAACGTATTACAAGTATCTTTATAAATGAACATGATAAAGGAATGCATTAACATCATTCTTTGATACAAAAAGACGACTAGTGGCTGGTATTAACTATCAATTACCGAGGAGGGGTTTGAAAGTATCTTAAACAGGAGATACAACTGTACTGCAAAATTGATGGTGTATAAATGTGACATATCCTAATAAAAGAAGAAAGGATTTATCATCGTAGGTTACAAAAAATTGCATACAAGTATTATACATGATATGATTTCTAGGTAAGCAATAATTTAAGTGCAATAACTAAAGTCATTCACGGATAGAGTAAATTTTTCTCGAGAGGAATAGAGTCAAGAGATTATTCTACAGGCTGTAAATAATACACTAGATGCCGGTAGTAAATTTTGCAGGTGGTAGATGTTTCTTAAGGAGAATATAAGTCTTTATTATACTAAAGAGTAAAGTTTGAGTTCTATAACATTTATATGAACTCCACAACATCATAAAACAGGCATAAAAGGTTAAATTATGAATATGGTATTTTACAATATTATTTTCAAAATATTTTTTTTTTTACACGGTTGAGGAAGTTAAAAGACATTTCAAAATTGTATATTTTTACAAAATTATTTCAAATGCCTTTGGATTATGCTTAAAACCTCACTTTATGGATTGGGTTGGTTATACATGAGTTTTTGACTCAGTGCAGTGCATTTAGTTTTCAACTCAATGCAGTGCACTAAGTCAAAAAAATATAGTGCAGCTGTACTGAGTATTCGACCAATGGTGCTGTTGCATTGAGTTGAAGACTAAGTGCTCCTGCACTGAGTTTTAGACTAGGTGCAGTTGCACTTTAAAACTCAGTGCAAGAGAACTAAGTCAAAAAAAACTTATTGCAGCTGCACTAAATCTTCGACTCGGTGTAGGGGCATTGATCTTTGACTCAGTGTAGCAGCACTGAATTAAAAAAACTCAGTATAGCTTCACTGAGTTGAAGGAGCACCGATTCTTTAAACTCGGTGTAGCCGCACTTGGTCAAAAAACATAATGCAGGAGCACTGAGTTATTTTGACTTGCACCCAAGATAAAAAATTAAAAAAATTAATTCTGAGCATATTCATATTTAATTTAATTTATGTGATAAGGCTATTGTCCGTTTAATAATATCCTCTTTGCTATGTAATAACAATCAATGCTGAGTACAGAATAGGGCTACAGTGTTTATTACTATAATAACGAATTAATGTGCAAAACTGTTGTATAGGAAAGTCTACTGTATCATCTAATGAATTCGAGTAACCGTTGAGGGATGCATATGATACCATAAAGGCATATCGATCATTTAATTTTGATGATAAAGACTTGAGCTACAAGATCTGGATTGTTACATTCCATTCATTGCCTTGTCCTAATTTTTCATATGTCAATGATAAATACTACAACTATAAACAATGATAATTTAGCCATTTAAATGCCATAAATGCAGAAATGATTTACTTTTTTTTTACTACGTCTATGGACTATGGCACATGCAAAAGAAAGATAGAACCGCTATCTAGAGACCAATTTAAGAAGATGGTACTACCGCAGCCCATAGTTCATAATTTTGAAATCAAATAGTACTATCACAGCCCAAAGCTTTTCTCAGGTTCCAGTGAACGTAGTTCATAATTTTGAAATCAAACCAAGAAATCCCTATACTCATATGATAGTGAACATTGTAAATTTCATATTTATCAGTTTCCAGTTTTCATCTACTCCTTTATACAAATAACTCCCACAATTTTCGCCTCAATACACTTTTCATTTAGCATGTTTTAATGTTTGATGGTGCTACATAATCAACTTTTATGGTATTTAGTTCTGAAAGTTTTATGGTATCTTTACAAGAATCTCTCGCAGGGTTGAAGAGAAATATTGATAGTCTGCTTATCTTTACACAGACATATCATATTGATAACTATTCAAGTAGACAGTGTTGCTGATGTTTATTGTGTAATATTTTTGCATTTTTATAATGCAGTCATATAACTATGTTAATGAACTATTGGTACCTCGAGATGGTCAGGTACCTGTTGATTATGATCAGTTGTGCGCCCAAGGAATCTGCCAAGTGGTATATAAACTTTATCTCAGTTTTTTCTTTTTGATGTAGGAGATGATATTAGAATTCCATTATTAACACCCATATAATCACTAAGGCTCACTTGATCTATCATTCATTTTGAATATGATATATGAAACATGCCTTGGTTCAATCAGCCCTATAGATCTACACAATGGAAAGATGAGAAAATAAATACTAAGTCTAGGTTAATTCTCAAGTATTCGGATTATCTAGCAAGCCTGGAATCATCACCATCGAAGAAATCTTCAAGTACTTTTGTATTCTTTGTTTTCATCCAATTTTACAGATGCTTTATTCATTTGGTTGTGTTAAAGAGGACAAGTATAAATATATTTTCTCCAAAGACAAAATTAAATTAATAATAACATGATTAATACTATATTGTATAAGATGCGGTACATAGTGATATGATATCACCTTTTTATTATTAATTACAAAACACTTTTGTACTTGATAAATAATTCCGGCACTCATGCAAAACAATTCCAATCCAAAACATTCAGGTAGCAACCCCTTTTTTGGAAACTCGAAAATGAACATCAGTGATGCTGCAGTCATTACCAAAATTATTTTCCAGCGACCGAAGTGAGTTTAGTGCTTATATTTCTTTAAAAACATTTCAAATAATATCACTATTATTTCCCATGTAACGACCCGCCGCCCTGACCGCCTCTAGTCGGTAATTAAACCAACTAGAAACGTTCAAAATGACGGATTGTTATTTAGTTTATAACATTTAAACAGAAACAGCCACAGAATCACAGAAACAATAATATATTTTATAAACAAATTTTTCTCTTTTATAACAAATATCAGAGTTATACAATAGATTACATTTGAATTACATTTAAATCTATACAGCGGAAACAATTTATAAATATAAGTACAAGAGAAAATTTTTTAGCTAAACTTTAGTGGTGCTGAAATCCCCCTCTCTCTAACTTCGCTGCGAGCAAATCTTTAAGCTGCAAAAATACTCGGTCTGACCCGAGCGTTTATGCAAAACACAAAAACACTCGAGTCAGGATTAATCTTTATTCAAGTAATTAAATTTGAAATGAACTGAAATAAATGGTTACAGTTATGGTGAACAAATAAATCAGTTAAATCCTATTATAGATTTTCACATTAGCGATTCCAAATTTTTATACACATGTGTGGCTGCAGTACACACGTGTACTCATACCCATGTGCACTGCCTCGCCAACCCACGTGCACGAGTCAGACAAATCACTGCAAGTATACAAGCATAACTCCAAAACAGACAAGGCAAGGCACTATGCAGTGCACAACAAATCCAAACAGCCCCAAATACAAAATCACTGCACACAACCAAAACAAGGACCACAAGAGCAGGCTGCAACCATGGAAGCAGAAGACCACAAATAAAGTGATTCAAAGTGGGCAACTCAGAAATATACCCAAGTGCAGACAGTAGCATGCACTAAAATACAACATATCAAACAGTCCCAAAATGGAAGCAACAGGTGAAACAAGTATGGCAGGGAATAAGGGGCAGGCAGCAACATGCACTTCTTGCAGGGGAAACAAGTACAGAGAGCAACAACAGGGAGCAACAATCAGTGCCAACAAGAAAACAACCCCACATGCAAATACATGGTCAAATTCTATTTAGAAAATCAAACAAAATTAAACATTTGAATTTAACATGAAATTCCATTTCACTGTGAAACTGATATGCAAAGCCCATGCTACACTGTCCAGCTTCAACAGATTCCATGCTTATGATTTTTAAGCTTAACAAACCTCATTTGTTTCAAATCCTAAGTTTAAAATGGTTTATATGCAGAAGTGTTAAATTTTCCCTTTTTTTTTTTCTGCTCTGCAACCAAAATACAGAGGAACAAGTCCATAAAAATTCCCAGTGCACATAAGTTTTACAGAACTACTTGTTTTAGAACTAGATAGCAAAGCACAGAGTTTCCTTAATCAAATACCAGATTTTTAAAGAACAGTTGTTTCACATTTTTTTTCAAGAGCATGCAGATCCTAATGCATTCATATCTACAGATTAATTACCACTATCTACACATGCAAGAGAATCGTACCCAAGTGTATCCAAATGTACTACTTGTATTCAATCATGAAATGAAATTTATATGCAAAGGACAGAGGAAATGCAAACCCACATAGCAGTAAGGATGTTGCATGCAACTGAGATGAACAGAGGTGCCACAATGATTAGGGATATGGGATGCAGACAACAAAGAATGCTTACAGAGATGTTTACATGTTTTATGGTTACAGAGATGGTCAAACAAACATGCACATGAAAATTTATAGGCAAACAAAAATGGAATTGAAGACTGGGCAACATGAAGCATGCAATACTCAAGACATATCTTTATTACAAAAACAATTATGCACCTCAACTACTTAGTTAAACAAAACATTTTAGTAGCATCTGCACTTACCAATTTAACAACAAGATAACATAGCATCTGTTCTTATCAAAATTTTAAATTTTGAAAGAAATCAATAACATTTGTTCCTAACAGTTCAAACATAATTACTAGCATCTGTAAACATGAACATGCCCACAATGTTTTAATGTGGTTGGTATTTCATTCATGTGCAATTCTAGTCCTGTTACCCTGAGTTTCCAGAGAGTTTCAAATCATTTTGATTATTTAATTTGAACAACATCTTAAACTATGATTCCTGATTCTACAAATCATTTTTTTTGTGAACCTTGATAACACTAACAGATATTATATTATGTGTTAATGGTATTAGAACAGATTTTTATATGTGGGAAAGAAGATACAGAGACATCATGGTCCAGTTACTCAGAACACATCTGCATAATACAAACTGTTTCAGACATGCATTTCTTTATTAAAATCTGGATTCAAGTAGCATGCATGCAAAAATTCTGTGACAAGCACTAGTTTTTCAGTTGCATTTCTCTGCTCTGCATCAAGATTCAGGTGAGTAACATTTTAACTAATGAAGTTTAAACATTTTAGAAGCTACAAGTATGGCAGTGAAACAACTCAAGAGATCAAAAATGCAACACTTGATTGAGCTACAGACAGGTTAGACTAAAGTTTGAACTAAGAACAGGCAAATAAATTAAACAGCAAACATCATGCATAACACACAAGCATACACAAGCATATTCACACATTTATATAGATATGCAGTGCATAGATTTTTTTTTTTATATCAAGTTAACAGACACCAAACATCATCACAACAACAAAAGAAACTCAGGCATCTACATTTCCTTAGATTGGCAGACCCAAACCCCAATTTTGTTTCAGGCTAAACCAAAGATATTCAGTTGAATGCAAACTAAGAATTCTTTTTTATGATTTTAAAAATCAAGTTGTTAGTCAAGTAATTTATTTATAAACTTAAATAAATAAATCTGAAACATTCAAACACTATTTACAGATATTTGCTCTGTTGCCTATTTTGTTTGTACAGAGGCATCACAGTTTTATTCTTGTTTCACATTTTTTTCTTTAAGATTAGATAAGATTAAATTCTAACTTATATAACATACTATGCTTAAAAAAAACTTAAACTCTAATATTAATTTTATCCTGAAGTCATGTTTTTGAACATAATAACAATCTGGAAACTAAAACAGGCAAACCAAGATTACTGTGCAACATGCATATAACAGAGTATACCCTTTAATTCAAGTATTGGTTTGAGAAATCAATATTTACTCTTGAATTAATGAAACTGGATGGTCTAATTTATACACACATGCAGTTGTTCTTCTATTATTAAGTTTTCAGAGAAAACATTACAGTTTCACTTATTCCTTTTATTCTTTTCCATTTTTAATAAAAATTAAAACTGTATATTTACTTTGTTTAAATCTTAACTTTAACAAAGATTTGGATCTAAGGTTATGATTTTGATCTGGATATACACTTGGAATGCTAGAACAAACAAGATCAAGCAAGACAAATTTCAACAGAAAACAAACATTCAGAAACATACATCTCACATGAAATTCCATCTCAATCATCCACTTCAATATGATTATCACAGGCATAAACTAAGCAACTAAAATTACTTAATTTTTTTTTTTTTTTTTATTTTGTTAAAAAAAAAAGATGTTATTCACAGAAAACAAGATGCAGTATTTCATTTTGCAAATGGCCAGTGAAAGGGGTATATGTAGATTCACAGCATCCAAATCATTTTGCTTTGATTCCTTTACAAGTTTAAAACAAAATCCATCTTGTTTTACTGAAACAAAATCCATTGAAACAAAAAGAGACAAAGGGAAAAGAAAAAGGATTTTTGACAGGTTTTCCTTAAGAAAACAGTTTTCTGAACAAGATCGGAGATGATCAACAACTATTTCCTATTCTCAAGCATTTTCTAACAACAACATACACATAAAGCAGTACAAATATTCATTTAACAAAGCCAAATCCAACACATGCAGCCACAAACATAACGAGCAAAGTTTGGATATAGCATCTGCTCTCATCAATTTAATTAAAAATTATAGTATCTGTGTTTATCAATTTAAAAATACAATTTATAACATCCATTCTCATCAGTTTAATTAAAATTTAAGTAGCTTCTGTTCTTAACAGTTTAAATAAAATTAAATTCAATAGTATTTGTCCTCATCAGTTTAAATAACAAATTAACAGAGCAATTCATAGCAAAAGAACAACCAACAACCAACATGCAGTGAGCCATCTGTTCTTATTGGTCTAGAATTCAATTTTAACCGAGCAACTGAAAACCACAAACCACCAAAACAAAGCATGCAATCAAGTACTTATTGGTTCAACAGTTTAGATAAATTTATCCAAGCAACTGATAATGCATAACCCACAATTCCCAGCATGCAACCAAGCATTCACTTCAAAACAAATCTAAAAACTTGCATGAAGATTAATCGTGAGGAGAAACTCACCTTATCATGAAGAGCGGATCGAAGCAGAGATGAACGAAAACCAGAGGATCGATCGAAGCAATTGAAGCAGAGACGAAGAAGTCAATTGAGCAGATCGAAGCCGAAAGCCCTAATTTGAAGACGAGCAAAAATTTGGAGAGGCCGCCATTTTGTTTCGTTATTTCGTTTAGGGTTTAGAAATGAAAATGGTAAAGTGAGATAAAGGGGAATCGGGTTAAAGATAAAGGCAGTAGTATTCAAACGTGGGCCGGTATAAATTTCAAAGCCCAAACCATAAACAAGTTTTCCTCTTATTTTTTTTTTCTATTTATCTAAATCCAATTTGTTTTGTCTAATTATTTTCATTACTTTGTTTTGTAAATTTTTGTTTAAGTTATGTTGTTAAAATTTTTTTTTACTAAGTGTATTTGTTTATTTTATTTTGTATTGATTTTTTTTTTTTTTTTTTATTTAAGCTAAAGAAAAGAATGTTATTAAAATTTTAACCATCAATTTATTAATTTACATAAATAAAAATTCTTGAATCCAAATTATTTTCTTAAGTCATTAGTTTGAATTTCAATTACAAATTAAATATTCAATTTCAACTCCAAAGTCAAGTTTAAATTTTTCTTCAGCTTTGTATAGATTAAATTTTAAATATTTAATCACCAATTTCATTGTTATATCGGAAATTCAGTTTAAATTATCATTCAAATATTCAAAATTAATTAAATATTCACAATTTAAATTGTTCAAAATTTAGGATCGTTACAATCTCCCCTCCTTAAAAGAATTTCGTCCCGAAATTACAAGTAAGGAAAAATGATTGTTAAAATTTCACTAATATTTATATTTTACTCAATTTTATCAAGTTCAACACTTATTAAAGATGAATGAATATAGGATTCATTCTATTTGTTTTATCTCGCTAGCTTTGCTAATTAACTCTTTTGTTTATTATTTTCTACAATCAAGACACAAAAAAATCTTTACTAAAATTTTCAACTTACAAAACCCAAATTTTAAATTTGAAACACTACATTTAAGAAATTTTACATATTATAACTTTTCCAAAGCTGTGGACTTTCAAAACATTTCAAAAATCCTCTTCCTTAATTCATTAGGTTGGAATTTACATCACTTTAATTTCAGATAATTGATTTGCTATTTAAAGTTTGAAAATACTTGCTAACTCGAAATTTAACAAGTCTACTGTCGTTCTTAAAGACATTAGGCATACGCTGGCCAGGCGCAAGTCTAACAATCTCCAAGTACTAAATATACTTGCTTCAATTCCCAGTGAAAATACTTTAAAAATTCTTTTAAAAATGGATATGGAAAGCACATTCCCCCATGGATCACAGTTTACTCGGCGGTTCCGCTACTATCCCAGTAGAGTCGCTTGTAACTGTGGATATCTCATCCCTTGAATTACGCCATGGTTGTTGCCAAAGATCGCGGTTCACACGGCGGTTACGCTACTATCCCAGTAGAATCGCTCGTGACCGTAGGCATCTCGCCCCTCGAATTACGCTTTGGTTTGTAGATTGCAGTTTACACGGCGGTTACGCCACTATCCCAGTGGAATCGCTTGTAACTGTAGGCATCACGCCCCTCAAATTACGCTACCACCCGAGTGTAACTAGATCGCGGTATACTCGGCGGTTACGCCACTATCCCAGTGGAATCGCTTGTAACCATAGGCATCTCGCCCCTCGAATTACGCTAGCACACTATACCAGTCCAAAAGGACATTCCAACTAATGGAAATACAAAAGGTCATCCAACTAATGGAAATATAAATGGTCATCCAACTAATGGAAATACTACGTAGCTACGATTTTTAAATGGATACTCATCTCGAGTTCCATCACCATCACACAGTCACACAGTATAAATGGAAGGTACCTTTCCATATCCTCAATTTTGGAAAACATAATATTATACATACATATATAATATTTCACTTCACACTTAGTACAACCCATGTACTTAAATAAGTTTTCCACAACAATTACTTTTCCAAACTAATTGGTTTTCGAATTTATCGTATTCACACATATACGTTATGAAAACCACAACATTTCATACCCATAACAAATAGAGGATTCACAATTTTCCATTTCACTAACCATTTAAAATTTTCCTCTAAGTCGATTTGGAATTTTAAGGTTATATCAAACCTAATACACATTCACAATCCAATTTATTATCGACTTCACACTCGATTTGGATTTCACGTTACATCGTCAATCCTCAACACATAATTGATATCTATCGATATATAACCTCTGAGCTCGTACGTCTCAGAGAAGGGTGTTAAGCTAAGAGAATAAATTCTCCGCCACCGCAGATATATATTTAATAGAGATCAATTGATATGTCGTCAATTCACGACGTTAGACATACAATCCAAATCATCCATTTAAAATTCAAAGTTCAACTCACATTGTTTTTGTGTGTCAAAGTTAAACTCAATTTAACTCAAAATTCAATCACTTTGAAAATTTCCAAATTGAACTAATTGTTCAAATTTCCCAAAAATAATATCTTTACAAGATATAAAAAATTTCACACTTAGCCATTTGAAACAAATTCAAATCATTTTGCACCTTTTAATCTTTGAAAACAAATTTCAAAGCAATTTCCTTAAATGGAAACATTTCCAAATATTTATCCATTTTAAACTTCAAATGGTTCACTTAAATTAATCAAATAAATCCTTACCGATTTATTTTAAACTTACGTTCCAAATCCGTAAATTTATTTCCACATTTCAAAAATAAATCAATATTTATTTTTAACAAATTCCCCTTTCTTTTATAAATTCCATAGTGAATTTACATTTCCAAAGTATCTATGAATATACGATTTCAAATCGATTTCACAAATTCATTTTCAATTTATCTTCAAAAGATAAAATTTCAAACCATTCATTTCATATAGGGAAACATACCCATACTTATTCAATAATAAGTAATTTACAAATCCACTTATTTTCAACACTTTGAAAATATTCAATATACTTCAAACCAAAATCAAGTATATATTCATTCTTAAAAAAAACCATTCTTTTAAACACATTTTATTTGAGTCAAAACGAATGTTGCGTAAAACATCGTTACGACGACTCAAAACCACTAGTATAAGGATTCAAATTTAAAAATAGATATGTAAATCCCAATACTAAACAAAATCATTTCCCTTTTGAAATTATTTACTATAACAACAAATGTTATAATCTACCATTTCCATTTTCCACTCGAAAACGTCTATTTCAACAACAAGTGTTGAAATCTATGCTTTCGATTCTTAACACATTTCAAAATGAATTATCTTCATTTACATAATGTTTCTTCCCAAAAACATTCCCATTTAAGTTTTCAACTTCAACTTAATTCATGGTTTGAATTCCACATACACTTCAAAAATATTGGTTTTAAACCGATTTCTAATTCCCAATACTAAGTTTTCCACCCAACTTAATTCCATGCCCGTTCAAATTCAAATGCATCATTGAATCTATTTAAATCTATTTCGAATTTTCATTAGATTCATATCTCTTTTGATATTTTATTCACCGTTCAAAAACCATAGATATAATTCCTTTAATAAGTTACAACAATTTACTTATCAAAATAAGTCGTTTGCGGATTTTACAAACATCTCTAGAAATTCCATTTCTATTTATAAAACTTCGTTTTATAATCTCCTTTCTTAATTTGATTCAATTCAATTCATATAACTCAGTTATATACCAAAAGTTCATATTATAAGTTAAATACTTATATCCCGTTGATTTACTAAATCGTTCTTCACAACATTTGAAATCAATTTCAAAAGAATTCAGAATCAAATTCTCAAGTTATAGTTCAATAACCCATTTGATTATAAATCAAATTGACATATCATTCTATTTCCCAATTACTACTTGGAGATATTCTAAATATTTGATTTAAACCAATTTAAACCAATTCATTAATTCAATTAACTCATATTTTCAGTTTCCATAAATCTCAACAATTTGATAATGAGTTTCCGAACGATCGAAACTCAAATCTAACGAGACCTCACCGAAGAGAACTATCGCAAACTCACATTTAGAGAGCTACAAAAGAGAGGGGAATTTTCAAAAATAATTCTAATTTCAAATTACCTTTTATTTTTAAAGAAAACAATTTTAAACTTCTTTAGATTTGAAAACACTTCCTTTAAAGTGATTCTAGTAACTATTCATATTAAACGCCATAAACTAAGCTTTGTGTAAACCAAAGCTCTGATACCACTTTTGTAACGACCCGCCGCCCTGACCGCCTCTAGTCGGTAATTAAACCAACTAGAAACGTTCAAAATGACGGATTGTTATTTAGTTTATAACATTTAAACAGAAACAGCCACAGAATCACAGAAACAATAATATATTTTATAAACAAATTTTTCTCTTTTATAACAAATATCAGAGTTATACAATAGATTACATTTGAATTACATTTAAATCTATACAGCGGAAACAATTTATAAATATAAGTACAAGAGAAAAATTTTTAGCTAAACTTTAGTGGTGCTGAAATCCCCCTCTCTCTAACTTCACTGCGAGCAAATCTTTAAGCTGCAAAAATACTCGGTCTGACCCGAGCGTTTATGCAAAACACAAAAACACTCGAGTCAGGATTAATCTTTATTCAAGTAATTAAATTTGAAATGAACTGAAATAAATGGTTACAGTTATGGTGAACAAATAAATCAGTTAAATCCTATTATAGATTTTCACATTAGCGATTCCAAATTTTTATACACATGTGTGGCTGCAGTACACACGTGTACTCATACCCATGTGCACTGCCTCGCCAACCCACGTGCACGAGTCAGACAAATCACTGCAAGTATACAAGCATAACTCCAAAACAGACAAGGCAAGGCACTATGCAGTGCACAACAAATCCAAACAGCCCCAAATACAAAATCACTGCACACAACCAAAACAAGGACCACAAGAGCAGGCTGCAACCATGGAAGCAGAAGACCACAAATAAAGTGATTCAAAGTGGGCAACTCAGAAATATACCCAAGTGCAGACAGTAGCATGCACTAAAATACAACATATCAAACAGTCCCAAAATGGAAGCAACAGGTGAAACAAGTATGGCAGGGAATAAGGGGCAGGCAGCAACATGCACTTCTTGCAGGGGAAACAAGTACAGAGAGCAACAACAGGGAGCAACAATCAGTGCCAACAAGAAAACAACCCCACATGCAAATACATGGTCAAATTCTATTTAGAAAATCAAACAAAATTAAACATTTGAATTTAACATGAAATTCCATTTCACTGTGAAACTGATATGCAAAGCCCATGCTACACTGTCCAGCTTCAACAGATTCCATGCTTATGATTTTTAAGCTTAACAAACCTCATTTGTTTCAAATCCTAAGTTTAAAATGGTTTATATGCAGAAGTGTTAAATTTTCCCCTTTTTTTTTTTCTGCTCTGCAACCAAAATACAGAGGAACAAGTCCATAAAAATTCCCAGTGCACATAAGTTTTACAGAACTACTTGTTTTAGAACTAGATAGCAAAGCACAGAGTTTCCTTAATCAAATACCAGATTTTTAAAGAACAGTTGTTTCACATTTTTTTTCAAGAGCATGCAGATCCTAATGCATTCATATCTACAGATTAATTACCACTATCTACACATGCAAGAGAATCGTACCCAAGTGTATCCAAATGTACTACTTGTATTCAATCATGAAATGAAATTTATATGCAAAGGACAGAGGAAATGCAAACCCACATAGCAGTAAGGATGTTGCATGCAACTGAGATGAACAGAGGTGCCACAATGATTAGGGATATGGGATGCAGACAACAAAGAATGCTTACAGAGATGTTTACATGTTTTATGGTTACAGAGATGGTCAAACAAACATGCACATGAAAATTTATAGGCAAACAAAAATGGAATTGAAGACTGGGCAACATGAAGCATGCAATACTCAAGACATATCTTTATTACAAAAACAATTATGCACCTCAACTACTTAGTTAAACAAAACATTTTAGTAGCATCTGCACTTACCAATTTAACAACAAGATAACATAGCATCTGTTCTTATCAAAATTTTAAATTTTGAAAGAAATCAATAACATTTGTTCCTAACAGTTCAAACATAATTACTAGCATCTGTAAACATGAACATGCCCACAATGTTTTAATGTGGTTGGTATTTCATTCATGTGCAATTCTAGTCCTGTTACCCTGAGTTTCCAGAGAGTTTCAAATCATTTTGATTATTTAATTTGAACAACATCTTAAACTATGATTCCTGATTCTACAAATCATTTTTTTTGTGAACCTTGATAACACTAACAGATATTATATTATGTGTTAATGGTATTAGAACAGATTTTTATATGTGGGAAAGAAGATACAGAGACATCATGGTCCAGTTACTCAGAACACATCTGCATAATACAAACTGTTTCAGACATGCATTTCTTTATTAAAATCTGGATTCAAGTAGCATGCATGCAAAAATTCTGTGACAAGCACTAGTTTTTCAGTTGCATTTCTCTGCTCTGCATCAAGATTCAGGTGAGTAACATTTTAACTAATGAAGTTTAAACATTTTAGAAGCTACAAGTATGGCAGTGAAACAACTCAAGAGATCAAAAATGCAACACTTGATTGAGCTACAGACAGGTTAGACTAAAGTTTGAACTAAGAACAGGCAAATAAATTAAACAGCAAACATCATGCATAACACACAAGCATACACAAGCATATTCACACATTTATATAGATATGCAGTGCATAGATTTTTTTTTTTATATCAAGTTAACAGACACCAAACATCATCACAACAACAAAAGAAACTCAGGCATCTACATTTCCTTAGATTGGCAGACCCAAACCCCAATTTTGTTTCAGGCTAAACCAAAGATATTCAGTTGAATGCAAACTAAGAATTCTTTTTTATGATTTTAAAAATCAAGTTGTTAGTCAAGTAATTTATTTATAAACTTAAATAAATAAATCTGAAACATTCAAACACTATTTACAGATATTTGCTCTGTTGCCTATTTTGTTTGTACAGAGGCATCACAGTTTTATTCTTGTTTCACATTTTTTTCTTTAAGATTAGATAAGATTAAATTCTAACTTATATAACATACTATGCTTAAAAAAAACTTAAACTCTAATATTAATTTTATCCTGAAGTCATGTTTTTGAACATAATAACAATCTGGAAACTAAAACAGGCAAACCAAGATTACTGTGCAACATGCATATAACAGAGTATACCCTTTAATTCAAGTATTGGTTTGAGAAATCAATATTTACTCTTGAATTAATGAAACTGGATGGTCTAATTTATACACACATGCAGTTGTTCTTCTATTATTAAGTTTTCAGAGAAAACATTACAGTTTCACTTATTCCTTTTATTCTTTTCCATTTTTAATAAAAATTAAAACTGTATATTTACTTTGTTTAAATCTTAACTTTAACAAAGATTTGGATCTAAGGTTATGATTTTGATCTGGATATACACTTGGAATGCTAGAACAAACAAGATCAAGCAAGACAAATTTCAACAGAAAACAAACATTCAGAAACATACATCTCACATGAAATTCCATCTCAATCATCCACTTCAATATGATTATCACAGGCATAAACTAAGCAACTAAAATTACTTAAATTTTTTTTTTTTTTTATTTTGTTAAAAAAAAAAGATGTTATTCACAGAAAACAAGATGCAGTATTTCATTTTGCAAATGGCCAGTGAAAGGGGTATATGTAGATTCACACAAATATTTTAAGCATCCAAATCATTTTGCTTTGATTCCTTTACAAGTTTAAAACAAAATCCATCTTGTTTTACTGAAACAAAATCCATTGAAACAAAAAGAGACAAAGGGAAAAGAAAAAGGATTTTTGACAGGTTTTCCTTAAGAAAACAGTTTTCTGAACAAGATCGGAGATGATCAACAACTATTTCCTATTCTCAAGCATTTTCTAACAACAACATACACATAAAGCAGTACAAATATTCATTTAACAAAGCCAAATCCAACACATGCAGCCACAAACATAACGAGCAAAGTTTGGATATAGCATCTGCTCTCATCAATTTAATTAAAAATTATAGTATCTGTGTTTATCAATTTAAAAATACAATTTATAACATCCATTCTCATCAGTTTAATTAAAATTTAAGTAGCTTCTGTTCTTAACAGTTTAAATAAAATTAAATTCAATAGTATTTGTCCTCATCAGTTTAAATAACAAATTAACAGAGCAATTCATAGCAAAAGAACAACCAACAACCAACATGCAGTGAGCCATCTGTTCTTATTGGTCTAGAATTCAATTTTAACCGAGCAACTGAAAACCACAAACCACCAAAACAAAGCATGCAATCAAGTACTTATTGGTTCAACAGTTTAGATAAATTTATCCAAGCAACTGATAATGCATAACCCACAATTCCCAGCATGCAACCAAGCATTCACTTCAAAACAAATCTAAAAACTTGCATGAAGATTAATCATGAGGAGAAACTCACCTTATCATGAAGAGCGGATCGAAGCAGAGATGAACGAAAACCAGAGGATCGATCGAAGCAATTGAAGCAGAGACGAAGAAGTCAATTGAGCAGATCGAAGCCGAAAGCCCTAATTTGAAGACGAGCAAAAATTTGGAGAGGCCGCCATTTTGTTTCGTTATTTCGTTTAGGGTTTAGAAATGAAAATGGTAAAGTGAGATAAAGGGGAATCGGGTTAAAGATAAAGGCAGTAGTATTCAAACGTGGGCCGGTATAAATTTCAAAGCCCAAACCATAAACAAGTTTTCCTCTTATTTTTTTTTCTATTTATCTAAATCCAATTTGTTTTGTCTAATTATTTTCATTACTTTGTTTTGTAAATTTTTGTTTAAGTTATGTTGTTAAATTTTTTTTTACTAAGTGTATTTGTTTATTTTATTTTGTATTGATTTTTTTTTTTTTTTTTTATTTAAGCTAAAGAAAAGAATGTTATTAAAATTTTAACCATCAATTTATTAATTTACATAAATAAAAATTCTTGAATCCAAATTATTTTCTTAAGTCATTAGTTTGAATTTCAATTACAAATTAAATATTCAATTTCAACTCCAAAGTCAAGTTTAAATTTTTCTTCAGCTTTGTATAGATTAAATTTTAAATATTTAATCACCAATTTCATTGTTATATCGGAAATTCAGTTTAAATTATCATTCAAATATTCAAAATTAATTAAATATTCACAATTTAAATTGTTCAAAATTTAGGATCGTTACATCCCAACTTTTAAAAACATTTTCAAAATCAACAAGATTCAAATTCCCAAATTTTCACCTTTAAATTCTTTTAAATCTCTATTTAAATATTCCTCTAGAATTTCATTCTCTTCTAAATTATAAACCACATTTACAAAATCTTACTTAATATACCTCTGGAATTTTATCCCATTTCAAATTATAAATCATTTATAAACTCATTTTGACAAATTCCATTTGGTAATATAAATTAATTTCTTAACTTTTTGGTTATAATTTCAATTCCTTATTTAATTTCCACAACAACAATGCTAATAATTTAATATTATCATTTCCTAACAACCAAGAAAACCATATACACTATAATAATTTATGAAAATTATTCCTTCTATATACAAAAATAATTTAGGTAAAATTATTCTATTTACTCCATTTTAGAACAATACCATGTCGACACTACAAGAAAAATCAATAAAGATAGCATAGGAGGATTGCACTGTAATGTAACTTGCTATATTTGAAGTTACTCGCAACTAAAAATTGCACGTTATCACGCTATTGAATAACCTACGGGAATAAAACAAAAAAGATAAAAGGAATGGCGGTCAATTTTTTTCTCCCGCTCACATATCCTATTCCAGCATTTAGCACGAAACTCCTTTTCATCATCTCCACTTCCAAACCCTAACTTTCTTCTCCCAAAATCAGCTAATCCTTTGAAATTCCTACCCTGAAGGCTTAACTATATCATGTGAACTGTGAACTGTGAACTTTGATCGGCAATAACTATATCATGTGAACTGTGAGCAGGTTGAAGGGAAAAAGAACAAGGTTTATTGGCAGAATCATTAGAATGGTTAGTTTTGGAGTACTTATTGAAACTATTATAAATGTTGTGTTTACGTCTGTTTCACATATAGCGCTAATGTCGGATCTATTTGAGGGCACTTGCATGTATTCATAATTTTCTAGTTGCATGTGTTACAGACTATTTGAATAAGCTTTAACGTTTGTTAGAACTGGATTCTCTATATAAATGTGCAGGCCTTTTATATAAACGTTTGTTAGAACTGGATTCATAACTTTGTTACTGTAAGACCCTTTATTCCTAACTATTTAGTTACTGGGTTCTCTATATAAATGTGCAGGCCTTTTGTATTCTGTGCTTATAACTTCTGTATTAACTGATGCAATTAAGGATGCTTATAACTTCTGTATTAACTGATGTATTCTGTGCCTTTTGTATTAACTTCTGTATTCTATGCAGGCCTTTTGTATCCAGACTCATTGCAATAATAATGAGTTTCTCATTAATAGTTTGAATGCAGATGATAGTTTACATATGGTTTTGATCTTTTTTCCATCTTGTATCTCTACTGATAATGCAAATCTACAGTTTAGTGTTTTATGGAAGTCAATTAAAAATGAAATGTATGCACTGCTCAATATACCCAGTACCTGCTCCATGTATGTGAATACATGTGATTTATACAAGTAAGGAGTCAATAAAATTCCCAAAAAATTGAAAATTATTTATTGCGTTAGGATATATGATGCCAATAGCTTCACCTTATTGAATCAACTTTCATATTCTTGGTCTGTAAGTGTAAGTTGTCACCGTACATCAATCGGCACAGGTTAACAACTTGACATATTTCAAGTTGCATCACATTTACTAAACACCTTGTTATTTCTTATTCATGGTAGGGAACATCAGTCAGTGCAGAGGAAAAACTCGTTGTTACACGGTGGCAACCCAGATTGCTTATTAACTGATGCACTATCTGGAACATATTAACAACATGTATCATTGTTAATTCTATTATATAATGGAATTGACAACTAGTGTTTCATTGAAAAATTTCAAACTATAAGTAGCCTAAAGGGGAATTTAGGTTACCTGTCCTCATCAGTATGGCTTCGTGAGAAGTCCACGCACTAGCTATAGGAAACCATGACACAATGTGCAGGTTATGGGACCTTAGAAACCTCTCTAGGTCTCTCTGTGTACTCAAGGAAGAATGTTACAGTTTCTACAAATATACTCATGTATGTTATATGTTATTATATTATAAGTGTTACACTTTCTAGAAAAACACACGTTTGCATAAAAACAACTTCAATCGATTTATTGTAGAGCCGGGAATATGGAGTGTATAATACAGCTATTATATTTATATCATAATTAATTTTCAAAGAGCGGATTGCATAATAAATTCACTTTACTTTGCTATATAGGTACACAAAATATTCCTTTGCTATATGGAAGATTGCTAGCTAAAGTTGCTAATAAAAGGTATGTTTTTATACATTTGAAAGTGTACGTTATTATGAAGTATATTTTGTTATATATGATATAAATTCGATCTTGTTTTGATCATGTAAATGTATATTAAATTGAGGTGTGCGGAAAAGTACTAACCGCGCAAATGAGGTGCTGTCGAAATTTCATAAAATCCGATAAGTTTATAAAATGAACAAAGTTTATAAGAATTAACTAAGTTAAATCAAGTTTTATAATAATTAAATAATTTTTTAAAAATTAACTAAGTTTTGTAAAACTAAATTAATATCTAAATATTAATAAAATTTAAATAAATATAAAAATTAACTAAGTATAAAAATTTAACTAAGATAAGTTATATAAAAAATAACTAAAATTAAAAGAATTCACTTACTTTATTAAAATTAACTAATTTTTATAAAAAGTTAACTACGTTATCAAGTTTTATACAAATTTAACTAAGTTATGTAAAAATTAACTAAGTTAATTGAGTTTTATAACAATCAACAAAATTTGAATTTTTTAGTTAAATTAACTAAATTTTATGAAAATTAATTTAGTTTTATAAAAATCATGTTCTTTATTTTGGAATCTTTGTTAAATTGTAATAAAAATTGACAAAGCTTTACAAAAATTAATCAAGTTAATAAAAATTAACTAAATTTAAAAGAAGAACAATAATATAATATAATAATAGTAATAAAATAATATTATAGTAATAATAATAATAAATTAACTAAGTTAATTAAGTTTTATAATAATTAAATAAGCTAACTTTTTTTTTTAAATTAAATAAGTTAATAAAATTTAATTAAGTTTTATAAAAGTTAGTTTTATAAAAATCATGTTCTCTATTTTGAAATCTTTGTTAAATTGTTATAAAAATTGTTTAAGTTTTATACAAATTAACTAAGTTAACTAAGTTTTACAAAAATTAATTAAGTTTATAAAAATTAACTAAATTTTGAAGAATAATAATATAATATAATAATAGTAATAGTAATAAAAATTTACATCCATTTCAGGAAATTCCATATGTTATTAATATCATTTCCATATGATTATATAAATAAACTAAATTTTATAAAATTAAATAAAGTTTATATAAATCAATTTAATTTTATAAAAATTAACTAAGTTAATCAACTTTCATATAAATTAATCAAGTGTTAATTAAATTTATATAATTAAGTCTCACACACACATATATATGTATGTATAGTTATAATTGCTAATTGTTGAATTTCTTTTTCATAGGTAATTACCCATCTATGGTGCATACAAATGGCAACATGCTGTTGTATATTAGTGATTAGAAGTTCTTTTGAAGTAACAACTTTTTTGTTTTGCATATTTAATCGTCATGTGTAGTACGATCTTTTTATCACTTGTATTTTTTGCACTTCTAATGTAATGTTCATTAAATATTACGATATATTATATATTGTTCTATGTGAATGTTGAATGGTTAGTTATTTTTCGTTTAATGTGATCTATATGATTGTGTGGAATGGTACCTTGTGTTTATGTAAATTTGTCGATTATAATGTGGTAATGGATATGTACGTACTGCAAAAATGATTTTTAAAACGTTGTTAAGAATGCCATTAATAAGACTTTTTATAGCATGTTTAAAGTGCTATAAATAAACATGTTTTTTATAGCGTTTCTTCTGTTTGCAATAATAGGTCATTGATTTATTACAACATGTTGATTTACAGCGTTTATAAAAATGCTGTAAAATCCTTTTATAGCGTATTAGGAATGTCATTAATAAGACTTTCTATAGCATGTTCAAAACGCTATAAAAAATATGTTTTTTATAGTGTTTTTTCTGTTGCAATAATAGGATCCCGATTTATAACAACATGTTGATATACAACGTTTATAAAAACGCTATAAAAGCCTTTTATAGCGTTTTTTAAACGCCATTAAAGGGTCTTTTTGTTGTAGTGGCTTTTAATTCTATTCACTTCTAACTATTCAAATGTAGACCCAAAATAATTTTGGGTCTTAAAATTGAGTCAATACAACTTCTTTACTCGTATGGCTTGGTAAGTAGCTAAGAAGAGTAAGATGCTAGTATCCAAACTCCATCCTAGAATATACTTCTCTTTAGACACTCAGAGGTAAAGATGTTTATTAGCCAGCCCAATAAAATAATTTTTAACTTCCTAGATGTTAAAATCAAAAGACATGGCTTAATAATTTTTTTTATTAAACCTTCATAATAAATTTGACCTAATTAAAACCTCATCAATTAACCCATTTTAAATAAGGTACCTTTATATTTTCGAAACTCAAGAGTCAAATACCTGGATTTTTGTTTCAAAAATCTTTTGAAATGATATTATATGTATTTTAATCCACAACAAATATTTATTGTCTGAGTAACTCCAAATGAAACCAAGGAACTGGGTGCTACCAAATAGTATTATATATTCCCTTACCAAGAAGGGTGATACTTAAAAGATGTGTCTACCATCCGGACACATCTCCTGCCCATTTTAGTTATTTTCGGTCCACTAGAACAAGTTAGTTTAAAACACTTTTCGTTTTCTCTTCCAAAAGTATTTGTACTTGAAAATGTTTTTAAGTAAATTATTGTCACTGTTTCCTAAAATATTTATACTTTAAACTCTTTCAAGTAGAATTAATACTTCTTTTCCCATAAATCATTTGAAATAATAATATACATCTTTCCTTTTGTATACCAAATCATACTTTTGGTATTTAATCAAAATTTGTTTTTAACCAAACAAATCTAAAAAAATTCCTTTTTAAAATACCCGTATTCATAAAATATCTTCAAATAATAATATTATTATTATCTTAAACCATTTTCCAAAAGCACCGGGATTTAAGTCCTTAAAAGTCATTTTCAACCATATGCTTATAACCCAATTTATAAAAATCATCCTTATAAGTTTTTTCCCAAATATTAAATTCATATTATTTTAACTTTAGTGAAAAAACTTTTATCAAAACCAATTTTTTATAAAATCAATTTTATATAAAATCATTCCCATATGTTTAAATTTACTTAAAATAAGCAACTTATATTGAAGTTAAATTTTAACCCAGCACTTTCAAGAACGCCTTATAGTCAAATTGTGAAACATAATTCATAAGGTATTCATTTTCAATGTTCCCAAATTTCCTAGCTACCCAAACCAGGTTTCAAAAGAAAGATTCCAAGTAGATCAATAAACAATAGTCAATGCTCAAAAGTAGGGGAGCATGACTAATTAAATCCTTGATGATAATGATGGAATTCTATCATATCCTAACAAATAACTAAAATCAAGAATAACTATATTAAATTTTTCATAAATTATTCTTTTATAAATAAAATATAAATCCAGGTAGAATTATTTTATTTACCAATTTAAAAAAAAATACTGTGTTGGTTGGCATTGTTTAAGCGTTTAGGAACTCCTATCGATAACGTTGGCCAAACGCATCGACCAGAATTCATAAACCACTTAACAGATCAAACAACAAAATATAAAATGTTTTTATAAAAACAGTAAATACACGCTCTTTATATATATATATATATTCTTAAACTCATTCTAGGATATTACTAATCCTATCTCGAATGAATTGCTCATTCGAGAGCATTACTAACCCTATCTCTTATGAGTTTACCCCACCAAGGCCTAGGTGTTCGCTCAACCTAAACTCTGATACCACATGTAACGACCCACCTTTACGACCCCTAGAAATTGACATTAACACATTCACAGTATTCTTATGCTGAATGTTCAAGTGTCGAAAAGACAGATTGTTGGGATGAAGAAAGAAAAGAATGGATAGAATCTCATGACATGAAGAGATAATATATATAAGGGGGAATTAATTCAAAGACAAAAATTTATATATTTTTAGCCTCAAGGACACGACCTCAACATGTTAACCACATGGAAAACATTCTTCTAAAAATTATTCATAAGGACAAACATTCTTCCAAAACTGCTACCATACTAAAAACTGATACCTAAAAACTGCTACTGATAACTACAAGCTGATACCTAAAAACTGCTATTAATAGCTAAAAAATAATACCTAAAGAAAGTTGTCCTTCAGGCTAACATACTAAAGTCTATCCTAGAGGCTAAAACGTTGAGAAATTTTGTCTTTGACAATAATTTCCTGTATATATAATATACACAAAATATTTACAAAAAGATCATCTTATATATACACATACATAGCAAAAATCAAAGCACACTAACCTATTTCAGCCTGGACAGTTATAGCAACTTGTCCTTACAATTGCTGATGAATACACACATAAATCAAGAACAGCAAAGCAGCGGAAAATATACGATACATGAGCACATCTTGGAGAGTCCAGCTCGTCTCCTAAAAGCTCCAAAGTATCTAGCTAAGTCTATAAAGTATGCTCGAGCTGACCCGAGCATTATAGGAAAACAATGCCCGGGTCAATTTGGTAAAACCAACGGGAGAAACACAATCAAATGGATTCTTAATGTTTAAATAAACCTTTCAAAATTAACGTATCTCATAAGATCACACCGCACATAAATATGGACGGGTTTTTACCTTACGGTAACCAAAACATTTATGTCAGAAAATATAGTAATATTATAATAATGTCTAAGGGTGAAACAATAATAATCAAGTAGTCGTGATTCCCGTGAGTGTACATCACAACAATACTAGGTATATAATCAAAAAGCAATAAGGCGCATTCGCTAATTGTGGAGGAATCCATAGAGGTGCCTTTGAGAAATGGTCCTCCTACACAAGGATTAAAGATTTCCTACCAAAGCAGCATACATCCCTAGTGATGTGCCATAAGAAAACATAGCTGGTTTCGCTAAGGCCAAGTGCATCGCTCTATGCATGCATAACAACTGTAGGTAACATCTAGGTGGAGTCGTTGCACCATAGAGGTTTGCCAATCCTACTGGCCATGCCTCCTATCTCTGGTTTTAGTCATTACCGCTGGTGAGGCTATGTCCGACATTCCAGCGCATGCATCGTCATTCAAATAGATCATGGAATCCCACATGGAGTCTCATATCTCAAATATTTCTTAGAATCGCATATGGATTCCCATACCCTAACAGGTTTTGGAACCACACATGGATTCGAACATCTCAATATATCATAAGACCCCTCTACAGAACCGTATATGATTTTTGGAGTGGTTACGATACCTCTTACGAGTACACTCCCCTGCTTACTGGACGCTCCAAAATCCAATTATCGACTTTACAGAATGCTCAATACCGCTTTAGGAAATAATCAGACAATACATAAGAGCGGGGATTGCTTTCTAACAGTTTAAGTGGACGAATCTTCTCATCATTTGTCCTATAAGAACAAAACGAGTTTATACATACAGTATAGCACCACTCGATGGTAATTGTACCATATAACCTCCATTTTTCTCCTAAATATTTCCAGAGTTAAAATCCTTCGGTATTAAGTAGGGAATATTTCCGTACCACCAAACTTAAGAAGGATTACATATTTAGGCCAAGTTTTGATAGTCGGTTATTTAACTATCAAATAATCAAACATTCCAAATAGACATTATATTTCCTATGGCAATCACTAATCCTCTTAGATTAATCTTCCACTTACTTAAAATCAATTTTCAAATATTTATTAAATATTCACATACTTATATTATTGGTATAAGTATATTCACAAAACCATTCACTTTCAAACTTGGAAAACTTTCCCATATACTCATACAATAATATAAGTATATACACATAACGTTTAAGAAAGATTTCTTGTTTCAAAACCATATTTAAATGATCAAATCCAAATGTTGTTTAGACTGAGATATTAATAACCCAAGACACTATTTCCGTTCTATAAGTCATATTTATTTTATGAATATCTCCTTTATATATCTCGATTTCTCTTTATAAACATTCTTTTATGAATCTTCAAGTTTATTTTATAAAACTCTATTTATAATCTCCAAAATCACTTATAAAACTCATTTTATAAATCTTGAATACCATTAAATCAAACTTCTATCCAATTTCCAAAACCTCTTTCCAATTTTTTTAAATTCCATAAATGAATTCTTTTCATTAAATAAAACCTTTATACAAGTCTTTCCATTTAAATGATTCCTTTTTTAAATAAATAGTTTATTATTTTTAAGCACCTTTTTATATAACAATTTATTAACTAAAAACATCTTAAATAAGTAACTACTTATCTTTAAACCATATTTAAAACATCATTAAGTAACTTTAAACAATATTTAAAATATACTTAAATAACTTTAAACAACATTAGTATGTTAATAAATTAACTTTTTAAACAATATTACATAATAATAGATTAACTTTAAAACGATATTATTTTAGTAATAAAAATTAAATTTTAAAATATTGATAATATAACAAATAATTTTGAAATAAAATAATGAGCTTCAAAATATAAAATAATTAACTTTAAATAATTAATTTTGAAAAATAATTAAAATATAATTAAAACATTTTAAAAGCAATAATAAAATAGCTTTAAAATAATGATTTAATATTCTTAAATAACTTTAAGAAATAACTTTTAAGAATTATATTAATAAAATATTAAACTTAGATCACTATTAAAAACAATTAATAATTATCTTTAAAACATTATTAATAAATAGTTTTTACCTTTTAAATCATATCACTTAATAATAATAATCTTTAAAACCTTATAATAGATAATAATTATTCTTAAAGTAACTTTCAAATCGATAATTAACTTTTCAAATTCGAAAGAGGCTTAACAATCACAATGGTACTTAAGTAAGGTACCATATCGTTCAATTTAACTTTTCAAGTTAAGGACTGATATTTACATTATCAACGACTATATAAATTAACTCAATACTTAACCGTCATTATTTAACATATCACTTATTCAAAATGGCATATCAATTAACGATAAATAATTGGATGTCCAAATCTATAAAATATCAGAACGGGGATTTATTCTGCTAATTAAATATCAAAGTAATGTAATTAGTGAAATGGTGGTTTATTCCCCTAAACACGTGTCCAAATCACCCAATTCAATTTACTTTAATAATACATTATTTATTTGGCCAAATAGATAACACTCATTAAGGTCCAACAATATAACGACGTTAATAATTAAAATAACATCATTAAATTCTATCCCTATTTATTTGTCACAATTTTTAAACATTCCAAATCTACCAACAAATTATTCTATGGTGTATACTCGCTACTACGAGTCCAACGCAAAAATCCGTGTGTCAATTGGGTTAGATATGAGCAAGATAATCAATTTTCTAACTAGCATATCATTTTATGTAATAATTAAATAAAATTTCCAAATTTCTCACCCAAAAGCTCAAACGGGCTGAGCCCACTAACCACTCACCAAAATCCACGTGCTACAGTCCCTTTTCATTCCAAAATCAACATTCGCATTTCTGTACAAGATTCGTGCACACGTGTGCATGTGAAACAATGAACTACACCACCATTCGACATTCCAGAGCCACCTACATGTCCGCCTTCACCGCCTTGCCCAACTACACCACATTCCCTTGCATTTAGCCTCATCGCCTCGTTCACAACTTGATGCCGTTGAAACCACACAAATACGACAAACCCCATGCCACATTCTCCCACATGTCGTTGTTCTCCCCTAAACTTTGGCCACAGCTCCTCCTCCTAAGACAAACGTAACCAAACCAATCTCGTAGCCTATCGATGCCCTAGCCCCAAAAATGCCAACCCTAGTTTCTAAGATCGCCGATGACTATCATGAAACTTCGCCAAACTCATAACAAAAATCCTACTAATTTATACGACTCCAATGGCACAAGCGACATAGAGCAATTCTTTTGAAATTGTGAGAAATCTATTTTTGAAATTTAAGAACAAACTTTCCCTCTTTGCTATTTTATTACAATTTATCTCTTGACACTTGAAGAAATCAGATGCAATCAATTTTAGAAAAAAACTAGAGATCTAATCACACATCTTTCGTATAGGAACATTTTGCTAAAACTCAACGGTTTGGGATGTATTGATTTTTGAATGATGAAAGGTGGACATTTCCCTTCGTGTAACTACAAAAGGAGAAGCAAGTGGTGTTCATGGCTTTATAAATGTTTAAAGATGGCGCCATATTGATCAAGGCAGCAGACATGGTATGGGCATAAAATAGACAGGGGAACAATGTCAGGTATGGGAATAAGGGCGGCAAAGTGGGACAATGGCGGCTGGTAGGGTGAAGAAGAAACAAACATGCTTGCTAAGTATTGTTTTGGTTTGAAGGGAAAGGGACTGTGTACGTTTTGGGGTTTGATTTTGAATTGATTTCGGTACCCGCCATATGATCGCGTCCACGTACGAGCCGCGAACGATAGAAAATAAAATACGACCACGTATAGAAATGTGAAACGATCACAAAAAAATAGATAGATTATAAAGTTCTGTAAAGTTTTTAAAATTGCCAACGTTTGCCGTAAAATATGTCAAACATAAATTCAATTATTTTCCAAATTAAAAATCATGGAAAAATTCTATAAATTAAACTTAAAATACGTAATCAAGAAGTTACTTGAAACATAGATTTTATTATAAAAACCGCAAATTGAATATTTGAAACTAATTAAATATTCCAATAATCAAAGTGATAAAATTCCAGCTCCTTACATTTCTGTTCCAAAAAGTATTTTCATTAGAAAACTATGTTCTATGAGATTCATTTCTTTATGTTCAAGATATTTGATCGAAGAATTCTTCATTGTAAACTAGTTGTAGTATATGAAAAAAACAATCTATATTAAGTGAATTCAGTACACTATTATTATAGTAATAGTGGATATAGTGGGAGATCACCAGGTAACACTTAATGATTTCATTAAGTTACGAAAAAATTCGTAAAACATACCGCGTATTATTTATAAAATAATGACTATGTTTCGGTGTCGATTGAAAAATAGACATAGTTACATTTTAGTGTGAATGTTATGAATATTCGTTATGAAATAAAACTATAATGTTATATTTGTATTCATAACGAAAGTGATGCATCAGAAAGTACTGAAATTTCTAAAATTATTTATAATTATTTTGAAGGTATAGACTAGTCATAGGTTTGAGAAATAATTTTTATTATAAGGTTATGAATCATATGATATTGGTTAATTATATCTTAGACAATTAAGGGAAAAGCACCTGTTCAGTGGAAGGGTCATAAGAGTTGAAATACTCTTTCGATCAATACATATAGATGTACACAATCGTAAGTCTATTAAAACCAAAATGGGTTCATTTACTTCGTCAAATTTATCGACGAGTTATCACAACATGGATATGTATATTTGATACACTTGTATAAGCCTATGATAAGCTCGTAGATGATAAAATGGAAGTAAATGATATAAAAAGCGACAGAAATGATCTAATTTGATCGAACGGATGAGCATACTGGAAAGAGTCCCGTATGTACCTAATATGAATAAAGATTCAGTCTTAAAGGTTACTTCTCGATATAATACATAATGATGCATTGATAAGGAGCAATCAAACTTTCCTGGACAAATAATGATTAATGATGAGTGAACCTAAGGTAAATTCTTTCTATAAGATGTGTACTTAAGGTTAGTACAGAAGGTTAAAATCAATATCAACCAAAGGATAGTTTACAAAACCATATGAGACAAGGTTTATAAGAAACCCCTATATATCCTAAGCCAAGGAGTTGGTAGGTTGTGTGAGTCGAAAGAGTGCACATAATAATTGTATGTAGGAGATCTTATATGAACCGTTTGAAGAGAAATTTGGGAACGATGGTCATTAGACGAATAATTTATGTTGTGAACATAAATATATTGTGAACTAATGCAAAATCAGTTTTATATAAGGCAATCCATAAAATATTTACGGTTGCTCGTTCAATTGCACCGAGAAACAACTATGAGTTTTTTTTCAATGTTGGAATAAATAATACTCGGTTGTTTAATTAAACCATTAAGAGTATTGACTCTAGATATTGTATGATGTGCAGATCAAAAATAGATTCAATTATATTATCAAAATATGAGTTTGGTAGTTGTAAAGGGACATGATCCATTAGCTGTAAATGTGTCTTTAAGAGAAAGACAATGCAGTTGGAACATAGTGAGCTACATTGATAATAATAATAATACCGTAAATTTCAATTGTTGAAACTAACGTAACAATTCACCATTCAATGTGCTCAGATTGATTTGGATTTTACTCATAAGATCATCGTCTAGTATGACTTCATGTTTGGTATATATGTGTTGAAGCAGAAAATATTAAATATAAATTTTGACTAGACTGTTTACACATAATAACCAACATATCTCAAAGTCAGTGGGAGCGATATTGAGTTTGTGGGTTTTCACATATGATCCGAGAATGGATATGAAAGTATCATTTAGGAAAGCATCAAAATTGAATAAATATTTTGATAGAAATATCAAATAGCTTGATGATTAGTCAAAATGCAGAGGAAGCATGTGTTCATAAGAAAGTATATTAAAAGGTACATAGATATTTCTAAACCACAAGTAAACAACAAAATGCAGATTGTTAACGATGTACTTGTGTTAAAATCATCTTTGGTTGTTTTGATACTTGACATTAGATTTGTGAATAATGTCTTTTACAGTAAGTATAAAAGATACTGGAAATATCCCAAACGATATGCAATGGGACCTTGTTAAAATGTTAAATATCGAACATGTAAGATGGATTCTTTGTGCATTGGCAACATGAATTTTCGGACATATTATGTTGTCTACGATATCTTGATTTGTTTATGTATTTGATACATGAAGTAGATATCAAATTCAAATAGATATCAATATATGGTCATTTGAAGCGTGCTCATGTATTTATGAAATACTAGAGAAATATTTACAGAAACGACGAAATCCTTATGATTGATTTACACCTAAAGAGTCGCATACCAAATCATTAAAACTCCTTGGCCATATGATTTAATTTATTTATCATTGTTATAAATTAATTAAGATACACATATTAAATTTAATTAATTAAATTAGTTAATATTTTTTAATATATATATATATATAAGTTTTATAAATATTATTTAATTCAAATCACTTGAATAAATCTATAAAATAGATAAACATGTCATAAAATATAATTAAAAATTTATAGAATAATGATCGCTCCTAATAAACTTTCGGCTAAAATTTATGTGTATATATATTAACTATTTTATTTTAATTTAATTTAATATGTATATATGTTAATCAATTTAATTAATTTATAATGATTATAAATTAATTAAACCATGTTGTTAAGGAGAATTCAACGATTCGGTTATGCTACTCTTTAGATGTAAATTTGGCCGGCGATTAATACCAAACTATTCGAATATTAGCGTTCACATGTCACTTAGCAGGTGGTGTGACATTTAGCTAAATTTATCTCTTACTTGGTTTCGGTAAAATCAAAATTTACTTTATTAAGCATTACCCCATTGTGACTATTTTTATACCAATTCTCTTCATCAGACTATATCGTTTTGGACTTATAGAATTTGATAATGATCAAAATTCCAATATCATCCATATTCAATTATATAGTCCATACATAAAATCCTTGGTTCAATGTGAACAATTAATATTAACCAAACTGCTTTGGCCAAAATTTTTGACTTTGAGTTGACATCAGTTGACTATGATACTAAACTCATATAACTGAGGAAACAAATCCACTCTTGAATAGTGTTTTACTTATAATGCTTCCACTCGATCCAGCTACAGTTGTTCGAGGAATTTCATGCCATGATTTAACTATAATCATAGCAGAGCTTCCATATTAAAGATCAACGACATTCTCAAGTCTAGAGAATCATGCAATCTTGTCGCATCCATATTTTTTATTTGACCTTAGTTATATTAACCAACATAAAACTATCGATTGAGTCATTATATAGTTCCCCAGTAATTATCAACATGTAACCCTTTGGTGTCCCATGCTGCCATAAGTAATATACGGTCCAACATTTGGAGAGCTTACATACTCTAGTCTCAAAGGATGCCCAAGTATCGATACATCTTGACTGAGAATATTTAAAACAATATGTTTATTTATTATGATAAATCACTCATGATTAAAACACATTGTAACTATATCATAAAACAGATTTTCTAGTAAATATACTTTTAATTAAATTAATAACTGATATATAACACATTATATCAAGTATATAACAGAAAGAAAACACTTTTTATTTCAAACAAGATTGATTATTAATTTAGATATATGTAATAATTACATAATTGCACCTAGGACATGCCCCTAATTCTATCAAAAATTTCATGCATATGTTTATATATAAATATAATTATCTAAATAAAATATAGTTTATATGTATATATGTAATTGTATGTATTTAAAATTGTAATATTTTGTGTATATAAATTTATGTAGAAACATGGATTTAGACAATATATTTGTATACTAGATAAGGTAATATGTCTGTTGCAGTGTAAATCCTAGCACTTATATGCAGACACGTTATACCTTACACGGATTGCTATGTTATACATGCACACACATATATGTGTGTGTATATAAACGTATATATATAATGTAATATTAATTGCATAAAATTAAATTATAAATTTAAATAAAATAATAATTTGATTTAAAAAGAAATTTAGTGTTCTAAATAAATTATACTTCATAGGCCCAATAAAGATCCAAAATGGTAAAAAAATGAAATTCATCTATTACTTCCGCTGTGGGCTGACCCAGTATCAACAGTTTCCATATTGAAGTTAATAGTATTCTCAAGTTAAGAGACCGTGTAATATTGCCACTTGAGATTTCTTGTTTGACTTAGTTGTTATTAAACAACAAGAAACTCTCGGATGATTCATTCCGTAGTTTTCCAATAATTATAGGTATGTAACCATTTAGTGCCTCTAACAGCCATGAGTAACATACTACTAAATATTTGAAGAGTATTATGTACTCCATTATCAATGCATGCATTGATATCCTTTCTTAAAGCATCTTGACCAAGAACATTGAGTATTATCTGTTCTATTAAGGACCATATCATGGCCGGCAAAAAGAGAGGGGATAGGTGGATCAAGTGTTGATATGATAAGAGAGAAAGATGGAAGATATTTTCATCAACTCTCTCATTAAAAGGAAGGATAGCCATCATTTTTCTGATCTTCCTTTTGCTCCTCTTTTCCAATGTCTTGGCAGACCATACCACAATCTATAACCCTTATAGTCGAGCCCCCTTTCATCTACATTAAATACATGCTTGTAACTTCCCTACTTAAAGATCTGAAAATAAACACCGATAATGCCGCATTAATAATTAGAAATATTTTCAAGTGACAAAAGTGAATTCAGTATATGTATTTGTGTGCGCGTGCCTTCATGTGTATAATGGTCTAAGTAAATGGAGCAGTTACAAATTTTTGTTACACATAATAGTCCTAAGAGTCTATCATATTAGATCAAAGCCAAATTCAAAAACAATGAAATGGTATACGAGTTTAGTATTACTCATCTAGATCTTTGAATAATCTTGTTTTAATCTTCATAATTATTTTTAGCTTATGTTTCCTTCTTCTTCTTATTTGCCTTTTTAGGTCACCACCATTAATATGCTCTTAAAAGAAATGAAGAACCGAGGAAAGAGTGATGTTTATTGTCCAATAATAATTTGGGCCTTGGCTCTCATAACCTTTTCCCCATTGGTTCATTTCCTTTTTTTATTTATCTACTATATATGGTTAGTCTCATATGATAAGCAAGTGTGCATCCGAATGCTCACCGTATTTCTTAACCCATTTAATTTGTTTTTCAATAGTTAATTCTTTAGTTAATTGATTAGTAATTATAGGGTTTTACAATACAACTCAGACCCGTTGGTCATACATTGAAACTAGCAATTTTAGGTCGAGAATATAATAACCTATACCTTAATGGATCCGAATTTTGATAAATCAAAACCCAAGTCCATTAAGGTAGGACTGTTAGTTTTGGTAACCTCTAATATATTAGAGATCGATAAAGCTACAATCATGGCGGAACAGAAAATATAATAGAACACAAATACTAACTGAAGAGCCCTACCTTGGTATTCCTTGGACATCCTATTACCTTGTCAACACCGAGCATGAATAAGTAGACTTCTCCCTCATCTATTCCCATCCTCCTAGAAGTGACATATTCCTCTAATTATATCATGTGGGTTGTAATGAGGAGGGGGGCTCATAACAATGTTTTAGTGATTGGAAGACTGTATACTTTATCCATAACACAAACTTATATCAATTGGTTTCTAATTAAATGTTATGACTAATCCATATATACATGTACGATATATCTGACCTGACCTTCTCCAAAGTATAATATATATATATATATGTGTGTGTGTGTGTGTGTACATATACATACATACATACATACATATACATATATATATATATATATATCTTAACATACCCTACCCAAACCGGCCACTTAATACTTCCTAAATAGGGAGGAGACTGACAATCGACTATTTGTGTATGTGTGTGTGTGTACATATACATATACATACATTCATACATACATACATACATATATATATATATATATATATATAAATATATATATATATATATATATCTTAACATACACTACCCAAACCGGCCACTTAATACTTCTTAAATACTTCTTAATATAAATTTTGACTAGACTGTTTACACATAATAACCAACATATCTTAAAGTCAGTGGGAGCGATATTGAGTTTGTGGGTTTTCGCATATGATCCGAGAATGGATATAAAAGTATCATTTAGGAAAGCATCAAAATTGAATAAATATTTTGATAGAAATATCAAATAGCTTGATGATTTGTCGAATTGCAGAGGAAGCATGTGTTCATAAGAAAGAATGTTAAAAGGTACATAGATATTTCTAAACTACAAGTAAACAACAAAATGCTGATTGTTAACGATGTACTTGTGTTAAAATCATCTTTGGTTGTTTTGATACTTGACATTAGATTTGTGAATAATGTCTTTTACAGTAAGTATAAAAGATACTGGGAATATCCTAAACGATATGCAATGGGACCTTGTTAAAATGTTAAATATGGAACATGTAAGATGGATTCTTTATGCATTGGCAACATGAATTTTCATACATATTATGTTGTCTACGATATCTTTATTTGTTTATGTATTTGATACATGAAGTAGATATCAAATTCAAATAGATATCAATAAATGGTCATTTGAAGCGTGCTCATGTATTTATGAAATACTAGAGAAATATTTACAGAAACGACGAAATCCTTATGATTGATTTACCCTAAAGAGTCGCATACCAAATCATTAAAACTCCTTGGCCATATGATTTAATTTATTTATTATTGTTATAAATTAATTAATACACATATTAAATTTAATTAATTAAATTAGTTAATATTTTTTTAATATATATATAAGTTTTATAAATATTATTTAATTCAAATCACTTGAATAAATCTATAAAATAGATGTCTATAAAATAGATAAACATGTCATAAAATATAATTAAAAATTTATAGAATAATGATCACTCCTAATAAACTTTTGGCTAAAATTTATGTGTATATATATTAACTATTTTATTTTAATTTAATTTAATATGTATATATGTTAATCAATTTAATTAATTTATAATGATTATAAATTAATTAAACCATGTGGTTAAGGAGAACTCAACGATTCGGTTATACTACTCTTTAGATGTAAATTTGGCCGGCGATTAATACCGAACTATTCGAATATTAGCGTTCACATGTCACTTAGCAGGTGGTGTGACATTTAGCTAAATTTATCTCTTACTTGGTTTCGGTAAAATCAAAATGTACTTTATTAAGCATTACCCCATTGTGACTATTTTTATACCAATTCTCTTCATCAGACTATATCGTTTTGGACATATAGAATTTGATAATGGTCAAAATTCCAATATCATCCATATTCAATTATATAGTCCATACACAAATTCCTTGGTTCAATGTGAACAATTATTATTAACCGAACTGCTTTGGCCAAAATTTTTGACTTTGAGTTGACATCAGTTGACTATGATACTAACCTCATATAACTGAGGAAACAAATCCACTCTTGAATAGTGTTTCACTTATAATGCTTCCACTCGATCCAGCTACAGTTGTTCGATGAATTTCATGCCATGATTTAACTATAATCATAGCAGAGCTTCCATATTAAAGATCAATGGCATTCTCAAGTCAAGAGAATCGTACAATCTTGTCGCATCCATATTTTTTATTTGACCTTAGTTATATTAACCAACATAAAACTATCGATTGAGTCATTATATAGTTCCCCAGTAATTATCAGCATGTAACCCTTTGGTGTCCCATGCTGCCATAAGTAATATACTGTCCAACATTTGGAGAGCTTACATACTCTAGTCTCAAAGGATGCCCAAGTATCGATACATCTTGACTGGGAATATTTAAAACAATATGTTTATTTATTATGATAAATCACTCATGATTAAAACATATTGTAACTATATCATAAAACAGATTTTCTAGTAAATATACTTTTAATTAAATTAATTAACTGATATATAACACATTATATCAAGTATATAACAAAAAGAAAACACTTTTTATTTCAAACAAGATTGATTATTAATTTAGATATATGTAATAATTACATAATTGCACCTAGGACATACCCCTAATTCTATCAAAAATTTCATGCATATGTTTATATATATATAATTATCTAAATAAAATATAGTTTATATGTATATATGTAATTGTATGTATTTAAAATTGTAATATTTTGTGTATATAAAATTATGTATATAAACATGGATTTAGACAATATATTTGTATACTAGATAAGGTAACATGTCTGTTGCAGTGTAAATCCTAGCACTTATATGCAGACATGTTATACCTTACACGGATTGCTATGTTATACATGCACACACATATATGTGTGTGTATATAAACGTATATATATAATGTAATATTAATTGCATAAAATTAAATTATAAATTTAAATAAAATAATAATTATATTTAAAGAGAAATTTAGTGTTCTAAATAAATTATACTTCAGAGGCCCAATAAAGATCCAAAATGGTAAAAAAATGAAATTTATCTATTACTTCTGCTGTGGGCTGACCCAGTATCAACAGTTTCCATATTGAAGTTAATAGTATTCTCAAGTTAAGAGACCATGTAATATTGCCACTTGAGATTTCTTGTTTGACCTGGTTGTTATTAAACAACAAGAAACTCTCGGATGATTCATTCCGTAGTTTTCCAATAATTATAGGTATGTAACCCTTTAGTGCCTCTAACAGCCATGAGTAACACACTACTAAATATTTGAAGAGTATTATGTACTCTATTATCAATGTATGCATTGATATCCTTTCTTAAAGCATCTTGACCAAGAACATTGAGTATTATCTGTTCTATTAAGGACCATATCATGGCCGGCAAAAAGAGAGGGGATAGGTGGATCAAGTGTTGATATGATCAGAGAGAAAGATTGAAGATATTTTCATCAACTCTCTCATTAAAAGGAAGGATAGACATCATTTTTATGATCTTCCTTTTGCTCCTCTTTTCCAACGTCTTAGCAGACCCTACCACAATCTATAGCCCTTATAGTCGAGCCCCCTTTCATCTATATTAAATACATGCTTGTAACTTCCCTACTTAAAGATCTGAAAATAAACACCGATAATGCCGCATTCATAATTAGAAAGATTTTCAAGTGACAAAAGTGAATTCAGTATATGTATTTGTGTGCGCGTGCCTGCATGTGTATAATGGTCTAAGTAAATGGAGCAATTACAAATTTTTGTTACACATAATAGTCCTAAGAGTCTATCATATTAGATTAAAGCCAAATTCAAAAACAATGAAATGGTATACGAGTTTAGTATTACTCATCTAGATCTTTGAATAATCTTGTTTTAATCTTCATAATTCTTTTTAGCTTATGTTTCCTTCTTCTTCTTATTTGCCTTTTTAGGTCACCACCATTAATATGCTCTTGAAAGAAATGAAGAACCGAGGAAAGAGTGATGTTTATTGTCCAATAATAATTTGGGCCTTGGCTCTCATAACCTTTTCCCCATTGGTTCATTGCCTTTTTTTATTTATCTACTATATATGGTCAGTCTCATATGATAAGCAAGTGTGCATCCAAATGCTCACCGTATTTCTTAACCCATTTAATTTCTTATTGCAATAGTTAATTCTTTAGTTAATTGATTAGTAATTATAGGGTGTTACAATACAACGCAGACCCGTTGGTCATACATTGAAACTAGCAATTTTAGGTCGAGATTATAATAACCTATACCTTAATGGATTCGAATTTTGATAAATCAAAACCCAAGTCCATTAAGATAGGATTGTTAGTTTTGGTAACCTCTAATATATTAGAGATCGATAAAGCTACAATCATGGCGGAACGGAAAATATAATAGAACACAAATACTAACTGAAGAGCCCTTCCTTGGAATTAATACTATTCCTTGGACATCCTATTACCTTCTCAACACCGATCATGAATAAGTCGACTTCTCCCTCATCTATTCCCATCCTCCTAGAAGTGACATATTCCTCTAAATATATCATGTGGGTTGTAATGAGGAGGGGGCTCATAACAATGTTCTAGTGATTGGAAAACTGTATACTTTATCCATAACACAAACTTATATCAATTGGTTTCTAATTAAATGTTATGACTAATCCATATATACATGTACGATATATCTGACCTGACCTTCTCCAAAGTATAATATATATATATATATATATATATATATGTGTGTGTGTGTGTGTGTGTGTGTACATATACATACATACATACATACATACATACATACATACATACATACATACATACATATATATATATATATATATATATATATATATATATCTTAACATACACTACCCAAACCGGCCACTTAATACTTCTTAAATAGGGAGGAGACTGACAATCGACTATTTACTGCGCCACCTCCATGAAATGGGCCTTTCGCAACGTCAATTCTAGTCAATCAATTCTAGCTACAGAAGCCTATGACCCCTTTATACGGATCCATATTATACTAATTATCATACTACTAACGCAACTCAAAGACTCATCTAAGCGTTAACTAGCCTACTTCTGATATACCTAATCATCCACCTTGAGGTCTGTGCATCTCCCGTTTGGATTGTACACTAGCTGGAAGAGAATTTCACCAGGGTGTAACCCCAAATCTTTGCTATTGCTCACTCGGGATCGCTAGATGTCAAAGCCTATATGCCAGACCTACTACTAAATATCGATACTAAAATACTGAAATAGCCCACTGACCTTCCATAGTTGACACCTCGTTTGGACAAATCTAAGTAAGTCAAGGAATTGCGGTTACTTACTACCTCTTATTGGATATGAAGCAAGCCATATTTCCCTAAAAGTACCAAATCATTTAATACTTCAAATCCGAGGCAAACCCTCGATATATTTCCCCTACCTATCTAAAACACATATCCCTTCCCTACGGGTCCTACGATTGGAGATGTTTCACATCAGTAGTAAGTGTACACGACTGCTAGAAGCCTCTAAGAAAAGGGTAGACTTCTGTTGTATAACACTACAGGCCTCGCGTCCTAACCTACTAAATCAAATCAATCATCCTAAGTTTAAGTATTAGGCTAAACCCACTAATAATCGGTTGTAATTAAGGCTATTGTGACGATCCACCATTTTGGATGATTCAAGTCGACAATAAACCATATGACTAACTCAAATCATTCAAAAGGAAAAATTATGGATTTAATAGGAAAATAAGAGAAAGGAAGGAAAGCAACACAGGGAATCTTGCAACGGAATGACAAAATATAATAATCAAATAAACAGTTCATGAAGCTGTTTGACAATATACATTTGATTTCAATTTTTTACAACATAATCAGAGTACAATCAACAAACGTACCAAAATAATGCAGCGGAATAATAATAGTAAATATGGTCTAGCAAACTCCATCTTCATCTTCACGAAGTAATGCCTTCAACACTAAAATACTCAGGCTGACCCGAGCGTAATGAAAAGACAAAATACTCGAGTCGGAACTAAAAGTTCTTATGTAAGTTAAATCAATAACAAGTAAATATGAGTGTAATCGCTTCAGAGATGTTTACGGGATTTTTCATCTCCTATCAAGTGTACAATGTAAGTGCAATAACTTAAGAGATGTTACGGGATTTTCCATCTCCTAAGAATCCGTTAAACTATTTATATATAGTAAAATACTCTACATATGTGGTGTCTATCAATAAATTAAAGTATTAAAATAGCGTTAAGGCTCTACATTGATCCCCCTTAACACATTTTTAAGCAGATAGTCTATGCAGGTCCTGTAACACAACCAGTAATATTGTTAGCTAGTGAGTCCTCCATATGTACCATACTAAAACAAAATCATAATGGCCGCGTATAAGGATAAAAGTATGAAAAAGCACGTGAGACAGTGCCCAAGGTACGATTCTACCAGCTTACCCTTTGTGGCTAGTCGTAACACATCGCTGCAACGACTGCCGACCAAGTCCATCACCCCCAAAAATCAAATCAAGGTGCATCGATTGAGTCAATATTAATATAGTAAAATGAAGGGGTGACGGCCCCTAAAGGTAGCTAACCCCTTGGCCAGACATAAGCTTATGTTTTAATCATTTCAAATTGACACAAGTGTCGGGGACATCTATCATCATTCTCTTTCTTCATTCTAGTAAACGCCGCCAATTCAACCTTTACATTCTGGTAACATCCACCGCGTACACGGTTATTAAAGTGGTTTCGCTACAATAACAGAGAGTATGCCATTCATCTGGCCCCAGTCTCTTTAACAACAAAACGTCATTTTACACACCGGTTGGTTCTTTTAAATTTCAAGAACAAGTCATACTTCATATCAAAATATAAGACGCACTTCAAAATTATTTCGAATTATAAAATAGGTTACACCTCAAAATCAAAACATCCATATTTAAATCAATGATTTAAATCTAAATAATTCCAATTTTAAAACGGCTTGAATATTGAAAGTAGATTGAATAACTAAAATAGTCAATATTGAAAAATAGTTTGGAATAATTAGAATAGTTTAAAGATTGTAAATGATTTGAATATAAAATAGTTTTAATAATGAAAATAGCTTTTAACAATTAAAAAAGTTTTAATATTAAAATAATAGTATATATACTGAAATAATTTATATTAAAACTGTTTCTTCTTTCACAATAATTTGAACTCACATTCCAATTCCAAATCACAACGAATTCAAATTTTCAACCTCTAATTCAAGTAAACTTCATATTCAAAATTCAATTTAAATCAACCTCAATTCAAAAGATTTCAAACTTTACTTCAAATTCAATTTAAACGATTTATTCAAAGGCAGAAAGTTTCAATTCAAATTCTCATTTGAAACAATTTATTTTAAATTCATTTCATATCCAAAGTATGAAATACCAATTTAATTCATTTTAATTAAAGTAAATTCAAAAGTTCAAATTAAAATTTAAACCTTTCAAATAGTTCACTTTCGATGGATTTAAGTCATTTCTCATACTCTAACTTAAGATTTCAAATTAAATCCTTTAAAGCAGTTACAATTCCAGCATTTCAAAACTCAAATTAGAAAATAATTTGTGACGACCCGAATTTTCACGTTCGAAAATCGACATCCATACTTCAACTTGTATTCGAATGCCACAGATTCAAACGTTCAATCCGATTCGCCGAAGCTTACAACACATTAAGTATAACAACACAACGGAATAAAAATGAATAACATATAACTCCAATGATACAATATCCAATGACATACAACAATGATACAACCACCTAACATATATCAGAGATATGTTACTACAAATCACAACGGAAGATATAACAACACCAGCAGTGGAACAATAACATAAATTGAACTCCATAGAAGGAACTCCAATATCAGCAATCTCAAATCTAGAAATAGCTCAAACTCCCATCAAGTTGTATTAAGCAAGGTCAGCTTGAATGTTGAAGAGAAGCACAAAGAGATAGCCAGAATCCAAAGACTTCGAAGGCTATCGAATCGACATCTACAAGCTGATTATCTAACTCTAGATTGCCCGTGTGGAAAATTATGGGCACCTAGAGTTTAGAAATGGAACAATAAACTTCAGGTCGGTCATGGGACTGGCGTGAGAAAACGAAAATAGTTTTAAGCAAAAAAAACAACAGAAGAATTTAAAATTGAAATCCGCAATGCTTTTTGGAAAATGAAACTACCATGAGGCCTCCCGGCACACACAATGTAATCGCACACTTGAGGGAGATTTCACCTTATGATAGTCAAACATGCTTCATACGCAAAATCATTTTGATTTATTATTAGTGCATAGTGGAAAACATTTTCAAGTATAATATTAATCTTAGCCAGCATACGTACCATTATAGTATGCCTACTATAGCTACCATGTTAGATGGCAGGTACTTCAACTAAAACCGTACAAGGCACATATTGGAGATTGGATTTCCAACAAATGGTCAGGCTAAGGAACTTCCTAGGCCACATGGGTACGCCTCTAGAGGGACTCCCTGAGAACCTAACCGGATCTCTGCCAATACAAGGTCGGGTTACCTCTGTAACTAGGTAACTACTGACACGAGTATGCCATCCCCAGTCGTAACCAACCTTTATCCGAGCGCTTGACACCAACAACCACAAAGCAATGTATTTGCAGTAACCACATAGGTTAAGTATCTGGGCTACATACCATGATACCACCTCTATCCAGAAGGAAATTGACATACCCTCAGGGGGCGCTACCCCCAAATAACCTTGCCGCATCTTTCCTGTTTTGACCATTCCGGGTTGTGAGGCTCAACGAGGTCTCGTCCACAAAGCTACGCTTTTCACCAAAAGCCATGCTTCGATCAACACATGATCAGCAGCACTTCGTATGCCACATTTCCAAAATGGGAATGTATCACTAGTAACCATCAACGATATAAACTCTGAGCTCGTATGTCTTAGAGAAGGGTGTTAAACTAAGAGAATAAATTCTCCTCCACCAAACAGAAATGTATTTGATAGAAACCGGCTTTACATCTCAAAGTGTAACGTCAAACACACATCCATGCAAGTCTGTTCTGGGTTCGAATAGAACCGAAAGCACTTCAAAAGAAGCCCTTGCAATCCGGATAGTCCCCAATTATGTCCAGACTCCCCATCACAAAGGGTGATCGGATCTCTATACCAGGGACTAGTTGGTGCAGAGACATTCGACGGGTTATCCTTTCGCTTTCGAAAATATCTGGTCTTCACCATCGGTCTTTAATTGCAATCCATAATGTTGTATCATTATTCAGAATGGGTTTTATGACACAAAGGTCCTCTCCCGGCTAAATCGAATAATGAGCGCATAACTTTAAAACCATATGGATATTAGGATCTTAGTTAAATCACAACAATTTCCCAAATCCTTTTCCTTTAAATGGTTTGAAAAAATTACCATTTTAATCTTTTAAACAAAAAGATTCACTTCACAAAGTTCACCATCTTTCACAAAGATTCATTCGTAGCTTTCAAAACTATTTTCATTTCAAATGTGATTTAAATCATAATTGCGAAATCCTTTCAATAAAACTAGGAAATCTTTCCTTTATATGAAAGCTATTATAAATTGAAAAAAAAGTTTTCGTTTTAGAGCAATCCAATTCAATTTGCTTAAGTTATAGTCCTTTAAAAGTCAAGTTTGGAAAATCAACGAATATGTCGTACTTAGATAGATCTATTTAAGTTAGATTTTGAATTCTCAAAACAATTCCTTTAAAATACTTTGAAAATGGTTTTAGAACCCATATACATTTTATAACTTAAATGCTTCTTTTTAACCCATAGTTTCCAAAGTTTAAATCAAATATTTAAAATAATTATTTAAAATAATTATTTCAAATAATTTTTTCTCAAAATTTAACTTAAAGTTCCAAGGCTTTTAGAATCAATTAAACTATATGGGAAAGAATTCCCAATTAAAAACTTACATAGATTTTAACTTAAATTCTTTGAATTCAAATTCAATTTTAATTTCAAATTCCAAACCATATTATATTCAAAATAGTTCAATTTCAAAAACTTCTTTTTCCAAAAGCCCTTTTATTTTAAAACCAATTCAATTTTCAAAACAATTTGAACTCAAAAACTTAATTTCTAAAATCTTCTCCATTTCAAAATTGCCCTGACTTAACTAATATCCTGTGATATCCACATTTGTGTGTGTAAAAGTTTAGTCCAGGGGTTTTACACAGTAGTGCATTATCATCAATCATCATAGATTCGGGCATAGCAATATCGATAAGCGGTATAATCTATAATGCTTATCGTTTATTCGTAGATTCAAAAATAAATAATATAAATTCATCACAGATAAATAAATTACATTTATCACAGATAAATAAATTACATTTATCACAGATAAATAAATTAAATTCATTATAGCTCAAATCAAAACAGAGCAGCATATATTAGGGATATCAACAATTCAACATTCAATAAAATCCAAACATCCATAAGTAAGATCAATAATTATCTGATTAATTTAAATCAGATTAATTACTTATGAATAAACTACAAACCCTGTTTAATTAATATTAATTAGTTACAAATCATTTTAATTAATTATCCTTTGATAATAAATTAATTAACCTTTAATTATTAATTAAATCAACCTTAATGAATAAATTAATTAATCTTTAATCATTAAATAATTAACCTTTAATTATTTAATTATCTTTAATTAATTTTTCTTAATTAATTAATTAACCCTTAATTAATTATCATTCAATTAATTATTTTTAATTAATTTTATTGATTAATCTTATTAATTATTCTTTAATGTAACTACACAAAGTAATTATCCTTTAATTGCATTAAGTAATAATCATTTATTAATTCAGTAATTACACTTAATTAGTTTCATTAAGTAATCATTCTTTAATTACTTTTTATTAAATACTTAATTCATAACAAATTAATTAATCCATAATTAATACTAAATTAACCTTTAATTAAGTAATTATCATTAAATTTCGAATTCATGATCCTTTAATCTTAAGATAACCCCTTTATCTTAATTATTTTCATGATCATCATTTAAATCCTATTTAAATAACCTTTGAAAATAAATTATCAATTACCAATTAACTTAAAATCTTTAAGTTAAGTTAACCTAAAAACATTTCATTTCTTAATTACCCACTTAATTACAATATTAAGTTTAAAATAAACTTTAAAATAAGGTTTTATATATGTGTGTGTGTATATATATATTAAACACTTTAAACTTAAAATAATTTGTTTAAAAATCTTAATTAATCTCAACTTAAATCAACATATTATTATTCGAAAAGAAATGGGTTAAGAAAATGCCCAAACTTGACCGGATTTTTAAAATTTGAAAACTAGGTATTCTATTTTACTTTTAAATTATGATATCACAAAACCCGAGCATTTACTTGTTTTTTCAGAGCCCAACAGCTAAATCCCCCGAGCCAAAATCAAATTTTCCCAAGCCATCATCTTCTCTTTTTTTGTATGTTTTGAACTTGAAGAACCCTCGCAAACGACACAGCAATGAACCCGAGCCAAACCCAATTTCTCCCGAAGTCCACTTCGAGCCCATCCCCTTCTTCTTCAATGCCAAAACCACCCTGCTACCATCTGAAATCAGGAAGCACGTGTGCAGTCGCATGGCGATGTTCCAGCCATCGCCCATCCTCTCAACGAGTCGCCGACAACATCGCTACCTAGCCCAGCCACCCAGATCGCTCAAACCCATCATCGATCGAAATCAAACAACTTGCTCCAAAACTGGAAATAAACCGATCATCTACAAACTCTTCACCACGATGACCTAGGCCACCATCAACGACGCCAACCACACCGTAGGCTCGTCTTGACCTCTAGTCTCTAACCTCCCTGGACCGATCACCTATTGATCACCATCGACGGCGAAATCCCATCTCAAACCTCGTTGACCAAACCGAGCTTCTAAACCCTAGATTGACTCAGACCGGCCACCATGGCGATCTTGATCTCTTGCGAACATTTTTTCCATAATCATCAACGTACCAGCCACCTTCAGACTCAAAGTCGACGAACAGTTCGTCGTCGTTGGTCGGAATTTGACCAAAAACTAAATTCTGTTCGTCACAATAATTCTCGACGTTCACTAAAAAATCATGAAATTACTTTTAAAAATCATCATATTGCAAGACGAATCTGGTCTAACGATCAAAACTTAAAATTAAGACACTTGAATTTTCTGTTTTAAATATTTTCCTCTGTAATTTCACAATTTTGAGTTATTTACCAAATATTTTTACTTGATATTATTTTTAAAAATAACTTTATGTTATTATAAACATTTTCTCTTCAGGATTCATGACTTAAATTGGATTAAACAAGAAGATATGAATTTTTTTTCTAAAATTTGATTATCCTCTTGCTAAAAGAAACATCTCCATATGTTCACACAGACATGCATCACACATGAACATAAATAAATATATATATATATACACACACACACACACACACACACACATTCTGATATATATGCATCTACATTTCTTCAAGAATCAATCACAGGCATTTAATTTATAGATTCAAGGCTTAAAAATGAAGGTTTTCTCACCTTGTTCAAAAAAAAAGACAGCCAGGCCTTGCCCCATTGATCTGGAAGTTGCTTCAAACTTTGATATTGATATTGAAACTGATCCTGTCTGCTTTGATTTTGTTTTGAGGTGATCTATAGCTTCAAGTTTTGAAAGAAGCCTTTATTTGAATCCTTTCTCCGATTTGTATTTTGATTCCCAGGTTTTTTGATTTTAATCTGCATTTCCAGGTTTGAAATTTCTTTTCCTGATCTTTGTTTTGCTTTCCAGTTTTGTTGTTTTAGGTTGGTTTCCAGTTTGAAAATTTTGAGGTGATTTTGTTTTGAACTTTTGATTCTCCTTTATTTTTAATCTGGTTTTTGTTTTCAGATTTGAAAATGAAGAGAGAATTTTGAATAGAGAATGAAGATGATTAATCTGATTTCTTTCTTTGACTCATATTTGTATAATTTAAATTTCAAAAGAAGAAATGATGATGTTGCTACTTGTCTTTGTATATTAACACTTGTTAGTATTTGTATCTCTTTCTTTACACTTGTTATTATATGTTAAAATTTATTTTACAAATGTCATATGTGATTAAAATTGTATTTAAATCCTATTATTAAATTTATTTATAACTTTTGTTAAAATCCTTTACTTTGCTTTATTTATGAAAACATGTTTTATTTATTTTGTTTTCTTACATTTTATATATTTTCAACTTTATAAGAAAATGAGTTTGAAATCTAATTTTACCGAACAAATAATCATACATACATATTTTAAAGATATAGAGTTTAATTTTCAAATATATTTTGAAAATTTACTATATTAAATTCAAATAAAATTTTCAAAATACATATATTTATATTTATTATAATTAGAAAACAAATTTCTATTAATTTTGAAATAGAGCTTTTTAAATCCAATATACTATCCAAAATATTTATTTTTCAATTTCAAATTCAAAAATTAATAAACAATCAATTTGTTTTCATAAATGAACAAACAAACAATAATTTTTATAAATACATATTCTATTCATTCATAATCTATAACTATTTTCCAAATATTTATTTTCAACATATATGTATTTGAATTTCAAATTCAAATTCTAAACTGTAATCTATTTGTAAAATATATAGATTTCCAAATCAAATTCTTTATTTTAGAAACTTATATATATATATTCCTACAATTTCAAATTAATTCACAATTAGATTTAAAATTAATATATTTAAAATATTTATTTCTGAATTTCCAATTAGAAATTCTACTTTAAAATCATATTTATATTCATTTATTTTAATAAACAAACAAATATCTATTTAATTTGGAAAATACCAAATTAATTCACAATTTTAACCCAAAATTTATTTTAATTATCAATTTAAATTTGACTCAAAAATCGGATCATTACATAATTCAATTTATATAAATCCAAATTTTATTTCTTTAAAACAATATCATTTAAACAAATCTAAATTTAGATTTTAAAGCTATTTAAATTAACTAAATCCAGTGCCCGTATATTATTTTTACCCTATGGCCAAGTGATTAGTTATTTCCCTTTTAATTACATGGATGGATATATATCATTTCAACCCATATTTAAACGACTTAGGTATATATCATTTCAATCTATTTCTTAGTTCGTTTTGAATAATATAAATGACAATTTATAGAATGGAAAATTATAAATAGGGTAGCAACAGAGATATATCCAAATAAATAAACAACCATACATCCAACATATCAATTAGTTGGCATCAACATCCAAATCAACCAATATTTTACAATAGTTACTAGTTATCAACTGTTGATGTTTAACTAGCAATTAAATTCCAATGTTTATTTAAATGTTAATTCAATTAATTATCAAATACAAATTCAATTTAAATGTCAATTTAAATTACCAAATAGCAACTAATAAAATTTTATCACTACATGAAATTAACTAACATCAGAAAATTTTGTATTGCATGAGTGCGTTTAATCACTCACCTTTGATTTATAGCCTATTAAAAATCCAAAAGAAGCCCAAAATCTTAACAGTCACAAACTTCAACCAAACCAGTTTCATATTATCCGGAATTTCAATACGAATCCAACGGAAGAAACCGTGCGTCAATCAGAGTTCGGATGCAAAGATATTCATGTTATAAGAAATATTATTAAAATAATAATTGGTACACAATTAAAAAAAAACAAACTTTAATACTCATGTTTTTCTCAAGATGAGGCTTCAAGCAAAGATGAAAGAACAAACTAAGATGGGGGCAAGACATGTAGGAAAAATGAAAAAATGAAACTCATGTTCCGTAAAAGAGAGCTTTTGAATTTGCAAGGTCACGTTAAAATGATTCATGGAAAGAAAGGTTTGAAATGGAGATCTGAACATAGGAATTGAGGTGATGAAAAAAAATGAAGGGACAAGTTCAAAATGTGAACAATTTGATGATAAAAATATACCTTTAGCAAAGAACAATTTGAACTAAATGAATATGAGGTGTCAGAAGAAACAAAAAACAAATGAAGAAATAAAGTTGCAGGTTATTTAATAATAACGAAATGAAGGTGGAGGGAAAAAAGGAATGCTATGTTTTGAAAGCTTTAGGCATTAATAATGCATAAGGGAATGTATGTAGGAATGGGAAAGTTTGCAAACCAAAGGACTGTGAAATTTTGCACAACCGACGATGAGATGGCAAGAATTAAATACAACTTAAAAGTCTAGGCTTAGATATTAAACACAAGGAGAAATGAGCGGAACAAGTATTAAGAATAAGGTAACTATTTTAACATGTACATGCAACAATTAAAAACAAAAGAAATGAAGGGACTATGTACATCGCACAACCTTTTGAAATTCAATTTTTGAAATTTAACCGAATTAATTTCATTAACTCAACCAATACTCAAATTTCTACCCATTTAATTATTTATCTACGCACAATAAATAAAATTATACTTACCTTAAAAATGAAAATGTTCAATTTTGTTTTCCCAAAACGATCTTTTATTTCCATTGAAATGCCCTTCCGGTTTAACACAAAACGTACATATCGTTTATTAAATCTATTAATTGCAATCAACGTTTTCTTTCCTTTTAATTAAAATATTTCAATTACATTAATTGCAATTAATTACAAAGTTAAATTTCAAAACAGACAAACTAAAATGGATGAAAAACAGAAAAATTGTTTCCTTTAGTCATTTAACACGTTTATAAATTTGTTGTTTATAGAACAGAGTAATAAATAACTTAAATAAATGATTTTCCTAATTCTTGTAATCAATCTGTATGCTAAAACACAGTTCAAATAAACATATATTTCTTCCTTTAAATCAATCATTCTATTCTTTATTTTAATGAAATTAAACTTACATTCACAAATGAAACATTCATTTTATTTGATAAAAAATGTTCTTTCCATTAGATCAAACTTTCTTTATATTTTTATAAAACATAAGCTACGTTTAATTACACCTTTTAATTTACAATTTAGTGTCCTCTCTACTATTAATTGAAATTATTCAATTACATTAATTTCAATTGATTACAAAGTTAAATTTCAAAACGGACAAGATAAATGTGATAGGAAATAATCATTTGTTTCCTTTATAAATTTAAAATTATTTTACACCAACAAGAGTTATAAATTCTTACTAAATAAGATCTATTATTTCTGTAGTCAATATCTAAGCTACAGTATATTTCAAATAAATAAACCTGTGATTTTCCTTTTAATGCAAAAAACATTCATTTTATTTCTTGTTAAAGCAAACATTTTTTATTTCAAATCTTATTGTTAAAATGCAACCCAACATTTTTTAAAATCCATAAATAATACATTTTTAATTTCTAACAATTTTGAATTTCAATGCCTTGTTTAATTTAATATCTTTAATTGTCAAAAATATGTGTTGTTACAATCTCCCCCACTCAAAAAATTTCATCCTAAAAAAGGAAAAAGAAAGAATCTAGCATTAGAAATATTTTATTCAAAATAGTCAATTTATAAACAACTTAACTTACTTAGTTAGTTTTAATATAGCTTTGAAAATAACCCAATTTCCACGAAAAAAATTCTAAGTTCAAAATTTACGAAAAAATTCGGCAGCGTCTCCTTTGCGCGGCTAGGTCCAGAAAATAACAATATTAATAATTAGATGATAAACATCTTATTCAATAATAAAGCATCCAAAACCATAGAAAACAATAAAATACCACTACAAAAACCGTAATCCAAAAACTTATCTATTTGTCAAGCAAACAATCTCTATTTGTGAAACCAAAAGCAACATCTATTGCTTCATAAACCCATATCTTACTTACATAATCCAAAAGAGTTAAAACTATGTAAAAAGAACAATATATTAATTGTTCCCATCAAGAACACAAGTAACACAGCATAAATAATCATCATATGCAAACAAAAGCAGCGGACCATTATATGCAACCAAAGAAACCGTCGCACATCCATAACAACTAAAAACTAATGGTTTGTCAAAATTCGAAAACTTTTCATCATACAAGGGTGATAAATAAACTACCAAGTATACCTTATGCTCAACAGCTTTAGGCAATTACTAAGTAGATTATTCATAAAATCCCAAACGATTTGAAGTGTCATTTCCCAAACTTCCCATAAGTCAAACGACATAGAATTTAAATATTATTCAAGTTCTTACGATGTACCCATATCATTTGTACATAACATCAATTCTGATCGCTTGCTTGAATACATAAATTTCACTTTCTAACTAGTATTGATAATCTGACTACTCTAGTGCGGACTTTGATTAAATTTCTTGATTAGAAATCACCATTTTCCTTACATAGCCATAAACTATGATAGAAAACTTCAAATCATATCAAAAATCCGTATCAAGTGTTGGCCATCATGAATCGAGCAAAAAATCCTAACTTGGACTGGTGTGAATTATCACAATCATGTATTCGAATCTGGATCAAAACTATTATGTGAATAAAATTATCTGCGCACAACTTACATATTTTATTCTATTTGTTTCTTTAACACATCATTTACTTTTCATTTATTTTAATTCTCATTCATTCATACAAGATCATCTTTTATAAATTTACATTTATTTACTTACGTAAATTTTTTTCCATTCGATATTTAAAATCGTCAATGAATAAAATTTTAAAGTATTACATACGTTTCTTTGCAGTTTAATTCACATTTATTTATTTATTTATATAATTTGATTTCCATTTAACATTAATATTCATTAGCGAATCATTTCATACTTAAGTTTTTCTACTTTTTAATTCACATTTATTCGTTCATATACAGTATCTTTTGATATTAATCTATTTATGAATCATTTCAACATTTTCTTAAGTTTGTAATCATTTATTTAAATAGTATTCTCTTTTTGCTATTCAATTTAATTATTAAACATTTCAAAACATTAACTTAAGTTTATAACATTTCTTATACATCTTAGTTCTTTATTTATAGACATAATTTCATTTTCAAACATTTTTGTTACTTAAGTTTTTACTTATACAATATTTTATTAAATCCTAGAAGCATATACCAAAGTCTTATTCATTTTACTTACCAAAAATGTTCAATAATTTAAATCTTCTTAATTTTCATTATTTTTCATTTAAGAGTTACAAAACTTCCTCTTTTATATTTTCTTTAAACACTTAGCTTTAACTTCAGTTTTCAATTTGAAAGTTTCAAACTTATTAAAGTAGTTGAAGATTCCATTCTATTACAATAATTCGAAATCATTAATTAACAGAAAACTTAAGAACTAAATACTAGGTTTCATTTCAAATTACCCTGAAAAAAATATATACTTATATTTTTTTATATATCAACTCATACTTAATGGATTTAAATCAAAATTTGTTTATCAAAACAAATGTGTAACAAAGCTACTATAGTAGTCTTTCCACTTTGAAACTTAATGAAAGTCGATGATGCCACAGTCATCACCGAAATTATTTTCTAGCGATAGAAGATAGGAGCACGGAACTTATTTTCTTTAAAATTATTTTGAAAACATTTCTTTCAAATCTCATTGAAAATATTTCTATTCAAAAATATTTCCAAATAGTACTAATATTATTTTTCCAAAATTTCTAAAAAACCAATTTCAAAACACCAGAACTTAGCTTCTCATATTTTCAATTTATATTCATTTTATTTGTAAATCATATTTTATAAACCATATTTATAAATTACATTTTCTTATAACATACAATAGTCAATAGTCTTAAGAACCTTGACCAACCAACAAGAAATGACAATAATCGAATATTATCATTTAATAACAAACAACACACCAAAATAACTATCTCAATTTATGAAAAATAATTCTTTTGAATACAAAATATAATACCTGGTAAAATTATTTCATTTACCTACTTTTAAAACAATATTTGTCGGTTTGTCTTGTTTAAGTGTTTAGAGATTCTTATCGAAGCCATAACCTCCTATGTACGGACTGGAATTCATAAATACTCAACAGAACAAATTAACACAATACAAAACATTTTTGTAGCACTAACAAATATGCTCTCTCGTATATATACACACTCATACTCATTCTAGGGTATAGCTAACCCTATCTCTAATGAGTGTATCCCCAACAGGTTAAGGTATCTACCAAAGCTTTGATACCAACTGTGATTACCCACCTTATTGGACGATTCAAGTCGATAATAAACAATATATGCCTAACTCAAACCATTTAAAAGGGCAGATTACCAATGGGGTTTAATAAGAAAATAAGAGAAAAGAAGGGAAGCAATACATAGAATCTCGCAGTGGAATGACAAAGTAAAATAATCAAATAAATAGTTCATGAGCTGTTTTACAATATACATTTGATTTCCATTTTTTTACAAAATAATAAGAGTACAATCAACAAACATACCAAAATAATGCAGTGGAATAATAATTGTAAATACGGTCTAGCAAACTCCATCTTCATCTTTACGGAATAATGTCTTCAACACTGAAAACTCAGGTTGGCTCGAGCACAATAAAAAACAAAACACTCGAGTTATAACTAAAATTTCTTATGTAAGTCAAATCAATAATAAGTAAATATGAGTGTAATAGCTTCAGAGATGTTTACGGGATTTTCCATCTCCTATTAAGTGTACAACGTGAGTGTAATTACTTAAGAGATGTTATGAGATTTTCCATCTCCTAAGGATCCGTTAAACTATCTATATGTAGTAAAATACGCTATTTATGTAGTGTCTATCAGTAAAGTAAAGTATTAAAATAGCGTTAAGGCTTTACATTGATCTCCCTTAACACATTTTTAAGCAGGTAGTTTATGCAGGTCCTGTAACACAACCAGTAACGTCGGCAGCCAGTGAGTCCTCGATAGGTACCATACTAAAAAAAATCATAGCGGGCACGTATAAGGATAAAAGTATGGCACGACACGTGAGGCAATTCCTAAGGTAAGATTCTATCAGTTTAACCTTTCGAGCTAGTTGTAACACATCACTGCAACGACTGCTAACCAAGTCCACCGCCCTAAAAAATCAAATCAAGGTGCACCGATCAAGTCAAAATCAATATAGTAATATGAAGGGGTGATGACCTCTAACGGTAGCTGACCCTTTGGCCAGACATTGGCTCCTATTTTAATCATCACTCTCTTTCTTCATTCTAGTAAACGCCGCCAATTCAACCTCTACATTATGGATAATGTCCACCATGTACGTGGTTATTAAAGTGGTTCTAGTAGAATAACAGAGAGTATGCCATTCATCCAGGACCGATATCTTTAACAACCAAACGTCATTTTACACACCGGTTGGTTCTTTTAAATTTCAAGAATAAGTCATACTCCATATCAAAATATCATATTTGCTTCAAAATCATTTCTAATTCAAAACATCCGTATTTAAATCAACGATTTAATTCTAAATAATTCCACTTTTAAAATAGTTTGAATATTGAATGTAGATTGAATAATTAAAATAGTTTAATATTGAAAAATAATTTGGAATAATTAGAATAGTTACCCGCCGTTCGTAGCTCGGTTGGTTAGGAAGCTGGGAGATGGGGACTAAAGGACTGTGTCCGGGCAGGTTCGAATCCCAGCGCCTAACCATTAGTGGGAGTTTCAACGTTAAGCATCCGCGTGCGACGACTAAATAAAAGCGGGTAGACACACGGCGTGGGGTTTACTTAAGTGAGTATCAATGAATACCATGATCTTAAGGTTCCCCATGATATCCAAAAAAAAAAAATTGAAAATAGTTTTGAACAATTAAAATAGTTTTAATTTTAAAAAACAGTTTATGTATTAAAATAGTTTATAATAAAACTATTTCTTCTTTCACAATAATTTGAACTCATGTTGCAATTCCAAATCACAACGAATTCAGTTTTTCGACCTCCAATTTAAGTAAACTTCGTATTTAAAATTCAATTTAAATCAACCTCAATTCAAACGATTTCAAGCTTTACTTCAAATTCAATTTAAATGATTTATTCAAAGGCTGAAAGTTTCAATTCAAATTCTGATTTGAAACAATTTATTTTAAATTCATTTCACATCCTAACTTTGAAATACCAATTTAATCCTTTTAATCAAAGTAAATTCAGAGTTTAAATTAAAATTTAAACCTTTCAAATAAATCACTTCCAATAGAGTTATGTCATTTCTCAAATTCCAACTTAAGATTTCAAATTAAATCCTTTAAAAAAATTCATCTAAGTAGTTACAATTCCAAAATTTCAAAACTCAAATTAGAAAATAATTCAATTCGTATAAATCCAAATTTTATTTCTTTGAAACAAAATCATTTAAAAAAAATCCAAATTCTAAATTTTAAAACCATTTAATTTAACCAAATCCGGTGTCTGTGTATAATTTTCCACCCTATGGCCAAGTGATCAGTTGTTTCCATTTTAATTACATGGATGGATATATCACTTCAACCCATATTTAAATATCGTAGGTATATATCATTTCAACCTATTTCTTAGTTCATTTTGAATAATCCAAATGACTATTTATTGGATGGCAAATTATAAATAGGTTAATAACAGAGATATATCAAAATAAACAAACAGCCATGCATCCAACATATCAATCAATAGGCATCCAGTTGCAATCAACATCCAAATCAACCGATATATTACAACAGTTACTAGTTATCATTTGTCGGTATTTAACTAGCAATTAAATTCCAATATTGATTTAAATGTAAATTGAATTAAATACCAAATTCAAATTCAATTTAAATGTCGATTTAACTACCAAACAACAACTAATAAAATTTTATCACTTCATGAATTTAACTAACATAAGAAAATTTAGTATTACGTGAGTGGGTTTAATCACTCACCTTTGATTTATAACCTATTAAAAATCTAAAAGAAGTCTAAAATCTCAACAGCCTCCAAATTCAACATACTGTCTAGAATTTCAATAAGAATCCAAAGGAAGAAACCGCACGTCAATCGAATTTCGGATGCAAAAGATATTCATGTTATAAGAAATATTATTAAAATAGTAATTGGCACACAATTTAAAAACAAACTTTAATACTCACGTTTCTCTCAAGACGAGGTTTCAGGCAAAGATGGAAGAACAAACTAAGATGAGGGTAGGACGTGTAGTAAAAATGAAAAAATGAAACTCATGTTTCATAAAAGAGAGCTTTTGAATTTGTAAGCTCAAGTTAAAATGATTCGGGGAAATGAAGATTTGAAATGGAGATCTGAACATAGGAATTGAGGTGGTGACAAAAAAATGAAGGGACAAGTTTAAAATGTGAACAATTTGATGATAAGAATATATCTTTAGCAAAGAACAATTAGAATTAAATGAATACAAGGTGTCAGGAGAAACAAAACGTAAATGAAGAAATAAAATTGCAGGTTATTTAATAATAAGGAAATGAAGGTGGAGGGACAACTATGAATGCCACATTTTGTTTTGAAAGCTTCAGGCATTAATAATGCAAAAGAAAATGTATGTAGGAATGAGAAAGTTTTCAAACCAAAGGAAAGTGAAAATCTGTACAACCGACAATGAGGTGGAAAGAATTAAATACAACCTAAAATTCTCGACTCAGGTATTAAACAGAAGGAGAAATGAGCGAATTAAGTATTAATAATTAAATACAACCTTTTGAAATTCAATTTTTGAAACGTAACCAAATAATTTCATTAACTCAACTAATACTAAAATTTTACCCATTTAATTTTTTATCTACACACAATAAATAAAATTATACTTACCTTAAAAACGAAAATGTTCAATTTGGTTTTCCCAAAATGATCTTTTATTTTCATTAAAACACCCATTCTGTTTAACACAAAACGTGCACTTCTTTTATTAAATTTATTAATTGCAATCAACATTTTATTTCCTTTTAATTGAAATATTTTAATTACATTAATTGCAATTAATTACAATATTTAATTTCAAAACAGAAAAACTAAAACGGATGAAAAACAGAACAATTGTTCCCTTTAGTCATACAAACAAGTTTATGAATTTGTTGTTTATGGACCAGAGTTATAAATAAGTTACTTAAATAAATGATCTTTCTATTTGCATTCAATCTGTATGCTAAAACACGGTTCATATAAACATATATTTCTTTCTTTAAATCAATCATTCTATTCTTTATTTTAATGAAATTAAACTTACATTCACAAATGAAACAATCATTCTATTTGATAAAAATGTTCTTTCCATTAAACCAAATTTTTTCTTATATTTTCGAAAAACATAAGCTACGTTTAGTTACACCTATTAATTTACAATTTAGTGTCCTCTCTTCTATTAATTGAAATTATTCGATTATATTAATTTCAATTGATTATAAAGTTCAATTTCAAAACGGACAAGATAAATGGGATGCGAAATAATCAATTATTTCCTTTATAAATTTAAAATCATTGCACGCAAACAAGAGATATAAATTCTTACTAAATAAGATCTATTATTTTTGTAATCAATATCTAAGCTACAGTTTCAAATAATAAACATGTGATTTTTCCTTTAATACAAAAACATTCATTTTATTTCTTATTAAAGTAAACATTTGTTATTTCAAATTTTATTGTTAATATGCAACCCAACATTGCTTTACATCCATAAATCATAAATACTTAATTTCTCATCATTTTTAATTTCAATGCCTTATTTAATTTAATATTTTTAATTGTAAAAAATATGGGTTGTTATAGCTATATAATTTACCATAATGACAATTATATCACCTTATAATATTTAATTACTACCTGACGTGTTTATTAGCTATCTACATAAATGTCAATTATCAGTATTAAATGATTTTTATTCTAATCGGAAAATCTCTAAGGCATTTATTTATTCATTCTATTTTTATCTATTATGTCTTACTTATTTCTATATAATTACCCTAACACTACTAAAAAAGACTGAAATACCGACAATCACTGGCGACGCCTTCCAACGGCCGATTTCCGACAGCTTTCGACGAGGCGTCGACGGTCATCAGAAATTCACGATATACTGGTCTCAACCGAGACCTTTCTTCCCCATTTTAACAAACTAAAAAATGAGCTTAAACCCCTAAAACCCATTTTCAAACTTCCAAACTCCAAATTAAAGCTTTCGGATCTTGCACGACTCCTTAATCACTCTCTATTGCTTCCAATCGCAGGTATAATCTCTAATTTTTACCCTAAATAATTATTTTGCTATGTTGATAAATTAGGGCTAATTAGTGACTCTAATTGTTTCTAATAGCCTAATGATGGTTTATAGTATCCCATGGAATACCTATTTCATTTGTTTGCTTGAAATTGTGAAGAGTAGATATAATTTGTGAATTTGTGTATATGTGTAAACCGTTATATATGTGTTATTTCTAGCATTGTCTTGTGTTAATTGGAATATTCTTCCACTGTACTCAAATAAAAGCCATGGAACTTGAAAACAACTTACTTATCAAAAAACAGGGATACATTCTACTTCAGTCGGAGTTAGAATCATCCATGTCCATTGCCTCTAAACATCTTGACTTGTATAAAAATGAATTCATGAGTCTTAAAGGGAAATTGATTGCATTGGAAAATACCAACATTCTCCTTAGGGAAAAGGAGCTAAAAGTCAAAAAACCATAAAGAATGCAGAATATTGAAGCAACCTTATTCGATAAAATACGTGGAATAATGTGGTAAATTAAAAAAAAATTCGAAATATATAAAATTAGTAAATTTTCAACCATTTATAAACAATAATATATTATATAATAAATAAGAAGATAAACTATAAAACTTCCAATTTTTGGATAAACTATTTTTTATTACATCCCTTAGAGAGTTTTTGGCCATGTCCGACAAATGTTGTACATGATCGTTATATAGATATTTGCTTTTGTCATAAAACGGACATTTATATTCATTTGGTACAATACTTGCTGGATTTGTCCATGTATTGGAAAAGTTATAAACACAGTAAACAATTGCATTTCCTACATTATTTCGTTTTAAACGGTTCACAAAATTTTGCCGTCACTTTTCTCTTTTATTTCCTATGTACATGTATTTGTGTACAATACAGGAAATAAAGGGGAAGTGCTGTTGAAATTTTGTTGAATCATTTAAAATGAAATAATTTACGAAATGTAAGCGTTTACAGTGTTTATAATGGGAAGTAGGATGACTGACCCACAAAAATGAAAACCATAAACCAACATTTCAATATTGTATTCTTAAGTTGAGTAAAATTGATGCGTATAAGATTATGTATCAATACATTGAAAAATAAAATGTCAATTCGTAAAATGGCCAATATTTATTTTTAAATTTGTGACATATTTTTTAAATAGGAAAAATGATCGATTATTTTGTTGATCGGAGGAGATGGATATATCAAAAAAGGGAACTGAGAGGCTCAATACATGAAGATTTTTATAATGGTATAAACGTATTTGTTGAATTCGCTTTAAGTAATAATGGAAACGATGTAGAAATTCATTGTCCGTGTAGTATGTATAAACATTTGAAGTATTTGTTACAAGATATTGTGGATGTTCATTTGTGCAAAAACGGTTTCGTGCCGGAGTATTATGTTTGGGATCGTCATGGAGAAGTTGTAGCATATACTCCTGTAGAGCCTGAATTAGAGGTGGCTGGTAATGGAATTGTTAAGACGAATCGTATAAAAAATATGGTTGAAGATGAAGCACTATCAATGTTTCCTATAGTTGAGGTTGATGATGACGATGTTAATGTTGAAGAACCAAATATTGAAGCAAAAAAAATTACGATTTATTGAATGTTTCTAAGAAACCTCTTTGGGATGGTTGTAAAAGTAGCACTCAGCTACCAGTAACCGCAGAATACATTGCAATGAAATCAAAATACAACATCACCGAAGCCGGATTTACAGCTGTTGTACAAGCCGCAAAATGGCATATGCCGCTCAATAATTTAATGTGTGAAAATCACTATGAAGTTAAAAGACTTATGTCGACTTTTGGTTTACCTTATCAAAAAATTGATAAATGTTTAAATGGATGCCTGTTGTTTTAGAAAGATGACATCACTCTTAGGAAGTGTAGAATATGTAACGAGGTAAGGTACAAACCAAGAAAAAGAAGGGAAATGAAGTTCCATAAAAACATATGCATTATTTTCCAATCACTCCTGGGCTTCAAAGATTATATGCATCTTCTGTAACTGCACCTCATATGAGATGGCATAGTGTGAGAACAGAGGAAGAAGGTACGTTGACACATCTAGCCGATGGAGAAGCATAGAAGCATTTTGACAAAACTTATCCCAATTTCACACTGGAGAGTCATAACGTTAGACTTGGGTTATTTATGGATGGTTTTTCACCATTTTCTCAATTTAGTGATAAATATTCATCTTGGCCCATTATCATCACACATTATAACTTACCTTCATGGATGTGTATGAAAACTCAATATATGTTTCTTACTGTTGTCGTTTCTGGCCCCGAAGATCCGACGCAAGGAATCGATATTTATTTACAACTGTTGATTTAGGAGTTAAAAATAATTTGGAACGAAGGATTAGAAACATACAACGTTTCAAAGATATTTTTTTTTTGTATATTTGCTTCTTTGTTATGGACTATAAGTGATTTCCCTGCTTATGCAATGTTTTTAGGATGATGTACATCTGGTTGTCTAGCATGTCCTTGTTGCGTGGAAGAAACATTGGCATTTCTTTACCAAATGGTAAGAAAATTTCATAATTTGACTGCCATCGATGTTTTCTCCCTGTCAATCATCCCTTTAGAGGAGATAGAAAAAACTTTTTAGCTAGTAGAGTATAAATCAGACAGCCACCAACAATATAGTCAAGCGAAGACATATATGAACTTGTAAGGGACTATCCAAAGATACATGAAACTGGAGTACAAACAGAAACTGAAGATAAATCGACTATTTATAATTGGTGCAAACAAAGTATATTTTGAGAGTTGCCTTATTGGAAAGATCTTCTACTTCATCATAATATTGATGTGATGCACAACGAGAAAAATGTATTTGATAATGTTGTTAACATAATTTTGAATGTCAAGGGGAAGATTAAGGAGGATTTGAAATCAAGATGGTATACAAGACTTATGCAAACGTCTTAAGCTTCATGTGAAACCAAACGACAATAAAAAAACCCAAAGCATGTTATGAATTAGATAATAATCAAGTTAAAGTTGTGTTAAAATGGATGGAAGCATTAAGATTTTCTAATGGGATTTCATCAAATTTTCGTATATGTGTTGACTTTAAAAATGATAGACTGAGTGGAATGAAAAGCTATGACTGTCACATAATGATGGAAAATTTATTACTCGCTGTATTCAAAGAACTATTGTCCTTAATAGTTTGGAAGGTAATGGCGGAACTTAGTCCGTTTCACAAAGAGCTTTGTTTGACTACGTTAAAAGTGCAACATTTTAGTAAACTTGAAGAAGATATTCCTATATTGCTCTGCAAACTGCAGAAAATATTTCACCAGGTTTTTTAATGTAATAGAACATTATCTGTTCATCCCGCATCTAAAGCATGACTTTTATGTCCTGTGCAATATGGATAGATGTATCCATTTGAGAGGTATGAAATACACTACCTATTAATTTAATTACATTCGAAAGTTAAAGTCAATGTAAATTAGTTTTTCACAGATACTTAAATCATCTGAAGAAAAAAGTGAGGCAAAAAGCACGAGTTGAAGGTTCGATTTGTAAATCATACATTGAAGAAGAAGCTTCGTTCTTTTTCTCTCACTATTTCAGTGACCATGTAAACATATCATTAGAAGTGTTCCACGTAATGATGAAGGCAACGAACAAGAGTCCTCTTAAACAATATTATCTATTTTTAGACATTATGGTCGACCTTTTGGAAAATGTGTAGATGTATGGTTAGACGATAGAGATCTTCATGTAGCACACACTTATATTCTTCTTAATCGTGCCGAGGTTGCACCATTAGTTATGTAATATGAAATAATAATTCATGATTTATACATTTCAATAATGCATGCCCGTGTAGAATTTAATGCAATATTTATTCATATTTGCAGTATTTATGAAAGAGAATATCCACGCAAAGATCTTAGTAAACAATTTTCTGATTGGTTTTCAAAGTACGTTTATGAACACGAAATTGTATGGTCGACGAAGGATTGAAACATCTTGCATTGGGACCAAAAAAAAATGTCAAGACATATCCAATATAGTTCGTTAATGGATATAAATTTAACACCAAAGAATACGGTGCTGAAAAATTAACTAATAATATGGGTGTATTTGTTAAAGGTCGTAATGATCTAGAAAATCACATAAATGTTTTTTATGGCGTTTTAACCCAAATTTTGCAACCGACAAATTTCTCATGACCCACGGAGGATGTTTTTCTATTTAGATGCAATTGGTTCAGCAATGTTCCCGGTTTTGGAATTAATGTGCACAAGGATTATAATCTTATTGAAATAAAGCACACATTGCATTATCACAAGTACAATCCTTTTGTACTAGCCAAACAAGCATTGCAAAAGTATAACGCTCCTTATTTGTCTCTAAAAAGAGATAAAGCAGATTGGTCAGCAGTTTTTAAAATAAAGACAAGATTTACGTTTGATGGAAAGAATATTCCATATGAACAATCTTATCAGGCAGATCTTAAGCAAAGCAACGAAATAATAATAATGGACGATAGTACTAATTCTGTACCTTTGAACAATGAATCAAACGTTTTGGTAGAAACATTTGAGAGTAGAGAGGAAAATAACGTATAATATGAGACCGAATCTGAATCAAAAGACTATGAGGATTGATATAAATATTATGTTAAATTCTAATGTATTATGCAATTTATGTAATTGATGACCTTTATTTTGCATGTTATGTAATTTATGTCATTTGTGAAACCAAATCTGCTTATCCTTATTTATGTAATTTGTGTAATTTATGTCATTCACATCATTTATACCATTTATGTAATTTATTTAGCAATTTATGTTAAAAATGCCACATATTCTGCATATCATTGGAATACAAGAACCAATCTGAATCAGGTATATTTTGCACTTTATGTAATTTATGTCATTATTATATAATATATTTCATTATTATGCTATTATTCTCTTATAAAATGATGTGTCCATGACAGGTATTGTGTTGTCCAGAAGGAGAAGCTCATCCTATTCATCCGAAGGCGATGGCAGCGGCCCATCGCAACCGCCACATTGTCTCACTATGTATCTGGTGCCTAGAGCGGAGGGGTAAGTATAATTTCTTTTTGAGCATCATCAATATTTTGTGTATGATATAATAATCTGTATCATATTTAACACAGGGGGTTCGACCTGCAGCCGTCAGCTATAGTTCTATCAGTTTCGAGAGATTCGTATAAGAGTAGAATGACGGCTTGTTGGCCCAAGTGGGATAATATCCCTTCCTACATCATGGAGTGTGTATGGCAAAATTTCATTGTAATTATAATCTTATGTTTTCCATTCTTAATTTTTTGGTCGCTTATTTATTGTTCACTTTATATTGTTTAATTATTTGTCGCTTGTTTATCATGAAATGCAGGCCGCAGTCGACGTCCAAGCATACGACATGCAGCTAGTACGACACTGCTAGATATAGAAGATGAGGAAGAATTATCGGGATTCTATGTCGGCTATGAAGCATAAAGGGGAGAAGCTGAACTGGATGGGAACGAGTGTGTGGGAAAGGTGGTTGGGCGCATTAGGATAGTGACGAAGCAAAGGTAAGTGTACCAATCTTTTATTAATTATTTGATTGCAAAAAATATTTGGTAAGTAAATAATGTGTTGTTTATTTAAATGTAGAGGCATAGTCGTATAGAAACTCTACAAATAGAAACAAAAATCCAGTCACTCATCAAGGAGGGTCTGAGTCGTTGCAACAATATCGCCAAGAGTTGATAAATTTATTAACTATGAATTGTAAATAGTTATTGTGCTGTATAATTTTGAATATACAATAATAGTACATAATAATCAATTTCAAGAAGCTGAGGTGTAGGGTCCCGTGTCGTATATGGATGTATTTACCCGTACTCATAACATTGAGCATGTAAATCCAGACGAGTCTGTTCCATACACAAAGCATGATGATAAATCGTAGAATAGCCATGTAAGCATATTTTAGTTTATATACTATTAGTAATTGTTTTAACTATTAAAGTATAATGAATTAAGATATCATGCTATTAATTTCAAATGTATTTTTATTTGTTCATGCTGGCACGATTTATGGAACAAAGGTAGAAACTTCTGAAGGAAACTGGTCGAGAGCAACTGACTATGGACAAGGAGGATGTCATTTTGAGTCAGTCATGGATCCACCTTCATGGAACAGACGTTACGATTTTGACAATCAAGTGGTGATGAATAATATATTTAGATATAACAATTTAGTAATCTTTCAGTTCTAAAGAATTTCACATTGCTTTAGTTTCAATAATAAGTTTGTGGATATACCAATTAACGTATTATGTTGTAGCTTTGATAGTAAGATTATAGTAATTGAACTTTTACTAAATTAAATAAGTATTGTAGGGTAGACAGAGGAGAGCCAGCCAAACCAGAGCTCAAATCGATCTCCTTAATCAGTCCTATTAATCCATTTATATCCTTATTTAATTCTTGTAACACCCTATTTATTTTCCTACTAATTTTGAAGTTATAATCTTTTCCATCTACATTTCATATTGTATTATTTATTATGTGATTCATTCTAACATTTTAATTATATCTAATGCGAATATCGACGTGTATTACACTATATTAGTTGTGTTTTTATTTTTAAGTATTGAACACCTTTATACGTGTTTACATATTTATTTTAATGTTTCTAATTATCAGTCCTTAACTCAAATATTCCTTTCCATATTTAATTCATTAGAATTATCCTTCCAAAAAGGATTCCATTATAACTTCCGATAAATTAACCTAAAGTGAGATATTTGCTTCGTTTGAAATTATAAGAAATTATTTCTTTCTTTTTATTGAAATGGGCAGTGCAAACTATGGAAAGAATATCCATGCTTTGCATATCTCTTTCCTTTTTTGTATATTCTTTTGTTAATTCAAAAGCTGCACTTTTAACGTATTTAAGAAATAAGATAATTTATGAAGGTTACATGGATAATGCTTCCAACAAATTAAAACATAGAATTCACATTTCAATAAAAATTAAGGCAATCTATATTATACTAACATCTTTACGACCCAATTATATATCTCGAATAAATTTTGCATCCTTATCAATATTCAGCTTTTAATAACTTAGGGATTGTCTTCCAGATCTGGGTGTAAATAATGTTTCTATTTAAATTTTCAAAATTACAGAATATGTAGGTAATGTCCTTATGTGTTTAATTTAAGCTTACAATTCTTTATATCTTTATTTAGGCATAATAATTAAATAGAAATCAAATGAAATAAATTCCAATGTTATAAATAAATTACATAATTTCCCACCTTTCAAGCTTTCCAAATCTCTTAAATCTGCATCCGATCCTTTAATTCACTCCATCTCTTTTGAACCCAAAAAAATATGCATGATAGTGTATATACATACCATTAGAATTACATGAGAAGAGATTTGGTTGAGGGGAATATAAATTTATAATATTAAAACTTACCTTTTTATTTTGCAATGTTGATTCTCTTCTTTTCTTCTTCTTCCTTTTATTTTCCACTCTTCTCTAATTTATATAAATATACAATATTTTATAGTTGGTTAGGATAGTGGATAAGAAAAAGGGCAGAGATTTGCTACTTTTGATCAGAAAATATGAGAAGAAAAGTGAGGGGTTGGGTTGTATTTATAGATGCTCGAATCAATTGTATCCGTTAGATAAAAATAATTAAATTCAGATCATTGACCAAGGTTCAAACCCTAGCCGTCATGCTCGAAACCAGTCGACCGATCTCCTATAGGCCGTCAATCGGCCCATGGTAGGGGTCGATCGGTGGCATCCCAAATATCAATGTTTATTTATTCCCATATTTGTTTTTTAATTATTTTCATTCCAAAAACTTTAAATGCATGTCACTTATTCGTTTGAACTCCGATCGTGTAACTTCAAATACGAAAGTTACTTAGAAAATCACTACAAATGTATTGTTGCAAGTTTCATGGCCAAACTCCGATGGTTGCTCAAAATTATATCTTTGAGCCTTAATAATAGTTAGTTTATTAAAGTAAATTTTACGGAGTGTTACATTCTTCCTCCCTTAAAAGAGTTTCATCCACGAAAGTATCTAAATGGTTAAATCATAGGGTTTTGTGCACAACTATCCTAAATAATTCAATCAATTAGTGCACAACCCATTTTGCAACCAAACGTGTATACATTCATGGAGTGTCACAACATATAAAACATATATACAGAATGTTTCTAAATCGACACCTCCTATATAAATGCATTCTTTTAAAAACATTTTTGAAAATATGATGCAAACAACCTATATATACTAACAATTCTAAATATATGTAGGTTTTCAAAAAAATCCTTTTTCATACAACAATTCCCATACTCCTACGAATAGTAGTATGGTTGAACCAATTTTGCATCCAATTCCTAACATCCACAAATCTAATGCGTCGAATTTTCATTTTTTAATCATTCACTTTTATGCTTACTACACTATTGGGTGTCAATCCCATTGTACATTGGAAATTTCCCAATTGTCCCAGATTTTCTCCAAAATTTCCATGTACAATATGCATAAGAAGGCTTGTTTTTAAACTTTAAAATGAAATTGAATCAAAAAAATGATTCTCATACATCGTTAACAAGGTATGGAAATAGAAATTCTAAGGCTACAATAGCTTTTTCCCTTATTATCGTATGTGCTTAACCAATCATCAACCTTAATACACAGCTATATTCATATTCGCTAACCCATTGATCTTCCCTATGCTTGTCATGTGGCATTTGAAAATAAAAATCCTTTTCTACTTTTTCAATTAGACTTACACATGGTTTGAAACGTCAAATTTCCAAAAACATTTAAATGCCATTTTTCTTTTAAACCATTTGGACCAAAACTTTCAAAATCGAAATATATATATAAAAATTCAAAATATTCACCTATTCCATTTTTAATAAATCAAGCCATATTTCAACGTAATTGAAATGCCGTTATGAGTTAATGTATGTGTTTGATCCTAGCATTTTGAAATAAATCCTAGACCTTAAAACCTAAAACGATGATTCACTAGCCTATTTATAAATTTTTTCTTTTAAGGAACATCAATAATGACTCGTGATTTCACAACAGCACTAGTATGTCCTTCGCTTGCTAATATTTATTATCTTATAAACTTTCAATCTTACATTGCATTTACCATTAGTTAAGTGTCTATATAAGATTTTCATATTTATAACATTTCTTCCAAATACATGTATAATAGTAGTCAACATATCGAGAAACAACAGTACTAGGTAATATATCGTATGTGTCTTTTACACAAAGAGACAACTAACAGTTACAACCCAAACAACCTAAAAAAAAGAACAAATAGTGGAAGGTAAATGACACAACAACACAACCAGTCCTAAATACTACCTAAAAGCTAGAGAAGGGTCTCAATCCTTCAATGGAGCTCGAATCGTTTCCTGCGGCTCCTAAAAGCATGTAGCATAGCAGCTATGTTCCCGATCTTGTGGCTCTGGCGCCATTGCTCGGCTCATACCTCCCTAAGCTTGGCCTTGATCTAGAGCTGAGAGTCTCGAATCGCTACCAGCTCAAAGCTTTGAAACCATGTAGCCCCTTGTCCTTACTCTACCTCTTGCTGTGGTTGCTCCCATGCTGCCGTTGCCGCTATCCCTATTGGTGGTTCAGGAATCCCCATTGTTTTGAAGGAGGCTTTATCGAATGGGGTAGGGACCTTCATCTAGACTACTTCTCCATGAAGGTTCACTCTATCAGCTAAAGATAAAAGTAAAGAGATGGTAATACGGAACGTAACTCCATGGAGTCCCAACTCTATGCTCCACATAGTGGCTCATGATAGCATGAGACCGGTTGATAGTTGTACCACCAATGATGGCATAGGTGACCTTCTGAATTAATGGATAAATCAGATCGAAGCTCCCCATCTTCGATGAGACGACCGTAGGCCATAAGTTGTCCAGCCTCCAGACACTAACATCTCTAGAAAAGATCCATTGCATAATCTTCTGATTAGTAGTCTCAGTGTCTTCCAAATCTGCTTCCTCCACGGTAATCATAAAATATGATTTAAATCATCGTCGGACATATCGATCTCGATTCCCTTCACTTCTAACTTGGGATTACTGGTATTCTCATCAAAATTGTATTGCAAATGGGTGTCAAATAGTCGCGTGCAGTGTGGGTAGCATTACCACTCAAAAGTGTCATGGTTGAGGATTGGTGCTAGTGTACAGCCGTGAACAAACCTTTGAGTCTAAAGTTGGTGAAATCTCCAAATTTTACTGACCATTCCTAAAGAAAGGTGAAGTTTTCTAAGGCCATATAGGTGGAGATTTTTTGGTTGCTCCAGTCGAACCAAGCGATCTCTTGAGCGGTAAGAGCAGGATGGCATGGGGAAGTGCTGGAGGTTCGAGGTGGTGCCATGGACTGAGTTAGGGTTGGGGAGGGGAAGTTATATTTAAATCTGGAGAGAGAGGGGAAGGGGCTAGATCTGACGTACACAGTTTGCGCTTAGGGAAGCTCGGCAGCTGTTGTAGGCAAAGGAGAGGTGGTGCTGCAAGTGGGGAAGGGGCAGCGACGCTCGCCATTAGGGTGGGGAGGCAGCGGCCCTTGTTTGTTGGAGGGAGGTAAGGAGGTTTGCTGGAAGAGATGAGGAGGAGAATGATAAAATGAAGTGGTGGCTAACCTGGACGCAATACCTTAATGGACCTGAATATCAACAAAATCAGCTAAGTCCATTAGGGTACAGATCATTGGTTTTGGAAACCTACAATAAACACAAGCATATCAAAGAGCGATTAATATAAATTCACAATGGAATTGAAAAATATAACAGAACATACATATTGAATAAGGTTGCTATCGCGGAATATCATTCCTTGGATATTTAATTTCCTTGTCAGCGCCGAGCATGAATAAGAAGTCTCTACCATTTGAAGTTCCCATCTTGCTCTAGTATCTAGTCCTTTTAAAGCTAACCTATGGGTTATTTTGATGAGGGGGTGAGAACAACGTTTTGGTGATTGAAAAATTACCTACTTTACCCATCCTAATAGTTTATGCAGATTGGTTTCTATTTAAATGTTATGTCTATTATTTACGGCTAATCCATTAAATATTGTGCGCATGTACGATATGTTTAACCTTACCTTCTCCATGGTATAGCTATATAAGTATATGCCTTTCTACATATTTATCTAATCATTTAACTATCCAAAAACCCTAGCCATCTAATACTTCTTAAATAGGGAGGAGGCGACCCCACAATGGCTACTTAATACCTCGGTCCTTGAAGCATGCCCTCCGAAACGTAACTGCTAGTCAGTCGATCCTAACTACAGAGACTGATGACACCAAGATAAGACTTTATAATAATTTCCATATTACTAACGCATCTCAAATCTTTAACATACCCTCAACTATAGGCCAAACGCCCTTCATGGTCTCACGCAAGTACCGTTAATCTTGTCCTAACAATATAAGAGATAGTACCTAAGCTACTTAGTTACGTTTTAATAGGAACTAGGCAGACTCTAACCATTTAATACCTACATTTTACGCAGGTCCCTATTATTGAATACCTATTCCAAAATGGACTCCTCTCCAATATTGTCTAGTTGGTATGCGTAGAATCTCATCAAACCACTTAATACTTTTTTACGAAAGAGGCGGACCCTTTAATAACAAATTAATACCTCAAATCCATAGCGGACCCTTCCCGAGGTATTCACTACTGTGCCTAACTGCAAACCATGACCACTTAATGCTTTCTAAATAAGGAGGAGACGGACCTTATAATAGCTACATAATACCTCCATCCCAGAAGCAGGTCATACATCCTACGCATATCCCTTCCCCATGTGTCTTATGTTTGAAGATGTCAGAAATCAGTAGTAAGTATAAACAATTGCCGGTAGCATCTAGGTGAAGGGCAGGCTTCTGTTATGTAACACTATTGACCTTACATCCCAACCCACTAAACCGAAACGATCGCCTAAAGTTTAAGTGTTGGGCTAAGCCCGCTAATTAATTTTTTTTCTAAACGTATGGTTGAGGCTGTATAATTTGCTGCTATAAAAATTACATTGTCTTCTACGTATATTTAATAGTATGAACATTTGATAATTATTTGTTCGCTACATGGTTATTCCTAATTTATACGCTTGGGCTTTGATTACCTTGTAATGTCTAATTCAAATAGGAGGCTTTGATATACATGTCTCACAACATATATCCTTGTTCACCATCTAGTTCAAATAGAAGGCTAATTCACCATGCACCAAATTGGAGTGTTAGGCTTTAATAGCCCATTTGTTGTTTGTAGTGTCTAATTTAAATACAATATGTCTAGGCCTTGATATTTTACACGTCTCTTTCCATTTTTGGTATATCCCTTGTTAATTCAAATGAGGTGCTTTAATACATATTTTGGAATTAGATCATGTATGGAAATTACACGAAACTAGCTCCAAATAAAACAAAATATAGAAATTCACATTCCAAATCAGCTAGAGAAACCTAATTTACAACCCAATTATAGATTTGGAATAAAAATACATTATACAATAATAAATATTTAGGACTGAGTTCTAGTTTTTAGATTAGGTTGTATATACTAGCCCTATTCTAGTTACCTATTTTATTGAATGTTTGGGCGACAATTCTATACATTTGTTTTAATCCAATAATTTATCAGACCATAGTTAGGCATGATAATTAAATAAAATCTAATGGTATAAATTTTAATGTTATAAATAAATTATATAATTTCCCACTAATCTTTTTAGCTTTCCAAATCTCCAAATCCATTCCTCTACTTTACTTCTTTTTCTTTCTAATCCAAAAGAATATGTATAACAAGGCGTATACATATTATTAGAATTACAGATCTTAGAAGCAATTTTGGATTAAGAGGAATATAGATTTATAATTATAAAAATGACCCTTTTCCACAGTATTGATTAGCTCCTTCTCTTCTTCTCTTTTATTTTCTACCCTTCTCCCATTATATATCTATATATAATATTTTACAATTTTTAGAAGTAATAGAGAAGAGAAATTGGCAGAGCTTCGTTGTTGGGATAATAAAATATGAGAAGAGAGGTGAGGGGTTTGATCTTTAATTATAGGCGCATGAACCAATCGTAACCATTGGATTAAAATAATCAAATCCCAACCGTTGACCAAGGTTCAAACCCTAGCCGCCACATTTGAACCAGTCGACCTCTCCCCTATAGATAGTCGACTGCCGTTAGCGATCGACCGACCAATGGTGGGGGTCGATGGTGGGGTCTCGTATTTAATGTTATTTATTTTCTTTTTTGTTTTTCATTATTTTTTTCTTTGGAAAGTTCAAACGCTGATAACGTTTCGTTTGAGCTCCGATCATGAAACTTAAAATACGAAAGTTGCTAAGAAAATCACTAGGAACATAATGGTTCAAGTTTCGTGACCAAATTCCAACATTAGATTAAATTCCAATTGTGGACCTTAATAATTATTTATTTATTATCGTTAATTTTATGGGGTGTAACATTCTCCCTCTAAAAATAATTTCGTCCTTGAAATTCCCTAAGGATTGAATCATGTAACATAGCATGCAATCAATCTAAGCTATCCAACCAATTAGTGTAAAACTAATTTTGAAGCCAAACGTGTATAAGTGCATGGTGTATCATAACATATAAACATATATGCAAAATGACTGGCAGTGCTATATGTTTACAAGTTTTCAAAATTCCCCTTTCACATAATAATTCCCTCACTTTTGCAAGTATGGTTCAACTAATTTTGCATCCAATCCCCAACACACAACTTTTAACATTCAAAGATTTCAAAAATCTAGTTTCTGAATCCATACTCCTATGTCGAAAAAGATACCCAAATGGAAAATTTTACAATTCCACCCTTCTTTTGGATATCTATTCTATTGTACTATGGATCCATCTCTTCTACCTCTAAAATTTTTCAACTTTTCCACGTACAATTTGCATAAGGAGATTTATATTTTGATGTTAAAGCATAATTATCCTAAGAATAAGTTTTTGTTTACCATCAGATTGGTATGGAAATAGAAATTCCGAAGATAAAACAGCATTTTCCATTGTTGTTATCTATGTTTAGTATACCGTCACCCTTGACGGGCAGTAAAATTCATATTCACTAACATGTTGACCTACCCAATGTTAAGCACGTAGCACTAGAAAATTGAAAAATTTTCATTCTCCATCAAAAATACTTTCCCCTTTCCAATCAAACTTGCAAAATAATTTGAAAATTCCAATTCCCAAAAGCATTTAAACGCCAAATTTTATTTTAATATTTTTTTTCAAAAGCTCTTGGTTGAAGTTTCCCAAAAACATTTAAACCAAACTTCTCAAAAGCATTTAAACAAAAATTTCAAAAGTATTTGAACATGACTTTTCAAAACAATTGCATCTCCATTCTTAAAAGAAATCAGACTGCATTTTAAGGTAATAGGGACTCGGTCTATGAGTTAATGCGTATAATTGACCATAGTATTGTGTAGTTAATCTTAAATTTGGGGAACCTTTTCTTTTATTCTAAAACAAGAAGCCATCTACAAGCATACTTATAAATTTTAGCTTTCAAGGCGTATGTGTAGTGACCCGTGACTTCGCAAAAACATTTCCATGTCCTTTATTTGCTGAAGTTTATTTGCTAAAGTTTATTTGCTTCCTAAAATTTATTTTTCAAAAAATTCTAAAGCTTTGGGATCTAATTCGCGTTTGTTCTAAATATATATGTGAAGCTATATAATCTCCTATTTTTATATGATAATTATATTACCTTATACATATATTTAATAGTATTAATACTTACTTTTTCGCTACTTAATTATTCCTAATTTATATGCTCAGGCTTTGGGTGATTAGTTTGGTTTAGTGGGTTGGGATGCGAGGTTAGTAGAGTTGCATAACAAATGTTATTCGTTTACCTAGAGGATACTAGAAATTGTGTATACTTACTACTAATATGGGACATCTCCAACCATAGAACCCTTGGGAAAGGGATATGCGTGGGACATAGGATATGCTTCTGGGATGATGTATTAAGTAGCTATTATAAGACCCACCTTGTCCCTACTCAGGAAGCATTAAATGGTCGACGTTAGTAGTTAGGCACGGTAGTGGATATTTCAAAAAGGCTCTGCTTCAGTTTTGCAGTATTAAGTAGCTATTCTAGGGTCCTCCTTTCCCATAAAGAAGTATTAAGTGGCTTGATGAGATTGCGTCCGATATCAGCTAAATAGTATTGGAGAGGATTCCGTCTTAAGGTAGATATTAAATGATAGGAACCTTCTTAAAATGTAGGTATTAAATGGTCAAAGTCTGCCAAGTTCCTATAGAAAAGGTATTAACTAACTTGGATACAATCTCTTATACTGTTAGGACATGATTGACGATAGCTATGTGGAAGTGGGAAGAGCCTTTGGCCATAGAGTTGAGAAATGTTACTAATATGACTATTATTATAAAGTCTTTCCTAGGTGTCATCGGTTTCTGTAGTTAGGACCAATTGACTAGCAGTTATGTTACGAAGGCCCGCTTTAGGGACTGAGATATTAAGTAGCCATTATGGAGTTCGTCTGCTCCCTATTTCAGATATATTAAGTGGTTGGGTAGCGGAACGATAAGACATATATGTGGATATGTATATACTTATATAGTTATACTATAGAGAAGGTTAGGTTAGACATATCGTACGTGCATATAAGATTAATAGATTAGCCATAAATAATGGTACTAACACCTAAACGGAAACCAATCAGTATAGATTAATAAGATGGGTAAAGAATGTAATTTTCCAGTCACAAGAATGTTATTCTGACCCTCTCCCAATATCAACCAACATGTTAGGTTTGGAAGGACTAGATACTGAAGCAAGATGGGAACTGTCGATGGTGAAGTCTTTTATTCATGCTCGGTGCTCATAAGGAAATTAAATATTCAAGGAATGATATCCCGAGGTAGCAGCCTTAGTCAATATTTATCTTCTATTATATCTCAATTCTGCCTAGGGTTTATATTAATCGCTCTTTGATATGCTTGTGTTTATTATAGGTTACCAAAACCAACGATCTATACTCTAATGGACTTTGATTTTGATTTAGTCAAAATTTAGGGCCATTAAAGTGCAGTTTGTTACATTTGATGTTAGAGCTTAGGTTAGTCGACAATAAGAATTAGGATATGCCAAGTGAATGTATTTGTATTTTTACTTATTATTATATACATATTGTATGCCTAACTCTATAAACTCCGACTATATAAGTAGTTGCGACAAGATTCTGAAAAGATGGGCAAGACAACTATGAGTTGGGCCAATAAATAGAGTTAAATTTATACTCGTACACCAATTACCCCTTGGGTGGAGGTCGTATCATAAGGAGTGGATCAAGAAGAGCATGAGCACGACATATAGAAGAATCCAGAGGCTGGATGATACTTGACTCCTTTGCTGGGCCTAGGTTACCTTATGATTGTGAATTTTGATGGATTGCCGATTGAAGACACACATTTCATCCAAACAAATGGAAAGTAAGAACCTATATGTTGCAAGCATCTAGAAGCAAGGTATGAAGAAGGAGTAGGGAAAGTTCCTGCAAGATGTTGTACACTAATCACTATAAGAAGATAAGCTGGATTTTTTATAGAGATGAGTTAAGGATGAGTAGGGAAGAAGAAGAATCCTAATGAAAAGGCAATAATAGTCCATTTCCATGTCCAACCCTATGTGAAAAAATTTTACAAAATTTTTGAGAGTTCGTTGAAATGTTTTGAATTTGGTTTTTAAAGGATTTATTGGAAGGTTTATATTTTGAAAAAGCAAGGAAATTTTGAAACTAATAATTTGAAAATTTGTTGAGTCAAAAGTTTATGATTTAAAGGTTTTCGGTAAAAAAAAGTTTCATTTTTGAAATTATTAATTTAAAATTGATTGGGCAAAAAAGTTTGGATTTAAGTTAGAAAAAGGGATATTTTTAATTTAAAATAAATGTAAAATAGAGCGCAGGCTAGGGTCGATGATATTTCCTATTGTGTAAATTTAGAATTTCAATTTTAAAATTCTTTTGAAGGGGTGGATAAATGGAAATGATACTTGATTCAAATGTAATACAAAGAATAGAAGGGTAAGAACACTCAACAATTAAGATAGAAATAGCATAGAATGTAAATACAAGATTAGTAATCTAGCCTGAAACAATATAGTATAAAATAATACGAATCAGATAGGAAGAATGGATAAATTACATGGATATGTAGTAATTGCACATATACTTTAGGTAGACGCTTAGATAGATGTTGCAATTACACATATATTTTAAAAGTCCCCTATGCTATGAAAATCTCCATCAAGGTTGGAAGTGGAGATAACATTAGTACTAGGAAAATGATATGATGAATGTTATCATTGTCTACCCTACTTTTCATTGTTTAAAGTTATAAAAGATGTTTTTGAAAAAAAATAGTTTGGTATAATAATTGAGTTATTGAATGTTTTGAGTTAAAATTCCTACTTTTGAAGAAGTAAATCACTGTTATAGAAAGTCCTTAAAAGGTAAGATCAGTTAGAAAGGAAAAATAAATTCATGGTTCCTTCTTGGAATTAAGTAATTTTTGAATTTAATAAAAATGTATTTTAGTTTATATTTTCAAAGATGAAGGTTTTGGATTGGAAAACAAACTTTTATTATCTTTAAAATATAGAGTTTTCAAAATCAAAATTCAACTAAAAAATCAATTATATATATATATATATATATATATAAACAACATATATATTTTTATTTGGAAAATTTCAAATTCAAATTCCAAATTACTATCTATTTATATAAATAAACAGGCACAAATATTATTTAATTTGAAAAATTAAAACTAATTCACCAATTAATCTCAAAATTTTAAATTAATTATTAAATTAAATTTGACTAAAAACCGAGATTGTTACATATCATTTCGTCCCCAAAATTTGCTAGACAGGAAGACAACAAAAGAATAGATGAACACATATAGATAGAGAGATGGATTATCAGATCAAACTGAATATTTATTCTTCGTTTGGCTTACTAAATCGGAATATCATCAATAAATACGAGAACAAACTCATTCAACACTTCACGATATACTTGGGTCATCAAATCTACGAAATAAGCAGGGGCATCGGTTAGTTCGAAGGGATAACTAACCATTCGTAGAATGTTTTGAGACCCCAAAGAATAGACAAATGGACTCCATTCAGTTGGAATATCCCAAAGTATACACTAGCTTGCCCCTCCTCGGACTTGAATCCTCGCTAGAAATCACAACAAAATTCTCAAATTTGGTTTTGACCGAAATCGATCTATTGATACAATTTAATCTATCTTCATATTTTATTAACCAATCTATTTCAAATAAAGTTTCAAATTTATTAAAGTTAAAAACGAAGAGCTGATAGAACCTGATGAAGAGAATACGGAATAGGAATCTTTTTACAATGATTCGCAGAGCCGCCACCACACCAAAGCTTCTTTTGGGAGCTGTCACGAAGCAATCAAACAATTTGAAAGTGAATAATGATCAAAGGAGATTGATGGAAAAAGATTGTTCCTTGTTGTTATAGGGTATCGACCATTTGTAGTTGTACTCCCCTGTCCTCTTCTTGCACTCATACTCACTATCAGTGAATAGTAAGAGAATTTACTGAGGCATATGGACAAGATATCTTAGGGATACACTCATTCTAGGGTATTTGTAACTCTATCTCTAATGAGTTACCTAATGTGTTATACTCCTGAGCTAAAGTTCTTACTCAACCTTCAGCTCTGATATCAAATGTGACGACCCCAATTTCACAGCTCAAAAATCGACATCCATACTTCACCCGTATTCGAATGCCGTAGATTCAAACGTCGAATCTGGTTCGCCAGAGCTTATAACACATTAAGTACAACAACACAGCGGAAAAAAAATGAATATCATTGATACAACAACGGATACAATATCTGATACAATAGATGCCCAATACTATCAGAGCCAAAAATGCCCAACAGCGGAATCACAATAGCAGAAAGGTAGCTCCAAAAGGTCTTCCAAAGGATAATCCAATATATGAATCTTCATTGCCAAATTCCAAAGCTCCAAACGCGAAGCGAGAACCCCCTATCACGTTGTAGTGAAGCAAACTAGGTAAGTGAAACAAATGCTATCGCTAAATTTAAAACTTCGAAGATTGCCAAAAGCTACACTTACTGTCCGACTATCTGAAAATTTGACTCTAGGCTGCCCCTGTGGAAAATTGTGGGCGCCCAGAGTTTAGAAAGGGAACAATAAACTCCAGGTCAGTCATGAGACTGGTGTGAGCAAATGAAAACAATTTATTTTGAACAAAACAAACAAAAATGAATAAAAAGAAATCCACAATGCTTTTTGGAAAATGAAATTACCATAAGGCCTCCCCGCACACACACAATGCAAACACACAATTGGAGGAGATTTCTCCTTATGATAGTCAAACATGCTTGATACGCGAAAATCCTTTTAATTTTATTATTAGTGCATAGTGCAGAAAACATTTCGAAAGTATAATATTAATCTTAGTCAACATACACATTTTGTAGTATGCCTACTATAGCTATCAATTAAACGGCAGGTCACCACCATAAGTAAAAGGCAGGTTATACAACTAAAATCATACATAGCTCGTATTGTTTCTTTGGATTTTCAACAAATGGTCAGGCTAAGGAACTTCCTATGCCACATGGGTACGCCTCTGGAGGGACTCCCCGAGAACTTAACTAGCTCTCTGCCAACACAAGGTCGGGTTACCTCTATAACTAGGTAACTACTGACACAAGTATACCATCCCTTGGTCGTTACCGACCTTTATCCGAGGATCTTCAACACCAACAAACACAAGTAAAAAATTTGCAGCAACTAGAAAGGTTAAATATCTGGGCTCCATACCATGATAGCACCTTTTTCTAGAAGGAAATGGACATACCCTAAAGGCGCGACTCTCATAACCTTACCGCATTCTTCCTATTTCGACCATTTCCGAGTTGTGAGGTCCGACGAGGTTTCGTCCACAAAGTTACGCTTTTCACAAAAGCTATGCTCTGATCAACAAATGATTAGCAGCACTCAGCATGCCACATTACCAAATTGGGAATATATCGCTAGTAAATATCAACTACACATAACCTCTGAGCTAGTACATCTCAGAGAAGGGTGTTAAGCTAAGAGAATAAATTCTCTGCCACCAAACAGAAACGTATTTGATAGAAATCAGCTTTACATCTCAAAGTGTAATGTCTGACATACATCCATACAAGTCTGTTCTGGGTTCGAACATAACCGAAAGCACTTCAAAAGAAACCCTTACAATCTGGGTATTCACAATCCTGATCGGACTCCCCATCACATATGGAGATCTCTATACCGTATCTACTCAGTGCAGAGTCATTCGACGGGTAATCCTTTCGTTCTCAAAAATACCCGGTCTTCACCACCGGTCTTCAAATGCTATCCATTTCGTCGTATCATTATTCGGAATGGGTTATATGACATAAAGTCCTCTCTCGGCTAAACCGAATAATGAGCGCTAAATTTTTAAAACCATATGAATATATGAGATCTTAGTTAAGTCACAACTTATTACCCAAAACCTTTCTTTTAAATGGTTTAAACAAATTTTCACTTTTAATTTTTTTTAAACAAAAGATTCATCCTTTTAAGATCCCCTCAAATTTGAAACAATGTTCACCAAAATCTTTCACAAATATTCATTCATATCTTTTCAAAACTATTTCCATTTCAAATCTTTTATACAAAAGATACACCTTTAAGATCCTCTTCCTTTTGAAAACAAGATTCACCAACCTTTCACAAAGATTCATTCATAATATTTAAACAAAGGATCTATCGTTGAGATCCTCTTTTGTTTTAAAACAAAGTTCACCAAACCTTTAACAAAGATTCATTCATAATATTTAAACAAAAGATCTGTCTTTGAGATCCTCTTTTGTTTGAAAACAAAGTTCACCAAACCTTTAACAAAGATTCATTCATAGCTTTCAAAACTATTTAAATATCAAATTTGATTTTTTCCCCATAAAAACTAGAAGTTCTTTCTTTATATGAAAGCCATTATCATTTGAAAACAAATGCCTTTTCATTTCAGGAAAATCCGATTCAATTTGCACAAGTTATAGCCCATCAAAGTATACATTGGAAAATTAGCGAACTGCCATATTTCGGCAAGTTCTATTTGAATTAAATTCAAACTTCCCAACATAATTTATTCTAAATGGTTTTAAATCCACATATATATCTACTGTATAACTTGTATAACCTTTTCAAACCACATTATCCAAAATAATTTTAAATCTTAAACAAGATATATTATGTTCAAACTAAATTTCAATTTCAAAACTTCCTTTCCAAAAGCTTTCCATATTCAACCCAATTCCATTTCCAAAACCATTTGGATTCAAAATTCAACTTTTAAACAAAATAATATTTAAACTCAAATATCTATGACTTAACCGATTTCGCATGAAATCCATATTTGTGTGTGTGTGGTGTAGTCCAGGGGCTTTACATACGACAATACAATATCACAATCATCATCAATTCAAGCACAATAATATCGATAAGCGGTATAATCCTACAACGCTTATCTTTCATTCATAGATTCACAGATAAATAATATAAATTCATCACAGATAAATAAATTGCATTCATCACAGCTCAAATCAAAACAATTCATATCACAGAGTATCATACATCAGGGATATCAAACAATTCAAAGCATTCCATACAATCCAAACATCTATAAGTAAGATCAATTAATCATCTGATTAATTTAAACCAGACAAATTACTTATGAATAAATTACTAATCCTGATTAATTAATATTAATTAATTACGAACCATTTTAACCATTTGTCCTTTAATCATTTGTTAATTAATCTTTAATAATAAATTAATCAACCTTTAAAATAATTAACCTTTAATTATTTAATTATCCTTTGATTAATTATCCTTAATTAATTACTGTATGTGATTATCCCCAATCATTTATATTAATAAATCACAAATTAATTATATTGAGTAATTATTCTTTAGTCACTTGATTAGTCAACCTTTAATCATAAATTAATTATTCTTAATTACTTTTATTAAGTAATAATCTTTAAGTAATTAATTACCTTTAATTACTTACATTAATTAATCTTAATTAATTAATTTTCCTTTAATGTAATTACACAAAGTAATTATCCCTTAATTACATTAAGTGATAATCTTTTATTAATTACATTAAGTAATTAACTTAATTAATTTCATTAAGTAATCATTCTCTAATTACTCATCATTAATTAATTACCTCTAAACAAATTAAGTAATACTTAATTATTCTTAAATTTCAAGTTAACGATCCTTTTAATCTTAAGATAACCCATTTATCTTAATTAAACATATTAAAAAATATTATTTAACAATAATTAGGGATCACATTGATTAATCACTCAATATATTTTTACTTTGAAACCAAAATTATTGATCTTTAAAACGTTTAACTTTTTGAAACAAATTTATTTTTAATCCATAAATCAACTTAAATCTTTAAGTAAAAAAACAACTTTATCATTGTAATTCACTTCTTAATTAAGCTATTTAATTCTTTATTTAAAAATAGGCTTAAAAATTAATTAATGAAAGCATAGATATATATATTTAAAATGTTTTAAACTTAATTAATTAAAATAACTTAAATTATAACCTTTATTTAATCCACAAATGAACACATATTGTATAAAATAATTAATTTTAACAAAATTTGTCAAAACTTGATTTAAACTTTATAAAACTTGTTTAACTTTTAAATTTTTACAACTGCCATCCAGAACCCGAGTCAAACCCGAGTTCAACTTCGAGTTACCCATGCTTCTTCGCAAAATTCTTCGAGTCAATCCCAAGAAAGTGCTTCTTCACAAACTTACAAACATACCAGATCCAAATATTCACGCGCGCACGTGCACAGGTGATCAGATCATCTTTGACCAACATCGAGGTCATCGACACAACGGCGACGATCTCACCGATCATCCCCAGCACCCAATATTGTCAGATTTGATCGAAATCCAAATCTAGTTGCATGACTGAACCTGCAACCCAACTTCAATCAACTAAATCGCCTCGTTTCGATTATCTACATCACCAGAATCCTTGCCATCACGTCCATCACTTCATCGATAATCCTCGCTTCGTTTCCACCTAACCCGGTGCAGTCCGATTCAATATTTGCGACGCAGTTGGCTCTAGAAGAAGACCAACCAAAAATTGGGTTTGAACCCTAGATCGACCTTATTCGCCATCCACGATGATCTAGAATTTCATCGAACAATTTTCTCAAACTCTCTGACCTCCCATTAAGCTACAACTTCAATCACGAGAACCAATGCTTCACTAATCGCCAGAATTTGTTGAAAATTTCGATTCCGTTCATCTCACGATTTCTCACTCAACAACGAACTAAAAATCTTGAATTTTATTTTAAAAATCATGGTTTTCCAAGTCGAAACCGATGGTGTAAGTGAATCAATAAATTATGAGATTCAAATTTATCATGTTTTATGAAATTTTTCACTATATATAATTTCCAGATAAACTCGATTTAATTCTTCTGAAAAGGATTTTTAAGACCTAGATCTTGATCAAACAAACAAGTTTCGTTCACATCCTACTAAAAAGGATTTGAGAAGGGGATTTTGATTTATGAAACATGTTTTTTGAAAGCCTGTAATCAAAAAGAGTCCAACATAGCCTGTATATCAGACATGCACACCTAAATTTATATACATACAAACATATTTATATTCATACTAGAAAATCTCACAACATACTTGCAAGAAATAATCACCAATATCAAGTTATCTAACAGATTCAAGTTTAAAAATAAAAGTTCACTCACCTGTCTGTAGTTACAGAGAAGCAAGCCTGGAATCTGTTTTGATTTTTTTTTTTTGATCTTGCATTTTCTACATGCTGTTTGAATTCAAATCTGCTTGTTCGTTGTATATTGAGTTGATCTTGGTCTTGTTACATTTAAAACTGCTGCTCAGGTTGAAATTTGTAAAATATTTGTTTAGTTGTTTTGAGTTGAATCCATATATTTTCTTCAGCTTAGAACTTGAATCTGAAGCTTGATTTCAGATTTTCTTTGATCTTGTTGAATCTGTACTTTGCTTGTTTGACTGTTGTTTGAACTGGAATGTTTTTGTTCAAGTTCAAAATAAATTGAACAAGGGTTTGTTTGAAAATGAAAGAAGTTTGAGAGGTGAAGATAAATGATCAGCCTTGTTATTTTCTAATAACATTGTTTATATGATTTTCAAATTAATAGAAAATACTAGTTTTGCCACTTGTTATTGCATGATAATATTATCTTCCACTGTTAGCATGAGTTACAGTTTATTTTACACTTGGTTAAAACACTTAATTTTATGTTTAAACCCCTAATTTATAAACTTTGTTTTAAAACTTTATATTTCATTAAGTACTTATGCATATATATAAATTTAAGTTTATATCCTTATACAAATTATATTTATGTATTATTTTCAATTTAGTTTAATATATGCATGCTTATGTTTATATAATTTTACAAATGTCATAACTTTTAAATTTAAGTATTTTCTTAGGTAACACATGTATTATGTTTTAAATTTATAAATATACAAACTATATTTATTCATTTTAAGAGAAAATGTAATTTAAAGCTTTATATTAAATGTTATTTCAATTTCTAAACTCAGGTCACTATTCCTTTTAAATAAAGAAATATATATCTCAAATTTTTTTTGAAAATATATGATTAACTTTGAATAACTTTTGAAAAGTATTATATTGAATTTAAAATATAACTTCCAAATATATATATATATACACATATATATTAATATTAGAAAACAAACTTTTGTTATCTTTAAAATATAGAGTTTTCAAATTCAAAATTCAATTAAAAAAATCAATTTTATACATATGTATAAATAAACAAAATATTTTTTTATTTTGGAAAAATTTCAAATTCAAATTTCAAATTACTATCTATTTATATAAATAAACAGGCAAAAATCTTATTTAATATGAAAAATTCAAATTAATTCATCAACTAATCTCAAAAATTTAAATTAATTACTAAATTAAATTTGACTAAAAATCGGGATCGTTACACTATACTTGAAAAGGTTGAAAAAGTTATTAGACAGAAGAGAAAGTTCCTGGTTACAATTGAATAGGTATTCAAAATAAGGGTGGAATTGTAAACTTTTCTATATGGGTTCCTTTTTCCATATAGGAGTATAGATTCGAAAACAAGATTTTCAAAAATTTTGGATGTTAAAAATTATGTGTTAGATTTTGCATGGTAGAGATTGGATGAAAATTGATTGAACCACACTTCTACTCGCATGAGTGTAGGAATTATTGTGGGAAAAAAGGATTTTTTAAAATTTACGTACATATAGAACCGTCTATATATCTAAACTATTTGCATCATATACTCAAAAGTTTTTAAAAGAATGAATTCATATAGAAGGCGCCAATTTAAAGTCATTCGACATACATGTTTATAAGTTATGATACACCATGCACTTGTATACGTTTAGCTATAAAATTGGTTGAACACTAATTAGTTGAATAGCTTATATTGGTTGCGCACTGTGTTATATGATTAAACACTTGAGAAGTTTCGAGGATGAAATTCTTTTAAGGAGGAGAATGTAACATTACAAAAATTAACGATAATTAATAAATAATTAGTAAGGCTCCAAAATTGAATTTGAGCAAACATTGAAATTTGACCATAAAACTTACACCGTTATATTCATGGCAATTTTCTGAGCAACTTTCATATTTAAAGTTTTGCATTTGGAGCTCAAATGAAAAAGTTATCAATGTTTGAAGTTTCTGGAGCGAAAATAATTAAAATTGAAAAAGAAAATAATTAAATATAGGACCCCACCAGTCGACCACTTCCTAGGGCCGGTCAACAGCCTATGGATAAGCGGTCGATCGGTTTGAACGTGGTGGCAAAGGTGTTAACTCTAACCAATGACCCAGATTTAATTATTTTAATCTAAAGGTTACGATTGATTCATGCGCCTATAAATAAAGGCCCGACCCTTCACTTCTCTTCTCATATTTTCTTATCTCTTCTCAGACCTGTAATTCTAATATTATGTATACGCATTGTTATACATATTCTTTTGGATTAGAAAGGAAAAGGAGTCAAGTGAAGGAATGGATTCAGATTTAGAAATTTGTAAAGCTTAAAAGGTGAGTGAGAAATTATATTATTTTTTTATGACATTGAAATTTATATCGTTGGATTTTATTTAATGCCTAAATAAAATCAGGCGAATTGTAGGCTCAAAACAAATGTATAGATATATCACTTACATATTCAATAAAATATGTAATTAAAATAGGACTAGTATGTACAACACAGTATGGAAATTTGAACTCAGTTCCAATTGTAGAATGTTGTTTATTCTGGATCTATAACTGGGTTGTAAATTAGGTTGCGCTTGACATGGAATATGAATTTCTATGTTTTGGTTTATTTGGAGCTGAATTGTATAATTTTCATAATTATCCAATTTCAAAATGTGTATAAAAGCACATCGTTTGAATTAACAAGGGACATACCTAAAATGAAAGGAGATATGTAAGATATGGATACTCTTTTTCGTAGTATACACTGCCTATTTCAATAAAAGAAAGGAAATAATTCCTGTAATTTCAAACGAAATAAAGATCTCACTTTTGGTGAATTTATGGTAAATTACAATGGTAATCCTTTTTGAAAAGGCAACTCCGATAAATTAAAACGAGAAAAAAATGTTCTAGTTTAGAAATTAATAGGTAAACTAATAAATAAATAAATAAATGCATATACTCGTGTGTTTAAAAACAAAAACATATAAATAGTGTACTATATGTCGATATTCATATTAATTATTAACATCGTAGTAATTATAGGACTATGATTTATAGACATTAATTACAGATTAAACGGGCAATAAATTTATAATTCATAAAGGGTTAAAAAGGAATTAGATGGAGGCTGATTAGGGAATTTAATACGACATTTTTGGGCAAATTGAATAGGCAAAATAGATGGATTTGAAATTGCTAAATAGATTAAATGAATTAAATGAGGATTGATTAGAGATTATTAAATTTTGACATCAACGACTAATTAAAATGCATAATAGCATTACAAGGAAACCAAAGCCTAAGCATATAAATTAGAAATAATTACGTAACGAACGAGTATTAATACTATTAAATATATACGTAGAAGGTGACATAATTTTCATAGTAGGAAACTATAGAACTTCAATTATACGTTTAGAACAAGCATGAACTAGTGGGCTTAGCCTAACACTTTGGCTTTGGGTAATTTGTTTGATTTAGTGTTTTGGATGCGAGGCCAGTTGAGTCACACAACAGAAGTTTGCCTTCACTTAAAGGCTACCAATAGCTGTGTGGGACTGAGAAGGGCCTTTGGCCTACAGCTGAGGGTAAGTTGTAGAGTCAAGATATGTTAGTAATATGACAATTATTATAAAGCCTTACCTAGGTTTCATCTTTTCTTATAGTTAGGACCAATTGACTAGCAGTTATGTTGTGGAGGGCCCGTTTTGGGGACTGAGGTATTAAGTAGCCATTATGTGGTACGCCTCTTCCCTATTTAAGAAGTATTAAATGGTTGGGGCTTTTGGGTATTCAAAAGATTAGACATATATGTGGATAGACATATACTTATATAGTTATACCATGGAGAATGTTAGGTTAGACATATTGTACTTGCATATAAGATTTAACGGATTAGCCGTAAGAAATAGACATAACACTTAAATTGAAACCAATTGGCATAAATTAATGAGATGGATAGTATGTAATTTTTTAATCACCAAAACATTGTTCCGGCCCTTCTTCTCATAACAACTCACAAGTTAGGTTTAGAAGGACCGGATATTGGAGAAAGACGAGAACTGCAGATGGTAAAGTCTTCTTATTCATGTTCGGCGTTGACAAGGCAATTAAATATCGAAGGACTGATATACCGAGGTAGTAGGCTTACTCAATACGTATGTTCTATTATATTTCTCAATTCCGCTATGAGTTTATATTGATTGATCTTTGATATGTTTGTGTTTATTACAAGTTACAAAAAGCAACGATCTGTATTCTAATGGACTTGGATTTCAAATTAGTCGAAATTTAAACCCATTACGGTCCGGGTTGTTGCAGAGATCTAGGAGGTCATTCAGAGCGACGAGTGTCGTGTAGGAAATTCTTAATCAAGTACTATTCAAATTTATGTTTAATCTTTTATATGATTATATTGCTATTTATATATGTTTACATGTGCCTTGTTATCATTTAATATTAATTTATCAATTAAAATTAATGCTGGTATTTTGGTATAATCAAATGAAATGATTCAAATAATAAAAAAGTTTATGATATATTAATTTATTAATATAAAATAATTTTCGCAATATAAAATTTATTTTTATTAATTTTCATTATTTATTTATTAATTATAAATATTAAACTGAAACAAATATTAGCTTTAAATCTCAAACAATACACACACGCACATAAATCAATCAAAATTATTTTAGGCAAAAATTAATTTTAATAATAAAAAGAAATGCTTTAATTACCGAAAGAAATATTCTAACACACACACACACACACACACATATATATATATATATTTGTATTATTAAATTACCATAATCCTCTGGAATGTTAAAAAAAATTGGTCGAAAGTGTTATATATATCATATAAATTATTATAATAATAAATATTCAAAATGATTTCAAGTTAAAATACCTTTTAATAAAAAAAAGAAATTTTAGCCATGTAATTACTTTAATATATATATTTGTTTATAAAATTAATACTTAGTCAAAATTTAAGATATTTTGTAAAATTAAATTAATATATCGATTCAGATCTAGGTTTTATTTTTAAATATGCATTTACCTAGTCAAATTAAATATTTTAATTTATTTAAGTTTTGACTTTGAAAATTTTGACCGAGGCAAATTTCATTAGATATTTTATAAAGTTCAATTATTATTTCATTAAGTATATAGTTTTTGATGTGTGTATGTATGTATATATGTATGTATATATACGTCGGTGTGTATATATCTTTGTGTGTATGTTTATATATATATAAATTAGGGACGCATCTCTTGTTTCTAAACTTATTTGTTTTACGTATTTCCCTTTTACAAACTATTTTATATCTCCTTTTTTGTGAATTTTTTTTCTTTTTTTTGGTTTTCAACTTTAAAAACCGTTACTCCGACGTGTATTACGTCGCTTGTAAGTTACGAACTATAACCTAAAAACGAATGTTAATGTTAGTAAAACTACCCAAATACCCTCTAAATATCATTTTTAAACAAAATACGGATGTAATTTATAAGCGAAAATTAGAAGAGATAAAGTGCTAATTTTTTATAATAATAATGATATATGTGAAAATTTTCTAATAGTTAATATCAAACTCTAAGAAACTTTCTTCACGGGAGAGTAAAAGTGGAAATAGAGTTGTCAAATGGAAAATATTTTTAATATTAAATGATTGGCTTTTCTCAATGGTAGTGGAGTGGATGTATTGTTGCAGTTTATATATTTGAACATGAAAAGCATTTTTGGGTTGCCGCACGTAGTATGATATATTCATTGGCAGTAGAATTATAGTAAATGGAAATTACAGAAGCAATTCAGTAAATGGAAATTGCAGAAGAAAATCATCAAAATATGAATCAAAGTGACAAATTCCTTGGGCATACGGCTCTTTCCCATATTTATATTCTTCTTAGAATTCGGTGGGGACTCCAACTATGAAGTGGGTAACCAAAAGAAGCCAAGGGACATCTACTTGGAATTTCTAATCATATGGCTCTTTCCCTCAGTCCAGCCGAACTAGGTCAAGTTTTGCGAAGGAAGATGCAGATCCAAAGGTTTTCGTGTGGTCGCGATGTTGATAGAGGGTTTCGCGATGAAGATGCAACTAGAGGGGTCTGTGAAGGTTTTAGATGATCTAGTTCAGGCTTCACTACCGAAGCAATGGTCTTCATGGTGCTGGGATGAAGTGGGAATCTGTAATGACTCATTATTTTGAACCATTCAAATCGACAATAAACACCACATGTCAAACTTGAATTGCTCAAAATAACATATTGTTATTTATATTTGGTAAAATTAAGCAAATAGAGTAAATACATCAATCACAAAATCACAGATACAAAGTAATACTATAATAGGCAGCGGAATAGATAAATAGCAGTTTATGAAGCTATTATAGAAACAACAAAGCCTAAGATAAAAGAAACTGAAGTCTCTAATACATAAGCAAATAATAAGTCTGGACATAGATAACTGGAAATAATTGAAATAACCGAGATAACTAGAAAGCTGAATAGATAAAAGATAGATCTCCAAGCAAAGCTCCAAGCTCCAAAGGTGAGTCTCAAATGCTGTAATAATCAGGCTGACCCGAGGATAAAGTAAAGCACAAAATACTGGGGTCAGGATTAACAATCTTATGCAAGTAAACCAACTTAAGTGAAATTTCAAAATGAAATGCAATAACTTAAAGAATGTTTGTGATTTCCATCCTTCAAGGATCCGTGGAACTATCTACGTACATGACACAACTAGTGCGTGGCCCGTGCTACGCACATTGGTAGATAAGTAAGGACAGATGATATGTTTTTTCTGGTTATTTGTTATTGCTTGTAGGTATGTGTTTTATGTGATTTACTGTGTGGAGTATGATGTTCACATTGGACTTCTTTTTTTGTGTCTTATGTAAAGTTGGTAGATAATATTGTAATAATTTTCTAGTTAGGTAAGTGCTATAGCCAATTTGTTTGGTAATTATGTTGGGCAACAGAGTTAGCAAACGGAAGCGAAGGGAATGAAAGAATGGTCAAAGTTGAGTTTGTTTAGTGTAATGTAACTATGTAGTTGTTTGATCTTGTGTATTTGCTTTTATGGTATCTGTCATTTACTCTATGTTAATCGTTGAACTTGTAGTTTAAAAGCAATGGTAAATGTAAAGACCAATATCCATTGGTGTTTTGAATATAGTAAGGAGCCGTCTGACCGGTAAACTGATGACGTTTAAAATGAAGTTCACCAAATATCGCTATTATGTAAGTGACCTTCTTGTAATGAAAAGCAGCAGTACTGAAATAAAATAAAGTTCACCAAATATTCAAAATTGTTAACAGCACAACAGAATTTAAAGTTGTAAAAATTGAATCCCAAACCGGCTGAAGTATAAAAGAGAGTTTGAAAAAAGTAATTATTATTACAAATAACATATTAACTACTGTGTTGATAAGGTGAATAGGAATCCTCACATGAAATTTATTCCAGTACTGCCTGATCCATTGTCATGCTTTAAATCATCCATCGTCAGATCATCCAGTGAAAAAACACTATCAAATCACGTAATATTGTTTGTTTTTGAACTTTCTAACTAATAACATAATACATAGCATTCTCACAGTAATATAATAAATATCAGAAACTATTGTGCATGATGCACTCTTTGCATGTAAACATAAATGATACCTTGTTCTCCAGGGATATGCCTGTAGATGGTTGATGTAAAGATACTGGGATTGAACCCTTCTAGCGTAAATAGTAATGAGACATCTTGAATGCAGTCCAACTTAACTTTAAAATGAAATAAATATTAGGTATTAAAAGATAACGTAAGACACAAATGAATCAGTGACGGGATCGTAATCATAATTTGTTACATGTTACACAATTGAATCAGTTTAACTTATATTTTTTGTCTCAAGGTAATTTGACAGATTTTATCAACCTAATCATAATTTGTTACATGTTAATTTACTGCAAGCAATTATGTCAATATTTATGAAAATCGATGGTCTATCAAGGCATGATGATATAATATTTTGTTGCAAGAAAATATATCAATATTTATGGAAGGGAACAACAGTCTATCAGGTATTAATATGTATGCAATCAAATGAAAGATATTGCAAGCAAGACTTGATCCTCTTATACATGCTCTTCCTCCTTATTCCCTGGTTGGAGCTCATTCAACAACTGGTTGCTGAAGCTCTTGTTGTAGGCTTTGAATATGCACACTCAGCACATTCAACTACCGGCGTTGAACTGCCATGTCATCAAACACACTTTGTTCCTGTTCGCATGATGATGCTATAGCTGCTCCATAAGTTGAAGATGTTGCAATGGTCCAGACTGAGGCATAACCATTGCAGGATGATGTGCATGTTTTAGTCCAAATGTAGCGTCTATCTACTGCACATTCATAAGCGTCTTCTTCATCATCGAATGCTTCAGCAGATACCATCTTTAACCGAGTTTTGAACCTACGAGTGTTATCTAGTGCTTCTTCTATGCATGACCAATATTCTTTCTTATGGCCTTATCCAAAAAAACACTACAAATGCTCGGGTTTTATTAAAATATCGTCTGCTTTGCTTCAGTCTGTTGCGTTGGCCTGTGCACTATTGCATGTCCATCCCCAGTTTTATTATTACAAATTACTACTGTTTTTATTCGTAAAGTTGTTTTGCAGTGCGTAAATGTATTTAGCAGATATATTGCAGTATATAAGTTATTACCTATTAGAAGGTAAGTAAATAATGTGGAAGTGACCGTTGTTTATTTTGATGTTTATTGACACAACATTCAATTTAATATGCAATGGAACTTGCGTGCAGATGTGTACACAGTAATATGTGTTTGACAACACTAATAGCCCGTACTGAAGTTGGTTTAATGCAGGACAGTGAGTTGACAATTCGTTGACAGTGTAATTTGTTAGTACACAAATAAGACGCAGAAGAGGGAGTAATAAATATGTGAAAAAATATTGCGACCAAACAACAGTGTAGAAAAATGGGATCGAAATATATATGTAGTAATGAAATGTATATGCAGGAAAGTACGTACGAAATATATGTGATGTGCGTAAAGTACGTAGGAATTTAGGGAAGATTCGTGAAATTTTATACCGATGAAATGTATATGTGTGGGCGAAAAGAATAAAAGCAGAAACAAACATTTATCTTAACTCTGTTTGTAGTGTTCCAGAAGGTGCAAATAAACAGTGGTTAACAGTAAAGTGAAGTGGGTATAAATGAAGCATAATTGGACCGTAGTAATAACTGTCATTCATTACACTGGTTAAAAATACAGGGTACAGCCGTACAGATCTTTAAACAAACATAAACAGATGCAGTAAGTAAATAGAGTTGGACACTTGCAGACAGAACAGAACAGAAAAGTTAAGAGTGGGTAAGACAGGGGTAGGATGGTGCTGCAGATGTACGATGGTCCGTCTTGCGATTGCCGTCTTGTCTGCCTACTTCTTCCTCTTACTTCCACTCAGTCGTCCCCGTTTTTTCTGCTTACCATCAGACAACATGTGACAGGTAGGTTCATTCTCCCGTTCAACGGTGTGTTCAGTTATGCTGCCGTCTTGTAAACACTCGTCGGTCTCCTACAGTAGTATATACGTTAGTCAGTTATTGTGTTATGTAGAAATAATGGTGGATTGTGGGTTGGAACGCAGACCTGTTTAACTTTAATATTTTCTGTGTTTATCACACCTGGACAATAAAAGCAGCATAGCGGTAGGTAAAATGTATGTCAGATATCGTTAAAGGAATGGACGGAGTGTTGAGAAGGAGTCATACCATTTTTTGTGATAGTGCTTGATTCAGCAGTTAGCTGTGTACCATCACCTTCTTTTGGATCCTTTGGTTCCAAGGGGTCAGGCCGATCAGGCATAGGGTTGTAAAGCTGGTGAATTTGTGAAACTCTACTAACAGTGAGCGATTTTCCATAATTCATTATGTCGTACTTTGACGGTTTGAATTCAAACCGGGCTTCTGTTCCCATCAAGCTGCTGAACAGTTTATCAATCACTTCGTCACCGTTGGTCTGAAGAGAAAAATATAGTAGGGTTAGGTCGGGTGAGTTAGTGGAAGAAGGACATGGACAACAGTTGATTGCGATGGTTAGACACATGGAAGCTGTGTGTTGTAAAATGAGAAAATACAGTAGGTGTAACATGTGTACCGTTTTGGATATATCCATCATCTCGTCGACGCTCCTTTTGAGGAGGTAAGCAGCATCTTTGTCAAAAGCAGTTACAGTCACAGTACCGGTATGGTCAAAAACTTCCATAGATATCCTATACCTGTGAGGATATAACATAAGGGAAGGGAGTTGAAAAGGAACAGTGAACTTAGTTGTGCACACCTGTTAACTGGATGAGTAACATTGTTATTGCATTTAGAGCAGCTAAAGCCGGTTGCTTCCTTTGTCACCGTCTTCCTACAAATGGGACAGGAAAGATAACTCCATGTTGATGAAGTGTTAATCCTCATCAATGTTGCGTTTACGACATACTTCTTTGACTGCAAAGGAGGGAGAACAATCGAAAAATGATAACTACGAAGTAAAGGTAACATAGTGGTACAAATAAAAGATAATGACATACGTGGCAATTATTAGAGCGTATGTCGTCTAACATATTAGCTATGGTACTTCTGATTTCCGAGTCGTAAGTAGTTGAAGATGTAGGCCGTTGATGCTCAACTGATGTAACGGTACTGCCTTCACTGTTAATGACACTGAAATGTAATGCGGTAACAATAAGGTCGTGGATGATGTGTACATATCAGATAAATTTGTTACCAATTAGGTGGAGGTATACCGTGAAAGTAATTTTGCCACCTCTGGACAGTCAGTGCTGAAGTATATTTGTGTAGCATTGGTGGATGAAAAGGTAAACTCTCCTACAATTATTAGTTTGGAGATAAAGTAGATATTCGTCAATGAAATATAAAGGAGGAACGACAGTTTACCTTTGAATAGCTTGACTAACATTGAGGTGAATACCACCGACGGTGCTTGTTTTTCTGATTCAATAGCAGTCTCATCTATGAGGTCAGTTTTGTCAGCCCACAAAGTAATAGATGTATTTTTTAAACTGTGTAAAAGTTAAAAGGGAGAGTGTTAGTGAGGCAAAAATGTTGATGTACATGTGAAGCAGTGATAAATGTTAAACCTTCCAGTGTAAACAGTGATCTCTCTTTTAGATGTTTGACATCCGGTCCTTGTTGTCAGTTGGACAACATCTGAAATACCTCGCAGTACCCCAGCAACATCTGATAGGAAGAAAGGAAAAAAAGGAATGTCAAACAAATTGGAGGAGAAGTGTTAGTTGAAAGGGTAGAATGATAGTATACAGCGTGTAGTAGTTGGAAAAGTGATTGCACCTGTAAGTTGAGCCACCTTATCTATGCATTGAGCAAGAGTTTCATTATCGACAAAACCAAATTTGTATCGTGGAATATTGTGCAGCGTTGGTGGAAGCCGTTTGACTTTGGTGTCATTGCGAAAGATGATCATTAACTCTTCATCTATAGGATGGTACGTATTCTGGGCAGGGTAGACGTTGAATGTTTCAATCTCGTATAAACACTGTTCTTCAAACGTCTGTGAGTATTTATCTACCAAACTCTTTGGCACGACAGCATGCTTTTGGTTGCCCTGTCGTATACTCAAGTGTGATTTAGTAGCAAAATGAAAGTTAATGATAATAAAATGTCTGCATATTAAGTGGGTTTATGACTCACCTTTATGTCAAGAAGATGAAGATTGGTCGAGTAAATCTCTTTTGCGGCTTTGGAGATTAAATTCCACATCCTAGACAGTCGTACATGAATGCGATCCCAGTTAGGACCGACTTGCAACTCAGATAGTAGTTGATATTGGGTTGCCATTGTGATAACTATTGAAAGAAACGTAAAAATGGTTAATAACAGTGGCAAGCAGAATAGTGGTAGAGCATGTACAGATATGATATTTGCAGTGGGGTATGTGCCATAGAAGGTTTACCGGGTCAATGGATTTTGTTTTGTTCGGAGGGAGGGTAGTACCAGGGAAGTATGTCGTACAGTGGGAGATTAAAATTTGTGGAGGCCTATGGTACATAAAAAAGGCTCATGCTGAGTTATTTGTAGGTGGAAACTGTAGGCTGTAACTGATGTACAGTTTTGAAAAGCCATATTTTGAACGCGTGTACAGAAGGTGGTTTGCCTCTGTTCGTGGTTGATGTAGTTACCTACGGAAATGGGTTGACTGGTTGACTGGAAAAATAAGTGTATCCAAAAGACAGTTGCAAGGGAGAAAAATATTACGTGGAGTTGAACTCTTTAGCAGTTGGTGATGACAGTTTTGTGTATGTGAAAAATTTGGAGTTCGTGAATGGATTGCAGCTGTATTGCCCACACACCATATTTGAAGTCAGTTATGTTTTTGCTTCTGTACGTAGTAATGATAGTGTAACATGTGAAACAGCAGGAGGTTAGTACGTTGACAAATGGATAAGGGGTGACACAGTTTGATGGTGAGGATAAAAATAAGCAGGAATGTGCATACTGGTGCAAAATAAATGTACATAGTAAGTGAGCGTATAGAAATATGCCTGTACTATTATATGAAAGTACAACGCAGCAAACAGCAAAGGTAGAACGTATAAAGGACAGAAAACAGGTAAGAAGTAAAATATCATGGTACTCGTTGGTATGTTAGTGGAAATGTTAATATTAAAGAATGCGGTTGTCTATTAGTTAGGTGATTTTGAAGGACTGTAAGTATGGAATGATATTCAGAAACACCATAAGGAACAGAATACATATATGTAGGTACACCGAGAGGCTTACAACGTTAGAATTCAGAGGACATGATTAAAAGCAGCAGCATTTGGAAATATTGAGAACAAAGGATTGTGAAAAAGCCAAGCAAATTCCATTGAACATGAAACGACTCATTTGATTACAGTATATACAGTAACAGTCTTCATACAACAATCTACCTATACTTACAAACTACCATCCAATCAACTGTAACCCCTAATCCAGCCAAATACTTTTTCTGGCCACCTTTGTGACACCATAACCCAACCGGGACAGTTAGGCATGTGTATCATTACCAATTCATCCTTCATTCCATATCATTTAAAAAGTTTGTTTATAGCGAACATTTTTCCTTCAACCGTGTTATCTTCTTTGTTTACCTTTTTCTTCATCCTGTCCACCTGAAGCAAAGTAATTCATATTTGTATATTACGATCTGAATAAAATGTATATTAGTGTGAAATAAACCATGCAAGTGATAAAAGATTGAGAAAATGACGTAGGTTCGACAGAAGTTGCCTCTAAGTAGTACCAGCCTTCTTCTCGATTCCATCTCAGTATTGCCTCTCTCCGCACCTACTTTTTTATTTTTTTGCCTTTTCCAATTATTTAGGTCAAAGTTCCTCTGGAAAGAATATCCGAATACGTCATAATATAACAGTAAAACTTTGTTTCTACCTGTTGATGTACAATTTAATTGCCAGTGTTCGTTGAGGTTTACAAAGAAATAGAGTTAGAACTTGTATCCATTTAAAATCCATGAATATCAAAACATAAATATTTGTACCTTCAGACAGTATAAAAAAAACATTGAAGTTGTAAGCATTTGTTTTTCTTTGTTACGACAAAACGTCATAAAATTTGCACTTAATATAAAAAACAAACGTATCTAATAGTTGTACAATAAAAACCTTCAAAGTGTCGAGCACTAATAACACATGACTGTACCACAGTGTGCATATAGTTTTGTACCCTTTGTACATTTCACAACACAAAGCTACATTAGTTTATTGGCTAATTTTGAACCATCAGTATAGGGAAAGGCTGTCCCATGATGTGCGGGCAAACCATAATTCGCTGTTGCATCCGTATATAGTTTAGAATTTTATATGTTTTTGCCACTAGTTTTATGCACACGCGGAGTAAGTATACAATTTTTCAAATTTATTTGTCCCAAGCATTATGGGTCAGTTTATCACTAAAATATAGAAGCAATGACCAATTGTGAAGATTGTCATAAGCTGTAGGTAATTTTATCTACCACAACTGCTAGCATGAAGCTTGATAATATATGTTTTCTTGTATCATGATTCCACCATAGGTAAATATGTTTAATCATCAGTAGAGCCGGGGATGTTGACAATCATTTGCCAAAAAACCATATTTCTTCTATGACGAAATAAAATCAAAATCTACAGTAGAAAATTATGGTTACCAAAAATTTGGGTCCAAATCAATTGATAATTTAAAGTTTTGAAAACAGTATATATTTATGTATTATAACAGTTAATTGACAGTGTACAATTACACATACCTTGGTGCAAAGTTGTGTTGACCTTTTCAACTGTTTCCAATGTTTCCTCCAAGCTGTAGCATGGTTGGATAACTTTTACGTTGTGTTTAGGAATAACCCAAAGAATACTAAATGGAAATTCAAAAAACAGTTATTAGGTCAGACATGAAGTTGCAGTTCATATGCATAGTTAGTCATTGGTAAACAGTTGTATCGTCCATCTACCGTACAGTATATATTTAGAACATACCTGTGGGGAAATGTATAAAGCAGCTCTTCTTACGAATTGGTTTTTCTCCGCAGCGAAGGTGGATGAATAATCTGAACAGTAAGCAGTTTAATCAATTTCAATACAACTGTAGACAGTTTAGGAAAAATTCAGGAACGGAGGAAAGTGAAAGATCAGTGCAGTAGTAATTCGACATCAAGTTGTAAGTCATAAATCAATTTTAAACTGTGTTTTACGGTAAGGGAAGCATCATAAATTATGTATAACATAGTCAGGCCTCAGTTCTCGCAATCGAACATGGAACTGGCATTACAGTTTACGTACAAACATAATAAGGGGAAAAGCAAAATTTATGGAAACCAGTACATAGAAGTCATCAGCCAGACGATCACATCCGCTAATCATTGGTTTGGGAAAATTGGTGTACGGAGACAGTGTGGTAAAGCATATGAACTAACGGTTGGAAGTCGTGTGGGTAAGGTCAACAAAGTCGACAGTTCGTACGACGTGATTAAAATTGTCAAGTTCACTTTGTTAAATGTAGGAAGAAAACAACAGCTAGAGTAAATAAGGCGGCGCAGAAGAAAATAAAACTACAATCACGCGGAGGAAGGAAGAACTTTAATATAAAGTAATAGATTTTGACCTTTACCGGGATGCTTTCCCCTGCCTTCAAATCATTTTACTTCGGCTATTTACTTATGAATGAACTGAGGATGTTGAAAATCTTAATACATAACCTATTTTGGAACTCCTACAGCATTACCTGTAAAATTGATGGACTTCCATTTACAAATTTCTCGGCCAAAGATTGGTTCATACCCCTTTACATCATTATATTTAACTCTGAGTATAAATGGAAGTATGAACATAAATTAGCACATTTTGATTTCAGAATGAGTAGTCAGAGTATCAAAGTAAATTAATAAGCTTTCTGTAAGCATTTAGTGAAGACAGTATTTGCAAAGTGCTAATTAGTAACACCACATAGTAGTAAAACCATTTAAATTGATGAACTTTGTTGGTAGAAATTCATGAGTCGAACATGATGAAACAATTATAATGTCAGCACAGAAATGTATTGATGTCATAATATAAAATGATAAGGTGAAACTAAATCTGGCATTGACATGAACATAAACGGTAATATTGTGAACAGTAATAAAATATCACCTCATCTCACAATTTTGGAATGCATAGAACAATTCAAGTAATTCCCTCCACTTCCTAGTCTGAAATGGATCGAAAATACATGAATCATACTTAGTATTTTTGTAAATAGCTGCATGCATAGAAGCGGCAATGTGTTCTAACAACATTTACATTAAACAATTATAACTAATACGGTAGAAAAATGAAAAAAATGCAACAGCTTTTGATTTTAGTAACACAGAGTAAAAACAGATACCAAAAGAAAACCAATCCATCATTTTATGTTCATTATCTGAAATGAATCAAATCCAATAAGTAATTAGTAATAAAATAAAGCAAGTACCCAGTCGATGTCCAAGCACTGTATACGTAAATCAGTAATAACATGGTACATAATTCAAAAGAAATAAGTAAATAAAATAAATGGAAGAAAAATAGGTACAAAAAAGCACCTCGAAAAGGCAGCAATGGAATTTATCATATGAGTTGAGAAAGCATGAATCCACCAGTGGGGAAGAAGGAGGTGCCTCTGTCGATACGATTGACGTTGTCCCCACCAATAAGTTTTAGGTTTTGCTTTAAATCGATTATAGTTGTGTCATTTCGTTGGGCAACTGAAAAAGGGACTTTCGCCCATAGTATTCAGTAGAAAATGTGGGTCAGCAGTGATCTGCAGAGGAAAATGAAACGGTTACGAATGTAACAATTTTTTTTGTAAATTGGTGGTACAGTACATAAATTTATTTTAAAAACAATTTCGTAGAACCCATTTGCTCAGAATTTGGATTGTCCCCGTCTGACCACTGTGCCTATTAAATAGAGAAGAAGAAAATGGGGAAAAGGATGATATGTTTTGTAATTAATATGAAATGATTTGTACATTGGTATCAATCTATGAAAAACAAATTTGACTGGTTATCATAAATATGACAGGAAAAGGAGTTGTCAAACATGTTTAACAGCTGAAATAAAACTTATAATATAACTCATAAAACTTAAATAAAAAGGAACTGCAAATAAGGCTGTTGTTATAAAAACCTATTATGTAGTTGATTTGCTTGAAAATTGGTCAGACATGAAGTTGCAGTTCATATGCATAGTTAGTCATTGGTAAACAGTTGTATTGTCCATCTACCATACAGTATATATTTTGAACATACCTGTGGGGAAATGTATAAAGCAGCTCTTGTTACGAATTGGTTTTTCTCTGCAGCGAAGGTGGATGAATAATCTGAACAGTAAGCAGTTTAATCAATTTCAATACAACTGTAGACAGTTTAGGAAAAACTCAGGAACGGAGGAAAGTGAAAGATCAGTGCAGTAGTAATTCCACATCAAGTTGTAAGTCATAAATCAATTTTAAACTGTGTTTTACGGTTAGGGAAGCATCATAAATTATGTATAACATAGTCAGGCCTCGGTTCTCGCAATCGAACATGGAACTGGCATTAGAGTTTACGTACAAACATAATAAGGGGAAAAGCAAAATTTATGGAAACCAGTACACAGAAGTCATCAGCCAGACGATCACATCCGCTAATCATTGGTTTGGGAAAATTGGTGTACGGAGACAGTGTGGTAAAGCATATGAACTAACGATTGGAAGTCTTGTGGGTAAGGTCAACAAAGTCGACAGTTCGTACGACGTGATTAAAATTGTCAAGTTGACTTTGTTAAATGTAGGAAGACAATAGCAGATAGAGCAAATAAGGCGGTGCAGAAGAAAATAAAACTACAATCACGCGGAGGAAGGAAGAACTTTAATATAAAGTAATAGATTTTGACCTTTACCGGGATGCTTCCCCCTGCCTTCAAATCATTTTACTTCGGCTATTTACTTCTGAATGAACTGAGGATGTTGAAAATCTTAATACATAACCTATTTTGGAACTCCTACAACATTACCTGTAAAATTGATGGACTTGTTTTCACTAAATTTCTCGGCCAAAGATTGGTTCATACCCCTTTACATCATTATATTTAACTCTGAGTAGAAATGGAAGTATGAACATGAATTAGCACATTTTGATTTCCAAATGAGCAGTCAGAGTATCAAAGTAAATTAATAAGCTTTCTACAAGCATTTAGTGAAGACAGTATTTGCAAAGTGCTAATTAGTAACACCACATAGTAGTAAAACCATTTAAACTGATGAACTTTGTTGGTAGAAATTCATGAGTCGAACATGATGAAACAATTATAATATCAGAACGGAAATGTATTGATGTCATAATATAAAATGATAATGTGAAACTAAATCTGGCATTGACATGAACATAAACGGTAATATTGTGAACAGTAATAAAATATCACCTCATCTCACAATTTTGGAATGCGTAGAACAATTCAAGTAATTCCCTCCACTTCTTAGTCTGAAATGGATAGAAAATACATGAATCATACTTAGTATTTTTGTAAATAGCTGCATCCATAGAAGCGCCAATGTGTTCTAACAACATTTACATTAAACAATTATAACTAATACGGTAGAAAAATGAAAAAAATGCAACAGCTTTTGATTTTAGTAACACAGAGTAAAAACAGATACCAAAAAAAAACCAATCCATCATTTTATGTTCATTATCTGAAATGAATCAAATCCAATAAGTAATTAGTAATAAAATAAACCAAGTACCCAGTCGATGTCCAAGCACTGTATACGTAAATCAGTAATAACATGGTACATAATTCAAAAGAAATAAGTAAATAAAATAAATGGAAGAAAAATAGGTACAAAAAAGCACCTCGAAAAGGCAGCAATGGAATTTATCATATGAGTTGAGAAAGCATGAATCCACCAGTGGGGAAGAAGGAGGTGCCTCTGTCGATACGATTGACGTTGTCCCCACCAATAAGTTTTAGGTTTTTCTTTAAATCGATTATAGTTGTGTCATTTCGTTGGGCAACTGAAAAAAGGACTTTCGCCCATAGTATTCAGTAGAAAATGTGGATCAGCAGTGATCTGCAGAGGAAAATGAAACGGTTACGAATGTAACAATTTTTTTTGTAAATTGGTGGTACAGTACATAAATTTATTTTAAAAACAATTTCGTAGAACCCATTTGCTCAGTATTTGGATTGTCCCCGTCTGACCACTGTGCCTATTAAATAGAGAAGAAGAAAACAGGGAAAAGGATGATATGTTTAGTAATTAATATGAAATGATCTGTACATTGATATCAATCTATGAAAAACAAATTTGACTGGTTATCATAAATATGACAGGAAAAGGAGTTGTCAAACATGTTTAACAGCTGAAATAAAACTTATAATATAACTCATAAAACTTAAATAAAAAGGAACTGCAAATAAGGCCGTTGTTATAAAAACCTATTATGTAGTTGATTTGCTTGAAAATTGGTCAGCCAACATTGTATTGTGAAGCCAATGTGTTACATACGCACTTTTATACTGACAGACTTGTTTTTTATTGCAATCAGCAATGTATTGCTTAACAGTTGTGTAAAGTGGAGTAGGTATTAGGTTGCATGCATAATCATTCTTAACTGTATAGTTAAACAGTTACAGAACTATTTTACATCAATCTGCACTTGTTCTGATACTACAACAGCTGAGTGAACAACCACCAAAAAACAGTATGACGTAAACGGTTTAAAAAGCCATGAACATACGTGTAACATAATAATATCCACTGCAGTAGTAATTAAAAAAAAATAAAAAGAAGACACAAAACAATTACATTACTGTAAAGTTTAGACTGAAGTCCAAAAAGTTAAACGGATATGAGTATCCATTTCTCCAAATATTCAAGTAAAACCAAGCAAATTTGAACCAAAAAAGCCATAAAAAAATGTACTAAATGTTATAGTCGTCACAAATTGGATCAAAACATGAGTTGTAGTAAATGTGTGTATGATCAAAATGTTATACAGTCGTGTTTTGACGGCTACGGACTTTGCCAAAAATAAATTTTGTTTATTTTGGAGGTTTTCAGGAGGAGAAAACTGAACAAACAGTAAGAGAAACTAATATACAACATGAGGAGCAATGTAGCAGATGGTAATCCTGATGAGCTCGATTCCGTTGTCACCAATTAGTCTGTCCATATTCTCATCCTATAATTATATTTATATCATTAATACACAAAACTGGGCATATTGGAATGGTATGTGTCAGTGGAGAAATCTGTGTTCTTACCATACTGCCCGCACATAACAACAGTTAAGGTTGAGTTGTTCAGGTCAGAAGTGTAGAATGGTAGGTCAGTGTTGTTAGGCTTAAACAGAACATGCAGTAAACAGTACACCAGACACACATCGATAACGTAGAAATTTAAATTAATTCATAGTTAGTTAGAAATAAATGTGTGAACATAGGATGCAAATGACCCACTAAATTTTCTAAAGCGGTGGACAATAATTTTTTTTTAACATATGACAGAATGTGCAGACATAACAGCATCCATCTGGTTACTAATATTCGTTACACATGAGCATCAAACAGAGACCATTTAAAGCTGTAGGTGCGGAATATAAATCGGCCACAACAGGAAATGAACTGTGTTAACAATGAATATATCATACCAATAAGTTACAAATATATAAGTGCATGGGAAAAAAATATACAATAAAAATTCAGATAGTAGTAGCGAGGGTAGAGAGTGCGTGAAGTAGGGGCAAATGAATTTGCACTGTTAAGATGAAGAGATGGTAGTGGGTAAAAATAGATACAACAGAAACCGGTCATTTAACTGCATTTTTTCCCTCCATAAGCTCATCCTGAAAGCAGAAGGAAGAATGTTAACAGAATTGATTGAGAGAGTCAGCAGTAAAGTGGATGTAGTAAACGATGTAAGATGTGATTACCGGATAAACCGTTGAAAACTTCTTTATATACAATATTTTTGGTTAGCCCATGATGTCCACCTTCCAACTGACCAATTAAAAACTTAATACCCTTGTATGAAGATGTTCTTGATACAGCAACATACAGCTGACCATGGCTAAAAACAGGGAGGGGCAAATATATGCCTATATTCTCTAATGTTTGCCCTTGGCTCTTATTTATTGTCATTGAGAAGCAAACCTTCACGGGGAATTGTCGCCTACGTAACACAAACGGCCATTTTGTATCGGCAGACGTGAGGATGATGCGGGGAATGAGCACCCTCGTACCGATATTAGTACCAGTAATTATTTCTGCTTCAATAACTCTTTCAGCAAGTTGAGTTACAATTAATCTCGTTCCGTTGCAAAGGCCTAACCTCTGGTTCAAATTTCGTAACAACATAATTGGAACCCCTATCTTCAACTGCAGAATGTGGTTAGGTAATCCAGATATTTTTAGAGTGTTACGAAATTCGGTAGGATAAAGAGTATGTTGATCATCCACTTGTTCAGATGAAGGACTGATGGAATCAGCACTGAAATAGGACCTTAATTCACCTTTAATTTGAGAAAGGATGTAGGAGTTAATTTCCTCAACAAATTCGTTAGTCGTAGCGAGCACGCACCGTGTGCGCAAATACTCTTTGTCTGCTAACCTACTATGCAAATCAGGATATATAATGTCAACCATATTTTTTAGACCACAATCTCCAACATCGATAAGATATTCAGAAGGTATAGTAATCCACGAAGGATCATCGTCACCGTCTAGTGAAACTGCATCCAAGTTTCCATCTCCAATGTCAAGCACCCATTGTGCAAACTTCTCAACTTTCTCCATTTCACGGGGGTTGCATGTTGAACGTTGCAGTCTCATGTTTGTTCTGAGGATGAAAACCTTACACTTTGCCCATAGATACGAATTGCTGATGGAAGCAGAGACCACCATATCTCTAGTACCTTTTTGAACTACTGGCAAAGTTTGTCGAAAATCACCTCCCAGTAAAACCGTCTTTCCTCCGAAAAGCCTGGAAGGACCAAAATCAGTACCAACCTGCATTATATCCTGTAAACTTTTTTCAAATGCCTCCAGGGCATTACGATGCATCATAGGTGCTTCATCCCAAATAATTAAATCAGTGGATTTGAGCAACTGTCCTAATGGAGATTGTTTTGATATATTGCATGTTGAATTATCATCAACAATGAGTGGAATTTTGAATTTTGAATGGGCGGTTCTACCACCAGGTAAAAGTAAGGACGCTATACCAGAAGAAGCGACAGCTAAAACAATCTTCCCTTCTGCTCTAAAGTAAGTGATAATGGTTTTCCAGAGAAAAGTTTTACCAGTACCCCCACTTCCGTAAACAAAGTAGAAACCACCTTCATTACGGTCAACAGAGTCACGCACAGCGCTAAATATCTTTTGCTGCTCAACATTTAAAGACGACATAAGCGGTTGTGACTCAGCTTTCAACATTTCAATATCATAATCATTTTCAGATGTTAGCAAGGTATAGTGACCTGTGAAAACTGAAGTAAGATCCGATGGAGGGATGAAGTCAAATTCTGCCACAGATCTACCACTTTTATTCATTATCTTTTCTACTTCACGTACAATCTTCAACTTAAGCTGACGATCATCATAACGCTCGGTTTCTTCTTCGTACATACGAACGTGACGCCATTCAATTATCCTCCGCCAACATTTTCCAACATCTATTCCAAAGTTGTAGTGGGTTGGATACTTCGCAGAAAAGCAGCAACATAACAAAAAGTTCACGTAGAGACGCTGCAGTTGCCCAACATGATGCCTCGGTTAAAGCTATGTTCCATTCATTATCGTCTTCAAGTAATCCACGTGCAACACACGCACTTTTAAAAGAGTCATAAACAACAGAATTAACGGTTCTTATCTCTTCATAGCTGGTTGGTCCTTTGACAATGTTTAGAAGCAGACGTAAGTAAAATCATTCGTCGCATGTTGGATGAGCAAAATAAACTCTACCTATTGTGTCCCCTTTTTTCCGTGCTGTCCACTTGCCAATTTTTTGTTCCACACCCATTTTGTAGGAAAATCTACATATGTTAACTTTCGTGCCTCCGCACTAATTTTATTAGTTTCCATCCATTCAGTGAAAATAGTATTTTTAACAGTAGGTTGACGTACTAACTCAGCCAAATTATCATCATCGTTTGCTCTTCTGGTAAATGAAAGTGCAATCGTTCAACTGCAGGTTTTCGATAGTGAATATCAAATTTGAAAATTCTCCAACTTGCTTCTGAAGCTGATATATAACGACAATCTATATAAGTCTTTATTTCATCCACCTCTCGAATAAAATTCTGCTTTGTAACATTGTTTTCCTCAATTACAATAGCAGCCCTATCGTGGCCTTTGTGAATGTATTTGAACAAATACTTAACAGACTTCGCCCGATTGCATATCTCAACATTAATATGTGCTTGAAACTTCACAACCAAACTCACATTATGCGGAATTACCCAACAATTATTTAGATTAACCCCAGATAATGTGGTGACAAAGTTATCGTTGCTGCGTCTTCTGTACTTTGGAAACCCATGCTTGTCGTACGTCGTTTCTGAATTAATCCGTTTTGGGTAATGTTTTGAACATTTACCGTTTATCATACATGGGCAGTTAGGATTAAGAACGCCGCACGGTCCATGTACCATAAACTGACTGACTGATTGGAATGCAACAGGATCTGCCTCACGGTCTGGTAGTTCTGCACTGACCATCTTATCCACCTCAGCTGTCGCTTTAGGTCTGTCTTCCCCCCGTACAAACAGTAAGATATGTGCATGAGCCAAGCCACGCTTTTGAAATTCAATAGCATACAAAGCTGCAAAAATATTTACCAACATTAATCAATATTGGTAAGGTACGTAACTATTTTCAACAAAATTTTAGTGCATGATGTGATGTACCTGCATTTACTTTTCCAAAATGTTCTTTTTCCTTTATGTCATGCATTAATTGCTGCAACTTGATGTGGAAAACACGTGAAATTATATCCGGTCTATCTTCTACCCTTTGACCTGGAATTGTTTTTAGACCCTCCTTAATCTCTGGCCATTGAGAGTTGCATGTAAATGTGATAAAGTAATCCGGAGAACCAGCCCATCGACAAATTGCCATTGCATCTTGGTAGATTTGAATCATATACCTAGGGCCACCAGTGAAAGAAGAAGGCAAAACCATTCCTGCCAATAGACAAAGCTGATGTGTCACCCGCTGCAACCGCATCCTTCAGCCCTTTGTACAGTTCAGATCTTATGTTATGTTGGTTATTTCTAATCCAATTCAATCTGTCCTCCTGAATGCAACAGTATGCATCAACTATTAGCTGCTGGAACAATCTCCCACCGTAAAGCAAGGTATTACCATCTCCCTCTCTGTATTGCAGTATGTAAGCATAATATTCACGCATGGTTACCATGTCGTCCTTATCGATATCAGATGGGTCGATGGATTGATAAGGAATGTTAAGTCTGTAACCATCCTCTGCATAGGGAAATAAGAGGGGATACTGCATGGCCATAAAACTGGGATGTTTCTCGTTAATTCTCTTAAGAAGTCCACTTTTCTCCTCGATTATGATGTCCCTATAACCTTCACTTCGACTACCATTCCCTGTAACTAATGCTACAATCTCAGAATTTGTTGGTATATTGTACTGTCTACCATCTCTATCCCTCCTTTCCAACAAATGAAGTGATACATTGGACAAACTACTACTCTCATACCTGTCTCTAACCATGCGGAACACCTTAGCCAGCTCGTTACAGTCATTGAACATAGATATTAAATTTTTAATAATATAGGGGTTTGTAGACTGGCTAGCGGACAACCCAGGCGCATTAAGTCTGTTCGTAACCTCGTTGGCTGTGTCGCAGATATATAGCTGTGCAAATTTAGCATTCCCCTCGGTGGGAAGCATAGAGCCTATTTTATGATAATTCTGCCCGCTGATTCTAAATACGTAAGGACCCCGACCTATGTTCACTGAATTATCAATGCGCCCACCCATAGATGTAAATGCAAACATCCCGTTATATACCCGTATGTTCTCTCTGAAATTAGAACTATCACGGCCACCATTGTAATCAAGCAGGCTATGTAAATAGTCAGGGCATTTTTTGTAGCGTGGTAACTTAATTTTACCGCCCTTGCAGCAAATAGAAAACTTTGGTTTCACGGGTCTTCTAGACTTCCTGTTCCTTTCTTCATACCAAACTGATGCATTACAACTTGAGCACACATAGGTAGGACCACCAAAATTCCATGGCTGAATTGTAGCACCTGTGTCAACAGTTTATGAGTCAGTGTTCCTAACACGAATGTGCAATGTAAACCTACCAAGAGTAAAGAAAGTGGTGGAAGAACGTTTTTTACTTTACTTAACAACATAGTTAAATTTACTGCGTAAACCGTGCAATTTCTGAATTGGATATTAGCAAACGTAAATATGTTTAAAACAGAATATGTAAATGAGTTCTTCCAGGTTATATTATATTTTCTAGGAGAGAGGAAGATTCAGAGTACATCATTACCTATGCCTATTTTTGCAAACACACTGATGCGTGAATTCGGAGAGGCAATTTGTCCAAAAAAATTTCCCCCTGTTTTTGTTACAGCGCAAAGCAGCAGTTGTAGTCTAGTAATACGTGAATGAAATAACAGTACGTAAACCGACAGAACCTACCATAACGGCCACTTCTTCCTGAAGTTATCATTCTCCTATATGACGCATCTCCATGGGAGTCGCTTGTACCTTCCACCACTGAACCCTCTTTCTGCAAAACTGTAGTCCTTTTCCTTTTTCTCATGTTGATTGCACCTCTTCTTTCAGCTCTAGCGTTCCTAGCCACATCGGTGGTTTCCATCACTTCTGCTAAAGCGAAAGACTTGGAAGATGTTACAATCGTTACGAACACAGTATGTAGTTTGTACAGCCTGCATCAGTGGCAATAAATAGTATTACATACACAGTACAAATAAATACGTTACTACTCCCCATCAAATTTTTTAACTTGTGTCAGCGGGGAGGAACAGAATTCTACATAGTTATGTACATACAGAACGTGTGGTCCGTTAGTCAGTCATACGGCAAACAATATTTGACTGTAGTCGACAGGCTTGTGTAGGGAAATATGATCAGGAGGACATGTTGTGCAAAAAACAGTGTTTAGTAGGAGGAATATTGTTCGGTAATGACATACAAAAGTATAAAAGTAGATGATTGTAGAACGCAGTTAGCATGTTGAACATGGCATGTCTGACGGAAAACAACTCATTTATATGGTTTGAACAACACAACCCGTTCATATGGCATTGCAAGCTGCAAGTGAAATCTGTAATTCTGATGGCAAATTCTTCAACTAAAATAGTACAAATTTTTTAAAAAAAAAAAATTGGTTGGATGATAAAGGCTGGCCACACAAAACAAATAACAAATTAACAGATTTACAGATTCAGATGATAAATCACATGACAAAACTACAATGAATACATAGACTGTAATGCAGGAAATTTGAGTAGGCCATTATGGCTCCGCATCGTCCTGATCTGTCAAAATCTTGCATAGCTGACAAATACTGTGCCGCTGATAGGGGCTCATAATACGAAGAGGAACAGTATATGGAAAAAAATTTATTCTATGAAACTTTATGGTTTTCATGCAGGACTACTGCTGTGTAATTTTTTATTATAATGTCATGCTTTCTGTAATTGCAGATGAGAATTGAATTTTGTTTGGGAGGAGCAAATGTATGACATAGGCATAGGACAAAAAAAGAGTTAAGTTCTGGATACTAATAAGTTGTACGAAGTCTACACCCAAACTGATCAACCATAGCGAACAAAATACATTGCATCAACAAAAAGAAACAGTACCTCATTTGTACCGTGTACACTCCTGGCAGTCTACAAAATATCAATACATAAATTCCGCTTCATAGTATGAAAACATTATTTAAGAATTCGTTATAATGTAGGAGAAAAAATTTCAAGGACATTTGTTTAATCAAAAATGAAAATATTCTTTCTCGTTATAATCAAATGAATGGGCCTTTTGGTCTGTTCTCTCAACAAAATACATCTATGTTTTTCCAGAATTTTATAAGAACAATAAGGTAATAAAATTTCGTTGTTCTACTCATACAACAGGAAGTACCCAACAAAAACAGGATAACACAGCATAAAACGACAGTTACTCCATGGTTAGATAAAAGGTAAGAAAAACAGAAATAGAAATAGGGCATTAAAAATTGAGCAGTTCCATGCTTGGTATAAATTGATGATGTACCAGTAGCAAATGGGGAAAAACTATGTTGAACATTAAGTACCGGAGGATTAAAATGAGTATCAATACAATCGGCGGGATTGGGTGAGCAGATAAATACCTTTCCGGGAGCACTAACTCTTCGTTATTCAGCAATCAAAATCATCCCATTTCAACACCTGGAAAAAAAAGTGGAGAGCAAGTTACCGGGCTGTATGTGCTTCATTGGAAAAGATACCATAGTATATGTCATATTTTGCATAACTGTAAAGACACATCTAATAATAGAAATTTGGACATACAAAGGGGAAACATGGGTGGAAGTGAAAAGCTGTAAAATTGTACACAGGTTATGTCACATCTTTGTATAACGTACACAGTTACGGAGTTGAAATGGAGGACGTCCAGAAGGGGAGGTGTTTGCAGATCATAATGTAGTTAAACAATAACATCAACTCCAAGTATGTGGAGTAAAGTAAGGTGCATTTAAAGGGGTGTTAACATAACAGGATGATGCAGAAAATCAGTTTACCATACAAATTTTGTTAAGCGCATTCGAATTGACTGTCTGTATTTGGGCTGATACAGATGGTCGGAGGGGAAAAATAATATGTCTTAGTTTGTTTTATTACACTGTAAGCACTGTACTGTATGACTGCCCGTGAAATAATTAGTTAGAATATGAGGAGAAGTAAACACGTAGCAGTAGCAATCACGACAGATAATGAGATCAACTTATATCGTACCACATATGGAGAAAGGACTGAGCAAGCGTGTGTTGGTAGCAAAGTGATGCAATTTTGAACGAACCACGGTTCTACTGGCTGCAAAAGGAGAGGAGGGACAGTTAGAGAAGAGCAATGAGTTGAAATTTATACAGTACAATTATGAAGGAAGAAACGCTGTCTCTCCCAACGGTACATATACCTGAACATCCGTCTGTCCACCTAAAGAGTGCACTATGGACCAGAAGTGCCACTTCCACATGCAAGTAGTAGCACACACAGTAAGCGTTACAAACCAAACTACTATACCAACAGTTTGTTACAACGACGTGTGTCCAACTCATTGTATATTTAAATGAGTTATCTAACTGTTAAATTTAGCTATGTCACAAAGAAGAAGCGATAAAAAGTTATAAGTACGCATACAATGAGCAGTATAATCACAGTAGTTCCGGGTATTGTAACTGCAGTACACAGGTTGGTTTTAAAAAAAGGTGGGGAAGTTGGAACAAAATGTAACTGGTCATGTGCATACCATTGAAATACTCCTTAATTCATTTGAGTTGAAACAACAGGTTAAAAATTGAATAAACCATCCCGAGCAGACAGGACAGAACCGGAGTGAACGCGTATCGTACACACTTAGTTTAAGAGCAGTATGATGTGACTAACATCATGCCGTCACTGTGAACTCTTACTACCAATGTCTGATATTTGTTGCAGTGTGAAAGTAGGGAAAAAAGTAAGTTGCAGTTGTCCGTCTGCCTCCATATATGTGTGGCGGGTGTGGGTGAATGTATAAATAACAGTGTGCAACTGAGATGAGCTCATAATACACGCAGGCAGTGGAAACTAAAATAAATATTATGTTACGAGCGTAGAAATCATTTACAGCAGCAAGAAATGAGCATAAAACGGTCATATGAATTTATGAGGAAAAAGTATGATGAGCATAAAGTATTGCAGGACGGAAATGAGTATGGGTACAGTCATAGGGAATGGGTGAGGAGTTATATACCATTCCAGGAGTACTAAGCCCTCGTCAGTCAGCAGACAGAATCATCCCTGCTCAAGACCTGAAAAAGACAGCGGGCAACAAGTTACCGGGCTGTATGTGCTCAGTTGGAAACGATAGTGTAGTGTGTATCATAGTTTAGAAAACAGTAAGGATACATGAAATAAGAAAAAATACGGACATACAAAGGTGAAACGTGAGTAGGAGAGGAAGACAGCATGTTCATAGTGCTGTTTACAGTAGTTGCCAGACATATGTTAACGGTACTATCTATGCCATAAACGTTCAGGTTGTCAGAATTGACCGAATAACATGTTGCCTTTTGCGCATGTTTTAAACATACCATCCAGTTTACATAACACTCAAATGGCAGACTGTAGGTGAACACATCGGTAGCGATAGTGCGCAAGTGCAGGTGTGAGTAAGAAAATATTGCTACAGCTACGTGGGCTCATGTTCACAAATTATTTTGAACACGCAAACTCGCAACGTACAGCTTTCAAACAGAGAAATGATGTGTTGGTAGAAAAATTAAAACAACTGTTATGTTCTTGAATTTCAGTTGTGAACAGAGTGGGGAAAAATGAGGATGACCCAGTAAATGGCTTCCAAAGTGTTGCGTTATCACATATTTTTTTCATGTAAGCACCTTCCTTTTAGGTGGAAGGAAGGTGCTACAGACTGCTACAGACAGTCGGAGGATAAAAACAGTATGTCGTAGTAAGATTGATCAAACTGTACGCAATACTATCTCCGCCTGAACAGTCGACCTGAACACACCGTCAACTGAAACCAAGAGGAGCATTTGTATACAGGGGAGCCACGGTAATGTATTCAAAGTGGGTAACGAATGGCGTGGGGACGTTGAAGTAAGGGACAACAGCATAAACGCAGGCAGTGCAAATTAGTAAACATTGGGTGAGTCGTACATTGGAGATGGGGTAATTCGTTGACGGATATACAACAACGTGGAGAATGTAGAAAGTAAAGAAATTGAAGTACTGACCTATTTCGGAGCAAAGACTGAGGACGAGAACCAAGTGGACATCGCAGGCAGTCGCAACGGGGTTGACGCGGAGGGAAGGTAAGCAGGGGGATGCGGAGCAAGGCGAGAAGAGGAGGAGAACGGATTGTGGGTCGTTGTGAAGGGGGGGGCTGAACGGCCAGATTGAATAGGACGGTAAGTGTCAATTTGTCGGAGCCTGAAGGGGAGGGGAAATAGGCATCAACGGCGAAAAATTGGGTGGGCTGAGGGAATGAATGTGGAAATAGAGGGGAAGGAGTTGGGGGATGAGGATAACGGGGAGGGAATATAAGTTAGAAGTGGAAGGGAGTGGTTTCAAAGGGACAGATGTCGGCATACGACGGTCCTGGTTTCTGCTTTCCTTTATAAGTAATAGATATGTTGCATAAATAATATCTACGGTAAAGTAAAATATTAAAATAGCATTAAGGTGTTAACCATATCCCCTTAACACATTTTTATATAAATGATGTAGTCTATATAGTACTGTAAACTCCACCGTAAACTGGTGGGCTATCAGGGAGCACTCCACCGGTACGACACAAACCAAACTCGTAATGGGCGCGATAAGGCATGTGACAAGGCACGTGAGGCAATGCCAGGGTAGGATTCTACCATTTGCATACCCGAACTGGTGGTAACGCATAACAGCTACTACCGCCTACCTCGGAACACACTCCCATAATCAAATCAAGGAGTGGCCACCAAAGCAATCGCAAAGTCATAATATGGTATCGAAGAAATATGCCTGATAGGAGGAGCGATCTGGCTTAGCCCAGTATAGCTCTTGTTTTAGCCACATCAAGCTGACTCAAGAGAGTTAGGCTTACATTAATACCTCATACGGAATCGTTCGCCAAAGCATCATACTTCATTTTGGAATCTCCACCAAGTGCACAGTTGTTAAAGTGGTTTTCGGTATTGGCAAAGAGTATGACAGTATTTGTAACGACCCGATATTTTTAACCATTCGCATCCGCACATGTCGGACTAGAATTGCTCAAAATACTGCGTTGTAAATAAAATTTGGCAAATCTCAGAATATATAGTAAATAAATAGCCACAGATCACAGACACAGAGTAAATAATAATGCAGCGGAAGTAAAAGAGATAGTAGTTCATGAAGCTACTATATATATGAGATACATCATAGTTAAACAAGATAAAAATAGAAGAGTAACAAGATACATCAGGTACAAATCAGATTACATCACTGAAATCACTGGATACTGGAAGCAAAATAGATGGTTGGATATTCAAGAAAAGCTCCAACTGATAAGGTGAGTCTTGAATGCTGAATCACTAAATCTGACTCGAGCGTAAAGCAAAACACAAAACACTCGAGTCAGGATATAAATACTTATGAACTGTAAATCAGCTCAAGTGAACAGTAAAAAATGCATCAGTAACTTAAAGGATGCTTGGGATCGCCCGATCCGTTAAACTATTTACTACGTAGTAATATTGTGCTATTATAATAATGTCTACAGTAAAATAAACTTACTTTAAAATAGCGTTAAGGGGTTACCCATATAGCCCTTAACACATAATAGTGCCAATAGTCTATACAGTATCTGCATATCTCCTGATCGGAAGACTATGAGAAGATACTCCATAGGTACGACACAAATAGAAACTCGTAGTAAGGATCGCCATGGTAGGTAACACGGCACACAAGGCAATGCCAGGGTAGACATACCAATTACGCACATGGGATGGTGGTAACGTAGGAGCCACATATGCCCACCTCGGAACACACTCCCATATCAAAATCGGAGGATGACCATCAAATCAATCACAAGTAAGAGTATAGTATCGAAGAAGTACGTCTGACCAAAGGAGCTACCCCTTTTGGCCCGAGATCGCTCCTATTTTAGCCACCTTATGCCAACTCACGGGAGTTGGGTCCATGTAATATACCTCAAGGACGTTGCCACCATCCTACTTCATTCTGGAATCTCCGCCGCGTACAGCGTTGCTAAAGTGGTTTTCGAAGTTGGCAGAGAGTATGACAACTTCCGATCTCGGTCTCTTTAACAACCAAACTTTATTATAACGCCGTGGTCATTTCAAAATAGTTTATACTTCAAAAATCAAATCATTTCATTTCAAAACTATATTCCTTTCAAAATAGTTTATACTTCAACACCAAAACCATTTTATTTCAAAATTATATTCAAATCAATACAAAATCATTTCCATTTCAAACATATATTCATCTTTCAAAAAATCATAATACTTTCAAAGTTATAACTCTTTCGAAACCAAAATACTTGAAATCATTACACTTTCGAAATCATACATTTGAAATCATACATTTGAAATCATGAAACCTTCCTTTAATTCTTTACATTTTACAAATTTATTCAATTATTAACCAAAATACCACATTTCAAAACTAATTTTTTTATAATTTCATATATCTCAAATTTAACTTCATTATTACTTAGTTTTGAAATATTCATTTCATAAGTCCAATGTTATTTAAATAACTTAAATTACAAGCAAACCAAATATCCTTTCACACTAATATAAACTTTAAATATTAACTTATCGAATAAATCGAATAAATCAAAATCAAATATCCTTCCAAATTCACATTCTTTATCAAAATAAAGATCATGCCATTCAAAACCATTTCACTCATTAAAATATCATATCCTTTCAAAACCTCATTATCAAATCATTATTTGAACTCAAATTCAAATATTCAAATTTAAATATCATTTTAAAATCAAATAAGTCATTCATTTATTATGCCAAATATCATTACAAAAACACATTTCAAAATTTCATTCAAAAATTCATTTATCTCATTACATTTGATTCCATTTAACACATAACCAAGTAAACCATGTTTAAATTCAAATTCAAATTTAAATTCCTTAAAATTCAAATTTAAATATTAAATTATATTCAAAACTCCTTAAATTTCACAAATAATTAATTCCAAAAGTTAAATTATTTAACACTTTAAAATATAACTTAAACAGTGTTAAAATCTATAATATTTCAATACATTGTCAAATTTAGCAACGACAGCATTTATAAAGTGCTATCGTAGCTTATAGTTTCCAAAATAGTTTAGTTTAGGAACAACGGCGTTTATAAAATGCCGTAATAGATATTTAGTTATTTCAAACATAGTTAAGTTCAAAAACATCAGCATTTAAAAACGCTGTCATAAGACCACAACATTTTTTGGGGAAATGCTGTTAATAAAATTTCAGATTTTATTATAACTTTTCAAAAACAATAAAACTCCAAATCCTTGTTATTTAAATTTATAAATCATATTTCTAGACTTCAAAATTTCACAATTTAATCATTTTAACATATGATTTATCATAATAAAATTTAAAAATCAAATATTCAATTTTAAAAACACAATTCATTTATTAAGTCAAAATTTCACTGTTTATTAACTTATAAATTTAATAAAACTTAACATCTTATTTCAAATATCATTTCAAACTTTAAATTTAATATCTATTATTTACTTACATTCTAAAAATATAATTTAAAGTCAAAAATCACATTTACTTTAAATTTACATACTTAAATTCACAATTTCAAGACTTAATATTTAACTTCCTTAAAACCACAAAATATATATTTTTAAAAATCAAAATTTATACTTTTAAAAACACATCTCTCAAAAAAATCATTTTTAAAAATATTCCACGGGGTTCGTATATAATTTTCTAACTTAGGTGATATGGATATATATCATTTCAATCCGTAGTTTAAAAGAAAAACTGGGTTCTATCATTTCAAACCCGCAGTCCCAAGTCAAATAAAATACAATAAAAATCGCTCAGGCCTGTCATTTCAGCCCATAACGATTTTTCCCTATTCTAAAGTCCGTTCGGGTATGTATCGTTTCAACCCATAGTGATTCTATTCTAACAGGGAAACTTGCAGTGTGAATATATGCATAAACAATATAAACAATGATATTAACATATGAATGTCACATTATAATGTCATATATCAGATGTTGGGTGATAACTAAAGGAGTTAATATGGTAATAACATGGCATAGCATATCATACCATCATCATTACTTGCATAACATTTTAAATTACTAAACACTTATCATCAATTCACTATTTAATAAGTAAAAATGTCAAAGTGAGAAAGACTCACCTTTTCAAGCTTGAGATAGCCAATCAAAACACACAGAACAAATTCAGAAAGCACGATATGGCACGACACAGCATGACATGATTCAATGAGAGAGGTAGTCAAGATATGATCTTGTAAACAACCAATAAAACAAAGCAACATATAGATGAATATTCAATACAAAACAACATTGAAATGAATTGAAATAAAAAGCAACGAAGGACAAAATATATAACGACCCTGAATCGACCTTCGAAAATCGGCACCGAATACGACACTCGTATTCAAATGCCGCAGATCCAAACGTCAATTCTGGTTCGCCGGAGCTTATAACACATTAAGTACAACAACACAGCGGAAGAAAAAGAATATACCAATATACAACCTTTGATACAATAACAGATACAACATGATACAACGAATATACATTAGAGAGATGATATAAGACAACAGCAGCGGAAAAGAAAGGATAACACAGCAGCGGAACAAATCTCCAATATGGTCTTCAAAGAAAGAACTTCAGTATCAGTAATCTCCATCTCCAAAGCACCAATCCAAAAAAAGCTCGAACTCCCAATCAATGTGAAGAGAAGCAACTCGATCCAAATGTGATTGCCAAATCCTAAGGCTGAAAGCTATCGAATCTACACCTACTATTCGATTATCTGAAAAACCCAACTCTAGACTGCCTGTGTGGGAAAATAGTGGGCACCCAGAGTTTAGGAAAGGAACAATAAACTCCATGTCAGTCGTGGGACTGGTATGAGCAAACAAAAACATTTGGTCTTAAAAACAAACAACAAGAGAATTTAAAATAAAACCGCAATGCTTTTTGGAAAATGAAACTACCATAAGGCCTCCCGACACACACACAATGCAATCGCACACTTGGGGGAGATTTCCCCTTATGATAGTCAAAGATGCTTAATACGATAAAAATTCTTTGGTATTATTACTAGTGCATAGTGGAAAATCTTTCGAAAGTATAATATTAATCCTAGCCAGCATAGGTACCATGATATTATGCCTACTATAGCTGCCATGTTAAATGGCAGGTTCTACAACTAAAACCGTACATGGGATCGCCTCTGGTGGGACGTCCCGAGAACCTAACGTTACGGTTAGATCTCTGCCAACACAAGGCCGGGTTACCTCTGTAACTAGGTAACTACTACACGAGCGTGCCATCCCCCGGTTCTTTGGGACCTTTATCCGAGCGCTCGACACCAACAACCACAAAGTATCACAAAGTAATAGATATGCAGTATCCACATGAGTAAGTATCTGGGCTCCATACCATGATACCACCCTTTTCCAGAAGGGAATGACAAACCCTAAAGGGCGCGACCCTCATAACCTTGCTGCATCTTTCCTGTTTCGACCATTTCCGGGGTGTGAGGTCCGATGCAGTCTCGTCCACAAAGCTACGCTTTATACAAAAGCCATGCTTTGATCACAAATGATCAACAGATGATCATCAACACACAGCAGCACTTAGCATGTCACATTACCAAATTGGGAATATATCACTGATAAATATCGACTACATAACCTCTGAGCTCGTACGTCTCAGAGAAGGGTGTTAAGCTAAGAGAATAAATTCTCCGCCACCAAGCAGAAATGTATTTGATAGAGATCAGTTTAATATCTCAAAGTGTAATGTCGGACATACAACCATACAAGTCTGTTCCGGGTTCGAACAGAACCGAAGGCACTTCCGAAGAAGCCCTTGCAAATCCGGGTATCCACAATCCCGATCGGCTTTCCCGACACTTAGGAAGAACTCTATACCGGAGCAACTCAGTGCAGAGTTAATCGACAGGTTATCCTATCGTTCTCGAAGACACCCGGTCTTCAATGCCGGTCTTCAAATGCAATCCATATCGTCGTATCACTATTCGGGATGGGTTATATGACACAAAGGTCCTCTCCCGGCTAAACCGAATAGTAAGTGCCATATTTCAAATCTTTTAAATAAAAAGATCCATTTCACAAAGTTCACCCAGTTTCACAAAGATCTATCCATAGATTTCAAAACAATTCCCATTTCAATCAAATTAATTCCTTAAATCTTTAAACTAAAGATTTAATTTATAGCTTTCAAAACACGTTTCAAAGATATTTTCATAACTTGGAAAACTATTTTTATTTTAGACTTGAAATCCTTTTAACACAAATTGGAAGTTCATTTCTTATGTGAAAGCTTTTATTATTTGAAACAGATAGTTTTCGTTTCAGAAAAATCCAATTTATACAAGTTGAAATCTTGGGTTGAATTTAAATTCCAAAACATCACCTTTAAAATGGTTTAAAAAAACCCATATAAACCCATTTATAAGTTGAATAACTTTTTAAACCCTAGTTCCCAAATTATAGAATTCAATTTCAAATATTGAATTCAAATTTAAATCCAATTATTTAAATTTCAAAACTCAATCAAGTTATTTAAAATAACCTTTATTTTTGAAATTCATTTTCAAAAGTTTCAATTCTAATTCCAAAACTATTTTGGGTTCAAAAATTCAATCTTTAAGATTATCTCAAAAATCTGTGACTTAACTCATTTCCACGTGCAATCCATATTTGTGTGTGTATAAGTGTGGTCTAGGGGTTTTACACAACAGTGCACAACATCAATCATATCAATATCGATAAGCAGTATAAATCATAACGCTTATCTTCATCCACAGATTCATAGATAAAGTAAATTTATCAATAACAGAAATTCACTATTATGATTCGATGTGGGTTTCGGATAACCAACTGGAATCCGAATCCCTGTCGCATCGAAATTCAAATGTCGTTCTACAGGTCAAGGGTTTGCATAACAATATATACATCACAGATATAACAGCTTAGCACAAAGCATTACATAGCATCACATCACATATCAGATATATCAATCCATCACATAGCATTCGATAACAATCAAACATCTTTGATTGAGGTGAACAAATCGTGTAGCTATAGATTTATTGCCCACATAATTACTTTCATTAGTGATCTTAAATCAATGATTAATTATCATTAATTACATTTGATTAAGTCTTAACCACTTTCATTAATCATTTCTTTAATTAATTATCTTAATTAATTAACCCTTAATTGTAATTAATTAAACCTTAATTACTTTTATTAATCAACCTCTATTTAATTACTTTAATTAATAAATCCTTAATTATCTATTAATAAATCTCTAATTATCTAATTAATCAAGTGTTAACTATCACTTACTTAATCCTTAACCACTTGATTAATTAATCCTTAATCATTGATTAAAATCTAATTAATAATTCTTAATTACAGATTAATTAACCTAAATTAATTAATCTCAATCATTAATTAATAAATTTAAAAATGCTTAATTATTTAATTAATCATCCATATTATTAATTTATTAAATAATTAATTATCCAACTTAATAATTTAATGAATCCAAATTATTTATCTTTAAGATAACATTTCTTAATTGATTAAGCATTTAAAATCAATTTGTTTTTAAATTTACTTTAAGTTCCATTTAAACTCCGTTTTAAATTTAAGATACAAATTTAACTTAAACAAGGTTTTTAAGACAATTCAAGACCTTTTATCTCATATGTTAAAAGAATAACCATTTTATAAAATAAGTTTAAAAGAATATAAAACAAATTCATTTTAAAATTCAAATCAATCTAAACATACGCTTTTCAAACAAGATTGTTTAAATCATTTCAAATCTTAAAAACTTTCATTTATTTCAAACTGGAATACAAATTAAATTTGATTCCCAATTTACTTAGATTCAGGACTTACTTACATTTTAAAATTTCATTTTAAATTTAAATCCTTTAACCACTTTTAAAGTAGTTATAACGGTTTAATTTAAACTTATCTAAAAAAAAAACTGAAATTCAATTCAAATTCCAGATTTCAAAATTCAAATTTAAACTTATTTTAAGTCTCGGTTTACATTTAAACTTAACTTTTAATTTTTAAAACAGAACATAGGTTTCTGTTTTATTTGTAAAACCTGAAACATGAGACAAATCTTCCCGAATGGAAACTCGAACCAAATCCATGTTTACTCGTGACTGTCCCCAAGCCAAACCCTCAAATGCACTAACTCAACTTCGAGTTTATACCAGAACAACTCGAGTGAACCAATTTTTTCCCGAAACTTAAATTTCTAACTGTTTTCTTAGTATAACAAAAACTTACTCGAGTTGAAACTCGAGCCTTCTCCTCATTTTCTCGAGAGTAACCCCGAGCCATAGATACTTCGTCCCCACCTCTTCTTCTTCTCCCTGAAATCAAACAACCCAGCGAAACAAACGTGCACGTGCACGTGCGTGACAGCTCCGGCCACCATCAGTCGTCACCACGACCTTCACCAAGTCACTGATCACCTCCTCAGACAAATCGACCCTACCGATTGCTGATAACCACTACTAATTGAAATCGAGCCTACCTAGCACAAACTGGAGCTAAACCCAATTGAAAAAAATCACTTTAATTTGCTCCGCTACGTCAACCACCCTGCGCCAGAGCCCTCACCACTTCGTCCACAACTACTCCACGATATGCTACGACGTTTCCCCCCGGTGCGATCGGCTTCAGTTGACCCACAACCAATCGAAAGTACCTCCAAAACAAGTCAGCAAACACTACTGCTCGAACCCTAGTTTGCCTTATTCCGGCCACCACATTGTCCTAGAAATACTCCGAGTATTTTTCCTATCATTGCCATTCTCCCAGCTATCAACATTATCAAACTCGATCCCTAGATCAACGACGTTCGCCAGAAATTTCTATTTTTGTGTTTTCTGTTTAATTCAAGTTAACTTTTACAACTCCCAACCTAAAAATCTTGAAATTAGATTCAAAAATCATAGTTTTCTATTACAAATCACTTCATAAAGTCCAAACAAGAAATCGAAAACATTGATTTTTAACGTGAGTTAGATTTACACTGTCATATTTGATTTTATAAATATCCCATAACCTCTACACCTGGAATTTATTTTTAAAATATCAATCAGATCAATACAAACATTTCTCCTTTAAAGATCCTTATCTAAATCCTTCTAATTTTTTTTTAGTTATAGAATTATTATTTTTTGCTTTCTTGAATTTTGTTAGTCTGCTATTTAACAGAGAGACAGTCAACCTACATAAACAGACATGCATGCACTTATCACTTATACAAAACAATTCCAGGTACCAAACTAAACATCACAACATATATAGACTTAAATGATTTATTCACAGATAAACAAAGGAGAAAGATTTTGGGTTCAGAGGTTTGCTCACAGGCATTAACAGTAAAATAGATTTCAGGAGGGAAAGTTGCTCACCTGAAAGTTATGTTGACAGAGAACAGGAACAGAGAGTTTCAAATGAGAATGGCCTGGAAAGAAAGATCTTGAACTTGCTTCGAGAACTTGAATTTGTTTTTAGTTGATCATCATTTCCCTCAAGTTGAAAATACCAAAGTTAATTATAGCTTTAAATTGCTTCAGGTTTTAAAATTTTAAATTATGGGTTTTTTCTGAATTACCTGTGTTTGATCACCAGGTTTTTGAAGCTCCAGATTCAATTTCAAAGAAAGTTTATTTTCCTGCAACTTATTAAATAAAGTTGTTCAAATCTTTGTTTTATTTACTGATTACAACATTAAACTCAGATTTTAAAAGAAAGAATTTTACTTACCTTCTTTTTCCAGCTTGAATTAAACTTTGATTTTCGGGCATTTGATTTTGGTTTGCTTGCTAATTGCTTCCAGGTTGGAAACTTATGAATGTAAATTTTTCTTCTCCAGGTTGGTTTGCTTTTAGATTGATTTTCTTCTGCTACCTTTGCATTCACTCTTTTTTTTTTCTTCTTTCTACTTATCTTATTTTTTCTTGGTGTTTGAAATTTGAGATTCTCAAATCTATTGTTACTATTGCTTCAGATTTTTTTCCTAAGATGTTTAATAATGGCATATGGCAAACTCAAAAGTTTCTTTGTAATTTTAAATTTCATTATTTTATTTAATTAGATATGGTGAATGCCATGTGTAAAAATTATCATGATTGTGAAACTCCAATGCAATGTTCACTCCTTTACTCTATCTCCTTTATGTTTGTTTACATTTGTAATTTTCAAAGATAAAAGAAATTTTTATATAAATTTTTATATCATATTTACTTTTGTAAACATTTATTAGCATATATCATAATCTTTTTATTATTTTCACATTTAAATAAATACACAAAAAAAATTCTTTTATTTTCCCACTCAATCTTTAATTTAGTTCATACATTTATTTAAAAATTTATATTTACACAATTTACATTCATACATATTTTTTTATTGTTGTACAATTTTTTTATAAAAAGAAAAGAATGAATTTAAATACTTTGATTTCATATTAACAATAGTTACAATCATTTATATATGAGGATTTGACTTAAGAATAATATTAAAAAAAAAGAGTACACTAATTTTTTTCCTTTTTATTACAACCCCAAATATTAATATATTTAAAATTTAGAAAAACAACCTTTTATTAACTTTTTATAATCTCAAGCCTTTAATTTCTGTTTTATTTCTAATACATTTTAATTTGAAATCCAATATTTATTTGTAACATATTACCCTTAAATTTCTAATTAAATTTCAATTTTTAATCAAAAAATTATTTATCTATTCTAGAAATCTCAAAGTAATTCACTGTTTATTTTCAAAAAAAAAAATTTAATTACCAAATTAAACTTGGTAAATTTTTAGGAATGTTACAGATTCCCCCCCTTAAAAAAATTTCGTCCTCAAAATTTGCAAGGAAGACAACAAAGAATAGATGATAGATAAAGAAACGATTGATCAGATCAGATCGAAATATTGATTGTGCATTCGGTTTACCATATCAAAATATCAATAATATGAGGACAAACTCATACCATTGTTTCACAAGATACTTGGGTCCACCGATCTACGAATATGTAAGGGCATTGATTAGTTCGAAGGGATAACTAATCGTTCATAGAATATGTCGGTCCCTAGAGAATAGATAGATGGATTTAATCTTCTACAGTTTATCAAACACTAGATATGGATTCAAAATTCGGGTCTGAATACCCCAAAGTATATACCAATTTGTCCCTCTTGGGACTTTGATATACACAAGAAATTACGATAGAATTTGGTTTTAATCGATATCGTTTTATTGATACAATTCAAATTTAACTTTATATTTAAGTTAACCAATTCATTTCAATTTATTTAAAATTTTCAATTTCAAATTCATTAAAGTTTAGATCGAAAAGCCGATAAGTAATCGATGAAGATACGAAGTAAGGATCTTCTACAACGATTCGTAGGGCCACCATCACACCGAAACTACTTCTCGAGCTGTCACGAAGCAATCAAAAGAATTTGATATCGAATCAAAGGAGATTGAAAGAGAAAAGTTGTTTCCACTGTTGTGGGGTATTGACCATTTGTAGTGGTACTCCCCTATCCCCTATCTTGTCCCCTTCTCGCACTCATACTTACTATCAGTGAATAGTAAGAAAATTTACTGAGGCATTCGAACGGATATCTTAGGGATTACTCATTCTAGGGTATACTACACCCTATCTCTAATGAGTTACTTAATGTGTTATACTCCTAAGTTAAAGTTTAACCTTCAGCTCTGATACCAATTATAACGACCCTGAATCGACCTTCGAAAATCGGCACCGAATACGACACTCGTATTCAAATGCCGCAGATCCAAACGTCAATTCTGGTTCGCCGAAGCTTATAACACATTAAGTACAACAACACAGCGGAAGAAAAAGAATATACCAATATACAACCTTTGATACAATAACAGATACAACATGATACAACGAATATACATTAGAGAGATGACATAAGACAACAGCAGCGGAAAAGAAAGGATAACACAACAGCGGAACGAATCTCCAATATGGTCTTCAAAGAAAGAACTTCAGTATCAGTAATCTCCATCTCCAAAGCACCAATCCAGAAATAGCTCGAACTCCCAATCAATGTGAAGAGAAGCAACTCGATCCAAATGTGATTGCCAAATCCTAAGGCTGAAAGCTATCGAATCTACACCTACTATTCGATTATCTGAAAAACCCAACTCTAGACTGCCCGTGTGGGAAAATAGTGGGCACCCAGAGTTTAGGAAAGGAACAATAAACTCCAGGTCAGTCGTGGGACTGGTATGAGCAAACAAAAACATTTGGTCTTAAAAACAAACAACAAGAGAATTTAAAATAAAACCGCAATGCTTTTTGGAAATTGAAACTACCATAAGGCCTCCCGGCACACACACAATGCAATCGCACACTTGGGGGAGATTTCCCCTTATGATAGTCAAAGATGCTTAATACGATAAAAATTCTTTGGTATTATTACTAGTGCATAGTGGAAAATCTTTCGAAAGTATAATATTAATCCTAGCCAGCATAGGTACCATGATATTATGCCTACTATAGCTGCCATGTTAAATGACAGGTTCTACAACTAAAACCGTACAAGGCACGTAGTGTTTTGATTGGATTTTCAACAAATGGTCAGGCTAAGGAACTTCCTACTGCCACATGGGATCGCCTCTGGCGGGACGTCCCGAGAACCTAACGTTACAGTTAGATCTCTGCCAACACAAGGCCGGGTTACCTCTGTAACTAGGTAACTACTACACGAGCGTGCCATCCCTCGGTCCTTTGGGACCTTTATCCGAGCGCTCGACACCAACAACCACAAAGTAATAGATATGCAGTATCCACATGAGTAAGTATCTGGGCTCCATACCATGATACCACCCTTTTCCAGAAGGGAATGACAAACCCTAAAGGGCGCGACCCTCATAACCTTGCTGCATCTTTCCTGTTTCGACCATTTCCGGGGTGTGAGGTCCGATGCAGTCTCGTCCACAAAGCTATGCTTTATACAAAAGCCATGCTTTGATCACAAATGATCAACAGATGATCATCAACACACAGCAGCACTTAGCATGTCACATTACCAAATTGGGAATATATCACTGATAAATATCGACTACATAACCTCTGAGCTCGTACGTCTCAGATTAGGGTGTTAAGCTAAGAGAATAAATTCTCCGCCACCAAGCAGAAATGTATTTGATAGAGATCAGTTTAATATCTCAAAGTGTAATGTCGGACATACAACCATACAAGTCTGTTCCGGGTTCGAACAGAACCGAAGGCACTTCCGAAGAAGCCCTTGCAAATCCGGGTATCCACAATCCCGATTGGATTTCCCGACACTTAGGAAGAACTCTATACCGGAGCAACTCAGTGCAGAGTTAATCGACAGGTTATCCTATCGTTCTCGAAGACACCCGGTCTTCAATGCCGGTCTTCAAATGCAATCCATATCGTCATATCACTATTCGGGATGGGTTATATGACACAAAGGTCCTCTCCCGGCTAAACCGAATAGTGAGTGCCATATTTAAAAACATATGGATGTGGGATTTCGGTTAAGTCACAACTTAAAAATACAAAGCTTTTCTTTTAAATGGTTAAACAAATTACCATTTCAAATCTTTTAAATAAAAAGATCCATTTCACAAAGTTCACCCAGTTTCACAAAGATCTATCCATAGATTTCAAAACAATTCCCATTTCAATCAGATTAATTCCTTAAATTTTTAAACTAAAGATTTAATTTATAGCTTTCAAAACACGTTTCAAAGATATTTTCATAACTTGGAAAACTATTTTTATTTTAGACTTGAAATCCTTTTAACACAAATTGGAAGTTCATTTCTTATGTGAAAGCTTTTATTATTTGAAACGGATAGTTTTCGTTTCAGAAAAATCCAATTTATACAAGTTGAAATCTTGGGTTGAATTTAAATTCCAAAACATCACCTTTAAAATGGTTTAAAAAAAACCAATATAAACCCATTTATAAGTTGAATAACTTTTTAAACCCTAGTTCCCAAATTATAGAATTCAATTTCAAATATTGAATTCAAATTTAAATCCAATTATTTAAATTTCAAAACTCAATCAAGTTATTTAAAATAACTTTTATTTTTGAAATTCATTTTCAAAAGTTTCAATTCTAATTCCAAAACTATTTTGGGCTCAAAAATTCAATCTTTAAGATTATCTCAAAAATCTGTGACTTAACTCATTTCCACGTGCAATCCATATTTGTGTGTGTATAAGTGTGGTCTAGGGGTTTTACACAACAGTGCACAACATCAATCATATCAATATCGATAAGCAGTATAACTCATAACGCTTATCTTCATCCACAGATTCATAGATAAAGTAAATTTATCAATAACAGAAATTCACTATTATGATTCGATGTGGGTTTCGGATAACCAACTGGAATCCGACTCCCTGTCGCATCGAAATTCAAATGTCGTTCTACAGGTCAAGGGTTTGCATAACAATATATACATCACAGATATAACAGCTTAGCACAAAGCATTACATAGCATCATATCACATATCAGATATATCAATCCATCACATAGCATTCGATAACAATCAAACATCTTTGATTGAGGTGAATAGATCGTGTAGCTATAGATTTATTACCCACATAATTACTTTCATTAGTGATCTTAAATCAATGATTAATTATCATTAATTACATTTGATTAAGTCTTAACCACTTTCATTAATCATTTCTTTAATTAATTATCTTAATTAATTAACCCTTAATCGTAATTAATTAAACCTTAATTACTTTTATTAATCAACCTCTATTTAATTACTTTAATTAATAAATCCTTAATTATCTATTAATTAATCTCTAATTATCTAATTAATCAAGTGTTAACTATCACTTACTTAATCCTTAACCACTTGATTAATTAATCCTTAATCATTGATTAAAATCTAATTAATAATTCCTTATTACAGATTAATTAACCTAAATTAATTAATCTCAATCATTAATTAATTAATTTAAAAACGCTTAATTATTTAATAAATCATCCATATTATTAATTTATTAAATAATAAATTATCCAACTTAATAATTTAATGAATCCAAATTATTTATCTTTAAGATAACATTCCTTAATTGATTAAGCATTTAAAATCAATTTGTTTTTAAATTTACTTTAAGTTCCATTTAAACTCCATTTTAAATTTAAGATACAAATTTAACTTAAACAAGGTTTTTAAGACAATTCAAGACCTTTTATCTCATATGTTAAAAGAATAACCATTTTATAAAATAAGTTTAAAAGAATATAAAACAAATTCATTTTAAAATTCAAATCAATCTAAACATACGCTTTTCAAACAAGATTGTTTAAATCATTTCAAATCTTAAAAACTTTCATTTATTTCAAACTGGAATACAAATTAAATTTGATTCCCAGTTTACTTAGATTCAGGACTTACTTACATTTTAAAATTTCATTTTAAATTTAAATCCTTTAACCATTTTTAAAGTAGTTATAACGATTTAATTTAAACTTATTTAAAAAAAACTGAAATTCAATTCAAATTCCAGATTTCGAAATTCAAATTTAAACTTATTTTAAGTGTCGGTTTACATTTAAACTTAACTTTTAATTTTTAAAACAGAACACGGGTTTCTGTTTTATTCGTAAAACCTGAAACGTAAGACAAATCTTCTCGAATGGAAACTCGAACCAAATCCATGTTTACTCGAGACTGTCCCCGAGCAAAACCCTCAAATGCACGAACTCAACTTCGAGTTTATACCAGAACAACCCGAGTGAACCAATTTTTTCCTGAAACTTAAATTTCTAACTGTTTTCTTAGTATAACAAAAACTTACTCGAGTTGAAACTCGAGCCTTCTCCTCATTTTCTCGAGAGTAACCCCGAGCCATAGATACTTCATCCCCACCTCTTCTTCTTCTCCCTGAAATCAAACAACCCAGCGAAACAAACGTGCACGTGCACGTGCGCGACAGCTCCGGCCACCATCAGTCGTCACCACGACCTTCACCAAGTCACTGATCACCTCCTCAGACAAATCGACCCTACCGATTGCTGATAACCACTACTAATTGAAATCGAGCCTACCTATCACAAACTGGAGCTAAACCCAATTAAAAAAAATCACTTTAATTTGCTCCGCTACGTCAACCACCCTGCGCCAGAGCCCTCACCACTTCGTCCACAACTACTCCACGATATGCTACGACGTTTCCCCCTGGTGCGATCGGCTTCAGTTGACCCACAACCAATCGAAAGTACCTCCAAAACTAGTCAGCAAACACTACTGCTCGAACCCTAGTTTGCCTTATTCCGGCCACCACATTGTCCTAGAAATACTCCGAGTATTTTTCCTATCATTGCCATTCTCCCAGCTATCAACATTATCAAACTCGATCCCTAGATCAACGACGTTCGCCAGAAATTTCTATTTTTGTGTTTTCTGTTTAATTCAAGTTAACTTTTACAACCCCCAACCTAAAAATCTTGAAATTAGATTCAAAAATCATAGTTTTCTATTACAAATCACTTCATAAAGTCCAAACAAGAAATCGAAAACATTGATTTTTAACCTGAGTTAGATTTACACTGTCATATTTGATTTTATAAATATCCCATAACCTCTACACCTGGAATTTATTTTTAAAATATCAATCAGATCAATCCAAACATTTCTCCTTTAAAGATCCTTATCTAAATCCTTCTAATTTTTTTTTTAGTTATAGAATTATTATTTTTTGCTTTCTTGAATTTTTTTAGTCTGCTATTTAACAGAGAGACAGTCAACCTACATAAACAGACATGCATGCACTTATCACTTATACAAAACAATTCCAGGTACCAAACTAAACATCACAACATATATAGACTTAAATGATTTATTCACAGATAAACAAAGGAGAAAGATTTTGGGTTCAGAGGTTTGCTCACAGGCATTAACAGTAAAATAGATTTCAGAAGGGAAAGTTGCTCACCTGAAAGTTATGTTGACAGAGAACAGGAACAGAGAGTTTCAAATGAGAATGGCCTGGAAAGAAAGATCTTGAACTTGCTTCGAGAACTTGAATTTGTTTTTAGTTGATCATCATTTCCCTCAAGTTGAAAATACCAAAGTTAATTATAGCTTTAAATTGCTTCAGGTTTTAAAATTTTAAATTATGGGTTTTTTCTGAATTACCGGAGTTTGATCACTTCAGGTTTTTGAAGCTCCAGATTCAATTTCAAAGAAAATTTATTTTCCTGCAACTCATTAAATAAAGTTGTTCAAATCTTTGTTTTATTTACTGATTACAACATTAAACTCAGATTTTAAAAGAAAGAATTTTACTTACCTTCTTTTTCCAGCTTGAATTAAACTTTGATTTCGGGCATTTGATTTTGGTTTGCTTGCTAATTGCTTCCAGGTTGGAAACTTATGAATGTAAATTTTTCTTCTCCAGGTTGGTTTGCTTTTAGATTGATTTTCTTCTGCTACCTTTGCATTCACTCTTTTTTCTTCTTCTTTCTACTTATCTTATTTTTTCTTGGTGTTTGAAATTTGAGATTCTCAAATCTATTGTTACTGTTGCTTCTGATTTTTTTCCTGAGATGTTTAATAATGGCATATGGGAAACTCAAAAGTTTCTTTGTAATTTTAAATTTCATTATTTTATTTAATTAGATATGGTGAATGCCATGTGTAAAAATTATCATGATTGTGAAATTCCAATGCAATGTTCACTCCTTTACTCTATCTCCTTTATGTTTGTTTACATTTGTAATTTTCAAAGATAAAAGAAATTTTTATATAAATTTTTATATCATATTTACTTTTGTAAACATTTATTAACATATGTCATAATCTTTTTATTATTTTCACATTTAAATAAATACACAAAAAAAATTCTTTTATTTTCCCACTCAATCTTTAATTTAGTTCATACATTTATTTAAAAATTTATATTTACACAATTTACATTCATACATATTTTTTTATTGTTGTACAATTTTTTTATAAAAAGAAAAGAATGAATTTAAATACTTTGATTTCATATTAACAATAGTTACAATCATTTATATATGAGGATTTGACTTAAGAATAATATTAAAAAAAAATGAGTACACTAATTTTTTTTCCTTTTTATTACAACCCCAAATATTAATATATTTAAAATTTAGAAAAACAACCTTTTATTAACTTTTTATTAATCTCAACCCTTTAATTTCTATTTTATTTCTAATACATTTTAATTTGAAATCCAATATTTATTTGTAACATATTACCCTTAAATTTCTAATTAAATTTCAATTTATAATCAAAAAATTATTTATCTATTCTAGAAATCTCAAAGTAATTCACAAATTATTTTCAAAAAAAAAGAAATTTTAATTACCAAATTTAACTTGGTAAATTTTTAGGAATGTTACAAAATAGTTAGACCTTGCTTTTGACCATCCAAAAGCTCGACCAAAGGAACATATGCTCGGCCATTGATGTGTGTTTGGGTCAGTTATGATATCATGACTCACGGCTAGAAGGAGATGAAGGGGTAGAGTTGCAACATAAAGCATGCACAAGGACAAGGCAATATAGTGAGTTTGTGGTCACATTTCTTGGGTCGGCTATGGCAAGTGGTGGCTCGGCCTTGCTTTGTTCAGGCCTGGTGATGGTGCAGCAGCACTCTAAGGTCAGGTAGTGGGTGGTGGTGGTGGTTCTAGGGGTGTGGCCAAAGCCATATGTGAAGGGGGTGGTGAAACTAGGCTTGGCTAGGCATGTTTTCAAGGAGTTTGTGCAAAGTTTTGAGGTGCTATCATCAATGGATGGTCGTAGCCTGATTAAAGTCAGAGAAGGAGCTGATGGTGCTACTGCAGATGGTGGAGGTGATGGAGTGGAGACGAGGGTGGTAGGGCCGAGCATAGCAGTGAAAAGGAGGGAGGCAAAATCAATGTAAATAAGAAGAAAAATGAGAAAGAAAGAAGCCATTAGAACTTAATTTTTTTTCTCAAGATAAAAATGCCATTCGTTTTGGAGAGAAAGGAGTTTTCTCACGTGAATGAGAAGAAAAATACACGGCTATGGGCTAGAGGGATGTACGGCCAAAGCAAGGAGAGGAAAATCCAAAAGACAAATGAAAAGGTAAGGTAAATGAAAAGTCAATGGAAATGAAAGGTCTAAGTCTCTTTGTATTTCTTTTTTTTCTTTTAGTCAAAATAACTAATTAAAATTTTAGTAAATGAAAAGAAAAAAGAAAACAAAATAAAATGAAAAAAAAGGAAAATAAATAAATAATTTAAGCAAAAGTAGAAAATAAATAAAGAAAATAGCTTAATAATTGAAACAAGACTTTAAAAATATAAACAATATACAATTAACATTGGAAAAATTATAACAACTCTTGAAAAATGTTTTAACAATAAAATATATGCATAAAATGACATGTTACACAAATTAGAACATGATTTGACAAACAAAAATATTATTTACATAAATTAAAATAAACAATTTTGTTAAATAAACCAATTTACACACAATATTGTAAAAAGCATAACTTTCACAATATAACTCGGATTTCAACGAAACAAAAAGTAGTATTCTTGAAATTTAATTTACTTTCACAATAAAATATAAAATTCAAAATTTTAAATTTTTAAATTTAAAAGTCAAAGTTTGACCATATTGACCAAAATTCACATTTTTGGAAAATATTCCATTTATTCATGTTTGGAATTCTAATTTACATCAAAATCAAAATTTATTTCTAAAATAACCAAAATTATTCATTTTAATAAATAAAATAAAGTTTTTAAATCAGGAATTTCATTTTAAAAATAATTACAAAATACAGGGTTGTTACACTCTCCCCCACTCAAAACTTTTCGTCCCTGAAAAGGAATGAGGTATGGGAAAGCACAGAAAAAGATAGAATGAAATAGGATTAAGACAAGATTCCAAGAAGATTGCAATTATACCTAATAACTGTTGTTATAGGTAAGTTTAACAAGGTGGAGATGATCTTTCCAAGATCCTCCAGAATCAAGAACACAAGCACGAAAAAGATATTCTATAATCGGATTCACCCTTTCCACTTGACGACAGTCTGTGGATGGTAAGCAGTGCTCAGATTCAAAATGAGTATTAAAGATTATGGAAAGATTTCTAAACAGACTGGTATAAACATAGCCTCCCCATTCTGTAGCAAGATAAGGGAAATAAGGACAACCAAAAGATAGTTTGAAAAACAAAATAAGATAATAAATTTGAAACCATGAAAATTTCAACTTATATTAAAAATTAACTTTAGATAAGTTAAATAAATCTTAATCATCTCTAATTTCATTATCTTATCATCTAATTATCTTAAATTAACAATCCCTAAAATCATGGATTTGAAAAATCTTTCATTATACTCAAAAATTTGCTCAATAAAATTTAATTCTTCTTTATTCCTAATGAAAATTAAATTTATTTCCTCTCAATATATTTTATCACCTATGTTAAATATATTTATACTTATTATAACTGCTTTAAATTTATTCTTAGTTCCTTTAACATTATTTTATTATGTAAATTATTCCATTACCCCTTTTTCTCTATTTAACTCTGTTAATTTTTTTATAACTAAAATTTAAGTGTATATTATTTATTATAACCACTCAAATTTTATTTATAAAATCATTTTTTATATTGTATATTATCCAATTACATATTCAACTTTGTATAATTTAGGTAAGTTATATTGGAATGAAATTGTGTATTATACAAATAAAACTTTCCAATTTAATCATTTCAAGCTTGAATATTTATTCAAATCTTGAAATTATACTTGGAATTATCCTTCAAGATAAAATTTAGGAATTAAATTTCCAATAAATTCCAAACTATTTGAGATAAATAAATGCACATATACCATATATATATCCATTCAAATTTAAATTATATATCAGCATATGTTATAAATCCAGTCTTATTATAGAAATTCAAATCAATTAAATTTCCCAAAACAAAACAGTAGCAAGACTACAGAATGGTCTCTTCACTTCGAACTCGAAAATGAATGTCGATGATGCTACAGTCATCACCGAAATTATTTTCCAGCGACAAAGAAAAGAGCACTAGTTTTAAACTTTAAAATTCTTTGGAAACAAATTTCTATTAGAAAATACTTTAAATCATATATCCTTTTGAAACTTTAAATACAAGGTTTGGAACCATCGGAAATTAAATTCTCAAATTCTTGTTTAAATTCATTTTAAATTTCCAAATAAATTTATAAACATGTTTTATAGTTCAATTATTTATATATGAAACAAGAGATAATGATATACAAAATCAAATATTATTTCTTAACAACCAATTCAATAAAATTCAGAAAAAGATTTATAATATAGTTACAAAATTTATTTCGTTACCAAATTTGAAAAATATATTGTGTCATTTTGCTCTGTTCAAGTGTTTTTGGAAATCTTATCGATAGCGTTGATCAGACGAATCGATCAGAAACCCAAATCAACATCAACAACTCAAACAACACGGTTATATAAAACATTTTAGATACTAGTTTACAAATACACTTCAAGAATGATTTGAAAATAAGTTGGAAACAAAGATGAGATGATTAAATAACAGAATAGGAAGATGGATAAGCTTATATAAATCGCGGGCAACCTTAACATGGTCAACCTGACTTAAAGAATAAGATCGATGTGGATTTTCTAGGGTAAATCAACATTCGATCTCAAGAGATAGAGTTCAGAATTATAAGAGATGCTAGCACCTAAACAGAGGATATAAAATCTCCGGTGACTCGATGATATTGTAAAGGAGTTTCACCCATTTAAAAATCAATTTGAGATTGGCGAGACCGTCGACTCACTATAGAGATCATTCGAAGTGGATCTATCAGATACTCCGAAATCAAAAGAAGACGAATAGTGAGGGACACAAATGGATTTTGGAACCGTAGGGAACGTTCCAAGATTCAAAGGAATCGAGTCAAAAGAAAGAAATTAAAACCCGAATGTAAGTGATTCTGTAAATACATTTACCATACGTGCTGAGTTTTGCCTAGAGCTACCAAAGCTCTGATACCAAATGTAACGACCCGATATTTTCAACCATTCGCATCCGCACATGTCGGACTTGAATTGCTCAAAATACTGCATTGTAAATAAAATTTGGCGAAACTCAGAATATACAGTAAATAAAAAGCCACAGATCACAGACATAGAGTAAATAATAATGCAGCGGAAGTAAAAGAGATAGTAGTTCATGAAGCTACTATATATATATGAGATACCTCAGAGTTAAACAAGCTAAAAACAGAAGAGTAACAAGATACATCAGGTACAAATCAGCATACATCACTGAAATCACTGGATACTGAAAGAAAAATAGATGGCTAGATCTTTAAGAAAAGCTCCAACTCCGAAGGTGGGTCTTGAATGCTGAATCACTCAATCTGACTCGAGCGTAAAGCAAAATACAAAACACTTGAGTCAGGACATAAATGCTTATGAACTGTAAATCAACTCAAGTGAACAGTAAAAAATGCATCAGTAACATAAATGATGCTTGGGATCGCTCATCCTTTAAGGATCCGTTAAATTATTTACTATGTAGTAATATTGCGCTATTATAATAATGTCTACAGTAAAATAAACTTACTTTAAAATAGCGTTAAGGGGTTACCCATATAGCCCTTAACACATAATAGTGCCAATAGTCTGTACAGTACCTGCATATCTCCTGATCGGGAGACTATGAGAAGATATTCCATAGGTACGACACAAATAGAAACTCGTAGTAAGGCTCGCTATGGTAAGTGACACGGCACACGAGGCAATGCCAAGGTATATATACCAATTACGCACACGGGCAGGTGGTAACGTAGCAACCACATACGCCCACCTCGGAACACACTCCCATATCAAAATCAAAGGATGGCCATCAAATCCCACAAGTACGAGTATAGTATCGAAGAAGTGCGTCCGACCAGAGGAGCTACCCCTTTTGGCCCGAGATCGCTCCTGTTTTAGCCACCTTATGCCAACTCAAGGGAGTTGGGTCCACGTAATATACCTCAAGGATGTCGCCACCATCCTACTTCATTTTAGAATCTCCACTGCGTACACGGTTGTTAAAGTGGTTTTCGGAGTTGGCAGAGAGTATGACAACTTCCGATTCTGGTCTCTTTAACAACAAAACGTTATTATAACGCCGTGGTCATTTCAAAATAGTTTATACTTCAAAAATCAAATCATTTCATTTCAAAACTATATTCCTTTCAAAATAGTTTATACTTCAAAACCAAAACCATTTTTATTTCAAAACTATATTCAAATCAATACGAAATGATTTCCATTTCAAACATATATTTACCTTTCAAAAATCATAATACTTTCAAAGTTATAACCCTTTCGAAACCAAAATACTTGAAATCATTACACTTTCAAAATCATAACATTTCGAAATCATACATTTGAAATCATACATTTGAAATCATGAAACCTTCCTTTAATTCTTTACATTTTACAAATTTATTAAATTATTAACCAAAATACCACATTTCAAAACTAATTTTTTATAATTTCATATATCTCAAATTTAACTTCATCATTACTTAGTTTTGAAATATTAATTTCATAAATCCAATGTTATTTAAATAACTTAAATTACAAGTAGACCAAATATCCTTTCATACTAATATAAACTTTAAATATTCATTTATCGAATAAATCAAAATCAAATATCCTTTCAAATTCACATTCTTTATCAAAATAAAGATCATGTCAATCAAAACCATTTCAATCATTAAAATATCATATCCTTTCAAAACCTCATTATCAAATCATTATTTGAATTCAAATTCAAATATTCAAATTTAAATATCATTTTAAAATCAAATAAGTCATTCATTTATTATGCCAAATATAATTACAAAATCACATTTCAAAAATTCATTCAAAAATTCATTTATCTCATTACTTTTCATTCCATTTAACACATAACCAAGTAAACCTTGTTTAAATTCAAATTCAAATTTAAATATTAAATTATATTCAAAGCTCCTTAAGTTTAATAAATAATCAATTCCAAAAGTTAAATTATGTAACACTTTAAAATATAATTCAAACAGGGTTAAAATCTATAATATTTCAAAACATTGTCAAATTTAGCAACGACAGCATTTATAAAGTGCTATCGTAGCTTATAGTTTCCAAAATAGTTTAGTTTAGGAACAACGGCATTTATAAAATGCCGTAATAGATATTTAGTTATTTCAATCATAGTTAAGTTCAAAAACAACAGCATTTAAAAACGCTGTCATAAGACCACAACATTGTTTTTGGGAAATGCTGTTAATAAAATTCCAGATTTTATTATAACTTTTCAGAAACAATAAAACTCCAAATTCTTGTTATTTAAATTTATAAATCATATTTCTAGACTTTAAAATTTCACATTTAAATCATTTTAACATGTGATTTATCACAATAAAATTTTAAAATCAAATATTCAATTTTAAAAACTCAATTCATTTATTAAGTCAAAATTTCACTGGTTATTAACTTAAAAATTTAATAAAACTTAACATCTTATTTCAAATATCATTTCAAACTTTTTATTTAATTTCTATTATTTAATTAAATTCTAAAAATATGATTTAAAGTCAAAAATCACATTTACTTTAAATTTACATACTTAAATTCACAATCTCAAGACTTAATATTTAACTTTCTTAAAACCATAAAATATATATTTTTAAAAATCAAAATTTATACTTTTGAAAATACATATCTTAAGAAAAATCATTTTTAAAAATATACCATGGGGCCTGTATATAATTTTCTAACCTAGGTCAAGTGATACAGATATATATCATTTCAATCCGTAGTTTAAAAGAAAAACCGGGTTCTATTATTTCAACCCGCAATCCCAAGTCAAATAAAATACAATAAAAATCGCTCGGGCCTATCATTTCAGTCCATAACGATTTTTACCTATTCTAAAGTCCGTTTGGGTATGTATCATTTCAATCCATAGTGATTCTATTCTAACAGGGAAACTTGCAGTGTGAATATATGCATAAACAATATAAAAATGATACTAACATGTAAATGTCACATTATAATATCATATATCAGATGTCAGGTGATAATTAACAGAGTTAACATGGTAATAACATGGCATAGCATATCATATCATCATCATTTACTTGCATAACATTTTAAATTACTAAACACTTGTCATCAATTCACTATTTAATAAGTAAAAATGTCAGAGTGAGAAAGACACCTTTTCAAGCTGGAGATAGCCAATCAAAGCACACAGAACAAATCCAGAAAGCACGATACGGCACGACACAGCATGACATGATTCAATGAGAGAGATAGCCAAGATATGATCTTGTAAACAACCAATAAAACAAATCAACATATACATGAATATTCAATACAAAACAAAATTGAAATGAATTGAAATAAAAAGCAACGAAGGACAAAATAGTTAGACCTTGTTTTTGACCATCCAAAAGCTCGACCAAAGGAACATATGCTCGGCCATTGATGTGTGTTTGGGTCAGGTATGGTATCATGACTCACGGCTAGAAGGAGATGAAGGTGTAGAGTTGCAACATGAAGCATGCACAAGTGCAAGGTTATATAATGAGTTTATGGTCACATTTTTTGGCTCGGCTTTGGCAAGTGGTGGCTCGGCCTTGCTTTGTTCAGGCCTAGTGATGGTGAAGCAGCGGCCAAAGGTCAGGTGGTGGGTGGTGGTGGTGGTTCTAGGGGTGTGGCCGAAGCCATATGTGAAGGGGATGGTGAAACTAGGCTTGGCTAAACATGTTTTCAAGGAGTTTGTGCAAAGTTTTGAGGTGCTATCATCAATGGATGGTCACGGCTTGATTAAAGTCAGAGGAGGAGCAGATGGTGATGCTATAGATGGTGGAGGTAATGGAGTGGAGATGAGGGTGATAGGGCCGAGCATAGCTGTGAAGAGGAGGGAGGCAAAATCAATGTAAATAAGAAGAAAAATGGGAAAGAAAGAAGCCATTAGAACTTAAATTTTTTTCTCAAGATAAAAATGCCGTGAGTTTTGAAGAGAAAGGATTTTTCTCACGTGAATGAGAAGAAAAATACACGGCTATGGGCTAGAGAGATGTACGGCCAAAGCAAGGAGAGGAAAAGCCAAAAGATAAATGAAAAGGTAAGGTAAATGAAAAGTCAACGGAAATGAAAGGTCTAAGTCTCTTTGTATTTCTTTTTTTTTCTTTTAATAAAAATAACTAATTAAAATTTCAGTAAATAAAAAGAAAAAATAAAATAAAACAAAATGAAAAAATAAAATAAATAAACAATTTATGGAAAAGTAGAAAATAAATAAAGAAAATAGCGTAAAAATTGAAACAAGACTTTAAAATTATAAACAATATACAATTAACATTGGAAAAATTATAACAACACTTTAAAAATGTTTTAAAAATAAAATATATGCATTACACAAATTAGAACATGATTTGACAAACAAAATATTATTTATATAAATTAAAATAAACAATTTTGTTAAATAAACCAATTTACACACAATATTGTAAAAAACATTACTTTCACAATATAAATCGAATTTCAACGAAACGAAAAGCAGTATTCTTGAAATTTAATTTACTTTCATAATAAAAGATAAAATTTAAATTTTCAATATTTAAATTTCAAATTTAAAAGTCAAAGTTCGACCATATTGACCAAAATTCACATTTTTGGAAAATATTCCATTTATTTATATTTGGAATTCTAATTTACATCAAAATAAAAATTTATATTTAAAATAACAAAAATTATTCATTTTAATAAATAAATAAAGTTTTTAAATCAGGAATTTCAATTTAAAAATAATTACAAAATACAGGGTTGTTACAGTATCCGATCCCGATCTCTTTAACAACCAAACGCTTATTTCACACCAATTAGTTCTTTTACATTTCCAAAACCAATTCATAATTTATATCAAAATATCATATTCACTTCAAGGAAGTCATATTCACTTCGAAATCATATCACTTTCAAAATCATATTTACTTCCGAAATCATATTCAATTTCAACATCATAATCACAAAATAGGTTAAACGATCATATCAAAATATTTGCATTTTAAATTAATTAAATCTAAATCATAATTGTTCCAAATTTAAACATTTTGAATATTGAAAGAAGTTTATATATTGGAATAGTTATACATTAAAAATAGTTTATATTTTAAAAATTGGTTATAGATTGAAATAGCTTATATATTAGAAATAGTTCATATTTTAAAATAGGTTATAGATTGAAATAGTTTATATGTTAGAAATAGTTTATATATTAAAATAAATATATAAATTTAAATATTTTAAACATAATACATTTTATTTTTATTAAATTAATTAAATATTATATTATGAAAATAAAATAAAAAAATAAACAAAGTTATAAGTAAAACCTTTAAAAGTTATATTTAAAACCTTTAAAAGTTATATTATGAAAATTTACAAAATTCCTGTTTTACAGATTTCACAAATATATTTTTTCAACTTTTTTTGAATTTAATGGCTTCCGTTCCCTCCCTGTCCCCTCAAAACGTACTACCTACCATCCCTCCAACTGTTCATCCCATCTCTCTCCCCGTACCTCTTGTCCCTCTGACCCGCCTCCTTGTCAGCAACATGTTCCCCCATCATCCCCTACTGCTTCCCTTTGCCCGCATCCTTCTTCCCATAAATCAAACCCATCCCCACCTGTCCCCTCTTCCCAGTCGTCATCATCTGTTCAATGGAACTCTCTCTTCAAAGACAAACCATGTAACGCAGGTCAGCATTCACCCATTACAGTGCCACTATTATATGAAGGAGAAGCTCTGGTACCGCCAGAAATGGTTATAAAAGCAGGCAATGAAGTTTGGGTCGAATACTTGGTAGGATTTTTTCTTGATAAACCCCTTTCGTACCTGACTGTAATAGCCCATCTTAAACGGGTTTGGAGATTAAAGGGATCAATTAAAGTAAAATCTGATGGATTTCTGTTCCTTTTCAATCTATCTTGTGATGAAGATGGAAGGAGAATAAGTGCTTCAGACCCAATTATCATGAGGAACAAATTATTCATAATTAAGCAATGGGATTCAAATGTTGGTAACAGCTGTAGCACGATAAGAACAGTGCCTGTCTGGATTAAGCTATCTAATATTCCGCTATATGCCTGGTCTCATCTGGGGATTAATTGGCTTGCCTCGCGTATTGGTTCATTCATGTGTACGGATGAGCAAACAGAAAGGTTGGATAGAATTGGTTATGAAAAATGTATGGTAGAAATCTCTCCAACAGTTGATTTGTTGGATGAATTTGCTGTGAGGCTACTAGATGGCTCGGTGCAGTTTGTCAAAGTTGATTATTTGTGGAAACCAGATATTTGCATTTACTGCAATGAGTTTGGGCATAAAACTGAAAATTGTATGAAAATGAAAAGTAATTATGAAGACAATGCAGGAACAAAGGAAGAAATAAGTAAGGAAATCAGAGCAAATGAAGTGGAGAAACAAAAAGTTACAACAATCATGAATAAAAGGCAGGAGTGGAGAAAGGTTGAAAATAGAGGGGTAAAAATGAGAAGAGATAGGGATAAAAATATGCAAAATGAAAACATCACTAAAAAGGCAGGAAATTTGGAAGAGGAAACAACGAGTACAATGATGCATGAAACACATGTTTTCTCACAGGAAAAAAACAAACTAGCAAAAATAAAAATGGGAACAATAGAGTAAGCAATAGATTTAATGTTTTGATGGAGGATGAAGAGTGGAACCCATGCAAAGAAATATGTAATAAAGAACCAAGCAATGTGATAGGTGATGTAGAAGAGTTAGAGGAGGAAGGAGAATTCATAGGCAACATGCAGTCAAATATTATGGAAAATGAAGAACAAGTGCCAACAATATTAATAATGCAAACTAGAACAAATGAAAAAGAAAGTAATAATGACAAGGTAACAACACCATCCAGTGGCTCTCTTGCACAAGACACAATGCACACTGAAAATCTTACAGTTGAAACAAACAAAAACAAGCAGAAAAAGTGGAGGAAAATCAAATTCTGTTTGTGATAATCTGGAAAAGAATGAAAATAATAGTAGCTTAAATCCTATTTCTTTGCATGAAGAAACTCAGTTCAGAGAAACACTGGAAATGGAAATATTCAACATGTGCAACTCTGTGCATAATGAAAATAATGTGCACAATGCTAACTTTTACACTTTCACTGGTGCTCTGCCTGGTTGGACCTCTCTGCCATCATCACCAAAAGGCTCTCCATCAATTCATATGGAAGAATACAAGAGTGAAAAAAGTAAAAGTAGTAGGAAAAAAGACTTGGTTGACAATTTAACTGGTCAAAGGAGTTCTCTTTCAACAAGGAGCATGAAAAATGTAATTCACCAATCATTGAAGTATACCAAATGATACAATCCTATGCAATATGGAATATAAGAGGAGCGCATTCCTTAACCAAGCAAGATCAAGTCAAATACCTCATCAACCATCATAAGTTAGTTCTTTTTGCTATTCTTGAAACTAAGTTGAATGAAGCTCTAACAATTAAAGCTGCTAGGCACATTAATCCTACCTGGTCCCTTAACCACAACTTAACTAATGCTCCTTATGGTCGAATCATGGTCATGCATGACCCCTCTGTTTTAGCTCTTTCCATAGTTTTATGTAATGACCAACTAATGCACTTCCATGCCAAACTTACTGATTCCTCCAAGTCCTTTTACCTAACTATAATTTATGCTCACAACTCCTCCAAGTCTAGGCAAACTCTACTTGACCTTCTTCTTGCTTTCAGGCAGGATACCGTCCCCTGGCTTGTCTTTAGGGATTTCAATTGCTGCCTTTCCCTTCTTGACAAACAAGGAGGCACTCCCCTTCTTCCTAAAGATATTATCCCTTTTAACAAGGCAATTGATGACTCAAGTTTGCTTCACATACCCACCACTGGTGCAAAATTCACCTGGAACAACAGGAGTCGATCTGGAGTTAGAACTTTTACCACTATTGATCACTCTTTTGCTAACCTCAAAGCCTTATCCTCTTGGCCAACTATGTCATCCTTTATCCCCCTCCCTGTCCTGTCTGACCATTCTCCAATCATTTTCTCATCGGGAAAGAAGCTATTAAAGGAAAATAAAAGTTTCAAATTTTATAATACTTGGGTCCATGAACCTGAGTATAATAGTATTATAAATAAAACTTGGTCTGAAATTTTTTATGGAAACCCTATGTTCATATTTTGCAGGAAACTACGAGCAACAAAGTATGCATTAAGAGATTGGGCTAGGAGCAAATTTGGTGATGGAACATTGATATCAACTATGCTGAGAAAGAAGCTCAAGGAAGCCCAAGAATTTATGATGAACAATCCGGCTAACGAAGCTGCTGCAGAATTGGAGAGAAAACATTTGAGGACTTAAATAAAGCTTTGCACACCGAAGGAAATATGAAGAGACAGCAATTGAGGCAAAAATGGGCAGCTGAAGGGGACAATAATACTGCATATTTCCATGCAGCCTTAAAAGTGAAGCATGCAAGGGAGAATATCACTTCAATTTTTGATGGTTTCGGGGTGCTGCACACTGAACCAGCTGAAATTGATAATGCCCTTCTCAAATACTTTAGCAATTTGTTGGGAAACAGTGCTGACTTCATTCCTCAGATTGATGATCTTTCTCAACTGCAGTTACCTATTATTCAAGCTGAGGAAGCTATCTCCCTTGTCAATAGGGTTACTGATAAGGAAATTAAGGATACATTGTTTTCCATGAACAAACAATCGAGTGGTGGACCTGATGGTTTCAATGTCCAATTCTTCATTCACAGTTGGGATATCATTGAGAAGGATTTCTTAAGAGTTGTTCATAACTTTTTCTCTAGTTTCAAAATTCTAAAGGAAGTGAACACTACTAACCTTGTTCTTATTCCAAAGGTCCATCCACCCTCATCTGTTACATCATTTAGGCCAATCTCGTGTTGCAATGTCATGTACAAGTGTATATCCAAGATTCTTGCTACAAGACTTGCTGTTGTGCTTAGCAGAATCATCTCCAAGAATCAAACTTCCTTCCTTCCTGGAAGGAATATCCTTGATAACATCTTCATAACTCATGAATTGCTCAAGGGATATGGTCGTGCTTATGCAACCCAGAATGCCATGCTGAAGCTAGACCTTATGAAGGCTTTTGATAGTATTCACTGGACTTCAATTGTGAGAATCATGGCTCTCATGGGATTTCCAAAAGTATTTATGGCCTGGATTTACAGCTGTATTTCATTCCCCACTTTCTCTATAAAATATAATGAATTCTCTTCTGGTTTGTTCAAGAGCAAGCAGGGGATTAGGCAAGGGGATCCTATATCTTCTTATCTATTTATACTAGTTATGGAAGTGTTTACTTCAATGCTGAACAAGAAATATGTTCAGAAGGATATATTGTTCCATTCAAAATGCAAGTCCCCTCAAATCACATCCCTTCTCTTTGCAGATGACATAATGATTTTTACTAAGCCCGATCAGGGTTCCATTGAACAAGTATTAGGTTCTCTCCACAATTTCTATGTAATGACAGGGCTGAAATTGAATGCAACCAAATCTCATATACTCACTTCTGGCATCTCCTCTGAAGAAACTCAGCATTTGATTGATATATCAGGCATGCAATCAATGGATAACAGCATGAACTATTTGGGCCTACCATTATGCTCTTCTAGAATTACTACTGCTGATTGCCTGTCTTTGTACTCGAAAATATGTGGCATTATGAACTGTTCGGCTAATAGATTCATTTCTCAAGCTGGTAGACTTGTATTGATCAAGTCTGTCATTACTTCTATGATGGTTTATTGGTCTAGAGTGTATATTCTCCCCTACAAGCTTGTGAATATGGTCAGGAATGCTATGTTGAGGTACTTCTGGACTGGGTCAATTCACTCAAGGAAAATTATCCCTTGTTCCTTTGCAAGGATGGAGAAACCTAAAAACAAAGGTGGGCTTGGAATATTTAACTTGTTAACATGGAATAAGGCTGCTTTCAGTGTTCACTAGAATGCCCTGCTTTGTAATTTTGATTCACTATGGGTTGCTTGGACAAAAAAGCATAATCTTGGTAGTAGGAACTTCTGGACTATGTCAGTGCCCCAAAACTCAAGCTGGACATGGAGGAAATTGCTTGGCTTAAGAACTACATTCATACCATATATAAAATACTCTCTGTCACATAACAGTACTATCAACTTCTGGAATGAACCGTGGATGTCTGAAGGATTGTTGCTTGGAAAAATATTTTCCCCTCTCCAGATTGATCAGACTAGAATTAATAGGGATGCTTATGCTAAGGATTATTTGACTGATGGTTTGCTTGTTTTGCCTTACACCAGTAACCATAAAATAAATGCTGTTTGGAAAAATAATCAAAATATCAATTATCCTACTGCTCCTGAGGACATTCTACTTTGGAAAGGTAAGATACACCCTATCCCAGTTGCTTATGATCTTCTAGCTAATGGTCCTAGTAGCCCTAAGTTAGTTTGGCATAAAGTTATATGGACAAGCATCTCTCCTTCCAGGGAGAACTTACTGATGTGGAAGATTATAGTTAATGCTCTTCTGACCAAGAGTAAACTAATGAGTTATGGATTAAATGTTGACCCTCTTTGTGTTTTCTGCAAGTTACAGTATGAATCTCTAGAGCATCTTTTCTTCGAATGCTCTGCTCTATTAGATTTGTGGAAAAGAGTGGTAGGAAGAATAAACTCAAACCATGATCATGGGCTGTCTACTGTGGAGTGGGATCTGATATGTAAGTCTACAAAGTGGAAGAAGTATGATAGAAATGTATACTTCTTTTACCTAAAAAAATACTTGAAAATGGTATGGGATGAAAGAAATCTACGATGTTTTGAAAATAAGAGCAGGGGTATGGATCAGCTATGGGAGTATCTAAAGCATGTTATCATATCTGGTATGAGGGATAGTCAGTATGACTTCAATTGTCATCTGAATGATTTGTAGCTTTAGCCTTTGTTTATGTGTTTTTTCTTTTTTCTCCTACTTCTTGTCTTGTATCTTTGTGTGTTTGTTTTCATTTCATGCCTTTGTGTGGTTTTGCAGTGTTTTATTTTCAGTTTTATGGGTGATAATGAGCATGTTCATTATCATTTCTCTTTTTATATTATCAATAATCTGGTAGGGGACCAGATAACCCCGCTTGCCTTGCAAAAAAAAACCTTTAAATTTACGTTTTAAAACTTAACTTATAAATCTAGAATTCTTAAAACATATAATTTTAAAAATGTATATTTTACATATATGTTTTAAAACAAATTTTTTTTATTAAATTTAAAAATCATTTTCCATTTATTTTCCAAACACATCTTTCAAAATTTCAGAAATCACTTTAAAAACAGACCAACGGTGTCCGTATATAGTTTTCTATCCTGGGGTCAAGTGACACGGATAGTTATCATTTCAATCTGCAATAATTTAATTTTTTTGGATATATATCATTTCAAGCCTCAATCCCAAATTTCTAAAATCAATAAAATCGCTTAGATTTATCATTTCAACCCGTAATGATTTTTCTCTATTCTAAAAGATCATTCGGGTATGTATCATTTCAACCCATGAAGAATTCCTAAAACTAAGGGAACTTGCAGCATGATTTACATAAAATAAATAACATAATACAAAATCATACATAATAATTTACAAAAAAGGCACATAACTTACATAATAAATCACATAACATAACATGTTACTTACATAACCAATTACATGCAATAACACATAATTACATACAAACTACATAATATAGCATATATGCATATTTAACATGGAGGTGACATAAGATTCCTACCATAACATAACCCAATATGCAACCATTTTTAACATAGCAATTTAGGTGATTTCCAACATCACACGTATATGCATATAAATTTTATTCATTTTTTCTTTTCATTTTTTTCGTTCTTTTCTTATTTTCTTTTTTCATTCACACATAAATTTCATATAACATACTAATGACAATTTCCATCACAAAAGTGTCAACCTTTAAATCAATATAACATTTTCCTTTTATTATTCTTTTCAACATAGCAATTTCATATTAACATCGTGAGGCATAGTAATAACCATATCAGCACATCTATTTTTTTATAAATAAACAACATAATATCAATAACAATAATCATGTCAAAATAGTAAGGGTACATAGGTGAACATATGTCATATCAAATCATAACCAACCTATGCAAAATTTATTAACTATTGCAATATTTCCGTAACATATCAATTGATATTCATTGACTTAGCATAAGATTATAAATTATAAGTTGAATAGCTCACCTTTCAAGGCTAGGAAATGTTTAACAAACAAAGCTATGAATTTGAATCTTAATTCCAAAGCAAAGAAAGCTAGAATCAATGGATCTCCAAAATAAAATATGTAACTTTGTTTTTTTATGAAATAGAAGAGAAAAGAGATAAAAAGGGCTCGACCTAGGGTAGAAAAAGAGGAGTAGGGTTTTGGCTTTGGGTGGTGATTGGTGGCCAAAATAAGGAGGAGGAGATGAGGGCTTGGATGGTGGAAGAGAGGGCGGCACAAGGAGGAGGAAGGAAGGATTAAAGGAGAAGAGGAAAGAGTTTTGATTTGTGAAGTTTTGAAGATTTGAGATCTAAAACTCTTTATAAATTTTGAGAGGAAGAAGGAAGTGTGATGAGAAAGTTTTCTGAAGAGAAAATTTTGTACGTAAATGTTAGTCAGAAGGAAAGAAATGATCGTAGGCATAGAAATAGACACAAGTCTCTTGGTATGGTTAGAGTCTCTTGGTTAACTAAGGCCCATTAGACCAAGTAACCCATTTGGACATTGCCAAGTTTCATAACTAAGTACTACAAACTTGTGTTAGTTTTTCATAGAAATTCAAATACATAGAGCAATAAAAATTTGATTTTGACGAAATGAAAAGTGAAGAAAAAATCAGAATTCGGTCTAGTACCATAAAAAAAGAATAAAATTTTAAAACTCAATTTTAAAATTTTCGACCAAAGGTCAAATTTTGACTAAGTTTGACCAAAATTCAAAATTTTAGAATTTTTTTTATTTCATTGAATTTGGAAAAATATATTACTCAATATTCCAAAAAAATAATAATTTTAACCTTCATTTTATTTACATTGGTTTGTCTTCCTTAAATGTTCGTTTTGTTCAATTCAACATATGTTGCTTATTCTCGACTGAATCAATTACCATCTATTACTGTTTGCCTTAATTAAAAGGTTTAGTTCCAATTAATTCAATGTTAAATTTTCAATTGAATGTTAGTTACATACTAATCATTTTATTTTCATTAAATAATTCAAACAAAGTTTTATCCTTTTATTTCGATTCATATGTTCTTTATATTACATCAAATTTCTCTTTCAATTAAAACATATGTTTCATTTTTATTTCCTCAACTTCCTCTTTTATTTTAATTCAAACATACATTTCTATTATTACGTCCATTAATTGCAATTAATGTTCTCTTTTCTATTATTTGAAAGATTTCAATTACATTTAATTCAATTGATTATAAAATAAATTCCACAGTGGATTAATCAATGGGGTGAGGAATAAATCAATTGTTACAGCTTAGTAATTCATATCTATTAATTTATTGTTCACAAGGAGTATAAATCTACTTACCAAATAGTTGATTTCTTATTGTATGCTAACATATTTAGAATATTGTTTATCCCATTATTTAGTAACATTTATTGTTACGGTTAGTTGAAATTGCATTAATACAGTTGTTAATTACATTCAATCAATGTTATTAAATTATATTCTAATACGCGTTACCACCTTCCATTTCATTAAAGATTAGTTGTTTTAGAATTTTACCTAAGATCATGTTTTATATTCTAACAAATTTATTATTATTTTTTTACAGTAATAATTGAAAATTCTTTATTTCTAAACCTATTCTATTCAACAATTATAATTAATATTTTTAAAATTTGTCCGAATTTATGAGTCATTACACTCTTTCCCACTCAAAATCGTCCCGGAAAAGGAACGTGGCGGTAGAATATTAGCAAACAGAAAGATAAGATAAGATAGATTCGAAATGACTATTACCAAATACAAACAATTAATTCAAAACCATATCAATTTCATTTCGAATGTTAACTTTATACATTTTTATTACTTATTAGCATCCATTTATTATTGTCATTCTAATTAACTCACTTTCAATTAATTGACATTCATATCTAATTTATTTGCATTCACCTTATTTACAGTTTAATTGATTAACATTCACTTTGTAACGACCCAGGATTTTTGATAATTAAAATTTGAATATTTAATTAATTTTAAATATTTATAAGTGAATTTATAAGTCGAATAAATTTTATTTCGAATAATTGGATTTAATTGGATAATTAAATCGATAATTTAATATGTTAAATTATGGAAATAATTGAAAATTGGGTTAAATATAATTGAAAATGATTTGTAAAAATTTATTTTATCATATTGAAGTTAGAACGATATTTTAGAACTTTTAAAATCGAATTAAGAGTTTATTTGTGAAAATTGAATATTTTAATATTAAAATCGACTAGTGAAAATAGCTAATTTTTGAACAGTCTCAGAATTGAACGAAACCAGTTCCATTGGATCCGTAATAGTTAGTTATTACCGGATTTCAATTTTCGTGTCAATCGGAGCTATCGTTTGATCGTGGCAGTTCGAAACGCATCGAATTATTTTTAATATTAATTTGGCGAGTTAAAATAGCCATTTTTCAAAAAGTCTCGGATTTCGACGAAACCAGTTTCATCGGATCCGTAATGTGATATTATTGTAAAGTTTCAAATTTCGTATCAATTGGATTTACCGTTTGTCCGGTACAAATTAAAACGCCTAGAAATCGATTTAAATCGGTTTAATTTAAATTGAACGTTTATTGACATAACTCGCACAGATGACCGAATTAGCTTCTGAAACCTGTTCCATTGTGTCCGGAACGCGGGATAAACCCTAGGAACGTCAGTTTCGGTGCGTAAATCGGAGTTCGGAATTTCCGAAATGAATAGTGTTTCGTCGGTTCCCTATAAATAGACCCCTACCTCTCTCTAAATAAAAAAAATAACAAAACCTAAACCTAATTGTTCAGCCGCCGTTCACCTTCAACCAAAGGCCAGAAACGTCCCTTTTTCATCCCTCAATTACTCCCAATCCATCCACTTATAGCAGAAATCTCCAACTAGTAAATCGAAGAGATCTTCAAATCCATACGGAGTTGATGGGTTTTGGAGCATCGTAGTGGGAGCTACATGGCCGCGTTCTTTGGGGGTTGCGCATGCGTTTTGAGGCGCAGGAGGCAGCCGAGCTCTGAGCTACTCCAGGCGAGCATGGTGATGGCGAAGCCCTTCGTGATGGCATCTCCTGATCGACCTATATATGCATGTAGGAGGAGCAAAAATTAACCCTAGTTCAACGTGATGGGTTCTTGTGTTCGGCCTGAAGATGAACGAAGAAGATGGAGGGGGTTTGCGTCCTACGGCCCTGATGTGTTGGGTTTGGAAATCTATGGCTATGATTAGATTAGGTTTGAAATTATAAAATTTATGTTGTAATTTATATAATAAAAATCGTGTAAACTTCAAAAATTGATATCTTTTTCATACGAGGTCGAAAACGCGCGAAACAAGAAGCGTTGGAATCGTATGGACGAGCACTACGCGATGGAGTTGGATTGGAGTCGTTTGGAGTTAGTGAAAATTTCGTGTAAAATTAAACGCGCGTTTAATTTTATTCGAAATAAATCGCTAAAACGAAATTAAAATCAAGGTGAGAACTTCTCACTCAATCGAATCAGTTTCGATTTTATTTTAAATAGTTAGATTTAAAATATTTGAATGCATGTTTGAATGATGATTGTATCTATTGATTGTTAAAATAGACATTATACGCCGTTAGTAAGCGGATGTTATTTATTAAAAACATATACCGCGAATATTTCATAAACAGTGAAATTGGTATTATATATAATATCAATATATATATATTGGCATATGTATATATTGGAGTTATTGATTTTCCGCATTTTTTGCTTAGCGGATGAGACCCTATTGCGCCGTCTATTAAGCGGATAATATTCAAATCCCATATACCGCGATAATTTCGTACTGGAGCGAAATTGGTATTGTGCTAATGTTTGTGGATGCAGGAAACAGGTTGGAGGGATCCAACTGGATTCCTCAACAGTTTTTATTTGATTTCAGATATTTTGATATTTGATGGATTATCATATCGATATATGATATCGTTGTTGTCGTGATTGACTATTTGGTGTGTAGCATCATTGGACCAAAATTGGAATTTTAAAATGATTTCAAAGTGATTTTTTTGAAAATATACGTTTATAAAATATTTTTGGAATTGATCCATTTTAAATAAATAAACGTATAATTTTTAATGTTATAAAATTTATGATTTTTGAGAAATATAGTAAAAGGCTGACTTTTGAAGATATGGGGTTAATGAGTTTTATAAAATAGTTTAAATTGGATTTCTGAATTTATTATAAAAAGTTGAAATATAGGATTTATAAAATTTAATTATTTTATGAATAAAAATGGTGAAATTATAAAGGAATTTAAAGACGTTTTAAAGAAAAATATAAATTGATTTATATTAAGAGATTTATAAATGGATATTTATAAATTGAAATATTGACATTATAAAACGAGTTTTTATAAGTGTTTGAATGAAGTGAAAATGGATTGCATAAGTGAATGGAAATTATAAAATTATAAATGGTGAAGTTATAAATGAAATTTATAAATAGCAAGATTTATAAATTTTGTGAAGTTATTAAAGAATATATTTGGATAAATAATTGAATCTTATAAGTTATAAGATTTATAAATTGGGATGTTTAAAGGAACGATTTCGTAAAATAATCGTTTTATAAGCATTCAACTTATAATATGAATCTTTGGTTTATAATTGAGTTATAAAGTGAATAGGTTAATAAAGGAATTTATAAAAGGAATAGTTATAAAACAAATATAAATAGAATTTATAAACGTTGTTTTATAAATTCGCAAACGACTTATTTGATAAGTAAATTATTGAAACCTATTAATGGAGTTATATTCACATTTTTGACTATGAATAATCCTTTAAAATGAAATGTATAAAAGGATGAAATTTGTTAACGTAGTATATTCACGTTTTGAATAGTGAATAATATGTTAAAGAAAATGTTTATAATGTGATATTTTAAATTAAATTTAAACGATCTAACGATGTTTTAAAATGTGTAGAGATTCGAAACCACAGATTTCAACATTCATTGTTGAAATAGACGTTTTCGAGAAATAAAAGGAAATAGTGGACTATAACACTGTTGTTATAGTAAATGATTTCCGAAAGGAAATGTTTTGTATAGTATTGGGATTTATATATCTATTTAATTTCGAATCCCTATACTATTGATTTTGGGTTGTCGTAACAATGTTTTACGTAACATTCGTTTTGGCCCAAATAAATATGTTTAAGAGAATGATTTCCTTAAAGAATGAAATATATACTTAATCTCGATTTAAGTATATTGAATATTTTCCAAATGTTGAAAATAAATAATATTTGTGAATTACTTATGAATAAATAAGTATGGAAATGTTTTCCAATATAAGGTGAATATTTTGAGAATTTATCTTTTTGAAGATAAATTGAAAATGAATAATTGAAATCGTATATGCATGAATATTTTGAAATATAAATTCATTATGGAATTTATAAATGAAAAGAGGAATTTGTTTAAAAAATAAATATTGATTTATTTTTGAAGTATTGAAAATAATATATCTTGTAAAGATATTTTGGAAAATAAATAATTTGGAAAATTATTTGGAAACTGGTGATGTTGTGCATATCCATTGATAGTTCAATAACCGACTATCAATATTTCCCTTTGAATGGGTAATTAATGTGATTTGTTTGAATTTGAATGCCACACTTATTTTTGAATAAGCGCTCACTATTCGGGTTAACCGGGAAAGGACCATGGGATCGTATAACCCATTCCGAATATGTGATACGTCGTTATGAATCGCATTGAAGATCGGTGTTGAAGACCCGGTATTTGCGAGAGCGATAGGATGACCTGTCGATTGACTCTGCACCGAGTTGCTCCGGTATAGAGTTCTCCATATGTGATGGTGAATCCGATCAGGATTGTGAATATCCGGATTGCAAGGACTTCTTTGTAAGTGCCTTCGGTTTTGTTCGAGCCCGGAACAGACTTGTATGGATTGTATGTCTGACATTACAAATTGAGATATAAAGCAGATTTCTTTCAAATATATTTCTGTTGGTGGCGGAGAATTTATTCTTTTAGCTTAACACCCTTCTCTGAGACGTACGAGCTCAGAGGTTATGTAGTTGAATGTTATCAGCGATATATTCCCAATTTGGTAATGTGACATGCTGAGTGTTGCTGTAAATGATCATTGTGTTGATTATTTGTGATAGGATCGTTTATTTGATCGTCTATCCTGGTGATCATTTCTATGATCATTTGTTGACCCAAAGCATGGCTTTTGTATAAAGTATGTTTTTGTGGACGTGACTTCGTCGAGCCTCACACCTCGTGAATGGTCAAAACAGGAAAGATGCGGCAAGGTTATGAGGGGTAGCGCCCTTTAGGATGTGTGCATTTCCTTCTGGAAAAGGGTGGTATCATGGTATGGAGCCCAGATACTTACTCATGTTGAAAACACTTTGTTATGATTGTGTGAATTGATTACGAGCGCTCGGTGAAAGGTCCCAAAGGACCGGGGGATGGCATATTCGGTCAGTTATTACTCAGTTAGGGGTAACCCGGCCTTGTTTTGGTAGAGATCCGGTTTGGTTCTCGGGGATGTCCATCCAGAGGCATTCTCATGTGGCAATGGGAAGTTCCTTGGCCTGATCATTCGTTGGAAATCCAAAGAAACAATACGAAACTTGTACGATTTTAGTTGTAGAACCTGCCATCTAATATGGTAGCTATTAGTAGGCATAATATAATGGTACCTATGCTGGCTAAGATTTATATTCTACTTTCGAAAGAATTTGTTCTACACTATGCACTAATAATAATATCAAATGTTTTCTTTTAATGCGTATCAAGCATCTTTGACTATCATAAGGAGAAATCTCCTCCAAGTCTGCGTTTGCATTGTGTGTGTGGCGGGAGGTCTTATGGTAGTCTCATTTTTAAAAGAATTGCGAATTGACTTTAAAAATATTCTTCTATTTTGATTTTAAAGATAAATAAACTGTTTTGAGTTCTCACGCCAGTCACATGACTGACTCGGAGTTTATTGTTTTCCTTCCTAAATTCTGGGTGCCCACCAATTTCCACACGGGCAGTTAAGAGTTCAGGTTTATCAGGATATTCTGGAGTTGCTGGAGGCAAGCTGGATGGCATGGCGTATTACTAGTTATATAGTATTTCTTTTTCCACTGCACTGTTTGTTGTTGTTTGATGTTGTACACTCTGATGATGATATGATGTAATGAAATGTAATGTATAAAATGTAATAACTGATATAGCTCTTTGTTTAAAGATTATTCATTTATTATCATATGTTGTTCCGCTGCGAATTGTGAGATTCTGTTATTGTTCTGTTGTTTTCTGTTCCGTTCTATTTTTCATTTTCTTCTATTTTAAAATTTTCTGTTTTCTTTCCTCTCTATTTTCTACCTTCTTATCTCTGCTTCTCCTGTCTTTTTCTTCTTCTTAAACCCTCAGTGTTCGGTTTTCCGTCGTTCGATTATTCGGCAGTCGATGAAGTGAGTATCGATGTTGAATTTTCGAAAGACGAAGAATCGGGTCCTGACAATGTGGTATCAGAGCATATGGTTAAGCGACAACCATGGTTCTGTTGGGTATTACTCATTAGAGATAGAGTCAGTGGTACTCTAGAATGAGTTGAGTGTAATAATAGCTATGAGAGCGTATTTGTTAGTGAATATATAAAATTGTTTTATATTGTGATGATTGGTTTATTGAGTGGCATATGAACTTTCGTCAGCGTGGTCTGCAAAACTATGCCGAAGGGGTTTCTAAACACTTGTACAGAACAATTCGACATAATATTGTTTTAAATTGGGTAAATGAAATAATTTTACCTTGATTATATTTTGTATATGAAGAAATAATTTTTCAGAATTATTAAAGTGAATATAAGTTGATTGTTTAGTTGTTTGAATAATCTAAATAAAGGAATTGTATAAGTAAAATGAATTATAAGAATTGAATTATAATTAAAGTGATTTACAATTGTGAAATAAACTTATATATATGAGAAGTGAAACTATATGGATATATTTATAAATATGAGTTGAAATAAAAATGAATAATAAGGTGAAGTGATAAATGTGAACTTAAGTTATGTAAATGAAATTCAACTTTAGTAATTGAATTGAATTAATGGATTAAATGTTAAATCAATTAAATGTGAATAAAGTTGATATGGAATAATGAATGTAAGTATTAATTCATTAAAGTCTAATGTTATTAGAAGTTGAAAGATTGAATGAAAATCAATTTAATTAAACCAAATCGAATGAATATAAGCAAAGGAATTTGGTTGCAATTAATATACATTGGTTGTTATATGATTGTTAGTTGATTGATTGTATATAATTCATTAAGTATTAATGAAATTGAAAGCTAAAGTAATTGAAATTCAATTGGAAGTTAAATGAATTTTAAATAGAATTGAATTTGATTTGGAAGTGAACCAACTTGAATATGAATTAGTGAATATAAACTAATTGAAAATGAATGTTAGTAAAAACATCCACGGTTAATAAATCAAATGTGATTAAATTGAAAACCCATTTCATTGAATATTAATGAGAATATGAATGAATATTTATTGGTTATGGATGTTAGTTGGATAATAGTTGGTTGATGTTTGCATTTGTTGCTTTAGTTTCATTTGCTATGTTGGCATATATAGTTATTATGTTGGTATATGTTGTATATCGATACTATTGTCTATATACATGTTCTCATGTTGTTTGTTGAGTGTTTAGTAGGTGCGGATCGCGTTTGCTTCGCATTTGGAGCTCGCTTTCGCGCTATATTAGCCGTATATGCTTGCTAATAAAATAATAAGGTACATATCTCGGATTACATACCGTACTTTTACAAAATTTTCCCTTTGGGATGCCTCATTACTTGATGAGATGTATATTTGTGATATATATACTGTCATTTTTTTTCGGATCGAACCGCGCAAAGGAGACTATGGCGAATTTTTCCGGAAATTTAAGGCGTTAGAAAAATTTGAGAAAATTGGAAATTTTTGAAAACTTTAACTTTGATTTTGGAATTGAAAGTTAAACAATAGTGGTTGTTTTTGAAAAGATAACTAAGTATGATTTGAAAACTTAATAAAGTATGGTAAGAAGTTTAACTATGAACTTTAGAAAGTTAATAGATTCTGTAACTTTTCTTACTTGTTAATTTCGAGGACGAAATTCTTTTAAGGAGGGAAGATTGTAACGACCCAGGATTTTTGATAATTAAAATTTGAATATTTAATTAATTTTAAATATTTATAAGTGAATTTATAAGTCGAATAATTGGATTTAATTGGATAATTAAATCGATAATTTAATATGTTAAATTATGGAAATAATTGAAAATTGGGTTAAATATAATTGAAAATGATTTGTAAAATTTTATTTTATCATATTGAAGTTAGAACGATATTTTAGAACTTTTAAAATCGAATTAAGAGTTTATTTGTGAAAATTGAATATTTTAATATTAAAATCGACTAGTGAAAATAGCTAATTTTTGAACAGTCTCAGAATTGAACGAAACCAGTTCCATTGGATCCGTAATAGTTAGTTATTACCGGATTTCAATTTTCGTGTCAATCGGAGCTATCGTTTGATCGTGGCAGCTCGAAACGCATCGAATTATTTTTAATATTAATTTGGCGAGTTAAAATAGCCATTTTTCAAAAAGTCTCGGATTTCGACGAAACCAGTTTCATCGGATCCGTAATGTGATATTATTGTAAGGTTTCAAATTTCTTATCAATTGGATTTACCGTTTGTCTGGTACAAATTAAAACGCCTAGAAATCGATTTAAATCGGTTTAATTTAAATTGAACGTTTATTGCCATAACTCGTACAGATGACCGAATTAGCTTCCGAAACCTATTCCATTGTGTCCGGAACGCAGGATAAACCCTAGGAACGTCAGTTTCGGCGCGTAAATCGGAGTTCGGAATTTCCGAAATGAATAGTGTTTCGTCGGTTCCCTATAAATAGACCCCTACCTCTCTCTAAATAAAAAAATAACAAAACCTAAACCTAATTGTTCAGCCGCCGTTCACCGTCAACCAAAGGCCAGAAACGTCCCTTTTTCATCCCTCAATTACTCCCAATCCATCCACTTATAGCAGAAATCTCCAACTAGTAAATCGAAGAGCACGAAGAGATCTTCAAATCCATACGGAGTTGATGGGTTTTGGAGCATCGTAGTGGGAGCTACAGGGCCGCGTTCCCTGGGGGTTGCGCACGCGTTTTGAGGCGCAGGAGGCAGCCGAGCTCTGAGCTACTCCAGGCGAGCATGGTGATGGCGAAGCCCTTCGTGATGGCATCTCCTGATCGACCTATATATGCGTGTAGGAGGAGCAAAAATTAACCCTAGTTCAACGTGATGGGTTCTTGTGTTCGGCCTGAAGATGAACGAAGAAGATGGAGGGGGTTTGCGTCCTACGGCCCTGATGTGTTGGGTTTGGAAATCTATGGCTATGATTAGATTAGGTTTGAAATTATAAAATTTATGTTGTAATTTATATAATAAAAATCGTGTAAACTTCAAAAATTGATATATTTTTCATACGAGGTCGAAAACGCGCGAAACAAGAAGCGTTGGAATCGTATGGACGAGCACTACGCGATGGAGTTGGATTGGAGTCGTTTGGAGTTAGTGAAAATTTCGTGTAAAATTAAACGCGCGTTTAATTTTATTCGAAATAAATCGCTAAAACGAAATTAAAATCAAGGTGAGAACTTCTCACTCAATCGAATCAGTTTCGATTTTATTTTAAATAGTTAGATTTAAAATATTTGAATGCATGTTTGAATGATGATTGTATCTATTGATTGTTAAAATAGACATTATACGCCGTTAGTAAGCGGATGTTATTTATTAAGAACATATACCGCGAATATTTCATAAACAGTGAAATTGGTATTATATATAATATCAATATATATATATTGGCATATGTATATATTGGAGTTATTGATTTCCCGCATCTTTTGTTTAGCGGATGAGACCCTATTGCCCCGTCTATTAAGCGGATAATATTCAAATCCCATATACCACGATAATTTCGTACTGGAGCGAAATTGGTATTGTGCTAATGTTTGTGGATGCAGGAAACAGGTTGGAGGGATCCAACTGGATTCCTCAACAGTTTTTATTTGATTTCAGATATTTTGATATTTGATGGATTATCATATCGATATATGATATCGTTGTTGTCGTGATTGACTATTTGGTGTGTAGCATCATTGGACCAAAATTGGAATTTTAAAATGATTTCAAAGTGATTTTTTTGAAAATATACGTTTATAAAATATTTTTGGAATTGATCCATTTTAAATAAATAAACGTATAATTTTTAATGTTATAAAAATTATGATTTTTGAGAAATATAGTAAAAGGCTGACTTTTGAAGATATGGGGTTAATGAGTTTTATAAAATAGTTTAAATTGGATTTCTGAATTTATTATAAAAAGCTGAAATATAGGATTTATAAAATTTAATTATTTTATGAATAAAAATGGTGAAATTATAAAGGAATTTAAAGACGTTTTAAAGAAAAATATAAATTGATTTATATTAAGAGATTTATAAATGGATATTTATAAATTGAAATATTGACATTATAAAACGAGTTTTTATAAGTGTTTGAATGAAGTGAAAATGGATTGCATAAGTGAATGGAAATTATAAAATTATAAATGGTGAAGTTATAAATGAAATTTATAAATAGTAAGATTTATAAATTTTGTGAAGTTATTAAAGAATATATTTGGATAAATAATTGAATCTTATAAGTTATAAGATTTATAAATTGGGATGTTTAAAGGAACGATTTTGTAAAATAATCGTTTTATAAGCATTCAACTTATAATATGAATCTTTGGTTTATAATTGAGTTATAAAGTGAATAGGTTAATAAAGGAATTTATAAAAGGAGTAGTTATAAAACAAATATAAATAGAATTTATAAACGTTGTTTTATAAATTCGCAAACGACTTATTTGATAAGTAAATTGTTGAAACCTATTAATGGAGTTATATTCACATTTTTGACTGTGAATAATCCTTTAAAATGAAATGTATAAAAGGATGAAATTTGTTAACGTAGTATATTCACGTTTTGAATAGTGAATAATATGTTAAAGAAAATGTTTAGAATGTGATATTTTAAATTAAATTAAAACGATCTAACGATGTTTTAAAATGTGTTGAGATTCGAAACCATAGATTTCAACATTCATTGTTGAAATAGACGTTTTCGAGAAATAAAAGGAAATAGTGGACTATAACACTGTTGTTATAGTAAATGATTTCCGAAAGGAAATGTTTTGTATAGTATTGGGATTTATATATCTATTTAATTTCGAATCCCTATACTATTGATTTTGGGTTGTCGTAACAATGTTTTACGTAACATTCGTTTTGGCCCAAATAAATATGTTTAAGTGAATGATTTCCTTAAAGAATGAAATATATACTTAATCTCGATTTAAGTATATTGAATATTTTCCAAGTGTTGAAAATAAATAATATTTGTGAATTACTTATGAATAAATAAGTATGGAAATGTTATCCAATATAAGGTGAATATTTTGAGAATTTATCTTTTTGAAGATAAATTGAAAATGAATAATTGAAATCGTATATGCATGAATATTTTGAAATATAAATTCATTATGGAATTTATAAATGAAAAGAGGAATTTGTTTAAAAAATAAATATTGATTTATTTTTGAAGTATTGAAAATACTATATCTTGTAAAGATATTTTGGAAAATAAATAATTTGGAAAATTATTTGGAAACTGGTGATGTTGTGCATATCCATTGATAGTTCAATAACCGACTATCAATATTTCCCTTTGAATGGGTAATTAATATGATTTGTTTGAATTTGAATGCCACACTTATTTTTGAATAAGCGCTCACTATTCGGGTTAACCGGGAAAGGACCATGGGGTCGTATAACCCATTCCGAATATGTGATACGTCGTTATGAATCGCATTGAAGATCGGTGTTGAAGACCCGGTATTTGCGAGAGCGATAGGATGACCTGTCGATTGACTCTGCACCGAGTTGCTCCGGTATAGAGTTCTCCATATGTGATGGTGAATCCGATCAGGATTGTGAATATCCGGATTGCAAGGACTTCTTTGTAAGTGCCTTCGGTTTTGTTCGAGCCCGGAATAGACTTGTACGGATTGTATGTCTGACATTACAAATTGAGATATAAAGCAGATTTCTTTCAAATATATTTCTGTTGGTGGCGGAGAATTTATTCTTTTAGCTTAACACCCTTCTCTGAGACGTACGAGCTCAGAGGTTATGTAGTTGAATGTTATCAGCGATATATTCCCAATTTGGTAATGTGACATGCTGAGTGTTGCTGTAAATGATCATTGTGTTGATTATTTGTGATAGGATCGTTTATTTGATCGTCTATCCCGGTGATCATTTCTATGATCATTTGTTGACCCAAAGCATGGCTTTTGTATAAAGTATGTTTTTGTGGACGTGACTTCGTCGAGCCTCACACCTCGTGAATGGTCAAAACAGGAAAGATGCGGCAAGATTATGAGGGGTAGCGCCCTTTAGGATGTGTGCATTTCCTTCTGGAAAAGGGTGGTATCATGGTACGGAGCCCAGATACTTACTCATGTTGAAAACACTTTGTTATGATTGTGTGAATTGATTACGAGCGCTCGGTGAAAGGTCCCAAAGGACCGGGGGATGGCATATTCGGTCAGTTGTTACTCAGTTAGGGGTAACCCGGCATTGTGTTGGTAGAGATCCGGTTTGGTTCTCGGGGATGTCCATCCAGAGGCATTCTCATGTGGCAATGGGAAGTTCCTTGGCCTGATCATTCGTTGGAAATCCAAAGAAACAATACGAAACTTATACGATTTTAGTTGTAGAACCTGCCATCTAATATGGTAGCTATTAGTAGGCATAATATAATGGTACCTATGCTGGCTAAGATTTATATTCTACTTTCGAAAGAATTTGTTCTACACTATGCACTAATAATAATATCAAATGTTTTTCTTTTAATGCGTATCAAGCATCTTTGACTATCATAAGGAGAAATCTCCTCCAAGTCTACGTTTGCATTGTGTGTGTGGCGGGAGGTCTTATGGTGGTCTCATTTTTAAAAGCATTGCGAATTGACTTTAAAAATATTCCTCTATTTTGATTTTAAAGATAAATAAACTATTTTGAGTTCTCACGCCAGTCACATGACTGACTCGGAGTTTATTGTTTTCCTTCCTAAACTCTGGGTGCCCACCAATTTCCACACGGGCAGTTAAGAGTTCAGGTTTATCAGGATATTCAGGATATTCTGGAGTTGCTGGAGGCAAGCTGGATGGCATGGCGTATTACTAGTTATATAGTATTTCTTTTTCCGCTGCACTGTTTGTTGTTGTTTGATGTTGTACACTCTGATGATGATATGATGTAATGAAATGTAATGTATAAAATGTAATAACTGATATAGCTCTTTGTTTAAAGATTATTCATTTATTATCATATGTTGTTCCGCTGCGAATTGTGAGATTCTGTTATTGTTCTGTTGTTTTCTGTTCCGTTCTATTTTTCATTTTCTTCTATTTTAAAATTTTCTGTTTTCTTTCCTCTCTATTTTCTACCTTCTTATCTCTGGTTCTCCTGTTTTTTTCTTCTTCTTAAACCCTCAGTGTTCGGTTTTCCGTCGTTCGATTACTTGGCAGTCGATGAAGTGAGTATCGATGTTGAATTTTCGAAAGACGAAGAATCGGGTCCTGACACACTTATTATTTTTCATCTTGTTAATCAATCAATGAATTTATATTCAATTCATTGGATTTTAATTGATTTACTTTCGGTTAATTCAGTTTCAGTCCATTTTTATCCAATCAATAAATATTCATTGCATTTGCATTTGATTGGTTCCAATTTAATGTATTTACATTCAATTGATTTTTTAATTATTTACATTTGTTTCATCCACATTTAATTGGGTTACATTCAATTGATTTACTTTCAATCTATTAACATTCGTTACAAAAAAAATTCCATGCTTACTTATTCATATTCATTGAATTATCATTACACTAATTTCCGTTCTATTATGTCCAACTAACTTACATTCAATTATTAATGTTCATTATGTTCCTATTATTTACATTCGTTTACAATCATATTGGTTATTCTCTTTCACATTCAAATTTATTTGTGATCATTTGTTCTATTTCATTCACATAGTATGTTTCCTTCAATGTCAATATCACTTGATTAACCATTCTATAAATTTACATAAGTTTAATATGAACATTCCATATTTTCTTTTGCCTATCCAAGATGTTTAACCATGTTCTTATTTTGTTTTTTTCTTCCTATTTACTCAAGTTTCAAGCTATATAGCTTATATATATTCCAAATGTTTTACATCTCTACTTAATTAACTTTCATTCATAATTTATGCAAATTCACCTTATCTTTATAACTTAAGTTCATTTTTTTCAAAACAAATCCTATTTTATTTAGCTTATTTCATTTATTTAATCCATTTGACTTCACTTAAGTTAATTCCACTTCATAATTCTATTTCAACCATTCTTTGTAATTTACCTTTGTATCACAAACAGTTTACAAAATATAAATTTATTTATTATTTGTTTAGTTTCTTAAGTTCATATTCATTTACTTAAATAGCATTCTCTTTTTATTATTTAATTTATTTCACTTAACATTTCTTATAACATAGATTAAGTGTACAAACATTCATTACAACAACTCAAATTTTATTTATAATTTTCCTTAACAAATTTCATTTTGGACACCTTATTACGTACCTTTTATATTGTATACTATTCAATTACATGTTCTCATTAATATTCAAACTTTTTTCCTAGTAAGATTTTATTAATGTTTCAAAATGTAATTAAGAACTATACAATTTACCTTTTATTTACAATATTTTTATTAAGCAAAATTTAGTTTGAATTTTTTTTTATTACTTCAATTTCCTCTTGTATACCTTTCAATTACATATTCATGTTAACGTTTTAACTTCTTAAATATTTCGGGTAAGTTATATGTTTTAGAATGCAATTGAGTATTATACAAATTAATTTTATCCTAGTTCAACTATTTCAAATTGTTTCAATTTCATTTCTCATTTTAAACACTTTAATTATTCAGAAATTTTACTTCATTTCAATAATTGGAAACCATTACTTAACATAAACTTAAGAGTTTAATTTCCCAATTCACTTCAAACCATTTTGAAATAAATATATGCACATATATTTTTGTATACCAAATCATACTTAAGAAATTCAAATCAAAATCCATTTTACAAAACAAAAGTGTAGCATAGTTACTAAGTGGTCTTCCCCACTTTGAGACTTGAAAATGAATATTGATGATGTTGCAGGCATCATCAAAATTATTTCCCAACGACAAAAGAGGAGAGTACTGACTTGCTTCTTTTAAAATTCTTTTGAAAACAATTTCTACTTGAAAATACCTTCCAATAATATTAATATTATTTTTATTTTATTTTTTTCAAACTTTGAAAACCAAATTTTGAAAAGCACTGAAAATTAAATTCTTAAAGCCACAATTTAATTTTATCTCATTTGCAAATCAGATTGATAACCATGTTTATAAAATTTCATCTCCTTATAACATACAACAAAAGTTACCGGTTTAGGAATGTTAACAAAACAATAAATGAAAATCTAGTATTATCATTCCATTTCATTTGACTATCCAATTTTAGAAAGTTATACTTTTACACATAATATAATCATACTTAACAAAATAAACAATACGATATAAAACAATTTTTATAACTAACAAATATGCTCCCTCATAGGATGATTCAAGAATGAATTTTGGAACAATGATAGAGATTCAAATTTAGAGAAACCCTAATCAATGAGAATCCTAACTAAGAAGATAGGTTCGAAAGGAAGGATGATCTCATAATTAATTTTACTCATTCTAGGGTGCTGCTGCCCTATTACTAATGAGTTTTTACTCCATAAGCTAAGTTTTGCCTAAACCTGGCTCTGCTACCAACTGTAACGACCCGAAGTTTCGAACCATTCAAATCGACAAAAAACCACACATGTCAAACTTGAATTGCTCAAAATAACAGATTGTTATTTATATTTGGCAAAACTAAGCAAATACAGTAAATAGATCAATCACGGAATCATAGCCACAGAGTAATACAACAATACGTAGCAGAATAGATAAACAGAGTTCATGAAGCTACTATGGAAGCAACCGAGTCCAAGACAAAAGACAACAAAGGTCTCTAATACATAAGTGACAAGTCTAAACATAGATAACCAGAAATAATTGAAATAACTGAGATAACTGGAAAGCTGAATAGATAAAAGATAGATCTTCAAGCAAAGCTTCAAGCCCCAAAGGTGAGCCTCAAATGCTATAATACTCAGGCTCACCAGAGCGTAAAGCAAAATACAAAACATTCAAGTCAGGATTAACAATTTTATGCAAGTAAACTAACACAAGTGAAATGTCAAAACAAAATGCAATAACTTAAAGATATGTTTGGGATTTCCATCATTTAAGAATCCATGGAACTATCTACATACATAATACAATGCGCTACATAAATAGCGTCTACAGCAAAGTAAAATACTAAAATAGCATCAAGGCGTTACCCATGTCCCCTTAACACATTTTTATATAAATGATGTATACAGTACTGTAAACTCCACCGTAAACTGGTGGGCTATCAGGGAGCACTCCATAGGTATGACACAAACCAAACTTGTAACGGGTACGATAAGGCATATAAAAGGCACGCGAGACAATATCAGGGTTGGATTCTACCGTTTGCACTCTCGGACTGGTGGTAACGCATAGCAGCCACTACCGCCCACCTCGAAACACACTCCTATAATCAAATCGAGGGGTGGCCACCAAATCAATCACAAAGTCATAATATTGTATCGAAGAGATGTGCCAAATAGGAGGAGCGACTTCACTTGGCCTAGTATAGCTCCTGTTTTAGCCACAACAAGCTGACTCGAGAGAGTCAAGGCTATATTAATACCTCATACAGAATCGTTCGCCAAAACATCCTACTTCATTTTGGAATCTCCACCACGTGCACAGTTGTTAAAGTGGTTTTCAGTATTAGCAGAGAGTATGACAATATCCGATCCCAGTCTCTTTAACAACCAAACGCTTATTTCACATCAATTGGTTCATTTACATTTTCAAAACCGATTCATAATTTATATCAAAATATCATATTCACTTCAAAATCATACCACTTTCGAAATCATATTCACTTCAAAATTATATCACTTTTGAAACCATATTCAGTTCCGAAATCATATTCATTTTCAAAGTCATAACCACAAAATAGGTTAAACCACATGTCAAAATATTCGCATTTTATGTCAATTAAATCTAAATCATAACAATTCCAACTTTAACATTTGAATATTGAAAGTAGTTTATATATCAGAATAGTTATATATTAAAAATGGTTTATATTTTAAAAATAGGTTATAGATTGAAATAGTTTATATATTCGAAATAGTTTATATATTAAAATAGGTTATAGATTGAAATAATTTATATATTAGAAATAGTTTATATATTAAAATAGGTTATATATTAAATAAATATATTAATTTAAATATTTTAAACATAACATATGTTAATTTTATTAAATTTTACTAAATTAAATCTTATATTATGAAGAAAAAAAAAGTTATTAGTAAAACCTTAAAATTTACATTTTAAAACATAACTTATAAATTTAGAATTCTTAAAACATATAATTTTAAAATCTATATTTTACATATACGTTTTAAAAGAAAATCTTTATATTAAATTTAAAAATCATTTTCCATTTTTTTCCAAACACATCTTTCCAAAATTTTAGAAATCGCTTTAAAAACAGACCAACGGTGTTCGTATATAGTTTTCTATTCTAGGGTCAAGTGATACAGATAGTTATCATTTCAATCCACAATAATTTAAAATTTACGGATATGTATCATTTCAACCCGCGATCCCTAATTTCCAAAATCAATAAAATCGCTTGAGTTTATCATTTCAATGCATAACGATTTTTTCCTATTCTAAAAGATCAATCAGGTATGTATCATTTCAACCCGTAGGGAATTCCTAAAACTAAGGGAACTTGCAACATGATTAACATAAAATAAATAACATAACACAAAATCATGCATAACAATTTACATAAGATGACACATAATTTACATAATGAATCACATAACATAACATATTACTTACATAACCAATTACATACAATAACACATAATTACATGCAAACTACATAATATAACATATATGCATATTTAACATGGAGGTGACATATGCAACCATTTTTAACATAGCAATTTAGGTGATTTCCAACATAACACATATATGCATATATATTTTATTCTTTTTTCTTTTCATTTTTGTTCTTTTCTTTTCTTTTTTCATTTCACACATAAATTTCACATAACATACTAATGATAATTTCCATCACAAAAGTGTTAACCTTTAAATCAATATAGAATTTTCCTTTTTTCTTCTTTTCAACATAGTAATTGCATATTAACATCATGAAGCATATTAATAAACATATTATCACATCTATTTTTTTATAAATAAACAACGTAATAACAATAATCATGTCAAAATAATAAGGGAACATAGGTGAACATATATCATATCGAACCATAACCAAACTACGCATAATTTCTCAACTATTGCAACAATTCTATAACATGTCAATTGATATTCATTCATTTAGCATAAGGTTATAAATTGTGAGTGAATAGCTCACCTTTCGAGGCTAGGAAATATTTGACAAAAAAAAGCTATGAATTTGAATCTTAATTCCAAAGCAAAGCAAGCTAGAATCAATGGATCTCCAAAATAAAATATGTAACTTTGTTTTTTTTATGAAATAGAAGAGAAAAGAGACAAAGAGGGCTCGACCTAGGGTAGGAAAAGAGGGGTAGGGTTTTGGATTTGGGTGGTGATTGGTGGCCGAAATAAGAAGGAGGAGATGAGGGCTTGGATGGTGGAAGAGAGGGCGACAGAAGGAGGTGGAAGGAAGGATTGAAGGAGAGGAGGAAAGAGTTTTGATTTGTGAATTTTTGGAGATTTGAGATCTAGAATTCTCTGTAAATTTTGAGAGAAAGAAGGAAGTGTGTTGAGAAAGTTTTCTGAAGAGAAAATTATGTACATACAAGTTAGTCAAAAGTAAACAAATGGTGGTAGGCATAGGAATAGGCACAAATCTTTTGGTATGGTTAGAGTCCCTTGGTTAACCAAGACCAATTAGACCAAACAAACCCATTTGGACTTAGCCAAATTTCATAACTAAACACTACAAACTTATGTTAGTTTTTCATAGAAATTCAAATACTTAGAGCAATAGAAATTTGATTTTGACGAAACAAAAAGTGGAGAAAAGATCAGAATTCGGTCTAGTACCATAAAAAAAGAACAAAACTTTAAAATTCAAATTTAATATTTTCAACCAAAAGTTAAATTTTGACTAAATTTGACCAAAATTTGAAATTTTAGAAACTTTTCTATTTCATTGAATTTGAAAAAATATGTTACTCAATATTCCAAAATTTGTTCTTTAATTTTAACCCTTAATTTTTTTTTTAAATCCAAATAACAATATATTTTAAAATTAACCGAATTAAACCTTCATTTTATTAACATTGGTTTGTCTTCATTAAATGTTCATTTTATTCAATTCAAAATATGTTTCTTATTCTTTACTGAATCAATTACCATCTATTACTCTTTACCTTAATTAAAAGATTTAATTCCAATTAATTCAATATTAAATTTCCAATTGAATGTTGGTTACACACTAATCGTTTTATTTTCATTAAATAATTCAAACATAGTTTTATCCTTTTATTTCGATTCACATGTTATTTATGTTACGTCAAATTTCTCTTTCAATTAAAACATATGTTTCATTTTTATTTCCTCAACTTACTCTTTTATTTTAATTCAAACATACATCTCTATTATTGCATCCATTAATTATAATTAATGTTCTCTTTCCTTTTGTTTGAAAGATTTCAATGACATTTAATTCCATTGATTACAAAATAAATTCCAAAGTGGATTAATCAATCGAATGAGGAATAAATCAATTGTTACAACTTAGTAATTCATATCTATCAATTTATTGTTTACACAGGGAGTATAAATCTACTTACCAAATAATTGATTTCTTATTGTATGCTAACATATTTAGAATATTGTTTATCCCCTTTTTTAGTAACATTTATTGTTACAGTTGATTGAAATTGCATTAATGCAGTTGTCAATTACATTCAATCAATGTTATTAAATTACACTCTAATACGCGTTACTACCTTCCATTTCATTAAAGATTAGTTGTTTTAGAATTTTACCTAAGATCATGTTTTATATTCTAACAATTTATTATTGTTTTTTTACAGTAATAATTGAAAATTCTTTATTTCTAAACCTATTCTATTCAATAATTATAACTAATGTTTTTAAAATTTGTTTGAATTTACGAGCCCTTACAAAATCGGAATACAAGAAGGTGTTGTTTATCATGCGTGGATCTTCCTCTTCATGCTAACTGCTGCGCACATGCTACCGCGTTACCGTAACGTACGGGAAGATGAAGCCCATAATATTAATGGGTTAATTTGGGCCGGATCATTTAAAACTTAATAAGTGAAGGTTTTGAATTCTTTGAAGAATATTCAGCTCCTGAAATGCATTTCGTAGTGGGCTTTCAATCACTATCTGTTTGCAGTGTGTAACAGATGTACATGTTTGGTCTTAATTTGTACTTTGTTATGTTTCCGAGGGTCAATAAAGAAGACAAACTTCAAAAGAATTTTTATTTAATTAAATGATTAAATAAGACAATAATCTTTATTAATATTTGGAATAGAAGTATGAACTTTTGGTCCGATCGTGAAGTTCCAAAAATGCCCTTATCTGTATTTCTTTATTAATAGTTGTTTTGATGTCACACCCTTTTGATGCTAGTGTGAAATATCAAAAATTCCTCAATGCAAATATTCTAAAAATTTAGTATCATTTTCTCTGCAAATATTTACCAAGTCTTAACAATACTTAAAAATAGGATCTAATAAATAAACTACTTTACAAATTCGTTTTTTCATTAACTAGTAATATAAATATAAATTTAAACAAACGAAAAATTAGATATTGCAACTTAAAAAAAATCAAATTAACTATGTATTACCTGGAGGTTTGACCAAGTAACCAGAGGCATGGCACAAGCACAGGTCAGCAATGAAGAGGTCGCTCGACATTAGTGTACCGTTCGGTATCCACGCTAGGCCAGCATCCAGCACCATTCGGCATCCAGGCTTGACCGGCATCTAGCACCATTCGACATTCAGCACCGTTCGACGTAGCATTATCGTTCGACGTGAACCTTACTCGGCATAACAAGGCCGTTTGGCACGTGCCTCATTCGACATTCCATATTGCTCGGCGTGAACCTTGCTCGGCATAGCAAGGTCGTTCGGCATGAGCCTCGTTCGGTATTCCAGCCTCATTCGGCATTCCAGCCTCGTTCGGCATTCATGTCTCTTTCGGCCTTCCCGCCTCGTTCTGCACATGGCCTCGCTCGGCATAAGTCTATCACTCGGCATCTCCTCTCGATCGGCGTTGGATCTCGTTTGGCCTACACGTTTCACTCAACACACTGCCTCGTTCGGCTTGGAGATGTGGCTTGGCATTTGTCGTTCGACATTTGTGGCTCGGCACACAGAAGTCACTCACCACGGGCCGAAGTATCTCGCTCCTAGGCCCATTAAGGAAGTCCAACCCATCTTCTTCTATAAATAGAGGTGCAGGGGCACAGTGAAAGGAACCTTTTTTCGAGAACACTGGGGAGACTTTACCGCTTTCAAGACTCACTTTATTTCATTTAGCATTTGAATTCAAGTCTTTATATTACGGATTGTGTCTGTATTAAGTCACTTGTGAAAGCAATAAATATCGAAACTTAAAGTGGACGTAGGCAAATACGTTAAACCACTATAAATCCGGTGTTCTTGTTTTCTACATTTAACTTAATACACAGTTCTCTGTTTTAATTTACTTTCTTCATTAATCTCTCTACATAACTCTACTCAAGGGTGTTAGTGACCAATTTTGGTGCTAACATTTGGATGCTTTTACTGAGAATCGAATTCTCAGGCCGAAAGGATCTACTTTGTAGCTACTGGATTGAATAAATCCCCCGAAGGAGATCCGACCTACTCATAGGACGTTCGTTGAATCTACTCAGAGTTCCGACCAACAACTCTACTATGGGAAAACCATGTACCCGATCAGCCTCTCACAACGCGGACGTCCACGAGACTGCTAGCGTGCAACAAGTTGGACCTAGCGATCAGCAAGCAAATTTAGGTGCAGGGACTACCGCCCAAACTCAAATGGAAGTCATCACCACGGCGGTGTTCAATGACTTGATGAGGGAACTCAGGGAAAGTAGAAAGCAACTTGCCGAGAAAATTCAGGTCAATGCTAATCTCATGGCTCAACTTACTCAGTAGTAGCATCAGAATGCTGGAGGTAGCTCTGCCCCTTATTCTTCATCTGATAGCTCAACTTCAGGTGATGAACCTCCCAGGGGTAGACGCCGTAAGACTGAAGCAGCACAAGAAGGTGCCACTGATCGATCAACCAGGGACCAAGCATGTAAGGAGACCGGACGCCCGGCTCACCAAGATCCTAATGAAGTTGACCTACAAGATGTACGATTGGCCAATCGCCAACAGAGGGGACATCAACCTGAGCGGTCCCGTAGAACAGGACCCAACCTTCCATCCTCCATACAAACTCCGGACTTAGCAACTATAGTCAGGCAGTTGACGAGAGAAAACCAAGGCTTGACCAATGAAGATTGGGGAGTATCCAGGAGTCATACTCCCTTCAGAGATACTATCCTGCAGGCCGAGTATCCCAGGAAGTTTAGTATGCCAACTATACCAGCCTACGAAGGGAAGACTGATTCCAGACAGCATGTAATGAGGTATGAATTGATGATGGATTTTGCCAGAGCGAATGATGCGACCAAGTGTAGGTGCTTCCCAATCACTTTATCAGGAATCGCCACTATGTGGTTTACTCGACTTCCCCCGCGGTCTATACCCAGCTTTGACGAATTGGCAATGAAATTTGTAGAACAATTCAGGATACATGCAACTCGTCCAAAGGATGTGATGTCCTTATCAAGCGTAATCCAAGCTCTAGGAGAGTCATTGAAAGTGTACTTGCAGACATTTCACGTTGCGGCCACTGAAGTTAGCAACCCTAACGACCATGCAATTTTAATGGCGGTAATGCGAGGTGTAGATCCAGACTCAGAGTTTGGAGATTGTTTGGCGAGAAAGCCTCCAACTACGTTGGAGCGATTCTATTCGAAAGCTCATCAGTTCATAAGGAGGGAGGAAGCTCGATGGACAAGGCGAGATAAGGCACCAGGGCCTGTTCAGGAGACTGTGAAAAGTAACATCGCCGTAAAGCAATCCGGCGGCAACTCGGGAAAGGTTCAAGTCAACGTCCAGAACAAGCCTAGGCAATCCAAAGGGTCCGGAGGAGGAAATCCTGGAAAGAAAAGAGAAGCAGGGAAATGGAAGCCAAGGATTCCAACTTACAACAAATACACCCCCTGAATGCGTCTCTTGAAAATATTTATCTATCAACCTATAACACTTTTCAATACAGAAAGCCACGCCCAAAGGAGTCTATAGAGGAATAGAAGCGGACGGGGAAGTACTGTTGCTTCCACGAGACTTACGGGCACAATACAGAGGAGTGTAGACACCTCCATGACGCCATAGAAAAGTTGATCAGGCAGAAAAAGATGCAGGAATTTGTTAAGAACCCACAAGAGGGTAGGCAAGGAACGTCAGACCCCGGTCGCGGGTCGGCTCCACACCATCCAGAGGAACCTGCCCAAATCGTTGGTAGATTGATCATAATCACTATAGATGGAGGACCTCACCCTGTAGACCAGAATTGGCTGGAGATGGAACGATATGCTACATCCTTAAGGCATGCGAATTATGAATGTTGTTCAAATGTGGAAGATGGAACCCCCACAAAACAACAACGCGTGATGACAGACGATATAGTGTTTAGGAGCCGAGATGTAGACAAGGTGGAGGCTCCTACCATCGACCCGATGGTCATATCTGCGACAATCAGGCCAGCTTACGTCAAAAGAATTTTAATTGATTGAGGAAGCTCCGTCAACATCATCTTCAAAAAGGCATATGACTAAATGAAGATGGAGACAAAGTAAAGCCATCTAAAGCCCGTATCCATGGCTTTAGTGGTGCAGCGACTGACACGATGGGGTATGTTGAGTTACCAGTTGAACTGGGAGAAGGTGAGCGTAGGAGGGTGCGAATCCTACCGTTCATAGTGTTGGATGTAGACTCTCCATATAATGTATTTCTGGGTCGTCCGGCCCTGGCGGAGTTTAGAGCGGCTTTGGCCCCATGGTGTTTAACATTAAAATTTCTGACAGACAAAGGAGTTGGTGTTGTGCATGGCGATCAGGTGACCGGTCGCGCATGTTATGTGGCAGAGCTGAGAGAGGCTCAACGGAGAGAGAAAGGAAAGGTTGCGGACAACTACGTCCACATCCAAAACACTGACAATCGACAAGTAGTGCCCGAGCCCTGGCTCGGGCGACATTCTCGGATCTATAGAGACATAGATCCGAGAGATGATGATGGGGGACCCAGGGAAGCGAGTGCAGCACCGGTTGAGTTGACGATTGACATTCAAGTCAGTCGGGATGACCTGTCACGAGTTCTTAAGGTTGGATCACAACTCGACCCGTCATTGGCCGAGGATCTTACTGATTTCCTCCGAGCGAACCTGGACGTTTTCGCTTGGACATATTCTGATATGTGCAGGATTTCTCCCGCTATTGCGAGTCATATGTTGAACATAGACCCAAAGTACGTCCCAGTAAAACAGAAACGGAGAGGCATAGACCTGGAGAGGTCCGCCGCTCTCAGAGAGGAGGTAGACAAACTCAAAGCCAATGGGTTCGTCCGCGACGCCCTCTACCCCGAATGGGTATCTAACCCTGTGCCAGTGAGGAAAGCGAATGGAAAGTGGAGAACTTGCGTTGATTATTCTGATTTAAACAAAGCATGCCCGAAGGATAGTTTCCCCTTACCTAGAATCGACCAACTGGTCGATTCAACGGCTGGACACGAGCTACTGTCATTCATGGATGCGTACTCGAGATACAATCAAATCCCAATGCACATTCCAGATCAAGAACACACCAGTTTTGTCGCAGACATTGGGTTATATTGCTATGTAGTGATGCCCTTTGAATTTAAAAATGCGGGAGCAACTTATCAGCATCTGGTGAACCAAATGTTTAAGGATTAGATCGGTAGAACGATGGAAGTCTATGTGGATGACATGCTCGTGAAGTCACGACCACATTCGAGACTTAGCAGAAATGTTTGATATACTTAGGCATTATGGGATGAAAATAACCCTCTGAAGTGTTCTTTTGGCGTTGCGTCAGGGAAGTTTTTGGGTTTTATTGCGAATGCACGGGGAATTGAAGCTAACCTAGTAGAAGATTCAGGCTATTCAGGACATAAAAGTGCCCAGAACTATAAAGCAAGTACAAAGCTTGAATGGAAAGGTGGCCGCGCTGAGTCGATTCATATCTAGAGCTACGGATAAGTGCATTCCTTTCTTCGATGTGATAAAGAAGCGAAAGAGAAATTTCGAGTGGACATCCAACTGTGAGGAAGCATTCCGAGCTTTGGTTAGGCATTTAGAAAGTCCCCCGGTGCTATCAAAACCAATTGACCATGAAATGTTGTATGTATACCTGGCTGTATCCCAACATGCTATCAGTACGGCTTTGGTTCGCGAGGAGGACCGAGTTCAAAAGCCAGTATATTACGTCAGTAAACGTTTGACGGGGGCAGAAAGAAATTTTCTCAAGATTGAGAAACTGGCTTACTGCTTGGTGATTGCATCACACAAGCTTCATCCATACTTTCAGGCACACTCAATCAGTATTTACACTGATCAACCCTTGCGGCAGGTACTCCAACGACCAGAAACCTCTGGAAGGATGTTAAAATGGAATATCGAGTTGAGTCAGTTCGATATTACTTACCTGCCACGAAGGGCCATACAAGGGCAAGCGCTAGCAGACTTCATTGCTGAATTCACCGTGTCCGACGAGTCAAACGGTCACAATGTCATACCTCCCATTCGATGGAAGATGTACACCAATGGAGCATCTAACGACCGTTGTTCGGGGTTGGCATAGTTCTCGTGACTCTTGAAAACCGATCAGTTTGTTATGCTTCGAAGCTCGAATTTCCAGCAACAAATAACGAAGCCGAGTATGAAGCATTGATTTCTGGTTTGAGACTTATCAGAGAATTGGGGATAGGATCGGTTGAAATCTTTTGTGACTCACAACTGGTGGTGTACCAAGTTCGGGGGGACTATCAAGCAAAGGGACAGAGACTTGCCTCATACCTAGTACGGGTTCAAGAGCTAGCGAATCTGGAGTATTATGATATTTCACATGTTCCGCGTGAACAAAACAGAGCGGTCGTTTCATTAGCAAAATTTGCAAGCACCGGCGATACGCAACAAATGGGATTGTTTCCCGTTGAAACCTTACATGCTCCGAGTATAAATATGATGGAGGTAGATTTCATGTTAGAAACAGAAGTAAAAAAGGAATCATGGATGACCCCATTCAAGCAATACTTGTTACACGGGGTCGTATCCGAAAGAAGGAGAGAAAGACGACAAGTCATTCGTAAGGCTTCGTGATATTTAATGCAAAACGGGGTAATGTATCGGAGGGGATTCTCGACCCCCTTACTCCGGTGCATAGCTCATGATGAGATAAAACGAGTCCTGAAGGAAGTCTATGAAGGAGAATGTGGTGACTATACTGGGGGACAGACGTTAGCACAGAAAATCCTCTGCTATGGATATTATTGGCCGACTGTAAATCCAGATGCCGCAGACTACATGAGAAGATGCAACAAATGTCAGAAATATGCAAAGATTCCGAGAGCTCCGTCGACGGAACTCACACAAATGGTTAGTCCCTAGCCGTTTGCAATGTGGGGGATCGACATAGTCGGTTCCTTAGCCATATCCAAAGGTGGTGCAAAATACGCGATAGTTGTGGTCGATTACTTGACCAAGTGGGCAGAAGCAGAGCCTTTGGCCACTATCACCACCAAAAAGATCATTAATTTCGTTGTACGAAATATTATATGTCGTTTTGGCCTTCCACAGACCATCATTGCAGACAACGGAACTCAATTCGAAAATAAAGAGTTTAAAGAGTTTTGCCAAAAATATGGTATTGAGAAAAATTTTGCAGCGGTTGCACATCCGAAAGCCATTGGACAAGTGGAAGCCGTGAACAAAATAATCAAGTCCATAATGCGTTTGGAAAAGGCTAGAGGCAAGTAGGTGGATGAACTTCCAACAGCGCTTTGGGCTTATAGAACCACCCACAAGTCCGCGACTAGTCACCCTCCATTCGCATTGGCATATGGCATGGAAGTTGTTATACCCATAGAACTTGAAGTACCATCACAACGGGTAACTTATTATGACACTGAATCGAATCAGGATCTTTTGCTGGAACCACTGGACTTCATTGATGAAAACGCAAAGAAGCTAATTTAAGAGCTGCCGCATACAGACACCGAGTCACTCGATATTATAATGAAAAGGTCCGACTGAGAATCTTTGATGTGGGTGACCTCGTTTTGAAATGAGTTTTCCTAGTCCCATCACATATGAGCCCCGCATGGGAAGGTCCATACGTCATTGAACGGAAGCTTGGAGAAGGAAGTTTCAAGCTAGCGACCATTGATGGTGCGACACTCCCCCGAGCATGGAATAGTGAGCATTTAGGCATTATTATACTTAGTTTATTTCTTTCATATTTTAGTTGCAATTATTTCCAACATGTTTTTATTTCGTTGATTCTTAGTTTACGACATGTAATAAGACAATTTAGCTTGTTTGCATTAATAAAGGCTTGAAGCCATTTTTTCCATGGATTGTTGATGTTTTTGTATGATAACTCTGTGGCAAACAACTAAGAGGTACATTATTCTGTCTGACGTACGAGCGTGCACGAGCACTCAAAATCTCCAAGTCCCCTAAGTGCAGACTGGAGTACTCTAAGTCCCCTGAGTGCGGACTAGAGTATAAACGACTCAAAAATCTCCAAGTCCCCTAAGAGCGGACTGGAGTACTCTGAGTCCCCTGAGTGCGGACCAGAGTATAAACGACTCAAAATCTTCAAGTCCCCTGAGTGCAGACTGGAGTACTCTGAGTCCCCTAAGTGCGGACCAGAGTATAAGCGACTCAAAAATCTCCAAGTGCCCTTAGTGCGGACTGGAGTACTCTGAGTCCCCTGAGTGCGGACCAGAGTATAAACGACTCAAAATCTCCAAGTCCCCTAAGTGTGGACTGGAGTACTCTGAGTCCCCTGAGTGCGGGCTACAGTATAAATGACCCAAAATCTCCACGTCCCCTGAGTGCAGACTGGAGTACTCTGAGTCCCCTAAGTGCGGACCAGAGTATAAACGACTCAAAAGTCCCCAAGTCCCCTGAGTGCGGACTGGAGTACTCTGAGTCCCCTGAGTGCAGACCAAAGTATGAGCGACTCAAAATCTCCAAACCCCCTGAGTGCGAACTGGAGTACTCTGAGTCCCCTGAGTGCGGACTAAAGTATAAACGACTTAAAAATCTCTAAGCCCCTAGAGTGCGGACTGGAGTCCTCTGAATCCACAGAGTGTGTAGCATCCCGCCTTTTCGCATGCTTTAAACCGACACACATGCCAATTCAAACCATACGGAAGGGCAGATTGTTATGGGATAAATAAGAAAAAAAACAAGAAAGAAATGAAAGAAGAAAACAGAATCTCACAGCGGAAGGATAAAATATAATAATCAATATATAGTTCATGAAATTGTTTACAAAACATTGCTTCTTCTTTATATAATAAATATCAGAGTTCATATGCCAATAATATTAATGCAGCGGAATTAAATAGTGCAGTGGAATAATAGTAGATAATAGTAATACAAATCTTCGTCTTCGTCCTCCAGAGCTAAAACTTCAAATCCTGAAACGCTCGGACTGACCCGAGCGAATTGAAAAGATAAAACACTCGAGTCAGAACTAAAAGATCTTATGTGAGTTAAATTAACAGAAATAAATATGAGTGCAGTAACTCAAGAGATGCTCGGGATTTACATCTCCTAAGGATCCGTTAAACTATTTACTATGTAGTATATTGCGCTATTATAATAGTGTCTATTTGTAAAATAAACTTACTTTTAAATAGCGTTAAGGCTTTACATTTTCCACCTTAACACAGTTATTATTCCCATAGTCTATACAGTACCGTAATCTCCCCCATACTGGGCGTCGTTAGAGGGCACTCCATAGGTATGGTACAAAACCAAAATCGTATAAGGCGCGCTAGGGTAGGTGACACGGCACAACTAGGCAATGCCAGGGTAGATATACCAATTACGCTTCCGGGCCGATGGAAACGCGCAGCGCGCAGCTGCCGCCCACCTCGGACAAACTCCCCACATCAAAGAAATCAAAAGTGAAGGTGGCCACCGAATAAAATCCAAAGTCATAGTATAGTATCGAAGGGAAGTGTCCTATCAGAGGTGCTACCTCATTAACCCGTCGATCGCTCCTGTTTTAGCCACCTTATGCCAACTCACGGGAGTTGGGTCCACGTACTTACCTTACAGGAAACGCCGCCACTCACCTACTTCATTCTGGAATCTTCACCGCGTACACGGTTAGTCAAAATGGTTTTCGGTATTGACAGAGAGTATGTCCATATCCGATCCCGGTCTCTTTGCCAGACAATCGTTATTATAACACCGCGGTTTTAAAAAAAATTATACTTTTAAAACCATAATAAAATATCCATTTAAAACCCATATAAACCCGATATCATTTATTCTTAAAACCCCAAATCAATACGATATCATTCATTTTCCAATATATATTCTTTCCAAAATCATAGGGTTTCCAAAGTAAAATATTTAGAAATCAAAACTTTTGAATATAATATTTCCAAATTATACTACCTTGAAAACATAGCTTTGAAAAAAAAATTCCATCTCTTAAATGGTTAAATATTAAATTACTTTTATAAACAAAATAGCTTCTTTAGATTTCACAAATCAATTTCAAATATCGATTTAAACTTCCAAATACCATTTCAATTCTTATGTTTCAAGGCTTTAAATATTTCACCATTTCAATCAGACTCATTTGACAATTCCATATATATATCAAATTCAGTAACTTATTATTTAGACTTGAAATGTTTGCTTAATGAATTCAATATAATTTAAGAAAACCTTTATCTTCATATAACTGGATCATCTTTCAATTTATTATATATTCATTTAATCAACCTGATATTCATTAAAATCACTTTACACAAAAATCAAGTTATAAAAATCACATCCTTTAAAAATTCTAATTTTTATTAAATTTCAATTTAACTTAATATTCATCTTCCAAATCTATTCTCATTTAAGTCATAAAACTCCAGAAATTAAATTTTAAACAATTGTTTAATCTTAATTGATCTTAAAATCAAACTTTATTTAAACTTCAAATCAAATTTATACAAAGCTTAAAAACCGGAAATTACTATATATATATAATAGCCTTTATCAATAACCAAATCAATATCTCATAAACCATATATATAAATAACTTTACAAAACCATAGAAAAACATTTCAAAAATAATTTTATATATTTACCGCGGTGCCTGTATATAATTTTCTATCCTATGGTCAAGTGATACGAATATTTATCATTTCAATCCGCAATTTAAATGAAAAAAAAATGCGTTTATATATCATTTCAAACCGCAATCCCGAATGAATGAAATGCATAGCAACTTGCAATTAATAAAATTAATCATCCATTCATCCATCAAATCATACATCCATTTATCACAGTCATCATCCAATTTCAAACAATCATCAATACATAACAGATGATAAATAATGGTATCAATTATCAGTTTATACTCAAAATAAATTTAATAACTGTTAATTGGCAGTTTATATGCAAAAATAAACGTAAATTTAACTGGCAGTTAATATGAAATAAAAATTTAACATAACTATGACTGGCAGTTAATATGCAATTAAATAAATTCTAACTGTCAAATTTATGCAATAAATAAAATTAATTAACAGTTATATTAAATGAATGTGATTTACCAAAGATAATGAATAAAACATGCCAAACAGTCATAAATAAATTTCTACTCATATCTAAAATTAATTTAACAAACACAAGAAATTTTAGAAATTGTGAATGGGTTAAAACACTCACCTTTTGAATTTAAATCGAATTTAAATCCGATTTAAACCCAAAAATTCGACGGTCTCCAAATCTGTCCAAACCAGCGTCAGAAATCTGGAATTTAATTACGATCCTAACAAAAAAAATCGCGCATGAAACGGAGTTCGTATGTGGAAGTTAAATGTATTAACGCGTTTGAAAAATCAAAATTAAATTAAATTCAAACAAAATAAACCTACCTATTACCACCTGCCACGTCAGCGTTTCCTGCGCACCCCTAGTGACTAATCTCACCAAACCCATGTTCCAATTTCGCAAATAGATGAAGAAATCAAAAAGCCCCAATTCAACCTTTTGGGTTTCGAATTTTACACGTTTGACCGTGATTTCTGGTTGACTCAAGCGACTATTGCAAAAACAGAGACTGCGCTTAGATCCGTAGATGAAAACTACAACATAATTTTTGAAATTTTCTGAGAACTTTGAATTTTATTTGATTTTTGAATAGAATTGGATCTGAAATTTGCATCCATTTAGGAAGAGAAAGAATTGAAGAAAATGAACGCACAAATAAAAGAGAATAGATGGAGGCTAGGGTTTATAATTGGGTTTATATAGATAGGTTAGAATTAGAGTAGATGGATCTGATAAACAAACGCGCTGAACGATAATTTAAATTAACGTAATAATTACAAATCACCATACTATGAAGACATTTACATTATTTCCCATTTATTACTTTATTTAACACAACCCTTAATTTACATCTATTGCAATGTTTTCAAATTTAATTGAATGAACTAATTATATCACTCCTAATAATTGTTGTAAGACTCTAAATCCCACATTTGTAAGTATATATTATTTCCACTCAAATATTATAGATATATACAGAGTATAGGTTTCCATTAAATCATTATTTATTATATATATTCAAATTAACTAAATTCACTATTGAAGTCCGTTTATATTTACTACCAAATATCCATTTACCTTTCCCAATAAATTTGAATCTCATTCATTTAATATAACAAATCAAATTTTCATTCGCACCTTATTATCAACCCATAATTTATTGCAATTCATTATCTTAGATAGATTTTATACAATTAATATCAACTTTACATTAAATTTCTATCCAATGAATACTTATTCATCAATCAATTCAATATTTACTTTTCTTTCCCTCTATTTGATACTTAACCTATATACATTTAATGGGTAAACATAACATTGAATTATAATGCATTTCTCATGCATGTTGCATTTCATATAAATTCCTCTTTATTAACCAAGTCACATTAACAAAACAAAATAATTTTTTTTTATTTCAATCGATTACCAGTCTAGACTTAATATATTAAATAAATGGTTAACCTAAAACGATTGTTACCCCTTTAGCATTCAAATTCACTTACGACTATTATTAACACAACGTTGCCATTTGATTTATATATATTTAAATAAATTATATGAATGGGTAAAACTTTAAAAATTATCTTACCTGCAAATTTACTCACAAACATCCTAAATTACCAACTTGCAATTTATTTTTAATTACTAAATTTGCATTGATTATATCAAGTTGAGATTTAATACATATTATTTCCTCAAATAAATAAATCTTTGGATTTAAATTCCTAAAACCATAAATTATGTCCTACCATAAATCTATGCTTTTATTATTTTACGTTCACACTCCCGTTACTCTATAATAAATCACCAAGTAACGATATCCTAAACCAACATTAATTTATATATCAATCCTTATAACTCAATAAATTTGTCAAATATGAATAACCTTAACAATACTTACACATATTATCTTACTTACAATAATATAATATTAAACGTTGAATTTCATTTATTTTGCAATGCTTCAATCTAATTAATAAATACTGCTCATATACTTAAATCTATATTAACAAATCGTTAGATTTGGATCGATAGAAATCGGTTTACCAAAGCTTACGTACACATTACGTAAATAAACAACTATATAAATTTTCCACCTATTAGCTCTAAATTTTATTCTTAAGTTTGTTACCTATCAATTTAGATTATACTTCCATCTATAATGCAAATCCAAATCTCCTCTAACTGCATAAATTAGGCCAATTTATTGCAATTGATTTCCCGTTAAACTTCATAAATTAACAAATTGAAACCTAAATAAAAATGTTTATTTATTTAAAAATCTTGTTGTTTAATTGAATTGACCATTCACGGATATAATTTACATTGTTCTCCAATTATTACTTAAATACATCACACAACGTTAAATCTATATTCAATACAATTTGTTACCAAAATTAATTTAACGAAAACAATTACGCCCTTAAAATTTCTCTTCATTCATTAATTGCTAATTGTTATTCAATTAAACATATTCATTTGATTTCCCTATTATGCATCAATTATAAACCCATCATCTTAAAGGTGATGTCTACATTTTATACTATAAATTTACCCTTTTATATTCCAATATCAATAAATGCTCACATACAAATTTAGATCTTAACTCCAATTAATTATTCCATTTTGATCCATTGATTTATTAACTTTAATTACTGCAATTCATTATCTTACATAAAGTTGAATCTATTTCCAAATTTTCACTATTCCAATTAATTGAAATATAAAATTAAATTTTTAAAATTTTAATTACCCTTGATCCATCAAATTTCAACATTCTCTTTCATGTAAACAAATAAGATTTTTGTTTCTTCCTAAATTTAAATTAGAAATTCTTTAATTTAATTCATTTTAAACATCGAATTTACACGGGTCGTTACACTCTCCCCCACTCAAAACTTTTCGTCCCCGAAAAGGAAAAGAAGGGAGAAGGAAGAATTTAATAATAGTACATCTTATTTAAATATTAACTTATAAACAATAATTTACAACATTTGTTATCTTAAATAAAATATACCATTTTAAAATCATTATGTTTGTAAAAAAAAAAAAAAAAAATTCTAAGTCCAAAATTTACGGAAATTTTTTGGCAGAATCTCCTTTGTACGGGGAGGCTCAGGAGAAAATATAATATCAAAATATAACAATTATATTACATATATTATCCAAAATATTATATTCCAACTCGGGAAATATATAAAAATAGCGTTATAAATCGTAATCTGAAACGTACCTATTTGTCGGGCATTTTACGCTTAAGTTATGGAACCAAAAGCAGCAGCAATTGCTTCCACAACCTGCATTTCACTTATAAAGATCCAAAGGGTTAATAATTTATATAAAGTGAAATTAAGCGGTTTCAAACACTAACAACCAATCAGTACATCAACCATCAAAACAGCATACACAACAAATCCAAAACAACCATTCAACAAACAAACAAATAGTTGTTCGGATTCAAAACTTGAAATTGTACGGAATGAAAATAACTATCAAGTGCATCATTTACTCAACAGTCTTAGATGGAACAAAATAGATTATTTATTCATCCAAAAATTTCAAATTCCCTTACCCAACCAACCATAAATCAAATAATAGAATTCAAACCAACAAACCAAATTAACTTATTATAAATTTATTTCATACTTTAGCTGTTTAATTTCCTTTCTTTCATTACGTCATTTATTTTCATTATATTTCTTTCTATTTTGTTTAGAAATTAACTTCAACCCTTTTTCTTAAGTTTACAATTTCCCTTTATTATATTACACTCATTTATTTTCACTTACTAATTACTATTATTCATTCATTTATTATTGCATGACCTCTTTTATTTACACTTTAATTACTTAAGTTTATAATTATCTATTTGTCATACTTACCTTTATTATATTTTACTTGGTAAAATTTCAATTATAACTTAAGTTTATAACATTAAATTCTCATTTAACAGCAATTTCATTGAATACTTTTACTGCTTGTATAATATTCTATTAAAATCTCTTATTAAACATTTCAACTTTTAATATTTGGTAAGTTATATATATATATATGTTATTTAAGGATGTAATTGAAAGTTATGCAAATTTTTCACAATTCTTTTAATAAATTAATGGTTCAATAATTATATCTTTGTTTTATAAGTTACATATTTCAAATTACCTTCAATTCCTTTTATTCTATTGTTTTTAATTATAGTAACATTTTAATTACACTTAAATTTATAACCTTATAACATCAATTCTTATAAATAAAGAATTTCATTAATTCATTTACTAAGGTTTACAATCATTTATATACATTACTTATCTCCCTAATATTAAATTTTTACTTTAATTAAAGGTTCCAATTATTAATTACTAACTTTTCATTTCACTACAATAATTGAAACAATTTATTAACAGAAATTTAAGAATTTAGATACCGGGTTAAATTTCAAATTATTTTAAAATAACAGATAAATATATTCTTACAACTTATATCTCAATTTATATTTAAAACAATTCAAAATATATATAAATATTTTTTTAAAAAAAGAATCGGTAGTAAAACTACTACAGTGGCCTTTCCCCCTCGAAACTCGAAAATGAATGTCGATGATGCGTGCACTCATCACCGAAATTATTTTCCAACGACAGAGAGGAAAGTACAAAACTTATTTTCTCCAAAATCTCCTTTAAACAAATCTTCCGAATTATATTGAAATATTTATATAAGAAAATACTTATAAACAATATTATTATATTCCAAAATTTATTCGAAAGAAATTTCAAAACCCCGGATCTTAAGTCCTAAATTTCCAAATTTCATTGATTTTATTTTTCAATCTTATTTCTATTATTAATTATACACTTTATTACCTAACAACCAATCTATTACAGCCAAATAAAGATATTATTTTGAAAAATTATTTTATAGAAAATATAATAGGTAAAATTATTTCATTCACCTATATTAAAAACAAATATTATGTCGGTCTGTCCTATTAAGTGTTTAGAAGTCCCTATTGATGTCATAGCGTCCCATGCACCAACCAGAATTTATAAATACGAAACAGAACAGATTAACACAATATAAAAACCTTTTTATAACACTAACAAATACGCTCTCTCATATATATACACTCAGCGACTCCCATAGGGTATTACTACCCTATTAGTAAAGAGTCAAACCCCACAAAGCTAAGGTTTACCGCTAAACCAAAGCTTTGATACCAGATGTAACATCCCGCCTTTTCGCACGCTTTAAACCGACACACATGCCAATTCAAACCATACGGAAGGGCGGATTGTTATGGGATAAATAAGAAAAAAAACAAGAAAGAAATAAAAGAAGAAAACAGAATCTCACAGTGGAAGGATAAAATATAATAATCAATATATAGTTCACGAAACTGTTTACAAAACATTGCTTCTTCTTTATATAATAAATATCAGAGTTCATATACCAATAATATTAATGCAGCGGAATTAAATAGTGCAGTGGAATAATAGTAGATAATAGTAATACAAATCTTCGTCTTCGTCCTCCAAAGCTAAAACTTCAAATCCTGAAACGCTCGGACTGACCCGAGCGAATTGAAAAGACAAAACACTCGAGTCAGAACTAAAAGATCTTATGTGAGTTAAATTAACAGAAATAAATATGAGTGCAGTAACTCAAGAGATGCTCGGGATTTACATCTCCTAAGGATCCGTTAAACTATTTACTATGTAGTATATTGCGCTATTATAATAGTGTCTATTTGTAAAATAAACTTACTTTTAAATAGCGTTAAGGCTTTACATTTTCCACCTTAACACAGTTATATATTCCCATAGTCTATACAGTACCGTAATCTCCCCCGTACTGGGCGTCGTCAGAGGGCACTCCATAGGTATGGTACAAAACCAAAATCGTATAAGGCGCGCTAGGGTAGGTGACACGGCACAACTAGGCAATGCCAGGGTAGATATACCAATTACGCTTCCGTGCCGATGGAAACGCGCAGCGCGCAGCTGCCGCCCACCTCGGACAAACTCCCCACATCAAAGAAATCAAAAGTGAAGGTGGCCACTAAATAAAATCCAAAGTCATAGTATAGTATCGAAGGGAAGTGTCCGATCAGAGGTGCTACCTCATTAACCCGTCGATCGCTCCTGTTTTAGCCACCTTATGCCAACTCACGGGAGTTGGGTCCACGTACTTACCTTACAGGAAACGCCGCCACCAACCTACTTCATTTTGTAATATCCACCGCGTACACGGTTAGTCAAAGTGGTTTTCGGTATCGACAGAGAGTATGTCCATATCCGATCCCGGTCTCTTTGCCAACCAATCGTTATTATAACACCGCGGTTTTAAAAAAAAATATACTTTTAAAACCATAATAAAATATCCATTTAAAACCCATATAAACCCGATATCATTTATTCTTAAAACCCCAAATCAATACGATATCATTTATTTTCCAATATATATTCTTTCCAAAATCATAGGGTTTCCAAAGTAAAATATTTAGAAATCAAAACTTTTGAATATAATATTTCCAAATTATACTACCTTGAAAACATAGTTTTGAAACAAAATTTCCATCTCTTAAATGGTTAAATATTAAATTACTTTTATAAACAAAATAGCTTCTTTAGATTTCACAAATCAATTTCAAATATCGGTTTAAACTTCCAAATACCATTTCAATTTTTATGTTTCAAGGCTTTAAATATTTCACCATTTCAAACAGACTCATTTGACAATTCCATATATATCTCAAATTTAGTTACTTATTATTTAGACTTGAAATGTTTGCTTAATGAATTCAATATAATTTAAGAAAACCTTTATCTTCATATAACTGGATCATCTTTCAATTTATTATATATTCATTTAATCAACCTGATATTCAATAAAATCACTTTACACAAAAATCAAGTTATAAAAATCATATCCTTTAAAAATTCTAATTTTTATTAAATTTCAATTTAACTTAATATTCATCTTCCAAATCTATTCTCATTTAAGTCATAAAACTCCAGAAATTAAATTTTAAATAAATGTTTAATCTTATTTGATCTTAAAATCAAACTTTATTTAAACTTCAAATCAAATTTATACAAAGCTTAAAAACCGGAAATTACTATATATATATAATAGCCTTTATCAAAAACCAAATCAATATCACATAAACTATATATATATATATATATAACTTTACAAAACCATAGAAAAACATTTCAAAAATAATTTTATATATTTACCGCGGTGCCTGTATATAATTTTCTATCCTATGGTCAAGTGATACGAATATTTATCATTTCAATCCGCAATTTAAATGAAAAAAAAATGCGTTTATATATCATTTCAAACCGCAATCCCGAATGAATGAAATGCATAGCAACTTGCAATTAATAAAATTAATCATCCATTCATCCATCAAATCATACATCCATTTATCACAGTCATCATCCAATTTCAAACAATCATCAATACATAACAGGTGATAAATAATGGTATCAATTATCAGTTTATACTCAAAATAAATTTAATAACTGTTAATTGGCAGCTTATATGCAAAAATAAACGTAAATTTAACTGGCAGTTAATATGAAATAAAAATTTAACATAACTATGAATGGCAGTTAATATGCAATTAAATTAAATTCTAACTGTCAAATTTATGCAATAAATAAAATTAATTAACAGTTATATTAAATGAATGTGATTTATCAAAGATAATGAATAAAACATGCCAAACAGTCATAAATAAATTTCTACTCATATCTAAAATTAATTTAACAAACACAAGAAATTTTAGAAATTGTGAGTGGGTTAAAACACTCACCTTTTGAATTTAAATCGAATTTAAATCCGATTTAAACCCAAAAATTCGACGGTCTCCAAATCTGTCGAAACCAGCGTCAAAAATCTGAAATTTAATTACGATCCTAACAAAAAAAATCGCGCATGAAACGGAGTTCGTATGTGGAAGTTAAATGTATTAACGCGTTTGAAAAATCAAAATTAAATTAAATTCAAACAAAATAAACCTACATATTACCACCTGCCACGTCAGCGTTTCCTGCGCACCCCTAGTGACTAATCTCACCAAACCCATGTTCCAATTTCGCAAATAGATGAAGAAATCAAAAAGCCCCAATTCAACCTTTTGGGTTTCGAATTTTACACGTTTAACCGTGATTTCTGGTTGACTCAAGCGACTATTGCAAAAACAGAGATTGCGCTTAGATCCGTAGATGAAAACTACAACATAATTTTTGAAATTTTCTGAGAACTTTGAATTTTATTTGATTTTTGAATAGAATTGGATCTGAAATTTGCATCCATTTAGGAGGAGAAAGAATTGAAGAAAATGAACGCACAAATAAAAGAGAATAGATGGAGGCTAGGGTTTATAATTGGGTTTATATAGATAGGTTAGAATTAGAGTAGATGGATCTGATAAACAAACGCGTTGAAAGATAATTTAAATTAACGTAATAATTACAAATCACCATACTATGAAGACATTTACATTATTTCCCATTTATTACTTTATTTAACACAACCCTTAATTTACATCTATTGCAATGTTTTCAAATTTAATTGAATGAACTAATTATATCACTCCTAATAATTGTTGTAAGACTCTAAATCCCACATTTGTAAGTATATATTATTTCCACTCAAATATTATAGATATATACAGAGTATAGGTTTCCATTAAATCATTATTTATTATATATATTCAAATTAACTAAATACACTATTTAAGTCCGTTTATATTTATTACCAAATATCCATTTACCTTTCCCAATAAATTTGAATCCCATTCATTTAATATAACAAATCAAATTTTCATTCACACCTTATTATCAACCCACAATTTATTGCAATTCATTATCTTAGATAGATTTTATACAATTAATATCAACTTTACATTAAATTTCTATCCAATGAATACTTATTCATCAATCAATTCAATATTTACTTTTCTTTCCCTCTATTTGATACTTAACCTATATACGTTTAATGGGTAAACATAACATTGAATTATAATGCATTTCTCATGCATGCTTCATTTCATATAAATTCCTCTTTATTAACCAAGTCACATTAACAAAACAAAATAATTTTTTTTTATTTCAATCGATTACCAGTCTAGACTTAATATATTAAATAAATGGTTAACCTAAAACGATTGTTACCCCTTTAGCATTCAAATTCACTTACGACTATTATTAACACAACGTTGCCATTTGATTTATATATATTTAAATAAATTATATGAATGGGTAAAACTTTAAAAATTATCTTACCTGCAAATTTACTCACAAACATCCTAAATTACCAACTTGCAATTTATTTTTAATTACTAAATTTGCATTGATTATATCAAGTTGAGATTTAATACATATTATTTCCTCAAATAAATAAATATTTGGATTTAAATTCCTAAAACCATAAATTATGTCCTACCATAAATCTATGCTTTTATTATTTTACGTTCACACTCCCGTTACTCTATAATAAATCACCAAGTAACGATATCCTAAACCAACATTAATTTATATATCAATCCTTATAACTCAATAAATTTGTCAAATATGAATAACCTTAACAATACTTACACATATTATCTTACTTACAATAATATAATATTAAACGTTGAATTTCATTTATTTTGCAATGCTTCAATCTAATTAATAAATACTGCTCATATACTTAAATCTATATTAACAAATCGTTAGATTTGGATCGATAGAAATCGGTTTACCAAAGCTTACGTACACATTACGTAAATAAACAACTATATAAATTTGCCACCTATTAGCTCTAAATTTTATTCTTAAGTTTGTTACCTATCAATTTAGATTATACTTCCATCTATAATGCAAATCCAAATCTCCTCTAACTGCATAAATTAGGCCAATTTATTGCAATTGATTTCCCGTTAAACTTCATAAATTAACAAATTGAAACCTAAATAAAAACGTTTATTTATTTAAAACTCTTGTTGTTTAATTGAATTGACCATTCACGGATATAATTTACATTGTTCTCCAATTATTACTTAAATACATCACACAACGTTAAATCTATATTCAATACAATTTGTTACCAAAATTAATTTAACGAAAACAATTACGCCCTTAAAATTTCTCTTCATTCATTAATTGCTAATTGTTATTCAATTAAACCTATTCATTTGATTTCCCTATTATGCATCAATTATAAACCCATCATCTTAATGGTGATGTCTACATTTTATACTATAAATTTACCCTTTTATATTCCAATATCAATAAATGCTCACATACAAATTTAGATCTTAACTCCAATTAATTATTCCATTTTGATCCATTGATTTATTAACTTTAATTACTGCAATTCATTGTCTTACATAAATTTGAATCTATTTCCAAATTTTCACTATTCCAATTAATTGAAATATAAAATTAAATTTGTAAAATTTTAATTACCCTTGATCCATCAAATTTCAACATTCTCTTTCATGTAAACAAATAAGATTTTTGTTTCTTCCTAAATTTAAATTAGAAATCCTATAATTTAATTCATTTTAAACATCGAATTTACACGGGTCGTTACAGAGTGTGGATTGGAGTATAAACGGTTTAAATTATATAAGTCCCCGGAGTGCGAGACTAGGACACAAATGACTTGAAGTCGTCAAGTCCCCGACGTACGGACTAAAAAATATTCTAAGTGCTTGAAGCATGGAGTAAAAGATGAACGGCTCCAAAAATTTCAGAGTTATATGAAGATAAATTGAGAAGTTTATGTAACTCACAATAGCTTGGTTTCGACCACAATCATACAGAAAGCTTAACGATAAAAAGTCTTTTGAAAGACAAAAGAACTAAACTTTATTTATTCAAAAATGAGTTTCTACTACAACTCCTCCAAAACTTGGAGTCAAAAGTTTATTTACATGGATTACGAAAATAAATAAAATAATTACATAATTTAAACTAACTCTCGTTGAACGAGAGTAACTATTACTTCTTCGATTTCTTCGACTTCTTCCCCTCCTTCATCTTCTCAGACGACTCCTCTCCCGTGCATTTTCCCTTGGTAATTTTCTTTGATGGGGAGGTAACAACCGAAGAAGTATGGGGAACTTCCACTGGCCTGGACCCGCCAAGGAGGATGACGTTCAACGGCTTATTCAGAGGATCATCTAGGTCCACGACCCGAGGCTCGACTTTAATTTCGGCAGTCTTTTTCTTTTCCTCTTCGAGCTGCTCCTCCATGCTCAATTTAGAAGTATGTTCAGAGGCGCTTGTGATCTCGATTTCATAACTTCCCTCGATGGGAGATGAAGTCTCGGACTTATCCTCATCAAGCGCCTCAATCACCTAAGCATCTGGACCGGGAGCCTCCCTTGCGTGAGTAGCCTCACTTATTTTTCCCTTTACCTCCTTGGCGTCATCGCTCTTCGGAGTGGGCTCGGGATCAGAACGGCCTGCGCAAAATCATGGAAAACAAACATTAGAATACAATAGCCTCTCGTCAAAAACGACGACTCTTGGAATGTTAAAGTAAAGGTTTATCTACCAGCTTCTGGCTGACTCTCAGCCATCCGAGCGGTCTCGCCCTCTGGAATGGGAGATAGAATGTGAACGCCAAGGCCAGGGTCCTCTGGGTCATAACCAATATGTTTCTCAAATGGATCAAGTATCGGCCGATCGGCTGACTGAGTAGGAACATGAGCTGGAGACTCGGTCCCGGATGGACCGGCAATAACATCTTGCCCTTTCGATGAGGAGGAACCTTTGCAGTAAAGAGCTTTTGTTGCAGACAGGTCTGAAGGCTTGTTCCCCTTAAGAAATTCTTTTATTAAAGCATCTTCATCGACCTCCTCGGTGCCAAGTTCGACCTTCCTGATTTTTATTAAAGTCTCCCACGCCTCCGCTAGGGATTTGAGGTAGCCCTCACACAGAAAAGTTAGGTCTCGATGCATGAGAACGTAGGTGTTGAATTCTGCAATCAATGGGTCGAACATGCATTTGACCTCCTCCCTACCAGCCTCTTTAGCCGCCTCCAGGCGAGAGTTAAATTCCGTAGATGCTATTTTCTTGCCCTCTTCACGGGCTTCATCCTTTAGCATCGCGATCTTAGAAAGTTCATCATCAAGCTTCACCTTCAGAAGTCGTGTAGCAACAATCTCGTCGCAATATCATTGCGACTCTTCTTGGGCAGCAGTCTTCTCCTCTCTTTCTTTGCGGAGTTGCTCCTCCAGTTCTTTGACTCGGAGGGCAAATGCATCCCTTTCTTTTTGCACCGCGTCCTTCTCTAAAGCTAGGGCCCCACAGCATTGAACCGCCTCGTCAATTTCTTTTTTATGAGTTGACTCCAGACGATTGACGGCATCTGTAGTATCTTTGGCGCTCTGTTGGGCGGCTTCAAGCCGAGACTTGTAAGAAGCAAGCTCTTCGTCCTAAGCTTTAATAATATCTTTATCATGGATAGCCTCAAGCTTCAGGCAATCGATCTCATGTTGACGCTCAATGGAGACTTTTGAAACTTTTTCGGCTAAGTGGACGAATGCATCATGCTGGACATAGACGTCATTAGTACAGGCAATAGCACTTTGCTTGACATGTCCTGGAATCTGGTGAATCGCCAGAAGGAATTTTAAGCCATTGAAGCATATCTTTGGGAACGAGGCTTTAAGCACAGCAAGTCGGTCTGCTACCAACGGATAAGAAACAGGGGCGAGAGGAGTCTGCTTGGAGACCGCAGGTGTTCTGTGGGGATCTCGAGATTGCATGGTACTTGATGAACCGGAGTGTTGATCCCGATGGGCCTCAGGCTACGACCCCTTATGTGCAGCTTTCTCTTTGCTATGCTCCGGTTGAGAAGGAGGATCACGAGGGTAAGAGGGCTGACTATAATTTTTTCTTTGGTAGGACGATTCTTGATGGTGGTAGTCTCGATCACCAGAGTCGTCTCTATCTCGACGCTTGCTGGAACCCGAATCCCGCCCGGGTTAGTGAAAAATTGATGAACCGCGAAGGCGGTCAAGTCCATGTGTGCTCCCCATGTCACCTACACAGAGATTAAGTAACGACGAGTTAGCAAAGAGTACGGTGATGACAGAAAATTTAAGTGCAAGGTGAAGTGCATGTGTTTGTATGTGTCCTAGTGTTTCCCTCCAATGAACCAGTTTCTTTACTAATAGGAGTTTTTTCTCCCTAGTTTTGGGCTTGAGCGCTTGTATCGCCTCTCGCGGGTAAATGAAGCTTAAGGGCCTCTGGATCGTCGGAACCATAGTTGAGTAGATCATCAGGTATGGTAAGGTTCGATAGACCTTTCAAAGAACTTTTCAAGTGCTGCGAGGAAGCTTCTTTCTCTACTGGAACAAGAGTTACTTTAGAAGTTCTACCCACTGTTTTCTTCCTTGGCTTGTATGTCAGTTTCTTCTTCCCCTTCGAAGAGGAAGGCGTCGTTTCAATGTAATGAACTTCGACTATTGGGTCCCGAGATGGACTAACATTTTCGCACTGTACTTTGGGCGTTTCGGCTTCTTTAATCACTCCCTCCTCTAGTGTGTCAGGGGCGTTATATGCTGAGGACTCGGCGTTCTTTTTTCCTATGCCCGAAGCAGGCCTGGGTATGGTAACACCTTGGGGGAGGCTTATCCGACGACCTTCTACCAGCAACCCAAATTTCATGAGCGACTCATTCGAAATGAGAGTTCTGATGTCCCGATCTTCGACGGGAATGGCTCGAATAGCTTCTACAGCTTCAGAATATCCGGAGCCCTCGGGACATGGGTTAATACCTGAAAAGATGGAAGAAGAGTTAGAAAAGGTACAGCTTCGACCAAACATGAGTATTGGTCTAGGAAAAAGACTTACTTCCTTTCACCCATCTCCTCGCAAAGCCGGGAGGACGTCGCACATAAAACCACTCCTGTTTATACTGGACAAACTTGCTCCATGCCCCAGTTAAGATTTGACACTTGCTGTGCGGCTCGAGGAACACGAAAGATGGGCTATCCGACCGTCTCTTGATGTGATAGATATATCGAATATCGCCCGGAGTCGGAAGCCTGAAGAGGACACTCATGAAGAGGATGCAAGTGCCATATATGAATGTGTGGCTGTTTGGATGCAGTTGCGATGGGGCAATCTCGATATACTACAACACATCTCGAAGAAAGGGGTTGAAGGGCGACACGCTGCCAACGTAGCACATGAATCTGTTACAGGTTGTATATCCGACTGGGGGCAAGTGAGGACGATCATGCTCCGGTGGAACTAACACATCGTCGAAGGGGATTCCATAGATATAGCACATCCGAGGAGCGTACTTTCGTTAATCCTTTAGGCCTAGGAATCGATTGGATCGTCTAAGAAAATCGCTGCCTCTAGAGCGTCGAGAGCCAAGTCGACAGATGCAGTCGTAGGGCTCGGTAAGTCTTGAGCAGGAGTAGTTGCCGGATTTGAAGTTCCTACAACTTCTTGTCGAGAGGATGGCCCGGGTTTGTCCGAGATCGTAGAGAGCTAGATTTCCTAGACATCTCTAATGAAGATTGAATCTAACAAAGCACCTGTTTAAACTATACTTGAAAAACAATCGACGTTAGACTTAACAACATAAATATTCCCCCCCCCCCCCCCCGGTGTGATGTGTGAACTAGTGCGATCATTCAAATATATGTGCCAAGAAATGAAAAGCCACTAAGTTAATGAAATAAGTTTGAACTTTGAATTGTCATTATCGAAGACCGTCATCGCTGACCGTCCATGAGATCTTGTCATAAGGTGGTTTATGTTTTAAACTTGGCATCGACACTGCATTTGAAAGGTTATTAACTGTTAAGCAAGTTAAGTCCAAGTTTTCAGTTGTCTAGACACAGGAGTTGTCAGTTTGGATTATCCGATATGCTTTGTTGTTTAAGTCTGTCCTTGTTCACTATCATATGTTCAAGCATGAAATATGCTAAGTCAACCGTGCATTAGGTTCAACTAGTGTTGCTGTTGTGCACAACTCTCCTATCATCCACCATTACCGTTCGGCATGTGGCAAGGCGTGCCGAACCGCAATCATGCCGGGCTGCGTCGTTCGACACTCCACTCTTCCATCTGCCCTCTCCACCGTTCGGCATAAGGGAATCATGCCGAACCACACTCATGCCGAGCCGCATCGCTCAGCATTCTACCCTCAACATCAACGCTCTTCCATCTATCCACTTCATCGTTCGGCATGCGGCAAATCATGCCGAACAACAACTATGCAGAGCCGCATCGCTTGGCATTCTGTCCTTAACACCAATTTTACTCCTTCCCTCCATCCCTACCGACCGGCATGGTCGAGTCCTTCGGCAAGTCATACCGAGCCATGTCGATTGGCAGTTTACCTGGCTCCTACTTCTCTCCATGATTCCCTCCTACCTCGTTCGACATGAGAGAATCATGCCGAGCCGTGGTTGTGTCGAGCTGCATCGCTCGGCACGCCGAACCTTAACTCCATCACTTCGCCTATCCTAGAAACATGTTTTGACCTTGAATTCGTTGTCCTTTATCCACACGGTTCCTACCATTCTCAGTCTTACAGAGATTCACGAGTTCGAATCTCGTGCTATGTTTCTTATTCGGGAGTAAAGTGTTTAAGGGAAGGGCCATTACCTAAGAAGTAACTCGAAGATTAGGGATGTTTTGGGGGTAGGAAGCACGACTCTGGTCGGGTTCGTCGATTTGGGAAAGGAGGTGAGGCGATGTATCGAGTTTGAGAAGAAGAGGGAAAGGTAGGTAATTTGCAGAGGTTCGAAGCAAATTCGTAAGTATTGAAGAGCTGAGGTAAAAGTAAAAGGGAGAAGAAGAAGGAGCATCGGCTTATATAGAGAGAAAAGAAGTCGAAGGGACAGCGACCGATAGAACCGGTCAAAACACCTCCCCCGTTCGACATTAAGGTCGTTCGGCATTTGTAGGTCGTTCGGCATTAGTATGTCGTTCGGCATACAATGCCTCGATCGACATTCGGAATAAGGGTTCAAAGCAAGGCACGGAGAACTCATGATTCAAAGCGCATCATGTTCATCCACATGATGCACTTTGGGGGGCAAGTGCTACCTGGAGGTTTGACCAAGTAACTAGAGGCACGGCATAAGCACCGGTTGGCAATGAAGGGATCGCTCGGCATTAGTGTACCATTCGGCAATGAAGGGGTCGCTCGGCATTAGTGTACCGTTCGGCATCTAGGCTCAACCAGCATCCAACACCGTTCGGCATCCAGGCTCGACCACATCCAGCACCGTTCAACACAGCATTATCGTTCGGCGTGAACCTCGCTCGACATAGCAAGGTCATTCGGCACAAGCCTCGTTCGGCATTCCATATCGCTCAGCGTGAACCTCGATCGGCATAGTAAGGTCGTTCGGCACTCCAGCCTCGTTCGGCATTCATGCCTCAATTGGCATTCCAGCCTCGTTCGGCATTCCCACCTGGTTCGGCACATGGCCTCTCTCGGCATAAGTATGTCGCTCGGCATCTCTCCTTCGGCATTTGTTGCTCAACACATAGAAGTCACTCACCACGGGCCGAGGTATCTCGCTTCTAGGCCCATTAAGGAAGTCCAACCCATCTTCGTCTATAAATAGAGGAGTAGGGGAACAGTGAAAGGGACCTTTTTCGAGAACACTGGGTAGACTCTGCCGCTTTGAAGACTCACTTTATTTCATTTAGCATTTGTATTCAAGTCTTTATATCACGGATTGTATCTGTATTAAGTCACTTGTGAAAGCTATAAAGATGGAAACTTAAAGTGGACGTAGACAAATACGTTGAACCACTATAAATCCGGTGTTCTTGTTTTATGCATTTAATTTAGTACAAAGTTCTCTGTTTTAATTTACTTTCTTCATTAATCTCTCTACATAACTCTACTCAAGGGTGTTAGTGACCAATTCTGGTGCTAACACTATGTATGATTCAACATAGAAATATGTCTTAATATTTGTGTAAATCATTTTTTCTTTTGAACGTATTAAACAAATATGATTTGTAGAAAAATAATTTAGATGCTTTCAACACACGTGAAGCGCATGTCGTAACGCTCGTATTTTATAAAGTCTCTCCCCTACATCATTGTTACTCATTGTTGACGCCAAAAATGGGCATCAACACCCATAGAATCTCATGGAGATTAAACAAAGAATGGAATTGAAAACAAAGCAGAAGAAGTAAATGAACAGATAGATTTTTATAGTGGTTCGGCGATCTTGTCCTACGTCCACTTCATATTTTTATTGATATTCCACTCGATTATCAGTACAAGAGTGTTTGGGTCAGCTGGAATCCATTGGTACAAAAGTGAAAAAGAATAAAAATGGCAGAGCTTCGGCAAAGAAAATAGTCCCCTTTTCTGACGTCGTGCCTACTGTATTTATAAAGGAAGACATGCACGGATCAGACCGAAACTTTGACAGAAGGTTCAAGAGACAAAAACGAGGCGACCGAAAAATTTGCAGACCCATCCAGGCCCACAATAATGGTCGGTACCAACCTCTATAAATTCATCCAAACGGGTTGTGATCCCTATGAGGGATGCCCCATAATCTTAGCTACTTACTTTTTAATTTCATGCAATTCTGACGTACGATTTGTGAGATATCGCATTTTCCGTGAAGTAGTGTTGCTTGAATTCTGATGTATGTCGATCTCTCTAGAGAGATAGGTACTGATCCCTCCAACTTTCTCCAAATGTCATGCAATCCCTATGTGGTGTTCCTCATGTCCTAATTAGCTTATACTCCAAGTTTCATGTTGATAGCATCCATAGATTTTGAGTTATTGGCCGATCATTTTGCAATATGTAGTGAAAGTTGAATATGGATGATCACTTTTATACCGATCTCTTTTTATACCGACCCCTTTTATACCGATCCCTTTTGATAGGTGAAGTAATTTGCCCATAACTTGAGCATACGAACTTCAAAAGACTTGAAACTTGAAATGTAGCCTCATGGGGAATTCCATATCACTCTGTATCGATCTTACCAAGTTTGAGACATTAATTGAGGATATGTACCGATCCCCTAAGAAAAGGGATAGGCCCTGAACCCCCGTCTAGGGGAGACATTATTCCATACTTAGAATATTATGGAGAGTCTATCCGTTGGCGCCGATTGATCGTCGCTTCGTATCATTGCCTATGCTTGATCTTTGAGCCTAATAATCATCTTTCGGGCTGTCTTCCTCATTGATTGTCCAATCTAACTTGTCTAGTCAGTCTGAATATGATCGCACCAAAAGGCCAGATAACACTTGCCCCCCAAAGTACGTCATGTTGCATACATGACATGCTTTGAATCGAAGCAAGTTAGAGTATCTAGAAAGAAATCCATCCAATTTCTTGAATAATCGTTATTCTTCTATTTTATCCTTCCAAAGTGTTGAATCTTTTTTTGATCTTCATGATGCTTGGTCGATTTCCAATAGTATAAATTCAGGATTGTATTCCATTAGTTGCTATCTGTGTCCAGTTCTGGAGGACTAGTAAGCTTTGGCTATCTAATCTAGTTTTTTCTTTAATAAAGTGAAAATTCAATTTCAGTCGATTTCAGAAAGTCGAATTTTTTGAATATACACATGCACGCTCAGGTACATGTTCTTGTCATTAGCTCTCGGATGCGCTTGTACGCTCATGAGTCGTCATCAATTCCTTCTAGTTCAATCGCAATTGGATTGCAGTTTCTTGTTTATATTATTTTACAATGAAATAGGGGTTGTAACAAGTCACTCGATGAGAGGGGACTTCAAGCTCTACAGGGATGACGGCCTTAAAGCCGTAGGCAAGGGTGAATGAAGTATGGCCAGTCATTGACTTGTGGGTGGTTCGGTATACCCATAATGCTGATAAGATTTCATCGATCTACTTGCCTCTAGCCTTATCCAAATGTTTTTTCAGAACGGACTTTATGATTTTTTTCATAGCTTCAACCCCTCCATTTTCTTGAGGGCGAGCAACTACAACAAATCTCTTTTCAATATGATGCCGACGGTAGAAGTTTTTAAATTTAGCGCTATCGAACTGGGCTTCATTACCAGTTATAATGGTTCATGGAAGGTCAAAATGATTGATGATGTTCCAAACAATGAAGTTGATTATTTTCTTCATCATGATCGTGGTTAAAAGTTCGCTTCAACCCATTAGGTGAGGTAGTCAACTACTACGATGGTGTATTTCGCTCCACCATTAGAATCAGCAAGAAGCTGATGATGTCAATTTCCGAAGTGGCAAACGGCTATGGAATTTCTACAAACATCTAGCACTCATCGCATTGTCTAGCATGATAAACTGCATCTCGATTGAAAGTCGGCTAGTAATACCCATAGCAGAGTATTCTCTTTGTCAGTGTTTGCCCCATGGTGTAGTCGTCGCGTTCTTATTCATGGACTTTTCTCAAGACTCGTTTGATATCATCATGGACGATACACCGAAGCATGGGAATGGAGAAAGCCTTTTCTATACATAACTCCTTCTTGGATGATGCAGCATGAAGCTTTGAGGAGGATCTGTCGTTTTTCATTCCTCCTTTTAGGAAGAATTCCTCATTGTAGATAGTCTTTGATAGGAGTCATCCATGACCCCTTTTCTGGCTCCATCTCTAAGATCTAGTCAATCTTCATCTGTCAATGCTTGAAATATTAAGTACTTCAACCGGGACAAAGTCTATTTGTCGCACATCTCCAAAACTAGCCAGCTTGGCCAGTGACTCGGCTTTTTCATTTTGTTCTCTAAGGATGTGTTTAATGGTGTAATGCTCGAAGTCGGCTAGTAGCTCTTGGATCCAGCTGAGATAAGGAGCAAGACAGTACCCCTAGTAAGATAATCTTCCCCGACTTGGCATAGCACTAACCAGAAATCACATAAGATATGTGAAGTTTCCACTCTTAGTTCTGTGGCAAGTTTGAGCATGGCGACCAAGGCTTCATACTTAGCTTCATTACTTATTGCAAGGAAGTTGAGTTTCAGGGCGTAGCAGATCGATCGTTCCTCGGGAATCATTTACGCAACTCCGATGTTAGAACACCGTTTATTGGAAGTTCCATCTGTGTACGTTCTCCATCGGTTGCACGGTTCTCCACTGCTCTTCGGATATTCGTCTGATGTAGTGAATTCAGATATGAAGTATGCTAATGTTTGACTATAGATAGCTCTCCGAGGGAGATAAGTGATATCAAATTGCCTTAGCTCGATATTCCATTTGAGTAACCTTCCGGATACCTAAGGTTGCTATAGGACCTGTCGTAACGGCTGGCCGTTATAGACATTAACGCGGTAAGCCTGTCAATAGCTTTCTTACATCATATACTGGTCATTGGATCTGTTTCTCTTCGCATAGCATTGTGATACTTATGGCGTGTACCGATATAGCTAAATAGATGTATAAGTCTTCATGATCCAGTGGCTTGGATAGGACGAGAGGTCTCTCTAAGTGATCTACTAGAGCTTGAAACGCATTTATGCAATTCTGCATCAATTCAAAGTTTCTTCTCTATCTCCAGATTAGGTTGAAGAAGAGAGTACACTTACCGGTGGCCTTGGATATGAATCGATATTGGACGGTGACCTTCCCATTTAGGCTCTATACCTATTTGATGGTCTTTGGTACTTGGATGTTTCGAATTGCTTGAATCTTCTCGGGATCGGCTTCGATTTCGTGAGTGTCGACATTGAAACCCCGAAATTTCCCTAACGCAATGTCGAAAGTGCATTTCAGGGGATTCGATTTCATTTCATATTTTCGTAGAATATTTTAACTTCTCCTCTAAGTCGTCGATGTGGTCATTTGATCATCATGACTTCACGAGCATATCATCCACATATACTTCCGTTGATTTCCTGATCTAGTCTTTGAACATTCCGTTGACCAGTCTCTGGTGAGTAGCTTCAGTGTTATTTAGTTCAAATGGCATCACAACATAATAATATAATCCTGGATTGGTAATGAAGTTGGTGTGTTCCTGGTCGAGGACTACATCAGGATCTAGTTGTACCCAGACTACACATCCATAAATGAAAGTAGTTCATATCCAGCGGTTGAGTCTAACAGCTGGTCGATTCTCGAAAGTGTAAAGCTGTCTTTTGGGCATGCCTTGTTCAGGTCTGAGTAGTCAACACATGACTGCTACTTTCCATTATCTTTTCTCACAATAACTGGATTTGATACCAATTTAGGGCAGAGGGTGTCGTGGGTATACTTGTTGTTTTTGAGTTTATCCACCTCTTATTTAAGTGCAACGAATCTTTCCTGATCCATACCACAATGCTTTTCTTTCACTGAGACGTGCCTCGGGTCGATATTCAATGCATGGCTCGAGATAGTCATTGAAATCACACACATGTCAGAATGGGTCCAAGTGAACACATCAAGATTCATTTAGAGAAAGCCAACTAATTTCTTCATCATCGTTACACCAAGCTGTGATCCGATCTTCAGTACCCATGATGGGTCGCCATGGCTGACTGTACTGTCGACTTTTAGCTCAGTGGCTACAGTCATAGATTTTTTGAGTTCAAATGTAACAGTTTCGTGTAACAATCAATGTGAAATCTGGTTGGAACGGTCAATGATGATGGTTACTCCGGTCGAATCTTAGAGTCTAGTCATGAGTTATTAAGTCTGATTGTGAAGGGCTCTGAATGCTTTGAGCAATTATCTGCAAATGGCTAAAGATCAGGCTTAGAAGCACGTTGAAGAAAATGCCAAATTGGGGCCAGCTTCGAGTTGCGTGCAGCTGCACAGCTGGCTCTTGCTTTGAGTTTGAATATGCTTGTGTATTCGAGTAACGTGCTTTCCATTCACTGTATTGCCGAACTGTTGCCCATCGTTCAGGTTGGAATGATAGTCAGTTGCCCATGAGCTTGGGCATCAATTCAGTGATTCTATCTCTAGGCATCCTTTTGGTCATAGCCTCGAGTAGTTGTAAACACTATATATAACTTACAATATTGAACTATCGCAGTCAGTCTTTGGATGATCACACTTCTGCTCCCAATCTCGGGTTGATAAATGTATTCCATGGACAACCGAGTCTCGTCCTAGATATGTTTATTCTCGCACCTAAGCTCCAAAGACATAGAGTTGATCATTAAATGGTCGGTTCACATTCAACTTGTTTCTCACTCGTGCCCCCAAGCCTGGGGCATACATCGATAAGTAGGAAGGCAAACCATGTCCACTTTAGCTTTACACTCTTTCCCGTTAAATCGCAGAATCAGGTTGGTTAATGGAAAGCTGAGTCTTGCCTATCCTAGAATGTATTCTGGTTTTCCCCTCCAGGGGGAATACTTTGATTCTTCATTAGATTTCGGGCATGAGTTGAGCACTGGATGGTCAACCACGTCCACTTCAATTCATGTTTTGTAATCAGATCTAGGGGTAAAGTTGGCTCAAGTGTAGTTGGGTCATGCTCATCCAGTTTCATACTCCTAATGCATCAAAGGAGGGAGCTGGAGAAATAATGATCAAGTCTTCGTGGTTTATTCTCCTTTCCACACTCTGGTGATCATAGTTTTTCGAGGGACATCCGTGTCATATCCGTTTTTGTTTGGTGTGAATCGATATTGACCCTCGATCTGATGGTTCGATATAGTTGGTCACCCGTACCTTCGGATGTTGTTTCGATTGGTTTTGTATTGAGGCCTCCTTGCAGTCTTTGCCTTAAGTTATAAAGAACACCAAGCCAGAGCTATAATGAGCTGTCGTATTCAGCTTTTAGTGATTTGTACTCCTGCCCCCAGCATTGATTTTGCAAGGCCATAAGTCGGATGGTCGAATTCCATCCTTAACAAGTTTATACTCCTCCTATCGATTTTAGGCTGGAGTTTTTGGAATAGAGAACGGTCGAATTCCACTCATCTATTCATCCATGTTTATACACTAGTCCGCATTCTGGGGACTTAGAGTTATTCTACGAGAGGTCGACTCATGCCTAATTTGTGTTCATACTTCAGTCCGTGCTTCAGGGACTTAGAGATTTTTTTCGAACGGTTTATACTCTAGTCCGCAGTCAGGGATGTAGAGATTTTGGTCGAACTGTTTATACTCTAATCCGCAGGCAGGAATTTAGAGCACTCTATTCTGCAGTAACGGACTTAGAGATTTTTTTTGAATCGTTTATACTCTAGCCCGTGCTCCAGGGACTTAGAGTACTTTAGTCCGCGCTACAGGGACTTAGAGATTTTTGTTGAATCGTTTATACTCTAGTCCGCGCTCTAGGGACTTAGAGTACTATAGTGCATGCTTCGGGGATTTAGATATTTTTGTTGAGTCATTTATATTCTATCCCACACTCCAGGGACTTAGAGTTCTCTATTCCGTGCTTTGGAGACTTAGAGATTTTTGTTGAGTTATTTATACTCTAGCCCACGCTCTAGGGACTTAGAGTGCTCTAGTTCGTGCTCCAGGGACTTAGAGATTTTTGTTGAATCGTACTCTAGTCTGCACTCTGGGGACTTAGAGATTTTTGTTGAGTTGTTTATACTCTAGCCCGCGCTCCAAGAACTTAGAGTACTCTAGTCCGCGCTTCAGGGACTTAGATATTTTTGTTGAATCGTTTATACTCTAGCCCGTGCTCTGTGGACTTAGAGTACTCTAGTCCACGCTTTGGGGACTTAGAGATTTTTATTGAATCGTTTATACTCTAGTCCACGCTCTGGGGACTTAGAGTACTCTAGTCCGCGTTCCAGGGACTTAGTGTACTCCAGTCCGCTCTTCGCGGAGTTAGAGATTTTTGTTGAATCGTTTATACTCTATTCCGTGCTCGAGAACTTAGAGTGCTCTAGTCCGCACTCCGAGAACATAGAGATTTTTGTCGAGAGTAGTTGTATTTCCACCCGTTTGGTTTGTACTTCTTTTACCGTGTCGAGGAAAAAGTTGTCAATGAATGGTCGATCCATGTTTGTTCATAAAATAGGATTTTGCCCCTAACATTCAGGACGAAACTTGGCAATAAAACAGTCGATTTTCGTCCACTTGATAATTATGGCTCTTTTAACTTAAGTCGAGGAAGGTGGTAGGTGATGGATTATTGGATCATATCCACACTGAGGTTGGATGATCAAGTCTTGCCCAACTTTCTCCGTATTCTTTCTAGCCAATGAAGATAATGAGTTATTGAGCAGACAAATTAAGTTGCATCCAGTTCAGGCTACAATCGTGCTCATTCGTTAAAACTTGTGCCTAACAAGTGGGCACTCCATCACGGCTACTTCAAGTCGGGCTTTCAAACTGCCTCTTGTGTTCAAGGCAGGAGTTGATGCGTAGATGATCAAATTACGTCCACTCTGGGTAGATCTCGGCATCACTGAGCTTCAGGAGAGGCCTATGTATTTCGTTGAACTTTATTTTATGACCCGAGAAGTCGATGATCGGTCCACATTTGTTCCAAGCCTTGCTTAGGTCTCTGAGTCAAAGATGGAGGTCGATGAATGGACGGTCAGTTTTGCCCACTTTGTATTGGATTCTGGCCATGACGAGCTTTCCTATCTCTAGTCCTTGGCCCCAAATAAGAGGCACATGGTTGCCGATGTGTAACGACCCCAAGTGAAAAATTGTAATGTAATAATCTTTAATCTACATGAAATGATAGTGTAGATTCTAGAAATAATTATACAAGTAACAATGCGAATTAATACGATTATTTCGGGGTTATTTGATTTATTTATTGAATTGTTATTGATTGTTGTTATTGTTTGTTTATTTACTTTGACACCATCCCTGTCATCACACTGCAAGTTCCCTTTGTTATGTTTGTTTTTGAATTGAAATGGGTTGAAATTATAGACCCAAGCGGTTTCCATTTAATCAAATTTGGGGTTACGGGTTGAAATGCTATCCACCCGTATACATTTAGTGTACGGATTGAAATGATAATATCCGTAACACTTGACCATATGATAAGAAATATATGGTCTTATTAAATGTAAATTCTTAAATACATATTTAAAGGGTAATGATAAATATAGAGTTAATTATATCTAGTTTAGTCAAGATTTGATTAAATACATAAATTATGATAAATATTTATGTAAATTTTATCTCGAATAGTTTTTGCAATAATATTGAACAATTAAGATTGGGAGATAAATTTTTGGGATTTTTTAAAATGGTTTTTAGATAAGGATTTATTTATTTAAATCAAATTTGAGATTTATCGAATGAGATATTTCACGGTTAAATAAAATTAAGAAATATTGAGTAAAATGAAATTTAAGGTCACTAAAATGATATTGAATCAAATAAGGGAGGGTTCAAGACAAAATAATAGTGATGTAAAAATCGAGAATCTATATGAAACTGTTAAATTTTAAATTGTTATATTTGAGCTATGAACTATATTGTAATTAAATGGTTTAGAGATTTGGATATGTATTTGGAACCAAGATAGTTAAATTTGTTATTTAGATAACGAATTGAATTGGATATAAATTAAGGATGAACTAAATTGGAAATTTTTAAACTAGATTGGGAAAAATTTAGTTGAAATGTTGAATACTTAAAGTATGGAACATATTCAATAAAAGGGGTAATTGGGATATTAAATCCAAATTTGGGAATTATAAAATTTAAGTGGTTATTTAGGAAAATTTAAATTGAGAAAAATGAGATTTACTATAATTGGAATGGGAAGGTCGGGTTGATGTGAACGATTTGGAATTTGAAAGTGCTTTACTGTATACAGCATATAAATTATACAAATACTATTTTGGGAATATAATCATTTGAAGTGAAATGGATATTTAGGTTTGAAGTATAAATTAAGTGAATGACCACGGTGTAATAGTGTATATTTCTACCCTGTAGATAGTTCTATGGACCCTTAGAGGATGGACATCCCAAACATCCTTTAAGTTATATTGTATTTCAGTTAATATTTCATTTGAGTTGAATTTATTGATATAAGAATGTTAATCCTGACTCGAGTTTTTTGTGTTTTGCTTTATGCTCGGGTCAGACTGAGTAATAAAGCATTAGAGACTCACCTTTGGAGATTGGAGCTTCATTTGGAGATCCAACTATCGTTTCAGCTTTCAGTTTTCTAGTTGACTGGTTTAGAGAAGTCATCGGTTCGTACTGAAGACTTTTCTGTATTCAAGAGATTCTGATGTATTTATTTTAAACTCTGATGTATATAGTAGCTTCATGAACTACTATTTTTTCTATTCCGCTGCATTATATTACTCTGTGTCTGTGATCTGTGTTTGATTTATTTACTGTATATTTTAAGTTTGCCAAATTAAATTAACAATTCGGTATTTTGAATTATTCAAGTCGGACATGTACGGTTTTAGTGTCGATTTGAATGGTCCAAATAGCGGGTCGTTACAGTTGGTATCAGAGCTTTGGCTCTAGGCAAAACTTAGCATATATGGTAAATTTATTTACAGAATCACTTTCGTTCGAGTTGAATCTCTTCCTTTTAACTCGATTTCCTTTGAATTTTGGAATGTCCCTCGGTTCCAAAATTCATTCTTGTCTCTCTCTATTTATATTCTTTTGATTCTGGAGTATCCAATAACTCCCCTAAATGATTGTAAAGGGGGATGAAAACTCCTTTGCAATTGGCATTGATTCACCGAAGATTTCTGTATCCTCGGTTTATGATGCTGCTATATCTATATGCCGAATTCTATCTATGGCAATCAAATGTCGTTTTGCTTTAGAATTCCGCATCAATTATATTCCTGAAGTCACGGTTGACCCGGTTAAGGTCGCTCGAGAATTATAGAGGTATATCCATCTTCTATTTTGTATTTTCATTTTCTCAACTTCGTTGAGTCTATCTTCGTATCAGGATTCTATTGATTAGAGTTCCTCTAATTTAAATCTCCATCTTTGTTTGAAATCCATTCTTAAAATTATCCTTTGAAAATCGGGTATGTTTGCATTTTTGAAATTGTTTTATATATTGAAATTATTATTTTGATAACTATGATTTTATTCTTTATATAAAAGTGAAAATGTTTTCGATAAGGATAAATCAAATAAGAAATGTTATTCTATATAAAAAGGTTTTGAAAGGATTTTGAAATTTTGAAAAATTATAAGAAAATTGATTATATAAAAACGATTTATAACTGAAGTGTTAAATTTGAAATTCGAGAATTGAATTCCGGTATTTTGAAATTGGTTTTAAGATTTTGGAAATTATATAAAAATAATACGATTTAAAAGTATTTTTCCGAATAAGAAATGTTTTAAATGAGTTCAAATGAATTCCAATAATTTTGAAGAAATTTCAAAGGAGTTTTCAAGAAAATAGAAGTCCAGAACTCACTTATGTCGCTGGGGAATAATTTCGGTGATGAGTGCACGCATCATCGACATTGATTTTCGAGTTTCAAAGTGGGGGAGAGGCCACTTTAATAGCTTCGCTATGCGAGTGATTTTGTAAAACCGTTATGATTTCAAATTCCGAAGTATAATTTGATATTTTCAAAAGATATATATATATATATATATATATATATATTCGAAACAATTTAAAGTGAGACCGGTGTTCAGTCCTCGAGTTTCAGATTTAATAATTGATTTATTGTTGATTTTCAACTCTTGAATTTAAAATTTGATTTTCCTAACTATTTTGAATGTTCGAACACTTCCAAATCGAGATTAAAATTTTAAAACTAAGAAATTTCGAAGAGTATAAAATGTTTGATAAAGAATATAAATTTAGTTTGAAATGTTTTGAAAAAAAATATATATAGTTTTGAATAATAGTTTTCAGAAAGGTAAATTGAATATTTCAACTAAAAATAGATAGTTTAAAAGTTTTAAAGGGATAATTATAAATTTGGAAACCATTTTGAGTATAAATTGATTTTGGGAAAATATGTGGTTTTGAAATTAAATTGGAATTAAAAACCAGTACTTATATGGTGATTTTGGAAATGAATTTGTTTGACTTGAATTATTTTAATTTAGAACTGGGATAATTTTCTAAACCTATTATTTTGGGAACTTTGAATTTTAGACACTTAATTTGAAAGAAAATTTGGTGAAATCATATATGAGTTGGAAACTGAATGGATATTGAATGATTTGAAATTGAGAACTTATATTATTAAGCACTTGATTTGGGAGTGGTCGAACCTATATAAAATGGATTGTATAAGTATGAAGTTGATTTGAAATCTATTGATTTGAAAGGTACTCAATTTGGAAAGAGATTTTATATAATCGAAGTCTATATAAGTATGATTTGATCTACTATTGATTTGGAAAGTATTCGATTTGGGAAGAATAGAATCTTATATATATATGGACTATATATAAGTACAATATTTGAAAGTGATTTGAAAGGTACTATATAATATATATTTTCCAAGTAAGGATATGGAAAGTGCCTTCTGCTTGATATCCGCTTTGTGGCCACAGCGTGGATTCATTCTATCGATATTATTCTCTCTGATTTTCGGTTTTCCGGATGTAATACTCGAGTATTCCCACCGTGGGTAACCCATGGTTTCTTTTTCTCTCGTGAATGCACAGCGAAATTGCCTGGCTGAGTCTTGCCTAGGGGTACGGATTGTTTCCTGGGGGAACCAGGCGTAACCATTGTGTATCCTGCAATCTGTGTAGGTCGCGAATAGTAGCGCAAGTGCCTAGGCGTAACCATTGTGTATCCTGCACCCTACTAGTCATCATGGCGTAACTCGCAGGGCTGTGAAAGCTTACGGATATGGATTGTTTCCTGGGGGAACCAGGCGTAACCATTGTGTATCTGCGAACCATGATCGGACAAAGGTTTTAGGTTTGATTGTTTTGTTTGGATCGTACTTTCCATATCTGTTGTTTTAAAAGGTTTCTCCAAGTATTTTCACTGGGTGTTGAAACAAGTCTACTTAGTACTTGAAGAATTCTAGCTTTGCGCCTGATCAACGCATGGCCAGAGTCTGCAAGAACGAGGATAAACTTGTTGAAACATCGAGTTATAAAAGTATTTTCGAAAGGAAAATTTATTTCGATATAATAATATTTTATTATAAAAGTATTTTATACAAAAATATTGTCAACAAGAAAATTCTATATTAATTTTGAAGTAAAAAAAAAAAAAAAAAAAAAAAAATTCTTATGGTTCTAGATTTATTATTCATGCCCGATACTATTCTTTTGAAGCTATCTTATCTGATCAGCTTATTTACTCACCTATATTCTGTTTCCTGAAACTAACTTCCTTTCCTTTTTGTATATAATCTTTAAAATATTGTTATTTATATACTTCTTAGTTTAATAGAAGGTTTTAAATATTGTAAATATTTTAGAAGTTATTAAGTAAATACAACATATTTAGAGAATGATTCTTAATTTATTGATAATATTTGAAAAGTATTTCGAGATAAATTTACAGACTTATGAATTATAGATTTAATGTTTTCAATAGCTTCTGTGTAAATATAAATAATTATGTAAATAGATTGTTTTCAAATAATTTCATATATTTGTTAAGTGTTACTTAACATATTTAATTCCAATGGGTTTTGAATATACTTTTTTTAAGTATTAAAGAAAATTTAATTTCAAATAAAGTTTTCAAATAAATATTTCAAATAAAATGTATATAGTTAAATAAATTGTTAATCCTTGTCTTTCAATCTATTTATCTTTCTAGTCATTTCTATTCTCCTCCCTTCTTCCTTTTCGGGGACGAAAAGTTTTGAGTGGGGGAGAGTGTAACGACCCATAAAGTTTTGTTAATTTTTAATGGTTTTATTTAGCGTACTTAATTAGATTTTTGAGAAATTTTAAATAATAATATTTTGAAACAAAATTTTTCATTCTAAATCCAAATATAATAAATTTAATACACATGCGTTTCAAACATATATATAAAAAAATCAAACTTACATTTATTAAAATCAAACATACATATAAGATAATATAATAAATTATAATATAGTATAGTATAACTGACATGCCTAAATGTATATGTCTTAATAACTAACGCATAAAGTTCCTATACGTATATATCATTATACTAATAAAGAAATCAAACTCCCTGTTAATAAATATTTCATATTTGTAAATAATTTCAAATTCTCACTTTTTACGTGATAAACCTACTAATAAAGAAGAAAAGTACATATTGAATAGTAGTGTGCTCTACTGCATGCACTGACACATTCTATTAAAATAAATTGTTCGAGGTAACGGTACCTTTAATTTTGACTTTATTTCTCCCGTTTCAAAATTTGAACGTGATATCCATTCAAGCTATTAATCGCCTTAATTGGTCTAAATCAGTGGGTAGCTATCATTTTTTCCTACCGTTCAAATTATTATTTTCTTTAGTAAATTTTTCAATCTTTGGATAGATTTCCCCATTCCTTGAATTCAGCTTACCTTGCCGTTTCCATTTTCAATGTATTCAATAAATTTATTCGTGACCTTCTTTGACTTTATATTGGCTCATTTATTTTCTTTACTGTTTAATTGCTGTAAATATTCACCAAATCAAAACGTTTGACAGTTACTCTTCATTTCCTTTTATTTTGATTAAATCACGTTGATGAATCAATGGGCAATTTCCGTTTCTTTTACAATTAAAACTTTGAAACATGCTGGACAAAAATAATAACAAATTGCTCAGCTCAAATCCAGGGAATTTGACCGTTGATATTACCTTATTATTTCTCCTATTTTATACATATTCGTTTCCTTTTTTTTATGATTTCGGTTACAGAATAAATTTAAGCTATATATTTTCTTCCTATTGAAGTTTTATTACCTCTCCATCCTCTCTGCTTTTAATATATATGCTTGCCTAAATTCATCTTCATGTTTCTCTCGCCATTGAAAAAAACAAAACAAGACTAGCTGTTTCATCTTTTGCCTTTATAATTTTCCGTTTGCTTACATTTCTCTGTCCATTCTTTTTCCCCTTTATCCTTGCCTTTTCAAACTGATGACGTGATGTACAAACATCAAAATTAATTGCTTTAAAATTCTAGCTATATCATAGGGTGACTGTTGATAGTGCATTCATTTTGTTTCGTTCAAAATTCCCTTCCGTTTCAAAATTCAAAGTGTGCCATCCAATCAAATTTATTGCTTTAATAATATTTCCTAAATCTATGCTTCTAGGTGTTGTTATGTCATCTCTGTATTTTGGGGTGATAACTTTTTGAACGTTTGATAATAATAATAATAAATCTTCTTAATATAATAGGCAATGTATTGAGATCTAGGAAATAAATAAATATAAAACTTATAACCTGCCAAATAATAAAATTGCTTTAATTGTATCGTTGACTTTGAAAACATATAAAATTCTATACGTTCTTTACGCATTCATTTATTTCCTTTCTAATTTCCTATACGTTTTATTTCAATTATTTATTTCCTCTCTAAATTCCTATACGTTTTATTCCATTCATTTATTTCCTTTCTAATTTCCTGTACGTTTCCATTTCAATCAAATTTATACCCTTCCTATTCATTTTTCTCTCCACAATCAGCCTTTCTTCTCTCCTCTCTATTCTTCTTACCTCTCCACTTATGTCTGCACCCCCACTTTTCACGTGAAACCACTCCTTCCTCCTCCACCTCCCCTCCTTTTCTTGTATAGCCGGTAGACGATGCAAGTTAGTATTATATATGTACATATTTAACTTGTATCTATATTTTGATTTTTTTTTCCGTTTATAATATATGATGCATTTAGTTAGTTGATGAATGTAGTTTGTTTAAAAAGGTTAGATTAGATAAGTTGATACAATTTAGGTCTGCATTTGTATTTTATGTACTCGATTGCATGTTTTATACATTTGTTTACACATATTTTATGTTAAGGATTTCAATTTTAATATTGCAGTAGACTAGGGTACTTTTATATTGGTATACTGATATGAAGGGACAAACCCATATTGATTCTCTGACTAACATTTATTTTAATAAAATAAGTATGTTTATAGCATACATATTTACAGTAATAGGTTACAAGGTATATTATAAGTTACGAATATTGATTTGTAAGCTATATGTATACATAGTATAATAATTCTTTGAGTCTATGTTTAAATGTTTACAAGGTAAGCTATATATATATCTATAAGCATATATTATATTATATAAAGCAAGACTGTTTGATTATACACATGGAATAAAGTACTGTAAGTATATGAAGTTAAAAATCTCTGTTTTTTTCTCTTACGGTCAATGATAAAAGTATATGTATATTTATTAATTTTTATATGTGTATATGATATATTTAAATCTATGTTAGTTTATACGTATATAAGTCGGTTTATATAAATAGGTTTACGTATAGTATATATACATATAAAGCTTTGTCTATGTGTTATATATATTGGTTTTGTCATTTACAGTTGTGTACAGTTGGTAACATTTCAAAACATAACATGATAATTTATGATATTGGTAAAGTAGTACATATTTTTTTGCATAAGGGTTTGAATTTATACAAAGTGTCTGTATTTATATTATAGAAATTTAGTTATCTTTGGTTCATCGGTCTGTTGTTTAAATAGAGTATATACACTGATATTTTACAAAGCGTATTAATTTAATTTATGTTTAAATTTATTTTGATTTGGAATAAGTATAATACATATATCCCTCTTATTTAAATATATGTTTAAAGGAAAATTCGTTTTAGGGAATAATTTATAACTTATATTTTCTTTTCCGATTATATCAATACGATTCTGATTCATTTCCATCAAACTCTATCTTTCAGCTTTGCACGTCAAGATCCACTTTCATTCTTACTTCGCTTTGCGATTTTGTTTGGATTTGTTCGATTTTCTAGAGCGTGACCAAAATTCATAGCTTGCTCTGTTGTCGATCTTCTTTAGCCTCGAAAGGTGAGCAATCACTCACGATTAACATTCTTTTATTTATTAAATTTGATTTCAATTGAAACGACAATTGAAATATGCTGCTGTTAGTTGTTTTACTGTTATGACTGCTATTATCTGTATCTGTTCACCTATGACACCTGACACCATTATCGGTTAATTATTTATGTGATAATAATACAGATTGGTTGATAATTGATTTTTTGATTGATTGTTGTTTAAATTGGATGTTAATTATTATTGTTAAATGGTAACTAGTTTGCTAGTTTAAGTTGGGGTAGTATAGTTTACAAATTTAACGGATTATATATGACGGACCTGGATTTATTAAAACCTGACCCCGGCATATGTGAACTTGATTAGTAGATTTGACCCATTAATTGTCGTAGAAATTGATAAATTATACTCTAAATATTTGAACGTAGTTTGGATTAATTGTTGTAGCTTTAAACTGAAATTTAAAAAGGAACGACAAGTGAAAAACTGTAATGTAATAATCTTTAATCTACATGAAATGATAGTGTAGATTCTAGAAATAATTATACAAGTAACAATGCGAATTAATACGATTATTTCGGGGTTATTTGATTTATTTATTGAATTGTTATTGATTGTTGTTATTGTTTGTTTATTTACTTTGACACCATCCCTGTCATCACACTGCAAGTTCCCTTTGTTATGTTTGTTTTTGAATTGAAATGGGTTGAAATTATAGACCCAAGCGGTTTCCATTTAATCAAATTTGGGGTTACGGGTTGAAATGCTATCCACCCGTATACATTTAATGTACGGATTGAAATGATAATATCCGTAACACTTGACCATATGATAAGAAATATATGGTCTTATTAAATGTAAATTCTTAAATACATATTTAAAGGGTAATGATAAATATAGAGTTAATTATATCTAGTTTAGTCAAGATTTGATTAAATACATAAATTATGATAAATATTTATGTAAATTTTATCTCGAATAGTTTTTGCAATAATATTGAACAATTAAGATTGGGAGATAAATTTTTGGGATTTTTTAAAATGGTTTTTAGATAAGGATTTATTTATTTAAATCAAATTTGAGATTTATCAAATGAGATATTTCACGGTTAAATAAAATTAAGAAATATTGAGTAAAATGAAATTTAAGGTCACTAAAATGATATTGAATCAAATAAGGGAGGGTTCAAGACAAAATAATAGTGATGTAAAAATCGAGAATCTATATGAAACTGTTAAATTTTAAATTGTTATATTTGAGCTATGAACTATATTGTAATTAAATGGTTTAGAGATTTGGATATGTATTTGGAACCAAGATAGTTAAATTTGTTATTTAGATAACGAATTGAATTGGATATAAATTGAGGATGAACTAAATTGGAAATTTTTAAACTAGATTGGGAAAAATTTAGTTGAAATGTTGAATACTTAAAGTATGGAACATATTGAATAAAAGGGGTAATTGGGATATTAAATCCAAATTTGGGAATTATAAAATTTAAGTGGTTATTTAGGAAAATTTAAATTGAGAAAAATGAGATTTACTATAATTGGAATGGGAAGGTCGGGTTGATGTGAACGATTTGGAATTTGAAAGTGCTTTACTGTATACAGCATATAAATTATACAAATACTATTTTGGGAATATAATCATTTGAAGTGAAATGGATATTTAGGTTTGAAGTATAAATTAAGTGAATGACCACGGTGTAATAGTGTATATTTCTACCATGTAGATAGTTCTATGGACCCTTAGAGGATGGACATCCCAAACATCCTTTAAGTTATATTGTATTTCGGTTAATATTTCATTTGAGTTGAATTTATTGATATAAGAATGTTAATCCTGACTCGAGTGTTTTGTGTTTTGCTTTACGCTCGGGTCAGACTGAGTAATACAGCATTAGAGACTCACCTTTGGAGATTGGAGCTTCATTTGGGGATCCAACTATCATTTCAGCTTTCAGTTTTCTAGTTGACTGGTTCAGAGAAGTCATCGGTTCGTACTGAAGACTTTTCTGTATTCAAGAGATTCTGATGTATTTATTTTAAACTCTGATGTATATAGTAGCTTCATGAACTACTATTTTTTCTATTCCGCTGCATTATATTACTCTGTGTCTGTGATCTGTGTTTGATTTATTTACTGTATATTTTAAGTTTGCCAAATTAAATTAACAATTCGGTATTTTGAATTATTCAAGTCGGACATGTACGGTTTTAGTGTCGATTTGAATGGTCCAAATAGCGGGTCGTTACTATTTGGACCATTCAAATCGACACTAAAACCGTACATGTCCGACTTGAATAATTCAAAATACCGAATTGTTAATTTAATTTGGCAAACTTAAAATATACAGTAAATAAATCAAACACAGATCACAGACAAAGAGTAATATAATGCAGCGGAATAGAAAAAATAGTAGTTCATGAAGCTACTATATACATCAGAGTTTAAAATAAATACATCAGAATCTCTTGAATACAGAAAAGTCTTCAGTACGAACCGATGACTTCTCTGAACCAGTCAACTAGAAAACTGAAAGCTGAAACGATAGTTGGATCTCCAAATGAAGCTCCAATCTCCAAAGGTGAGTCTCTAATGCTGTATTACTCAGTCTGACCCGAGCGTAAAGCAAAACACAAAACACTCGAGTCAGGATTAACATTCTTATATCAATAAATTCAACTCAAATGAAATATTAACTGAAATACAATATAACTTAAAGGATGTTTGGGATGTCCATCCTCTAAGGGTCCATAGAACTATCTACAGGGTAGAAATATACACTATTACACCGTGGTCATTCACTTAATTTATACTTCAAACCTAAATATCCATTTCACTTCAAATGATTATATTCCCAAAATAGTATTTGTATAATTTATATGCTGTATACAGTAAAGCACTTTCAAATTCCAAATCGTTCACATCAACCCGACCTTCCCATTCCAATTATAGTAAATCTCATTTTTCTCAATTTAAATTTTCCTAAATAACCACTTAAATTTTATAATTCCCAAATTTGGATTTAATATCCCAATTACCCCTTTTATTCAATATGTTCCATACTTTAAGTATTCAACATTTCAACTAAATTTTTCCCAATCTAGTTTAAAAATTTCCAATTTAGTTCATCCTCAATTTATATCCAATTCAATTCGTTATCTAAATAACAAATTTAACTATCTTGGTTCCAAATACATATCCAAATCTCTAAACCATTTAATTACAATATAGTTCATAGCTCAAATATAACAATTTAAAATTTAACAGTTTCATATAGATTCTCGATTTTTACATCACTATTATTTTGTCTTGAACCCTCCCTTATTTGATTCAATATCGTTTTAGTGACCTTAAATTTCATTTTACTCAATATTTCTTAATTTTATTTAACCGTGAAATATCTCATTCGATAAATCTCAAATTTGATTTAAATAAATAAATCCTTATCTAAAAACCATTTTAAAAAAACCCAAAAATTTATCTCCCAATCTTAATTGTTCAATATTATTGCAAAAACTATTCGAGATAAAATTTACATAAATATTTATCATAATTTATGTATTTAATCAAATCTTGACTAAACTAGATATAATTAACTCGATATTTATCATTACCCTTTAAATATGTATTTAATAATTTACATTTAATAAGACCATATATTTCTTATCATATGGTCAAGTGTTACGGATATTATCATTTCAATCCGTACACTAAATGTATACGGGTGGATAGCATTTCAACCCGTAACCCCAAATTTGATTAAATGGAAACCGCTTGGGTCTATAATTTCAACCCATTTCAATTCAAAAACAAACATAACAAAGGGAACTTGCAGTGTGATGACAGGGATGGTGTCAAAGTAAATAAACAAACAATAACAACAATCAATAACAATTCAATAAATAAATCAAATAACCCCGAAATAATCGTATTAATTCGCATTGTTACTTGTATAATTATTTCTAGAATCTACACTATCATTTCATGTAGATTAAAGATTATTACATTACAGTTTTTCACTTGTCGTTCCTTTTTAAATTTCAGTTTAAAGCTACAACAATTAATCCAAACTACGTTCAAATATTTAGAGTATAATTTATCAATTTCTACGACAATTAATGGGTCAAATCTACTAATCAAGTTCACATATGGCGGGGTCAGGTTTTAATAAATCCAGGTCCGTCATATATAATCCGTTAAATTTGTAAACTATACTACCCCAACTTAAACTAGCAAACTAGTTATCATTTAACAATAATAATTAACATCCAATTTAAACAACAATCAATCAAAAAATCAATTATCAACCAATCTGTATTATTATCACATAAATAATTAACCGATAATGGTGTCAGGTGTCATAGATGAACAGATACAGATAATAGCAGTCATAACAGTAAAACAACTAACAGCAGCATATTTCAATTGTCGTTTCAATTGAAATCAAATTTAATAAATAAAAGAATGTTAATCGTGAGTGATTGCTCACCTTTCGAGGCTAAAGAAGATCGACAACAGAGCAAGCTATGAATTTTGGTCACGCTCTAGAAAATCGAACAAATCCAAACAAAATCGCAAAGCGAAGTAAGAATGAAAGTGGATCTTGACGTGCAAAGCTGAAAGATAGAGTTTGATGGAAATGAATCAGAATCGTATTGATATAATCGGAAAAGAAAATATAAGTTATAAATTATTTCCTAAAACGAATTTTCCTTTAAAACATATATTTAAATAAGAGGGATATATGTATTATACTTATTCCAAATCAAAATAAATTTAAACATAAATTAAATTAATACGCTTTGTAAAATATCAGTGTATATACTCTATTTAAACAACAGACCGATGAACCAAAGATAACTAAATTTCTATAATATAAATACAGACACTTTGTATAAATTCAAACCCTTATGCAAAAAAATATGTACTACTTTACCAATATCATAAATTATCATGTTATGTTTTGAAATGTTACCAACTGTACACAACTGTAAATGACAAAACCAACATATATAACACATGGACAAAGCTTTATATGTATATATACTATACGTAAACCTATTTATATAAACCGACTTATATACGTATAAACTAACATAGATTTAAATATATCATATACACATATAAAAATTAATAAATATACATATACTTTTATCATTGACCGTAAGAGAAAAAAACAGAGATTTTTAACTTCATATACTTACAGTACTTTATTCCATGTGTATAATCAAACAGTCTTGCTTTATATAATATAATATATGCTTATAGATATATATATAGCTTACCTTGTAAACATTTAAACATAGACTCAAAGAATTATTATACTATGTATACATATAGCTTACAAATCAATATTCGTAACTTATAATATACCTTGTAACCTATTACTGTAAATATGTATGCTATAAACATACTTATTTTATTAAAATAAATGTTAGTCAGAGAATCAATATGGGTTTGTCCCTTCATATCAGTATACCAATATAAAAGTACCCTAGTCTACTGCAATATTAAAATTGAAATCCTTAACATAAAATATGTGTAAACAAATGTATAAAACATGCAATCGAATACATAAAATACAAATGCAGACCTAAATTGTATCAACTTATCTAATCTAACCTTTTTAAACAAACTACATTCATCAACTAACTGAATGCATCATATATTATAAACGGAAAAAAAATCAAAATATAGATACAAGTTAAATATGTACATATATAATACTAACTTGCATCATCTGCCGGCTATACAAGAAAAGGAGGGGAGGCGGAGGAGGAAGGAGTGGTTTCACGTGAAAAGTGGGGGTGCAGACATAAGTGGAGAGGTAAGAAGAATAGAGAGGAGAGAAGAAAGGCTGATTGTGGAGAGAAAAATGAATAGGAAGGGTATAAATTTGATTGAAATGGAAACGTACAGGAAATTAGAAAGGAAATAAATGAATGGAATAAAACGTATAGGAATTTAGAGAGGAAATAAATAATTGAAATAAAACGTATAGGAAATTAGAAAGGAAATAAATGAATGCGTAAAGAACGTATAGAATTTTATATGTTTTCAAAGTCAACGATACAATTAAAGCAATTTTATTATTTGGCAGGTTATAAGTTTTATATTTATTTATTTCCTAGATCTCAATACATTGCCTATTATATTAAGAAGATTTATTATTATTATCAAACGTTCAAAAAGTTATCACCCCAAAATACAGAGATGACATAACAACACCTAGAAGCATAGATTTAGGAAATATTATTAAAACAATAAATTTGATTGGATGGCACACTTTGAATTTTGAAACGGAAGGGAATTTTGAACGAAACAAAATGAATGCACTATCAACAGTCACCCTATGATATAGCTAGAATTTTAAAGCAATTAATTTTGATGTTTGTACATCACATCATCAGTTTGAAAAGGCAAGGATAAAGGGGAAAAAGAATGGACAGAGAAATGTAAGCAAACGGAAAATTATAAAGGCAAAAGATGAAACAGCTAGTCTTGTTTTGTTTTTTTCAATGGCGAGAGAAACATGAAGATGAATTTAGGCAAGCATATATATTAAAAGCAGAGAGGATGGAGAGGTAATAAAACTTCAATAGGAAGAAAATATATAGCTTAAATTTATTCTGTAACCGAAATCATAAAAAAAAGGAAACGAATATGTATAAAATAGGAGAAATAATAAGGTAATATCAACGGTCAAATTCCCTGGATTTGAGCTGAGCAATTTGTTATTATTTTTGTCCAGCATGTTTCAAAGTTTTAATTGTAAAAGAAACGGAAATTGCCCATTGATTCATCAACGTGATTTAATCAAAATAAAAGGAAATGAAGAGTAACTGTCAAACGTTTTGATTTGGTGAATATTTACAGCAATTAAACAGTAAAGAAAATAAATGAGCCAATATAAAGTCAAAGAAGGTCACGAATAAATTTATTGAATACATTGAAAATGGAAACGACAAGGTAAGCTGAATTCAAGGAATGGGGAAATCTGTCCAAAGATTGAAAAATTTACTAAAGAAAATAATAATTTAAACGGTAGGAAAAAATGATAGCTACCCACTGATTTAGACCAATTAAGGCGATTAATAGCTTGAATGGATATCACGTTCAAATTTTGAAACGGGAGAAATAAAGTCAAAATTAAAGGTACCGTTACCTCGAACAATTTATTTTAATAGAATGTGTCAGTGCATGCAGTAGAGCACACTACTATTCAATATGTACTTTTCTTCTTTATTAGTAGGTTTATCACGTAAAAAGTGAGAATTTGAAATTATTTACAAATATGAAATATTTATTAACAGGGAGTTTGATTTCTTTATTAGTATAATGATATATACGTATAGGAACTTTATGCGTTAGTTATTAAGACATATACATTTAGGCATGTCAGTTATACTATACTATATTATAATTTATTATATTATCTTATATGTATGTTTGATTTTAATAAATGTAAGTTTGATTTTTTTATATATATGTTTGAAACGCATGTGTATTAAATTTATTATATTTGGATTTAGAATGAAAAATTTTGTTTCAAAATATTATTATTTAAAATTTCTCAAAAATCTAATTAAGTACGCTAAATAAAACCATTAAAAATTAACAAAACTTTATGGGTCGTTACATTTACTGCTAATAAATTGGATTCCTGCGGAAGTTAGCGACAAATTGAAACTAAAATTTTAATAACGTAAGAATTTATTGTAACTATCTAGATTTTTTTGAATAAAAGAACTTTTAAATAAAATAACCTATTAAATTTGTGGGTAACGTATTTTGGCAATTAATTTGCATAAATTTTTTTTTTGGAATGTCATTATTTTATGTTGTAATATTTAAGAGAGATTTATAATAAAAATATAATAACGTTTGTTGAAGACTTCCGGTAACATTAACGCATTAAATTAGTTTTATATGGTCCAATTAGTGGTATCAGCGACCGCAAATTTCGAAAAATGAATATTTATTTGAACGAACAAACGTGATTTTTCTTTATATTATTAGACTCGTGCTGACAAGGCGAGCGCAACGATACCTTATTTGCTGAATTTGGAGGTCCGATGTGGAAGTTACGCGTTGTTTTGTGTGTATATAATGGGTCCGTATATAAATTTATTAGTTGCCGCTATAAACTGAAATTAATTGATTAGAATTCAAAATTTAAATTCTTGAACGTGTTTAACAGCTGTAGCCTAAAAATTAATTGGTACGTTACACGATTAATTGGTACGTTACACGATTAATTGGTACGTTACAAAATTAATTGGTACGTTACAAAATTAATTGGTACATTACACAACTAATTGGTACGTTACACAATTTATTGGTACGTTACACAAATTTATGATACGTTTTAAGATATCAACCGGTTACCTTAAACTTAGATTTCCCCTCCCTGGAATCACTCACGCAATCTAAATTAAGTATAAAAATAAGAGGCTTCACCACTTTTCTCTCGTGTCCAACTTCCTCCTTCAGCATCTTTTCGCACCCAAATAAAAAAAAAAAGGAAGAAGGCAACAGCCGATCCAACTTACAAAACAAACCCCCTCTCCCCTGTACCAAGCACCGCACCACCTTCCTGACCACCGCAACTCCCCTTCCACGGCAGCCACGCCACCGATCATCCCCCGACGCCACCTACGCCACTGCCACCTCAGCCCTGTGCAGTGAGTTCTTTTGTTTTTTTTCTTCTCTTTTCTCTCTTCTTCTTGCTGCGTGTGTCAAATATAAAAAAAAAAATTGAAGGGATACAAGCTTGCATGCGAATGGCCCTGCATGCAAACACTAAATGGTTTGGATACAGTGAATATATATATATATATTTTTCTTCTTTTTTCTTTCTTTGGAAGTCGCGTGCGTTATTTATATAAAAAAAATATAAAAATAAAGTGAAGGTGATAACTTGGCACTGCATACATATATGTTACAACTATATATACTAAATGGTAAAGTTATGGCTGAACATTTGTTTTTTGTTTTGTTTTCTCCACTGCCTAGTTGCGTGCAATATAAAAAAAAATGGAAGTGGTACAAGCCTGCATGCCACAAATTGAATATATTTGGTACAGTGAGTATATGCATAATGAATGAAGGGTTTGTGTTGGTTTTGGATTCTTTTCCCGAAGTTGCGTGCATTATTATAAAAAAAATTATATAAAAAAAGAAGAAAAGGTAACAGTAAACATAGGATTTGAACGTTGAGCTGTAAACTTGTAAGTTTGTCCGCGTGTATAATTTTATATATCAAGTTAGTTCGATTTTTATAATGAATTAAGGAATTCATGTTTGCCTGTTATATATATATATATATATATATGTGTGTGTGTGTGTGTGTGTGTGTGTGTGTAAGTATATATATATATATATATATATATATATATATATATATATATAAACTGAAATTGTAATGACAACCAAATTTTTAAATAATTTTTAACGCGAATACATAATGACGTAAATGTTAATATATGATTTTATTACGTTTGTCGCAGTCGGAATCCATTAACTTAGGAGTTATCTGTTCACCGTCTGGTCTGTGCAGTTTATTCTAGCGCAGTTTATCGTATTTTGGTTTTGAAACTCATTGTTGTTATATTTTTTTTTTTTGATGTGTATCCAAGGAATTTGACATTTGGCTCCTCCATTCGAATCTGGGTCGTGCTTTTGTGCTTGTGTCGATCACATTTGTGCAATTCGTCGTTGTGTCTTCAGCTCAAACCTGTGAGTTATTCTCACCAGACAATATGTGTATATATATATATATAACACTAGTAAATTGACCCCTTTTGAATCTGTAAAATGCATTATCATGTTACACCTGCTATATTATTATTTTATGATGTTCACCATGCTTAAACACCTGTTATAACATATGTTACTGTTATATTATGTTGTTCTACTATTTTTATCAGTTTATTACACTGCAAGTTCCCTTTAGATTAGAATCACTATGGGGTGAAATGATACATATCCGAACGGACTTTAGAATAAGGGAAAATTGTTATGGGCTGAAATGATAGGCCTGAATGATTTTCAATTTATTTTTATTTACTTGGGATTGCGGGTTTGAAATGATAAAACCCGGATTTTTCTTTGTAAATTACGGGTTGAAATGATATATTACCCGTATCACTTTACCTAGCGTAGAAAACTTTATACAGACCCGTAGTTAATATATGTTTTTCTAAAAATTTTAAAATTATTTTAGAAATGTAAATATTAAAATATTTTGATTTAAATATAATTAAAAAGGGATTTTTGTATAATATTATTGATTTTCTGAATAATTGTAAGTGAAATGAATTAATGAAAAGTTAGACAATTTTAAATGTAAGGTATTTTGGAAAATTTGATTTAATTATAATTGGGAATTAAATTGAATATGAAATTACGATAAATTTATGATAATTTGAATTTAAATGAATTTAAAGTGATTTTTTTTCATATTAATGATTTTAATAAAGTTGAAATGTGAAATGAATGAATATTTAAGTTGAAATTTTGAAATATAACTAAAATTGGAAATTTATGAATTTGACTTAAAAGTGAATTTTTAGTTATATTTGAGAATTTGAACTTAAATGTTAAGTTGAAATTTAATGCAATGGATTTAAAATTGAACATTGCATTTTAATAAGTGAATTATTATTAAATCTTGATTTTTGAATGAAAATTTAACTTTATAAAATCATGAACTTGAGGAAAATTAAATGATGTCTATAAATGTGAAAATGTATGATTTTATAAGTTAAAAATGTTTTAAATAAAAATATAATTGGTTGAGAAATTTTATTGAATATTTGAAGTAAATTTACTGCATTTTTGAAATGCTACTAATTACAATGTAGATGATGTTACAGCATTTGTAAATGCTGTAGTTGATGATAATGAACTAAAAAGCTATTGAATTAAAAACTATTATAGAAATTATTGTAAGTGCTATAATTTCTGAATTTAACTAAGTTTATTTGAAATTTAAGTAAACCCTATTACAACATTTTAAAATGTTATCTTTTGTTAAATTGAACTGTTTTGAATGTATCTTTCCGTAGCGTTTTCTAAATGCCACAAAAAGGGAACTTTCACTGTTTTGATAGACTTAAGTGAATAAATGAACTTTGGAAGTTGAAAATTTTGGAAATTTAATAATTTAATTATTAAACAAAATAACTTCATTTTTATGGTTAAAAAGATTTTTTTGGAATATAAACTGTTTTGATGTGAACTGAAATGGTATTTTAAATTAAATAAAATGAATAATGATTTGAAATGAATGTGGTTTTGAAAAGAGATGATATTTTGATATATTAAATGATTGAAATGTGGTTTTGAAAAGATATGATATTTTGATATATTAAAATGATTTGAAAATGGAGTTTTGAAAGATATGATATTTTGATATAAAATGATTTGAAAAGAAGATCTGAAAGATATGATATTTTGGAATGATTTAATCTTTATTTTGATAAAGATTTGGGTTGAAATAATATTTTATTTTGAAGTATAAATATTGTTTTAAAAGTTATAACTACGGGTTATAATAACGATTGGTTGTTAAAGAGACCGAGATCGGATATTGCCTTATAGCCGGCCAATACCGAAAACCACTTTAACAACTGTGTACGCGGTGGAGATTCCAGAATGAAGTAGGATGGTGGCGATGTTCTCGAGGTATATTACGTGGACCCAACTCTCGTGAGTTGGCATAAATGACTAAAACAGGAGCTATACCAGGCTACACAAAGGGTCGCACCCTTTCATCGAGCATGCTCTATCGGAAACCATTCTATTACTTTTGTGATTCGATATGTGGCGCCACTTTGATTCGGGGGTATTGTTCGAGGTGGGCGGAAGCTGCTGGCTTGCCGTCACCACCGGTCCGGGAGTGCAAACGGTGTATCCACCCTGGCATTGCCTCGCGTGCCGTGTCATCTCCTTATATCGAGCCCACTACAATTTTGGTTTTAAAGATCCGACCGTGTTAAGGTTCACCATCCCCTTAACGCTATTTTCTATATGATTATACTTTACTGATTAGACACTACTGTATATAGCGTATATTACTACATAGTAAATAGTTTAACGGATCCTTGGAGGATGGGCGGTCCCATGCATCTTCTAAGTTACTTGTACCTTTACTACAGTTCACTTGAGTTGGTTACATTGTATAAGTATGTATGTCCCGACTCGAGTGTTTGTATTTTTATTTACGCTCGGGTCAGCCTGAGTATTCACAGATTTGGATTTCCACTTTCTGGAGATTGAAAATCGCTGGAGATTATCTTCTTGTCAAGTTTCATCTTTTGCAGTCTGTTGTTCCTTTCAGCTCTTGTATTAGTAGACTTCTATGTAGTGAGACTTCCTTTGTACTTTATTTCTTCTGTTGTATTTTATTTAACTCTGATATATTTACATAGTAGCTTCATGAACTACTATTTCTTTTACTTCCGCTGCACTATTATTACTCTGTGTGTGTGATCTGTGATTTTTATTTACTGTATATTCTGAGATTTGCCAAAAAAAATTATTTACAACGCGGTATTTTAAGCAATCCAATTCCGGCATGAGTGTCTACCTATACACTTATAATGGATGCGAATGGTTGAAAATACCTGGTTGTTACAGTTGGTATCAGAGCTTTGGTAGCTCTAGGCAAACTCAGCATATGGAGTGAATGTATTTACAGAATCACTTTCATTCGAGTTTGAATCTCTCCCTTTTGACTCGATTCCTTTGAATTTTGGAGCGTTCCCTACGGTTCCAAAATCCATTCGTATCCCTCACTATTCATCTTCTTTTGACTCTAGAGTATTCCATAACCTCGCTTCGAATGATCTTTCTAGTGAGTCGGCGGTCACGCCAATTTCAAATTGAATTGAAAAAAAGGGGAAAACTCTTTTACAATTTGCATCGATTCACCAGAGATTTATATCTATCCTTGGTTTAGATACTAATATCTTTTGTTATTTCAAACTCTAACTCTTGGGATCGAATGTAGATTTACCCCCGAAAAATCCACATTGATCTTATTCTTTAAGCCACGGTTGACCCGGTAAATGTTGCCCGTGATTTATTTAAGCTTATCCACCTCCCTATTTTGTTATTTAATCATCTTGTCTTTTGTTTCCAACCTATTTTCAAACATTTTGAATTGTACTTGTAAATATATGTTTTGTTTATATATTGTGTTGTTTGAGTTGTTGATGTTGAGTTGGGTTTCCGATCGATTCGTCTGATCAACGCTATCGATAGGATTTCTAAAACACTTTGACGGAACAAACTGACACAATATTATTTTGAAAATTTGGTTAATGAAATAAATTGTGATATAAGTAAATTTATGGAACTTAATAAATTGATTTAAACTAATCATTTGAAATGACAATACTTGATTTATCAATTATAGTCCTATAAATGAATTTATAAATAATTGTTTATAAATTGATTTGGGAACTTAAATGAATTTACAAAAGAAATTTGAGAATGTAATTTCCGATGGTTTCAAACCTTGTGTTTAAAATTTTAAAAGGTTATATTATTTAAAGTATTTTCAAATAGAAATTTGTTTCCAAAGAATTTTAAGTTTAAAATTAGTGTTCTTCTCATTGTCGCTGGGAAATAACTTCGGTGATGACTGCAGCACCATCGACGTTCATTTTCGAGTTTCGAAGTGAAGAGACTGTTCTGTAGTCTTGCTACAGCTTTGTTTTGGGAAATCAAATTTATTTGAATTTCTAAAATATGACTTGATTTATAATATATATAGACATATGATTTAAATTTTATTTGATAAACTATGTACATACATCTAGTTATCTCTAAATGGTTTGAAGAAATCAGAAATTTAATTCTTAAATTTTATTTTTAAAGAATAATTTCAATTATAAAAAGAAAATCAAATTTTTTGAATAAATGATTTAAGCTTGAAATGATTGAACTGGAAAGTTTTATTTGTATAATATAATTGCATTCAAATATAACTTACCTTAATTTCAGAAGTTAACAATGTAATTTGGATAATATAAAATATAAAAAGATTTTATAAATAAAATTTGAGTGGTTATAATAAATGTTATACACTTAAATTTTAATGATTAACAGAGGTAAATATAATAAAGGGTAATTGAATAACTTACAATATAAATGATGTTAAAGAAATTAAGAATAAATTAAAACAGTTATAATAAGTGTAAGTATGTTTAACATAAGTGATAAATGTATTGAGAGGAATAAATCTAATTTTTATTAGGAATAAAGAGAATTAAATTTATTAAGTACATTGTGAGTGTAATAAATGATTATTTTTCAAACCCATGGTTTTAAAAATTGTTAATTTTAGATGATTGGATAATAAGATATGAAATTTGAGATAGTTAAGATTTATTTAACTTGTGTAAAGATTTATTATATATTTAAGTTGAAATTTCCATGCTTTCAAATCTAATTCCTTATTTTGTTTTCCAAACTATCTTTTGGTTGTCCTTATCATCCTTATCTTGCTATAGATTGGTATAGTCATCTTTCTATAATCTTTAATAGATCTTTGGTAATCATTTTGAATCCACCTTTTCGTGCTTGTGTTCTTAATTTTGGAGAATCTTGGAAAGATCATCTCCACCTTGTTAAACTAACCTATAACAATAGTTATCAGGTATAATTTCAATCTCCTTGCCATCTTATCTTAATCCTATTTCACTCTATCTTTGTCTGTGCTTTTCCGTACCTCATTCCTTTTCGAGGACGAAAAGTTTTGAGTGGGGGAGAGTGTAACGACCCGATAAATTTACTGCTAATAAATTGAATTCCTACGGAAGTTAGCGACAAATTGAAACTAAAATTTTAATAACGTAAGAATTTGTTGTAACTATCTACATTTTTTTGAATAAAAGAACTTTTAAATAAAATAACCTATTAAATTTGTGGGTAACGTATTTTGGCAATTAATTTGCATAAATTTTATTTTTGGAATGTCATTATTTTATGTTGTAATATTTAAGAGAGATTTATAATAAAAATATAATAACGTCTGTTGAAGACTTCCGGTAACGTTAACGCATTAAATTAGTTTTATATGGTCCAATTAGCGGTATCAGCGACCGCAAATTTCGGAAAATGAATATTTATTTGAACGAACAAACGTGATTTTTCTTTATACTATTAGACTCGTGCTGACAAGGCGAGCGCAACGATACCTTATTTGCTGAATTTGGAGGTCCGATGTGGAAGTTACGCGCTGTTTTGTGTGTATATAATGGGTCCGTATATAAATTTATTAGTTGCTGTTATAAACTGAAATTAATTGATTAGAATTCAAAATTTAAATTCCTGAACGTGTTTAACAGCTGTAGCCTAAAAATTAATTGGTACGTTACACGATTAATTGGTACGTTACAAAATTAATTCGTACATTACACAACTAATTGGTACGTTACACAATTTATTGGTACGTTACACAAATTTATGATACGTTTTAAGATATCAACCGGTTACCTTAAACTTAGATTTCCCCTCCCTGGAATCACTCACGCAATCTAAACTAAGTATAAAAATAAGAGGCTTCACCACTTTTCTCTCGTGTTCAACTTCCTCCTTCAGCATCTTTTCGCACCCAAATAAAAAAAAAAGGAAGAAGGCAACAGCCGATCCAACTTACAAAACAAACCCCATCTCCCCTGTACTAAGCACCGCACCACCTTCCTGACCACCGCAACTCCCCTTCCACGGCAGCCACGCCACCGATCATCCCCCGACGCCACCTACGCCACTGCCACCTCAGCCCTGTGCGGTGAGTTCTTTTTTTTTTTCTTCTCTTTTCTCTCTTCTTCTTGCTGCGTGTGTCAAATATTAAAAAAAAATTTGAAGGGATACAAGCTTGCATGCGAGCCCTGCATGCAAACATTGAATGGTTTTGGATACAGCGAATATATATATATATTTTTCTTCTTTTTCTTTCTTTGGAAGTCGCGTGCGTTATTTATATAAAAAAAATATAAAAATAAAGTGAAGGTGATAACTTGGCACTGCATACATATATGTTACAACTATATATACTAAATGGTAAAGTTATGGCTGAACATTTTTTTTTGTTTTGTTTTCTCCACTGCCTAGTTGCGTGCAATATAAAAAAAAGGAAGTGGTACAAGCCTGCATGCCACAAATTGAATATATTTGGTACAGTGAGTATATGCATAATGAATGAAGGGTTTGTGTTGGTTTTGAATTCTTTTCCCGAAGTTGCGTGCGTTATTATAAAAAAAAATTATATAAAAAAGAAGAAAAGGTAACAGTAAACATAGGATTTGAACGTTGAGCTGTAAACTTGTAAGTTTGTCCGCGTGTATAATTTTATATATCAAGTTAGTTCGATTTTTATAATGAATTAAGGAATTCATGTTTGCCTGTTATATATATATATATATATATATGTGTGTGTGTGTGTGTGTAAGTATATATATATATATATATATATAAACTGAAATTGTAATGACAACCAAATTTTTAAATAATTTTTAACGCGAATACATAACGACGTAAATGTTAATATATGATTTTATTACGTTTGTCGCAGTCGGAATCCATTAACTTAGGAGTTATCTGTTCACCGTCTGGTCTGTGCAGTTTATTCTAGCGCAGTTTATCGTATTTTGGTTTTGAAACTCATCGTTGTTATATATATTTTTTTTGATGTGTATCCAAGGAATTTGACATTTGGCTCCTCCATTCGAATCTGGGTCGTGCTTTTGTGCTTGTGTAGATCCCATTTGTGCAATTCGTCGTTGTGTCTTCAGCTCAAACCTGTGAGTTATTCTCACCAGACAATATGTATATATATATATATATATATATATATAACTAGTAAATTGACCCCTTTTGAATCTGTAAAATGCATTATCATGTTACACCTGCTATATTATTATTTTATGATGTTCACCCATGCTTAAACACCTGTTATAACATCTGTTACTGTTATATTATGTTGTTTTACTATTTTTATCAGTTTATTACACTGCAAGTTCCCTTTAGATTAGAATCACTATGGGGTGAAATGGTACATACCCGAACGGACTTTAGAATAAGGGAAAATTGTTATGGGCTGAAATGATAGGCCTGAATGATTTTCAATTTATTTTTATTTACTTGGGACTGCGGGTTTGAAATGATAAAACCCGGATTTTTCTTTGTAAATTACGGGTTGAAATGATATATTATCCGTATCACTTTACCTAACGTAGAAAATTTTATACAGACCCGTAGTTAATATATGTTTTTCTAAAAATTTTAAAATTATTTTAGAAATGTAAATATTAAAATATTTTGATTTAAATATAATTAAAAAGGGATTTTTGTATAATATTATTGATTTTCTGAATAATTGTAAGTGAAATGAATTAATGAAAAGTTAGACAATTTTAAATGTAAGGTATTTTGGAAAATTTGATTTAATTATAATTGGGAATTAAATTGAATATGAAATTACGATAAATTTATGATAATTTGAATTTAAATGAATTTAAAGTGATTTTTTTTTCATATTAATGATTTTAATAAAGTTGAAATGTGAAATGAATGAATATTTAAGTTGAAATTTTGAAATATAACTAAAATTGGAAATTTACGAATTTGACTTAAAAGTGAATTTTTAGTTATATTTGAGAATTTGAACTTAAATGTTAAGTTGAAATTTAATGTAATGGATTTAAAATTGAACATTGCATTTTAATAAGTGAATTATTATTAAATCTTGATTTTTGAATGAAAATTTAACTTTATAAAATCATGAACTTGAGGAAAATTAAATGATGTCTATAAATGTGAAAATGTATGATTTTATAAGTTAAAAATGTTTTAAATAAAAATATAATTGGTTGAGAAATTTTATTGAATATTTGAAGTAAATTTACTGCATTTTTGAAATGCTACTAATTACAATGTAGATGATGTTACAGCATTTGTAAATGCTGTAGTTGATGATAATGAACTAAAAAGCTATTGAATTAAAAACTATTATAGAAATTATTGTAAGTGCTATAATTTCTGAATTTAACTAAGTTTATTTGAAATTTAAGTAAACCCTATTACAACATTTTAAAATGTTGTCTTTTGTTAAATTGAACTGTTTTGAATGTATCTTTCCGTAGCGTTTTCTAAATGCCACAAAAAGGGAACTTTCACTGTTTTGATAGACTTAACTGAATAAATGAACTTTGGAAGTTGAAAATTTTGGAAATTTAATAATTTAATTATTAAACAAAATAACTTCATTTTTATGGTTAAAAAGATTTTTTGGAATATAAACTGTTTTGAAATGTGAACTGAAATGGTATTTTAAATTAAATAAAATGAATAATGATTTGAAATGAATGTTGTTTTGAAAAGAGATGATATTTTGATATATTAAATGATTGAAATGTGGTTTTGAAAAGATATGATATTTTGATATATTAAAATGATTTGAAAATGGAGTTTTGAAAGATATCATATTTTGATATAAAATGATTTGAAAAGAAGATCTGAAAGATATGATATTTTGGAATGATTTAATCTTTATTTTGATAAAGATTTGGGTTGAAATGATATTTTATTTTGAAGTATAAATATTGTTTTAAAAGTTATAACTACGGGTTATAATAACGATTGGTTGTTAAAGAGACCGGGATCGGATATTGCCTTATAGCCGGCCAATACCGAAAACCACTTTAACAACTGTGTACGCGGTGGAGATTCCAGAATGAAGTAGGATGGTGGCGACGTTCTCGAGGTATATTACGTGGACCCAACTCTCGTGAGTTGGCATAAATGACTAAAACAGGAGCTATACCGGGCTACACAAAGGGTCGCACCCTTTCATCGAGCATGCTCTATCGGAAACCATTCTATTACTTTTGTGATTCGATATGTGGCGCCACTTTGATTCGGGGGTATTGTTCGAGGTGGGCGGAAGCTGCTGGCTTGCCGTCACCACCGGTCCGGGAGTGCAAACGGTGTATCCACCCTGGCATTGCCTCGCGTGCCGTGTCATCTCCTTATATCGAGCCCACTATGATTTTGGTTTTAAAGATCCGACCGCATTAAGGTTCACCATCCCCTTGACGCTATTTTCTATATGATTATACTTTACTGATTAGACACTACTGTATATAGCGTATATTACTACATAGTAAATAGTTTAACGGATCCTTGGAGGATGGGCGGTCACAAGCATCTTCTAAGTTACTTGTACCTTTACTACAGTTCACTTGAGTTGGTTACATTGTATAAGTATGTATGTCCTGACTCGAGTGTTTGTATTTTTATTTACGCTCGGGTCAGCCTGAGTATTCACAGATTTGGATTTCCACTTTCTGGAGATTGAAAATCGCTGGAGATTATCTACTTGGCAAGTTTCATCTTTTGCAGTCTGTTGTTCCTTTCAGCTCTTGTATTAGTAGACTTCTATGTAGTAGACTTCCTTTGTACTTTATTTTTTCTGTTGTATTTTATTTAACTCTGATATATTTACATAGTAGCTTCATGAACTACTATTTCTTTTACTTCCGCTGCACTATTATTACTCTGTGTCTGTGATCTGTGATTTTTATTTACTGTATATTCTGAGATTTGCCAAAAATTTTATTTACAACGCAGTATTTTGAGCAATCCAATTCCGGCATGAGTGTCTACCTATACACTTATAATGAATGCGAATGGTTGAAAATACCTGGTTGTTACACGATGAGCGATCGAACCACGCTCGTCTTGATGAAACTCCACAGGTCCGATCACGGTCTACAGGGATTGTCTGGCAACCAACTCTGAGTACTTGGTCACCTGCATCATTTTGGAAGTAGTTTTAGCTCAAGTTAGTCGTAGTTTACAGCACAATTGAAACTGAAATAGAAATGATTCAAAGAAGATCAGAATAAATCTCATTGATAAGTGAAGCAGTATTGTGTGCTTGCTATTCCACTTTGCCCCTACCTCCTTTTAGCGGGATGTGGACCATCAACTGTCTAATTAATAATCAGAGTTCTTTATGGATAGGCATCGAAAGTTTCCTGCTCGCCACTCTGCAGGGCTTGCACATACTGTTGAAGCTTTCCTTTTCGAATCAGCTTTTCGATCACATCTCAAAAGTGTTTGTAATCGCCAGTGTTAGGACCATGTGCATCTTGGGATATACAACATCCCTCAAATTTTCTCTGGGCTTCGATGGACTCTCTCGAGGCTGTCGTGAGTCTCCAAGTAGAGGCTATCGATTGAATCTTTCAAAGGAGCATATGAGTCGAATTTAGAGATCTTGGGTCATCTTCTGAAATCTGAGTCCTTAGCCAATGGGCCCGTATTATTCTTTCTCCTAGTCTGCTCTACCACCTCCTTGCTTAGCTTTTGTTTCACTTTGTAATAGAGACGATCCAAGGTCGTTAGAGGCTCTCAAGCTAACTAGCTGTCAAAATCTGTCTAGGGATTGATTTCCCTCATCAATGCCATCAATATGAAATCCTCGCCAGGATTGCTCGCTTTAGTGACGACGACATTGAATCTCTACAAGAAGTCTTTGATTGGCTCACCTAGCATCTGGAATAAATTAGATAATGACATCACATCATTGGTGTGAGTCGCAAGCATTCTAAACTGCTCGACAAACTTTTGATTCGGTTGATTGAATGAGGAGATGGATTTGGGCGATAATTGCATAAATCGCATGATCGATACAGCTTCGAGTAATATAGGAATTCATGAGATGTAGTCCAAAGTCGGTTTTTCCTGAGTAAATCGATATGATTGGTACATTGAATCTCCTCGGATATATTGCACACTGGACGGGTTCAATGAATAGGCTTCGACTAGGGGAGATGCTTCAATCATTGGCAATCCGGCTCGTTTTTAAATTACAACTACTTGTTATGCTTGTGAATGATGTATGCATGCCCGATATATGAGCAAAGTAAGATGGACCGGTATTGACAGATCAGTGGTAAGTTACTTGGAGTCGGACTCGAGAAAATTTGCTAGTTGCTTGGAGTCAATTGTTGGTTTGCTTGGAGTCACTAAATTCAAAGGCCTGGTAATGGCGCCTGGAGTCACTTTGGCATTTGCTTGGGGAAAACCATGGTTTTACCCGAGTTTGGCTTTGGGCCAAATTTCCTGGGTTTGCTCAAAGTCAGATCACATATGTTCTCCAACCTTAGGGAGTATCGTTTGAGTAGCGGTTGCTTGTCTGTTCCTTAGTTGCAATTCAGAAGCTACCGCTTGATACCTTATGCCTCGGTCAGGTACAAGATGTAAGGGAAGTGGATAGAGCATAATTTAAGTTGAGTTTCAAATGCAGCATGTGGGGATACTGCGATGTAGGAGAAAAAAATTTAGAGCTTTTTTCTTAAAATTTGGGTCATACCCGGAAATGATTTTTTTAGAAAAATGGGTCATACTCGATCCATATTTTTTGGAATAGAGGCCGGTTAAACAATGGTTCGATTCTGGACGAATATGACATAGGGATCGATAGCATAGGGATTGCCTTTGTGATGGGTCGGTCGTTTTCCATATGAGAGGGATCAGCATACAAAGATTGGAGGGATCGGTATTGACATCTTTGGAGAGGGATCACTATTTAAGGCTTTCAGAGGGATTGGCCATAAGCCTTGAGTTTGGTATACAAGCTTTTTAGAGGGATCGGCATACAAGCTTTTTGGAGGGATCAGCATACAAGCTTTTTGGAGGGATCAGCAGAGAAAGCAATCCCTTTTTCTTACGTCGTGCCTACTATATTTATAGAGGAAGACGTGCACGGATCGGACTGAAACTTTAGCAGAAAGTTCAGGAGACCAAGACGAGGCAACCCAAAAATTTGCAGGCCCATCCGGACCCACAATAGATTTCAGTACCGACCCTTATAAACGCATCCAAATGGGCTGCGATCTCTATGAGGGATGCCCCATGATGTTAGCTACCTGCTCCCCAATTTTCGTGCAATTTCAACATACGATTTGTGAGATATCGCATTTTCCGTGAAGTGGTGTTGTTTGAATTCTGATGTATGTCGATCCCTCTAGAGGGACAGGTACCGATCCCTCCAACTTGCTCCAAATGTCATGTGATCCCTATGAGGTGTTCCACATGTCCTAATTAGCTTATACTCCAAGTTTCATCTTGATAGCATCTATCTATAGATTTTGAGTTATTGACCGATCATTGTTGCAATATGTAGTGAAAGAATATGGACAATCCCTTTATACCGATCCCTTTTTATACCGACCCCTTTTATACCGATCCATTTTGATATGTAAAGTAATTTGTCCATAACTTGAGTATACGAAATCCAAATGACTTGAAACTTGGAATGTAGTCTCAGGGGCCTTCTTTGTCACTCTTTATCGATCTTACCAAGTTTAAGACATTAATTGAGGATATGCACCGATCCCCTAAGAAAAGGGATAGGCCTTGAACACCCGCCTAAGGGAGACATTATTTCATACTTAGAATATTATGAAGAGTCTATCCATTGGCCTTGGTTGATCGTCACTTCATATCATTGACTGCGCTTGATATCTGAGCCTAATAATCATCTCTCCAGGCTGTCTTCTTCGATGGTCGTCCAGTCTAACTTGTCTAATCGGTCTGAATATAGCCTGACCAAAAGGCCGGATAACACTAATCAAGCAAGCCATCCGAAAACAAACCCATCACCCCCTCTAATCAACTACCTAGCGCACTGAACCATTTCATTCGACTGCAAACACCATTTTCTCTAAATTTGAACCGCATTCTCCTCAACTATCCCGAAATCAAATTTCTCCAAAATTTCAATGTAGCCCTCAAAAAAATTGATGAACAGTGATCTAAACTATTGAGTCTTTATGTAAAAGCTATCGCGTTTTGAAGTTACGCTTGACTGATTGTATCGTACAGAAGCACAGAAACTGTTGTACATAAATTTCAAGATGTTGAAAACTTTGAACAATCATAACTTTTCATCCGTAACTCTAAACGGCTCGTGTTTCTTATATCATGACCATGACAAAATGCTCTTCAATTTAGTTCATACCGTGAATTTCGACAATTGTCGGTACTGCAGCATTTAAACAAACATTCTCATTCGCTGTTCGTTGTTTAAGGTTGATAAAATAGTTGCGTTGAGTTAATACAATATCATCAAGTGGTTCTGAATTCTGATACCAAAATTCTAGGGGTTTCTTCTTTAATCATGATTGATATTATTTAACTGATAATTTGCAACGGATTTAATGGTTATATGCTTGAGTTTTGAATGGAAATTATAAAAGCGGAAATTGCAGATTGTAGATTGAACTGAGTGAAGGGAGAAGGAGGGCCAAATTTCAAGGAAGACTGCAGAAATTTGAGGCTTTACGTGGAGAGAAATGAAGCAGAACAAGAAGTGCACAACAAGAAGTAGATTGATTTTCAGAAATGAAGAAGAAAAATTGTTATAATCTTTAAACCTCATATCCCCATATGTGATTTCTACCCCTATTTATACATCTTATGTGTGGTATAATTAGGCTATTGCATTAGACAATCATTCATCAAACAAGCCCAAATTAAACAACAATCATGTGTAGTTGTGGACATGCACAATTAATCTATTGAATACGTGCAGAGACCACTGGTGCAAACTTTCCCCTGACGTTGTTCTCATCACTATCAGATCCTCAACTGGCATTTTCATGGTCGTGGCTGATCGTGATGGCCTTGTTGGAAGATTTAAAGCTCACTGGCATGTAAAATGTTTGTGAAATTGTCTGAGCTTTTTACAAGTCCAGACTCCAAACGCCTAGAAAAACATAAAAATCATAACTGTATATTGAACCAAGTGATGAAATTTAAATAGGTTGGCTTAAGCTAAAGGGGTTGCATTTTCAGCGAACAGTTAAAATGAAGTAAATGCAAGAATTCTCTAGCAAAATTGAATGCGTGATCACAGAAATAATCAACAGAGAATGTTCAAGAACTATAGCCAACTAAAATAGATTAAACACTTGCTTACACTGCAACTTTATTATTTAAAACACATTCACACTTGTGCACATGCAGGAAAAGCAGTTGGAAAATTATAAGAATATTTCAACCTAGGGTTTACAACCTACATGTAATGCAAGATTAGTAGAACATTTACAAATTTTTGTTTGCCTTTTTATTTCCTTTAAAAAGAAGCGTTTGCTTTTGCAAATTGTGCTTTTTTAAGTGTCTATTAACACTAAACTGCCATTGAATAGTTTCATGTAGTTATAATCATAGTTATTAATGACGCACAGCGCAAAAAGGTGCAAAATCTCCCTAAGCTTTGGCGCACGGCGCGACAAATGGGACACACCTTTTTTAATTTACTACGCATATTTAGAATATTTTTTTATAAATTTAATATGTATAATAATTAATTTAAAAAGTTTAATATAATTTATCAGGAAATTATTGTCAAGAACAAAATTTCTTAGCGTTTTAGCCTCAAGGACAGACCTTCAGTATTTTAGCCTAAAGGACAACTTTCTTTAGGTATCGGTTTTTAGTTATTGATAGCAGTTTTAAGGTATCAGTTTGTAATTATCGGTAGCAGTTTTTAGACATCAGTTTTTAGTTCGCTAGCGGTTTTGGAAGAATGTTTGTCCTTATGAATAATTTTTAAAAGAATGTTTGTCTTTATAAATAATTTCAGGAGAATGTTCTTGTGGTTAAAACATTGAGGTCGTGCCCTTGAGGCTAAAAATATACAAATTTTTGTCCTTTAAATTAATCTCCCCTATGATTTATATTTTTTTGCTAAAACATATGTAATAAAGTTTTTTTTTGATACCTCTTGCAAAAATCATCATTGAATGCAATATCATAAGCATAGAAATTTCAAGCATAATATTCTTCAAAAGACAAAATACAAGATAATAGTCTTTAAAAGACAAAATCCAAGATAATAGTACATTTATTTATAAAATAGAAATCTGAAGTTGATTAAGCAATCATATTTTCTAAATCAATATCTACATTATTGGATTCATAAGCTTCAGTTTCTTCCTCATCTGTCTCATATTAACAATTTATTCAAACCATAATAGAAATACAATTCGGACTTCGTTTGAAGATTAATTTGGAAAAAACATCAATTTGTGATTATTTATTTGATGCAACAATAATTAGAACAGATAATTAGAACTTCATTCTAGATTAATTAGGAGAATGCGACCATTCGAGATTATTTGTTCGATGCAAAGTTTGTAATTAGGCTCGACGGATCGGATCTAGACCCGATACAGCGAGTCTCGATTCTAGTCGGGTTGGGTTAACTTGTATATTTTAAAACCTAGACTCGACTCGAGGTTTAATACGAATCGGGCGGTTCACCGCACCATATGATATTTAAATATGCACGCCATGTATGCGCCGTAAGCGCCATTCACCGCACCATATGGAAGAACGACGCAAATGATGCGTCGTGTCACGCCTTGCTGCATGGCGCGCACCAACATGGCGCCATGGCGCACGCCAACGTGGCGCCTTTCATAAATATGGTTATAATCCTGTTTCTTTGATGGAATGATACTTTCAGAACACGACAAGAGTACTGAAAACATTCTTGTTTCATTATATTTGCTAATAATTTAATACATGTGTTTCCTAGAATTATAATTTCAAAGAACTTTGAATTCCTTGCATTTTGTACGTATACCAACCATGTAAATTTATCCAAATATAGCTTCTGCTATTTACTTTAATTTTCCTGCATCATAAGCAAACCTAAATTCAAGCCTAACCTACAATATACTTCAAACAATCGTTCTGCTATCCTCTACTCACCAAAAAATTAGCAACACTAAACTGAATCGAATTTCATCCCATTCCCTTTCTTCTTCCAAGTCCAAAATTCAAAGGAAACTCTGTCGATGAATTTTGCAGGATCACATAATGCATGCTCTATTGAAGAACGTTACACGCGTAGGCTTGCCTACAGTATCAGCAGTTGTCTGCTACACGCCATCAATGCTTTCTAGAAATGGAGTATGGGAAGGTGAGAACCCTCTTGAATATGCTTTGCCTCTCTTCATCCTTCAAATCATTCTCGTAGTCATCACAACTCGAGCTATTGTTTTTTTACTAAGGCCATTTCGCCAACCAAGGGTCATAGCAGAAATTCTAGTAAGTTCCTTATTTCATAACATTTCATGCAATGACATCACAATAGCTAACCTCCAACTAAAGTATATATATGTATATGTATAACAGGGTGGCATAATTTTAGGCCCATCATGCCTAGGCCAATCCAAACAGTTTGCAAAGATGATATTTCCACTCAAGAGCATATTAACACTAGAAACAATCGCAAATCTAGGCCTCCTATACTTCCTATTCCTAGTAGGAGTCGAAATGGATGTCCTAGTCATAAGAAGAATGGGTCGAAAAGCAATAGTAATCGCTTTTGCAGGCATGATCATTCCCTTCTCAATAGGAACCGCCACCTCATTCTTATTTCGCCATGAAATATCAAGAAACGTACGTCAAGGCCCTTTCCTCCTATTTCTAGGTGTAGCGCTCTCAGTGACTGCATTTCCGGTACTTGCACGTATTCTTGCAGAAATAAAGCTTTTAAACACAGAACTAGGTAGAATATCAATGTCCTCTGCGATAATCAATGACATGTGTGCATGGATTCTACTTGCACTATCTATAACACTTGCAGACAAGCATGACACTGCACTATCTTCACTGTGGGTTATGGTATCAGGTGTTGTGTTTGTGCTTGTGTGCTTTTATGCGGTTAGACCAGCTATGTGGATAATGATTAAAAGCATTCCTGAAGGAAGTGGGATTATGGATATTCATGTGTGTATTGTGCTTACGGGAGCTATGTTATCTGGATTTATAACGGATGTTATAGGAATACATGCTGTATTTGGAGGATTTGTTTATGGATTAGTGATTCCTAACGGCCCTTTTGGAGAAGCTTTGGTGGATAAATTGGAAGATTTTGTGAATGGGTTGATGTTGCCTTTGTTTTTTGCCACTAGTGGATTGAAAACGAATATAATGAAGATTAAGGATCCTCTTACTGCAGCAATGCTTGTGCTCGTGTTCGTGCTTGCTAATGTGGGAAAGATCGTGGGGACTGTTCTTGTGGCTTTGTTCTATAGTATGCCTTTTAAGGAAGGTTTATCCCTGGGGTTTCTGATGAGTACTAGAGGTCTGGTTGAGATGATCATACTTAATATTGGAAGGGATAAACAGGTAAGGAAATATAACTCTTTATTTTCTATCTTCGTTACAGATATATGGATGAATGTCTAGTGTCAGTGTTGGAAAAAATTCAAAAATCATTAAAACATGCTAAATTCATGTTGCAATGTACTTCATCTTGTGTAGTTTAACTAATTATGCACTACGTAAAGACAACATTACTAATCAGATACTTGATCCAGACTTGTAAGATAACATCCTAAAAAATAAGCATTTGGAGGAATTGACCGAATGATAGAACAATAAAACTTACCTCTTAAACACTGATGAATCTCTTCAATCAAATTATCCCAAGTATGCCGCAAACTACCCTGAAATATATCAGCATCAAAAATCAGCATCAAAAACAAATTTACATTAAGTTCAACAATCCAGTAAGGTTATGGTAGTATTTACAGACTTGCAGAAAAATGCATTGCTACTCGGTGATTAGGACAGACTGACTTAGTATTTTTGTCAAGAGTAACATGTACACTTGACAATGCATTGATGATTACAATTTCGAAATTCAATACCATAATCATGTTTTACCATTACCAATATGTTAACGCTATCTAACATTAAGATGAATTTCTTATGTTGGTACGATCCGTTCTTGATTAGAGTTCAACTTACTACAGGTGTTGGATGATGAATCATTTGCAATAATGGTCCTAATGTCCCTATTCGCAACATCACTAGTAACCCCAGTCGTAACCTCAATCCACCGCCCTGCAAGGATCCTCCTTGGCTACAAACGGCGCAACCTCCAACGTTCAAAACCGGACTCCGAAATCCGAATGCTTGTGTGCGTTCACACGCCCCGTAATGTCCCTACGATGATAAGCCTATTGGACATCACCAACCCTACGAAGAGGGCCCCCATTTTCGTGTACGTCCTCCATTTGATCGAGCTTACAGGCCGTGCATCTGCTATGTTGGTATCACGGACTGCAGGGTCCGCTAAAACAGGTAGCCTTGGTGGGGCCCAGTCCGAGAATATATTTGCTGCTTTCGAGCAGTTTGAACAGAGGGCTGGGGGTGTGTCCGTGCAGACACTTTCGGCTGTGTCTCCTTACTCGACGATGCATGAGGATATTTGTGGAACGGCAGCGGATAAACATGTTTCCTTTATTGTGCTTCCGTTCCATAAGCAAGTGACTGTTGATGGGGGCATGGAGGTGAGATGTTGTATCGTATGCATGTTTTTCTTAATACTGATCATTTTCCTTAAAACGCATCAGTGGACTTGAACAATGCTGTATTTCTCCACAGACCTTTTTGTACAGCTAATCTTGTAGTGTAGAACAATTAACAATATATTTTTCTTAATGAAGGCAAATCGTTTCAAATCCCCCAAAGTTGTTTTTTACTCCATGTGATACTTATATCGCACATAGTTCGATCATGAAACAGTCTACTAAGCGGAGACTGTATGAAATGCATTGATGAGTTCAGACCATAACCTTACCTTTAGCTCGACAAAAGCAATATTCAGAGCTTTCCAAAATATAAACTTTACTGTTTTTTCTAAATAATAATAATAATAATAATAATCTCTAATACTAATAAAGAAAATTGATTGAACTAATTTATTTGGTGTCCTTTTGAAATTCCAAAAATACCCTTACTTTCCGTTTACATGTTTTGCACTCAAACAAAATATCAACGTATATAATAAATACAAACAGCCCGTGTGCGAAGCATGAGCCCGTACTACTACTACTACTAGTAGTAGTAGTAGTAGTAATAATAATAATAATAATAATTGCGTTCAACAGGTTGGGACTGATTTTATTGGAACGATTATTTTTGAATGCAACGAAGAAGAAAAGCTTTTGTTTCAGTAGAGGGTCAAATATGGATAGATTGGTCACAATGTTGATCATGATTATATGTATAACCTTGCAAGTATTCACAGTATATTACTGTGCTTCTAAATTTTTTTACCTTCCATTAGTTTATGGTGTCGTTTTAACAAACCCCTTTCAAAAATTATGTACAAGGTCAAAGACAAAAAAATTATTAATTTTAATTTTCAGTTATTTTAAGTGTGCGTGTGTACATATAGTGGACCAATTGTCCTCTATATTTAGCATTATTTTGTAGCTTCTGATATCAGTCACAAGTTTATATTTAAATATTAATTATTTATTTCTACTGTCACATGGATCAAATATTTAAATATAAACTTATGGCCGATATCAAGGGCTTCAAATGATGTTAAATAGAGGGGGCGGGTATTGAGACACAAAATTAAACATAAAATTTAATACAACAAATCCCGACCTTAAGATCTTTTTGTCTTTACATGAAAGGTGGAAATTAGAGAAAGATCCAATGATTGAGATCTCTTGTATCGTCGTATTGTGTCTAAGTAGATTTCCCCATATGTGTGTATTGTTGCTAAGGAAATCCAGTTTCATTCTTCTTAATACCATAAAAAAAAATAAAGGCAATAAAATTTGTGTGGTTCTTAATACAAAAGTAATTTTATATGAAAATTAACCACCGTGTAAAGTCGTTTTGCACGGTGAACCACTCACGGTCATTAACCACCGAACTATTATTGTTCTGTGATTGATCGCCGTGGGAATTGTTGCTGATCGATAGTTGTTCGTCGTGCAAAAAGGGATCGAAAATAATGCTTTTGGTAGCCCCTTAAAATGCCTGATAAAAAGAGCATAATGTAAAATTTTACGGTGTATTTTAACAATGGTATTAGAAAAAAAAATGAGGTGCCCTTAGCAACACAACACACATGTATGTATATAAGAGCATCCAATGACATCCCTGTTTTATAGCATTCTCTGTGGTTCCTTGTTTTCCACCCCACAATCCGAATGAAATAATATGGCTAGTGGGAAGAGAGGAAAAACCATATTATTTAATTCGTGTTGTGTGGTGGAAATCAAATGCTACTAAGGTACTGCACTACTTGGGGTGTCATTTAAGGCTAGTCATATACACACGCGAGAGTGCATGCATAAAATCAATAGAAACAAACAATTCATAGCAGCATCTTCAACCCAAATAACATATATAATGTTAATACGAGCTTATGGCTTTTTATTCTTTTTAACATATTGTTCACCATGTGAGAAAAAAAATAAACATTGCATCAACAGTGAAAAAACAACTTCAATGCAAATGTGTTTTGAAAAAATAATTATTTCATGGTCCCAATAAATTCATCAATAAAAAATATATTAAGTAAAGATTAATATCCGTGTACATATTGAACTTGCTAACGTCTAGTAAATTAACTACCAAGTCACTGTAACAAATATTTCCACTGAAGGTTAACTTTGAATATAATAAAAACCCACGACACTTCACATTAGAATTGCAGTAGGTCTGGAGATATTTCTAAAAGCAATTTGGCCAAGATATACCAGGATTTAGTACTTGGCCAAGAAATAACAGGTTGAGAATCAAAGCAGGTGTTTACTCATGCACTTCAAAATCAAAGTATAACGAGCCTGATCAATTGGTACACCTTTAGCAATTTATCAAACTACTAAGCACGCACAATGGTTGAATTCAATTGATGGATGTTTGATGTAGAAACTCAAATTAGTGTGGTTTCTAATGGTGGTGGAGTGGTTAAGGCACTAAATTATGGAGAGGAATGTAACGAGTTCACAGCGTAAAGCATGCCATTAAAATATTCGTACGGTGTTAAATGCAAACCTATTAACCCTCAAGCTTTATCTCCTGGATCATTCATTTTTGGAACCTTTGTTTTGATTTTCAACCAAATCATGCAATCCAAATCTACAAAATGTACCTCATTGTCCATGCATATTACTAATACATACATATGTATCTCTCCCACAGGCAACAAACCCAGTGCTGCGAACAATAAACGAGCAAGTACTAGCCCACTCTCCATGCTCCGTAGGTATCCTAGTCGACAGGGGCATCAGTGCCACCACTGCGGCAGCACGCACCTCCTCCAGTATGCAGCACAATGTGGCCCTCCTATTCTTTGGAGGCCCCCACGACCGTGAGGCCCTGGCCTACGCATGGCGCATGGTCGACCACCCTGGCATCAACCTTGCCGTCGTCCGCTTCCTCTCTTCCGACGCCCCTTCATCTTCTTCCTCCACCCCCGACCCCAGGTCCATCCAAATCACCACCAGCGAAGACAGAGAGCGCCAACTTGACGACGACTACTTCACTGAGTTTAGGCTCAAAAACATCAACAATCACCAGATCCTCTACATGGAAAAGGTAGTGTCCAACAGCGAAGACACCGTGGCTGTCCTAAGGTCCATGGACAGCCTGTACGATATGTATATAGTGGGAAGAGGTCAAGGGGAAGGGGCCGCTTCCGAATTGACTGCAGGCTTGACTGACTGGAGCGAGTGTCCTGAGCTCGGGCCCATTGGCGATTTACTTGCTTCTTCTGATTTTAATGCCACTGTCTCAGTGCTGGTGGTGCAGCAGTATGTTAGTGGTGGTGCTATGGACAGTCCTAGAAGGAATCATTTGCATCATGCTGCTGATCAGAGAAGTAGGATGACTCAACAGCAACAGCAGCACGGTCAGGAAAATAACGTTACTTCTTTTAGCATAGGTTAGAATCGATGACCCTAATGAATCATATCTGTGGAAATAGGTTGTAATTTTTGGTTGATATCTTTTGAACTTTTATGTACTGTATTAGGTCGTGTAGCAAACACAGGAATCTCAGAAAGATGTAGAATGATTATATTTAGATGAGAAAAATAAAACTAAGATGATATGACAATGTTTTCCAGCTACTTCTTCCTTTCTATTTTTCTAACGCACATTCCTTCAAACAGTTCTACGGCATGCTGCAAAACACAGCGATGGTTGTAATGGACAACTCGATGTTCGTTTGGGCTATAGGTATATTCTGAAACTGTATGTAGATGCGATAAGCATACGTACCAATGTTAAAGAGGTTCTAAATTCAATTTTTGCAGCGAATACATAAATCTCGTAAAATAGAAGAAAAGTAAAATGGCCAGCACAAATTATCAAAATAAATTAACTATGAGGTTTACCTTCATCCTGCGTCAATGAATATACTAGCGATGCTCTATGGCTGCTTATTCATTTCCATTTTTCTTATACAGATTTCCTCAAACACTTCTAAGGCGTTGTGGGAAATAGAGCAAAGAAAAAAGAAATGAAAAAGAATAGATACGTGCATGTAGAAATAGAAGAAGAAAAATAATCTGTTATTGCTAATTTGTGAGAAATTAACCAACACGGACACTCCACGAGTAAAAGGATGGTCTCCACTCAATTGCAACTATGCAGCGGTGGAGTACACTCTAAAGGTAGGCAATACGACTTGACCCCCTATTTTTACCTTTTAAAACCACATTTAGATAAATAACCACAATCAAATCCAAATAAAAAGATATACTATTTACATCCATCTAAACACTTCTCTCATTCGTTTATTTTTTCATCCAATCAATTACTTCAATCATCCACTCGCGTTCATTTTTTCATAACATTTTTATTTTCTCAAAACGGTAAATCAACTTCTTCTTTTTATCTTTCTTCAGTAACAAAATTAATCTTATATGTATCATGCGTTGAGCGGACAAGTACAGCTTAATTTCTCCTCGAGAGTTTACCGATCCGTCCGGTTCTTCTATAATTGAAAAAAAATTAAAATTTCTCAACCAATTCACTCATAAATGATCATTTTTCAATTCAATTCTTCATCGTTGCATATAAATCCAAATAATTGTTATAACTAAGATGTTATTGGCTTTAGTTGTAAGTACAATTTATAATTTTGTAACACTGTATAACCCAAACTATGATTAACATAGTAATGAATAATTTGGAGCTCAAATTATGTATTACAGTATAATATATTGAAAAACATACATTACTACTTTAACTAAAATATCAAGTCATTATTGCTTTTGATATAAAATATAATTTGAGCTGCAAATTATTCTTTACAAAAGTTAACTGGTTTATAAAAATAATGATTTACATGTATATTCTAAACAAAACTAAATGTCTTAACTAATTAACGTCTAGTCTAAAATTGAAAAAAGAAAATTTACTTGCGTTGTTCATCTCATTTCCTTTTGTCATTAATGATTGATAGGATTGAAAATAATTATGTATGAGCATTAGATTTCATCATTTCTATACCTTTTCGTTTATGCAAAACTATTAGTGTTTTTTCCCGATCATCCTTTAAGTTTAAAGATGAGTTTTCGAAGTAGATTTCTTGATTTAATTTTATTAAGGTTTAAGTGACATTAATAAGTTAGTAAGTGTTTTGGTGGATGTAGATAGAAACACCCTTGAAGAATTGAACAATTATACGATCTTCTACAAACAACAAACATTAAAGTATTGTTTATTTTTATTTTATTTTCAAAATTTATTTGTCAACTACTGAATAAGAAGACTAAATGCATTTCAATGGTTTTTCAAGTATTGATAAGAATATTTGTTCAATAAGACTGTGTCAAATCAACTCAATAATCGTAAGCTGATTCTTTCAGATTTTTGAACTACTGGTGCACTTTCCCTTTATGAATCCGTTATCTATCAATTTTTATTTGCAAAGGTAGCAACTCAGTTTTTGTAGATAGCAACATCAAAATTTATATGAGATATGTTCTTCAAGAAAAGAGTCATAGATCCATGTTTTTGATGTTGTCATAGTAAAAGTTCCTACAGAAATGAATATGCAAATTTGATCCCTATTTTTGAAAAATAAGAAACACAAGGTGTATTGCATTTATATGACAGAAAATGCAAGGTAACTTGCACTTTTCTGTTTCTGAAATAATTTTCGAAATTACAAAATTTTTAAAAAGCGTAAGTTATCTTGCACTTTTTATCAGGAAAGCGCAAGCTAGTTTGCGCTTTCTGATTTCGAATTTTTTTTGAAATTTTTGAAAAGCGCAAGGTAACTTACGCTTTCTGTAAGGAAAGTGCAAGTTAGTTTGCGCTTTCGAATTTTGAAATTTTTCTAAAAATTTTGACATTTTTGAAATTTTTAAAAAGCGCAATCTAATTTGCACTTTCTAATTTAAAAAAAACAGGAACCTAATTTACGTATTTATTTCTACAGGGAATTTTTTTTTGGCAAGATTGAAACTAGGGACCTTTCGTGTAAAGCCCTTATGTTCTTTTTATACCTGTGCAGTTAAAGCACTCGGCAGATTCGAAGCGGTGGAGGTGCAAAAAGTCATAGCGGGGATACAGCGAGGATATAGCGTGATATAGCGGATGACTCTAAAATAGCATATAAAACTCGTACTTAATGTTTTTACAAATATATAAATGATAATTAAATGAAAAATTATCATTCAATTGAATTATAATTAATACATAAATAATTTTAAACAAAAAATATGTGCGATATACTTTAAATAAACGTAAAACTGTAATATAACATAACTGAATTTAGTAGAATATTAGAGTATTTTCAATTCTGAAAATATATTAAAAATTAAATCAAATAACTTAGTTTCATAATTTTTATAATGTATAAATGCATTTTTTTAATTCATTTTATTAAAGAAGATATAGCGGAAATAACAAAATATAGCAGGAATAACGGGATATAGCGGAAATTGCGGGGATTAAAGGGAAAGACTATATTTTGGGGTTATATGGAAAAATTGTAGCGGTAGAAATCCGCTATGAGATATAGCAGGGTTGTAGCGGGGTAATAGCAGGGCATTAACTACACAGTTTTATACTATGTTCCATAGTGGGTAAAAACTGAAAGGTAGATGTAGGCATGATCATGCCATGACATAGTTTATATACGTTAGGATAAAATTTTCAATCGAATTAAGGATGCAGCCTTTTTTTTACATTTTTATAAATTACATCCCCCATCTTATTTTTTTTATATCCTTATTTATTCATTTCCATTTTTAGTCTTCCAAATCCACCCTTCTCTGGATAAATTCCAACAACCGTTGCTTTTAAATTCACACAAATCTCAAATCTTGCACGAATATTTGTGTATGTTTTCAGCTTTAATTGTATTTTCGTGTTCAATCTTATTGTTCATGTTCCTCTTCATCTTAAACTTTAGCAGTTTTTAGTTTTAGTAGGGGTACATTTTTTCATTTGTCCTCATCTTTGTCAGCTGCTTGTACTATCTATGATTTTTTGTTGAAATAAAGTTAATCATGGGAGTTTTGTATTAAAATTTTGGTTATTTGTTTGCTTTTTTTTCTTTTGTTTGAATTGATTTTTTCGTTTGTTTTAGTTTAGGAATTGTATCAAGGGACCACTTACATCAAATCAATAATTTTATTTCATACTATCTATTTTTCGTTGAAAAATGGATTCAAGATTAGTTGGATTTATTTCTAATTACCTTTTGTTGTTGAATGATGATTATAGTATCATGTTGGTTTGCATGTTCTTATTTTTATTTGGTAATTGGTATAGCTATATTATGTTGTGTAGTGATTTTTAAAATAATTTATGCCAGTAAACTTTAGGCATTGTATGGAATTATACCAAATGAATGGGATGACAAATATATGCCAATCAATTTTTATTAAACCAAGTATCCACATGACAAATATTTGCCATGCCAATACGGGCTTGAATAACATATTTTTCTATATATTGTTGTTCTTTTAAATTTATATTATTTATGTATTTATGCAGGCACGATGTTATTGATGTTCTTATTATTTGTATGTCGGGTAATGATACTTATCACAATCGGCTTGATTTAAGTGATTATATGTTGAGACTGAGAAATAACATATGTGATTATTGACCTGAATTAAAATCCGGTTCCATTAAATTGGTTTATGAAAGTGATAATAGGAAAAGAGTAATTGACACTAATCCTAATTTTCATGGTATAGTATACTTGTTGCTCATAGCTGTGATGATTTTCTACTTGTTTCGGTTATCTCAAACCAGTCTCATAACACGCCATGAATTAATAAATAATTCATGAAAAGGTTAATTATGTGTATAAAGATTAAAATGATTTAATGATAAAATTGAATCATATAATTTGATAAGTATTTAGGTGTACATTTACTTATCAAATGTAGTGTTTAATGAAGAAACACAACCAAAAGCAATTAAATGAAAATGAAGGAAAAAGGCTGACAGTAACACCCTATAAATTAAAAAAAAGCAATTATGAGAATAAACAAAATAGAAATAATAATAAAATGATATAAATATTCATGGGGCGCTTGTTTACTCATTATGCTTGGGCGAATTAAGTGATGTTAGGAAAATCCAAGTTGAAAATCTAAGATAAAAGAGAAACCAAATGCAACCCATAAAGCTACTAATTGACAAGAAGATTAAATGGTGGTTTGGAGGCCAACGATTCATTTGGAACAATGAAAACCACTTCCCACTTTTCTTTTCATTACATTTTATATTCAAAACTAAAACAAAAGCTTGAGTTCTTTGCGGCCTAAACAAGAAGAAGTACTAGATGCTTGATTAATTAGAAAATCTATATGAGTAATATATTCTTCAATCTATCTTTCTTCTTTGAATTTCTTGTGACAACTGCCCTACCAACTGACATAAATATAACTAAATAGTGTGTTGTAACCATGCCCAACCGATATAGAACGATTATCAGGGTTGAAATAAACAAAAGCAGCATATAACCTGTCGTATATTTCACAACATATGGACAAAATATAATATCACATATACAACAGAATGGTGAGTGATAACCAAGTGAAACAACCTCATAGTAATATCATAGCAATACACAAATGTCATATCTGTGTAGTTAATGCCCCGCTATTACCCCTCTACGACCCTTCTATATCTCATAGCGGATTTCTACCGCTACGATTTTTCCATATAGCCTCAGAATATAGCCTTTCCGCTTAAATCCCCGCTATTTCCGCTATATCCCGTTATTTCCGCTATATTCCGCTATTCCCGCTATATCTTTTTTAATAAAATGAATTGAAAAATTGCATTTATACATTATAAAATTATGAAACTAATTTATTTGATTTAATTTTTAATATATTTTTAGAAATGAAAATACTCTAATATTTTACCAAATTCAATTATGTTATGTAACAGTTTTTCGTTTATTTAAAGTATATTTGCACATGTTTTTATTTAAAATTATTTATATATTATTTATAATTCAATTGAATGATAATTTTCCATTTAATTACCATTTATATATTTGTAAAAACATTAAGTACGAGTTTTATATGCTATTTTAGAGCCATCCGCTATATCCCGCTATATCCTTGTTGTATTCCCGTTATGACTTTTTGCCCCTCCACCGCTTGGAATCTACCGAGCGCATTAACTCCACAGTGCCATATAGAACGTATATAGCAATTCCTTTCAACAACACTCTCTCAAACAAAACAAAGAAATAGAAGCACTACTGAGGCTCTACAGTGCTACCCAACTAAAAGCAAAGGAATCCATATATATAGTACAACATATCTCATAGCTCCTCCCAGCTCATCATCCAAACAGCTACTGCGTCACTTGGACCTGTCATCTTGTCTACTCATTTAAGCGTACCTAAGATAACAAGAAGCAAAAGCACAAAACCTTAGGTCCTGCCTGATGTGAGCTGTAAATGAGTCTCAAAATGCTATGCAGAAAAATATGGTAATAGAGAAAGTCACATGATTCATACCTGATCTGTCCCTACAACAAAAGAGTTAGCACATATAATAATATACTAAATAACATCATAAGGGTACCGGACGTAGCATAGGATGGAAAGAATCCAATCAACCCTATCGCCAATATCCCTTCTCTCCATAATACCTATAGGTGATAGCCTACCCAAAAGAGCAACCAAAGCAATCATAGCAATCATAGCATCCATCAAGAAAAACCTAGTTATAACACTCTACGTGCTTGAATATATGGTAACTTGTATGGCCATCTTCAAATGCCATAGATTAATGGAAATCTCGATCCTCGTTGTACTCTCTATCACTGCCTAAAGTTAGATACTAGACCCAATCCAGCGGTCATGGGTATACAGATCCTTGCTACCAATCCATGGGCGTTTGCACGATACAATACCCATGCACCAAGTACAACAAGAACGCATCGAGTTATCAATGATTTCTTGACACTCCGATAGCATCTGAGCCTTCATTGATCCATATTAGATAACAAGCCCTACTCACTCAATCCATTCTATTATTCGCGGCCTCGTACATCCCAAGCTACCATCTACGGTACCTACTCTAAATATAAGTCACCAACCGAAGAACCATGGTTTCATTGTGTTGTTATATCATAATCTTTTATGATGTGAATGAACCACCACCTTCAGCGCGACCTACTGAACCCCTGTATCCATCCCCAAAGGTTGCACCTTCCCTGGATCTCCCTGCTTAACTCGGTACCGACTTAGTGGGTTAACATGGTACGGAGCCTACCCTTAGCCAGATTTTGGTCCATGCTTCTTTCTAGCTTCTTTTACCTTCCTCCCAGATGCCATAGACCCTGGCCTATTAATCTAAGTATCCAAGTCTTCTCTTCAAAGCATCTACCTTCAGGTCATAGAAGTTAACTCATCTCGTCCTTCCACACTTAGCCAATTTCCTACATCAAACCATAAAAAATATCCCAAAGCCTTGCTCACCTCATCCCTAAAGTCGTTATGCCATCTGAATTATGCCATTGAGTCGATGCCGACTCAAACCCCTAACTCGATACTGACTCTAGGACTTAGCTCCAATTTCAACGCGAATTTCCATGCCGTCCTCCGCCATGCTCCAGAGCCTATCCTCTAAGTTTCGTCCAATTCTGACCAACTTTGCTTCCGATATGATCTATTCTCCGAACTAACTCCTCATGCAATCACAACACTAGAAAACACATCAAAGCATAGCATCCAAACAAAACATAGCATGCAATTTCATCCAATCAAATATATAAATCATCAAAATAAGATAAGCAATTATTTTCTAATCATGGATCCACCTAAAATCGTGAACATGCACACATATATAGGATGAATTCTAAGCCAACTTAGATTATATGCTTGCTAAATGTATAATTAGGGTTAGATTAGATTTCTACTACCAAACTGTGTTAGATTTTATCAATTTTGTTTTATGTCAAATCTTAAAATTCTATCATATAATCATAAAACACTAACATATAGTCCTACATAAAAGAGTGAAAAGTCTTAAACCACTAACCAGTCACCAAATTCAATAAAAATGATGGTAAGTCCTATTCGGACAGCAGCAAATCTTACCTCAATCAAGTAAGATAATGAGTACAATCTTCTAAATGAAGGTCTAATCACTAGTTAGCATTCTAATGTGAGTTAAGATGAAATTAAGGTGAATTAGAGTGGATCTAGGACAAATTAGGGTTTGGAACCGATTTAGAGTGGGAGGGAAATCTTTCATTCAACTATCATATGCTCTATTTATAGGGTTCATTAATTAGACTAATAGGCCAACTAATTGAGCTTGCTAATTACACACTAATTTTGGCCATCGGTTTCTAAAACTTAAAACATGCATAACTTCGTAACCATAAGTCCAATTTTCTATGTCCACTCTATGGAATGAGAAACCAGTATTTGGAAGCAACAAAACGGGTTAGAGTCCCTAATTCGATGTCTATCAGGCGAAATAAGATTTTTAGGGTCAAAATGGTCACATAAAAGTTCAAAAAAAAAATCAAAAGTGTGTAACATACCTCCAAGGTCCATATCCCAAAATTATAGAGTCATACAATCTCATATGAATTAAATATGAATATTTTACGACTCTTTGATTAGTAATGTATGGGTCGTTACACTCCCCCTCTTTAGAAATTTCACTCTCGAAATCCTAAACAGGTCAAAGTATAAGCAACCATCGTTATCCCGTATGCCTACTAGCCACTTACAACCATCAAACATATCTACCAAGCGACCATGCAACCAATAACAAAATAAGCCTACCCTAGCATGCGAAATACTAATCGATTGATTACAATATATAATGATAAAAGTAGGTACAATAAACAATGGGTCATACCATTCAAAAGAGCTCCGGATAAGTCACCCTCATGATCTCTTCTGTCTCCCTTATGCAATCGCTTTCACTTTCGCTCCATTGCACCTTAACTAACTTAACTATCTTTCTCCTAAGTTGTTTGTATCGTTTCTAATAATTTGAAATAGGTTACAAGACCTAGAAATATTTGGTTCTTCCTCAACATCTTTTAGCTGATTTAGTTCTATCACAATACCTGAGTCATGCACAAACATCCATATGTAGGAGATATGAAAAACGTTGTGCATGTCTGCCATCCTCTGAGGCAAGTCAACTCTATATGCTGGCTTCCCGATCCTCTCTGTTATCGGAAAGGGTCATACAAATCTAGATGCCAACTTCCCCTTTCTGCCGAATCGAACTACGTCCCTTAGAGGAAAAAGCTTCACAAATACCATATCTCTATAGAAAACTCCAAATCTTTCCTTCTCTTATCTGCATAAATTTTCTGTCGTTCCTGAGTAGCTTTCATTCGTTGCTTAACGATCTCAGTTTTAACTGAAGTCTCCCTAATCATTTCTGGCCTAAGTATCAGTTTTTCATTCGCTTCCCACTAACATTTTGGTGAGTTACACGATTATCCATACAATGCTTCATACGGTGTCATTCCAATATTTGACTGATAGGTATTATCATATGCGAACTCTATCAAATGCAGATGATCATCCTATGATCCTCCAAAGTCTATGATGCAAGCTCGGTTCCCAATGCTTCCTGTAAGCTCTTCCAAAATCACTAGTAATTCTCTTTCGCTCACAATGCTTTTCGACACACTATAGAATCGTAAAATCCACTTCACATACAACTTGGAAAGCTTGGATGTCGTTCTATTTGACTTGATATTTTCTCGGCAATCCATCTGTAAAATCTGTAGATATTTGCTCCTATTTCCACAAGGAATGTCTAATGGCTATAGTAACCCACTGGGCTTTTCTACTCTGCTTTCACTAATTGGAAATTCATACACTTTGAAATGAATTTCCCAACATCCCTCTTCTTGCCTTCTTAGTAGTAGTAAGTCTACCTCATATCTCTATACATCTTATTACCACCAGGATGAATAGTCAATCTGGAATGATCACGTTCTTCAAGTACTTCATCCCGTAATCCATCAATATCGGGTACAAACAAACTTCCATCCTTACGAAGCCAACCATTTCCATTGATTCCATACTGCTTCATGTCTTCAGATTCCACTCCCTCCTTTATCCTTGCCATAATTTATGTTAGCCTACCGTCTCGCTTCTGAATAGCACCAATCCTTTCTATAAGAATAGGTCTGATCGACGAACTTGCCAACATTTCAGGCTCAAGCACACAATGCAACCTGAAATCAAATCCGACTATATACTCCATATGATTCCACTTCAAGAACATTGCTCCTAATCCAGCATGTTTTCTGCTCAATGCACCGACAACTGCATTCCCTTTTCCTAGAGTGTAGGAAACACCAAAATCATAAGAGGCCAAGAACTCGAACCACTGTTGCTGCCGCCAAAGGTTGAGGTCCTTATGAGAAAAGGGATATTTCAAGGATTTATGGTCCATATACAACTCAAACTTATCTTCTAATAGATAATGCCTCCGCATTTTCAAAGAAAAACTATCATTGTCAATTCCAAGTCATAAAGTTGGATAATTCCTTTTATTTGGCTTTAGTTGTCGACTAGCATAAGCAACAACTTTTCCATTCTACATCAACACTGCATCTAACCCGGTACCACAAGCGTCAATGTACACCGTTAACTCTTCATTGCCACTTAGAATGGTCAATACTAGTGCACTCATTAACCTCTTCTTTAGGACCACAAATACATGTTCACATCTTGCATCCCATATAAAGGCCTGATTGTTTTTCGTCAGGTTGGTCAACGGTGCTGCTATCTTTGAGAAGTCTTTTATGAAGCATCTACAATATTCCACCAATTCTAAGAAACTCCCCACCTCCGTAACATTCTTGGGTTGGCTCAAATCCTGGGTTGCTACAACCTTTATAGGATCCATTGCTATTCCCTTTTCTGACACGACATGACCCAAGAATCTCACTTCTTCCTTCCAAAGTGACACTTAGAGAACTTCGCCCTTAACCTATGCTTCCTTAATATCTCTAGCACAAATCTCAAGTGTGTCTCATGCTCCTCTTCAGTTCTGGAGTAGATCATAATATAGTCCATAACACAAGTACAAACTTATTTAGCTGATCTCTAAATACTTTATTCATCAAATCCACAAAGTATGCAAGAGCGTTGGTCAATCCAAATGGCATCACCAATCACTCATAGAAACCCGATGACATTCGAAATGCAGTAATAGGCGCACTTTCCTTCACTACTCTAAGCTGGTGAAATCCCAAATCCATTTGAGAAAACACTCTAAGTGGATATTTGTCCTTTCTTGCCACCATATTCAGCTCAGGATAATCAATGCATAGCCTTAAAGAGCCATCTGCCTTTGTTGCGAATACAACAGGTGCACCCTACTCAAATATGTTTCTACGAATGGAGCCTTTCTTCAATAGGTCATTCACTTGTACCTCCAATTCCTTCTACTCTTTGGATGCCATATGCCTCAAAGGCATAACTATATGTCTGACTTCCTTAACCAAGTCGATTCAAAACTCGATCTCCCATTATGGTGGCAATCCTATCTCTTCCTTAAAGACATACAGATATACTCTAGCAATAGGCATAGATGACAACCCTTCCTGTGGAATTTCAAGCGAATATAATAAGCTAACCAGCACCCCATCTTCTAGTAAGCAGTCTATCGCTACCATTCACCCTTCCATATCCTCGATTATCACCTCTAGCTTGTCGCAACCCACAATTGTTGCATACTTTCTAAGCCAGTCCATCCCTAAGATAATCTCGATCCTAACAAAATTCAAAGCAAAGCAATCGCAAATAAAAGAGCACCCATGACTCGATGACATTATGCCGTGATAAGCCATGCAAAGACTAGTATAGCCTCTAATAGGGTTTTTTCACAATCAGGGGCCGATCTATTATCTCGGGTTTTAAGTCCAATTTATTTACTAGGTCAATACAAATAAAAGAATGCAAAGCCCCTGTATTAAACAAGACTCTAATAGGAACATCTCTGATGGAAAGCATAGCTTACCCCACAATTCCTTTGTCCTTATCCTTCCCAAGGGAGCACTTGATGAAGTTGGGATTGCTTCCAAAGCATATTTCTTCACTATTTGGTTATCCTTCACCGGTTCCAAGCAATCCTTCTTTAAGTGCCCTGTCATGTCACATTTGTAGCACTTCCTTTCCATAGTGGCTTTGCATTCCTTTATCAAATGGCCTTCTCCTTACATCCATAGCAAGTTGGTTCAGACTTTCCCTTTTTCTATCCCCTTTTACTTGTTTCCGCTTTCTCTTTCCATACCACTTCTTCTTGCCTCCACTACACTGCTGCGGCTTTGGCTCTTCTTTCTCTATAGTAGTAACAACTATAGAAACTCTATCTTTAGGGTACAGATTCTCATACCTAAGCACCTTCTTCACGAAGTTATGAAATGGCTCTTCAATATTATTAACAAGCTTCTCTCCTAAATAATCATCCAGTCCTATAATGAACTTCTCGTTCTTCCTTAATGGAGTATCAATGAATGACGGCCCATACTTAGACAAAGCATCAAACTCCTCTACATAATTAGAAACACTCATATCATGTTGCTTTAGCTTAGCAAACTTCCAAAATAGCATAGATTTCCGAGCATATGGTATAAACTTCTCCTCGAATCTCACCTTAAATTGATCCCAGGAGAACCGGTCTTCTAGAGTAGTAATGGTGATAGTATTCCACCGATTCATAGCATGACCCTGAAGTTGTCACGAAGCTAACTACCTCTTTATGGATTTTTCCAACTCCATATCCCTAAAGATGCGCTCACAAGTATCTATCCATTCCTGAACCTCTATGGATGACTCCATCTCGAGGAATGGCTTCCCTTCGAGAATAGAGTAATCCTGGCTAAGGTTGTCAAAATCAACCCTAGGTGCCAACACAGGATCATATCCACCTATAGCCACTCACATGAGTAGTCTAGGCTCTCCTCATCATTGATGTCATCATCGCATCACACATAGCCTGAAAGTCGAGTATAGTAACTGTCGACCCTACCCCTTCCTCTACTCCTGAAGTAGAGTTCCTAACAGCGTTCCTTGTGTTTTGATTCATTCTTATATGTAATAAGAATAATTTGTCTCTTACAAAGGAAAGTCATATATAGTGCTCAAGTGCATGTAACTATACTATATAATATGACTATATACTTTAGAAAATCAACTTATAACAAGTACACTTTCTCTCTTATGCATACTCTCGATTTAATCTAAGTTGATAACTCCTTCCTTATCTCTACTAGATCCTTGCATCCACTTTAGTTACTAATGTAACCAAAGCTCAAATACCAAATGTGACGGCCTACCTATACCATAGGCACAAATATAACTAAATAGTGCATTATAACCGTGCCGGTCGATATAGAACGATCATCAGGGTTGAAGTAAACAGATGCAGCATATAACATGTCGTATATCTCAGAGTGCATGGACAAAATATTATATCACATATACAATAGAAGAGTGAGTGATAACCAAGTGAAACAATCTCATGGTAATATCACAAAGTTATACCCAATGCCATACAGAAATTATACAACAAATCCTCATTACAACACTATCTTAGACAAAACAAAGAAACAGAAGTAGCAGCACTGCCGAAGCTCCACAGTGCTACCTAAAGGAAAGAAAAGGAATCCATATATATATATAGTATAGTATATGTCATAGCTCCTCATAGCTCATCCTCCGAACAGCTACCGCGTCACCTAGACCTGTCATCTATTCTGCTTATGTAAGAGTATCCAAGATAATACAAAAGCGAAACCATAAAACCTTGGGTCAGATAACTATCCGATGTGAGCATTAAGTGAGTCTCAAAATGCTATTTACAAAATTATGGTAATAGAGACACATGATTCATATTTGACCTTCCCCTACAACAAAGAGTTATCACATATAATAATATGATAAATAATAACATCGTATGGGTACCATACACAATATAGGATGGAAAGAATCCAATCAGCCCTATCTCTAGTATACCTTCTCTCTATAATACTTATAGGTGATAGCCTACCCAAATGAGAAACCATAGCAATCATAGCAACCATAGCATCCATCAAGCGAAACCTAGCCACCCTCTACATGACTGAATATATGATAACTCATATGGCCATCTTCAAATACCAAGGACTAATGGAAATCTCGGTTCTCATTATACTCCCTATCACTTAGTCTGAATCTAAACAATAGACCCAATCCACTGGTCTAGGGTATACGGATCCTCACTACCAATCCATGGGCATCCCCACTATACAATACTCCTACTCCGAGTACAACAAGAACACTCCGAGTTATCAATGATTCCTTGACACTCCCATAGCATCTGAACCTTCACTGCTCCATATTGGATAACGAGCCATACTCACTCAATCCATTCCATTATTCACAGCCTCATACATCTCGAGCTGGCATCTTCTTTACCTACTCCAAATATGAGTCACCAACCGAAGAACCATAGTTTCATCATGTTGCTATATCACAGTCCTTCATGATGTGAATGAGCCACCACATCTAGTATGATCTGTTGAACCCATGCATCCATCCCAAAGGTTACACCTTCCCTGGACCTCCCTGCTTAACTTGGTACCTACTTAGTAGGTTAACTCGGTACTGAGTCTACCCTTAGCCAGATTTTGGTCCATGCTTCTTACCATCTTTTTCTACCATCCTTCCTGATGTCATAGACCCTGACCTATCAATCGTAGCATCCAACTCTTCACTTCCAAGCATCCACCTTCAAGTAGTAGAAGTTAACCCGTCTCATCCTTCCACACTGCCAATTTCCTACCTCAAACCATAGATAATATTCCATAGTCTTGCTAACCTCATCCCTAAATTTGCCACGCCATCCGAGTTAGGGGCTTGAGTCGGCATCGACTCAAGCCCCTAACTCGGTACCGACTCTAAAACTTAGCTCCAACTTCGATGTGAATTTTCATGCCATCATCCAAAATGCTTCAAAGCCTATCCTCTAAATTTTTTACAATTCTAACTAACTTAACTTCTGATATGCTTAATTCTTCGATCTAACTTCCTATAATCACAAACTAGCAAATACATCGAAGCATAGCATCCAAACAAAACATAACATATGATTTCATCCAATTAAACAAGAAAATCATCAAAATAAGACAAACAGTCATTTTCTAATCATGGATCTACCTAAAAACATGAACATGCATACATATATAGGATGAATTATAGGCCAATTTAGATTATAAGCTTACTAAACATATTATTAAGGTTAGATTAGGTTACTACTACCAAATTATGTTGGATCTAATAAAATTTATGTTAAACCATACAATTCTAGCATATAATCAAGTAACCTTAACATATAGTCCTACATAGTAGAGTGAGAAGTTATAAACCACTCACCAATCACCAAATTCAAGCAAAATGATGGTAGATCCAATCCGTATAGTAGCAAATCATATTTCAATTCGATCAAGATGATGAGCATAATCTTTTAAATGAAGATCTAATCACTAATTAGCAATCTAGTGTGATTTAAGATGAAATATAGGTGAATTAGAATAGATCTAGGGAAAATTAAGATTTGGAACTGATTTAGAATGAGAGGGAAATCTTTCACTCAACTATCACAGTACATATTTGTAGGTTTAACTAATTAGACTAATGGACCAACTAATTGGGCTTGCTTATTACATACTAATTCTGACCAAAATTTCTAAAACTTAAAAAAGGCATAATTTCCTAACTATCCAATTTTCTAATATGACCACTCTACGAAATGGAAAACCACTTCGGAAAAGCAATGAAACAAGTGAGAGCCCCCAATTTGACTCTTATCAAAAATTATAGCCCAAATAAGATTTTTAGGGTCAAAATAGTCACACAAAAATTCATAAAAAACCATAAGTGTATAAAATACCTCCAAGAGTCATATCCTAAAATTATACAGCCATACGACCTCATATGAATTAAAAAGACGATCTTTCGATATGTAAAATACAGGCTGTTACACTTCTCACAACCAAGTTTTTAATGATTGATTTTCGTACTTTTTGCAATCTTTAAGTGCTGAGAATTTAATTTATGATGCAAACAAATTATTAGAAGGTTAAATTTTCCCTAAGAAAATAAATTGTCATGAATTATTAAAAGGTCGTGTAATATGAAAAATGGCTAGAAACTAGGAAGATTGGGAAATATGAATAAACAAATCATGATTATTTTTACCACATTTCATTGGTGACAAGTTATGTGATTTTTGAAAGAAAATATACTCAGTTGAAAGGCTATAATAGAAAATTGGTAGGAAAGTAACTGTTGTCGGAAGGTATCTTAATAAAAAAAAGTATTTATAATGGGGTAATAAACTAGATTTGCTATTAATGCTGAATACGATAGCAATTTACTACATAACAGTCAAAAGGACTAGGTCAAATGAATTAGAAGTCGACATGTGGAAAGTTAGTGGCTGATGTGTAAAACGATTTCCAACATATATAAAAGGACGATCCCAAAGGAGGTAGAGTCGAACCCAAACATAAATAAATTGAAATCTTAACTACAAAGATTTAAGTAGAAATATTAGGAGAAGATAGTTTGAGGCTAAGGTTTGTAAACTGAAGGCGTTAACCGAGGACCAAAGGTTATCGACCGTTAAGGAGGGATTATGGATAGAGATGTTGATTTTGGGTACACCAAAGATTCATCTCATAAATCATCGAAACTAAAGGATAACAGACTTCTTTAATACTGAGGATAGTGACTGCCAATAGTAGTGTGACTCTTGGAAGAGGGTATAAACTGGAACTAGTGACTTTCGGAGTCAATGATGTATGTTAAGGCTTTAGATGGTAGAGACTAGGACCTAGGTCATTGATGATAATAAAATAAGTAATATTAATGACTAAAAGAAGGTTGGTTGTAATGTAAGATTAGTAACCAGTTTTGTGAAAAGCCTAATAGTGAATAGTTAGGTAGAAAGTTCGGGAGACAACATAAGGCCTCAGTTGGCAGTCAAGGAACAGAATGCGAAGGTGCATGGTCTACTGCTGCAACTAAAATCATAAGTGAAGCTATGAGGCCTAGTGTGGCAACCAAAAATTAAAGCGTAGGTGTAAGGCCTGAAGTGGCAACCGTCCGTACTATGAAAATAATTAATATAAAACCTAGAGTGGCAACCAAGGGAATGGTAGAAGTTGTAAGGCAATGAATGGCAGTCTAGAAGCCATAAGAAAAGAAGGTGTAAGGCCGAGAGTGGAAACCATGATATAAAAGCATGAGTGTAAGGCCTTGAGTGGCAAATGAGAACGACGAGGCATAAGGCCTTAGGGGGAGCTAAAAGCTTTATTTGTATTTTAGTGTAGCATAAGGGCATGATGCCTAAGTGGCTTCCAAATGTTAACTTTTAGCACTTTGTTCATGAAAGACGTAATACCTTAGGGTAGTCAATGGTAGGATATATTAGTTAAATAAAAATAATGTAATATTTTTATGGAATGAATTCAGAGGTTTCTTTTGGTTGTAGCTTCATAGTATTTCTTAGCCAATAAAACAATAGCTTAGGCTTTCTTGTGAATAAATATTCATTGCTTGGCATAGTGTGTGGGAAACCTTGTCCCGCATATTAGTGGAGCGTTCCTGGTATTTTTCTTGTTTAGGGTTATATGTTATAGGCATTATATCTGATCTGTATTTTTATTCTTGTTTTTCCTATAATCTCATGCATACTCATTCCAGTAGGTCGACTTTATGGGCCTAGATAGGTCGCTTTTTGGATGGACAAATAAGACAGCCAAGGACAAAGTAGGAGGCTTGAGTGTTATTTATGCTATTTTAATTCCATTGTACAAAGTGTTCATGACTGCATCTTCATATGTGGTGTTGATAACTAAGTTTTACTATATTTTGATTCCGCATAGATATGAAATTGGGGTGTAAAAAGTATAAACTAAATCTATAATATTATACTTCATTTTAGTTATTTCTACTATGTTAGCATGAGTTATAATATAAATGATCTTATCTCTTTCATTGCAAGATAATTCTAAGGTGACTGCAGCAAATGGGGGTTCCATCTTTCCTTCGGAATGAGGGATGTTACATCGGTAACCCAATTATTAATTAGAATAAAGATACCTACTTCCTTCTTTTTATTACATTCTATACTTAATACTAAAATGAAATTTGAGCTCTTTAATGGTGGTCATGGCATAATCAGGAAAACGCAAGATTTTAAGGGAATTAGAGACTTTGTTAGCTAAGGAATCTAGGTGAGTAATATATTCTCTAATCCCTTTTTCTTCTCAAAACGTCCTACGACTATGTATACGATGAATATTTCTTATGCTTTTTGTAATCCAAATGCTCTGAAACATGATGTTGAACATATGTTTTTAAAGATGAGTTTTAATTCATAGAATTTTCCCTTAAGTAAATAAACCGATATGAATTATTTGAGCATATAACATGCAAAAATTGTATAGAAACAAATCATGATTAACGTTTCTATGATATTCTAAAAGCTAATTAATAATTTTCGAAAGAATAAAAGCTTGACCAAAGGGTTAAAATAGGGAGCTGGAAGGCATTTAATTAAGGTCGGAAGGTAATTTAATTAAACAAAGTGTTAAATAATTTGTTAATAGACTAGATGCATAAATTATGCTGAAAGCTTCAGTGAAGTACTCTATAACAATCAAAAAGGACTTAGTCAAATGAATTAGGAGTCCGCACATGTAAAGTGAAGTCTCGGATGTGCAAAGGATTGTTTCTAGTTTGTACCGAAGAGTATTTTCGAAGGAGAAACCAAACTGAAAGTAAGAGATAAACATGCATTTTAAGTATAAAGAACTTAAGTGAAATACTAAGTGTAAATCTAGGGTTAGTACATCAAAAGTTTTAAACGAGGGAAAAAGGCAATCGACGGCTAAGGAGAAATCATGGATAATGGAGGTTGTAACAACCCGGGGTTTTGTAGCAATTAATTATCGTCATTAGACGATTAAATTGGTTGTTAATTGATATCGAGAGTTTTAATCAGGTTTAAATTCTTTTAATAATTTGTTAAGGGGTGTGGTCTTTATAAATAATTTTGGGCCACCTTTATTTTCGTAGTGCCGTGATATTATCTAAGGCCGATACCTACTCCTCTCTCCATTTCCATTCGAAAACCCTAAATAAACGAGAAACAAAAATGGCGGCCTCCTTTCGTTCGTTCCTTTTTTGAAATTAGGGCTTGTGGAAAATTCAAAGACACCGACTTTCAATCGATGGTCTCCTCTTTACTTCGGCTGCTTCGATTTGGCAAATAAGGTGAGTGATTCTTGTCACTCACATCTAATTCAAAATTTTAGTGATTTTGAACTTGCGATTTCATGATTTCCTCGGCTTGTATTTTGCTGCTTGTTGATTTCGTTCGTTCTTGTTGTTTTCGGCACTGACTTTGGCTTGAAATCTGCAGACTCAATTTTGTGAAAATATTTTAGATGAGAATTTGATTAACTTTGCAATTTCTTTCACTGTCGACTTCATTCGTTATTTTTGTTTGGAACTGTTGAACCATTGATTTGTTGGAATTTATATAATTGATACCCGATACTCTCGGAGTTGATTCGCGACTTGGTTACTTTACTTGGTCTTCACGGAGTTGACTTGATTGTGAATTGCGTACAGTTTTTATATTGGTTTTGCCTGTTGACTTTTGTTCTATTCATTGCGTTTCACTGACACTTGATCGCTGTCACTGGTTACTGTTTTGTAAATATATATGCCCTTGTTTTGGTTGCTGCATTTCAACTTGTAACTGAACTAGGTGTTGCTTTGTACTCGTAGTCTACACTTCGCATTATCTTGAATTCATGATGTGTTGCGTTTATTAAGTCACTGCTCTTCTGATCCATTTCCTAGTTGAAGTCTGATTAGTTTGGATGTGAAATTGTTCATCCTGACTTGTTTCATTTCCTGCATTGCTTGAGCATTATGGTGGTACATGCTGTCCATTTAGCCTGCGCATTGTCTTCATGTGTTTTCTGGGCACTGTGTAGCCACTTGATCATATATATTTAAACAAGAAGTTATAAAAGAAAGTTTACTATAAACTATGGACTTTAACTTGCTTTCCAGTCAATCTTATCCCTCATTTTAAATAAGTATTTAGTGTGGTTATAGAAATGGTTATGTATTTTTAAGTCGAGACTATGTTCGTCCCTGTAACATACTCACTGACCTATCCTAATGCATTGATTTGGAACTTCTGCATGACTTCGTTGTTCAATTTCTTTTAGCATTGACCACTTTGGCTCTGACTTGATGCTAAACTTTGGCATTGCTTAGCTTTGTTCAAACATGTATAATTGCTGTTGCTTGAGACAGCCATTCACCACATTTCACTGTTGTACTTGTTGCCATTTATTCGGTGCAGTAGTTTGCACCATGCATTTATATGCACTTCGTTCACCTGCGCACTGTCTGGTCCATATTGCATTTGCATTTGGTCACTTGTTAGAAATTAATACATTGCATTGATGCAGTGTATTCATTTGCATTTGGTCACTGTATTTCACTGGTGATATTATTCTCATTTGAAACTGCTCTGTGTTTTCTTCTGTTATGTGTTGTGGTGCCATATTGTTGGTGCTCTCACCTTCATTCTACTGTGTCTTTATGTTGTACCACTGCCTTGTCTACTTGGTCATTCGAGCCCATGTACTATCATATTCCTTTGATGGCATTGGGTGGCATATCCGTCACTGCACTGTTTGGTTGTAATTGAATTTTATGCTCGACAGTTTTATGATGTTTTGATGTGCACCTGTGTTGAACCCAACTGTAGAGCTCGGGTTTGACCTTGTGCTCGTTCGTGAGCTTTCATTGTGCATTCACGTGCACTTTGTTCATTTGATGGTTACTGGATGGATGTTGTGCTTGCTGTTGCAGTTCCGTTTGATTCATTTTGATCCGAGTTGGTGCTATTTGTTTTTGATTCACTGAGCTTTTATGTGATTCATCACTGTAGTGGCGAGGCATTGCACGCGTGCGTGTGCTGCAACCCTACCAGAATTGATGTTTTTAAGTGATGTTTCAATTACATGAATTGTTTTGTCCAATTCATTTTTTTGAAGTTGTATTATGATTTGGTTTGATAGATCATTTTGTTGTTATCTAATTATCTATTTGATAATTAGATTATGAGTTTCTAATTATTTATTTAAAAATTAGATTTTGTTGTTAATTGCCGTTTAGGCAATTCCTATGTTTTCTAAATTATCTTCATTGAAAATACTTTCATTTATCTTTGTTGAAAAATTGGAATTTGCTGATTTATTGTTTAACGCTGTTATGTGTTATATTTACCGTTATCCGATTTCCTTATTAAAGGATTGGATAGGTGAGATTATTTTGACTGTCGTCTAATTGTTATTTAATTATTATTGCTTTCGTGCATTAATAACTGAGTTTGAATTAGACTGATCCGTGTATTATTTTCTTTTGAATTTCATACTCGGGTCAGACCGAGTTATTACAGGTTGTAGATATCTTGCTTTGGGTTGCTGCTAGAGCTATGAAATCTTTTCATACCTTTTGGAGCAGTCGTGTCGTAGTATAGGAAGATATGTATTCATGTATATTATTCACGATAATGTACTTGTATATGTAACTTTCTGAGTCGACAGTTATAGTTGTATCATATGTATGGTATCACATGTATTGTAACTGGCATCGGTTATATATATATATATATATATATACATATATATATGGGACTTTTTATTATCTGTGTTCCGCATTTAGCTTATCTGTGTTATATTTATATATATTGTCCTAAACTATTATGAACCATCGTAGTTCGTTTTATACTGGAATTGGATACGTCGATGGGAGTAAATAAATAAGAGATGAAAATTAAAAATATATACCACTCCTATTGAGGTAACCAATACTAGTGTAAGGCCTAACTACGGATGCCCGCTCCTATCCAGCCTTATTCTTCGTAATAACAGACAGTATTTCTTTTAATACTCTTTGTTATTGTGAGCATAGAGGTGAGGCATCACAGTTGGTATCAGAGCTTGGGGTTATGGACATAATATAAAACATAACTTAGATGGAACATGTGTTACAACTAATTTGTCGATGTTTTATTGTACTTTGAGTCAAAACTAAAGTTTTGAAATTATGAGGAAATTTTAAAATAGCTTTATTTAAAAATTAAAGTGAAATTGTGTTTTGATGATTGGTTGATTTATGTATGTTTATCAGAGTGCGCAGCGGAAACAGTGAGACTGTCTTTGTTGAATGCAGCTGACAAAGTTTTTGATTTAAAAATCAAAATATGAAATTGAAATAAATTTCATTTGTTGTTTACATAGCTGTGTTTATTTTGTTTTCTTTAAAAATTTCGAATCCGATTTGAGGATCCGAAGCGATTGCAGTTATGTGATTTGTTGAGATTTTTGCTGTTTTGAATTATCTTTATTGGAGATATATTCGACTGATTTCTTTGTTCATTTTGTAGTATGCGTGCAAATTTGAGTTGTACGTTACTGCATTAATTACACGTTAAACCGGTGTTTGGTTTTAAACGTATTTTGTTGCCGTTATTTTTATAACGGGATTTTTACATCGGTGCAAAATTTTTGAAGCACAGTGTTTTGTTGACATTTTTAATGAATGAAAATTCACTGGTATTATATTTTGATGCAAATTATTTTGATGAGATTTTTACATTTAAAATTACCGTCGCTTTGACTTCAATAACCGTCAAATTTTAAAGTGGATTTTCAAGCGGTTATCCCGTAATGCTGATTTTGTTGTCCGTTTTTACGGTGTTTTGAGAAGTGCAATTTCCTTGTCTAACCCAATTGTAGAGCTCGGGTTTGACCTTGTGCTCGTTCGTGAGCTTTCATTGTGCATTCACGTGCACTTTGTTCATTTGATGGTTACTGGATGGATGTTGTGCTTGCTGTTGCAGTTCCGTCTGATTCATTTTGATCCGAGTTGGTGCTATTTGTTTTTGATTCACTGAGCTTTTATATGATTTATCACTGTAGTGGCGAGGCAGTGCATGCATGCGTGTGCTGCAGCCCTACTAGAATTGATGTTTTAAAGTGATGTTTCAATTACATGAATTTTTTTGTCCAATTCAATATTTTGAAGTTGTATTATGATTTTGTTTGATAGATCATTTTGTTGTTGTCTAATTATCTATTTGATAATTAGATTATGAGTTTCTAATTATTTATTTAAAAATTAGATTTTGTTGTTAATTGCCGTTTAAGCAATTCTTATGTTTTCTAAATTATCTTCATTGATAATACTTTCATTTATCTTTGTTGAAAAATTGGAATTTGCTGATTTGTTGTTTAACACTGTTATGTGTTGTATTTAGCGTTATCCGATTTCCTTATTAAAGGATTGGATAGGTGAGATTATTTTGACTGTCGTCTAATTGTTATTTAATTATTATTGCTTCCGTGCATTAATAACTGAGTTTGAATTAGACTGACCCCTGTATTAATTTCTTTTGAATTTAATACTCGGGTCAGACCGAGTTATTGCAGGTTGTAGATATCTTGCTTTGGGTTGCTGCTAGAGCTATGAAGTCCTTTCATACCTTTTGGAGCAGTCGTGTCGTAGTATAGGAAGATATGTATTCATGTATATTATTCACGATAATGTACTTGTTTATGTAACTTCCTGAGTCAACAGTTATAGTTGTATCATATGTATGGTATCACATGTATTGTAACTGGCATCAGTTATATATATATATGAGACTTTTTATTATCTGTGTTCCGCATTTAGCTTATCTTTATTGTATTTATATATATTGTCCTAAACTATTTTGAACCATCGTAGTTCGTTTTATACTGGAATTGGATACGTCGATGGGAGTAAATAAATCAGAGATGAAAATTAAAAATATATACCACTCCTATCGAGGTAATCAATACTAGTGTAAGGCCTAACTACGGATGGCCGCTCCTATCCAGCCTTATTCTTCGTAATAATAGACAGTACTTCTTTTAATACTCTTTGTTACTGTGAGCATAGAGGTGGGGTGTCACAGAGGTGGTTTCAAAAATTTAAAGATTTAAATAGTGTAAGTCCCCAAAGGTAAACTATGGTAGACTTCTCTAGGCGAGATCGAGAGATAGCGCTGTCAAGGATAGTGAAGCTTTTGATAAGATATTGAAACTGGGACTAATTGATAACCCAAAAGAGAACGTACACTAAGGATTAAGTTGGTCGAAACCAATTTATGGGACATTAATGAAAATGTAGTAATATAGCTTAATGAATAGTTAAGTGAAAACCTAATAGCGACTGGTTGGGTAAAATGTTCAGTAGTTAACGTAAATCCTAAGATGGAATCAAGGGACCGAAAGCAAAGGAGTAAGGCCTATATGGCATCCATAAACGGAAATGAATGAGTAAGGCCTTAATGGAACCTATTTACTAAAACAAAGGCATAAAACCTAAAATGGCGCCCAAAATTATGAACGCTGGTGTAAGACCTATAGTGGCAAGTGTAGATGAAAGATTGGAGTAAGGTCTATGGTGTCATCCAAATATTATTGATGTAAGGCCCTAGGTGGGAAAAAGGGTTTAGTAGTAGATGTAAGGCCTGTTGCGGTAGTTAAGTGCTGAAAGCGAAGTAGGTGTAAGGCCTTAGTGACAATCAAAATACGAAAGCATAGATGTAAGGTCTGAAGTGGCAACCGAAAACCAAAGCGCAGTTGAAAGCATGCGATGTCGTTGCCATATGTTTTTAGAATAAAAGCACTTGGAGTTCATTTCTATATTTGAATATTAACTTTCATCGGACGTTACTTCAAGATTGTTAGCAACTTAGATGTTCAGCCTTCACTTATGGCTTGTATTGGTTCAGGTCAGAGGTAAGACAAGGAGTTGTTGGATATTTTCGAGAAGTTGAACAAAGGAGAATAATCGAGTTATCTAGATCATTCTTCCATCGATTTGAAAGAATGGTTACAAAGAGATGGTAGATTATGTTTCCCTCTTATTAAGGAGTTGGTAGACATGGTACTAGCAGAGTCTCATTGTTCTAGGATCTATGTAGTTAAAGCCCTGCTAAAGCCTTGCAAAATCCCCACTATAGCGCACAACGATCTTCAACCACTACGATTTTTCAATATAGTGCTAGTGAAAAGTAGATTCGCTTAAAGCACCACTATTTTCAGCTACACCCACTGAATCAAGGCTTTCTAGCATCCTCTTTGGTAATGTTAACATAAAAAGGTTTATTTGACTAGTTCTCCTTTAAACCAAATCAACAAAGTTAGGGTAAATACTTAATTTTAAGGCAAAAGTACTCAATATAAGTTAGAAGTATATCGTTGTCACTAAATTTAGACTACATAAATCATGATATTCTTCGATTTTGTTATATAAGATTAAACAATATTTTATTTTTTCTACATAATTGATGCGAGAATGAGAATAAATTAACTTTAAATACTTTGTTTTATATCTAATTAAGCCTTTTGCACCTCCGTTATTTTCCTCTCTATCCCCGCTTTATCCTCGCTACAACCTCTTGCAACTCTACTACTATAAAACCACTGAGTGTTTTGACTGCACGGTCTAGGATGATCATTCATCCCGTTGGTGACAAAATGCATCATGATATGAAGAGAGTATTTTACTGGCCTAGTATGAAGAGACATATGGCGGATTATACTTTCAAGTGTGTAACTTATCAGAGGATAAAGGTAGAGCAGAGGAAGCCTAGTGGATTGTTACAACCGTTGGATGTTTCACAATGGAAATAGAAGAGTATCTCTATGGACTTTGATGATGGGCTACTGAGGAGTAGAAGGAGGTATGGGAGTATTCGGGTCATGATCGATCGACTGACCAAATGCACTGATTTTATTCTAAAGCACGAGGACAGCTACATCTTTTGCAACCTTATATGTAAGAGAGATAGTTCGGTTGCATGGAATTCCTTCTATCATTGTCAGTGTTTGAGATCTACTTTTCACTAATTAGTTTTATAGGAGTCTTCAGGAAGCCTTAGAAACTGAATTAAATTTGAGTATCGCATATCACCCATAGAAAGATGGGCAGGCCGAGAGGTGAATAAAGTATTAAAGGGCCTGCTTCAAATGTGTATTTTTTTATTTTTGAGGTTCTTAGAAGGATCACTTGCCAATAGTAGATTTTGCATATAATAAATAGCTTTCAAGAAATTATTCGGATGACACCGTTCAAGGCGTTGCACAAGAGGCCTTGTAGATCACCATCTTCTTGGTGGGACACTATAGATAGAATAATTCTTGGACCAGATATGATAAAAGAAACTTTGAAGAAGGTAAACTTAATACGAGAAAGATGAAGACTTCCCAAGATAGGCAGAAATCATATGCTGATAGGAGACGAATGGAGTTGGAGTTCACTATGGGCGACATGGTCTTTGTGAAGGTTTCACCGCTTAGACATGTCATATGGTTTGGTAATTCAGAAAAGTTAGCACCTATGTTTTTAGAGAATTTTCCAATAATGAAGGAAGTGGGGAAGTTAGCGTATACAGTGGAGCTTCTTGAAAAGTTAGTTGAAGTTCACAGTGTCTTCCATATGTCACACTTGCACAAGTGTCTACACGATTCAGTCATTATTGTCAAGCTGGTTTAGCTAAAAGAAGTTGAAGTGAAGAGAGATTCACTTATTCATCATTCATCTACTATATTATTAAGCATGTGATAATATGACTCTGCAATACAGTAATTTAGCTAGTTAAAGCACAGTGGGGAGTCGACTTAGTTGAGAGTACTTAGGAGTCAAAGGAGAAAATCCTAACTATCCATGTATATCTTTTTTCTGGTAGGTTTCCGTTTAAAATAGTATAATTACTAGTACACATAGTATTTAGCTTAGTATATCCTATATGTAGGAGTGTTTGGATGCTAGGCATGATTGTGAGCGCATCATTAGGACATATTTTTGATGATGGTTGCTTATAGATTATTTTATTAGTTAGTATTGCACATACGATTGAATATGTTTATGTTGGCCGACGACACACATCATGTTATCCATTTTATTTTATTCTATTCATTATATGCATAATAGTTGTTGCATTTCTACATATGTATTAAATGGTTGCTTACATATATAGAATTGTAGGTATAAGACATTGCATACATTTTAGAAACATGAATTAATCACTTGCATTTCTAGAGGTTAACTAGTTGATGAGATTGCCAAATTTGTTCTTACCTATATGTTCATGTGCATTCCGTACCTATATGTACATGGTCCATTATAAAATTTTAATTTAAGGACAATATTTGCGAGTGATTAATAGTTGAGTAGATGTTTGTAGATATTGATTGTATGAGCGAATTACATTTTTCCATCCTTAGAGATTTCGAGGACGAAATCCTTTTGTTGGAGGAGGGGAGAGAATGTAACAGCCTGAAAATTTAAATAATAATTTTAAACTAAAATAAGGGTAAAAATATAACTTTACATAAACGGATAAAATAATAAATTTTCACAAACGTTGGAGCTAGGCCTCGAGACTTACTCCGTTATGTCTGGAATGTCATTTATAGTTAGGAAACATGTATAGTTTGTTAAATTTGATAAAACAGGTCTAATTTAGGAAAAGCTATAACCAGTGACAATTTTTTAATTATAAATTTTGTGCTTATGCTAGACAACCCAAGTTTTTGACTATAAATTAGATCCTAATCATCACTTATTTTCACCCGAAACCCTAGCCGCCGCTTATCTATTCTATATGCGTAATTCTTCTTCTTCCACCACTAAAAATTCTCAAATCTAAACCATACTTCTATTCAATTCAAAAATTTATGCATTAAAAATAAATAAAACACGTCTAATTCGAAGGAGAGGAAGAGAGAATCGAGATTAGAGAAAAAAGATAGAAGGAAGGACAAATCAATCTACTTGGAGGCCTAAGAAAGGAGGTTCAAAATCAAATTACAAGAAGGAAGCTTTGAAAATATGAGTAATGATTATGATTTTATAGCGCTTCATAAGTAATTAAATTCATTTATAATTATATCTTATTTAAAAGTATATTATTGAATTTGGAATAGTAGTGTCAACCTAGATTCAGTTTGAATTACAACTTCATCTATAAATAAAAAAGAATAATACTGATGGAAAATAATAGGTGTTAATTTGATAGAAATAATCATTGGAGAATGGAAAAGGATAAATCTGTATTGATAATGTTTGGGTTGATTGGATGAACAAAGTAATTGAATATCCCTTTTAGCCTACTTTGGATTGATTATTAACTTGAAATACATACATAAATCTTTGTTTAAAGGTTTATACGTAGTTTATTTAAAAGTTACACACACAGAGATATATAGATATATGTACGTACGTATGTATGTATGTTACTCTTTGAAATTAACCAGTGAATTCATGTAAAAAAAGATAGAGATTGTAACAAGATTCAGTTAAAAATGGACTTTAAATTCATACTCAAACCAATGAAGATGACCACGAAATAAAAAAAGAGATAAAGACTATAAAAGTCTAGAAAATTTCCTAATCAGACGTTTGGAACATTAATCAGACGTCTGATTCAAGGTTTATATGTTTAGATTTTAGGAAATCCTAAACCGAATGTAACCAGTTCAAATTCAAATCATTCAGATGTCTGAATCCTATTTCAAACGTCTAGAGTCAAATTTAGAAGTTTGAGAAGGGAAATAAGACATTTGAATACCTGGAAAACTATTTTTTTCAAAGAGGATTAGACATTCAATGTAAATTTTCAAATATCTAAATTGTTTCATCAGGCCTAGGTTGAACCTAGACTTCGTGCTGGCCAAGTAGGGCAAAGTAGGGAACTCGTCCCTACTGTCTTGAATTTTCGGGAGCTCACGTAGTTGCATGGTGATGGTAAAATGACTAGTATCAGTTCTACACTAGATGGCGTATCTAGATCCACACTTCATAGCAGTGCAACTAGAAGCTCTTATTGTTACTGAGCCACGTCTGACACATGTTAAACATGTAGGAACTAGAGAAGAGATACAGAGGCATCTGCAATAGTAGGGCATCACGATTGGATAACGGCTAGATCTATATGTTGAATATGCGCTTATATGATTTTTGTTTGATGATAATAAACATATATGCATTCATCTAAATGTATTTGTTAATATACTATTCTATTTTTCACAGTTTAAATAAATATTTGTTGAATAAAATAAATTACACAGAATTTGAATTCAAACAGATATTTTATTCAAATAAATATTTATTACATTTTTGAATAGTACAATTTCAAGCTCTCACTATACATATGCAACTTTGATTACAGTACATCACAATTTCATATTTACAGTTGACCTCACTACATATCACTCACACTCGTATTTATCTTCAACTGCATTCCAGTTTGAATCCAGCATCTGAGCGATCTGCAAAAATATAAACTAACGCAGTAAAATTGAAAAAGAAATATTTTTGCAATATAAAATGAAACATGATTTTTGAAAATACAATTTGCCTCAGTTATTTGGGTTGTTCGTCATAATTTAAATTTGAATTCATCATACACGAACAACTTGTGACATACACAGTGTATTACTGTATATGCCACAAGGCCGTGCACGCCGATATATACACTTGATTGATTTACAGGGACAGGCGAGCACAGGTCAAACCCAAATGAAAAACCGGGTTCAACTCATGTGCAATAACATTGAAAATCACGACACGAGCACAAGGTCAAACCCGAGTTGTGAAACTGGATTCAACACAGGTGCAAATTCAAAAATCAATTCAAATGCAATAAAATGGTCGGGAGTACACATGCCCAGACTCAAGCCAACATGAAACAAGACCATGTCAGGCTACAACAGATGATTAAACTCAATGGACCATACTGCAACAGGTCAAGACTGTGTACCCAGCAAATGCAACGACCAAAATCATCAATGAACAGAGACTCCAAGCCTACAAAACTGCATGCACACGGCAGCTACAAACTGCAAAGGCTAAAACCAACATGATACTGTTCAATATCCAAGACTCAAGAATGCATCACCATGACACAGTTCCAAACTATATAGAGCTATGACAACCAAGAACTCAACGAACCAGACACAACAATGCACAAGTACAGGGAACAACCAAATCAACTGCAAGAACTCAAAGTGTACATGGAACAATGCAACAGTATCGAATACAATATACACAAGCGAAGAACCAAAGTCAGTGGCAAACTACACAACTACAAGTACAGAGAGACTACAATATCAAGGGCAAGTGCACAACTAGATCAAAGTACAACATACACTACAATGAATACAGGCAGTGCAACAGAGCTATTCCAGACCAGGGCATATTGAAGCAACACTCAAGTAAACACTATAGGCCGTAACAGTAGCAAATCAAACCATACCAGTAAACCAATGAACCAACACAAGCATACACACACACATACATATGCATGTGTATACATGAGGAAGGTTACAGATTCAAGTCCAAATGCACAGTTCAAACTACAGCGGACAGTGAAGTTCAAGTTACAGGTTGAAATGCAGCAATAAAGGCAAATGCACATGTCACCAGTATATGAAGACAATATGATCAAGGGACTGGCATCAACAGAGACTCGAGTACTACCAGAACACAACCAGTGAAAAAAATGCAGTGATACGCAGCAGGGTAAACAACACATTGAAACAAATTCAAGACGCAAATCACAAAGTCAGAAATCAAGCGTTCGTATCTTTGAAAAAGTCACAAATAAAAGAAGAAAGATCTCTGCCGTATAAACCAGAGTTGAACAAGTCAATCAAGCGTTCACCGTGATAACCAAGCAAATTGACAAAGTCACAAATCAAAACCGTGTGTGCCAAGCATCAAAAACACGAAATTGAAAAAGTCAGTGAAATCACGAGCATCCAAGAATAATCGAATGGCCAAAGCAATATCAGTAGACAAATTCAAATCAACTTATACGAATGCAAATCTAGGGTTACAAACCCTATATAAACCATCATCATCGGCAATCTCAAATCATCGAGTAAGCCAAAATTGTAAAAGCAAAAAGGAAATTACATACCGAAGCATCAGAGTTGAACTCGATCAAAAATTGGGGCAACCGAAAGCTAAACAGAGCTAGAGGGTCGATTACCGAATCAAAACAAAGAAGTAGCTACTGTAGTCGATCTACATTCAAGCGGCGCCTTCGATTTTACCAAAGCCCTAATTCAAGAGCCAAGAGGAATGAACGAAAGAAGGAACCAGGCCGACATTATTTTCTACAGAGCAAAATAAAAAAAGGAACCGGCTAGTGAAAGAAAACAAAGGGGCCGGGCTATTTTCTTAAAGAGTTTTAATTAAGGGTTTTAAAATTAGGGTTATCTGTTTATTTGTCTTTTAATTGTTGTTTTTATTTTTTTTCAAGTCAAAACTTTGTAAATCACCACCTAGGGTTTAGGTAGTGTCAGATTGTCTAGTTAGAATTAGTTCAGTGAGCAGGGTGTGCGAGTTTGCAAAGCTCTATAGGCGGGAGCAGAGTTTGCGAGTAAGCGAAGCTCTATAGGCGGGAAGCAAAGTTTGCGAGTAAGCGAAACTCTATAGGCGGAGCAGGGTGTGCGAGTCTAGTAGAGTGTTTGTGAGCGGGAGCAAATGTTTGCGAGCAGGGTGTGCTAGTCTAGTAGAGTGTTTGTGAGCGGGAGCAAATGTTTGCGATTCTAGTAGAGTGTTTGTAAGCGTGATACTGTTTAATTCTAATAGAAATCTGTGAATGCAGCAGTAGGCAGGGGTTGCCGAAGCTGGGTAAATTTTGTGTGTGATTTACTTTTCAGCATATTTATTTTTGCAGTTTACTTCTGTGTTTAAATCAAGAAAATTTGCTATAACCCTATTCACCCCCCCTCTAGGGTTAATCTAGATCCTACAAGTGGTATCAGAGCCCGGTATTTTATTTTTTAACTCTAGAGTCATGAATCCACCAGATAATATTTTTGTTGAGGGTCGTTTCAATATTATTCCTTCTATTTTCGATGGAACAGATTTTTTGAATTGGAAATTGAAAATGGAATTTTATTTAAAATCTGTTAATATTAAATGTTGGGATATTATTGAAAATGGGTGTGATATAGCAAATAAGGAAATTATCTCGATTAATGCTCTTGCTATGCATATATTATATTCTCATATTAATCGTGATAATTTTTATTTCGTCTCTCATTGTGAAAATGCATAGAAAATTTGGAAAACTCTCGATGCAATATATGGTGCAAAAGTCATCAGCAATGAGAACTCCTCCACAACCGACTCAGTTAAAGAAATATGCTTAACAGGATTGGTAAATAGCAGTTGTGATGAGGATGATGATGATGGTGCAGCCGAGCTGGCATTATTAATGAAGAATTCAAAAAGGAAATTTGCAGCCACGTGGAATAAAAGCGATAGCAGTGAAAGTGAGAAAGCAGATATGTGCCTTCATGGGAATATAACCGATAGCGACGACGATGAGCCAAGAAAGGTATCAAAACTTACTCACTCTGAATTACTTATTTATTTTCACGAAGTGAATGGCTGTTTTGAATGACTTAGGGAAAAATACGCTAAACTTGAATCACAAAAAGACACTTTGATAGAATTAAATGAACAACTTGATCAATTAGTTAAAACCTATCAAAGTAGGATCCCTAAGTGTGATAAGTGTCCAACGTTTGAAGAAGAAATTAAAAAATCAGAAATTAAAATGAAATCACTTGAAAATGAAATTCTGATTTTAAAAATTGAAAATACTAGAAGAGAGAATTCTATTAAAAAGTGCACACAATTGTTAAAAGAAAATGAATCTCTCAAAATATAAGTCCAACAATTGTCAACGACTTTAGATAAATTTTCAAAAGCGAAAAATCGTTGAATATGTTATTAGGAAAACAAACTGTTAACACGGTTAGAAAAGGACTTGGATATAATCAATCTAAAATTGTTGAAAGCAATTTTAATCAAGTCAATTTAATGTGCACAATTTGTAGAAAATTTGGACACAATCAAAATAATTGTTGGTATAGACCCAAACATGTGAAAACTATACCAATTTGGGTTCCAAAAGGCACAAATATAAAATCTTTGAAAGTCAAACAAATTTGGGTGCCAAAAGGAACATATATAAATAGTTTTGGGTCTCCACAAACATATTTTTCATATTCTGCCACTAACAACCATGGACCTATAAAAACAAATAGGTCACATAAATCTTTTATCGTGTAGGTGTGGTGGCAGGCTAAGGAACAACAGCAGTGTTCTCTGGATTTTGGCTGTTCCAGAAACACAACGGGCAACAAAGCAAAGTTCCTTAGTCTAGTACAAAGGTGACAGAATCACAATGGGCAATCACGAAAAATTATCGTAAAGGTAAAACAAGTAAAAATTTTTTTGAACGATATATCAAATGTGATAATCTGCACCATAATCTGAATTAAATCAGCCAATATTGAGATGTACAAAAGATGATGATTTTGATTCTATGGCTTTTTCAAAATATTGACCAATCATCTTTAAATAGAATTTCTTGGAGTAATTATGATGGTTGACTGATTCAGACTTACTTGATATGATTCTACATGACTTGTTCTTATTTATGACCATGATTTGTGCTTAAATGATGATCAATCAGATTTTCAACTTTGAACTAATCCATATAAGTTTGTTCGGTCAAATGATGGTTACTCATGCTACACGTAGATTTATTTGTTTTGATATTTTGGTCACTGCTTATAAATTTGCACTATTTCAAATTTCATGTGAAAGCTGTTAAAAAGGATTTTTAGAAATTGTTGAACTTCAAGAAATTGTTTTTGAAATAATTATGATGTTGATTGACTGTTGATTACTCATGAATATAACTGTTTATCCTATGGTTTATGAAATTAACACTATGATATTTGTTTGAGTGTTATCATGGCTTCATTTCAAATTTCATTCTGAGATAGTCTGTTGAAATTTCACAAATCTGGTCTTTGACATCCAACGAGTGAATATTGAGTGAAATTTAAATTCAGATGCAGATTACACTGGTAATATAGTTGATAGAAAAATTACTAGTGGAACGTGATTAATTTTTGAAACATTCATTTGCTGCATCATTTTTTCAAAGAAAAATCTCTGCATATATTTCACTTGAAATAATTTTCAAAAAGCAGAAATTTTTTAAAAACCCCTCGAGAAAATCATGTTTGACCATATTTACAGATTAGTCATTTTAAAAAAAAAATTGATTTTATAATTTTTGAATTTGATTTTAAATGACTATTTTGACTAATCTAACTCCCTTTGATTATCGAAAAGATGAATAGTGATTGAAAAAGTGATGAGTGTTGATATTTATCATATATTATAACTCGAGAAAGTATAACTAGAAAATTTCTTTAGAATCTCATAACAAGAGTTATAAAAACTTTTTGTTGGGTAAAAGTTCCATGATCATTTCTATTTCTATCATCTTTCTATCGACCATCACTCATCAAAATTACACATAGTATGTAAATTTGTGGAAGTTTACAAAGGAAATCATTCGTTCTTCAATATCTTTAAATCTGTGAAGGAAATTATTTGTGCTTCAATTTATTATATTTAGCAATAAAAATAAATATCCAAAGTATTCACTCTCATTTAAAAGTCCTCACGGTTATGCATGGGTGAATTACTTGGATTTTTGATTATGTGCTTCCATGCTCATTTAAAAGTCCTTACGGTTATGCATGTATGGAACACATATCAAAATTAATTGATTAAATAGAAAAGTTGATTCTAATCCCATTTAAAAGTCCTCACGGTCATGCGTGGTTAGAAGATACTTGATTTCATTTTTTAAATAAAAATTTGAATACTACTAATCTCATTTAAAAGTCCTAACGGTTATGCATGGTTAGTAGATATTCAAATTTCCTGAAATAAATATACCACAAATAGACAGAACTGTATGATTTTTGATGATTTTATCCCCATTACTCCTGAAAGTGGAATATGCGCCTGACAAAGGTATTTATGATTTTTGTTTGAGTTTTATTGAAATTTGATATTTATATGCAATTGAGTTAAAATGTTTGATTCATGTCTGTCACTTCATCCCTATTTTTATAACACTGTTATTCTTTTGCTGATAACAAAAGAGGGAGAGAAAAGTTAAGATTTTGTCAAATAGAATCAAGCAAAGGTCGAATAATTTTCAATTTGCATATCGGCTCATTTACATATTTTTATTTGTATGCATATATGTAGGGGGGGTATTGTGTAGAGAGGGAGCATTCAAATAGGGGGAGCAAATTGAACGATCAAATACATTTAATACAGTCAAAATCTTAAATATATGTTTGTTATCATCAAAAGTGGGGGAGATTGTTGAATATGCGCTTATATGATTTTTGTTTGATGATAATAAACATATATACATTCATCTAAATGTATTTGTTAATATACTATTCTATTTTTCACAGTTTAAATAAATATTTGTTGAATAAGATAAATTACACAGAATTTGAATTCAAACAGATATTTTATTCAAATAAATATTTATTACATTTTTGAATAGTACAATTTCAAGCTCTCACTATACATATACAACTTTGATTACAATACATCACAATTTCATATTTACAGTTGCCTCACTACATATCACTCACACTCGTATTTATCTTCAACTGCATTCCAGTTTGAATCCAGCATCTGAGCGATCTGCAAAAATAAAAACTAACGCAGTAAAATTGAAAAAGAAATATTTTTGCAATATAAAATGAAACATGATTTTTGAAAATACAATTTGCCTCAGTTATTTGGGTTGTTCGTCATAATTTAAATTTGAATTCATCATACACGAACAACTTGTGACATAAACAGTGTATTACTGTATATGCCACAAGGCCGTGCACGCCGATATATACACTTGATTGATTTACAGGGACAGGCGAGCACAGGTCAAACCCAAATGAAAAACCGGGTTCAACTCACGTGCAATAACATTGAAAATCACGACACGAGCACAAGGTCAAACCGGAGTTGTGAAACTGGATTCAACACAGGTGCAAATTCAAAAATCAATTCAAATGCAATAAAATGGTCGGGAGTACACATGCCCAGACTCAAGCCAACATGAAACAAGACCAAGTCAGGCTACAACAGATGATTAAACTCAATGGACCATACTGCAACAGGTCAAGACTGTGTACCCAGCAAATGCAACGACCAAAATCATCAATGAACAGAGACTCCAAGCCTACAAAACTGCATGCACACGGCAGCTACAAACTGCAAAGGCCAAAACCAACATGATACTGTTCAATATCCAAGACTCAAGAATGCATCACCATGACACAGTTCCAAACTATATAGAGCTGTGACAACCAAGAACTCAACGAACCAGACACAACAATGCATAAGTACAGGGAACAACCAAATCAACTGCAAGAACTCAAAGTGTACATGGAACAATGCAACAGTATCGAATACAATATGCACAAGCGAAGAACCAAAGTCAGTGGCAAACTACACAACTACAAGTACAGAGAGACTACAATATCAAGGGCAAGTGCACAACTAGATCAAAGTACAACATACACTACAATGAATACAGGCAGTGCAACAGAGCTATTCCAGACCAGGGCATATTGAAGCAACACTCAAGTAAACACTATAGGCCGTAACAGTAGCAAATCAAACCATACCAGTAAACCAATGAACCAACACAAGCATACACACACACATACATATGCATGTGTATACATGAGGAAGGTTACAGATTCAAGTCCAAATGCACAGTTCAAACTACAGCGGACAGTGAAGTTCAAGTTACAGGTTGAAATGCAGCAATAAAGGCAAATGCACATGTCACCAGTATATGAAGACAATATGATCAAGGGACTGGCATCAACAGAGACTCGAGTACTACCAGAACACAACCAGTGATAAAAATGCAGTGATACGCAGCAGGGTACACAACACATTGAAACAAATTCAAGACGCAAATCACAAAGTCAGAAATCAAGCGTTCGTATCTTTGAAAAAGTCACAAATAAAAGAAGAAAGATCTCTGCCGTATAAACCAGAGTTGAACAAGTCAATCAAGCGTTCACCGTGATAACCAAGCAAATTGACAAAGTCACAAATCAAAACTGTGTGTGCCAAGCATCAAAAACACGAAATTGAAAAAGTCAGTGAAATCACGAGCATCCAAGAATAATCGAATGGCCAAAGCAATATCAGTAGACAAATTCAAATCAACTTATACGAACGCAAATCTAGGGTTACAAACCCTATATAAACCATCATCATCGGCAATCTCAAATCATCGAGTTCGAGTAAGCCAAAATTGTAAAAGCAAAAAGGGAAATTACATACCAAAGCATCAGAGTTGAACTCGATCAAAAATTGGGGCAGCCGAAAGCTAAACAGAGCTAGAGGGTTGATTACCGAATCAAAACAAAGAAGTAGCTACTGTAGTCAATCTACATTCAAGCGGCGCCTTCGATTTTACCAAAGCCCTAATTCAAGAGCCAAGAGGAATGAACGAAAGAAGGAACCGGGCCGACCTTATTTTCTACAGAGCAAAATAAAAAAGGAACCGGCTAGTGAAAGAAAACAAAGGGGCTGAGCTATTTTCTTAAAGAGTTTAATTTAAGGGTTTTAAAATTAGGGTTATCTGTTTATTTGTCTTTTAATTGTTGTTTTTATTTTTTTTCAAGTCAAAACTTTGTAAATCACCATCTAGGGTTTAGGTAGTGTCAGATTGTCTAGTTAGATTAGTTCAGTGAGCAGGGTGTGCGAGTTTGCAAAGCTCTATAGGCGGGAGCAGAGTTTGCGAGTAAGCGAAGCTCTATAGGCGGGAAGCAAAGTTTGCGAGTAAGCGAAACTCTATAGGCGGAGCAGGGTGTGCGAGTCTAGTAGAGTGTTTGTGAGCGGGAGCAAATGTTTGCGAGCAGGGTTCGCGATTCTAGTAGAGTGTTTGTGAGCGGGAGCAAATGTTTGCGATTCTAGTAGAGTGTTTGTAAGCGTGATACTGTTTAATTCTAATAGAAATCTGTGAATGCAGCAGTAGGCAGGGGTTGCCGAAGCTGGGTAAATTTTGTGTGTGATTTACTTTTCAGCATATTTATTTTTGCAGTTTACTTCTGTGTTTAAATCAAGAAAATTTGCTATAACCCTATTCACCCCCCTTCTAGGGTTAATCTAGATCCTACACTATAGGGAAATCATTATAATGATTTCTTTAGTTTTAAGGTGAGTGATAAAGTTCACAGGACATGTTTACCATTGAGAAGGTGACATGAATGTTTAGGTAGGAGATAAATCATCGAGGTAGTATACTCAACGCGACCCCAGGAATGTAATGTCCGCTTAGTATATAAGTGAGATATATTTGGTTCGTCATTGAGAATGTTAACTCATTATTGGTTAGGAAGTTAATTATCATGATCACATACTAGGAATTGACCCGGAGCTATTAGTTGCAAGTTATTTAACCCTCAATTAAAAAACCTTTGTAAGTTATTTATGGGTGTAGATGTAATTAGAATTATATCCTTGATTTGTATAGTAGCATATCCTTTATAAGTAATATACAAACACAAGTAGACAACCCCAATTTGTGTATATTATAGATGAAGTTAAGTGCTTGTGAACACTATACACTACTAACGCAATTCATTCACTAGAATTTGCTTACTTCACTCTTTTCCTTCCCATTTTATATACATTATAGGAGGTCAGCCAGTAGGTGATATAACTAGAACTGGTGCATGGAGGAGGAGACTTGGCGTCGCAGGATATATTATTTATAGTTGCTCTCTATATACTATTTATTATATTATATTATATTATAGTCAAACATCATGTTGTTATATAGAGGCATCATTGTATGACTACGTATTCCCGAGAGTATTATCTTATCTGCTTATTTTAAGTATTTATCTTTTATTTCCTTCTGCTATGAGATCTAAAGGGGTAGAATGATTTAAATATTATGTCAGTCTATGTATCATGTAATGTTCAAAAACTCCAACGACTCGTACTTCTTGGCATGACGCAAGTACAAAGGCTTTGAATCGATGTGTTTGGAGGTGCAGTTTGTCAAAATATCTCTAACTGATTAACTAGACCCTTAACCACTAGGCCTAACTGCATTGCTTTTGGGTTGTTGCCTCCGAGGATGGTCATTTCCTTGCTTGTGAAAGAGTTAGTGAAAGGTCTAGGGCCAATAATGTAATTTTTTACATATATCTAACTTTGTAGTCAATCTTCCTAGTAAGGACAGTTTTTTTTCTTTTATATACTTTTTAAATTATGATAAAATAATTAAGTAATTAATTTAAAGTATATAATTAAGAAAATCCTTTAATAAAATGTTATGCGATTGTAGTTGCAAATAGTTGAAATCTTAAGTAACTAATCACTAAATAAAATAATTTTTTGTTTTAAATATTCATGATCTAAATATTTCGTGAAAAGATATCGATTCATCCATTGAAACTAGAGTACGCAATGCTCTTCAAATGTTGTGCAGTGTACTACTCATGATTGCTAGGTGAAACCAAGGGTTTATGTACTCATAGTTTTCTTGTTGGTTGATGCAACTAGTTCAAAGAGGAAACTTCAGTGCGATAATGTTACCAAGGACTTTTTTTATGGACTAATCAATTTGAGTATGGATAATATTGAAATTTTGAACAATAGAAAAATCCATACATCCTAACATGAATGGTGTTGGTGGCGAGAACTAGTGCAAATTATTATCGCTATTGGTATCACTTAAGATAATAAAAATAAGATTCTACTGAAAAGATTAGTTAGTTAGTGATTAATTCAGCAAACAATTGCACCACTACCCAAGGTGATGTATGAACGTAATATGTGATTTTTTTTCTATATTAATTAATGATTGGATATTCACCTCCGAGCCAGATAACTACATCCGTGAATTCTCCAAAATACCACATAATTTAATTAGTTAATAAAATATTATAAATTAATTAAATTTACTAATAATTAAGAAATTTAGATTATTAATTTATTTTATTTATTGGGTGATGTTAATAATTATTTAGATTTACATATAAAAGTCATATATGCACGTATTGATATACGATATCTTTATGTGTTTAAGGACTTTAAATACACTTAATTACTTAACAAGCCTTTTGGAAAGCTAATCCATGTAAGGACAATACATGGTCGGCCATACATAAACGAGATGAGGGTTTGACATAACTGAATATAGAATGTAAATTAAATAAGGAAGTTTTAAAGAAAGAAGAGGAAATGTTCCCATTCTTTCCTTAAAACATTATTCTCTCATTCATTTTCAAATTTTCTTTTATTCTTCTTCCCTCATCCATGGCATCCTCGTTCCCATTCATGGATGAAACTTTCACCTAAATAACATCAAATAAAATAAAATAAGAGTGGTTCGTTCGATTTTAGTAAGATCGAGTGAAGATTTAATAAATCTTGGAGTAAATTCTCAAATCAAGGTTACAAAGGGATTGGTTTGACAAAGGTAAATTATCTTCTTCAAATTTTAATGTGTTGTCCACCCTAATCTCTATATCTATATTGCAAAAATGTATTTTTATGATAATTTTAATTTATTGAGATTGTTTGTAACAACTGATGTCTTTTAAGTTGTAAATTCTATAAATTATGAATAAATAATGTTTATAGACTTGTATCAATATTTTGCTATGGTTATGATTTAAAAAATTAGACTCAAATTTATTAAGATTTAATTATTTTTTAATTATGATTAAATTATATACACACATACATACACAGACCCCTATGTAGTTAAAGTGCTTAGCAATTCTATGGTGGAAAAGGTGCAAAAAGCTATAGCGTGGTTAAAGCAGGGGATACAGCCAAAAATTGTGGAGATGGAAAAAACATTATTAGATATAAAATGTAATAGGTAAAGTTAATTTATTTTCATTCTCACGTCATTTGGGTAGAAAAATGAAATACTGTTTAATTTTATATAACAAAGCTGAAAAATATCATGACTTATGGTATCTAGATTTGGTGACTACAATTGATTTCTAACATAGATTGAGCACTTATGCCTTAAAATTAGGTTGTTACACCTATATTTCCCAAACCCTGTTGAAGGAGAGATGATGCAAACACCAAACTAAAAAAGGACTGCTCTCGCAATCAAGTTAGGCTACAAGAAGAGGAAGCAAAAATAAAGCAAAATCAAGAGAGTACCACATCCAATCATTTAAATACAGCCTTGGCACTATAGCCAAAAATGGTTACCAAGTATGGGAACTGACCAGTGGCCATAATATGCGATCCAATAAAAGAACTGCGATGCAACCTAGAAGTGGCAATAAGATGGGGATACTACATTGCCATACCAAAAGCTGTACTAACAATGCCAGACTATAATATATCCCATTAAAGTCAGTCTATATACAAATATGCATGTAATGTACTCGCATATCCATGTACAAAAATAAAAGGGATGCATCAAAGCCATATTGATAAAGAAGTGCACCGCCATCAAAATAGGCTGATAAAGAAGTATGCCACCATCAGAATAGGCTAATAATGAACCGCCACCCTCGGGATTATAACACATAGGAGCTCAAAGAGAGGAATAAACGAAGAAAACTGCGCTATAATCAAAAGGCAAAACAAACCTGACTATTATTCCTAAAAGCTTTTCTAATACTTTCAAGTGCAGATCTACGCTGTGCTTACTGAGGGTTCTTTAAGCATTACCATGAGGAATCCACTAGCATTCCAAGGGCTACACATGGGGTTACCCAAACAACGCTCCACCACAATTCTCACTTGTTATAAAATAGCAAAGGCGCAAGCAGGCCTCATCAAACAACTTGCGCATATCAACATCAAGAGCAGCTTAAAGCATATTCATATAAATATTGAGCTAACACCATAGCTTTGGGGCAAAGAAACTCAACTCCATTTCTCCTAAGCACAATATCACACGAACATTGCAGATTGGACAAGATCACTCAATTATAACCGTGTATAGGTTAGTATTAGACGAACATCGTAGCTCTGCTCCACATGTATCAACGGTGTTCCAACAACAACAAAGTAGAGGGATAACTCTCAACATCCTTGTTGGGTAGTACACAAGCCATTCATCCTTTTAGATCAGAAGCGATCCATTTGAATTTGAGTTTCCCGCATCAATTTTAGAAGTTCTCGCTTCAATTTCAAATTTGCCTTCAATGCCTAGAATTAAACCACTAAAATTATAGTTATCTGATAGAGACATGTCCATAATCCATGCACACCAAAAAAGTGAGATAGATGAATAACACATGGTAGAATCCAAAGGTAGGAGTTAAAACAATAGAAGGAGTGTGATGGCAATCCACATGCATCTCCATACTATAAATAGAAAAGGTACTATAGCAAGATGGGGATCTTTTTTCCAATTCAAGATTTTGGTCAAATAATGAAAAGTTTTTTACTCTCTGCCATTAATGGTTATACAAGGAATATAAAGAAGAAAGAAATTGATATTTCCCCTTGGACATTGGATTCTTTAACATCCAAACTATGTAAAATTCTTTGCATCTTTACCATTTTTTCTTCTGCATTTTACTTACCTTGATTTTCATGTTAGATTCTTTGTTCCTTTTTTATACTTAAATTAGGTATCAATTTGATTTGACATTTTAACAAACAGTTAAAGTGCAACAACTTAATTTTTTAAGCTCTTAGTAACATAATTACTGCCTAAAGGCAAATTTAATATCACTTAAGTTTGTTAATTCTAATTCACGGAAGTATGGCATAATTACTTTCTTGATCAACTGAGGTGTTATGCGACCAAAATATCTCATCAACATTTTTGGCGCTAGAAGGAGGGCCTGAACCCCCATTTCCTATATCTAGTAAAATTTAACTATATTTTTCTTCATATACCATTAATCCCACTTATTCCTCCACTCCCCCTGCATAATAACATTTACAACCGGCTTCAGAAATCACAAAAAAGCCACTCATAATGTCGAAACCTCAAACTAATGTAGAAGCTTCAACTGAGGCTCTCATAGATCCCATCCTGGCCCCTGCTCCATTACCTCACAAACCAAATAAACCAACGAATGGAAGGGCTAGGATAGACATCAATCGCCAATTACGCTAACTACATGATGAGCGAGTGATAAGGCCACTCCTAGAAATGGAAACGGTGATGCCGCTAAGAAAATCGTCATCAAACTAAAAAGAAAAATACAAGCCAACCCTCAAATCAAATCAAAGCCTGCCAATACAAACCCACCATTACCGAGAAAGCAGACTCAGTCTAACCTTGATGACACACCATTTCACTATACGGGGGTGATTCGTCCTAGATCGACCTAAGGAAGATGAAAACTGTCGATTAAAAGCTCATGTAAACCAGCTAGCGAAGATCTGCCTGTAAGAATTGCAGAGAAAGAAGGAAAATAGGATACTTCTCTATTCAATGAGACCATCACAGAGGCAGACATCCAGACAACTTTAAAGAACCTTTAATTGACAAATTCGATGGAACTACTAACCCCGATGACCATAGCTGTACTTTTGAGTATTACATGGAATTCTGAAGGTAGGAAGAATGGCCCAATGCAAGCTTTTCTCTGTTTATTTAGCTGGTACAGCCTCCTGATTGCTCAGGAGGTAGGACTAGGGAAGGTCTGATCTTGTAGACAACTGTCTGCATATTTCGTTAGGCAATTCAATTCGGGGAATGAAGCTTCCGCGGACGTAAATACCATGTTGTGTGTGAAGCAAGGTGAATATGAAAGCTTGCAAAACTTTATTAATCGCTTTAAAGCTGATGTGATGACCCGATATTTTGGCAATATTATAAGCATTTAATCTAATTAAATAAAATACGAACTTATCATTTTAAAAATAAATAAAACTTTTCGACATTTGCCATTTATTTATATATATATATGTGTATTTTGGAAGGAAGTTATGATTTGAAAATTTAAAATACAGTCTTTAAAAATATTTAAAATAAAATCTATCTTATTTACATTAAATTAAAGTAAAGCTTTACTTATTAACTTTTGATCTAAATATACATTTATGGTGTAATCTAGAGAATAATGGTTAAAATAAAATAAATCTTATAAATATTTAAACATAAGTATAATTCAAATATATGGTTATAAACATAAGTATAAATACATAAACATAAGAAACTATGATATTAACATAAGTATAAAAATAAATAATAAGTTAATGAAGTATTTGGTAGTTTAAGTTTAAAATAGAAATAAATATATAAAATAAATTGATGGTTATGTAAAATATAAAATAAACACATACCATAATTCTAGAAATATATATATGCACAAGTGAAATATATGTATATATTTAAAGGAATAAGAAAAAAATAGTAATAAATAAAATGTATACAAGATTGTACACATAAAAATAGGATAAAAATCCATATGCATAACTGTATATACATAAGAATATGTATAAGTATATATATATATAATAGTATACATAAAGAAGATAAATGCATGTGTAAATAAGTATATGCATTATTATAAAAATGAGAAAGATATACATGCATTTGTACATTGTCAAGAAATGGGAAAACCATGTATATATACATGGATATATATATGTGTGTGTGTGTGTGTAAACAAAAGAGGAAACACATAATTAATGCAAGCATATCACATGAAATCAAGTCAGCATACAAAATCTGAAGTCAAGCCGACATTTCAAAGAAAAAAATCTCTGATCAATATAATATATATATATATATATATATATATATATATATATATATATATATATATATATATATATATATATAGAAGCTTGCTGTGTACAGAACTACAGCCTGTTCTTTTACAAATACCTTTACCCTTTCTTTTTTTTTTTACTCATTCGAATAAACTTAAGTAGTAAGTAAAATAGGAGCTGCCATTTAAAAAAAACATAAGAAAAATCAAAGCAACTCCACAGAAGATCAATTTCAGTTCCAGTTTCAAAGTTGTATCCAGCTTTTAAGTTTCAAATTTTTCCCAGTCTTCCCTGTTCTTAAATCTGGTGAGTAAAATTTAACCCCTAAATTAGTTTAAACTGAAGTTTGTGAAATATCTTGTGTAATCCTGTATGTAATGTTAAAATTTTTGGCTTCATGTCTAATAAAATCTAGGAAATCATGTTGATATTAATGTTTGTTAGTATGCATGTTGATACCTGCTCTGTTTATTTCCTAACAGGACTAATATTGGTAAAAAAAAATCAATTCTCTTCTTGAAATCTCTTTTTGATTAAAGTATAAAAACAAAAGTTGTTTGTTTGAAACATAATTTAAATTTTAAAAACTTTATTTATACAGATTTTGTTTGAATATTTCTGGAAAATGGGAGATAACAGTTAAATATAGAAATGGGTTAAAAATAAAGTGAAATGATTTGCAAATTTAATTATATAATTTGAATACCCATTGAAAATTATGATTTTAAGATGAATTTCTCGATTTTTATCTTAGTATCATAAGTGTGGTTCAAAGTTGAACAGAAAATGGGTTTTGGCCATTTTCTGGCGATCGAAGAACAGTTGGATGTCGTGGTTATCTTCGAGGCTTGTTTGTCGACTGGGGAGGTCGGGAAAAATATCAGGAGGGAGGATTGATCATCGTAGCAACGATGATTGGTCGATTTAGGGTTTTAGGTGCCGATGGGTTTATCTATTTTCACGAGTTTTGTGCGATGTCGTTTGAGTTCGAGACTCGATCAGACGTGGGGGATTGGGTTTGAGGTTTCATGGTGAAGCAGTGGCAGGAGTCCCGAGGCGTTCGGTGATCGGAGACGTTGGTACGAGGAAGATTTGTGGGTGATGGTTCCTGTAAAGTTTCAATCCTTGGGTCTGATCGTGTTCGAATTTGATGCCGTAGTCAATGGAGTTTCCGGAGTTGTCAGATGGATTGAGAAGGTCGAAAGCGACTTGCCGGTGGTGAACGAGGAGGCTGGAGTTGGCTGGAGCCACGGTGCATGTGCACGGAGTACATTGTGATCTATGATGAAGTTTTGGTTTGGTAGCAGGGAAATACTCGAGACGTTCTTGAATGTTGCTCGAAGGGTTTAGGAGTTTGGCTCGAAGATTTTGGGGTTTTGACTTGGGGTTTTAGAAGTTTGGGCTCGAGTCATTGTTTGGTTTCAGGTTTAAAAACCGGTAAAAAAATTTAAACGGAAAAAAAGAAAAAGAATTGGAGACAAGATTTTAAACCAGTTTAAATCAGTTAAAGTATGGTTTCAAATTGAATTTGAATCCTAGTTGGAATAGATAAGTTTTAAGCAAAGTTTTAAATCTAAGTTTTAATCTAGAAATCAAATTTGACTTATATCCTAGTTTTAAATTTATTAAGTTTTATAAATTAAATTGTTTTAACAACTTTAATCGTTTAAAATGTATTTTAAAATAATTTGAATTTAAAATGAATTTGGTTTTAAACACTTGTAAATTCCTTTTACAAGAAAGTGTGTCTTTAACATAGGACTACAAAAGTTTCTTTAACACTTGATTTTTTTTTAAAAAGGGTTTATAAAATTGATTTAAATTTGGTTAAAGTTTAAATTGGTTAATCATTTCAAATCTTATATTTGAAATGAAATTTGGAAATAGATTCTTAAATGGAATGCTCAAATGCATATGTTAATGAAAATTTAGTCATTAATAAAAGAATGATTTATCTTATAGATAATTTAGGTTTTATTGATTAAATTCTTGATTAAATTTATCAATTAAGGATTTAGTATTAACTAATTAGTAATTATGGATTGTTGGGTTTAATTAATTAAGTAATTAAGGATTAAGTTACTTAGTTAAAGATTAATTATTTTGTATGTAATAATCATTAATCTAAGTTTAATTTCTTTAAAGAAGTAATTAAAGAATTGTTAATGAAGGACATTAATTTAAGATTTTTTTACAATTATTAATTAATGAGATTAATTAATTAAGGATAATTATTTATGGAATTTGGTTAAGTATAATTACTTAATGGAAGTAATTGAGTAATGATGATAATCTTAATATAATTAATCAAGGAGGATTAATTAAGATGAATGATTAATCAATTGGTTTGTAATTAATTAATAAGCAGGATTTAAAAGTAATTGAAGTAATTAATTTAATTCAATTATGGTTAATTAAATTAATTAGAGATGGTATGGTTAATTAACCTTGTTTATGAATGATTGAATGATGTAGATACCTAGAATTGGTTGATATCTCTGATTTGAAATGTATTCTGATGTGATATGTTGATTTATAGTGAGGGTATGGTTATCTTTCGTTGATGAATTGTTGTATACAAAAAAGTGACATCTTGTATTTAAAAGTTGAATTGTATTTCACTTGAATAACTTGGGCTTGGATGACTTGAGGTTCGGAGAGACTGGGGTCGGGTATTAGTAATACCCGACACCACTTCGATTTGTAGTCTATATGATTTTCTTTGGATTTGATGAGAAAAATCAATAGATTGAAAATGGAATAATATGGACTTGTGAAACTAAGTAAGAATACTTAGAATTCGATTTGTGAAAAAGGTGTTGAGCATAACAAGTAATAAACTCGTAGTGAGGTACGAGTTCCCGGGTTTTTATTTTATGGTTTGAACTTAGTATTTTCAAATTATATGGGTTTACTCACGCTGGTTTCCAGCCCGACCTGGGTGTTACTTTGATGTAATGCTTGGGTTAGACCGAGTATTACAGATTTTCAAGTAAGGACGTTCGGGAGCTCAGGAGGCGAGCTGGATGGCAAGAACGTATAAAGTATTTCCGCTGTATTATATTATTGTATATCTGAGGCATGGTAATTGTGTATATCCAGTGTCTGTTTAAATGTGTAACTCTGATGTATTATAAATGTACTTTGACAGATACAGAATTCTTTTGTAAACTGTTATTATTTATTATTATATTTTATTCGCTGGGAATGTGAGATGTTGATGTTTTCTGATCTTCTTCTTCTACTTCTTCTTCTTCTATCTCTTCTTCTTTTTCATAACTATATGGAATTTTCGGGTTCGAAAATTCCGGATCGTTACAACTGAGGCACTCCAGATCGGAGTGAGTAGCAAAAAAGCATTGCCAATGGCGGCACATGCTGGGATGAGAAGACTAACTGCTATGTAGGATAAAAATAGTAGGACGTCATGTCACACATGAAGGCTTTCTACAAAAAAGCAGCCGACTATATTAGAATGGAAGCAGTCGGAACCGTAGTGCAACCTCATAAAATTCTGCCCCCAGTTATGACAAGAAAAGGGGGATGGAAAGGTATCATCTGCCTGCGATATGACAACTGGAATTGAACTTCACCATAAAAATTCTCTTCAGTCACACTTTTGGCAGAAATATGAGATGATCAAGAATGAGCTTACACATAGCATACTGAACATGGGGACGAAAGCATAAAAGAATCATGGCGAATGTACTGCTACTCCTATAGGGCCAATGGCCACCATATTCGCAACGTTATACATTTAAATTATAAGATAGAAAGAATGACCAAAAAAGAATACCTAGGTAGGTTTCAAAAAAACCAACGACGAGAACGGAGCTACAGACCTCACTCATGACCCAAATGAAAATAGGCAGGAAATTCCTCAAACCTCATGGTCTCATTTTATGGGGGACCACACCTTATTGGAATCAGCAAGAAGGCATGAGAGAAGTATATGCAGGAGGCCAAAGCACAATAGAAGACAATCTTCCGTATCAAGCAAAAGCGAGGGCAGGAAATAGTTTTAATGCAGTAGGAATCATTTTCCCACACCAGGATCTGCTCGTAGTCACGGTGCAAATTTCCAATTGAACCATGATAAAAGTCTTTGTAGATTATGTAAGTGCAGTCAATGTAATTTCAAGCCAGCCTATGACTAGATGAAGCTTCCATTTGAAATTCTAAAGCCTAGGCTAAGCCAATTTACGACTTCAACAACACAATCGTTGGGTCAGTACAACTGCTCATCATAGTCGGAACATCACCTCTGCATAAATCCTTCTATATAAGTTTCTTGATCATTGACTAGCCATCACCATACAATGCCTTCCTAAAATGACCTACGTTGATAAACTTAGGGCCAATCATTTCTCAGAATGACCAGCCTACATAGTTCAACACTCTTGCGGGAATTGGATCAGTAAGAGGAGAGCAACTTTTAGCTACGGAGTTGTATAATGTAAATCTTAACTTCGATAATAATTTTTTTCTAAACTGCCTTTTCTGACGTCTATGCTACTAGTAATAAACAAGAAATCAGACCAACTCAGAATTGTGTCAGTACCATGTGCCAGTATTGAAGCTGAAGTAAATCATCCTACAACCACAAAAAGAGAGAAAAGGACATACATGCACATGATCGAAACCGAGAAATATAATTTGGTCTACATGCAATACTATTCCAAAAAAGACCTAGAAGCAAGCATTCTTGGCCAATTCTTAACCCGATGAGGAAACAGAAAGTGAGGCAGACCCGAGATTAGGAGCGTCACATAAGGAATTGGAGCCAGTAGATGACCTTGATGATGCACGAATAAACCTAAAAGACTCTAAAATGGTAGGAATAGACCTATTCATCATCTGTCATGCAATCAGCATCAATCTTGATGCCCATCTAGTCAGACAAAAGCGCAGAAACCTTAGATCTAGAAATATATAATGCTCTACATGAAGAAGTCAAAAGCTGAAGAAAAAAAAGATTCTTTAGGGAAGTGTACTACCTAAAGTGGTTTGCTAACCCAATACGTGTAAAAAAGCCCAATGAAAAGTGGAGGACCTACATTTAGTATACCAACCTCAATGAGGCTTGCCCAAAGGACAGCTTTCCCTTACCCAAAATTGATCAGTTGGTGGATGCAACCAGAGGACATGAACTGCTCTCGTTTATGGATACATATTCAAGATACAATCAGATGGCAATGTTCATACCATATCAAAAGCATAATAGTTTTGTGATAGACAAAGGCTTATATTATTACAAGGTCATGCCGTTTGGACTTAAAACCTACCAAAGGCCAGTCAATATGATTTCCCAGATTAGATTGGAAAGAAAGTTAAAGTATACGTATACGACATATTAGTTAAGTCAAAGGCAACATCAAGTCATGTGCAGGACTTGGGAGAAACATTTGAAGTCTTAAGGTAATGTAAAATAAAGCTGAATCTATTGAAATGTGCTTTTGATATTCAGTTAGGTAAACTCCTAGGGTACATATTAAGCGCTCATGGCAATGAAGAAAACCAAGATAAGGTCAAAGCCATAAGAAAGATAGGAATCCCAACAAAGCCGAAGGATCTCATGAGCTTAAATGACAGGGTAGTAGCACTAAGCAAGCTCATCCCAAAAGAAACTAACAAGGGCATATTATTCTTTGGTCACATAAAAAAGGGGAAAAGTTTCGAATGGATCAAGGAATGCAATGCCACATTCCAAAACTTGAAAGACCATCTGGTCAACACTCCTATTTTATCTAAACCAGTAACAAATGAGGACTTATTTGTATATTTACCCGTAACTGATAAAGCTGTTAGAATGATTCGTGAACAAAGGGACCCAAAGCGAATCTACTTCACAACCAAGCGTTTGTCAGAAGCAAAGTTAAATGACTTAGTCATTGAGAAGCTAGCATACAACCTACTCCTCACGGTAATTAAGCTATGACCTTATTTCCAAGCACATCATATTCAAGTTCTCACAGACAAACCCTTAAGGCAAGTACTACAGAAGCTAGAGATATCATGCCACCAACCAAAATGGGCAATGGAGCTCAACCAATATGACATCACCGACTGTCCAAGAAAAGCACGCAAAGGTCAAGCACTAACAGACTTCATCGTATAATGCACACTTCCAACCAAACCCCAATCAGAGGAAGAAGCGTTCACCTAGTAGTTCTGGAAACCATTTATAGACGAAGCTTCTAATGAACATGGGGTAGGAATTGGATACATGCTTATTACACCATATATGCAGAAATTGTATGAGGCGGTGCATCTTGGTTTCAAAGCAACCAACAATATAGTAAAATATAAGGCTCTCCTCGCTGGCTTGAGAATGGCTTAGGTAATGAAAGAAACTCATGTAAAATTTACACCGATTCCTAAATAGTTGTAAATCAAGTACAAAGCAACTAACAAACAAAGGAGCCAACCCTAGCCAAATATGTGGAACTTTCTAAAAAATTGCTAGAGCAGTTCGAACAGTTTGGTATAGAATAAATATCACATGAAAATAATTCATATGCTAATTTGTTTGCTAAACTTGTGAGCACCAAAGTGGAAAATGAAATATAAGTAGTTCTAATAGGGCATCTGGTAAAGTCGAGCATAACATAGGCTAATCAAATACTAATCCTAACTCGAGCTTAGTGGGCAATGACACATTGGTCCCATGACCAAGAAACCAAGGAAAACCGAGGGCAGCCTTCAACCAAATCTCTACTTTAGCAAACTGAAGAAATACTTAGATTACCCCAAAAAACAATTCCCACTAAATGGAATCCCACCCCCAAAACAAAAACGAAGCCCAAAAAATAAGGTATTAGGCCCCAAACTTGTCATTCTTTGATGGCACACTATACAAGAGAGAGTATTCCACCCTTTATCTTAAGTGCATTTCCAAAGATTTGGGAATTCGAGTCATGAGAGAAGTACATGAAGGGAAATGTCGGGACCATTTAGGGGGAGCCAAATTAGCAAAAAAGGTACAGAGACATGGTTATTATTAGCTTACAATAAGGGAAACTGTGAGAAGATGCGACAAATGTTAGAGATTTGCGAGTATCCCTAGACAGCCATCCTACAAGCTTATCCCAATAGCTATCCCATAATCCTTCAAAATATGGGGCATAGACTTGATAGGTCCTCTTCCTATATTAAAGGGAGAAGAAAAGTGCACAATAGTGGCAATTGACTATTTCACTAAATGGGTGGAGGCGGAACCCTTAGCTACAATCACTGCAAAGAAGATCGTCACCTTTGTAGTAAGAAACATAATCACAAGGTTTGCAATCCCCCACAATAATCACTGACAATAGAATCCAGATCGAGAACAGAGAATTCACAGAGCTCTACGAGAAGAATGACATAATTATCGCGCACCTATAAGCAAATGGGTAGGTCGAAGCAACAAATAAGACTATTAAGAATTACTTTAGAAAAGGCTATAAAAGGAAAAAGGAAAGTAAGAACTATCTTTAGTACTATATGCCATAGAATCTCGGCCAGATCCCCAACTAGCCATACCCCTTTCGCATTAACCTATAGATATGAGCCATGCTCCCTTTGAAGTAGAAGTCCCCTCACATAGAAGAATGTCTTATAAAATAGATAAGAACAGAGGTCTAAAAGAAGCTGCCTTCGACCTCATTCAGAAAAGAAGAGACGATGAAATAGTGGTATCTACCGCATGCCAACAAAAAATGACAAGAAATTACAACACAAGACTCAAAGAAAGAAACTTCCACAAGGGAGATTTTTTACCGTGAAGGGTAATAGCCAGCATGAAACACCCAGCAGATAGAGCTCGGGCCCCAAACTAGGAAGGCCCATTAGTTATAGCAGAAGTATTGACCAATGATGCGTGTTAACCGTTGAAACCTGATGGCAACCTAGTTCCAAGATTGTCGAACTCAGAGTACCTTAGACCCTATTTTTTGTAATTTACACTACTAGTGTAATAAACTTTATAATTGTTACGACAAGTAATAATACGTGGGCTGTATATAGGAACATTATACAGTGCGAACCAGTATAAAAATCTCTTTGTGTTAATTTATTTAGCTGAATAATCACACCGGATGTAGGGATATTAGACGGCCGAACTAGGTAGCAAAACAAAACTGCATAAAACGCAGTCTGACTTTCTCAGCCAAACAACCAAACTAGGCATAGGGATATTAGATGAACCGAACTAGTATAAAAATCCCTCTTTGTTAATTCTGTTAACATAGACATACTGGAGTAAGGATATTGGATAGCCTGAACCAGTACAAAAAATCACGTGCATGAATTGATAAGGTTGTAAATACATGACTCAAATTCACTATCAAACAACAATCCCCCAAATAGTGGCGTAGACCATGCCAAATGCATGGCATGGAATATGCAACGACTACCGAAAAGGATGCGATTCCACAAATTATTTAAAGCTTGCCAAGTAAACATCGAAGACATGGATTTTCTTATATTTATTTAGTCCTGTTAGTATACACTGATGATCTGTGCATATTTACACATCTCATACTTCTATAAATACTTTAAAAGTACAAATGAAAAATAACGAGCAACAAAAAAACAAAAAAACACTACATATCAGACTCAGATTCGAAAAAAGTGTTAATTATAATTGTTCTTCGGCACTATGATCTGCGGGATTCCGACACGGGGTGTAGGGGAGAGCTACCCTTAAGTCCGAGAGCAAGAGATGGGCTACTCAATTCAGTAACAACAACTTACAAGCGACCAAGGGAAACATGGCCATAAGCGACACAGGTGTTGTAATTAGCACCAGCCTAAGCATCATCATAATCCTATAGATCAAATTCATAATTCACACAATTGTATAGGAAGCTCAGATCAAGCTTCAGCCAAAAGCGAGTGAAAACGTCAATTGCATGATCCAATACAATCCCCGCCATAACTCTGCCTACCTTCTCATTATGAAGCTGCTCTAATAAGAAAGCCCTATCTAACCCACCTTGGAAAATAGCAATAACATCAAGGCGAGTCTCTGACTTTAATTTAAAAAAATTGTTTTCAAGGTCGTTCGAACATCTCATAGCCACTCCCCTAATCTAATCAATCTTGTCAAATCTTGATCCTTTGTTTTGTCAGTTTTCCTGGTGTAAGGACCAAAAAGTTCCTGTGCATAGAAATATAAGGCGAGCTGCCACCGCCAGCAGTCTTCAACCCCTTTTTACAATGATTTTTTAACTCGGAAATTTTGGCCTCCTAATAATTTTTTAGTTCGTTCTTCCATGTAAGAACGATGTTAGTGTTTACCCCAAGCTAGGAGGACAGGAGCACCACCTGTTTTGAAATTGCAGCTTGAGTTTAGGCCATGGAAGGAGCCTCCCCAACACTAACTTGCGCTGCAATTGTTTCATCTAACTCTTCAACTTTACATTCTGAGGCCTTAATTTTGTTTATATATGACCTTGTATATGCCTTCGACGTCCCTTAACAAACCTTCCAATTCTACGAACCTGCTCAACGTTGAATTAAGGTATCCTTCAAGGGTGGCCAACTCGGATCTCAATCAAAAGAAGCAGGCTGAAGATCAAATGAGCCCTTATAAAGAAAAATTAATGAGAGGTATACCTAAGTAAGACCATATAAGAAATTCACAAATTCTGCAAAGAAATCTTAATTTACATAATATATGTATAACCTAATGAAAGTGTTCAACACCATAGGCTTACAAGGTCATTCTTAGTTACAAGTTCCTAAAATACTACACTAAAGACACTAAGGCATATCATCTAGGAGTGGGGTCGAGCTAAGGTGGATAGTCTTATGGGGATCATAATAAGCACCCTTCCAATGGCCCATTGATTCTTCCACAGTCACCTCAAATTTCTTAGTATCGAAAAGGAAGCTCAGGTTAAGCGTAGGCTAGAAGCAGCCGAAGACATCCATTGCGCATTACAAAGAAATCTACCCGATCTTGTTTTTAACTCTCCCTCGTGTAACAACCTTGTATTTTGTGATTATTTTAATTATTTTAAATTTAATTTTCTGATTTAAAACTTTATTTTATTTATTAAAATGGATAAATTTTGTTAATTTAAATATAAATTTTGATTTTGATATGAATTAGGATTCCAAACATGACTAAATAGAATATTTTCCAAAAAAGGTGAATTTTGGTCAATATGGTCAACTTTGACTTTTAATTAAAAAATTAAAAAGTTTGAAAATTTGAATTTTATCTTTTATTATGAAAGTAATTAAAATTTTAAGAATATTTCTTTTTTGTTTCATTGAAATCCGACTTATATTGTGAAAGTTATGCCTTTTTAAATATTGTGTGTAATTTGTTATATTTAACAAAATTGCTTATTTTAAATTGTACAAATAATATTTTATTTGGTCATGTAATGTTCTAATTTATATTTATATGGATAAGATAACATGTTATGTATATATTTTGGTTTTAATCATTTTAAAAGTGTAATTGACATTTTCCAGTGTTAGTTGTATTTTTGTTTACAATTTCTAATTTCCAACTTCAATTAATTAAAGGAATTATTTATTTATTTTTCTAATTTCTCAAGATCTTATTTTATTCTCATTTCCACTTTATTTTTTTCTTATTTATTTTGTTTATTTGACTTTTATTTGTTTTAAAGTGAAGTAGGAATTTTTCTAGAGGCAATGGTATTTTATTTGTAATTTTCATGTCCTGTTTCCAATTTTTAAACAATTTCTTTAGTTCTTTTTCTATTTTCTCTAAATTAAATTATTTATTTCACTTTGAAAATGTTTTAGAAAGTATTTTATTTCAAAATTTTGCTTTAGAATATTTTTAAAATGAAGTAGATATTTTTCCAAAGACAGTGATGTTTTAATTGTAAATTTCTGAACCCTGTTTTCAATTTTTAAGCAATTTCTCTAATTATTTTTCTATTTTCTTTTAGTTTAATTATTAATTTTCATTTTTTTTACTTTATTTCAGTTTTTTTAATTTTATTTAATTAGTTTTATTTTATTTATTTTGCATAAAAGATATTGGAAATTTGAAGAGACTAAAGCTTTAAACATTTGACTTTTCACGTTCTTGCCTTTTCATATTTTTGGCCGTTCCTTTTCTATTGATTAGCCGTGAGTTTTTATTCATTTTTCACGTGAAAAAGATTCTCAACATCACAAATTTTCGGCCAAACTCTGATGTGAAAAATATTGGTAATGGTTTCTCTTTTTCTTTATTCTTTTCTTCATTTTTTTCAATGTTTTGCTTGATTTTTGCATTGCCTTTCTCATGTTTGTTCGGCAACATCCCCTCACCATCTCCTCGTCCTCCAACCACCACTTCTTTCCCACTTCGTCCACGGCCAAATCATCCCCCTTCTCTGACCTGAAGTTGCCTTGACCATCTCATGTTGTAGAATCCACAAAACAATGCCTAACTCCACCAAATATTTCCTAGCCGAGCTCCTATGTGCCATCCACCTTCATTCCTTGCCACGAACACCTCCTTAACCTCCACCACTACCATGACATACCTATGACAACCCACCTAACTACTTTAAAGACCTGAACTAGCCCTGGCCGAGCCAAGTGTGCTTGTGGCTGAGCCAAATGTTGCAAATCCAAACCCCTTTTGCATTGCCTTTTGCACTTCTACCTTTCGTAACTTCCAAGACCATTTGTATGCTTGACTTAACCATGTATTTTAGATCCAACCTGACCTTTAGCACCTGGAAACATATGTGGCTGAACCAAAATAGCCTTGTGGCCGAGCCTATGTGGGTAAAGGTCAAGCAAATTTGATGGGAAAGCTAGGTGATGTATTTGTCTAGCCTAGTTTCCATTTGTTTCAACCTAAACTTTGGTATTGTATTTATATTCATATTTTTCTTTGTTAATTTTGTGAATGCAAGATTTACATCTTGGCTCTCTCTCCATCCAAATCTAGTCGTGCTTTCTGGATTTTTCATTTGTGTGATTATTTGCAAACTCCAGCGTAGAAAGGTGAGTAATCACACCTGACTTTCATACTTATATAACTGTGAATTGATAGCAAGTGAAAGTGTAGAAATAATTATATTATGTTATACCTACCTATGATGTTAGTTGTATGATGTTAAACCCTGTTATTAACCTGTCACATCAGTTGTTATATTTTATTTTATTATACTGTTTATTTATTTCTGTTAATCACACTACAAGTTCCCTGTAGAATAAAATCACTATGGGTTGAAATGATATATACCTGAATGGACTTTAGAATAGGGGAAAATCGTTATGGGCTGAAATGATAAGCCTGAACGATTTTTATTTTGTTTATTTCATTTAACTTGGGATTACGAGTTTGAAATGATAGAACCTGTATTTTTCCTTTGTAAATTACGGATTGAAATGATATTATCTCTAACATTGACATAGGTTAGAAAAATTATATACAGACCGTGGTTAAAATAAATTTTCTATAATTTTTAAAATATTATAAAAATGTAAATATTATGATATTTTGATTTAAATTTAAATAAAAAAATGATTTTTATAAAATATTAGTGATTTTATACAAGTTAAATAAGTGAAATAAATAAATGGAAAAGTAGAATTGGAGATATAAGTAAAATTTGGAATTTATGATTTTGTTTTTAAATAAAGTTTAAGTTAAGTAAGAAAATATGATAATTTGATTTTAATTTTAATTTTAATTTAAAATGATTTTTTATAAAGTGTTATTGATTTTCTATAAATTAAAAATAGTTAAATAAATGAATGTTTAAAAGTCGAAATTTGAAGTATAACTTAACTTGGAAATGTCAAAGTGTTTTAAAAATAAAAGTTAAGTTAAGAAAATAAAATAAAATGGAATTTAAATAAAATTATGAAATGGTAAACTTCATTAAAATGTTAAGTAAATGAAATGTTATAAAATTTTACATTTATTTTATAAGTGAATTATTAAAGATTTGATAATTATTTGTGAAAATTTCACTTTGTAAAATCATAATCTAAGGGATATTTAAATGATTGTTTTTGAAGTGAGAAAATATGATTTTTATAAGTAAAAATGGATTTAAATAAATTTTAATTGTTTAAAATTGAAAGTTTGGAATTTAAATTGACAGCATTCTTGAAATGCTATCATTTCTAAAGTTAAAGATATTACAGCATTATGTAAATGCTGTAATTGATATATATGAACTGAATGGCTAAAATGAACTAAGGGCTATTACAACACTTTGTTGGTGTTGTAGTTGCTGAATTTAACTAAAATATTATTTGAAATCTAAAACCTATTACAGCATTTTAAATGTTGTCTTTTGCTAATTGAATTGTTTTAAACATAACTTTCCGTAGCATTTTCTAAATGCTGCGAAAGTTGAATTTTCATTGTTTTAATAAATTTAAGTGAATAAATGAACTTTGAAAGATCTAAATTTTGGAAATTTAATAATTTAATTATTAAGTAAAATAACTTCATTTTTATGATTTAAAATGAAGTAAATTGTTTTGAAATATAAACTATTTTGAAATGTGTGTTGAAATGATATTTTAAATAAAATGAATGTGGTTTGGGAAATATGATATTTTGATATTTTGAAATGGATTTTGAATGATATTGAATTTTGAAAGGATATTTGATTTCGAAATATAAAATATCATTTTTGAATTTTAACCACGGGATGTATTTAATTTATGGTTTAAAGGATCCTTAGAGGATGAGCGATCCCAAGCATCCTTTAAGTTATTTTGTATTACTACTACAGTTCACTTGAGTTGATTTACATTATATAAGTATGTATGTCCTGACTCGAGTATTTTGTGTTTTACTTTACGCTCGGGTCAGCCTGAGTATTTACAGCTTAGCTTTGGATTTCTTTCTGGAGCTAGGAATCGCTGGAGATTCTGCTTGTCTAGTTATCTATTACCTTTCGGTTTCAGTTGTTCTATTTCAGCTCTGTATTTATAAACTTCTATGTATTTGGGATCTCTATTGTATGTGTTTTCAGACTGATATTATGTATTTTGTTTTGAGATTTTGTTATAGTAGCTTCATGAACTACTATGCTATTTTAATTTCTGCTGCGAGTTATTCTAATATTTCTGTGTCTATGATTCTGTGATTGTTTTCATTTGCTCCAAATTTATTTACAATGCGGTATTTTGAGAAATTCTAGTCCGGCATGTGTGGATGCGAATGACTGAAAATATCGGGTTGTAACAGTTGTATCAGAGCTTTGGTTTTAGGCAAACCTTAGCCTACGGAGCAAAAACTCAATATAGATAGGGTAGAAATACCCTAGAGTGAGTGAAATCAATCTCAGAATCCTTTCTTTTTGAGAGAACGTATTTTCGAAGTATAAAATGATTTCCAAATGATTTTTAAAGTATTTTAATAGATTATATTGGTATAAAAATCTTCTTATTTTGAAATCAAGATTTTCAAAACTTCATCCTTTTGGTATCCACCTTGTTAGAAATTTCCTGGTTAGGATTCTTATCAATTAGGATTCCATGAACTTTGGAACACTCCCACTTGTTCTAAAATCCAATCATGTCTTCCCTATTTTATCCTTTTGATTTTGGAGCATTCCATAATTCCACTTTGGAATGACCTCTATAAAGATCGGTGATTCCAAAAATCTTTGAATGATTTGTAAAGGGGTGAAACTCCTTTACAATTGGCATTGATTTACCGAAGATTTCTGTATCCTCGGTTTACGATGTTATCTATCTCCTGCTCTATCTGGATTCTATCTCTGGTGATCAAATGTCGATTTGCCTTATATTTCCGCATTGGTTATATTCCTGTAGTCATGGTTCACTCAGTTAGGGTCGCCCGCGATTTATATATGCTTATCCATCTTCTATTTGGTAATTAAATTATCTCATCTTCGTTTGAGCTTATCTTCGAATCAGAATTCTATTTGATTAGAGTTCCTCTAAATTTGAATCTCTGTTTATTTGAAATCTATCCTTGGGAATTTGTGCTTGGTTGTATTTTGGAATTTGTGCATACATCGAAATTATTATTTTGATAAGGATGACCTTATTTTGTATATAAAAGTGAAATGTTTTCGATAAGAATTATATACCTTTTAAAACGAGAAATTTGAAGTTTTGAAAGGATTTGAAATTTTGATAATTTATAAGAATTTGACTTATATAAAATGATTTATAACTGAAGGGTTTTAAATTTGAATTTCGAGGAATCGAACTCTGGTGTTTTGAAATCGGTTTTAAGATTTGGAAAAATATAATAATATGATTTTAAGATATTTTTCAAATAAGAAATGTTTCAAATGTATTCGAATGAATTCCAATGATTTCGAAGAGATTTCAAAGAAGTTTTCAAGAAAAAAAAGTCCAGAACCCACTTATATCGCTGGAAAATAATTTCGATGATGAATGCATGAATCATCGACATTGATTTTCGAGTTTCTGAGGGGTAAAGGCCACTCTAGTAGCTTTGCTATGCGAGTGATTTTATGAAACCAATTTTGAATTCAGATTTTGAAGTATGGTTTGATATTCGAAAGATATATGTATATATATATATTTGAAATTATTTAAAGTAAGCCGGTGTTCAGTCCTCGAGTTTCAGATTTGTTTTGGTATAACCCTATCTTTTGGAAATTATTTACTGATTTGTTGGTGATTTCCAACTCTTGGATTGAAAATATGATTTCTTCGACTATTTTGAAGGTTCGAGCACTTCCAAATCAAGGTTAACTTTCAAAGCTAAGTAATTTTGAATGGTATAGGGTATTTAATAAATAATGTGAATTTTAAATGATAATTGATTTTGATAAATGAATATTTGAAGTTTATATTTGTATGAAAGGATATTTGTTGTACCGGTAATTTGAGTTTATTTAAAAATAATGGATTTATGAAATGAATATTTCAAAACTAGGTAATAATGAAGAAAAATTTGAGATGTATGAAATTATAAAATATAGTTTTGAAATATGGTATATTTAGCTTTGAAATATATTAAAGATTGAATAGTTTATTTTGTGGATCAAATCTTTATTTGAAGTTTTATAATATTTGAAATGGCTTTGTTGGAAAACTAAATTGAATTGAAACTTATGGTTTGAATTTAATTAAAATTGGAAATTTTAGATTTGTGTTTAATTGAGTTAATTTGTGAAATGTAAAGAACTAAAGGAATGTTTTATGATTTCAAATGTATGATTTCGAAATGTTATGATTTTTCAAAGTGTAATGATTTCAAGTATTTTGGTTTCAAAAGATTTATAACTTTGAAAGTATTATGATTTTTGAAGGTGAATATCTGTTTGAAATGGAAATGAATTTGTTTGACCTAAATTTTTTTGATCTGGAAATTTGGATTATTTTCTAAATCTATTGTTTTAAGAAACTTTGAAACCGAATATATGTAATTTGGAAATGATTGGTGAAATCATATATGATTTTGAAACTGAATTGATACTGAATAGTTTGAAATTGAGAACCTTGATTTACTAAATACTTGATTTGGGAGTTATCGAACATATATAAATTGATTTGTATAAGTATGAAGCTGATTTGAAAATGTTGAATTGAAAAGGTACTCAATTTGTAAACTGAAATCTTATATAATCGAAGTCTATATAAGTATGATTTGATATACTATGGATTTGGAAAATATTCGATTTGAAATGGAATCTTATATATAATGGACTTTATACAAGTATGATATTTGAAAGTGATTTTGAAAGGTACTATATGATACATATTTTCGAAGTAAAGATATGGAAAGTGCCTTCTGCTTGATATCCTCTTTGTGGCGACACTGTGGATTCATTCTATCGATATTATTCTCTCTAATTTGGGTTTCTCGGATATGATACTCGAGTGTCCATCGAATTCCACGGCGATCTCCATGGTCTTACGAGCGCGACTGCATAGCGCAACTGCCTGGCTGAGCTGGCCTAGGGGTACGGATTGTTTCCTGGAGGATCCAGGCGTAACCATTGTGTATCCTGCACACTATGTAGGTCGCATTAGTAGCGAAACTGCCTGGCTGAGACGGCCTAGGGCTACGGATTGTTTCCTGGGGGATCCAGGCGTAACCATTGTGTATCCTGCACTCTACTAGTCATCATGGCGTAATTCGCAGGGCTGAGAAAGCTTACGGATACAGATTGTTTCTTGGGGGATCCAGGCGTAACCATTGTGTATCTGCGATCCATGGTTAGACAACTGTTTCGGTTTGGTTGATTTGTTTGGATTGTACTTTCCATATCTGTTTTTCAAAGGTTTTTTCAAGTATTTTCACTGGGTGTTGAAACAAGTCTACTAAGTACCTGGAGAATTCCATCTTTTCACCTGATCAACGCATAGCCAGAGTCTACAGGAACGAAAGTAAACTTGTTAAGACATCGAGTTATAAAAGTATTTTGATAAAGTATGTTATATAAAGGATATTTTGATCATTTATTTTACTTTTCTAAATAATTTAAAATGTTTTAAATGTTGTTTACTTCGAACTATCAAATTTGAATCAAATGACTATTTATCATATTATAAAATGTTTAAAATGTTGTAAATATAAAATTTTAAATTGAAATGTATATGGTTTTAAAATAATGGTTCATCCTTATCTTTCAACCTACTTTCCTTCCTAGATATTCCTATTCTCCTACTTTCCCTCCTAGCTATCACTATTCCCTACCTTCTCTTTGGGGATGTCTTCCAACCAATTGTTCTGCCTAATTGCTTCTCCGATTTCTTTCTTTTCGAGGACGAAAAGATTTGAGTGGGGGAGAGTGTAACAACACTGTATTTTGCGATTATTTTAAGTGTATATTTTAAATTTAATTTTATGATTTAAAAACTTTATTTTATTTATTAAAATGGATATTTTTTTTATTTTAAATATAAATTTTGATTTTGATATGAATTAGGATCCAAACATGACTAAATAGAATATTTTCCAAAAAAGGTGAATTTTGGTCAATATGGTCAACTTTGACTTTTAATTTAAAAATTCAAAAGTTTGAAAATTTGAATTTTATCTTTTATTATGAAAGTAATTAAAATTTTAAGAATATCGCTTTTCATTTCATTGAAATCCGACTTATATTGTGAAAGTTATGCCTTTTTAAATATTGTGTGTAATTTGCTGTATTTAACAAAATTGCTTAATTTAAATTGTACAAATAATATTTTATTTGGTAATGTAATGTTCTAATTTATATTCATATGGGTAAGATAACATGTTATGTATATATTTTGGTTTTAAACATTTTAAAAGTGTAATTGACATTTTCCAGTGTCAGTTGTATTTTTGTTTACAATTTCTAATTTTCAGCTTCAATTAATTAAAGAAATTCTTTATTTATTTTTCTATTTTCTCAAGATCTTATTTTATTCTCATTTCCACTTTATTTTTTTCATATTTATTTGACTTTTATTTTTTTAAAGTGAAGTAGGAATTTTTTAGAGGCAATGGTATTTTATTTGTAATTTTCATGTCTTGTTTCCACTTTTTAAACAATTTCTTTAGTTCTTTTTCTATTTTCTCTAAATTAAATTATTTATTTCACTTTGAAAATGTTTTAGAAAGTATTTTGTTTCAAAATTTTGCTTTATAATATTTTTAAAATGAAGTAGATATTTTTCCAAAGCCAGTGATGTTTTAATTGTAAATTTTTGAACCCTGTTTTCAATTTTTAAGCAATTCTTTAATTCTTTTTCTATTTTCTTTAAATTTAGTTATTTATTTTCATTTTTTTTACTTTATTTAAGTTTTTTATATTTTATTTACTGAGTTTTATTTTATTTATTTTTCATAAAAGATATTGGAAATTTGAAGAGACTAAAGCTTTAAACATTTGACTTTTCACGTTCTTGCCTTTTCATATTTTTGGCCGTTCCTTTTCTATTGATTAGCCATGAGTTTTTATACATTTTTCACATGGAAAAGCTTCTCAACATCACAAATTTTCGGCCAAACTCAGATCTGAAAAAGATTGGTATTGGTTTCTCTTTTTCTTTATTCTTTTCTTTATTTTTTTTCCAATGTTTTGCTTGATTTTTGCATTGCCTTTCTCATGTTTGTTCGGCCACATCCCCTCACCATCTCCTCCTCCGACCACCACCACTTTCCCACTTCATCCACGGCCAAATCATCCACCTTCACTGACCTGAAGTTGCCTTGACCATTTCATGTTGCAGAATCCACAAAACAATGCCTAACTCCACCAAATATTGCCTAGCCAAGCTCCTATGTGCCATCCACCTTCATTCCTTGCCACGACCACCTCCTTGACCTCCACCACTACCATGACATGACCTCTGACAACCCACCTAACTACTGTCCAGACCTGAACTAGCCCTGGCCGAGCCAAGTGTGCTTGCGGCTGAGCCAAATTTTGCAAATCCAAACCCCTTTTGCCTTGCCTTTTGCACTTCCACCCTTTGTAACTTCCAAGACCATTTGTATGCTTGAATTAACCATGTATTTCAGATCCAACCTGACCTTTAGCACCTGGAAACGTATGTGGCTGAACCAAAATAGCCTTGTGGCCGAGCCTATGTGGGTAAAGGTCAAGCAAATTTGATGGGAAAGCTAGGTGATGTATTTGTCTAGCCTAGTTTCCATTTGTTTCAACCTAAACTTTGGTATTGTATTTATATTCATATTTTGCTTTGTTAATTTTGTGAATGCAAGATTTACATCTTGGCTCTCTCTCTATCCAAATCTAGTCGTGCTTTCTGGATTTTTCATTTGTGTGTTTATTTGCAAACTCCAGCGTAGAAAGGTGAGTAATCACACCTGACTTTCATACTTATATAACTGTGAATTGATAGCAAGTGAAAGTGTAGAAATACTTATATTATGTTATACCTACCTGTGATGTTAATTATATGATATTAAACCCTGTTATTAACCTGTCACATCAGCTGTTATATTTTATTTTATTATACTGTTTATTTATTTCTGTTAATCACACTACAAGTTCCCTGTAGAATAGAATCACTATGGGTTGAAATGATATATACCCGAACGGACTTTAGAATAGGGGAAAATCGTTATGGGATGAAATGATAAGCCCGAACGATTTTTATTTTATATATTTCATTTAACTTGGGATTACGAGTTTGAAATAATAGAACCCGGATTTTTCCTTTTTAAATTATAGATTGAAATGATATTATCCGTAACATTGACATAGGTTAGAAAAATTATATACAGACCGTGGTTAAAATAAATTTTCTATAATTTTTAAAATGTTATAAAAATGTAAATATTATGATATTTTGATTTAAATTTAAATAAAAAATGATTTTTATAAAATATTAGTGATTTTATACAAGTTAAATAAGTGAAATAAATAAATGGAAAAGTAGAATTGGAGATATAAGTAAAATTTGAAATTTATGATTTTGTTTTTAAATAAAGTTTAAGTCAAGTAAGAAAATATGATAATTTGATTTTAATTTTAATTTAAAATGATTTTTTATAAAGTGTTATTGATTTTCTATAAATTAAAAATAGTTAAATAAATGAATGTTTAAAAGTCGAAATTTGAAGTATAACTTAACTTGGAAATGTGAAAGTGTTTTAAAAATAAAAGTTAAGTTAAGAAAATAAAATGGAATTTAAATAAAATTGTGAAATGGTAAACTTAATTAAAATGTTAAGTAAATGAAATGTTATAAAATTTTACATTTATTTTATAAGCGAATTATTAAAGATTTGACAATTATTTGTGAATATTTCACTTTGTAAAATCATAAATTAAGGGATATTTAAATGATTGTTTTTAAAGTGAGAAAATATGATTTTTATAAGTAAAAATGGATTTAAATAAATTTTAGTTGTTTAAAATTGAAAGTTTGGAATTTAATTTGACGGCATTCCTTAAATGCTATCATTTCTAAAGTTAAAGATATTACAACATTATGTAAATGCTGTAATTGATATATATGAACTAAATGGCTAAAATGAACTAAGGCTATTACAACACTTTGTAGGTGTTGTAGTTGCTGAATTTAACTAAAATATTATTTGAAATCTAAATCCTATTACAGCATTTTAAATGTTGTCTTTTGCTAATTGAATTGTTTTAAACATAACTTTCTGTAGCATTTTCTAAATGCTGCGAAAGTTGAATTTTCATTGTTTTAATAAATTTAAGTGAATTAATGAACTTTGAAAGATCAAAATTTTGTAAATTTAATAATTTAATTATTAAGTAAAATAACTTCATTTTTATGATTTAAAATGAAGTAAATTGTTTTAAAATATAAACTATTTTGAAATGTGTGCTGAAATGGTATTTTAAATAAAATGAATGTGGTTTGGGAAATATGATATTTTGAAATGGATTTTGAATGATATTGAATTTTGAAAGGATATTTGATTTCAAAATATAAAATGCCATTTTTTAATTTTAACCACAGGATGTATTTAATTTATGGTTTAAAGGATCCTTAGAGGATGGGTGATCCCAAGCATCCTTTAAGTTATTGTGTATTACTACTACAGTTCACTTGAGTTGATTTACATTATATAAGTATGTATGTCCTGACTCGAGTATTTTGTGTTTTACTTTACGCTCGGGTCAGCCTGAGTATTTACAGCTTACCTTTGGATTTCTTTCTGGAGCTAGGAATCGCTGGAGATTCTGCTTGTCTAGTTATCTATTCCCTTTCAGTTTCAGTTGTTCTATTTCATCTCTGGTATTTATAAACTTCTATGTATTTGGGATCTCTATTGTATATGTTTTCAGACTGATATTATGTATTTTGTTTTGAGATTTTGTTATAGTAGCTTTATGAACTACTATGGTATTTTAATTTCTGCTGCGAGTTATTCTAATATTTCTGTGTCTGTGATTCTGTGATTGTTTTCATTTGCTCCAAATTTATTTACAATGCGGTATTTTGAGCAATTCAAGTTCAGCGTGTATGGATGCGAATGGCTGAAAATATCGGGTTGTTACACCTCGTCTATGTTTTTCCGAGAAGGAGGCGATCCTACCCTAAGCCTCACGTAAAGAATCTTCGAGCTTATAAATCTTGAGTACGAATTCCTTCCTTGTTTTTCTAAAGTATCAATTAGCCGAGCCTTAGTTTTCTTGGTATTTTTGAAAAAACCACCAAAATACCTGAGAGATCAGTCCTCCATCCTTCCCACCATGGGTAGGAAGGCACCTTTGACTCCACCCTCTTTATCCGCTCGTTCGCCAAAGAAGGATTTACTCCTGTAGAAGAAGCAGGAACAAAATCCAAATTGGATCCCTATATCATTCTTTCTTCTTTAGTATATTCCTTTGCCTCAGTTTGGAAAGTAAGTTGAGCATATAGATCTTCTATGGTCTTATTCAATTTCGATATCTCTGCCTAATAAATGACACCATAGAATGCCTCATTATTTTTTAACATTTGCTGCATGTCATCCAACTTCGATTCAACTGCCAAAATCCCCTTACGTGGTTTAACATTAAGTTGTTGATGGCTCAGTGCATCTTTGGCATCTCTAAGCTCCGCATGAGCCTCCTTTAAGTCATTCTCAAGCTTTTCATTAAAAGTTTAAGATAGATATTTTCCTTTTCCAAGGCTGCAGTAGGATTCATCACTTCAATTTTGAATTTAGTCATACTTGCATCATCGGGGCCACGAAGGATAGGGCAAAAGGAATGTTGATTTAAAGACTTTGCTAAACTCCGCTGAATTCCCATTAGAACAAACCTAGTAGGTAATGATTAAAAGTTCGACTCAAAGAAAATAAAAATACGTAAAGTTAAAATCAAATAGGAATATGTATTTTCAACTACATCATCATATGTCAAATCAGAAAAAACCATATACAAAAATAACAACAGTAAGCAGAACTAAACCCTGATGTAAATTTCTAAGCCTATGCCTAAATCATTCCACGTGAGGGCTATCAGATATGAAAGAATCACTTTTTAGGGTGTATTGCGATTGACGTAGCATAGAGTCACCGAGCGCCTCCTTTTCTTTTCCTACTTAATCAATCTTGGAGAGCAACCCTTGGATTTCATCCTTAAGTTTTGTAAAAGACTCATTTAATTATTCCTCGTACTTATATATAGCCGCAACATTAAGACCAAGACAATCTAGGGTTTGAGTTTTGAGCCTGACCTTGCTTTCTTTCAGAAGTTTAGTAAAAAAAACTTCTTTAGAAGACTAAAACAAACAAAAAACAATGAAGATGACCTAGTCATTCATAAGACGCTAAAAAATGAAATGGAAATAAAGGAAATCAACCATGACAAAACAAGGTTAGAAAGATAATTTTCATTGTATATTGAAGAAATCTTAAAATCCACATACAAAAGGTGTTAAGTATTTACACGAGGATTTGAAGTCACCTCAGTCTCTTTAGCCACTTTGGCATCCTTAGACACCTCATCATCCCGGGGCTCCTTATCCCTAATTAGTTGCAAAGAGGCAGAAGGAGAGGCATTCTCCACAGCAACCTCCTCATCCCACTTTTCCTGGTTGTAGGTAAGAGCTTTGTCAACCTAAGCCATATCCTTAGAAAGTCAAGTTTAACCTTGGCATCGAACTAACATCGAGCTGAGGCATACAGCTTGTAGACCATGGTAGAAGAGCTCTTCTTAAGCCTCTTCTACAATGTCACCAACTGAACATCGTTATCCTTTAGCTCGCAGTCTTTCGAAGACAAGGCCTCCTCCGCAGTCCTCTCTTTCCCTTCTGCCTTGAGACGATATGCATCAAAGCTTCCTAAAATCTTAGCCTTCTTGAAAGTGACCAAACTAATATCTATTTCAAGTTTGGCAATGCGAGCCCAAGACATAACTTTCTCTCGCCCCCATTTCTTCTGAGCCACGCTTGTCAAAGCCTCCAACTAAAAAATTTAATACAATAATTAACATGTAAGGAACAATTTAATAAGTAAAGGAAATGAGAGGGGGAGAAAGGAAAAGCACTTACGTAGGACCAAGATTTTTTCATCTCAACCATGAGATTAGAAAAGGGTAGCTCAGAAAATGGAAGGGGGAGAAGAGAAGACAAAGATGAAGCAATACTAGATAAACTATCCAGTGCAACCTTTCCAACCCTCTTAGTAAGTTCAAATAAGATTCCCCAGGCAAAGGCAAATATCAAGTGCAGGGGTTAAGAAGATATTGCAAATGAGGAACAGGGAGAGTTGTTAAGGTAGAAACTGGGCGATTCATTGAAGGAGGAGGGGAGAGGAAATGGCTAACTTCCTAGAGGCTTGGTTGGAACCTTTATCAACATCATTCTTTCTATTTTAGATATTTTTATTTATCGGTTGACTAGGTGCAAGAAGCGTGTCCAAGAGATCATCATCCATTTTACCTGTATATAAAAGAAATTTCAAGGTCAATTTTTTTTCTTAAAGGTTAAAAACATAAAATAATAAATATATAATTTATTTTTTGCTACATATATCCCTAAGCTCATCCAAAATCAGAGAAAGCTTAGAAATAGCATAACAGAACTTACGATGTAGGCTCAGAAACCCATGTTTTTCATCATCTCTTAAGTAAAAAACATTTGTTTTTTCCTCTCCTCCACATCTAATTCCAAAGTTAGATTCTTATGGGACTCATACAACTTGGTGGAATCATGAAAAATGGACCGAGTGGGATGAGGGCAAAAGGAAGAAGGAAAATTGCCATAATTTTAAATAAAGAAATAAAAATCGATCCACCTTTGAGTCTTGCAAAGGACAGACGTTAAGATTGCTTTCTTAGCTTGAGCATAATAAAAACAACAGTCACCCCTTGAAGGGCTTTTATTGATATCAAATAGGAGTAGGAGCCCTCATTAGTAATGGTATAACTATTCTCTGCATATAAAATACAGGTGGAAATCATAAGAGAGTATGAAAGGAGAGCGAGCTAGATAGGAACACGATTAATGGCGGTCTACCACTAGCGGAGGATTTGATTTAGAGGTAGATAAAGCCTGCATTGTATATGTTTGGAAGTAAAATAGGTAAACCTATTTTGGGGGAGTGTGAATACATTCGTGAAGTTTAAGAACCCTGACCTCGTAACTTACAAACCCAAATTGATTTACAATACCTTATCATCTTTCAAACGAGTTATCTTAGAAATCAAAGACAAAACGAAGAAGAAAAAGAAGAAGCCATTTAGAAACCATGAGATAAATTATGGAAAAATGCTAAAGTAAAGAGGTTTATAAGAAAAAATATTCTTACTTCAATTTGAAAAAAAATCCGACCTCAGGAAAAGAATCGACTTAGTAGATAAAGATTTTCTCGTTTTCTCTCTTTCTCTTTTCTTTTATAATAATATAGGAACATAAAAAAATAGCAAGGCAAAATACACACACTCATACATGCTTACCTTAGTTAAATGTTCGCCACACAAATAGAATGATGAAAATTTTCCGAATCATCAATCGATTAATTAAACTACAAGAATAATGAGCATGAAAATTAAAATTAAGTTAGATTTTCCTAGTAAACGAAGAGACTGACGTTATGGCTCTACAAAAGGACAACCAATGGGGAAGTGGCACGTGTACAAGCACATTAAATGCGAAACGAAAACTAAGACTTTTCCTCTATCTTGAAAATATAGAAAGGAATAGAAAGAAGCGAAAGGGTAAGGTAACCAAATGTAAAAAACGACAAGTCTACACCCATCTACGATCGCTGTAGACTTGGGGGTAAGTGTTACATCCATATTTCCTGAACCCTATTAAAGGCAAGATGACACATGCACCAAAATCAAAAAAGGACCATTCTCAAAATCAAGTTAGGATGCAAGAAGAGGAAGTGAAGAATAAGGTGAAGTCAAGAGAGTATGGTGCCCAATCATTTAAACACAATCTTGGCACTATAGCCAAAAATGGCTACCAGGTATGGGAACCGACTCGCGACCACAATATGGGTTCCAATCAAAAGAACCGCAATGCATCCCAGAAGTGAAACGAGATAGAGATATTGCACTGCCACACCAAAAGCTGTACTAACAATGCTAGAGTACAACACATCCCTTGAACGACTATATACAAATGGGATGTTCTGCACTCGCATTTCCATGTAACTAATAATAGATCTACATCAAAGCCATGAGGAAAAGAAGTACGCCGCTATTAGAATAAGCTGATAAAGAAGTGTGGCTTCATCATAATAGGCCAATAAAGGAATGCGCTGCCCATCAAGACGTAACAAACAAAAAAGCAAAAAGATAAGAACAAAAAAATAAAACCGCGCTTCAATCAAAAGGCCAAATAAACCAAACTATTATTCCTAAAAGCTAACGTGTTGATAATATTTTCAAGTGCAGATATGTATTGTGCTTGCTAAGGATTCTTTAGGTGGTACCATGATGAATCCACATCATTCCAAGGGCAACACATAGGGTCACTCAAACCACGCTCCACTGCAGTTCTTCACTTATGAGAAAACAGCAAAGTGGCAAGCGGCCTTTATCAAATAACTTGTGCATATAAATATCAAGAGAAGCTCGGTGTACATTCATACAAATATTCAATAAGTTAGGGCCAACGCAACTAAATTCTATTTCTCCTTAGCTTAATCTCAAACAAACATTGAAAATTGGGTAAGACAGCTCAATTACAATCGTGTCCGGGGTAGTATTAGGTGAACATCGTAGTTTCGCTCAGTATGTACCAACGATGCCCTAGAAACAAAGAAAAGGGATAACTCTCAACATCCTTGTAGGGCAATACACAAGCCATTCATCCCTTTAGATCGAAAGTGCATGATCAATATGAATTTGAGATTCCCGCCTCAATTTCAGATGTTCCCGCTTCAATTTTAAACTTCCCACCAATGCACAAAATTCAACTGCTCAAATTATGGTTTCCAGCCAAAGACACATCAACAATATATGCATGCCAAACAAGCAAGACTGATGGTGACACATGGCGGAATCCAAAGATGGGAGTTAAACGGCAGAAGGAGAGTGATGACAATCGACGTGCATCTCCATACTATAAATAGAAAAGGCACTATAGCAAGAAGGAGAACTTTTTTCCCAATTTAAGATATTTTAAAGGTTAAATAACGAAAAATTTTATACCCACTGCCATTAATTCTTGTACAAGGAAAGAAAGAAAGCGATATTTTTCCCATGGATGTAGGATTCTTTAACATCCGAACCACATAAAATTCTCCGTGTCTATACATTTTTTCTTTTGCATTTTACTTACCTAGATGTCAGTGCTAGATTCTTTGTTACTTTTTCTTTACCTAAATTAGATATCGCTTGATTTGATATTTTACCAAATAGTTAAAGTGCAACTGCTTGATTGCGTAAGCTCCCAGCAACATAATTACGGCCTAAAGGCAAATTCAATATTAATTAAGTTTGTTGATTCTAACTCACTAAAGTACATCATAATTACTTTCTTGATCATCTGAGGTGTTGTAAGACCGAAGTATCTCATAAACTTAGGTTTTTACCCTAACTTTGTTGATTTGTTTTAAAAGAGAATTAGTTAAACTAACCATTTTATAATAATGTTGCTAAAGCGAGTGCTAAATAGCCTTAATTTAGTAGTTGTAGCAGAAAATAGCAGGGCTTGAAGCATATATACTATTTAGGAATACAAAACTGAAAAGGCACGACGGCCTAAAAATGATACGCACTGTAGCTGGGATTTTGTGTGGATTTAGCGGGGTTTTAACTACACATGTGTATATATATCTTCAATATACACATATATTTACATATGCTTATAGTTGTACGTAATTCTAAGTTATATTGTAATTAATTTTATTTCGAACATTCAGATTTAATTTTTTTTAAATTTTGTAATTCACTGTTAGATTTGAATTTCATTCACCTATAGATATATAATTAATAAGAGTTAAAGTTGAATATGTATATTGGCATTTTATTTCAAATGTTTTAATGTTTTCAGTTGTATTATTTTTTGAATGATAATTGATTTTCGTATAATATTTTGATTGGAAATAGGCCATTACGCGGTAGGGTAAATAGGTAAATTTCCAAAAAGTTCTTTCATTTCGAACTAATTGGCCTTATGAAGTCCAAATTTATATAGATCCTATCCAAATTTGTTTCAAATAAAGTAAATATTTTAATTATTTATAGATAAAGTTTATTTAATTTTAAATTTATATTATATAATATAACATATATATTATACATATATGTGTGATGTGTATGTGTAACAATAAATGGTGTATATGGTTTGACATGTCATGTATAGATCTGGGATTCACACCACAGTGGACATGTTATTCCTTCTATATACATGTGTGTTGTATATATACATACACATCTAAATGACGTAAATATATATGTATAGTTTTGTATATTACAAAATATTACCTATAAATGTAAAATTTATGTAATATATATATATATATATATATATATATATATATATTTGTAAATTATTACATAACAAAATACTTCTAAACTTTAAATAATAATTTACAATTCCAAAGTCAAATTAAAAATTTATATTTTAGATCTAGATCTACACAATTACAAATTTAATTTAACAACTAATTTCAAATAAATATATGCATATTTTATAATTTTGGATCTAAAGTATTCTTATTTATTAAACATATGCATATATATATATATATCAGATAATTATTAAAGTAATATATATTATATTTATACCTATAATTATGTTATAATGTAAAATAATAATTTTATACACACACACTAATATACTCTTGGCCATACAACATTTTTGTATTTTAGTATAAGATAAATTCATATAAAAGACAAGGTTAAAGGTTTAGTTGCTAATATGCTTAATTGTAAACTATAACTTTCCCTTTTAACTATCTTGGTTTTTCGATTAGACTAACCAAACTTAAGCATAATGATCGATTAATTATTATAGATAAGGTTAAGAATAGACTTTCTAATTGGAATGTGAGGTTCTTTTATCGAGAGAGGATAGATTAGTTCTTATCAACTCTGTTTTATTTGCTCTTCCGATCTATTGGATGTCTATGCGTCTTTTCACCGATTGGGTGATTAATAAAATTGATAAAATAAGAAGGGACCTCTTATGGAGTGGCAATAATTCCAACGGTAGTCTTATTTGTTTAGTCAATTGGGAAACAGATTGTAAATCAAAAAAGGAGAGTGGTTTAGGAGTTATTAATTTACGCAACATGAATTTGTCTTTATTAAGGAAGTGGTTATAGAAATTTAAGGATACAAATGATAATTCTATTTGGAACGAAATTATTTCTAAACATTATTAGAATGGTAGTAACAATTTATATCAAATTACACCAATAGTAATTAACAAGTTGTCTCGTTTTTTTATATCAATTTCAAAATGTCATGAGATTTTTTTCCATGGTACTAATACAGTTGTTCATTCAGGACATAATACTTCTTTTTGGGACGATCGTTAGACCGAGATCTCTGTCATTCCTCTTAGAATAGAATTTAAAGAGATTTTTGAAATTTGCAACTATAAGAATGCTTTAATTTTAGATATTTTTTCCCCAAATAATGATCCACCTTGGAATTTTAGTTTTAATAGAATTTTAGAATGTACAACTCTTAGGTAACTTTCTTTGCTTTATGCTAGATTGAATTTATAAAATATTGATAACGAAAATGATAATATTAATTGGGAATGAGATAAGAGTAAGAAATTTATTTCAAATTCTTTTTATAAATTTATAATTTTCTCGGGCGTAGCTAGTAACTTTTTAAACTTAGTTGGAAATCTAATTCTCCTCCTAAATCTAAAATTCATATGTGGTTAATCATGCATGAAAAACTAAATACCGATGAATCTTTAAAAATAAAAGAATACGCAAATAGGCAATAAATGTTCTTTTTATAACTATATTTTGAAGATATTAAACATGTGTATTATGATTGCATGGATACATTCTGAATAATACTCTCAAAATCTTTAACTTTAGTCTTGCAACTAAAGTTACTGATTGTGACTATTGTTGAAATAATTTAAGATTTAAGTTTGAAAAGGAAAATAGAATTTGTAACGCCCCACTCCGAGACCCACTCTAGTAAAGAGTATTACGGAGTAATACCGTCTACTAGAACGGAGAATAGAGTATAATGGAAGCGACCATATGTAATCAAGCTATAACTATCTACTGAATACGTCGAATAGGCGGTTTTCTTTTCTCAAGTGGTTCGACATATCCAATAGATATTTATAACGAAACTACAATGGCTGAGGAAAATAGGTTCAGAACAAACATAATACTAAATGATAACATCCTCATCACAGAACAGTCACATAATAGTCTCAGAACATAGGTACAATATATCGTCAATACAGATCCAAGTATCAAAGAGGTGGGTACAAAGCCACCGCTCACACATGTGAGTCAAAAATATATACATAAGAGTCTGAAATAACAGAGTAGCGGAATAGTGGACAAATAAAAGCACTATCTATCAGCATAGTAGATAATGTCCAAGCGGAAGCACAGAAGCTAAGTCCAGAGACCTAACCTGAAACAACTCGGTCTGACCCGAGCGAAAACACTCGGGTCAGGCTAGCTAAATAATCAGTAATAACTGAGATATATAATAATGCAGTACATAAATAAACAGTACTTCTCCAAAGAGAAGAGTAATGTGGACTACATGAATATAATGACGATCCCTAATCATCAATAAACAGTAAAAATCTCCAAAGAGAATACAAACACCAAAGTGTGAATAAATAAAATCGCCTCATATCATCGGCGTAGCCAAAGCTATATAAAGTTGCCCATAGGCAATAATCCCAAGAGTGACCAGAGTCTGTAATCAATGCCCAAGCAAAGATCGATGCTCCAAAGAGCAATAGGGATATACTGAAAAGTAAATGAAATCAAACACTGAAAAGCAGTGTCCATAGACACTGAATCCACAAGGTAATCGCACTTACATCGTATGGTTCCATAGAACCAACACCGGATGGCGATACTCGAATGGATATAAAATCATCAGATAATACAAATATTGCACGTGCACCGACCAGAGTCGTTGTTGCCAAGTACTGTAGAGTTGTGATCGATCACTCGCACAGATGCGGAATGCGTGAGATGGCGAGATCCTTCCCAGAAGGATAAAGGCCCAGAGGCGCACGCCGAAAAATAAACTGCTCCATAGAGCAGGTGTCCAAAGACGGTTGCCCAGAGGCTTGGTGACCCAGAGGTCCAGTACTGGCCGCCTAGAGGCTAATGTGTCACTAACTTCTTGGAGAGGAACCCGTAAAGTGTTAACAATGAGTCTCATACCCCACGTTCGCACTAAACGGTTTACTAACCAATAGCAAGCTCACACTCCAAATAATAAAAAGTCCACTTCGTATCATCGGTAAACTAGACCCAAAGGTCAAAACGATCAACCGAATAGGTCGGGGATTAACCGGAAAGAAAATACACACGGTTCCATAGGCCGGAGATTTCCTAACCGTTTAAGCACCTTTCCACTTCGCTCGACGTGCTAAAAAGTGAGTGTGAGATTTTTATTATAGAAAATAATGGTGCGAAACAGATTTTAATTGATTCTGAAATCACTTTAAAACGGCTTTTGAAAACTCTCCTATTATGGAGTAATTAATTTAATAATTAAAATAATATTATATAATTATTTTGAAAGCCATTTTGGAGTGAAAAATCCTTTTAAAATAGTTCATAAAAACCCGTGTACGAAATCCAGAGACAAATCTCAAAGAAATCGATAAAACCAGAAAATCACTGAAAATATTATGTGTTGGAAAATTGTCTAAAACTGACGCGAATCCAAGTTCGGAAAATTATTCGGACCAGCAAACTGAATCCGAATGGCATGAAAATTGGTAGGAATGTAGTCTCACATTCCTACTTCAGAACACAAAAAGAATTACTCGATTCCGACTTGAAACGAAGTCGCAGCGACGCTTCAAAGTCGGATCCGGAAACAGTGAATACACTGTTTCAGGCTGAGCTCCGGGTCCCCCTTCGACAACAATTTCGAAGAGTCCAATGAACTCGGATACTAATCAAACTTCCTAGAGATGGAGTTCGGAACTCCATCTTTCCAACGAGTCCAAAAACATTGGATTTCGATCAAGGATGTGACCGTGGCGATGTCACAAATTTCAGTCCCAAAACTGCCACCAGAAAAAAAAATGCTTTCATTTTTTTTCTCCTTCTTCTTGGGCCCCCAGCCCGAATGGGCTGGGGGTACTTGGGGCCCGCCCCCAGCCCGCGCGGGCTGGGGAACTTCGGCCCGCCCCCAGCCCATGCGGGCTGGGGAGTAAAACAGCTTCCCCAGCCCGCATGGGCTGGGGAACACGGCCCGCCGCCCCAGCGCATGCGGGCTGGGGGAGTAAGACAGCGCCCCCCAGCCCGCATGGGCCGGGGGGATATGGCCCGCCCCCCCCAACCCAATTGGGCTGGGGCGGATTACCAGCCCCCAGCTCAATTGGGCTGGGGCGAAACACCAGCCCCCCAGCCTAATTGGGCTGGGGCGACTCACCAGCACCCAGCCCAATTGGGCTGGGGCGAAACACCAGCCCCCAGCCCGAAGCGGGCTGGGGCGGTGGGTTGTGCGCCAGCCCATGCGGGCTGGCCTGCTACTGGCTAGCCCACTGCGCCTGGGCAGCAGCCTGGGTGCAGCCCAGGCCTGCCCTGGTGCACTCAGAATTGGGTTTTAGCCTGTTTTCAGCCTTTTGCATTTCCAGCCAGCAAATTTTTGTGTTTTTGGTGATTTTGGGGTGTTTTTTTTCCAGTTTTTGGCATCAAATTTTCACCAATATTTCAACTAGCAATAATCACTAATCAATAGTAATTACCTCAAAGAAGCAAATGATCAAGTAGTTTGTGTGCAGAATATCAAGCAAGACAAAATCCTCAACCCCAAAGCAAAAGATCAAGAGACTTCAAGGACCCAAAATAAAAAAACAAAACAAAGATTACAACAAGATGGTAGAGATAAAATAGGGATTAAGAAGGATTAGAGAATAGGGGAGATTGCATTACCTTTTTCAAAGATTAAATTATTTTAGTTATGAAGAGAAGGAGGTGGATCTTCTACCAAGGGAGGCCATTATTTATGTTTAGATCTAGGTTTAGGAATTATGAAGAGGAGGGTTAGGGTTTATGGAATGGGTTTAAGATATTATATAGAAGTGGATAGGCTAATGGGCCATGTTAGGAGGTTTTAAAACCCTTTAGGACTTAGTTTATTTTTCTAAGGTTATCATGTGAACAAAATCCTAAGTAGCAACCTAGTTTTTATTAAAACCATGTAATAGTCTCATTTGGCCAATTAAACCTATAATCACATTTAAAATTTCCCCGTTTTAAACCCCAAAATATTTTAATTTGCAAATCAAATTGCAAATTTAAATTCCCAAAAATTTGTTTAGCTCCCTTTTCAACTTAAAATCAAAAATTTTAATTTATCATTCGGTAATTGCAATCTCAGGGTTGTTACAGACTCCCTCCCTTAAGAAAATTGCGTCCCCGCAATTCCTTAAATATAGAAGTCGTCTATAACATCTAATCCACAAAAGGAATACAGAAGATAAATTATAGATGCTCACCCGTGCAGGAAGAGGAAAGAAAACCAGGATAAGTACGCTCGATAAATTCTCTGGTCTCCCAAGTGCAGTCCTTAGGATTAGACGACCATTGAATCTTCACAAGCGAAACCTCTTTGTTTCGAAGACGTCTGATCTCCGAATCATGCACATGAAGAGGTTACTGCTCCAAAGATAAATCGGGTAAGATCTCTAAATCAGGCACGACCTGCGGCTCAATGATAGAATCAGGATCGCGAACACACTTGCGAAGCTGAGAAACATGGAATACGTCATGCATTCCGAAAAATGAGCAGGTAGAGCCACACGATAGGCAACGGGGCCGATGCGTTCCGTAATAGGAAATGGTCCAACATAGCGAGGAGCCAACTTCCCTGTAGAGATGAAACGCACAACCCCCTTCATGGGAGAAATCCGAATAGAGACAAAATCACCAATGGAGAACTCAAGAGGCTTCCTACGGTTGTCCGCATAGGATTTCTGGCGGTTCTGTGCCTCTTTCATTCTCTGACGGATAAGAACAATCTTTTCGAAAGATCCCCGAACTGAATCTGGACCAAGAATAAGCTTCTCAACAGATTCTAACCAACAAGCAGGAGAGCGACATGGCCTTCCGTATAGAGCCTCGAAAGGTGCCATGCCGATACTAGACTGAAAGCTGTTGTTGTAGGAGAACTCTACAAGCGGTAAGTGATCCTCCCAACTACCTTCGAAATCCAGAATACAACAGCGCAAAAGATCCTCCAAAACACGATTCACCCTCTCCGTCTGACCGTCGGTCTGAGGATGATAAGCAGTCGAGAGATTCAGCTTTGTGCCCAAAGCTGACTTTAGGCACTTCCAGAAGTGACTAGTAAAGATAGTGTCTCGATCACAGACGATAGAGCTAGGAATGCCATGAAGTCGAACGACTTCCTTCACATATAGCTTGGCAAGCTGAGGAGCAGTCCGAGTGGATCTAATAGGAATGAAATGAGAAGATTAGGTCAAGCGATCGACGATGACCCAAATAGAAGTATGGCCTGACCTCGATCGAGGCAGATCGTCAATAAAATCCATGAATATCTGATCCCATTTCCACAATGGAATCTCTAGCGGCTGAAGAAGACCGGATGGACGCTGATGCTCGGCCTTGATCTGTTGACAAGTCATGCAACCGCTCACATAACTTGCCACATCTCTCTTCAAACCCTCCCAATAATATAGGCGACACATGTCAGCATACATCTTACTCGAACCGGGATGTATAGTGTACTTAGTGCGATGGCACTCGTCCAGAATGTCACGCCTAAGTGATAAATCAGATGGTACAACAATACGGTTCTTCCTACGAAGACACCGATGAAAATCGAGAGAGTAATCCAGCAATGTCTCATCACTGGATCCGGACTCGAGAAGATGAATAAGATGCAATAAATCTGAATCTTGCCGCTGTGCATGGGCAATGCGATCCAATAAGATAGGACGAGCTTCCAAGCTAAATAATAAGTCAGGAGCATCAGAAGATGGAGCTCGATCTCTAATATCACACAAAGATAGGGTCTCAAGAATATCCCACTCGGCAATCATCATAGAAACTACCGCCAAGTGCTTACGACTGAGCGCATCTGCCACACGATTACCCTTGCCAGGGGTATACTGAATATCCAAATCATATGAGGCAAGAAACTCAAGCCATCGCTGCTGCCTCATATTGAGATCCCTCTGACTGAAAAGATACTTCAGAGACTTATAATCGGTGTAAAGAGTGAAACGTTCGCCTAATAAAAAGTGATGCCACGTCTTCAAAGCAAAGACGATAGCTGCTAACTCAAGATCATGAGTAGGATAGCGAACCTCATTCGGACGCAGTTGCCTGGAAGCATAAGCAACTACCCGATCCTTCTGCATAAGCACAGCACCGAGCCTGCTACCACAAGCGTCGGTGTAAACAACAAGATCCTAGTTACTCTCAGGAACCACAAGAATAGGAGCATGAGTGAGAAGTTCCTTCAGTCGCTGAAAGGAAGCTTCACACTTATCAGACCAAATAAAGCGAACACCCTTATGAGTCAGTGTCGTAAGGGCAAGTGAAAATCGAAAGAAATCCTTGACAAACCGACGGTAATAACCCGCCAGACTAAGGAAGGTGCGAATATCATGAATGTTCTCGGGCTGCTTCCAATTCTGAATAGCTTCGATCTTGGTAGGATCGACAGAAACACCCTCAGATGATACAATATGGCCCAAGAACTTGACCTTGCTCTCCCAAAAATGGCACTTGGAGAGCTTGGCCTTAAGCTGATACCGACGAAGAGTATCTAAGACGATCCGCAAATGATGAGCATGCTCTGCCTCGGATCTAGAGTAAATAAGAATATCGTCGATGAAAACCAGAACGAATCTATCAATGTATTCCCGGAATACTCGATTCATAAGATCGACGAAGAAAGCCGGTGCGTTCGTCAAGCCGAATGGCATGACCAACCACTCAAAAGAACCATAACGAGTGCGGAAAGCGGTAAGAGGAATGCTATCTTCCGCAACTCGGAGCTGATGAAATCCGGTGGCAAGGTCGAGCTGGGAAAAGACCTTCGCACCGCTCAACTGATCAAACATATCGTCTATCCGTGGCAATGGATAACGATTTCTGATGGTCAACTCATTAAGCTTGCGGTAGTCAATGCAAAGCCTAAGAGAGCCATCGGGCTTCTTAACGAAGACCACAGCAGCCCCCCATGGCGAAGAACTGGACCGAATGAACTGCTTCGCCTCAAGCTCAACTAACTGCTTCCTGAGTTCCTCATTCTCTTTAGTAGACATCCTCGTGGGAGGACGCCCAACTGGGTGGGAGTCTGGAATGAGATCGAGCGGAACTCAATGGCCCGCTTTGGTGGCAGGCCAGATACTGGCTCGAATATATCGGGGAAATCCCGAACAACAGGAATACGAGATATGTCCAAATCCTCATCTCGTGAATCAAGAGAAAATAAAGTAATATCAGAAATCCCAACATCCTGAAGAGCAATAGCTAACGGAGCGGACGAGTCAGGATGACGAAGAAATAATATCCGCTCCGAACAAATTATTTTGGCGTCGTACTGAGCGAGCCAATCCATGCCAAGAATCATGTCAAAGCCCAAATACTCCATAACGTGCAGATTCGCACGGAAAGAAAATCCACAAAGATCAATATCTATATCCTCACAAAGCAAGCTAAGGGTCGTGGATCCGCCGATGGGATTCACAATCCTTAGTGAAGAAACCAAACAAGTAACATCCAAGGATAAAGTATCTACTAGCTCCTTTGATACGAATGAGTGAGAGGCACCCGTATCAAAGAGAACTCTATAAGATCTACCATGAAATAAAATAGAACCTTCGAGAACGGAAGGATGCGTACCTCGAGGTTGAGCTGAAGATGTAGGAGCCTTGGCAGCATTAAGCTTGCCAGGCTTGGCACTAGCTGGAGCAATACGACAAGTGGAGATCCTGTGTCCCTCCTTCTTGCAGAAGGTGCAATAGAGAGGTTTGGGACACTCTCGAATAAAGTAATCAGGAGAACCACGGTTGAAGCATTTCTTCGGAGGACGTGTCCCACTAGGCTGAGCAGGAGTCTAGGACTGAGGACGAGTCTGAGGCTGAGTCTGAAAAGTAGAACTGCCAGTCTTTTTCTTCTTGTTCCAAGGCTTGGTCTTCTGAAATGGACCCCGCTTTTGATTGGGGTTTTTGGAACCCCCACCATCTCCATCATTGTCTCTCTCACGGTCAACTGCTTCAAGGTGAAGCGCTGCGTCAACTAGCTCATCAAAAGGGAGCTTAAGCTGGAGCATAAGCTGTTTCTTCAAATCTTTCTTTAGGCCTTCAACAAATTTAAGATTCTTCTTATAAGGAGTGCTAATGAACTCAAGGCCATACCTAGACAGGGCCTCGAAAGATGAAGGATAGTCAGCAACAGAGGTCTTCCCTTGCTTAAGGTCAATAAAGCGGCGTGCAAGGGCTATCTTCTCGGAATCGGGGACAAATTTGAGCAAGAAGCGCTCTCGAAACTGATCCCAAGTGAGAGTGGCCTCATCGGTCTCAGAAATAAGGAGCTCGTACCAATCCAAGGCACGACCCTCAAGATGGCTAGAAGCAACAAGAACTCTGTCATGGTCAGGAAGGGTCATGCGAGTGAAATTATGCTCGCAAACTCTGATCCAAGCCTGGACCTCAAGAACAGTCTCGGAGCCATTGAACGGCTTCCCTCCAAGATGAATAAAGTTGCTGCAGAGGCGCGCAAAAGCAGACTTGCGTGGTGCATCAGAAACTGGTGCAGGAGACTGAGAGTGCGACTGAGAGTTACGAACCAGCTCCATGATCTGGTCAGTGGTCATGTATACGCCCTCAGGATGAGGGTTGCTGGACTGCCCAGCATCAGCAGAACGGAGGTTCCTACCTCTACCAGCCATGCTGAAAGATAAGATGAGATTTAGTTAAGCACGATTCAAAGATAGATAATTCATTAAGGAATATTACGGAATATAATAGATTCCTACACATATTCCTAACTTATTTATCTAACGGTGGATATGTTCAATTTGGATCGTATTATAACGTATTGTACTACGTGTCTGTTCTGTATTTGTTATGCTTAATTCTGAACCTTTGCTCTGATACCAAAATGTAACGCCCCACTCCGAGACCCACTCTAGTAAAGAGTATTACGGAGTAATACCGTCTACTAGAACGGAGAATAGAGTATAATGGAAGCGACCATATGTAATCAAGCTATAACTATCCACTGAATACGTCGAATAGGTGGTTTTCTTTTCTCAAGTGGTTCGACATATCCAATAGATATTTATAACGAAACTACAATGGCTAAGGAAAATAGGTTCAGAACAAACATAACACTAAATGATAACATCCTCATCACAGAACAGTCACATAACAGTCTCAGAACATAGGTACAATATATCGTCAATACAGATCCAAGTATCAAAGAGGTGGGTACAAAGCCACCGCTCACACATGTGAGTCAAAAATATATACATAAGAGTCTGAAATAACAGAGTAGCGGAATAGTGGACAAATAAAAGCACTATCTATCAGCATAGCAGATAATGTCCAAGCGGAAGCACAGAAGCTAAGTCCAGAGACATAACCTGAAACAACTCGGTCTGACCCGAGCGAAAACACTCGGGTCAGGCTAGCTAAATAATCAGTAATAACTGAGATATATAATAATGAAGTACATAAATAAACAGTACTTCTCCAAAGAGAAGAGTAATGTGGACTACATGAATATAATGACGATCCCTAATCATCAATAAACAGTAAAAATCTCCAAAGAGAATACAAACACCAAAGTGTGAATAAATAAAATCGCCTCATATCATCGGCGTAGCCAAAGCTATATAAAGTTGCCCATAGGCAATAATCCCAAGAGTGACCAGAGTCTGTAATCAATGCCCAAGCAAAGATCGATGCTCCAAAGAGCAATAGGGATATACTGAAAAGTCAATGAAATCAAACACTGAAAAGCAGTGTCCATAGACACTGTGAATCCACAAGGTAATCGCACTTACATCGTATGGTTCCATAGAACCAACACCGGATGGCGATACTCGAATGGATATAAAATCATCAGATAATACAAATATTGCACGTGCACCGACCAGAGTCGTTGTTGCCAAGTACTGTAGAGTTGTGATCGATCACTCGCATAGATACGGAACGCATGAGACGGCGAGATCCTTCCCAGAAGGATAAAGGCCCAGAGGCGCACGCCGAAAAATAAACTGCTCCATAGAGCAGGTGTCCAAAGACGGTTGCCCAGAGGCGTGGTGATCCAAAGGTCCAGTACTGGCCGCCCAGAGGCTAATGTGTCACTAACTTCTTGGTGAGGAACCCGTAAAGTGTTAACAATGAGTCCCATACCCCACGTTCGTACTAAACGGTTTACTAACCAATAGCAAGCTCACACTCCAAACAATAAAAAGTCCACCTCGTATCATCGGTAAACTAGACCCAAATGTCAAAACGATCAACCGAATAGGTCGAGGATTAACCGAAAAGAAAATGCACACGGTTCCATAGGCCGGAGATTTCCTAACCGTTTAAGCACCTTTCCACTTCGCTCGACGTGCTAAAAAGTGAGTGTGAGATTTTTATTATAGAAATTAATGGTGCGAAACAGATTTTAATTGATTTTGAAATCACTTTAAAACGGCTTTTGAAAACTCTCCTATTATGGAGTAATTAATTTAATAATTAAAATAATATTATATAATTATTTTGAAAGCCATTTTGGAGTGAAAAATCCTTTTAAAATAGTTCATAAAACCCGTGTACGAAATCCAGAGACAAATCTCAAAGAAATCGATAAAACCAGAAAATCACTGAAAATATTGTGTTGGAAAATAGTCTAAAACTGACGCGAACCCAAGTTCGAAAAATTATTTGGACCAGCAAACTGAATCCGAATGGCATGAAAATTGGTAGGAATGTAGTCTCACATTCCTACTTCAGAACACAAAAAGAATTACTCGATTTTGACTTGAAACGAAGTCGCAGCGACGCTTCAAAGTCGGATCCGGAAACAGTGAATACACTATTTTAGGCTGAGCTCCGGGTCCCCCTTCGACAGCAATTTCGAAGAGCCCAATGAACTTGGATACTAATCAAACTTCCTAGAGATGGAGTTCGGAACTCCAGCTTTCCAACGAGTCCAAAAATGTTGGATTTCGACCACGGATGTGACCGTGGCGATGTCACAAAGTTCAGTCCCAAAACTGCCACCGGAAAAAAAATGCTTTCATTTTTTTTCCTTCTTCTTGGGCCCCCAACCCGAATGGGCTGGGGGTACTTGGGGCCCGCCCCCAGCCCGCGCGGGTTGGGGAACTTCAGCCTGCCCCCAGCCCATGCGGGCTGGGGAGTAAAACAGCTTCCCCAGCCCGCATGGGCTGGGGAACACGGCCGCCCCCCCAGCCCATGCGGGCTGGGGGAGTAAGACAGCCCCCAGCCCGCATGGGCGGGGGGATATGGCCCGCCCCCCAGCCCAATTGAGCTGGGGCGGATTACCAGCCCCTAGCCCAATTGGGCTGGGGCGAAACACCAGCCCCCCAGCCCAATTGGGCTGGGGCGATTAACCAGCACCCAGCCCAATTGGGCTGGGGCGAAACACCAGCCCCCAGCCCGAAGCGGGCTGGGGCGGTGGGTTGTGCGCCAGCCCATGCGGGCTGGCCTGCTACTGGCTAGCCCAACCAGGCTAGCCCACTACGCCTTGGCAGCAGCCTGGGTGCAGCCCAGGCCTGCCCTGGTGAACTCAGAATTGGGTTTTAGCCTGTTTTTAGCCTTTTGCATTTCCCGCCAGCAAATTTTTGTGTTTTTGGTGATTTTGGGGTGTTTTTTTTCAGTTTTTGGCATCAAATTTTCACCAATATTACAACTAGCAATAATCACTAATCAATAGTAATTACCTCAAAGAAGCAAATGATCAAGTAGTTTGTGTGCACAATATCAAGCAAGACAAAATCCTCAACCCCAAAGCAAAAGATCAAGAGACTTCAAGGACCCAAAATAAAAAAACAAAACAAAGATTACAACAAGATGGTAGAGATAAAACAGGGATTAAGAAAGATTAGAGAATAGGGGAGATTGCATTACCTTTTTCAAAGATTAAATTAGTTTAGTTATGAAGAGAAGGAGGTGGATCTTCTACCAAAGGAGGCCATTAGTTATGTTTAGATCTAGGTTTAGGAATTATGAAGAGGAGGGTTAGGGTTTATGGAATGGGTTTAAGATATTATATAGAAGTGGGTAGGCTAATGGGCCATGTTAGGAGGTTTTAAAACCCTTTAGGACTTAGTTTATTTTTCTAAGGTTATCATGTGAACAAAATCCTAAGTAGCAACCTAGTTTTAATTAAAACCATGTAATAGTCTCATTTGGCCAATTAAACCTATAATCACATTTAAAATTTCCCCATTTTAAACCCCATAATATTTTAATTTGCAAATCAAATTGCAAATTTAAATTCCCAAAAATTTGTTTAGCTCCCTTTTCAACTTAAAATCAAAATTTTTAATTTATCATTCGGTAATTGCAATCTCTGGGTTGTTACAGAATTTTACTTGATACTTTATTCACTATAATTTGTTGGTATATTTGGTTTGAGAAAAATCAGAGACTTTCAATAATAATAGCCATTTTAATAAATTGATTTTTATAGTATCATCATTTTGTTTTAATTGGATCACAAATCCTAAATTTTAATTAGCTAATAATAATCATTTTAAAAATATCTTAATAAGGTTAGTAATAATATTAAGCTATTTAGACATAAAAATAATATTTTTAACATTAATAATTATAACATTAACATTTTTCACATTTGAATGATGAGTTTACTGAATATCATAATGTCCTTTTGACTAAAGGTGCATAAGGATAATTTTTAAATTGTTTTAGTTCTAGGATTTTAGTCCATTTCTAATTTTTGTTGTTTTTCCGTCATATAATCTTAGCTTTAATATTATTACTTTTCGTCATTAATACATATATATGTATATAAATCTCATTTATATACATATATGTGTGTTATTCTTATAATTTTCTTTAGTTCCATTTACAGATAGAGGTTTTGGCTGGAAATGGTGCTTGATTACTATTTGCAGGTTCTTAGGATTGTCGTTGATAGGATTATAGCAAGATGTTCATTCTAGACCTTCCGCGTTTGCTTGTGGCATTCTTTCCAGCTCTTTTGCATATTTAGAGTGGTGTACTTATTTCTAGATCATCCGCATTTACAAAGAGGCTTTCATTTTGGATTTTCTGAGTTTGCATTGAGGCGTTTTCTTCTCAAATGGAGTTGTCTATTAGTATTATCCGCACTGAGTTACTTTATGGATTTTTTTGGGTACTTCTAACAGCTCATTACAAGCGGTAGCCTTACCGGAGCTCGATATTGAGGTGTAATGGACGGTAGCCTTGTTGGAGCTCATTCTTGTTGTACCTTGAATCTTTTTCATTGTTTTTTGTATTATGGTTGTTACCTACTTGGCATGTCGGCAGCACCTTTGTTTACAATGATACACACACACACATGTGTGCCCTCCTCTACTTTAAAGGATCACACATTTTTCTCAAAAAAAGAAATAAATTCATATAAAAAAATTATAATTTTATAAAATAATTTTAACTATGTACTTTTACATAAAATATTTTCTTAATATTTTTATGTAATTTACAAATGTATAAATACACTATTTGTATGATCAATATTAAAGTAAATAATAAATATATACATATATTAATTTCTGAAAACTTCAAACACATAAATAAATATTGATAAGTGTAATTTATGTTTTATGTATTATTGTTTTTATTATAATTAAGTTTTAAATTTAAAATAATTTAATATATTTTTATTCCAAAAATAATATTTTTTTGCTGGTTGTGAGCATATGGGTGTAAATATAATATCTATATATATATGACACACATACACACGTATGTGTGTGTATAATCCATCCAATGAAAATAACCCAATGTTATATAGATTTTGATATATTCACCTGCAATCTAAACACATGTACAATACAATAAATATTATATACATTAATATCATTGTAAATAGAGAATTTTATTTTTTTACCTAATGTATAGATAGTAAATATTGAAATGTTGAATTAAAACTCATTAAAATAATTTTAGAATCCAGAAAGTGCTACTGTACCGAATGTAGTTACCACCAGTGTATGAGTTTGATTTAATTTAGTGTTTAAGAGCCTAAATTTTAAGGAGAGAGGGGACCATATGTTGGCCTTTGCTGGTTTAGAATGGAGCATAAGGAGAGTGTAGAATAATGAGGGTTGGACGTAAATAAACAGCAAGAGTCATGGAGTGAAAGAAGGATCTAGATCCTCCTTTTCCACTTACCAAATCTCCTCCTTTTGAATTCCAAATTCCACCCTCCTTCTCTTGGTATGGCTAGCCTCCTCATGCCTCTAATAGCCACCTATAATAGGCTCTTTTATGGGCCTTACAATTAATTCGAGCACAATCAATAAATAATGCATTTAAATCTAATTCAAATGCATATCAATACATGTGTTTATAACTACTATATACACACTATTTAAAATTGATTAACACAAATTTAATAACATTCCATGATTATTATTTATAAATATTAATCAATTTATAACAATTATAATTAATTAAATCAGGTGTAACAGGAATATCCACCATCTAGGTTGAGTGACTCTTAAGTGTAAATTCAGTAAGTAATTAATATCGCATAATTCAAATATTAACGTTTACATGTCACTAGCAGATGATGTGACTTTATGATCAGATTTACTGCTTACATAGCTACCGTAAAATCTAATTTTACTTTAATAAAGTATTACCCAGCAGTGATAATTATTTACACCAATTCTCTTTGCCAAAACTACATCACAGTATGACTTACTGAACTTGGTAATGGTCAAAATTCCAATATCGTCCATATTCAACTTCATAATCCAAACACAAAGTCTTTGGTTCAATAGTAATAGTTGTTCTTAACTAAAATGCTATGGCGAGTGTAACGACCCGTCTTTTCGGCCCTCGAATGTCGATGCTAATACATCTACAATATTTACGTACTAAACACCTAAGTGCCCAAAAAATGAATTGTTAGGGTAAAATAAAAAAGAAAAAGAAATAGAAAAGGAAAGAAGTGAACATAATATCATAATCTTACAGCGGAATGATAATATATAATGTCAAAAGAATAGTAAAAAGGGTTACTCCGATACAAAAATTTCAGAGTTACAAAACCGAAGTACTATCATAGGCCTGGACAGTTAGAGCTGCATGTCCTTACAAATGTTGATATATACAATATAGTAATTCAGTGAAATAAGGATATTATGGCAAGTGAAACATCCAGCTTGTCTCCTCAAGCCCTAAAGAACATTAATGAAAACCTACCTTTTCCAAACTACTTGAAAGAGTACACAAAAAATTTAGAGAAGACAAAAACCAAGCGTCAGACATAAGTCTAGCGTGAGAAACTAAAGAAATATATGTACAACATAAAATAATATTATTGAGACTACATGGAATACAATAACGATTATCCTCTTAAAAGAACCATCATCTAATAAGTATATAAAGCGATATGATAGATAATGTCTAAGCTGTATAATATTAATATATAACATAGTCGGAATGGTACATTGATTACATTCAACATATTAGATAGTACAATTAAAGCCGATAAAGAACATTCGCATAATGGATTTTTCATGGAGATCACTTCGGTCAAGCAGAAATCCAATTTCCATGCATAAGGATTAAAAGTTACCTTTCGAGCACTGTATGTCTCCATAAAAATATATCATAAGGTAATCAAAAGCAGCCAATTATGCAAACATAAACATAAACAACATGAACCAAATACCATCAAACTCCCGTCGACCAACAGTCGATAAGCATCTCTAGATATGGAATTTATAACACCCTGACGTAGGTCAACTAAACCCTAGGTTGTGTAGCCTATTTTGTCTTTAGTCATTTTCGATGTCGATGTCACGTTTGAATCTTTTACACTAGTCTTTATCACTCGAAGACAACACGAATCCTCAATTAAATTTCCACATCTTGAATAGATCTCGAAACCACACATGAATTTCAGCATCTTGAACATATCCACTTCCAAGAGATAGAAAAATTATCTCAATTTTAAAGTGGTTTTCAATAAGTACAACATTTACTTAATCCCGGTCTCTTCAAGATTGAATCGAAGAATTTGGCCATTCAATAATAATGAGAATGATTGCATATGAAAACCAAGTCTTATATACTTATAACGTCTGCGATATTTTCATCTCACACTGTCCCTCGGTCAAGAGTGAAACCGTTAGGTTAGAGCTCTATTAATCATATCCTTACTCGAATATCAATCTTAACTCCAACAGATAGACAAGCCTACTTCATCGCTTTTAGTGCTAAGTATACAACTAAATGTTTTTCATAAACGAGTAAACATATAAAGCATGATCAAGTCATACAAAGCACGGTTAAGTCACATAAACGACTTTTAATCTTTTTTAATTAATATTTTATTAATTAAAACATATTTTATTGATAAAACTTCTTTTATCAAATAAAAAATCGTTTATCAATTTCTACTATTCATCTATACTCTTTTTAATAATTAAAAAATAAGTCATTTACTTGTCTTAAATGGTATAAGTATATTCATAAATCATTAATGTAACAACTCGAGATTTTCGACCCTTAAAAATTGGCACTAAAACTTCTACTCAATTGCGTGTGAGCAATCAAATGCTGGAAAATCCGATCGTCAGTGGAAAAGAAGGAAGAAAAGAAGAAGAAGAGAAAAAGAAAACTAATCAACATAGAATCTCACAAGGCAGTGGAATAATATACAATATAGCAACGACCTTTACAAAAAAGTAAAACTGTAATTTTTTAACAAACATACATCAATCAGAGTATAACATGAATCATAATCATCAGCCTGGACAGTTAGAACAACCTGTCCACACAAATACTGATGATTTCAATACCCAATGCAGTGGAAAATAAACATATATGTGAATACGACTTGAATGCCTCCAACTTGCCTCTTGAGCAACAATGCATCCAAAGCAATCTGTAAATATGCTCGGTCCGACCCGAACACTATAATAGAATAACATCCGACTCAATCTGAAAAACTAGCATGAGAAAACACATCCAATTGTACTTTAAAGCTATAGAAAAACTTTGGAAATCAAAAGTATTTCGTAAGACCACGACGCACAAAAACACGGATGGGTTTTTACCTTGCAATAACCAAAACTTTTCAGATGAAATTCTCCGATATTATAATAAGGTTTAGGATTCAAAGGTAAATATATAAAATAATCAAAATGCTTACATCTCATTTTTCAGTATAGTTAGGCACAACTAAGTCCGTAAAGCTTGTATTGAAGAATGGATTCCACACAATGATAAGGTAAGGAACTACCTTCCAATTGTACATCTATAGATAAAATGCACCAAGGTTTGACATGAACATCTTGTACCCCTGCCACACAGGATTGGCCCCCACTTGACTAGTAGTATCAAATATGATCACCCCTTTCATTAACGGGCCTCGAAGTATAGATGAGTAGATAGTAATCGATCTTGATGTGGAATGACCACACCCTGATGGGAGCGACCAACTTGGCCCTGCTGCATGTCCGATTTTGTCAATTCCTTGTTGATGAGGCTCGAGGCTACGTTTTACTTTTTATATAGCACTTCCTACTTGGAATGCTAACACTACCTTCTAAGCAACAATCCAATGCCAGCATTCATCCATACAAGTTCGTTCTGGAACTGAATGAAACCCTTGAGAGCTTCGTCTTCAATCCCATCTTCTTTTAGATGTCTTCACTTCGAACGCTTGAGTTGGATCGAAGTGGTTTTCAGATAACATACCTGATCCAAGTCTCTTTGAAACAACATTCAGTAATTCCCGGTAAGCACAACTTTGGTTCTTTAGGAAATAAACAGTCAAAGATAAGAGTAGAGATCACCTCTTAACCGCTATTGGATGGATTTCCTTATCATTGTCTTAGGAGAACGAAATGAGATTTATACGCACAGTACATCATCATAGGAGATGGATGTTCCATATAACTCTTCTTACAGATATTTCCAAAGTTATGTTTGGGTCCAAATTCAATAGTTGGTTATTTAACCATCGAATAAACAAACATTCAAATCAGAGATTTAAATTCCATAGGAAAAACCAATAATGGTTAAGCACGCAAGCAATCACTAACCTTCTTTTAACTAATCTTTCATTAATTAAATCCATTTTGTAATTACTTGAACAAAAATCCATTTACAAAGATATACATATACACACACATACACACACAAATCCCTATGTCTTAGTACTTAGAAAAATATCCATATACTTATCTCAACGGTATAAGTATATTCACCAAACATTGGGGACGATTTCCTTTTTATACAATTCTAAAACCATCTATAAACTCCATTATACATCCATAAAACCATTTATAAAACTCCATTTATAAATCAATAAATCTATTCCTAAAATTCTTTAATGAATACCTAAAACTGTTTATAAAACTCTTTTATCTTGTAGATAATCTTCCTTTAAGTTTTCCAAACCATGCTATAGATTTCTCTTATAAAGCCCACATCTGTCTATAAAATCTTATTTATAAACCTCGAAAACAACTAAAAATAAAATTCTAACCATTTACTTTAAAACGTTATTATATAATAATAAACATTATAAATAAATAAATATTAACTTTAAAACATCTTAAGTTAATAATTAATAAATTTCAAAACATTCTTAACAAAACAATAATGATTTATCTTCAACGTTATTACAAATAATAAAAATTAATTTCCAAAACTTTATTGATAAATAACTATATTAATTTCTAACCATATTAATAATTTAAATAGTCAACCATTTCAAAATATTGAAATATTGATAAATAACTTCAAAACAACAGTAATATAAACAAACAAGTTTTTAAACATAAATATATTTCCTTGATAAAAATCCGTACTTAAATTTCCAACATAATCATTCCCATATATATAAAACTATATTTGAAAATCTCTTTCTATTTTATAAAACTTTCTTTCATAAATTTCTTTTATTTATGAACCCTATTTATAATTTTTATCCCTTTATAAATCTCACTTATTTATAAATCCCATTTTAAACATTAGTTTCAATCTGTTTTTAACGTTGCTCCCATATTTATGAATTTCTTTTGTAAGTTCCTTTCAATTTATAAAATATCATTTAACATCTCCAAATCTATCGTCACTTTTAATTTCCAAATATGATAACTATTTTTCTAAAACAACATTCCACATCTTATTGTGAATCCATAATTGTGATTTATTTCCCAGTTTATCTGATGATAAAGTTTGCCCTTTATTTATAAACATCGCTTATAAATCTATCCTTTTATTAATAAAATTCGATCTTACAAGTCTTTATAATATTTGTAAATTTTCACATTTATATACAATCATATTTATAAATTCCCCCATTTATACATTAACATTAATACTTGTGTGTGTGTGTACACACACATATATATACATCACTTTATATAAAAGATTAATAAATGTTTATACCAAATTATCTATCTTCTTTTTAAACCATATTCTTTTTTCAAAAAAGACGGGCTTATTTTTAAGATTTTAGAAATCTTTATTCATAGTTCAAAAATCTCTATTTAAAATATTTTAAAAACTATTAATTTATTATCTCTGAAGATCATACTTTTTGGTTTAAAAAAATTCCTTCTTTAAATAAATTTCAAGAATAAATATTGAAATAAATAAATTTTCAAAATAATTTAAAATCCTTTTAAAACTAAATCTTCATTTTTATAGTAATTTAAAATACTAAAAACGTGGCCTAGTCTATTATAACACAAACTAGGAAAAATCATCCATGTCATCAAATATGGCATCCAAAACATCCTATATCGAAATATGAAGAAAAAATCAGTAGTGTGAGAAATCTCGTTGGATCCCTCCAACTTGTCCCCCTGCATTATACACAGTATATAACAAATAGTATAAATAAACCGCTTCGAAGCCGGATCGTATAAAAAGGTCATCCACTATTACACGAGAATACAATAGGGTCACATCCGCTACAAGGGCGTAAATATATCCAAACCAACAATATAAAAAGGTAAATCTTCCAAATATTCAATAATAATCAACAATAAAATATCTACACATCCAATTAATAAATTTTATCAATTAAATATAGTTCTGATTAACCAAAAGGGTAAGTTTAACTCACATTGATTCAAGTTTCGTCAAAGGCTCCAGTTTGAATTAAAATTTCGTCAAAGGCTCAATTTTAACCCAAATTCCCACTAGCTCCAAATCCATCCAATCTAACTCCATAGCATAGTATTCATCATAACGAGCGCAATGCAACTTGTCATATTCAATTTGGAGCTCGTATGGAAAAGTTGTGAATTAATTACTTTTGAAATAATTAAATGATAATTAACTTATAATTAATAAGATTTTAAACTTAATTACCCTCCCTTCTCAAATCTCTCTTTTGAACAAATGAAACCTAGGCATGAACATCGATCGCGACTTCAGCTCATCACTGCGCCACCGTTCGTTGCATGAGCCACGTTGTAGCACCGCCGCCGATCCTCCTAGCATGCGCCGACCACACGACTCCCCCACTCGCCGCCGTTTGACCAATATTGAACCCAAATGCTACCACAAATGCGGCCAAATCTAGTCACCATGCCAGGAATTTCGACGATTCCATCATTGATCTGCTATGTTTTGACGAGCTCTACATTTTCCTAGTTATGGTCGAAGGCCAATACGGCCTGTGGTGGCTCCAGAGGGTGGTGGTCGTTGGATGGAAGGAGGGGATTTGAAAATTTTCAAACCAAATTTCTGATTTGCACATGAATACAAAGGAAGAAGGTATGGGTGCATAGTGGAGGGTATGGCTTACATGGGGAAAGTATGGACTAAGGTATAGGGAAATAAAGTGTGTATATATATATATATATGTATATGTATATATATATATATATATATATTATATTCAAAATATCTATCTCGATTCACTCAAAAATCTCGAAATCCAAATGAGGTATGCCACCTGTCATTCTATATGTTATACCCCTATTTCAAACACAATGGAACTAGTCTTGAAGCCTAATTCTATCGTATACAGAAGATAGCTTTTCAAATCTAATTATTTCATAGATTTCTAAAATTATTTTCTAAGCGTTTTGATCTCGCACTCCCAAATGATACGTCCAATCGCTACAAAATTTGATGGCATATTGTAGTTCATTATTACAAATCAAACGAAGCTGGTTTCATCGAAATCCGAGATAGTGCCCTAGAAGGTTGTTTTCACAAGTTACTTAAAACGTATTATTATAAAAACCCAAATTAATCACTTAAAGTTCTAAATTAAAAGTTTACTCTCTTCATTCTTATTTAAACATAATTTAAATCATCTTTCGAAATTATTTTTGTCCACATTAACTTCAGGATTTAATTATTTAAACAATTCCAAATATTAAATTCAACATTTAATTACCCAATACATTGATATATTTGAAATTCAAGTTATTTAACTTATAAAATTAAATTTTTTATTTTTAAAGTCAATTAAATATTACAAATTCAAATAACTAAAATTCTTGTCGTTATATTCTTCATCCCTTAAAAGAATTTCGTCGCTAAAATTGCCAAGGTAAGAAAAATGCCACAAACCCATTAACTTTTCAAAACTAGTTAGCTATAATATATTATAAAATTTCTATGTCTTTTAGATTCATCCACCTATATCAACTAATTTACATCCTTTCATTTATTCCAAGTTATGACTTAAAATAAAATTTTAGTTATCAAAAATTTTCTCTAAATTCTCAAAAAATTTCCAACGCCTTCAATTTACGGAAATTTCACCAATGTCTCCTTTGCACGGCTTGATCGGAAAAATATGGTATGCAATCCGAGATATGTACCTTATTTTAGTATTAGCAAGCATGTACAACCAATATAATGCGAAAGCGAGCTCCAAATGTGAAGCGTACGCCATCGACACCTACTAATCACTCAACAACTAATGAGAACATGAATATAGAAAGTAACATCACTGTATAATATAGAATATCCAATAACTATATGCACATGTAGAAAATGTAACAAGAGAAACCATCCAATAAATAACACCTATCCAAATTTATTTATTATCATATCAATTTGCATTTCCAAATGTCAACATTATATCTATACACTTTCATTTCTTATTAACATTCTACTGATTCGTTTTCAATTTATTTACATTCAATTTATTTCCATCCAATTGATTTACATTCAATTTCATTTAATTATTAATATTCACTTTACTTACATTAACTTTAAATTCAATTTATGTTTACCAACATGTCATTGCATGCTAAATTCGTTTATGGATCATTTCATACAATAATTACTTAAGTTTATTGCAATGTTTCACACTACACAACTCATGTTTATTTTACTTCATAACTTAAGTTCATATTTAATTTTATCAAACAACTTTCCAAACCATATTCAATTCATTTTACACTCAAGTTGAATTTCATTTTTTAACTCAAATTCATATACATTTCACTAATTTATTCCATTAGTTCATTTCATTAATTCATTACATATCAAATTCAATTTCATTTTATTCATTTTATTACTCCACTAGAGTTAAATTTCATTTCAAAAATCATCTCATTTAACTTAAGTTAAATTTAATTACCTATTTCAATTCATGATTTTCATTTCTTAACATTTATATCCAACAATTTAAAATTTTATTTAACTTATCAATTCTCAAAATTTTATAAGTTATCAAAACTTATTTCATATTTATCAAATTATACATTGGATTTTTAAAATCAAACTTGTTTTACCGTACAAAACTCCAACGAAAAATCACTAAGGCAGCAATTCATCACTTAGAAACTCGAAAATAAAAGCCGATGATGCTGCATCCATCAGCAGAATTATTTTCCAGTGACTAAAGTGAGTTCAATGCTTTCTGTTTCCTTTTAAATCCTCTTGAATATTTCTAACTAGATATTTTCAAAATAATACTATTATTATTCTTCCAAAACCTTCGATTTTTTTTCCAAAATCAATGGGATTAAAACTTGCAAATTTTTTAATTTAAATCTTACTTACAAATCATATTTATAATACCTTCCTATTTATAAATTTCATTTATAAATCATATTTATATAATCTCACTCCTTATGTAATATCATTTCACAAATATTGATTATTTAAATTATAACCAATACTCTATAATTCATAATTATAAACTCACCCTCTTACGTAACTCATTTTACAATTATTTATCTTTATTTGGATTATAATAATAACAACTTTAATTAGAACAACAAACAATAAATGATAATAATCGAATATTGTCATTCATTAACAACCAAACATACTATACATAATTATAATAATTTCTAAAAGTTATTCCTTCATATATAAAATATAATTCAGGTAAAATCATTTTATTTACTAATTCTCAAAACAATACTGTGTCGGTTTGTTTTTTAAGTGTTTAGAAACCCCTATCGATATTGTGGCATCCCACGTACTGACTAGAATTTATAAGCCACCCAACAGATAAATTAACACAATATAAATATTTTTATAATCAATAACAATTTCACTTTCATATATTTAATACACTCAAAACTCATAATAAGGCATTTCATTACCTTATCACTTAATCTGCCCCACCAAAGCCAAGGTTCTAGCTTAACCTGTACTCTAGTACCAGGTGTTAACCCACCTTTTGGCAAGGCCGTAGCCAAGCGTATTTAACTAAATCAATTTCTTAGTCATCGAGCTGGAATATGATAGGTTTGAGTCGACTGGATGGATAGATGATCAATCACGGACGATAAACACGATTACTAAGGCGATTTGGCGTAGTCGATGGACAAAAGAAGCAGGATACTCGAAATATGAGTTTCGAGAAAAATTGAGGTGATTCGAGATGTTTGGAGTTTTCTTTGAGCCGTACTTGGCATTGCTTCGGATTTTTAAGCTGCCTGCTTCGAGCCATTTACTAGGCTGCTTTGGGTCACTTGCATGGTCACACGGGATTGGTGCATTTCAAAGGGGTCGGTGTATTCCTCGGGTCGGAATGATGCACGCATGAGGTCGGCACGTATCTCTTGGGATCGGTAGGAAGTGAGGTGTCCAAGCATAATTTACTTAGAGTCACAGGCGAGTTTGCTCTGGGTCATTTGCACATCTGCTTCGAATCATCCCTAGGGCTACATCAGGTTGGCATTTCAGCTATATAGGATCGGTCGCGATAAAGGGTATTTGTTCGGCTATGGTTTTGGTAGGCCCGTATCAATCAGGAAGCCCAATAACCAGGATTTTGCAAAATAAATACAGCAGGTGGGGCTTCATAAAAGGGATCTTCATTTTGTTTTCCTTCATCATCTCTATTAAAGCTACTCCACCATTTTTTTTTTAAAAACTCTGGACTATAGCTGTAGTTGATTCTGATATCAATTGGACGTAAGCCAGAGTCAGCTGAACCACTATAAATCCTTTGTTATTACTGATTTCTTTTTAATTTTGATTGTTCTTCATATTTATACTCTCTAAATACACCCTATCTGTTATATGTGACTGTTAGTTGGTGCTTTCATCCACGTTTGGGTGTTAGTGACCAATTTTGGCGCTAACATTTTGGTGCTTTCAATAGGAAAGCTAGCACTCAGGGATTCTGAAGTTTGATTTTGGATTTAAAGGCTTAAGAACTCGGATTCTAGGAGAAACAATGGTTAGGCCATCGACAAGGAGGCAAGTGACAGAAAGGAGTAATCAAGAGGGAAGTCAAAAGTTCTCTTCCAAAGCTGGATCAGATCAAGCATCCATCTACATCACTAGGGACAATATGTAGATTATGATGGATTCTATGCAGGTGCAGCTGATGAAAAGGATAAAGGAAATGATGCAGACCCTTCTTAGACAATTTGGATAGGCAGGAATAGCAAGAGCAGTGGGAGCTCAGACCCATGGAGCTGGATCAGAAGGACTCAACAGGCAAGTAGATGGAGTGGTTCAACAAGGGGTAACCCCCAATCAACAAACAACTATCAATCTGGATGGACCTACACTTTGGGGGCACACCACTAGGTAATGCTAGACCAATTCATAAAGGGATACCAAATGACGCTGTGCAGCCCGACGCCAACATGAATACAGGAGTGCATGACGAGGAGTGTGTACTAGAATTCCCTTGAGGACTTGGAGGGTAGTTATGAAATGTGGATGGGGGGCAACCCTTGGTAGGTAAAGATGGATTAACTGACATTATCAGGTCAACTATTCGCGGAGGTCTAACAAACAGAGATTTGGAGGGAGTAAACAAAAGTCCATTTACCCATAACATCAGGATGGCTAGGAATCTACCCGATTTCAAGCTGCCGCTCTAGAAGTATACAACGGTAAGACGGATCCCACTGATCACTTGATGAGGTACACAAGGCATATGGAAGTGCTGGGGGCATCAGAGAAAGTAATGGCCCAGTGTTTCCCCCTGCACTTGACCGATATAACTGCTTTGTGGTTTAAACAGGTAGAAGATGGATCTATTGGAACATGGACAGAATTGGTGGACAGGTTTTTGAAACAATTTCAAGTTCACATAAAAAAGCCGAAGAATGTGATGAAACTGATGTCGGTGAAGCAGAAGATGGTAGAATCGATCAAGTATTTTTTAAATCGGTTTAATGCAGTAGTTGCTTCGGTAGATCATCCAGATTCATCAATGGTTCTAATGGCGGCGGTGTCAAGGGCCAAGGATAATTCAGATTTCAAAGTATCGTTAACATGGGACCCACCAATGGATCTTGGGGAATTCTTTTACGAAGCTGAGAGATTTCTTCGATAAGAGGATGCATGTTTGGATATGAGGTCAAAGGAAGTAAACATGGTTAAGGATGGAGAGACGTTCGGTGAAAGCTCGGGTAAAGATAAGGATAAAAGGAAGTGGAAGAGCTGGGGAAAACCAAAATTCTCCACTTACACAGGAATGAATAAGACATTGGAACAGATATACTTGGATACTCGGGATCGCCTTCCTTATTGAAGACCTACAAGGAGGGAACCCTCGGAATAGAAAAGGGTATTGGGAAGGCACTGTCTCTTTTATGATTTGACGGGCATGATACTGACAGCTGCAGGCATCTAAAGGATATAATCGAGAAGCATGTAAGGAATGGTCAGTTGCGGCAATATGCCGAAACTCGGAATGCGGTGGTGGAACATAAGCAACCACTACCTACCTTGAACTATGATGGCGCAAGGCCCAGGAATGATGGTCGGTTGGTCAACTAATTATAATGGTTTGAAATAAGTAACAAACTCTAGGCACACGGCTAAGTCTTTTACTCATGTATGAGGACGGAGAGAACCCCTAGACATGCTCTGAAATGATGATAAACCGTGACGCTCTGGTTTGTGAAATCTTTTTTACCTTTTGTCTTGGACACTTGCTTTTTTTGGTTTGGTTTGAACTTCTGGTTTTGTTTGTTTTCTGATTTGGATTCTGGTTTGGACGTTTTCCTTTTCGTTTGGGCTTTTGTTATGGATTTATCATTTTCTAGTATGAATTTGGATTTTGGGGGATTTTGATTGACCTTTTGTCTGTTTTTTGGTAGCAGGTCGTCGAATATGTACTATGCTAGGCAAGGGTCCGGGGAGACTAGGATTCGGCCTAGGACTTAGACCCCATATTATCTATCGGATATTATTTCAGATCGTCAAGTATGGGCTATGCTCGGTAAGGGTCCAAAGCAACAAGGATTCGGCTTAGGACTTAAGCCACGACATTACTTAGCATTCACGGACACTAAACCAGGACCACCATGACATTACTTAATACAAGTCGTCGAGTGTGGAGTGCGCTTGGCAAAAATCCGGAGAGGTTACGGATTTGGATTTCGGCTTTAAATGGCTAAGGATTGGCTATGATCCGGAGCGATCCTGGATTTGGATATCGACCTGGAAAGGTCATGGATTTGGTTATTTGTTATTGGATATGGATGGATTAGAACTCGGTTTTCGGGTTTAGACGGACGTGGAATTGGATAAGGATTTGGTTACTAGATAGGGATCGGATATCGACTCGAAGCAGTCGTAGATTTGGATAAGGATATGGCAATGACACTTGGATAAAATGGATTGTATTATGAATTATATGGTGTGGCTGTAGATAACATACAGACTTTGGATGAAGAATTAAAGGCCATTCAAAACATGCCTTCCTACCACAAGGCATGTTTGAAGGGGCAAATGTTAACCCGCCTTTTGGCAAGGCCGTAGGTAGACGGATTTAACTAAATCAATTGCTCAGTTATCGAGGCTGGAATACGATAGGTTTGAGTCGACTGGATGGATAGATGATCAATCATGGATGATAAACTTGATTATGAAGCCGGGATTTAATGTAGTCGATGGGAAAAAGACGCGGGATACTCGAAATATGAGTTTCGAGAAAAATCGAGGCGATTCAGGATGTTTGGAGTTTGCTTCAAGCCATACTTGGTGTTGCTTCAGGTTTTTAAGATGCCTGCTTCGAGCCATTTGCCAGGCTGCTTCGGGTCACTTGCATGGTTGCATGGGATTGGTGCATTTCAGAGGGGTCGGTGTAATCCTCGGGTCGGCATGATGCATGCATGGGGCCGACACGTATCTCTTGGGATCAGCAGGAAGTGAGGTATCCAAGCATGATTTTCTTCAGGTCACAAGCGAGTTTGCTTCAGGTCATTTGAGCATTTGTTTCGAGTTATCCCCAGGGTAACATCAGGTCGGCATGTTAGCTATACAGGATCAGTAGTGATAAAGGGTATGGGATCGGCTATGGTTTTGGTGGGCCCATATCACTTAGGAATCCCAGTAACTAGGATTTTTGCGTATAAATACGGTAGATGGGGCTTTAGAAAAGTGACCTTCATTCTATTTTCCTTCATCTTCTCTACTAAGGCAACTCCACCATTTTTGTTTTAAAAACTCTGAAATGTAACTGTAATTGATTTTGATATCAATAAAAAGGAAATTTCTGGGGTGGACGTAGGCCAGAGTCAGTCGAACCACTATAAATCATCTGTTATTACTGTTTTCTTTTTAATTTTGATTGTTCTTCATATTTATACTCTCTACATACACTTTATTTGTTATATGTGACTGCTAGTTGGTGCTTTCATCTACGTCTGGGTGTTAGTGACCAATTTTGGTGCTAACACCAGGTCTAACAACTTGGGATTTTCAACTCTTGAAAATCGTCACTAATACGTCTATTTTATTGCGTGCCTAGAAATCAAATGCCAGAAAACCTGATTTTTAGGGGAAAAGAAGGAAGAAAAGAAGAAGATAAAAAGAAAACTAATCAACATAGAATCTCACAATGCAGTGGAACAATATAATATGAGAATGACCTTTACATAAAAGAGAAACTGTAATCTTTAATATGCATACATCAAATCAGAGTACAACATGAATCACTATCATCAGCAAGAGCAGTTATAATAACCTGTCCTAAAAAATACCGATGATTACAATAACCAATGGAGCGAAAATAAATATATGCATGAATACGACTTAAAGACCTCCAACTCGTCTCCTGAGCTCCAATGCGTCCAAAGCAATTTGTAAATATGCCTGAGGGATTCGAGCATTATAATAGAATAACACCCAAGTCAGTCTGGAAAACCAGTGTGACAAAACACACCCTACTATATTTAAAGTTATATAAAGTTTTGAAAATCAAAAGCATCTTGTAAGACCACACCGCACATAAACATGGACGATTTTTTACCTTACGATAAACAAAATATTTCATATGAAATTCTATGATATTATAATAGGATCTAGGGATTTAAAGTAAATATATAAAATAACTGAAATGCTTGCATCTCACTTTTCAGCTTAGTTAGGCACAACAAAGTCCGTAAAGCTCGTATAGGAGAATGTATTCCATGCTATGACAATGTAAGGAACTACCTTCCGATGGTATATCTCCAGACAAAATGCATCGGAGTCTGACAAAAACATCTTGTACCCCTTCCACAAAGGACTGGCCTGCCACTTGACTAGTAGTACCGAATATGATCACCCCTTTCATTAATGGGCCCTAAAGCACACGTGAGTAGATAGTAACTAATCTAGATTTTGAATAACCATACCCTGATGGGAGCGACCAACTTAGCATTGCTACATGCCCGATTTTTGTCATTTCTCGATTGAAAAGGCTCGAGGGCTACATTTTACCTTTTATATAGCACTCCCACTTGGAATGCTAACACTACCCTCTGGCAAAAATGCAATGCCAGCATTTATCCATACAAGTTCATTCCAGGATAGAACAAAATGCTTGAGAGCTCTGTCTTGAATCCCATCATCCTCAAGATGTCTTCACATCGAACGCTTGAGTTGGATCGAAGTGTTTTCGGATAACATATCTGATCCCGCTCTCTTCAAAACAACATTCGATAATTTTTGGTAAATTCGAACTCGATTTTTTAGGAAATAAACAGCCAAAGATAAGAGCGTAGATCACCTTCTAACCGCTAGTGGATGGATTTCCTTATCCTTGTCCTTAGAGAACAAAATGAGATTCATACGCATAGTACATCATCATCAGGGATGATTGTGCCATATAACTCACGTGTTTCTCCTAGATATTTCCAAGGTTACGTTTGGGTCTAAATTCGATAGTCGGTTATTTAACCATCGAATAAACAAACATTCAAATTAGGGATTTAAATTCCATAGAGAAACCAACAATGGTTAAGCACACAAGCAACTGCTAACCTCCTTTTAATTAATCTTTTATTAATTAAATCCACTTTGTAATTACTTGAATCAAAATCTTTTTTACAAAGATATATGTATATATATATATATGTGTGTGTGTGTGTGTGTGTGTGTATACATATATATATATATATCCACAAATCCCTATATCTCAATACTTGGAAAAATATCCATATACTTGTCTCAATGATGTAAGTATAGTCACCAAACATTAGGGAAGTTTTCCTTTTATACCATTCTAAAACCATTTATAAACTACATCATACATCCACAAACCATTTATAAAACTCCTTTTATAAATCTACAATCCCATTCCTAAAATTCTTTAATATATATCTAAAACCATTTATAAAACTCGTTTATCCTTTAGATAATCTTCCTTTAAGTTTTCCAAACCATGTTATAAGATTTCTCTTATAAAGCTCACATTTGTCTATAAAATCCTATTTATAAACCTCAAAAATATTAAAAATAAAATTCTAACCATTTACTTCAAAACATTATTATATAATAGTAGACATTATAAATAAATAAATATTAACTTTAAAATATGTTAAAATAATAATTAATAAATTTCAAAACATTCTTAATAAAGAAATTATCTTCAACATTATCACAAATAATAAAAATTAAGTTCCAAAATTTAATTGGTAAATAATATATTTAATTTCAAACCATATTAATAATTTAAATAATTATCTTTTTCAAATATTAAAATATTGATAAACAACTTTAAAACAATATTAGTATAAATAAAAAAAATTTAAACATAAACATATTTCCTTGATACAAATCCATACTTAAATTTTCAACATAATCATTCCCATATTTATAAAACTATATTTAAAAATCTATTTCTACTTTATAAAACTTCCTTTCATAAATTCCTTTTATTTATGAACCCCATCTATAACTCTATCCCTTTATAAATCTCACTTACTCATAAAATCCCAATTTAAACATCAATTTCAATCCGTTTTTAACATTGCTATCATATTTATGAATTTCTTTTATAAATTCCTTTCAATTTATAAAATGTCGTTTAACATCTCCAAATCTGTCCTCATTTTCAATGTCCAAATACAATCAACTATTTTTCTAAAACAACACCCCACATCTTATTGTAAACCCACAATTGTGATTTATTTCCTAATTTATCTAATGATAAAGGTTTCCCATTACTTATAAACACCGTTTATACGTCTATCCTTTTATTAATAAAATATGATCTTATTAATCTCTAATTTATTTGTAAATTTCCACATTTATATACTATCACATATATAAGTCTCCTCATTTATACATTAACCTTAATATATATGTGTGTGTATAAACTATTCACTTTATATAAATGGTTAATAAATATTTATACCAAGATAATTTCTATCCTCTTTTGAAACCATATTCTTTGTTTACAAAAGACGAACTTATTTTTAAGATATCAAAAACCTTTATTCACAATTCAAAAATCTCTATTCAAAATATTTTAAAAACTATTAATTTATAATCTTTAAAGATCATAATTTTTAATTTAAAATAAATTCCTTCTTTAAATAAATTCAGGAATAAATATTAGAATATGTAAATTTACGAAATAACTTAAAATCCTTATAAAACTAAATCTTCATTTTTATTGTATTTTAAAATACTAAAAATATGGCCTAGCGCTATTATAGCACGAACTAGGGAAAATCATCCATGTCATCAAATATGACATCCAGCATATCGTATATCAAAATATTAAGAAAATAAAATCAACAGTGTGAGGAATCCAGTTGGATCCCTCCAACCTGCCCCTGCATTACACACAATATATAATCAAATAATATAAATCAACTACTTCGAGACGGGATCATACACAAATGGTCATCTGCGCTTACACGGGAACCTAACAGGGTCTCATCTGCTCCAGGAACATGAATATATCTAAACCAACAATATAAAATAGTAAATCATTCAAACATTCAATAACAATCAACAATAAAATATCCACACATCCAATCAATAATTTTTATCAACTAAAATATATTTCTGATTAACCGAAAAGGTGAGTTTAACTCACATCGATTCCAGTTTCGCCAAAGCGCTCCAGTTTGAATTAAAGTTGAACAAACGTTCAATTTTAAATCAAATTCCCACTAGCTCCAAATCCATCCAATCCAACTTCATAGCATAATATTCATTGTAACGAGCGCAATGTAACTTGTCGCATTCAATTTGGACCTCATATAGAAAAGTTATAGAAATCCATCCACTCCAACTTCAATCCAACACCAAATTTAAATATCATTTTTAAACACTTGAAACCATAAATGGCTTACTGCAAGATTTATAAATGCAGTTAAAAGTCTTTGTTAAATAACAACATTGAAAAAGCACTATCTTTGTGACTTGTTTTAACCACTTTAACAAATGATTTAAGACCTGATATTTTATATAGTCAGACTACCCCTAAGGTACTTAAAAACCATGGAAAGAAACCCCTAATAATGTCTTCCAATTAATTTACAAAAATTTGTGAAAATAGGCTATATTTATAAAGTGTATTTATAACCACGTTTTTGCTTCAACTTTCACAACTTTGGTTCACAATTTCTGTTACTTTCCAAACCATTTCTTTACTATCCAATGCACCAAAATATATGCGGAGAACAAATAAATCAAATTATTCCAAGTTAAGGCCATAAATATCCAATTTGCATAAGTTAAAGTTAAGGGATATTGAAGTGCACTTATCGCGAGTATTCTTGCTTCAAACACTTTCAAACATATTTTAATTCAACATACAATACAAAAAACCATTCAAACATTAATTCAAGGCCATGCCACATGTTTAAGAGGGTAATAGAAGTGAAGCTATATAATATAAAGTTGTCATTTGCTTTCAAAATAAGAGGGGTCCAAAGTTTGTAACTTACTTTACTTAGTTAATGTCACTTTAAATTTATATTTCAAACACAAAATATATATACACAATATACACGAACATGATAGTGAGATAACTCACTTAGATCCAAGCCAAGCACATGTTCAAGATTAACTAAAGTCAAGAATAATTCCTACCATCACCTTGCAACCACCTTTGCTTCCTTCTACCTTGCTTCAAACTTGCTTTTCTAAGGAAAACATGCATTAGTGATCATGGCCATTGAGGGGGAGGGGGAGAGGTAGGCTCAACCTTTTCAAAATCTAACAAAGTAGAAGGTATTGTAATATTTTCCTAAGGCATGTGGCGAAGCTTGAGTGGATTTGGAGTTTTTTTGCAAAAAAAATCTATAGAGCATTTGAGGAGGAGAAGACATGATAGAAGCTTGCTTTTAGCTTTGTGAATTTATGATTTATTATCAAGGGTATGCCCCTCCTTATATAGACTTCAAAATAGTATTGCCAAAGCTTATTCTCACCCCCTCTCATGTCATGGAAGCCTGAACTCCATACATGCACACACTTCTCCTTTACAATTATTTCTTTTAGCAAAATATATAAATACCCATAACATGCTAATATCTCTTATTCATTAGAGACTTCTAGAACATTAAATTTGACTTATGAATCAATATGTGTCAATTAGTTTCTAGTATGTTCATTTGATCATAGGACAAGTGCATAACAGTTCAAACAACTTATATTGAATAAAAAGCTGTTTGTCGATAAACTGATTTTTGGTCACATTATCAGTTTTTCTTGAAGAATATATTTACATTAAAAATTTCAAATTCAAGTTTACCATCATTACTTATGATTGAAAAGGGATTTAAGAAGGTTATTAAATCAATTTAATAACATTGAATCCAAGATTCAAATATTTAAATAATTTAGATATTTAAATATGATGTGTTTGAAATTCCTAGTCGTTATGGCTACATACTTTGACTTTGAGTTAACTTCAGTTGGCTGTGATACTAATCCCATATAGCAGATGTGATATCCCGGAATTTTGGACAATATCAATTTAATAATCTGTATTTAAAAATTAAATTGATTTGATAATTTTTGTAAATAAATTTGAATTTATTTAATAATCTTATTTAATAAATATTTAATTAGTGAATTTATCTAATAAATTATTTTCTATTTATAATGTATATATATTTTAAATGGATGAGTTTGGTTTTAAATTTAATTAATACAGCATATTTTCTAATTTCAAATATTTTGGTAATTGGAAATTGGTTTTTATTTAATATTAAGCTTTTCAAAGCTATTTAATAAAATAAGTAAATGTTTTTAAATACATAAGATAAATGTTTATTTGTTTAAATATATTTTAACTTAAGTTTGAATATTAATTTAGATTAAAATAAAGTTATAGAAATGTTGTTTATTTCTTTTTAAAATATTGATTAATAAACGTGATTTGTAAATTAGATATGAATTAATGAAACATTTATTCATTTAAATAACAAGTAATTTATAACCTCTTTTATAAATTCATTTAAATTATATAAAATGTTATTTTCAAATAATTGATTTGTATATTGTTTTTATTTATAATCATACTTGGTTTTGTTTTCTTTAATTATTATCTATATATAACTAAGTATTTGTTAACTAATTAATTCAAGCATAATATTATATTAACACTTAATTAAAAATACTAATTAATTAAAGATACATGTGTAAACATCTTAGGATCTAATATAACAAATGTAAACTAATAACCATTTTAAGATGACAAATGTAAAATTTAAGACAAGTGTCATGTTTTAATTTTTATTTTTCTTTGATTTTAAATAAATCATAAATATTGTTATATAAACTTGCATTTTTCCCATTTCTTTCTTTTTGTCATCTTCATTCCAAAACAAAAAAAAATTCAGCTGAGAAACCCTTCCACTTTAAACAATTCTCAAAACAAATCATGCAAATCTGATAATAAATCTTCCTCAAAACCAAATCTAACCAAAATTAGTAAATAAACTCCTCATATCCAAACAAATCATTCCCTGTTCATCAATTCAAACTGCATTCCTCAAATGTGTAACCAACATGCAAATCTGAAATCCTTGAAACATTTTTCTGCATGCAAATAAAAAACAAAACCTGTTCATCATTCAACCTGCATTCATCATTTCTCTTCAACCTGAGAATTATTTCCTGCATGCAACAATCTGTCAGCAAGAAACATTCAAGTTTAAGTTTTAAAAGCACTCAAACAAGTTTTAAAGAATTCAAGGGGCAAAGGCATTTTAAAGCAGGATTTCTAAAGATCCATAGGGATTTCAAATCTGTGCTCTGCTCTGCGTTTTTAAATCAGTGAGTAACTCAACTTTTAAAAATTTTAAGTAGATAAAAGTTGTTTTCATGCTTTTAATTAGAAATGAATATATAATATGAATTTGGTGTGAATATATATATGAATATATTTATGAGTGCATGCTTGTTATCTGATACATGTCTGTTTCCTAAATTTTAAGCTTCTGCTTGATTTTAAATCCCTTTTATCTTGGTTTAATCTTGGTTTAGATGAGGCTGAAACAAATTATGTTTATTTCCATCATAAACTATGGGTTAAAAATATTAACTAAGTCAAACAATCCTGTATCAGCTCTAAAGTTTATAAACAGAGGAACAAACTTTAATTTGAGAAATTTTCAAGTACATTGATTTGAAGTTTCAGGATTATGAATAAAAGCATCCTACAAAATCATGAATTTTAAACCAAAGATTTCAAATTTTAATGTCAAAACCAAAGAGCAGTTCCACATTCACTGTATTTTACATTTTGGCACTGTTGATTTATGTGTTCGATTGAGTTAAATTTGCTCGTGGAAGTGGTGGAGTTATCAGGGATAAGGAGTAAATTATCAGATTAGGTTGCATTGCATTTTGGTGATGATTGTTGTGAATTAAAGTTTAGAACCCTAGTTCTACTGGGTTTGATGGAGTTGAACACCACGGTGGTCGGAGGGTTGACGAGGCCTTCGTCGGAGTTTGAGGGGCAACGGTGGTCGGAGCTTCAGAAACGAGGTGTTGTCAGGTTTGGTGAGAATGGGTATTGCCTGTTTCAGGTTTTGTTCCAGGTTGGGATTCTTATCTTTATTTTGATTTTGAGGTGGGACAAGGTACTGGTGGTGGTTATGGGATGCATTGGTGATCAGCGACTTGTAGAAATCATCAGAGTTGGTTGGAGATAGGTGGATGGCCGGTGCATGTGCATTGTGTATCATTTTCTGGTGAGGTTGATTGTTTTGGATTATGGGGTTTTGTTTGCTCTGGTTTGTCTCGAGTAAGTTGAGATTTAGCCCGAAGCAGTAATAGTTTTGACTCGAAGAAGTAAAATTTAGGGAAGGCTCGAGTTATAGTTGTTTCAGGTTTTACAAATCAAAACAGAACCTGTTCTGTTTTAAGGTTTAAAAATAAAGTTTAAATGCAACTAAAATTTTTAGACTAAGTTTAAACTGAATTTGAAATTGAATTCAAAGTATTTGAATCTGAGTTTTGAATTAATTTAAATATTTAAATTTAAATTTGGTTTTAAAACTATTTAGTATAAAAGTATATGGGGTTTGAATTTAAACTGTAAGTTTTAAATTGTAAAATAGAAATTTAAAATAAGTTTAAATCCAGTTTTATAAATCTGGAATTTGGTTTGAATTTCAGTTTTAAAATAAAATAAGTTTTTAAATTTAATTTGTTTTAACTATTTTAGAAATGGTTAAATAATTTGAATTTTAAAATGAAAATTTAAGTAAGGTTTTTAAAATTTAAGTTAAAACTGGAACGAGGTTTAAAGCTGTATTTTAGATTTGAAATTAAAAGAAATATTTAAATTGAATTTGTTTTTAAATAACTTGAAATGTTTAAAATGTATGTTTAAATTGTTTTGAACTTTATATTCTTTTAAACTTATTTTATAAAATGGATGTTTCTTTAACATATGAGATAAAAAGGTTTTAAATTGTTTTAAAACCTTGTTTAAATAAATTGGTTTCATTTTTAAAATCTTAACTTTAAAATGAAATTTAAAATGGAATTTAAAGTAAATTTGAAAACAATTTGTTTAGATACTTTGATTAATTAAGAAATGTTTATCTTAAAGATAAATAAATTTAATGATTTGGATTTGTTTAAACTATTAAGTTAATTTTAATAGGTAATCAATTATTTAATTTATTAATAATATGGATGATTAATTAAGTAATTAAGAGATTTTAAATTAATTAATTAAGACTTGAGATTAATTAATTAAGTTTAATTAATGTGTAATTAAGGATTATTAATTAGATTTTAATTAATGATTAAAGATTTATTAATCAAGTAATTAATGATTAATTAAGTTATAGTTAACACTTAATTAATTTAATAATTAGAGATTAATTAATTGGTAAATAAATATTAATTAATAATGATTAATCTGAGTTAATTTCTTAATAAAGTAATTAAGAATAGTTAATGAAGTTCATTAACTTAATATTATTTAACAATTAATTAATGTGATTAATTTTTAATAATTAATTAGATTAATTAATTAATAATAATTATTTATGTAATTATTTATGTTTAATTACTTAATAGAAGTAATTAAAGAAATTAATTACTTGATGTAATTGATTGGGTTAATGTGATTAGTTTATATTAATTAATTAAGTTTAACTAATTTAAAAACTTGATGATTGGATAGTAATTACTTTATGTAATTAATGGGATTGTAATTACTTAGAGAAGTAATTAATTGATAATTACTGAATATAATTAAAGATGTGTTGATAGTGGAAGTAATTTAGATTAAAATTACTTTGAAATTAATCAAGGGATTAATAGAGATAATAAATTAAGGAGTAATTTATTTATGAAGGAATTAATGGTAGTTAATTACTGAATGTTATTAATCAAGGGTGATTAATATATGTGTGGTTTAAATTTAAGATTAATTACTTAATGTAATTAATTTTAATAGAGAGATTAATTTAATTGTAATTAGAAATCATTAATTAATAAAATTAATGATGTAAATTTAGAATTGATTTAATTAAAGAATAATTAATAAATGAATTAATTAATTAATTAATAAAGGATTAATGTAATTAACTTCAGTTAATAAATTGATTAAGTAATTAAAAGTTAATTATTGTAAGTGTTAAATATAATTAACTTGTGTAATTAATTTAAAGGCTAATTACTTATTGTAATTAGGGAATTGTTAATCAGGAATGATTAATTGAAATGAATAATAGGATGGTGATTAATTAATTGATTTGCAATCAATTAATGGTTAAGTTAAGCAGGATTATAATGATGAAGTAATTAATTTAATTCATTTTAAATTAACTAGAGATAAAGTAATTAATTTAATTTACTTTAAATTAATTATAGATGGTGTGATCATTAAATCATTGATTATGTATGAATGGATGATATTGGTTACCTTGGATGGTTTGTAATCTCATCTATGAGATGAGTAATGTTATATGATATGGATGCATTGGTTGCATTGTGATGATGATATGGATTATCTGTTTATAATGCCGATATGGATTATCTGTTGATGATGATATATGTTGATTATCTATTGTGATGTTGTGAATTATCTATCTGTGTGTATATAGATAATGAATTGAATTGTTTTAAACTTAAACAGCTTGGCCTTAAAAGACACGTTTTGGATTCGATGAGACCGGGATCGGGTTTCCATATTTGGATATCCGAAAACCACATCGATCCAAATTAACGATAGGTCGTGAATCTCAAGTGAAGATGAAGATTCACAGTGCAAGGGTTATTGTCGTTAAATCTGAGGGTGATTCCAAAATGAGTGTAATGAGATAATGCCTTCGGTTTCGTTCGAACCCGAAACGAACTTGTATGGATTGAATGCTTTTAGAACATCGTCAGGTGGACGATGAGCATTCTAAGTGATATGTCCTATAAAGGTAATCGTATCCTCAAGCCTCATCAATCGGAAATGGCTAAAACATGGGAGGTGCAACAAGGCTAAGTGGGTCATGCCCAAGGAGGACGAGATTTACCCCTGTCTAGATGTCCCTTTTATTTCGGCTATGTGGTGCGGTTGCTGATCACAACTACGGGATGGTCTTGTTCAGAACTGTTCAGTAAGGAATGGTTCCAACTTTGTGTTGTAGGGGATTGGGAGTGATCCTCGGTACGGTGATCTAGGCCACGTACTGTGATGGGTGGTACCTCGGTAGCCCTGCCATTGTATGGAATCCAAAATCCAATAAGTGTCGTACGTATTAGTTGTGCCCAACTATGTTGGAACGTGAGATGTAAGCATTCCAGCTATTTCTGTATTTTGCTTGAAAACCCTAGATACTATTATAATATCACTGGATTTCCTATCAAATGTTTTGGTTAGCGTAAGGTAAAAACTTTTCCATGTTTATGTATGGGAAGTCTTATGTGATACCTTTTGTTTTCAAAGGTTTTTCAAAAGTTAAGCAACTTTAACATGTTACTCACACCAGACCCATGTCTGACCCGGAGTTTATTTCTGTTTTCCTTAAACTCTTGGGTACTCAAATTTTTACGAGTAGCCAAGGGATTCAGGATAGCTTTGACGAATTGTGGAGGAGCAATGGAGCAGGAGGCTTCCGCATATAGATATATAGTGTTCCGCTATGTTGGTATCTCTGAGTGGTTTCTTTGTATTGTATTGAGTTGTAATAACTAGACAGGTGTTTATAACTGTCTAGTATGTGTTGTATTGTTTGTGTAACTCTGATATTGTTGTATACTATGTAATACTTATGTTATTAATATAATTTATTCGTTCCGCTGTTGAGATTCTGATGTTGTTTCTTCTTTCTCTTCTTTCTTTCTCTTTTCTATCCCTTTCTTTCTTCAAGATGATGCGTCATTCTGTGGAGATGAATGGCGGGTCGTCACGCCTGAGGAAATGAATTCTCTCTTGAATATTATCTCACTTCTAATGCTTCCACTTGACCTAACTATAATCATTCGATGGACGCTATGTCATGATTTAGTTATAATCAAAGTGAAGTTTCCACGTTGAAGCTTGAAAATACTCTCAAGTTGAGGTAAATGTGTAATATTTTCACATTGATATTTTCTGTTCAATCTTATTTATATTAACCACTAGAAAACTATCAAGTGAGTCAGTCCATAATTATCCGATAACTATCAGTACGTAACCTATTAGTACCCCTAGTAGCCATGAGTCTAGTCTCAACATTTGGAGAGGGTTACGTACTCTAGTCTCAATGGATGCATTGATATCCAATCTCGATACATTTTGCTTAGGAATATTTAAAATGGTATGTTTATTTTATTGTGACAAACCAGTCATGGTTACAACACATTAGAAATTCTATCAAAAAATATACCATTTATGGATTTTCAATTATATATAATTTTAAGTAACTTAATCGAGTAATATAACATATTATTGTAAGTATATAATAGAAAAAAACATTTGGAGAGGGTTGCGTACTCAAGTCACAATGGATGTATTGATATCCAGTCTCGATACATCTTCACTAGGAATATTTAAATGGTATATTTATTTTATTGTGATAAACCAGCCATGGTTACAACATATTATAACTACTATCATAAAATATATCATTTATGGATTTTCAATTATATATAATTTTAAGTAACTTAATTGAATAATATAACATATTATAGTAAGTACATAATAGAGAAAAACATCTTGTATTTAAAATAAGATTGGTTATCGAGTAAATATATATGATAATTACCTAATTGCCCCTAGAGCATACCCCTAGCTCTATCAATCTCCCACCTGCACTTGAGGCTAATCATGGAGTCTCTATCCCATCCCTTCGATCAGTTTGATGAGAACCGATAGATTTAGACCCTTCGTGAGTGGATCTTCTATGTTGTTTTAATTATCTACTCTGTCAGTCAATTCTCTCTGATGTTGATAAACTACCTTTATCGTATGGAACTAGTTAGAGTATCTTTCTGGACTTCTAGTGAGATCTTATCATTGAATTGTTATCATATAACAATAATGCAGTATTCTTAATATTTGGAATCACCCCTAGCTGTTATAAATTTGTGCGTTTATATTTATACATTGCTTTTATCGTGGTGTTTTCAAACGTGATGTAGTTAGCCTTTTCGTTGAATAAGCAGTAACCTTTTATTTGGAACATTTCCAACTTAAAGCTCCTTAGCTAAGGTTTGAATAATATTGGCATATTATACTCAATGTCACTTAATATCACTTATGAAGTTTGATTCCAAGTACTCCTTCATAAGGAGTTCATTGTTTCTGTAAGTGATTCTCTAATATTTCGTAAATACTCCAAAACACTCTAAACTACCATTTAGCGATCTTAATTAGGGTTTGATACTTTAAACATCAAATACATAAGTAAAATACGATATTGTAGACAATACAACATTTATGATATTCCTATTGTCAATACATAAGGAATCCATTTTACATGTTCTATATTAAATATTTTGATAAAATGCCTTTGCATATTGTTTGGGATGTTCCCAACATCCTTCATTCTTATTATAAAAGATATAATTCCAAATTTAATATCGATATTAAACAACTAAACTTGTACTGATTTTAACATAAGTATATCATTAACAATCCGCAATATGTACCTTTTAGTGGTTCTTTTTTACGGATATATACTTCTAGTGAGTTTTGGATGAAAAAGAAACTATTCAATATTCTATCAAAATACTAATTCAATTCTAATGGTTATAGAATGATACTTTTGTATCATTTTTTAGATCATATCCGAAAAACCCACAGGCTCAATATTGCTCCCATTGACTTCGAGACGCTTTGGTTGTTCTATGTAAACAATTTATTCTAGATTATTATTTAGAATTTTCCATTTAAACACATATGTACCATAATACAATGTCATACCAACCGATAATTTTAAGAGTAAATCTAATTTAAATTGAGTACGTTGAATAACGAATATGTTATACTAATTTCAACAACTGAAATTTACAATTTATATCAATGTTGCTCATTATGTACCAACTGCATTACTCATGCTCCCAAGACTCATTCATGGCCGATGGATTGTATCCCGTCGGGTACGACTTCCAAATTCATATTCTTATAACATATTTGCAATCCATTCATATTTATGTCAGACCATATAGCCGATTCAACACTCATAATGGTTTAGTTAACAAAAAAGGATTATCAATTCTCAATATTCATAAGAAAACCACAGTTTCTCATCAATGTTTAAGAATATTTATTATATGATCTAATGCGTTGTGTTTATTGAGGTTTGGTTGATTTCATTTCATCTCTCATAATTAGTTTTATCTTTGGATCATTTTCAAATTGATTTTACTACTGATAATGTCGAAAGGAAATTCCTTTACTATAAAGTTGGCATTTCTTGAAACAACAATTGTTCCTCAGTGCAATGGAATAGGTATTCATAAACACTTTATGAATTACTTTATATATAAATTGGATTCAATTTTACTTTACAATACTTATGTTGAAAACATAAATGACTATCTAATAACTATCATTCCAAAACTTCTTTTGGGGGATTCATGCAAAAATCCTCACATATAATTATTACATACAGTCTTTCGACTCGCGCTATGTACCAACCTCTTGGCTTAGAATATGCTAGGTTTTCTTATAAATCCTTACCTTGTATGATTTTGTAAACTATTCTTTTTAGCAAGGTTAGTGAGTAAACTATTCTTTTAGATGAAGTTAATTTTAATCTAGTGTACTACTCTTAAGTATGGGACTTTACAAAAGGAAGTCAACTCAACTTCACTCACAATTAATCATACATAGTTCAGCAAAGTTTTGTTACTACTTATTGATACATCATTATGTGTCATATGAATGAATGACTTTTGAGATTGAATCTTTATTCACTTTAGGTATGTTTGGAACTCTTTCTAATATGCTTACTTATTAGATCAAATCAAATCATTTTTATTTTTATTACACGTTATTTTATTTACTTCCATTTTATAGTCTATGAGTTTATCATTGACATACTACATATTTATCAAATACACATGTTCAAGTTTGAGATAACTCGTAAGTGAATACATCGATGTATGTGGAACCATTTTGGTATCAATAGACAAATGATTGCATATATCTACATGTATCGATCTGAAGAGTACATCAACTCTTATGATGCTCCCACTCAATGGGTGCTTTGCCGTTTATTGTCTATAACATAATTTACTAGTACCATATGATTCATAACCACATATTCAAATAATTATTACACCGGACTATGACTTAGTCCATAATTTCAAAATAATTATAAATAAATTTAGAAGCATCTCTATATTCCCATGCATCACAAATAGCACTACTGTAGTTTTATTTTATAATGAATATTTATAATATTCTTATTGAAATAAAACTATGTCTAATTTTCAGTCAATACTGAGAAATAACTAATATTTCATAAATAATATTTCGTATGTTTTACAAAATAAATTTCGTAATTTGTTGCGACCAATAAGTATTATATGACACGCTCCCACTATTTCTACCAGTACTATAATGGCACATGAAATATGAAGCTCCATTCAACCACTTGATGTTGGCTGCTTATTTCATCCAATGTAACTAGTTTACAATTGAGAGTTTTTAGATCAATGTCTTGAACTCAAAGTATAAATTTCATAGAAACAATTTTTATATTTGAAAATACATTTTGGAATAGAAATCATATTTCTCATTCTAATGTTAAGTATCTATCATTATTTAAATAGCTTGCAGTTGAGAGTTTTTAGATCAATATCTTGAACTCAAAATAAATGTCATAGAAACAATTTTTATAATTGAAAATACATTTTGGAATAAAAATCATATTTCTCATTCTAATGTTAAGTATCTATTATTATTTAACAATTTTTTTTGAAGTAGAAGTGACCGTCCATACATACTCTTATACATTCGATTTTCTTTCTAAGCGGTCGAACCTTTCAAAGGGAAACCTTAATACAACTATAAAGAACTCTTTGTAAAAATTCATTTGGTTATCCTTAACTTCTAAGGATATCAAATAATTTTCACTTTACGTAAACTGATCAAGTTGACATTTAAACGATCGAGTTATTAAATCCATCTTGGTCTAATTTTAAATTTAACACGACAAGATCATGATTATAATCAACCATATTGAATATACGATCTAACTATGGTTTACTTGCTCATTTCGAATGCACTATTTTATCGAGGTTTTCATACATTACAACTTGTGACCATTGAAACAACCGCACCTTTGGACACACCGATCTAAGTCTCAAAGCAGCGTTTGAACTCGGGTCATGCCAAGAAGTACAAATCGTTAGGTTCAAAAATTTACATGGTATAGAGACAAGTAAAAATTTAGAATATTCTATACTTTTAAACCTCACGGAGAAAGGGAGTAAAATATAAGTACTGAAATAGTCCAAAACGAATAGTTTTCTCAGCAAAACGTAGTTCATACAACAATGTCTCAAATTGACCAATACAAAGAGTCTAATAGTAACTTGACATCTAATTGATAATAGCGGTACAGTGTAAAGTACATGGAGACTAACCATAAATGATATAACCCTGAGCACCTAATCTCCACCTCCATGCAGGGTTCACACCAAGTCACCAACCAACATGTCTTTCTGTAGAAAAAGGGAAGAAAAGGAATGGGTCAAACAAAGTCTGGTGAGTGAATTGTATTACTAGGTTATCGTGTTAGCAAGCAGTTAAATTCAATTACATTCTACATGACCTAAGTATTTATTTGTGGTTTTTGAATACATATACATACATACATATATATAGGGATTACCTGCCAAAGTGCTAATTGCAACAGTCACCCTCCGTGTACTTAACAATTGGCATACATCCTTAGTGATGAACAACAAAACTTCTACATTGGATAGAAAATTCCCCATCACGGATCATGAACCTACGATATCGGTAATAAATATATCCTATTTAACATGTTGAGTATAAGTCATAATGCCTGAGCCAACTTGCCCCTAAAGCATTGAGTAACCGCCCTATTATCATCTGTCATCCTAAGCATACTAACCGGGTATACAACAAAATATCTGAGCCCCTTTCCCTTAAAACGTTATGCAAACTCTATATTGGTGCCTATAACTATGCACACTACGTAGTATACATCGCAATCCCTAGGCCCACTTTCCCAAAAGCATCGAGTAACCTCTTTGTTGGTGCCAGTATGCTCCAAAGCATATAGTTGCGATAAAATTGCATTCCACGTTATGTTTCATGTTTAGCAACTTCATGAAGTGAGAACCTAGGATGCCAGTCAGTGTGATACAATTCCATTTCGTTGCTCAACTCCATTCAGTTTACATGAATACTCCTACAGTAAAAGAAATGGGAACTAGTTTCCCCAGTTCATTTTGCTTGGCTTGCACTAGGTCTAGGTTCTATGTGGGCTTGCTAAAGCAGTCCAGATGTTTGAACATCCACCTTAATATCTGACCACATGATGCAGTAAAAAAACCCCTAAATATTCAGTTGTCTTAATTCTATCCTTAGACATTCAACTTCAATATCAGACATCCGAAAGGAGTTAGACATCTAAATTGAATCAAAATTGAAATAATCTCAATTGGGTATTAATTTTCCTAAATTTAGATGTCTAATCCCTAGCTCAATCGTGAAATTTCAAATGTTTGACCTAGGTTTTCTAGATTTAAAAGTTTGTTTATTTCGATTATTTTCATTCGTCTTCTTCATGATTTTTGAATACAGACTTAAAGTTCATTTTCAACCAATATTATGTATAAATATATGGTTCATCTCTTTGTTTACAAATTTAACTTATTAATTTCACAATTTCATACGTATATTTACACTATTTTAGTAAAAACTACTATATGCTTCATATAAAAATTCTACATACAATTCAATTCAAGGTGAAATAGAATGGTTTTTGATTTCTTCATTCCCAAACATTAAAGATAGCAATTCATCTTCATGGAATTTGATATGAATTTCACTTATCTATTGTTTTCCCTTTTCTCAATAATTATCTAATCAAATCAACAAATAGAGTTTCTATCATCACCATTCATTTAAATTCAAAAGTGAAATTGTAATTCAAAATAGATTTAAGTTGGAAAATATTGTCTTTAAATTATATATAATTATAAAGTTCACTCACCTTTTTAAAGCTTTCTTCCTCCTAGTTGATTTGGATCGCCCTCTCTTCTCTCTTTCTCTTCTATTTGTTGTTTTTCTTTCTCTATCTTGGTTTTACATTGTTTTTGTTTTTATTTAGAATTTTGGAAGAGAGAGAATTTTTGTTTAGGTTAAGAAGTTTTTAGGAGGAGAAAAGAAAATTGTACATTCATGTGATGGCTAGGGTTTGGGATGAGAATAGTGAAAGCTAAGGTCCTTTTATAGCTGAAAACTAGTTTTTACTAATCTAAGCCCAAAATCCATATTTACAAAAACCATTGGTCTTATTTTCCACTATTTTCGATTTGTTTTATCAAATTTAACAGGTTATGTATGTCTTTTAAACTATAAACACCATTCCAGACGTAATGGAATTTGTCTTGTGGACTAGTTCCAAAGTTTGTGAAAATTTATATTTTGACCTCTTAATATAAAATTATATTTTTGCCCTTATTATTATTCAATTTATTTAATCAAATTTTTGAGTGTTAAATTCTCACCTCTTAAATGGATTTCGTCCCCGAAATCTCCAAGACAGGAAAAATGTAATTCGCTCGTACAAGCAATATCTATAGTCATCTATTCAGTCATCAACCACGTGCAACCATTGTGCTTAAATTCAATTTACTAATGCAACATGTACATATAGGTATAGAGTGTACATGAACAAATGGTAATGTAAAATTAGGTGGTCTCCTAGTTGACCTCCTGAATGCAAGTGCTTATGTCATTTATCCAAATGTATGCAAAATCCAATACTTGCAAATCTATATGGATGGGCAAGCATTCAATATATATGCAACAACCATATGCAAATAGCTAGATAAAATAAAATGAGTAAGGTAGGGCGTGTGTGGGCTAACCTGAACATATTGTCACATACATACAATACTAACTAAATAAATATATTCATTAGCAATCATCGTCCAAACATATTCTAGTGACGCATTGAAAATCATTACTAACATCCAAACATTCATACCCATGGATTATGCAAAGCTAGAAATTAAATGCAAATGCAATTATGCTAACTAAAACAGAAGCATTCTAGTAAAGTGCTTTGGATGGGTAGCTTGGAAATTCTTCTCGAGTTCCTAAGTATTCTCAACCAGGTCATCTCCCCGCTGGAGCCTACCAATTAAATGACTTTGTTTCAATTCAGTTTATCCCATGCTCAATAATGTGAGTACGTGAATGAAAAATCGATGACTTCATCTCTATGTTAACTTCCTCTAACTGACTCATCTCGACCACAATAGCTAATTATGTAGACACATCCAAAAATGTAAAATATGGAAAACATTATGAACCCCGCCAACTTTTCAGGAAGCTCCATCCTATAAGCTCACTTCCTTACTCTCTCCAAGATCGAAAAACGTCTTACAAATCTTGGTGCTAATTTTCTTGAACTACCAAAACTCATAATGTGTCTAAGTGGAGAGACCGTCACAATGACTATGTCATCCATTGTAAACTCCAACTTTGTGCATCTTTTGTTAGCATATGATTTTTATCTATCCTGTGCAATTTTAATTCTCCTTTGTATCGTCTATCTTCTCTGAAGTTTCCCTTACCAAATCCAGTCCAAGAATAATCCTTTCTTTAGTGTCCCACCAACAAGACGGTGATCTTCAAGGCTTCCTACATAATGCATCAAATGGGAACATTCCAATACTTGCTTGATAGATATTATTATAAGTAAACTCCACTAATGGAAATTGATTCTCCTAAGAACCATCAAAGTCTAAAATGCACATCTGAAGCAGGTCCTCCAATACTAGATTCACCCTCTCGGTCTATCCAATCATCTGTGAGTGAAAAGCAATACTTATATTTAATTCCATCCCCGAGGCCTCCGAATGAATCATCCAAAAGAATCACTGGTGAAAAGTGGGTCTCGGTCACTAACAATACTAGAAGGGACTCTATGCGACCGAACTATCTCATTCACATATAAAGTCACCAAAGATGTAACTGTCCTCATACTCCTAACTGGGATTAAAGGAGCATTTTGTTCAGTTGATCGACTATGGCCCAAGTACTCTAATTCACCTTCTACTCCTAGTTAAACCATTAACAAATTCTACTGAGATACTTTCCTGTTTCCATTGTGGAATATCCAATGGCTATAGTAATCCACCGGGATTCTTTTGCTCCTCCTTTGCTCTCTAATAAGTACTATAGTGGGAAACATATTTTTCCACATGCCTCTTCATACTTAGTCAATAAAAACCTCTTCATATCATGAGACATTTTGTCACCACCAAGATGTGTAGGATCGATTTCAGCCTAGAGGGGGGTGAATAGGGTGATACTATTAATTATAAAAATTTATTGCGGAAGTTTGTAAAATATTTTCAACACAGATATATCAGAATTATAGCAGCACATATAATAACAGAATAATAAATGCAGAAATAGAACAACACAGAATTTACTCAGCTTCGGAAAAACCCTGCCTACGTGCTGCCCCCAAGGTTTCTACTAGAAATTAAGCAGTCAGACGCTTATACACGTAAACTCACGACACCCGCTATGGAATAGCCTTAACTCTATGCTCAAAACCCTGCCACAACTCATCCATTGAGTTGCGAATTCTCGAACTAGAATTTACAACGTTTAAAAGAAAAATTCAAATTTAAAAACAAATTAAATAATAAAACCCTAATTTTAAACTAAAGCCTTAACAAGGCCGGCCCAAAAATAAATCAGTGATAAAGTTAATTCCCCTTTCTGTTTTGTATTATTTAGCCGACCCCTTGTTCTTTAATCTTTTAAAAATGCCTACTAGTTTGTTTCTCGTTCATCTTCAAAGATTAGGGCTTTGTTAAATTAGAAGCCGCCGACTTCAAATCGATCAATCGAATATCCGATTATGCATTGTTAGCTCTGTCGATTGACCGTCTCCTTGAGTCGTACTCGGCTGCTTCTCGATCGAGTTCAATCTTGACTTTGGTATGTAATTTATGCCTTTTGATTTTTTTGATTTGCTTGCTTGAACTCGATACATTTACGGCCGATGATGATAGGGTTTATATAGGGTTTACTCCCATATAATTTTGTTCTTATGTGTTTGTTTGAATTCGTCTGATTATATGCTTCGGCGCTGATCTTTGTATGGATGCTGGAGATTATCTCTAACTTATTCAAGTCATATATTTTTATTGCTTGTTTATCACGGCTCGATTCTGACTTAGCTTGGCCGTCACGGTGTTGAATTCTTTGAAGATGTTGATTTTGATTCTGCATTCTGACTCGTTCATTGCGGCTTTGAGTTTGACATTTAACTAGGCTTTAGCTATGTCTGTTCATCCTTATAGCCACCTCTGTTTCATTTTCGTTCTTATGCATTGTCAACTTTAAATCTGATTTTGTGAAAACTATTTTGAGATGAGAATTTTACTTTCATTTCTCTGATGACTTCGGCCTTGACACTGCTTCTACTTCAGTTTTTGACATCACTAACTTCGGTTATTTGATTTGGTTTCTTGACAACCACGGCTTTTGAAACTGCTGTTGACATTATTTGATTCTTGTCATGTTCATCTTTGTAGCATTGTTTTGTGATCATGTTGTTTGTACATTCATGTTGTCTAGTCTTGCATGTGTTGTCTATGCGCTCTCTAATGTCCCTGAGCTTGTTTGCAACTGCAGTTTCATTGTTGCATTTGCTTTGTATTTATTTTCCCTATTCACTGCTTGACTTGAAGTCTGGTGCTTCACCATTGACTGTTGCATCGTACATTTGAATTTTTGAGATCATTTGACTTGGTTTTCATGTATGTGTGTAGTGGTTGACTTTGATTGTTCGATCACTGTCCTTGACTCGCTACTTATTGAAGTCTTCAACATTGTCACGTTTGTGTAATGAGTTGCTGTCTTGTACATGAATTGGTCTACACTTCATGTTGTTTGTATATATCTATACAAGTGTGCATGCATTTACTTCACTGTTCATTATTCTACACCACTTGTATACCATCTAGAGCTTGTTGTATATATGATATGCTAGCTTGAGTTATGTAGTTCATGTGTTTATTCCTTTATGTTGTAGCTGTACTTGATCTTGTTTCATGTTGGCTTCATGTGTATAGTTGCCTGGTCTATGTTTTCTGGTCTGATGCAGTGTGACGCATGTTGCCTCTGGCTTCACTGTGCATGTATATGTGTTATCTGTTCTGGATTTTTGGCCTTCATTGTTGAGGTTACACTTGTGCATTTAATATTTGAATCTGCATTGTTTAACTTGGTTAGTCAGCACTTATATACTTCATGGTTGTTGTTGTCACTACCTGTTAGACTTGAAGTCTAGTGGCTTCACTTTGGCATTTGAACTGGTTGCCTTGAGTATGTTCCGTTCACCACTGTTCCACTGATTGATCGATATGTGTGTGTGTGTGTGTGTGTGTGTGCATGCTTCTCTGAATTTATATTGATTTGGAACTTCATCATTTTGTTGCTCCTTGATGTTCTGGATTAGTGCAGTTTGTTATTTGAGTTGTGTTGTATTGAAACTTTGAACTGTTACATGCATGCTCGAGTCTGGGTTTTCATACGAACTAGTTCATGACTTGTTGTTGGTTCTAGCTACACTGTGACTTGAGTTTGCTTACATCTGTATCAATCCATATCATCACTTTGATATTGCAGTCTGGTCTTGGTCGAGTTGGATTGTCTAGCCTCTGTTTTCATGTGTACGACTTGAACTTTGGTCGAGGCTTGATTTATGTGTCTTGACTATTTCATTTGAATTTGCACCTGTGTTGAATCCAGCTTAAAGCTCGGGTTTGATCTTGTGCTGATATTGTGACATTATTTTTATTGCACTTGAGTTGAACCCGGGTTTTCATTTGGGTTTGACCTGTGCTCACCTGTCCCTGTAATTTTATCAAGTGTATATATCGGTGTGTACGACCTTATGGCATGTACAGTGATACACTGTGCATGTCACAAGCTGTTTGTGTATGATGAATTCAAATTTAAATGATGATGAACAACCCAAATGACTGAGGCAAATAATATTTTCAAAATCACATTTTATTTTCACATTGAAAAAATAATTTATTTTCAATTTTACTTCGTCAGTGTGTATTTTTGCAGATTGCTCAGATGCTGGATTCAATATGGAATGAAGTTGAAGATAAATACGAGTGAATGAGCGATATGTAGTGAGGACAGTTATGTAAATTGAAATGTATTGTAATTGCAAATGTGTATATATATAGTGAGAGCTCAAATTTGTACTACTCAAAATTGTAATAAATATTTATTTGAATAAAATATCCGTTTGAATTTAAATCCTGTGTTATTTATTATATTCAGCAAATATTTATTTAATCTGTGAAAATAAAATAGTACATTAACAAATTCATTTAAATGAATATAAATATGTTTATTATCATCAAACAAAAATCATATACTTGCATATTCAACAATCTCCCCCTTTTAATGATAACAAACATATATTTAGGATTTTGAATTTGTTAAATGTATTTGATCATTCAATTTGCTCCCCTTATTTGAATGCTTCCTCTCTACACAAAGCTCCCCCTTCATTTATGCATATAAATAAAAATATGCAAATAAGCCAAGATGCAAATAGAAAGTATTTGACCTTTATTTGTCAAAATCTTAACTTTTCTCTCCCCCTTTTGTTATCAGCAAAAGAGTAACAGTGTTAGAAAATTAGAGATAAAGTGATAGACATTAATACAACATTAAAATTCAATCGAATATAAATATTAAATTTCAATAAAAAATCAAACAAAAATCATAAATACCCTGTTAGGCGCATATTCCACTTTAGAATGATAGGAATAATGTCATCATATAAAACCATATAGTTGCTGTTATCCCGCTTTTTGGCAAAGCCGTGATACCAAAAGGTCGATTGAAAACATAGGACAGTTCGTCTCAAAGATTGGTCATACTCTGCTTCACTATGGATATCGCTGGATTTTGTCCGAGTCCAGATTGAGCTACAATTGATGGGCCATGACGAGAAAGATCGTAAAAGCCAATGTTCCAAATCTCAAGTCGAGAGGAGTTCATACGCTCCAGTTATCATCAGTACGAGTTGGAGGAAATAGCCCTGAGTTCGAATCCATCAAGTTTCCCCTCCTTCGAATCCATAGGTGTTGCTGAACTTCGTATCCATTGCCTCCGCATCGATCAGAAGGGAATTAGCCTTGCGGCAACCTAGTTCGAATCCATCATAATGAAGTCCTTCGGATCCATGAAGTTACGCCACTTCGTATCGATCCAGTGACCACGCTTCGAATCCATTCTATTGTGACAACTTCATATCGATCGGCTATGGCACATAACGATCGATACGAAAAAATTTCTGCCCAAACCCACTACCTCAAATCCACTAAGTCAACGCGGCTAAGACCATGGAGGCGACCCAGTAAAACTCGAAGAAAAAGATGGATCGACCCGAGAAGTGCGCGTGCCACGTCATCGTTCACGTGCACCAGCCATCGATTCGACCCTATCGATTCGATGGGGATCGATTCGAACCAAGCATGACAACCGAAAATGCAATCTTGAATCGATCATAACTCGAGATCTACAAGTCCAAATGCTATGAAATTTTCACAGGAGCTCGCATGCATGTTGAAGAACGTCCACACTAAATTTCACCTCGATTGGACACTTTTTTGATCGACTCGAACTAGAGTTTGAATCGATCCTAAAGTGGACCCGGATTTCCTGAGGCTAGGCATGTGGGGCCCCCTCACGTGCCAGAAGCGGTCTCCCCGGATTTTAGGTGAAATATCAGCCTCCTACACCTATAAATAGAGCCCTTGGACATTCAGAAAGGGGATCGGAGAATTTCTAGAGAAAAAGCACGCCCAGACGCTGCCAGAATTACTCCATATCGTTTTCACTATTGCTGATTTCGAATTTAAGTCTATTATCTGCTGTACTTCACTCTAAAGCACTTGTAATCTCCAAGTATTAAGCAATAAAGTGATAAAACTTCATAGTGGACGTAGGCAAAACGCCGAACCACTCTAAATTACTGTCTTCCGTGCAATTTACTTTTCTGTGACTTGGAGTTTTTGTTAGATAATCCTCATTGTCAATTTAGTTTCTTCATTTATTATCTCTTCAAAAAACTTCCGAAGGGTGTTGCCTAATTTTGGTGCAAACACTTTGGTGCTTTCACCGAGAAAACCCAGGTTTTCTCCTGCTCATTGGATCTGTCATCGATATCGGATTGCATAAATCTAAGAGAGAGATCTAGACTTCAATTTCAGACTCCTTCCATACTACTCAGATTTACCAAAATCTAGGAAAGGATTCTACACCTCAAGATGGTTAGCACGAGAACCACTTCTACTGCCGCTGGCCAAGAAGGCCGAGATAGACAAAATCCCACGCAACTGCCTCCACCCAATCAAGATGATACCGGGCACTCAGATCCATCAGGTCCGGTCACTTGACAAGAGTTCCAAACGTTACTCCAGGAACTAACCCAAAGTCGACAACAGCTAACTGAACAATTACGCGCCAATGTTGAGTTGACTAATCAACTAAACCGCCAAAGGCGTAGAAGATCCAAAAGGGACTACGCCCCTCATTCCTCCACTGAAATTTCTGCCTCGCCTGATTACAGCGGCAGATCTACTCGTCCCAGGCTAGACGGAAGTCACACGCATGCTACTGGTCACCCACAAGCATTAACTGTTGGGCAGATAAGGGTTGGCCCTTCTGCCAGTTTTCATACAGGACCCTCCTCCTGAGGAGGCACTGTCCCACAACATACTACGGATATCCAAGCCACCGCCACTGTAGTTTACATAGGAGTTGATACCCGAAATCACTCCAATCAGAACTACCACCAGTAGGAACATGTTCCAGGGTCATATGTCCCAGAAGACATCGAGCCAAGGAGGCGAGATACGGATCGTCGATAGCACCCGATCCTACCTCGCACTGTGGAACCCGACCACACTTTGGCTTGCCACCCTCCGAATATAGAAACACCTGATCTCTCGGCTATGGTACGCCAAATGATTCACGAAAGTCAGGGCTTAACAAATGACGATTGGGGAATCTCCCGTAGTCATACTCCGTTCACTGATGACATATTGTATGCTGAACCCCCTCGACGATTCAGGATGCCGACTCTGCCCATGTATGAAGGAAGTTCCGACCCTAATCAACATATTCTGAAATAGGAATGGTCGATGACTGCTGCAAGAGCTGATGATGCAGTAAAATGTCGTAATTTTCCCATTTCTTTAGGGGGAATTGCAACGATGTGGTTTACACGATTACCACCACGATCTATCTCTACATTTGACCAATTGGCTACTAAATTTGTTGAACAGTTCCGTATGCACATTGCCAGGCCTAAAGACGTAAATACTTTATCTAGTGTCACTCAAGCTCCAGGAGAGACACTCAGATGATATTTGGAAAGATTCAATGCCGCTTGTGCAGAGATCACTAACCCCAATGATAATTCAATCCTGATGGCCTTGACTAAGGGGATTGACCCAGACTCTGAATTTGGAAATTGGCTAGCTGGGAAACCTCCCGCATCGTTGGATCGTTTCTACTCCAAAGCCGCCCAATTCTTAAGGCGTGAGGATGCGAAACAATCTAGGAAGCAGGACGATGCGAGACCCAGCAATGAAGGAATTCAAAGCAACGTGGCAGTTAAACAGTCAGGGGAGAGCTTGGGAAAAGTACAATTGAATATTCAAAACAAACAAACCCAGCCGAGAAACGGCGATAATAGAAATAAAAAGCAAGATCAGAATCGTGGCCCGCGGCGTAGGGCACAAATGTTTGAAAGCTATACACCACTAAACACGTCACTGGAAAACGTGTATCTACAAACTTGTAATGCAATGCAGTATAAGAAGCCAACTCCGAAGCCATCGTCGGAGAGACAGATTCAAACAGGAAAGTTCTATAGATTTCACGAAAGTTACGGACATAACACCAATGATTGCAGACATTTGCAAGATCTTATTCAAAAATTGACCAGGGAAAGGAAGTTAGATCAATTCGTGCGGGCACCACAGGCTGGTGGAGTGGGCCCGTCGAACCAAAATCGTGCACAAAACCAAGAAAGACAGGAGGAGCCCGCTCGTACAAGCGGGAGGTTGGTTATAAATATAGTTAGTGGTGGTCCTCATCCAGCGGTCCGAAGCTGGAGGGAAATGGAATCATACGCCAATTCGATCAGGCATGTGAATTTCGAGAGTTGCAGTACACTTGATGAAGGGGCTCCGGCCAAACAACAAAGGACGATGGCAGATGACATCGTGTTTAGAAACCGAGATGCTGATAAGGTCGAATCCCCAACTATAGACCCACTACTCATATCTGCCCAGGTTGGTCCTGCTTGGATGAAGAGGATCCTGGTGGACAGCGGGAGTTCAGTAAATATCTTGTTTAAGAGAGCATATGATCAAATGAAGATGGAAGCCAAAGATTTAAAGCCTTGTCAATCTAGAATCCATGGCTTCGATGGAAGTGCTAATATACCTACTGGAGTGGTGGAGTTGCCAGTGGAGTTGGGAGTTGGAGAACGCCGAAGAGTCCGAATGTTACAATTTGTTGTCCTAGATATCCACTCTCCATACAATGCTTTTTTGGGCCGACCGACCCTTGTCGAATTCAGGGCAGCAATTGCCCCATAGTGCTTAACTTTGAAATTCCCCACTGATCGTGGGATTGGGGTCATTCAGGGAGATCAGGCGGCTGGGAGAGCCTGCTATGTTGCTGAACTGCGAGAAGCGGAGCGAAAGGAGAAAGGAAAGGGCGTGGAGGAATCTCTCTGCATCCGTTTCACCGACGATTGACAATTAGTGCATGGGCCTCGGCCCGGGCACCATGACCAATTCCAGAAGGATCTTGACCCTAGAGACACTGAAGATAATAATGAATCTTAAGAAAGTCAAGCTTCCCCAGCCGAGCTGACGATTGATGTTCCAATTGATGATGATGATGATTCAAAAATGTTAAAAATTGGGTCTCAGCTAAACCCGCAAGCACAAAAGGAATTGGTCGAATTTCTCCAAGCAAATCTAGATGTATTCGCTTGGACGCACTCTGATATGTGTGGGATCTCGCCGGACATCGCGAGCCACACCTTAAATATTGACCCACGGTATATCCCAGTCAAACAAAAAAGACGCGGTATGGATCCGGAGAGATCTGTCGCCCTCAAAGAAGAAGTTGATAAACTAAGAGCGAATGGGTTTATCCGGGATGCTTTGTACCCAGAGTAGGTATCCAACCCTGTACTTGTCCGAAAACCGAATGGGAAATGGAGAACGTGCATTGATTACACTGACTTAAATAAGGCTTGTCCGAAAGACAGCTTTCCACTTCCCCAAATCGATGAACTTGTGGATTCAACGGCCGGACACGAATCACTATCTTTCATGGATGCTTATTTTGGTTACAATCAGATACCCATGCATGTGCCCGACCAAGAACATACGAGCTTCGTAACTGACTTGGGACTATACTGCTACAAGGTCATGCCTTTTGGGTTAAAGAATGCCGGAGCAACTTACCAACGCTTAGTCAACCGAATGTTTGCCAACCAGATCAAAAAGACTATGGAAGTTTATGTAAATGACATGTTGGTAAAATCACGATACTCCACTGATCATGTCAAAGACTTAGAGTCAATGTTCAATGTCCTCCGGAGATACGGGATGAAGCTTAATCCGCTAAAATGTCATTTTGGAGTCGCATCCGAAAAGTTCCTTGGGTTCATCGTCAACGCCCGGGGAATAGAGGCCAACCCCGAAAAGATCTGGGCGATCAGGAATCTTCAAACTCCAAGGACCATAAAGCAGGTTCAGAGTCTCAATGGGAAGGTTGCAGCACTGAGCAGGTTCATCTCGAAATCAACTGATAAATGCATACCCTTTTTCGGTCTGATCCGAAAAGGGAAACGAAACTTCGAATGGACTATGGAATGTGAGGGCGCATTTCAATCACTAATTCACACCATCGATTCTTTCAAAACCTGTTGATCATGAACAATTATACCTCTATCTGGCCGTATCTGAAAACGCAATCAGTGCTGCGTTAGTTCGAGAGGAAGACCGAGTGCAGAAACCTGTCTACTATGTCAGTAAACGGTTAACCGGGGCCGAGAGAAATTATCCAAGGTTAGAAAAATTGGCATACTGCCTAGTCATCGCCTCGAGGAAGCTCCATCCATATTTTCAGGCTCATCCCATCACTGTGTATACCAATCAGCTGTTACGACAAGTCCTCACACAACCTGAGACGTCTGGCAGGTTACTGAAATGGAACATTGAACTAAGTTAATTCAACATCACATATACTCTGAGAAGAGCCATACACAGTCAAGTCCTAGAGGATTTCATTGCCGAATTCACGGTTCCTGAAGACTTACATGAAACTAGCAAATCCCCTGAATACATATGGAAGTTGTATACTGATGGTGCGTCCAACGATCGGTGCTCAGGCGCAGGGGTAGTGCTTGAAACCCCCGAGGGCCGATCCATATGCTACGCTTTAAAGTTTGATTTCCGTGCAACCAACAATGAAGCTGAATACGAAGCTTTACTTACTGGGATGAAGTTAGCCCATGACCTAAGAATATCGCTGTGGAAATTTACTGTGATTTCCAGTTGATAGTATGCCAAGTTCGGGGTGAATACCAGGCCAAAGATCGAAGACTAGCCACTTACCTAGCCCGAATCCGAGAGATGCTTGATCAGTTCGATTATTATACAATTTTCTACGTACCACGAGAGCACAATCAGAAAGCCGATTCGTTAGCAAAGTTGGCAAGCACAGGCGAAACTCAACACTTCGGACTCGTTCCTGTCGAAACTTTATCCTCTCCGAACATTGATCGAGCAGAGAATGAATTCACATTTGAAGCTACTTCCCGCAGGGAATCGTGGATGACCCCCCTACCAAGATTATATTGAACGTGGCATATTGCCCGAGCGTCGAAGTGAGAAAAGACAAATTCTTCGAAAAGCTTCACGATTTGTCATTCAGAATGGAGTTATGTATCGAAGGGGATATTCTATTCCTCTTCTCCGGTGTATCGCACACGACGAAGTCAAACGAGTGTTACACGATGTGCACGAAGGAGAATGTGGCGATCATACTGGGGGGCAAGCACTTGCCAAGAAAATACTCCGATATGGATATTATTGGCCTACCGTAAATCGCGATGCTATGGACTATGCCAAAAAGTGTGATAAATGCCAAAAACACGCTCGAATTCCCAGAGCTCCACCTACTGAGATAACCCAAATGGTCAGCCCATGGCCATTTGCAATATGGGGAGTTGATATAATTGGTGCATTGCCTTTTGCTAAAGGTGGCGCGAAGTACGCCATCGTCGCAGTTGATTACTTCACCAAATGGGCTGAAGCTGAACCTCTTGCAACAATTACGACAAAGAAAGTAATCAACTTCGTGGTACGCAACATCATCTGCCGGTTTGGTCTCCCGCATACTATTATCACCGATAATGGAGCCCAATTCGACAGTGTTGAATTCAAGAACTTCTTTCAACGATTTCACATCCACAAGAAATTCTCTGCAGTAGCACACCCTCAAGCAAATGGTCAGGTTGAAGCCGTCAATAAGGTTATCAAATCTATTTTGAAGAAACGACTGGAAAAAGCCGGGGGCAAGTGGGTTGATGAACTGCCTATGGCTCTATGGGCTTATCGAACGACTCACAAGACTACAACTGGACACGCTCCATATTCTCTATCCTGTGGCTCTGAAGCCGTTATTCCGGTCGAATTGGAAGTTCACTCTCATCGTGTGACATATTATGATCCGAAAATGAATGCCATATTACTTGCTGAATCTCTGGATCTACTTGATGAGAAGCGCGAAGAAGCTGATTTAAGGGCAGCCGCCTATCGGGGTCGAGTCGCTCGAATATACAATGCCAAAGTCCGACCGCGAACCTTTGAACCCGGCGATCTCGTACTCAAGAGAATTTATCCGGTCCCTTCGCACATGAAGCCAAAATGGGAAGGGCCGTATGTGATTTCGCAAAAACTCGGAGATGGCACGTTCAAGTTGTCAACCGTTGACGGTCTTACTTTACCAAGAGCTTGGAATAGCGAAAGTCTCCGTCTCTACTACACATGACAGGCTTTATTTATCAATTTTTAGTCAATTTCTTCCTTAGCATTTTATTTTTGCATCTCGAAGTTTGAACTTGTAATAAGGCAACTGATTTTGCCATATTTCTTTTATTTCGGCAATAAAATGCCATCTCTTCGAGCTAAAAGTTATGATTCACTGAAAATGACGTATAATATCACAATGCACAGAGAGCTAAGTTCCATCACGCAGTGGGATTTATTCAAATAGGGAGTGACTGTGATACGACCGATCACTCACTAAGTGAAACCCGAGCTCGGGGACAGGACACTACACCAGGATTTACAAGGATTGATACACGACAATCCTTTTACTAACTCCAACTTCCCAGAGTGCGAATTGGAGTATAAACATTCAATAACTCGTTCCCAGAGCGTGAACGGACTCCAACTTCCCAGAGTGCGAATTGGAGTATAAACATTCAATAACTCGTTCCCAGAGCGTGAACGGACTCCAACTTCCCAGAGTGCGAATTGGAGTATAAACATTCAATAATTCATTCCCGGAGTGCGAACGGACTCCAACTTCCCAGAGTGTGAATTGGAGTATAAACATCCAGCAACTCATTCCCGGAGTGTGAACGGACTCCAACTTCCCAGAGTGCGAATTGGAGTATAAACATTCAACAAGTCGTTCCCGGAGTGTGAACGGACTCCAACTTCCCAGAGCGTGAATTGGAGTATAAACATCAAATCCACCGTTCCCGGAGCGCGAACAAAAGCATCCGTGCTAACTCCAACTTCTCAGAGAGTGAATGGAGTATAAACATAGATTACGAGTTCCCGGAGTGCAGACCAAAGCGTACATGCTACCTCCGAATTCCCAGAGTGCGAATTGAAGCACAAACACTATGTCAAAGTTCCCGGAGTGCGAACCGAAATATCAATACTAACTCCAAGTTGCCGGAGTGTGAAGCGGAGTATAAACATCAATTCCAGGTTCCAGGAGCGCGAACCGTGTTACAAATATCGATAACTCTCAAATTCCCGGAGTGCGGACCGGATTATCGATCTCAAATTATCCAAGTACCCAGAATGTGAACATATGCTTAAGATTTGCAATAAATGCGATCAACCACCAAAATACAAATGTTGTTCCCCGAGACTAGGGGGCAAAAAAGATAAAAAACAAGCACTGCAAAACACTTAAGTAAAAGAAAAGAGCAACTTCCCATTCCATCAACCAACAAAAACAGGTTTGATTACATGACAAGTCAAAAGGTTTCAATTAAGTGGAGGCCGAATCAACACATATACACGGCTCTGAAAGAACAAAAGAAGAGGCAAAAAAATTGCTATTCACAACTACGTGGTAAAACAAGAAGCTCACTCCTTCTTCTTCCGGGGTTTCTTCTTTGGAGTCAAGCCGCTGGACCCACTACCCGGCTTCTTACGAGATATTTTGCCTTTCTTTGGAACATCCATCGGATCTGGCATAATATCAACATCTTCCTCAGAGCTGGACGGGATAGAGATCCTTTTGGGAGGACGAACTGAAGGCATGGGAGCGGTGATAGGTGTTTGTTCAGCAACGCTCGAGACAGTTACCGTGCCACTGGGAGAGATCACCATTAGATAGGATAGGCTTGAGGGGGCAGTGTCGCTTCTAGAACCACCGACCTTTGTCATCGTGGCCATCTCAGTGCTTATCTCGGATAAAATCTCTTTTTCTTGAGACAACTGAGCTGCGCTGGATACACTGGTGGTCGTCATGACAGAACTAAAAACTGGGGCAGCTCCACTCATCGCGAATGAAGGATCAGGAATGGGGTCAAGAGAGTGACCAAGTGGCTCTTCTATCATTTGAGCATCGAATGACATCGAGCTCCCCTCTCCAATATCACCGGCCATGGCAGCAGTTGAAATCGCCTCGATGACAATAACTCCATGCGTAGGATATAGAATCGGAGGAACTGGGGGCACGAATGCGGCACTCTCAGTCACTGAACAAAGGAGAGCAACAGTAATCAGTCCAGTAAATTCTCTCAAAAAATCGGTACTTAAGACATGAGGGAAATAATCAAAGTACCTTCTTTACCTTGCCTTGGAGCTTGAACAGGCTCGGAGACAGCAGTCTTGCAAGAAGATAACCCCGGTTGGTCCGGGTTGTAAGCAGGAATAACTTGCGGATCAACCGCGGTGATAACTTCGGACGAAGTCGGGATAGGGACTTCGATATTCTCACCATGATGCGCGACACCCGAACCCTCGCCGATCTCCGTTTGATGGATGCCAAGTTTTTCTTTCTCAATAGAAATTATTGCATCGTGAAGAGTTCTCCTCTCATCCTCGCTAAGTAGACGTGACTCGAGCTCAAACTCATCTAATACTCCATCCGGGCAAGACATCCTTTTGTTCTCCACTAATTTCTTCCAGGCATTGTAGAGAAGCATCGAGTAGTCTCCTAGCCAGGAGAGGTTTCTATGCTCTAACACGTTGGCATTATATGTGTCCAAGAGTTCGTTAAATTCGGCCTCCATCTTGAATCTCTCTGCCTGGACTTTCTCCTCCACTTCCGTTTCAACCTCCTTAACCCTTGCGACTGCCGCATCACGCTCAGCTCGAAGAGACACAGCTTGCTCACACGCTTCTTGTGCGACCGTATTAGCATCATCTTTTTCCTTGTTTATATCTGCAAACTTAGCCTTTAATTCCTCTAGTTCTTTGACTGCCGCATCCCGCTCGGTCTCAACATTTTTGTATCGATGGCCCAAATCTTCAACTAAAGTACAATGTGCCTGTTGCATCTTTGCCATCTCAACTAATGTCTCATCAACCTTTTTTAGCGACTCAACTTCGGCCTTACGGGAGGATTCCGCCTCAGATTGAAGTATATCGACAATACGGTTCTTCTGAGCCAAGTCGGCTTCCAGTTTCTCGATAATTTTGGCCCGACCAAAGGCTACTTTTGAAGCTTTAACAGCCGCTTTATGCCATTCTTTGTACTGAGTATAGAAATCGCGGGTATAGCTAAGTGCTGTGGTCACGGCGTCTTCGGGAATTCTTTTAAGATTTGGAGGAAAAATACAAGCGTCGAAGCAGATTTCCGGGAAGTCCCTCTTCAATTGAGCAAGTCTGATAGCCCCTTCACCAGATGGTTCAATAGGGGCCTCCTCCGCAGCCGTGGTCGTAGTGACCTCAGTTCTGGAACGATGTGGCTCAAGCCTCGAAACCTGCGAAGACGGTTGATGTCGCAGAGGCTCAGACACCTGAATATGACTACGGGGTGGCGGAGGAGAACGAGAAGGGGAGCTGTATCTCCGATCTCTGTTCGATTGCTCCTGACTAGAGTAACTACGTTGATGATCCCTTGCTTGATATTCCTGGCCATGATGCCTCCGTTCACGTACGCGATCGGAGTCTCCACGTCGAGATTCATAATAAGACGAAGGGTGATGCACTCTTCGGAGTTTTTCCAGTGTAGATTGACGGCCAGACATAGCACCTGAAAAAGAGAAGCAATTCAGTTAAATACCAGGCGAAAGCAATACGATTTGTGCGGAAGTCTTGTAGTGTTATGAAAGTGCATGCAAATGTGCAAAACCCCCGACCAACCAGAAGTGTCGACTGCACTAACAGGTAAAGGCTCGCTTATTTCTAACGCTTCCCGGAGTTCATCCAACCCGGACTCGTGGTGGAGAGATACATATTCCGAGATGGGAATGTCATCCAGTCCTATAAAAATGTTTCCTGATTGACAAGGAGCAGCGTCAGAGGTAATAATTCCGAGGATCAAACGAGATACGACTACAGACTTCCATCTCTTAAGTTTAGGGACAACAGCCTTGCCTTTCCGCTTTTCTTCTATTCGGGAAAGATCAGCCGCTAACTCGGTATCAGTGGGCGTCCTCTCATCATCGCTCATTTCTCTTATCACTATGTCGGGTTTTCTTTTCACCGTCTTCTTCTTTGTCTTCGAAGCCGGTTTCGCCAACCCCTCGATAACAATACTCTGGTTCATCTCAATTAAACCCAGCGTCCTTAGGTTATCATCAGTTAACACCGAGTCGATGTGCCGCAAATCACTCGGGACCTCTTGTAAACTTCGGACAACGCCTTTGTAATATCCACCGTCAGGCCTTGAGATGATAGCTGCAAGAAGAACACCTGGTGTTAGTACAAGTATTGAAAACGACTGTTAAAAAAGGCTTGTGCGATTTACGACACTTACGTCTAGACAGCCATCGCCTAGCAAACCCTGGGGGGCATCGAACAAAAAACCATTCATTTTTAAAATAACCAAGTCTGGTCCAGGCTCCCGTCATGATCTGGCAATTTCTAACTGCTTCCAAAAATGTGAAAGATGGGCTATCGCCCCTGCTCTTGAAGTTAAATATGTGTCTAATCTCGGTTGGCCTTGGCGGACAAAAGAGATGATCCATAAATAGGACAAAAACACTGTTCAGCAATGCGTGTCCATTGGGATGAAGTTGTGAAGGGGCGATTCCAATGAACGATAACATCTCCCTGATATATTAGTTAAATGGAGGGAGAGTTCCAGCCGCACAGGCGTGACGATAGAAAGCAGTATACCCCTCGGGCGGGTTGTAAGGTCTGTCATCAACGCCCGGTAGCAAAACGTCGTCCGGGGATAAGTTATGTTTCAAGCAGATCCGGCCCAGTAAGGCTTCAGAAATACTGGACGAAACAGAGTCGATAGGATCATCGATAAATATGGCTTCCGGCACTTCGTCCGGAGCCGGACCAACTACTTCGGGAGGAATGTTAGGGATTTCAAGTATTTCTGGAGGAGGCGAACTCTGTACTTCTTGTTGTTGAGAGCTCGAGGATTCCATAACTAACTAACTCATCAGAAAGCAACGTTAAGTACATAAAAAACCCGTTCATTCCCAGTGTAAAGTGTGTGGTGCAGTGTTGTGCATTACTTGGAAAAATTCTGCAGAGTTAGAGAAAATTTACAGACAGCGAAGACATCAGAGATCCGGTCGAAATGACCGTCGTCGCTGACTGCCATCACCAAACCATCCCGATGTTAACAGTTGATTCAAGTTAAAGTTCGTTTTCACAGTGTTAAGTTATAGTTCCATCGACGAGCTTCGAAGGGCAGTCAAGTATGCACAATAAAAGTTCAGTCCGGATATGCAGAGATAAAGCTCGTCGGAATCATGCAGCTAAATATGCGAAAGTTATGTATCCATATAAGTCACTTCGAATCGATTGAAGAGATAATACTTCGAATCGATCGAAAAGATAATCTTCGAATCGATCAGGGCCAGATTTCAATTGTTTGAATCGACCGAAGAGACGGAACTTCGAATCGACTCCGTTCGAATCGATACGATTCGAATCGATGGTAATCGAAACCCTTCGTATCGATCAGCAACTCAAGCATCGCATCCATCGTCAATGGAGGCATCGAATTGATCACCAGCAGCAAAAGACAGATGAAAGACTTAAGCTTCATATCGATCGCATGGGCAAGATGTTCGAATCGATCGCAAAGGATCGATACGAAGGACCCATCCGTGTTCCTTCTCCGGCCAGCCAAGATCGAAACGAACGAAACACGATGGAAAGGTTTTTTTTTTGAATCTTCAGATCTAAAAAATTTCGTCTGCCTGAGTGTATAAATCGGTTCGAAAGAAGTTGGATATCGCCTCGACTCGAAGGAAGGAGAATAGTTCAACCCTGGTTCTTAAAAATCGAGATGGGTTCGAAGACACAGGAAGACGAAGATAAAAAGTAAAAAATGAAAAGTGAATAAGGCCTCAGTATTTATAGGGGTTCTGTGGTCGATTCGTATCCCGGTGAGTATAACCGGTAGCAACAGGTGAAGCCATCGGAGCGGTTCGAAGCAGCGAGTTCGAAACCATAAGCTAGAGTACTGGGATCGATTCGAACTCCAGCTTGCATTGATACAGAGTCCAACCGCGAATCCATTCCCTCGAGTCCATCAAAAATGATTCGAAGCATGGTGTTAGTAAGACCTAAGGAGCGTTCGACTCCACCGATTCGAAGTGTTCATCGACTCACAGCGATGCGCAGCCAATCGATACGAACGATCGTCTCGTGTCCATTGATTATTATCAATACAAACCCGGGTCCACCATCACATCGAGTCGAAGGATGCTTTCGAATCCATCATCAAAGAGTTCCATCGGTTCGAAGCTTTTGTTCGATTCCACCCACTACATATCAATATGAAAAATCATTTCATATCCACTGAATTCTAAATTCACCAGTACGATGTCGGTCCTTCTACCTTCTATATCGGTTCAGGAGATGATCGATACGAAGGGGCTTTTCAAAACAACCATAAAGAGTTGTCTCAACTCAAATTTCCAAATCGGTTCAGGAGAGAATCGATACGAAATTCAATATCGGACAGAACAGACAACGACTCGTGGACACACGACATTAACAAGAGTCAATCTAACATATATGCATACATGTCGGACTAACATTCAATTTTAAACATTCACAGGGATCGAATACTAATCTGATTACGATTACAACGACCAGCGGCCAGGTACTATCCTGTAGCAATCAGTCATATCAAAGCAAGGTTACAACCTTCGACAAAAGAGCAATGATTGTTAAGAGAGAAATCGCAACTTTTCAAAGAACGTCATGTTCCACAAGACGTACTTTGGGGGGCAAATGTTATCCCGCTTTTTGGCAAAGCCGTGATACCAAAAGATCGATTGAAAACATAGGACAGTTCGTCTCAAAGATTGGTCATACTCTGCTTCACTATGGATATCGCTGGATTTTGTCCGAGTCCAGATTGAGCTACAATTGATGAGACATGATGAGAAAGATCGTAAAAGCCAACGTTCCAAATCTCAAGTTGATACGAGTTCATACGCTCAAGTTATCATCGGTACGAGGTGGAGGAAATAGCCCTGAGTTCGAATCCATCAAGTTTCCCCTCCTTCGAATCCATAGGTGTTGCTGAACTTCGTATCCATTGCCTCCGCATCGATCAGAAGGGAATTAGCCTTGCGGCAACCTAGTTCAAATCCATCATAATGAAGTCCTTCGGATCCATGAAGTTACGCCACTTCGTATCGATCCAGTGACCACGCTTCGAATCCATTCTATTGTGACAACTTCGTATCGATCGGCTATGGCACATAACGATCGATACGAACGAACTTCAGCCCAAACCCACTACCTCGAATCCACTAAGTCAAGGCGGCTAAGACCATGGAGGCGACCCAGTAAAACTCGAAGAAAAAGATGGATCGACCCGAGAAGTGCGCGTGCCACGTCGTCGTTCACGTGCACCAGCCATCGATTCGACCCTATCGATTCGATGGGGATCGATTCGAACCAAGCATGACAACCGAAAATGCAATCTTGAATCGATCATAACTCGAGATCTACTAGTCCAAAAGCTATGAAATTTTAACAGGAGCTCGTATGCATGTTGAAGAATGTCCACACCAAATTTCACCTCGATTGGACACTTTTTTGATCGACTCGAACTAGAGTTCGAATCGATCCTAAAGTGGGCCCATATTTCCTGAGGCCGGGCATGTGGGCCCCCCTCACGTGCCAGAAGTGGTCTCCCCGGATTTTAGGCGAAATATCAGCCTCCTACACCTATAAATAGAGCCCCTGGACATTCAGAAAGGGGATCGAAGAATTTCTAGAGAAAAAGCACACCCGGACGCTGCCAGAATCACTCCATATCGTTTTCACTATTGCTGATTTCGGATTTAAGTCTATTATCTGCTGTACTTCACTCTAAAGCACTTGTAATCTTCAAGTATTAAGCAATAAAGTGATAAAACTTCATAGTGGACGTAGGCAAAACGCCGAACCACTCTAAATTACTGTCTTCCGTGCAATTTACTTTTCTGTGACTTGGAGTTTTTGTTAGATAATCCTCATTTTCAATTTAGTTTCTTAATTTATTATCTCTTCAAAAAACTTCCGAAGGGTGTTGCCCAATTTTGGTGCAAACAGTTGCGTCTATTTGTGGTATATTTATATCAGGAATTTGAATATCTACTAATCATGCATAACCGTTAGGACTTTTAAATGAGATTAGTAGTATTCCAATTTTTTTAAATGAATTCGAGTATCTTCTAACCACGCATAACCTTAAGGACTTTTAACTGGGATTAGAATCAACTTGACTATTTAATTAATCAATTTTAATGTGTTCCATACATGCATAACCGTGAGGACTTTTAAATGAGCATGGAAGCACATAATCAAAATTCCAAGTAATTCACCCATGCATAACCATGAGGACTTTTAAATGAGAGTGAATACTTTGGATTTTTTTTTAAAAACAGAAAAATGAAAAACGAACGATTTCCTGTTTATAATACCACATATTAACATATTATATTGGATTTTGATGAGTGATGGTTGATAGAAATATGATAGAAATAGAGACGACCATGTAATTTTTACCAACAAAAAGTTTTTATAACTCTTGTTCAAATTTCTAAAGGATACTAAATATACCGTCTCAAGTTATAATATATGATTAATATCAACACTCATCATTTTTTCAATCATTATTTATCTTTTCGATAATCATTAGGGAGTCAAATTAGTCAATGTAATCATTTAAAATCATATTCAAAAATAATTATAAAATCAAATTTTCTAAGATGACTAATCTGAAACAAGGTCAAAAATTATTTTCTAGATGGGGTTTTATAAGAAAAATGTCTACTTTTTGAAAATTATTTGAAATGAATAATATGCAGATATTTTCTTTGAAAAACGATGCAGTTACTGAATGTCTCAACATAAATCACGTTCCACTAGTAATTTTTCTATCGACTAGATTGCCAGTATAATCTACATCTGAATTTCTCTTTCATTTAAGATTATCATTAACTGAATGTTATAGAACAGACCGTGAAGTTGCAATAAATTCTTAAAGACCTTTTTGAATGAAATTCTTTTCAATTTTAATTGAAGCCGTGCCAAAAACTGTGAATATAGATTCAGCCGTAAAATAACCAAATGTATTATCATTAATCAATAAAACACTATCATTAATCCAAACTAATACGTATGAAGTAGTTCAATGATTCTAGAGATTTTTATCGTGTTCTTGGCATAAGAATATAATTGGCCAACAAGTTTGAATAAGTCAGAATCAAAATCATCATTCATTTCATCATCACATTACTGGTTGATTTAATTCAGATTACGGTGCAGATTATCACATTTAATATATCGTTCAAAATAAATATACCATTACCCGTTTTACCTTTACGGTAATTTTTCGTTGTTGCCCATTGTGATTCTCCTACCTTTATGCTAGACTTAGGAACATTGCTTTGTCTTCCGTTGTGTTCCTGGAACAGCCAGAATCCAAGTAACACTATTGTAGTTCCTTAGCCCGCCACCACACCTACACGATAAAAGATTTTTGTGACCTATTTGTTTTTATAGGTCCGTGATTGTTAGTGGAAAAATATTTTGACAAATAATTTTGTGGAGACCTATAACTATTTATATACATTCCTTTTGGCACCCAGATTTTTTTGACTTTGTGGGATTTCATATTCATGCCTTTTGGAACCTAAATTGGAATAGTTTTTACGTGTTTGGGTCTATACCAACAATTATTTTGATTGTGTCCAAATTTTCTACAAATTGTGCATATGAAGTTGACTTGATTAATTTTGTTTCCAACATTTTCAAATTGATTATATCCAAGTCCTTGTCTAACTGTATTAACAATTTGTTTCCCTAATAGCATATTCAATGTACTTTCACTTTTGGAAAATTTCCCTAACGTCGTTGACAATTGTTGGACTTGTGTTTTGAGAGATTCATTTTCGTTCAATAATTGTGTGCACTTCTTAATAGAATTTTCTCTCCGAGTATTTTCACTTTCTTTCAAAATCATAATTTCATTTTCAAGCGATTTAATTTTGCGTTCTGATTTTTTAATTTCTTCTTCGAGTGATGGACACTTACCACACTTAGTGATCCTACTTTGATAGTTTTTAACTAATTGGTCAAGTTGTTTATTTGATTCTATCAAAGTATCTCTTTGTGATTCAATTTTAACGTATTTCTCCCTAAGTCGTTCAAAACAGCCATTTACTTCGTGGAAATATATAATCAATTCTCGTGAGTAAGTTTTGATACCTCGCTTGGCTCGTCATCGTCGCTATCAGTTATATCACCTCGAAGGCACGTACCTTCTTTCTCACTTTCACTGCTAGTACTTTTGTTATCTTCATCACTTGTATTCCACGTGGCTGCAAAACTTCTTCTTTTTGGTTCTTTTCTTGGCCGTGTCGATTTCGAGGACAATTAGGCTTGATGTGTCTAGGTTTGTTGCACATGTGACAAATGATTTCTCGTTGTTCTGGGTTATCTAGAACTTTGATTATTCTACTTTTTAGTTTTTGATTTAGAGCTAGATTTCCGTATTTGCGGTTCCACTTTTTGAATCTTTTCATTACTAGTGCCAGCTCTGCTGCTCTATCTTCATCGTCATCATCATCACTTTCTGTTGTTCCTTTGAGAGCTATTGATTTCTTTCAAGTATCTTCTCCTTCATTCTTTTCCTTGAATTTCATTTCTAGCTCATAAGTGGTAAGACTTTCGATGAGTTCTTCAACTTTGATTTGTTTTAAATCTTTCGATTCTTGAATGGAAGTCACTTTTGCTTCAAAATTCGTGGGAGGACTCTGAGGATTTTTCGAACTATTTCCAATTCCGTGTATGATTTTCCGAAAGCTTTTGATTTGTATATGATGTTGGAAAGCCATCCGTACATCTCTTTAACATTTTCTTCCTTGGCCATTGTAAAATTCTCATATTCGCTACTCAGCATGGCAAGGCGAGATTCCTTGACTTGAGATGTTCCTTCATGAGTCACTTCTAGTGTGTTCCATATTTCATGCGCAGTTAGACAATGTGAGACACGATTAAATTCAAATTGATCTAATGAACATATAATAGAATTCATAGCTTTGGCATTAGCGTTCTGTAATTTATTTTCTAGATTTGTCCATTGATCCATCGGTTTATCTATTTCCTGATTATTTACAACTATAGTTGGTGATCTATAACCTTTCTCAACTATATTCCAAGCATCAATGGTTTTCAGAAAAAGTTCATTCTATTTTTCCAGTAAGCATATTCACCATTGAACATTGGTGGTCTAACTATAGAATGACCCTTAGCAAAAGCTATATTAAAAGAAGCCATTTTAAAAATTCAAATTTTTTAAAACAAAAATAATATTTTGAGAAATCAATTTTTTAAAACAGAAATGGCTTTTGTACCTAGCTCTGATACCACTTGTAGGATCGATTTCACCCTAGAGGGGGGTGAATAGGGTGATACTATTAATTATAAAAATTTATTGCAGAAGTTTGTAAAATATTTTCAACACAGATATATCAAAATTATAGCAGCACAGATAATAACAGAATAATAAATACAGAAATAGAACGAAAGAGAATTTACCCAGCTTCGACAAAACCCTACCTACGTGCTGCCCTCAAGGTTTCTACTAGAATTAAGCAGTCAGACGCTTACACACGTAAACTCACGATACCCGCTATCGACTAGCCTTAACTCTACGCTTAAAACTCTGCCACAACTTAGCCACTGAGTTGCGAATTCTCAAACTACACCACCATAGCTCGTCCCCTAGTCGCATGACTAGAATTTACAACGTTTAAAAGAAAAATTCAAATTTAAAAACAAATTAAATAATAAAACCCTAATTTTAAACAAAAGCCTTAACAAGGCCGGCCTAAAAATAAATCAGTGATAAAGTTAATTCCCCTTTTCTTTTGTATTATTCAGCCGACTCCTTGTTCTTCAGTCTTTTAAAAATGCCTTCTCGTTTGTTTCTCGTTCGTCTTCAAAGATTAGGGATTTGTTAAATTAGAAGCCGCCAACTTCAAATTGATCAATCAAATATTCGATTATGCGTTGCTAGCTCTGTCGATTGACCATCTCCTTGAGTCGCACTCGGTTGCTTCTCGATCGAGTTCGATCTTGACTTTGGTATGTAATTTATGCCTTTTCTTTTTTTGGTTTTCTTGCTTGAACTCGATGCATTTACGGCCGATGATGATAGGGTTTATATAGGGTTTAATCCCCTATAATTTCATTCGTATGTATTTGTTTGAATTCGTCTGATTATATGCTTGGCCGCTGATCTTCATATGGATGCTGGAGACTATGTATGACTTATTCAAATCGTATATTTTATTGCTCGTTTATCACGGCTCGATTCTAACTTTCCTTGGCCACTACGGTGTTGAATTCTTTGACGATGTTGATTTTGGTTTCGTGTTTTGACTTGTTCATTGCGGCTTTGAGTTTAACATTTAACTAGGCTTCGGCTATGTCTGTTCATCCCTGTAGCCACCTCTGTTTCATTTTTGTTCTTGTGCATTGTCAACTGCAAACCTGATTTTGTGAAAACTATTTTGAGATGAGAATTTTACTTTCATTTTTCTGATGACTTCGGCCTTGACACTGCTTCTACTTCAGTATTTGACATCACTGACTTCGGTCATTTGATTTGGTTTCTTGACAACCACGGCTTTTGAAACTGCTGTTGACATTGTTTGATTCTTGTCTGGTTCATCTTTGTAGCATTGTTTTGTGATCATGTTGTCTGTACATTCATGTTGTCCAGTCTTGCATGTGTTGTCTATGCACTCTCTAATGTCCCTGAGCTTGTTTGCGACGCAGTTTCATTGTGGGATTTGCTTTGTATTTAGTTTCCCTGTCCACTGCTTGACTTGAAGTCTGGTGCTTCACCATTGACTGTTGCATCGTGCATTTGAATTTTTGAGTTCAATTTTTGAGTTCATTTGACTTGGTTTTCATGTATATGTGCAGTGGTTGACTTTGATAATTTGATCACTGTCCTTGACTCACTGCATATTGAAGTCTTCAACAGTGTCACGTTTTTGTAATGAGTTGCTGTCTTGTACATGAATTGGTCTGCACTTCATGTTGTTTGTATATATGTATACAAGTGTGCGTGCATTTACTTCCCTGTTCTTTATTCAGCACCACTTGTATACCATCTAGAGCTTGTTGTATATATGATATGCTAGCTTGAGTTAGTAGTTCATGTGTTTATTCCTTTATGTGGTAGTTGGACTTGATCTTTTCATGTCGACCTTATGTGTATAGTTGTCTGGTCTGATGCAGTGTGACTATGCCTGTTGCCTCTGGCTTCACTATGCATATATATACATATGTGATGTCTGGTCTGGATTTGTGGCCTTCATTGTAGAGGCTACACTTGTGCATCTGATATTTGAGTATGCATTGTTTAACTTGGTTAGTCTGCACTTATATACTTCATGGTTGTTGTTGCCACTGCCTATTAGACTTGAAGTCTGGTGGCTTCACTTTGGCATTTGAACTGGTTGCCTCGAGTATGTTCCGTTCACCACTGTTGCACTGATTGATCGATATATTTGTGTGCATGCTTCTCTGAACTTATGTTGATTTGGATTGGAACTTCATCATTTTGTTGCTCCTTGATGTTATGGATTAGTGCAGTTTGTTATTTGAGTCGTATTGCAGCTGAAACTTTGAACTGTTACATGCGTGCTCGAGTCTGGGTTTGCATATGAACTGGTTAATGACTTATTGGTTCTAGCTACACTGTGACTCGAGTTTGCTTACATCTGTATCAATCCATATCATCACTTTGATATTGCAGTCTGGTCTTGGTCGAGTTGGACTGTCTTGCCTCTGTTTTCATGTGTACGACTTAAACTTTGCTCGAGGCTTGATTTATGTGTCTTGACTATTTCATTTGAATTTGCACCTATGTTGAATCCAGCTTAAAGCTCGGGTTTGACCTTGTGCTGATATTGTGACATTATTTTTATGGCACTTGAGTTGAACCCGGCTTTTCATTTGGGTTTGACCTGTGCTCACCTGTCCCTGTAATTTTATCAAGTGTATATATCGGTGTGCAAGGCCTTGTGGCAAGTACAGTGATACACTGTGCATGTCATAAGCTGTTCGTGTATGATGGATTCAAATTTAAATGATGACGAACAACCAAAATGACTGAGGCAAATAATATTTTCAAAATGACATTTTATTTTACATTACAAAAATATTTTATTTCAATTTTACTTCGTCAGTGCGTATATTTGCAGATTGCTCAGATGCTGGATTCAATCTGAAATGAAGTTGAAGATAAATACGAGTGAATGAGCGATATGTAGTGAGGTTAGTTATGTAAATTGAAATGTATTGTAATTGCAAATTTGCGTGTGTATATACATATAGTGAGAGCTCAAATTTTTGCTATTCAAAATTGTAATAAATATTCGTTTGAATAAAATATCTGTTTGAATTTAAATTCTGTGTTATTTATTATATTCGAAAAATATTTATTTAATCTGTGAAAATAAAATAGTACATTAACAAATTCATTTAAATGGGTATATATATATATATGTTTATTATCATCAAACAAAAATCATATGCTCGCATATTCAACAGGATGAAGGTCATCTTAGAACGATGGGGACTCTACTAGTACAATGTTAATCAACTCCATAATGTGAGGAACACATAACCTGCCATCTCTTCGCAACCACCCTTTCAAATCAATGGAATAACGGTCAAAATGACTTGAATGCTCTCCATTGTTTAGCTTCTCAAAAATATCCATTGACTCTTTGTCTTGTTTGACCCAAACCAATACAATCAATAAGTAAATGCTGAACATCTAAAGCTGCCAATAATACTGGAGTAATGTCTGATAAAGATCAAAAATCAAATGTAGAGATGAAGTCTAAGCCTTCCACTTTAAAAACATAGTATTTGACATCACATGCATCATACTCAAGGCATTAGCTACGACGTTGCCTTTGCTCGGAGTATATGACATACTAACGTCATACGAAGCCAGAAAATCCATCTACCTCTACTGCCTCAAATGCAAATCTTTCTGGAAGAATAAATACTTTAAATAATTATGATACATGAATTCTCAAATTGCTCGCCTAAAAGATAACGCCTACTGATTCGAGGCAAAGATAATAGCTGCTAACACATGATCATGGGATGGATAGATTTTTTCATAGACTTTCAATTGTTGACTAACATAACAGGCAACTCTACCCTTCTACATCAACAAATTACCCAATCCTTTTCCATAAGCATCAGCATATACTGTGAATACCTTTGAACTATCATATAATACTAAAATAGATGCACTAATCAACTACTCCTTCAACTTTATGAAAGCATTCTCGCATTCTCCATCCTATGAGAAAATTAAACTCTTCCTGGTAAGGCGTGTCAACAATGCAGAAATCTAGCAAAGTCCTTAACGAACTTTCAATAGTAACCTGCCAAACCATGAAAGCTTCTCTTCTCTGTAGCATACTTTGGTACGTGCCAATCCTGTACTGCATCAACTTTACTAGGATCGATTGCTAGTCCATGCTCAGAGACAACATGTCTTAGAGAGCGAACCTACTTGCGCCATAAGTGACATTTGAAAAAAAATTCCTTTAACTTATGCTTTCGGAGAGTGTTAAGCACTTCTTCTAAATACAACTGGTACTCCTCCTCGCTTTCTGATAGACAAGCATGTCACCAACAAATATCACCATGAAATTGTTTGGAAACCCTCTAAAGACTCGACTAATGAGATCAACAAAATATGGTGGAACATTGGTCAATCCGAAAGGCATGACTAACCAATCATAAAGTCCATTTGGTTATGAAAAGCAGTTTTATGAAATTCTCAACTATACGCAACTGTTGGAACATGTTAGCTAAGTCATGCCGTGAGAATATTTTTGCTCCAACTAACCGATCAAAGAGATTGTTTAAACAGAGCAGCGAATAACGATTCTTCTTTGTTAATATATTAAGCTCACGATAATTGATGCAAAGTCTTAAAGAGCCATCTACTTTCGTAGCTAAGACAACTGTGCTCCCACTTCAAAATAATTTTTCGAATGAAGTCCTCACTATACCAAAAAACATTTTTGGTGGTGCAGAAAAAATTCTACCATAATTTACTGCAGCGTTTTTGAGAATGGTGCTAAAAAAATGCAACTAAAATGCAGGACTTTCCATTACTTTTTCGTAAACGATACCAAAAAACATCGTTTTAAAAATGCAACAATTTTTTTGTCATAACACTGTATAAATACCACTAAAAAGTATTACTGATGCTATTATAAAATATTATAGTAGTGTTTTTTGTCTGTCACCATATTTATTTTGGTTAAACGCTGCTAGAAATTGTTGATTTTTTTATTTAATTTTTCCTTGTTGTGGTAGCTCGTTCAGTTTCCATTTCATTTTTTTCATAACATATACTATACAGTAATAATTAACATTTTAATATGGAACTAATAATCACGTATATAATTATCACATCCGAACAACCAAAAAAACATTAATGACATAATGAAACATAACAATTTAATAAAAAACATTTAAAAAAAAGCACATTCACATTAAATTCATAATCGTATAATGAGAAGCTTGCACAAATAGTGCTAACAAAATGTTAATGCTCCGAGTGTTGTGCATGTTGATTGAATAATTTCCACTGATCATCTTTTTACAGCCTACACATCAAGTCCTAACTCATGTTCATCTTGTACGCCTTCAATTCATAGACAGTACCCATATTATGCTCACTCCATTCTCCATAAAGCTCAGGCTCTAGACCAAGATGGATCCCGCTGGAGTGCTGTAGCATGTCAGTAATGCGCCTAAACCATCAAAGTAATTGACAAATGAGACTGCCTCAAGTAAAAGTAACGTACCATCTTTGAACCGCAGTCGGCATGAAAAGTTACATCACTCATTGAGTGTTAGAACTTGGAACACAAACTCTTGGTATCACCAAACTAATCAAAAATAAATAGCTACATGATTAATGGTTATGCAAAAATGACACAAAATATAGAGAAAGAATGAAAAAAAGACATCAAGTAACTGACATAGTTCATACAAAATAGGATATCAATGTACCCAATAATCATGCAAAAGTTTTACACAGAGTTATGTGCAATATTGACATAAAACTATTACCAGATATGCATAATCTACTTCCAGCGTTCCAAATTATAGACCATGACACCACTTTCTTCCTAGAAAAAAGTTAAGAAAGAAAAAAAGGAGAAAAAAATCTTGGTCATTTTGTATAGATAGGATCTATAAACTAGTGAAATGTTAAATCCAACATCCATTACATTTAAAAAAACCTCTTCATCAACCCCATTTCATCTTGTACCTGAATTTTTGGGTAATTAACCATAATTAAATGTTTGAAAGCAAATAGAGGCGGCGTACTGTCCTCCACGCCTACATCAACATACCAAATACCCATGCATATAACTAAATAAAATTAAATTTAAAAAAAATCTATAATGAACAAGTAGATTTGTTATTCTTCATCGAGCATCGCCTTTAGCCTTTGAACTGCCAAGGGTAAGCCCCAGATCATCCCCGCACCCCTCATGAATCCTCTCTCCTTCCCGTGACTTCACCAAATTACTCTAAAAAACAAACTCCTATGCCCAAGAATCAACCGTGTACACATCGCTAGGCCCAGCGGGCTTAGTTAGAATAGGCGAGCACATCCCACTCTGGCTTAGGGTCTACATCCTCGAAGACCCTTCACTTGTCACAAAAAAAAACCCAAATGGGTTCGAGGCCACCAGGCTAAACGCAGGGGAAGTGGGCCCTATAGTGCTTCCCAAGTGGCTAGGGATAATATCCTCAAAAACAAAGAACCATATGCTCCAGTTTAGAGAAGTTATATACCTGAGTTGGGAGAGCATCCTTGTCACCTCTAATGACAACAAATGGAGGATCATCTACAACAATCGAAGCAACAATACATGTGTAACGACCCGCTATTTTGTACCATTCACATCCGCACATGTCGGACTTGAATAATTCAAAATACCGAATTGTTAATTTAAATTTGGCAAAACTCAGATATACAGTAAATAAATAATCACAGTATCACAGACACAGAGTAATAATATGTAGCGGAAACAAAAGATAGTAGTTCATGAAGTTACTATATATATAACAGAGTTAAATATGTTACAACAGAAGTCTTGAATACAATAGTCAAATACAAGAATCAGAACACATCACTGAAATCAACTGAATATCTGAAGACTGGATAGATAGATGGATCTCCAGGCGAAGCTCCAACTCCAAAGGCGAGTCTTGAAAGCTGATCCACTCAGTCTGACCTGAGCGTAAAGCAAAACACAAAACACTCGAGTCAGGATTAACATTCTTATACAAATAAATCCAACTCAAGTGAAATAACAATTGAAATACAAGTAACTCAAAGGATGTTGGAATAACCATTCTCTAAGGATCCGTTAAACTATCTACTATGTAGTAATATATGCTAAATAGATAACGTCTATCAGTAATATAAAATATCAAAATAGTGTTAAGGCATTACCATTATCCCCCTTAACACATTTATATAAGCGTTATAGTCTATACAACATTGTAAACTCCACCGTAAACTAGTGGAATATCAGGGAGTACTCCATAGGTATAACACAAAACAAATTCGTAGTGGTCGCGTATATAAGGATACAAGTATGACAAGGCACATGAGGCAATACCCAAGGTAGTGAAACTACCGTTTGCCTGATCCAGACTGGTGAGAACGCATCGCCGCAACGATCGCAACACCGCGAAACAACACTCTCAAAATTACGAGGGTGCACCAATCAATAACAAGTAATGAGTAGTTTATGAAGAAGTGTGTTCGCTCGAGATGGCTAACTCAATTTGGCCTGGCATGGCTCCTCTTTTAGTCATTTCCAATTTGACACAATTGCCAAGGCTACCCATTATCGTTCTCTTTCTTCAGTCATCACGTACGTCATTCCAACCACTTCATTCTGGATCACACTCCGCGTATGGTTATTAAAGTGGTTCTCAGTTTAGACAGAGAGTATGTCCATAACTAATCCCGGTTTCTATAATAACTTTCGTAATTATTGCAACGATTGGTCGTTTAATAAGTTTCAAAACCAAATCAACTTCAATTTCAAATTTGAATTTGTAAACCAACATTCCATTTGTCTTTCCAAATCAATTTCCAAAATTTACGTCGCAAAACTTCCAAATTACCATTTCAAAATCTTATAACTCAAATTTAATTTTTATTTAAACAATTCAAATATTGATTCAAGTTCATATATAAGTTTTATTCCGAAATCATTTAAATTAATTTAATTTAACATTCAAATCAATTTAAATTCATTAATTGATTTCATTCAATATTCATTAAGTTAATTTATCATTTAAAACAATTTCCATTTAATTTCCAATTCATTAAATCAATTACTGACGTTCAACTTCATTATATCAAAACTTCAAATTTAATTAAGTCAAATTCGTCAAATCAAATTCTTTAAATTACAAGCCTTACATTTGTTTCAATAAAACATATTTATTTCTTGTTAAAGAAATTCAATTTCATTTATTTATTTACTTTGTTACAACTTTCAAAACTCAGTTAATAAAGAAACTAAATTTCACATATTCTAGAAGTTCAATTTCACTTATTAACTTACTTAAATAATTTTCCAAAACTTAATAGATAAATAAAGCCCAATTTTAGTTATTAATGAAGTCCAAATTTACTTCTTCAAAAGTTTAATTTCACTTATCAAAGAATTCAAGTTTTATTTAATTCTCAAATAATTCGATTTAATATAATTATTAAATAATTACAAAACTTAATTAATAATTTCAAGATTTAATTATCAAATAAATTCCAAAACCTTATTATTAAATAATGCCAATCTTAATTATTAAATAATTTCAAACTTAATTCATTCATTTCTTAAATTAAATAACGTTCTTTCATCAATTACTTATTAATATTTTGTTTCAGTTTATTAAATATTAACATTTTCTTTTCATTAAAATTCAAATTCAAATTTCAATTCAAATCTTATTATTTATTCGAATGAAATCTTTATTTTGTTTTTAAATCAAATCAATGACCAATCGGTTTTTATTAAATTCTCTATCCTAAGTCAAGTTCGTTTGGGTATTTATCATTTCAATCCGATTCCAATTCAATTCAAAGATCAAAGCATAGCAAAGGTAACTTGCAGTGTGATAGATGGGATAGTGTCAAAGTAAATAAACAAGCAATAACAACTATTAATAACAATCCAATTCAAATAATCCCGAAATAATCGTATTAATTCACATTGTTGTTTGTGCAAATTAATATAATTATTTCTAGAATCTACACTATCATTTCATGTAGATTAAAGATTATTCCACTAATTATTTATACGGTTCTACACTAGACATTAATTGTCCAATTTCATACTTCATCAATTAATACAACATAAATTCAAATGGTTCAAGGGTAATTAACCATTTTTCTACGTGTCAAGGAATTAAACATTTAAGGGGACATATTATACAAAAATAACTAATCAAATTCAACATATATGTCAATTCAAACTTTTAACTATCCTACGTCAAATTCAATTGCATAATATTCATCACTTTATACAATACTATTTAACATCCAATATAGCAACAAACAATCCATCAATTATCAACCAAACGGGATTATCATTGCATAATAACAGATAATGGTGTTAGATGTCACAGGTGAACAGATACAGGTGATAACATATATATATATATATATATAACAGTGTAAATAACTTGCAGCAACATATTTCAATTGTCGTTTCAATTGAAATCAAATTTAATAAATAAAAGAATATTAATCGTAAGTGATTGCTCACCTTTCGAGGCTAGGAAAGATAGACGATGACACAGATACGCACACTGATACGGACACTGAAATTGAATTTCGAACCCAAGCAAAGCAAAATCAGCACGATTTTGACGATAAAATATGATAAGTAGGGAATTGATGAACTAAATTAGAATTTGCTAAAAATCGACTTAAACGAACAAATATAATATCCATATATATTACCTTCTTCTTAAACCCAAAATCAACTTAAAATACATATTCAAAATCTATATGTATATCTATATATATATTTCGAAATCGCGGTTTTTAAATAAAACCATATGAACCAACATATCTACATAATAATTTTTTTAAAATAAGTCAATATATATACTTATAAACAAATACGTAGACAAATATATAAACAGTTTATATAACTATTTTATGCAAATCTCATACTATAACCAAATCTACAATTTCAGCTAAAAGAAGATATAAACGGCACTAACAGTAACAAATAAAACTATGTATATATTACTACACTATTAATATAGCAGACATATTTATCAACTATATATATATAGACTTTATAATTAAGCAACAGGTTATATATAACTGATATAAAATAGATAGGTCATATATATAAATTTATACCTTATAAACAAACAGCTTCATACTTACAGATATAAACAAACATACTATCTAGTAAACTTATAAAAAAATCGACTTAGGAAATCAATATACTACATAATAGCCGAAACCACTATAGCTTATAAAGTTATGTAGGCTGATATAAATTTTAAACAAAATAAAATGTAGCACCAGAACAGCACCAAAACATAAAGTACTCTATATACATGTAGGTATTATATTTAGTCAGTACAAATCATAAACAACACATACTACTTGTATAAAACAACCCATTCTCCTTTCTATATAAAGTACATAACCTGTCACTATTATAAATATATTTTAAAACATAAAATGTAACACTTTAACTATGTACAAATATATATAGTCTAAATGATATGATAATCAGTAAATCTAAGTTATATGAAATCATTGACGTACTACAGATTTCAAACTTGTTTAACTAACATGTATACAATTCATACAAACTAATATATAAGACCATCACAATATACCCCGTAGTAACGAGCTCTGTGCATATATATAGATACGCAAAAGTTTACAATATTTATCAGAAAACCGCTTTTTTTGAAATAAACTATAAAACATATATACTGACAGTAACCCATTTATAACTACAAGTTAAAATATATAATACATCATATTAAAACTCATGTATGTTAATATATACTTTACTTTCCTTCATGCACAGAACATATACCACTTCATAAATATTTCAACTGACACATATATCACTTTATGATATAATAATACTCAGGCATGTTATATATATACCTTCTATAGTTGTGAAGTATTATTACACTAACCCTCCAGAAGACTTGCAGGCCGATGGGTAGGCGATGGCGCGAACGGGAGTTGGTCGGCTAGGTGCTGGGAGGAGGGTGACGCGGAGGCAGGTCCGGATGGTCGTGGTGGAGGTTTAAGTGGTGGTCGGTTGTGTGTCGGTTGAAGGACGAAGCTGCGTGGAGGAAGAGCGGTGGTGGTCTTGGGTTTGTCTCACGTGGAGGTGGTGGGGAGTGACAAAGGGCATAGGTTGATGGTGTACAGTTTGAGATGCATGGGGGAAGGAAGGCTGGTTCTGTGGCCGCACGCATGGAGGATGATGAGCAGTTAGCTCGATGTCTTGCGGCAAGGCTAGGTAGAGGAGGCCACGGCCAAGTGAAGGCGAGTTGAAGAAGTAGTCAGCTACGGAAGGTTGTGCGCGAATAAGAGAGGGGATGCTGGAAAGAGTATTCATTTGAAGGATATGCAATTTTTCTCTTTTTTTCGAAGGAGGAAGAAGGAGAAAGGCTATGAGAGTGGAATTGTTCATTGGAGTGGTTGAAGAAGTGACTAATTGGAGAAGAAAAAGTAACAGACAGAGAAGAATGAACTGTTCCATGGCAAAAGAAGTAACGGACCAATGTTTAATATAAGTTTTATAAATGCTAAATCTTCTTTCAAAATGAAACGTAAGTACCGAGAAAGAAAGTGAAAGGTCAGTTAGAATTGAAATATTAAGACGTTGAAATTTTAAATTACGTATGACAACTGGCTATTATATTTTTATACGGTAGAAAATGAGCGGTTCCAGAAACAAATGGACTCGAATGGTACTGATTCGGGTGATCGTTTCGCGGTTTTTGTAGCGTACGAACTTCAAATCACAAAATTGAATGTACCTCAGAGGTCAGCACGACGAGACGATCAAAACGGTATACGGATGTCAGTGGTACGATTGAATTATAAAAATTCGAATTTTCTACTAGCGGAAAATGCAGCAAAAACGCAGAAGATTAAGATCGACGGAGCTGAAGAAGTCCGAATTTTGAAAAACGAAAAATGATGCCTTGCCTACAAGATGATTTAGCATTTTTCTATGTAAAAATATTTAGGTTTCGAAAACGTCTTATTTTCATAGCTTTTTAACTGATTAAATTGAAGTAAATTTACGCACGAAAATAAACTTCATATTTTTGGACGAAAATTTACCTGTTGCTATGTTTAACTAGACGCATTTCAAATATCAAATTTATATTTCAAAATTTCATCGTTTAAAATTTCATCGTTTAAAATTTCACAAAATTATAATAAATAAAACAAATAAAATTATTAAAAATTTACGGGTCGTTACATTCTCCCCCTCTCAAAACTTTTCATCCCCGAAAAGGAAGAAAGTAGGAGAATAGAAACAACCAAAAGGAAATAGACTTGAATTACATAATAAACAATTAATTTAAACCATATAAATTTCAATTTAAATAAATTTATATTCAACCATTGACTTTAAACTTAAGGAATTTCATTTAATTGGTTTATTTTCAATTTATCATTGTTTATTTCAAAATTTATTTCAAATAACAATTTATTTCATTAATCCATTTATTATTCAACTATCCAAGCATTCTATTTATCTCTATTAACCATTTTATAATTAAACTTTAAGTGTATAACATTTTGTACGCACTAAAATTTCATTTATAAAGACAATTTAGATTGTATATTATCCAATTTTACTAAATTAACAATTTCAAAGATCATAAATTTGAATAGTCATTTATTATAATCATACTTTATTCGACAAATTTAATTCTTTTTATTTCAAATTATTATTAAATTTATTCCACTTAATATATCTTATCACATTTATATTAAGTATATTTACATTTAATATAACTACCCAAATTTATTTAAAAATTCCTTTGATATCATTTTATATTGTATAATATTCAATTACATAGTTAACTTTTGAAAATTTAGGTAAGTTATATATAATGCAATAGAGTATTATCTAAATAAAATTTTACAATTCAGTTATTTCAGGTTAAGTATTTATATAAAAAGAATTTGGCTTCATTTATAATTGAAAATCATCCTTTAACAAATTTTATGAATTAATTTCCGATTAGCTTCAAACAGCATAGAGATGAAATAAATATATATTCATAATATATCAAATCAAATTTAAAATCTTCAATTTACATTATAAATCAAGTCATGTTTAGAAATTCAAATCAATTTTTCTCAAACAAGAGTGTAGCAGGGCTACAGATTAGTCTCTCCACCTCGAAACCCGAAAATGAATATCGATGATGCGGCCATCATCACCGAAATTATTTTCCAGCGACAAAAGAGAAGAGCTCTAATTTAATCATTTAAAATTCTTCGAAAACCATTTCTATTCGAAAATAATTTAAACAATATACATTTTAAACTTTAAAACCATAGTTTGAAATTATCAGAAATTAAATTCTCAAATTCTAATTTAATTCACTTCAAATTCGAAATCAAATTATAACTAAGTTTTATAAATTTATTTGTTTATATTATGCAAATAGTCAATGGTTTACAAAACAATAAATGAAAATCAAATATTATCATTTCTGACAACAAATTCATTAACAACTTAATTTCAGAAAACCTAGATTTATATATAAAATAATCATACAAAAAATTTCATTTACCAATTTTGAAAATGATATTGTGTCAGTTTTCTCTGTTAAAGTGTTTTGAAAATCCTATCGATAGCGTTGATCAGACAAATTGATCAAAAATCCAAATCAACATCAACAACTCAAACAACGCAATATACATATATATAAAACATTTTAGTATAATTACAAATACACTACCTCGCTCGACGGTACAAGGATGGATTTCAAAATAAGTATAGAGATTCAAATTTGATGGAAATCAAATTAAAGAGAATTTTGATTCGAATATAAGTTCGAAACAAAGATAAGATGATTCGATTAACAGGATCGAGAGATGGATAAACCTATTTAATTCACGGGCAACCTTAACCGGGTCGACCATAACTTCAAGAATAAGATCGATGCAGAATTCCGAGGCAAATTAACATTCGATCTCAAGAAATAGAATTCAGGTATAGCAGGAGATAGATAGCATCGTAAACCGAGGATACTGAAATCTTCGAAAAATCAATGCCTATTGTAAAGGAGTTTCATCCATTTACAAATAATTCGAAGACTGGCGAGACCGCCGATCTATTATAGATATCATTCGAAGTGGAGTTATGGGATGCTCTAGAATTGAAAGAAGACGAATAGTGAGGGACACGAATGAATTTTGGAACCGCAGGAAATGTTCCAAAATTCAAAGGAATCGAGTCAAAAAGAAAGAGATTCAAACCCGAATGAAAGTGATTATGTAAATACATTTACCCTATATGCTAAGTTTTGCCTAGAGCTACCAAAGCTCTGATACCAACTGTAACGACCCGCTATTTTGGACCATTCACATCTGCACATGTCGGACTTGAATAATTCAAAATACCAAATTGTTAATTTAAATTTGGAAACTCAGATATACAATAAATAAATAATCACAGTATCACAGACATAGAGTAAAAATATGCAGCGGAAACAAAAGACAGTAGTTCATGAAGCTACTATATATATAACAGAGTTAAATAGGTTACAACAGAAGTCTTGAATACAATAGTCAAATACAAGAATCTGAATACATCACTGGAATCAACTGAATATCTGAAGACTGGATAGATAGCTGGATCTGCAGGCGAAGCTCCAACTCCAAAGGTGAGTCTCGAAAGTTGATCCACTCAGTCTGACCCGAGCGTAAAGCAAAACACAAAACACTCGAGTCAGGATTAACATTCTTATATAAATAAATCCAACTCAAGTGAAATAACAATTGAAATACAAGTAACACAAAGGATGTTGGAATAACCATCCTCTAAGGATCCGTTAAACTATCTACTATGTAGTAATATACGCTAAATAGATAATGTTTATCAGTAATATAAAATATCAAAATAGTGTTAAGGCGTTACCATTATCCCCTTTAACACATTTATATAAGCGTCATAGTCTATACAGCACTGTAAACTCCACCGTAAACTAGTGGGATATCAGGGAGTACTCCATAGGTATAACACAAAACAAATTCGTAGTGGTCGCGTATATAGGGATACAAGTTTGACAAGGCACATGAGGCAATGCCCAAGGTAGTGAAACTACCGTTTGCCTGATCAGGACTGTTGAGAACGCATCGCCGTAACGATCGCAACACCGTGAAACAACACTCCAAAATTACGAGGGTGCACCAATCAATAACAAGTAATGAGTAGTTTACGAAGAAGTGTGTTCGCTCGAGGTGGGTAACCCCATTTGGCCCGGCACGGCTCCTGTTTTAGTCATTTTCAATTTGACACAAATGTCAAGGCTGTCCATTATCGTTCTCTTTCTTCAGTCATCACGTACATCATTCCAACCACTTCATTCTGGATCACACTCCGCGTATAGTTATTAAAGTGGTTCTCGGTTTAGACAGAGAGTATGTCCATAACCTATCCCGGTTTCTTTAATAACTTTCGTAATTATTGCACCGATTGGTCGTTTAATAAATTTCAAAACCAAATCAACTTCAATTTCAAATTTGAATTTGTAAACCAACATTCCATTTGTCTTTCCAAATCAATTTCCAAAATTTACGTTTCAAAACTTCCAAATTACTATTTCAAAATCTTATAACTCAAATTCAATTTTTATTTAAACAATTAAAATATTGATTCAAGTTCATATATCAGTTTTATTCCGAAATCATTTAAATTAATTTAATTTAACATTCAACTCAATTTAAATTCATTAATTGATTTCATTCAATATTCATTAAGTTAATTTATCATTTAAAACAATTTTCCAATTCATTAAATCAAGTATTGACGTTCAACTTCATTATATCAAAACTTCAAATTTAATTAAGTTAAATTCGTCAAATCAAATTCTTTAAATTACAAGCCTTACATTTGCTTCAATAAAACGTATTTATTTCTTGTTAAAGAAATTCAATTTCATTTATTTATTTACTTAGTTACAAATTTCAAAACTCAATTAATAAAGAAACTAAATTTCAAATATTCAAGAATTTCAATTTCACTTATTAACTTACTTAAATAATTTTTCCAAAACTTAATAAACAAAGAAAACCCAATTTTAGTTATTGACGAAGTCCAAATTTACTTCTTCAAAAGTTCAATTTCACTTATCAAAGAATTCAAGTTTTATTTAATTCTCAAATAATTCGATTTAATTTAATTATTAAATAATTACAAAACTTAATTAATAATTTCAAGATTTAATTATCAAATAAATTCCAAAACCTTATTATTAAATAATTTCAAACTTAATTCAATCATTTCTTAAATTAAATAACGTTCTTTCATCAATTACTTATTAATATTTTGTTTCAGTTTATTAAACATTAACATTTTCTATTCATTAAAATTCGAATTCAAATTTCAGTTCAAATCTTATTATTTATTCGAATGAAATCTTTATTTTATTTTTAAATCAAATCAATGACCAATCGGTTTTTATCAAATTCTCTATCCTACGTCAAGTTCATTTGGGTATTTATCATTTCAACCCGATTCCAATTCAATTCATAGATCAAAGCATAGCAAAGGGAACTTGTAGTGTGGTAACTGGGATGGTGTCAAAGTAATAAACAAGCAATAACAACAATCAATAACAATCCAATTCAAATAATCCCGAAATAATTTTTTTAATTCACATTGTTGTTTGTGCAAATTAATATAATTATTTCTAGAATCTACACTATCATTTCATGTAGATTAAAGATTATTTCACTAATTATTTATACGGTTCTACACTCGACATCAATTATTCAATTTCATACTTCATCAATTAATACAACATAAATTCAAATGGTTCAAAGGTAATTAACCATTTTTCTACGTGTTAAGGAATTAAACATTTAAGGGGTCATATTATACAAAATTAACTAATCAAATTCAACATATATGTCGATTCAAACTTTTAACTATCCTATGTCAATTCAATTGCATAATATTCATCTCTTTATACATTACAATTTAACATCCAATATAGTAACAAAACAATCCATCAATTATCAACCAAACGGGATTATCATTGTATAATTAACAGATAATGGTGTCAGATGTCACAGGTGAACTGATACAGGTGATAACATATATATATAACAGTGTAAATAACTTGCAGCAACATATTTCAATTGTCGTTTCAATTGAAATCAAATTTAATAAATAAAAGAATATTAATCGTGAGTGATTGCTCACCTTTCGAAGCGAGGGAAGATAGACGATGACACAGATACGCACACTGATATGGACACTGAAATTGAATTTCGAACCCAAGCAAAGCAAAATCAGCAAGATTTCGACGATAAAAGCTGATAAGTAGGGAATTGATGAAATAAATTAGAATTTGCTAAAAATCGACTTAAATGAACAAATATAATATCCATATATATTACCTTCTTCTTAAACCCAAAATCAACATAAAAATACATATTCAAAATCTATATGTATATCTATATATGTATTTCGAAATCGCGGTTTTTAAATAAAACCCATATGAACCAACATATCTACATAATAATTATTTTTTTAAATAAATCAATATATATACTTATAAACAAATACGTAGACAAATATATAAACAGTTTATATAACTATTTTATGCAAATCTCATACTATAACCAAATCTACAATTTCAGCTAAAAGAAAATATAAACGACACTAACAGTAACAAATAAAACTATGTATATATTACTACACTATTAATATAGCAGACATCTTTATCAACTATATATATATATATATAGACTTTATAATTAAACAACAGGTTATATATAACTGATATAAAATAGACAGGTCATATATATAAATTTATACCTTATAAACAAACAGCTTCATACTTGCAGATATAAATAAACATACTATCTAGTAAACTTATAAAAAAATCGACTTAGGAAATCAATATACTACTTAACAGCCGAAACCACTATAGCTTATAAAGTTATGTAGGCTGATATAAATTTTCAAAAAAATAAATGTAGCACCAGAACAGCACCAAAACATAAAGTACTCTATATACATGTAGGTATTATATTTAGTCAGTAAAAATCATAAACAACACATACTACTTACATAAAACAACCCATTCTCCTTTCTATATAAAGTGCATAACCTGTCACTATTGTAAATATATTTTAAAACATAAAATGTAACACTTTAACTACGTACTAATATATATAGTCTAACTTATATGATAATCAGTAAATCTAAGTTATATGAAATCATTGACGTACTACAGATTTCAAGCTTGTTTAACTAACATGTATACAATTCATACAAACTAATATATATAAGACCATCACAACATACCCCGTAATAACGAGCTCTGTGCATATATATAGATACGCAAAAGTTTACAATATTTATCAGAAAACAGCTTTTTATAAAAATAAACTATAAAACATATATACTGACAGTAACCTATTTATAACTACAAGTTAAAAATATATAATACATCATATTAAAACTCACGTATGTTAATATATACTTTACTTTCCTTCATGCACAGAACATATACCACTTCATAAATATTTCAACTGACACATATATCACTTTATGATATAATAATACTCAGGCATGTTATATATATACCTTCTATAGTTGTGAAGTATTATTACACTAACCCTCCAGAAGACTTGCAGGCCGATGGGTAGGCGATGGTGCGAACCAGAGCCGGTCGGCTAGGCTCGGTCGGCTAGGCGCTGGGAGGAGGGTGACGCGGAGGCAGGTCCGGATGGTCGTGGTGGAGGTTTAAGTGGTGGTCGGTTGTGTGTCGGCTGAAGGACGAAGCCGCGTGGAGGAAGAGCGGTGGTGGTCTTGGGTTTGTCTCACATGGAGGTGGTGGGGAGTGACAGAGGGCATAGGTTGATGGTGTACAGTTTGAGATGCCTGAGGGAAGGAAGGCTGGTTCTGTGGCCACACGCATGGAGGATAATGAGCAGTTAGCTCGATGTCTTGCGGCAAGGCTAGGCGGAGGAGGCCACGGCCAAGTGAAGGCGAGTTGAAGAAGTGGTCGGCTACGGAAGGCTGTGCGCGAATAAGAGAGGGGTTGCTGGAAAGAGTATTCATTTGAAGGATATGCAATTTTTCTCTTTTTTCGAAGGAGGAAGAAGGAGAAAGGCTATGAGAGTGGAATTGTTCATTGGAGTGGTTGAAGTAGTGACTAGCTGGAGAAGAAAAAGTAACAGGCAGAGAAGAATGAACAGTTCCAAGGCAAAAGAAGTAATAGACCAATGTTTAATATAAGTTTTAAAAATGCTAAATCCTCTATCAAAAAGAAACGTAAGTACCGAGAAAGAAAGTGAAAGGTCAGTTGGAATAGAAATATTAAGACGTTGAAATTTTAAATTACGTATGACAACTGGCTATTATATTTTTATACGGTAGAAAATGAGCGGTTCCGAAAACAAAAGGACTCAAATGGTACTGATTTGGATGATCGTTTCGCGGTTTCCGTAGCGTACGAACTTCAAATCACAAAATTGAATATACCTCAGAGATTAGCATGACGAGACGATCAAAACGATATACGGACGTCAGTGGTATGATTGAATTATAAAAATTCGAATTTTCTACTAGAGGAAATGCAGCAAAAACGCACAAGATTAAGATCGACGGAGCTGAAGAAGTCCGAATTTTGAAAAATGAAAAATGAAGCCTTGCCCAGAAGATGATTTAGAATTGTTCTATGTAAAAATATTTAGGTTTCGAAAACGTTTTATTTTCATCGCTTTTTAACCGATTAAATTGAAGTAAATTTATGTACGAAAATAAAGTTCATATTTTTGGACGAAAATTTACCAGTTGCTATGTTTAACTAGACGCATTTCAAATATCAAATTTATATTTTAAAATTTTATTGTTTAAAGTTTCAATAAATAAAACAAATAAAATTATTAAAAATTTACGGGTCGTTACAACCTGTAATTGCCATAGGGTAAATGCACTCAATCTCCATGTCATCCAACTGTTCTCTAATGACCTTACTCGTCTCTACCTCCTCGTATGAAAGCTCTAAACATTTAAAAGTACACGAAATTAATCTCCATATTAATTTTACTAACTCAAAAATTATTCCTAGAAGGTCGTTACCATAGCCAGAATTCTTTCATTTTAATCTACTACTGATTATGTTTGTAATTGTGTTCTTCACTTTCCTATCAAGCATCCATCTCTTTATATTCTTTTTTGTAGGAACATGTCTGTAAATTCATTAAATTTATATAGAGACATCAACCTCTATTAATCTATCATCATCACAAGTTTGTAAGACTTACTTGAACCCGGGTATCCGCGCATTGAAAACTGTTGCTAAGACAATCTTTTGGAGCTCCTTTTTGTTGGGAATTTTAGAAGGATCTTCAAGCTCTGATACCATTGTTGGAAAATTTCTATAGGAAGAAGAAAGAGGGAGAAAATTTTAATTTACTAGTGAAGATTGAGAGAATATTTTATAAAGGAGGAAATAACTTTATTTTCTTTGCACTTTAATTCTTTTTGCCTGTACAAATATATTTGCTTGTTTAGATACAAGAGATGAGAGACAACATCCTTTTATAGTATAATACATTATCTAGAATTTTCTTGACCACGCATTTTCTAGAATTCCCTAAAATTACATATATAATAATTCTAGATTCTTATGTAGAATTTTTTCAAAGTACATATTAGGTAACTCTAAATTTCCTTTCATGCTTGATTTAGCATTTCCATAAATTGAGAGACTAAAATTGTTAGTAAAATCAACGTTTTCTACAAAACCAAGTCTATTTCCAACATTCCCGTATTAACTTGGTTTTGTAATTCCAAATAATATTTCCAATCTTTATATTTACATGCTTCGGTAAAAATTAAAAAATTATCAAAACTTTCCTTTTTCTTTTCTTCTTCTTTCCCGTTATCCAAATCTTTGAGGGAACTTCATTGATGCGCCACTCATTTCGTCCTCCTTCATTGCCATAGAATATTCCAAAAAGTATGCGCTCTAACTTCCATCTTGGTCCAGTATCATAAATTTTAAATGATTCATATACGTTATCTTTGAATTCTTCCATAAATTCACTCTTGCAATTTTCGACCCATGAAATTTCTTTGCACACTTTCCAAATCTCACTTTTGCATGACATTTCAAAAAACAATGATGGAAAATTAAAATTGTTCGAAATAGAAAGGATATAATTTTTTCTCACCACTTTGCTATCACCGTTATAATATTCTTCGTTTGTCTCTTTGACTGCCTCTTTGACCTTTTCTAATTTTACTTCCTGAATATTCTCTATTTTTATTTCTTTAAATTTTTGCTCATTTTTTAAATCTTCTCCAATATCTTATATTTCTTCTACTTGGTTGACAACTTCTTCATGTTCAACTCCTTTGCTTTCGCACTTTTATCACTTGCATCATCTTTGTTGACTTTATCTTCGTCTTTGTCTTCCTCATTCTCTTTCATATTTAATTCCCTAGCAGTCTCGTTCTTCACTTCATTGATTTCTGTATGCTCTTCAATCTCTATCATTTTGACTTTTTCTTTATTTGCTTCTTCGATCATCGATAGCTCTTTTTCTTTTATTTCTTTAATTTTCTCTTCCATTCTTCTTTGATCTTTGGCAGCTCTTTTGATACTTTCTCCTCCGCGTCATTCTTCGTTTTCTCTTTCTCTTCCTTTGCATCTTTCTTTCTCAACTCATAGTTTTCCTTTTCGTCCTTCTCACTATACTTCTTTTCTTCTTTTTCATCAATTAGACTGACTTCTTCTATTATTTTTACATCATTATCCGCCACGAGTTTGATTTGAAGAGCTTGATCTAATGGCTCTTCTCTGACTTTTCTATTTAATCTTTCTATATAGACACGAAGTATTTCAATTAGTTGATCAAGGTTCATAGTTTTTACATCTTTGGAATCTTTAATTACTACAAATATGGTATAAAATTGAGAATCCAAAGATTGTAAAATTTTCTCAATTATTCTAGAACTAGTCATTTTTTCTCCATATTTTTTCAACTGATTTACAATTGATAAAACTCGTGAAAATTAATCATTGATTGTTTCTGATGATTCCATTAATAAAGATTCAAACTTACCTTGCATATTTTATAATCGAATTTTCTTCACCTTATCAATTTCCATGAATGCATTCTCCAAATTTTCCCATGCTTCCTTACTAATAGAAGCATTTGCTACCTTCTCGAATGTATCATCATCCAAACCTTGATGAATGATAACTAGGGCTTGTAAATCCTACTTCTTCAAACTCTTCAAATTATCCCTTTTACTTTGGGATAAAGTGGTGACATCGACCGATTCTTCATACCCATTTTCTACGACATCACACACACCTTATGATCAAGCACCACCTTCATGTGAATTCTTCAATTATCGTAAAACCTTTTTTTGAGTAAGGGAATTTTTATGAAACTCGATCCAGTTGACATTCTTCCTTGTTATCAATCTGGATTAGCAACCTAGCTCTGATACCACTATTGGGAATTTCAGGAGGATCTTCAAGCTCTGATACTAGTATTGGGAAATTTCTATAGGAAGAAGGAGGGAGAAACTTTTTAATTTACTAGTGGAGATTGAGAGAATATTTTATAAAGGAGGAAATAACTTTATTTTCTTTGCACTTTTATTATTTTTGCTTGTACAAATACATTTGCTTGCTTAGGTACAAGAGATGCGAGACAACATCCTTTTATAGTAAATACATTATCTAGATTTTTCTTGATCACGTATTTTCTAGAATTCTCTAAAATTGCATATTTAGCAATCCTATATTCTTCTCTAGGATTTTCTCAAATTACATATTAGGTAACTTTAGATTTTCTTTCATGCTTGATTTGGCATTTCCATAAATTGAGAGACTAAAATTGTTAAGAAAATCAACTTTTGAATTTATTAAGTATTTTTTGATAATCAGATCACACTCCTTGTCCTTATTTTGTTCATGACATTCGTTCAGAACCCATCTATATGTACGTTCATAGGTCATACACAAAGGCTATAAAAATCCATGACGTTAAATGGGGATTAATCGTTTAGATGAATAGTAATTAGAGATCAATTGACATTATGCGTTTTATAAACTCGTGTATTTTGTTCAAAATTTAGAAGTTATTTAGTGTTCATTAATTCAAAATTGAAATTTTAGGACTTGGAAGCAAACAAGACCACCTAAATGAAGCATGTGGATACTTAAACGAGGCATTAACCTTCAACTACAACCCAAGCCTTGCCTATATACCTATTTAAATGCTTAAATGATACGATAAGCCTTATCTGCCTAGCTGTTGGTAAATGGCTCTTGTCTAGAACCTATGCAGGAGTCAAGAATTTTTACAATAGAAATCACATACAAATATAAATCAAAGTTATATTTTCTTCAATACACATGTATAATTTATTTTAACATCATTAGAAAGCATAAAATTACATGTTACACCTTGAATTATCTAGACATATTTAAGCCCTTTGTGACTATCGATTTAGATTGTATATTGGTAATTATCATCAAGGCTTTTATTTCCACCTTAATATTTTGCTGAGTTACCCCTATTGTAAAAAAGAAAAGAAATGGGTGAAAAAATTACCCTATATCTTCTTTTGTCTTGCATTCTAATCTCCATTGAACCTAAACTACCCATTTCAAATCCTTAAATTATCAAAATTTTGCATCATATTACATCAATTTGACAACATCAAATGAACTTTGAAAAAGAGAATAGATTAGACTATGAGTCATAAGTTGTAAAGGATAATGGAACTAAGTTTTTCATCTTCTTTGCGATCAGGCATTAGATTGACATTTAGGTTGTTCTGCCAAGTAAGTTGTTTTTCACTTGATTACTGTGGTGTGACATCTAAGTTTTGCTGTAAAAAAAATACAAGGATATTCAACATGATATCTTTTTGGGAATTTTTTTTGACTAAACCTATGATCTATGATTACAAAATCAAACTTGATTACCAATGGTTATTGGCTATGTTACCACCAATTCTCACTTCAACTTTTTTGAAACTAAAATGAATAGAAAGAAAAATGAAATGAGAAATGACAGTGTCAACAAAGCCTTTCAAAGGAGTTGAAAGGATGCAACAGTCAAAAGCCAGATATGTTACAAGCTTTCGAAGGGGTCAAAGTGGTCGAAAGCTCCCTTTCTCTTCAATATCTTCCTTTCGAAACAAATGCTTTCGCCTACATGAAAACGTTTCAAATAAGAGGAAGAATACCATTCGAAGGCAGCGGATAACAACCTCTCACATGCATGTTAGACCTTTTGAAACCAAAGGTTTTGTTTTCATTCAAACTATCCAGCAAGATGCCATGACTAGAACAACCATTTCAAAAGCATAATCAAGCCTTTTAAACTAGCCACAGTCTTTGACAATTAGGAAAGCTTCAACATCTATCTGTAAGCACGTCTTTGAAAGCTACATATGGGTCGAAGCCTTTAACAACCAGGAAAGGTTCCGCATCTATTTGTAAGCATGTTTTCGAAAGATACCTACTGGGTCCAAACCTAGAGTATTTCAATACCTTCGAAACCATAAGAAGTACCTACCGACAAAGTCGAAAGCTCATGCTACTTCCCACTAGCAACAACAAAGGAACACAAAAGGAAAAAGGTGCATCCAATACTTTCAATGAAGACAGAAGCATTCAAATCCATTCAAGTGCAAAGCAGAGGGATGCGCAAATCTCAAAGGTTATGAAAGGTCTATAAAGCCACCTTTCAACCAGCTTGAAAGCTCTAAGTCAAAAGGTTCCAACCCACACCTATATATAAGACCCTAGGGGTTTGGTTTGGGGGATTGAAAATTATTCATTCTTTTCTCATACTTTCTTAAATTTGAAAATTTGTAACCCTAATTTGGAAATCAGATTAGGAGAAGTTGATCAGTTTGTACATCATTAGTTAATAAAATGTGATATTAATGCTTTTGGTTATGCAACTACCTTGAGTTCAATTGTGTTCCTCCTATATCGAATTAATCAAAAAAATACCTTTCGAGTGAGCCAAAACCTCTATTTTACCAATACACAGTTAAGGTCTTAGCTCCAAGCCACTTCATGTCAAAAGCTTACCATTTTAGTAAGTGGAAACCTCAAACTTAGCCAATATTCCAAGAATTAAAAGTCCAAGCCAAAGCCATTAAAGAGGCTAGCTTTCGACGAAGTCAAAACCCATCAATTAGCCAATACCCCATAACTTTAGAGCCAACCAATAGGTAGCCACCATTTTTTCGATAGGGTGTTTTGAATCGATTAACAAGCCAACAAGGCTAGCTTAAAAGACTTAAAATGAAGAAAGTATATGTGTTTTGACTGGGTCGAACAGGTGTATAAGATAGTGCTACACAACAAAGATTTATTGGGAAGATGAATCAAAGGAAGCAATAAGATCTTTGTTTTTTTCTACTTAATCAAAAGAAAATTAGAAGGACATATCTATAACTTTAACTTTACTTTGGGGGTGTTAACAAGTTTTCTTGTTAACATTCTGGCGCTAAAAGAAAGGCTTGGACCTCCGATTTTGTTAAACATCCATACCATTTTCCTCTAACCCAATTCTACTCCAAGCCTATCCATTTAAGACTTTACTTCATCATAATTGGCAAAGTCAAAAGATCCGAGCAAGGTTCCTTAGATCCATATCAAATTGGATGCTCCCATGAAACAATTAACGATACAAACTACATAAAGAAAAATTGTTAAGAATGGAGGCTTTAAGGATCACAATGAAAACTAAAATTGAAGCCTATATTCCAGCTAAATGCAGTTTAAACCCTTTTCATATTAGCCCTACCCTATCTTTTCCTTTGGAGGAAGAAAAAATGAAAGTGACAACTTGTTCGATCAAACGAGGAAAACAATTTAACACTATAAGAAAGGCACAATCTTTAAAGAAGGAATGATGGCTGATTACAACGCCTGTGCACATAAATGGTAACGAGCAACGAGTGGGACATTGCCTACATGGGAGCTCCAAAGGTTTTTAAAAAGAAAACCAATTATCAAGAGTGGAACTCCAAAACCAAGTGATAAAAGTCCTAGAAACCATCCTCGAGAATCAAGCTTTAAGTTGAGATTTCGAAAAGAATGCAATGTAACAACATCCATAAAGAACGTCTACTTGCTAACTAAGGATGAATTCAATTATTGGCCTTCCTAGAAAAAAAGCATAAATATGAAAGGAACTTAGGAGGATCCTATTTCTATTGCCATATGATGAATGGTCATAAAACAAATCAATGCAGAGCACTTGAAGAAATGATAATCAACATTTTCAAACAAGACAAAATTAATGGGTTTCTAAAGAGATCCTAGATGAAGTCAATAATGAATTACTTTACCAAAGAGAATCTACATGATTGGGAGTGAAATACTCCTTTCACTTGGACATTATCTTAAATGGTCAAAGCCTTTGTCCACGTCAAGTTGGCCATGTCAAAGCGCCTCGAGGATGGAGGTTAGAGTAAACCTTTATCTTCACCGCACTATAGCCAGGATAAAGCATCGACAAGCCTTTGGCCGCGCCATGCAATGGCCAGGTCAAGGAGCCTCTTGGAGGGAGGTTAGAGTAAGCCTTTATCCACGCCATCCTATGGCTAGGTTACAACATCGATAATCCCTTGGTCGTGCAATGCTATGGCCAGGTCAAGACGCCTCTTGGAGGGAGGTTAAAGTAAGCCTTTATCCGTACCACGCTATTGCCAGGTTAAAGCATCAAAAAGCGCTTGGTCATGCCACACTATGGCTAGGTTAAGGTGCCTCTTGGCAGAAGGTTGGGTAAGTCCTTGGGTCCTGCTTGAGGATAAGCTAACCAAGCGCACCAGACAACAATGGACTAAGACGTCCAAGCCTAAGAAGCGGTATATTAAATAATGGACTAAGACGTCCAAGCCCTAGAAGAAACTTATCAAACAACAAACTAAGATGTCCAAGACCGAGAAGCAGCATATCAGACAATAGCCTAAGTCATCTGGGCCTGAGAAGTGGCATACAAAATTATGGATTAAGACGTCCAAGCTCGAGAAGTAGCTAATCAAATAGCAATTACATACAAGGCCTAAAGGGTTAACATATCTCGAAAGAGACAAGACCAATGAGCAGAATAGAATAGAAGGCTTAAATAAGAAACTATGGCCTGCAACTAATCATCAAAGAAGAATTTCCAAACTTCATTTATTAATACCCAAATCAGGGTTTTGGGTCATTCATTATTGAGTTTGGTACTTCACTTATTAATACCCGATTCTTAGTTTTAGGTCTTTTAATTTGTAGTCTTCGTCATACCTGAATCTGGGTTTCGGGGCTATAACTATTAATTATTGAAATTCACTCATTAATACCCGAATCTGGGATAAAAATCTCTATTAAAAAGATTATTATTATTGACTTTGGTTATCATCCACAAATACTCGAATTTGGGTTTCGGATCTTCTAACTTTTAAATTTCATTTACGCCTGAATCTGGGTCATTGGACTTCTATTGGTTATCCCCAAAACTTGGATTTCTAAACATCAATAATTAAATCCTTGGTTGAATCTATGGTTTTCTACTATCAGAATTCTGTAATCTCGTAATGTAGTTGAAGCGAATTTTTGGTTATCTCTCGTCATTACCGGAGATGGGTTCCAAGACATTTAATCATATTCAATATGGGATTAATTTTTATATGTTAACATGATGATTTTGTTAGTTTCTGCAATGACATGAATAGAGTTCTATATAAATTTCAACCTAATGATAAGAAATACTGTTTGCTTCATGCTTTTAAGGGAAAGCAGATTAGTAAAAGGATTGAAAGATTTAGTAAATACAGAATTCATGGTACAAATTATCAAAGAGCTGATTCAAAAACGACATTACAAGAAAGCATTACAAACCATGTGATATTTACAATATTTTCATAATAAAGAAATTATTTAGAAGTGTACAGAACAAATATATGCATAAATATAAGTTGTTCATGAATCTTGACCGGCCTTTACATTCTCGGCAATTAAAGAATCCACAATGTGATGAATAGAAATGCGAAAAACATCTTTAAATTTCTTCTCTTTCTTCCTCATCTTGTCTTCGTCATCAATAGACTCAACAATGGTCTTTAAAGCATGATTAAAATCTTTGTTTGCACTTTTAAGAGTTTTATTTTCCCTTTCCAGTTCAATGATATGCTTCTGAAAATGATAATTTTGGCGTTCAAGTTTTTGAATCTTAGTAGCATACTCATTTGTTTGCTCCGAGTACCTCATTTTTTTTGTTCATCGAAATACTTCATCTTCTCAAATTTAACTTTCCTACACCATGCTCCTACAACTTTTTCCATCTAAACCAGGGGGAGGATTAGTTATAGTAGGGAAATTTTGGATAGAAAGGGAAGTAGATATTGTTAATTTTGTAGCAGATGGAACAATGAAAGATGTTGGCGAATCGATACTTGAATTATTATTGCCTATGATGAATTCAAGCGATGCACATTAAGCTTGACTATCTTTCAACTTAATTTCCAAATCACTTCCTAGTTGGAGAAGTTACAACATCTTGTGGTCAAAGTCAATTGAAGAATTTGACTTAATTTGGCGCTTCAGTATATAGATCATTTTAATCATACTCTTAACATTCACCTCAACATTGGTAATCTAATCATTAAGATTTCTAACGATTTTCTTTTGAAGCGGATATCTTTTGTACCATCCATGAGCTACAGAATTGTTTTAAAAGCGAGAAGATAAAGGATCATTAGTGAGTTTTATGTTTTCAATGTTTGCTAATAGACTGTTAACCCGCTTTTTGCCAAGACCATGGAGAGGCGGTTCAACTTAACCAACTTCGCGATTATCGAGGCTGAAATATGACGGATTCGGTTTAAACGGATGATGTTCACTTGGATAGATGCTCGACCGGGATAGGTCATTTGGTCAGAATGAAGTGGTTCGAAGTGTTTGGAGTTCAACCTTGTGGCTTGGCCGTTCCGCATGGCACGGTCCGGTCGAGGTATGGAAGTTCAGGAAGGTCGTTTGGTTGTGGCTCGCCATTGTCGCTCAGCATTAGTGGGATGGTTTGGTAATAGAGATGCTATGGTCTGGGTTGGCAAGGTGGTGTGGGTTGGCATCGATCCTCGCTCGACATCGCACCCCGCTCGGCACCGCACCCTGCTCGGCATCGCACCCCGCTCGGCATCGCACCCCGCTCGGCATCGCACCTCGCTCGGCATCGCACCTCGTTCGGCATTGGACGTCGCTCGGCATTGAACGTCGCTCGACATCGTGGCGAGGTGAGGATGGCTCGACATTATGGCTTGGCAAAGTGGCTCGGCATTGGCTATATGGTGACATGGCTCGGCATCAATATATGGTTCGGCGCTAGCTTTGCTGCGAGTTTAGACTAGCTTGCTTTTAGTTTCGGATAGGCTCGATTTGGGTCAATACCCAGGTAACTTCCGTTTGGCATGTCAATTGCTCAGGGTCGGTCGACATGATGAAGTAGGCTTCGGCTATGGCCTTGGTGGGTCCGAATTACTCAGGAGGCCCAATAACCTGGATTTTCCTATAAATACAGCATGTGGGTCTCCAGATGGAGGAGCTTCTTTCGGTTCTCTTACTTTCTCTTCTTTAAGGCTAAGGCACTCAACCATTGTTAAACTTTGGATTGTAATTGTAATCGATTATTAGAGCAATAAAAAGAAAAATTCTTGAGTGGACGTTGGCCAAAGTTAGCCGAACCACGATAAAATTTGTTGTTCTCTACTATTTTCACTTTAATTTTCACTGTTCTTCATATTTATACTCCCTACATACATTATATCCATGAGCTGTGAGTGGTACTTAGTGCTTTCATCTGCATTTGGGTGTTAGTGACCAATTTTGGCGCTAATATTTTGGTGCTTTCACTGAGAAAGCTAGCACTCGATGAGCTTGGATTTTGGATTGAAAAGGTTAGGAACTCTGATTTTAGAGAGCAATGGCTAGACCACCAATAAGGAAACAAGTAGCGGAAAGGAGCAATCAGGAAGGAAGTAAGCGGTCTCTTCTAGAGATGGAGAGGATCATGCATCCATCTACATAACTCGGGACGAGATGCAGATTATGATGAATTCTATGCAGGAGTAGATGATGAATCGATAAGAGGAGATGATGCAGGCTCTTCTTAGGCAATTTGGACAAACAAAAACTGTAGGTGCTCAAGTTCTTGGAACTGGACAAGAGGAACTCAAGAAGTAGGTGAATGGAGTGATTCAGCAAGGGGCAGCTCCCAGTCGACAAACAGCTAACAATCTGGATGGACCTAGACTCGAGGGGGCACACCACCAGGTAATGCTGAACCAGTTCATGGAGGGATACCGGATGATGCTACCTGGCCAGATGTCGATAGGAATACAGGAATACGTGATGAGGAATATGTGCCAGAATTTCTCGGGGACTTGGGGGAAGTTTAGAAACATGGATAGGGGCAACCCTTAGTTGGAAACGCTGGTTTGGCTGACATTATCAGGCGGACTATTCACGGAGGTCTGACAAACAGGGATTCGAAGGAAGTTAACAAAAGTTCATTTACCCGGAACATCAGGACAGCTAAGAATCCGCCCGATTTCAAACTGCCTACCCTGGAAGTGTACAATGGGAAGACGGATCCCGCTGACCACTTGATGAGGTACACTAGGCATATGGAAGTGCAGTGGGCAACAAAGGAGGTTAAGGCCCAATGTTTCCCTTGTACTTGACTAATATAGCTGCTATGTGGTTCAGACAGGTGGAGGATGGATCTATTAGGACATGGATGGAACTGGTGGACAAGTTCTTAAACCAGTTTCGAGCTTACATAAAAAGGCCAAAGAACATGATGACGCTGACGTCAGTTAAACAGGGGGTGAATGAATTGCTCAGGACATTCTTAACTCGATTTAATGCAGCAGTTCGGTGGATCGGTCGGATCCATCAATGGTTCTGATGGCTGCGGTATCAAGAGTCAAAGATAATTCGGATTTCAAAGTATCGTTTATACAGGACCCACCGTTGGATCTTGGGGAATTCTTTCATGAAGCTGAGAGATTTCTTCGACATGAGGATGCATGTTTGGACATGAGGTCAAAGGAAGTAAACATGATTAAGGATGGAGGACTACCTGACGAAAGCTCGGATAGGGACAAGGATAAAGGGAAAAGGAAGCGTTGGGGAGAACCAAAGTTCACCGCTTACATTAGATTGAATGCAACATTAGAGCAGATATTATTGGATACTCGAGATCACCTTCCGTATCAAAGGCCGGCGAGGAGGGAGCCTTCAGAATGAGAAAGGGCGTCAGGAAGGCACTGTCTTTTTCATGACCTGGACGGGCATGACACTAACAGCTTCCTGCATTTGAAGGACATAATCGAGGAGCATATAAGGAATGGACGGTTGCGATAATATGTTGGAATTCGAAATGCAGTGGTTGAATAGGAGCGACCACCACCTACCTTGAATGACGAGGGCATGAGGCCTAAGAATGGTGGCCAGTTGGTCATCAACTAATCTTGATGGTTTGGAATAAGCAACAACCTCCGGACAAACAGTTAAATCACTTACTCATGTACGGGGTCGGAGATAACCCTCAAGTATGCTCTGAGATGATGGCTTACCGAGACGTCTCGATTTGTGAAATCTGTTTTTTCCTTTGACTTGGACATTTGCTTTTTCTGGTTTGGTTTTGTAGTTTGGTTTGAACTCCCTGTTTTGCTCATTTTTTGGTTTGGATTCGGGTTTGGATGTTTGTTTTCTGGTTTGAATTTTTGACATGGATTTCTGATTTTCTTGTTGGATTTGGAATTCGGATTGGATTTCAATTGGATTTTCTCTGGATTTCTATGAAAAGGTCGTCAAGTATGGACTATGCTCAGCAAGGGTCCATAGAGACAAGGATTCGGCCTAGGACTTAGTCCCTGTATTGTCGGTTATTGTTTCAGGTCATCGAGTATGGACTATGCTCCGCAAGGGTCTGGAGCGACCAAGATTTGGCTTAGGACTTAAGCCAAGGCATTATTCGGCATTTGGGGACACTAAACCATGAACACCATGGGATAACTTAACATAGGTCATCAAGTGTGGATTGCGCATGGCAAGAACGCAGAGAGGTTACAGATTTGGATATTGGCTATGAACAGCTAAGAATTTGGGCATGGACCCGGAACGGTCCCGGATTTGGACAATGATCCGGAGAGGTCATGGACGTGGTTATTGGTTATTGGATATGGATGGATTAGAACTCAGTTGTTAAATTCAGATGGATATGGATTTGGCTAGGGATTTGGTCATTGGATTCGGAATTGGATATCGACTTAGAGTAGTCGTAGATTCTGATAAGGATACAGCGATGACACTTGGGTAACATTGATCGGATTATGAATCGAAAAGTATGGATGTAGATAACACACATACTTTAGATATCGGACGTGAGGCTATTCAAAACACACCTTCCAATAGCAAGGCATGTTTTGTGGGGTAAATGTTAACCCGCCTTTTGGCAAGGCCATGGAGAGGCGGATTCAACTTAACCAACTTCACGATTATCAAGGCTGGAATATAACGGATTCAGTTTAAACGGATGATGTTCACTTGGATAGATGCTCGATCAGGATAGGTCGTTCGGTCGGAATGAAGTTGTTCGAAGTGTTTGGAGTTCGACCTTGTGGCTCGGCCGTTCGGCATGGCATGGTCCGGTCAAGGTATGGAAGTTTGGGAAGGGCGTTTGGTTGCGGCTCGGCATTGTCGCTCGGCATTTGTGGGATGGTTCGGAATTAGAGGTGGCTCGATATGGTTTGGGTTGGCAGGGTGGTGTGGATCGGCATCGATCCTCGCTTGGCATCGCACCTCGCTCGGTATCGCACCTTGCTTGGCATCGCACCCCGCTCGGCATCGTACCTCGCTCGGCATCGCACCCCGCTCGGCATCACACCCCACTCGGCATCGCACCCCGGTCGGCATCGTACCTCGCTCGGCATTGGACATCACTTGACATTGGACGTTGCTCGACATTGAATGTCGCTCGCCATCGTGGTGAGGCGGTTCGGCATTAGAGGTGGCTCGATATGGTTTGGGTTGTCAAGGTGGTCTGGGTCGGCATCGATCCTCGCTCGGCATTGTACCTTGCTCGGCCGGCATCGTACCTCGCTCGGCATTGCACCCCGCTCGGCGTCGCACCCCACTCTGCATCGTACCTCGCTCGGCACTAGACGTTGCTCGACATTGAACATCGCTCAGAATTGGATGTCGCACGGCATTGGACGTCGCTCGGCATTGAACTTCGCTCGGCATCATTGTGAGGTGAGGATGGCTCGGCATTATGGCTTGGCAAAGTGGCTCGGCATTGGCTACATGGTGACATGGGTCGGCATCAATACATGGTTCAATGCTAGCTTTGCTCCGAGTTCTAGACTAGTCTGCTTCCAATTTTGGATAGGCTCGCTTTGGGTCAATACCCTAATAACTTCCGTTCGGCATGTCAACTGCATGGTCGGTCGGCATGATGAAGTAGGGTTCGGCTATGTCCTTGGTGGGTCCGAATTACTTAGGAGGCTCAATAACCTGGATTTGCCTATAAATACAGCATATGGGTCTCCGGATGGGGTAGCTTCTTTCTGTTCTCTTACTTTCTCTTCTCTAAGGCTAAGGCACTCAGCCATTGTTAAACTTTGGATTGTAACTGTAATCGATTATTAGAGCAATAATAAGGAAAATTCTGGAGTGGACGTAGGCCGGAGTTAGCCGAACCACTATAAAATCTGTTGTTCTCTACTGCTTTCACTTTAATTTTCACTGTTCTTCATATTTATACTCTCTACATACATTATATCTGTGAGCTGTGATTGGAACTTGGTGCTTTCATCTGCATTTGGGTATTAGTGACCAATTTTGATGCTAACATAGACAATCTTTGATGCTGATGAAACGAGATGGAGAATCTAACGAGAATGGTATTATAGATAACTTTAACTCCTATTTAAACAAAAAGAAAAAAGAAAATGAAGTTAAGACTAGGCTAATCAATCTCTTATTATAGCAATAATTGGTTACAACTCAAGTAAAAATGAAACTAAAAGGTACAATTAGACATTTATTCCATATCTAAAGTTGGGAAACTGTATTTCTAACTTTACTCAAGGAATTAGCAGAAAGAACAACTATTGAGTCAAATGAAAAATTAAGCCCTTTCGGAGTAATAACCAGAGGATATTTGCTATAGTCCCATTCCCCGACAGGTGGACTATCATGAACACATATTAATTTGGTATGTCATATCCGGATTTCCTTTGGTAGCTTTTCTTTTTGTTCGCCAAGAAAATCGAAACGAAGACGAGGATGTTCCATGTGAAGTTTTTACAAATCTCTAAGAAAGCAAAATCTGGCAAATTTTGAATATTTGAAAATCGACACCATTTCTAGATTATCTCTTCTTAATTTAACATACTTGCTTAGATAATCTCTAGACACAAAGTTTACTGAGAGATGTTCACTCTATGATATTGTAATAAAATATAGCTAAGCATAAAAGGAAACTAAAGCAAAAATTTTAAAGTTGATATTATTACATAATTATGAATGTTCATCTAGTTCATACGAAATCGACTTTGTAAGTAATTCTGAAATAAATTTGTACTTATAGTATTTAAGTTTCTCGGGAGGCATTTCTTAGGGAATCGATCTGACTCATGGTAAATTCCAACATGCTCCAGGTTGCGGATCGGATCTAAATTCATCCAAATATTTCTTATGTGAACACCTAAGTAGGCCACCACTAAAAATCACCTAAGTATAAGAAATCTATAGTTGGGTGTCTACACAAGGCTTTGAATAAAACGTCTACCAAAATGTTTCTCTCTTTAATCAACATCCAATAAAGCGTAATCAACACCCAATTCTCTTTTAAAAGACCATTATATTGAACGCGCTCCCTCCTTATTCGTAGGGTAGCCTCTTGATTTTTAAAGGATGCTAACGTTGCCACACTTCTATTAAGTATATGATATTTATCAGAGAGAATATTATATTCTTTCAATTGTTTATCTAACTCTCTATACAAGCTATTTATTTCCGCTTGTTTTATTTCAATCTTTGGTTTTATAAGGATGAATGGGTTTCCTCCTTCTCTAAAAAAAGAATTTAAACTAATATTATCTTGGAAGTGAAAGCCATTTTTAAAAAAATCCTATACCTAAGAAAAGGGGATTGATGCATGATGGACCTACTTCTTTTCTCTTAGTTCTTCCACGTTAATGCTAGCAGGCTCCTCTTGAGGGTCAGATGGCACAGAGGGTTCGGGTGGGCTTACTTCATGAATAGATGGATCAAGATCGACCTTTTCAGAACCCCTGGTGTTTTCATCATCATCTTTTTCAGGGAGCATTAGTGTGACCACCGCTGTCGCCACCTAAACCTTGATCACCATCTACGTTGTCGTCATCATTGTCATCATCATCATTATCATGATCATCGTAATCGCTACCGCCCTCTTCTTCGGCAACTTCTTCTTTATTGCCTTCATCTTCAGAGTCGGAGTCTACTTTGAATGAAGAGACTTCGAAGGAAAGAATTTTAGAGGCATCGATCTCCTCTCTTTTAGAAACTTCAACCCCTGCTCCATTCTTTTAATTTTGTCCATAACTCTGTTGACAAGAGCAGGATCAAGTGAAGGAAAGCTCAAATTCGACATTTGTCTACATTGTCGGTGTAAATGAGCGTTATGGCGCCTTCAAAAGAATTGCCAATGATGGCCTCAAGAGAAGTATCAAGGAATTGAGACACCCGCTGCTTTGCGTCAGAAATAACATTGATGGCCAACTTGAAAGAATCTTTATTTTTCTTTAGGTTTTCTTTAGAGAAGATTAATTTGCTGCCATTCGAGCTTTTTGGTCCTCAGATTCTTTCGAGGCCATTTTCGAGGTCAAATTTTTGTCGATAAGGATTTAACATACTTTCCTGTCTTTGGAGATAATTGATTCTAATTGGGCGAAAGAAGCACTCAATCTTTCTATTTCTGTCATAGCTTCATTTTTATCTATAAACAGGGAGGAAATTTGTCTATTTAAGTTTGAAATTTCTTCTCATAGACTTAATGTCTCTATGGAAGATTTTAATATACCTTCTTGTAGGGAGAGCCATCTCTTTGAAATCTAAAAGGAAGTATAACATAAGGTAAAAACTTAGAGAGATACAATAGTAATAAGGTTAAGTGATAGTAAGCATACAAGGTGTTGTTGTTCAACTAGAGAACGACAATGATCCATTGGATCAGAAATGGATGAAGGTGGATAGATAGAAGTAAAGGATGGAGAACTCAATATAGATTGAACCATATTTTCAAAATTACTCGGAGGCGTATGTGATGTGGGTCTAGGAGAGTGCAACTCTTGGGAAGGGATCGAAGTCCCCAAGTCTTTCTGCATTTGATCAATCACACAAGGAGAACAGGAAATGACAATATGTGAAAAGGGTTTGAATTTTGTGGGAGTCATTTTGGGTTGGTGAAGAGAAGGTTCAATAGTTGGACTCTCCAGAGTTTTTTCAATATCAGCAGACTCCCCCTTTTCTCGTGGCAGAGAATCAAGGACTTCAACGATTTTGGCTTTCTTAGAGGATGGTTCCACCACGGTCATTTTGCTCAACTTTCTTTCAGCAGCCATCTTTGACCTAGCAATGACCTAAGACAAAGATGATGCATAGGTTTAAGAAGTGGGGAGAGGCGGGTCACTTATAATTTTTTCAGCCTGAGAAGTAGCGGCTGAAAATTCAAAAAAATTACAAGTCAGAAAAGCAATTTAAAAGGTGATACAACAACAAACTACATGTACTACGTTTAAACTTACCTGAGTGATTAGGACAAATTGGCGATATTGGAGAGAAATTCAACGGATCGCCCAAAGAAAGGAAGCGTTTACTCCGTAATGTATGTTGAACTAAAGGAGGTTGACCAAGTACCCTCTGACCTGCTAGTAGGAAGGAATATTGTTATAGGATTAAAGGATTCAACAGATTTAATCTATTCCCAATCCTACTTGAAGCGGTAATCAACGACTTTACGATTTTCTTATCTTCTTTATTCAACTCTTTAGTAGAAGCACCTGATAAGAAAGCACAGATTAACAATGGAAAGCAACTAAATAGATAAATAAAGAATATGATAAACTTACGGGGGAAAGAGAAAACTCCACCGATGTTGGAAAAGCATTTAACGAAGCAGAACTGCATCTCCCAATCTCTGAATGTGTTTACCCCCTCAGAAATTATTTTTTATGGGGTATTGGTTCTAAAGATTTAGCTATTCAGGTTGCTGGGCAGTCGAAAGAGATAATTCAAAACTTCAGCGTTAAGAGATGGAATTCCAGACTCCAATGCCATGAGTTCCAAAGATAGAAGATAGGAATATACATTTGATGATAGTTGAATGGAAGCAATGCCCAAGTGAGTCAGGAACTTGACCAAGAAGTCAGAAATAGGTAAGAAGCCTCCATGCCAAGTGTGGATAGCGATATAGGCAAAGTACCCTTCAAGAGGGCTTTTAATGGTGTCATTATTACTCGGGGAAATAGCTTCACCCTGGTAACACCGAAGTCATTGAGAATTGCGTCCACTTCATCCTAGGTAGATATTAAGGAGTGTTTGGAGGTTGTTTAATCTTCTTGGTACAATATTCCATCACTGGTATTATGTCCTTTTTTGGTTTTTGGGAAGACTTTTTCATGCCCATGAACGTGCCAGGTTAAATCATTTCAGTTATAAATTATAATTTGTTATGAAATTAACATTTTTTCAAGGAAATTGGAAACCTATTACAACAATTTGAATATTAAGAAAAACATGAAATTTCATATTCTTGAAAGAATGTTAGAGTTGGAAAAATGAAATGTGTTGAGCTTTTTATAGAGTCGAAAGGGAGAATAGAAGTTGACGCCCAACAAACAGTCTTTAACAATGTCGAAAGCACAAGGATAGTTTTGTCATTGGAGGAAGTAGTTAAAACTTACACAACCAATTTGAATAAAAATATATGCTACCAACATTCAATAAACAAGACAAAAGAATCTTCAACACTATTGAAACCCATGAACTTAGTTTTTCAAAGAGAGTTAAAATATTGTTGAAACCCCATATGCTAATTGGGTTGAAAGGTGTGAATTTGAGTAACATTGATATAAATGAAAGGGCTTTAAGATGTTTTGATAATATCTGTATAAAATAACGGTCGAGTCCCACTTAGTTACAAGGGGATGTCGAGCAAGTCGAAAGGGATACATGATTTTGAAAGCATACCAATAACCAAAACATAATTTGATACAAAAGGTTTTGATCACGTCGAAAGGTATCAGAGTATACTAAAGCATGGATATGCTTTCGAAGAAAGTCTACTTCATATCAATTACGTCGACCTTTCGATGAGTTCAATTAAGAGGTAGGCACTGGACATCCTTTTGAACCCATCCAAAGGGGTTAAAGAAGTAAAACAAAGTTTGATGCCTCAACCTCTTTTATAGAGATTGAAAAGTAAAATTGCAGCACCAAAATGTGATTCATACTATTATAACTTATTAGCGAAGCAATTGGAAATCTCCTTCTTCCCCAAATTCAATTTTAACCCAGAACTACAAAAAAATCAATTATTAACTTGATTTGAACACGAATTTACAATCGTTAATCTTAAAAATCACCAAATTAAAGATTCAAACTTTAGAAAAAATCGGAATCAGATGAGTTCTGAATGAAAATTAACAGAGGAAAGGAAGCAAAGTAAGCCATGAGAATGAATTAGAGAATGCTTTCAGGCAAACGGAAAACCTAAATGATTTCTATTAAATTAAAACAATAGTTCAGATTTGAACCGAGAAAAAAAGATTATCAAAATTCACTGTGAGAGGAGAATTCAAAACTCAAGATAATAAAAACTTACTTTGGATTTGAATTTATGTTGTTGGAAATAAATATTATTTGAGAATTTAAAAACTTTGATTCTTACTGGAAGTTTCTTTTAATTGCAGGTAAATGAAAGTGGGAAGAAAGGAACATACTTTATAAGAAAAGTCAACATGGATGGCAAACCATATGGTTAAATTTAAATGAACGAACAAGATTTACACAAGAATATGGAAATGCGGGAAACATTAAGGTTCTTGACATGGTTGACTAGGAAAGTCCAGGGCATCCGTTCATTGGGGAGGCAAGTGTTACCCCCAATTCTCACTTCAACCTTGTCGAAACCAAAAAGAAAAAAAGAAAAAAGGAATGAGAAATGACAGCGCCTACAAAATCTTTCGAAGGAGTCGAAGGGATGCAACAGTCAATACCCAAGTATGTTACAAGCTTTTGAAAGGGTCAAAGTGGTCGAAAGCTCCTTTTGACTTCAATGTCTTCCTTTCGAAACATATGCTTTCACCTATATGAAGATGTTTCGAATAAGCAGAAGAATACCTTTCGAAGGCTGCAGACAACAACCTATCACATGCGCGCTAAACCTTTCGAAACCAAAGATTTCGCCTTCATTTAAACTACTCTGAAAGATGCCCAAAAAAACCATTTCGAAAGCATAATCAAGCCCTTTCAAACCGGTCGAAGCCTTTAATAACCAGGAAATGTTCCGCATCTATCTGCAAGCATGTCTTTGAAAGCTACCTACTGGGTTGAAACTTAAAGTATTTCAATACGTTCGAAACCCAAGGAAGTACCTGTTGACAAAATCGAAAGCTCATGGTACTTCCCACTAGCAACAACAAAGAAACACACAAGGAAAAAGGCGCATCCACACCTTTCAATGAAGATGGAAGCATTCAAATCCATTCAAGTACAAAGCAGAGGGATGTGCAAGTGTCAAAGGTGATGAAAGGTCTATAAATCCACCTTTCGACCAGCTCAAAAGCTCTAAGTCAAAAGGTTCCAATCCACACCTATAAATAAGTCCCTAGGGATCTGGTTTGGGGGATCTGAATTCATTCGTTTTTCTCTCGTACTTTCTTAAATTTGTAAATTTGTAACCCTAATTTAGTAATCAGATTGGGAGAAGTTGATCAGTTTGTACATCGTTAGCTTAATGAAGATGAGATTTCGATGCTTTTGGTTATGCAACTTTCTTGAGATTTTATTGAGTTCAATTGTGTTCCTTCTGTGTTGACTTAATCGAAAGAATACCTTTCGAGTGAGTGGAAACCTCTCATTTTACCAACACACACTTAGGATTTTAGCTCCAAGCCACTTCCTACCAAAATCTTACCTTTTTAGTAAGTCTAAACCCCAAAGTAGCCAATATTCCAAGACTTAAAAGTCCAATCCGAAGCCACTAAAGAGGCAAGCTTTCAAAGAAGTCGAAATCCATCAATTAGCTAATACCCGATAACTTTAGAGCCAACCAATAGGTTACGACCATTGTTTTGATAAGGTGTTTCGAATCGATTAATAAGCTAACAAGGATAGCTTGAAAGACTTAAAAAGAAGGTGGTATAATTGTTTCGACTGGGTTGAAAGGGTGTACAAGGATGTATTTGCACAACAAAGACTTCGAAAGATGAATCAAAGGAAGCATTAAGATCCTAGTTTTCGTTTTCTACTTAATCAAAAGAAGCTTAGAAGGACATCTTTGTACCTTTAACTTTACTTTGGGGTGTTGATAAGTTTTCTTATTAATAGGCTATATTAACTATGTTACTTACAATACCAAATGATACTAGTAGACATATACTTGAATATACAATATTTGGACTTGAAATTACGAAAATTTAAATCATGTGGTGGGATAGCACAAACACATAAAACTAAAAACAATAGAAAGAAAAACTAGAAATTCAAACTCGTAACTATTAATCATTAGAGATATATTATTACTAAACCAAAGCACCAAACTAACCATTTCCACAAAAGAAGCAACCAACCTAAATATTAAGGAAGCCGTATGGACAAGGTAGTATACAACTATTAGTTAGAAATATATTATACATAAAGACGGGAAGCAAATGATGTAGAGGAGTTATATTATTCACCTACATGAAAAGATGAAATTAATATATACAGTGACTTCTTAATAATAGGGAGAAAAATATAAAACTATTTGAAAGAGAATCACTTAAAGAAGAAACTACAAAAATGAAATCATAGGAAAAAACATTTCCTATTTAAATACAACCATGTTATTCTACAATCATTAATTAATATCTCGTTTATTTATGGATTTAACAAAGTTCTATCCAAATATATGGAAAAATTAAAAATTGAAAATACCTAAGTTTCGAATTAATCAATGAAGGTAGAATTTGAACCAAAACAACAATGGTCAGGGTTTCAATTTTCCATATGCTTCGTTGTTGTTGATGAATTTGTGATTTTGCTAGATGCTTAGGTGATTATCAATGGATAGGGTTTTGATCCAGTTCCTCGAGATGCTTTTCCACGTTGGAACTATGTCGAATAAGCTCTTGAGTCAGGTGAGAGAGAATTGATTGCAAACTGGATCAAAGAGAATTTTCTTTAAGATGATAAAAATGTTTAAGTTTTGGGAGAAAAAAGCGACTAAAATAAAATTTCACCCAAATTTTATAGAACCATAGGCGGGATAAGTTGGTTACCTTTATTTTTGGTAAGGTGGAAAACTTTTGGTAAGGCGGAAGAGCAAAAATATTTTTTGTTACGTTTGTAATAATGATGAAATATTATTAGTTGCACTTACAATTAAACACCACTAATTTTTGCAACCAAAGGCTGATTTTCTTGTAATACCTTCTCCAGCAACTCATTTACATGCTTATTCAACTCTTATCTTTCTTTAAGAGCCATATGCTTAAGGGGTAAGGCAATAGGTCTACCATTTTCCTCCAAATAAATTCAAAATTCGATCTCCTTAGGGCAGAAGATCAAAAACCTTAGCAAAGACATCTGGGTAGTTATGACCTGCTCGTACTGAAGCTAACTATTCATGTGACATGTCTAAAGAATATAGGAAACTCAATATAACTAAACTTCGTGGATCACAATAAATCTCAAGGTGGCGTCCACTACAAGTACCCAAATAAATAACCTTCCTATCACAATCCAATACTGCTCCATACATAGTCATCCAGTCCATTTCCAAGTTTAGACCAAACCTAGTAAAGCCCAATACAAAAGCATAGAAATCAAACTCGATGCTTAAGATATACAATTTCTTGCCCCAAAAGATCATGGATTAGTGAATCGATCCTCCTACAAGGTTTGATACCATAAGGGGTCTATAACTATACTAGTCTCTAAGTGTAACTCATATACTAGTTTACTTGAAATAAATGAGTGTGATGCTCAAGTGTCAAATAAAATACGAATTGATAAATCAGAAAGAGTTAACACATCTTCAATAACGACATTCTTTCCCTTATCCACATCTGGAGCTGCACTCGATCTAGGGAAAACATCCAATGCATATATTGGAACTGGAACCACAGGGTAGAGGCCTTAGGTGCTGTTAGACACTCTCCCTTTATATGTCCCAATTGTTGTAGCTGTAGCATTCGATGTTTGAAAGATTCACCCTACAATCATTTTCCATATTCCCTCTGTTATCCTACTGCCTCCTTACTTCCATATCTTACCCTAATCTCCTATTTCACCCTTGCATTGATTCTACTAGAATGGCTTCCCTCCTACCTTCTTAGACTCCTCCTTTGCTTTTTCTTTAGAAACTCTATTTAGCAATGCCATTCCCATCAAAATCTCATATATTGCCTCTATAGGAATGTGGCTAAGGGTCAAATCTAAAAGAGGTTGCTTTAGCCCATTCGCAAACTTCAAAGACTTTTATATAGAGTATTTATCAAGTCAAATCCAAACCTATTCAACTTATTGAATTGATTCATATATTCTTTCACTGACATCTCTTATTATTGCAAATATATAAATTTCTTCAATTGTGCTCCTTGCTCTACTAGGAAAGAAACCTCATTTGAAAAAGCTTTCTATAATCTCTCTAAGTTATCTCTTTCTCGTTGGTCCCCTCCACTACCGCATCTCACCAATCTAGGGCTTCCCTTTGTAATACCAAGAAGCAAGCTGCCTCCTAATGGCATCAACAAGGCACAACAATCTAGAAATCCTCTTACAAGTATGCAACCATGCCTTTGTGTCCACAAAAGATTCAGTCCGCATATAAGGCTTTCCACCTAAGCTCAAAAAGTCTCTATGTAGTTTAGAGAACTTTGCTGCAGGTGGATTGATAGGAACTGGGCTTAGTGCATGCACTATGGGTCCTTTATTGTGTTATGCTCTACTTGGCCTCTTGCCTACAGATCCTGGCAGAACCACATCAAAACATTTACAACTGGAACCTAGGTTGCCTCATCAGCACTATTTCCAGTTTTATAACTTATTTTTAGCTATTTATAAATAAGAATTATTAGGAGCTTTCCTCATAAAGTGTTAAGCATTACATGGATTATAACGGTGTTTTCATGTTATACCGATTTATATACGGTAATAATTTTGAAAATACTCAAGTACGCTCTCTTAGTACACACCTAAACCCTAAAGAATCTTGAATCTAAGCTCTGATACCAAATGCAACAACTGGCATCTCTGGACACACCGACTCATGGCCCAAAGCGACGTTTGAACTTGCGTGATGCCAAGAAGTACAAATCATTAGGTTAAAAAGTTTACATGATACAAAGACAAATATAAATACATAACATTCTATAATTTCAGATCTCATAGCAGAAGAGAATAAAATATAAGTACTAAAACACTCCAAATCTGGTAACAATCACAACAAAACATACTCTGTATAACAGTGTCTTAAAATGACCAATACAATAAGTCTGGTAGAAACTTGACGTCTAACTGATAAAACTAGTAAAATATAAAGTACATGGAGAGTAATTATACTAATACAGAGTAATTATAATAATATAACCTTTAAGCACCTTATCTCCACTTCCACGCACTAGGTCTACACCAAGGCACTTACAAATTTGTCCTCCTGTAATAGGTATGAAAAAAGTGGATGGGACAAAGTCTGGTGAATGAATTATATTACTAGTGAATGGTGTTCGCATGCAATTAACTTCATTTATAGTCTATATGAAATGAGTTGTTTATTTATGGCTATGGACCATATATGTATATATAAGATTACCTACCAAACTACTAAATGTAATAGTCACCCTCGGTGTACTTAAGTACTAGCATACATCCTTAGTGATGAACCATAAAACTTCTACATTGATTATAAAATCTCTTGACGCGAACCATGAAACCACGATCTCGGTAGTAAACATACACTATATAACATGTTAGGTATACATCATAATGCTCGGGCCTACTTTCCACTAAATCATTGAGTAAACTTCTTGTTATCATCGCCATCCTATGCATACTGGTCGGGTATACATCACAATGTCTAAGCCCCCTTCCTCCTAAAACATGGAATAACCTCCCTATTGGTTCCCGTAACTATGCACTCTACTGAGTATACATCACAATTCCTATGCCTACTTGCCCCAAAAGCATTGAGAAACCTCCTTATTGTTTCCGATACGCTCCAAATTATATATTTTCTATAAAACCACATGCCATGTTGTGTGTCACACTTAGCAACTTCATGAAGTGAGAACCTAAGATGCCACCAAGTGTGATACTCTTCCATCTCATTGCTAAACTCCATTTAGTTTACATAAAATCTCTTAGACTCAAAGAAATGGGAATTGGTTTCCCTGGTTCATTTTACTTTACCTACATCATGTCTCGGTTTAACCTAGGCTTGCTGAAGTAATCTAGATGTCAGAATATACACCTTTGACATATGACTACCTGATGTAATAAAGAAATTATCCCTAGGTATTCAAACTTATGAATTCCATCTTTAGACGTCTAACTTCGATCTCAAACATCTGAATAAGGAGTCAGCCATCTGAATGGAATAAAAATTGAACCAATTGCTCTTGGGTTGTGATTTTCCTAAATTCAGATGTCTAATCCCTAGTTCATTCATTTAGTTTGAAATTTCATATGTTTGATCTAAGTTTTCCAGATTTTAAAATTTATTTGTTTTGGTTTTCTTCATTTATCTTCTTCGTGATTTTTGAATGTAGACTTAAGGTTCATTTTCAACCAATATTGTTTTATAGTTCATGTCTTAGTTTACACAAATTTAGCTTGCTAATTTTATGTTTCATAGGAATATTTATACCATTTTTATTAAAAACTACTATATGCTTCGAATGACAATTCTACATATAATCAATTCAATGTGAAATAGAAAGGTATTTGATTTTTTATCTAAATATTGGAGATAGAGATTCATCTTCATGGAATTTTATAATCCATCTTTTCCCCCTTTTTCAATAATTATCCAACTAAATCAAAAAATAGGATTTCTATTATCACCATTCATTCAAATTTATAATTGAAATTGTAATTCGAAATAGATTTATATTGGAAAACATTATCTTTAAATCATTTAGAATTATAATGGAATTCGATTACTTAAAATCATCATAGACATAGTAACCAATTCACTCACCTTAGTGAAGCTTCCTTCTTCCTAGTTTGATTTGAATCGCCGTATCCTATCTTTCTCTTCTATTTGTTGATTTCCTTTCTCTATCTTGGTTTTACTTTAAGTTTATTTTTATTTTTATTTAGAATTTTGGAAGAGATAGAGAATTTTTGTTTAGGGTAAGAAGTTTTTGAGGAAGATGAAAGAGAATTGTATGAACATGTGATGGTTAGGGTTCATGATGAAAAATATTGGAGGTTAGGGTCCTTTTTATAGCTGAAACATAGGTTTTCTAATCTAGACCCAAAATCCATATTTACGAAAATGACACTAGTAGTATATTCCACTATTTTCGACTCACTTTATCAAATTTAACAGGTTATATATGTTTATTAACTATATATGTCATTCCGAACGCAAAGGAATATGCCTCATGGCCTAATCCCAACATTTGTAATTTATATTTTTACCTCTTAATGTAAAATTAGTTTTTGGTCCTTATTACTATTATAATTAATTTATTAAAATTTCTGGAGTGTTACAACCATTCACCATATATGTAATTGGATATGAATCAAATATTCCTATGCTTGTATTGATTTTAGAGTTCGAAACTCATTGAAGACAGTACACAGTCTCGGGCAAGTAGACACGTAAGTGACCAAGTTCTGAATGAAAGCAGTAGTTGTATAATTAGACGCTTGGATGGGTCAACATGCAAAATTTACTAGTAAGTATATTTTATACTTTTATTTGTCAATACTAATTTAATTCATTTGTCTATTCTAATTAATAAACGTTTGATCAATTATATTAGTTGGAAAAATTTATCGATGTAGAGTAGTTTAGTTTATACATAGTCGATGTTGTTACAATATTAGAAAGGTTAAATGTTACTTTTCATTTTTATAATAAGGCTCACTAGACTTTCATGTTTTCCAACCCCTAAGATAAAACATAGAAGTCTTTTGACTACTCTAGTAGGTGTTATGACTCGTATGCTTTGAGATTCTGATCTTGGGGAAAGCTCAACAAATAATAGGCCCGCATATAATAGATAACTCCTTATCGGTTGTATCATAGACAACTCCTAAACTTATGGTCCTTATCCTAATGTCACCTTTACCTTGAGGAAAGCTCAACAAATAAAGGGAAATTATTCATTCGTACCCACCATGTCGCAACGACCTAAGTATAATGCACATGTTTTGAGAAAATCTTAATAAGTAAGTGCAGTTATCTTACCATGTCTATTCTATATATTAATAATACTACACATAACGTTCCTAGCTTGAGGAAAGACCAACAACTAAGAAGTATGCAAGTAATCTATTAATATATAAATGGTAGAGGACCATTAATCTTCAGTATGTTTAATTGAGTGACATTGACTTATGGACTAATACATTTTTTATGAAATACCCTCATGATTCAAATATCAGACGCATCTGAAATCATAGTATACGTACTATACATATGTATTTATCCCTTAATTTTATTTAGGGTTCCTCATTGTTCCACCTTTTATTATACATTCTATTATATAAGTAAAATTGCCGTATAAAATTTTATAATTTTACTAACTTATATAATAATCTTATGTATAAACTTATATTATTAATTAAATCTTATTTAATTAAATTAATTAATTAATCAACAATTTAATTAACTTTATTTTGTTCATTTTAAACATTTTTAACTGAATATTTGTACTATAACATTTGTAGTTATACACAATATCTTATGTATGTATCATTTTATTTATTAATTAACATCTAATTTATTTATTTATTAAAATAATTTTATTTAATTATTCTTAGTTTCAAAAATTATATATTTATATATAACCTTAACATTTTAAGATAATGTTACATATATCAATATATATGGTACTTAATTCAATTAATTATTCATTTTATTAATTATTCATTTTATTAATCAAATTACTTATTAGTATATTTTGAAAATAATTAATATATTTTCAAGAAAATTTTGAAATTTATTTTATAATATTTATAAAATAATTTACATATTTTAATTAACTTTTAGAATCAAAAATATTATTTTTATTTATTCTAGATTTAACCTTTTAAAATTAAAATTCTATTTTAATTTTAAAACATGTTTTAAAAATTAGCCCAGGACCCAAATCAATTTGGGCCTTTATACTGGGGATAACCTTTGGGCTTATCTCATACTTTTGGGTCTGGCCAATAGCCAGGTATGGTAGGATACTTGATTTCCCAAACCTAACATAAGATATTACTTTTCTAGCCGTAGTAATATATGGACATGCTTTAATAATAAAGCCTTAATACTGCTAATTTAGATTGCATTGCCTATTTGGCTCTGATACCACTATTGGAATTGGAGTAACAGGTAGCAGGGTAAATGGATATATTTAAAACAATTCTTCCATTTAGATCAAATTAGGCCTATGAAGTCTAAATTTATTTAAATCAAATTTGTTTTAAATAAAATCAATATTATATTTAATTTATAAATAAAGTTTTATTCGATTTTAATTTATGTAGTATAATATAATATGTATATCACATATACGTTTGTTTGTGAGTGCACATGAAACAATACATGGTGTACATGGTTTGATATGCCTATGTATAGATATTGATATTTACACCACAACGGACATGTTAGCCCTTCTGTATACATGTGTGCTACCAATATATATATATGTGTGTGTGTGTGTGTGTGTGTGTGTGTGTGTGTATACACATATATTATGTATGTATGTATGTATGTATGTATATACATACACATATAATATGTATGTATGTATGTATAAGTATATACATATAAATGATATGTGCATACACACACATATAGTTTTGTATATTACAAAACATTACGTATAAATGTAAAACATGTGTAATACACACACACACATACACAACACACATATATTGTAAATAATTACATAACAAAATAGTTTAATATTACATAACAAAATAATTCTAAACTTTAGTATAATAATTTATATTTCTAAAGTAAAATTTAAAATTCAAATTTTATAGTTTAGATCTAAATATACCCAATTTTAAATAAATATATGTATATTTTACAATTCGTGATCTAAATTTTTTATTAGTGAACATATGCGAATGTAATATAAATGTATGCATATATATATATATATTAAATAATAATTAAAGTAATATGTATATTGTATTTGTACATATAGTTAATTTATAATGTGAAATAATAATAAACATTACACTAATATACACTCGGCTATACAATGGTTTTTTAAATTTTCGTACAAAATGAATTCATATAAAATAAATAAATAATTGTTATAATTTTCAAAAATAATTTTAATTATGTAGTTTTACATTAAATATTTTCTTAATATTTTATGCAATATATATTTGTATAAATACATTATTATATAATCAATGTTAAAGTAAACAATAAATATGTACATATGTTATATATATTAGCGTCAAAAATATATAATAATATTTTTTTTTTGATAACTTTAAACACATAAATAAATATTGATAAGATGTAATTCATGCTTTTGTATTATTATTTTTTCTATAATTAAGTTTTAAATTCAAAAAATATTAACATTATTTTATTCGAAAAATAATTTTTTTAGCTAGCCGTGAGCACATAGGTGAAATGTATTAAATTTTTTTATACATACATACATATATACATACATACGTACATGCATACATATACATATACAAATACATATACATATACATATATACACACACATATATAAAATCCTTTCAATGAAGCCAGCTCATTGTTACACAGTTTTGTGATACCTTCAACTGCTATCTAAACACATTTATAATGCAATAAACATTATATACATTAATATGTCATTGTAAATAGAGAAATTTACCTTTAACATAATGCCTAGATAATACACCTTGAAACGTAGAATCGGAAATCCTTGAAACAATTTCAGAATCCAGAAAGTGCTACCCTCCTGAATTCAGCTACCGGCTGTGTATGAAATCGATTTAATTTAGCGTTTAGGAACTTGAATTTTGAGGAGAGAGGAGGGCTATTGTTTGGCTTTTGTCAATCTAGAATGGAGCAAAAAGAGTGTGTAAAATAATGAGGGATGGAGGCAAATAAATAGCAAGAGTCAAGGAGTGAAAAGAGGATATTGATCCTTCTTTCATCTTACCAAATCTTCTCCTTTTTAGTTCAAAATTCCATCCTCCCTTTTCGTTTGGCCAGCTTCCTCATGCCTACTCATAGTCACCTATAACAGGTTCCTTTATAGGCATCAAAATTAGTTCAACCCTGATCATTAAAAATTGCATCTAATTCAAATGAATTTCGATAGCTGTGTTTATAAATATTATATACACACTTTTAAAATTAACCAATAGAAACTAAATAAAATTTTATAATTAATATTTCATAAATATTAATTAATCTAATCTAATTAATTTATAGCAATTTTAATTAATTAAATCAAGCAGTAACAGAAATATTCAACATTTCGGTTGTGTGATTTTCAGGTGCAAATTTGGTACGCAATTAATATTGAACGATTCAAATATTAATGTTCACACGTCACACAGGTGGTGTGACATTATGGCCAAATTTATCCCTTACATAACTTTGGTAAAAATTCATTTTACTTTGTTTACACTTTACCCGGTAATGACAATTATTCATACTAGTTTCTTTATAAAATATATATCACATTAAGACTTATGAAATTTGGTAATGGTAAAATTCCAATATCGTCCATATTACACTTTATAGTCTAACCACAAAGTCTTTGGTTCAATAATAACAGTTATTACTAATCAAAATGCTCTAAATAGAGACTCCGACTTTAAGTTGCCTTCGGTTGACCATGATACTGATCCTATAAAACTGAGGAGACGAATTCTATCTTGAATAGCGTCTCACTTCCAAAGCTTCCACTCGACCAATCAATAGTCATTTAATGGTTATCGTGCCATGATTTAACTATAATCAAAGCGAAGTTTCCACATTGAAAGTATTTTCAAGTCGAAGGAATTGCGTAACATTGTGACATCTATATTTTTTGTTGGACCTTAGCTATATTAACCAACAAAAAACTACCAATTAAGGATTTCCATTGTTATCCAATAACTACTAGTACGTAACCTTTTGGTGCCCCAGTAGCGACGAATAATAAACTTCCTAGCATTTGGAGACTGTTCGTACTCTAATTTCAAAGGATGTATCGATATCCAATCTCGATACATATTAACTGGGAATATTTAAAACGGTATATTACTTATTATTACGAGTGCTTTAGCATATGCGATGCACATGTGCAGGAGTAATTGTATCGAAAAACAATATTCGTAAGGTTTTTTGATTTTACAAATGACTTTGATGTGTACGTAATGTTGCATTTTTTATGCGTATACATGCACAAATCAATCGTTTATTAAAATATGAATGAGATTAAGTTATTTTAGAAAATTATCAAACAGATAAAGAAAGTAATCAACTATTACAGGAATATCTAGAGAAATGTAACAAATATTAAAATTACCGCTTCCAATAATTTGGAACTTAGAGAAGTTGCATCATCTCTATTATAAAAAGTATTAAACCACCGCATTAATATACGGATAATTCTTCTTATCAATCATAAAGATCAGACTTCCCATGATACTCACTTCCTTATAAACCCATAGTACTTGCTAAAGTATAAAACCACTTAGTGCTAGCGTATATAATTCAATTTTTCCTTTACATTAATATTGTAATAAAGAATTTGTAAGACCTAAACTGATGTAATAATTTTTCTATATGCTTTTTTAAGGTTTATGTCAACGACGGTACTTTGTAAGAACTAAAATACAGTTGTAGCAATCGTTTTCTCTCATCCTTGTCTTGGGCTCGAGACATATGTAGATGGTGGAGTTAAAAACGTTGCATACAGGATTTTGTCACAAAAATTATAATTATATTACAGTAATAAAATTTGGAAAAAAAATTCATATTTATATAATAAAAATTAACAAAGTATACGACTTTCAGGATCTTGGCAATATGATCAGGGTAACCGCATAAAAAAGCTCGAGCAACCATATACCAATGTAATATAATAGCTTGCAAGTGACTTTGAGGCAATCCAAGCCTTTAAAGAAAATAATCACCCCCACATATAATGCTTGGTGCATCGAAAGTGATTACAGGTAATAATGAAGATAATGGTACCGCTTCTCGTACAAGCAACATTAAGTTAACGAGCAAAGCAAGGCTTCCACTTAAGGAATGTTCAGTAAAATGTAAAATTGCATGGCTACCTCGAGTGTCTGAGTGAGCAATGGTTTCAAGAAGTATTTGGTCATATATGCCTTTGGAAGCTTCATAGATTCCTCTATGTACAAACATATCAAATCCCTATTAATAAAATTGAAGTTCTTAACTCATACGTATTACATTACAACAACAAAACTCATAACTTTAATTCAATAGCCAAACTTCTTATTTGAAACAAATGCTACCTAATAAAACTACATCAAACTGAATAGGTTTGAAAAGAAGATTTGTTAAGCTAAAGACTGGGAACCCTGTATTGTTCTACATGCTCCATCATATTCAGAAATTGATAAATATACATATTTATGTGTAATTCACACCATTAAGCTCTTATACAAAGAAAATTTTCACATATGAAAATACTTACTAACAAATTGGTAGCTATGAAATACTATACTAGATGATCAAGGTAACTCAGCATTACCGAGTTCTTTTCTTGAATCTCATCATCCTTCATTCTAGTCAATCCAATAATCGCCTTTAAACTCCTGCATCTCTGCTACTTTACCGACGAACATTCTCTCAATTCGACTCAGTCTGTCTATCAACCATATGTTAGTAAGATTAAAACATTAAATAAACTTATCAAATGTAACAAATGCCAACTATAAACACATACGCTTCTAACATTCAACTGATGCTTCTCATTCTAAGAAATAGGTCAAAGTTTCTTAATTCACATGGACTTCACTTCAAACTTGATTTAATATACGCCAGTGCGCACCAAAGAAGTTCTCGCTGTTGTTGTTTTTGACATGCCATATATAATCATAATCGATGAAAATAAAGAGGCAAAAAACAAACAATATTTTTAGGCAAGTACCAAATATTATAACTAATGCATTAGCAATCACATATTCCTTCAAGATTATTGTTCTCAACAAAAGTTAAAGCAATGACAAATGAATTAAACAAAAGATCAAACTATATTAGCATCATCTCGTAAATTGAAAGTAACATCATAAAGGCAAATGATTATTACTTGATAATCCTGTAAAATAGCATAAAGCCACTATGAACTACATATATTTTAAGCTTCAGTTAGAATCTTCTAGCTTTTTATCCAATAAATCCATTGACTTCTTTCAAGCATTTTGCTTGGTGTTTCTATTAGAAAGACTTCCAAAAAAACATGTTTGGCAAATCCTTCATCTTGCTAGAGATGGTAGCAACTTTTTTATAATCCAATGCTCTATAACTCTTCACTTGAATTACCCAATTCAAGATATTCTCTACTTGGTTCTCAATAGAAGATTAACCAACCGCCCTGACTCTTTTAATCAATCTTTCAAACTTCTTTCTTTTCTTAATTGACTCATTCGTGTACTGTAACAACTCTCATCATCGAGTCCCATGACAGCACGTAAAGTACATATTTTCACACTTTCACTCATAGGAGCAGCAACATTTATGTCATTTATAGGATTAAATGCACAACTATAAGCTTGTAGTAAGCCTGTATAGTGCTTTGAGTGTGAAGATCGGTACAATTTTAATATTGAGTAACCCTACTTTTGAGATTCGACTATTGCACTTTTTGAGCTTTCAAAATTTTGGATTAACCGAATGAAATGTCAAATAATAGTAGGGGAAATGATGAGAAAAGGTAAAGTCAAAATGAAACATGATAGGTAGGAATAGAAGTGGATATGTTGGGTAATAATGGATTAACTGTTCTCTCATTACTGAAAATGGCCCAAATTAACCTCGACTAAATGTTTGTTATACCATGTTGGTATCCGGGTATTTCTGCTATTGAATAAAAGACTTCATTAGTATTTGCTTTATATATAAGGTAAATCACTCATGATGACAACATATTATAACTACTATCACAAAAATATCATTTATGGATTTTCTTTTAATATACTTTTAATTTGATTAATTAACTAATATGGTGCATTATATCAAGTATATAATATAAAGATAAACACATTTTATTTCAAATAAGATTGGTTCTCAGCTTAGATATATATAATAATTACATAATTTCTCCTTAGGCATACACCTAACTCTACCAATTTTAAAATGTAAAATTTCAATATTAAACAAATTTTGTTTATAGATGTTCGAAATTGTATTCCTTTTTACTTAAATATTAGATTTTGTATGTTAAGAAATTTGAGTGATAAAGATGATTTTTCCTTTACCTTTTTATTCAAACACCAATCTTTTATCATTCCTAAAATGTCCAATTTAATAAAATGCTTCCCCTTTTATATAGTCACCAAATTTTAGTTAGGCCTAAGATATCTAATTTAATACGTATGATTTTAATTTAAATCTACATTAATATACAAGCAATTGGAAATACATGTTATATACATATGAATGCCTAACATATATATATGTATGTATGTATGTATATGTGTGTGTATGTATGTACATGTATGTATATACATACATACATACATACATACATATGTGTGTATGGTGCTATAAATATGTGTATACAAACCATATACACATACCATGCTATATTTGAACATGTGTATACTTAGGCATTTGTATTCCCAGTATGCATTTGAATTTGTCACATGCATATGTAAGTATAATATACATACAATAGATATAATTATAAATCCTAGTACTTATGTATATATACATAGTTATACACATGCTTATACATCCTGTTTGCGTGAAAAATGGCCGCAAACACCCAAAGTCGTATGAGTTGACTGATTTTATGTTGTTCTTAGTGATTTGGGTGATTTATGCAAATATATGAAAAGCAGGGACTAAACTGTAAAAGACACACAGATTTATAGTGGTTCGGCCAGAACGTGCCTACGTCCACTTTATATGTTATTCTCCTTTTTCTCTTCAGATTACAAGTACAAAGCTTTGATTACAAGTATCTAAAGTTGTTTGAGAGTTCCTTCCAGGTTTGAGCTCTCAAACTTGTCTGCCATTGTTGTACCCCTGCCCCTCTATTTATAGAGTGAGGCTGGGGGCAGGGGTCTTGGATGTTTATAGCTGCTGGTGGACCTGGGCTGATGCAATCTGGACTGGCAACCTTGGTTCGGCGTTCCTTGGTTCGGCCATGTGGAGAGGGTTGGATCGGTGTTGGTGGAGTGAGAGCTTGGTCTGGTGGTATGTTGTTCGGTGGAGCATGGAAGTGGAGCTTGGTTCGGTGGTAAGGAGAGGTGGTTGATTCGGCTATGTGGAGAAGGGAGTTGGCTTGGCAATGCTATGGACCGGCGTTGGTGGAGTGGGTGCTTGGTCCGGTACCGAATGATCCGGTACCGAATGGGTTGAAGGTGTGTGCTTACCGGATGAGTTTAAATGAGATGGATGGTGGTGACTTCTAGTTGGTTCGGCAGGGAGGGGTATGCCGAATGAGCTCTAGAAGTTTGATATGCTGGATGAACCAAGGGAGTAGGGAATGCCGAATGAACATCTGTAGTGCCGAATGAGCTTTCGTATGGCTTCGGCCGAATGAACTTTGATATTTGATCATTGCGTGAAACCCCTGACTTATGTACGCTTGCTTGCTTCTTCTTGTTCCGGTCGTGGTGGAAATGCATACAACATTGATATTCCGGTTTTGTCCAAAAAATGGGATAACACTTTGCCCCCCAAAATATGCCTTGCAGTAGGAAGGCGTGTTTTGTAATGCCATGAGCTGGATGTTCGTATCCTGTTGACAACCTGTAAAGAGCTTGATATTTTATATGGCCCCAAATGACGACCGTTCGGGATCGAGCTATTTGGGATGAAGCGCGGCCGTTCATGGTCAAGCGCCTAACTTCAAATGACGATCGTTCGTGATCAAGCCATTTGCGGTGAAGTGCGACCGTGCGCGGTCAAGCGCATAAATCCGTGCGTCGATCCTTCGGGATCGAGTCATCTGCAGTGAAATGTGACCGTTCAAGGTCAAGCGCTTTACTTCAAATGACGACCGTTCGGGATCGAGTCATTCGAGGTAAAGTGCGACAGTGCGCGGTCGAGTGGGGACCGTTCAAGGTCAAGCGCTTAACTTCAAATGACGATCGTTCGTGATCGAGTCATTCGAGGTAAAGTGCGACAGTGCGCGGTCAAGTGGTGGTCCTCAAATGACGACCGTTCGCGATCAAACCATTTGAGGTAAGGTGTAATAGTCAGCGATCAGGTGGCGGACCTCAAATGGCGACCGTTCGCGATCGAGCCATTTGAGGTAAGGTGAGTTGTGCCGTTCGAGGCGAGTTGTGCCGTTCGAGGCGAGTTGTGATCGTTCGCGATCGGGTGCCGTTCGAGGCGAGTTGTGACTGTTCGAAGTCGGGTGCCGTTCGAGGCGAATTGTGACTGTTCGAAGTCGGGTGCCGTTCGAGGCGAATTGTGACTGTTCGAAGTCGGGTGCCGTTCGAGGCGAAGGAGTGTGCCCGGGGGGGACTTAATATTATCAGTGTTGGAGTTATTGTTTGGGGGAGTTTTCGAATCAAAGACTTCAGCAGTTCGCTGCCATGCAAGAGGTGCTCGTGGACCGTTCGCGATCCAACGGGCATACAAGTAAATAATTTTTCCATAGAATTGTAAATGTTAAAGCAATAGTACCTTACAGCAGAAATGTCCAAACAGGAAGAATTCAAATGTTCAAATCGAAACAAAAGCAAAGCAAGGATGTCAAAGTGTAAGTTCCCACTCCGAAGCAGTCAATGATTATTCAGAGCATGCCCGGAGATCGTTCGCGATCTCGTACATGTGTAAATGATTTAATTGCTTTAGTGGAAGCTTACGACTTGTTCATCGTTATTTTAATCAAGCAATCAATGGATAATCAAATGGTGCCCTGATCCAGGGTCACCTCTAGCTGATGTAGAGGGTGGTCGCTCTGGCTCCACCGCTGGAGTTCGCCTCCTCACATACTGAAGGAGCATACCGTTCCTGATAAGCCCTTCCACCTCGTCCTTCAAATGCCTACAATCATTAGTGTTATGACCATTCAATTCATGAAATACACAAAACTTATCTGATTTTCTTTCGTCGGAGGTTGGATCCCTTTGCATTGGTCTACGATACGGAACCTGCCCCTTGGTATCCTGATAAATCCGTTCCAAATTCTCATTCAGCTCTGAATAGGTGGTGAATCGTGGCTCTCTTCGTAGCCACTTTGTCCTGTCATCATTATCCTCAGCCTTTCTTTTTCCTTTGCTAGTCTCCGCACCCTTTCCAGGTAGGTTTCCGCTCTTGATTGTGTAAACGTCATCTTCTTCCTCTCTTTCTGCACTAGCATCTTCCAAACGCAGAAACTTTTCAGCCTCATGATAGAACTCTCCCAGATTCATAGGCGGGTCCTTTGTTAATGAATTCTTGAACTCTGTATTACCAGCTATTCCAGATACAGCCGCCATCATGACCATAGATGGATCTGGTCGATCCACTGATGCTGCCGCCGCATTAAATCGCGTTAGAAAGCTCCTCAAAGTCTCTCCAGTTTTCTGCTTCAAGGTTGCCAAAGTCATCACATTCTTGGGTCTCGCAATATGAACCCTGAATTGCCTCATGAATCTCTCAGTCAAATCTGCCCATGTTCCTATGGAGCCGCTCTCCAGTTGCCTAAACCATAACGCTGCAATGTCCGTCAAATACAATGGAAAGCACCGGGCCATAACCTCCTCTGATCCCCCAGCACTTCCATATGTCTCATATACTTCGTTAGATGAACCGTGGGGTCCGTTTTCCCGTTGTACATGTCCAATGACGGTAGCTTGAATTCTGGTGGGTTCCTAGCCATCCTAATTGCAGAAGAAAAAGGACTCCTGTTTACATCTTCCAAGTCTCTGTTTACTAAACCGCCTCTCATAGCTCTTCTAACCATCTCTGCTAATCTGTCATTGTCTCCAAGCTGTAGTCCTTGTTCACTGCCTTCGACCTGCCCCCCAAGTCCATGGGAGTTTTCATGTGTATGCCCCCCTGGCTGAACGTTCATTCCTCTATTGCTACCAGGTGGCTCGGATGCCCCCATCTCTCTTCCCGGGGTTGGATCAACATGCTCTGCGTGAGTGCCCCCTAGTTCAGGTGCTGCGCCAGATGGTCCTGCTCCGTTTTGAACCCCAGTTGCTCCTTGGATTTGTGCTCCAATTTGCCCAATTTGTTGAAGTAAGTTCTGGATCATCTCTTCTTGTCTTCTCATCATGGCCTCCATCTCATCCCTAGTGATAAAGATCGATGCTTGATTCCCTCCTGAGGAAGCCTCTTGACTTCCTTGGTGTTCACTTCTCTCTGGCCTTTGCTTTCTACTTGTTTGTCTCGTCATAATTCTTAGATCTGAACTCTTAGATTTTCAAATTCAACTTCTGTCCGTGTAGCGGAAGCTGGTTCCTCTCAATGAAAGCACCAAAATGTTTGCGTGAAAAATGGCCGCAAACACCCAAAGTCGTATGAGTTGACTGATTTTATGTTGTTCTTAGTGATTTGGGTGATTTATGCAAATATATGAAAAGCAGGGACTAAACTGTAAAAGACACACAGATTTATAGTGGTTCGGCCAGAACGTGCCTACGTCCACTTTATATGTTATTCTCCTTTTTCTCTTCAGATTACAAGTACAAAGCTTTGATTACAAGTATCTAAAGTTGTTTGAGAGTTCCTTCCAGGTTTGAGCTCTCAAACTTGTCTGCCATTGTTGTACCCCTGCCCCTCTATTTATAGAGTGAGGCTGGGGGCAGGGGTCTTGGATGTTTATAGCTGCTGGTGGACCTGGGCTGATGCAATCTGGACTGGCAACCTTGGTTCGGCGTTCCTTGGTTCGGCCATGTGGAGAGGGTTGGATCGGTGTTGGTGGAGTGAGAGCTTGGTCTGGTGGTATGTTGTTCGGTGGAGCATGGAAGTGGAGCTTGGTTCGGTGGTAAGGAGAGGTGGTTGATTCGGCTATGTGGAGAAGGGAGTTGGCTTGGCAATGCTATGGACCGGCGTTGGTGGAGTGGGTGCTTGGTCCGGTACCGAATGATCCGGTACCGAATGGGTTGAAGGTGTGTGCTTACCGGATGAGTTTAAATGAGATGGATGGTGGTGACTTCTAGTTGGTTCGGCAGGGAGGGGTATGCCGAATGAGCTCTAGAAGTTTGATATGCTGGATGAACCAAGGGAGTAGGGAATGCCGAATGAACATCTGTAGTGCCGAATGAGCTTTCGTATGGCTTCGGCCGAATGAACTTTGATATTTGATCATTGCGTGAAACCCCTGACTTATGTACGCTTGCTTGCTTCTTCTTGTTCCGGTCGTGGTGGAAATGCATACAACATTGATATTCCGGTTTTGTCCAAAAAATGGGATAACACATCCCTTCTTATTGTATGTAACGATCATCGTGCGCCTTAGGTATAGAACAATTATCAAAGGAAAGAAAAGAAATAAGGAAGAGGAAACATAAGAGAAGATAATGAAAAAGAAGAAAAAGGAAACATCAAATAACCACATATCTGTTGGAACAAGACCAGCCCGCAGTAGAAGGAAGGGTGAATTTCGAAAATTTACCATTTTGGATCATTAATAAGCCTACGAAGTCTAAATACGCGTCGATTTTAACTAAATCTTCTTTTAAATAAAATCTATATTTTATTTAATTTGGTGAATTTTTTTTCAAAAGGGTTTGAATATTATATAAATTTAAATGGATGAGTGTATCAAATACACCTACACGTGTAGCAGTTACTTATTAAAATAAATATGAGAAGGTAACCTTTAGTTTCCTTCTCTAATAGTTATGCAATTAATAAAGGGAATAAACAACATTAATTTAAGAGATAGAAAACTCTCCTTTTTGTCTCTGATTAGATTGATAATATGCTAAATAAACATGTTAATATTTCAAATGAATGTTTTATTAGGAATGCGTTAGTCCAATTTGATTTAATTAATTGCAAATGATTCTGAGCGCATCACATGCACCCATGTGTATAGTGTAAGTGCAGCATATAAAAATGTACAAAGCTAATGTAAACATTGCATATGTGTTGGGATTTACACCAGAATGGAAACATTTCCCATTTATATATACCATTGTCGTCCTAAACATGAATAAATTTATTTATTTATTAATATATAAAAACATACATACATATACATAGATTCTATAAATACAAACACAGATATACAATTAATGTTTAGGATAACAGTTCAAATAAAATAGATTTCATTTCAACTATAAGCATTAAATCAAAGAATATTAAGATTAACTAAAATGGTTTGAAACAGCCGGGAAAAGATTCCTTCCTTTTTAAGCAGAGATATGATTTTTAATTACATGGAATTGCAAATCATGGAATATATCATTGATTTAATGTTTGATTTCATTTAAATTACAAGCAGTAAATCATAGAATATTAAGATCATTAAAAATAGTTTGAAATGGTTGTGAAAAGATTCATTTTTTTTAGCAGAGATATAATTTTTTATTAGATGAAATTGCAAATCATGAAATATAACATTGTTTTAATGTTTCCCTTTATGTTTTGAAAGAAAGAGTTTATCTTAGAATGATTTGAAACATGATAATTAAATCAACATATTAATCGGATGACAAAGATTAATTAATGCGATTATTACAAAATTTTAATTACACAGCAACCCATGTCTAAATATTCAAGTGTAAACCTTTTGATATGAAAAATTGAATTGTAAATAAATAAAATCCCGAGTTCAATTATGTTCTATTTTTTTAACAACAAAATCAAATGAGATAGGCATATATAGATTTGAGATAAGAATATCTAGATCTAGGTTAAACAAACTTTGTAAACAATCACATTAAGTACATAAAATAAAATTAAGAAGGTCTAGATCCAGGTCAAATTAATTAATCAAACAATTATACATGAGGATAAAATGTGATGTTATAATTCATAACAAAATAGTAGTGAACAAAAGAAAACATTCTATGTTTTAACATGATAGAATAATTGATTTCAGTAAGGGAATGAAGATATTCAAATCAAGATTCAAATTCACAAGTATGAAAAGAAGGGAAAAATAGAGACTAAAGCGATAAGGACAAATTATAAGATATGCAAATATAGAATTATATACGCATATAATTACCTTAGGATGAAGCATGTAGAAATGTATTGAATGATAGAATAATAACTAGATCTAATTGAAGACTCTCTAGATCTGATAGACCTTGCCCTACATTACACCTTGATGTGTGGATTCTCCTCAGATTTCAAACAAATCACTATCCCACTTTGCAGGAGGAGAATGATACACATTTTTAGTTTAGTTTAATGTTGGTTTGAATTTTTTTCGATGTTTTTTTAGGATGAAGTTTCATTCATGAATGAATGATGGAGTAGAGGAAGAAAAGAGAACAAAAAAATTCGTGTTTTGTTCTATGTACTTTAAACACCGAGGAGGTTTTGTTTTTAATAGAATTAAAGGAACCTTTTCCTATTCTCCTATGAAAACATTGTAACGACCCAGAATTCTGTCATTTGAAATTCGTATATTTAATTGATTTTAAATATTAACAAGTAAAATTTGTAAGTCGAATAAATTTTATTTCGAATATCTATATTTAATTGGATAATTAAATCGATAATTTAATATTTGAAATTACAGAAATAATTGGAGATTTGGTTTAATGTGATTAAAATTGATTTGTAAAGTTGTATTAAATCATATTGGAGTTAGAATGATGTTATAGAACTTTTAAAATTGAACTAAAAGTTAATTTGTGAAAATTGAATATTCTAATATTTAATTGACGAGTAAAAATAGCCATTTTCCAAACAGTCTCGGATTTCGACGAAACAAGTTTCATTGGATCCGTAATGTTAAACTATTGCAAGATTTTAAATTTCATGTCAATCGGATTTACGGTTTGTCCGGGGCAAGCCAAAACGCATAGAAATTAGTTTAACCGATTTAATTTAAATTTGATCGTTTATTTTCATAACTCGCACATATGATCGAATTGACTCCCAATACATATTCCATTACGTTCGAAATAGGGGTAAAACATTATAAATGCCAGGCGGCATGCTTCGTTTGGAGTTTGAAAAATCTCGGATGAATTGTGTTTTGGCAATTTTCTATAAATGGACGTTAATTTCGTCATTTTACACAAACCCTAGAGAACTTAGGTTAGGCCGCCACCTTGATATTCAATGGCCGACGTTTTCTAGTATTCTTCACTCGATCTCTTTCAATCCATGCATTATTTCAAAAAGTTTCCAACTGCAAAGTCGTAGAGGGTGGTGAGATCTTCCTATCCAACGGGTAAGATCGTGAATGGAGACACGAATCAACGGAAATTTGAGTGCAAACATCAACCGTTCGCGCATGGTTTTCAATGTGAGATGGAGGCCAAGCTTGGCCAGTCGCTGGTTGCTGATGGAGCATGCTTCGAGCTTTCGAATGGCGCAATCTGATCGAGTTCTCGATGATCATAGGCGACACGAATTTTTTTTAGAAATAGGCAGCTGGGTGGGTTTTGCTCGTTCGAATAACCTGGGAGCAATGCGCATGGAAGAAGAACATCGCGTGTGGCCCAGATTCTCTGAAGCTAGATTGAACGGCCTGATTTAATCTAAGGTTTAAAATAAATATAAATATGTAAATCGATATATTATAAATCGTACAAACTTTAAAACATCGTATCTTTTTGATACGAGGTCCGTTTCGCACGAAACAAATTGCATTGGGTCCGTATTGACGAGCACTACATCATGGAGCTGGATTGGGATTTATTTGAGCTAGTGTAATTTTGGGTAAAATTAAACGCGTGTTTAATTTTATTCGGAACGAAACACTGCAACTGTTATTGGAAGCAAGGTGAGAACTTCTCACTCAATCGAATTTGTTTCGATTTAAATTTTAAATACTTAGATTTAAAATTGCTTGATTTTGTTGGTTGTATGCTTGGATGATAAATTGCTATGTGTCGTATTGAAATAGACCCTATACGCCGTATATTAAGCGGATGTTATTTTATTAAACACATATACCGCGATATTCCACCTTGAAGTGGAATTGGTATTATATAAGTACTTGGAGTTGATTTCCCGCATTATATAGTGGATGAGACCATATTGCGCCGCATAATAGCAGATGATATTTTATATAAACCCATGTACCGCGATATCCCGTCTTGAAACGGGATTGGTATTGTGCTAACATCTATGGATGCGGGGAAACAGGTTGGAGGGATCCAACTGGATTCCTAAAATAATTGAATTTGTTTCAATGTTGTGTGTTGATTATTTATAATCTGTGTGTGATTATCTTTGTGATTGAAATCGTTGAAGGCTAAAATTTAGCCGAATATAATTTTGGTATCGTTGGATACAGGAAATAAATAAAAATTTGATTTTTGAAAATTCAGGTTGAAAGTTTATGTTAAAAATTTATTTTTGAGAATTGGATAAATTTAAAAGAAGGAATTCTAAAATAACAAAGTTTTATTTTTAATCTTATTGAATAAAATTTCAAAATATAGGAAAAGTTTTAATAAATGGATTTCGGGTAGTATTATTCAAAGGTTGAAGAATTTATTCAAAATACGGATTTTAAAGAGTTTGAAAAATAAAAGAATTGGTTTTCTTTAAAAAGGAATTTATTTTTAAAAGGAAATAAAATTTGAAACCCATTCGGGAATTGATTTTTGGTGAATGAATTTAAATCTTTTGAAAATCCATTTGGAAATTTATTAGGTGTTTTGAAAAGAATTTGGAATCGATTTGGGGTTTAGTAGAAATTGATTTCAATTTGAGATTTGAATGAAATTCACTTGGTGTCTAATTCTTGGAAAATCAATATGGAATTTTATTTGGTTGTTTTTGAAATCAATTGAAAAATTGAATTGTTGTTGAAAGTGAATATTTGAAATCGATTTAAAAATTGTATATCAATAGATATTTTGGAAATGTGAATTCACCATGGAATTTATAAAGGAAAGGGAAATTTGTTTATAAAAAAAATAAACATTGATTTATTTTTGGAGTGTGGAAATAAATTTACGGATTTGGAACGTAAGTTTAAAATAAATTGGTAAGGATTTATTTGATTGGTTTAAATGAACCATTTTGAAGTGAAAGTGTATTTTCCCTGGAAAGCCGAGTATATATCCAAAGCAGCTTTTAAAGCATAAATTGGAAGTTCTAAAGTTGGGTTTTAAAGAATACTTTGGAGAAATTACTTCTTAAATTGTTTTAAATCCTTTAAGTAAAGGTTTATTATAGAAATGGTTATTTCTAAGATTTAATTAATAATTGAGTTAGAAGATAGTTATTTAAATAGTTATACTTTCTTATCCACTAATTTTATTTTGGAAAACTAGTTTAGACTTAAGTTATATATATTATTAGTATAATGTTTTTATAACTAATATTTGGGAATAAAGTGTTTTAAAAGTAGACTTTATTTGAAGTGTTTTCGATATATATTTTGGATAAGTAATATAAGTTATTTTCAAGTATTCAGACTCGACAGATTTCCAGTGGAAATGAATAAATATGGAAATGTTTCCGTGTAAGAAAAATGATTTGAAATTTGTTTTCAAATAGTTGTAGTGTTAAAAATATATCTTGTGAAGATATTTTTGGAAAATAAATAATTTGGGAAATATTTGGAATCTGGTGATGTTGTGCATATCCTTTGATAGTTAAATAATCGACTATCAATATTGACCTTTAAATGGGTATTTGTTGTGATTTGCTTGAAAATTGAATGCTACACTTATATTTTTTTTAAATAAGCGCTCATTATTCGGTTTAGCCGGGAGGACTTTATGTCATATAACCCATTCCGAATAGTGATACGTCGTAATGGATAGCATTTGAAGACCGGTGTTGAAGATCGGGTATTCGTGAAAACGATAGGATAACCTATCGATTGTCTCTGCACCGATAGCTACGGTATGGAGATTTCCTTTGTGATGGGAAGTTCTATCGGGATTGTGAATACACAGATTGCAAGGGCTTCTTCGGAAGTGCCTTCGGTTCTGTTCGAACCCAGAAAAGACTTGTATGGATTGTATGTATGACATTGCATTTTGAGATATAAAGCAGATTTCTTTCAAATACATTTCTGTTGGTGGCGGAGAATTTATTCTCTTAGCTTAACACCCTTCTTTGAGACGTACGAGCTCAGAGGTTATGTAGTTGATGGTTATCAGTGATATACTCCCAATTTGGTAATGTGGCATACTGAGTGCTGCTGATCATTTGTTGATCAAAGCGTGGCTTTTATGAAAAGCGTAGCTTTGTTGACGAGACATCGTCGAACCTCACAACCCGGTTATGGTCGAAACAGGAATCGTAGCAGCAAGGTTATTTGAGGGTAGCGCCCTCTGAGGGTATGTAATTTCCTTCTAGATTATGAGTGGTATCATGGTATGGAGTCCGGATACTTAACTTCATGTTGCTGCAAACTTATTGCTTTGTGGTTGTTGGTTGAGAGGATCCTCGTATAAAGGTCGCAAACGACCGGGGAATGGCATGCTCGTGTCAGCAGTTACCTATTACAGAGGTAACCCGACCTTGTCTAGCAGAGATCCAGTTAGGATCCGTGGACGTCCCTCCTGAGGCGTTTCATTTTATTTGGGAAGTTCCTTTGCCAGACCATTTGTTGGAAATCCAATCAAACAATACGAGCCTTTACGATTGCAGTTGTATAACCTGCCATGGAATGTGGTGGTAATCTGCTATTGAACATGGTAGCTATAGTAGGCATAAGTGCGAAATGCCTATGCTAGCTAAGATTTATATTATACTTTCAAAATATTTTCTACACTATGCACTAATAATAATAATAATCAAATGATTCTGCGTAGTAAGCATCTTTGACTATCATAAGGAGAAATCTCCTCCACTTCTGCGTTTGCATTGTGTGTATGGCGGGAGGCCTTATGGTAGTTACATTTTCCAAAAAAACATTGCGAATTGACTTTAAAATTCTCCTATTGTTTGTTTTTGAAGATAAATTGTTTTTAAGATCTCACACCAGTCCCATGACTGACCTGGAGTTTATTGTTCCCTTCCTAAACTCTGGGTGCCCACCAATTTCCACACGGGCAGTCTAGAGTCAGGTTATCAGGTCATTCTGGAATTCAGGAGATGCCATGGAGCAGGAGGGGAGCTGGATGGCGAGACGTATCACTTGTATATGATATTATCTTTTCCGCTGTATATTTAGTTGTGAGGACATGTTTATATAACTGACTATCGTTGTGTTGTATATTGACTCTGATGATGTAATGTATAAAATGTACAGTTCTTTTTATTTAAAGATAATTCATTTATCTATTGTATGTTGTTCCGCTACGATTGTGAGCTGTTGCTTTTCTTTCTTTCTTTCTTCTTCTACCTCTTCTTCTTTAACCCTAACAATTCGGTTTTCCAGCCTTCGATTGCTCGGCAGTTGATACAGTGGACGTATTAGTGTCGATTTTTGGAAGTCGAAAATCTCGAAACGTTACATGAACATCTTCCTTTATTTCCCCCTTTTAAATTTCAATTAATCTCATTAATTGACTTCCTTCTCTTACAATTATATGGTTGATCCAAGCACATTCCAAATATGGAACTTTTCTAAATAAAAGAAAATAACTGAAATTATTTTATTATTTGAAACATGTTTAAAATTATACTAATATCGCATATTGATATATGTAAATATAACTTTTATATATGCATTAAGACAATTAACACCAACATTCAAAACATTAAATAAATTAACAATAATTAATATTTCATAAATATTAACTAATTTAATTAGATTATAACATTTTAAAAACTTACTAAATTGTGTGGTTTTCGAAGAAATCACAAATGCAATTGTGCGACTCAGTGGTGTGAATTCAATCAGTAATTAATACTAAACAATTCAAATATTAATGTTCACATGTCACTTAGCAGGTGGTATGACAGTTTGGCTGAAGTCGTCGCTTATAGGACTTTTCGGTAAAATTAATTTTACTTATTATAAGCAGTATTGCATAGTGAAAATTATTTACACCTATTCTCTTCGTCAAAACTATATCACATTAGGACTTTTGGAACTTGATAATAGTCAAAATACCAATATCATCCACATTCAACTTTATACTCCAAACACAAAGTCCTTGGTTCAATAATAACAATTATTATTAACAAAAATGCTCCAGCCAGAGACTTTGACTTTGAGTTGACTTGAGTTGACCATAATACTAACCCTATATATAACTGAAGAGACGAATCCTCTCTTGAATAATGCTTCAGTTCTAATACTTCCACAAGGCCTAACTATAGTCACTCGATAGAATGCCATAACTTGATTTGATTATAATCAAAGTGGAGCTTACATATTGAAGATCCACAGTATTCTCAAGTCGAGAGAACTATGTAAATCAGTCACATTGATATTTTCTGTTTGATCTTAATTATATTAACCAAAAGAAAACTATCGAGTGAGCCATTCCATAATTATCCAATGACTATCAGTATCTAACCCATAGGTGCCCCCAAAAGTCATGAGTAATACACTGTCCAACATTTGGAGAGCGTTATATACTCTAGTCTCAACATATACATCGATATCTAGTCTCGGTGAATCTTGATAAGGAACATTTAAAGTGGTATATTTGTTTTATTATGATAAATTACTCAGGGTTACAACACTTTGTAATTACTATCACGGAATATACCATTTATGGATTTTCTATTAAATATACTTTCAATTAAATTAATTAATTAATATAACCACATTATATCAAGTATATAATAGAAAGTAACACCTTTATTGTGAATAAGATTGGTCAACGAGTTAAATATATGTGACAATAGGGCATATTTCTAACTCTATCAATCTCCCACTTGCAATTGGGGCCAATTATGGAATCTTATTCCATCTTCTTCTACCAGTTTCTCAAAACCAGTTGGTTAAGTCCCTTTGTGAATGGGTATGCTATTATGTTTCAATTATCTACTCTGTCAATCAACTCTCTCCGGTGGTGATAAACTGTTTTATCATGTGGAACAATTCGGAGTATGTATCTTAACCTCTAGTGACTCTAAGTTCTATTACGAATCATATCACAACATTTTTATCATATAACAACGTTATAAGACTCTCAATATTTGGAATCATCTTAGTTAAAAATTCATGCATTTATAATTTTATATACGTTATTTTTATTGCTGCAATATTCAAGGTGATGTGCATGGCCATTTTTCATTGAATAAGTCATAATCTTTTATTTGGAATAGTTCTAACTTAAAGATTCTTAATTTGGATTTATTATTGACATACTACACTAAATATGACTTATGAAATTTGAGTTTAAAGAATCCTTCATAAGGAGTTTTTATTTCCATAAATAATTCTCTACTATTTCATAAATACACGTAAGAACACTTTAAACAACCATTTACTGATATCAATTCGGCTTTGATATTTTCTTCATGTATCAAATACATAAACAAATCATGATATCATAGACAACATAACATGTGTGATAATTCCTTTTGCCAATGCAAAGGAATCAATCTTACATGTTCCGTATTAAACATTTTAATAAGGCGTCCTTGCATATCATTTGAGACATTCCTGACGTCTTTTATACTTATTGTAAAAGATATCATTTATTAATCCAATGTTGAGTATTAAAATAACTAAGGTTGATTTAACATAAATACATCATTAAAATCAACAACGTATTGTTTACTTATAATTTAGAAATATCGATGTAGCTTTTAACGCTCTTTCTTACAAACACATGCTTCCTCTGCACTTTGATTGAAAATCAAACTATTTGAATTTCTATCAAAATTCTATTCAGCCTTGATGCTTATAAAATGATACTTTCATATCATTTTTTGGATCATATTTAAAGACTCATAAACTCAATATCGCTCCACTGACTTTGAGACACTTTTGGTTAATATGTGTAAACAGCTTACTCTAAATCGTTGTTTAAAATTTTCTATTTCAATACATGTATACCAAAACACTAGGACTTGTCAAGCGATAATTTTGTGAGTAAATTCGAATTGACTTGAACATGTTGAATATTGAATCTATTACTCTAATTTCAACGATTGGAATTTCTGATATTATTCTTATCAACATTGCTCATTTAATTCCAACTGCGTTAGTCTTACTCATAAAGATACGGTCATGGTCAATGGATCTTATCCTTTCAGTTACGACCACAAAATCTATATTTTGAAAGCATACTTGGAATTTTTTCAGATTTACGCATCATACCATATAGAGAAACACTATAAATGGTTTAATTAAACAATCTAGGATTATATATTTTTGACATTAATAAGAAACTCATAGTTTCTCTTCAATGTGCAAGAATACTTATTAGACATTCTAACGCTATGTATTCATTTAGGTTAGTTAATTTCATTTCATCTCATATTATCAGTCCTATCTATGGTTCATATTCAATTCCGTTTTACCACCAATAGTTCCTCAAAGAAATTTATTCACAATGAAGTTGGTATATCTTGAGACAATAATTGTTTCCCAGTGTAATAGAATATGTATTCATAAACGTTTTACGAATTTCTTTATTTATAAAACTGATTTGGTTTTAGTTTACAAAAATTATGTTGGAAACATATGTATGTCATCCAGTGAAAATCTTTTCAAAATCCTTTTAGGGAGATTCATACAAGGCCTCTCGTGAACAATTATTACGTTTAATCTTTCGACTCGCACGACCTGCGAACTCCTTGGCCTAAGATATGTTGGAGTTTCTTATAAACTCTTATCTTGTAAAAAATTATAAACTATTATTCAGATGAAATATTATTAATCTCATGTATTACCTTTAAGTACATTACCTTATAGAAAGAAACTAACTCAACTTCATTCATAATTAAGCGTACATTGTCCAACAAAGTTCGATCATTCCATATCGATGCACATTATGTATCACACGAAGGAGTAATTTTGAAATTGAATCTTTATTCATTTTAGGTATGGTCGGAACATTTTTTAATGTACTCACTCATTCGATCAAGTAAATCATTTCTATCACATGTTATTTTACTTACTTCTATTTTATATCCTATAGTTTTACCATAGACATGTTATATGTGTATCAAATACACATGTCCATGTCGACGATAACTCATCGATGAATATGACAAAGTAGGTGGAACCATTTTGGTATTTATAGAATTACGATTGCATATATATATATATATATATATATGTATCAATCTGAATAGTTCATTAACTCTTATGATACCCCCAATAAATGGGTGCATAGCCCTTTATTGTTTGAGATATAATTAACAACTATCATATTATTTAAAATCATATAATAAAATTATTTTCAAAATAATGGCTTAGTCTATAATTCCAAAACTACTGTAAATAATATTAGATACTTTTGTATTTTCCAATGCATCACTATAAAATATTTCCACATTATAGTTTTATTTCACAAAGAACATTCAAAATATTCATATTAAAATATAACTCTGTCTATTCTTTCTTAATCGATACCAAAAATAATCACTATTTCATAAATAATGTCTAATAAGTTATACGAAAACAATTTTGATACTATGATGCAATTAATAAGTGCTATATGGCATGCTCCTACTATTTTCACCATTACTATAATAGTGTACTAAATTCAGAGGTTCATCATTCACTTAATACAATTCGTTTATTTCATACACTACAACTATTTATAGTGGAGAATTCATTGATCAAAATATCTCAAGCTCAAAGAAATAAATCTATAGAAGATAATTTTCTATATGAAAATACATTTCGGAATTGAAATTGTGACAACCACCCATTTAAATAGTTTAAATTGACAATAAAACACACAAGTCTAACTCAAACCATCCAAAAGGGTATATCGTCAATGAGGTTTACTAAGAAAATAAGAGAAAAGAAGGAAAAATAAAACACAGAATCTCGTAGCGGAATTTACAAAATATAATAATCAAATAAACCGTTAATGAAGTTGTTTTACAACATGTATTTGATTACCCAATTTTTGCAACATAATCAGAGTATAATCAACAAACATAGCCAAATGATGCAGCGGAAAATACAAATAATATAATATACTAAACACTGTCTTCTTCCTTTAGAAATAAAGTCTTCAATCACTGAAATACTCAGGCTGACCTGAGCGTAATGAAAAGACAAAATACTCGAGTCAGAACTAAAAGTTTTTATGCAAGTAAAATCAACAACAAGTAAATATGAGTGTATTTTTAATGACCCGCCTTTTTGGATAGTTCAAATCAATAATCATCCATACATGTCCAATCAAACCATTCAAAAGGGAGGATTTTTATGGGGCAAATAAGAAAAATAAGAGAAAAAAAGTAAAACAAACATAGAATCTACAACGGAATGACAAAATATAATAATCAAATAATAGTTCATGAAGCTGTTTTACCAATAACATTTGATAACACTTTTAAAATACAGATCAGAGTTACATACAACAGAAATAAATCAATAAATAAAGCAACAGAATAAAATGATGCGGTAGAATAAATATAATAAATAAATACTATACCATGTATTCATCTTGGTCCTCTAGAAAATGGTCTTCAGTACACTAAAAAGCTCAAACTTACCCGAGCATAATGAAAAGACAACACTCGAGTTGAAATTAAAAGATCTTATGTAAGTTAAATCAATAGTAAATAAATGTAAAAAGCCTGGTTTGGAGATTACATGTCAATTTAAATTATAATAGTAACTATAATTTAATATTGTGAATTAAATAAAATTTTGAGATTTCTGTGACGACCCGAAAATTTTGAGCCATTGAAATTGGAATATTCAATTGATTTTGAATATTTAAATGTTAAATTTTTTACTCGAATTCAAATATTACCAATTATTTGGTAATTATAATTTAGAATTAAATAACTTGAATTTGAATAAAACGTTGAATCTGGAATTTTAATTCGATTTAAAATAATTTGAAGGCTTATAAAATTTATATCGATAATACTGAAGAGAATAGAAGTGATGAAATCAAATTTAAAAATGGTTTGTTAAGTTTTAAAATTTATATCGTTTGAATTGAATTTAAAAATAGCCCTCCGAGGCACAGTCTCGGAATTCAACGAAACCAGTTCCATTGGATCCGTAATATTGAATTATTATCGGATTTCAAATTTCGTATTTATCGGAGTCAGTATGTGAGCATACGATAAGTAAACACACTGGAAGTTTTAGTGATAATAATTTAATGAAGTTAAATAAATTGGTCAAATCTTCTTCTATAAGCCTCCTTTCTCGTTTATTTCCAAGCCGAACCCTTCTAATTTAATCACGCCCCTTCTTCTAATCTGTTCGAATGATTATCAGGAAAAAAAAATGGCCGCTTGCCCTTTTATCTCAAATCGAATCAAACAAAAACAAAATGTATAGCTTCCTTCAGGAAAAACAATTCGAACCTCCCACCCTTTTTCTCTTCTTTTCGAACGAATAACAGAAAGAAGAAGGGGAAATAACGGCGAACGGGGAAATCGCGAGCCTCTTTCTACTGTTATCAAATCGAGTTCGAACTTCGACTTTGGAGGAGGACGCGAGTGTTTGGACGATTTCGTGTGCTGCGACTTAGGGTTTCGAATCATGGTGAGGGCTCGAGTTCGCGAGCAACGTCGCGATACTCTAGGGCGACGCATCGGGGCACGCGCGAGGAGGTTTGGGGTTTTGTGGCGTCATGATTTTTGGGTAGCCGTGGGTTTCGATTACCGTATCGAGATGGCGACTTCGGCAGCAGGTGGTGATGGGGCGAGATTTTGCGTCGCGGGTTGCTTGATGTGATGCCGAAGTTGAGGTGCATTTTACTGGAACTTTGCTTGATGGGACAGAGTTTGATTCGAGTGGGGATTGTCCTGAAGCAGGCGACGAAGTTAAGGTGACAATTTTTTTTATTAGAAATTTATTTCAGTAGCCGACTATCATTTTGTTTTTTTTTTGAGAAAATTAACAGTATAGGTTTATTTTATTCAGATTGAAATTCTATATATATTAAGTTGAAGCAGAATTCCATTTTAAAAACACACATATGCAGATTTATGAGGAAATAATTTCTCAAGTAAGATCTGAACAGAAAACTTATTTATTTTTAGATAAGGTTGGAAAAACTAATAATAAAATATATGAATTTTAAATGATTGAAGAATTTATAGGAAATCAGATTTTGATCCATACATAATTAAATTGTTAAAAGTATATGTAGTTTCAAAACAATAAATTAATATACATATACCTATTTTAAAGTTGCTAGTTTATTTTTTTTTAAACACTGGGTTTAGTGATTAACTTGTTTTATTAACATACTTAAATATTTAGTTACCAAATGGTTTAAAGGAAAATTTTATAAATTAAATGATTAGTTAACTAAGTGGAAATAAATTGTTCGGTGTATTCAAATATTAATAAAATCATATAATGTGTATTCAAGGTCTGGAATCGTGAAGAGAACAACTGGTTTGGGTTGAATTGCAAAATAAAAAGGAGTAAAGGTGAGTTAATCTCACTCAATTTAAAATTTAAATTTAAATGATTAAATTTAAATAATTGCTTGAATGGTTGAATTGATTGATGTGCTTTAGTCTGGTATATTTTGGAATGGATATTATGTTGTGCTAACATCTGTGGATGCAGGGAAACAGGTTGGAGGGATCCAACTGGACCCCTCACATTTATTTAAATTATTCAATATTCTCTGTTGTGATTATTTGATATCCTATGATGAGTTATATTGGAATATTGAATGTTATGGATTGATTGGATATTCGGTTATAATGAATTCCCAAAGTTTATGAATTGGATTGTTGAAAAGAAATTAAACGGAAGTAAATTTGTAAGAGAAATAGTTATAGAAAGTTTGAACAAATTTAAGCATGAATTGGAGAAGAAATAATGTGACTTTAAATTGCTAATAAATAAATTGTGAAGTATAGAAAGGAAATTTGAATAAATAGGAAGTTATTGAATTACAATCTTCAACGATATTAATTAAAGAACAAAACATTTATTTAAAATGTAAGATTTAAATTTTTGAAAAAAAAATATAATAATAAAGAAGAAGTTGGGAAAAGCTGAAATTTGTATATTTCAGTTAAAAGATTTAAAATCAAATGGAAAGGAATAACAATAATAATTAAGTGCATAATTAAATGAAATTTGAAATAAATTGAGTAATTTAATAAACTTATTTCAAATGGAATAAATTGAAAATCAATTTGGAAAATTGATTTAAATGTTTGAAGCTGGAATTCATCCTGGATCATTAAGTACGCTTTCAAGTAAATTTTAAATATAAGTTAATAGTTTTAAAATTGTTTTTTTAAAGGTATGTTTTCAAAAATTTATTATTTCAAATATTTAAATTTTAAGGTAAGTATTTCCTCAAATCTAATATAGCAGTAATTATTTAAAAAGTGACTTAATATTTTGTTTCAAAAGTGTAATTTTAGTTTTTTTTATTTTATTTAGTAACTTTATTTTCAAATATTCATATAAGATGTATTTTTACTAAATTATTAAAAGTAGTTTTAATTTAAATGTTTTTAAAGTATATATTTCAAAGTAAAGTGTTTTAAATTATTTTTAAATCTAGTTTTGTACTTGGTGATTTCAGAGAAGATAGAAAATATTTGGGAAAGTTGATTCTGAAAAGAATGAGGGATTTGAAACTGTTTTCAAAGGATTGGAAATAGAAATATATCTTGTGAAGATATTTTTGGAAATTAATAAATAATTTGGGAAAATATTTATTTGTTGATGGTTGTTTGTGAATATAATTGATAGTTAAATAACCGACTATCAATATTGGCCAACTGCGTTGATCGTTTCGAAGAGACCGGGATCGAGATTTATTTCTCGAAAACCACTTCGATTCGATTTGTACGTTTCGTGCGAAAAACGTGTTCGGAGTCGAAGATGGAGCAGTGAAGTGCAAGGGCTAGTCGCTACTAATCCTGAGGATATTTCCAAAATGGATGTAGTAGGAATAGTGCCTTCGGTTCCGTTCGAACCCGGGACGGACTTGTATGAATGAATGCTTGCGAAACATCGTCAGGTGGGCGATGGGCATTCTAAGTAAAAACATTCTAAAAAGGTAACGCTTAGCCTCAAGCCTCATCAAATGGGAATGACTGAAAATCAGGGGATATGCAGCAAGGTTAGGTGGGTCATGCCCAAGCAGGACAAGATAATTCCCCTGTCTAGATGTCCCTTATTTATTTCGGCTTAGTGGGTGGTTGGTCGCGCCAACCACGGGATTTATCTTGTTCGGGACTGTTCAGTAAGGAATGGTTTCGGCCTTGTGTTGCAGGGGATGAAGGGAGTAGTCCTCGGTACGGTGATCTAGGCCCCGTATTGTGACAGGTGGTACCCCAGTGCCTAGTCATTGTTGGAAATCCATTTTCCCTACGAGCCTTGTACGAGTTTTGTTTGTATTACCCACTTCAGTGGCTAGTAGCTGGAATTTAATCATGTAACAATTTCGGCTATTTTATAAGTATTTGTATATAGACCCTATTATAATATCAGAGGATTTCTATAAAAATTGTTTTAGCTATCGTAAGGTAAAAACCCGACATGTTTATTTGTGGCGTGGTCTTACGAGATGCTTTTGTTTTCAAAGGATTTTGAAACTCTAATAATCAATTGGGTGTGATTTTCTCACGCTGGTATTCCAGACTGACTCGGGTGTTATTTAACTGTAATGCTCGGGTCAGACCGAGTATTATAGGGTACAGGATATGATGCTGTGGAACTCAGGAGACGAGCAGGATGACGACACGTGTTCTCGTACTTATTTATATATATATTCCGCTGTTTGAGTTGTTGTGTACTCATTGTATGTTATTGATGTGAGCTGTGAATGATGTACTCTGATGATGTAATATATGTAAACAGAAATATTTGATGTTGAGTAAAGTTTATAAATTATTTATTATATTTTATTCCGCTACGATGGTTAGATTCTGATGTTGATTTTGTATTTTTCTTCTTCTACCTCTTCTTCTTAAACCCAAATGGTTCGTATTTCTGTACAACTTGAGTTGATTGTTGTAGAATAGTGTTGACTCGAGGGGTACGGATTTGCGGGCTGTTACAGTTGGTATCAGAGCTTAGGTTGGTGATAACCTTGGCTCTGGTGGGAATTACTCATGAAATAGAGTCTGTAGTACTCTATAATGAGTTTGAGCGTACTAAGAAATATGAGCGCGTATTTGTTAGTGAATATAAATTGTTTTAATATTGTGTTGATTGGTTTATTGAGTGGCATATGAACCTTCGTCGGCACAGTCCGTACAACTGTATCGAAGGGGTTTCTAAACACTTGAATAGAGCAATCGACACGATATTGTTTTAAATATGGATGAATGAAATAATTTTACCCAAAAACATATTTTGATATAAAGCATAGTTTTTGTAAACTGTTTGACTAATATATGGTTGCTTGGATGTTGATAATATTAAAGTATTATCATTGTTAAGTGAAAATTTAATTAGAAATTGGAATTATAACCAAAGTTTGAAGGAATAAATTTATTATAAAAAAGAAATTTATAAATATGAATTATAGATGAAAATTGTGAATTGAAATATAATCAAATGAGAATTTGTATGAACATAAGCTGTGCAAATGAATTATAGTTAAAATTTATTTAAGTAGAATTTGGAAATTCAAAATTTCAGAGATTTTGGAAATGTTATCGAAGTGTTTTGAAGATAAATGATAATATTGTTGTTTTAGGAGTATTTTTGAATGGAAATTTGTTTTAAATGGGTTTTGAAAGTGATATAGCATTGAATTCATTTCAGTCACTGGAAAATAACTTCGGTGATGACTGCAGCATCATCGATGTTCATTTTCGAGTTTCTAAGTGACGGATTTGCTGCCAAATTAATTTGTTCAGGAAAAACGAGTTGTTTTTGAAAATTTTAGAGGAAATTTGTTGGGAATAAAACCAGGATTGGTTTAAATTTCTGAGAAGTGTGATTTTGAAATGTTGGAGATTTCAAAATAATTTGAAACTAAAGCGGGTGTTTGAAAATCCTGATGAGATGAATTGTAAGCTTATAGATTGAGATTATTTTTAAAACAGAAAGGAAATATAAGCTTTGAATAATGGAATGTAAATTTAAAATGAAATGAAGTTAACTTGGATGGGAAATAAAAAAAAAACTTAATTGGATTGGAATAAATTGAATAGGCTAGAAATAATATCCAGTTGTATTTGAATTTAGTTGAAACCGAATTGGGTTAAATAAATCCGAGTTAAGATAAAAATTGAATTGTCATAAGAATTCAATTGAATTATTTAATGGAATTAGATTCTTACCTGAATAAATGGAATTAAGTGGGATAAGGATTGGAATTGGAATAAATAAATCAAAATCACTTATAAAAGAATTAAAATCCATAGAAATAAAATATGATTGGGCTATAAATAAATAACGGGCTTGAGTTAAAAATAAAAGATGAATATATTCAAGCCTATAATGGATGGAATTGTGTAAATAATAAGTTGTGGCTTATAAATTTTTGAAATGGAATACAAATCCAAATAAATATTTAGATGAATAGGGAAATGAGAGGAAAATCCAAACTTGAATTGTAAAGTATATTGAACTAAGGAAAATAAATAAAAGTGATATTTGGAATGAAAAAAAAAATTCAAGTGTTGGATCATAAATAATGGGAGAACTAATTAGATAATAAATTAGTTAATAAAATTGAATTGTGAGTTTATGATGAAGTTTGGAATAAACTCAAGTTATAAATTAAAGCTGATTCAAATTGTTGATGAAAGGAAAGTAATTAAGAATGGAGTTGAATTGTGAGTTAATAAATTGGATGGTAAATTAAAAGTGGATAATAGAATCAGAACTTGAGTTATTAATTAAAAATTAGACTTGAAGTGTTAACAAAGTAAATATAATTTGAGATGTATAAAATAAAAATGTAAATGGATTAAAATAGTAATGGTTTGAATATGCAAATGAAATCCAATAAGTGGAAATAAATTGGATATGGCCTTGGAATTAATTGAGTTAAGTTGAGTATAAAAGAGAACTTTGTTTGCAAAATGAGAATGAGCTTAAGTATAAAATTTGAATAAATTGAAGGAAATTGACTTAAGCTAAATAAATGCAGGAGAGTTGAATTGAATTCAACTTAAACAAAGTTTAATAATATTGGACTGGTTTTAATCAAGTGAAAATAAATTTTTAACCGAAATAAAAATTCGGTGAGTTATAAATAATGTCAATGGAATGAAGTTCTAGAATAAATGATTGTAAACCATTTACATTATTAAGGAATTAAAATAATTTGAGACAATAAGGAAATAGAATGTTTCGAGTTTATTTGAAATGGTTCAAGTAAATGTGGATAAACAGATTATATTGAATGAATAAATGATGGAATAAATAAGTATCAAATGAAGTGTTGGTTTAAATGAGTTGAGAAATGGTTATGGAATGAAATAGCTTGGATTGTTTCCGAGCTAAATAAAATAGTTTGGAATACATTGAATGAAATGTAAATGAATGGATTGTAAGTGAAATTTAAAAGGGAGTGTGTCGAGATAGTAAATGGTTGTAAATGGATTAAATAAAAAGGGAAATTTAATAGGCATTTAAGATGAACCTAGATTGTATATGGTTTGGATGAACTAATTGGTTAATAAAATGGAATGCGAGTGAATGGATTCAAATTTAAAATGCCATGAGAATGAGAATATAGGAATTGTGAATAAATTTAAAAATGGGATAGAATTAAGTATAAATTGAGTTGAAATCCATTTAAATTGGTTATAAACATAAATACTTATTTATTCACATAAATCTCATCGAATTGCATAGAATAAATTGTCATTTGATGTAAATGAAATAGTTAAACATTCTATGTATTGATAGAAGTAAAATAAAGTGATTTTGAAAGCAGTTGAATTAAATGTGAGTTCAGTTTGCTTAAGAATAAATTGAAGGTAAGCTATTGTGTTTTTTTTTAAACCATTCAAATTTGATAAAGATGTATACGAATGGATTGAAAACCATTCGAATTGAATGAAAATGGTCATAAATAAATTGAAACAGTTGAATTGGCATGGAAACTATATAAATTGCTTTTGGAAAAATGTTTAGTGTGAATTTATTTTAGAATTCATATGTTTTAACTATTATAAATAAGTGGAATATAGTTAAACTGCATATATTTGGCACTTACATGTTTAAATTGAGTAAGTACAGGTACCTGGAAGCCGTATGGCTGGATTTGGGTTGGGCTATTTGCTAAAAATAATACGTCGCTTGCTTAAAATGCTAAATAAGGTACGCCTACGCAATTAAAATAGGAAATATGAACTGTTTTTGGTTTTTCCGACCGTGTGGGTCGATGTATATATATTTATCTCTTTTGTCAAATTGCAAAAGCTCCTCCGTACAAAGGGGACTCTGCCAAAAATTTTCAGAAATTTTGGGAGTTAGAAAATTTTTGAAAATTTTGTTAACGACAAACAAATTCAAATTGGAAACTAAAATAAGTTAGTAAATAAAACTATTTGGAATAATGATATGAATTAGTGGTGAATGACAAATAAAATTTATATATGCAGAGTTAAGATAAATGGAATTCATATGGAAATGAAGGAATCGATTTAAATAGAAATGAATATAAATTAAAGTGGTAAAGTGGAAATAAATGTAAGAAGCATATAAAATGCTTATGTTAACTTAAGTATGGAATGGTGAATTCTTAATTGGAAATCGATGCTACAAATGTATCCTAAGATAATATTAGAATGAATAGATATTGGCGTTTTGTGAGAAAATCGATAATTGTTTTGGAATATTGTGATTGGATATTAGTACCAAGCAGGTTATGCAGGTATTGTAAAAGGGGAAAAGAGAATTGGTTTTTGATTCAGAAGATAAATTTGAATTGCCCGACAATAAGGTATGTATTTAAATTTGGTATGGAATTTGATTGGGATTTGGATTTGGATTGAGCCACTTGGCCTTTTGTTTTCTTTTTGGATTTGGGAGGCCGTAGAGCCCTTTTGTAGTTGTACCGAGTCAGCCGCGCAAAGGAAACGCTGGCGAAATTTTTCGGGAATTTAGGAAGTTAGAAAAAAATTTGGGAAAATTTTGAAAATTTAAAATTGGTTTAAAGTTGAAACTTGAATGGTTAAACAAATAGTATAGTTTGAAACTATGGGAGAGTTGAGAAATTAATAAGAAGGATAATGAGCCTGTTATGAAAAATAGTTAGTTAGATGTTGAATTGTTTGGTTTTGGAAATAAGTAAACGGGTATTGGACCATTCTTCCTAAATAGTAATTTCGGGGACGAAATTCTTTTAAGGGGGGAGGAATGTGACGACCCGAAATTTTTGAGCCATTGAAATTGGAATATTCAATTGATTTTGAATATTTAAATGTTAAATTTTTTACTCGAATTCAAATATTACCAATTATTTGGTAATTATAATTTAGAATTAAATAACTTGAATTTGAATAAAACGTTGAATCTGGAATTTTAATTCGATTTAAAATAATTTGAAGGCTTATAAAATTTATATCGATAATACTGAAGAGAATAGAAGTGATGAAATCAAATTTAAAAATGGTTTGTTAAGTTTTAAAATTTATATCGTTTGAATTGAATTTAAAAATAGCCCTCCGAGGCACAGTCTCGGAATTCAACGAAACCAGTTCCATTGGATCCGTAATATTGAATTATTATCGGATTTCAAATTTCGTATTTATCGGAGTCAGTATGTGAGCATACGATAAGTAAACACACTGGAAGTTTTAGTGATAATAATTTAATGAAGTTAAATAAATTGGTCAAATCTTCTTCTATAAGCCTCCTTTCTCGTTTATTTCCAAGCCGAACCCTTCTAATTTAATCACGCCCCTTCTTCTAATCTGTTCGAATGATTATCAGGAGAAAAAAATGGCCGCTTGCCCTTTTATCTCAAATCGAATCAAACAAAAACAAAATGTATAGCTTCCTTCAGGAAAAACAATTCGAACCTCCCACCCTTTTTCTCTTCTTTTCGAACGAATAACAGAAAGAAGAAGGGGAAATAACGGCGAACGGGGAAATCGCGAGCCTCTTTCTACTGTTATCAAATCGAGTTCGAACTTCGACTTTGGAGGAGGACGCGAGTGTTTGGACGATTTCGTGTGCTGCGACTTAGGGTTTCGAATCATGGTGAGGGCTCGAGTTCGCGAGCAACGTCGCGATACTCTAGGGCGACGCATCGGGGCACGCGCGAGGAGGTTTGGGGTTTTGTGGCGTCATGATTTTTGGGTAGCCGTGGGTTTCGATTACCGTATCGAGATGGCGACTTCGGCAGCAGGTGGTGATGGGGCGAGATTTTGCGTCGCGGGTTGCTTGATGTGATGCCGAAGTTGAGGTGCATTTTACTGGAACTTTGCTTGATGGGACAGAGTTTGATTCGAGTGGGGATTGTCCTGAAGCAGGCGACGAAGTTAAGGTGACAATTTTTTTTATTAGAAATTTATTTCAGTAGCCGACTATCATTTTGTTTTTTTTTTGAGAAAATTAACAGTATAGGTTTATTTTATTCAGATTGAAATTCTATATATATTAAGTTGAAGCAGAATTCCATTTTAAAAACACACATATGCAGATTTATGAGGAAATAATTTCTCAAGTAAGATCTGAACAGAAAACTTATTTATTTTTAGATAAGGTTGGAAAAACTAATAATAAAATATATGAATTTTAAATGATTGAAGAATTTATAGGAAATCAGATTTTGATCCATACATAATTAAATTGTTAAAAGTATATGTAGTTTCAAAACAATAAATTAATATACATATACCTATTTTAAAGTTGCTAGTTTATTTTTTTTTAAACACTGGGTTTAGTGATTAACTTGTTTTATTAACATACTTAAATATTTAGTTACCAAATGGTTTAAAGGAAAATTTTATAAATTAAATGATTAGTTAACTAAGTGGAAATAAATTGTTCGGTGTATTCAAATATTAATAAAATCATATAATGTGTATTCAAGGTCTGGAATCGTGAAGAGAACAACTGGTTTGGGTTGAATTGCAAAATAAAAAGGAGTAAAGGTGAGTTAATCTCACTCAGTTTAAAATTTAAATTTAAATGATTAAATTTAAATAATTGCTTGAATGGTTGAATTGATTGATGTGCTTTAGTCTGGTATATTTTGGAATGGATATTATGTTGTGCTAACATCTGTGGATGCAGGGAAACAGGTTGGAGGGATCCAACTGGACCCCTCACATTTATTTAAATTATTCAATATTCTCTGTTGTGATTATTTGATATCCTATGATGAGTTATATTGGAATATTGAATGTTATGGATTGATTGGATATTCGGTTATAATGAATTCCCAAAGTTTATGAATTGGATTGTTGAAAAGAAATTAAACGGAAGTAAATTTGTAAGCGAAATAGTTATAGAAAGTTTGAACAAATTTAAGCATGAATTGGAGAAGAAATAATGTGACTTTAAATTGCTAATAAATAAATTGTGAAGTATAGAAAGGAAATTTGAATAAATAGGAAGTTATTGAATTACAATCTTCAACGATATTAATTAAAGAACAAAACATTTATTTAAAATGTAAGATTTAAATTTTTGAAAAAAAAAATATAATAATAAAGAAGAAGTTGGGAAAAGCTGAAATTTGTATATTTCAGTTAAAAGATTTAAAATCAAATGGAAAGGAATAACAATAATAATTAAGTGCATAATTAAATGAAATTTGAAATAAATTGAGTAATTTAATAAACTTATTTCAAATGGAATAAATTGAAAATCAATTTGGAAAATTGATTTAAATGTTTGAAGCTGGAATTCTTCCTGGATCATTAAGTACGCTTTCAAGTAAATTTTAAATATAAGTTAATAGTTTTAAAATTGTTTTTTTTAAAGGTATGTTTTCAAAAATTTATTATTTCAAATATTTAAATTTTAAGGTAAGTATTTCCTCAAATCTATTATAGCAGTAATTATTTAAAAAGTGACTTAATATTTTGTTTCAAAAGTGTAATTTTAGTTTATTTTATTTTATTTAGTAACTTTATTTTCAAATATTCATATAAGATGTATTTTTACTAAATTATTAAAAGTAGTTTTAATTTAAATGTTTTTAAAGTATATATTTCAAAGTAAAGTGTTTTAAATTATTTTTAAATCTAGTTTTGTACTTGGTAATTTCAGAGAAGATAGAAAATATTTGGGAAAGTTGATTCTGAAAAGAATGAGGGATTTGAAACTGTTTTCAAAGGATTGGAAATAGAAATATATCTTGTGAAGATATTTTTGGAAATTAATAAATAATTTGGGAAATTATTTATTTGTTGATGGTTGTTTGTGAATATAATTGATAGTTAAATAACCGACTATCAATATTGGCCAACTGCGTTGATCGTTTCGAAGAGACCGGGATCGAGATTTATTTCTCGAAAACCACTTCGATTCGATTTGTACGTTTCGTGCGAAAAACGTGTTCGGAGTCGAAGATGGAGCAGTGAAGTGCAAGGGCTAGTCGCTACTAATCCTGAGGATATTTCCAAAATGGATGTAGTAGGAATAGTGCCTTCGGTTCCGTTCGAACCCGGGACGGACTTGTATGAATGAATGCTTGCGAAACATCGTCAGGTGGGCGATGGGCATTCTAAGTAAAAACGTTCTAAAAAGGTAACGCTTAGCCTCAAGCCTCATCAAATGGGAATGACTGAAAATCAGGGGATATGCAGCAAGGTTAGGTGGGTCATGCCCAAGCAGGACAAGATAATTCCCCTGTCTAGATGTCCCTTATTTATTTCGGCTTAGTGGGTGGTTGGTCGTGCCAACCACGGGATTTATCTTGTTCGGGACTGTTCAGTAAGGAATGGTTCCAGCCTTGTGTTGCAGGGGATGAAGGGAGTAGTCCTCGGTACGGTGATCTAGGCCCCGTACTGTGACAGGTGGTACCCCAGTGCCTAGTCATTGTTGGAAATCCATTTTCCCTACGAGCCTTGTACGAGTTTTGTTTGTATTACCCACTTGGGTGGCTAGTAGCTGGAATTTAATCATGTAACAATTTCGGCTATTTTATAAGTATTTGTATATAGACCCTATTATAATATTAGAGGATTTCTATAAAAATTGTTTTAGCTATCGTAAGGTAAAAACCCGACATGTTTATTTGTGGCGTGGTCTTACGAGATGCTTTTGTTTTCAAAGGATTTTGAAACTCTAATAATCAATTGGGTGTGATTTTCTCACGCTGGTATTCCAGACTGACTCGGGTGTTATTTAACTGTAATGCTCGGGTCAGACCGAGTATTATAGGGTACAGGATATGATGCTGTGGAACTCAGGAGACGAGCAGGATGACGACACGTGTTCTCGTACTTATTTATATATATATTCCGTTGTTTGAGTTGTTGTGTACTCATTGTATGTTATTGATGTGAGCTGTGACTGATGTACTCTGATGATGTAATATATGTAAACAGAAATATTTGATGTTGAGTAAAGTTTATAAATTATTTATTATATTTTATTCCGCTACGATGGTTAGATTCTGATGTTGATTTTGTATTTTTCTTCTTCTACCTCTTCTTCTTAAACCCAAATGGTTCGTATTTCTGTACAACTTGAGTTGATTGTTGTAGAATAGTGTTGACTCGAGGGGTACGGATTTGCGGGCTGTTACAATTTCAAATTGTTTATTTGAAATAAACAGTGAATTTTGGAATTCAAAAATGTGAAAATAAGGTTTAGGACATTATTTTATTTGGTTAGAGTGATAATAAATGGAAATGACTTTACTTTAGAGAAAATGCAATAATTATATTAATTATTGCCTTTTTTCTTCTTTTAATAATTTTAAGAGAAGTATTTTATTTTTAAAGGCTGTATTTAAATAAAAAGGTGGAAATTGGTTTAAAAATATGTTTTGGCTATAAATTAGGTTTGGAAATTGTTTAAAATATTTTTTCTAAGTGAGAAAAGTATTTTTGTTGAATTTTAGAAGTTAAAGACAATGTTTTATTTATTTATTTGAGCAAATAGTGCACTTTAGTTAAATTAAGGAATTTAATATAAAGATGTTTTAAAAATATAAATTTATCTTTTTATATAGTGTAAAATGTTTTCTTTTATTAGCGTGCAAGTTTGGATATTTTTCTTAGGTGAAAATATGATGAATATGCATTTTGGTTTTGCAAATTACTGTAAATATGAAGCCTTTTTAATATAAGTGTTGATTAATTAACACAAGCCATGTTATTTTCTTTTAATTTGTGGGTCCAAGCCCATTAGTGTTCACAGCCTGATTAAGGAAGTGAGAAAACTTACTATACGTTCATTTCCTCGTTTTCTTCTTCCTCCTTTAGCCTGAGAAACAAAATATAGTAACCACTCCTCTAAAATTGAAAATCCAAGCCAATTTCTCCATAAAATTCAAGAAAATTAAAGTCTATTTCACTCTAGAGAATAATTGAAGGTAATCTAACTACAAATCACTTAATTTCATCAAAAATCTTTGATTTGAGAAATGATTTCTCATTTACAGTGAATTTTGTTTTGCATGCACTGTTTATCTTCTCTACAGGTTCTTAGAAGCTATCTCTCAAGACAAAGCTTTCAACTTGCAACACAAATCCAAGTCTTTTCATCTAAGCAGCAAGGTGAGTTGTAATACTCACAAATCCTAGCTGATCCAAGCTCAAAATTGCAAGAAATTGTAAAAATTTAGCTTCAGTTCGTATATTTCTATTATGGTTTTCCTCTGTTCAAAATCAGTTTCACATTGCTACTTTGAAAGCCTGTAACTTTTGATTCCGATAATGAAATTCTACCAGATTTCTTTCATTTGGTAGATTGCATGTTGAACTATGTCTCTGCAAATTTTGGTTGAAAACTGTCATCATTTGGATGTTCAAAACAGTGGTCGAAAATCAACTCAAACCTAGATTTTGCCTGCACGCATTTATGTTTTGAGTTGCTGCAAATATAGCCTGAGTCCATGTTTGAGACAGCATATCTCTTTCATTTCTTATTGCAATTCATCGATTCTTTTTTTGCTTGAAAGATAAAGTTTTCCATTATATGTATACCAATTTTCAATTCAATCCAAGGTCGTTTGGTCCTTTGTTTCATGCATCAAAGTTGAACCTGAGATGGCTTTCAGGCCTGTACATTTTTGTTGTTTTAAACTGTTGCAAACATAGCCTGAGTCCATATTTGAGACAGCATAACCTTTTCATTTCCAGTCAGAATACATTTTTTTTTGAAACATGAAGTTTTCAAATATGTGCATACCAATTTTCAGCTCAATATGAGGTCGTTTGTCCTCTATTTCGGGTCTGTAAATTGAACCCAAGATGGTTATCAGGCCTGGGCACATTTTTGTTTTTCAACTGTTGCAAACATGGCCTGAGTCCATGTTTGAGACACAGTAACTTCTCCATTTTCAGTTGGAATTCATTGATTCTTTTTTGTTTGAAAGCAGAAGTTTTCTACTATGCACACAGTAATTTTCAGTTCAATGAGAGGTCGTTTGGCCACCTGTTCCACGTCTGTAAGTTGAACCAGAGAGGGTTATAGACCTGGGAAGAATTCAACATGGCGTGAGTCCATGTTTGAGATTTCATATCTTTAACATTGCATATCGAAATTTGGTGAATCTTTTTCCAGTTCGTAGATAAATTGTTCTACTTTATACATGTCAAATTTAGACCATTACGAGGTAACTAAGCCTTTCAAATTATGTGCAAAAGTTGAACCCGGAGAAGATTTCAGACCTGAGAATTCTTTTTCCCATGGATTTTTATGTTCTTTTTCAGTCCGACTTTTGACTTTTACTTTATGTTTTTTAATATTTCTAAAATGTTTTGAGGGTTATGATGTTTATCAATAGGTTGGCCAAGTTTTGATGAATTTGAATTGAATTTGAATGACGGTTTTGAGTGATTTCTTTGATTTCGAGCATGGATTTTTCCCAACGATTTTGAAATAATTATTAAAAAAATTGGCATTTAAAATAATTATTATATAATATTTTTAAACTATTTTAAGCTATAAAATCTAATTATTATCTATAATAAGAGAATTTTCAAATATTGTTTTCAAAATTGATTTCGAAAAATGGTTTTAAAAGCTTATTTTCTCAAATAAATTATTTTATATATAAAATACACGTTTTTGCACTATTAGAGCGAATGGGAAGAAGAATTAAATGGTTTGGTAAAAATTGTGGTATGGGACACGTGCGTTTATCTTATTGGTTAATTCCTGACTTGTCTGTTTGATCATTTTGACCTTCGGGTCGAGTTTACCGATGAGATGAGGTAAATTTTTTACTGCTTTGAATGAGAATTTTACTAGCAGTTAGTAAACCATTTAGTGCAAACATGGGGTATGGTACGCACGTTAATACTATTCGAGTTCCTATCCAAAAGTTTGTGACACATTTGTCTTCGAGACCTATTGCCAATACTGGATTTTCGAGTTATTGTCCTAGAGACATTTTCCATTGCGGTGTATTTTTGTCTTGGAGATGTTTTCCCTTGTGGCATATATTCCGTTGTGGCGTATTTGTCATGGTGACGTATTTGCCTTCGGGCAAGGTACATATTTTTAAAGATTAGTACTTGGCAGGCTTCGGCCAAAAGCAAGTGCAAAACTTTTGAGATGTTTTCATTGATTATTGTGATTTCCCTAGTGTATCGCCTTTTTCATGGTTGGCCATTCGACCCGTTTTATACACACACACACACAGATATATATATATATATATATATATATATATATATATATATATATTACGATTACCTTATGGGAATTTGAGTTGCCTAACTAGCGTAATTTGATATTTGCCTTTTGGCATTATTATTTGAGATTTGCCTTTTGGCGTTATTATATGAGATTTGCCACTTGGCGTTATTATATGAGATTTTCTTTTTGGTGTTTATTTGGTATTATATCCTCCTATATGGAGATATATGCATTTGACTTATGGTGTATTTTGAGATGGTGATATCTTGAGTTGCTTTTGAGTTTGCTGATATGGCGGGTTTGGGATTTCTCCTCTTTGGAGTTATGTTTTTCTCCTAAATCATATTTGATGTTTTGTGACACGCCAATGAGTTGAGGCGTGCTTTTATTATGAGATTTGTAATAAATTTTTATTGCCTTTGAGTTGCATTCATATTTATGATATCATTTTATCACTTGAAATTACTATACCTACTTAGCTATGCCATGTGAAGTAACCATATACCCTTGAATAATTCCTTCTAACTTGAGAAGATTATCACCTTACCTTGTTCTTTTAGTATCGTATATTCTATTTAAACCAATTTGTTTAGCTAGACTGACCCGTGTATTTTATACTTGAGACAGACCGAGGTGTTTAAGGTTAGGTACCTTTGTGCTTAGCCTATTCTGCTTCCGCTTGGACTTCTCTGCTATTTTTTTGTTGTACTCTTTTTGTCGCTACTCTGATATGTATATTGTTTTAACTCATGTATATTGTGATCGTCATACCATATATGTGATATATCAATTTGTATACTCTGTGATGTATTTGTATATGTGTGTGGATATATATGATTATCTGTTTTTTTGTGATGTGTTTTGCATTTGAGTTGTATTTTGTTCTGATAGATCCTATAGCCAACTATGGCTTTGTATTAAGTATTTATTGGATATGTCAATCCACTTGAGTTAGAAAAAATAATAACAGAGCATTTATCGACGTATTCAATAGATATTAAAAAGGCTATAGATGGTCGCTCCTAACCAGCCCTACTCTCCGCATTAGCAGACGGTATTACCCAGTAATACTCTTTGTTAATGTGAGTCTCGGGGTGGGGCGTCATAGCTTGGTAGAAGAGCTGAGTTTAGAACAAAATATGAAAAACACAAAACATAAACACATATTACGATACATCTAAGTATAATATAAGTGTTACCGATCCTTTAATCATTGTATCCTTTACCTTATCGTGTCTTTTGAGATAGAAATTTGGGATATGTCTACGAATATATTTTATTCCATAGTATTCCATAATAGAATTGATGATATCTTATCTTAGGAGCAATCCTAATCGTGATTGTTTTATTCAAGTCCGTTTCAGTACAGGTGCTTGACACTAATCTGTATCGGAGGAATTTGTTGATGCTTTTGGATGATTCTTTTCTTTTTTACTTCTTTGAGGATTGCGAATCATATTGAGGGGATCCGCAATATTTGGCATAATGTGTAAGGATTTTAGGATTTTCCTCATAACTTATCTTTCAATGCGAATTAGCACAATATTTTTATCTAGAATTTGGAACGATTTGGGATGGAGTGGCTTGCATATTATCAAGCTACATTCTATGGATTGAAGGATCCTATATTTAGGTATCCTTATTTTGACTAATTTGTTGTTTCTTGTTCTTTATAATGTTCATTCTAAAGTATCTGTATTCACTCCTAAGTTTCAAGATGTTGATGATATATCTTGAATTTCAGTCATTATGACTTTGTTGATTTCTATGTGTCCATTCGGTTTGTCACCCATCGGACAATCGAGAATTGTATTGACCTCCTTTTCAATTCATAGCCTTTCGGTCATCCTTCCATGAGGATATCCATTAAGGAAATAAGGAGGTTCTTTGAATTTAACTGATATTGTCACTCTTGTCTCCTTTGAAATATCCTCTTTGGATACTCAATTGTTGAAATACTATGTGGTATTACTTCACTCGAAGTAATGATTCATTGTTAATGTTACTTCTCCTCGTTTAAGAAGATATCTTATCCTTACTCTTATATTTCATTGATCCTTTTAATCTATTGAGTGTTGCTAGGGTCATTTCTCAACTTGACCTTATGTCGATTTTCATGGGCTACAAGTTGCGGAGGATAGCGTTCCTCTTACTGCATTCCACACTCGTATGGGTCTCGTGACTGGCTCGTTATACCATTAGGAATAACGAATACTCCAGTATATTCCTTAAGACTTGTGAATCGAATATTCTGGGAATATCTCGATGAGTTCTTCTTGTGTTTTTGATTTTGAGTATAAGTTAAACTTGAGTTCTCAAATCTTTTAAATTGAAGATATGTTTTAAGTGAAATTGGACTTTTGAGAGAAATAAAGAATATTTGGAGTATTATGAAGTATGTCTTTTTATAGAAAATAATTTTTGTGTTGAGTCGCCCATCAAGTGCTTTAAGAATTCCGGTCGATATGCTTGATCAACGTTGTTGATAGGAATTTTCTAAATAATGTGATGAGGCAATCATACATGGAAAATTGAGTTTTAATAAGTAAGATTGGAATAAATTAATATGGTTTGAGAATTAAATTTTATATTGAAAATTAAATGCAGCCATTGAACCATAGTAAGTGTTAGAGAAATGGCGAGGCGGTTTTTGATCACTAGGTCAACTATGCAGCCAACCGATGGGTTCATTAGCTATAAAACAATGGCGAGGCAATACCCTTGCATTATTTGAATTTTTTTTGAAAATGAATGTGCTTATTTTAAACTTTAATCATGGGTTTGTAAGCAAATTTTGTTTCAAATTTTGGTTGTGTTAAAAATTTGTTGGTGTGAATTTTTAAAATTCTTTTGAAAACAAATTTGAATTAGTTGTCAAATTTTAATTAGTTTTACGTTAATATTTAAATGGGAATTTAATTTGTGTGAGAAAGTGGAAATTTGTGGTTGAATTGTTTTGATATATGAACCATTTATGTAGTGTAATCATTTAAGTTATGATAATAATTTGAAACTATATATATATATATATATATATATATATTCCCAAAAATTTGTTTTAATTAATGATCAACAATCATCTCTTAAAAATGTATGATATTAGTTATATCTTTTAAAATGAGTTTTCTTAGTTAATTGTTTTTAAAAATTAGATTTTTGGAAAGTGATGAAAATATTTCCAATTAATGAATTGTTTCTTTCAAAAGACGTTTACATGAAGTAAATTATAATTTTGAGTGTCTTAACTATTCGGGGAAAAAGAAGATCATTTAACAAATGATTTCGCGAAATGCTTCTTTGAAAATATAGTTTGAAATTAAAATGGTTTGGGAATTTTCAAAATTTTAATTGATTTGAAAGAAGAAAGTTGGTTGGAAAAGTATTGTGCTAAAACAACAATAACTTGAGATTTATAACTCCAAATGAGATTAAACTTTTTGCAAATTAAAGATCCTTTAGAAAGATATAAAAAAAATTTGTACTACTTTAGAAAATTTTGCGTTTTTCCTGGTCTAAAATGGGTTTGAAAGTAGATGTTCATTTTTGTCCTGTAAGAGATTTTCTAAGATTTATGCTGAAAATAAATTTAGCATAACTTTCAAACCGTGAATTCAATTTTTATGATCTTTATATGCAACGACCCGCCTTTCTAACCACAGAAAGACGTATCATCAATAAGAAAAGAAAGGGATAGAAATAGAAAAGATAGAAAGAAAGAATAACAACATCAGAATCTCACAGCGGAATGGAACAAAATATAATACCTCACATAAATATTACATACTTTTTACATATATCAGAGTTATACAATATCATACACATGACAGTCATATACATATTTGTCTCTACATACATCCCAAGATACAACATACACTAACTAACACAGCAGAACTAGATAAATAGATACATACGTCAGGCTCCTGCTCCAAGCTCCTCCAGAAACTCAATACTCATAAAACCTATCACTTGGCTACTCATAAAAATTCGAGTACCCAAGAGTTTATGGAAAAAAAAATATAAACTACGTGTCAGACATGGGTCTGGTGTGAGTAAACGGGTTTAAGTTGTTTAACTTTGAAAATCATTTGAAAATAAAGGTATCACGTAAGACTCCCCACACATAAACACGGGTAAGTTTTTACCTTACGCTAACCAAAACATTTTATAGAAAATCCAGTGATATTATAATAGTGTCTAGGGTTTTCAAGTAAATAGAATATAGCCGAAATTGTTACATCTATTAAATTCCAGCTAGTAGCCACAAAAGTGGGTAATACAAATCAAAACCGTAGGGTCTCGTAGGGAAAATGGGTTTCCATCAATGGCAGGGCTACTGGGGTACCGCCCGTCACAGTACGGGGCCTAGATCACCGTACCGAGGATCACTCCCGACCCCCTACAACACAAGGCCGGAACCATTCCTTACTGAACAGTCCCGAAGAAGATAACCCTGCAGTTGTGGCCAACAACTGTCCACACAGCCGAAATAAAAAAGGGACATCTAAATAGGGGTATACCTCGTCCTGCTTGGGTGCTACCCACCTAACCTTGCTGCATCTCCCCTGTTTTAGCCATTCCCGGTTGATGAGGCTTGAGGCTGCGATTACCTTTATAGAACATATCTCTTAGAATGCTCATCGTCCGCCTGACGATGTGCTGAAAGCATTCAATCCATACAAGTTCATTCCAGGTTCGAATGAAACCGAAGGCATTATCTCGTTCTTGTTTTGGAATCACCCTCAGAGTTAACGACAATAACCTTGCATTCTGAAACACCATCTCGACCTTTACTTGAGATATCACGACCTATCGTTTAATTTGGATCGATGTTGTTTTTGGAATATCAAATTGACACCCGATCCCGATCTCATCGAAATCCTAACGCCATTTTAGAGGCCAAGTTGTTTAAATAGTTTAAACAATTTAATTCAATGCTTTGAATTCACATAACAGTTATCACAGATTAATCATACACAGTCATCACAGATATATCAATGCATATCACTGAGTATCATAGAATATAGCCAAATAGATATCAGGGTCAATCAAACAGAATTATTAATTCATATCAAATTTAGTTTAATTAACTTAACTTAATTAATTACTTAAGAATAATCCATTTTTATTCTGCTTAGTTAATCACTAATTAATCATCTTATTAAATTTATTAATTTCTTCTTAATTACTCACTTAATTAATTAATTCTTAATTATTAATTAATAACCTTAATTATTAATTAATAAAATTTAACTACCCATTTAATTATCACTAATTATTTAAGTAATCATTAATTACTAATTGGTTAATCATTAATCCTTAATTAATGATTTAATTAGTTAACCACTATTTACTTATTAATTTACTTTAAGTAGATAATTAAATTCTTAAGTTCAAATTGAGTTAACCACAAAATTATTAATGTCAATCTTTAATTACAAATTTATTTAATCTTAAATTAATTATTTAATTACAAGTATAAATTAATTTGCATCCTTAGTTAACTTATACTTTAAATTAATTAAACGTCTTACATTAGCAAACCTTTCTTCATAAGTTTTAAATCAAAACTTAACTTAAAACTTGTCAACATTGTTAACTTTATTATTACTAAACTTTATTTAGCAAAATAACTTAAAAGTTTATTAAGTTATCCACTAGGAATAGAACCCGAGGTAAACACTGCGTTTGCTCGAGTATAACTCGGTTACCCTATTCTCGAGTCCCCCTTTCTTCTTATACCTTCTTCTTCTACTACTTGTTCTTTTTCTTTTTCTTTTTTTAGTTTGAAGTTTAAGTTATAAACTGCAGAATTAAAAACACACTCACGCACGCACCCAGGTACCCGAAGCATCCTCCTCATTCCCTCGAGTAATAACTCGCGTCAACCACCAACTCGAAGTCGCTGACATTCACACGCCACCGTGCACGTGTACGGTGGCTCGCCAACGTTCTGGCAAACCCCTACGCCTCCAGCAAGTCATGAAATTACTCTACACTCGAGAGCAAACCCCAGTTCGATGCGAAATACACGAAATCGAAATTAACCCATTCACTCGAACCAACGACACGAACCCTCAAAGAAAAATGCCACTAAACTCTGACGCCGACCACCAGTGACGACGCCGCTTCAGCCACACCACGTCCATACCCTCCTCGACCACCTCCTAGAAACTCGAATAGCTTGATCAATCCACGGTGGAAAAATCAACAAATTACAAAACACAGAAAAAATCAAACCCAAATCCTATATTTGATTCGACCCAAAAATCCTTGCATTAGATATTTTTTTTAGCATTTTTCCTAGATTCGAAAATCACCAAGCTAGCCCCACAACGAATTTCAACATCTAATACTTGTTGAATCAACAGAAATTGGTAAAAATGCATTTTTGATTCATTTTCGAACTGCACCTTGAATACTTGCTTAAAAATCATCGTTCTTGTTTTAAAAATCTTAATTTTGTATGTTTATTCAAGATATGAAATCAAATTAACAAATTAAAATATTTGAATTTTACATATTGATTTCTATTTACTGCAACTTGAATGTCCAGAGTCCATGACATTGTAACAACCCTGAGATTGCAATTACCGAATGATAAGTTAAAAATTATGATTTTAAGTTAAAAACGGGGGCTAAACAAATTTTTGGGAATTTAAATTTTTGCAATTGGTTTGCAAATTAAAATATTATGGGTTAATGGGCCAAATGAGATAATTATATGGTTTTAATTAATATTAGGATGCCTCTTAGGATTTTGGTTCACATGATAACTTAGAATATAAACTAAGTCCTAATGGGTTTTAAAACCCCCTTACCGCAACCCATTAGCCTAACCCCCTCCTATATAATATCTTAAACTCATAACCCTAACCCTCCTCCTCTTCATAAATTTCTAAAACCAAGATCTAAACAAAATTAATGGCCTCCCTTTAGAAGCTCCATCTTCTCTTCATAATTAGTTTAAATCCTAGAAAAAAAAGAAGAAGAAGGAAGGTAATGCAATCTCTCTTAATCCCTAATCCTATTTAATCCTTATTTAATCTCTCCCATTTGGTTGTAATCATTGTTTTGTTTTTGTGATTTTGGGTCCTTGAAGTCTCTTGGTCTTTGCTTGGGGTGAGGAGTTGGCTTGCTTTGATTGTTGCACTCTAAGCGTTTGTTCCTTTGCTTCATTAAAGTAATTACTATTGATTAGTGATTATTGATAGTTAGTGATTGTTATTAGTGAAAATTTGAGGCCAAAAACTGAAGAAAAAAAACACCCCAAAACCATCAAAAACTACAAAAATTAGTTGGCTGGAAATGTGCAGGCTGAAAACAGGCCAAAAAAGGGCTCTGGGTGCACCAGGACAGGCCTGGGTTGCACCCAGGCCCCAACCCGGGCGCAGCCCGGGCGCGCACAGGCCCCCAGCCCGCCCGGGCTGGGGGCTGGCCACAGACCCCAGCCCGCAATGGGATGGGGCGGCGCCCTTTCCCCCCAGCCCGCAAGGGGCTGGGGGCGGGCCAAGTCCCAGCACGCAGGGGCTGGGGGCGGCCCCAAGCCCCCCAGCCCATGCGGGCTGGGGCTGGACCGGGCTGCAGCACGCGGTGCAGCCGGTTCCCAAAAAAAAAAAAATTGAAATGAAAGCATTTTTTTCTGATTGCAGTTTTGGGACTGAACTTTGTGACATTGCCACGGTCACATCCGTGGTCGAAATCCAACGTTTTTGGACTCGTTGAAAAGATGGAGTTCCGAACTCCATCTCTAGAAAGTTTGATTAGTATCCGAGTTCATTTGACTCTTCGAAATTGCTGTCGAAGGGGGACCCGGAGCTCAGCCTGAAACAGTGTATTCACTGTTTCCGGGTCCGACTTTGAAGCGTCGCTGCGACTTCGTTTCAAGTCAGGATCGAGTAATTCTTTTTGAGTTCTGAAATAGGAATGTCAGACTACAATCCTACCAATTTTCATGCCATTCGGATTCTGTTTGCTGGTCCGAATAATTTTACGAACATGGGTTCGCGTCAGTTTTAGACTATTTTCCAACACTTAGAATTTTTTCAGTGATTTTCTGGTTTTATCGATTTCTTTGAGATTTGTCTCTGGATTTCGTACACGGGTTTTTATGAACTATTTTAAAAGGATTTTTCACTCCAAAATGGCTTTCAAAATTATTATATAATATTATTTTAATTATTAAATTAATTACTCCATAATAGGAGAGTTTTCAAAAGCCGTTTTAAAGTGATTTCAAAATCAATTAAAATCTGTTTCGCACCATTATTTTCAATAATAAAAATCTCACACTCACTTTTTAGCACGTCGAGCGAAGTGGAAAGGTGCTTAAATGGTTAGGAAATCTTCGGCCTATGGAACCGTGTGTATTTTCTTTCCGGTTAATTCCCGACCTATTCGGTTGATCATTTTGACCTTTGGGTCTAGTTTACCGACGATATAAGGTGGACTTTTTATTGTTTGGAGTGTGAGCTTGCTATTGGTTAGTAAACCGTTTAGTGCGAACATGGGGTATGGGACTCATTGTTAATACTTTACGGGTTCCTCTCCAAGAAGTTAGTGACACATTAGCCTCTGGGCGGCCAGTACTGGACCTCTGGGTCACCACGCCTCTAGGCAACCGTCTCTGGACACCTGCTCTATGGAGCAGTTTATTTTTCGACGTGCGCCTCTGGGCCTTTATCCTTCTGGGAAGGATCTCACCGTCTCGCGCGTTCCGCATCTGTGTGAGTGATCGATCACAACTCTACAGTACTTGGCAACAACGAGTCTGGTCGGTGCACGTGTAATATTTGTATTATCTGATGATTTTATATCCATTCGAGTATCGCCATTCGGTGTTGGTTCTATGGAACCATACGATGTAAGTGCGATTACCTTGTGGATTCACAGTGTCTCTGGACACTGCTTTTCAGTGTTTGATTTCATTGACTTTTCAGTATATCCCTATTGCTCTTTGGAGCATCGATCTTTGCTTGGGAATTGATTACTGACTCTGGTCACTCTTGGGATTATTGCCTATGGGCAACTTTATATAGCTTTGGCTACGCCGATGATATGAGGCGATTTTATTTATTTAACACTTTGGTGTTAGAATTCTTTTAGGAGATTTTTACTGTTTCTTGATGATTAGGGATCGTCATTATATTTATGTAGTCCATATTACTCTTCTCTTTGGAGAAGTACTGTTTTATTTATGTACTGCATTATTATATATATCTCAGTTATTACTGATTGTTTAGCTAGCCTGACCCGAGTGTTTTCGCTCGGGTCAGACCGAGTTGTTTCAGGTTAGGTCTCTGGACTTAGCTTTCTGTGCTTCCGCTTGGACATTATCTGCTATGCTGATAGATAGCTCTTTTATTTGTCCACTATTCAGCTACTCTGTTATTTCAGAATCTTATGTACATATTTTTGACTCACATGTGTGAGCGGTGGCTTTGTACCCACCTTTTTGATACTTGGATCTGTACTAATGATGTATTGTACCTATGTTCTGTGACTGTTATGTGACTGTTCTGTGATGATGATGTTATCATTTAGTATTATGTTTGTTCTGAACCTATTTTTCTTAGCCATTGTAATCTCGTTATAAATATCTATTGGATATGTCGAACCACTTGAGAAAAGATAACCACCTATTCGACGTATTCAGTAGTTAGTTATAGCTTGATTACACATGGTCGCTTCCATTATACTCTATTCTCCGTTCTAGTAGACGGTATTACTCCGTAATACTCTTTACTAGAGTGGGTCTCGGAGTGGGGCGTTACATCTTGGTATCAGAGCGAGGTTCAGAATTAAGCATAACAAACACAGAACGGATACACTTAGTACAATATATTTTAAATTGGATCTGAATTAAATCAAATCCCTTCCTTATGCTTATTGATAGATAAGTTAGGAATATGTGTAGGAATTTATTATATTCCGTAGTATTCCTTAACTAAGTATCTATCATTGAATCATGTCTAACTCTAATTCCCGTTTGACTTTCAGTATGTCTGGAAGGGGAAGAGGGAGAACCACACGTCAGACTAGTGCTGCTGGGCAGTCCAGCAACACTCATCTAGAGGGCGTGTTCACGACTACCGACCAGATCATGAAGCTGGTTCGGAATTCTCAGTCTCATTCTCAGTCTCCAGCCCCAGTTGCTGATGCTCCGCGCATGTCTGTTTTTGCACGTCTCTGCAGTGATTTTACCCATCTCGGAGGGAAGCCGTTCAGTGGCTCCGAGAATGTCTTAGAGGTCCAGGCTTGGATTCGGATATGCGAGCGCATTTTCACTCGTATGGATATCCCGGATCATGATCGTGTTCTTATTGCTTCTAGTCAGCTTCTGAGTCGTGCCCTGGATTGGTACGAACTACTTATTGTCGAGGTCGATGAGACCACACTTACTTGGGCTCAGTTTCGTCAGAGATTTGAGCTCAAATTCATCCCAGAGTCAGAGAAGAACTCCCTTGCTCGCCGCTTTCTTGATCTCAAGCAGGGGAAGTCCTCCGTATCCGACTATGTCTCTTCCTTCGAGGCCCTGTCCAAGTACGGCCTTGAGTTTATTGCTACTCCTTATAAGAGGAACCTCAAATTTGTTGAGGGCTTGAAGAAATATGTGAAGAGGCATCTTATGCTACAGCTTGAGCTCTCATTCGAGAAGCTAGTCGATGCAGCCCCACATCTTGAGTCAGTCGAGATGGAGCATAGTGATGATGATGGTGGGGGTTCCAAAAACCTCAACCAGAAGCGGGGTCCATTTCAGAAGAACAAGCCTTGGAACAAGAAGAAGAAGACTGGCGGTTCTGCTGTCCAGGCTCAGCCTCAGACTCAGCCTCAGATTCAGTCACAGCCTAGTGGAACCCGTCCTCCGAAGAAATGCTTCAACTGCGGTTCTCCAGATCACTTTATTCGAGAGTGCCCCAAACCTCTCTATTGCACCTTCTGCAAGAAGGAGGGACACAGGATCTCCACTTGTCCTATTGCTCCAGCTAGTTCCAAGCCTGGCAGGCTTAATGCTGCCAAGGCTCCTGCATCTTCAGCTCAGCCTCGAGGTACGCATCCTTCCATTCTCGAAGGTTCTATTTTATTTCATGGTAGATCTTGTAGAGTTCTCTTTGATACGGGTGCCTCTCACTCATTCGTATCAAAGGAGCTAGTAGATGCTTTATCCTTGGATGTTACTTGTCTGGTTTCTTCACTAAGGATTGTGAATCCCATCGGCGGATCCACGACCCTTAGCTTGCTTTGTGAGAATATAGAAATTGATCTTTGTGGATTTTCTTTCCGTGCGAATCTGCACGTTACGGAGTATTTGGGATTTGATATGATTCTTGGCATGGATTGGCTCATTCAGCACGACGCCAAAATTATTTGTTCGAAGCGGATATTATTCATTCATCACCCTGATCCGTCCTCTCCGTTAGCTATTGTTTTTCAAGATATTGGGCTTTCTGATGTTACTTTATTTTCTCTTGATTCACGAGATGAGGATTTGGACATATCTCGTATTCCTGTTGTTCGGGATTTCCCCGATATATTCGAGCCGATATCAGGCCTGCCGCCAAAGCGGGCCATTGAGTTCCGCATCGATCTCGTTCCAGGCTCCCACCCTGTTGGGCGTCCTCCCACGAGGATGTCTATTAAGGAGAATGAGGAACTCAGGAAACAGTTAGTTGAGCTTGAGGCGAAGCAGTTCATTCGATCCAGTTCTTCGCCATGGGGTGCTGCTGTCGTCTTCGTTAAGAAGCCCGATGGCTCTTTTAGGCTTTGCATTGACTATCGCAAGCTTAATGAGTTGACCATCAGAAATCGTTATCCATTGCCACGGATAGACGATATGTTTGATCAGTTGAGCGGTGCGAAGGTCTTTTCACAGCTCGACCTTGCCACCGGATTTCATCAGCTCCGAGTTGCGGAAGATAGCATCCCTCTTACCGCTTTCCGCACTCGTTATGGTTCTTTTGAGTGGTTGGTCATGCCATTCGGCTTGACGAACGCACCAGCTTCCTTCGTCGATCTTATGAATCGAGTAATCCGGGAATACATCGATAGATTCGTTTTGGTTTTCATCGACGATATTCTTATTTATTCTAGATCCGAGGCAGAGCATGCTCATCATTTGCGGATCGTCTTGGATACTCTTCGTCAGCATCAGCTTAAGGCCAAGCTCTCCAAGTGCCATTTTTGGGAGAGCAAGGTCAAGTTCTTGGGCCATATTGTATCATCTGAGGGTATTTCTGTCGATCCTGCAAAGATCGAAGCTACTCAGAATTGGAAGCAGCCCGAGAACGTTCATGATATTCGCATCTTCCTTGGTCTGGCGGGTTATTACCGTCGGTTTATCAAGGATTTCTCTCGAGTTGCACTTCCCCTTACGACGCTGACTTGTAAGGGTGTTCGCTTTATTTGGTCTGATAAGTGTGAAGTTTCCTTTCAGCGTCTGAAGGAACTTCTCACTCATGCTCCTATTCTTGTGGTTCCTGAGAGTAACCAGGATCTTTTTGTTTACACCGACGCTTGTGGTAGCGGCCTCGGTGCTGTGCTTATGCAGAAGGATCGGGTAGTTGCTTATGCTTCTAGGCAGCTACGGTCGAATGAGGTTCGCTATCCGACTCATGATCTTGAGTTGGCAGCTATCGTCTTTGCTTTGAAGACGTGGCGCCACTTTCTATTAGGCGAACGCTTCATTCTTTACACCGATCACAAGTCTCTGAAGTATCTTTTCAGCCAGAGAGATCTCAATATGAGGCAGCAGCGATGGCTTGAGTTTCTCGCCTCATATGATTTAGATATTCAGTATACCCCTGGCAAGGGTAATCGTGTTGCAGATGCGCTTAGTCGCAAGCACTCGGCGGTAGTTTCTATGATGATTGCCGAGTGGGATATTTTGGAGACCCTATCTTTGTGTGATATTAGAGATCGAGCTCCATCTTTTGATTCTCCGGTCTTATTATTCAGCTTAGAAGCTCGTCCTATCTTATTGAATCGCATTGCCCATGCTCAGCGGTAGGATCCAGACTTATTGCATCTTATTCATCTTCTCAAGTCGGGATCCAGTGATGAGACATTGCTGGATTATTCTCTTGATTTTCATCGGTGTCTTCGTAGGAAGAACCGTATTGTTGTATCATCTGATTTACCACTTAGGTGTGACATTCTGGACGAGTGCCATCGCACTAAGTACACTATACATCTTGGTTCAAGTAAGATGTATGCCGATATGTGCCGGCTATATTATTGGGAGGGTTTGAAGAGAGATGTGGCAAGTTATGTGAGTAGTTGCATGACTTGTCAACAGATCAAGGCCGAGCATCAGCGTCCATCTGGTCTTCTTCAGCCTCTAGAGATTCCATTATGGAAATGGGATCAGATATCCATGGATTTCATTGACGGTCTGCCTCGATCGAGGTCAGGCCATACTTCTATCTGGGTTATTGTTGATCGCTTGACCAAATCGGCTCATTTCATTCCTATTAAGTCCACTCGGACTGCTCCTCAGCTTGCCAAGCTATATGTGAAGGAAGTCGTTCGACTTCATGGCATTCCTAGCTCTATCGTCTGTGATCGAGACACTATCTTTACCAGTCACTTCTGGAAGTGCCTACAGTCAGCTTTGGGCACAAAGCTGAATCTCTCGACTGCTTATCATCCTCAGACCGACGGTCAGACGGAGAGGGTGAATCGTGTTTTAGAGGATCTTTTGCGCTGTTGTATTCTGGATTTCGGAGGTAGTTGGGAGGATCACTTACCGCTCGTAGAGTTCTCCTACAACAACAACTTTCAGTCTAGTATCGGCATGGCACCTTTCGAGGCTCTCTACGGAAGGCCATGTCGCTCTCCTGCTTGTTGGTTAGAATCTGGCGAGAAGCTTATTCTTGGTCCAGATTCAGTTCGGGAATCTTCTGAAAAGATTATTCTTATCCATCAGAGAATGAAAGAAGCACAGGACCGCCAGAAATCCTACGCGGACAACCGTAGGAAGCCTCTTGAGTTCTCCATTGGCGATTCTGTCTTTATTCGGGTTTCTCCCATGAAAGGGGTTGTGCGTTTCAGTTCTATAGGGAAACTGGCCCCTCGCTATATTGGACCGTTTCCTATCACGGAACGCATCGGCCTTGTCGCCTATAGAGTGGCTCTACCTGCTCATTTCTCTGGAATACATGATGTGTTCCATGTTTCTCAGCTTCGCAAGTGTGTGCGTAATCCCGATTCTATTATCGGGCCTCATATCATACCTGATTTGGAGATCTCACCCGATCTATCTATAGAGCAATAACCTCTTCGTGTGCTTGATTCGGAGATCAGACGTCTTCGAAACAAAGAGGTTCCGCTTGTGAAGATTCAATGGTCGTCTAATCCTAAGGACTGCACTTGGGAGACCAGAGAATTCATCGAGCGTACTTGTCCTGGTTTTCTTTCATCTTCCGGCACGGGTGAGCATCTATATTTTATCTTCTGTATTCATTTTGTGGATTAGATGTTATAGATGACTTCTATATTTCAGGAATTGCGGGGACGCAATTTTCTTAAGGGGGGAGTCTGTAACAACCCTAAGATTGTAATTACCGAATGATAAGTTAAAAATTATGATTTTAAGTTAAAAAAGGGGGCTAAACAAATTTTTGGGAATTTAAATTTTTGCAATTGGTTTGCAAATTAAAATATTATGGGTTAATGGGCCAAATGAGATAATTATATGGTTTTAATTAATATTAGGATGCCTCTTAGGATTTTGGTTCACATGATAACTTAGAATATAAACTAAGTCCTAATGGGTTTTAAAACCCCCTTACCATAACCCATTAGCCTAACCCCCTCCTATATAATATCTTAAACTCATAACCCTAACCCTCCTCCTCTTCATAAATTCCTAAATCCAAGATCTAAACAAAATTAATGGCCTCCCTTTAGAAGCTCCATCTTCTCTTCATAATTAGTTTAAATCCTAGAAAAAAAGAAGAAGAAGGAAGGTAATGCAATCTCTCTTAATCCCTAATCCTATTTAATCCTTATTTAATCTCTCCCATTTGGTTGTAATCATTGTTTTGTTTTTGTGATTTTGGGTCCTTGAAGTCTCTTGATCTTTGCTTGGGGTGAGGAGTTGGCTTGTTTGATTGTTGCACTCTAAGTGTTTGATCCTTTGCTTCATTAAGGTAATTACTATTGATTAGTGATTATTGCTAGTTAGTGATTGTTATTAGTGAAAATTTGAGGCCAAAAACTGGAAAAAACACCCCAAAACCATCAAAAACTGCAAAAATTAGTTGGCTGGAAATGTGCAGGCTGAAAACGTGCAGGCTGAAAACAGGCCAAAACAGGCCAAAAAAGGGCTCTGGGTGCACCAGGACAGGCCTGGGTTGCACCCAGGCCCCAGCCCGGGCGCAGTCCGGGCGCGCACAGGCCCCCAGCCCGCCCGGGCTAGGGGCGGGCCACTGACCCCAGCCCGCAAGGGGCTGGGGCGGCCCCCTTTCCCCCCAGCCCGCAAGGGGCTGGGGGCGGCCCCCTTTCCCCAGCCCGCAAGGGGCTGGGGCGGCCCCTTTCGCCCCATCCCGCAAGGGGCTGGGACGGGCCAAGTCCCAGCCCATAGCGGGCTGGGGCGGGCCCAATTCCCCAGCCCGCATCGGGCTGGGGCCGGCCCAACTCCCCCAGCCCACAGGGGTTGGGGGCGGCCCCAAGTTCCCCAGCCCATGCGGGCTGGGGCTGGACCGGGCTGCACCATGCGGTGCAGCCGGTTCCCAAAAAAAAAAAAAAATTGAAATGAAAGCATTTTTTTCTGATTGCAGTTTTGGGACTGAACTTTGTGACATTGCCACGGTCACATCCGTGGTCGAAATCCAACGTTTTTGAACTCGTTGGAAAGCTGGAGTTCCGAACTCCATCTCTAAAAAGTTTGATTAGTACCCGAGTTCATTTGACTCTTCGAAATTGCTGTCGAAAGGGGACCCGGAGCTCAGCCTGAAACAGTGTATTCACTGTTTCCGGGTCCGAATTTGAAGCTTCGCTGCGACTTCGTTTCAAATCGGAATCAAGTAATTCTTTTTGTGTTCTGAAGTAGGAATGTCAGACTACATTCCTACCAATTTTCATGCCATTCGGATTCTGTTTGCTGGTCCGAATAATTTTACGAACTTGGGTTCGCGTTAGTTTTAGACTATTTTCCAACACTTAGAATATTTTCAGTGATTTTATGGTTTTATTGATTTCTTTGAGATTTGTCTCTGGATTTCGTACACATTTTAAAAGGATTTTTCACTCCAAAATGGCTTTCAAAATTATTATATAATATTATTTTAATTATTGAATTAATTACTCCATAATAGGAGAGTTTTCAAAAGCCGCTTTAAAGTGATTTCAAAATCAATTAAAATCTGTTTCGCACCATTATTTTCTATAATAAAAATCTCACACTCACTTTTTAGCACGTCGAGCGAAGTGGAAAGGTGCTTAAACGGTTAGGAAATCTCCGGCCTATGGAACCGTGTGTATTTTCTTTCCGGTTAATCCCCGACCTATTCGGTTGATCATTTTGACCTTTGGGTCTAGTTTACCGATGATACGAGGTGGAATTTTTATTGTTTGGAGCGTGAGCTTGCTATTGGTTAGTAAACCGTTTAGTGCGAACGTGGGGTGTGGGACTCATTGTTAACACTTTACGGGTTCCTCTCCAAGAAGTTAGTGACACATTAGCCTCTGGGCGGCCAGTACTGGACCTCTGGGTCACCACGCCTCTGGGCAACCGTCTCTGGACACCTGCTCTATGGAGCAGTTTATTTTTCGGCGTGCGCCTCTGGGCCTTTATCCTTCTGGGAAGGATCTCGCCGTCTCGCGCGTTCCGCATCTGTGCGAGTGATCGATCACAACTCTACAGTACTTGGCAACAACGACTCTGGTCGGTGCACGTATAATATTTGTATTATCTGATGATTTTATATCCATTCGAGTATCGCCATTCGGTGTTGGTTCTATGGAACCATACGATGTAAGTGCGATTACCTTGTGGATTCACAGTGTCTCTGGACACTGCTTTTCAGTGTTTGATTTCATTGACTTTTCAGTATATCCATATTGCTCTTTGGAGCATCGATCTTTGCTTGGGCATTGATTACTGACTCTGGTCACTCTTGGGATTATTGCCTATGGGCAACTTTATATAGCTTTGGCTACGCCGATGATATGAGGCGATTTTATTTATTTAACACTTTGGTGTTTGAATTCTTGTTGGAGATTTTTACTGTTTCTTGATGATTAGAGATCGTCATTATATTTATGTAGTCCATATTACTCTTCTCTTTGGAGAAATACTGTTTTATTTATGTACTGCATTATTATATATATCTCAGTTATTACTGATTGTTTAGCTAGCCTGACCCGAGTGTTTTCGCTCGGGTCAGACCGAGTTGTTTCAGGTTAGGTCTCTGGACTTAGCTTTCTGTGCTTCCGCTTGGACATTATCTGCTATGCTGATAGGTAGCTCTTTTATTTGTCCACTATTCAGCTACTCTGTTATTTCAGACTCTTATGTACATATTTTTGACTCACATGTGTAAGCGATGGCTTTGTACCCACCTTTTTGATACTTGGATCTGTACTGATGATGTATTGTACCTATGTTCTGTGACTGTTATGTGACTGTTCTATGATGATGATGTTATCATTTAGTATTATGTTTGTTCTGAACCTATTTTTCTTAGCCATTGTAATCTCGTTATAAATATCTATTTGATATGTCGAACCACTTGAGAAAAGATAACCACCTATTCGACGTATTCAGTAGTTAGTTATAGCTTGATTACACATGGTCGCTTCCATTATACTCTATTCTCCGTTCTAGTAGACGGTATTACTCCGTAATACTCTTTACTAGAGTGGGTCTCGGAGTGGGGCGTTACAGACATACTGTAAAGCTTCAAAACAAAGTGAAAAATTTTGATTGAAGATTAAACAACCTATTTTTAAAAAAAATCCTAAGTTAAAATGATTTATATGAAGAAGTATAAATCTTTCTCTACTTTTCTTTGTTTAGAAACTTGAAATATTGAAGAACATCACATAGCAGAGCTTCCAGTAAGCAACAAACATCACAGAACAACTTATTTCAATATATAGCAAACATAAGATTACATGAACTAATTATCAAGTTTTAAACTTCAAAGATAGTATGTTTACTCACCTAAATGATTGTTGAGACAGAAAGCAAGTGTTGTTGAAAAGCTACAGTTTTGAATTCCTAAAAATCTTCTCTGCCTTGATGAATGAAGCTAAGTTTGTAAAGAAAGATGTTTATTTTCTTTTTCTCTCTTTCAGGTTAGCTTATCAAGTTTGCTAAGTTATGTGAACGAACTAAAAATGAGATGTTGTATAGATAGAAATAGCTATGAACTGTGTAGGCTACAACTGGTACAACATCACTTGTTTTGATCATATTAGATTTTGTGTTTTAATTACTATAATTTGAGGTGATGTTGCATATTTCGGCTGGCCTTATATTTGTACTGAGATATTTCTTTTGTTAATTTGAAATGGCAAATGTGTGCTAGCATTTAATGTACATGTCTTCATATATGTTTACAAAATTATGGTTTTGCTGATATATTTTTTTTGTTTATTTGTACAAAGATATTTTGTATGTTATGTGAATAAATTTGTCTTCTTTTCATTGTACAAATGCATATACAGGTTATCTTTTCTAAACCTTTCTTATATGTTTATGTAAAGTTGTTCTAAATATTGATTTGGCTTATGCATTGATTTTTGTCAAAGATTTTGTTTTGCCTTTGCACTTAATATAAGTTTTGTTAACATAACTTCCTAGTTTTATTTTTATTTGTAGTTTAACTTTCAAATATTAGATTTATAACGTATATTTGTATTTATATATTTTATATTTCTACTTATATCTTATATTTTATAATTATGTTGTATACATATGTTTTACATTTATGTTTAATATTGATAGGATTACTTATTTCAAAACATTACTATTTTGATTACATTCATATATGTATCATATCAAACGTCACTAATATAGAGCCTTTAATTCTATTGAATAAAACAGATTTTATTATAAATAGTTTTGAAAGATCTATTTTAAATTTTCAAATCAAAATTTTAGTTTCAAACATATATATACATATAACTGATAAATGTTCAAAAATCTTATTTATTTATAATATGAAAAGCTTGTATTTTATGTAATTAGATTAAATATTTATTAAAATATATGGCCAAAATTCTGGGTCGCTACATTCCTCCCCCCTTAAAAGAATTTCGTCCCCGAAATTTAAAACAATAGTTAATTCAAAAACTTTTATATTAACAATCCAAACATACAGGTCATCCATACCATAACAAACAATCAAACAGTTTATCCTAACAAACATCAATAGTTATCCGGACACAAATCCGGATAGGCTTTCCTAAAACTATCCAGAGTTTCCCAGGTGGAATCTCTGGGATTCTCCCTCCACTACACCTTGACGAGCTTCACCACTTTGCTTCTGAGTTGCTTCTCGTCTTGATCCATAATCCGAACTAGATTTCTGACCACGGTCAAGTTTGGTTCTACTTCCAAATCTTCCTAGACTACTGGTTTTACAACCAGTGATGGGTCATGAACAAACTTCCTTAGATGGGATACATGAAATACATTATGAATTCCAGACATCCGTTCTGGCAATTCAATTCTGTATGCTATAGCTCCAATTCTTTCCAGCACTCGGAATGGTCCAATATATCTTGGGGCAAGTTTTTCCTTCTTTCCGAATCTAATAGCACCTTTGATCGGGGAAACTTTGACAAAGACTAAATCTTCGATCTAAAATTCCAATGGTCTTCACCTTGTATCTGCATATTTCTTTTGACGATCCTGAGCAGCTTTCATTCTTTTCTTTATAAGCTTAACTTTCGCAGAAGCTTCTCGAATTAGATCGGGTCCGAGCACATGACGATCTTCCGATTCTATCCAACAGGATGAGGATCTATACGGTCATCCATATAGAGCTTCATAAGGAGCCATCTTAATACTTGCCTATTAACTGTTATTATAAGAGAATTCCACTAGATGAAGATGGTCTTCCCACGATCTCCCAAAATCCAAAACATAAGCTCGCAGCATATCCTCAAGAATACGATTAAGCCTCTCCGTCTGTCCATCTATCTGAGGATGATAGGCTGTACTCAATCTCAAATTCGTTCCCATTGCTGATTGCAGAGCCTCCCAGAATTTGCTGGTGAAAATAGGATCACGGCCACTTACTATACTGAAAGGAACACCATGCAATCTGACTATCTCCCTCAAGAAAATTTCTGCCAGAGAAGCTGCAGTACGAGTTGCCTTAACTGGTATAAAATGGGGACTCTTAGTTAAACGATCCACAATAACCCATATTCCTTCATTTCCTTTCTTGGTTTTAGGAAAACCGTCGATGAAATCCATCGAAATCATTTCTCACTTCCAATCTGGAATTTACAAAGGCTGTAATAATCCGTTTGACTTCTGTTGATCTCCTTTAACTTGTTGGCAGATGGCACAACTATACACGAACCTAGCAATATCTTTCTTCATATTCAGCCACCAGAAAACTCTTCTCATATCCTTGTACATCTTTGATATTCCCAGATGAATATTCAATCTGGAACGATGACTCTCTGACAACACCTCCTATCTCAGATCCTTATCATTCGGAACACGAATCCTCCCGTTAATCCTCAACGTTCCTTGGCCATCAATTTCAAAACTGGGACACTGACCCTTCCTAACTCTTTTGATAATTTTTCTCAACATCTTATCAGATGCCTGCTTGCTTGAAATCCTTTCAATAAGAGATGGAACAACTTCCAGAAGAGACAGAACTGCATTCCTGCTAAGAGCATCAGCTACAACATTCGCCTTTCTTGGGGTATACAGAATATCCAAATCATAGGATGCCAGAAACTCGACCCACCGCTGTTGCCTCAGATTAAGATCCTTTTGAGAGAACAGATATTTCAAAGGTTTGTGATCCGTGAATAATTCGAATTTCTCTCCCAAAAGATAATGTCTGCAGATCTTCAAAGCAGAAACAATGGCTAACAATTCTAGATCGTGCGTAGCGTAGTTCCTTTCATGTGGCTTCAATTGCCGACTCGCATACGCAATCACCCTTCCATTCTGCATCAGAATTGCTCCCAGACCAACAATACAAGCATCAGTATAAACTTCAAATTTTCTCTTTCCATCCGGAATAGCAAGCACTGGTGCACTGGTTAGCCTCGTCTTCAATTCCTGAAAAGCTTCTTCACACTGGGGTGTCCATTTGAATTTAGCTCCGTTTCTTGTCAGCTTAGTCAGATGTGAAGAAATCTTTGAATAATCCTTGATAAACTTTCTGTAGTAGCCAGCCAAACCCATAACACTGCGAACTTCAATTGGTGTCTCCGGCTGCTTCCACTCCAAAATAGTTTCAACCTTCGCTGGATCTACAGAGATACCTTCACAAGAAACAATGTGCCCTAAAAATTTGACTTTCGATTTCCAGAAATGGCACTTGGAGAATTTTGCCTTCAAAAGATGTCTCCTCGGTGTTTCCAACACAATTCTCAAATGCTGCTTGTGCTCCTCTTCAGACTTAGAGCAGACCAAGATATCATCAATGAATACAAGAACGAACTTATTCAATACATCCCTAAAGACTCGGTTCATTAGGTCAACAAAGTAGGCAGGAGCGTTGGTTAACCCGAAAGGCATAACCAACCACTCATAAAAACAATTTGGTCCCCTAAATGCAGTCAAGGGGATACTGTCCTCAGCTACCCTCAACTGATGGAAACCTAAAGCTAAATCTAGTTGAGAAAAGATAGAAGCTCCATGCAACTGGTCAAAAAGATCATCAATATGAGGAAGAGGATATTTGTTACGGATAGTCACTTTGTTCAATTCTCTATAATCCACACAGAACATTAGTGGTCTATCTGATTTGGTGACAAACACCGCCGCATAGCCCCACCAAGAAAAACTGGGTCTAATCAACCCCTTCTCCAAAAGATTATGAGTCTGCTTAATTAACTCCTCTCTCTCCCTATGAGCCATTCTCCTGCTGGGATGAATCACCGGCACTGCTCCTGGAATCAAAACAATACGAAACTCTATTTCTCGATGTGGTGGCAGACACTTAACTTCCTCAAATACATCAGGAAAATCTTGGACCACATCGATATCCTCAACCTTCTCTTGAGAAGTCTCAATTCCATGCAACAGACTACTCAAATGAATTCCAGAATTATCACACGTCACTCTGGCAATTCTACCCAAATCAGTTTCCAGCAAAACTGTTCTCTCATCATAATTTAGGACTGCTCTATACTTATCAAGCCAATCCATTCCCAATATAAGGTCGAATCCCTTAAAATTCAACACATAAGGGTCACAAGAAAAACTATGGGATATATAATAATCTTCAAGTCCTTACAGATCGTATCTAATTTGGTCACCCCTCCTATAGGATTAGATATCAAGATGGGACAATCTACAGTATTAGGGGTAAGAAAGAACTTCTCTACAGATTCCAGAGAAATAAAACTCAAGGAAGCACCCAAATCAAACAAAACTTTAATATACTTGCCATCTAAAAGTAATGTACCTTTCAATACTCCCTTGCTGTAACAACCCGGACATTTTAACGATTTTATTTAATTAACCGTTTTGTGTGAAAAATAAAAATAAAATATATAATATATAAACGATAAAATTTTGAAATATAAATTTTATATTTATAATGCGTCTAATTAAACATAGCAACTGGTAAATTTTCGTCCGAAAATATGAAAGTTTATTTCGTGCGTAAATTTACTTCAATTTAATCAGTTAAAAAGCGATGAAAATAAAACGTTTTCAAAACCAAAATATTTTTACATAGAAAAATTCTAAACCATCTTCTGAGCAAGATGTCGGTTTGTCGTTTTTTCAAATTCGGTCATTTTTGGCTCCGTCGATCTTATTTTTCTGTATTTTCATGCATTTTCCCCTAGTATAAAAATTCGAATTTTTATAACTCAATCATACCATCAATATTTGTATACCGTTTTGATCGTCTCGTCGTGCTGATCTCTGCGGTATATTTATTTCTGTGTTTTGAGGTTCGGTACACGACGGATATATTAAACTGTTCGTCGTATCGGTACCACAAATTTCAACCGTTAGCTTTCATTTCTTTTCAAATCTAAACGTCAACCCAACCAATATAATAAATTGTTTTAATAACTGCTGAATCAATGGACAGCTGTTACCAATCCATCATTTCAATTTATTGCACAATGGTTCGTTCGCTGCCGTTTTCACTTTTCTTTATAACCGTTCATACATATATATCATATATTTTTTCTCTGTTGTGAAGAAGCCAGCTACCCATCTCCCTGCTTTTGCTGTCCCTTCCTCTTCTTTGGTCAGTTTGGAGTAATCAAATATAAGGGTTATATAATCAAATTTATATCCTATGCCACCTGTAGCCATTCTCATTTACCACTTTTATAACGCTCGTGCATGACCATTATTATTCAATTTGAGTATATTTATCTGTTTGTGCATTCCGATTCGTTTTTCCATCTTAATTCTTTTGGCATTCTACAGAGTTAATATAATATAAAGGTTGGTTTATATCTTCCCAATAGCTTGCTCCTTTTCTTCTTTATTCGCATGTACCTGCTCGCTCCTCCACCAATGGCCGCATGCATCCGTTCCCCTTCCTTTCTCTTACCCGACCACCCTCGTTCGTTTTCCGTCGCCTTTTCCCACAACCCACCACACATGGTGACAGCCATCGAACCGGTAACCGACTCCACCCCACTATTGAACCGAGCCCCACCACCGTTTGCTTGTGACAACCTCCCCTCTTCCCCATAGCTACCCCACCGCCTCGGCCCGGAACCCACACCGCCCTCTAGCCTAACCGTGCTAAAATCTCCACCTAACTCCTCCCCTCCGATCTACTTCGGCCCGACCTCCTCCTCGCTTCATCGACCTTCCCCACAGCCCGCGCAGCCTCAACCACCTTCTTTTCTTCCCCTCCTCGGCCTCAACAAACCCACGGCCACCCGAGATCCACTATAGCCGGCTTCCCTCCTTTGTCACGCGCAACCGCGTACGGCACACCTGCTCCACAAGCCTCCACGTCAGCGCCACGTCCAATTCCTCCAGCGCGTGATGCCACCACCACCTCATCCCATCAACTCGGTTGCCTGGCCGAGCTCGGCAACAAAAACGCAGCCTATATGGTAAGTATTTATGTATTTGCAAAACCTATATTTTATGTGTATTCATCCTCTTGCCGGTGCAACATTTATTTTATTTTATTTGTAAACAAAGGTATATATATTATAGTATAATACAATCTATATAATATATATGTTTTCTGTTCGTACGTGTATTATAGTTAAAGTATATGTGTACTTGTGTAAATAGCTTTACAGCAATATAAATATAGGTTCTGTTTGTTTAAAGATTGGTCCATATATATTAGTTTATATGTCACAATTTGTTGTTACAGTTTTAAATTTTTCCAAAGTTTGTTTATTATATGTATATAGTGTTATAATAAATATTATAATAAAGCAAGTTATGTGTATTAGTTTTATTCTTCTGTTAGACATAAAAGTTATATATGTTTGTTTGAAATACTTGTATTATATCCAAATATGGGTAGATTATTATTATATGTGATATATTGGTCAACTAGTTGAAGGTCTGATTGTTTGTAGATCTATGTTGGTTATACTTGTATATGTATCCTCTTGTTGGTTTACTAATTTTACAGAATATAATACTTTAAATGAAGTTCTGTATATATATTAGTTCTTTCATTTATGATTTAATTTAAACCGTTGATTTCGAGAAAATTTATAATATAATAATATATTGTTTCATTAGAAATATGTATATAATATGTAAAAGATAGTATGTCTAGACAAGATTTATTTGATTTGTTTAAAGCGTTGATTTTTTTAAAATACAAATTTTGTATCTTTGATTTAAAAGACTTATATTTTAAGGAATAATAATTTTAAATTTCCAAAAAGATTTTTATTTTATAGGCGGCAAGGTTAATTACTGATTTTATTTATATATATTTTACTTTATATTCAAACTGATACGGATTTGATCTCATCGATTCCCATTTTATCAGCTTTGGTCCGTCGTGCTTGTTTCTTCATTGAATCTATGCCTATCTAGCTTTTCGTTGGAATTCGTTGCTTTTGTTGACGGTCTTCTTTAGCCTCTAGCCTCGAAAGGTGAGAAATCACTCACGATTAATATTCTTTTATTTATTAAATTTGATTTCAATTGGAACGACAATTGAAATATACCGCTGTTATTTATTGCACTGTTATTTATGTATCAGTTCATCTTTGACATCTGACACCGTTATCTGTTATGTATGCAATAATAAATCCAGTTTGGTTGATAATTGATTGATTGATTGTTGTTTATATTGGATGCTAAATTGTAATGAATAATTGATAAATATTATGAAATTGAATTTGACGCAGGATAGTTAAAATTTTGAATTGATATATGTGTTGAATTTGCTTAGTTGAAATTTGTGTAATACGACCTTTAAATGTTAGATAAAAATTGATACGTAGAATTGGTTAATTACACATTGAACCATTGAATGTATGATTGTATAGGTTGATGTAATATGAAATTGAACAATTAATGTTAAGTGTAGAATTTCATAGAATAATTAGTGTAATAATCTTTAATCTACATGAAATGATAGTGTAGATTCTAGAAATAATTATATAAATTCGCACAAATGACAATGCGAATTAATACGACTATTTCGGGATTATTTAATTTAATTAATTATTGAATTGTTATTAATGTTTGATATTGCTTGTTTATTTACTTTGACACCATCCCAGTTATCACACTGCAAGTTCCCTTTTATTTTGCTTGATCTTGAATTGGAATTGGAATCGGGTTGAAATGATATATACCCAAATGAATCTGACCTAGGATAGAGAATTAAAAAAAAATAATGATTTTATTCGAGCAAAGAATAAGTTTTGAAATGAGGTCGGAATTTAAATTTTTGAAAGGAAAATGTAAAGATTGAGATCTGAAACAAATATTAACGTAGTAATTGATAAAAGAACGTTGTTTGAAATTTGATTATCTAATAATTAAATTTGGAATTATTGATAAATAATTTGAAATTGGTAATAATTGAGTTTTGAAATTATTAAGTTTAAAATCATTTAATAATTAAATTTGAAATTATAATTAAGTTTGAAATTATAATTAAGCTCGAAATTATTAAGTTGAATTTATAATTAAGTTGAGATGATTTAATAATTAAGTTTGAATTTATAATTAAGTTTGAAATTATTAAGTTTGAAATTATTAATAGCTAAGATTGAAATTGATTAATAATTGAAAAGGATTGAATTATTTGATAATTGAATAAAAATTGAATTCTTTAAATAGAGAAATTGAACTTTTGAATAAGTGGATTCGAACTTCGTTAATAAATGAAATTGGGTTTTATTTAATTAAGCTTTGGAAAATTTAAGCAAGTTAATAAGTGGAATTGAATTTCTTGAACAAGTGGAATTGAGTTCTTTATTTATTTGAGTTTGGAATTCGTAAATTAAATGAATAAATGGGATTGAATTTCTTTAACAAGAAATAAAATGCGTTTTATTGAAATTAATATAAGACCTGACTTTAAGAATCTGATTTGACGAATTTAATCTAATTTAATTTGATGTTGATATAATGAAGTTGAACTTAAGTGGTTGATGTAATGAATTGGAAATCTAATAGAAATTGTTCTGAAGGATGAATTTAACGTAAGGAATATTGAATGAAATCGATAAATGAATTTAAATTGATTTGAGTGTTAAATTTATTAATGATTTCGAAATAAAATTTATGTATGAACTTGAATCAATATTTGAATTGTTTAACTAAAAGTTGAAATCGAATTATGGAAACTTGAAAGTTTTGAAACGTAAACTTTGGAAATTGATTTAGAAAGACAAATGAAACGTTGATTTACGAATTGAAATTGAAATTGAATTTGATTTGGTTTGAAATTTACTAAACGACCAATCGGTGTAATAATTACGGAAGTTATTAAAGAAACCGGAATCGGTTATGGATATACTCTCTATCTAAACCGAAAACCACTTTAATAACTATACGCGGAGTGATGATCCAGAATGAAGTGGTTGGAATGATGTACGTGCTGACCGAAGAAAGTGAACGATAATGGATAGCCTTGGCACTTGTGTCAAATTGGAAATGACTAAAATCAGGAGCCGTGCCGGGCCAAATGGGGTTAGCCACCTCGAGCGAACACACTTCTTCATAACTACTACTCATTACTTGTGATTGATTGGTGCACCCTCGTACTTTCAGGAGTGTTGTTTCGCGGTGTTGCGATCGCTGCGGTGATGCGTTCTCACCAGTCCGGATCAGGCGAACGGTAGTTTCACTACCTTGGGTATTGCCTCATGTGCCTTGTCATACTTGTATCCCTATATACGCGACCACTACGAATTTGTTTTGTGTTATACCTATGGAGTACTCCCTGATATCCCACCAGTTTACGGTGGAGTTTACAGTGCTGTATAGGCTATGACATTTATAAAATGTGTTAAGGGGGATAATGGTAACGCCTTAACATTATTTTGATACTTTATATTACTGATAGACATTATCTATTTAGCGTACACTACTACATAGTAGATAGTTTAACGGATCCTTAGAGGATGGTGATTCCAACATCCTTTAAGTTACTTGTATTTCGATTGCTATTTCACTTGAGTTGGATTTATTGATATGAGAATATTAATCCTGACTCGAGTGTTTTGTGTTTTGCTTTACGCTCGGGTCAGACTGAGTGGTTCAGATTTCGAGACTCACCTTTGGAGTTGGAGCTTTTCTTGAAGATCCAGCCATCTATTCTGCTTCCAGTATTCGATGATTTCAGTGATGTATTTTGATTTGTATCTGATGTATCGTGTTACTCTTCTGTTGTAAACTCTGATGTATCTTATATATTTATATAGTAGCTTCATGAACTACTATCTCTTTTACTTCCGCTGCATATTATTACTCTGTGTCTGTGATTCTGTGATTATTTATTTACTGTATATTTGAGTTTTGCCAAATTTTAAATTAACAATTCGGTATTTTGAATTATTCAAGTCCGACGTGTGCGGATGTGAATAGTCCAAAATAGCGGGTCGTTACAGTTGGTATCAGAGCTTTTGGTAGCTCTAGGCAAAACTTAGCATATAAGGTAAATGTATTTACAAAATCACTTCACTCGAATTTCAATCTCTTCCTTTTGACTCAATTCCTTTGAATTTTGGAACGTTATCTCGGTTCCGAAATTCATTCTTATCCCTCACTATTCGTATTCGTTTGAATTTCGGAGTATCCATAACTCCACTTCAAATGACCCTTATAATGAATCGGCGGTCTCGCCAATCATCGAATTATTTGTGAATAGGTGAAACTTCTTTACAATAGACATCGATTTACTGGAGATTTGTATCCGGTTTACGATGCTATCTATTCCCTGCTATACCTGAGTTCCATCTCTTGGGATCGAATGTTGATTTACCTCGGAATTCAACATCGATCTTATTCTTGAAGTTACGGTCGATCCGGTGAAGGTTGCCCGTGAATTTAATAAGCTTATCCATCTCCCGATTCGGTTCATTGAATTATCTTATCTTCTGTTTTGAACTTATTATCGAATCAAAATTCTCTTTGATTTGATTACCATCAAATTTGAATCTCTACTCTTATTTTGAAATCCATCCTTGTATCGTCGAGCAAGAATTGTATTTGTAAATTAATGTTAAAATGTTTATATATATTGTGTTGTTTGAGTTGTTGATGTCGATTTGGGTTTTCGATCGATTCGTCTGATCAACGCTATCGATAGGATTTCCAAAACTCTTGAACAGAGCAAACTGACACAATAGTATTTTCGAATTTGGTGAATAAAATAGTATTGAATGATTTTATTATATATAAGTATAAATTTTCCAAAATTAAATAGTTAATGAATTGATTGTTGAAAATAATAACTTTGATTATTGTTGTAACCATTGACTATTTTATAACTTAAATAAATGTATGTATAAAATTTGGTTATAAATTGATTAGGAGTTTGTAATGAATTTAAAACAAGAATTTAAGAATTGAATTTTCGGTGGTTCCAAAACTTTGGTTTAAAGGATTTAAATGTATTATCCAAAGTATTTTCGAATAGAATGGTTTTCAAAGAATTTTTAAATGATTATATAAGTGCTCTTCTCTTTGTCGCTGGAAAATAATTTCGGTGATGACGGCCGCATCATCGACATTTATTTTCGAGTTTCGAAGTGGAGAGACTATTCTGTAGCTTTGCTACGATTGGTTTTGAAAATAATTTGATTTGAAATTTCTTAAAAAAAATGATTTGATTTGTAATATATATATTGATATATAATTTAAATCTGATTTGATATTATATATATTAATTATCTCTAAATAAATTTGAAGTTACTCGAGAATTTAATTCTTAAATTCATGATTAAGGATAATTTAAATTATAAATTGGAATCGAAATTTTGAATAAAAATTAAGCCTGAATAATTGAATTAGAAATTTTTATTTGAATAACACTCAATTGCATTATATATATAACTTACCTTAATTTTCAAAAGTTAACTATGTAATTGAATATTATACAGTACAAAATGATGTCAAAGAAATTTTAAATAAATTTGAGTAGTTATAATAACTGTAAATATGCTTGATATATGTGATAGGATATATTAAGTGGAACAAAGAAGAATTAAAATTTGTCGAATAAAGTATGATTATAATAAAAGACTATTCAATCTATAATCTTCGAAATTATTAATAATATACAATATAAATATCCTTATAAATAAATTTGGGTGTTTATAACAAATGTTATACACTTAGTTTAAATTTTTATAAAATGGTTAATAGAGATAAATAAAATAATGAGTTAATTGAACAATAGATGTGATTAATAAAAAAAAAATTGTTTTGAAAGTTAATAAATTGAAATTGAACCAATTTAATGAGATATTAATTGGATTTAAATTGAATTTCGTTTGAAAGAAACCTTTGTACTTAACGTTAATAAATGTGAAATCAAATCAATTTAATGAAAATCTTGAATTTAAAACAAATTGTTAAATATAAATTTATTTAAATTAAAATTTATATGGTTTAAATTAATTGTTTATAATGTAATTCAAGTATATTTTCTTTTGATTGTTTCTATTCTCCCACCTCCTTCCTTTTCGGGGACGAAAAGTTTTGAGTGAGAGAGAGTGTAACAACCCGGACATTTTAACGATTTTATTTAATTAACCGTTTTGTGTGAAAAATAAAAATAAAATATATAATATATAAACGATAAAATTTTGAAATATAAATTTTATATTTATAATGCGTCTAGTTAAACATAGCAACTGGTAAATTTTCGTCCGAAAATATGAAAGTTTATTTCGTGCGTAAATTTACTTCAATTTAATCAGTTAAAAAGCGATGAAAATAAAACGTTTTCAAAACCAAAATATTTTTACATAGAAAAATTCTAAACCATCTTCTGAGCAAGATGTCGGTTTGTCGTTTTTTCAAATTCGGTCATTTTTGGCTCCGTCGATCTTATTTTTCTGTATTTTCATGCATTTTCCCCTAGTATAAAAATTCGAATTTTTATAACTCAATCATATCATCAATATTTGTATACCGTTTTGATCGTCTCGTCGTGCTGATCTCTGCGGTATATTTATTTCTGTGTTTTGAGGTTCGGTACACGACGGATATATTAAACTGTTCGTCGTATCGGTACCACAAATTTCAACCGTTAGCTTTCATTTCTTTTCAAATCTAAACGTCAACCCAACCAATATAATAAATTGTTTTAATAACTGCTGAATCAATGGACAGCTGTTACCAATCCATCATTTCAATTTATTGCACAATGGTTCGTTCGCTGCCGTTTTCACTTTTCTTTATAACCGTTCATACATATATATCATATATTTTTTCTCTGTTGTGAAGAAGCCAGCTACCCATCTCCCTGCTTTTGCTGTCCCTTCCTCTTCTTTGGTCAGTTTGGAGTAATCAAATATAAGGGTTATATAACCAAATTTATATCCTATGCCACCTGTAGCCATTCTCATTTACCACTTTTATAACGCTCGTGCATGACCATTATTATTCAATTTGAGTATATTTATCTGTTTGTGCATTCCGATTCGTTTTTCCATCTTAATTATTTTGGCATTCTACAGAGTTAATATAATATAAAGGTTGGTTTATATCTTCCCAATAGCTTGCTCCTTTTCTTCTTTATTCGCATGTACCTGCTCGCTCCTCCACCAATGGCCGCATGCATCCGTTCCCCTTCCTTTCTCTTACCCGACCACCCTCGTTCGTTTTCCGTCGCCTTTTCCCACAACCCACCACACATGGTGACAGCCATCGAACCGGTAACCGACTCCGCCCCACTGTTGAACCGAGCCCCACCACCGTTTGCTTGTGACAACCTCCCCTCTTCCCCATAGCTACCCCACCGCCTCGGCCCGGAACCCACACCGCCCTCTAGCCTAACCGTGCTAAAATCTCCACCTAACTCCTCCCCTCCGATCTACTTCGGCCCGACCTCCTCCTCGCTTCATTGACCTTCCCCACAGCCCGCGCAGCCTCAACCACCTTCTTTTCTTCCCCTCCTCGGCCTCAACAAACCCACGGCCACCCAAGATCCACTATAGCCGGCTTCCCTCCTTTGTCACGCGCAACCGCGTACGGCACACCTGCTCCACAAGCCTCCACGTCAGCGCCACGTCCAATTCCTCCAGCGCGTGATGCCACCACCACCTCATCCCATCAACTCGGTTGCCTGGCCGAGCTCGGCAACAAAAACGCAGCCTATATGGTAAGTATTTATGTATTTGCAAGACCTATATTTTATGTGTATTCATCCTCTTGCCGGTGCAACATTTATTTTATTTTATTTGTAAACAAAGGTATATATATTATAGTATAATACAATCTATATAATATATATGTTTTCTGTTCGTACGTGTATTATAGTTAAAGTATATGTGTACTTGTGTAAATAGCTTTACAGCAATATAAATATAGGTTCTGTTTGTTTAAAGATTGGTCCATATATATTAGTTTATATGTCACAATTTGTTGTTACAGTTTTAAATTTTTCCAAAGTTTGTTTATTATATGTATATAGTGTTATAATAAATATTATAATAAAGCAAGTTATGTGTATTAGTTTTATTCTTCTGTTAGACATAAAAGTTATATATGTTTGTTTGAAATACTTGTATTATATCCAAATATGGGTAGATTATTATTATATGTGATATATTGGTCAACTAGTTGAAGGTCTGATTGTTTGTAGATCTATGTTGGTTATACTTGTATATGTATCCTCTTGTTGGTTTACTAATTTTACAGAATATAATACTTTAAATGAAGTTCTGTATATATATTAGTTCTTTCATTTATGATTTAATTTAAACCGTTGATTTCGAGAAAATTTATAATATAATAATATATTGTTTCATTAGAAATATGTATATAATATGTAAAAGATAGTATGTCTAGACAAGATTTATTTGATTTGTTTAAAGCGTTGATTTTTTTAAAATACAAATTTTGTATCTTTGATTTAAAAGACTTATATTTTAAGGAATAATAATTTTAAATTTCCAAAAAGATTTTTATTTTATAGGCGGCAAGGTTAATTACTGATTTTATTTATATATATTTTACTTTATATTCAAACTGATACGGATTTGGTCTCATCGATTCCCATTTTATCAGCTTTGGTCCGTCGTGCTTGTTTCTTCATTGAATCTATGCCTATCTAGCTTTTCGTTGGAATTCGTTGCTTTTGTTGACGGTCTTCTTTAGCCTCTAGCCTCGAAAGGTGAGAAATCACTCACGATTAATATTCTTTTATTTATTAAATTTGATTTCAATTGGAACGACAATTGAAATATACCGCTGTAATTTATTGCACTGTTATTTATGTATCAGTTCATCTTTGACATCGGACACCGTTATCTGTTATGTATGCAATAATAAATCCAGTTTGGTTGATAATTGATTGATTGATTGTTGTTTATATTGGATGCTAAATTGTAATGAATAATTGATAAATATTATGAAATTGAATTTGACGCAGGATAGTTAAAATTTTGAATTGATATATGTGTTGAATTTGCTTAGTTGAAATTTGTGTAATACGACCTTTAAATGTTAGATAAAAATTGATACGTAGAATTGGTTAATTACACATTGAACCATTGAATGTATGATTGTATAGGTTGATGTAATATGAAATTGAACAATTAATGTTAAGTGTAGAATTTCATAGAATAATTAGTGTAATAATCTTTAATCTACATGAAATGATAGTGTAGATTCTAGAAATAATTATATAAATTCGCACAAATGACAATGCGAATTAATATGACTATTTCGGGATTATTTAATTTAATTAATTATTGAATTGTTATTAATGTTTGCTATTGCTTGTTTATTTACTTTGACATCATCCCAGTTATCACACTGCAAGTTCCCTTTTATTTTGCTTGATCTTGAATTGGAATTGGAATCGGGTTGAAATGATATATACCCAAATGATCTGACCTAGGATAGAGAATTAAAAAAAAATGATTTTATTCGAGCAAAGAATAAGTTTTGAAATGAGGTCGGAATTTAAATTTTTGAAAGGAAAATGTAAAGATTGAGATCTGAAACAAATATTAACGTAGTAATTGATAAAAGAACGTTGTTTGAAATTTGATTATCTAATAATTAAATTTGGAATTATTGATAAATAATTTGAAATTGGTAATAATTGAGTTTTGAAATTATTAAGTTTAAAATCATTTAATAATTAAATTTGAAATTATAATTAAGTTTGAAATTATAATTAAGCTCGAAATTATTAAGTTGAATTTATAATTAAGTTGAGATGATTTAATAATTAAGTTTGAATTTATAATTAAGTTTGAAATTATTAAGTTTGAAATTATTAATAGCTAAGATTGAAATTGATTAATAATTGAAAAGGATTGAATTATTTGATAATTGAATAAAAATTGAATTCTTTAAATAGAGAAATTGAACTTTTGAATAAGTGGATTCGAACTTCGTTAATAAATGAAATTGGGTTTTATTTAATTAAGCTTTGGAAAATTTAAGCAAGTTAATAAGTGGAATTGAATTTCTTGAACAAGTGGAATTGAGTTCTTTATTTATTTGAGTTTGGAATTCGTAAATTAAATGAATAAATGGGATTGAATTTCTTTAACAAGAAATAAAATGCGTTTTATTGAAATTAATATAAGACCTGACTTTAAGAATCTGATTTGACGAATTTAATCTAATTTAATTTGATGTTGATATAATGAAGTTGAACTTAAGTGGTTGATGTAATGAATTGGAAATCTAATAGAAATTGTTCTGAAGGATGAATTTAACGTAAGGAATATTGAATGAAATCGATAAATGAATTTAAATTGATTTGAGTGTTAAATTTATTAATGATTTCGAAATAAAATTTATGTATGAACTTGAATCAATATTTGAATTGTTTAACTAAAAGTTGAAATCGAATTATGGAAACTTGAAAGTTTTGAAACGTAAACTTTGGAAATTGATTTAGAAAGACAAATGAAACGTTGATTTACGAATTGAAATTGAAATTGAATTTGATTTGGTTTGAAATTTACTAAACGACCAATCGGTGTAATAATTACGGAAGTTATTAAAGAAACCGGAATCGGTTATGGATATATCTCTATCTAAACCGAAAACCACTTTAATAACTATACGCGGAGTGATGATCCAGAATGAAGTGGTTGGAATGATGTACGTGCTGACCGAAGAAAATGAACGATAATGGATAGCCTTGGCACTTGTGTCAAATTGGAAATGACTAAAATCAGGAGCCGTGCCGGGCCAAATGGGGTTAGCCACCTCGAGCGAACACACTTCTTCATAACTACTACTCATTACTTGTGATTGATTGGTGCACCCTCGTACTTTCAGGAGTGTTGTTTCGCGGTGTTGCGATCGCTGCGGTGATGCGTTCTCACCAGTCCGGATCAGGCGAACGGTAGTTTCACTACCTTGGGTATTGCCTCATGTGCCTTGTCATACTTGTATCCCTATATACGCGACCACTACGAATTTGTTTTGTGTTATACCTATGGAGTACTCCCTGATATCCCACCAGTTTACGGTGGAGTTTACAGTGCTGTATAGGCTATGACATTTATAAAATGTGTTAAGGGGGATAATGGTAACGCCTTAACATTATTTTGATACTTTATATTACTGATAGACATTATCTATTTAGCGTACACTACTACATAGTAGATAGTTTAACGGATCCTTAGAGGATGGTGATTCCAACATCCTTTAAGTTACTTGTATTTCGATTGCTATTTCACTTGAGTTGGATTTATTGATATGAGAATATTAATCCTGACTCGAGTGTTTTGTGTTTTGCTTTACGCTCGGGTCAGACTGAGTGGTTCAGATTTCGAGACTCACCTTTGGAGTTGGAGCTTTTCTTGAAGATCCAGCCATCTATTCTGCTTCCAGTATTCGATGATTTCAGTGATGTATTTTGATTTGTATCTGATGTATCGTGTTACTCTTCTGTTGTAAACTCTGATGTATCTTATATATTTATATAGTAGCTTCATGAACTACTATCTCTTTTACTTCCGCTGCATATTATTACTCTGTGTCTGTGATTCTGTGATTATTTATTTACTGTATATTTGAGTTTTGCCAAATTTTAAATTAACAATTCGGTATTTTGAATTATTCAAGTCCGACGTGTGCGGATGTGAATAGTCCAAAATAGCGGGTCGTTACACTTGCCTTTATATGAAGTAGATGGTGCACCTTCCAAAGCAAATACTTTATTCTGCTGAGCTTTATGAAGTAATGGGCAATCCTTGATCATATGACATGGTTGGTGACAATTAAAGCATAGAGATCTCTGAACCAAAGCTGAACCCGGTCCACTATGATGCGGTTGCTGCTGCTACTGCTGAAATCCTTTCCTAGGACACTTATTCGCCAAGTGACCTTCTTGTTGACATATATAGCATTTGCGAGGTCCGTTGTTACTTAACAGGCTTCTTCTTGTTCGGCTTCCTCCAATTGGGATTGAACTTCCTTTTATTCGGATTAGCGAAATTCCCTCCTGATGCTGCAACTGGTACCACTGATTTCTTGTTCATCAAATTCTCATATCTCAAAGCCATATCAATTAAATCAACAAAAGATCCTTTCAAAAGCACCACCATCTTTTCATGAAATTCTGGCCTCAATCCTTGCACAAACATTTCGTTCTTTTTGAGGGGAGTATCAATGAGCCCTGGTCCATAGCAAGAAAGTTCATTGAATTTGGTCTCATACTCCGCTATAGACATGCTTCCCTGCCTCAAATTCAGAAAATCCTGGTACAGACGAGTTTTCTCTGCTCTTGGCATAAACTTCTTCTCAAATAACTCCTTAAATCTGTCCCATGAAATATCTTCCTTAGAAATATTTTCTACCGTTGCATCCCACCAGGCTGTTTTGCCTCCCTGCAATTGCCACGATGCCGTTTCCCTCTTCCGTTCATCAGACAACTTCATACTTTTAAAGATGCGCTCACAAGAGCGTAGCCAAGCTTGAACTTCAATTATTGATTCCTTTAAATGGTTGGCTTCCAAGGTTGATGAAGTCTTTGCATAAAGAAGCAAAAACTAATCTGAGGCGGTACTGGATTTACAGCCTCACTAGCAGTTTGACTTCGTCCATTATCAGTCGAGGTACTGCCCCTACCTCTACCTCTTCTTCCAGAACTCATGTTGGCCACCAGGACAGCTAACTCAACAAATTTAGATAGGTATATAATTATATGAAAATACAATTACGCACTCTCAAGAAAGAAATCACTCAAGGGCCTAGGTATTCGCTCAACCTAGCGCTCTGATACCAACTATGACGACCTGCCTTTCTAACCACAGAACGACCTATCATCAATAAGAAAAGAAAGGGATAGAAATAGAAAAGATAGAAAGAAAGAAGAACAACATCAGAATCTCACAGCGTAATGGAACAAAATATAATACATCACATAAATATTACATAGTTTTTACATTTATCAGAGTTATACAATATCATACACATGACAGTCATATACATATCTGTCTCTACATACATCCCAAAATACAACATACACTAACTAACACAGCGGAACTAGATAGATAGATACATACGTCGGGCTCTTGCTCCAAGCTCCTCCAGAAACTCAATACTCCAGAAACCTATCACTTGGCTACTCATAAAAATTTGAGTACCCAAGAGTTTATGAAAAACAAAATATAAACTCCGGGTCAGACATGGGTCTGGTGTGAGTAAACGGGTTTAAGTTGTTTAACTTTGAAAATCATTTGAAAATAAAGGTATCACGTAAGACTCCCCACACATAAACACAGGTAAGTTTTTACCTTACGCTAACCAAAACATTTTATAGGAAATCCAGTGATACTATAATAGTGTATAGGGTTTTCAAGTAAATAGAATATAGCCGAAATTTTTACATCTATTAAATTCGAGCTACTAGCCACAAAAGTGGGTAAAACAAATCAAAACCGTAGGGTCTCGTAGGGAAAATGGGTTTCCATCAATGGCAGGGCTACTGGAGTACCGCCCGTCACAGTACGGGGCCTAGATCACCGTACCGAGGATCACTCCTGACCCCCTACAACACAAGGCCGGAACCATTCCTTACTGAACAGTCTCGAACAAGATAACCCCACAGTTGTGGCCAACAACTTCCCACACATGCGAAATAAAAAGGGACATCTAGACAGGGGTATACCTCGTCCTGCTTGTGTGCTACCCACCTAACCTTGCTGCATCTCCCCTGTTTTAACCATTCCCGGTTGATGAGGATTAAGGCTTGAGGATGTGATTACCTTTATAGAACATATCTCTTAGAATGCTCATCGTCTGCCTGACGATGTGCTGAAAGCATTCAACCCATACAAGTTCGTTCCGGGTTCGAACGAAACCGAAGGCATTATCTCGTTACACTCGTTTTGGAATCACCCTCAGAGTTAACGACAATAACCCTTGCATTCTGAAACACCATCTCGACCTTTACTTGAGATATCACGACCTATCGTTTAATTTGGATCGATGTGGTTTTCGGAATATCAAATTGACACCCAATCCCAGTCTCATCGAAGTCCAAACGCCATTTTAGAGGCCAAGTTGTTTAAATAGTTTAAACAATTTAATTCAGTGCTTTGAATTCATATAACAATTATCACAGATAAATCATAAACAGTCATCACAGATATATCCATGCATATCACTGAGTATCACAGAATATCACCAAATGGATATCAAGGTCAATCGAACAGAATTATTAATTCATATCAAATTTAGTTTAATTAACTTAACTTAATTAATTACTTAATAATAATCCATTTTTATTCTGCTTAGTTAATCACTAATTAATCATCTTATTAAATTTATTAATTTCTTCTTAATTACTCACTTAATTAATTAATTCTTAATTATTAATTAATAACCTTAATTATTAATTAATAAAATTTAATTACCCATTTAATTATCACTAATTATTTAAGTAATCATTAATTACTAATTGGTTAATCATTAATCCTTCATTAATCATTTAATTAGTTAACTACTATTTAATTATTAATTTACTTTAAGTAGATTATTAAATTCTTAAGTTCAAATTGACTTAACCACAAAATTATTAATGTCAATCTCTAATTACAAATTTATTTAATCTTAAATTATTTATTTAATTACAAGTATAAATTAATTTTCATTCTTAATTAACTTATACTTTAAATTAATTAAACGTCTTACATTAGCAAACCTTTCTTCGTAAGTTTTAAATCAAAACTTAACTTAAAACTTGTCAACATTGTTAACTTTATTATTAGTAAACTTTATTAAGCAAAATAACTTAAAAGTTTATTAAGTTTGTCCACTAGGAATAGAACACGAGGTAAACACTGCGTTTACTCGAGTATAACTCGGGTTTCCCTTACCCTATTCTCGAGTCCCCCTCTCTTCTCATACCTCCTTCATATATTTGTTCTTTTTCTTTTTCTTTTCTTTTTTTAGTTTGAAGTTTAAGTTATAAATTGCAGAGTTACAAACACACTCACGCACGCACCCAGGTACCCGAAGCATCCTCCCCATTCCCTCGAGTAATAACTCGCGTCAACCACCAACTCAAAGTCGTTGACATTCACACGCCACCGTGCACGTGTACGGTGGTTCGCCAACGTTCTGGCGAACCCCTATGCCTTCGGAAAGTCACAAAATTACTACACACCCGAGAGCAAACCCCAGTTCGACGCAAAATACGCGAAATCGAAATTAACCCATTCACTCGAGCCAGCAACACGAACACCACAAAGAAAAATGCCACTAACCACTGACGCCGACCACCAGTGACGACGCCGCTTCATCCACACCACGTCCATACCCTCCTCGACCACCTTATAGAAACTCGAACAGCTCGATCAATCCACGATGGCAAAATCAACGAATTACATAACATAGAAAAACTCGAACCCGAACCCTATATTTGATTCGACCCAAAAATCCTTGCATTAGATAATTTTTTTATCATTTTTCCTCGATTCGAAAATCACCAAGCTAGCTCCACAACGAATTTCAACATCTAATACTTGTTGAATCAACAGAAATTGGTAAAAATGCATTTTGATTCATTTTCGAACCGCACCTTGAATACTTACTTAAAAATCAACGTTCTTGTTTTAAAAATCTTAATTTTGTATGTTTATTCAAGATATGAAATCAAATTAACAAATTAAAATATTTGAATTTTACATATTGATTTCTATTTACTGCAACTTGAATGTCCAGAGTCCATGACATACTGTAAAGCTTCAAAACAAAGTGAAAAATTTTGATTGAAGATTAAACAACCTATTTTTTTTTAAAATCCTAAGTTAAAATGATTTATATGAAGAAGTATAAATCTTTCTCTACTTTTCTTTGTTTAGAAACTTGAAATATTGAAGAACATCACATAGCAGAGCTTCCAGTAAGCAACAAACATCACAGAACAACTTATTTCAATATATAGCGAATATAAGATTACATGAACTAATTATCAAGTTTTAAACTTCAAAGATAATATGTTTACTCACCTAAATGATTGTTGAGACAGAAAGCAAGTGTTGTTGAAAAGCTACATTTTTGAATTCTTGAAAATCTTCTCTGCCTTGATGAATGAAGCTAAGTTTGTAAAGAAAGATGTTTATTTTCTTTTTCTCTCTTTCACGTTAGCTTCTCAAGTTGGCTAAATTATGTGAACGAACTAAAAATGAGATGACGTATAAATAAAAATTGTTGTGAACTGTGTAGGCTACAACCGGTACAACTTCATTTATTTTGATCATATTAGATTTAGTGTTTTAATTACTGTAATTTGAGGTGATATTGCATATTTCGGCTGGCCTTATGTTTGTACTGAGATATTTCTTTTGTAAATTTGAAATGACAAATGTGTGCTAGCATTTAATGTACATGTCTTCATATATGTTTACAAAATTATGGTTTTGCTGATATTTTTTTTTGTTTATTTGTACAAAGATATTTTGTATGTTATGTGAATAAATTTGTCGTCTTTTCATTGTACAAATGCATATACAGGTTATCTTTTCTAAACCTTTCTTATATGTTTATATAAAGTTGTTCTAAATATCGATTTGGCTTATGCATTGATTTTTGTCAAAGATTATGTTTTGCCTTTACACTTAGTATAAGTTTTGTTAACATAACTTCCTAGTTTTATTTTTATTTATAGTTTAACTTTCGAATATTAGATTTATAACGTATATTTGTATTTATATATTTTATATTTCTATTTATATCTTATATTTTATAATTATGTTGTATACTTATGTTTTACATTTATGTTTAATATTGATAGGATTACTTATTTTAAACATTACTATTTAGATTACATTCATATATGTATCATATTAAATGTCACTAATATAGAGCCTTTAATTCTATTGAATAAAACAAATTTTATTATAAATAGTTTTGAAAGATTCTATTTTAAATTTTCAAATCAAAATTTTCTTTACAAAACATATATATACATATAACTGATAAATGTTCAAAAATCTTATTTATTTATAAAATGAAAAGCTTGTATTTTATTTAATTAGATTAAATTTTAATTAAAATATGTGGCCAAAATTCCCGGTCGTTACATTATATATCTAAAAAGCGTAGACTTAGTAGAACAACTTTCATTTTATAAGTATTTTCATATTTTGAGTTTTTCTTGTTCGAAATTTAACATCTTTAGAGCAGGTTTTTAATTGAAACAACTTGTTTTCTTTTAAGTTATGTGCATTCTACCTATTTTGTGAGTAAAATATGGTTGATGTTTTTGTATGAAAACTGAAGTATGTTATGGTAGAATCTATAAATAGAACATTTTATTCACTTTAAATAATGAGTTTAGCGAATAAATTGGATTTTTGTAAGAAGTCTTGATAATTTTAAGAATATTGAAGTTTCAGAATTTGAGTACAAAGAAATTAGGTCTCTGAAACCTTAAAAATATTATTTCTGTAAAATAAGATTACAGAAATCAATTCCTCAAGTTTGTTTTGTCTTTGAGCCATTAACTAACACCGTGCATTATGCGGTCATTTGAGTCTGGTGGCCTTTGAAGAAACCACCTCTCATCGAATTCTCTTACCTCTCTTGTTGTCAAACTTATGTTGGTGTGGTTCTTTCCATAATGATACATGGAAAGTCATGTTGATAATCATCTTACTGATTGGAGTCAAGGATAAAAGTTGAGCTAAATTTCTACTCTATTCGAGAAATTTCCAAGAAAAAATCCTCCTTGATTGATTCTTTGGGTAGCATTCTGTTGTGTTCTTGTTTCGAAGATGAAGTGCCTTCGAAATCATAAGGTATTGCTCATATAAATTCTACAGTCCCTTAATCTCGATGAATATATTCAGGAAATTATAGAATTTATCGAGCAATTTTATCTTGGTCTTCTATCAATTTGAGTTGAGAGGAAAAATTTTTAAACTCGAGCTTGTCTATCTTTCTTTTGATTGATGAAATTAATGTGTTGAATACAAACTCTTCTCTAGAAATTGCGAGGACACTATTTTTATAGGGGGAGTCTGTAACAAGCTTGGTTTGGAAATTACTTGTCAATATTAAATTATAATGGTAATTATAATTTAATATTGTGAATTGAATAAAAATTTAAGATTTTAAATTGTTTATTTGAAATAAATAATGAAATTGGAATTTAAAAATGTAAAAATAAGGTTTAGGACATTATTTTATTTGGTTAAAGTGATAATAAATGGGAAATGACCTTACTTTAGAGAAAATGCAATAATTATATTAATTATTTCCCTTTTGCTTCTTTTAATAATTTTTAAGAGAAGTATTTTATTTTTAAAGGTTGTTTATTTAAATAAAAAGGTAGAAATTGGTTTAAAAATATGTTTTGCTATAAATTAAGTTTTTAAATTGTTTAAAATATTTTTTCTAAGTGAGAAAAGTATTTTTGTTTAATTTTAGAAGTTAAAAAAATGTTTTATTCATTTATTTGAGTAAACAATGCATTTTAGTTAAATTAAGGAATTTAATAGTAAAAACATTTTAAAAATATAAATTTATCTTTGTATATAATGTAAAATGTTTTTTTTTATTAGTGTGCAAGTTTACATATTTTTCTTCCCTGAAAATATGATGAAAATGCATTTTGGCATTGTAAATTAGTGTAAATATGAAGCCTTTTTAATATAAGTGTTGACTAATTAACATAAGCCAAGTTATTTTCTTTTAATTTGTGGGTCCAAGCCCATTAGTGTTCACGGGCTGATTAAGGAAGTGAGAAAACTTATTATATGTTCATTTCCGCTATCTCTTATTTCTCCTTCCGCTTGAGAAACAAAATACAATAACCTTTCCTCCAAAATTGAAAATCCAAGAAAATTTCTCCTTAAATTCAAGAAAATTAAAGTCTTTTTCACTTTAGAGAATAAATTGAAAGCAATCTAACTCCAAATCACTTAATTTAATCAAAAATCTCTTATTTGTGAAATGAGTTCTTATTTATAGTGAATTTTATTTTGCATGCACTGTTTATCTTCTCTATAGGTTCTTAGAAGCTATCTCTCAAGCCCAAGCTTTCAACTTGCAACATAAGTCTAAGTTTTTTCATCTACGCAGCAAGGTGAGTTGTAATACTCACAAATCCTAGCTGATCCAAGCTCAAAATTGCAAGAAATTGTAAAAATTTAGCTTCAGTTCGTATATTTCTATTGTGGTTTCTCTCTATTCAAAATCAGTTTCATGTTGCTACTTTGAAAGCTTGTAACTTTTGATTCCTGCGACGAAATGCTGCCGGATTTCTTTCATTTGATAGATTGCATGATGAACCATGTCTCTGCAAATTTTGATTGAAAAATGTTGTCATTTGGATGTTCAAAAAAGTGGATGAAAATCAATTCAAACCTAGATTTTTGCCTGTACACATTATGTTTTGAGTAGCTACAAACATGGCCTGAGTCCATGTTTGAGACAACATCTCTTTCATTTCTTGCAGGAATTCATTGATTCTTTTTTTGCTTCAAAGATAAAGTTTTCTGCTATATGTATACCAATTTTCAGTTCAATCCGAGGTCGTTTGGTCCCTTGTTTCATGCTTGAAAGTTGAACCCGATATGGTTTTGAGGCCTGTACATTTTTGTTGTTTTGTACTGCTGCGAAAATAGGCTGAGTCCGTATTTGGAACGGCGTAAGTTTTTCACTTCCAGTCAGAATTTATTAATTATTATTTTTGTTTGAAAGGTGAAGTTTGATAGTATGTGCATACCATTATTTAGCTTAATATGAGGTTGTTTGGTCATATGTTTCAGGCCTGTAAGTTTAACCCAAGATGGTTTTCAGGCTGGCCACATTTTTGTTTTTGAACTGTTGCAAACATGGCCTGGGTTCATGTTTGAGACAGCATAACTTTTTCATTTCTTGTTGGAATACATTGATTCTTTTTTTGTTTGAAAGAGAAATTTTTCTACTATGCATACACCAATTTTCAGTTTAAGCACAGGTCTTTTTGCCACTTGTCCCATGTTTGTAATTTGAACCTGAGAGGGTTTTAGACCTGGGCAGAATTCAACATGGCCTGAGTCCATGTTTGAGATTTCATATCATTAGCATTTCATATCGCAATTCAGTGAATCACTTTCCAGTTCATAGATAAATTGTTCTACTTTATGTGTATCAAATTTTAGACCATTCTGAGGTCGTTAAGCCTTTCAAATTATGTCCAAAAGTTGAACCTAGAGAAGATTTCAGACATACGTATTGTTTCGTCCATTCAGTTTTATGTTCTTTTTCCATCCAACTTTTGACTTTTACCTCGTGTTTTTGTGATATTTGTTAAATTTTTTAAGGGCTATGATGCCTATCAATAGGCTAGCCAAGCTATGATGAATTTTAGATCCAAATTTGAATTGAATTTGAATGACAGTTTTGAGTGATTTTTTTGATTTCGAGCACGGATTTTTCCAAATGATTTTGAAATAATTTTTAAAATAAATTGGCATTTAAAATAATTATTATATAATATTTTTTAATTATTTTAAGCTATAAATTCTAATTATTTTCTATAATAAGGTAATTTTCAAATATTGTTTTCAAAATTGATTTTGAAAAATGGTTTTAAAAGCTTGTTTTCTCAAATAAATTATTTTATATATAAAATACATGTTTTTTCACTATTCAAGCAAATGACAAGGAGAATTAAACAGTTTGGTAAAACACGTGGTATGGGACACGTGTGTTTATGTAACAACCCTGTATTTTGTGATTATTTTAAATATTTTTTAATTATTTTAGCTGAAATTCCTGATTTAAAAACTTTATTTTATTTATTAAAATGGATAAATTTTGTTATTTTAAATATCAATTTTGATTTTTGTGTGAAATATAATTCCAAATCTGAACAAATGGAATATTTCAAAAAAAGTGGATTTTGGTCAAAATGGTCAAACTTTGACTTTTAAATTTAAAATTTAAAATTTTGAATTTTTGAATTTTATCTTTTATTATGAAAATAGATTTAATTTCAAGAATACTACTTTTCGTTTCGTTGAAATCCGATTAATATTGTGAAATTTATGCTTTTTATACTATTGTGTGTAAATTGTTTTATTTAACAAAATTTGTTTATTTTAATTAATATAAATAATATTTTTGGTTGATATATCATATTATAATTGTGTATATATATGTAATATTACATGTTATGTATATATTTACAACATTTGTCCGTTCTTGTTTCATTTAATTTGGATATATACTTTGTAAATTAAGTAACATACAAAGATGTAAATAGCAATTAATTTATACGTTTCTATAATCGTTTTCTTATTTATTTCTATAGTGTTTATATAAACGATATGTATTTAATAAATTATTTCTTTGGCATATACTTTATTAAATAAATGGAAAACAAATCAAATTTAGATACATTATCTATTTTTAATTAAAGGCATGCGTTACGTTTAGATTTATTACCTCTTTATCTTTCCATCCATTGATTTCATACCATAACTCCTCCATATTTGTTGTCGTTTATTCCCTTAACCCTAGCCGCCTCCATCATATTTCACGTGAAGACATCACTTAATACACGCATGCTCAGACCTAAAGAAAAAGCTTTGGGTAATGTCTCTTCTTCTTTTTCCACTTTTTCTTCTTTGTTTTGCCTTGTTTTTCACTTGAATTCGCCTTGATCTTCACCTATGTTGCTCGGCCAATACCCCTACCATCTCCTCTTCCGACCACCACCACTTCCTTTCCCATATAACCCACAGCCTGACATCATTCTCCTCTGACCTGAAAGTGCCTTGATCATCCATTGCACAAAACTCCACAAAAACAATGCTAAACTTCTTGAATTTATACCTAGCCAAGCCTATATTCACATCCACTTCATTTCCTTGCCACAGCCACCTCCTTAGCCATCACCACCAGCAAGAACCACACCTGAACACCACTACTAACATCTGACCTGACCTGAATTAGCCCCTGTCCAAGCCCAAATGTGCCAAGGCCGAACCCAAAATGATGGACAAACCACCTCCCTTTTGCTTGCCTTTTTACCTTCCTCGTGTTGTAACCTCCAAACCCTTTGCCTTCTTGACCAAGCCTTGTTATTTTCAGATCCAACCTGACCATTACCACCTGAAAACATCTAGGGCCAAACCAATATAGCCTTTTGGTCGAGCCTATGTGGGTAAAGGTCAAGCAAATTTGATGGGAAAGCTTGGCGATGTCTCTTGTTATTTCTATTTCCATTTTGTTTAAATAGATTTTTGGTATTGTAAAATTATTTATATATGGTTTGTTTCATTGTTGAATACAAGATTTATATCTTGGCACTCTCTCCACTCAAATCAAGTCGTGCTTTCTGGAATTCGTTTGTGTATTTTGTTTTGATACTCCAGCGTAAAGTTGAGTTTTCACTCATGACATTTATTCTTATATAATTGGTGAAGTGACAACAAGTGAATGTGTAGAATTGTTATATGCCTGTGATGTTAATTATGTGATGTTAAACCCTGCTATAAACTTGTCTCATCATCTGTTATGTTTTATTCTGGTATACTGTGGATTTATTTCTGTTTCTCACACTGCAAGTTTCCAATAAAATAGAATCACTATGGGTTGAAATGATACATACCAAAACGGACTTTAGAATAGGAAAAATCATTACGGGCTGAAATTGCCTGGGTGATTTTTATTTATTTGTATTTGTCTTGGGATTTCGGGTTTGAAATAATCAAAACCCGAAAATTTTACTAACTACGGATTTAAATGATAATTTCCGTATCACTTGATTGAGGTGTGAAATATTATCCGGACCCGTGGTTGATTTCAAAATATGATTTCTCATAAATTTCATGTATTGTAAATGAAATAAAAAGAATGAACTTTGACTTATATTGTGTAATATCCCGGAATTTTTAACAATATCAATTTAATAATCTGTACAAAAATTAAATTGATATTGATATTTTTGTTAATAATAATTCAATTTGATTTAATAATCTTCTTCAATAATTATTTAATTGGTTATTTTATCTTTCAAAAATAATAAATGAATTTCTATTTATAACATAAATATATAGTTTATTTTGTAAATAGATTTGTATTGTTTTAATTTTAATAAATAAAGCATATTTTTCTAATTCTAATATTTTAGTAATCTGGAAATTTGTTTTTATTTAATAATAGCTTTTCAAAGTTATAAAATAAATGATCTTGCTTTAGATTAATAAATGAATCATGATTTCAAATTCTAATATATACATTATAATGTGGAAATTTTAATTTTTATTAAATATAAAGTTTTCAAAGCTATTTAATAAATAAATATATGATTTTTAAATTGTTAAGGAAAATGTTTAAATGTTTAAAATAGTTTTAGCTTGAGTTTTAAATTTAATTAATGGACAAAGAGTTTTATAGCTTAATTAAATAGAAAATTTATTAATAAAAATATAATTTCCTTTAAAATGGTTTTAATTTAATAATGAGACATTTTAAATACGATATTAACAATGTATTGTGTTACAAATAGATTTTTGGTTAAAAATAGCTATTGTTATTTCAAATTTTGATTTGTATTCATAATTTGATTTTTAATATTAGATTATGAATTTAATTTGAATTTAATTTCCGAAGTATAAATTTTAAATTGTTTTAATTTCCATATGTATAAGCTTCATTTATAAGTACAAATTGTTTTTAGTTCTTTTAAAAATTTATATACATATTTGAATATTAACTAACAAATCAATTAAGCTTAATACATATAAATGTTAACATGTTAATTAATATGCAAATTACCTTTAAAAAAAAGACATGTGTTGTACTCTTAAAATCTAATTGAACAAGTGTTCAAAGATTAAACATTTAATTTGACAAATGTTAAAATTTGTACAAGTGCCATTTTATTTTTAATTTTTTTCCCTTTTATTTGATAAATCTAAAATTTACACTTGTATAAACCTGCATCTACATCTCTTTCTTCCCTTTCTCATTTTTTTTCTAATTAAAGATAAAGAAGAAGAAAAAATTTAAATTATACACAAACCTGAAAATCATAGAAACCTATTCTCAGATTCAATATCAAATATTCGGAAACCAAATTCACTTCCCTGTAATTTCTCAAATCTGTTACAAGTTCTTCAAGATAAAACCCCTCATTAAAAAAAAGAGGATCTGCATGCAACTTGGAAATAGAGCAAATCTGCATCTTTTCTCTGTAAATTCAATAACAACTGCATTCCAGTTTCAACAGCTTGCAAACAATTTACAATCTGCATTTTTCAACCTGCACTTCAATCAACAAGTTCAAAAGGGTAATCAAAGGCTCTGTTTCTCTTAAAACTGGTGAGTAACTTTTTAAATCTAAAAGTTTAAAATAAGTTGCATGTTAGTAAACTGAAAAAAGTATTGCATGTGTGAATGTTGATGTGAAATTGTATTTGTATGAATGATTTTGTATGACCTCTGTTTATATTTCCAGTAACCCCTGTTTATTTTAAATACTTATTCTTTTGATCCAATTTCTGTTAGGATCTAGATTATAGACAGTCATTGTTTGTTTAAATTTTAGAGTAAGTTTAAAATTAAATTAAGCTACTAATAAATTGGTACTGGCTCTGGAAAACCAAATAAGTGAGCAATGTTCAAAAATAACTGAAGATTTAATTATCATGTTTTCTAGGTTCTTGAATATAGGTTGAATACTAAAAATCATAATGTGATTTTTAAAAACAAAACTAAATTTTTTAATAGGAGGGTTAAGGAGCAAGGAGGGAATGAACTGTATATGAACTGTGGGGTTGCTCTGGTGATTCATGCATCTGGAAAGGATGGGATTCTTCCTGGTGATGGAAGAGAGGTAGGAGAAGCTAGGAAAAATGCGGATTGATGATGAAAGTCATCAGAGTAATTGCGGTAAGGAAAGTTTCTTTGGAACCCTAGTTTTGCTATGAGATAAGAATTGATCACTACAGCCAATGTAGTTGATCGAGTGATTGGATATTTTGGGAATCGATAGATTTGTTGAGGTGGAAGTTAAGGCCGGAGGGGCTAGTTGTCAGATGATCGGAATATTGTCAGCGGCGAGTTGATAGGTTTGAAGAGGGTGTTGGTTGTGGTTTCCAGGTTTGGGATTTTCGCGTTGGATTTTGTTTTCAGAGATGATTGTACGATATGATGAACACATCTGAATGTTGGGGTGTTTTGGGATGTAGGAGGACAACCTCTGATGGTCAGCGGTGGCCGTAATCACCGTGCATATGCACGGTGACGAGATGTATCTGGTGATGTTGGGTTGCTAGTGGAAACAGGGGAAGTTGTTTGGTTTGCTCGAAGTTTTTGGACTTTTGGCTCGGGAAGGACAGGCTTTAGACTTGAAGCAAATTGTTGATGTCTCGGGTTGTTTTATCTGTGTTTCCCAGGTTTCTCAGAAACCTGTATTTCAGATTTTAAACTTTCTAAAATATGAAGATTCTGAAGAGAAGATTTAAACCTGGATCAAATTCAAGTTTAAATTGAATCTAAGTTTTAACTTTTTTTAAATCTCAATTTGAAAAAAAAAGTATGATGATAATAAATAATAAAGTTTAAACTTGAATATTAAACTACTTTAAAATAATATGTAGTTTCAAAATTTTAATCTGAAGCTTTTAAATATGAGTAAGATTTGAAGTTTTATTTGAATCTAGAAATTTAAAAGTTAAATTTGAATTTTAGTTTTAAATTTAAAAGAAGGTTTAAATTTGGAAGTTTTAAGCTAAATATAAATTGAAGTTAGTGAAATTTTGAAATGAGTTTTGGTTTTCGAAATTCTTATGAATTCAAATTCCAAGACAATCACTTGTTGTATTGCAATTTAAAAAGTTTTAAATTATTTAAACTTTGATAAGTTTAAATTATTCTTATTTTAAAATTTGTATTTAAAATGGAATTTAAAGGTAATTTTCAAAAGTACTTTGTTTTAAATAAAATTTGTTTTTAAAAAAACAAGATTTAGAAATGTTTTATCTTATATTAATTAAGATAAATGGTTTGAAAATTTATTTAATTAATAAGGTAATTAAGAAATAGTTAGTTAATTTAATTAATTATTGATTAAGGTTTAATAAATATTGATTAATGATAAATCAATTTAAAATTGAGATCATTAATTAGATTTTTAAATTAATGATTAAGGAATTATTAATTAAGTAATTAAGTTTTAATCAAGGATAATTAGTTAAATAATTAAGGATTAATTAAGTGACAATTAACACTTAATTAATTAAATAAATTAGACTTTAATTAATGGATAATTAAAGATGATTTAATTTATAATTATCTAAATTAATTTCTTAACAAAAATAATTAAAGAATGGTTAATGAAGGTCATTAACCAGGATTATTTAATAATTAATTAATATGGTTAATTTTTTTATAATTAATTAGATTAATTAATTTAATAATAATTAATTATGAATTGTTGAGAATAATTACGTGATGAAGTAATTAACAAATTAATTACTTAATGTAATTAATTTAGTTTAAATGTGATTGTTTAATTTAATTAATTAAGTTTAATTAATTTTAAACACTTGGGTTTTAAAGATAATTACTGTATGTAATTAATGATTTGGAAATTACTTGGTGAAGTAATTGATTAATAATTACAGAATGTAATTAAATGAAGATGTTTAAGAATGAAGTAATTTGGAGTATAATTACTTAGAAATTAATCAAGGGATTAATTAAGGAATCAATTAAGGAATAATTGATTTATTTTAATGAGGTAATTAAGCTAGTTAATCATTGAATGTGATTTATCTGGAAGGATTAATAATTATGGGTTAATTACTTAAGGTAATTAATTTAAGAAGGTATTTAATTAAATTAAGTATCATTAATTATTATAATTAATGATGTAATTAAAAGTTGATAATTAAGATTAATTAATCAATAATAAATAATTAAGGTAATTAATTATAGTTAATTAATTGAAGTAATTAAAGGTTAATTACTGTTTGGCTGAGAATAATTAATTTGTGAAATTAATTAAGGATAATTACATAAATGTAATTAAGGGTAATAAATCAAGGTGATTAATTAAGGTGATTAATAATGAATGATTAATTGATTGTAATCAATTAAATGATTGAGTAAGCAAGTTTTATATTAGTGAAGTAATTAGTTTAACTTATTTTAAATTAATTAAAGAGGAAGTAATTAATTTAATTCATTTTAAATTAATTAGAGATAGAGATAGCTAATTTAATTCATTTTAAATTAATTATATCGTGATGAAGTAAATCATTGCTTATATATGAATGGATGACATTGATTGACTTGGATGCTTTGTGATCTCAGTAATGAGATAGGTAATATTGTGTGGTATGAATGCTTGGTTGCATTGTGATGATAACATAAATTATCTATTGTGATGGTAATATATGGATTATCTATTTTTTATATTGATAATGTGGATTACCTATTTATTTGATAGTGTTGATTATCAATTGTGATTTGTGAGTTATCTATCTGTGTGTATATAGATAATTGAATTTGTTTAAACCTTAAAACAACTTGGACCTAAAAGACACGCTTTGGATTTCAATGAGACCGGGTTCGGATTTCCATATTTGGATATCCGAAAACCACATCGATCCAAATTAACGTTAGGTCGTGAATCAAGGTGGAGCTTTGTGAAGACTCGAGGTGTAAGGACTATACGTTAGTATAACTCTGGGGGTGATTCCGTGATGAGTTTGACGGAATTAGTTCTTACAGGTTCAAGATGGTGGTTCAGAGTGCAAGGGTTATCGTCGTTAACTCTGAGGGTGATTCCAAAATGGGTGTAATGAGATAATGCCTTCGGTTTCGTTCGAACCCGGAACGAACTTGTATGGATCGAATGCTTTCAGAACATCGTCAGGTGGACGATGAGCATTCTAAGTGATGTGTTCACTAAAGGTAATCGTAGCCTCAAGCCTCATCAACCGGGAATGGCTAAAACAGGGGAGGTACAGCAAGGCTTCATGGGTAGCTCCCACTTAAGAGTGAGATTTACCCCCGTCTAAAGGTCCCTTTATTTCGACTGTGTGGACAGTTGTTGAGCTCCAACTGTCGGGGTTGTCTTGTTCGGAACTGTTAAGTAAGGAATGGGTCCGGCCATGTGTTGCAGGGGAGTTAGGTTGGCTCCTCGGTACGGTGATCAAGGCCACATACTGTGACGGGCGGTACCCTAGTAGCCCTGCCATTGTATGGAATCCAAAATCCAATAAGTGCCAACGGTTTTGATTGTGTTACCCACTTTTGTGGCTAGTAGCTGGAATTTAATCATGTAACAATTTCGGCTATTTCTTATTTATTTGAAAACCCTAGACCTTATTATAATATCGTCGGATTTCCTATCAAATGTTTTGGTTAGCGTAAGGTAAAAACTTTTCCATGTTTATGTGTGGGAAGTCTTACGTGATACCTTTCTTTCAAAAGGTTTTTAAAAGTTAAGCAACTTTAACCTGTTACTCACACCAGACCCATGTCTGGCCCAGAGTTTATTTCTGTTTTTCTTAAACTCTTGGGTACTCAAATTTTTACGATTAGCCAAGGGATTAAGGCTAGCTTTGACGAATTATGAAGGAGCAATGGAGCAGGAGGCTTCTACGTGTAGATACACATAGTATTTAGCTGTGTAGATTTCTCTGAGTAGTTCCCTTGTATTGTTTTGAGTAGTATAACTGGACAGGTGTTTATAACTGTCTAGTATGTGATGTATATCTGTGTAACTCAGATAATAAGTGTAAACTATGTAATGTTTATGTTATTAATATAATTTATTCGTTCCGCTGTTTAGATTCTGAAGATGTTTCTTTCTTCTCTTCTTTCTTTTCTCTTTCTATCCTTTTCTTTCTTATTAATGATGCGTCATTCTGTGGAAACGGATGGCGGGTCGTTACAGTGGTATAAGAGCATTAGGTTGAGTGAATACCTAGGCTCTGTAATGGTGTCTTTCTTGAGAGAGCGTATTTGTAATTTTTATATATTACTATATATATATATATATTTACTCTACCTATTTGTTGGGTTACCTGTTTAGGTTTTTCAATATAAGTTGTAAAGGTAGATGGGATAGTGGTGTGTGTAACACGACTACCATTGGTTGGAGTTTGAATGTTTGAGGTTGGAAGTGTAATTGTCGAGACTGTAGACCTAATACCGTCTCGAGTGAATTTTGTAGTGATGAAGGATTTCATTGATCTCCGAAGTTAATCTGTTAAGGTTCAGAGTCTATCTTTGAAGTTGAATGAGTAGAGTTTGGATCTGTCGGCTGGGCAGAAGCGAGTGACGGTATTTTGGATACCTCAGGAAGTAGTAGCTGCGTGATGAGACGCGGTGACTATGGATGTTCCTGAAGATGATTTCATTGGAACAAGTTAAGGAGGTGAGTCTGCTTCAGTGTTGTGGCTGTGTTCAGCCGGTGTTTCTGTTGATTTGAAGTCCGAGTTTCTCGAAGAGCTTTGATTTGGAAATCTTTGGCATATGTGGCAGCAGTGCAACTTGGAGTGTTTTCGGTGTTGGCAAGGAATCTTCTGGCTTAGCAGTTTTTCTAGAAGTGAAGTTCAGAAGCAGTTGAGTGGATCCGTTTCTTCGATGGGTTCGCTAGTTTAGAGTAAGCTGTACTATTTGGTAAAAGAAGAACAGATTTTCCTTGGATTTGATTTGGATTGATCGCAAAAGTGACTTGCGATTGTTTGAGTGTTCTCTTGGGTTATCTGAGTTTTCTGGATGTCTTCAGAGAAGTCAGAATTTTTTCCGCATCTGGAGATTGAGTTTCCTTATCAACTGGAATTTCAGGAGTACTACCGGTAGTCCAGCTTTATAGAAGAATGGTTCCTAGAGATTGAGTTGGTGTAGCAGCTCAGAGTTTTGAAGGAACTTCTGAATTTTTCTTATGGATTTGCTGAACCATATTTCTGGGTTGTGTTGTCAAGTTGTGCTCGTATTCTTCTTCAGCATTCTCTTCTACTTCGGATCAGAGTTGAGCAGCGAAAGCAGTTTGGAAGTGTATCTGCTTTTCTTTTCTGGATAGAAGAAGTTGTTGTCTTCTGATGTTTGAAGAGTAGAGTTTATGTACCTGGATCTTAGTTGATCTTGAGGAGATCATTTTGTTGAGTTGATTGGTCTAGTTTGTTGTTAAAGCATCAACAAGGGATGAGATGATCAGTAAGGTTGTGGGTAGCCCAGGATCGTCTGGAAAGTTTTGTGGATTTTAAATGGAGGAATTTGGATTCCGAAGTCGGAGATTTGATTTTGGATAAGTTTTCTCCGATCGTGAAGGATCTATAAGTTTGAGCAAGGCTGGAAAGCTAGCTCTGAAGATTTTTGGATCTTTTCTGTGATCTTGGAGGTTAAGCGATTGGTCTTCAGGATTGAATTTCTAGTTTGGACAACTGGAGTTCGATGAGTTTCATGTATCTCTTAAAACTGGTGAGTAACTTTTTAAATCTAAAAGTTTAAAATAAGTTGCATGTTAGTAAACTGAAAAAAATAAGTATTGCATGTGTGAAAGTTGATGTGAAATTGTATTTGTATGAATGATTTTTGTATGACCTCTGTTTATATTTCCAGTAACCCCTGTTTGTTTTAAATACTTATTCTTTTGATCCAATTTCTGTTAGGATCTAGATTACAGACAATCATTGTTTGTTTAAATTTTAAAGTAAGTTTAAAATTGAATTAAGCTAATAATAAATTGGTATTGGCTCTGGAAAACCAGATAAGTGAGCAATGTTCAAAAATAACTGAAGATTCAATTATCATGTTTTCTGGGTTCTTGAATATAGGTTGAATACTAAAAATCATAATGTGATTTTTAAAACAAAAACTAAAATTTTTAATAGGAGGGTTAAGGAGCAGTGAGGGAATGAACTGTATATGAACTGTAGGGTTGCTCTGGTGATTCATGCATCTGGAAGGGATGGGATTCTTCCTGTGATGGAAGAGAGGTAGGAGAAGTTAGGAAAAATGCGGATTGATGATTAAAGTCATCAGAGTAATTGCGGTAAGGAAAGTTACTTTGAAACCCTAGTTTTGCTGTGAGATAAGAATTGATCACTACAGCCAATGTAGTTAATCGAGTGATTGGATATTTTGGGAATCGATAGATTTGTTGAGGTGAAAGTTGAGGCCGGAGGGGCTAGTGGTTAGGTGATCGGAATATTGTCAGCGGCAAGTTGACAGGTTTGAAGAGGGTCTTGGTTGTGGTTTCCAGGTTTGGGATTTTCGCGTTGGATTTTGTTTTCAGAGATGATTGTACGATATGATGATCACATCTGAATGTTGGGGTGTTTTTGGATGTAGGAGGATCACCTCTGATGGTCAGCGGTGGCCGTAATCACCGTGCGTATGCACGGTGATGAGATGTATCTGGTGATGTTGGGTTGCTAGTGGAAACAGGGGAAGTTGTTTGGTTTGCTCGAAGCTTTTGGACTTTTGGCTCGGGAAGGACGGGCTTTAGACTCGAAGCAAATTGTTGATGTCTCGGGTTGTTTTATCTGTGTTTCCCAGGTTTCTCAGAAACCTGTATTTTAGATTTTAAAATTTTTAAAATCTGAAGATTGTGAAGAGAAGATTTAAACCTGGATCAAATTCAAGTTTAAATTGAATCTAAGTTTTAATTTTTTTAAATCTCAATTTGAAAAAAAAGTATGATGATAATAAATAATAAAGTTTAAACTTGAATATTAAACTATTTTAAAATAATATGTAGTTTCAATATTTAATCTGAAGCTTTTAAATATGAGTAAGATTTGAAGTTTTATTTAAATCTGGAAATTTAAAAGTTAAATTTGAATTTTAGTTTTAAATTTAAAAGACGGTTTAAATTTGGAAGTTTTAAGCTAAATATAAATTGAAGTTAGTGAAATTTTGAAATGAGTTTTTATTTTCAAAATTCTTATGAATTCAAATTCCAAGACAATCACTTGTTTTCTTGCAATTTAAAAAGTTTTAAATTATTTAAACTTTGATAACTTTAAATTATTCTTATTTTAAAATTTGTAATTTAAATGGAATTTAAAGGTAATTTTCAAAAGTACTTTGTTTTAAATAAAATTTGTTTTTAAAAAAACAAGATTTAGAAATGTTTTATCTTAAATTAATTAAGATAAATGGTTTGAAAATTTATTTAATTAATAAGGTAATTAAGAAATAGTTAGTTCATTTAATTTATTATTGATTAAGGTTTAATAAATATTGATTAATGATAAATCAATTTAAAATTGAGATCATTAATTAGATTTTTAAATTAATGATTAAGGAATTATTAATTAAGTAATTAGGTTTTAATCAAGGATAATTAGTTAAATAATTAAGGATTAATTAAGTGACAATTAACACTTAATTAATTAAAAAAAATAGACTTTAATTAATGGATAATTAAAGATGATTTAATTTATAATTATCTAAATTAATTTCTTAATAAAAATAATTAAAGAATGGTTAATGAAGGTCATTAACCAGGATTATTTAATAATTAATTAATATGGTTAATTTTTTGATAATTAATTAGATTAATTAATTTAATAATAATCAATTATGAATTGTTGCGAATAATTACTCGATGAAGTAATTAAGAAATTAATTACTTAATGTAATTAATTTAGTTTAAATGTGATTGTTTAATTTAATTAATTAAGTTTAATTAATTTTAAACACTTGGGTTTTAAAGATGATTACTGTATGTAATTAATGATTTGGAAATTACTTGGTGAAGTAATTGATTAATAATTACAGAATGTAATTAAATGAAGATGTTTAAGAATGAAGTAATTTGGAGTATAATTACTTAGAAATTAATCAAGGGATTAATTAATGAATCAATTAAGGAGTAATTGATTTATTTTAATGAGGTAATTAATTTAGTTAATCACTGAATGTGATTTATTTGGAAGGATTAATAATTATGGGCTAATTACTTAAGGTAATTAATTTAAGAAGGTATTCAATTAAATTAAGGATCATTAATTATTAAAAATAATGATGTAATTAAAAGTTGATTAATTAAGATTAATTAATCAATAATAAATAATTAAGGTAATTAATTATAGTTAATTAATTAATTGAAGTAATTAAAGGTTAATTACTGTTTGGTTGAGAATAATTAATTTGTGAAATTAATTATGGATAATTACATAAATGTAATTAAAGGTAATAAATCAAGGTGATTAATTAAGGTGATTAATAATGAATGATTAATTGATTGTAATCAATTAAATGATTGAGTAAGCAAGTTTTATATTAGTGAAGTAATTAATTTAATTTATTTTAAATTAATTAAAGATGAAGTAATTAATTTAATTCATTTTAAATTAATTAGAGATAGAGATAGCTAATTTAATTCATTTTAAATTAATTATATCATGATGAAGTAAATCATTGCTTATATATGAATGGATGACATTGATTGACTTGGATGCTTTGTGATCTCAGTAATGAGATAGGTAATATTGTGTGGTATGAATGCTTGGTTGCATTGTGATGATAACATGGATTATCTATTGTGATGGTAATATATGGATTATCTATTTTTGACATTGATAATGTGGATTACCTATTTATTTGGTAGTGTTGATTATCAATTGTAATTTGTGAGTTATCTATCTGTGTGTATATAGGTAATTGAATTTGTTTAAACCTTAAAAAAACTTGGACCTAAAAGACACGCTTTGGATTTCGATGAGACCGAGATCGGGTTTCCATATTTGGATATCCGAAAACCACATCGATCCAAATTAACGTTAGGTCGTGAATCAAGGTGGAGCTTTGTGAAGACTCGAGGTGTAAGGACTATACGTCAGTATAACTCTAGGGGTGATTCCGTGTTGAGTTTGACGGAATTAGTTCTTACAGGTTCAAGATGGTGGTTCACAGTGCAAGGGTTATCGTCGTTAACTCTAAGGGTGATTCCAAAATGAGTGTAATGAGATAATGCCTTCGGTTTCGTTCGAACCCGGAACGAACTTGTATGGATCGAATGCTTTCAGAACATCGTCAGGTGGACGATGAGCTTTCTAAGTGATGTGTTCACTAAAGGTAATCGTAGCCTCAAGCCTCATCAACCGGGAATGGCTAAAACATGGGAGGTGTAGCAAGGCTTCGTGGGTAGCCCCCACTTGAGAGTGAGATTTACCCCTGTCTAGAGGTCCCTTTATTTCGGCTGTGTGGACAGTTGTTGAGCTCCAACTGTCGGGGTTGTCTTGTTCGAAACTGTTCAGTAAGGAATAGGTCCGGCCTTGTATTGCAGGGGAGTTAGGGTGGCTCCTCGGTATGGTGATCTAGGCCACGTACTATGACGGGCAGTACCCAGTAACCCTGCCATTGTATGGAATCCAAAACAATATGTGCCAACGGTTTTGATTGTATTCCCACTTTTGTGGCTAGTAGCTGGAATTTAATCATGTAACAATTTCGGCTATTTCTTATTTATTTGAAAACCCTAGACTTTATTATAATATCATCGGATTTCCTATCAAATATTTTAGTTAGCGTAAGGTAAAAACTTTTCCATGTTTATGTGTGGGAAGTCTTACGTGATACCTTTCTTTCAAAAGGTTTTTAAAAGTTAAGCAACTTTAACCTGTTACTCACACCAGACCCATGTCTGACCCGGAGTTTATTTCTATTTTTCTTAAACTCTTGGGTACTCAAATTTTTACGAGTAGCCAAGGGATTCAGGTTAGCTTTGACGAATTATGGAGGAGCAATGGTGCAGGAGGCTTCTACGTGTAGATATATATAGTATTCCGCTGTGTAGATTTCTCTGAGTAGTTCCCTTGTATTGTTTTGAGTTGTATAACTAGATAAGTGTTTATAACTGTCGAGCATGTGATGTATATCTGCGTAACTCAGATAATAAGTGTAAACTATGTAATGTTTATGTTATTAATATAATTTATTCGTTCCGCTGTTTAGATTCTGAAGATGTTTCTTTCTTCTCTTCTTTCTTTTCTCTTTCTATCCTTTTCTTTCTTATTAATGATGCGTCATTCTGTGGAAATGGATGGCGGGTCGTTACATATTGGATTTAAAATGGTTAAGCAGTGATTTTCTAAAAGGTAAAATGGTATAAGTTAAAAGATAGTTTGAGTTGTAGTGTGAAAGTTTGATTTAACTTAATAATGGAAATTCAATTAAAATGGAATTATAACTTAACTTGGTAATTAATATAATTGATGTGTGAATTGGATAAATATAAAGTAAAAGAAAATATCAAGTTATTTGTAAAATAATGTTAAGCAACTTACAGTGTATTTTGAATTTATGTAATTAGTTTAAAATGTTAAATAAATGGATAGCTAAATGGAAATTTGGAATTTAACTTGACTTGGAATTGTGAGATTTGGTTTAAAAATGGAAGTTTAAGTAAATTAAATAAAAGGGAAATTTGGTTTAATGTATGAAATGGTAATTTGAAATTTAAGTGATAAATAATTGTTAAAAGGTAAAGAATAGGAAATTTGTACACTTGAATTTAATAAGTGAAATTATTGATATTTATTTGTGAAATATACTTTATAAAAGTCATAAGTTCAAGAGTATTTAAATGACCATTTTTATAGTGGAAATATGAAGTTTTGTAAGTTAAAAATGGTTTAAATTGAAGTTTATTTATGGCTGAAATGCTACTGTAAATCTGAAATTTCAATATTTGAAGTGTTTAATTGAATAAATGAACTCAGAAAAGGCTAAATTTTTGGGAATTGAATAATTGATTTGAAGGAATAATGACTTCACTTTTTTAATGGTTTAAATGAATGATTTTAATTCGGAATTATAAATCATTTTGAAATTTATAACCACGGGTACACTACTTTGTGTGTCATGTGATTTCCTTGTGATTGTTTGATGCACACCTTTTATTTTAAGGGTGTGGCTAGAGGTAAGCGGTTACTGCAGCTCCACGCTACCCTAGTCACGATAACACTGTTATTTGCGTTAATTACTTTAATATGGGTATTTCTGTGATAGTGTTTATTCCTGCTTAATTGATGGTTTACCGGATCCTTAAAGGATGGCAATCCCAAGCATCCTTTAAGTTATTGTGCATTGCTATTACAGTTCACTTGAGTTGGTTTACATTGTATAAGTATGTATGTCCTGACTCGAGTGTTTTGTGTTTTACTTTACGCTCGGGTTAGCCTGAGAGCCACATCTTTGGATTCACCTTTTGGAGCTAGAGATTTGTTGGAGCTTATCTGACCATCTATTAGTCTATTTCTGATCCAGTTATTTCCTATTCGGTATTGCTTCTACATTAGTGATCTATGTATCCAAACTTCTATTGTATCCATTTTTAAACTATGATATTTTGTATATGTTTTGAGAGTATGTATATAGTAGCTTCATGAGCTACTATGGTATTTTATTTCCACTGCGAGTATTCTGATATTATTGTGTCTGTGATTCTGTGAATGATTTTATTTGCTCCAAATTTTAATAAAATCTGTTATTTTGAATTATTCAAGTCTGACATGTGTGGATTATTTTTGATTTGAATGGTCCAAAATAGTGGGTCGTTACATTTGGTATCAGAGCTTTGGTTTTAGGCAAACCTTAGCCTGTAGAGCAAAAACTCATTAGAGATAGGGTAGAAATACCCTAGAATTAGTGAAATCAATCTCAGAATCATTTTCTTGTAAGGGAGCGTATTTTCGAAGTATAAATTGATTTTCAAATGATTTTCAAAGGATTTTTAAAGATTATTTTGGTATAAATTTTCTTATTTTGAAATCAAGATTTCTAAACTTCATCCCTTCTGTATCCACCTTGTTAGTGATCTCTTTGCTTGGGATTCACTAGAATTTTTAACTTCTATCGTGTTGAAAGTGAACTCTATTGTATCTTTTGCTTAGCTAAAGTTGTCAAACTAAAGATATTTATGCTCTTGTTCTTCGTATGGTATGAATTTGAGTCTTTCCAAATAATGAATATAAACTCTTTTGTATTGACATAAGTTATATATCTCTAATCTTGGTTAGGATTCTTTTGATTAGGGTTCCTCTAAAATTTGAGTCTCTGTTCTATTTTGAAATCCATCCTTGAATCATCCCTGAGAAAATTTGTGGTTGATTGTATTTTGAAATTGTGCATACATCGAAATTATTATTTTAATAAGGATGACCATATTTGTATATAAAAGCAAAATGTTTTCGATAGAATTATATACCTTTTAAAATGAAAATTTGAAGCTTTGAAAGGATTTGAAATTTTGAAATTATATAATAATTTGGTTTATATAAAAATGATTTTAATGGAATGGTTTTGAAATTGAAATTTGAGTGATTAAACTCCGGCATTTTTAAATTGGTTTAAGGTTTTGAAAATATATGATAATATGATTTGAAAGTATTTTCCAGATAAGAAATGTTTCAAATGACTTCAAATAAATTTCAATGATCTCAAAGAAATTTCAAGGAAGTTTTAAGAAAATAGAAGTCTAGAACCCACTTGTGTCGCTGGAAAATAATCTCGGTGATGAGTGCACACATTATCGACATTGATTTTCGAGTTTAAGAGTGGGGGAGAGGCTGCTCTAGTAGCTTTGTTTTGCGAGTGATTTTATGAAAACAATTTTGATTTCAGATTTCGAAGTATGATTTGATTTTCGAAAGATATATGTATATATATTTGAAATGATTTGAAGTAAACCCGGTGTTCAGTCCTCTAGTTTCAGATTTTATTTATTATAACTCTATTTATAAAATTGATTTGCTGATTTGTTGCTGATTCGCAACTCTTAGATTTGAAATTTGATTTCACTGACTATTTTGAAGGTTCGAACACTTCCAAATCGAGGTTTAATTTTCAAAGCTAATAAATTTCGAAGAATATAAAATATTTGATAAAGTATATAAGTTTGGTTTGTATGTTTAAAGTATGAAGAGTATGACTTAAATGAATTTGAAACTTTTGTTAAGTAAATAATGTGCAAAAGGTAAATTGGATCTTTTGAATTGAAATAAATAGTTTAAAGGTTTTAAAGGGATAGTTATGAAATTGGAAACCATTTTGGGTATAATTGATTTTGAGAAATATTTGGTTTTTAAAATAGATTGGAATGTAAAACCCAATATTTATATGATGATTTTGGAAATGAATTTGCTTGACTTAAATTATGTTAATATGGAAACTTAGGTTATTTTCTAAACCTATTATTTTTGGAAACTTTGAAATTGAAGATGTTTATTTGGAAGAAATAACTTGGTGAAATCGTATATGATTTTGAAACTGAATTGATATTGGAATGATTTGAAATTGAGAACCTTGTATTATTAAGCACTTGATTTGGAAGTTATCGAACTTATATAAAATGGATTTGTATAAATATGATGTTGATTTGAAAACTATTGATTTGAAAGGTACTCAATTTGGAAAGAGAAATCTTATATAATCAAAGTCTATATTAGTATGATTTGATATACTATTGATTTTGGAAAGTATTCGATTTGAAAATGAAATATAATGGACTTTATATAAGTATGATATTTGAAAGTGATTTGAAAAGGTACTATATGATATATATTTTCGAAGTGAAAATATGGGAAGTGCCTTCTGCTTGATATCCGCTCTGTGGCCACATTGTGGATTCATTCTATCGATATTATTCTCTCTGATTTTTGGTTTTTCGGATGTGATACTCGAGTGTCCTACCATGGTGTAACCCATGGTTTTTTTCTTTTGAGCACGACTGTAACAACCCGCATATTTTACGATCGAGTATTTAAATATTTTATTTAAATATTTCATCGTTAGTCGGATTTTAGTCCGAAAAACTACTTTTTGCAAACAGTCAAATTAGGACTCGAGACCACCCCCACTGAGTTCAAAATGACGTTTGCAATTTTTTTGAGTATAAACTTTGATATGTTTGGAGTTAGTGGAATTTTGCTACTTTTTCACTTAGGGCTTTGGTTTTTTTTGTTTCAGCCCATTAGACCCAAGCTTCACCCCTCTTCTCTTCATTACTTCATTTCTATTTCCTAATACTCAAGCTTTAGCAACAATGGAGAGAGGATTGGAAAATTAAAACTCCAAGCCCTAGTTTTCATTTGCAAATCAAGTTCTAGCTCTAAATCCAAAGAGAAGCTATTGGTAAGCATCATCTTCTTCTTCTCCAACTCATTCTCTCTTTGATTTCAGAAAATTCTTAAACCTAATTTAGGAAATGTTTCTCTTTTAAGCTTAGATTCAAGCTTCTTGTGTTGAGCTTGAAGTGTGGTTGATCTTCCCTTGTCTTCAAGCTTCTCATTCATTTGTTTTGGGCTTAAAGGTGAGATTTTTATCTCACATCAATGTCTATAACTATCTTTGATTGTTAGGTATGAATTCCTAACTCTTATTCATGTGCATTTGATTTTAGCTTGGATTGATTTGGTATATATTCCAACTTTTGGTGTTCTGTAAGAAAAATCTTTGAAAATCCTTTTTGGATGTTTGAACATGTTTTTGGTGGTGAATTAGAGAGTCAATGGTGTTGGGTTATCGATTGGCAAAAGCCCTTATTTCCATTGCTCGACCGGTTGCAAATGGGGTGAGTTTGCTCCTCCATATGATTGGCTGGAAAACCTTTCCAGCTACAGCCAGTCGACTGGCCCCCTGCAGTCAGTAGACTGACTGCAGAGTTGGAAAACTCTCGGGTTATGGTTCAGTCGACTGACTGCAGAGGACCAGTCGACTGACCTGCTCTTAAATGCCTATTATGCCTATTTTTGCCTATTTCTCTTGGGTTTCCAAATTTAATCGATTTAGGTTTATTCCCACTTGTTGTATTAATTGTTATTCGACTTTGATGACTTCTATTTTGGGATTTTTGGAAATATCCATTTTGATGGATTTGATATCGATTTCTTTAGAATTAATTCACGTCTTCGTATGTGAATTTTGGTGATTGATTGTTTCTACAATCATTTTTGTGCTTTGTCACTTTAAAAATATAAAGGTTTCAATACTAGTAGTAAATATCAAAACTCTTCCATCAAAACGATTTCAACACTATTTTATTACAAAGCTCGTTTCTTAAATCGTTTTCCAGTCTATTAGTATATACAAACCTTTACCTCACTCGTATGAGAAATCTAATTAAACGACTTAGTAAAACAAGTGGTATGAAACGTTTTCGTTTACTTCGTTGGTTAATTCTTGGACTTGTTCGATTGAATCTCTTGTGACAATTTTCTAGTGGAGATCTACAATTTGCTCGTAAATATTCAAGTTAAGCTAGTGGTTATGGGACATGAAGCTAGGCTCATATATTTACTAGCTTTGAGTAATTGGCACTTTCGTGATGATCATTGAGGATCATTTTTGTGTTTTTGACTAGCGCTATGCTATGTTTCTTTGTCCACGAAGGGGACGGTACCTCATTTTATCGAGTTTCGTCTCATTTTTATTATAGGCTAACGACCTATTTATTTCTTGGGGTTTCGACCCAATTTTTGTGGGCTAGCGACCCATGTTTTTATGAAGTTCGGATCTTCAGGCGTACCGTTGTACTACATTGTTGTTCTGAACTGTTCGAGTGTCTGGTTCCTCGGGCGTACCGTTGTACTACGTCGTTGCACCGACTCTATGGTTAGCGACCATGGGATAGCGTCCCGTTTGTGATACACGTGTTGGTGAGTATTCAGGCTCCCGTTTTGTGATAAGCCTCCCCCTTTTTGTGATTCCTGGATTTCTATTGATGATTTCTAGAATTTGAATTTCACCAATTTTATGATTGGCATTTATATGTTGTCAATATTTATGGCTTGGTGAATGAAATAAGGAGTATGACATTCCTTTTGATCTTTGAAGATTCTTGTGATATTGATTAATCTCTGGTTGGTTTTCAATTACATAATTATCATAGTATGGTATTATGGTTTTTATATGTTTATGTCATATCTCTTATTCTATATCATTACATCTGATATTTATAGTTCGACTGATCCGTTTATTATTTTCTTATTAAATAATACTCGCGTCAGACCGAGATGTTGCAGGTGCTTCTACTTGACTCCTCTTCTAGAGTTATTATTTTGACTTTTGGCTAACTACTTAGGTTAGTAGTTTATTTTGTTGTATACATTTGAGATATAGACTCCAGGATGTATACTTATTCTTTTGTCTAGCACTTGTAACTATTCTTTTGTGATATTGTGGATCTTGTTTGACCACTACTCTGATGTACACTTCTATGTGTAATATTCATATCTTTTTTCGCCTTTGTGATATGGATATCTGTGACTGATTTATGTTATGTTTATTTCTATGTTTGTTTTCGAAGAATATATATAGCCACTGTGTAGTAGTTTTGAGTTTGTATCGGTATGTCGGATTCCCTCTTGAAAAGAAAATTTATACTATCTGACATATCGGTGCTCGCACTAAGCAATTACACAGATGGTCGCTCCTCAACAGCCTTATTCTCCGTGCTAGTTGACGGTATTACCTCGTAGTGTCCTTGTCTAGCGTGGGTATAGAGGTGGGTCATCACAGTTTGGTATCAGAGCCAGGTTTCGGAACAATGTAGAATAATTTAACAAGGATCATCGTCCTAAGTCCATCTTAGGAGTCATGCCTTAGGATTTAATTCGTGTCTTCGTACCGTCTTATCCTATTTTCTTTTGTGATTCCTTGTTTTATCAATCATTATTGTTTGATATTCATTTTGTGAATAACCTTTTTCTTCTTCTTCTATCTTTCTTAATGAAGAGAAATGGTTAGACCTGGTCGTCCCAGCGCCGGTCAATCTAGTGCTACTCCCCAAGATGGAGTATTTATGTCTTCCCAGCAGCTTCTTGATCTAGTAAAGAATGCTCAAGCAGCCGGTTCTAATCCGGAGTCTACTCACCCTAAGTCTGGATTTGCACGTTTGTGCAACGATTATACCAATTTGGGTGGAAAGCCATTCAAAGGTTCTGAAACCATTATTGAAGTCCAGGCTTGGCTAAGAGCATGCGATCGAATCTTTTCACGCATGAATCTTATTAATCTTCACCGTGTTCAGGTGGCCTCTAGTATGCTCCAAGAAAGAGCATTAGACTGGTATGAGCTTCTGATTTCTGAAATAAATGAAGCGGATCTTACTTGGGAGAAATTCTGAGAACGATTCGAATTAAAGTTTGTGCCAGAAGTTGAGAAAGTGACATTGGATCGTCATTTCATTGACCTTGTTCAAGGTGAATCCTCTGTGGCAGATTATGTCGCATCCTTCGAGTCACTTTCTAAATACGGGGTCGAATACATAAACACCCCATTGAAGAAGAACCAAAGATTTGTCTATGGCTTGAACAAAAATCTCAAGAAGCCATTACTTCTAAAATTAGAAGTTTCTTTTGATCAACTCATTGATATCGCTCTTCGTCTTGAAGAGGCGAATAGGGAGAGTGATGTAGAAGTGGTGGGTGCCAAACCAAACTTCAACAACAACAAGAAAAGGCCTATTAAATCCAAAAGCCCGTATCCTTATAAGAAAAGAAAGCAAGCAACCCCTGAAGCAAAGACTTCTTCCTCTAATAGTGGACAATGCTTCAATTGTGGTTCTAAAGACCATTATGCCAGTAAATGCCCGAAACCTCTCTTTTGTCGCTATTGCAAAAGTTCGGGTCATTTTATATCTGCTTGTCCCAAACTCCAAGGCAAGAAGGAGGGAAAGTTAAATGTTGCACAAGCCCCTAGCAACACTTCTCGTGGTCAAGGTATTTCTCATTCTATCCTTGATGGCATTATTATGTTTCATGATCAACCTATTCGAGTTCTTTTTGATACGCATGCATCCCATTCTTTTGTATCGAAAGAACTTGTTGATACTTTTTCTTTAAGTGTTACTGCATTAATGACTTCTTTGAGAATTGCGAATCCGGTTGGTGGATCCGCAACACTTAGTTTGCTTTGTAAAGATGTCGAGATTATTTTGTGTGATTTTTCTTTCCTAGCCGATTTGCATGTTATGCGTTACTTAGGCTTTGGAATGATTTTGGGAATGGATTGGCTTAACCGTTATAATTCTCATATCCTATGTCCTAAGCGGACTATTCATCTTCGACATCCTCAATCTGTCAAGCAGGTTTCTATTATTCTTAAATATTTGGATTCCAACTTGGTTGTATCTTTATATTCTTTAAATCCTCATGATGATGATAATGATGATGAGGAAGATGTCATTTCCCTTATTCGCGTTGTTCGTGAATTTTTTGACATATTTGAGCCCGTTTTAGGACTACCACCTAAGCGAGCAATTGAGTTCAAAATTAATCTCATCTCTGGAGATCAACCTATCACTCGTCCTCCTTATCGTTTGTCCAATAAAGAAAGTGAGGAGATGCGCAAACAATTATCCGAATTGGAGACAAAGCAATTTATTCGCTCTAGTTCCTCACCTTGGGGAGCTTCCTCTATTTTCGTGAAGAAATCTGATGGTACACTTAGGCTTTGCGTTGACTACCGCAAGCTTAATGATCTTACTATTAAAAATAAATATCCTTTACCTCGGATTGATGATCTATTCGATCAACTTAGTGGTGCTAGAGTCTTTTCACAATTAGACTTAGCAACCAGTTTTCATCAGCTTCGTATTGCAGAGGATAGCATTCCTTTGACATCGTTCCGTACTCGTTATGGATCTTATGAATGGCTTGTTATGCCATTTGGTTTAACGAATGCTCCGGCTTATTTCGTTGACCTTATGAACCGAGTTTTCAAAGATTTCTTCGATCGATTTGTTCTCATCTTTATTGATGATATTCTTGTGTATTCTGAGGAGGAACATGAAAAGCATATTCAGATTGTATTGGAAACTCTTAGGAGCAATTAATTGAAAGCAAAATTTTCTAAATGCCACTTTTGGCAATCTCGTGTGAAGTTTCTTGGTCATATTATTTCCGAATCCGGAATTTTCATGGATCCTTCAAAGATCGAAGCGATTCAAAACTGGAAGAGACCGGAGAGTGTGATGGAAATCCGTAGTTTTCTCGGATTGGCGGGTTATTACCGTCATTTTATTAAAGACTTTTCTAAAATTGTCGTGCCTCTTACTAGCTTAACAAAGAAAGGTGTTAAATACATTTGGTCGGACAAATGTGAAGCTTCTTTTCGAAAATTAAAAGAACTCCTTTCAGATGCTCCTATTCTTGTGATACCCGAGGGGAATCAAGATTTTATTATTTATACCGATGCTAGTCGCGTTGGTTTGGGTGCCGTTCTTATGCAAAGAGAACGTGTTATTGCTTATGCTTCTAGGCAATTGAAGCCAGCCGAGACTAGATGTGCCACTCATGATTTAGAGCTCGCAGCTATTGTTTTCGCCCTTCGAATTTGGCGTCATTATCTTTTGGGACAAAAATTTATTCTTTACACTGATCATAAATCTTTGAAGTATCTATTTTCTCAAAAGGAACTTAATTTGCGTCAACAACATTGGCTCGAATATCTAGTATATTATGATCTTGATATTCTTTATACTCCCGGAAAGGGAAATCGTGTTGCCGATGCACTTAGTCGCAAGCAACAAGCAGTTGTTTCTATGATGATATCTGAATGGAATGATCTCGGGGTTTTATCCACTTGTGAGATTCGAGATCGTGTTTCCGATTTATGTTCATCTCTTGTTTTATGTATCCTTGAGGCTCATCCTTCTCTTTTAGACCACATTCTTGAAGCTCAAAAGCTAGATCCCGAATTGGCTCTTCTTGGCCAAAATTTTAGGGATAAAATTGATATTTAAGGTTTGAAAGACTTTGATATTGATTCTCGTGGCGGCATTCGAAATTTGATGGACTTAATGTGCCAAATATTAGTGATCTTCGTAAAGACATTTTAGAAGATTCTCATCGTTCTAAATTTACCATTCGTCCCGGTAGTAGTAAAATGTACGCGGATATGAAGCGACTTTATTATTGGGAGGGAATGAAATCTGATATTGCTAACTTTGTTAAGTGTTGCATGACTTGCCAACTTGTCAAGGCCGAGTACCAAAGGCCCGGTGGGTTATTGCAACCTTTAGAAATTCCAATTTGGAAGTGGGACCAAATTTCCATGGATTTTATAGATGGCCTTCCCCGTTCTCGTTCGGGTCATGATAGCTTATGGGTAATAGTTGATAGACTTACTAAATCCGCTCATTTTATTCCCGTTCGGTCTAACCGGACCGTTCTTCTTTTGGCCAAGCTCTTTATTAAAGAAATTGTTAAATTACGTGGAGTTCCGACTTCTATTGTTAGTGACCATGATCCATTGTTTACTAGTGGATTTTGGAAGAGTCTTCAAAAAGCTTTGGGAACGAAGCTTAATTTTTGCACCGATTATCATCCTCAGTCCGATGGACAAACCGAGCGTGTGAATCAAACTCTTAAAGATCTTCTTCGTTCCTATGTTCTTGATTTTGGTGGAAGTTGGGAAGATCATTTTTCTCTTGTTGAGTTTTCCTATAATAATAGCTTCCAATCTATTATTGGTATAGCACCTTTTGAGGCTCTCTATGGAAGGCCAGCCGATCACCTTCTTTTTGGCTTGAGGCCGGTGAGAAGCTGGTTTTAGGTCCAGATTTTATTCGTGATTCCACAGAAAAGATCGACCTTATTCATCATAGGATGAAAGAAGCCCAGAGTAGACAAAAATCCTATGCCGATAACCGAAGCAGGAAATTAGAATTTTCTATGGGAGATTTTGTGTTTATTCGTGTTTCAACTATGAAGGGTGTTGTGCATTTCAGTTGATTGGGAAAGCTTGCACCTCGTTACATTGGTCCATTTCCCATCACCGAACGTATTAGTTCTATGGCTTATCGCCTCTTATTACCGGCTCAATTTTCTGGTATTCATGACGTGTTTCGCGTTTCTCAATTACGGAAACGCCTTCGAGATTCCGATTCTATTCTTGAGCCCGGTGTTGTGGAAGAAATTGAAGTTTCGCCTAATTTAACTTACGAGCAACGTCCTATTCGTATTATTGCTTCGGAGGTCAAATGCCTTCGAAATAAAGATGTTCCTCTTGTGAAAGTTCAGTGGTCCTCAAATCCTAAGGATTGTTCTTGAGAATCTAGAGAATTCATCGAGCGAACACATCCGGACTTACTTTCTCATGCTCTTTGAGGTGAACTTCTTATCCTAAATTTCTTCTTTTGTGTTGATATGCTTTTATGGTTGTTACTTTTTGATTCATTTATTTCTTAAGATTGCGAGGACGCAATTTCTTTAAGGAGGGGAGTCTGTAACAACCTGCATATTTTACGATCAAGTATTTAAATATTTTATTTAAATATTTCATCGTTAGTCGGATTTTAGTCCGAAAAACTACTTTTTGCAAACAGTCAAATTAGGACTCGAGACCACCCTCATTGAGTTCAAAATGACGTTTGCGATCTTTTCGAGTATAAACTTTGATATGTTTGGAGTTAGTGGAATTTTGCTGCTTTTTCACTTAGGGCTTTGGTTTTTTTGTTTCAACCCATTAGACCCAAGCTTCACCCCTCTTCTCTTCATTACTTCATTTCTATTTCCTAATACTCAAGCTTTAGCAACAATGGAGAGAGGAATGGGAAATTAAAACTCCAAGCCCTAGTTTTCATTTGCAAATCAAGTTCTAGCTCCAAATCCAAAGAGAAGCTATTGGTAAGCATCATCTTCTTCTTCTCCAACTCATTCTCTCTTTGATATCGAAAAATTCATAAACCTAATTTGGGAAATGTTTCTCTTTCAAGCTTAGATTCAAGCTTCTTGTGTTGAAATTGAAGTGTGGTTGATCTTCCCTTGTCTTTAAGCTTCTCATTCATTTGTTTTGGGTTTAAAGGTGAGATTTTTATCTCATATCTATGTCTATAACTATCTTTGATTGTTAGGTATGAATTCCTAACTCTTTTTCATGTGCATTTGATTTTGGCTTGGATTGATTTGGTATATATTCCAACTATTGGTGTTTTGAAAGCAAAATCTATGAAAATCCTTTTCGGATGTTTGAACATGTTATTGGTGGTGAATCAGAGAGTCAATGGTGCTGGGTTATCGATTGGAAAAATCCCATTATGTCCATTGCTCGACCGGTTGAAAATGGGGTGAGTTTTCTCCTCCATTTGATTTGTTGGAAAACCTTTCCAGCTATAGCCAGTCGACTGGCCCCCTACAGTCAGTCGACTGACTGCAGAGTTGGCAAACTCTCGGGTTATGGTTCAGTCAACTGACTGTAGAGGACCAGTCGACCGACCTTCTCTTAAATGCCTATTATGCCTATTTTTGATATTTCTCTTGGGTTTCCAAATTTAATAGATTCGGGTTTATTCCCACTTGTTGTATCAATTGTTATTTGGCTTTGATGACTTCTATTTTGGGGTTTTTGGAAATATCCATTTTGATGGATTTGATATCGATTTCTTTGGAATTAATTCACGTCTTTGTATGTGAATTTTGGTGATTGATTGTTTCTACAATCATTTTTGTGCTTTGTCACTTTAAAAATATAAAGGTTTCAATACTAGTAGTAAATATCAAAACTCTTCCATCAAAACGATTTCAACACTATTTTATTACAAAGCTCGTTTCTTAAACCGTTTTCCAGTCTATTAGTATATACAAACCTTTACCTCACTCGTATGAGAAATCTAATTAAACGACTTCGTAAAACAAGTGGTATGAAACGTTTGCGTTTACTTCGTTGGTTAATTCTTGGACTTGTTCGATTGAATCTCTTATGACAATTTTCTAGTGGAGATCTACAATTTTCTTGTAAATATTTAAGTTAAGCTAGTGGTTATGGGACATGAAGCTAAGCTCATATATTTACTAGCTTAGAGTAATTGACACTTTCTTGATGATCATTGAGGATCATTTTTGTGTTTTTGACTAGCGCTATGCTATGTTTCTTTGTCCACGAAGGGGACGGTACCTCGTTTTATTGAGTTTCGTCTCATTTTTATATAGGCTAACGACCTATTTATTTCTTGGGGTTTCGACCCAATTTTTGTGGGCTAGCGACCCACGTTTTTATGAAGTTCGGATCTTCGGGCGTACCGTTGTACTACGTTGTTGTTTCGAACTATTCGAGTTTCTGGTTCATCGGGCGTACCGTTGTACTACGTCGTTACATTGGCTCTATGGTTAGCGACCATGGGATAGCGCCCCGTTTGTGATACACGTGTTGGTGAGTTTTCGGACTCCTGTTTTGTGATAGGCCTCCCTCTTTTTGTGATTCCTGGATTTCTATTGATGATTTGTAGAATTTGAATTTCACCAATTTTATGATTGGCATTTATATGTTGTCATTATTTGTGGCTTGGTGAATGAAATAAGGAGTATGACATTCCTTTTGATCTTTGAGAAGATTCTTGTGATATTGATTAATCTCTGGTTGGTTTTCAATTACATACTTATCATAGTACGGTATTATGGTTTTTATATGTTTATGTCATATCTCTTATTCTATATCATTACATTTGATATTTATAGTTAGACTGGTCCGTTTATTATTTTCTTATTAAATAATACTCGTGTCAGGCCAAGATATTGCAGGTGCTTCTACTTGACTCCTCTTCTGGAGTTATTATTCCGACTTTTGGCTAACTACTTAGATTAGTAGTTTATTTTGTTGTATACATTTGAGATATAGACTCCAGGATGTATACTTATTCTTTTGTCTAGCACTTGTAACTATTCTTTTGTGATATTGTGGATCTTGTTTGACCACTACTCTGATGTACACTTCTATGTGTAATATTCATATCTTTTTCCGCCTTTGTGATATGGATATCTGTGACTGATTTATGTTATGTTTATTTCTATGTTTGTTTCCGAAGAATACATATAGCCACTGTGTAGTAGTTTTGAGTTTGTATCGGTATGTAGGATTCCCTCTTGAAAAGAAAATTTATACTATCTGATATATCGGTGCTCGCACTAAGCAATTACACGGATGGTCGCTCCTCAATAGCCTTATTCTCCGTGCTAATTGACGGCATTACCCCGTAGTGTCCTTTTCTAGTGTGGGTACTGAGGTGGGGCGTCACAACGACTGCATAACACAATTCACCTGGCTGAGGTGGCCTAGGGCTACGGACTGTTTCCTGGGGGATCCAGGCGTAATCATTATGTATCCTATGAACTATGTAGGTCGCATTAGTAGCAAAATCCGCCTGGCTGAGAAGGCCTAGGGGTACGGATTTTTTCCTGGGGGATCCAGGCGTAATCATTGTGTATCTTGCGATCTACTAGTCATCGTGGCGTAACTCGCAGGGCTGGAAAAGCTTACGGATATGGATTGTTTCCTGGGGGATCCAGGCGTAATCATTGTGTATCTATGAACCATAGTTAGACATAGGTTTTGGTTTGGTTGTTTTGTTTGAATTGTACTTTCCATATCTGTTTTTAAAAGTTTTTCAAGTATTTTCACTGGGTGTTGAAACAAGTCTACTAAGTACCTGGACAATTCTAGCTTTGCGTCTGATCAATGCACTGCCAGAGTCTACGGGAATGTGGATAAATTTGTTAAAACATCGAGTTATAACAGTATTTCGATAAAGCATTATATAAAGGATATTTTGATCATTTATTTTACCTTTCTAAATAATTGAAATTTATATAGCTTTAAAATAATGGTTCATCCTTGTCTTTCAACCTATTTTTCCCTTCTAGCTATTCCTATTCTCCATCTTGTTAAACTTACATATAACAACAGTTATTATGTATAATTTTAATCTTCTTATCATCTTGTCTTAATCTGATTTCATTTTGTCTTTTTCTGTGTTTTCCCGTACCTTGTTCCTTTTCGAGGATGAAAAGATTTGAGTGGGGGAGAGTTTAACAACCCTGTATTTTGTGATTATTTTAATTTTTTTAAATTTTTTTAACTGAAATTCCTGATTTATAAACTTTATTTTACTTATTAAAGTGGATAAAAAAAATTATTTTAAATATAAATTTTGATTTTTGTGTGAATTATAATTCCAAACCTGAATAAATGGAATATTTCTAAAAAAGTGGATTTTGGTCAAAATGGTCAAACTTTGACTTTTAAATTTAAAATTTAAATTTTTTTAATTTTTGACATTTATCTTTTATTATGAAAATAGATTTAATTTTAAGAATACTTCTTTTCATTTCGTTGAAATCCGATTAATATTGTGAAAGTTATGCTTTTTATACTATTATGTGTAAATTGTTTTATTTAACAAAAATTGTTTATTTTAATTAATATAAATAATATTTGTGGTTGATATATCATGTTATAATTGTGTATAAATATGTAACATTACATGTTATGTATATATTTACAACATTTATCTGTTTTTGTTTCATTTAATTTGGATATATACTTTATAAATTAAGTAACATACAAAGATGTAAATAGTAATTAATTTATATGTTTCTATAACCGTTTTCTTATTTGTTTTTATAGTGTTTATATAAACGGTATGTATTTATTGAATTATTTTTTTGGCATATATTTTATTAAATAGATGGGAAACAAATCAAATTTAAATACGTTACCTATTTTTAATTAAAGGCATGCGTTACGTTTTGATTTATTACCTCTTTATCTTTCCATCCATTGATTTCGTACCATAACTCCTCCATGTTTGTTGTCGTTTATTCCCTTAACCCTAGTCGCCTCCATCATATTTCACGTGAAAACATCACTTTCTCATTTCATAATATACGCATGTTCAGATCTGAAGAAAAAGCTTAGGGTAACGTCTCTTCTTCTTTTTCCACTTTTTCTTCTTTGTTTTTCACTTGAATTTGCCTTGATCTTCACCTATGTTGCTCGGCCCATACCTCTACCATCTCCTCCACCGACCACCACTACTTCCTTCCCTATATAACGCATGGCCTAACATCATTCTCCTCTGACCTAAAAGTGCCTTGACCATCCCTTGCATAAAACTCCACAAAAACAATGCCAAACTCCTTGAATTTATACCTAGCCAAGCCTATATTCACATCCACTTCATTTCCTTGCCACGGCCACCTCCTTAGCCTCCACCACCAGTAAGTACAACACCTGAACACCATTACTAACATCTGACCTGACCTGAATTAGTCCCTGGCCAAGCCCAAATGTGCCAAGGCCGAGCACAAAATGATGAACAAACCACCTCCCTTTTTCTTGCCTTTTTACCTTCCTCGTGTGGTCACCTCCAAATCCTTTGCCTTCTTGACCAAGCCTTGTTATTTTCAGATCCAAACCTGACCATTACCACCTGAAAACATCCAAGGCCGAACCAACATAGCCTTGTGGCCGAGCCTATATGGGTAAAGGTCAAGCAAATTTGATGGGAAAGCTTGGCGATGTCTCTTGTTATTTCTGTTTCCATTTTGTTTCAATAGATTTTTGGTATTGTAAAAATATTTATATATGGTTTGTTTCATTGTTGAATACAAGATTTATATCTTGGCTCTCTCTCCACTCAAATCAAGTTGTGCTATTGTGCTTTTTGGAATTCGTTTGTGTGTTTTGTTTTGCTACTCCGGCGTAAAGGTGAGTTTTCACTCATAACATTTATACTTATATAATTAGTGAAGTGACAACAAGTGCATGTGTAAAATTGTTATATTACGTTATACCTGCCTGTGATATTAATTATGTGATGTTAAATCCTGTTATAAACTTGGTGCACTGTTTTGCCTTCTTTAATCAGCTGAGTAACATCATTAATTAAAAGATTTAGTATATGATTCTGTTGCATGTTCCCCTCTGAAAATAAGAATGTTTTGCGTGAATGTATATTGTTGAATTTCTGTGCATTTTTGGATGTATGATATATTCATGTTTGTGAATATCAGTAAACATCTTTGTTCCCAGTTTTTTTTTTAAAACTCAAGCTTTGATTTAAAATTCTTTATCTTTGGATCTAGTCACTGTTAGGATTTATGTTATAGACAAAAATTGAATGTTTAATCTTAAATCAAAGTTTAAAAAAAATTGAGTGGAAATAAATTGGATATTGCCCTGGAAACCAAAATGAATAGGGAAGTTTAAGTTTGGGGAAAAATTCAAACACTCGCATTCATTGATTCAGGATTAAAATCTGAATACTAATACAAAATCATGATTTTTAAAAATGAAATCGCAAATTTTAATAGTAAATTGAATAAGCAGTTCTAATTTTACTAGAAATTGGTATTTGAGGGTTCACTGATGTTTTCGAAGGTCAAGGAGGTCGAGGTTTCTTCTGGTGATAGTGGGATGATCAGTGATGATGGGAAAATTGTCAGGGTGGTGATCAAGGAGCGGCGGCGGCGACCGATTAAAGATTTTAAACCTAGTTTTAAGGTATTTTATACAATGCAAACATTCATAAGCAATCCAAGCAATCCAAGGAGTTTTTGATCATCGCGGATCCTCTGGTTGATCGAGTTCGATGGAACTCTAAGGAAGGGTAGCTAGGGCATGGACGAAGGCATGGCCGGAGTCGCTGGTGTTCTGATGATCAACGATGGGAGTACGAGTGGATTTCAGGTGTTGCTCCTTTGGTTCCAGGTCTGGATAGCACACTCGAATTTGATTTCGAGTTGGTTGTCACGATCTGATGATCGTGATGGGCTGCATGGAAGTTCGTTGATGTGGTGACGCCATCGGTGATGAGCGAAGAGGGTCGGAGCCACCGTGCATATTCACGGTGCAATGGTTGTGTCTGGTGAAGGTTGGGGTGTTGCAGTGTTTTTGGACTTGAGAAACTCTCGAGTAATTCGAGTATTTACTCGAAGCATTTTTTTAGTGGCTCGGGTTATTTGCTTCATTACAGGTTTTTAAAATCTGTCTGCCTTTAAATTTTAAATTTGATTTTAAAATTTGAAAGAAGGTTTAAACAGAGTTTAAAACCCAAATTAAAAGTATGTATTCAAACAGAGTTTGTATCCTAGTTTAAAATTTAAATTAAGTTTTATAAATCAAATTGTTTTAAGAACTTTAATTGTTTAAAATATATTTTAAATGGTCGGAATTTAAAAGTAAATTTGGTTTAAATTCTTTAAGTTCTTTTTATAAGATGTGTATTTCTTTAACATTTGATTTCAAATGTTTGTGAATGGTTTTTAAACATTGTTAAAGTCTTCATTTTAAATCTTAAATTTAAATTTGAATTTAAAAGTAAATTTGAAAGTTAAATGTTTTCAAATGTGTTTTTGAATGATAATTATCATTAATAAGGAAATGTTTTTATAAAGACTTAATGATTTGTGATACATTAAATCAGTAAGGTAATTTAAATGGATAATTAATTAATTCAATTAATTAAAGATTTGGGTTAATTAACTTAGTAATTAAGGGTTTGGATTAATTAAATAAGATATAAGATTAATTAATTAAGGAATAACTAATTTATAATTAAGATTATTAATTAGATAAGATTTGATTTTTAATTAATGATTAAGAATTAATTAATGAAGTAATTAAGGATTAATTAAGTTACAGTTAAAACTTAATTAATTAAATAATTAGAGATTAATTAATTGGTTATTAAAGATTAATAAATTTGTAATTAATAATGATTAATCTAAGTTAATTACTTAAGAAAAGTAATTAAAGAATTGTTAAAGTTAATGAAGGTCATTAACTTGAGATTATTTAATAATTAATTAATGTGATTAATTTTAATAATTAATTAGATTAATTAATTAAAGATAATCGATTGTGGAATCGTTTTAAGTATAATTACTTAATGGAAGTAATTAAGGGAATTAATTGCTCAATGTAATTAATTAAAGTAATGTGGTTAGTTTAAGTTAATTAATTAAGTTTAATTAATTTAAGATAATCACTTGACGGTTTGATAAGTATAATTACTTACAAAGTAATTAATGGATAATTACTGGATGTAATTAATTGAATGGTGATTTGTTAATAAAAGTAATTTGAGTTTAATTACTTTGTGTAATTAATCAAGGGATTAATTAAGACAATTAATTAAGGAGTAATTAATTTATTTAATGAAGTAATTAAGGGTAGTTAATTACTGGATGAGATTAATCAAGGGATTAATTAAGAGAATTAATTAAGGAGTAATTTATTTATTTAATGAAGTAATTAAGGGTAGTTAATTCTGGATAAGATTAATCAAGGGATTAATTAAGATAATTAATTAAGGAGTAATTAATTTATTTAATAAAGTAATTAAGGGTAGTTAATTACTGAATGAGATTAATCAAGGGTGATTAATAAATGTGGTTTAATTAATGATTAATTACTAAATGTAATTAATTTAAATAGAATAGTTAAAAAGTAATTAGGGTTCATTAATTAATATAATTAATGATGTAATTAAGGGTTGATTAATTAAGATTAATCAATCAATGATAAGTGATTATGAGACATTAATTAATGTAATTAATTAAGGATTTATGTAATTAATTATAGTTAATTAATTAATGAAGTAATTAAGGATTAATTACTGTATTTGGTTAAGAATAATTAATTTGTGAAATTAATTAAAGGATAATTACTTGAATGTAATTAGAGGGTAATTAATCAGGGATGATTAATTAAAGTGGATAATTAGAGGATAATTAATTAATTTGTAATTAATTAATGATTATGTAAGCAAAATTTATAATGATGAAAGTAATTAATTTTATTCATTTTAAATTAATTAGAGATAAAGTAATTAATTTAATTCATTTTAAATTAATTATAGTGTGATTAAATCCTTGCTTATGCATGGATGGATGATATGGATTGCCGTTGAATGGTTTGAGATCTCAGATATGAGATAAGTAATGCTGTGTGATATGGCTGCTTTGGTTGAAGTGTGATGATAATATGGATTATCTGCTTGTGATGATAATATGGATTATTTGTTTATGATGATAATATGGGTTATATGTTTATGATGATAATATGGATTATCTATTGTGATATGTGAATTATCTATCTGTGTGTGTATAGATAATGGAATAGAATTGTTTTAAACCTTCAAATAACTTGGACGTAAAAGACGGCGTTTTTGATTTCGATGAGACCGGGATCGGGTTTCCAGATTTGGATATCCAAAAACCACATCGATCCAAATTAACGATAGGTCGTGAATCTCAAGTGAAGATGAAGATTCAGAGTGCAAGGGTTATCGTCGTTAACTCTGAGGGTGATTCCAAAATGAGTGTAACGAGATAATGCCTTTGGTTTCATTCGAACCCGGAACGAACTTGTATTTATTGAATGCTTTCAAAACATCGTCAGGTGGACAATGAGCATTCTAAGAGATGTGTTCTCTAAAGGTAATCGTAGCCTCAAGCCTCATCAACGGGGAATGGCTAAAACAGGGGAGGTGCAGCAAGGCTAAGTGGGTCATGCCCAAGTAGCACGAGATTTTCCCCTGTCTAGAAGTCCCTTTATATTCTGCTGTGTGGGGCAGTTGATTCGCGACAACTGTCGGGGTTGTCTTGTTCGAAACTGTTCAGTAAGGAATGGTTCCGGCTTTGTGTTGCAGGGGATTTAGGGTGGTTCCTTGTTATGTTGATCTAGGCCACATACTATGACGGGCGATACCCCAATAGCCCTGCCATTATATGGAATCCAAACTCTAATAAGTGTCGTACATTTTAGTTGTTCCCTACTATGTTGGAACGTGAGATGTAAGCATTCCAGTTATTTCTGTATTTTACTTGAAAACCCTAGACCCTATTATAATATCACTGGATTTTCTATCAAATGTTTTGGTTAGCTAAGGTAAAAACTTACCCATGTTTATGTGTGGGAAGTCTTACGTGATACCTTTTGTTTTCAAAGGTTTTTCAAAGTTAAGCAACTTTAAACCGTTTACTCATACCAGACCCATGTCTGACTCGGGATTTATCTATTGTTTTCTTAAACTCTTGGGTACTCAAATTTTTACGAGTAGCCATGGGATTCAGGTTAGCTTTGACAAATTATGGAGGAGCAATGCAGTAGGAGGCTTCAGCGTGTAGATATTTATAGTGTTCCGCTGTGATTGGATCTCTGTTTTGTATTGAGTTGTAATAACTAGACAGGTGTTTATAACTGTCTACTATGTGATGTATAATTTGTGTAACTCTGATAATGGTTGTATACTATGTAAGACTTATGTTATTAATATAATTTATTCATTCCGTTGTTGAGATTATGATGTTGTTTATTCTTTCTTCTCTATCTTTCTATTCTCTATCCCTTTCATTCTTACTCATGATACGTCTTTCTGGATAGTGAAAGACGGATCGTGACAGTTGGTATCAGAGAGCTAGGTTGAGTGAATACCTAGGCTTTGGAGTAATTTCTTTCTTGAGAGAGCGTGTTTGTACTTTTAATATAAATATATATTTATTTCTACCTATTTGTTGGATTACCTATTCGAGTTTTCGAATATAAGTTCTAGAGGTAGATAGGGTAGTGGTGTGTGTAGCACGACTACCAATGGTGGGAGTCTGAGTGATTGAGGTTGGAAGTATTTGTCGAGATTGTAGACCCAATACCGTCTCGTGTGAGCTTCGCTGTGGTGTAAGGATTTCACTAATCTTTGAAGGAAGTCTCTTTGAGGTTCGGAGTCCATTTTTGAAGTGCAGGTTGGATGAATAGAGTTTGGATCTGTCGGTTGAGCAGAAGCGAGTGATTGTATCTTGGAAACTTCGGGAAGGAGCAACTGTTTGATGAGACACAGTAACTATGGATGTTTCGAAGATGTTTCTTTTGGAACAAGTTAAGGAAGTGTGTGTGCATCGGTGTTGAGGCTGTGTTCAGCAGGATGTTTTGTATGGCTTTGTGGCCAGAGTTTCTCGAAGAGCTTTGAATAGGAAGTCTTTAGCATCTGTGTCAGCAATGCAGCTCGGAGTGTTCTGTGTGCCGGCAGGAAGGTCATCTGCAAGTAGTTTTCTAGAGGTGGAATTCTGTAGCAGAAGAATGGATCCATTTCTTCGATGGATTGACTGGATAAGCATAAGCTGTTTTGATTGGTAAGAGAGAACAATTTCCTTGGATATTAGGCAGGGTTGATAGCAAAAGTGACTTGCGATAGTTGGGTGTATTCTTGAGTTATCTCTTGCTTGGATCGAGACTTCTCTGGGTATGGAAGTTGTTAGAGATTTTTCCCGATGTCTTCGAGAAGGTCAGAAGTCTGCCTTAGCATCTGGAGATTGAGTTTCGTATCGACTAGGATTCCAGAATTTATACAGGTGGTCCAGCTTAGTAGAAGGATGGTTCCAAAAGAGGATTTGGTGAAGCAGCTCAAGTTTTGGTGGAACTTCTGAGTTTTTCTTCTATAGATCTGTTGAACCATATTTCTGGGATGTTGTAATGACCCGTAGATCCATACCCCTTGAGTCGACACTATTCACCATCATTCAACTCAAGATGAAGGGAAATACGAACCATTTGGGTTAAAGAAGAAGAGGTAGAAGAAGAAAATAGAAAACAACATCAGAATCTAATCATCGCAGCGGAATAAAATATAATAGATAATAAATGATCTTTACACAAAAACAAATATATCTATTTATACATTACATCATCAGAGTACAACATCAGAGTTCAATACAAACAACAACACAACTCAGGACGGTTATAATATTTCGTCCTTCCAAAAACCGAATACACAGCAGAATATTTCATACAAGTACGGAAGTAGGTATCACCATCCAGCTCCATAGCATCCTTTCCTGTAATGTATAATACTCGCTCTGACCCGAGCATTATAGTGAAATAACACCCGAGTCAGTCTGGAATACCAGTGTGAGAAAACCACACTCAAATAAATTATTAAAGTTTCAAAATTCTTTTGAAAACAAAAGCATCTCGTAAGACCACGCCACAAATAAACATGTCGGTTTTTTAACATACGATAGCCAAAACACTTTTTATTAAAATCCTCTGATATTATAATAGGGTCTATTTACAAATACTTATTAAAATAGCCGAAATTGTTACATTAATTAAATTCTAGAGACTAGCCATAATCGTGGGTAATACAAACAAAACCGTAAAAAGCACGTACGGAGAATGGATTTCCAACTAATGACCAGGCACTGGAGTACCACCTGTCACAGTACCTGGTCTAGATCAGTGTACCGAGGAGCCACCCTAACTCCCCTGCAACACAAGACCGGGACTACCCTTTACTGGATAATTCCGAGTAAGATCACCCCATGGTTGGGATCAGCAACTGCACCACTAAGCCGAATAAAAAGGATCATCTAGACAGGGATGACCTCACCCTAATGGGTGCTACCCACTTAGCCTTGCTGCATAACCCCTGATTTTCAGTCATCCCCGGTTGATGAGGCTCGAGCTAAGAGTTACCTATTTAGAACATATCTCTTAGAATGCTCATCGCCCACCTGACGATGTTCTGAAAGCATTCATCCAAACAAGTCCGTTCCGGGTTCGAACGAAACCGAAGGTACTACTACTACTACATCTATTTTGGAATCACCTTAGGATTAGTAGCGACTTGCCCTTGCACTTCACTGCTCCCCCTTTGAATCCAAACTCTTGTGTTCCACATGAAAACGTTCAAACCGGATCGAAGTGGTTTCCAGGAAATAGATCCCGATCCTGGTCTCTTTGAACCGATCAGCGCATTGGCCAATATTGATAGTCGGTTATTTAACTATCAAATAGCATTCACAAACAACCATCAACCATAAATAATTTCACCACATTATTTATTAACCTCGAAATATCTTCGCAAGATATATTTCCATTTTCAACCCTTTTTGAAAACAGTTTTCAAACGACACTTTTCTCATAAAATAAATTTCCAAATATTTATTTCCACTGAAAACACCAAGCACAAAAACTTTAGCTTTTTAAAATAATTTAAAACTCTTTATTATAAAATATCCTTTAAAACATTCAAAATAAAGATTACTTCAAAACTTATTCAAAATATATACTTTAAGTATATAAAAAATAAAACTACTTTGTACAATACAAAACTGAATTTCCAACTTTCAAAACATAAAACCAAGTCACCTTTATATAATTACTGCTATAATAGATTAAAAGAAAATACTTACTTTAGAATTTAAACATTTAGAAATAATAAGTTTTCTAAACATACTTTTCGAACAACTTAAAACTCTTTACTTATACTTAAAATTTGTTTGAAACGTACTTGGCTATTCAGGGAAATACGCTTTTCTTACACATCTTTTTAAAAATAAATCACTATTTATTTTGAACAAATTTACCCATTCCTTTAATAAATTCCCACCGTGAATTTATTATTTCAATATCCACTGATATATTACTTCACTTTTATAAACCCAGTTTATAAATTCCAAAGTCTCACATCTCTTTTAAAAATCTCGGTTTTAAACACTTAATCAACCTTCAAATTGATCTTCAAATTACTCCTATTTTGAAATAAATTCCTTTTCTTACTCAATTTTATTTCAAACCCATAGACTTCAGATTTTATTTCTTAATTATGATTTAAAATCTTTTTAACTGAAAGTACTAATTTCATATTTTCCCAATTCCTTCTTTATATTTCCCAATAATTTAAATGTTAAATTTAAAATAAAATTCTTTATTCCTTTAAATAATAACACTTAAGTTTAAAATTTATTATCTTCCTCTTTATTCAAAATCCCCTTTTTATATTCGGAATTTATTTATTAAAATTTTAAAATAACTTTTATTCTTTTCCAATTCGTTCTTTAATTTATTCAATTTTCTATAATTATTTAACTTAAAAATTCCCTCTTTTATTTTCTTTTCAAAAATCCAGTTCTATATATTTTGATAACTCAGTGTACCAAAATATATATTCAAGCAAAGCATAGCATTCAATATTCCAATTATCAATATGATTCATCATAGAATATCAAATATTCTTAACACAGAATATTAAACAATCTAAATAATTATGAGGAATCCAGTTGGATCCCTCCAACCTATTTCCCTGCATCCACAGACGTTAGCACAATACCAATTCCACTTCAAGGTGGAATATCGTGGTATATGGGATTAATATAATATCATCCGCTATTATGCGGTGCATAGGGTCTCATCCGCTATATAATGCGGGAAATCAGTCACTCCAATATATACTATATACTGCTATATATAATATAGCACATCAAATCAATTCAATCATCCAACCAATTATTTAAATTTAACCATTTAAATTTAAATAGCAATCCAGAAGAGTGAGATTAACTCACCTTTGATTTTTCTTTTATTTGCTAGTCGTTCCGATTGAATCCTCTACACACCTTCCACAGCTCGGAACCCCACCGCACTGATTTCGTTCGATCTAAACCTTGTATAAGTAATTTCCAATTTTATATAAATTAGCGATTTTACCCTTAATAAAAGTTTATCAACTAATAACTTAGTTAAAATTAATTACCCATGAACGAATTTAATTAACCAATTTATTCACTTAATACAAATAATCAGCCACCTAATCACCTCATATCAAATCGTTATTTGGTGATAAGTCATTTAAGTTTTTTTTAGATTCTACTCTAACAACTAATTAACAAAAAATTATTCGAACGATAACAAATTTTTTCCAAGCTTATTTTTAGTTTACAAATGATAACCATGGATAAAAATCTCACCAAAACTCACACGGCCAAGGCCAGAGCGACGAACCTGCACCCCAACAAGCCACAATGCCTTCTTCTTCTTCTTCAAGTTGACCAACGCCATGACGAGCCCAAGCCCCTTTTCTCATCACGACGTATCGGCCCTCCCAACCTCCAGTCAACCCGCGACTCCCGCCTATTGATTTCCCAGAACCACCCAATGTCGCTCCGATTTCCTCCTCCGCAACCCACTTCACGGGACGCACCCCTTCCTCCCAGACGAACGCGTGTGCACGCATTCGAGGTTTAACTATGTAATCTTTTGACGCAAACATCCATTGGCTATTGGCTCGGGGAAGCTCTAAGTATCGATAAAACGAGCGACGAATTTGGAAAGGGCATAGTTTTTATATAAATGAATTCGAATCAGAGGAGAAGAGGAATTTAGGGGAAAGGCAGCTTTGAACTGGAAATGGAAGGTGAATATGCCGCGAATATTTTTTTTTTTTTGGAAATAGGTGCTATAAGGTCCGGCCATTATCTCGATTTCAAACGAAAATAGTTTCGTTTGGTAACGAATTCGATTTCGTGAAGTTATAGAAAAGGGAGAGGAAGAATAAAGAGGGGCCACGATTCCAATTCAAAATGTTTAAGTTCGGCCATTAAAATTTTAAACTGCGAATTTTCTTTAATGGAGGAAGACCGTCGTTCCTGATTTTAAGCATAAGGAGACGGCCTCGTGCTTTTAAAAAGAGAAAAGGAGGAGACAAGATAAGATGGATGCGTGCTAGAGAAGGGCTACAGTACTTCGAAGGTGAAAGGGAAAATTTATGATGGGAAAGAATGTAGGTTGATGTTGAAAATAGTCAATCAAATATATATAAATATTATTTAAATTATGAATTGTCTCGAATTACGTAACTCCAAATCTCGACCTCTTACCGTGGTGTGCTGCCATTCGTTTATAATGCTATACCCCTATTCTGAACGCGATGGAAAATATTTCAAGTCCTAAATCAATCGTATGGAGATGATAGCTTTTTTGGACCCGATTATTATGTTGAATTTTCGATATAAATTTCAGCGCATTTATCCACCGTACGATCACACGACAACTCCAAATACTACGAAATTTAAAATTCGATAATAATACAATATTACGGATCCAATGGAACTAGTTTCGTCGAGTTCCGAGACTGTACCTCGGAAGGCTATTTTTAAATTCAATTTAAACGATAAAGTTTCAAAACTTAACAAAGCACTTCCAAATTCAATTTTAACACTTTTACTATCTTTAGTATTATCAATATAAATTTTACAAGCCTTCAAATTAATTTTAACAGGCTTAAAACTCCAGTTTCAATATTTACCCAACTTCAAATTATTTAATTTAATAATTAAATTACCCAATAAATGGTGATATTTGAATTCAAGTTAAAAATTAATTTTTAAACACTTAAAATCAATTAAATATTCTGATTTCAAACAGCCAAAAATTTCGAGTCGTCACATTCCTCCCCCCTTAAATGAACTTTGTCCCCGAAATTGCTGGTTAGGAAGAATGGTCCAATACCCATTTACTTTTCACCAAAACCAACAATTCAACATCCTACCAACTATCTTTTTATAAAAGACCCATTATCATTCTTACTAACTGCCCAAACTCTCCCATAGTTTTCAAACAGTACTATTTACTCAATCATTCAAATTTCATTTTAAAACCATATTTTGAATTATCAAAATTTTTCTAACTCCCTAAATTTTTGAAAAATTTCGCCAGCGTCTCCTTTGCACGGCTAGCTCAGAACAACTACAAAATGCCTCTACGGGCTCCCAAATTCCAAAAGAAAAAAAAAGCCAAGTGGCTAGATCAAAGACCCAATCAAATTTCATACAGAAATTTAAACACATGCCTTTTTGTCGAGCAATTCAAATTTATCTTCTGAAATCAAAACCAATTTTCCTTTTCCTTTATAATATCTGTATATCCTACATAGCAATAATATCCAATCACAACATTCAAAATCATTTTATTGACTCCCTCACAAAATTTCAATATTTATTCATCCAAGCCCGTACGATGTACATATATCATCCGTACACAATGTCAAATTTGATCACTTGCTCGATCATACAATTTCACTTTCGATTTAGTATCTTCCACCCGACTTCCTAGTGTGGACTCAGAACAGGTTTCTTGATTAGAAACCGTCATTCTCCTTGCATAGTCATAACTATGATAGAGAATTTTCAGAATCAATCAAAATCCATATCCAGGGTTCGCCGCCGAAAATCGAGTGAAAAATCCTACTCGGATTGATATAACTATCTCGAAATTCTGTGCTCGAATCTAGATCAAATTGCTATGCGAATAAAAATAATATACGTAAATCGTACGTATTTATATCCATTCTCTTTTATTCACATTCATTTTGATTTCGATTCACTTATCAACGCTTATCATTTCACATATTTTTATTAAATCTCCACTCAAATGCTTATTCAGTATATTTTCCCGACACCCATATTACTTAAGAATTCTACCATTTCTTCTTAAGTTCAATATAAGTATTTTATACGCTTCTTATATTTATTTTCACTTCACCACTTTAGTTAATATCTACTTCTATTCAAATTGGTTCTCCCATTTCCATATGAATTCAATTTATCTTCAACTCTGAATATTGAACTTTATCTTCCATTTATAACTGATTCATATCATTATTTTAAATTAGTTTCATCCACTAATTTATTTAAATTTCCAATTTGAAATCGTTTGGTCGCTAACAAAAATTTTCCTAAAATTTTTTCTAACTCCCAAAATTTTCGAAATTTTTTAGTAGAGTCTCCTTTGTACGGAAGAGCTTTTGCAATTTGATAAGAGATATATATATACACACACATCGATCCACCCGGTCGAAAAAAAACAAACAATAGTTCATATTTCCTAAATTTTATTACGTAGGTGTACCTCTATTTAGCATTTTTAAGCAAGCGACTTATTATTTAGCAATTAGCACGATCAAAATCCTGCCAAACAACCTTCAGGTACCTGTACTTACTCAATTTAAACATATAAGCACTATATATAAGAAGTTTATAGCATTTCACTTATATTTGAATAGTTAAAACATGGATTCTATAACAATGCATGTTATATACTTTCATAAGCACATATGTAAGGTTTCGACGCTTATTTCAATTGCTTTCTATCAATTCTCAACCCATACTATTCAATTTAAGTGATTTACAACTCACTTGCTTGCATATGATTCATTTTTAAACTAAACGAACTTATATTCATTTCAATTGATTCAAAAATCAATTTTATTTACTTCTATTAATTCATAGAATTTTATTTAATCTCATTTTCGTCAAACGACAATTATTTCTATGCAAATTCGGTGATATTTAAGTAAATAAACAATTACTTAAGCTTATAATCATTTTAAATTGATTCCAACACAATTTATATTTAATTTTATTCCATTCTAACTTATTACAAACCATTCACTTACATTTCATTCATTCCCGCGTTGGTTTCATTTAAAACCATTCCATTAAGTTTGACAACATTCCATGCTAATATTAATAACCATTTCCCAAATTAATTTAACCCAAACTTTTATTTAACGGGCTTTCACCCTTACTCGAAGCCAAGCTTCTATTATTTTTAAACTTAAGTTAATTTACTTTCTTAAAACTTTTTCAACTTCATAACTTAAGTTCACTTCTATTTAATTTGATTTTTACCTTCCAAAAGTCACTTCACTTAATTTCTTGAGTTCCACCTAATTTATAATTCAAGTTTCTGGATTTTTATTCATTTATCAAAATACAAACAATTTTATTTTGGCTTATTTATTCCACTTCTAAGTTTTATAAGTCGCAACTTATTTATATCCATACTTTCGTCCATTTACCATCAATCCCGTTCACATTTTACTTTTTAACTTGGGATTATACATTTTATTTAGCCAAGTATATATTTTTATTCAATGGGTTTTTCAATTCTTTTATAAGCCATCGAAATCTATTTACTCCCATTCAATCTTATTTAACTAAACTCTAGTTAAATCTAACCTCATACTATTCTTTTGACTTCACCATCCATTTAAATTTTATTAAGCAAGAACTTAATTTCATTTAATGCATCCACCACGTGATACAGTTCCATTTCAATTATATTTCAACTTTAATTCAAATCCAATCACAATATTATTAAACTTAGCTTGAGTTCATTTAATTCGACTTACTCTTATAACTCATTAACTTTTTACAAGTTAATTCCATTCGAGGAAATTTTCAAACTTTATAAATTTCCAAATCTTTTTATAATCCATAAACATTTTTAAAATAAATTCTGAAGTCTCTTTTAATCGATTACTCAACATTTCAAAATCATTTTTTTGAAATTAATTATATCCAAACGAAAAATTCCTTTGCATTACAAATCAAAACGGTTTCACCAAACCAAATATTCCTTTGCATTACAAATCAAAACAGTTTCACCAAACCAAAACTTCAACATTTCAAAAACCATTTTCGAAATCCATAATTCAATTGCATCTCTAGTTATTCCTAGAATTTTTAAAACCGACCCAGTTTTTGCAAACAACTCCAAATTAAATCATTCGGTAGCAATTCCTATCCTCGAAACTCGAAAATGAACATCGATGATGCTACAGTCATCACCGAAGCTATTTTCCAGCGACCGAAGTGAGTTCAATGCTTTTATCTCTTTAAAAACATTTTCAAATATTTTAAATTCCAAATCTCACCAGATTTCATTCCCAATTCAAAAATATTTTCGAATTAATATCACTATCATTTCTCAAAACCTTTGGAAACCATTTTCAACCCAAAGGAATTTAAACTTTTCCCAAAAATTTCAAATTCAATATCCCAATTATTCAAACATTACTCTAGAATTTTCATCTCAATTTATTTTCAAATAATTTTCTGGAATTCTATTTCAAATTATAAATCACATTTACAAATCCCATTTGTATATGAATTTATTCCTTAGCTTTAGTTATAATTTCAATATCTTATTCAATTTTGCACAACAAGGATAATAATTTAATATTATCATTCCTAACAACCAAGCATCCATATATAATTATAATAATCTACGAAAAATTATTTCCTTTATATACAAAAATAATTTGGGTGAAATCATTTCATTTGCCCTATTTAAAACAATACTGTGTCGGTTTATCTTGTTAAGAGTTTAGAAACCCCTATCGATGATATGGCGTCCCACGCATCGACCAGAATCCATAAACACCCAACCGATAAGTCAACACAATATAAAAACAATTTTATATTCACTAACAAATACGCGCTCATATTTATTAATACACTCAAACTCATTATAGAGTACTTACAGACTCTTTCTATTGAGTAATCCCCACCAGAGCCAAGGTTATCACCAACCTAAGCTCTGATACCAAGTGTAATGACCCGCAAATCCATACCCCTTGAGTCGACACTATTCTCCATCATTCAACTCAAGATGAACGGAAATACGAACCGTTTGGGTTAAAGCAGAAGAGGTAGAAGAATAAAATAGAAAACAACATCAGAATCTAACCATCGCAGCGGGATAAAATATAATAGATAATAAATGATCTTTACACAAAACAAATATATCCGTTTATACATTACATCATCAGAGTACAACATCAAAGTTCAATACAAACAACAACACAACTCAGGACGGTTATAATATTTCGTCCTTCCAAAAACCGAATACACAACGGAATGTTTCATACAAGTACGGAAGTACGTATCGCCATCCAGCTCCTTAGTATCCTTTCCTGTAATCTATAATACTCGGTCTAACTCGAGCATTATAGTAAAATAACACCCAAGTCAGTCTGGAATACCAGCGTGAGAAAACCACACTCAAATTGATTATTAAAGTTTCAAAATTCTTTTGAAAACAAAAGCATCTCGTAAGACCACACCACAAATAAACATGTTGGGTTTTTGCCTTGCGATAGCCAAAACACTTTTTATTAAAATCCCCTAGTATTATAATAGGGTCTATTTATAAATACTTATTAAAATAGCCAAAATTGTTACATTAATTAAATTCCAGCTAGTAGCCACAATCGTAGGTAATAAAAACAAAACCGTAAAAGGCGCATAGGGAGAACGGATTTCCAACTAATGACTAGACACTGGGGTATCACCTGTCATAGTACCTGGTCTAGATCAACGTGCCGAGGAGCCACCCTAACTCCCCAGCAACACAAGACCAGGACTACCCCTTACAGGATCATTCCGAGTAAGATCACCCCACGGTTAGGATCAGCAACCGCACCACTAAGCCGAATAAAAAGGAACATCTAGACAGGGATGATCTCACCCTAATGGGTGCTACCCACTTAGCCTTGCTGCATAACCCCTGATTTTCAGTCATTCCCGGTTGATGAGGCTCAAGGATAAGCTTTACCATTTTAGAACATATCTCTTAGAATGCTCATCGCCCACCTGACGATGTTCTGAAAGCAATCATCCATACAAGTCCATTCCGGGTTCGAACGGAACTGAAGGCACTACTCCTACTACATACATTTTGGAATCACCTCAGGATTAGTAGCGACAAGCCCTTGCACTTCACTGCTCCACCTTCGAATCCAAACTCTTATTTTCCACACGAAAACGATCAAACCGGATCGAAGTGGTTTTCAGGAAATAAATCCCGATCTCGGTCTCTTCGAACCGATCAGCGCATTGGCCAATATTGATAGTCGGTTATTTAACTATCAAATAGCATTCACAAACAACCATCAACCATAAATAATTTCACCACATTATTTATTAATCTCAAAATATCTTCGCAAGATATACTTCCATTTTCAGCCCTTTTTGAAAATAGTTTTCAAACCACACTTTTCTCATGAAATAAATTTCCAAATATTTATTTCCACCGAAAACACCAAGCACAAAAACTTTAGCTTTTTAAAATAATTTAAAACTCTTTATTATAAAATATCCATTAAAACATTTAAATTAAAAATTACTTTAATACTTATTCAAAATATATGCTTTAAGAATATTTAAAATAAAACTACTTTGTTTAATATAAAACTGAATTTCTAACTTTTAAAACATAATACCAAGCCACCTTTATATAATTACTGCTATAATAGATTAAAAGAAAATATTTACTTTAGAATTTAAACATTTAGAAATAATAAGTTTTCTAAACATACTTTTCAAACAACTTAAAACTCTTTACTTATACTTAAAATTTGTTTGAAACATACTTGGCTATTCAGGGAAATACGCTTTCCTTCCACATATTTTTAAAAATAAATCACTATTTATTTTTAAACAAATTTACCCATTCCTTTAATAAATTCCCACCGTGAATTTATTCTTTCAAATATCCACTGATATATTACTTCACTTTGATAAACCCAGTTTATAAATTCGAAAGTCTCACTTCTTTTTAAAAGTTTCGGTTTTAAACACTCAATCAACCTTCAAATTGATCTCTAAATTACTCCCATTTTTACATAAATTCCTTTTCTTACTCAATTTTATTTCAAACCCATAGACTTCAGATTTTATTTCTTAATTATGATTTAAAATCATTTTAATTGAAAATACCAATTTCATATTTTCCAAATTCCTTCTTTACCTTTCCCAATAATTTAAATCTTAAATTTAAAATAAATTATTTATTCCTTTAAATAATAATACTTAAGTTTAAAATTTATTATCTTCTTATTTATTCAAAATCCCCTTTTATATTCGGAATTTATTTATTAAAATTTTAAAATCACTTTTATTCTTTTCCAATTCATTCTTAAATTTATTCAATTTTCTATAATTATTTAACTTAAAAAATCCCTCTTTTATTTTCTTTTCAAAAGTCTAATTCTATATATTTTGATAACTTAGTGTACCGAAATATATATTCAAGCAAACCATAGCGTTCAATAATCCAATTATCAATATGATTCATCACAGAATATCAAATATTCATAACACAGAATATTAAACAATCTAAATAATTTTGAGGAATCCAGTTGGATCCCTCCAACCTGTTTCCTTGCATCCACAGACGTTAGCACAATACCAATTCCACTTCAAGGTGGAATATCGCGGTATATGGGATTAATATAATATCATCCGCTATTATGCAGCGCATAGGGCTCATCCGCTATATAATATGGGAAATCAATCACTCCAATATGTACTATATACTACTATATATAATATAGCACATCAAATCAATTTAATCATCCAACCAATTATTTAAATTTAACCATTTAAATTTAAATAGCAATCCAGAAGAGTGAGATTTGCTCACCTTTGATTTTTCTTTTATTTACTATTCGTTTTGGTTGAATCCTTTACACACCTTCCACCGCTCCGAACCCCACTGCACTGATTCCGTTCGATCTAAACCTTGTATAAGTAATTTCTATTTTTATATAAATTAGCGATTTTACCCTTAATAAAAGTTTATCGCCTAATCACTTAGTTCAAATTAATTACCCATGAACGAATTTAATTAACCAATTTATTGACTTACTACAAATAATCAGCCACCTAATTACCTCATATCAAATCGTTATTTAATGATAAGTCATTTAAGTTTTGTTTAAGATTCTACTCTAACAACTAATTAACAAAAATTTATTCGAATGATAACAAATTTTTTCCAAGCTCATATTTAGTTTACAAATGATAACCATGGATAAAAATATCACCAAAACTCACATGGTCAAGGCCAGAGTGATGAACCCGCACCCCAACAAACTACATCGCCTGCTTCTTCTTCTTCAAGTTGACCATCACCGAGACGAGGCCAAGCCCCTTTTCTCATCGCGACGTGTCGGCCCTCCCAACCTCCAGTCAACTCGCGACTCCCGCCCATCGATTTCCCAGAACCACCCGATGTCGCTCCGGTTTCCTCCTCCGCAAACCACTTCACGCGACGCACCCCTTCCTCCCAGACGAACGCGCGTGCACGCGTTCGAGGTTTAACTGCGTAATCCTTTGACGCAAACATCCATTGGCTATTGGCTCGGCGAAGCTCTAAGCGTCGATAAAACGAGCGACGAATCTGGAAAGGGCATAGTTTTTATATAAATGAATTCGAATCAGAGGAGAAGAGGAATTTAGGGGAAAGGCAGCTTTGAACTGGAAATGGAAGGTGAATGGGCCGTGAATAATTTTTTTTGAACTAGGTGTTATAATGTTTGGCCATTATCTCGATTTCAAACGAAAATAGTTTCGTTTGGTAATGAATTCGATTTCGTGAAGTTATAGAAAAGGGAGAGGAAGAATAAAGAGGGGTCGTGATTCCAATTCAAAATGTTTAAGTTCGGCCATTAAAATTTTAAACTGTGAATTTTTCTTGAATTGAAGAAGACCGTCGTTCCTGATTTTAAGCATAAGGATACGGCCTTGTGATTTTAAAAAGAGAAAAGGATGAGACAAGATAAGACGGTTGCGTACTAGAGAAGGGCTACAGTACTTCGAAGGTGAAAGGGAAAAGTTATGATGGGAAAGAATGTAGGCTGATGTTGAAAATAGTCAATCAAATATATAAAAATATTATTTAAATTGTGAATTGTCTCGAATTATGTAACTCCAAATCTCGACCTCCTACCGTAGTGTGTCACCAGGCATTTATAATGCTATACCCCTATTCTGAACGCGATGGAAAAGGTTTCAAGTCCTAATTTGATCGTATGGAGAAGATGGATTTTTTGGACCGAATTATTATATGGAATTTTCAATATAAATTTCAGCGCGTTTATCCACCGTACAGTCACACGACAACTCCAAATATTACGAAATTTGAAATCCGATAATAATATAATATTACGGATCTAATGGAACTGGTTTCGTCAAATTCCAAGACTGTGCCTCGGAAGGCTATTTTTAAATTCAATTTAAACGATAAAGTTTCAAAACTTAACAAAGCACTTCCAAATTCAATTTTAACACCTTTACTATCTTCAGTATTATCAATATAAATTTTACAAGCCTTCAAATTATTTTTAACAGGCTTAGAACTCCAGTTTCAATATTTACCCAACTTCAAATTATTTAATTAAATAATTAAATTACCCAATAAATGGTGATATTTGAATTCAAGTTAAAAATTAACTTTTAAACATTTAAAATCTATTAAATATTCCAATTTCAAACATCCAAAAATTCCGGGTTGTCGCAGATGTGTTGTCCAGTTTGTGCTCGTGTTTGTCATCAGCATTTTCATCTTCTTCAAATCAGAGTTGTGCAACGGAAGCAGTTTGGAAGTGCATCTGTTTTGTCTTTTACGGATTTGGAGAACTTAGTTTTCTTCTGATGTTTCTGGAGTGGAGTTGATGTTCTTGTTTTTAGAATGATCTTGAGAGGATCATTCTGTTAGGTTGTTTTTGGTCTAGTTTGTTTCTAGAGGCTTCAGCGTAGGTTGAGCTGATCAGGAGGGATGAAGGCAGCCCAGGATCCTCAGGAGAGTTTTGAGAATAAGAGATGGAGGAATTTGGATTTCGGAGTTGGAGATTTGATTTTGGATAAGTTTTCTCCGATCCAAGGAGCTATAAGTTTTGGTAAGGCTGGGACGCTAGCTTTGGAGTATTGGATTTTTCTGTATTCTTGTGAGGATAGGTGCCTTGGTTTTCAGGAGTTGAATTGCCAGTTTGGATAACTGGGATTCGATGTGTTTCACGTATCTCTGAGGAAGTACGTGTTTGATCTATATCTGGTTGTGGAACCAGCAGTTCTGGGGATTTTGGTTGTTGAGTCAGACTTGAGTGTGGTCTGATTTCCTGTTTAGTTTTGGAGATCTAGATGAGTAGGATCTCTGTAGCTTAGTAGTATAGATTGTTTGGATTTAGTAGAGCGAGTATTCCAGGGTTTAAACCTGAGAAACTCAAGATAGTGTTAAGAAGTTTATCCTGATTGGTGTCAGAATCATTAGATTTGTTTGTTTGAGTGAATTGGTCGCTATGGTTGTTAGCATATGATTGATAATATATGCTTGTGGTTTAAAATTAAATCTTTAATGAGATTATTAAATTGCCTTTGCTTTAAATTTCGGGGATGAAATTCTTTTAAGGGGGGAATGTGATGATCCGGAATTTTGGGCAATATCAATTTAATAATCTGTGTTAATAATTTAACTGATTTGATAAATTTTGTTAATAAGATTTAAATTGGTTTAATAATATTCTTTTAATAAGTATTTAATTGGTAAACTTATCTTTTAAAAAGCTAATAAAATGTTTTCTATCTATAATGTGTGTGTATATATATATATGTATATGTATATATTGTAAATAGATAAGATTTGATTTGAATTTAAACAAATAAAATTATGTTTTCAAATTCTAATATATATATATATATATATATTTGGTAATTTGGAAAATTATGATTTAATTTAATATATAACTTTTCAAAGCTATTTAATAAATAACTATATGGTTTAAATACTTAAGATAAATATTAATTGTTTAAATTATATCTTAGCTTAAGTTTAAATTTAAATAAAAGGTTTATTTTATATTCTTTTTAAATATAGCTTGATAAATATGATTTGAAATATATATAAGTTTAAAATACAATTTACATATTAAACATTAATTCATATAAGAAGATAAGTAATAAGTAATTTATAATCTCTTTTATAAATTATCTAAATTTGATTTATGTGCTATTTTCAAACAATATTAATAAATGTATAAATATTAATAGATTTTAATATGTATAGAATTGTTATTTTTAAATTGAATATATTGTTATAGTTTGGCTTTAAATTGGATTTTTAAATTTAATTTGAATTTGAATTAAATGTTTTGAAACCCAAAAGGTAGATATTTAAAACGTTTTGGATTTTAAAAATATTGGTATAAGCTTTTATTTATGTATAATTTGTTTTACTTTATTTTCTCTAAAAAGTAATTTATATATATATATAAGAAATTCATATATGCATTTACATAAGAATTAATATAGTAAGTTAAAAGCTTTTATTAACAATTTAAATTAAATTAAAATACTTAAAAGACATGTGTTAATTCCTTAAGACATCTAATGACAAATGTTATAATATTTGACAAGTGTCATGTTTGAATTTATATTTTCTTTTTAATATTATTTTTAAATGAATTTCAGCCTTTATAAATCTATTCTTTTTCCCCTTTACTCTTTTTTTTCTATCTTTTATTCAAAAGCTAAGAAACAAATCTAAAAAACTCAAAGCCATCTCTCAAAACAAAATCTGCCTCCTCAAACTAGAAAGCTAATCCTATTCATCAACCTGTAATCTCATCTTCAAAAGCAAACCAGAAATCATATTCAAATCTAAACCCTGTAATCATATTCAGTTCAAATCATTAACCTGTCATCATCTTCAAAACTGAGAAAAATAAGCCTGCATTTTTCAAAAACCTGAGATCTTCTCACAAGCAAGCAACTTCAAGTTCAGATGCCACCATTCTTTTCAGTTCTGTTTGTAATCAAGTTTCAATAGCATGCATGCAAGAATTCAGTAACAAGCATTCAAGTTTTTAACTCAAGCAAACCACAACACTCAATTTTTTAAGATCAAAGACAAATTCAAACAACTTCAAATTTGGTGCTCTGTTCTGCCTTCTTTAATCAGGTGAGTAACATCACTAATTACAAGATTAAGTATATGATTCTGTTGCATGTTCCCTTCTGAAAATAAGTATGTTTTGTGTGAATGTATATTGTTGAATTTCTGTGCATTTTTGGATGTTTAATATATGCATGTTTCTGAATATCAGTAAACATCTCTGTTCCTAGTTTTTTTTTTTAAAAAACTCAAGCTTTGATTTAAAATTCTTTATCTATGGATCTAGTTACCGTTAGGATTTATGTTATAAAAAAATTGTATGTTTAATCTTAAATCAAAGTTTAAAAATTTATTTGAGTGGAAATAAATTGGATATTGCCCAGGAAACCAAAATGACAGGGAAGTTTAAGTTTTGGGAAAAATTCAAATACGCGAATTCATTGATTCTGGATTAAAATCTGAATACTTATACAAAATCATGATTTTTAAAAAGGAAATCGCAAATTTTAATAGTAAATTGAACGAGCAGTTCTGGTTTTACTAGAAATTGGTATTTGAGGGTTCTCTGATGTTCTCGAAGGTCAGGGAGGTCGAGGTTTCTTGTGGTGATAGTGGGATGATCAGTGATGATGGAAAAATTGTTAGGGCGGCGATCAAGGAATAGTGGTGGCGGGGGCGACCGGTTAAAGTTTTTAAACCTAGTTTAGAGTAGTTCAGGAGTTTTTGATCATCGCAGAACCTCTGGTTGATCGAGTTCGATGGAACTCTAGGAAAGGGTAGCTAGGGCATGGACGAAGTCATGGCCGGAGTCGCTGGTGTTCTGGTGATCAACGATGGGAGTACGAGTGGATTTTAGGTGTTCTTCCTTTGGTTCTAGTTTTGGATAGCACACTCGAATTCAATTTCGAGTTGTGGTCACGATCTGATGATCGTGATGGGTATTGTGGAAGTTCGTTGATGTGGTGACGCCATCGGTGATGACAAAAGAGGGTCGGAGCCACCGCGCATATGCATGGTGCAGTGGTTGTGTCTGGTGAAGGTTGGGGTGCTGTAGTGTTTTTGGACTTGAGAAACTCTCGAGTAAATCGAGTATTTACTCAAAGTAATTAATGGTTTAGCTTCGAAGCATTTTTTTAGTGGCTCGGGTTATTTGCTTGATTACAGGTTTTTAAAACTTGTTTGCCTTTAAATTTTAAATTTGATTTTAAAATTTGAAAGCAGGTTTAAACAGAGTTTAAAACCCAAATTTAAAGTATGGATTCAAACTGAGTTTGTATCCTAGTTTAAAATTTAAATTAAGTTTTATAAATCAAATTGTTTTAACAACTTTAATTGTTTAAAATGTATTTTAAATGGTTGGAATTTAAAAGTAAATTTGGTTTAAATTCTTTAAGTTCTTTTTATAAGATGAGTATTTCTTTAACATTTGATTTTAAATGTTTGTAAATGGTTTTTAAACATTGTTAAAGTTTTCATTTTAAATCTTAAATTTAAGTTTGAATTTAAAAGTAAATTTGAAAGTTAAATGTTTTCAAATGTGTTTTTGAATGATAATTATCATTAATAAGGAAATGTTTTTATAAAGACTTAATGATTTGTGATACATTAAATCAGTAAGGTAATTTAAATGGATAATTAATTAATTCAATTAATTAAAGATTTGGGTTAATTAACTTAGTAATTAAGGGTTTGGATTAATTAAATAAGATTTAAGATAAATTAATTAAGGAATAAATAATTTGTAATTAAGATCATTAATTAGATAAGACTTGATTTTTAATTAATGATTAAGAATTAATTAATGAAGTAATTAAGGATTAATTAAGTACAGTTAAAACTTAATTAATAAATAATTAGATATTAATTAATTGGTTATTAAAGATTAATAAATTTGTAATTAATAATGATTAATCTAAGTTAATTACTTAAGAAAAGTAATTAAAGAATTGTTAAAGTTAATGAAGGTCATTAACTTGAGATTATTTAATAATTTATTAATGTGATTAATTTTAATAATTAATTAGATTAATTAATTAAAGATAATCGATTGTGGAATTGTTTTAAGTATAATTACTTAATAAAAGTAATTAAGGGAATTAATTACTCAATGTAATTCGTTAAAGTAATGTGATTAGTTTAAGTTAATTAATTAAGTTTAATTAATTTAAGATAATCACTTGAGGGTTTGATAAGTATAATTACTTAGGAAAGTAATTAATGGATAATTACTGGATGTAATTAATTGAATGGTGATTTGTTAATGAAAGTAATTTGAGTTTAATTACTTTGTGTAATTAATCAAGGTATTAATTAAGAAAATTAATTAAGGAGTAATTAATTGATTTAATGAAGTAATTAAGGGTAGTTAATTACTAGATGAGATTAATCAAGGGATTAATCAAGACAATTAATTAAGGAGTAATTAATTTATTTAATGAAGTAATTAAGGGTAGTTAATTACTGGATGAGATTAATCAAGGGATTAATTAAGATAATTAATTAAGGAGTAATTAATTTATTTAATAAAGTAATTAAGAGTAGTTAATTACTAAATGAGATTCATCAAGGGTGATTAACAAATGTGGTTTAATTAATGATTAATTACTAAATGTAATTAATTTAAATAGAATAATTAAAAAGTAATTAGGGTTCATTAATTAATATAGTTAATGAAGTAATTAAAGGTTGATTAGTTAAGATTAATTAATCAATGATAAGTGATTATGAGAAATTAATTAATGTAATTAATTAAGGCTTTATGTAATTAATTATGGTTAATTAATTAATGAAGTAATTAAGGATTAATTACTGTATTTTGTTAATAATAATTAATTTATGAAATCAATTAAAGGATAATTACTTGAATGTAATTAGAGGGTAATTAATCAGGGATGATTAATTAAAGTGGATAATTAGAGGATAATTAATTAATTTGTAATTAATTAATGATTACGTAAGCAAGATTTATAATGATGAAAGTAATTAATTTAATTTATTTTAAATTAATTAGAGATGAAGTAATTAATTTAATTCATTTTAAATTAATTATAGTGTGATTAAATCCTTGCTTATGTATGGATGGATGATATTGATTGCCCTTGAATGGTTTGAGATCTCAGATATGAGATAAGTAATGTTGTGTGATATGGCTGCTTTGGTTGAAGTGTGATGATAATATGGATTATCTATTTGTGATGATAATATGGATTATCTGTTTGTGATGATAATATAAGTTATCTGTTTATGATGATAATATGGATTATCTATTATGATATGTGAATTATCTATCTGTGTGTATACAGATAATGGAATTGAATTGTTTTAAAATTTAAAACAACTTGGACCTAAAAGATGGCATTTTGGATTTCAATGAGACCGGGATCGGGTTTCTAGATTTGGATATCCGAAAACCACATCGATCCAAATTAACTCTAAGTCATGAATCTCAAGTGAAGATGAAGATTCAGAGTGCAAGGGTTATCGTCGTTAACTCTGAGGGTGATTCCAAAATGAGTGTAACGAGATAATGCCTTCGGTTCGTTCGAACCCGGAACGAACTTGTATGGATTGAATGCTTTCAGAACATCGTCAGGTGGACGATGAGCATTCTAAGAGATGTTTTCTCTAAAGGTAATCGTAGACTCAAGCCTCATCAACCGGGAATGGCTAAAACAGAGGAGGTGCAGCAAGGCTAAGTGGGTCATGCCAAGTAGGACGAGATTTTCCCCTATCTAGAAGTCCCTTTATATTCGGCTGTGTGGGGCATTTGATTCGCGACCACTGTCGGGGTTGTCTTGTTCGAAAATGTTCAGTAAGGAATGGTTTTGGCCTTGTGTTGTAGGGGATTTAGGGTGGATCCTCAGTATATTGATCTAGGCCACGTACTATGACGGGAGGTACCCCAGTATCCCTGCCATTATATGGAATCCTAACTCCAATAAGTGCCGTACGTTTTAGTTGTGCCCAACTATGTTGGAAAGTGAGATGTAAGCTTTCCAGCTATTTCTGTATTTTACTTGAAAACCGTAGACCTTATTATAATATCACTGGATTTCCTATCAAATGTTTTGGTTAGCGTAAGGTAAAAACTTACCCATGTTTATGTGTGGGAAGCCTTACGTGATACCTTTTGTTTTCAAAGGTTTTTCAAAGTTAAGAAACTTTAAACTGTTTACTCACACCAGACTCATGTCTGACCCAGGGTTTATCTTCTATTTTCTTAAACTCTTGGGTACTCAAATTTTTACGAGTAGCCAAGGGATTCAGGTTTGCTTTGACGAATTGTGGAGGAGTAATGGAGCAGGAGGCTTCAACGTGTAGATATTTATAGTGTTTCGCTGTGATTGGTATCTCTGTTTTGTATTGAGTTGTAATAACTAGACAGGTGTTTATAATTGTCTAGTATGTGATGTATAATCTGTGTAAATCTGATAATGGTTTTATACTATGTAATACTTATGTTATTAATATAATTTATTCGTTCCGCTGTTGAGATTATGATGTAGTTTCTTCTTTCTTCTCTATCTTTCTATTCTGTATCCCTTTCACTCTTACTCATGATACGTCTTTTTGGATAGTGAAAGACGGGTCGTGACAGTTTCGGTTTAGAAACCTTTAATTGTACAAGGGTGATGAACAAACTATCAAGTGTACCCTATGCTCAACAGGCTTAGATAATAACTTAATAGATTATTCATACAACCTTGAACAATTAGAAGTATCATCTCCCAAACATCCCATAAGCCAAAACAACTAATAATTTCAAATGCTGTTTAAGTTTATTCTTATTAATTTTCTTTCATATCATTTACTATTCATCTATTTCATTCATTCATACAATGCTTATTTTCATTAATTACATTTATTACTTACAAAATTCATTTCCCATTTATTTATACAATGCCATTTTCCATGACTTTATATCCAATTACTTACCTAAGTTATTCCCATTCAATTATTTGGATAATCCAAAATAAATTCTTAAAATAATATGTAAGTTTCTTTGCGAATTAAATCAATAGTTATTAACTTGATTTCCAATTAAGATTTATATTCAGTACATAACGACCCGAAAAGCCCATTTCATTTCTGAAACGAAAGTAGGTCGTCCCATATATCAAAATAGATGTTTTCGATATTTTTAAACTCAATGGAACAAGTTTCAAACCCTAATTCAAAAGTATGCGGAAGTTAGCTTTTAAAATCGGCTTATTTAAATTAAATTCATTAAATTGATTTCTACGCTTTTCAAGCCTGCGCAATCAAACGACAAGTCCAATCGCTACGAACTTGAAGTCCTTGAATAATTCACTGTTACGAATCCAATGAAACTGGTTTCGTTGAAATTCGAGACAGTGGCCAAAATGGCTATTTTCACGTTAATTAAATTAATTATTATTAAATTGATTAAATCACTTTTCAAATTAAAATTTTATAACTAACAATCTTTATCATCTTTGATTACATAGATATTTATAACCTTTGAAAACAAATTTCCAAGTCCAATTCAATATTTAGATACTGCACTAATTATAGCATCAATTTTAATTGCAATAAATTCATTATTTATAATTTAAATTTTAGGAAATTCATTTATTTTTTATTATTATCCTATTATTCAATCAACTATCAGTTTATGGGCATAATTAAAATTGGTTATGTTTTGTTACTAAATATTCTACATTATCATTTTAATTCATATTAATTACAATATTTAAGTAAATTAGTTGCAGTTGATTTCCAAATTAATTTAAATGGATTAATTACATAATGATAATTAAAGAAATTATTATTCATTAACAATTCAAACACATTTCCATGTCTATTATTTGAAAATAAACGCAAATGAATTCACATAATGATTAATTATTCTATATTAACCAATTTCAACTAATCTCATACAATTTTATCATTAAGTACAACATTTGAATTATTTACTTATTTACATTTATAATCAATTTTAAATTTACAATCATTTCAATTAATTGAAATTGCATTAAAACAGTTATCAATTACCTTAAATTAACATCATTAAATTTAATTCTAGTTATTATTCTCATTAATAAATCACAAATTTTACTTTCTTCCAATATTAAATTACAAATCTTGTTAAATTCCATTTTTTAATTATCGTAAAAATGCGGGTCGTTACACTTTTCCCCACTCAAAACTTTTTGTCCTCGAAAAGGAAAAGGAGGAATTAAGAAACTAACTTATTTTTATTCAACAATCAATTGATAAACATTTTAAACTTACGTAATTAAGTATTAAATATAATATATAAATTTATAAATAATATAAACAATTAAATCTTCATATTCAAGTTAAATAGAAGTCATAAAATATTTCAACTTTCACAAAATTTTCTAAATAAAAATTTCATGGAATATTTCGGCAGAGTCTCCTTTGTACGAAGAGGTCCAGGAGAAATACTTATATCAATAATAACCATATATATGTATCATATTTTAAAATAAAACATCCCAAATCATGGGAAAACAATATAATATCGCTATAAAACCATAATCTGAAAATGTACATAAATGTCGAGCAAACAACGCTTAATTAATGAAACCAAAAGCAGCTTCCATAACCTGTACTTCACTTATATAATCTAAGGAAGTTAATAATTATGTAAAAAGAGTAATATTTAAGTTGTTTCAATTAGTAACAAAGCAATCAACCCAAACATGGGAAAACAAAACAGTACAACCATTACATGCATCAAAAGAATCAATCATACATCCATAGCAACAAACATTAATGGTTCGTTCTGATTCAGAAATCTTTAATTGTACAAGGGTGATAAACAAACAACTAAGTGTACCCTACGCTTAATAGCCTTAGATAATAACTTAATATATTATTCATACAACCTTAAATAACTAGAAGTATCATCTCCCAAATATCCCATAAGCCAAAAAACCCAATAATTTCAAATGTCATTTAAGTTTATTCTTATTAATTTTCTTTCATATCATTTACTATTCATCTATTTCATTCATTCATATAATGCTTATTTTCATTAATTACATTTATTACTTCCAAAATTCATTTCCCGTTCATTCATATAATGTCATTTTCCATGAATTTACATCCAACTACTTACATAAACTACTCTCATCCAATTATTTGGATCATCAAAAATAAATTCTTAAAATAATATGTAAGTTTCTTTGCAAATTAAATCAATTGTTATTATTTACTTATATAAAACTTGATTTCCAGTTAAGATTTATATTCACTAGTGAATCAATACATACTTAAGTTACTTAACTTTTTAAATTGCATTCATCCTTCCTTATATGGTGTCATTGAATATTAAATCTATTCTAAATCATTTCAACTTTTCTGAAGTTATAATTATTTACTTAATATAGCATTCACTTTTACTCCTCACATCACTTATAAATAGCTTCAACATTAATTTAAGTTTATAGTCATTTACTTACAGTATTCACTTCTCCTATTAAATTTAATCAGTAGCATTTTAAATTCTTAAATTAATTCCGTTTGAAGACTTTCATACTTAAATTTACTTATATAATATTCCACTACATATCCATATTAACATTTCAACTTTTAATATTTTGGTAAGTTATATATGTATGTATGTATGTATGTATGTATATTTTATAGAATGAAATTGAATGTTACATAAGTTTATCTTATTTATTTTATGTAATAAAATATTCAATAATTACATCTTCTAAATTCTCATATTTACAAGTTACAAATTTTTAATTTCTCATATATTTCATTAATCATTTAACTCTATTTTCTTATTTTTCTCATTTTGGTAGTTTTCAACTATTAATAAAGTCAAGATTTCATTTATTATAGTAATTAAATTTTCAAATTTAGAGAAACTTAAGAACTAAATGTGACGTTCCTTTTCAAATCATTTACATATACTCATAGCCTTTATATATCTAATCATATTTAGATATTAAAATTAAGATTTGTTTATCAAAACAAATATGTAGTAAAGTACTACAACGGTCTTCCAACTTGAAACTCGAAAATGAACATTGATGATGCATGCACTCATCGCCGAAATTATTTTCCAACGATAGAGAGGGGAGTACAGAACTAATTTCCTTTTTGAAAATTCCTTTAAAACGTTTCAATCAAATCACATTGAAATATTTATATTTGGAAATACTTTCAAAATGTACCAATATCATGCTCCAAATTTTGTTGTAAACAAATTTATATATATATATATATATGGTTTTCCATATATTTATGATACTTACGATATATTTTAGACTATTTACGATATATCAGATATCATAAATAGTCACAAATATATCGTAAGTATCATAAATATATGGAAAACCATATATATATATATATATATATATATATATATATGTTCTCTAATACCCCAGAACTTAAGTTCTTAAATTTCTACTAAAATCCTTTTTAGTTATAAATCATAATTTGCAATCAATATTTATCAAATTTCACTACCTAACTACAACATATCACATCAACTATATCATTTATACAAAATTATTCTTTTATATTCAAATATAATACTAGGTAAAATTATTCCATTTATTTGTATTTCGAAAATAATATCGTGTCGGTCTGCCCTATTAAGTGTCTAGAAATCCCTGTCGATGGCATATCATCCTATGTACTGACTAGAATTTATAAATACTAATCAAAACAAATTAACACAATATAAAAACATTTTTATAACATTAACAAGTACGCTCTCTTATGTAAACACTCAGGCAAACTCATTCTAGGGTATTACTTCCCTATCTCTAATGAGTTAGACCCCATAAAGCTAAGGTTATCGCTAAACCGGGCTCTGATACCAAATGTAACGACCCACCTTTTTAGACGGTTCAAATCGACAATCATTCACATATGTCAACTCAAACCATTCAAAAGAGAGGATTGTTATAGCGTAAATAAAAAAAGAAGAGAAAAAAATAAAACAAACACAGAAGCTTAGAGCGAAACGGCTAAATATAATAGTCAAATAACAGTTCATGAAACTGTTTTACAGACGACTATGATTACACTTTTACAATACAGATCAGAGTTACATACAACAGGAATAAATAAAAATGCAGCGAAACAACTTGATGCAATAAAATAAATAGATAATATACTAAGTATTAGTCTTGTCCTTCAGAGAATACTCTTCAATACACTGAAAAGCTAAGACTGACCCTAGCGTAATGAAAAGACAAAACATTCGAGTCAGAACTAAAAGATCCCATGTAAGTTAAATCAATAGTAATAAATATGAGTGAAATGGCTTCAGAGATGTTTACATGATTTTATTCTCCTAACCAATGTCAAACATACGTGTAATAACTTAAGATATGTTCGGGATTCCATCTCCTAAGGATCCATTAAACTATCTACTATGTAGTAATATAACCTATTATGATATGTCTATTAGTAAAGTAAAGTATTAAAATAGTTTTAAAGCGTTACCTATATCCCCCTTAACAAATTTTTTTATATTCCCGTAGTCTATGCAGATACTGTAAGCTCCACCAAATTGTCGGTTTACTCAATGAGCACTCCATAGATACAGTACAAACCAAACGCGTAACGGGCATGATAAAGAATGTGAAAAAAGGCACACGAGGCAAGCCAGGGTAGGATTCTACTGTTTGCACTCCCGAACTTGAGGTAACGCATAGCAGTTGCTACCGCCTACCTCAGAATACACTCCCATAATCAAACTGAGGGGTGGCCACCAAATCAATCACAAAGTCATAATATGGTATCGAAGAAGTGTGCCCGATAGGAGGAGCGACCTCACTTGGCCCAGTATAGCTCCTGTTTTAGCCACATCAAGCTGACTCGTAGGAGTCCGGGCTACATTAATACCTCATAAGAATCATTCGCCAAACCAGCTAACTTCATTCTAGAATCTCCACCACATGCAGGGTTGTTAAAGTAGTTTTCGGTATTAGCAGAGAGTATGACAATGTCCAATCCCGGTCTCTTTAACAAGAAAATGATTATTTCACACCGGATGGTTCATTAACATTTCAAAAACGATTTCATAACTGATATTAAAATATCCTATTCACTTAAATCATATCACTTTCAAAACCATGTTCACAAAATAGTTAAACTCTCATTTCAAAGTCATCATATTTACTTAAATATGTCATTTCACTTAGAAAATATCATTTCAAATTCCAATTTAGGTTATGACATCTTTTAACCATATTCGCTTTTAAATCCAGGATTTAAATATAAACAATTCAGCCTTGCATAATTTGAGATTTAGAAAATAGTTTTGATAGTCATAAATAGTTTAGATAGTTTTAAAATAGTTTAAAATACTTTAAAATAGTTTTAAATGGTTCAAATAGTTTGAAATAGATTAAAATAGTTTGAAATAGTTTAAATAGATTAAAATAGTTTAAATAGATTAAAATTGTGACGACCCAAATTTTTAGCCATCTGATTTTGGATGATTAGCTAATTTTAATTTTTGAAATATTGATTTTATAAATCGGATAGATAAATTTTTCTGATAATTGGAAATATTTGAATCTATAATTTGTTAAACTATATTTAATTTTAAAATATAAATTTTTGGATATGATAAATATATAGATATATGTGTATAAACTCCATCATCTAAAATTTAAGATGGAATATCCATATATTTGCATATATATAAATACATACAAGCTTTATGATGTTTATATATATATATATATATATATACTGTGTGTGTATGTATACGTATGTATGTATATGTGCGTATGTATATATGCTCATGTGAAGTAATGTATATGAAAGATATATATAAATGCGAATATGATAAAATAAATACGTATATGTATGCATACCAACCCATATATATATATATATTTGTATTTATGGTTAAAATAGTGTATATGAGAATATATATAGATATACATATGTAAAGGCTTCATGATGATAAACTCCTGGCTATTGATTAAAATGCATATATATGTAAAACTTAACCATTTCAAATACAAGATTAAATATCTATATGTATATAGATATACAAAGTATAATGACAGAAGTATAAAAATAAATACATGTAAGTAGCTATATTTGTGTGTGCATGTTAAATACAGTGTATAGGCAAGAACATGCGCATATGGTCAAAAGGTATATGATATATATGTGTGTGTGTGTGTGTGTGTGTGTGTGTGTGTGTACGAGGTTACATCATAATGAAGAATATCAACACAAGCATGAATTAAACCAAATCATTAACACAAATTTTCAAACCAACTAGAAATCAAGTCAACAATTTATCAAAATCAAATCAAGTCAAAAAAATTTCAAATCAAATTAAAGAAAAAATATTAAAAAAATTACAAAGTGAAAAAAATACTGTATATGTGCAAAGGCTTCAACCTTGTTCTCCTCTCTATATATATACACTGTCTTTGTTGTATTCACATATACCATTTAGCATTAGGATAAAAAAGAAGGAAAACTACCATTAAAACCTTGTAGAAACAAAGTACTCAAGCTCCAACAAAAAAAAAGCAGCAATGTCACATTTTTATCAAAGCCTGTGAGTAAAAACACCTTTTACTTACTGTAACTTTTGTATGCATATGTATTCTTGTAAATTTTGGTTGAACTCTTTTTTTTTTCAAGCATTCATGTATTAATAGGCTGTATATATGGGTGTTAGTCATGTTGTACACCTGAAGCTCACGGTAACATATAAAATATTTCTGTTCTTGAAAAAGTTAGGATCTTCCCACTTCAAAAACCAGTAGCTCTCAATCTATTTAGTTTTAGACGATGATTCCAAAAAAAGGGTTGTTTTTATGTGTAGTTTATTCTAAAATTCATTTTGTTTGTTATCATGAAGCATAAAGGAAGAAAAGAACATTTTACAGTAAACAGCCTAGAAATGACCAAACTCAAATATCATAATTCAACCTTTGGTTTATATGAATGTGTTTGTTATTCAAATTGATGGTTTTTGGAAGTAAAATGAAGATTTTTAGTGGTGTATCCGGTGAGATAAGGGAAGATGATCAAAAGTGGGTTTTTTATCGAATTTAGGCATTCAAGATGATGTGGTGGCTCAGCTTTGGTGGATAAGGTTGCCTGGGTATGGGAAAGCTAGGAAAAATGGCATGGTAAGTTCCGGTGGTGTGCGGCGTCGAGGGAAGGTCAATTTAGGGTTTAGGGATTGTTCCCGCACACGTTCGGTCTTGGATCATTAACGGCGACGAGGGGCAACTGGGGAGGTTCATTATGGGTGAAAAAGTTGGAGAGGGACATGGCACATGTTTTGGCAAGGTTTGGCATGGATCGATAGTGTGTGGTGGCTTGTCGAGGCGTTTGTATAGGTGCAACTGTCGTTCCAGTTTTGAGGGTGATGTTTGAATTTTGGAACGATGTAGCGGTTCAAGTTTCAGGCGGTGTAATACGATGGGATGGTCGAGTGTGATTTGGAAAGATGATCGATGGTCATGAAAGTAGGCTGTAGGTGAAGTACACGTGCATGCAATGTTAAAGATGAACTTGTCAACCGGAATTGTTTAAAGAATCGGGTTTGAAATTTGAAGTTATAATCAAGAAATCACTTGAATTTTGAAATTTGATTTGTTTTAAAAAGATTTGAACTCTTACTCGAACCTTGAAATAATTCCACGAAAAGGTAATTTAAAGGGATATTTCTATATTTGGGCTCGATATTGAATTATTTTTAAAGATCTGGATTGTTAATTGAATATTGAAGGTTAATTTGATTTAAGTGATTTAAATCGATGTTTTGAAAAATCGAACTCCAATTTACATAAATCGAAATGGTTTAAAATAGAGAACTGAATTGAAATTAATTCAAATTGGAATTGAATTGAATTAATTGGAATTGAAATCGAAATTGAATTCATTTGGAATCTAAATCGAAATTGCTTTGAATTAGAATTTGAATCGAAGTTAATTCGGATTGAAGTCGGAAATCGATTTAAATGCAAATGGAAATTGAAATTGATTTGAATTGGAAGACTGGGCATTGAATTAGTTTGACTTCGAAACTATCTTAAAATAAATTATTTTAATATAAACGGTTTAAAATCTATCTTCTTAAATATTCAGTTTATTTTGATTTTCCATGCTATTTTACTATACAAACCATTTTTCTAAAAAACTTAAACTATCTTATATTAACTATTTAACTATTTAAAACTATTCAAGCTATGTTCATAATTCAAACTGGTCAGAGTGAGAATTAATTTTATTTAAATAATGGATTTAAATACAAATTGGGTTAAATTGAAGTTATAACCCAAATGGAAATTCGAAGCAATTTTGGATTGGAACCGAAATCGAGATATTAAGGCAAAAAAATGATTTTGATGTGAAATAGTATATTTTGAGTAAATATGATAATTTTTGAATAGTTACTATAACTGAAATTTACTTTATAAGTGGTAAGAAATGTTACAAATAACTTTGTAAAGTAATCGAACTTTGAAATTTTTGATTGGCATTAATGAAGTTATATTTGTTAATTATATGTTCAAACTCCCCTTGTTGAATTTATAACCAAAAAGAAATGATCATTGAAAGATATTTGAAATACTAAATGGAGTTTATGTAAGTATGGAGTGGACTCAGAAATTATTGATTCGAAAATTATTCGAGTTAAGAGATGAGAATGATGAAAAGGTTTTGGAACCTATTGATTTTTAAAGGCATTAATTTTGGCAAATAGTCGATTTTGGAAGTTGGGTAAATCGAATTTAAAAACTATCAATTTAGAAGATATCGATTTATATAGTTAAAGTTACATGTGATACATATGAGGTATATGATTTGAACGGTGCTATATATATAGTATGATATGTTTTGAAACCAAAAGTATGGAAAGGCACCCCCATGAAAATCAATACTTAGAGTAGGAGATCCACTAGGTGGTTCTACCTAAGAGTCCACAGGGTAGGTTCAATGAGAATTGGCATCCTGGAGGACTTTCGAACAAAACTCATGAGTTCCTAGTGACCATTTGTTTGTATAGCGTAAATCGAAGGGTATTCTACCTACAGTTATTTATGGTTTTGCTGTGGCAGCAATGTAACCTTTATACAACTGTGATCTATCATGGTTCCATACTGTAATTCAGGAGGCAACGGTTGCCTACAATCTACGTTTTATTTCAATGTGATAGCGACGTAACATCGGTAGATTACGATCTTTGTGGTTTGGTTCCATAGCATAATTCGGGAGATGGCAATTGCCTACAGTCTACGTTTGGTTTCACTGAGATAGTAACGCAACCTTCGTATGGTTGCGATCTGTGTGGTTTAGTTTCGTTTGATAGAATAATTCAGGAGGCAGAGATTGCCTACAGACTACTTACGGTTTTGCTGTGATAGCAACGCAACCTTTCTGTATCAGCGGACTATTGTGTCCCATGGCGTAAGTCGAGAGGTGTTGATGCCTATTGTTTACTTATAATTTCACCGGGATGGGGACACAATCATCGTGTTAACTGCGATCCATGGTGGTAAGAAGGAAAGGAGGGTGAAACTTTCCATACCATTTTTTTAAAAAGGTTTTTCAAGTATTTTCACTGGGTGTTGAAATGAGTCTACTATGTACTTAGAGATTTTCAGTCCTACGCCTGATTAACGTATGACTAATTTTTTGTAAAAACAAGGATGGACTAGTTAAGATATCAGTTATGAAAAATGTTTCAATATACAACTAGCTTGGTAATACTATGTGATTCAAAGTGTTTGTATCTTAAAAATGTATACTAAGGGAGTAAGAGATTTAAAATGTCTAAAAGATGATATATTTAAGTAATATACTTCGATTTAGTTCTTATTTCGTTCCTTTCCGGGGAAGAAAAGCCTAAGGGGGAGGAATGTGACGACCCGGATTTTTAGCTATCTGATTTTAGATGATTAGCTAATTTTAATTTTTGAAATATTAATTTTATAAGTTGGATAGATAAATTTTTCTGATAATGATAAATATCGAAATCTATAATTTGTTAAACTATATTTAATTTTAAAATATAAATTTTTGGATATGATAAATTTTATAGATATACGTATATAAACTCCACCATCTAAAATTTAAGACATAATATCCATATATTTACATATATACAAACATATACAAGCTTTATGATGTTTATGTATATATATATATATATAAGTATATAAGTGTGTGTGTGTGTGTATATATATGTATATATGCCCATATGAACTAATTTATATGAAAAGTATGTATAAATGCAAATATGATAAAATAAATACATATATATATATATATATGCATACCTACACACACACACACACATGTATGTATGTATGTATTTATGGTAAAAATAGTGTATATGAGATTATATATAGATATACATATGTAAAAGCTTAATGATGATAAACTCCTAGCTATTGATTAAAATGCATATATACGTAAAACTTCACCATTTCAAATACAAGATTAAATATCTATATGTATATAGATATACAAAGTATGATGAAAGAAGTATAAGAATAAATACATAAAAGTAGCTATATTTGTGTGTGCATGTTAAATATAGTGTATAGGCAAAAACATGTGCATATGGTCAAAAGGTATAGTAAATCTATATATATATATATATATATATATATATATGATGTATATGTATACAAGGGAACATCATAGTGAAGAATATCAACTCAAGCATGAATTAAATCAAATCATTAACATAAATTTTCAAATCAGCTAGAAATCAAGTCAACAATTTATCAAAATTAAATCAAGTGAAAAAAAAATTCAAATCATATTAAAGAAAAAATATAATAAAAAAAGTACTATATATGTGCAAAGGCTTCAGCCGTGTTCTCCTATATATAGATACACACACATGCGCGCGCACACATATACATTGTCTTTGTTGTATGCATGTATTCCATTTAGCATTAGAAAAACAAAGAAGGAAAACTACCATAAAATCCTTATAGAAACAAAGTACTCAAGATCCAACAATACAGAAAGCTACAGTGTCACATTTTTATCAAAGCCTGTGAGTAAAACAACATCTTTTACTTACTGTAACTTTTGTATGCATATGTATTCTTGTAAATTTTGGTTGAACTTTTTGTTTTGTCAAGCATTCATGTATTAATAGGCTGTATATATGAGTAATGTTGTACACTTGAAACTCACAGTTACATATAATACATCTCTGTTCTTGAAAAAAATAGGATCTTCCAACTTCAAAAATTAGTAGCTCTCAATCTATTTAGTTTTAGAAAATGATTTCAAAAATAAAGTTGTGTGTTTTTTAATATAGTTTATTTTAAAATTCATTTCGTTTGTTATCATGAATCATAGAGGAAGAAAAGAACATTTTATAGTAAACAACTTAGAAATGACTAAACTCAAATATCACCTTTGGTTTATATGAATATGTTTGTTATTTGAAATGATGATTTTTGGAAGTGAAATGGAGATTTTTAGTTGCTCATCCGGTGAGAGAAGGGAAGATGATCAAAAGTGGGTTTTTTGTCGAATCTAGGTGGGAGAGATGATGTGGTGGCTCGACGTTGGTGGAGAAGGTTGCCTGGGTGGTGGGAAAGCTAAGAAAAATGGTGTAATAAGTTTCGGTGGTGTGTGGCATCGTGGGAAGGTCGATTTAGGGTTTAGGGATTGTTCTTGTACGCGTTCGGTCTTGGATCATTAACGGCGACGCGGGGAAAACGGGGAGGTGCGGTATGAGGGAAAATGAAGGAGATGGACGTGACACACATTTTGGCAAGGTTTGGCGTTAATCGATGGAGTGCGGTAGCCTGTCGAGACGTTTGTATGGGTGGAGCTTTCGTTCCAGTTTTGAGGGTGATGTTTGAATTTTAGAACGATGCTGGGGTAGAGTTTCAGGTGGTGGAATACGATGGGATGGTCGAGTAGGATTTGGGAAGATGATTAGCTGTCATGAGGGTAGGCTGTAGGTGAAGTGCACATGCATACGATGATGCACATGTGGGGGTCTCGAAAATAATAAAAAGAGCAGAGGAAGGAAAAGAAAATGGAGTAGGAAGAAGAAAGAAAGGTTTGAGAGTTGGGCGGTGCTTTTGTGTTTGGGCCGAAGAAATCTGGATGGGCTGTGCTGGGCTTGTTTAAAAATAAAATAAGGCAAACTTATTTAGAAAATGTTATATGTTAATAATCTTTCAATTTTAAAACATTTGTTTCTCATTTGATGAAAATTCCAATAGACATGAAAGTTTTTGGGTGGTGATCCTCTCGTCTAACTTTATAATCTAAATTAATTTTGTTAAATAATATGGAACTTAATTAATTACAATAATTAAAATGAGTTATTAATTAAAATCTTATTTGGTTAAATCTTATGTTAATAAATAAATAATTAGATTCTTAATTGTTTATATCTTATGTTTAATAAATAAAATTGGTTATTAATTGGATTAGTTAATTTTAATTAAATTACAATAAATTGTTTTATAATTTCTTAAATTATAAATAATTTTGGATTAAAAATATAAGTAGATTCAGTTAATGGAAATTAATTAATTCTGGTTATGAATTGTTTTAATATTGGTTGCTAAAAGTTAGTTTAGTTAATGATCTATGTTTTGGGCTATGGTTCTTGAATATTTGTTTCAATTATTCTTGTCCGTGCCATTAAGTAGCCAAACAAATTTAAAAAATTAGAATAAACATTGAAACATTTTATTGAAAGTAAACATATGCAATAAATTCCCATATGTAAATACTAGCACTCTGAATATAAATTGTTATTTAAACAATTTGGAAATTTAAAATTTATCGTTTTGAGTTCGAAGAGACCGAGATCGGATATTTGAATTATCCGTAACCACTTCGATCAAATAACCACCACAAACCTTTATGGTTCTGATTATAGAGTCTAATATACTGGAATTTAATTAACTTAACAAGTTCGGTTATTTTAATAAGTATTTTATATTTAGACACCATTATAATACCATTGGATTTTCTATAAAATGTTTTGGTTATTGTAAGTGAAAAACCCGTCGTATTTGTATATGACGCGGTGTTACGAATTATCATAGTTTTTTTGAAGGATTTTGATAACTTAGTATTTCAAATTAAGTGTGTTTACTCACGCAGGTTTCCAGCCTGACTTAGTTGTAACTTTATTGTAATGCTCGAGTCAGACCGAGTATTACAGATTCAGGTTAGGTTGCTTTAGAGCTCAGGAGACGAGCTGGATGGCAGGGACGTATTGCACATATTAGATTATATTCTGTTGTGTATTGTAGGCTGTATATTCAGCATTTTGAGGACAAGTTATTATAAATGTCCAGATTTACATGTTGACGATTGTACTCCGATAATTCGTATGTATATTAACAGTTATATTTTTTCTTTATATAAAAAGCTGGAATTGTATATTATATTTTGTTCCACTGCGTCTGTGAGATTCTGTGTTTTTATCATTTCTGTTTCATCTTCTATCTCTTTCTTCTTAACCCTAACTACCTGGTATTTCCGGCACTTGATTACTCAGCACTCTATACAGTGAACGTATTGGTATCGATTTTCGAGGGTCGAAATCACTTAGTCATTACATGTGGTATCAGAGCTGAAGGTTAAGCGAGAACATCTGCTCTGGTGGGGATTACTCATTAGAGATGAATTTAAATTAAAATATGACTTATAAATATGACTTATAAACTAAAATGAAATTAAAATGTGAAGTTTTGAATCTATGTCCCAAAAATTTTGAAAATGCATTTCAAAGTGTTTAAGAAAATAATAAATACTATTATTTAGAATACTTTTGATATGGAAATTTTTGAAAACAAGAGTTGTTTTGAAATTTCCAAAGGGATTTGTTTGGATAAAAACCAAGGTTGGTTTAAATTTAAAAGTGTGATTTGGATGTGTGTGTGTGATTTCAAAGTTGATTTGAAATAAATACCTGGTGTTGAATTCTGGGATTTATATTGAAATGAGAAGTGTAACCAAAAGAAAAAATAGGTTTTTGGAACTTATAAGTGAGGAGTGATATTAATAAGAATTGAATTTTTGAAGGTAAAATTTTATATTGAGTAAGTTTAAATGGATTGAACGAATTGGGAATTAACTCAGGCCATGTTAAATAAGTTTTGAACTTATAATCTGAAATTGAAAATTTCAAGGTGAAATTAAAATTTTACTTATAGAAGTTAAATAGATTAAATTATAAAAGAAAATGTATAGATCTGATAAGAGTTGCAACAGAAGTTATGTATGTTGAATGATTTCAAAACAATTTTGGAAAGAAAAAACACGGGTTTTGAATTTATTATTTTGATATATCCTATTATCATCATGTATATCATTTATAGTATATAAAACTGTAAATCGAATTATTTCGAATAAATAAAGAAATAGGTTGAAATGACATATACTTATGACATTTATTTTGGATTGAAATGATATATATCCATCCCTGAAATTAAATAGAAATAAAACATTGATTTGAAATTATTTAAATGATTTTGATTTTAAGGAATAAAATCGAGTTTAACATAAATAGTCTGAATAGTTTAAATAGTTTACGGATTTAAAATAGTATAATATTAAATGATTTGAGTATTGAAAATGGTTTATATAGTAAAATAGTTAGAAAAATCAAAATAATTTGAGTATATAAAAAATAGATTTCAAACAGTTTATATTAAAATAGTTTATTTTGGAAATAATATCAATCAAAAAGTTTCCTTCCATTTTAACAAATCTGGACCCATGTCCAAATTTCAAATCAACAAAACTCAACTTCCAATAAAAAATCTCAATTAACTCAATTTCAATTTAGTTTCAAATCAACTTGATTTCAACATCAATTCGAATTAACTTCAATTTTGAAACATTCATTTTTAACTTCAAATTCAATTCAATAATTCAATTCAATGATTTAAATTTCAATCTAATTCGTATTTTTAAAGCATTTCAATTCATATCGATTTCAAGTCCAATTTCAATTTACTGATTCAAAGCCTTTATATTAATTTAAACTTCATTGTGCAATTTAGGATTCAAACTTAAAAATAATCAATTTTCAAAACTATAGTCATATATCGATTTTAGCTTCACATTTCCATTTCAACTCTTTAAAACAATTTCTTTTAACCAATTTCAGTTTAACATTTCAAAGCTTGAATTAGAAAACAATTCAATTCATATAAATCCAAAATTTATTTACTTTAAAACAATATCATTTAATTAAAATCCAAATTCAAGATTTTAAAACCATTTAATTTAACCAATCTGGTGTCCGCATATAATTTTCTACCCTATGACCAAGTAATCATTTATATCAATTTAATTACATAGATGGATATATATCATTTCAATCCAAATCAAAGTGTCATAGGTATATATCATTTCAACATATTTCTTAATTCATTTCCATAATACAGTTGACAATTTATATAATGTCTAATAATATATAAGTAATAACAGAGATATATCCAAAATAAATAAACAACCATACATCCAACATCAATCAACGGTATATAATAACAAACAACATCCAAATCAACCAACATGTCACACAGTTACTAATTATCAATTGACTGTATTTCACTAGCAGTTAATTTCAATAATAATTAAAATGTCAATTTAATTCAATATAAAATTCAATTTCAACTAAATGTAAATTTAAACTATCCAACAACAACAAATAAAATTCTCGTCACTTCATAAATTCAAATCAACTAACATAAGAAGTTTTAGTATGTCTACACCTTTACGAAACTTATTCATTTTAATATTTATTAAATTAACACTTATTCATAATAATTGATTTAAAAGTCTTTTATATTAAATCGATAATTCCTTATGTAATCTATTAACATAAGTTTCCGTTTTATTTCACTCAAACTCTACAATTAACGTCTTTCCTTGTATTAATTGCAACATTTAATTACATGTAATTTCATTGATTCCCAAATAAATTCCAACATAGATTTAAAAATAAGATGAGAAATGAACAGTTGTTACATTTAAATAATTTGAACAATTAATACATTTATTGTTTACAAACAAGGAGTGTAAATTTATTTACAAATATTAAATCCAATTTCAATTCAATAACAAATAATTTCACCGTTAATACGTTATTTATTTTATTCCTTATTAAACTTACAATTATTTTAATTGATTGGAATTAGATCAAACAGTTGTCAATTTCATTCAATCAACATTTTTAAATAATATTCTAATGAATTTTTTCCATTCATAAGTCATAAATTTTAATTACTGACATATTTATTTCCAAAATCTCATTTGATTTAATATTTTCAACTATTAAAAATACCGTCGTTACACTCTCCCTCACTTAGAACTTTTCGTCCCCGAAAAGGAACAAAATGGAATCAAGAAATTTGTTATATTTTATTCAAAATAGACAATTTATAACAGTTAACTTACGTACTTAAGCTTATATAAAATTTGAAAATAACTCAACTTTCACAAAAAAAAATTAAGTCCTAAATTTACAGTAAATTTAGGCAGAGTCCCCTTTGCGCGGATAGGTCCGAAAAAACAATAATATCAATAATTAATATATATATATATATATATATCATATTTTAATAATAAAACATCCCAAACCATGGGAAAAACAATAAAATACTTCTACAAAATCAAAATCCGAAAACGTACCTAGTTGTCAGGCAAACAAACTTTATTTATGAAACAAAAAGCAGCAGTTATTGCTTCCATAAACCAGTATTTCACTTATATAATCTAAAAGAGTTAAACTACGTATAAAGAGTAATATATTAGTTGTTTCAATCAACTGCACAAGCAACATAACATATGTAATAACCATATGCAACAAAAGAATCCATCATACAACCATTGCAACCAAAACTAATGGTTGTCTAGGTTCAGAAATTCACATCGTACAAGGGTGATAAATAAACTACCAAGCATACCTTATGCTCAACAAACTTAGATAATTAATTAGTAGATTATTCGTATAACCTTAAACAATTTGAAGTATCATCTGCCAAACTTCCCATAAACCAAACAACAAAAATGTTAAAAAATATTTAAGTTTATTCTATTAGTTTCTTTAACACATCATTTACTTTCCATTTATTTTCGTTTCCATTAATTCATACAAGATCATCTCTTATTAACTTACATTCATTTACTTACACAAATTATTTCACATTCAATATAAAATCATCAATGAATCCATTATTAAAGTATTACATACATTTCATTGCAATTTAATTCACATTTATTATTTACTTATATACTTGATTTCCATTTAATATTAACATTCATTAATGAATTATTTCATACTTAAGTTTCTTTACTTTTTAATTCACATTTATTTTCACCATAGTATCTCATTTAATATTAAATCTATTTATGAATTATTTCAACATATCTTAAATTTATAATCATTTACTTAAATAGTATTCACTTTTAACTACTAAATTTAATTATTAAGCATTTGAAACATTAACTCATGTTTATAACATTTCTTGTACATCTTAAATTTTCATTTATAGCCATATGTTCATTTTGAAGCATTTTTGTTATTAAGCTTTGATTTGTATAATATTCTATTACATACTCATATTTAACATTTCAACTTTTTAAATATTTCTGGTAGCTTTATATATAAGTTTTTAGAGTGAAATTGAATATTATACAAATTTATCTTATTCATTTTAGTTAACAAAAATGTTCAATAGTTTACATCTTCTTAATTTTCATTATCTTTTAATTTACAAGTGAGAAATCCATAGTTTTTTTACAGTTTCATTAAACACTTAGCTTCTAATTTCTTATTTCTCATTTTTGAAGTCTCCAACTATTAAGCTTTCATTTTATTTCTTCAACTGAAAATCATTAATTAACAGGAACTCAAGGATTCAAATACCGAATTCACTTCAAATCATTTTGAAATAATATATACTCATATCTTTTAACGGTTTTAAATTAATTTAATTAACTGAATTTGTGTGAAATTTAATAAAAATAAAAATAAAATTTTGAAATATAAATTTGATATTTGGAATGCGTCTAGTTAAACATAGCAACTGGTAAATTTACGTCCAAAAATATGAAAGTTTATTTCGTGCGTAAATTTACTTCAATTTAGTCAGTTAAAATTCGATGAAAATAAAATGTTTTCAAAACCCAAATAATTTTACATAGAAAAAATTCTAAACCGTCTTTTGAGCAAGATGACATTTTTAGTTTTCCAAATTCAGACATCTTTAGCTCCATCGATCTTATTTTTTTTGTATTTTTCATGCATTTTCCGCTAATATAAAAATTTCAAATTTTTATAATTCAATCGTATCACCAATATCTGTATACCATATTGATCGTCTCGTCATGCTGATCTTTGCGGTATATTAAATTCTGTATTTTGAGGTCCGGTACGCGTCGAAAACAATCAAACCGTGCGTCGTACCGGTACCGAAATACATGAGCTTTTCAAATTCGAACCGTGGCCACATAATAAATTGGTTTTAAAAGTTACAGCTTCATCAGTGCGTGACTATCATTAGCTCGAGCCTCGATATAAATTCAAAAGTTTTCCTATTCGTTATGTGTGATAATAAAAGTAACTGCTCATTGGACAAAAGCCAGCTATTCATATTTCTCCCTGTAACCATTGCTTCTTCCTCCTCTGTTCCACACTTGCCCACATTTTCTTTTCCCTCGTGCCTTGCTCCCATCGTCTCACTAGCCACTTTGTTCCGTCATTATATAAAAAAATAGAAATTTATATATGTTCGTACAATGGTTTTATGGATGCATACTTGCATTCCCTTCCTTCCTTTGCCTAAAGCCTCTCATTTTCTCCTCTACCTTCAAAAAAAAACTTTGCTCATCCCTCCTCTCAAACTCACGACCACCGTGAAATCCATCTTCGCCGTGCAACGTGACCAACCTCCCTCCCCTACTCAGACCCTCCAACTTCCCACCACGGCCGAACTACACGACCACCTTCCTACTCAGCCCGCCATATATCAGCCTCGACCACACCAGATCTGCCGCCCACATCAACCGAACAGCCGCTTCCCTCCCCTATCGCAAGCTCTCCGACCAACCTAGCTTCACAGCCGAAGCCTTGAACAGTCTTTTTCCGTGCCCGGCCCTTCCTTACAAAGAAAAAAAACAAAAAGGAACTTAACCTGCTAGTGGCCTGATACTCCCTCCCTTCACCAAGCACCTCCGCATGCAAGCCATACTCCATGCCTTGCACTCCACCCATAGACACAGTTCCTCCCTCCCTGCCGGTGCCGCAGCGAACAACTTCAACCGAACAACCCTGACTCGCCCATCGTCGTAGCACCCTTCCCATGTTCGACATCCACACCGCCTCAGCCACTTGAGCTTGCTCATCCAAGTCGCCCGCCGACTCCCGCGCCGCCATGGCCGCACCGCCGAGCTTCTCTCCACACCTGTCTGCCTTCTGCACTCCTTTCTTTTGTTTGAATAAGGTATATTATATACAGGTTATAGTATAAACATTATATTACAGAAAATGCATAAAACATGTTTTACAGTCATATATACATGGTTTTATATTTGCAGATACACTTCTTAATTTGCAGCTGTAAGTTTATATATACTTAGTTTATTTATATACATATTGTATCGTATATGGCATTGTATATACTTTATAAGTATTGTTACTAAAATATATTCCATATAAGTTACAGCATTATATGTTTGCTTTTTTTTTGGATATTGGCTTATATATAATTCTATATAGGCTGCATGTTTCTTTTGTTCATATCCTACAGTTGAAATATGCGAATGTACGTGGGTTTGCATGTGTGTGTGTGTGTGTATACCATCTATATATATTAGTTCTGTTTTTTTTGTAAAGTATATAAAGTTGGATATGTATAGTTATAAAAGTTATGCAGTTTATCCATATTTGGTGTTAAAGGTTTCATCATATATGTTATATTATAAGCTTTTCTGGATTGGATCTACTCTTATATATATAGGTGTTACATTTTATTTCTATAAGCCATTATATATATAGTTACAGTATAGATATGGTTCCAGTATAGCACTATATATATTTGTCTATTTGGTGAGCTATTTTGTTTATATATGTTATGATTATACTTTTGGAACTGTTGTATAATGAGAAGTATGAGTATGATATATATACAGTTATAGTTTATATGTTAGTTGGTGTGTCACTATATATAAGTTATATTTTATATATATTATCAGTTATGGTGTAAAGATAGTATTTTAAAAATGGGTCGGTTTAAGTGATATTGATATTAAGTGTTTATGTTGCAGTATGTATTATTACAAAAGAAGTTTATATATTCGCGTGCTTTATTAAAACGATGATTTTAAATTATATATGCTATTCCATTTTAATATTTGTTTCAAATGTAATATTGATTTTATTGAAATGAATAAATAATATAATGATAATGTACATATTTTCAGTTTACATCAAAATGATTCTAATTGATTATTTATCGATTCCAGCCTTGCTTTGATCTTTGAATTCGTGTCCATCTTGCATCACTTTGGAATTCATGTTTGGATTCATAATTCGCATCCATTCTCGGTTACCTCTCTCTAGCCTCGAAAGGTGAGCAATCACTCACGATTAATATTCTTTTATTTATTAAATTTGATTTCAATTGAAACGACAATTGAAATATGCTGTTGTTATCTATTGCACTGTTATTTATGTTTCAGTTCACCTGTGACATCTGACACCATTATCTGTTAATCATGTGATAATAATCCAGTTTGATTGATAATTGATTGATTGTTTGTTGTTTATATTGGATGTTAAATTGTAATGTATAAAGAGATAAATATTATGAAATTGAATTTGACGTATGATAGTTAAAAATTTGAATCGACATATGTGTTGAATTTGATTAGATAAAATTTGTATAATATGACCCCTTTAATGTTTAATTAGTTGACACATAGGAATTTGATAAAATACACCTCGAACCATGTAAATGTTTGTTGTTTAAATTGATGCGGTATGAAATCGAATAATAAATGACAAGTGAAAAACCGTATAAATAATTAGTGTGATAATATTTAATCTACATGAAATGATAGTGTAGATTCTAGAAATAATTATATTAATTTGCACAAAGAACAATGTGAATTAATACGATTATTTTGGGATTATTTGAATTGATTAGTGGATTGTTATTGATTGTTGTTATTGCTTATTTATTTACTTTGATACCATCCCAGTTATCACACTACAAGTTCCCTTTGTTATGCTTTGATTTTGAATTGAATTGGAATGGGGTTGAAATGATAAATACCCAAATGAACTTGACTTAGGATAGAGAATTAAATAAACCCGATTGGTCAATAGTTTGATTTAAAAATAAGATAATGATTTTAGAAAAGAATAAGGTTTTGAAATGAAGTTGGAATTCTAAATTTAATGAAAGAAAAATGTTAGTATTTATAATCTGGAAAAATATTAATAAAGTAATTGATGAATGAACGCTGTTTAACTTAAGAAATGATTGAATTAAGTTTTGAAATTATTTAATAATTAAGTTTTGAAATTATTTAATAATTAAGTTTGGAATTACGTAATAATTAAGATTAGAATTATTTAATTATTAGGTTTTGGAATTTATTTGATATTTAAATTTTGAAATTATTAATTATGTAATATCTCGGAATTTATAGCAATATAAATTTAATAATCTGTGTTTAAATTTAAATTAATTTGAAAATTTTTGTTAATAAATTTGAATTGATTCTATAATCTTATTTATTTAAATAATTAATTAGAGAATTTATTTTTAATAAGGTAATAAACTGTTTCCTATTTATTATATGTATATGTATATTTATATATATTTTAAATAGATAAGTTGTTTTTAATTAAATTAGTATATCATAATTTTAATATTTTGAAATTGGGAATTGTGATTTATTTTTGATTTAAACTTTTCAAAAATATTTAATAAAATACTATATGATTTTAAATATGTAAGATAAATGTTTTATTGGTTTAAATTATATTTTGACTTAAATTTGAATATTAAAATAAGGTTATAAAATGTTTGTTTTATTCTTTTTAAAATAGTAATTAATAATTATGATTTGTAAATTGAATATGAAATTTAAAATACAATTAATAAATGAACTATGTATTCAATTAAATAACAAATAAGTTATAATTTCTTTATAAATTTATTTTAAGTGATCAAAATATTATTTTTAAATAATTGATTTGCATATGGTTTTTATTTATAATAACACTTTGCTTTATTCTTTACAAATTATTTATATACATAACTAAGTATAAGAAACTAATTAATTAAGTTTAAACATTCATTAACTTTAATTTAAAAATAACAAATCATTTATAAAGACATGTGTAAGTAATTTAAGACATGAATTAACAGGTGTTAAGTATTTAAGCAAGGTAATTTACAAGTGTTAACATTTTAGCCATGTGTCAAAATTTTAGTTTTAATTTTTCTTTAATTTTAATTTAAATCAAAATATTGTTATTTAAACTTGCATGCTTTCTTTCCCCCTTTCTTTTCTCATTTTTCATTTCATAAACCAAGAGAAAATTTCCAACTAAAATCCTATAATCAAAACTCTTCATTCCTCAAATCTGAAAATCATTATAACCTATTCATTTCCTGTAAAATCAATTGCATTCCTCAAATCTGTAAATTTCATCTCCTCAAAACTTCAAAATCAATACATAGCAAGCATCTGCATTTCATTCAAAAACCTGGGTAATTAGAATCTGGAAAAGCAAACAAAACCTGCATGCAACAAATAAATCAAGCAAGAAACCTGCATTTTGTTTTCTTCAATCTGGAAAGCAAAGCAAGATGTCTGCAATTCTTCTTCAATCTGCAACCTGGGAATTTGCATCTGCATACCATTCAAACAAGCATCAACATTTCATTCAAAATCTGGGCTCTGCATTTTAATTCAAGTGAGTAACTTTTCTAAAAAAAAATATAAGGTTAAAAATGTGTTGCATGCTAGTGTACTAAAATATAAATGTTGCATATGTTCATCATTTAACATGTCTGCTGTACAAATGTATTGGTGTGTATGCTATTAAACTCCCTTGTCCTGTTTTGTTTACTGACACAAGTTATATTTAAATTCATATATCTTTAATTAGTCTTTGTTAAATTGTAGGATTTAAATAAGATATGTATGTTGGCTTCAGAGTTTAGACTGTAAGATTTTATTAAGTAAAAATTTAAATAAAAACTTACTGGAAAATAAGTAACAGGGCAATATAATTTTATAAGTGAAAATATAAAACAATGCAAATCAATGTTTCAGGATTTCAACTCAAAACATCTTGCAAAATTATGATTTTTAAAAATAATATTACAATTTATAATGTTAAATCCAAAGTGTAGTTTTAAATTTACCGTATTATACATATTTGATAAGCACAGTTGATGTTTGCATTTTATTTGGTTGAATTTGTTTTTGGAGATAGTGTAGCTATCAGAGATTATAGGAAAATTCTTGGTTTGTATTAAAATTGGGTTTTGATGATGAGATTGGGATTTTCAGTTGTGAACCCTAGTTTTACTGGGTTTAAGGAAATTGAATACCTCTGCTTCAATAATGGGTCGAGTTCTAAGATCTCTTGGGTATTGCTAGATGATGGTTTGAGGAAGACATCGCCGGAGTTGCTGAGTCATCCATGGCCGGTGGCGCGTGATGGAGCAGTTGACAGGTTTGGGTGGTTTTAGTGCACTGTGTTGTTCCAGGTTTTAAAATCAGTGACTCGATCTTGATTTTAGGTATTTATGGATGTAATGGGTGTATGGATAGATTGTGGAGTTTAGTGTCGACCATGGGGAGGTTACGGTGTTGGCCAGTGATGGCCGGAGTTGATGAATGGGTGCACAGTGAGGTGGTATGCATGTTGGTGATGATTATTAGGTTACAGGGTTTTGGACCTCGTGATGATCTCGGGGAAATCGAGTTATAACTCGAAGTAGGGGTTGAGTCGACTCGAAGTAAATTGTGGAATTGCTCGAGTTACCTGTGTTTCAGGTTTTGATAAATAAAACAGAAAAACTGTTTACAGTTTTTAAAGTAGAAGTAAAAAGTTTTTAAAATGTAAACTTAAAACCTGAACTAAGTTTAAAATTTAAACTGAATTTAGATATAAATTCAATTAGTTTAAATTTTGGATCTTTGAAATAAGTTTGAAATTATTTTAAACTCTAGTTTGATTTTAAACCAAAACAGAAAACTGTTTTCTGTTTTTAAAATTTTAAAGTAAAGTTTAAAATTGTAAGTTGAAGTTCAAACTGGGATTTTTAAACCTGAAATTTAAATATGAAATCAATAGTTTAAAATCTTGAATTTTGAAATATTTTGAATTCAGGAAGTTTGAGATGTTTTAAACCAAAACAGAAACTGTTTTTCTGTTTTTAAATTTGATGTAAAATTTTAAAATGCAACTGAAAATTTTAAACAAAGTTTAAAATCTGGAAACCGAAATATGAAATTCAGGTAGATGAATCTGAGTTTGAGTTTAATTTAAATCTGGGAATTTAAATTTAGATTTTAAACTTTTAAAAGTATAAAGGAACATTGGTTTTGAACTTAAACTATGAGTTTTAATTTATGAAATATAAATTTAAAATAAGCTTAAATCCAGTTTTAAAAAACCTGGAATTTGACGTTAATGTCAGCTTTAAAAATAAAATATGTTTTTAAATTTAAATTTGTTTTAACTATTTTAGAAAGGTTAAATACTTGAATTTAAAAATAAAGATGGAAATGTAAGTAAAGCTTTAAAGTTCTAAGTTCAAATTTGGAATAAAGATTTAACTGTAATTCAGTTTGAAATTTAAAAAGAAATTTTTTAAATTGAATTTGTTTGAAATGAATTTGTTTTATAATCTTTTAAACCTATATTTTATAAAAGGGATGTTCTTGAACATGTGAGATAAAAAGGATTTTTTTAATTTGATTAAAACCTTGTTTAAATAAATTGTTTCATTTTAAAATCTTAAAATTTTAAAATGAAATTTAAAGTGAAGTTTAAATAAATTTGGAAACAATTTGTTTTAAAATACTTTATATGAGAAGAAAAATTTCTTAAATTAGAACTTAAGAAATTGGATTGGTTTAAATTATTAAATTAATTTAAATGGAATATTAATTATTTAATAAATTAATAATGTGGATGATTTATTAAGTAATTAATAATTTTTAATTTAATTAGTTAAAACTTAAGATTTATTAATTAAGGTTAATTAATCTATAATTAAGGATTGTTAATTAAATTCTAATTAATGATTAAGATTTATTAATCAAGTGATTAATGGTTAATTAAGATTTTAATTAACACTTAATTAATTAATAATTAGAGATTAATTAATTGTAAATAAATATTAATTAATTTGCAATTAATAGTAATTAAAATAATTAATTTCTTAATTTAGTAATTAAGAAATGTTAATGAAGAAAATTAACTTAAGATTATTTAAACAATTAATTAATGTGATTAATTTTTAATAATTAATTAGATTAATTAATTAATAATAATCAATTGTTTAAGTTTATTTACTTAATGAAAGTAATTAATGAATTAATTACTTGGTGTAATTAATTTGATTAATGTGATTAGTTTAGATTAATTAAGTTTAATTAATTTAAACATGGGTGGATTGATGAATAATTACTTTATGTAATTAATGGGTTTGTAATTACTTAGGGAAGTAATTAATTAAAAATTACTGGATGTAATTAAAGATATTAATTATGGAAGTAATTTACATTATTTTGGAATTAATCAAGTGATTAATGACTAATTAATTTATGAGATGAGTAATTAAGGATAGTTAATTACTAGATTTGTTATTAATCAAGGGTGATTAATATTTGTGGATTAATTGTAGATTAATTACTTAACGTAATTAATTTATATAGAGAGATTGATTAAATGTAATTAGAAATCATTAATTAATAAATTAATGATGTAATTTAAGATTGGTTAATTAAGGGATAATCAATAAATGAGGTAATTAATTAATAAAGGATTATATAATTAACTTTAGTTAATTAATTGATTAAGAAATTAAAGGTTAATTATTAAGTATAATTAACTTGTGTAAATAATTTAGAAGTCAATTACTTATTATAATTAGGGAATTGTTAATCTGAAATGATTAATTGAAAATGAAATGATGATTTATTAATTGATTTGTAATCAATTAATGATTAAGATAAGCACGATTATAATGATAAAGTAATTAATTTAATTCATTTTAAATTAATTAAAGATAAGGTAATTAATTTAATTCATTTTAAATTAATTATAGAAGTGTGATCTTTAGATCATTGCTTATGTTTGATGGATGATATTGGTTGCCTTGTATGGTTTGTAATCTCAGTTATGAGATGAGTAACGTTATATGATATGGATGCATTGGTTGCATTGTGATGGTGATATGAATCATCTGATTATGATATGAATTATCTGTTGGTAATGATAATGTTGATTATCAATTATATTGTGAATTATCTATCTGTGTGTATATAGATAATAAATTAAATTGTTTTAAATTCTAAAACAACTTGGCCTTAAAAGACACGTTTTTGATTTCTATGAGACCGGGATCGGGTTTGCTGGTCTTAGTGAAATGTGATGGGGGGTTCTCGCTTTGCGTTAGGTGGCGAACGGGAGACTCTTACCCCCACACGTCCTCTTTACGGGGTTGGTTTGCTAGGTGCTTACAGTCGAGAGGCTGGCCGTAAAAGCAAATCTGATGTACCAATGGGAGCCACGGCGGGGCTGGGATGGTTGAAAAGCCTACCAGTCGAGTGAGCCGCTGTTGATGGTTGCAAAGCCTAGACTATCTCAGTTGGTATCAGAGCACTAGGTTGAGCGAATACCTAGTCTCTGGAGTGGTGTCTATCTAGAGAGAGCGTATTTGTATTTTTATTATATATATATATATATAATTATTTCTACCTATCTGATTGGGCTACCTGTTCAGGTTTTCAAATATAAGATATAAAGGTAGATAAGGTAGTGGTGTGTGAACACGACTACTACCGATGGTTGGAGTTTGAATGGATGAGGTTGGAAGTGTATTTGTCGAGACTGTAGACCAAATACCATCTCGAGTGAGTTTTTCTTGGTGTAAGTACTTCATCAATCTCTGAAGGAAACCCTTAATTTTCGGAGTTCATCTTTGAAGTGCAGAGTTGGATGAGTTGAATTTGGATCTGTCGGTTGGGCAGAAGCAAGCAAGTGATGGTATCTTGATACCTTAGGAAGTAGTAGCTGCGTGATGTGATGCAGTGCAGCTCGGAGTGTTCTGAGTTGGTAGGAAGTTCTTCTAGCCGAGTAGTTTTTCTGAAGAGGGGTTCAGAAGCAGCAGTATGGATCCGTTTCTTTGGTGAATTGGCTAGGCCAGCATAAGCTGTTCTGATTGATAGAGAAAGAGCAGTTTCTTTGGATTTAGGCTGAGTTGATCGCAAAAGTGACTTGCGGTAGTGTTCTCTTGAGTTGTTGGAGGTTGTCCGGATGTCTTCAAGGAAGTCAGAGTTTGTCTGCATCTGAAGATCGAGTTTTCTTTCCACGATTGGTACTGGTGGTTCAGTTAGTAGATGGATGGTTCCTTGAGATAGGAGTTGGTGAAGCAACTCAGGTTTGGGAGGAACATCTGAGTTTTCTTTATGGATATGTGGAACCATATTTTTGTGCTGAGTTGTCTAGTATGTGCTTGTGCTCTTCATCAGCATTTTCTTCTACTTCGGATCAGAGTTGTGCAGCGGAAGCAGTTTGGGTATTTCTGATTTTCATTTCCTGGATAAGGAGAAGTTAGTTCTATCTTCTGTTGTTTGTGGTGTAGAGATTGTTCCTGGTTTTTGAGTGATCTTGAGGAGATCATTGGACTATTTTGATCTAATTGTTTCTAGAGGCATCAGCGTAGAGTTGTGCTGATCAGGAAGGATGTTGGTAGCCCAAGATCGTCCTAAGAGTAATATGGATAAGAGACAGAGGAATTTGGATTCTGAAGTCGGAGATTTATTTTAGGATAAGTTTTTTTTCTCCGATCCGGGAAGCTATAAGTTTGGGAAGCTAGCTCCGAAGTGTTTTGGGTTTCTTCTGTGATTGGTAAAATAAGTGTTTGGTTTTCTAGAGTTGAATTGCCAGTTTGGATAACTGGGATTCAGAGTGTTTTCACGTGTCTCTGAGGGAGTATGTGTTTAATATTTCTGGTTTTGGAACCAGCAGTTCAGAACGGATTGGTTGATGAGTCAGATTCGTCTGTAGTCTGATATCATGTTTAGAGTTGTAGATATAGATGAATAAGAGCTCTATAGCTTAGTAGTATTGATTGTTTGGATTCTATGGAGAGAGTATCCCGATATATATATACCGAGGAAACTCGTGAAAGTTCTATCCAAAATTCTTTTGGATAATTAGATTTGTTCTGATTATGTGAATTAGTTGCTTTGGTTGTTGGCATATGATTAACATATGCTGTATTTTAAAATAAAATTTGTAAATAGATTATTAAATTACCTTTGTTTTAAATTTCGGGGACGAAATTCTTTTAAGGGGGGAGGATTGTAATATCCCGGAATTTATGGCAATATAAATTTAATAATCTGTGTTTAAATTTAAATTAATTTGATAATATTTGTTAATAAATTTGAATTGATTCTATAATCTTCTTTATTTAAATAATTAATTAGAGAATTTATTTTTAATAAGGTAATAAACTGTTTCAATTTATTATATGTATATGTATATTTATATATATTTTAAATAGATAAGTTGTTTTTAATTAAATTAGTATAGCATAATTTTAATATTTTGAAATTGGGAATTGTGATTTATTTTTGATTTAAGCTTTTCAAAAATATTTAATAAAATACTATATGATTTTAAATATGTAAGATAAATGTTTTATTGGTTTAAATTATATTTTGACTTAAGTTTGAATATTAAAATAAGGCTATAAAATGTTTGTTTTATTCTTTTTAAAATAGTAATTAATAATTATGATTTGTAAATTGAATATGAAATTTAAAATACGATTAATAAATGAATTATGTATTCAATTAAATAACAAATAAGTTATAATCTCTTTATAAATTTATTTTAAGTGATCAAAATATTATTTTTAAATAATTGATTTGTATATTGTTTTTATTCATAATAACACTTTGCTTTATTCTTTAGAAATTATTTATATACATAACTAAGTATAAGAAACTAATTAATTAAGTTTAAACGTTCATTAACTTTAATTTAAAAATAACAAATCATTTATAAAGACATGTGTAAGTAATTTAAGACATGAATTAACATGTGTTAAGTATTTAAGCAAGGTAATTTACAAGTGTTAACATTTTAGCCATGTGTCAATATTTTAGTTCTAATTTTTCTTTAAATTTAATTTAAATCAAAATATTGTTATTTAAACGTGCATGCTTTCTTTCCCCCTTTCTTTTCTTACTTTTCATTTCATAAACCAAGAGAAAATTTCCAACTAAAAACCTATAATCAAAACTCTTCATTCCTCAAATCTGAAAATCATGATAACCTATTCAATTTCCTGTAAAATCAATTGCATTCCTCAAATCTGCAAATTTCATCTCCTCATAACTTCAAAATCAACACATAGCAAGCATCTGCATTTCATTCGAAAACCTGGGTAATTAGAATCTGGAAAAGCAAACAAAACGTGCATGGAACAAATAAATCAAGTAAGAAACCTGCATTTTGTTTTCTTCAATCTGGAAAGCAAAGCAAGATGTCTGTAATTCTTCTTCAATCTGCAACCTGGGAATTTGCATCTGCATACCATTCAAGCAAGCATCAATATTTCATTCAAAATCTGGGCTCTGCATTTTAATTCAAGTGAGTAACTTTTCTAAAAAAAATTAAGGTTAAAAATCTGTTGCATGCTAGTGTACTAAAATATAAATGTTGCATATGTTTATAATTTAACTTGTCTGTTGTACAAATGTATTGGTGTGTATGCTATTAAACTCCCTTATCCTGTTTTGTTTGCTGACACAAGTTTTATTTAAATTCTTATATCTTTAATTAGTCTTTGTTAAATTGTAGGATTTAAATAAGATATGTATGTTGGCTTTAGAGTTTAGATTGTAAGATTTTATTAAGTAAAAATTTAAATAAAAACTTACTGGAAAATAAGTAACAGAGCATTAGAATTTTATAAGTGAAAATATAAAACAATGCAAATCAATGTTTCAGGATTTCAACTCAAAACATCTTGCAAAATTATGATTTTTAAAAATAATATTACAATTTATAATGTTAAATCCAAAGTGTAGTTTTAAATTTACTGTATTATACGTATTTGATAAGCACAGTTGATGTTTGCATTTGATTTGGTTGATTTTTTTTTTTGGAGATAGTGTAGCTATCAGAGATTATAGGAAAATTCTTGGTTTGTATGAAAATTGGGTTTTGATGATGAGATTGGGATTTTCAGTTGTGAACCCTAGTTTTACTGGGTTTAAGGAAATTGAATACCTCTGCTTCAATAATGGATCAAGTTCTAAGATCTCTTGGGTATTGCTAGATGATGGTTTGAGGAAGACATCGCCGGAGTTGCCGAGTCATCCATGGCCGGTGGCGTGTGATGGAGCCGTTGACAGGTTTGGGTGGTTTTGGTGTACTGTGTTGTTCCAGGTTTTAAAACCAGTGACTCGATCTTGATTTTGGGTATTTATGGATGTAATGGTGTATGGATGGATTGTGGAGTTAAGTGTCGACCATGGGGAGGTTACGGTGTTCGCCAGTGATGGCCGGAGTTGATGAATGGGTGCACAGTGAGGTGGTGTGCATGTTGGTGATGATTATTGGGTTACAGGGTTTTGGACCTCGTGATGATCTTGGGGAAATCGAGTTATAACTCGAATTAGGGGTTGAGTCGACTCAAAGTAAATTGTGGAATTGCTCGAGTTACCTGTGTTTCAGGTTTTGATAAATAAAACAGAAAAACTATTTACAGTTTTTAAAGTAGAAGTAAAAAGTTTTTAAAATGTAAACTTAAAACCTGAACTAAGTTTAAAATTTAAACTGAATTTAGATATAAATTCAATTAGTTTAAATTTTGGATCTTTGAAATAAGTTTGAAATTCTTTTAAACTCTAGTTTGATTTTAAACCAAAACAGAAAACTGTTTTCTGTTTTTAAAATTTTATAGTAAAGTTTAAAATTGTAAGTTGAAGTTCAAACTGGGATTTTTAAACCTGAAATTTAAATATGAAATTGATAGTTTAAAATCTTGGATTTTGAAATATTTTGAATTCAGGAAGTTTAAGATGTTTTAAACCAAAACAGAAAACTGTTTTTTCTGTTTTTAAATTTGAAGTAAAATTTTAAAATGCAACTGAAAATTTTAAATAAAGTTTAAAATCTGGAAACTGAAATATGAAATTCAGGTAGATGAATCTGAGTTTGAGTTTAATTTAAATCTGGGAATTTAAATTTAGATTTTAAACTTTTAAAAGTATAAAGGATCTGTAATAACCCGCATATTTAACGATTATATATTTAAATGTTTTATTTAAATATAGCGTCGTTAGTCGGATTTAGGTCCGAAAAGTTACTTTTTGCAAATGGCCGAATTATGACTCGAAACCACCTCCATTGAGTCCAAAATGGCGTTTGCGACCTTTTTGAGTATAATCTTTGATATGTTTGGAGTAAGTTGAATTTGGCTGCTTTTTCTATTGGGTTTTGGGTTTGGGTTCAGCCCACTAGCTAACTAAACCCCTAACTCAGCCCTCTCCTCTCCATTCTCTCACTCCACTCTTCTAAACTCAAGCTTCAACTGAAAATGGTGGAAGGGAAAGGGAAATAGAAATTTCAAGCCCTAGTTCTTCTTTGCAACTTGAATTCTTGCTCCAAAATCAAAGAGAAGCTATTGGTAAGCCTCCTCCTAATCTTCTCCAACTCTTTCTCCTTCAATTTCAGAAAAATTTCCTAAACCTAACTTAGGAAAATACTTGTTTTGATCTTAGATTGAAGCTAGTAGAGTTGAAGTGGAGAGTGGTTGGTTGTTTTCTTTGCTATTGAGCTTCTCTATTCTTGTTTTGAATTAAAAGGTGAGTTTTGAACTCACATCTACTTCTCTTGATATTATTGATGTTAGGTTGTTTGCACCAAAATTGGGCAACACCCTTCGGAAGTTTTTGAAGAGATAATAAATGAAGAAATCAAATTGAAAATGAGGATTATCCAACAAAAACTCCAAGTCACATAAAAGTAAATTGCATGGAAGACAACAATTTAGAGTGGTTCGACGATTTGCCTACATCCACTATGAAGTTTTATCATTTTATTGATTGATACTTGAAGATTACAAGTGTTCTAAAGCGAAGTACAGCAGATAATAAGCTTAAATTCGAAATCATCAGCAGTGATAACGGTATGGAGTGATTCTGGCAGCGTCCGGGCGTGCTTTATCTCCAAGAATTCTCTGATCCCCTTTCTAAATGACCAGGGGCTCTATTTATAGGTGTAGGAGGCTGTTATTTCGCCTAAAATTCGGGGAAACCGCTTCTGGCACGTGAGGGGGGGCCCACACGCTTGGCCTTAGGAAATCCGGGCCCACTTTGGGATCGATTCGAACTCTAGTTCGAGTCGATCAAAAAAGTGTCCAATCGAGGTGAAATTTGGTGTGGACATTCTTCAACATGTATGCTAGCTCCTGTGAAAATTTCATAGCATTTGGACTTGTAGATCTCGAGTTATGATCGATTCAAGATTGCGCTTCTGATCAACAAGCTTGGTTCGAATCGATAGGGCCGAATCGATGACTCGAGCATGTGCCTGGTGACGTGGCGTGTGCGCTTCTCGGGTTGATCCATCTTTTTCTCCGAGTTTACTGGGTCGAATCCACGGTTTTAGCCGCCTTGACTTGGTGGGTTCGAGGGAGTGGATTCGAAGATATGCTCCTTTGAATCGATCGAATGGATGTTCCTTCGTATCGATCAAGGTATGCCATAGTTGATCAACACGAAGGCTTAACAGCTGAATGAATTCGAAGATGGTCATGAGATGGAGTCGAAGTTCTTCAACTGCATGGATTCGAAGGTCTTCCCCTTGATGGATTCAAACCAAGGCTCTGTTTCGATGGATTCGAACCACGGCCCTGTTCTGATGGACTCGAACCAAGGCTTGCTCGATGGATTCGAAGCGAGGTTATGTCTCGTGGATTCGAACCAATGAATGGCTTATGGATTCGATCGTGGGACTAATCGTATGGATTCGAATCTAAAGCTATTTCCTCCACTTTTCATTGGTGATAATTTGAGCATACGAACTCGGATTGACTTGAGATTTGAAATGCTGACTTCTATGATCTTTCTTGTCATGTCCCATCAATTGTAGCTCAATCTGGACTCAGAAAAAATTCAGTGATATCCATAGTGAAGCTAAGTATGATCAATCTCGGAGATAAACGGTCCTTTGTTTTCGATCGATTCTTTTGGTATCACGGCTTTGCCAAAAAGCGGGATAACATTTGCCCCCCAAAGTACGACTTGTGTAAACGTGACGTGCTTTGAAAAGCTGCAGTCTTGTGTTGGTCAACTATGACATGCTTTGCTGAAAGTTGTATTCTGTATTGCCGTAATTGACCGTTGTATGATTGTGATTGGCTGTTTGTCGTTGAAATCATGACGAGATGAGCCTTTGATCCCTGTGAATGTCAAAGATCAAATATTAGTCAGACATATGTGCATATATGTGTTACCTTGGCTTTAGTTAACGTTGCATATTTGCAAGTCGTTGCCAATTCAGTTTGTTATCGAATTTTGTATCAATCCTCTCCTGAACCGATTATGAGATTCGAGTTAAAACATTGTTTTGATGATTGTCTATGATTATCCTTTTGTATCGATCCTCTCCTGAACCGGTGTAAAAGGTAGACAAGTAATTTTTTCATATCGAAGCGATGCGTTCATTCTCATCAATGGTTTCTGATGGATTCGAAATGATCGTTCGAATCGATAGTCTTCGAATCGCCGTGACTCGATGGCCGTGAAGTTGGTATTTCGAATCGATGGGACATGGCAACTTTAATTCATCGTTTTGCTAACTGCCTCGAATCGATGAAGCTTCGTATCGATGCTGCCTTGATGGATTCGAAGCATGATGGATTCGAACGCGGTCGTTCGAATCGATTGGTATTTGACCGGTAGCAATCGGTCAGGTCGACTGGGAGGCGAAGCATCACGTTTCCTCCCTAGGATTCATATAAATACGTGAGGCTGGGCTCATTTTCATCTTTTTACTTTTTACTATTGCTCTGTCTTCTTCTTCATATCAACCCCCCCAGATTCGAGAGAGACGCTTCTACGAATCGGTCAAAAACCTTCAATCTTTCACTCGTAATCACAATAAACCAGGTAATTAATGGATTAAGCCAAGTTGAGTGAGAACGATAGAACTGGAAACCTTCGCCAGCATCCTCAATTTTTTCTTTCGAAAATTTTGGAAGGTTGTGAGATCTGAATGAAATGGGTCGAATCGATGGACGAAGCGTGACAAAGCGCTGGAGTTCTCTTGGAGAAGCAGAGATCTTGGGGGATTTCGCTTTTCTTTGCTTCGTATCGATCCGGACTGGAGTAATTCGAATCGGTCCTGATTATGGGGCTTCGAATCGATGTTTGCGAAGGGAAGTGGCTCGTATCGATCGATTCGAAGTGATGATTCTGTGATTGATTCGAAGGCATTGAGTTCGATCGATACGAATTTGCTTTGCTGATGGACTCGAAGTGTTCCTTCACTTGATGCTATGGATATCGTTCCAAGGACCTACTTCGATACGAAGTGCATCGAGTCGACCCTTTATCGATTCGAAGCACATCGATTCGACTCGTATCGATCCGAGGTGATCGATTCGATCGTCCTTCATTCAGAGAATACGACACATCTGACTAGCTCCAACCTTGAACTATGACTGATTTCAAGCTGAATTTTTGACGAACTTAATGAACCTTAGTACACTTGATTCCGACGAGCTTCGGCCTTGCATAATTGAACTTGACCATAGGACTATACTTGACTGCCTTTGGAAGCTCGTCGACGGAACTGTGACTTAATCAAAAACCTAACAGATTTGTACTTGAATCGGTTGGTAGCATCTGGATGGCGTGGATGTGACGATCAGCGATGACGGTCATTTCCGGTCTCGATTTTGAGAGTTTTGTCGTTCGCACATCCTGCTATTTTGCAAATTTTCTCTAACTCTATAGAATCTTTCTAAGTAATGCACAACACTACACTGCACCGCACACACTTTACACTAGGAATGGACGGGTTTTCTATGTGCTTAATGTTGCTTTCTGATGAGTTAGTTAGTTATGGAATCTTCGAGCTCTCAACAACAAGAAGTACAGAGTTCGCCTCCTCCAGAAATACTTGAAATCCCTGACATTCCTCCCGAAGTAGTTGGTCCGGCTCCGGACGAAGTGCCGGAAGCCATATTTATCGAGGATCCTATCGACTCCGTTCCGTCCAGTATTTCTGAAGCCTTACTGGGCCGTATTTGCTTGAAACATAACTTATCCCCGGACGATGTTTTGCTACCGGGCGTTGACGACAGACCTCACAATCCGCCCGTAGGGTATACTACTTTCTACCGTCATGCCTATGCGGCTGGAACTCTCCCTCCATTTAACTAATATATCAGGGAGATGCTTTCATTCTTAGGAATTACTCCCTCATAGCTTCATCCTAACGGACACGCATTGCTGAACAGTGTTTTTGTCCTATTTATGGACCATCTCTTTTGCCTACCAAGGCCGACCGAGATTAGACACATATTTAACTTCAAGAGCAGGGGCGATAGCCCATCTTTCACCTTTTTGGAAGCAGTTAGAAACTGCCAGATTGTGACGGGAGCCTGGACTACACTCAGTTATTTTAAAAATGAATGGTTTTTTGTTCGATGCCCCCCAGGGTTTGCTAGGCGATGGCTGTCCGGACGTAAGTGTTATGGGCCTTCCTTAAATAGTCATTGTCAACACTTGTACTAATATCATGTTCTTCTTGCAGCTATCATCTCAAGGCCCGATGGTGGTCATTACAAAGGCATTGTCCGAAGTTTACAAGAGGTCCAGAGTGATTTGCGGCACATCGATTCGGTGTTAACTGATGATAACTTAAGGACGCTGGGTTTAATAGAGATGAACCAGAGCATTGTTATAGAGGGGTTGGTGAAACCGGCTTCGAAGACAAAGAAAAAACGGTGAAAAGAAAACCCGGCATAGTAATAAGAGAAATGAGCGACGATGAGAGGACGCCCACTGATACCGAGCTAGCGGTTGATCTTTCCCCAATAGAAGAGAAGCGGAAAGGCAAGGTTGTTGTCCCTAAATTTAAGAGACGGAAGTCTGTAGTCGTATCTCGTTTGATCCCCGGAGCTACTATCTCTGACGCCGCTCCTTGTCAATCAGGAAACGCTTTTATAGGACTGGATGACATTCCTATCCCGGAATATGTATCTCTCCACCACGAGTCTGGGTTGGATGAACTCCGGGAAGCGTTAGAAATAAGAGAGCCTCTACTCGTTAGTGCAGTCGACACTTCTGGTTGGTCGGGGGTTTTGCACATTTGCATACACTTTCATAACACTACACGACTTCCGCATAGATCGTATTTCTTTCACCTGGTATTTAACTGAATTGCTTCTCTTTTTCAGGTGTTATGTCTGGCCGTCAATCTACATTAGACAAACTCTGAAGATTGCATCATCCTTCGTCTTACTATGAATCTCGACGTGGGGACTCCGATCGCGATCGCGACCGGAGGTATCATGGCCAAGAATATTATGCAAGAGATCATCCCTGTAGTTACTCTAGTCAGGAGCGCTCGAACAGAGATCGGAGATACCGCTCCCCTTCTCGTTCTCCTCCGCCACCCCGAAGCCATATTCAGGTATCTGAGCCTCTGCGATAGCAACCGTCGTCACAGGTTTCGAGGCTTGAGTCACATCGTTCTAGAATTGAGGTTGTTACGACCACGGCTGCGGAGGAGGCCCTTATTGAACCATCCGGTGAAGGGGCTATCAGACTTGCTCAATTGAAGAAAGACTTCCCAGAAATTTGCTTCGACGCTTGTATTTTTCCTCCTAATCTTAAAAGAATTCCCGAAGACGCCGTGACCACAGCACTTAGCTATACCCGTGACTTCTGTGCTCAGTACAAGGAATGGTATAAGGCGGTTGTTAAAGCTTCAAAAGTAGCCTTTGATCGGGCCAAAATTATTGAGAAACTGGAAGCCGACTTGGCTCAGAAGAACCGTATTGTCGATATACTTCAATCTGAGGCGGAATCCTCTCGTAGGGCCGAAGTTGAGTCGCTAAAAAAGGTTGATGAGACATTAGTTGAGATGGAAAAGATGCAACAGGCACATTGCACTTTAGTAGAAGACTTGGGCCATCAATACAAAAATGTTGAGGCTGAGCGGGATGCGGCAGTTAAAGAACTGGAGGAATTAAAGGCTAAGTTTGCTGATATAAACAAGGAAAAAGACGATGCTAATACGGCCGCAAAAGAAGCGTGTGAGCAACCTGTGTCTCTTCGGGCTGAGCGCGATGCAACAGTCGCAAGGGTTAAGGAGGTGGAAACGGAAGTGGAGGAGAAAATCCAGGCGGAGAGGTTCAAGATGGAGGTTGAATTTGACGAACTCCTGGATACATATAATGCCAACGTGTTAGAGCACAGGAATCTCGCTTGGCTAGGGGATTACTCTATGCTTCTCTACAGTGCCTGGAAAAAATTAGTGGAGAACAAGAGGATGTCTTGTCCGGATGGAGTATTAGACGAGTTTGAGCTCGAGTCACGTCTGCTTAGCGAGGAAGAGAGGAGAATTCTTCATGAGGCGGTAATCTCCGTCGAGAAAGAAAAACTCGGCATCCAGCAAATGAAGATCGGCGAAGGTTCGGGTGTCACGCATCATAGTGAGAATATCAAAGTTCCTATCCCGACTTCGTCCGAAGTTATCGCCGGGGTTGACCCTCAAGTCATTCCTGCTTACAATCCGGATCAACCGGGGTTATCTTCTGGTAAGACCGCTGTCTCCGAACCTATTCAAGCTTCGAGGCAAGGTAAAGAAGGTACTTCGACTATTTCCCTCATGTCTTAAAGCAACGATTTTTGAGAGAATTTACTGGACTGACTATTTTTGCTCTTCTTTGTTCGGTGACTGAAAGTGTCGCGTCCATGCCCCCAGTTCCTCCGGTCATATGTCCTACGCATGGAGTTATAGTCACCGAAGCAATTTCAACTACTGCCATGGCCGGTGACATTGGAGAGGGGAGCTCGATGTCATTCGATGCTTAAATGATTGAGGAGCTACTTGGTCATTCTCTTGACCCTATTCCCGATCCTTCATTCGTGATGAGTGGAGCTGCTCCAGTTTTCAGTTCTGTCATGACGACCACCAGCGTATCTAGCGCAGCTCAGTTGTCTCGAGAAGAAGAGATTTTAGCTAAGATAAGCGCTGAAATGGCCACGATGACAATGGTCGGTGTTTCTGGAAGTGGCACTGCCCCCTCAAGCTTATCTTCTCTAATGGTGATCTCTCCCGGTGGCACGGTGACCGTCTCAAGCGTTGTTGAACAAACACATGTCACAGCTCCCATGCCTCCCGTTCGTCCTTCCAAAAGGATCTCTGTCCCCTCCAGCTCTGAGGAAAATGTTGATATTATGCCAGATCCGGAGGATGTACCAAAGAAGGGCAAGAAGTCTCGTAGGAAGCCGGGTAGTGGGTCCAACGGCTTGACTCCAAAGAAGAAGCCTCGGAAGAAGAAGGATTGAGCTTCCTGACTTGTCATGTAGTTGTAAATAGTAGTTCTTTTACTTTTTCTTTCGTTCCTTTAGAGCCGTGTATAAGTGTGGATTCGGCCTCCCCTTAATCGAGATTTTTTTATTTGCGATGTAATCAAACCTCTTTTTGTTGATGAAATGGGAAATTGTTCTTCTTTTTTACTTAAGTATTTGCAGTGTTTGGCTTTCAATCCAGTGTACTTGTGGTGTTTTTTTACCGTCAAATAGAGTTTGTTTTTTATTTGCCAAGTCTGAAAAACTTAATTACATGCTGTGATTGATGAATGAGTTGAACTCCGGGCAGTGTATTGCTTTAGTTAGCGATTAACACTTAAGCTTTTTTTTTTACCCTCAAGTTTCGGGGAACAACATTCGTATTTTGGTGGTTGATCATACTTATCACAAATCTTAAGCACATGTCCACATTCTGGGGACTTAGGATAATTTGAGATCGATAATCTCATTCGCATTACGGGAATTTGAGAGTTATCGATGTCTGTAACACGGTTCGCGCTCTGGGATCCTGGAATTGATGTTTATACTCCACTTCACGCTCTGGGAACTTAGAGTTAGTATTGATATTTCAGTTCGCACTCCGGGAATTTTGACTTGGTATATGTGCTCCAGTCCATACTCTGGGAACTTGAAGATAGCATGCATGTTTGAGTTCGCACTCCGGGAACCTGTAATTTATGTTTATACTCCAATTCGCACTCTGGGAAGTTGGAGTCCGTTCGCGCTCTGGGAACGAGTTATTTGATGTTTATACTCCAATTCGCACTCTGGAAAGTTGGAGTCGGTTCGCACTCTGGGAACGAGTTATTGGATGTTTATACTCCAATTCGCACTCTGAGAATTTGGAGTCCGTTCGCACTCTGGGAACGAGTTGCTGGATGTTTATACTCCAATTCGCACTCTGGGAATTTGGAGTCCGTTCGCACTCTGGGAACGAGTTGCTGGATGTTTATACTCCAATTCGCACACTGGGAATTTGGAGTCCGTTCGCACTCTGGGAATGAGTTTATTGGATGTTTATACTCCAACTCGCACTCTGGGAATTTGGAGTTAATAAAAGGATTGTCGTGTATCAATCCTTGTAAATGCTGGCGTAGTGTTCTGTCCCCGAGCTCGTGTTTCACTTAGTGAGTGACCGGTCGTATCACAGTCACTCCCTATTTGAATAAATCCCACCGCGTGATGGAACTTAGCTCTCCGTGCATCGTGATATTATACATTATTTTCAGTGAATCACAACTTTGGCTCGAAGAGATGGCATTTTATTGCTGAAATGAAAGAAACATGGCAAAATCAGTTGCCTTATTACAAGTTCAAACTTCGAAATGCAAAGGAAGAAATTGACTAAAAATAGATAAACAAAGCCTGCCATGTGTAGTAGCAACGGAGACTTTCGCTATTCCAAGCTCTCGGTAAAGTAAGACCGTCAATGGTTGACAACTTGAACGTGCCATCTCCGAGTTTTTGTGAAATCACATACGGCCCTTCCCAATTTGGCTTCATGTACGAAGGGACCGGATAAATTCTCTTAAGTACGAGATCGCCGGGTTCAAAGGTTTGCGGTCGGACCTTGGCATTCTATATTCGAGCGACCCCGATATGCGGCTGCCCACAAATCAGCTTCTTCACGCTTCTCATCGAGTAGATCCAGAGATTCAGCAAGTAATATGGCATTCATTTTCGGATCATAATATGTCACACGATGAGAGTGAACTTCCACTTCGACTGGAATAACGGCCTCAAATCCATAAGATAGAGAAAAAGGAGTGTGTCTGGTTGTAGTTTTGTGAGTCGTTCGGTAAGCCCATAGAGCCATAGGCAGTTCATCAACCCACTTGCCCCCGGCTTTCTCCCACTTGCCCCCGGCTTTCTCCAGCCATTTCTTCAAAATAGACTTGATAACCTTATTGACGGCTTCAACTTGACCATTTGCTTGAGGGTGTGCTACTGCAGAGAATTTCTTATGGATGTGAAATCGTTGACAGAAGTTCTTGAATTCAGCACTGTCGAATTGGGCTCCATTATCGGTGATAATAGCATGCGAGATACCAAACCGGCAGATGATGTTGCGTACCACGAAGTTGATTACTTTCTTTGTCGTAATCGTTGCAAGAGGTTCAGCTTCAGCCCATTTGGTGAAGTAATCAACTGCGACGATGGCGTACTTCGTGCCACCTTTAGCTAAAGGCAATGCACCAATTATATCAACTCCCCATATTGCAAATGGCCATGGACTAACCATTTGGGTTATCTCAGTAGGTGGGGCTATAGGAATCCGAGCGTGTTTTTGGCATTTATCATGTTTTTTGGCATAGTCCATAGCATCGCGATTTACGGTAGGCCAATAATATCCATATCGGAGTATCTTCTTGGCAAGTGCTTGTCCCCTAGTGTGATCGCTACATTCCCCTTCGTGCACATCGTGTAATACTCGTTTGACTTCGTCGTGTGCAATACACCGGAGAAGAGGAACAGAATATCCCCTTCGATACATAACTCCATTCTGAATGACAAATCGTGAATCTTTTCGAAGAATTTGTCTTTTCTCACTTCGATGCTCGGGTAATATACCACGCTCAATGTAATCTTGGTAGGGGGTCATCCATGATTCCCTGCTGGAAGTAGCTTCAAATGTGAAATCATTCTCTGTTCGATCAATGCTTGGAGAGGATAAAGTTTCGACAGGAACGAGTCCTAATTGTTGAGCTTCGCCTGTACTTGCCAACTTTGCCAACGAATCGGCTTTCTAATTGTGCTCTCGGTGTACGTAGAAAATGGTATAATAATCGAAATGATCAAGCATCTCCCGGACTCGGGCTAGGTTAGCGGCTAGTCTTCGATCTTTGGCCTGGTATTCACCCCGAACTTGGCATGCTACCAACTGGGAATCACAGTGAATTTCCACAGTGATAATCCTTAGGTCATGGGCTAACTTCAACCCAGTAAGCAAGGCTTCATATTCAGCTTCATTGTTGGTTGCACGGAATCAAACTTTAAAGCGTAGCATATGGATCGACCCTTGGGGGTTTCAAGCACTACCCCTGCGCCCGAGCACCGATCGTTGGAAGCACCATCAGTATACAGCTTCCATATGTACTCGGGGGATTTGCTAGTTTCAGGTAAGTCTTCAGGAACTGTGAATTCGAAAATGAAATCCGCTAGGACTTGACCGTGTATGGCTTTTCTCGGAGTATATGTGATGTCGAGTTGACTCAGTTCAATGTTTCATTTCAGTAACCTGCCAGACGTCTCAGGTCCCGTGAGAGCTTGTCGTAACGGCTGATCGGTGTACACAATGATGGGATGAGCCTGAAAATATGGACGGAGCTTCCTCGAGGCGATGACTAGGCAGTATGCCAATTTTTCTAACCTTGGATAATTTCTCTCGGCTTCGGTTAACCGTTTACTAACATAGTAGACTGGTTTCTGCACTCGGTCTTCCTCCCAAACTAACGCAGCACTGATTGCGTTTTCAGATACTGCCAGATAGAGGTATAACTGTTCATGATCAACAGGTTTTGAAAGAATCGGTGGTGTGGAAAGATGTTGAATTAGTGATTGAAATGCGCCCTCACATTCTGTAGTCCATTCGAAGTTTCGTTTCCCTTTTTGTATTAGATCGAAGAAGGGTATGCATTTGTCAGTTGATTTCGAGATGAACCTGCTCAGTGCTGCAACCTTCCCATTAAGACTCTGAACCTGTTTTATGGTCCTTGGAGTTTGAAGATTCCTGATCGCCCAGATCTTTTCGGGGTTGGCCTCTATTCCTCGGGCGTTGACAATGAACCCAAGGAATTTTTCGGTGCGACTCCAAAATGGCATTTTAGCAGATTAAGCTTCATCCCGTATCTCTGGAGGACATTGAACATTAACTCTAAGTCTTTGACGTGATCAGTGGAGTATCGCGATTTTACCAACATGTCATCTACATAAACTTCCATAGTCTTTCCGATCTGGTCGGCAAACATTCGGTTGACTAAGCGTTGGTAAGTTGCTCCGGCATTCTTTAACCCAAAAGTCATGACCTTGTAGCAGTATAGTCCCAGGTCAGTTACGAAGCTCGTATGTTCTTGGTCAGGCACATGCATGGGTATCTGATTGTAACCAGAATAAGCATCCATGAAAGATAGTGATTCGTGTCTGGCCGTTGAATCCACAAGTTAATCGATTCGGGGAAGTGGAAAGCCGTCTTTCGGACAAGCCTTATTTAAGTCAGAGTAATCAATGCACGTTCTCCATTTCCCATTCGGTTTTCGGACAAGTACAGGGTTGGATACCCACTCCGGGTACAAAGCATCCCGGATAAATCCATTCGTCTTTAGCTTATCAACTTCTTCTTTGAGGGCGGCAGATCTCTCTGGATCCATACCGCGTCTCTTTTGCTTGACCGGGATATACCGTGGGTCAATATTTAAGGTGTGGCTCGCGATGTCCAGCGAGATTCCACACATATAAGAGTGCGTCCAAGCGAATACGTCTAGATTTGCTTGGAGAAATTCGACCAATTCCTTTTGTGCTTACGGGTTTAGCTGAGACCCAATTTTTAACATTTTTGAATCATCATCATCATCAATTGGAACATCAATCGTCAGCTCGGCTGGGGAAGCTTGACTTTCTTTAGATTCGTTATTATCTTCAGTGTCTCTGGGGTCAAGATCCTTCTGGAATTGGGCGTGGTGCCCGGGCCGAGGCCCAGGCACTAATTGTCAATCGTCGGCGAAACGGACGCAGAGAGATTCCTCCACGCCCTTTCCTTTCTCCTTTCGCTGCGCTTCTCGCAGTTCGGTAACATAGCAGGCTCTCCCAGCAGCCTGATCCCCCTGAATGACCCCAATCCCACGATCAGTGGGGAATTTCAAAGTTAAACACCATGGGGCAATTGCCGCCCTAAATTCGACAAGGGTCGGTCGACCCAAAAAAGCATTGTACAGGGAGTGGATATCTAAGACAACAAACTGTAACATTCGGACTCTTCGGCGTTTTCCGACTCCCCACTCCACTGGCAACTCCACCACTCCAGTGGGTATATTAGTACTTCCATCGAAGTCATGGATTCTAGATTGACAAGGCTTTAAATCTTTGGCTTCCATCTTCATTTGACCATATGCTCTCTTAAACAAGATATTTACTGAACTCCCACTGTCCACCAGGATCCTCTTCATCCAAGCAGGACCAACCTGGGCAGATATGACTAGTGGGTCTATAGTTGGGGCTTCGACCTTATCAGCATCTCGGTTTTTGAATACGATGTCATCTACCATCGTTTTCTGTTGTTTGGCCGGGGCCCCTTCATTAAGCGTACTGCAACTCTCGAAATCCACATGCCTGATCGAATTGGCATATGATTCCATTTCCCTCCAGCTTCGGTCAGCAGGATGAGGACCACCACTAACTATATTAATAACCAACCTCCCGCCTGTACGTGCGGGCTCTTCCTGTCTCTCTTGGTTTTGTGCACGGTTTTGGTTTGACGGGCCCACACCACCAGCTTGTGGCGCCCGCACGAATTGATCTAACTTCCTTTCCCTCATCAGTTTTTCAATGAGATCTTGCAAACGTATGCAATCATTAGTATTATGTCTGTAACTTTCGTGAAATCTACAGAACTTTCCTGTTTGAATCTGTCTCTCCGACGATGGCTTCAGAGTCGGCTTCTTATACTGCATTGCATTACAAGTTTGTAGATACACGTTTTCAAGTGACGTGTTCAGTGGTGTATAGCTTTCAAACATTTGTGCCCTACGCCGCGGGCCACTATTCTGATCTTGCTTCTTATTTCTATTATCGCCGTTCCTCGGCTGGGTTTGTTTGTTTTGAATATTCAATTATACTTTTCCCGAGCTCTCCCCTGACTGTTTAACTGCCGCATTGCTTTGAATTCCTTCATTGCCGGGTCTCGCATCGTCCTTCTTCCTAGATTGTTTCACATCCTCATGCCTTAAGAATTGAGCGGCTTTGGAGTAGAAACGATCCAACGATACGGGAGGCTTCCCAGCCAGCCAATTTCCAAATTCAGAGTCGGGGTCAATCCCCTTAGTCAAGGCCATCAAGATTGAATTATCATTGGGGTTAGTGATCTCCGCACAAGCGGCATTGAATCTTTCCAAATATCGCCTAAGTGTCTCTCCTGGAGCTTGAGTGACACTAGATAAAGTATTTACGTCTTTAGGCCTGGCAATGTGCATACGAAACTTTTCAACAAACTTAGTAGCCAATTGGTCAAATGAAGAGATAGATCGTGGTGGTAATCATGCAAACTACATCGTCGTAATTCCCCCTAAAGAAATGGGAAAACTACGGCATTTTACTGCATCATCAGCTCTTGCAGCAGTCATCGACCACTCGTATTTCAGAATATGTTGATTAGGGTCGGAACTTCCTTCATACATGGGCAGAGTTGGCACCCTGAATCGCCGAGGAGGTTCAGCATATAATATGTCATCAATGAATGGAGTATGACTTCGGGAGATTCCCCAATCGTCATTTGTCAAGCCCTGACTTTCGCGAATCATTTGGCGTACCATAGGTGAGAGATCAGGTGTTTCTATATTCGGAGGGTGGCGAGCCAAAATGTGGTCGGGTTCCACAGTGCGAGGTAGGATCGGGCGCTGTCGACGATCCGTATCTCGCCTTCTTGGCTCGATGTCTTCTGGGACATATGGTCCTGGAACATGTTCCTGCTGGTGGTAGTTCTGATTGGAGTGATTTCGGGTATCAACTCCTATGTCAACTGCGGTGGCGGTGGCGGTGGCGGTGGCTTGGTTATCCGTAGTGTGTTGTGGAGCAGTGCCCCCTCGGGAGGAGGGTCCTGTATGAAAAATAGTAGAAGGGCCAACTCTTATCTGCCCAACAGTTAATGCTTGCGGGTGACCAGCAGCATGCGCATGACTTCCGTCTAGCCTGGGACGAGTAGATCTGCTGCTGTAATCAGACGAGCAGAGCTTTCAGTGGAGGAATGAGGGGCGTGGTCCCTTCTGGATCTTCTACGCCTTTGGCGGTTTAGTTGATTAGTCAACTCAACATTGGCATGTAATTGTTCAGTCAGCTGTTGTCGACTTTGGGTTAGTTCCTGTAGTAATGTCTGGAACTCTTGTCGAGTGACCGGACCTGATGGATCTGAATGCCCGGTATCATATTGATTGGGTGGAGGTAGTTGCGGGGGATTTTGTCTATCTCGGCCTTCTTGGCCAGCGGTAGTAGAAGTGGTTCTCGTGTTAACCATCTTGTGGTGTAGAACGCTTTCCTAGATTTTGGTAAATCTGAATAGTATGGAAGGAGTCTGAAATTGAAGTCTGGATCTCTCTCTTAGATTTATGCAATCCGGTATCGATGATAGATCCAATGAGCAGGAGAAAACCTGGGTTTTCTCAGTGAAAACACCAAAGTGTTTGCACCCAAATTGGGCAACACCCTTCGGAAGTTTTTGAAGAGATAATAAATGAAGAAATCAAATTGAAAATGAGGATTATCTAACAAAAACTCCAATTCACAGAAAAGTAAATTGCACGGAAGACAACAATTTAGAGTGGTTCGGCGATTTGCCTACGTCCACTATGAAGTTTTATCATCTTATTGATTGATACTTGAAGATTACAAGTGTTCTAAAGCGAAGTATAGCAGATAATAAGCTTAAATTCGAAATCAGCAGCAGTGATAACGGTATGGAGTGATTCTGGCAGCGTCCGGGCGTGCTTTATCTCCAAGATTTCTTTGATCCCCTTTCTGAATGACCAGAGGCTCTATTTATAGGTGTAGGAGGCTGATATTTCGCCTAAAATTCGGAGAGACCGCTTCTGGCACGTGAGGGGGGGGGCCACACGCCTAGCCTCAGGAAATCCGGGCCCACTTTGGGATCGATTCGAACTCTAGTTCGAGTCGATCAAAAAAGTGTCCAACCGAGGTGAAATTTGGTGCGGACATTCTTCAACATGTATGCAAGCTCCTGTGAAAATTTCATAGCATTTGGACTTGTAGATCTCGAGTTATGATCGATTCAAGATTGCGCTTCCGGTCAACATGCTTGGTTCGAATCGATAGGGCCGAATCGATGACTCAAGCATGTGCCTGGTGACATGGCGCGCGCGCTTCTCGGGTTGATCCATCTTTTTCTCCGAGTTTACTGGGTCGAATCCACGGTTTTAGCCGCCTTGACTTGGTGGGTTCGAGGGAGTGGATTCGAAGATATGCTCCTTCGAATCGATCGAATGGATGTTCCTTCGTATCGATCAAGGTATGCCATAGTTGATCGATGCGAAGGCTTCTCAGTTGAATGAATTCGAAGATGGTCATGGGATGGAGTCGAAGTTCTTCAACTGCATGGATTCGAAGGTCTTCCCCTTGATGGATTCGAACCAAGGCTCTGTTCCGATGGATTCGAACCACGGCCCTGTTCTAATGGACTCGAACCAAGGCTTGCTTGATGGATTCGAAGCGAGGTTATGTCTCGTGGATTCGAACCAATGCATGGTTTATGGATTCGATCGTGGGACTAATCGTATGGATTCGAACCTAAAGCTATTTCCTCCACTTTTCATTGGTGATAATTTGAGCATACGAACTCGGATTGACTTGAGATTTGAAATGATGACTTCTATGATCTTCCTTGTCATGTCCCATCAATTGTAGCTCAATCTGGACTCGGACAAAATTAAGTGATATCCATAGTGAAGCTAAGTATGATCAATCTCGGAGACGAACTGTCCTTTGTTTTCGATCGATTCTTTTGGTATCACGGCTTTGCCAAAAAGCGGGATAACGGTTAGGTGAGATTTTTATCTCACATCTATGACTATAAGTACCTTTGGTTGTTAGGTATGAATTCCTAACACTTGTTCATTTCCATTTGCTTTCGATTTGGGTTGATTAGGTGAAATCGCCAAATTATGATTTTTGAAGCCAAATCTATGTAAAACCTTATATGGTTGATGTTTATGTTGTTCGGAGTGTTTGGGTGTGTCGTTAAGGTTGGGTAGTCGTTTGACGAAAGCCCATAATCAACACGCATCCGATTGCTTTCGATTTGTATGGCCATAAATGGCCTAGGTTCAGGAAATGCCTGACCATCAGGTTTCAGACGTCTAAAACCCTATTTCAGACGTCTGAATATTGTTCCGGGGAAGATTTTCATTCCCAGATTCAGACGTCTGAAATTATATTCCAGACGTCTGAAAGTGCTAAGTTTCAACCAGAAAGGAAATAGGTAAAATATTGCCTATTTCAGACGTCTGAAAATTTGGGTTCAGACGTCTGAATTCCCTTTTGAAAAAGAGAATTAATTTCCAGATTCAGACGTTTGAACCACTTCTTTCAGACGTCTGAACCTGCTGTTTTTGCCAAATTGCCTTGTTCGCTTAGTTTTCCAAATTTAATCGATGCATATTGATTCCAATTAGTTGTTTATGCATATTTGACCTTGATGATTCCTTTTTGAATTTATTCACGGGTTTTTATAAATGATTTCTTCAAATCGTATTAAAAGTTCGCTTCTCCGATTTATAAATTCTATTTAAAACACACGCACAATTTCGCACTTCGAGCGAAGTGGAAGGGTGATTAAATGGTTAGGCAAAACACGGACCATGAATCTGTGGTTTATCCTTTCGATTAATCCCCGACCTATTCAATTGATCGTTTTGACCTTCGGGTTTGGTTTACCGATGATATGAGGTGAACTTTGTACTGCTTTGAGTGTGAAAGTGACTGACGGATAGTAAACCGTTTAGTGCGAACGAGTGGTTATGGGACTCACGTTAACACTTTTCAGATTCCTTTTCGAGAGTTGTGACACATTCCGCCAGTTAGTGGTGTCCAGTACTGGGCCTCCGGACCTTCACCACTACGGTTTGTTGCCTTTGGGATAGTGTCTACAGACTGTCTCCTTCTGGTTTGTTGCCTTCGGGTATGTTGCCTTCGGGTTTGTGCCTTCGGGTTTGTTTCCCTGTAGTATCGCTTCCGATGTTGGTCGTTATGAACCACATGGGTGATATTGGGTTTGGAGTCTTCGGGCTCATGGATCCTTGTTTATACAGTACTGAACACGTGCAAATTTTCTGATGTTTAATTTATATGTATATTCCCTTGGTATCGCCCTTCGGTTTTGTTCTTTTTGAGCCGCATGATGTATAGCGATTGCCTTGTGGAACTTGTGTTACCTTCATTAGTATTTGTTATTTTCCTTCATGGCTTGTGTTACCTTCATTGGTATTTGTTATTTTCCTTCATGGCTTGTGTTACCTTCATTGGTATTTGTTATTTGCCTTCATGGCTTGTTTTGGGATATTCTTATCCTTTGTTTATTGTGTTGCCGATGATACGAGGCTTGTTTTGTTATCATATGATTCATCTTTTGTTAGATGATTGTGTTATCTCTTTTAGAGATATTTGTTATACTTTGTGACCTTGCAGGTTATTGTTGTTTAGTTTATCTAACTGATTTGTTTAGCTAGACTGACCCGTGTATTTTATACTCGGGTCAGACCGAGATGTTTCAGGTTAGGTGCTTTTGAACTTAGCCTATTTTGCTTCCACATGGACTATTTAGCTTGTTCCTTTTTGTTAAAGCTTTTTGTGTAGTCCTTTTATTGTAACTCTGATATATGTATTATTTGATTTGTCTGTATATTGTGGTTTGCTATACCACTTGACGTGTATCGGTTTGTAAACTCTGTTATGTATCAATATATGTGTATATGATGATCTACTGTTCTGTGATGTATATTACATGTGAGTTGTTATATTTTGTTCTGTTAGATCCTCCAACCACCTATGATTTTGTTTTAAGTATTCATTGATATGTCGACCTGCTTGGTATGTCTGTTGTCGATGTATTCAATAGATAGTTAGAGCAAGGCTATAGATGGTCGCTCCTAACCAGCCTTATTCTCCATGTTAGTTGACGGCATTACCCTGTATGTCCTTGGCTAGCGTGGGTATAGAGGTGGGGCGTCACAGCGTGGTATCAGAGTTGAGTTCAGAACAAAATATGATAAACACAGAATAGAAGCGCATATTACGGTACATCAAAGTGTATAAATGATACAATCTTTGAATCATCGTGCCTTTCTATTCCTTCTACCATAAAAGGTTAGATAGAATTTGGGGAATACATCTAGGAATGCATTTTATTCCGTAGTATTCCGTATTGAAGTATCTACCTTGTGATTAATCTTGTTCTTATCTTACTTTCAGTGTATGGTTGGAAGAGGCAGGGGACGACGTTCGGATGCTGGGCGATCTAGTGGTTCACATCCGGATGGCGTTTATATGTCTGCCGATCAGTTTTTGGAATTGTTTAGGAGCACTCAACCTCCAGTTCCTCCTCGAGTGTCTCCACCTCGCAAGTCTGCCTTTGCACGCCAGTGCAGTGATTTTGCTCATCTTGGAGGAAAGCCGTTTAAAGGCTCCGAGTCTGTTCTTGAAGTCCAAGCTTGGTTTCGCACGTGCGAGCGTATTTTATCTCACATGGATCTTTCTGACCATGATAGAGTTCTTGTAACTTCTAGCTTATTACAAGAGTGTGCTCTTGATTGGTATGATCTTCTTGTAGCCGAAATTGATGAGTCTACTCTCTCTTGGACTCAGTTTCGGGAGCGATTTGAACTCAAGTTCGTTCCTGAATATGAAAAAGTTTTATTGACCCGTCGCTTCCTTGAGTTGAAGCAAGGGAAATCTTCTGTTTCTGAGTATGCTGCATCATTCGAGGCTTTATCTAAGTATGGTCTTGAATTCATTAGCACTTCTTATAAGAAGAATTTGAAGTTTGTTTCTGGTCTTAAGAAGTATCTTAAGAAGCCTTTGTTGCTCCAGCTTAAGCTTTCTTTTGAAGAGTTGGTTGATTCTGCGCTTCATCTCGAGACCGTCGAGAAGGAGTGTGATAGTGATGTTGATGTTGAGGTTTCCAAGAACCCCAACAAGAGGCAGTTTCCATTTCAGAAGCCCAGGTCTTTTCCTTCTAAGAAGAAGAAGACTGGTAGTTCTAGTTCTCAGCCTCAGTCTTCTGGAACACCTTTCGTTCGGAAGTGTTTCAATTGTGGTTCTCCTGATCATATTATTCGAGCTTGTCCTAAGCCTCTCTTCTGCCGCTATTGCAAGAAGGAAGGTTATCATGTTTCAGCTTGCCCTACTGTTCCGGCTGGTGCCAAGTCTAGCAAGCTTTATGCTGCTAAGGCTTCTGAAGGTCCCTCTCAGCCCAAAGGTATATCTCCACCTATTTTGGAAGGTTCTATTTTATTTCATGATCATAGTATTCGAGTTCTTTTTGATACGGGTGCATCACATTCCTTCGTATCGAAAAAGCTCATGGATGATTTATCTTTGGATGTTTCTTGTTTGGTTACTTCTTTAAGGATTGCGAATCCTATTGGGGGATCCGCGACCCTTAGCCTGCTTTGTGATGATGTTGAGATTGTTTTATGTGGCTTTTCTTTTCGTGCGAATCTGCAAGTTATTTCTTGTCTGGGATTTGATTTGATTTTGGGTATGGAGTAGCTAGTAAGATATGATGCCAGGATTATTTGTTCGGAGAGAATTTTGTATCTTCGACATTCGGATTCGCCTACACAGCTATCTCTTATTCTTCGGGATGTGGTAATTCCGAAATGGCTTTATATTCTCTTGATTTGTGAGATGATGATGATATATCTCGTATTCCTATTACTTGTGACTTTTCTGATGTTTTTGAACCTGTTTCAGGTTTGCCAACCAAACGGGCAATTGAGTTTCGCATTGATCTCATTACAGGCACGCAGCCAGTTAGTCGTCCTCCCACGAGGATGTCTACAAGGGAAAATGAGGAACTCAAGAAGCAGCTTTTAGAGATTGAGTCCAAGCAGTTAATTCAGTCCAGTTTTTCTCCGTGGGGATCCACGGTCGTCTTCGTGAAGAAATCCGATGAAACTCTTAGGCTTTGCATTGACTATCACAAAACTTAACGAGTTAACCATCAGAAATAGGTATCCATTGCCTAGGATCGATGATATGTTCGATCTATTGAGTGGTGCTAAGGTCTTTTCTCAGCTAGACCTTGCCACAGGTTTTCATCGGTTACGAGTCGCGGAGGATAGCATACCTCTTACCGCTTTCCGCACTCGTTATGGTTCTTTTGAGTGGCTCGTTATGCCGTTCGATTTGACGAACGCTCCTGCTTTCTTTGTTGATCTCATGAATCGAGTATTCCGGGAATATCTCGATAAGTTCGTCCTTGTATTCATTGATGATATCCTTGTTTATTCTAAGTCTGATGCTGAGCATGCTAATCACTTGAGAATTGTCTTGAGTACCCTCTGTCATCATCAGCTTAAAGCCAAATTCTCCAAGTGCCATTTTTGGGAGAATAAGGTTAAGTTCTCAGGCCATGTTGTATCTTCCGATGGCATTTCTGTCGATCCCTCAAAGATCGAAGCCATCCAGAATTGGAAGAGGCACAAGAATGTTCATGAGATTCGTAGTTTCCTTGGATTAGTGGGTTATTACCGTCGGTTCATTAAGGATTTTTCTCGGGTTGTGCTTCCTCTCACCAGCCTTACTCGGAAAGGCATTCATTTTATTTGGTCTGATAAGTGTGAAGCTTCCTTTCAGACATTAAAGGAACTTCTCACTAATGCTCCTATTTTGGTGGTTTCCGAAGGGAATCATGATCTTATTGTCTACACCGATGCTTGTGGTAGTGGTCTCGGTGCTATTCTTATGCAGAAGGATCGGGTAGTTGTTTATGCTTCTAGGCAACTGCGTCCGAATGAAGTTCACTATGCCACTCATGATCTTGAGTTAGCCGCCATTGTCTTTGCCTTGAAGATTTGGCGACACTATTTATTGGGCGAGCGCTTCATTCTTTATACCGATCATAAATCCTTGAAGTATTTGTTCACTCAGAAGGAACCCAATATGAGACAACAGCGTTGGCTCAAGTTTCTTGCCTCCTATGACTTTGATATCCAGTATACCGTTGGAAAGGGTAATTGTGTTGCTGATGCGCTTAGTCGCAAACATTCGGCTGTTGTTTCTATGATGCTTTCCGAATGGGATATTCTTGAGACTCTATCTTTTTGTGAGATTGTGATCGAGGTTCATCTTCTGATACTCCTATTCTATTATTTAGTTTGGGAGCTCGACCCATTTTGTTGGATCGTATTGTCGATCTCAGCGCCGTGATCCTGATTTGTTGCATCTTATTCAGCTTTGTGGATCTGGATCCTGTGATGAGGCATTGCGGGATTTCAACATTGATTCGCATGGGTGTCTTCGCAAGAAGAACCGTCTTTTTGTGCCTTTTGATTTTGCACTTAGGCATGAAATTCTTGATGACTGTCACCGTTCTAAGTATACCATTCATCCTGGTAGTAGTAACATGTATGCCGATATGCGTCGTCTTTATTGTTGGGAAGGCATGAAGCGCGATGTGGCGGGTTATGTGAGTAATTGCGTAACTTGTCGGCGTATTAAGGCCGAACATCAGTGTCCTTCTGGTCTTCTTAAGCCTCTAGAGATTCCATTGTGGAAATGGGATCAGATTTCTATGGATTTCATTGACGGCCTACCTCGTTCGAGATCGGGCCATTCTAGTACTTGGGTTATTGTTGATCGCCTCACCAAGTCTTCTCATGTTGTTCATATTAAGTCTAATAGGACTACTTCGCATTTGGCTAAGTTGTTTGTCAAGGAAATCGTGAGACTTCACGATGTTCCTAGTTCTATTATGAGTGATCGTGATCCTTTATTCACGAGTCATTTTTGGCAGAGTCTTCAGCAAGCTTTGGGAACAAAGCTTAATTTTAGTACAGATTATCATCCGCAGTCTGAGGATAGACTGAACGGGTGAATCGTATCTTGGAAGATCTTCTCCGTATTTGTATTTTTGATTTCGGTGGTAGTTGGGAGGATCACCTACCTCTTGTAGAGTTCTCCTACAACAATAGTTTTCAGTCTAGTATCGGTATAGCTCCTTTCGAAGCCTTATACGGAAGGCCATGTCGATCACCTTCTTGTTGGTTGGAATCTGGGGAGAAGCTTATTCTTGGTCCAGATTTTGTTCATGATTCTTCCGAGAAGATTGATCTTATCCGGTTGAGAATGAAAGAGGCACAGAGTCACCATAAATCCTACGCAGACAACCGTAGGAAGCCTCTCGAGTTCTCGATTGGTGACTTTGTCTTTATTCGTGTTTCTCCTTTGAAGGGGGTTATGCGCTTCAGTACGACTGGAAAATTGGCTCCTCGTTTTATAGGACCATTTTCTATTACTGGACGTATTGGCCCAGTGGCTTATAGAGTTTCACTTCCAGCTCATTTATCTGGCATTCACGACGTGTTTCATGTCTCGCAACTTCGGAAGTGTCTTCGGGAATCAGATTCTGTTATTGATTCTCCTGATTTGCTTGAGCTTGAGATCTCACTGGACTTATCTATTGTACAGCAGCTATTCGCGTACTTGACACGGAGGTGCGACACCTTCAGAACAAGGATGTGCCGCTCGTTAAAGTTCAATGGTCTGCTATTCCCAATGACTGTACTTAGGAAACCAGAGAGTTTATTAAGCGATCCTATCCGAGTTTTCTATCTTTGCTTAGAAACGGTATATCTTTTCATCTCAAGCTTATTTTCTTTTCTGTTGTATGTATGTATGTAGTTGTTACAAGTATCGTCTCTAGGAATTGCGGGGACGCAATTTTGTAAGGAGGGGAGATCTGTAACAACCCGCATATTTAACGATTATATATTTAAATGTTTTATTTAAATATAGCGCCGTTAGTCGGATTTAGGTCCGAAAAGTTACTTTTTTGCAAATGGCCGAATTAGGACTCGAAACCACCTCCGTTGAGTCCAAAATGGCGTTTGCGACCTTTTTGAGTATAATCTTTGATATGTTTGGAGTAAGTTGAATTTGGCTACTTTTTCTATTAGGTTTTGGGTTTGGGTTCAGCCCACTAGCTAACTAAACCCCTAACTCAGCCCTCTCCTCTCCATTCTCTCATTCCACTCTTCTAAACTCAAGCTTCAACTGAAAATGGTGGAAGGGAAAGGGAAATAGAAATTCCAAGCCCTAGTTCTTCTTTGCAACTTGAATTCTTGCTCCAAAATCAAAGAGAAGCTATTGGTAAGCCTCCTCTTCATCTTCTCCAACTCTTTGTCCTTCAATTTCAGAAATTTTTTCTAAACCTAACTTAGGAAAATACTTGTTTTGATCTTAGATTGAAGCTAGTAGAGTTGAAGTGGAGAGTGGTTGGTTGTTTTCTTTGCTATTGAGCTTCTCTATTCTTGTTTTGAATTAAAAGGTGAGTTTTGAACTCACATCTACTTCTCTTGATATTATTGATGTTAGGTGAGATTTTTATCTCACATCTATGACTATAAGTACCTTTGGTTGTTAGGTATGAATTCCTAACACTTTTTCATTTCCATTTGCTTTCGATTTGGGTTGATTAGGTGAGATTGCCAAATTATGATTTTTGAAGCCAAATCTATGTAAAACCTTATATGGTTGATGTTTGTGTTGTTCGGAGTGTTTGGGTGTGTCGTTAAGGTTGGGTAGTCGTTTGACGAAAGCCCATAATCAACACGCATCCGATTGCTTTCGATTTGTTTGGCCATAAATGGCCTAGGTTCAGGAAATGCCTGACCATTAGGTTTCAGACGACTGAAACCCTATTTCAGACGTCTGAATATTGTTCTGGGGAAGATTTTCATTCCCATATTCAGACGTCTGAAATTATATTCCAGGCGTCTGAAAGTGCTAGGTTTCAACCAGAAAGGAAATAGGCAAAATATTGCCTATTTCAGACGTCTGAAAATTTGGGTTCAGACGTCTGAATTCTCTTTTGAAAAAGAGAATTAATTTCCAGATTCAGACGTCTGAACCACTTCTTTCAGGCGTCTGAACCTGCTGTTTTTGCCAATTTGCCTTGTTCGCTTAGTTTTCCAAATTTAATCGATGCATATTGATTCTAATTAGTTGTTTATGCATATTTGACCTTGATGATTCCTTTTTGAATTCATTCATGGGTTTTTATAAATGATTCCTTCAAATCGTATTAAAAGTTTGCTTCTCCGATTTATAAATTCTATTTAAAACACACACACAATTTCGCACTTCGAGCGAAGTGGAAGGGTGATTAAATGGTTGGGCAAAACACGGACCATGAATCTGTGCGTTTATCCTTCCGATTAATCCCCGACCTATTCAATTGATCGTTTTGACCTTCGGGTTTGGTTTACCGATGATATGAGGTGAACTTTGTACTGCTTTGAGTGTGAAAGTGACTGACGGATAGTAAACCGTTTAGTGCGAACGAGTGGTTATGGGACTCACGTTAACACTTTTCGGATTCCTTTTCGAGAGTTGTGACACATTCCGCCAGTTAGTGGTGTCCAGTACTGGGCCTCCGGACCTTCACCACTACGGTTTGTTGCCTTTGGGATAGTGTCTTCGGACTGTCACCTTCAAGTTTATTGCCTTCGGGTATGTTGCCTTCGGGTTTGTGCCTTCGGGTTTGTTGCCCTATAGTATCGCTTCCGATGTTGGTCGTTATGAGCCGCATGGGTGATATTGGGTTTGGAGTCTTCGGGCTCATGGATCCTTGTTTATACAGTACTGAGCACGTGCAAATTTTCTGATGTTTCATTGATATGTATATTCCCTTGGTATCGCCTTTCGGTGTTGGTCTTTTTGAGCCGCATGATGTATAGCGATTGCCTTGTGGAACTTGTGTTACCTTCGTTGGTATTTGTTATTTGCCTTCATGGCTTGTGTTACCTTCATTGGTATTTGTTATTTGCCTTCATGGCTTGTGTTACCTTCATTGATATTTGTTATTTGCCTTCATGGCTTGTTTTGGGATATTCTTATCCTTTGTTTATTGTGTTGCCGATGACACGAGGCTTGTTTTGCTATCATATGATTCATCTTTTGTTAGATGATTGTGTTATCTCTTTTAGAGATATTTGTTATGCTTTGTGACCTTGCAGGTTATTGTTGTTCAGTTTATCTAACTGATTTGTTTAGCTAGACTGACCCGTGTATTTTATACTCGGGTCAGACCGAGATGTTTCAGGTTAGGTGCTTTTGGACTTAGCCTATTTTGCTTCCGCATGGACTATTCAGCTTGTTCCTTTTTGTTAAAGCTTTTTGTAGTCCTTTTATTGTAACTCTGATATATGTATTATTTGATTTGTCTGTATATTGTGGTTTGCTATACCACTTGACGTGTATCAGTTTGTAAACTTTGTTATGTATCAATATATGTGTATATGATGATCTACTGTTCTGTGATGTATATTACATGTGAGTTGTTATATTCTGTTCTGATCGATCCTCCAACCACCTATGGTTTTGTTTTAAGTATTCATTGGAATATGTCGACCTGCTTGGTGTGTCTATTGTCGATGTATTCAATAGATATTTAGAGCAAGGCTATAGATGGTCGCTCCTAACCAGCCTTATTCTCCGTGTTAGTTGACGGCATTACCCTGTAGTGTCCTTGGCTAGCGTGGGTATAGAGGTGGGACGTCACAGGAACATTGGTTTTGAACTTAAACTATGATTTTTAATTTATGAAATATAAATGTAAAATAAGCTTAAATCCAGTTTTATAAAACCTGGAATTTGACTTTAATGTCAGTTTTAAAAATAAAATTAGTTTTTAAATTTAAATTTGTTTTAACTATTTTAGAAAGGTTAAATACTTGAATTTAAAAAAGATGGAAATGTAAGTAAAGCTTTAAAGTTCTAAGTTTAAATTTGGAATAAAGATTTAACTGTAATTCAGTTTGAAATTTAAAAAGAAAAATTTTAAATTGAATTTGTTTGAAATGAATTTGTTTTATAATCTTTTAAACCTATATTTTATAAAAGGGTGTTCTTGAACATGTGAGATAAAAAGGATTTTTTTAATTTGATTAAAACCTTGTTTAAATAAATTGTTTCATTTTAAAATATTAAAATTTTAAAATGAAATTTAAAGTGAAGTTTAAATAAATTTGGAAACAATTTGTTTTAAAATACTTTATATGAGAAGAAAAATTTCTTAAATTAGAACTTAAGAAATCGGATTCATCTAAAATTATTAAATTAATTTAAATGGAATATTAATTATTTAATAAATTAATAATGTGGATGATTTATTAAGTAATTAATAATTTTTAATTTAATTAATTAAAGACTTAAGATTTATTAATTAAGGTTAATTAATCTATAATTAAGGATTATTAATTAAATTCTAATTAATGATTAAGATTTATTAATCAAGTGATTAATGGTTAATTAAGATTTTAATTAACACTTAATTAATTAATAATTAGAGATTAATTAATTGTAATTAAATATTAATTAATTTGTAATTAATAATAATTAAAATAAGTTAATTTCTTAATTTAGTAATTAAGAAATGTTAATGAAGAAAATTAACTTAAGATTATTTAACAATTAATTAATGTGATTAATTTTTAATAATAAATTAGATTAATTAATTAATAATAATCAATTGTTTAAGTTTATTTACTTAATGAAAGTAATTAATGAATTAATTACTTGGTGTAATTAATTTGATTAACGTGATTAGTTTAGATTAATTAAGTTTAATTAATTTAAACATGGGTGGATTGATGAATAATTACTTTATGTAATTAATGGGTTTGTAATTACTTAGGGAAGTAATTAATTAAAAATTACTGAATGTAATTAAAGATATTAATTATGGAAGTAATTTAAATTATTTTGGAATTAATCAAGTGATTAATGAATAATTAATTTATGAGATGAGTAATTAAGGATAGTTAATTACTGGATTTGTTATTAATCAAGGGTGATTAATATTTGTGGATTAATTGTAGATTAATTACTTAATGTAATTAATTTATATAGAGAGATTGATTAAATGTAATTAGAAATCATTAATTAATAAATTAATGATGTAATTTAAGGTTGGTTAATTAAGGGATAATCAATAAATGAGGTAATTAATTAATAAAGGATTATATAATTAACTTTAGTTAATTAATTGATTAATAAATTAAAGGTTAATTATTAAGTATAGTTAACTTGTGTAAATAATTTAGAAGTTAATTACTTATTATAATTAGGGAATTGTTAATCTGAAATGATTAATTGAAAATGAAATGATGATTTATTAATTGATTTGTAATCAATTAATGATTAAGATAAGCAGGATTATAATGATAAAGTAATTAATTTAATTCATTTTAAATTAATTAAAGATAAGGTAATTAATTTAATTCATTTTAAATTAATTATAGAAGTGTGATCATTAGATCGTTGCTTATGTTTGATGGATGATATTGGTTGCCTTGTATGGTTTGTAATCTTAGTTATGAGATGAGTAACGTTATATGATATGGATGCATTGGTTGCATTGTGATGGTGATATGGATCATCTGATTATGATATGAATTATTTGTTGGTAATGATAATGTTGATTATCTATTATGTTGTGAATTATCTATATGTGTGTATATAGGTAATAAATTAAATTGTTTTAAACTCTAAAACAACTTGGCCTTAAAAGACACGTTTTGGATTTCGATGAGACCGGGATCGGGTTTCCATATTTGGATATCCGAAAACCACATCGATCCAAATTAGCGTTAGGTCGTGAATCTGAAGTGAAGATGAAGATTCAGAGTGCAAGGGTTATTGTCGTTAACTCTGAGGGTGATTCCAAAATGAGTGTAACGAGATAATGCCTTGGGTTTCGTTCGAACCCAGAACGAACTTGTATGGATTGAATGCTTTCAGAACATCGTCAGGTGGAAGATGAGCATTCTAAGTGTTATGTCCTATAAAGGTAATCGTAGCCTCAAGCCTCATCAACCGGAAATGGCTAAAACAGGGGAGGTGCAGCAAGGCTTCGTGGGTAGCCCCCACTTGAGAGCGAGATTTACCCCTGTCTAGATGTCCCTTTATTTTGGCTTAGTGGTGCAGTTGCTAATCACAACTGCGGGGTGGTCTTGTTCGGAACTGTTCCGTAAGGAATGGTTCCGGCTTTGTGTTGCAGGGGAGCGGGCGTACTCCTCGATACGGTGATCTAGGCCACGTACTGTGACGAGCGGTACCCCAGTAGCCCGGCCATTGTATGGAATCCACAATCCAATAAGTGTCGTACGTATTAGTTGTGCCCAACTATGTTGGAACGTGAGATGTAAGCATTCCAGCAATTTTTGTATTTTACTTGAAAACCCTGGACACTATTATAATATCATCGGATTTCTTACCAAATGTTTTGATTAGCGCAAGGTAAAAACTTTTCCATGTTTATGTGTGGGAAGTCTTACGTGATACCTTTTCTTTTCAAAGGTTTTTCAAAGTTAAGAAACTTTAACCTGTTACTCACACCAGACCCATGTCTGACCCAGAGTTATTTCTGTTTTTCTTTAACTCTTGGGTACTCAAATTTTTACGAGTAGCCAAGGGAATTCAGGTTAGGATTCAGGTTAGCTTTGACGAATTGTGGAGGAGCAATGGAGCAGAAGGCTTCTGCGTGTAGATGTATAGTTTTCCGCTGTGTTCGTAGCTCTGAGTGTCTTCTGTAATGTATTGAGTTGTAATAACTAGACAGGTGTTTATAACTGTCTAGTATGTGTTGTATTGTATGTGTAACTCTGATAATTGATGTATACTATGTAATACTTATGTTATTAATATAATTTATTCGTTCCGCTGTTGAGATTCTAGTGTTGTTTCTTCTTTCTCTTCTTTCTTTTCTCTTTTCTATCCCTTTCTTTCTAAAGGACGATACGACTTTTTGTGAAGAAAAAGTCAGGTCGTCTCAAATTAAGTTTGAAATTGTTTAATAATTAAATAAAATTAAATTATTTGATAATTAAATAAAAATTTGAATTCTTTGATAAGAAAATTGAACTTTTGAATAAGTGAATTTGAACTTCGTTGATAAATGAAATTAGGTTCCTTTATTAATTAAGCTTTGGAAAATTTAAGTAAATTAATAAGTGAAATTGAACTTCTTGAATATGTGAAATTTAGTTTCTTTATTAATTGAGTTCTGAAATTTGTAACTAAGTAAAGAAATAAGTGAAATTGAATTTCTTTAACAAGAAATAAAATGTGATTTATTGAAATTAACGTAAGACTTGTAATTTAAAGAATTGATTTGACGAATCTAATTTAATTCAATTTGTAAGCTTGATATAATGGAGTTGAACTTAAGTAATTGATTTAATGAATTGGAATTTAAATAGAAATTTTTTTGAATGATTAATTAACTTAACGGTATTGAATGAAACGATCAATGAACTTAAATTGATTTGATTGTTAAATTAAATTAATTTAAATGATTTCGGAATGAAACTTATATACGAACTTGAATTAATATTTGAATTGTTTTAAATAAAAGTTGAATTATAAGATTTTGAATGGTATTTTGGAAGTTTTGGAAACATAAATTATGGAAATAGATATAGAAAGACTAATGGAATGTCGGTTTACAAATTCTATTGAAATTGAAATTGATTTGGTTTTGAAATATATTAAATGACCAATCGGTGTAATAATATCGAAAGTTATTAAAGAAACCGGAATCGGTTATGGACATACTCTCTGTCTAAACCGAAAATCCACTTTAATAACTATATGCGGATTGTGATCCAGAATGAAGTGGTTGGAATGGTGTACGTGATGACTGAAGAAAGAGAACGATAATGGATAGCCTTGACACCTGTGTCAAATTGGAAATGGCTAAAACAGGAGCTGTGCCGGGCCAAATGGGGTTAGCCACCTCGAGCGAACACACTTCGTCGTAAACTACTCGTTAATTGTTATTGATTGGTGCACCATCAGAATTTTGGGAGTGTTGTTTCGCGGTGTTACGATCGTTGCGGCGATGCGTTTTCACCAGTCCGGATCAGGCAAACGGTAGTTTCACTACCTTGGGTATTACCTCATGTGCTTTGTCATACTTGTATCCCTATATACGCGACCACTACGAATTTGTTTTGTGTTATACCTATGGAGTACTCCGTGATATCCCACTAGTTTGCGGTGGAGTTTACAGTGCTGTATAGACTATAACGCTTATATAAAATGTGTTAAGGTGGATAATGGTAATGCCTTAACACTATTTTGATATTTATATTACTGATAGACATTATCTATTCAGTGGATATTACTACATAGTAGATAGTTTCACGGAACCTTAGAGGATGGTTATTCCAACGTCCTTTGAGTTATACTATTTCAATTGTTATTTTACTTGAGTTGGATTTATTGATATAAGAATGTTAATCCTGACTCGAGTGTTTTGTGTTTTGCTTTACGCTCGGTCAGACTGAGTGTACCAGTATTCGAGACTCACCTTTGGAGTTGGAGCTTCTCTTGGAGATCCAGCTATCTATCCAGCTTTCAGATGATTAGTTGATTCCAGTGATGTATTCTGATTCTTGTATTTGACTATTGTATTCAAGACTTCTGTTGTAACTTATTTAACTCTGTTATATATATATATAGTAGCTTCACGAACTACTATCTTTTGCTTCCGCTGCATATTATTACTCTATGTCTGTGATTCTGTGATTATTTATTTACTGTATATGTTCAGTTGTGCAAAAAATTTAAATTAACAATTAGGTATTTTGAATTATTCAAGTTCGGCATGTGCGGACGTGAATAGTCCAAATTAGCGCGCCGTTACAGTTGGTATCAGAGCTTTGGTGGCTCTAGGCAAAACTTAGCATATAGGGTAAATGTATTTACAGAATCACACTCATTCGAGTTTCAATCTTTTCCTTTTGACTTAATTCCTTTGAATTTTGGAACGTTCCCTGCGGTTCCAAAATTTATTCGTGTCCCTCACTATTCGTCTTCTTTCAAATTCTGGAGCATCCCATAGCTCCACTTCGAATGACCCTTATAATAAATCGCCTGTCTCGCAAATTTTTGAATTATTAGTAAATGGGTAAAATTACTTTATAACAGACATCGATTTACCGGAGATTTCTATATCCTCGGTTTACAATGTTATCTATCTCCTGCTGTACCTGAATTCTATTTCTTGTGATCGAATGTTGATTTACCTCGGAATTCAGCATCGATCTTATCCTTAAGTTTACGGTCGACTCGGTTAAGGTTGCCTGCATTTTATATAAGTTATCCATTTCCCGATTGTTATTTAAATCATCTTATTTATGTTTCGAACCTATCTTCGAATCAAAATTTTCTTTGATTGAGTCCATCAAATTTGAAATCCTATCCTTATTTTTGAAAATTCATTCCTGTATCGTCGAAATGTATTTGGAAACTAATCTTTAAATGTTTTAATATATGTTGTGTTGTTTGAGTTGTTGATGTTGATTTGGGTTTCCGATCGATTTGTCTGATTAACGATATCCATAGGATTTCCAAAACGCTTGAACAGAGCAAACTGACACAATATTGTTTTTCAAATTTAGTAAATAATTTTGAATGATTATATTATATATAAGTATAAATTTTTCGAAAATTAAATTGTAAATGAATTTGTTGTCAGAAATGATAATATTTGATTTCCATTTATTGTTTTATAAATCATTGACTATTTCATAATATAAACAAATGAATTTATAAAATTTGGTTATAATTTGATTTGGAATTTGAAATGAATGTAAAACAGGAATTTGATAATTTGATTTCCGGTGACTTCAACTTTGATTTTAAAGTTTAAATTGTATATTATTTGAAATATTTTCGGATAGAAATGGTTTTCAAAGAATTTTAAATGATTAAATTAGAGATCTTCTCTTTTGTCGCTGGAAAATAATTTCAGTGATGACAGCCGCATCATCGACATTCATTTTCGAGTTTCAAAGTGGAGAGACCATTCTGTAGCTTCGCTACGGTTTTGCTGGGACAATAAATTGATTTGAATTTCTAAACATGACTTGATTTATAATATATATTGAAGATTTTAAATTTGATTTGATATATTATGAATATATATATATATATATATATATATATATATATATATATTATTTTTATCTCTAAGTTGTTTGAAATTAATCGAAAATAAATTCTTAAATTTTTATTTAAGGATGATTTTCAATTATAAACGAAACCAAATTATTTTATATAAATACTTAACTTGAAATAAGTAGAATGGTAAAAATTTATTTGGATAATGCTCAATTACATTATATATAACTTACCTAAATGTTCAAAAGTTAATTATGTAATTGAATATTATACAATATAAATGATATCAAAGAATTTTTTTAAATAAATTGGGTAGTTATAATAAGTGTAAATATACTTAATATGAATGTGATAAGATATATTAAGTAGAATAAATTTAATAATAATTTGGAATGAAAAAAAAACAAATGGTTGAATATAAATTATTTAAATTGAAATATATATGGTTCAAATTAATTGCTTATTATATAATTCAAGTCTATTTCCTTTTGGTGCTTTCTCTTCTCCTACCTCCTTCCTTTTCGAGGACGAAAAGTTTTGAGTGGGGAGAGTGTAACAACCCGGATATTTTAACGGTTTTAAATTAATTTAATTAACTGAATTCGTGTGAAATTTAATAAAAATAAAAATAAAATTTTGAAATATAAATTTGATATTTGGAATGCGTCTAGTTAAACATAGCAATTGGTAAATTTTCGTCCAAAAATATGAAAGTTTGTTTCGTACGTAAATTTACTTCAATTTAGTCAGTGAAAATTTGATGAAAATAAAGTGTTTTCAAAACCCAAATATTTTTACATAGAAAAAATTCTAAACCGTCTTCTGAGCAAGATGGCATTTTTCGTTTTCCAAATTCAGACATCTTTAGCTCCGTTGATCTTATTTTTCTGTGTTTTTCATGCATTTTCCGCTAATATAAAAATTTTGAATTTTTATAATTCAATCGTATCACCAATATCTGTATACCATTTTGATCGTCTCGTCATGCTGATCTTTGCGGTATAATAAATTCTATATTTTGAGGTCCGGTACGCGTCGGAAACAATCAAACTGTGTGTTGTACCGGTACCGAAATACATGAGCTTTTCAAATTCGAACCGTGGCCACATAATAAATTGCTTTTAAATGTTACAGCTGCATCAGTGCGTGACCATCATTACCTCGAACCTCGATATAAATTCAAAAGTTTGCCTGTTCGTCAGGTGTGATAATAAAAGTAACAGCTCATTGGACAAAAGCCAGCTATTCATATTTCTCCCTGTAACCATTTCTTCTTCCTCCTCTGCTCAACACTTGCCCACATTTCCTATTCCACCGTGCCTTGCTACCATCATCTCACTAGCCACTTTGTTCCATTATTATATAAAAAAATAGAAATTTATATATGTTCGTACAATGGTTTTATGGATGCATACTTGCATTCCCTTCCTTCCTTTGCCTGAAGCCACTCATTTTCTCCTCTACCTTCAAAAAAAAACTTTGCTCATCCCTCCTCTCAAACTCACGCCCACCGTGAAATCCATCTCGCCGAGCAACGTGACCGACCTCCCTCCCCTACTCAGACCCTCCAACTTCCCACCACGGCCGAACTACACGACCACCTTCCCCCTCAGCCCGCCATATGTCAGCCTCCACCACACCGGATCTGCCACCCACATCAACCGAGCAGCCGCTTCCCTCCCCCATCGCAAGCTCTCCGACCGACATAGCTTCACAGCCAAAGCCTTGAACAGTCTTTTGCCATGCCCGGCCCTTCCTTCCAAATAAAAAAAACAAAAAGGAACTTAACCTGCTAGTGGCCTGATACTCCCTCCCTTCACCAAGCACCTCCGCATGCAAGCCATACTCCACGCCTTGCACTCCACCCATAGACACAGTTCCACCCTCTCTGCCGGTGCCGCACCGAACAAATTCAGCCAAATAACCCTGACTCGCCCATCTTCGCAGCACCCTTCCCATGTTCGACATCCACACCGCCTCAACCACTTGAGCTCGCCGCATCCAAGTCGCCCGCCAACACCCGCGCCGCCATGGTCGCACCGCCGAGCTTCTCTCCACTGACATGTCTGCCTTCTTCACTCCTTTCTTTTGTTTGAATAAGATATATTATATATAGGTTATAGTATATACATTATATTACAGAAAATGCATAAAACATGTTTTACAGTCATATATCGTGGTTTTATATTTGCAGACACACTTCTTAATTTGCAACTGTAAGTTTATATATACTTAGTTTATTTATATACATATTGTATCGTATATGGCATTGTATATACTTTATAAGTATTGTTACTAAAATATATTCCATATAAGTTACAGCATTATATGTTAGCTTTTCTTTGGATATTGTCTTATATATAATTCTATATAGGCTACATGTTTCTTTTTCTCATATCCTACAATTGAAATATGTGAATGTACATGGGTTTGCGTGTATGTGTGTGTGTATATATACAATCTATATATATTAGTTCTATTTTTTTTGTAAAGTATATAAAGTTGGATATGTATAGTTATAAAAGTTATGCAGTTTATCCATATTTGGTGTTAAAGGTTTCATCATATATGTTATATTATAAGCTTTTCTGGATTGGATCTATTCTTATATATATAGGTGTTACATTTTATTTCTATAAGCCATTATATATATAGTTACAGTATAGATATGGTTCCAGTATAGCACTATATATGTTTGTCTATTTGGCGAACTATTTTGTTTATATATGTTATGATTATACTTTTGGAACTATTGTATAATGAGAAGTATGAGTATGATATATATACAGTTATAGTTATAGTTTATATGTTAGTTGGTGTGTCATCATATATAAGTTATATTTTATATATATTATCTGTTCTGGTGTAAAGATAGTATTTTAAAAGTGGCTTGGTTTAAGTGATATAGATATTAAGTATTTATGTTGCAGTATGTATTATTATAAAAGAAGTTTATATATTCGCGCGCTTTATTAAAACGATGATTTTAAATTATATATGCTATTTCATTTTAATATTTGTTTCAAATGTACTATTGATTTTATTGAAATGAATAAATAATATAATGATAATGTACATATTTGCAGTTTATATCAAAATGAGTCTAATTGATTATTTATCGATTCCAGCCTTGCTTTGATCTTTGAATTCGTGTCCATCTTGCTTCGCTTTGGAATTCATGTTTGGATTCATAATTCGCTTCCATTCTCGGTTACCTCTCTCTAGCCTCGAAAGGTGAGCAATCACTCACGATTAATATTCTTTTATTTATTAAATTTGATTTCAATTGAGACGACAATTGAAATATGCTGTTGTTATCTATTGCACTGTTATTTATGTTTCAGTTCACCTGTGACATCTGAAACCATTATCTGTTAATCATGTGATAATAACCCAGTTTGATTGATAATTGATTGATTGATTGTTGTTAATATTGGATGTTAAATTGTAATGTATAAAGTGATAAATATTATGAAATTGAATTTGACGTATGATAGTTAAAAATTTGAATCGACATATGTGTTGAATTTGATTAGAGAAAATTTGTATAATATGACCCCTTTAATGTTTAATTAGTTGACACATAGGAATTTGATAAAATACACCTCGAACCATGTAAATGTTTGTTGTTTAAATTGACGTTGTATGAAATCTAATAATAAATGACAAGTGAAAAACCATATAAATAATTAGGGTAATAATCTTTAATCTACATGAAATGATAGTGTAGATTCTAGAAATAATTATATTAATTTGCACAAACAACAATGTGAATTAATACGATTATTTCGGGATTATTTGAATTAATTAGTGGATTGTTATTGATTGTTGTTATTGCTTGTTTATTTACTTTGATACCATCCCAGTTATCACACTGCAAGTTCCCTTTGTTATGCTTTGATTTTGAATTGAATTGGAATGGGGTTGAAATGATAAATACCCAAATGAACTTGACTTAGGATAGAGAATTAAATAAACCCGATTGGTCAATAATTTGATTTAAAAATAAGATAATGATTTTAGAAAAGAATAAGGTTTTGCAATGAAGTTGGAATTTGAAATTTAATGAAAGAAAAATGTTAATATTTATAACCTGGAAAAATAGTAATAAAGTAATTGATGAATGAACGCTGTTTAATTTAAGAAATGATTGAATTAAGTTTTGAGATTATTTAATAATTAAGTTTTGAAATTATTTAATAATTAAGTTTGGAATTACGTAATAATTAAGATTAGAATTATTTAATTATTAGGTTTTGGAATTTATTTGATATTTAAATTTTGAAATTATTAATTAAGTTTGAAATTGTTTAATAATTAAATAAAATTGAATTATTTGATAATTAAACAAAAATTTGAATTCTTTGATAAGAAAATTGAACTTTTGAATAAGTGAATTTGAACTTCGTTGATAAAATTAGGTTCCTTTATTAATTAAGCTTTGGAAAATTTAAGTAAGTTAATAAGTGAAACTGAACTTCTTGAATATGTGAAATTTAGTTTCTTTATTAATTGAGTTTTGAAATTTGTAACTAAGTAAAGAAATAAGTGAAATTGAATTTCTTTAACAAGAAATAAAATGTGATTTATTGAAATTAACATAAGACTTGTAATTTAAAGAATTGATTTGACGAATCTAATTTAATTCAATTTGTAAGCTTGATATAATGGAGTTGAACTTAAGTAATTGATTTAATGAATTGGAATTTAAATAGAAATTATTTTGAATGATAAATTAACTTAACGATATTGAATGAAACGATCAATGAACTTAAATTGGTTTGATTGTTAAATTAAATTAATTTAAACGATTTCGGAATGAAACTTATATACGAATTTGAATTAATATTTGAATTGTTTTAAATAAAAGTTGAATTATAAGATTTTGAATGTTATTTTGGAAATTTTGGAAAGGTAAATTATGGAAATAGATATAAAAAGACTAATGGAATGTTGGTTTACAAATTCTATTGAAATTGAAGTTGATTTGGTTTTGAAATATATTAAATGACCAATCGGTGTAATAATATCGAAATTTATTAAAGAAACCGGAATCAGTTATGGACATACTCCCCGTCGAAACCGAAAATCCACTTTAATAACTATACGCGGAGTGTGATCCAGAATGAAGTGGTTGGAATGGTGTGCGTGATGACCGAAGAAAGAGAACGATAATGGATAGCCTTGACACCTGTGTCAAATTGGAAATGACTAAAATAGGGGCCGTGCCGGGCCAAATGGGGTTAGCCACCTCGAGCGAACACACTTCTTCGTAAACTACTCATTACTTGTTATTGATTGGCGTACCCTCGGAATTTTGGGAGTGTTGTTTCGCGGTGTTGCGATCATTGCGGCGATGCGTTTTCACCAGTCCGGATCAGGCAAACGGTAGTTTCACTACCTTGGGTATTTCCTCATGTGTCTTATCATACTTGTATCCCTATATACGCGACCACTACGAATTTGTTTTGTGTTATACCTATGGAGTACTCTCTGATATCTCACTAGTTTATGGTGGAGTTTACAGTGCTGTATAGACTATAACGCTTATATAAAATGTGTTTAGGGGGATAATGGTAACGCCTTAACACTATTTTGATATTTATATTACTGATAGACATTATCTATTCAGCGGATATTACTACATAGTAGATAGTTTCACGGAACCTTAGAGGATGGTTATTCCAATGTCCTTTGAGTTATACTATTTCAATTGTTATTTTACTTGAGTTGGATTTATTGATATAAGAATGTTAATCCTGACTCGAGTGTTTTGTGTTTTGCTTTACACTCGAGTCAGACTGAGTGTACCAGTATTCGAGACTTGCCTTTGGAGTTGGAGCTTCGCTTGGAGATCCAGCTATCTATTCAGCTTTTAGATGATCAGTTGATTCCGATGAAGTATTCTGATTCCTGTATTTGACTATTGTATTCGAGACTTCTGTTGTAACTTATTTAACTCTGTTATATATATATTGTAGCTTCATGAACTACTATCTTTTGTTTCTGCTGCATATTATTACTCTATTTCTGTGATTCTGTGATTATTTATTTACTGTATATGTTCAGTTTTGCAAAAAAATTAAATTAACAATTTGGTATTTTGAATTATTCAAGTTTGACTTGTGCGGACGCGAATAGTCCAAAATAGCGTCCAACATTAATCAATGGTATATAATAACAAACAACATCCAAATCAACCAACATGTCACACGGTTACTAATTATCAATTGACTGTATTTCACTAGCAGTTAATTTCAATAATAATTAAGATGTCAATTTAATTCAATATAAAATTCAATTTCAACTAAATGTAAATTTAAACTATCCAACAACAACAAATAAAATTCTCGTCACTTCATAAATTCAAATCAACTAACATAAGAAGATTTAGTATGTCTACACCTTTACGAAACTTATTCATTTTAATATTTATTAAATTAACACTTATTCATAATAATTGATTTAAAAGTCTTTTACATTAATTTGATAATTCCTTATGTAATCTATTAACATAAGTTTCTGTTTTATTTCACTCAAACTCTACAATTAACATCTTTCCTTGTACTAATTGCAACATTTAATTACATGTAATTTCATTGATTCCCAAATAAATTCCAACATGGATTTAAAAATAAGATGAGAAATGAACAGTTGTTACATTTAAATAATTTGAACAATTAATACATTTATTGTTTACAAACAAGGAGTGTAAATTTGTTTACAAATATTAAATCCAATTTCAATTCAATAACAAATAATTTCACCATTAATACATTATTTATTTTATTCCTTATTAAACTTACAATTATTTTAATTGATTGAAATTACATTAAACAGTTGTCAATTTCATTCAATCAACATTATTAAATTATATTCTAATATATTTTTTCCATTTATAAGTCATAATTTTAATTACTGGCAATATTTATTTCCAAAATCTCATTTAATTTAATATTTTCAACTATTAGAAATACCGTCGTTACACTCTCCCTCACTTATAACTTTTCGTCCCCTAAAAGGAACAAAATGGAATCAAGAAATTTGTTATATTTTATTCAAAATAGACAATTTATAACATTTAACTTACGTACTTAAGCTTATATAAAATTTGAAAATAACTCAACTTTCACACAAAAAATTAAGTCCTAAATTTACAGTAAATCTAGGCAGAGTCCCCTTTGCGCGGATAGGTCCAAAAAAACAATAATATCAATAATTACAATATATATATATATATATCATATTTCAATAATAAAACATCCCAAACCATGGGGTAAACAATAAAATACTGCTACAAAATCAAAGTCCAAAAACGTATCTATTTGTCAGGCAAACAAACTTTATTTATGAAACAAAAAGTAGCAATTATTGCTTCCATAAACCTGTATTTCACTTATATAATCTAAAAGAGTTAAACTATGTAGAAAGAGTAATATATTAGTTGTTTCAACCAACTGCACAAGCAACACAACATATGTAATAACCATATGCAACAAAAGTAGTATAACTATTATATGCAACAAAAGAATCCATCATACAACCATTGCAACCAAAACTAATGGTTGTCTAGGTTCAGAAATTCACATCGTATAAGGGTGATAAATAAACTACCAAGCATACCTTATGCTCAATAACCTTACATAATTAATTAGTAGATTATTTGTATAACCTTAAACAATTTGAAGTATCATCTCCCAAACTTCCCATAAACCAAACAACAAAAATGTTAAAAATTATTTAAGTTTATTCTATTAGTTTCTTTAACACATCATTTACTTTCCATTTATTTTCATTTCCATTCATTCATACAAGATCATCTCTTATTAATTTACATTCATTTACTTACACAAATTATTTCACATTCAATATTTAAAATCATCGATGAATCCATTATTAATGTATTACATACATTTCATTGCATTTTAATTCACATTTATTATTTACTTATATACTTGATTTCCATTTAATATTAACATTCATTAATGAATCATTTCATACTTAAGTTTCTTTACTTTTTAATTCACATTTATTTTCACTATAGTATCTCATTTAATATTAAATCTGTTTATGAATTATTTCAACATTTCTTAAATTTATAATCATTTACTTAAATAGTATTTCACTTTTAACTATTAAATTTAATTATTAAGCATTTCAAACATTAACTCAAGTTTATAACATTTCTTGTACATCTTAAATTTTCATTTATAGCCATATGTTCATTTTGAAGCATTTTTGTTATTAAGCTTTGATTTGTATAATATTCTATCACATACTCATATTTAACATTTCAACTTTTTAAATATTTCTGGTAGCTTTATATATAAGTTTTTAGAGTGAAATTGAATATTATACAAATTTATCTTATTCATTTTAGTTAACAAAAATGTTCAATAGTTTACATCTTCTTAATTTTCATTATCTTTTAATTTACAAGTGAGAAATTCGTAGTTTTTAAACAGTTTCATTAAACACTTAGCTTCTAATTTCTCATTTTTGAAGTCTCCAACTATTAAGCTTTCATTTTATTTCTTCAACTGAAAATCATTAATTAACAGGAACTCAAGGATTCAAATACCGAGTTCACTTCAAATCATTTTGAAACAATAAATATACTCATATCTTTTTTATATATCAAATCATATTTAGAAATTTTAAATCAAAATCTATTTATCGAATCAAATGCATAGCTAAACTATTATAACAGTCTTCCCATTTTGAGACTTGAAAATGAAAGTCGATGATGCTGCGTAGTCATCACCAAAATTATTTTCCAGCGATAGAAGCGGGGAGTACAAAACTTATTTCCTTTTAAAAACATTCCTTTCAAGTATCATTTGAAAAAAAAATCTATTTGCAAATACTTCCAAATAATACTAATATTATTTTTCAAAAATCTTTGTAAACCAAATTCAAACACCGAAATTTAAGTTCTCAAGTCTCTACTTAAATTCATTTTATTTGTAAATCATATTTTATAAACCAGATTTATAAGATTGCATTATCTTATAACATACAATAGTTAACAGTTTATAAGAACTTTGACTAACCAACAATAATTGATAATAATCAAATATTATCATTTCCCAAAAAGCAACACACAAAAAATAACTATCAATTTATGAAAAATAATTATTTTTGTATATATTAGGTAAAATCGTTTCATTTGCCAATTTCGAAAAAAATAATATGTGTCAGTTTACCTTGTTCAAGTGTTTAAAAATCCCTATCGATGCCTGTAACGAACGGGGATTTTCGATCCTTGAAAATCGACATTAATACGTCCACTATATAAAATGTCGAACAGTCGAGTGCCAGAAATACCAGTTGATCAAGGGTGAAGAAGAAAACGGTAGAAGAAAAATAGAACAACAACACAGAATTTCACAATTGCAGCAGAACAAAATATAATATGTAATAACAGATTTTAAATACAAGAACTGTACTATTAATATACATACCATTATCGGAGTACAACAATTGAATTCATCAAATTGACAGTTATCATAAATTGTCCTCACACAGCGGAAATATAACCAAGTACGGAGATATGTCTCTGTTGTCCAACTCGTCTCCTTAGCTCCATAGCATTCTAACCTGAATCTATAATTCTCGGTTTGACCCGAGCAATATAATAAAATAACACCCGAGTTAGTCTGGAAAACCAGCGTGAGAAAACACACTCAATTTGAATTATTAATGTTATCAAAATCCTTTGAAAACAAAGGTATCTCATAAGACTGCATCACACATAAACACAATGGGTTTTTACCTTACGATAACCAAAACATTTATAGAAAATCCAGTGATATTATAATAATGTCTAAATAATAATACTTATTCAAATAGCTGAAAATTGTTACATTAATTAAATTTCAGCATACTAGGTTCTACAAACAAAACCGTAAGCTCATACTGGAGAATGGATTCTAACGAATGACTGGACCACTGGGCTACTGCCCATCACCGTATGGCTCTAGAATAATGTGTCGAGGACCATTGCCATGATCCCCTGCTACACAAGGTCGGCCTACCCTTAACCTAGTTAGACCGAATACCCTGGCTATTCCCACCCTTACCATCGAGGGTTCCTTCTTTCATGCACAACCATATCCATAATATATAGGTTTCCGAGAACATCTAGAAAAGTGATAACATACCTTAATTGGGTGCGACCCCACTTAGCCTAGCTGCATCTCTCCTGTTTTAGTCATTCTTGGTTGATGAGGCTTGAGGCTAAGCGTTACCTTTCAAGAACAAAATTCTACTTAGAATGCTCATCGCCCTCCAATGACGATGTCTGATAGCATTCGTCCATATAATTGTCCTGGGTCTGGACAAGCCGAATCACCCTCTTCATCATCTTTACGGTATTCATTCGTAACGTTCAAACCAGATCGAAGTGGTTTTCGGATAATTAAATTCGATCCCAGTCTTTATGAAACGATTAACGAAATTGGCCAAAATTGATAGTAGGATATTTAACTATCAATAAACATCCAAAAGCAAACATCAGGTCTTATTTCAAATTTCCCAAAAATTATTTTCAAAATATCTTTGTAAGATACTACTTCCAGTACTTCAACATTTGAAAACAGTTTTCAAATTATATTTTTCAACAGAATATTTCCACCCCTTTCCAATACTTAGAACATTTTTCCCACTTTATTTTATATTCAACACTTAGGAAGTATTCCATTTATTTCCTTTTTCTTTTTCTCAAAATCATTTACAATTTATTTTTAATTTCTTAATTCGTTTACACGAATTCCATAAATTTCAAAATTCTTTTATAAATTCCCTTCAATATTTCCAAGGTTAAATATACTTACTTATAATTCCAATTTCCCTTTCTATTTCTTTTATGAATTCTATTTCATTTTTCGAAGTTCATTTAAATTCTTTGGAAATTTCCTTACTGTTCCCAAATTTTGTTTTGAGAATTCTCTTATAATTCCCATCTACTAAATAACCACTTCCCAACTCTCGAGAAGATTTATAAATACATTTAAACCATTTTCAAAACTCTCTATATATACATATGTAAATAAAAATAAGTATTTAAAAGAAAATTAATGAGTATTTAATTTAAGACATGTTCAAATAATTATCTGAATATTGAAACACTTTTTTTATAGCATCGCTTTTCAAAGCAGGTTTAAAAATCTAGGATTTATTAAAATAAATATTAAGTATTTGGAAAAAAATTACTTCTAAAGTATTTCAATACTAACTAACTTAAATTTCATAGTTTAACAAATAAAATTTCCTTTTTAAATAAAAACTTAACTTATTAATAAAAATATATTATTAAATCTAAATAACCAAATTTGAATTTATAATCCCTCTCGATTTCTATCTCATCACTTCCATTTCGGTCTTCTTAACCAATTTCATTTCAAAAATAGTATCCAGTAATTTTCACTCACCCTATTTCCATATTCAAATATAAATTCTTCCCGTATATTTATATTTTCAATTTATCACCAGATAACAATTTCCTGTATTTATAAACATCGTTTATACTTTTTTTACAACTCCTTTGAGTTTCACTAAAAAATATCTCATTTATAAAATTCCATTTTATAAATTCAATGCCTTATAAATTCCACTCATTTTGCCAATCTATTTTAATATTGATTTCAACTACTTTCCGTATTAGTTCTCGAATATAATTTTAAAATCTAGTCTTAAAAATTTCTTTATATAATTTATTCTAAAATCTCTATTTTAAATATTTTCTGCATTATTTAGTACAATCAAAAACCAATTACTTTTTATTCAAATCAATCGCTTTTAAATACTCCAATTTTCAATATATACACTTTTATATTGAAAATCTCCTTGTAATTCTTTAAAATTCAAAAAAAATTATGGTATTTAATATACCAAAGTTAATTCCCATGCTATGATAACATTTAAAATTTGCAACATCTAATAATCCATCATATTATTCAATCACTTCATATATTTTTATATATATGAAAATTATTAATATATTTGAGGAATCCAGTTGGATCCCTCTAACCTATTTTCCTGTATCCACAGATGTTAGTCAACAAATAAAAATACCAATCCCACTTCGAGGGGGATATTGCGGTATATAGGGTCATCCACTATTATGCAGGGCACATAAAGCCACATCCGCTATAATATATGGGAATATCACTCCAAATACTAATATATATACTACATATATATTATATAATCATACAATAGATAATTGAAATTTATCAATCCAATCAAGCATCAATTAATTTAAATTTAAACATTTAAATTTAAACGTGGCAATCTAAAAGAGTGAGAAATTCTCACCTTGATTTTATTTTGCAATCTGGTCCAAACCCGACTTGTTTTCTTCATGATTTTAGACCTCATATAAACATTATACGGTTTATTAACATTTGAAAAAAAAATCAAACAATTAATTACCATTTAATAAATTTAATTATCCAATTTAAATAATAATTAAACTAACCTAATTTACATTTTTTAAAATCATGTATGTAAAACACTCATAATGTTTGGAACTGAAGGTCTATGCAATACTGGTCAATGACATGTACATGATATCTTTATGTTCAAACTCCATCTTTGCCAAATTATTATGGTTAATCCATACCAATATAGAAATTTTCTTTTAATCACATCAGACCTAAGTGAAATCTTCTAACAATTTAAAATCATATACTTGAACCATTACCTGACTATGCTCAAAACTTATTAATATCATTTTTAGAAACCTGACATGAGTTTATCTGCTCAAACTTTGAAGAGCACATACTAGTTCATAATTTTTAATTAAAACTTGAATTACCTCATAAAAATCTGAATGGCCTCGAATCCACTGCCATATCTCTTCACCCAGCATATGCACACGACTCCCTCCAAGAAACTCCATATATCCATCCATCTCCGATGAGACGACATGCCCAGGCTTCAGACGACTACTGAGTCGCCATCACATGTAGAGCCACCATGGTCGTCGCCTGGCTCTCCCCCCTTTGAACAATCGATCGCAACTTCAGCGATCCACTGCCGTACGCGCGAGTTCCTTGCGCCTACAGTCGCCGCCAACCTCCTATGCATGATCGTGAATGGCTGGCCACCACCAATCCTTTCTAAATCATCTTGACGACTCGAGCTCCCCAAACGTGGGTCACTTGACTTCAATGCTTCACAGATAATCGCAATTTAATCGTGAGTTCTATATATATATATATATATATATATATCAACTGAGCGATTTCATTTTTTCGATAATCGAACTATTTTCATGAAAATGATTGAAGAAGCAGGAGGAGGTAACGTGATTTAAAGTGAAGAGGAAACGTGAGGGAGTGGGTTGCATACAAATCTAGGATAGCATTGAACTGAAAGAAAATGACTAAAGGGACTAATTCGATATGACTATATACAATTTAATTTCAAAATACTAGGATATCAAATTCCAAATCCCAATCGAGCAACGCCCTCTGGCATTCCTAATGTTTTACCACTATTCCGAACATGATGGAACAAGCTTCGAGCCCTACTTCAATCATATGGAGAAGATATATTTTTGGACGAAATCATTATATTAAATTTTGATATTAATTTCAACGCATTTCTATACAGTACAGCCAAACGATAACTTCAAGCGCTACAAAATTTGAAATCCGATAATAATATACTACTACGTATCTAATGGAACTAACATCGTCGAATTTTGAGACTGTGCCCCGGATCGCTATTTTAACATGTCGATTAAATCAACGATTTTAAAATTTTGCGAAATAGCTTAGAATTCCAATTTTAAAATCTTACTAACTATTATTAATCCAAATAGAATTTATATCAATATTAGAAATAGCTTTCGATTTATATTTTACTCCAATTCAATTATTTAAATGATTTCCAATTATTGATTAAACACTTAATTTATTCAATAAATCGCTATATTTGAAACTTAAGTTTTATTCCACATATTTGATCGTTAAATCCCATATAAAAATTCTATTTATGTTTCAAAATCTAAATAATTAAAATAAATTAAATGCTCAAAATCAACGACCAAAAATTTGGGTCGTTACAATGCTATAACGTCCTATGTACCGATCGGAATTCATAAATAATCAAAAAAACAAATTAACACAATACAAAACATTTTTATAGCACTAATAAATATGCACTCTCATAAATATATGCACTCAGACTCATTCTAGGGTATTATTAACCCCATCTATAATAACCCCAAACAGGCTATGGTATCTCTAAACCAAAGCTCTAATACCAACTGTGACGATCCACCCTTTTAAACGGTTTAAATAAACAACAAACCACACATGTCTAACTCAAACCGTTCAAAAGGGTAGATTTTCAATAGGGTTTAGTAAGAAAATAAGGGAAAAGAAGGAAGAAAAAAACACAGAATCTTACAACGGAATTTATAAAATATAATAATCAAATAAACAGTTCATGAAGCTATTTTACAATATACGTTTGATTATCCAATTTTTACAACATAATCAGAGTAAAGTCAACAAAAATACCAAAATAATATAGCAGAAAATACTAATAATATAATATTCCAAACTTCATCTTCGTCCTTCAAAAATAAAGTCTTCAAACTCTGAAATGCTCAGGATGACCCAAGTGTGATGAAAAGACAAAACGCTTGAGTGAGAACTAAAACTTTTTATTTAAGTTGAATCAACAATTAGTAAATATGGGTGTACTAGCTTTAGAGATATTTACGGGATTTTACATCTCCTATCCAGTGTATAACATGCATGCAATAACTTAAGAGATGTTACAGGATTTCTCATCTCTTAAGGATCCGTTAAACTATCTATATGTAGTAAAATATGCTACATATGTGGTGTCTATCAGTAATGTAAAGTATTAAAATAGCGTTAAGGCTTTACATTAATCCCTCTTAACATATTTTTAAGCATTGTCCTACAGTTTGCCTTAGTAGCGTCGCTAGTAACATCGGTAGTCAGGGAGGCGCCATGATAAGACAACACTAAAACAAAATTGTAGTGGTTGCGTATAAGGATAAAAGTATGACAAGGCACGTGAGGCAATGCCCAAGGTAGGATACTACCAGTTCGGATCGCAAGGCTGGTGGTATCGCTTTGTAGCTACAACCGTCCGTCGCATCCAATCCCCAAAAATTAAATCCAATCAAGGTGCACCGATCAAGCCATCATCAATATAGTAATATGAAGAGGTGTATCCGCTAGGGGTAGCTAACCCACTTGGCCCTGATAAGCCATCCTTTTTTAGTCATTTCAAATTGGCACAAGTGCCGAGGGCATCCATCATTGTTCTCTTTCTTCAAATCCAGCAAATGTTTACCAAATCCAAACACTTCATTCTGCAACATCCCCTACATACACAGTTGATAAAATGGTTCCAATGTTGACAGAGAGTATGCCAATAAGAGGACCTGGTCTCTTTATGTAATGACCCACCTTTTTGGATGGTTTAAATCGATGATAAACCACACACGTCAGACTGAAACCATACAAAAGGAAGGATTGTTATGGGGTGAAAAAGAAAAGGCAAAGAAGAAAGAAAAAAACACAAAATATCACAGTGGAATGACAAAATATAATAATCAAACAAACAGCTCATGAAGATGTTTTACAAATAACATTTGACTAAACCTTTACAATACAGAATCAGAGTTACATACAACAAAAATAAATACATAATGCAGCAGAACAACATAATTGCAGTGGGATAAATAAAATAAATAATAATAGTATACAATCTTCGTCTTTGTCCTCCAAAAATAAAGTCTTCAATACACTGAAAAGCTCAGACTGACCCGAGTGTAATGAAAAGACAAAACACTCGAGTCAGAACTAAAAGATCTTATGTAAGTTAAATCAACAGTAAATAAATATGAATGTAATGACGTCAGAGATGTTTATGGGGTTTGACATCTCCTATCCAGTGTCAAACGTGAGTGCAATAACTTAAGAGATGTTTAGCATTACCATCTCCTAAGGATCTGTTAAACTATCTACTATGTAGTACAATACACTATTATAATATGTCTATAGTAAAGTAAAGTATTAAAATAGCGTTAAGGTGTTACCCATATTCCCCTTAACGCATTTTATATATTTTCGTAGTCTATACAGTATCATAATTCTTCTGTAAACTGGAGGGCTATCAGAGGGCACTCCATAGATACGGTACAAACAAAATTCGTAGAAGGCACGATACGGCATGTAACAAAGCGCACGAGGCAATGCCAGGGTAGGAATCCACCATTTACAAAACTGGGCTGGTGGTAGTGCATAGCAGCTACTACCGCCCACCTTGGAACACACTCCCATAATCAAATCGAAGGGTGGCCACCAAATCAATCATAAAGTCATCATATGGTATGGAAGAAGCATGTTCGATCGGAGATGCGACCCCACTTGGCCCAGGTATATCACCTGCTTTAGTCACATCAAGATGACTTATGGGGATCAGGGCTACGTAAATACCTCATGCAGAATCGGTCGCCAAACCATCCTACTTCATTCTAGAATCTCCACCACATACACAGCTGTTAAAGTGGTTTTTAATATTGGCAGAGAGTATGACAATATTCGATCCCAGTCTCTTTGACAAACAAACGCTTATTTCACACCGGATGATTCTTTTACATTTTCAAAACCGATTCATAACGACATCAAAATATCATATTCAATTCAAACCATATCACTTTCGAAATCATAGTCATTTTCAAAAATATACAAACTTTTGAAATTATCGGTAATATAGGTTAATTAAATCCTCATTTAAAATCATCATATTTAATCAAATATGGCATTTCACGAGCAAATATCATTTCAAATCCCAACTTATGTTATAACCCCATTTAACCACATTTGCTTTAAAAATCAATGATTTAAATATAAACACTTCCACTTTACACAGTCTGAAATTTAGAAAATAGTTTGGATAGTTATAAATAGTTTAAAATAAATTTTTAAATAGTTCAAATACTTCAAAATAGTTTAAAAATAGATTAAAATACATTAAATAGATTTAAGATAGTTTATATAGATTTAAAATAGTTTAAATAGAATTAAAATGGTTTAAATAGATTTAGAATAGATTAAATAGACTTGAAATAGATTAAATTGATTTAAAATAGATTAAATAGATTTAAAATGGATTAAAATAAAATAAAATTGTTTAAATTAATTAAAAATAGTTGAAAATAGATTTAAAATTAGTTTAATAGTTTGAAATCATTAAAATAAGGATTTTAAAAATAATAAATCTTTAAACAGTTTAAATTAAAATAATTTTGGAATTAATATCAAAATTAAACCATTTCTTCCATTTCAACACATATGAACCTTGTCGGCTTTCAATTCAACTAACTTAAATTGGTTTTAAATTCAGATTTTTATTAAAAATTTAATCAATATCGATTTCAAATCCATGTTTGAATTATCAATTTAAGCCACTTTAAATAAGTAGATTTCAAAGTTATATTCAAACAATTTCAATAACTCAATTTCAATAAATTTCATTTATGCTTCGAAAATTTAACTTCGAAATTTCCATTTTAATTCTTTAAACAATTCATTAAATCAATTCCAATTTTAAACATTAAAGCTTGGATTTCGAAAATAATTCAGTTTATGCAAATCAAATTTTATTCCAAAATATCATTTAACTGAATTCAAATTTTTAAGGATTTAAATCTTTTAATTTAACCAATCCGGTATCCATATATAATCCTCTACCCTATGGTCAAGTGATACGGATATTTGTCATTTAAATCCGTGATTATTTTGTATTTACGGATATATATCATTTCAACCCACAATCCCGAATTTAATTACAAATCCATGAAATCACTTGAGTCTATCATTTCAAACCATAATGATTTTCCATAATCTATCAGATCGTTCGGGTATGTATCATTTCAACCCATAAGTAACTTGCAGTGTTATAACAATATAAACATATTATATCCAGTTATCCAATATCGACAATCAAACATACATCACAATCATCATTCAATCAATCAAAAAATAACATCAATTAACAGATTATCATCTATTGGTATTTAATTTACAATTAAATTCAATATTAAATTAAACGACGATTAAATGCAATAAAAGTCATATTTAACTAGAATGACAATTTAAATATACCAAACATCAACCAATCAATTTCTAATTACATCATACAATTAAATTAACTAACATAAGATAATTGAGTAGTTGTGAGTGGGTTAAAACACTCACCTTCGATTTGTCGTCGATTTAAAATCCAAAATTAGCCCAAAAATTTAACCGTCGCAGAATGCAACCAAACCAATTCCAAATTGTCTGGAATTTTGATACAATCGCAATGGATAAAATCGCACATGAATCCCAGCTCGTTTGCAAAAGTTATTAACGTTAGAAGATTGGAAAATTTCGACTTCGGGTCTTACTTCAGGTCGCCACCTCAATTGCCCGGTGCTTGCACCGAATTTTTGCCAAAATGACCCGTGACCCAAGTCATTGGCTTCTGACCCAAAGTCGCTACAGGTTTTTGCCACTAGGACTCGAATCTCGACCAGATCCATCTTGTTTGGCATGGAACTTTCTTTAACCCGAAGTCGTTGTAGGGTTTTCGCTTCTGGAATCGAAAGCAAACCTCTTCCTGACTCGAAGTAAACTTGGAGAAACCAAATTATTATTTTTCTGAAATATTATAATTTTGGAAATTAGGTTTGATGTTCTGAGGTTTAAGAAGGAGGAAAAAGATGTACGTACGGAAATAATAAAAATGAGAGACAACTAGGGTTTATAACAGCCTATATATAGGCAGGGTTGGATCGAAATGATAACAATGACCCGAAAATCACGTTTCATTTCCGAAACGAAACGGGTCATCCAATATATCAAAATATTGGTTTTCGATATTTTTAAACTCAATGGAACAAATTTCAAGTTCTAATTCATTGTATACAGAAGTTAACTTTCAAAATCACCTTATTTTGAACTAATTTCATTAAATTGATTTCTACTCGTATCGAACCTGCACGATCAAACGACAATTCTGATCGCTATGAAACTTAAAATCGTATAACAATTCACCATTATGAATCCGATGAAACTGTTTTCGTCGGAATCCGATATAGTGGCTAAAATGGCTATTTTCACTTTAATTAAATAAATGATTATTAAATTAACTAAATCACTTTTCAAATTCAAACTTTATAACTAACAAATTTTTATCATTTTTGATTAACTAGTAATTATAATCTTTTAAAACAATTTTCCATGTCAAATTCGACCATTAATATTGCACTAATTACAGAATTCCAATTCCAGTTGTAATAAATTCATTAATTATAATTTAAAACCCAATAAATTGATACATTTTGATTTCAATCTTTTTATTTAATCAATCATTACTTTATGGACATAAATAACATTGGTTTTCCATTTATTACATCGATATTCTACAATTTTCATCTTAATTAATATTAATGCAATATTTACTAACATTTATTGCAATTGATTTACAATTATTTTTCGACAGATTAAATAATGCAATGATAATTAAACCATTGTCGCAACTTACAATTTCAAACACAATTCTATATTTATTAATAACAAACAAAACTAATAAATTCACATATGGATTAATTATTCTATTTTAATCAATTCCAATTAATTACATACAATTTCACCGTTTAATACAACATTTGGTTTATTTACCATTTACACTTTATGACCAATTACAACTTTCCAATCATTCCAATTAATCGAGATTGCATTAAAATAGTTATCAATTGCCTTAAATTAACATTATTAACATTACATTCGAGTATTTTTCTTATTAATAAATCATAAAAAATTATTTCTTCCAATATTAACACCAACATCTTATTAATCGAAAATTACGGGTTGTTACACTCTCCCACACTCAAAACTTTTCCTCTACAAAAGGGAAAAAGATGGAATTAAGGAATTAATATATTTTATTCAAAGTACTCAATTTATAAACAATAAATTTACATAATGTAACAACCAGGTATTTTTCAACCATTCGCATCCACACATGTCGGACTTGAATTGCTCAAAATACCGCGTTGTAAATAAAATTTGGCAAATCTCAGAATATACAGTAAATAAAATCACAGATCACAGACATAGAGTAATAATAGTGCAGCGGAAGTAAAAGAAATAGTAGTTCATGAATCTACTATATAGATATATCAGAGTTACATAAGATACAACAGAAGAAATAAAGTACAATAGAAGTCTAAATATGATAACCAAATACAAGCTGAATACAACACTGGAATCAACGGGATGACTGGAAGTGAAATAGATAAAAATGGACAAGCAGATAATCTCCAGCGATTCCAATCTCCAGAAAGTGTAAATCCAAATCTGTGAATACTCAGGCTGACCCGAGCGTAAATAAAAATACAAACACTCGAGTCAGGACATACATACTTATACAATGTAAACCAACTCAAGTGAACTCTAGTAAAAGTACAATTAACTTAAAGGATTCTTGGGACCACTCATCCTCTAAGGATCCGTTAAACTATTTACTATATAGTATATTGCGCTATTATAATAATGTCTAATAGTAAAATAAACTTACTTTTTAATAGCGTTAAGAGGTTACCTATATAGCCCTTAACACAAATAATGCCAGTAGTCTATACAACACCTGCATATCTCCTGATCGGTAGACTACGAGAAGATGCTCCATAGGTACGACACAAATAGAAACTCGTAGTAAATGCTCGATATGGTAGGTGACACGACACACAAAGCAATGCCAGGGTAGATATATCAATTACGCACACGGGCTGGTGGTAACGCAGCAGCCACATACGCCCACCTCGGAACACATTCCCAAAATCGGAGGGGCGCCCAAACAATCACAAAAGCAATAGAATGGTATCAAAGAAATGCGTCCGACCAGAGGAGCTACCCCTTTTGGCCCAAGATCGCTCATGTTTTAGCCACCTTATGCCAACTCACGGGAGTTAGGTCCACGTAATATACCTCAAGAACGTCTCCACCATCCTACTTCATTCTAGAATCTCCACCGCGTACACGGTTAGTCAAAGTGGTTTTCGGTCTCGACAGAGGGTATGCCCATATCTGATCACGGTCTCTTTGCCAACCAATCGTTATTATAACCCGTGGTTATAACTTTAAAATAATATTTTATACTTCGAAATAAAATATCATTTCAAACCCAAATCTTTATCAAAATAAAGATTAATTTCCAAACCATTTCAATATATCAACATACCATATCTTTCAAATTCAAATATTTATCAAAATAAATATCAAGTCATTTCTAACCATTTTAATATATTAAATTATTATATCTTTCAAAACTTCCTTCCAAATCATTTTATTATATTAAAATATCATAAATTTTCAAAGCTTCATTTCTAAAATATCATATCTTTCAGAACTTCTTTTCAAATCATTTTAATATCAAAACATCATATCTTTCAAAACCACATTTCAAATCATTTTAATATATCAGAATATCATATCTTTTCAAAACCACATTTCAAATCATTTTAATATATCAAAATATCATATCTTTTCAAAACCACATTTCAAATCATTTTTAATATCAAACTATCATATCTTTCAAAACGTCATTTCAAAATATTTAATATATATTAAAATGTCATATCTTTCCAAAGCTTCAATTTCAAATCATCATATAAGTTCAAATCCAAATATTCAAATTCAAATACCTGTTAAATTCAATGATATCATTCATTTATTATCATTCCAAATCACCTTTTAAATAGCTTATATTTTAATCAAAATAATTCATTTAAACCATTTAAAATTTAAGTTTATATACTTTCAAATCAAATATTCAATTTCCAAAGTTTTAAACCATTATGAGTTCATTTACTAAGTTAAAACCATAACGTTGAAAATTTCAACCTTTTACAGCATTCAGAAAAAGCTGCTGAAAGTTATACTTGGAAACGTTTCAATTTAAACCATTTAAACAATAGAAAAAATATTTTACATCCAAATCATTAAAATACTCTTTTAATTAATGATTTTTTTTATAAAGCAACATTTTATAATTAAATCAAATTTCACAAATCACCTTAATATGTTCAAGTGTAAACTTTCCCATTTTTACATTTAACACTTTATTAACATTTACATTTTCAAATTATCATTTCACAAATTAAACTAAATTTTCAATTTATTTAATTAACTTAAGCCCTTAATTAAAACCAAATTCACATTTCCAGGTCAAGTTCATTTTAAAATTACACTTTTAAGCATTCATTCATTTAACCATTTTAATACATAGAAAAACTAATTCATTTAAACTCAAATTTTAACAAATCATCATATTTACCATTTTCCAAATATAATTAAATTTCTATTTCATTTATATAACTTAAAATTCCCTTTTTAAACCAAAACCCAAATTTCCAGACTTTAAGTTATATTTCAATAATTCAACTTAACCATTCATTAATTACATTTTTAACTCATAGAAAAATCATAATTTCTTTATTTTAAAACATTTAAAAAATCTATTAAATCAAATTATCATAAATTTACATTTTAAATTACTTAAAAAATCTATTTGTATAACTTAAATGTCATTTTAAAAGTCAAAGTTCAAATTTCCAGATTTAAGTTATATTCCAAAAATTCAATTTAATCATTTCATTATTCAACATTTTTAACTCATAGAAAAATCAAAATTTCTTATTTAACATTAAAAAATCCAGTTTAAATCAAATTTGCATAAATTTACACTTTTAAGAATAATTAAAAATATTCAAAATACTTTATAAAATACCCACGGGCCTGTATATAGTTTTCTAACCTAGGTCAAGTGATACGGATATATATCATTTCAATCCGCAGTTTAAAAAGAAAAATCCGGGTTCCATCATTTCAAACCCGCAGTCCCAAGTCAAAATAAATAATTAAAAACCGTTCAGGCCTATCATTTCAGCCCATAATGATTTTTCCCTATTCTAAAGTCCGTTCGGGTATGTATCATTTCAACCCATAGTGATTCTATTCTACAGGGAACTTGCAGTGTGATAAACAGATATAAATGAACAGTTAACAACATATAATAGTAACAAATGAGATATGTAAGTTAACAGGTTTAGCATCATATATAAATAATCATAGGCAGCTATAACATAATATATCATTCTACGCATTCAATTGTTGTCGATTCACAATTGCATAAGTATAAATGTTAGGTGAGATTTACTCACCTTAAAATGCTGGAGATTGCAATACAACTGACATAACGGAATCAAAAGCAAAATGACAACCCTATGGACTTGAGTAGAGAGCAAATCCAAGCTAAAGATCTTGGGTAACAATCCGACCAAAAATCAAAACAATTTATAAATACAACACCAATTTGAAATGAAATAACTTTTGAATAAAAAGAGATATGAATGCAAAGTCTTTTGCCTTGCCTTCTCTACTATTTGGCATGGCCTAGGGATGTTGTTTGGCTCTGGTTTGAACAATTTTGGCTCAGGTTTGGTCATGTGTATGTACGGCCTAGGTAGTGGAATATGGTGGAGAATGTTACAACATAGGGATATGAAGGGACTAGGCAACATAGAGGAATTTTGGGTCACTTTTGGCTCAGTCTATGTCCCATCTAAGTTTGGCCATTTCAGGTACAGGTCTGGATAGAGGTAGGATGTGATGTTTAGGGGTGTGTCAAGATGGTGATGGAGCAATAGGAGGTGGCCAAGGTCATCTAAGGTGAAGGTGATGAAGACTAGGTGGCCAAGGTCATTGTTTTGTGGATTTTGCATCATGGGATGGTCATGGCACTTGCTTGTCAGAGGAGGAAGGATTTTGGCCGTGTACTATGTGGGGAAGGAAGTGGTGGTGGTCGGTGGAGGAGATGGTGGATGTGTTAGGCCAAGCAAAGCAAGAGAAGCAAGGCAAAATACTAAGAAAATAAGAAGAAAAGAAGGAGAAAACTAAGGAGGCCATTACCATCTTTCTCTTAGCCGTGAAATGTAATGATATGAGAATGTTTTTCACGTGAACAAGGAATGAGAACTCACGGCTATCATAAGAAAATGTACGGCCAAAAGTAAATGAGGAAACGGTAAAAGAAAATGAGGAGTCAAGCACTTGAAAAGTCATAGGAAAAGGAAAAGACTTGTCTCTTCAATTTACCTTTTCCCTTAAATGAAATATAACAAAAAAAATTCAGTAAATACATTTAAAAACCGAAAAAAAGTGAAATAATATGAAAATAAATAATAAAATTTAAAGAAAATAGAAAAGAATAAAAGAAATTGCTTAAAACTCCAAAACAGTGTCCAGAAATTACAATTAAATCACCATTGACTTTGAAAAATTATCCACTTCATTTTAAAAATATTACGAAGTAAAAATTTGAAAATAAATAATTTATTTATCATTTCTAAAATAAAATAAATAATTAAATTGGAGAAAAATAGAAAAGAAACTAAAGAAATTGTTTAAAAATTGAAAAATGGACTTAAAACATACAAATAAAATATCACTAGCCTTAGAAAATTTCTATTTCACTTTAAAACAAATAAAGAGTCAAATAAATAAATAATGAGGAACAAAACAAAGTGGGAATGAGAATAAAATAAGTTCTTAAGAAATATATAAAGATATTTAAAGAATTACTTTAATTATTTGAAGCTAGGAATTAAAACTTACAAACAGAATACAACTCACATTTGAAAATGTCAATTACACTTTTAAAAACCAAAATATATACATAGCATGCTATTTTACACATGAAAACATAAATTAGAACATTACATGACCAAATAAATATTATTTATAAAATTTAAAATAAACATTTTTTTGTTAAATACAGCAAATTTCACACAATAGTTAAAAAGACATAACTTTCACATTATAAGTCAGATTTCAACGAAACGAAAAGCAGTGTTCTTAAAATTTTATTTACTTTCATAAGAAAAGATAAAATTCAAATATTAAAACTTTTAAATTTTTAAATTTTTAAATTTAAAAGTCAAAGTTTGAACATATTGACCAAAATACACTTTTTTGGGAAAATATTCTTTTTAATCATATTTTGGAATGATAATTCATATCAAAATCAAAGTTTATATTTTAAATAACAAAATTATCTAAATTAAATAAATAAAATAAAGTTAAATAAAAATCAAAATAATTACAAAATACAGGGTTGTTACACATAATTAAATAATTTAAATAAAATGTATCAATTTATAAACAATTAAACCCTTTATTATTCAAGTTCAATAAAAGTTTGAAAAATGTTTTCACAAAAAATTTCTAAGTCCAAAATTCACAGAAAATTTCGACAGAGTCTCCTTTGTATGGAGAGGTCTGGGAGAAAATAATAATACCAATAATATATATATATATATATATATAATATTTCAAAATATCCAAACCACGGAAAGATAATATAATATCGCTATAAACTGTAATCCGAAAACATACCTATTTGTTGGACAAACAGCGCTTAATTTATAAAACCAAAAGCAGTAGCAATTGCTTCCATAAACCTATATTACACTTATACGATCCAAAGAGGTCAAATAACTATATAAAAGAGAAATATTTAAGTTGTTTCAATTAATAACAAAAAAATCTACACAACATAACCATAGTCACATGTAAACAAAACGATACAATCATCGTATCAAATCAAAGAAATCAACCATCCATTCATAACAACCGAAACAAATGGTTTGTCCGGGTTCAAAACTTTTAATTGTAAAATTGATAAATAAACTACTAAGCATACCATACACTTAACAGTCTTAGATAAAACTTAATAGATTATTTATAAATCTTTATGCAGTAAGAAGTATCCTTTCCAACCATCCCATAAGCTAAAACATACAATAATTTCAAATGTCATGTAGGCTAATTCTTATAAATCTCCTTTCGTACTATTTGCTGTTCTTTTTTTTTCATTTATACAATGCTATTTTACTCTTACTTTACATCCATTTGTTTACATAATATTTTAAAACGTAAGTTTCTTTGCAATTCTAATTCACCATTTTCGTTTACGTTGATTTCTTGTTTTTCATTATCAATATTCATTTGTGAATCAAATCATACTTATAATTTCAACTTTTACTTTTTTCTTTATATTCATTTCCTTCATATCTAGCATTGTGGAATATTAAATCTATTTCTAATCATTTCAACATTTTCTGGAGTTATGAGCATTTACTTAATATGGGATCCACCTTTACTATTCATTTTTAATTATAAAAGATTTCAATCATTAACATAAGTTTATAATCATTTACTTACAATATTCACTTTTTTATTAAATTTAATAGTAGCACTTCAAATTATTAACTTAAATTTACAGCATTTTATAACATCAAAATTTTTATTTATAGAAAAATTCTATCGAACACTTTCATTATCTAAGTGCCACTTGTATAATGTTCCATTACGTATTCCTATTTAAAATTACAACTTTTAACATTTTGGTAAGTCATATATATGTCTTAAGAATGCAATTGAAAGTTACACAAGTTATCTCATTCACTTTAGTTAACAAAATGTTTAATAATTATATTTTCTAAATTTCATATCTTTTTAATTTATAGGTGATAACACTCAATTTCTTTACATTTCATTATCACTTAACTCTTAATTTCTTTTTTTGTCTTTTAGAAGTTGCCAATTATTAAAATAGTCAAGATTTCATTCGTTATAATAATTGAAATTTCAAATTTATAGAAACTTAAGAACTAAATGTCGGGTTTCCTTTTTAAATCATTTCAATATATACACACACACACATACATGCATATATACATACATATATATATATATATTCATATCTTTTATATATCAAATCATATTTAGAAATTAAAATTTATTCATCAAAACAAATATGGAGTAAAAATATTACAGTGGCTTTCCCACTTTTTAACTCGAAAATGAACGTCTATAATGCCTGCACTCATCATCGAAATTATTTTCCAACGATAGAGAGGGGAGTACAGAACTTATTTCCTTCCAAAATCTCTTTAAACATTTCTTCTAAACCATCTTGAAATATTTGTATCGGAAAATACTTCCAAGCAATACTAATATTCTATTCCAAAATCTTTCGAAAGCAATTTTCAAAAATCCAAGAATTTAAGTTCTTAAATTTTCAATTAATATTTACTATATTTGTAAATTCTATTTTACAGCCAAGATTTATAAATTCCATTTCCTAACAAACAATGATATAACATCTAATCATATTATTTATAAAATTATTCTTTTATATACAAAATATAATACCAGGTAAAATTATTTCAAGTACCTATATTTCAAAACAATATTGTATCGTTCTGCACTATTTAGTGTTCAGAAATCTCTATCAGTGCCATAGCGTTCCATGTACCGATTAGAATTTATAAATGCTAAACAGAACAAATTAACGCATTAGAAAACCTTTTATAACATTAACAAATAGCTCTCTCATATATATACACTCAATGACTCATTCTAGGGTGTTACTACCCTATCCCTAATGTGTCAGACCAAACAAAGCTAAGGTTATTGCTAAACCTTCTCTGATACCAACTGTAACACCTGTGTTTTTGGACGGTTTAAATCGATAATAAACTATACACGTTAGACTCAAACCATTCAAAAGGGAAGACTGCTATGGGGTAAATAAGAAAAAGCAGAGAAGAAAGAAACTAACATATGATCTCGTAGTGGAATGACAAAATATAATAATCAACTAAATAGTTCATGAAGCTGTTTTACAAATGAAATTTGATTTAACCTTTACAATACAGAATCAGAGTTACATACAACAGAAATAAATAAATAATGCAGCGGAACAACATGATGCGGTGGGATAAATAAAATAAATAATAATAATATACAATCTTCATCTTCATCCTCTAGAAATAAGTTCTTCAATACACTGAAAAGCTTAGACTGACCCGAGCGTAACGAAAAGACAAAACACTCGAGTCAGAACTAAAAGATCTTATGTAAGTTAAATTAGCAGTAAATAAATATGAGTGTAACGGTGACATAGATGTTTATGGGGTTTGACATCTCCTATCCAGTGTCTAACATGAGTGCAATAACTTAAGAGATGTTCAGGATTACCATCTCCTAAGGATCCATTAAACTATCTACTATGTAGTACAATACGCTATTATAATATGTATATAGTAAAGTAAAGTATTAAAATAGCGTTAAGGCGTTACCATTATCCCCCTTAACACATTTTATATGTTTAGATAGACTATACAATACCGTAATTTCTCTGTAAACTGGAGGGCTATCAGAGGGCACTCCATAGGTACGGTACAAATCAAATTCGTAGAAGGCGCGATACGGCATGTGACAAGGCACATGAGGCAATGCCACGGTAGGATTCTATCGTTTGCAAAACTGGGCTGGTGATAAACCATAAACAGCTACTACTGCCCACCTCGAAACGCACTCCCATAATCAAATCGATGGTGGCCACCAAATCAATCACAAAGTCATAATATGGCATCGAAGAAGCATGTCCGATAGGAGGTGCGACCTCATTTGGCCCAGGTATAGCTCCTGTTTTAGTCACGTCAAGATGACTCATGGGAGTTATGGCTATGTAAATACCTTATACAGAATCGTTCTCCAAACCATCCTACTTCATTCTAAAATCTCCACCACGTACACAGTTGTTAAAGTGGTTTTCGATAATGGCAGAGAGTATAACAATATCAGATCCCAGTCTCTTTAACAACTAAACGCTTATTTCATACTGGATGGTTCTTTCACATTTTCAAAACCGATTCATGACTGATATCAACATATCATATTCAATTCGAATCATAACACTTTCGAAATGATATTCACTTTCAAAATCATTTTCACTTTTGAAATTATCGATAAGATAGGTTAATTAAATCCTCATTCAAAATCATTATATTTAATCAAATATGTCATTTCATTAGCGAATATCATTTCAAATCCCAACTTATGTTATAACACCATTTAACCACATTCGTTTTAAAAATCAAAGATTTAAATATAAACACTTCCACTTTACACAGTCTGAAATTTAGAAAATAGTTTAGATAGTTATAAATAGTTTAGCATAGTCTAAAATAAATTTTTAAATACTTCAAAATAGTTTTAAAATAGATTAAAATAGTTTAAGTAGATTTAAGATGGTTTAAATAGATCTAAAATAGTTTAAATAGAGTTAAAATGGTTTAAATAGATTTAAAATAGATTAAATAGATTTAAAATGGATTAAATAAATTAAAATAGTTTAATTGATTAAAAATAGTTGAAAATAGATTTAAATTAGTTTAATAGTTTGAAATCATTAAAATAAGGATTTTAAAATAGTAAATCTTTAAATAGTTTATATTAAAATAATTAATTTGGAATTAATATCAAAATTAAACCATTTCTTCCATTTCTACGCATATGGACCTTGTCGGCTTTCAGTTCAACTAATTAAAACTGGTTTTTAATTCAGATTCTCATTAAACCATTTAATCAATATCGATTTCAAATCCATGTTTGAATTATCAATTTAAACACTTCAAATTAAATAGATTTCAAAGTTATATTCAATAAATTTCATTTAAGCTTCAAAAATTCAACTTTGAAATTTCCATTTTAATTCTTTAAACAATTCATTAAATCAATTCCAATTTTGAACATTTAAAGTTTGGATTTCGAAAATAATTTAGTTTATGCAAATTAAATTTATTTCAAATATCGTTTAACTGAATTCAAATTTTTAAGGATTTAAAATGTATTAATTTAACCAATCCGGTGTCCGTAAATAACTCCCTACCATATGTCAAGTGATACGTATATTTATCATTTCAATCCTCGATTATTTTATATTTACGAATATGTATCATTTCAACCTGCAATCCCGAATTTAATTACAAATCCATGAAATCGCTTGAGTCTATCATTTCAACCCATAACGATTTCCCTAATCTATCAGATCATTCGGATATGTATCATTTCAACTCGTAGAGAACTTGTAGGGTTATAACAATAAAAACATATAACTTCCAGTCATCCAATATCAACAATCAAACATACATCACAATCACCATTCAATCAATCAATAAATAACATCAATTAATTGATTATCAACGGGTTTTCAATATAATAGCAACGGAGAAAACTGCGTGTGAATCCTAGCTCCTATGCAAAAGTTGTTAACGCTAGAAGATTGAAAAATTTCAACTTGGGTCTTACTTCGGGTCGCCGCCTCAATTACCCGGTGCTTGCTTTGAGTTTTTTCCAGAATGATGAAAGACCCGAGTCATTTGCCTCCTGACCCAAAGTCGTTGTAGGGTTTGTGCCTCTGGGACTCGAAGCGTGACCAGATCCTCCTTGTTTGGCATGGAACTCTCTCTGACCTGAAGTCGCTATAGGGTTTTCGCCTTTGGAACCCGAAGCAACCTCTTCCTGACTCGAAGTAAAGTTGGAGCAACCATTTTTTTTAAATTAGGTTTTGGAATTAGGTTTGAAGCTCTGACGTTTGAGAGGAAGAAGATGTACATACAGAAATAATAAAATAAAAAACAACTAAGTTTATAACAGCCTGTATATAGGCAGGGTTGGATCGAAACGATAACAATGACCTGAAAAGCCCGTTTCGTCTCCGAAACGAAAATGGGTCATCTAATATATCGAAATAAAGGTTTTGTTGATATTTTTAAACTCAACGGAACAAGTTTCAAGTCCTAATTTTATTGTATACAGAAGTCAGCTTTCAAAATCACCTTATTTTAAGTTGATTTCCTTAAATTGATTTCTACGCTTTTCAAGCCCATATGAATAAACGACAAGTACCATCGCTATGAAACTTGAAATCCTATAATAATTCATCGTTACGGATCTGATGAAACTATTCTCGTCGAAATCCGGGACAGTGGCCAAAATGGCTATTTTCACGTTAATTAAATAAATAAATATTAAATTAATTAAATCACTTTTCAAATTCAAATTTTATAACTAATAGAATTTTGTCACTTTTGATTAACTAATAATTATAACCTTTTTACAAAAAATTCCATGTCAAATTCAACTATTAATATAGTGCTAATTACTGCGCTCCAATTCCAATTATAATAAATTCAGTTATTATAAATTAAAACCCAATACAATGATTCATTTTGATTTCAAGCTTTTTATTCAATCAATCATTACTTTTATGGACATAGTTAACATTGATTTTTCATTTATTACATCAATATTCTACAATTTTCATCTTAATTCATCTTAACTCAATATTTACTTACATTTATTGCAACTGATTTACAATTGAGTTTAAACAGATTAAATAATGTAATGATAATTAAACCATTGTTACAACTTACAATTTCAAACACAATTCTATGTTATTATTAACAAACAAAACTAATAAATTCACATATGGATTAATTATTCTATTTTAATCAATTCCAATTAATTATATACAATTTCACCGTTTAGTACAACATTTGGTTTATTTACCATTTACATTTTATGATCAATTATAACTTTCCAATCATTCCAATTAATTGAGATTGCATTAAAATAGTTATCAATTGCCTTTAATTAACATTGTTAACATTACATTCTAGTTATTTTTCTTATTAATAAATCACAAATTTTTATTTCTTTCAATATTAACACTAACATCTTATTAAATTAATATTATTCTCCTTTTCATCGAAAATTACGGGTCGTTACATTGTATTTTCACACCGGTTGGTTCTTTTACATTTCGAAAACGGTTCGCATTTGATATCAAAATATCATATTCACTTCAAAATGTCTTACTTTTCAAAATCATCGTATTTACTCAAAATACGTCATTTTCAATGAAAAATATCATTTCAAATTTCAACTTAGATCATAACCACATTTAAACACATTCACATTTAAATCAATGGTTTAAATATAAATGTTCCAATTTTACACAACTTGAAATTTTAGAAAATAATTTGAATAGTTATAAATAGTTTGAATAGTCTATGGAAATAGTTTAATATAAAATGCTTTGAGTATTGAAAATGGTTTATATAGTAAAATAGTTAGGAAAGTCAAAATAATTTGAGTATAAAAATATAGATTTCAAACAGTTTATATTAAAATATTTTATTTTGGAAATAATATCAATCAAACTGTTTTCTTCCATTTCAACAAATCTGGACCCATGTCCAAATTTCAAAACAACAAAACTCAATATCCAATCTTTCAATTCAACTGACTCAATTTCAATTTAGTTTCAAATGAACTTGATTTCAACTTCAATTCAAATTAACTTCAATTTTTGAAACATTCATTTTTAACTTCAAATTTGATTCAACAATTCAATTCAATGATTTAATTTCAATCTAATTCTTATTTTAAACCATTTCAATTCATATCGATTTCAAGTCCAATTTAAATTTACTGATTCAAACCCCTTAAATTAATTTAAACTTTATTTTTCAATTTAAGATTCAAATTTAAAAATAATCAAATTTCAAAGCCCTAGTCATATATCGATTATAACTTCACATTTCCATTTCAACTTTTTAAAACAAATTCTTTTAACCAATTTCAATTTAAACATTTTAAAGCTTGAATTAGAAAGTAATTCAATTCGTATAAATCCATAATTTATTTACTTTAAAACAATGTCACTTAATTAAAATACCAAATTCAAGATTTTCAAACTATTTAATTTAACCAATCTGGTGTCCGTATATAATTTTCCACCGTATGGCCAAGTACTTGTTTATATCAGTTTAATTTCATGGATGGATATATATCATTTCAATCCAAATCAAAGTGTCATAGGTGTATATCATTTCAACCTATTTCTTAATTCATTTCCGTAATACAATTGATTAATTTATATAGTGTCAAAAAATAAATAGGTAATAACAGGGGTATATCCAAAATAAATAAACAACAAAACAGCCAACATCAATCAATGGCTTACAATAACAAGCAACATCCAAATCAACGAACATGTCCCATGGTTACTAATTATCAATGACGGTGTTTAACTAGCAGTTTATTTCAATAATAATTAAGATGTCAATTTAATTCAATATAAAAGTCAATTTCAACTAAATGTCAATTTAAACTATCAAACAACAAAAATAAAATTCTCATCACTTCATAAATTCAATTCAACTAACATAAGAAGATTTAGTGTTGCATGAGTGGGTTAAATCACTCACCTTTGATTTAGCCCATAAAAATCCAAACAGAAGCGCAAAATCTCAACAGTCTTCAAATTCAACCAAATCAATTTCAAGTTGTCCGAAATTTAAATATGAATCAAACAGAAGAAATCGTGCGTGAATTGTAGTTTATATGCAATAAATATTCATGTTATAAGAAATATTACTAAAATAATAATTGGTACATGTTTAATACTTATGTTTTTTCTCAAATTGAGGCTTCGAGCAAAGATGGAAGAACAAACTAAGATAAGGGTAGGACATATAGGACAAATGAAAAAAATGAAACTCGTATTTCATGAAAGAAAGCTTTTGAATTTGCAAAAATGATAGCTTTTGAATTTGCTCACATTAAAATGATTTGAGGAAAGAAAGATTTGAAATGGAGATCAAACATAGGAAATGAGAAGGTGATAAAAAATGAGGGGACAAGTTTAAAACATGAATAATTCAATGATAAGAATATACTTCAGCAAAGAACAATTTGAACTAAATGAATTTGAGCTGTTAGGAGAAACAAAATGCAAATGAAGAAATAAAATTGCAAGATATTTAACGTAACGACCCACCTTTTTAGACAATTTAAATTGATAATAAACCACATATGTCAACTCAAACCATTGGAAGGATTGTTAATGGGGTAAATAAGAAAAGAAGAGAAAAGAAGGAAAAACAAAACACAAAAATCACACAACAGAATGATAAAGGATAATAATCAAATAAATAGTTCATGAAGCAATTTTACAAATAACATTTGATTACACTTTTGCAATACATCAGACTTATACATACAGTAGGAATAAATAAATAATGCAGTGGAACAACATGACACAAAGAAATAAATATAATAAATAGTAGACTAATCTTTTTCTTCATTCTCCAAATAAAATGGTCTTTAATACACTAAAATCTCATACTGAACCAAGCGTAATGAAAAACAAAATACTCGAGTCAGAACTAAAAAATCTTATGTAAGTTAAATCACAGCAAGTAAATATGAGTGTAATGGCTTAAGAAATGTTTGTAGGATTTTACATCTCTTATCTAGTGTACAACGTGCGTGCAATAACTTAAGAGATGTTCGGGATTTCCATCTCCTAAGGATCCGTTAAACTATTTATATGTAGTAATATACGCTATATATAGTGTCTAACAGTAAAGTAAAGTATCAAAATAACATTAAGGCGTTACCCATATCTCCCTTATCACATTTTATAAATGCCGTAGTCTATACATTACTGTAAACTCCACCAAACCAGTGGACTATCAGGGAGAACTCCATAGGTACGACATAAACCAAAATTGTAGAGCGCTCGATAAGGGAGATGACAAGGCACAACAAGGCAATACTAGGGTAGGATTCTACCATTTGCACTTCTAGGCTGGTGGTAATGCATAGCCACAACTACCACCCACCTTCAAATAACACTCCCATAATCAAATCGAGGGTGGCCACCAAATCAATCATAAAGTAACAGATATAGTATCAAAGAAGTGTGTTCGATCGGAGGAGCGACCTCACTTAGCCCATCAATTGCTCTTGTTTTGGTCATCTCAAGCTGACCTACGAGGGTCAGGGCTACGTTCATATCTCATACAATAGCATTTGCTAAACCATCCTACTTTGTTCTGCATTCACCACCATGTGCACAATTATTAAAGTGGTTTCAAAATTGGTAAAGAGTATGACAATATCTGACCCCGGTCTCTTTAACAACCAACCGTTATAATTTTTCACACCGTGGTCATTTTATATAACATTCATAATAAAAAATCAAAAAACAGTTTATACTTTCATATCAAGATATCCATATACTTAATCCAAAGTATAAATATATTCATAAATACCGAGGAAGATTTCTTTTAACCAAATTCAAAAATAATATATAAATCTCTCTAAACCATTTATAAATTATTTATGTGCTTTAAAACCATTTATAAAGCTATTTATAAATTCCCAAAGCAATTTACCACTCTTTCCTTTATCATAAAATTTTACCCAAATTCCTTTATACGCTTCCAAATCCCGTTATAAAAGTTCTTTTATAAAAACCTTTATAAAATACTTTAAACCTTTACAAACCATTATAAAATTCTTTATAAGAATCATTTTTTACAATCCATTATAAAATTATTTATAAAACTTTTATAAATTCTTACAAAACCTCTTACATTTTTGTTTATTAAAGTTTATTATAAAATCTACGTTTATAATCTTAAATCAAAAATATATTTATTAAATTAAATATAAAATATATATGTTAAAACTATACTGAATATTTTATTAAATTAAATTTTAAACTATTTAAAATGTATATTTAAAACTAAATAAAATTATAAGTTAAAATCTTAGATTTACATTCTAAAACCATATATTAACTTATAATTTGAAACTTTAAAACATAAAAAATAAATTATTTTCCAAACATAAATTTTTAAATAAAATCATTAAATAAAAATTTAAAAATTAAATTTGAAAATTGAACATAATTTACTGTTCAGAAAATAATATAAAACCGACCAACGATGACCGTATATAGTTTCCTACCCTATGACCAAGCGATAGAGTATATATCATTTCAACCCTAAATAGTTGAATTTTCCGAGTATATATCATTTCAACTCGTATCCCAAATCATAATTTTCGAAATCAACAAAATTGCTCAGGTTTATCATTTTAACCCATAAAAAGTTTTCCTAATATATATGTTCATTTAGGTATGTATCATTTTAACCCTTAGTGATAACAGGGATACAAACGTCCAATCATCCAAAATATCAACATATAAATATCAATTACAATCAACATCCAAATCAGCCAATAAATCACAACAGTTAATTGGTTATCATTATTAGGTGTTTAACTAACAATTTAAATTCAATATTAACTTAAATGGCAGCTTAATTTAATATAAATTTAAATTAAATTTAAATGACAGTTTAAAATACCAAACAGCAACCAATAAATTTCTAATCACATCATAAACCTATTTTAACTAACATTTAATAGTTTAGCGTTTGCGAGTGGGTTGAAACACTCATTATTGATATATCATCAATTAAAACCCAAATAAGGCCTAAAATTTGAACCGTCTTAGAATGTAGCCGAACTAGTTCCAGATTGTCCGGAATTTCAATACGATCTCAATGTAGGAAAACGCGTCCAAATTCGATATGGGCAAATTAGAAATGTACACGTCACCTAAAACCCTAATCGTGCACAATCGAACCCCATCGACTCTGAACCCAACCGCCTCCGTTCAATGCCAAACACACGCCGCTAGACTCGCCAACCTCTAGATCAGGCAACTCCGATGCAACGCACGTGCTAGACCGCTTTTCTCCAAGGTCGTGCGACCACCATCGTCCACCAATGGGTGCTGCCCCACCGCCATGTAGATGAGCATTTTCTAACGATCCTAGCAACCTATAGACCAAATGAACCGTATAGATTGACTTGCCTCAACGCCCTCTACACTTCGATGCCCTCCGATCGAACCATCGTCGAAGATCCACCGTTAAATCCCAAGCCCTAATATGAACAGTTGATACTTCTTCGTTAATTTCTGATCAAACAATGCATCATATCAAAAAAATTATAGTGGTAGATTGCGCTCATTGAGAGCTTTCCAAAGATATATAATATGACATAGTTTAAGGACTTTGAATTTTGAAGTTTGATTTGAATTTTGGGAATTAGGGTTTTTGATATTTTCTGACATTGGGAAGAAGGGATAGAGCAGATGGAAATAATAGTACGTACAGAAATAAGATAAACATGCTAGGGTTACAGAAAAGAAATCTATTTATATAGACAGATGGATAAGAACGAATGGATAGATCGAATTGGGTCGAAACGATAACAATGACGCGAAAAGCCCATATCATTTCCCGAAACGAAAGTGGGTCATCTAATATATCGAAATATAGGTTTTCAATATTTTTAAACTCAATGGAACTAGTTTCAAACCCTAATTCCATTGCAAACAGAAGTTAGCATTTAAAATCAGATTGTATTCATCTAAATTATATTAATCGATTTCTACACGTTTCGAGCTCGTACGATCAAACGGTAACTCCGATCGCTACGAACAGCTACAATAATTCACTATTATGGATCCGATGAAATTAATTTCGTCGAAATCGGAGACAGTGGCCAAAATGGCTATTTTCACGTTAATTAAATTAATTATTATTAAATTGATTAAATCACTTTTAAATTCAAATTTAAAAGTTAATAATTTTATCATTCTTGATTATAATAAATTTATAATCCTTTAAAGTAAATTTTCCATGTTAGTTCCAATATTTAATTATTACCTTAATTTCAACATTAAATTACAATAGAAAATAAAACCTAATTTTGCAATTTAAATTTCAACAAATTATCTTCTTTTAATTTACATCCTTATTATTAAATCAATAATTCCCTTATGAAATTCATTAACATGAGTTTTCATTTTATTTAACTCAAACTCTACAACTAACATCTTTGCTCAAATTACATTAAATTCCAACCAACGATTTCCCAAATTAATTTCAAATAGATTTAAAAATAAGAAAATAAATAAAGAATTGTTATTCGTTAATAATTCCAATCTATTAACTTATTGTTTATAACAAGGATCATAAATTACTTACCACAAACTGATTTCATATTCCATATAAAAACCAATTTAAATTTATAGCAGATAATTCCAACATTAAATCCAACATTTACTTTATTCCATATTTACAACTACAACCCAAATAACTTTACAATAATTTCAATTTATTGAAATTACATTAAAATAATTGCCAAAACATTCAAACAACATTATTAAGTCATATCCAAATTATTTTTTCATTTTATAAATCACACGTTTCAATTTTATCAATATTAAATTCCAAAATCTAATTAAATATAATATTTTTAATTATCAAAAATGTCGGTCGTTACACTCTCCCCCACTCAAAAGCTTTCGTCCTCGAAAAGGAACAAGAAGGATGTTAGCACGAAAATTGGTCACTAACACCCAAATGTAAATGAAAGCACCAACTAACAGTCACTGATAACAGATAAAGTGTGTGTAGAGAGTAATAATATAAAGAACAGTTAAAATTAAAATGAAAGCAGTAAAGAACAACAAGTTTTATAGTGGTTTGGCTAACTTCGGCCTACGTCCACTCTAGAAGTTTCCTTTTTATTGATGTTTGAATCAATTACAGTTACAAAGTGGTAGACTGGCCTTAGTCTTAGGAAATAAAAAGTCAGAGAGCAGAAGAGAAGAAGAAGACCCCCCTTCTGAACCCCTGCAAGATGTATTTATAGGCGAATTTTGAGTTGCTGGGCTTTTTGAACGGTAAAAGCACATTAAGAATTTCCACCGAGCCACATTTGTCTTATCCCGAACGACTTTGTACCGAGCCATCTTCGCCGAGCGACCCATGCCGAGCCGCCAATGCCGAGCGAGGTGCGATGTCGAGCGAGGTGCGGGGTGCAATGCCGAGCGAGGTGCGAGGTGCGAGGTGTCGAGGTGTCGAGGTATCGAGGTGCGATGTATCGAGGTGCGAGGTATCGAGGTGCGAGGTATCGAGGTATCGAGGTGTGAGGTATCGAGGTATCGAGGTGCGAGGTATCGAGGTGCGAGGTATCGAGGTGCGAGGTAACGAGGTGCGAGGTATCGAGGTGTGAGGTATCGAGGTGCGGCTCCTTTATGCCGAGCGGGGAGTGTAGACCGAACGAAGTACTTGTGTCGTGCATTCCCTCTATTTCTTGACCAAATGACATATCCAAGTAAACTCATCCTTCGAAACCAAATCCATCTTACTCCAACCTCGATAGTCGTGAAGTTAGTTAGGTTGAATTCGCCTACTTATGGCTTTGACAAAAGGCGGGTTAACACTTTGCCCCCCAAAACATGCCTTGCTAATGGAAGGTGTGTTTTGTAGCACAATTAGCTGGATGTTCGTATCCTTTTAATGACCAGCAAAGAAATTAATAGCCTTATCTGACCACGAATGACAATCGTTCGGGATCGTATGTCATTCGGAGTGGTACGTGATCTTTCGAGGCTGAGTGTCGTTCGCGGCGAATTGCGACCGTTCGCGGTCGGGTGCCGTTCGAGGCGAGTTATGATTGTTCGCGATCTGGTGCCGTTCGAGGCGAGTTGTGACCATTCGCGGTCGGGTGTCATTCGAGGCGAGTTGTGATCGTTCGCGATCTGGTGCCATTAGAGACGAGTTGTGACCGTTCGCGGTCGGGTGCCGTTCGAGGTGAGTTGTGTGTTCCCGGGGGGGACTTAGTATCATTAATGTCAGATTTCACGTTCGATTGAGTTTTTGAACTGTTTGTCATGGCGGTTTATCGCCATCTCAGAGCATGCTTAAGGACCATTCGCGACCCCGTACATGCGTAAGTGGCTTAGCCGTCATGGAATCACAAACAGCAGATTTTCATTCAAAATAAGTCTTTCAACGGAAATGTCAAACTAAATCAAGTCCAAACATTAGAAATGGAAAATAAATGCAAAATAGGGACGTCCAAGTGCAAACACCTACATTGATGCGATTTATAGTCGTATCAGAGCATGCCTGAGGATCGTTCGCGGTCATGTACATGTGTAAATGACTTAATCGCGTTGGTGTGGAGTTTGCCACTTATTCGTCATTATTTCAATCAGCTGATGACAAGCTGACTCCCCGATCCCGAGCCGTTCCCAGTTGGTGTAGGTGGTGGCCGCTCTCGTTCAACCATCGTTGTTCCCCTTCTCACATATTGCGATAGCAAACCATTCCGGATATGTCCCTCAACCTCATCCTTCAAGTGCCTAAAGTCATTCGTGCTATGACCGTTCAGTTTGTGGAATAAACAATACTTGTCTGACCTTTTTTCATTGCTGGTCGGATCCCTTCTCATTGGCCTCCGATAGGGGATCTGCCCCTAGTGTCTTGGTAAATTCGTTCCAAAGTCTCGTTCAGCTCTGAATAAGAGGTGAATCTGGGTTCCTTTCGTGGTCGCGCTGGTCCATCGTCGTTATCCCTGGCCTTCCGTTTCCCTTTATTAGTTCTTGAATCTTTTTTAGGAGGATTTTCACCCTTGACTGCATAAACATCATCTCATTCTCCTTCCTCTCTCTCATATTTGCATCCTCTAATCGTAAAAATCCTTCGGCCTCATGATAAAACTCCCCTAGATCCATAGGTGGATCCCTTGTCAGTGAATTTTTGAACTCTGTTCCATTAGCTATGCCAAATACAGCTGCCATTAAGACCATGGATGGATCTGGTCGATCCACCGATGTTGTCGCTGCATTGAATCGCGTCAGAAAGCTCCTCAAAGATTCCCCGGTCCTCTGCTTTAGAGCTGCCAAACTCATCACATTCTTATATCCCGAAATGTGAACTCTGAACTGCCTCATAAACTTCTCAGTCAACTCAGTAAACGTTCCAATGGAACCACTCTCCAACTGTCTAAACCATAGTGCTGCTATGTCTGTCAGATACAATGGAAAGCATCGGGCCATGACTTCCTCTGATGCCCCTAGCACTTCCATATGCCTCATATACTTTGTAAGATGAACTATAGGATCCGTCCTCCAATTATACATCTCGGCTGATGGTAGCTTAAAATCTGGTGGGTTCCTAGCTCGCCTGATAGTAGGAGTAAAGGGACTCCTATTCACATCCTCCAAGTCTTTGTTTACCAATCCACCTCTCATAGCTCGTCTAACCATCTCCGCCAGTCGATCGTTGTCACCAAGCTGTAATCCTTGTCCGCTGCCTCTGGTCTGCCCCCCAAGTTGATAAGGGAATTCTGGCACATACTCCTCATCTCGTACTCCTGCACTCCTATTGGTGTCGGGTTGGACAGCGTTATCTGGTATCCCTCCATGGATTAGTTCAGCATTCCCTGGTGGTATGCCCCCGAGTCTAGATCCATCCAGATTGATAGTCGTCTGCTGATTAGGTGCTTTCCCCTGCTGAGCTATTCTCTCTACTTGCTGGTTGAGCGCTTCTGATCCAGCTCCACGGACCTGAGCTCCTGCATTTCCTGCCTGTGCAAATTGTCTGAGAAAAGCCTGCATCATCTCCTCTTGTCTTTTCAACATTGCTTCCATCTCGTCTCCGGTGATGTAGATGGATGATTGACCTGCTCCAGCTCCAGAGGAAGCCTCTTAACTTCCCTTCTGATTTCTCCTTTCTGTCACTTGCTTTTTTGTTGATGGCATAGCCGTTGCTTTCTAGAGTCCAAGTTCCTAGCTCCAAAATCCCTAAGCGCTTGCCTTCTCAGTAAAAGCACCAAAATGTTAGCACCAAAATTGGTCACTAACATCCAAATGTAAATGAAAGCACCAACTAACAGTCACTGATAACAGATAAAGTGTGTGTAGAGAGTAATTATATGAAGAACAGTTAAAATTAAGATGAAAGCAGTAAAGAACAACAAGTTTTATAGTGGTTCGGCTAACTTCGGCCTATGTCCACTCTAGAAGTTTCCTTTTATTGATGTTCGAGTCAATTACAGTTACAAAGTGGTAGACTGGCCTTAGTCTTAGGAAATAAAAAGTCAGAGAGCAGAAGAGAAGAAGAAGACCCCCCTTCTGAACCCATACAAGCTGTATTTATATGCGAATTTTGAGTTGTTGGGCTTTCTGAACGGTAAAGGCCCATTAAGAATTTCCACCGAGCCACATTCGACTTATGCCGAACGACTTTCCACCAAGCCATCTTCGTCGAGTGACCCATGCCGAGCCGCCAATGCCGAGCGAGGTACGATGCCGAGCGAGCTGCGAGGTGCGATGCCGAGCGAGGTACGATGCCGAGCGAGGTGCGAGGTGCAATGCCGAGCGAGGTGCGAGGTGCGAGGTGCGAGGTGCGAGGTATCGAGGTGCGAGGTATCGAGGTATCAAGGTGCGAGGTATCGAGGTGCAAGGTGCGAGGTACCGAGGTATCGAGGTATCGAGGTGCAAGGTATCGAGGTGCGAGGTATCGAGGTGCGAGGTCTCGAGGTATCGAGGTATCGAGGTGTCGAGGTGCGAGGTATCGAGGTGCGAGGTATCGAGGTGTCGAGCTGCGAGGTGTCGAGGTCTCGAGGTGTCGAGGTGTCGAGGTGCGAGATATCGAGGTATCGAGGTCTCGAGGTGTCGAGGTGCGAGGTATCGAGGTATCGAGGTGCGAGGTATCGAGGTATCGAGGTGCGAGGTATCGAGGTGCGAGGTATCTAGGTATCGAGGTGCGACTCCTTTATGCCGAGCGGGGAGTGTAGACCGAACGAAGTACTTGTGTCGTGCATTCCCTCCATTTCTTGACCAAATGACATATCCAAGTAAACTTCATCCTTCGAAACCAAATCCATCATACTCCAACCTCGATAGTCGTGAAGTTAGTTAGGTTGAATTCGCCTACCTATGGCTTTGACAAAAGGCGGGTTAACAAAGGAATTAAGAAACAAATATATTTCTATTCAAAATAATCAATTTATAAACACTTTAAATTTACATTATTTAGTTTAATAAAATTTTGAAAGTAAATCAACTTTCATAAAATTTTCTAAGTCTTAAATTTATGACAAATCTCGATAGAGTCTCCTTCGTACAGATATATCCGAAAAAATAATAATATCGATAATTTTAGTATATATATCATATTTCAATAATAAAACATTCCAAACCATGGGAAAAAAATATAATATCGTTCAAAAAACCGTAATCCAAAAATGAACCTATTTGTCGGGCAAACAACTTTATTTATGAAACCAAAAGCAGTAGCTATTGCTTCCATAAACCTGTATTTCACTTATATAATCGAAAGAGTTAAAATTATGTAAAAGAATAATTGTTTCTTCAATAACACAGCAACATACAATATACCACAATCGTATGCAAACAAAAAGAAGACAACTATCATATGTAACAAAAGAAATCAATAATACATCCACAACAAACAAAATGAATAGTTTGTCGAGTTAAGAAACTTTTAATCATACAAGCGAGATAAATAAACTATGAAGTGCATCTTATGCTCAATAACCTTAGATAATTACTCAATAGATTATTCATACTTCCTTAACAATTATAAGTTCCCTTTCCTAAGCATCTCATAAGCCAAAACAGTCAAGAATTTAAATATTATTTAAGTTTATTCTATAGGTTTCCTTTCACATCATTTACTATTCATTTATTTTCATTAATAGAATGATCAATTTTTTTAATTTGCATTTATCTACTTGCATATGTTATTATCCATTCAATTATTTAGATCATCAATAAATCAACTCTTAAAATATTATATAAGTTTCCTTGCAAATTTAATTCATAATTATTATTTACTTATAAAACTTGATTTCCATTTAATATTAATATTTATTAGTGAATAAATTCATACTTAACTTTCTTAACTTTTAACATTCATTCCTTCATGTATAGTATCATTTAATAATAAACTTATCGGTGACCTATTTTAGCACTTCTTAGAGTTTATAATCATTTTCTTACATATCATTCACTATTTACTATTCAATCTAATTATATCACTTCAAAATATAAACCTAAGTTTATAATCATTAACTTAAGTGATATTCCCTTATACTATTCAATTTAATTATAAAGCATTTCAACCATTCTTAAGTATATGTCATGTCATGTAACTTCTTAATTCTTAATTTATATATTGACATGATTTCATTTTTGAAAATTATTATTACATAAGTTTTCACTTCTATAATATTTTACTACATATTCACATTTCACATTACAACTTTTTAAATATTTCTGGTAAGTTTTATACATGTTTTTAGAATGTAATTGAATGTTATATAAATTTATCTTATTCATCTTCTTAATTTTCATTACCTCTATTTTACAAGTTACAAATCTCCAATTCTTTTACCGTTTCATTAAACACTTAGCTTTTAGTTTGATATTTCTCATTTTAGAAGATTCCAATTATTAAAATAGTTAAGATTTCATTTCATTACAATAATTAAATCCCTATTTTATAGAAAACTTAAGAACTAAATACTGGGTTCACTTCAAATTGTTTTGAAATATTATATATTTATAAATGTGGAAATTAGCCACAAGGGTCTCTTTAGAAAGTGGAATTAGTTTCTAGGACACACAACGAAAATAATTAATTTCAAGGACAAAACGTAAAATAATTATGCCCCGTTTGACTTGTCATTTTTAGTTTTGTGTTTTCGTCTATACAAAAGCGTGTACGTTGTATGTATTGTTGAAAAACAAACTATTTTGAAAAATAAAATTAACATGCAAAATAGAAATCATGATTATTTTGTTTTTCATATTTCAAGAGATAACAAAAGTACGAAGAACAATCCAACTCTTTCATTGTCTGTTGGTCGTCGCAATGGCTAAGAATTATAAATCTTCTTCTCTTATTTCTTGCTATTTCTTAGTGCAAGTTGAAAACACAAAACTTAAAATACAGAATAAAACCAAATGGCCCTTAGTTTTTAGGTCCTAAAAACCTATGAAATTATGTCATCGAAAGTAAATGGACTACCGACTTTGTCCTTGAATGTAATTATTCTGCTGATTTTGGCCTTGAAAGTAATGTTTTTGAATGTGTGTTCTAGAAACTAATTGGACTGCGAAGTTTGTCCTTCTGGTGAAATGCCCCTTTATATATTTTATAGTGGAAATTAGCCACAAGGGACTCTTTAGCAAGTACAATTAGTTTCTAGGACACACAACTGAAATAATTACTTTTAAGGACAAAACGCAAAATAATTAGTTTCTAAGTCCCAAAAACCTTTGAAATTATGTCCTTAAAAGTAATTGGAAAAATGACTTTGTCCTTAGAAGTAATTATTTTTCTGTCTTGGCCTTGAAATTAATTTCTGTGGATGTGTGTCCTAGAAACTAATTGGACCATGAAATTTGTCCTTATAGTAAAATGCCCATATTTTATATATATATATATATATATATATATATATATATATATCAAATCATACTTAAAAAATAAAATTAAAATTTGTATATCAAGATAAATGTGTAGCAAAGCTATCATAGTGGTCTTTCCACTTTGAATCTCGAAAATGAACGTCGATGATGTCGCGATCATCACCGAAGTTATTTTTCAATGACAGAAAAGGGGAGTACAAAACTTAGTTCCTTTTAAGATTCTTTTAAAATATTTCTTCCAAATCTCATTGAAAATATTTATATCCGAAATACTTCCAAATAATACTAATATTATATTACAAAGTCTTTGAAATCAATTTCAAAACCTTGAAACTAAAGTTTTCAAATTTCCAATTAAATTCATTTTATTTTATTTGTAAATTTATATTTTTTCTACAACCAATATTTATAAAAAAATTACTTCTTATAAACATATCACATCCAACTATATCCATCTTTAAAATTATTCTTTTATATATAAAATAAAAAACTAGGTAAAATTATTTCATTTACTCGAATTTAAAACAATGTTATGTCGACTTGCCTCGTTTAAGTGTTTAGAAATCCTTATCGACAACATGGCGTCCCACATACCGACAAGAATTCATAAACAACTCAACGGATAAGTAAGCACAATATATAACACTAACAAGTACACTCTCATACACACACACACACACACACTCAAAAAAAATTCATTCTAGGATATTACTACCCTATTTCTAATGAGTCAAACCCCATAAAGCTAAGGTTATCGCTAGACCAAAGCTCTGATACCAACTGTAACGATCCATCGTTTTGGACAGTTTAAATCGATAATAAACCACACATGTTAACTCAAACCATTCAAAAGGGAGGATTGTTAATGGGTTAAATAAGAAAAGAAGAGAAAAGAATGAAAAACAAAACACAGAATCTCACGGCGGAATGAAAAACATAATAAACAAATAAACAATTTATGAAGCTGTTTTACAAATAACATATGATCACACTTTTACAATATATCAGAGTTATACATACAGCAGGAATAAATAAATAATGCAGCAGAACAACATGATGCGGTGAAATAAAAATATAATAAATAGTAAACTAAACTACATCCTCCAAATAAAATGGTCTTCAATACACTAAAAAGCTCAGATTGACCCAAGCGTAATGAAAAACAAAACACTCGAGTCAGAACTAAATGATTTTATGCAAGTTAAATAACAACAAATATGAGCATAACGGCTTCAGAGATGTTTACCGAATTTTACATCTCACATCCAGTGTATAATGTGCATGCAATAACTTAAGAGATGATCGAAATTTCCATCTCCTAAGGATCCGTTAAACTATTTATATGTAGTATTATACGCTATATATATAGTGTCTATCAGTAAAGTATCAAAATAGCGTTAAGGCATTACCCTGATCCCCCTTAACACATTTTATAAATGTCGTAGTCTATACCGTACTGTAAACTCCCCTAAACCCGTGGGCTATCAGGGAGCATTCCATAGGAACGACATTAACCAAAATCATAGTGGGCTCGATGAGACGGATGACAAGGCACAAGGAAGCAATGCCAGGCTAGGATTCTATCGGTTGCACTTCTAGGCGGATGGTAACGCATAGCCGCAGCTACCGCCTACCTCGAAATAATACTCCCATAATCAAATCGAGGGTGGCCACCAAATCAATCCCAAAGTAACAGATATGGTAACGAAGTAGTATGTCTGATCGAAGGAGCGACCTCACTTGGCCCGTCAATTGCTTGTGTTTTAGTCATCTCAAACTGACCCACGAGGGTCAGGGCTGCGTTCATACTTGATGCAGTAGCATTCGCCAAACCATCCTACTTCGTTCGGGATTCTCCACCACGTGCACAGTTGTTAAAGTGGTTTCGGAATTGGTAGAGAGTATAACAATATCCGACCCCAGTCTCTTTAACAACTAATCGTTATAATTTTTCATATCGTGGTCATAACATAAAACAACTATAATAATAAATCTAGAAACAACTTATACTCTCATGTCAATCAATTTCGAAAATAATTTATAAATCTCTTTTAAACCAATTATAAAGCTATCTATAAATTCCTAAAAAAATTTACAACTCTTCCCTTTATCATAAACTTTTACCCAAATTCCTTCACACGCTTCCAAATCCCATTATACAAGTTCTTTTATAGAAACCCTTTATAAAATCCTTTAAAATCTTTATAAACCATTATAAAATTCTTTATGAAAGTCTTTTAAAAGAATCCTTTTTCAAAATCCATTATAAAATCTCTTACAAGACTTTTATAAATTCTTACAAAACCTCTTACATTTTTATTTATTAAAGTTTATTATAAAATCTGTAATTATTATCTTAAATCAAAACTATATTTATTATATTAAATTAAATTTAAAATATATATGTTAAAACTATATTGAATATTTTATTAAATTAAATTTTAAACTATTTAAAATATATATTTTAAACTAAATAAAATTATAAGTTAAAATCTTAAATTTTCATTTTAAAACCTTATATTAACTTATAATTTGAAACTTTAAAACATATAAAATATGTATTCTCCAATATAAATTTTCAAATAAAATCATTAAATAATTTTTTTTTAAAATTAAATTTATAAATTAAACATAATTTACCATTTAGAAAATAATTTAAAACCGACCAACGGTGTGCATATATAGTTTTCTACCCTATGGTCAAATGATAGGGTATGTATCATTTCAACCCTAAATAGTTAGATCCTCCACGTATATATCATTTCAATCCGTTTCTCGAATCAATAATTTTCAAATCAACGAAATTGCTCGGGTTTATCATTTCAACCCATAACGATTTTCGCTAATCTATAAGATCATTCAAGTATGTATTATTTCAACCCATAGTGATAACAGGGATAAAAACATCTAATCGTCCAAAATGTCAACAATAAACGTCCATTACAATCAACACCTAAATCAGCCAATAAATCGCAACAGTTAACTAGTTATCATTATCAGGTGTTTAAGCAACTATTTAAATTCAATATTAATTTAAATGGTAGTTTAATTCAATATAAATTCAAATTATATTTAAATGACAATTTAAAATACCAAACAATAATCAATAAATTTGTAATCACATTACAAATTTAATTTAACTAACATAAGACAGTTTCGTGTTTGTGAGTGAGTTAAAACACTCGCCTTTGATTCACCGTCAATTAAAAATCCAAATAAGGTCTAAAATTTGAACAGTCTTAGAATGTTTCCTAATTAGTTTCAGATTGTTCGGAATTTCGATACGATCCCAATGTAAGAAACTGCGTCTAGATAGGAGTTCGTATGAAAAAGTTATGAAGTTAGAAAGTTGAAAAAATTATGGGAAAATTAGAAATGTACACATCACCTGAAACCCTAATCGCACACAGTCAAACCCCACTGACTCTAAACCCAGTTGCCTCCGTTCAATGCCAAACGCACACCGCTACACTCGCCAACATCTAGATCAGGCAACTCCGATGCAAAGCACGTGTCAGACCGCTCCTCCGCGAGGTCGCACGACCATCATCGGCCACCCATGGTTGCTGCACCGCCGCCATGTAGATGAGAGATTTCTAGCGATCATAGCAAGACCAAATGAACCGTATAGATCGACTTGCCTCAATGCCCTCTACACTCCAATGCCCTCCAATCGAACCATCGTCGAAGATCCACCATTAAATCTCAAGCCCTAATACGAACTGCCGAAACTTCTTCGTCAACTTCTAGTCAAATGATGCATCAAATTAAAAAAACGAATTTCAACAGTACATTTCGCTCTTCGAGAGCTTTCCAATGATATATAATATGACATAGTTTGAGGAGTTTGAATTTTGAAGTTTATTTGAATTTTGGGAATTAGGGTTTTGATATTGTCTGACATGGGAAGAAGGGATGGAGAAGATGAAAATAATAGTACATATAGAAATAAGAAAAAGGCGGCTAAGGATTTAAAAAAGAAATCAATTTATCTAGACAGATGGATAAGAACGAATGGACAGATCGAATTGGGTCGAAACGATAACGACCCGAAAAGCCCGTTTTGTTTCCGAAACGAAAGTGGGTCATCCAATATATCGAAATATAGGTTTTCAATGTTTTTGAACTCAATGGAACTAGTTTTAAACCCTAATTCCACTGTATACAAAGATTAGCTTTTGAAATCAAATCATATTCATTTAAATTATATCAATCGATTTCTACTCGTTTCGAGCTCGCACGATCAAACGATAAGTCTGATCGCTACGAAACTTAAGATCCTACAATAATTCACTATTATGGATCTGATGAAACTTGTTTCGTTGAAATACGAGATAGGGACCAAAATGGATATTTTTCACGTTAATTAAATAAATTATTATTAAATTGATTTAATCACTTTTAAATTCAAATTTAAAAGTTAACAATTTTATCATTTCTTAATTACATATAAATTTATAATCCTTTAAAATAATTTTCTATGTTAAATCCAATATTTAATTATTACCTTAATTTCAACATTAAATTACAATAGAAAATAAAATCTAATTTATTGCAGTTTAAATTTTAACAAATTATCTTACTTTGATTTACATCCTTATTATTGAATCAACAATTCCCTTTTGGAACTCATTAACATGAGTTTTCATTTAACTTCACTCAAACTCTAAGCTAACATATTTGCTCAAATAATCAAAATATTTAATTACATTAAATTCAAACCGTCGATTTCCCAAATTAATTTCAAATAGATTTAAAAAATAAGAAAATAAATAAACAATTTTATACATTAATAATTCCAATCTATTAACTTATTGCTTATAACAAGGATCATAATCTACTTACCACAAACTGATTTCGTATTCCATATAAAAACCAATTTCAATTTATAATAGATAATTCCAATATTAAATCCAACATTTACTTTATTTCTTATTTATAATTATAACCTAATTAACTTTAAAATAATTTCAATTTATTGAAATTACATTAAAATAATTTTCAACCATTCAAACAACATTATTAAGTCATATTCAAATTATTTTTCCATTTCATAAATCATACATTTCAATTTTTCACAATATTAAATTCCAAAATCTTATTAAATGTAATATTTTTTATTATCAAAAATGCGGGTCGTTACATTTAATAATAAGGAAATAAAGGTGGAGGGACAAAAATGAATGTCATGTTTTGTTCTGAAAGCTTTAGGCATTAATAATGCATAAGAAAATGTATGTAGGAATGGAAAAGTTTGCAAATCAAAGAAAAATGAAATTTTGTATAACTAAAAATGAGATGGCCAGAATTAAATATAGCCTAAAAGTCTAGGCTCAGGTATTAAACAGAAGAAGAAATGAAAGGGATCAAGTGTTAATAATGAGGTAACTATTTTAAAATGAACATGCAATAATTAATAACAAAAGAAATGAAGGGACCACATATATCGCACAACCTTTTGAAATTTAATTTTTGAAACGTAATCAAATTAATTTCATTAACTCAAACAATACTCAATTTATACACATTCAATTTTTTTCAACACATAATCAATAAAATTATACTTACCTTAAAAATGAAAAAGTTCAATTTGGTTTTCTCAAAAATGATCATTTATTTTTATTGAAGCGCCCTTTCTGTTTAACACAAAACATGCATTTCTTTTATTAAATATGTTAATTACAATCAATGTTTTCTTTCCTTTTAATTGAAATATTTCAATTACATTAGTTGCAATTAATTACAATGTTAAATTTCAAAACAGACAAACTAAAATGAATGAAAAATAGAACAATTGTTTCCTTTAGTCATTTAAACATGTTTATAAGTTTGTTGTTTATACACCAGAGTAATAAGTAACTTAAATAAATTATTTTCCTATTCATATAATCAATTCGTATGCTAAAACACAGTTCAAATAAACATATATTTCTTCCTTTGAATCAATCATTCTATTCTTTATTTTAATGAAATTAAACCTACATTCACAAATGAAAAATTCATTTTATTTGATATAAATGTTCTTTTCATTAAATACAACTTTCCTTATGTCTTCACAAAACATAAGCTACCTTTAATTACATCTATTAATTTATAGTTTAGTGTCCTCTCTCATATTAGTTGAAATTATTCAATTTCACTAATTTCAGTTGATTACAAAGGTGAATTTCAAAATGGACTAAATAAATGTAAAGAGAAATAGAACAATTATTTCCTATCTAATAGTAATTTAAACATATTCATACATTATTGGATACAAACAGGAGTTATACATTTCTTACTAAATAATAGTTTCTCATCTCTATGATTAATCTGTAAGCTAAAATGCATTTTCAAATAAATAGACTTATATTTACACCTTTACTAAACTTATTCATTTTATTCTTTACTAAATTAACACTTATTCATAATAATTAATTTAAAAGTCTTTTATATTAAATCAATAATTCCTTATATAATCTATTAACATAAGTTTCCATATTATATCACTCAAACTCTACAGTTAACATCTTTCCTTATACTAACTGCAACATTTAATTACATCTAATTTGACGATCCAACTTTTCGACCCTTAAAAATCGACATCAATATGTTCACTGTATAGCATGCCGAATAATCAATTGCCGGAAAGACAGATTGTTAGGGAAAAAGAAAGAAGGTAGAAGAAAGAAGAAACTAAACAAACACAGAATCTCACAGTGGATTGAATAATATACAATATTAACAGCTCTTTACACAAATCAAAACTGCAGTATGCATAACTCAAATCAAAGTACACAAATTAATCTGTAACCTCACAGTTGCTGATAATTTCAGACAAACACTGCAGTGGAATAAACAAGTACGAGAATACATCTCATTCTCTAGCTCGACTCTTAAGCACCAAAGACTTCCAATCTAAATCTGCAATATGCTCGGCCTGACCCTAACATTATTATAAAATAATAACACACGGATCAGTCTGATAAAACAGCATGAGAAAACACTCACAATTTGATTTATTAAGTTATAAAACCTTTTCATAATATAGATATCGTAAGACCACGCCGCACATAAACACGGTCGGGTTTTACCTTACGATAATGAAAACATTTTTACAGAAAATCCAATGATATTGTAATAATCTCTAAAGGTAAAAATAATAATCCTCGTGCTGTGTACATCACAACAACACTACTATAAAATCAAAACTCGATAAGGCTCATTCGCTTATTGTGAAGGATTTCCACAAAGGCACCCTCAATACTTCGAGAACGGTTCTCCTGCACAAGGATCAGAGTTATCCTTCTGAGGCATCATGCCTGTCTAGCCAGGGTATTACAAGAAACATATAGCTGGTGATGCTAAGACCAACTGCATCGCTTCCTAACCGTATATGGTTTCCCAACTCAACGGTCTCGGGATCACACATGGATTCCCAACCCAAGGGTCTCGGAATCGCAAACATATTCCAACATCTCAAACAGATCTTGGAATCATATACGGATTCTTAGCCCACTGGTCATGGAACCACATGTGGATTTTAAAATCTCAATATAACACAAAGACTCCTCAATAGAACCGTATATGGTTTTGGAGTGGTAACGGTTCCAAGTCATCCTGCTTCCCGGGCACTCCATAAACCATTCGTCAATTTTCCAGAATGCTCAAGACTTGTTTCTCAGGAAATAATCTGACAATACATAAGAGCGGGGATAACCCCCTAATCGTTTAAGTCGATGGATCTCCTTATCATTTATCATAGAAGAACAATGAATTTATACATACAGTATAGTGCCTCGAACGGTAACTGTACCATATAATTCCCGTGTTTCTCTAGATATTTCCAGAGTCCAAATCCCTTGGTGTTAAGTAGGAAATCATTTCCAACCACCAAAATTAAGAAGGATTACATATTTGGTCCAAGATTTGATAGTCGATTATTTAACTATCAAATAAACAAACATTTAAACAACGGTTACATTTCCCACTGAAATCACCAAGCCTTATTTAATAAAATTTTGATACGTCGAATCTCCTTATTTAAACACTCATATACCTATTTCATTGGAATAAGTATATTCACAAATCATCCTTTTCAATAATGGTTAATAGAAAAAACCAAACTTAGCTCAGTCAATCTTTGCCTCTCGATTTCTGCCATGCAATCAATCATAGATCACAGTTTGCACAATGGTTATGTCGCTGTCCTAGCGAAAACATTCCAAACTGTAGGCAGTCTCCGCCCCTCGAGTTACGCTATGAAATACCGCTTCTTCCAAAAATAAAATTTTAAATAATATCTCAAAACAATACTTATGAAGTCTTTATATAAATTTCCATGTTTAATTTAGGAAAATACTCTTTTGAAATTGATTATAAGGAACTTTAAAAATGATTAAGGAAGAATTTAAACAATTTAGGGATATAAAAAATAATATCATTTTGAACCTTTTCAAGAATTATTTAATAATATATTATAATAACTTCCAACTTTTAACATACTCTTAAGTAATTAATTATAACAATATATTTCAAATAAAGTAATCGATATTTAAAAATCATTTATTATATAATTATTCTACCAAAAATAAATAATTCGACCATTAAATCTTGAAATAGCCTTTAAACATTTAGGTGAAATATCTAACATTGCTATAGGAATCATTTACAAAACATTTCTAAATGATAATATTAAAAAAAGCTTTTTTATACATTTACTATATAAAACATTTCGCTTCGAATTATACAATCTGAAGTTTAACCAGAAACTTGTAGCTTTTCATACCGAGGCTCAGAAATTCCAATGGTGCTTATCAACTACCATTCAATCCAATTTAACTATCAAAGATAAATTACAAACATTTACATAACAGTCATATATGTAAATCAAATCCACACTTAACAACGATTTGTTAACACACCAATTTTCCAATATAAATCCATTTGCATTGAACAGTGTCCAAATTAATTAAATAGCAGAATAAAAATTGATTCTGCTAACCAATTATCATTCAAAATCAAACACTTTCATTTATTATCCAACGGTGTTTATTTAGCCAAAAATATTGCACCAATACATCCAATTCAATTTACATTATTGTTAGCAATGTAATCCCAAACACAATCCATTTATCAATTTCACACATATATGATTTAATACTGGAAATAAGCTTAAAAATAATCACAAACATTTTAATAGCAATTCGAGATGCTATATCATCATCCTAAATCCGGTTCAACCATTCTAATAGCATTTCAAGATGCTATATCATCATCCTAAGTTAATTTCAACAATTACCAATTTTAACAACCCAAGCAACATAAATTAATTTTATTGGCTATAAAACATTACCAATTAATCAAATGGGTGAGTTTAACTCACCTTGAGTTTTCAATTTTGCCAAACATTCCAATTTTAATCAAATCAAATGATGTTCGATTTAACCTAAAATTTTATCTATTTTCAATTATCTCCAACTCAATTCCATAATGTAGCGCTGCTTGTTTCATCTCAATCGGACCTCGTATGTGAAAGATATGCATTTCTAAAGATATGCGATTTATTATAACTAAATTTACAATTTTTATTTTATTTAAATACCTAGATAAATCTTGGGCGTTGATTCCCTTGGATTGAAATCTGGCCACATGCTTCCTTTCTCCTTACATCGCATACGTTGCTCATCCAAACCCACATCGTGCCGCTTCATCAACGTGTCGCTGCCACCATCGACTACTAGACGACGATCGGGACCACCATGAGAAAACTCACAGCGAGCCCCACCTTCGGCCAGAGGTCGGCCAAACTCGACGCTCCCTAGGCCTCAATTTCCATGCTTGAATGCCATGCATACTTGGCCCGATCTAGTCCATCATGGAGCTCCGATGACGATCATGACCGTTTGGATGTGAAGGTCTCACTTAGCTCTACAATTCTCATTTAGGAATCGAAGCTTATTGTGTATGGATTTCGAGATATTGAAGAAAGAAATTTCGTGCGTTGTTGGCCATCAGAGATGAGAATGGCGGCTAGGTTATTACCCTAGGGTTTTCTGAGAGGATACGCGTATATATACGTGTATACATATTATTTTATTATTATTTCAACTATTCACGCGAATTTTGGAAGAAATCAAAACGTAGCGTGCTGCCTGATGTTTATAGTATTTTACCCCTATTCCAAACACAATGGAACATGTTTTGAGGCCTAATTCGATCGTATATGAAAGTTGGCTTTTCGAATCGAATTATAATATTAAATTTCCAATATTAATTTCAACGCGTTTCTATCCCGTACAACCAAATGGTAACTCCAAACACTATGAAATTTGAAATCCAATAATAATACACTATTACGTATCCAATGGAATTGGTTTTGTCAAATTCCGAGATGTGTCATAGATTGCTATTTTAACACATCGATTAAATCGAACGATTTTTAAAATCAATGAAATTACTTGAAATTCCAATTTTAAAAACTTACAAACTGAATTATAATTCACATAGAATTTATATCCACATTAGAAACCATATTGATTCATGCTAAATCACAAATTCAATTATTTACCCTATTCCAAATATTAAATTTCTCTATTAAATTAATACACACACACACATATATATTCAAATTTTAATTTATCTACTTTTAATTCCATTCAAAAATCCACTATCATTACTCTATCTCAAATAGAGTTTAAATCAATTTAAAGATCATTTCTATTCACATTTAACTCCAGATTCACATATTTATGCAATTTCAAATATTAAATTTACAATTCACCAAATCCATTTAATCGTTGTATTTGAAATTTTAAAACATTTCACTAATTCAACAAAATCTCAATATTCAAAATCAATTAATATTTCAAATTCAACATTTAAAAATAAATTAAACGTTCAAAATGAAACGACCAAAATCCTGGGTCGTTACATTCCTTCCCCCTTAAAAGAATTTCGTCCCCAAAATTTCTAAGGTAGGACAAATACTCCAAACCCATTTCTTTTCAAAACTCATTTGGTTAAAATTTTATTACTACAATTTCCTAAGTCTTTTAGTCCCACCTAAATCCATTAATTCCTATTTATTCATCAAATTCCATTATTTCAAGTTATAATTTCATATCAAATTTAATTATCAAAAAATTTCCCAAAATTTTTCTAACACCCTAAGTTTTCGAAAATTTTTAATAGAGTCACCCTTGTACGGAGAACCTTTTACAATACCACAAATATGATAAATATAATATACATCGACGCATACGGTCGGAAACATAATATATATCCATATTTATCTTATTTTTGCTTTAAATGCTCAAGTGTACCTTATATTAGCGTTATTAAGCGAGTTTGCTTAATTTATATGCGACCATGCAACCAAATCTATCCAAACAGCTCATGTACCTGTACTTACTCAAATGAAGCATACAAGTTTCATAATCATGAAATTTTTATAACATACACTCCTTTAACGAGCTAGAACACGTGTTTTTGACTAAATAAACATATTACATGTATATTTCAAATGAGTAAACAAGTACAAGATTCAAACATTTATTTATCCATTTCCAATCAATGTATATTCGATTTTGTTGAATTTCAAATTGATTCATAATAAGCTCGTTTGCATTCCATTCATATCCACATTCACTATATTCAAATACGTTTTATTATTCTCGGAATCATTCCATGCTAATTTATTTATAAACCATTTCATAAAATTATTTCTAAGGTTTATTATAAACATTTTATGCTGCTACTTAAGTTCATATTCAGCTTTATAACTTAAGTTCATACCCAATCTTATATAATTCATGCACCAAAACCATATTCAATTCATTTACTCTTAAGTTGAATTCATTTCTTGTTATCAAATACTTAACCATTTTAACTTGTTCATACCTTTCCACTTTCTTGGTTTAATAAGTTATACAAACTTATTTATTCACAATTCCTTGAATTCCCACTTAAGTTTACTCACATTCTATATTTATAACATAAAGTTATATAATCACTTCACAATTCATGTTTATATTCGATTTATTAAATTCCAATTCACCCTCCATTTAAAATTCAAAATTTTGAATTTCCATTTCTTTACCATAATATCAAGCCATTTTCATTCTGGTTTACCATTTCATTTCTTAATTCATAAGTTTAAGAACTTATTTACTTGAAATCTCATATTGCTTACTTGAGTCCATTCACATCTTATAATCATAACTCTGGATTATATATAACACTTTGTAGCTTAAGTGTATCCATTTCATTTAATCATCATAACTTATAGTTATATAATCATTTTACAACTCAAACTTTATATTCAATTCAATTCAAATCCAATTCAATTTTATTTAACTTATTTTAGGTTAAATTTCAACCTGTATTATTCATTTTAACATACTCAAGTTGAACTATAATTCGAGGGTTAAAATTCACACTTTCCTTTCTTATCTGTATCAATTCTAAATTATAAGCTCAATAGCTGATTTTCTCCCAACTTCACAAATCATTTAAATGGATATCCCAGAATTCAATCACATGACTTTATTTCAAATCATTCTGAAATCATAGATATACATTATCCACTTTTGTATATCAAATCATACTTTTGGAATTTTAAAACAACTTAGTTTTGTCCCCAAACAATTCCCCTTTGGAATTTCTAAAACAAAACTTGTTTACCAAACAAATCCAAAGCAAATAACCATAACCAATCACTACGGTAGCAATCTATCACTTAGAAACTCGAAAATGAACACTAATGATGCGGTCGTGATCACCAGAATTATTTTCCAACGATTGAAGTGAGTTTAGTGCTTTCTTATTTCCAAAACCCATTTTAAAACAATTTTTATTTAGAAATATCTCCAAAATAATACTCCATTATTCTTCACAAACCACTTTGAAAAACATTTCCCAAATCTCTAAGATTTTAAAATTCCCAAATACTTAGTTCAAATTCTTTTAAAGCATTTTCCAAAATTTCCATGATTTGAATTTCCAAATTCTGGTTTGAATCTACTTTAAGTTACAATCATACGTTTAATCATACTTATACAATTTCTATTTGGTTATATAAACCATTTCAATTTTTTATAATCTTGTTTTGGTTGTAATAGTAACAACCAAACATTCCAATTACGCTAAAATAATTTCATGAAACTATTTCTTTTATATCAAAATATAGTTTGGGTAAAACTATTTCATTTACCCTCTACAAAAAAATATTGTGTCGATTTACCTTTTTTAAGAGTTTAGAAACATCTATCGATATGGTTGTACTTTTTGTACATATCAAAATTCATAAACACTCAACCGATAAGTCAACACAATATAAAACATTTTATATTCACTAACAAATACACGCTCATATCTATTAATACATTCAAACTCATTCTAAAGTACTGTTGACTCAATCTCTAATGAGTAGTCCCCACCAAAGCCTAGGTATATAGCTAACCTAAGCTCTGATACCACGTGTGACGACTCAATTTTTCAATCCTCAAAAATCGACATCAATACGTTCATTGTATAGCATGTCGAACAATCGAGTGTTGGGAAGACATATTATTAGGGAAAAAGAAAGAAGGTAGAAGAAAGAAGAAACTAAACAAATACAGAATCTCACAACGGATTGAACAATATATAATATTGACAGCTCTTTACACAGATCAAAACTATAATATACATAACTCAAATCAGAGTACACGAATCAATAATTACCAGTCTGGACAGTTATAACAGCCTGTCCACATAATTGCCGATAATTTCAAACAAACACTGCAATGGAATAAACAAGTACGAGAATACGTCTCAGTCTACAGCTCGTCTCCTGAGCTCCAATGCAATCTAATCTATATATGTAATATGCTCGGTCTGACCCGAGGATTATTATAAAATAATAACACATGGATCGGTCTGGTAAACCAGCATGAGAAAACACTCTCAATTTGATTTATAAAGTTATAAAACCTTTCTAAAATAAAGATAACGTTAGACCACGCAGCACATAAACGCGGTCGGGTTTTACCTTACGATAACCAAAACATTTTTATAGAAAATCCAATGATATTATAATAATGTCTAAAGGTCAAAATAATAATAATCAAGTAGTTGTGATGCTTGTGTTATGTACATCACAACAATACTAGTATAAAATCAAAGCTCGATAAGGCTCATTCTCTAATTGTGTAGGATTTCCACGGAGGTGCCTTAGTACTTCGAGAAAGGTCCTCCTGCACAACGATCGGAGTTATTCTTCCGAAGCATCATACCCTTCTAGCTGGGGTATTATAGAAAAAACATAACTGGTCTTGCTAAGACCGAGTGCATTGAAAGAAATGCGGATTACGGATCTTAAGGCTAGGATTAACACTAGAGGGGGGTGAATAGTGTTTATAAAGAATTACTAAATCTTTTTGAATTTATGTTGAATTGAACACGGATGTATGCAATATACAGACACAGATATGATCATAGAAACAAAAACAAATGCAGAAATAAAGTAAAAGCAATAAAGGAAAGAATACACCGGATTTTATACTGGTTCGGAGTTACCCTACATCCAATCCCGCAACACAAGTACAGATTTTCTTTCAAAAGAAATTGTACAATTATACCCTCGATTTCAAGGCTACGAGGTACACCCTCCAGAATCACAATCCTATGGGTAGAGATACTTGATTTTCGGGCCACAAGTTTACCCAATTGATTTACCAAGGCTACAATCACACCTTATATCGCTTGAATGAATTTCAAGGCCACAATCACACCTTTTCTCACTTATTAGATTACAAAGAAGCCTATAACTCTGAATAGCACTGAGAACCTTGTTGAGATAGTGATAGAGAATCAAATTAGAAAAGATCGAGTTCGATTCAAGGTTGATTTCTGTAAAGGCCTGAAAATCCATACTCCTTTGAGCTGGCAACATTCCACAACAATCCAGCCAAAGAGGAATAAACTTACGAGTCTTTGGGGTTAAAGAAGAAGAAGGTAGAAGAAGAAAACATAAACAATAACTGAATCTCACATTTCGCAGCGGAACAACATATAATATATCAATGAATAATCTTTAAAACAAAGAATCATATCTGTTATTACATTACATCACATTACATTATCAGAGTATTACAACAACAAACAGCGGAAAGAAATATTACATATATTAGTGATACGCTTCGCCATCCAGCTTGCTCCTGACCTCCACAGCAACTCCTGAATTCTAGAATGACCTGATAATCTGACTCTAGACTGCTCGTGTGGAAATTGGTGGGCACCCAGAGTTTAGAAAGGGAACAATAAACTCCAGGTCAGTCGTGGGACTGGTGTGAGATCTTAAAAACAGTTATTTTCATAAAGAAAATAAAAGGAGATCTGTTATGCTTTTGAAAAATGAAACTGCCATAAGGCCTCCCGCCACACACACAATGCAACGCACACTTGGGGAAGATTTCTCCTTATGATAGTCAAAAATCCGTAATATGCAAAATTCTTTCGATATTATTATTAGTGCATGGTGTAGAAAAACATTTCGAAAGTATAATATTAATCTTACCCAGCATACAACATTTCGTCGTATGCCTACTATAGCTACCATGTTCAATAGCAGGTTACCACCATATTCCATGGCAGGTTATACAGCTAAAACCGTACATGGCTCGTATTGTTTCTTGGGATTTCCAACAAATGGTCAGGCAAAGGAACTTCCTACACCGAAATGGGTACGCCTCTAGAGGGATGCCTCGAGAACTTAACCAGCTTTCTGCCAACATAAGGCCGAGTTACCACACGCTTCTGGGTGCAATGAAGCTGTAACTTGATAACTCCACACACAAAAATATGCCATCCTCGGTCGTTACGGACCTTTATCCAAGGATCCTCAACCACAAAGCAACATCACACAGTAATGAGATTGCAATAACCACATAGGTTAAATATCTGGGCTCCATACCGTGATACCACCTCTTATCCAGAAGAATGGACAAACCCTAAGGGCGCTACCCCTAAAAACCTTGTCGCAACATTCATGTTTCGACCACTTCCGGGTTGTGAGGCTCGACGAAGTCTCGTCCACAAAGCTACGCTTTTCACAAAGCCATGCTTCGATCAACAAATGATCAGCAGCACTTCGTATGCCATATTACCAAATTGGGAATGTATCACTAGTAACCATCAACTACATAACCTCTGAGCTCGTACGTCTTAGAGAAGGGTGTTAAGCTAAGAGAATAAATTCTCCGCCACCAACAGAAATGAATTTGATAGAAACCAGCTTTACATATCAAAATGTAACGTCAGATATACAACCATACAAGTCTGTTCCGGGTTCGAAAAAAACCGAAGGCACTTCCAAAGAAGCCCTTGCAATCCAAGTATCCACAATCCCGATCGGACTTCCCATCACCTAGGGAATCTCTATACCGGCGCGACTCGGTGTAGAGACAATCGATAGGTCATCCTATCATTCTCGCAAATACCCGGTCTTCACCACCGGTCTTCAAATGCGATCCCATTTCGTCGTATCATTATTCGGAATCGGTTATATAACACAAAGGTCCTCTCTCGGCTAATCCGAATAACGAGCGCTTATTTTTAAAAATAAGTGTTCATTCAGGTTTCAAACAAATCACAATAATTTCCACTTTGATCTTTTAAATAAAATATCCATCACAATCACAAAGGTTCGATGTGTTTTTCGGATATCCACTTGGAATCCGACCCCCAGTCGCATCGAAATTCAAACGCCATTTAAGGGCAAATATTGATAGTTGGTTATTTAACTATCAATCAACATTCACAACAATTATTGGATTTCAAATAATTTTCCCAGTTATTTATTTTCAAAATATCTTTGCAAGATATATTTTCACACTTCAACATTTGAAAACAAATTTCAAATCACTTTTCACTCCCGGAATAAAATTCTCGATATTATTTATTTCCACTGAAAGTCTGCCGAGTCCAAATACTTTAAAATAATTTAAATTACTTATCAAAAATATATATACTTGGAAACATTTAGATAAAACTGTTTCAAAACATTTTACTTAAAATATTAGTTATAAAACATTATACTAATATTACGTATAAAACCTTTAAGTCTAAACTAATTTTCAAATAAAATTAGTAGATAGAGTACAATTATTTAAATAACCATTTTCTAAAACAAATATCAATTAAATCTTTAAATAATCACTTCTTTAATTAATTAAATAAATCTTTACTTTAAAGATTTTCAAAATAACCCAAGTAAATAATTTCTCCAAAATATTCTTTTAAAACCAACTTTAGAACTTTTAATCTATATTTATAAACCATATTGAAAACATTCTTGGCTTTCCAGGGAAAGTACACTTTCCATTCTAAAATGATTCATTCAAATCAATTTATAAATCCTTATGGATTTACTTTAAATTTACGTTCCAAATCCGTAAATTCATTTCCACTCTTTAAAAATAACTCAATGTTTATTTTTAAAACAAAATTCCCTTTCCTTTACAAATTCCATTGTGAATTCAAAATATCCATTGATATACGATTTTTCAAATCGATTATCAAATATTCACTTTCAACACCAAATCAATTTACAAATTGATTTCCAAATTTATTTCAAACACCCACATCAATTTCCAAATGGATTTCCCAAAGGTTTATTTTCAATCACCAAAATCAATTTCCAAATTGATTTCTAAATTTTGTTTCAAACATCGAATCAAATTTCAATTTGATTCCCAAGGATTTATTTTCAAGTACCAACTCAATTTTCAATGGATTTCCCTATTTATCATCTTTTAAAATAAGTCCCTTTATTTTATTTTCAAACTATTTAAAATCCATATTTTAAATAAATTCTTCAACTATCAACCAATTTACTCAAAACCCATTTATAAAAATCTTTCCACATATTTTGGAAATTTATTCAATAGTATTTCACTATAGATTTTCTACTTAAATTTAAAATTATTTATTTTTGGTATCTTATGATACCACAAATATATTTGACTAGCCTACAATGATTCTAATTACAATATAATCACACAGAGATTATAAATACTTTAACACACAACGAATGAAACAAATTCAAATATTTGAGGAATTCAGTTTGATCCCTCCAACCTGTTTCCCTGCATCCACAGACGTTAGCACAACAATTAAATACCAATTCCACTTCGAGGTGGAATATCGAGGTATATGGGATTTATAAAATATCATCTGCTATTATGCGGTGCAATAGGGTCTCATCCGCTATAAAATACGGAAAATCAACTCCAAATACATATATAATACCAATTCCACTTCGAGGTGGAATATCGCGGTATATGGGTTTAATATAATAACCCCCGCTATTATGCGGCGTATAGGGTCTATTTCAATACAACTAATAACAATCATCATCCAAGCACACAATCAACAATTAAATTCAACTAACATAATTCAACCATAAATCAATAGCTAAAAATTTTAATTTTTTTTATTTTGAGTGAGAAGATCTCACATTTGCTTTTATTAGCAATCCATTTCCATCTTGACTCGATTTTCTCGATTTAAGACCTTGCATAACAATTATATAATTTTATTAATATTCAAACAAATTTGAACAATTATTTTATTTTAATAAATTTAATTTACTAATGATTTAGTTTTAAACTAAAAATTTCCTTTACAAATCTTTTTAATAGCTGAAATAATAAAAATAAGTTAGTTAAACAATTTTTCCACCAAACCCATTATAAAAAAAATAAGCCTAGCAAATTTAAAATACGTAAATTTATTTTATTTTTTCTCTTTGAAACTACTTATACCAAATGACTTATATTTATTTTTTAAAATCTAATCTTTATGTATCTTTCTATTTTTCAAAGCTTATCTGTATATGAAAAACGTACTGTAAAATATAATTTTTTTCCTTTTCCTTTTGATTTTCTCTTTTTTATATATATATACTTATAAAATTAACAGATTAGTATTCAAAAACAAACAGTGAATACCTTCTCTTGAATCTCGAAGTCGTGCCCACTCTCCGCAGAACGAAGAGCCACCCAAGCCCACTGAAATCGAACGTGGCCGCCGATGTCGAGCACAACAACGAAGCACGTGAGTGAAACCTCACAGCTGTCGTCGCCTCCCAGTCGCATGCCGCCACCCCGAACGCACCGCCTCATTCCTCAAAGACCGCAAGAAACCATACCCCAACTCGAAACCCAGCTCGTCTAATTCGTGCTAGGCTCACGACCTAACGCTGCCGCGACCACGTCCTCATCTTCCCCAGCATTCGCGGCCTAAGAAACGGCTTCGATTAGAGGTCGAAAATGAAATCGCGGCTATAGATTAAAACGAGATGGCCATTTTTTTATTTCAAACGACAGGGGCTTCGGCCATTGATTTATTTTGACTTTCGATGTAAGCTTCTGAGGAAAGAAAAGAAGGGTACGTGATGAAGTAGAAAGTAAGTCGGCTGAGACGAAAGAATTTCGGCTGTGATTTGATTTTGATCAGATAAAGATATTTAAATCAAATCGATAATTATTGCCTATGCGTTTTTATCTCGTATGATCACACGACAACTACGAATGCTATGAAAGTTGAAATCCGATAATAATATGATATTACGGATCCAATGGAACTGGTTTCGTCGAATTCCAAGACTGTGCCTTGGAAGGCTATTTTTAAATATCGGTACAAACGATATAACTTTAAAACTGAATAAAACATTTCCAAATTCAATTCTGAAGCTTCCATGATCTTCAGTATTATCAATATAGATTTTTCAAGCTTTTGAAATATTTTTAATCAGCTTAAAACTAAAGATTCAAATTTTTACCCAACTACAATAAACTAAATTCAATAATTAAATTGCCAAATTCATAGTTAATTTTTAAATTCAGGTTAAACCATCATTCAAATATTTAAAATCAATTAAATTTCCAAATTTCAATTGTCCAAAATTCAGGGTCGTCACATAATTCCCTCCTTAAAATAATTTCGTCCCGAAATTACAAGTTAAGAAGAACGATCCTTAACCCATTTAATATTTTCCAACCCAAATAGTTTTATCAACTTCCCAAAACAAATCTTTTATTAAAGTCTCATTACAACTAATTCTCCAAATTCAATCACAAGTTTCCAAACAACCTTGTTTACTTGACCAATTCAAATTTAAATTTAAATTCAAATTTTAAACTTTCGAAATTTTCACAAAATTTTTCTAACTCCCCAAATTTTCGAAAATTTTTGCCAGCGTCTCCTTTGCGCGGCTAGCTTGGTACGACTACAAAATGGCACCACAGGCCCTCAAATCCAAAAGGAAAACAAAAGGCCAAGTGGCTAGATAAGAAAATCACCAAATTTCATACTGAAATTTAAATACATACCTTTTTCATCGAGCAATTCAAATTTATCTTCAGAAATCAAAATCCAATTCTTTTTCCTTTATAATACCTGTAAGCTATTAAGCAATAATATCCAATTACCATATCCAAAACACTTTAATCCATTTCCTTACAGAATTTTCAATCATACTCTTGTATCATTTTTTACTTCACTATTGAAGTTATATATCCATTTTCATTCAATCTTGTATTTTCAATTTCATTTGAATTCAATTAACAAATTTCAATTCTATTTGGATTCAGTTTAACTTCTGAATATTGAATTTTATTTCCTATTTATAACTGATTCATATCATTATTTTAATTTAGTTTCATTCACTAATTTACTTCAATTGTCAATTTGAAATCGTTTGTTGCTAACAAAATTGTTTTTCCAAATTTTCTAACTTCCAAAATTTTCGAAATTTTTTGGCAGAGTCCCCTTTGTATGGAGGAGCTTTTGCAATTTGACAAAAGATATAAATATATATACATCCACCCACCCGGTCGGAAAAACAAAAAAACAGTTCATATTTTCTATTTTTATTGCGTAGGCGTACATTATTTAGCACTTTAAAGCAAGCGGCTTATTATTAGCATTTTGCGCAATCAAATCCAGCCAAACGACCCTCCTGTACCTATATTTACTCAATTTAAACATATAAGTGACATATATAGGAAATTTATTTACATTTCACTTATTTTCAATAGTGAACACAGTTTTCACAAGAAAAATATTCAAAATTATTTTCATTAGCAATTTATATGGTTTCGATACGAATTTAATTGCTTACAACTACATTCTATATCATTTCTATTCAATTCAAGCGATTTACAATTCACTTTCTTTCATTCCATTCATTTTTTTTAAACAAAACGAACACATATCCATTTCAATTGATTCAAAAAACAATTTTATTGGCTTTCATTAACTCATAGAATTTTATGCAATCTCGTTTGCGTCAAACGACAACTATTTCTATGCAAATTCAACGATATTCACTAAATAGAATATCCAAACAAGTTTATAACTAATTTAAATTGATACCAACTCAATTTACTCTTTATTCTGTTTCATTTCCAATTGATTCCGTTCAATTCGTTTTTTTGCATTTCATTAATCAAACAAGTTTCATTCAAAACCGTTTCATACAACTTGACAAGAACCATTTCACAATTTTGCGTAAGTCGATCTTTTATCCAATATTTACTTAAGCTATTTATTTTCTTCAACTTATTTCAATTCAAAACTTAAGTTTATTTTTCCTTGTAACACTTCCAAATTTAAATCCTTGATTTGATTTTTCATTTATCAAATCCATTCCATCTACTAATTTAATTAAATTAGTTTTATTCACTTATCCGTTTTAATTTCAAATTTTCCTTTCTCAATTCATCTCAATTTATTTTATCAGTAACAAGGAAATTTATCTGCAAATTTAACTCACATTTGAATTTTAATTTAATTAATTCAACTTTCCTATTTCATGAATCAATTAATTATCATATTAGTTTACTTGGATTCAATCCATTTTATTTTTAATTTTCCCAAGTTTGGATTTTTTATTCGACTTAATCCCAATCAAATCTCATGTGTATATGAATTCATTCCCTTATCCTTTCGATTCATGTTTATAAATTTCATTTGTTAAATGAGTTTATCTCCAAATCCTTGGTTATACCATTATTTCTTATAAAATTTCCACACAATAATGATGATAATTCAATATCATCACTTCCTAACAACCAAGCAACCATATACCATAATAATTTACAGAAAATCAATTCTTTTATATACAAAATTAGTTTTGGGTAAAATTATTTCATTTACCCTATTTTAAAACAATACTGTGTCAATTTATCTTGTTTAAGAGTTTAGAAACCCTTATCGATACAGTTGGTCAAACTGCACCGACCAGAACATATAAACAATCGACCGATAAGTCAACACAATACAAAACAATTTTATATTCACTAACAAATACGCGCTCATATCTATTATTACACTCAACTCATTCTAGAGTACTACTGACTCTATCTCTAATGAGTAACACTCAACAGAGCCAGAGTTATTGCTTAACCAAATGCTCTGATACCACATGTAAAGGCTCGAAAATCCATACACCTTTGAGTTGGCAACATTCCACAACAATCCAGCCAAAGAGGAACAAACTTACGAGTCCTTAGGGTTAAAGAAGAAGAAGAAAACAGAAACAATCACTACAACAAAATGGGCTTTTCTCAGCAATAATCGACAGCGTTTTTGACATAAGTGCTGACAATAGTGCGTTGAAAATGAAAAATGATTACCACAAACGCTGTGTGAAATAGCCCGCTTGATTTTGAGGATTATTTCATTACGCTGCTACTTTTCCCCCATCCTTTCTTCTTATCTTCACGCAAAGTAATAAATCTATGAAATCCAAATCCTCCTCAAATTTCACCAGCAATCCCAAATCCTAAATCCTACGTAAATTATCAACTACCGCATCATCGTCCTCATCCCATCCGACTCGAACCGCTTTCACTTCCTCACCGACCGCTTCTTCGAGCTCCGACTTCCACATGCAAATCCGACTCGGACTTCGCTTAAAATCATGGTGATGGCGACCAGAAGCTTGATAATAAGCATTCGTGGAATAAGCAGCGTTTGTGTGGATACCATAGAGACGCTGTCCAGTTAGGGTTATGTTGTCAATTCGCTGCAATTTTAGATCTTCATCTCCAGCTTGGATTTCTGCACAAATCAATTGGTATGTCTTTCTCAATTTACTGTTTTTTCGCTTGGATCCTAGTTTCAGGATTTCAGATGAATGGTTTTTGATTTAATTTCTGCTGCAAATTTATTGTTGAAACCCTTCAATGGTATCAAAGCTAATTGCAAAACGTTAGTTGAGATTAAAAGTCTTACTGTATTCGATTTTAATGTATAACATCATGTAAGAAAACATTTTACTGGAGTTGGGAATTTGTTTAATTGCCAATAGAATTTTGTTAACCGTTAACAATTGGAAGGACTATTTTATTCGTATAATTCTCCTGGTGTTATGAACACTACTGGTAGTTTTGATTAATGTTGTTAATTGAAATTGAACATATATGATATATGTTTGAACAACATAATCCATGAATTGTTGGATTTTCTATAAGATGTTTACTTTTGATTTTCTGCTAGTCATGATAACTCTGTAATATTATCTTCAATTATAAATATATTCATGAAGTTATGTGCTATAAAGTTCTTGATATAACTTTCTGAAAGTTGCATGAATTGGATTTCTGGATATAGATTTTAAACTTCTACAAGATGCTTCATGTTCTGCTGTTAATCCTATAACCATATAACCATTAGATTGACCTTCATGTTCAGTCTTGATACATACTTAAGCATTGGGTAATCTTATTATAGTTTTCTAGAATCAACAATACTTCTTGTTTTAGAATTGTTAAAGCTAACCTAATGTTGCTTAAAGGCTGCGCAAGTAGCTCAATCATGTTAACTAATATTTATGTTACCTTAATTCTAATTCTACATGTAAAACCTTTCAAGATACCATGTAGACTTGAATTTAGAAAATTGCTTAAATTAAAGAATTATATAATCGGAAAGCCCTAGAATACTTAATTATCAACACTCCAGTTCACCAAATACACGAGTGTTTGAAACAACGAGAGAAAAATAACCGAAAAGGGTTCAAGTTGTAAAAGATAATCTACATTGCCATGTAGTTTGAAATTTTTTCTATTTTCCACAGAGTTACAAAATGCATCTTACTGAGAAGCTCCATAATTTTTTCGGTCACTAGTAGGACATGACTTACATAAAATATTGGTATTTATGTTTTTACTCTCATAAGTAAGAAGCAACAACGATAGTCAAAAATGGTAGTAGGTTGAAATATCATAAGAATGCACGCTTTCCCCATAATATTACAACCACTACAAAAAAATGTAGTTTTGACAGCATTAGAAGTCAGCGTTTCCTCCCTGATCGCTGACAAAAGTACTTTGACAAATAAAAACTAGAATGTTAAACGCTGTTCAAACTAAGCCGTTCAATGTTGACATTTTTTCATTTCGCGGTTACTTTAGCCGCCTTCCTTTCTTTCTTTTCTTTTTAACTTCTCGTATAATCCCAGATCCTTCGATGAATTATTTTAAACCTAATCAAAATACCAAAAACGCATGAAATCTCCCATGAAATTTTGTTCATCCTCTGATTTTGCCTGCAATATCCAATTCAGTTGACCCTAATGCCCTTAATTTGTCTTTGGCAAACAGAACAAAATGATTTGATTTTGAGTTCAGTCAATAGTTAAGACTACCATTCACTGAAGAATTCTTTGACGGTTCTCTTCGAAAATTTGATTTGAGGTAATTTATGTAGAATATTGAAAGTTAATTTGTTAATTAGGTTGGAGAAAACGATATCAGAAAGCTGAATTTATCTAACAGCCTTAGTATTTATCAATTTCCTACTCCCATAAACTGAGAAGTTTCTGCTTTTTTATTACACTACAGATGGAAAGATTGTTATATAGGTTTTAGGGCTCCCGAACATGCAAGTTTGAGGGATAGTGGATTAACCAGTATTGCAGTGACTTCATCCTTGTTGGAATCGGTATGTTCCATATTTATTCTTTGGTTTGTAAATCGGTAAATTCTTTGATAATATGTAATGTACGTCTTAGTAGTTTGTTGATACCCAGATTTCCCTTCTCTAATAATTATGGATTCTTGAATCTTACAAACTTTATTGTACTTGGAATTTAACTATAGGTTGAGAGTGGAGATCTTTATCATATGGTATCATTCCAGAGTTTATTGGAAGATTTCCTATATTGCTTAGCTTATCAGCATTAAAGGAAGACCAAATTGTTCAGGTATGGGTTACTTGTAGGATTATATATATTATTAAAATGTGTTGGCACCTGAAGAAGTGAATTATGAAATTTAAAAGAAACTTCCACAAACAACTTGATATAAAAAAGCCACAATTGGTTCTTGTAATAAGGAGATTGTCCTTTGTATGTATTCATTATTGCATTTGACATATATTTTCTAGAGCAATTTGATTAATGTGTTTGCATATCAGTATAACTTGATTTTTTTCCTATTACTTCTTGTAACGGTCAGATTTCATGGTAGTTTCTTGCAATACCACTTGACAAGTTCAAATAAATTACCCTGCTTTTACTCTAGAATTTTACCCCAAGTGCAATAGTTAAAACTAATTTTCAAAAAGTGATCGAGTACGACTATAGGTATGTGTTACCATCTTTTACTTTATCTTGATTTTTTTTCCTTTATATTGCTTTTTCAAAATTTGTTTTGTTGATAGTGTTTGTAATTTTGGTATGTACTAATTTTTTTTCAGATTTCATTGTTGCTATTTACTCTTGGTATAATTTGGGAAAAGGTGAAATTTTCATTTTAAACAATTTTTCAAAATTTTGTGTACTTTTAGTTCAGTGTTGAACTATTTGCAGGTTTAATTTCATAAAATCTATGGTTTTCACTTTTCACAACATCCAATATGATTGTCCACATCCACCACTCAAAAACAAGATATATCAAAGAAAGCATATTGAGAAATAATTCAATTTTATGAAATTAAAATAGGCATGCGTGTGTGACTAAATCTGTTCCAATTTATACTGCATAGATTTTATGTCATATGCACCATGCCTTGGTCCCTAAACAATCTCATTCATTCGTTATATTATACATATTCTAACTAATTTTTTAAATCAAAAGGGTATATGGTTATGATTGTTTTAGAACATTGGGCACATGCAATTTGAGGATGAATCTCATGTGCACTTTGTACCTTTACAATTGGGTATATAATATATGAATGCGAGATAAAAGAGATATATAAGCAAAATTTTGATAAAATAAATGTTTGTATAAGAATCCGATTAGAAAATACCTTTCACACTTCTTAGAACAAAGAATTCATTCTCAAAGCCTACCTTCATTACTTACACATGCCAAGAACATACAGACCGAGAATGTTTCTTGACATAGGGAGAGGGAAGCTTTTGAATATTTACCATGTCAAATTCATTTTTCATATTTATCACTAGTTTTCCGTAAAGTACTCCTTGGGCAATATTCCTATGCTTCACCTAGTTTTATGTGCATATCAACTGATACCATTTCTTCCTTTTTTGCCATATCATACAAAAGCAACATTTCAGAAGTGAATAGTTAAGTTTGCAAAAGCTTTCATTAAGAAAATGTCTAAGAGGAATCACACGAATTCATGCATATCTTTATCAATGGTATGTTTAGGTGACACTATAAGAAAACAATTTAGTGACATCAATTATTATCAGTGTTTCTAAATGGAGTGTTGTTTGAAATAAATAAGAAGAGAATAATAATTAAACATTGTTTTATCATTGCCAATCTCAACTTAGGAAGTTAGATTAAATCCTAGTCTTTCCATTTATTTTCCCTTCACAGCTATCCTCTTGCTCCAAAATCAAAGAACCCTAAAATTTCTTTTCTTTTTCTCAAACTTGAGTTTTCTGATCCACTTAGAGCACCATCGGCAAATCCTACGACGAAGCTACTCACTTAATGACCATAGGAAAACTAGTTATTTTACTTCACCAATCTTCTAGATCTAAAAATTAGTTTGACACATCATCATAAATGTAAAACTACATGGTTTTTAACAATAAATTTATCAATTTTCTGAACAAGAAAATTCTTAATTAATAGAAACATGATTCACTCCCACTATCTCCAGATAAACAATCCAGAGATATATCATTGTCCAATTTGGGACATCCTTATTTTTTAGTTTTTTAAAGATGGATAAATCGGTTCTTCATTTAATTCTTCACAATGCTATATGCATTTGTCATATTTTTAGTTTATTGCAATGTTAAATATGTTTGCCACTTAATAGTATCATACTTATTACAAATGGCATAAATATACGAACTAGTAACTTGTATTTATCATTCTCTTTACAATATTTTATATGCTGCTATATGGATTTATCAGTATGTTTTATTCTACGGTAAATGTTTATCAGTGTTTCAAAATGATGCCTACCTGTAATTATCAATTTTAATACAATATTTTATGTTTTTTATCATGTATTCATTTGAGTTATTAGTTAAAGTGTACATGAAAATGTACTAGATCCTAAAACTAAATTGGAGTCCTTATATTTTCTTTTTCATTCAAGTAGTCCTTCGAAGCTTATTATATGAGATGCAATGCATTCATAGAGTGCCACATGAATCATACGAATGGCTTAGTTTTCATGTTGTGTGTGTGTAGATGTTGCTTTAATGGCTCAATTTCGTGTTGTTTTATTGCCCAGGTTTTACTTGGATGTATCAATTCCATAACAGATGGATTCATGATGAGATGAACTACTTTTTGGGATATCTATAACAGGTTATCATCCTCCTACCCTTTGGTTGAGTTTGATGTTTTTTCCCCTCTTTCTCTCTCTTTACTTTATTCCATAAATATGAAAAAGTACTTAAATTTTTACTCAGACTTACATATGGTAAAAGATGGTCTTATATTCGAATTTTTTGTTATAAAACAGAAAGTACTCTATGGTATTAACATTAGTTTTCATTTTCTATAGCAGTAGTGGTCTTTTCCTTGCACTGGCATAATCTTTTTCAGTTTGGTATTATTTGCTTATTGTCTTCTGCATTTGTGACTGAAACAAAAATGGTTAAATGTTTGTTTTGTTGCTGTGGGATGGTTTTGAATGACTGTTGTAACTGTTTGTAGTGGATAAGTGCTTGATATGTGGTTGAAGTGGGAAGTTTTCAAATTCAAAACCATTGAAAACCATTGATATGTGGTTGCCTGATCAAAAACATTCCCAGTCTGAAAGTTTTCAAATTCAAAACCTGTAAACCAAGATTCAGAATAAAAGCTGAGTCAAAATCTTCAATCTGGAACGAGGGTCAAGATCAAGCAATTCCAAAAACAAATCAAGTTTCAAGTGATTCAAAGATCAGGTAGAAGTAAAATGCAGATTCAAATTAAATCCAGATCAAATAAAAAGAAAAAAAAATATACTGCTCTGTAGTTGTTAATAAACTTAATTCAATGCATTAGCTTCTATAAACAAGCATTGATTTCTTTCCCTTCTAACTTCAGATTTTTTTAATAAATCAAAGTTCAGGTTGTGGCAGTATTTACTGTGTCATTGTTTGTTTGGATAATATGCAGGTTGTTGAGATGGTTCGGGATTGGCACGACTGGGCTGAATGGTTCAGGATTGGCATGACTAGGTGGTGATTTCTGGTTTGCTGAGGAAGTGTGGGTATTGTTGTTGTGTATGTTGTTTGTATGGAGATGTAACAGAAAATGCGGTAAATCTTTTACACTTCCAATCTCCTTAATCATCTTGATTATCCTAACAATATTTATATTACATACTTTCACTTGTAATCCATATATACTAATTTCACTTTGGATCTTGTTCAACAATAGTTTATCATCGTTACTTTTACAACCATAATAGTAGACCAACAGCTAAAACTTTGCATATTAATTAGAGACATGACACAGTATGATGCATAGAGACCGGGTAATATATATGTATAACATTTACTGTGTAAGACGCATGTAAACTTGTATTATACATGTATATTACCGTCAGGAATTGAACTAAAATATTTGTTGTATAACATGCATGCAAACTTATATGGCTATGTGTTTTAAGTTTGAGGAAGAATGATATAGGAATCATATTGATCTTTTAACGTCTTGATTAATACAGAAATGACTCCTGGGCATTTTTTGGAAAAGTTGTAGGATGTATCAGAGAGAATTCATTATGATTCTCAAAATAACATGGCATTAAAATGAATTGATGGTTATGTACTTCACTGATGGAAGTAACTCATATCATTTATGCTATCAAAGGCCTTAAAATGTTTAGAGGACCGCCTGAACTGAACTGAACTATAAACATGACCAAAAATCATAATTAGGTCCTTAAGCATGAAAGTGGTGAACTGAAGCATGGCAATTTTCGAAGCAAGTGCTGAATCATGAAGGTTCTGAACTGAAGCATGCATATAATTTTATTGTCACTTTTTTCCCGTTCTAATGAAAATCAATTTCGTCCCCACACTTTGATTACAGTACCTTCGGGCCTTACTTTATTGATAATGTCTGTCTTCAATTAGCCCTGATGAAAATGTTGTGTCCTATTTGGCTTCAATAGCTCTACCAAGATTTGTTAGAGAGAAGGTACTACTACCTACATCAAATAATACACTTCTTTGTGTACTAGCTTCTTACATGCAAACTATAAACAAAATTATGAATTTTCAGAATGTTCCATTGGAATCTCATCCATCTAAATTAGTTGGAAGCATTGGATCTAAGAACAGATATTTTGATTTTTACAAGCTAGCCGAGGTTAGAATATTATTTTAATATGCATACTCAGTTAATTTTGTAATCATGTGTCAAGCGTTGCTTAATATGCTCATAATTTTGAAAGATAACATCAATTGTTACTGCAAACCTCAACAAGATAACTGATGTTAATTATTACCCAGATGAGACGGCGAGGAGGTCAAATATGAGGCATAGACCAATTAGTTTAGGTGTACAAGGCCTGGCAGATGCATTTATGTTGCTAGGCATGCCTTTTGATTCAGAAGAGGTATTTGGTTGTCTTTAACTTGTATGGATAATTTTTCCCCTTGTGCCTCATCCGTTGTTATCTGTTCAACTGTTTGTTCAGGCTCAACAGCTAAACAGAGATATTTTTGAAACAATATATTATCATGCTTTAAAAGATTCTTCGGAAATTGCAGCAGGAGAAGGCACTTATGAAACTTATCAAGGAAGTCCTGTCAGCATGGTATGTACAACTTATCTTTCTTTTAAACTTAAACACTTTAGCAATGGTCCTGTCAGCGTTTCATTTGATTGCTTTTTTTGCTTTTTGCCTTTTTTTTCACTGCACAGGGTTCAACTTAAACTTTTTGGACAGTTGGTAGTCTGTAGAGCAAATACATGTGAGTATGTTCTCCTTTTAGTAAATAATTAATTTCTTCAACAATCCCTTTTTATCTGTTTTCATGAAATCATCTTCTTAATTTTATTTGCATATAAGCAGATGAATCTGGAACAAAGTCGAAATGTCACAACAGTTCCTTCGAGCTTGCTGGTTGCTGAATGGGAGGAGGTAAAAGATGTTTTATCATTGTTTCTGCGCTTCCATCTTCAATGGTTACTTGCCTTTCTTCCATAAATTTAACTAAGTTAACTAAGTATGATTATTATAATTTTTTTTTAACTAAGTTAACCAAGTTTTATAAAATTTAGCAAGTTTAATTTATAAAAATTAACTAAGTACATAAAAATTTAAAACATAACCAAATAATAATAATAATTATTATTACTATTAACTAAGATTTATAATAATAATACTAAGTTAACTAATATTTATAAATATTAGATAAGTTTATGAAAATTAACTAAGTATTATGAAATTTTAACAAAATTAACTAAGTTTTATAAAAATTAACAGGATTAGTTTATATAATTATAATATATAACTTAATATTTTATACTGCTAATAATAATATATAACAGGATTAACAGGATTACAGTACCTTCGACAGATCACAACAAAAATAACAAAGTAAGCATGTATAAAAACATACAGAAAATACAATATGATGCATCAATAATGAGATGAGATCATTAATACTGAAGGAAAAATTCAAAAACCTAAGGTATAAATATGATGATGATGATACGTAACTCCTACTATTTGTGCTAGCAAAAGCTGATAGCTTTCAGCAATCGAACATAAGATCTAATGGAAGTCACAGCTTTTGATCATTTTTAAGTCCTAGCTTCTCTCTTTCCTTGGTCATATAGAGAGAACAACATATTTCAATATTTTCTACATGTTGTTAGTACATTTCTTTATGCTGGAAAGAAAGATATGGATTGAGGTTTTCCCATTGTAAAATTTTGTATATTAAACAGCTTTTTCCATGAGCTAGTTGTGTTGTTTTGTTACATGTAAATCTTATGCAAATTGTGTTGGTGTTGAAATTGTGTGTGTAAAAATATAAAGTAAATTATGATGATATTGTTCCAACTGTTGATGGGATCTAATGTGCCAGATTTTGAATGGAAGATTGATTTTTGTGGAGATGGCAAACTCCAACTCTGGGTCAGATGTGCAGTAATTTGTGACAATACTTTTCTTCATCTTCATGGTCCTCTGGAGCAGTGGTGGTGTTGAAGTTCTCTGGTGGTATGAAGGCTGTGATGATTTTGTGGGAGAAAGCAGATAGCATGGAAGCTTTTCGCGTATAGGCAGAGGTGTTTGGATGATTGGGAAATGGTATGTGTTGCTTCAATAGTGTATGGATGCTAGTTTACTTTGTATAGGCAGAGGTGTTTGTATGTCAATAGTTTACTTTGTTATTTTTGTTTATGGATATTATTGAAACTTGGTTTATGGATGTCTTTTGTTTATTAATATTGTCTTAACTAGTTTATGTAACCAATTAATAGTTATTAGAACCTGTTATATATACTAGTTGCTTAAATATGCTTAAAATATAGTTTTGGAATATTCAAAAATAGAGTGGAATATTAAAGCTGTTATATAAATAGAAGACAGCGTTTGATTAATGCTGTCAATGAAGAAACAACAGCGTTTATTTCGTGCTGTAATTATCTTGAAATTGTCAATAACAGCGTTTTTTACATGCTGTCGAAATAGTTGATGATTCAATCACAGCGTTTTTATCACGCTGTCGAAATTGTTGATGATTCAATAACAGCGTTTAGAAAAAGCTGTTGTAAACAGTTAAAGTAGAATTTGAACATCTTCGACAGCACGTCTGAAACGCTGTAAAAAATATTATTGACAGCTCGTAATAAACGCTGTCACGGAGATGTTTCAACAGCGTTTATAGAAACGCTGTTGTAAGTTATGTATATACGACAGCATGTCGTTATACAGCGTTTCTAATAACGCTGTTGTATCATATTACAGCGTTTATCAAACGCTGTTAAAAGCCTTTTGTGGTGTAGTGAATAATAGAATCTCACATTTCACAGCGGAACAACATATAATATATCAATGAATAATCTTTAAAACAAAGAATCATATCTGTTATTACATTACATCACATTACATTATCAGATATTACAACAAATAGAGGAAAGAAATATTACATATATTAGTGATGCGCTTCGCCATCCAGCTTGCTCCTGATCTCCACAACAACTCCTGAATTCCAGAATGACCTGATAATCTGACTCTAGACTGCCCGTGTGGAAATTGGTGGGCACCCAGAGTTTAGAAAGGGAACAATAAACCCCAGGTCAGTTGTGGGACTGGTGTGAGATCTTAAAAGCAGTTATTTTCATAAAGAAAATAAAAAGAAATCCGCTATGCTTTTGAAAAATGAAACTACCATAAGGCCTCCCGCCACACACACAATGCAACGCACACTTGGGAAAGATTTCTCATTATGATATTCAAAAATGCGTAATACGCAAAATTCTTTTGATATTATTATTAGTGCATAGTGTAGAAAAACATTTCGAAAGTATAATATTAATCTTAGCCAGCATACAACATTTCGTCGTATGCCTACTATAGCTACCATGTTCAATAGCAGGTTACCACCATATTCCATGGCAGGTTATACAACTAAAATCGTACAGGGCTCATATTGTTTCTTTGGATTTCCAACAAATGGTCAGGCAAAGGAGCTTCCTACACCGAAATGGGTACGCCTCTGGAGCGACGCCCCGAGAACTTAACCAGCTCTCTGCCAACACAAGGCCGAGTTACCACACGCTTCTGGGTGCAATGAAGCTGTAACTTGATAACTCCACACAAAAAAATATGCCATCCCCGGTCATTACCGACCTTTATCAGAGGATCCTCAACCACAAAGCAACATCACACGGTAATGAGATTGCAATAACCACATAGGTTAAATATCTGGGGTTCATACCATGATACCACCTCTTATCCAGAAGAATGGACATACCCTAGGATCGTTACCCCTAAAAACCTTGCCGCAACATTCATGTTTTGACCATTTTCGGGTTGTGAGGTTCGACGAAGTCTCGTCCACAAAGCTACGCTTTTCACAAAGCCATGCTTCGATCAACAAATGATCAGCAGCACTTCGTATGCCACATTACCAAATTGGGAATGTATCACTAGTAACCATCAACTACATAACCTCTGAGCTCGTACGTCTCAGAGAAGGATGTTAAGCTAAGAGAATAAATTCTCCGCCACCAACAGAAATGTATTTGATAAAAACCAGCTTTACATCTCAAAATGTAACGTCAGACTTACAACCATACAAGTCTGTTCCGGGTTCGAACAGAACCGAAGGCACTTCCAAAGAAGCCCTTGCAATCTGGGTATCCACAATCCCGATCGGACTTCCCATCACTTAGAGAATCTCTATATCGACGCGACTCAGTGCAGAGACAATCGATAGGTCATCCTATCATTCTCGCAAATACCCGGTCTTCACCACCGTTCTTCAAATGCAATCCCATTTCGTCGTAACATTATTAGGAATGGGTTATATGACACAAAGGTCCTCTCTCGGCTAATCCGAATAACAAGCGCTTATTTTTAAATATAAGTGTTCATTCAGATTTCAAACAAATCACAATAATTTCCACTTTGATCTGTTGAATAAAAGATCCATCACAATCACAAAGGATCGATGTGGTTTTTGGATATCCACTTGGACTCCGACCCCCGATCGCATCGAAATTCAAACGCCATTTAAGGGCAAATATTGATAGTTGGTTATTTAACTATCAATCAACATTCACAACAATTACTGGATTTCAAATAATTTCTCCAGTTATTTATTTTCAAAATACCTTTGCAAGATATATTTTCACACTTCAACCATTTGAAAACAAATTTCAAATCACTTTTCACTCGCGGAATAAAATTCCTGATATTATTTATTTCCATTGAAAGTCTGCCGAGTCCAAATACTTTAAAATAATTTAAATTACTTATCCAAAATATATATATATACTTGGAAACATTTAGATAAAACTATTTCAAAACATTTTACTTAAAGTATTAGTTATAAAACATTATACTAATATTACGTATAAAACCTTTAAGTCTAAACTAATTTTCAAATAAAATTAGTAGATATAGTACAATAATTTAAATAACCATTTTCTAAAACAAATGTCAATTAAATCTTTAAATAATCACTTCTATAATTAATTAATTAAATCTTTACTTTAAAGATTTTCAAAATAACCCAAGTAAATAATTTCTCCAAAATATTCTTTTAAAACCAACTTTAGAACTTTTAATCTATATTTATAAACCATATTGAAAACATTCTCGGCTTTCCAGGGAAGGTACATTTTGCATTCTAAAATGGTTCATTCAAATCAATTTATAAATCCTTCTGGATTTACTTTAAATCTACGTTCCAAATCCGTAAATTCCTTTCCACGCTTTTAAAAATAACTCAATGTTTATTTTTAAAACAAAATTCCCTTTCCTTTACAAATTCCATTGTGAATTCAAATTTCCAAATATCCATTGATATACGATTTCTCAAATCGATTTTCAAATATTCATTTCAACACCAAATCAATTTACAAATTGATTTCCAAGTTTATTTCAAACACCCACATCAATTTCCAAATGGATTTCCCAAAGGTTTATTTTCAATCACCAAAATCAATTTCCAAATTGATTTCTAAATTTTGTTTCAAACATCGAATCAAATTTCAATTTGATTCCTAAGGATTTATTTTCAAGTACCAACTCAATTTTCAATGGATTTCCCAATTTATCATCTTTTAAAATAATTTCCTTTATTTTTTTTCAAACTATTTAAAATCTATATTTTTAAAAATTCTTCAACTATCAACCAATATTACTCAAAACCCATTTATAAAAATCTTTCCCCATATTTTGGAAATATATTCAATAGGATTTCACTGTAGATTTTCTACTTAAATTTAAAAATCCTATTTTATTTATTTCTAGTATCTTATGACACCACAAATATATTCGGCTAAATTTTAGCCTATAATGATTCCAATTACAATATAATCACACAGAGATTATAAATACTTTAACACACAACAAATGAAACAAATTCAAATTTTTGAGGAATCCAGTTGGATCCCTCCAACCTGTTTCCCTGCATCCACAGACGTTAGCACAGTAATTAAATACCAGTTCCACTTCGAGGTGGAATGTCGCGGTATATGGAATTTATAAAATATCATCCGCTATTATGCAGCGCAATAGGGTCTCATCCGCTATATAATGCGGAAAATCAACTCCAAAAACATATATAATACCAATTCCACTTCGAGGTGGAATATCGCGGTATATGGGTTTAATATACTAACCTCCGCTATTATGCGGCGTATATGGTCTATTTCAATACAAATAATAACAATCATCATCCAAGTACACAATCAACAATTAAATTCAACTGACAAAATTCAACCATAAATCAATAGCTGAAAATTTCAATTTTTTTTATTTTGCGTGAGAAGATCTCACCTTTGCTTTTATTAGCAATCTATTTCCATCTTGACTCGATTTTCTCGATTTAAGACCTTGCATAACAATTATATAATTTTATTAATATTCAAACAAATTTGAACAATTATTTTCTTTTAATAAATTTAATTTACTAATGATTTAGTTTTAAACTAAAAATTTCCTTTAAAAAACTTTTTTGTAGCTGAAATAATAAAAATAAGTTAGTTAAACAATTTTACCACCAAACCCATTATAAAGAAAATAAGCCTAGAAAATTTAAAATACGCAAATTTATTTTATTTTTTCTTCTTTGAAACTACTTATACCAAATGACTTATATTTATTTTTTAAAAAACTAATCTTTATATATCTTTCTATTTTTCAAAGCTTATCTTTATATGAAAACCGTACTGTAAAATATAATTTTTTCCTTTTCCTTTTGATTTTCTTTTTTTTATATACTTATAAAATTAACAGATCAGCATTCAAAAACAAGATAGTGAATACCTTCTCTCGAATCTCGAAGTCGTGCCCTCTCTCCGCAGAACGAAGAGCCACCCAAGCCCACTGCAATCGAACGCGGCCACCGATGTCGAGCATAACAACGAAGCACGCGAGCGAAACCTCACAGCTGTCATCGCCTCCCAGTCGCATGCCGCCACCCCGAACACACCGCCTCACTCCTCCAACACCTCAAGAAACCATACCCCAACTCGAAACCCAGCTCCTCCAATTCGTGCTAGGCTCACGACCTAACGCTGCCGCGACTACGTCCTCATCTTCCCTTGCATTCACGGCCTAAGAAACGGCTTCGATTAGAGGAGGAAAATGAAATCGCGGCTATAGATTAAAACGAGATGGCCATTTTTTTTTCAAACGACAAGGGCTTCGGTCATTGATTTATTTTGACTTTCGATGTAAGCTTCTAAGGAAAGAAAAGAAGGGTACGTGATGAAGTAGAAAGTAGGTCGGCTGAGATGAAAGAATTTCGGTTGTGATTTGATCTTGATCAGATAAAGATATTTAAATTAAATCGATAATTATTGCCTAGGCCTTTTTATCTCGTACGATCACACGACAACTCTGAATGCTACGGAAATTGAAATCTGATAATAATATGATATTACGGATCCAATGGAACTGGTTTCGTCGAATTCCGAGACTATGCCTCGAAAGGCTATTTTTAAATATCAATTCAAACGATATAACTTTAAAACTGAATAAAACATTTCCAAATTCAATTCTGAAGCTTCCACTATCTTCAGTATTATCAATATAGATTTTTCAAGCTTTTGAAATATTTTTAATCAGCTTAAAACTGAAGATTCAAATTTTTACCCAACTACAATAAACTAAATTCAATAATTAAATTGCGAAATTCATAGTTAATTTTGAAATTCAGGTTAAACCATCACTCAAATATTTAAAATCAATTAAATTTCCAAATTTTAATTGTCTAAAATTCAGGGTCGTCACATCCTTCCCCCCCTAAAAGAATTTCGTCCCGAAATTACAAGTTAAGAAGAACGATCCTTAACCCATTTAATATTTTCCAACCCAAACAGTTTTATCAACTTCCCAAAACAAATCTTTTATTAAAGTCTCTTTATCATTTCTTCAACTAATTCACCATATTCAATTATAAGTTTTCAAACAACCTTGTTTACTTGACCAATTCAAATTTAAATTTAAATTTAAATTTAAATTTAAATTTTAAACTTTCAAAATTTTCACAAAATTTTTCCAACTCCCTAAATTTTCGAAATTTTTTGCCAGTGTCTCCTTTGCGCGGCTAGCTCGGTACGACTACAAAATGACAGCACAGGCCCTCAAATCCCAAAAGAAAACAAAAGGCCAAGTGGCTAGACAAGAAAATCATCAAATTTCATACTGAAATTTAAAAACATACCTTTTCGTCGAGCAATTCAAATTTATCTTCAGAAATCAAAATCCAATTCTTTTTCCTTTATAATACCTGTAAGCTATTAAGCAATAATATCCAATTACCATATCCAAAACCGTTTAATCCATTTCCTTACAGAATTTTCAATCATACTCCTTGTATCATTTTTTACTTCAATATTGAAGATATATCCATTTTCATTCAATCTTGTATTTTCAAATTCATTTGAATTCAATTGACAAATTTCAATTCTATTTTGATTCGGTTTAACTTCTGAATATTGAATTTTATCTTCTATTCATAACTGATTCATATCATTATTTTAATTTAGTTTCATTCACTAATTTACTTCAGTTGTCAATTTGAAATCGTTTGTTGCTTACAAAATTGTTTTTCAAAATTTTCTAACTTCCAAAATTTTCGAAAATTTTTGGCAGAGTCCCCTTTGTACGGAGGAGCTTTTACAATTTGAAAAAGATATAAATATATATACATCGACCCACTCGGTCGAAAAAACAAAAAAAACAGTTCATATTTCCTATTTTTATTGCGTAGGCGTACCTTATTTAGCATTTTTAAGTAAGCGGCTTATTATTAGCATTTTGTGCAATCAAATCCAGCCAAACGGCCCTCATGTACCTGTATTAACTCAATTTAAACACATAAGTGACATATATAGGAAATTCATTTACATTTCACTTATTTTCAATAGTGAACACGTAGTTTTCACAAGCAAAATATTCAAAATTATTTTCATTAGCAATTTATATGGTTTCGATACAAATTTAATTGCTTACAACTACATTCCATATCCTTTCAATTCAATTCAAGCGATTTACAATTCACTTTCTTTCATTCCATTCAATTTTTTTTAAACGAAACGAACTCATATCCATTTCAATTGATTCAAAAATCAATTTTATTGGCTTTCATTAACTCATAGAATTTTATGCAATCTCGTTTGCGTCAAACGACAATTATTTCTATGCAAATTCGACGATATTCACTTAGTATAATATCCAAACTAGTTTATAACTAATTTAAATTGATACCAACTCAATTTACTTTTTATTCTATTTCATTTCCAATTGATTCCATTCAATTCATTTTTGTGCATTTCATTAATCAAACAAGTGTCATTCAAAACCATTTCATACAACTTGACAACAACCATTTCACAATTTTGCGTAACTCGAGCTTTTATCCAATATTTACTTAAGCTATTTGTTTTCTTCAAGTTATTTCATTTCAAAACTTAAGTTTATTTTTCCTTGTAACACTTCTAAATTTAAATCCTTGATTTGATTTTACATTTATCAAATCCATTCCATCTAATAATTCAATTAAATTAGTTTTATTCACTTATCCATTTCAATTTCAATTTTTCCTTCCTCGATTCATCTCGAATTTATTTTATCAATAACAAGGAAATTTATCTGCAAATTTAACTCACATTTGAATTTTAATTTAATTAATTCAACCTTCCTATTTCATGAATCAATTAATTATCATATTAGCTTACTTGGATTCAATCCATTTTGTTTTTATTTTCCCCAAGTTTGGATTTTTTATTCAACTTAATGCCAATCAAATCTCATTTGTATATGAATTCATTCCCTTATCCTTTCAATTCACGTTTATAAATTTCATTTGTTAAATAAATTTATCTCCAAATCTTTGGTTATACCATTATTTCTTATTAAATTTCCACACTATAATGATGATAATTCAATATCATCACTTCCTAACAACCAAGCAACCATATACCATAATAATTTACAGAAAATCATTTCTTTTATATATAAAGATAGTTTTGGGTAAAATTATTTCATTTACCCTATTTTAAAACAATACTGTGTCAATTTATCTTGTTTAAGAGTTTAGAAACCCCTATCGATACAATTGGCCAAACTGCACCGACCAAAACCTATAAACAATCAACCGATAAGTCAACACAATACAAAACAATTTTATATTCACTAACAAATACGCGCTCATATCTATTATTACACTCAACTCATTTTAGAGTACTACTGACTCTATCTCTAATGAGTAACACCCAACAGAGCCAGGGTTATTGCTTAACCAAATGCTCTGATACCACATGTAAAGGCCCGAAAATCCGTACTCCATTGAGCTGGCAACATTCCACAACAATCCTGCCAAAGAGGAACAAACTTACCAGTCTTTAGGGTTAAAGAAGAAGAAGGTAGAAGAAGAAAACATAAACAATAACAGAATCTCACATTTCGCAGCGGAACAACATATAATATATCAATGAATAATCTTTAAAACAAAGAATCATATATGTTATTACATTACATTATCAGAGTATTACAACAACAAACAGCGGAAAGAAATATTACATATATTAGTGATACACTTCGCCATCCAGCTTGCTCCTGATCTCCACAGCAACTCCTGAATTCCAGAATGACCTGATAATCTGACTCTAGACTGCCCGTGTGGAAATTCGTGGGCACATAGAGTTTAGAAAGGGAACAATAAACTCCAGGTCAGTCGTGGGACTGGTGTGAGATCTTAAAAACAGTTATTTTCACAAAGAGAATAAAAAGAAATCCGCTATGCTTTTGAAAATGAAACTGCCATAAGGCCTCCCGCCACACACACAATGCAACGCACACTTGGGGAAGATTTCTCCTTATGATAGTCAAAAATGCGTAATGCGCAAAATTCTTTCGATATTATTATTAGTGCATAGTGTAGAAAAACATTTCGAAAGTATAATATTAATCTTAGCCAGCATACAACATTGCGTCGTATGCCTACTATAGCTACCATGTTCAATAGCAGGTTACACCATATTCCATGGAAGGTCATACAATTAAAACCGTACAGGGCTCGTATTGTTTCTTTGGATTTCCACCAAATGGTCAGGCAAAGGAACTTCCTACACCCAAATGGGTAGGCCTCTGGAGGGATGCCCTAAGAACTTAACCAGCTCTCTGCTAACACAAGGCCGAGTTACCACATGCTTCTGGGTGCAATGAAGATGAAACTTGATAACTCCACACACAAAAATATGCCATCCCCGGTCGTTACCGATCTTTATCCGAGGATCCTCAACCACAAAGTAACATCACATAGTAATGAGATTGCAATAACCACATAGGTTAAATATCATGGCTCCATACCATGATACCACCTCTTATCCAGAAGAATGGACATACCTTAGGGGTGCTACCCCTAAAAACCTTGTCGCAACATTCCTATTTCGACCATTTCCGGGTTGTGAGGCCCGACGAAGTCTCGTCCACAAAGCTACGCTTTTCACAAAGCCATGCTTCGATCAACAAATGATCAGCAGCACTTTGTATGCCACATTACCAAATTGGGAATGTATCACTAGTAACCATCAATTACATAACCTCTAAGCTCATATGTCCCAGAGAAGGGTGTTAAGCTAAGAGAATAAATTCTCCACCACCAACATAAATGTATTTGATAGAAACCAGCTTTACATCTCAAAATGTAACGTCAGACTTACAACCATACAAGTCTGTTCCGGGTTCGAACAGAACCGAAGGCACTTCCAAAGAAGCCCTTGCAATCTGGGTATCCACAATCCCGATCGGACTTCCCATCACTTAGAGAATCTCTATATCGACGCGACTCAGTGCAGAGACAATCGATAGGTCATCCTATCATTCTCGCAAATACCCGGTCTTCACCACCGATCTTCAAATGCAATCCCATTTCGTCGTAACATTATTAGGAATGGGTTATATGACACAAAGGTCCTCTCTCGGCTAATCCGAATAACAAGCGCTTATTTTTAAATATAAGTGTTCATTCAGATTTCAAACAAATCACAATAATTTCCACTTTGATCTGTTGAATAAAAGATCCATCACAATCACAAAGGATCGATGTGGTTTTTGGATATCCACTTGGACTCCGACCCCCGATCGCATCGAAATTCAAACGCCATTTAAGGGCAAATATTGATAGTTGGTTATTTAACTATCAATCAACATTCACAACAATTACTGGATTTCAAATAATTTCTCCAGTTATTTATTTTCAAAATACCTTTGCAAGATATATTTTCACACTTCAACCATTTGAAAACAAATTTCAAATCACTTTTCACTCGCGGAATAAAATTCCTGATATTATTTATTTCCATTGAAAGTCTGCCGAGTCCAAATACTTTAAAATAATTTAAATTACTTATCCAAAATATATATATATACTTGGAAACATTTAGATAAAACTATTTCAAAACATTTTACTTAAAGTATTAGTTATAAAACATTATACTAATATTACGTATAAAACCTTTAAGTCTAAACTAATTTTCAAATAAAATTAGTAGATATAGTACAATAATTTAAATAACCATTTTCTAAAACAAATGTCAATTAAATCTTTAAATAATCACTTCTATAATTAATTAATTAAATCTTTACTTTAAAGATTTTCAAAATAACCCAAGTAAATAATTTCTCCAAAATATTCTTTTAAAACCAACTTTAGAACTTTTAATCTATATTTATAAACCATATTGAAAACATTCTCGGCTTTCCAGGGAAGGTACATTTTGCATTCTAAAATGGTTCATTCAAATCAATTTATAAATCCTTCTGGATTTACTTTAAATCTACGTTCCAAATCCGTAAATTCCTTTCCACGCTTTTAAAAATAACTCAATGTTTATTTTTAAAACAAAATTCCCTTTCCTTTACAAATTCCATTGTGAATTCAAATTTCCAAATATCCATTGATATACGATTTCTCAAATCGATTTTCAAATATTCATTTCAACACCAAATCAATTTACAAATTGATTTCCAAGTTTATTTCAAACACCCACATCAATTTCCAAATGGATTTCCCAAAGGTTTATTTTCAATCACCAAAATCAATTTCCAAATTGATTTCTAAATTTTGTTTCAAACATCGAATCAAATTTCAATTTGATTCCTAAGGATTTATTTTCAAGTACCAACTCAATTTTCAATGGATTTCCCAATTTATCATCTTTTAAAATAATTTCCTTTATTTTTTTTCAAACTATTTAAAATCTATATTTTTAAAAATTCTTCAACTATCAACCAATATTACTCAAAACACATTTATAAAAATCTTTCCCCATATTTTGGAAATATATTCAATAGGATTTCACTGTAGATTTTCTACTTAAATTTAAAAATCCTATTTTATTTATTTCTAGTATCTTATGACACCACAAATATATTCGGCTAAATTTTAGCCTACAATGATTGCAATTACAATATAATCACACAGAGATTATAAATACTTTAACACACAACAAATAAAAAAAATTCAAACGTTTGAGGAATCTAGTTGGATCCCTCCAACCTATTTCCCTGCATCCACAGACGTTAGCACAACAATTAAATACTAATTCCACTTCAAGGTGGAATATCGTGGTATATGAGATTTATAAAATATCATCCGCTATTATGTAGCCCAATAGGGCCTCGTCCGCTATATAATGCGGGAAATCAACTCCAAATTCATATATAATACCAATTCCACTTCGTGGTGGAATATCGCGGTATATGGGTTTATTATAATAACCTCCGCTATTATACGGCGTATGGGGTCTATTTCAATACAAATAATAACAATCATCATCCAAGCACACAATCAACAATTAAATTCAACTAACACAATTCAATTAACACAATTCAACCATAATCCAATAGCTGAAAATTTCAATTTTTTTTTTTGAGTGAGAAGATCTCACCTTTGCTTTTATTAGCAATCCATTTCCATCTTGACTCGATTTTCTCGATTTAAGACCTTGCATAACAATTATATAATTTTGTTAATATTCAAACAAATTTGAACAATTATTTTCATTTAATAAATTTAATTTACTAATGATTTAGTTTTAAACTAAAAATTTCCTTTAAAAATCTTTTTAGTAGCTAAAATAATAAAAATAAGTCAGTTAAACAATTTTTCCACCAAACCCATTATAAAAAAAATAAGCCTAGCAAATTTAAAATACGTAAATTTATTTTATTTTTTCTTCTTTGAAACTACTTATACCAAATGACTTATATTAATTTTTAAAAATCTAATCTTTATACGTCTTTCTATTTTTCAAAGCTTATCTGTATATGAAAACCGTACTGTAAAATATAATTTTTTCCTTTTCCTTTTGATTTTCTCTTTTTATATTTATATATATATATATATATATACTTATAAAATCAACAGATCAGTATTCAAAAACAAGACAGTGAATAACTTCTCTCGAATCTCGAAGTCGTACCCTCTCTTCGCAGAATGAAGAGCCACCCAAGCCCACTGCAATCGAATGCGGCCGTCGATGTCGAGCACAACAACAAAGCACGCAAGCGAAACCTCACGGCGGTCGTCGCCTCCCAGTCGCATGCCACCACCCCGAACGCACCGCCTCACTCCTCCAACACCACAATAAACCATACCCCAACTCGAAACCTAGCTCCTCCAATTCGTGCTAGGCTCACGACCTAACGCCGCCGCGACCACGTCCTCATCTTCCCTAGCATTCGCGGCCTAAGAAATGGCTTCGATTAGAGGAGGAAAATGAAATCGCGACTATGGATTAAAACGAGACGGCCATTTTTTTTTCAAACAACTGGGGCTTCGGCCATTGATTTGTTTTGACTTTCGATGTAAGCTTCCGAGGAAAGAAAAGAAGGGTACGCGATGAAGTAGAAAGTAGGTCGGCTGAGACGAAAGAATTTCGGCTGTGATTTGATTTTGATCAGATAAAGATATTTAAATTAAATCGATAATTATTGCCTAGGCGTTTTTATCTCGTACGATCACACGACAACTCCGAATGCTACGGAAATTGAAATCGGATAATAATATGATATTACGGATCCAATGGAACTAGTTTCGTCGAATTCCGAGACTGTGCCTCGAAATGCTATTTTTAAATATCGATTCAAACGATATAACTTTAAAACTGAATAAAACATTTTCAAATTCAATTCTGAAGCTTCCACTATCTTCAGTATTATCAATATAGATTTTTGAAGCTTTTGAAATATTTTTAATCAGCTTAAAACTGAAGATTCAAATTTTTACCCAACTACAATAAACTAAATTCAATAATTAAATTGCCAAATTCATAGTTAATTTTGAAATTCAGGTTAAACCATAATTCAAATATTTAAAATCAATTAAATTTCCAAATTTCAATTGTCCAAAATTCAGAGTCGTCACAATTTCGGCATAGTAATGGTAAGAATATGTATTAAGAAATGTGGAAGAAGAAGAGGAGTGAAAAACCAGAAAATCTGATATAAAATTCGTTGAAACTAACCCCTATTTATAGAAGAACAACAGCCATGTCTATTCCTGAAGAGTTATGGCGAATAGACACTTCTTTTGAAATTTAAATTTTGACCTCAACTGACACCATGTCGACATGGTCACCATAGGCATGTCGACATCCCAAAGCAATTTTTGATGATTTGATTTTCTTTGAAAATAACCTTTATCTTATATTAAAACTATTTAAAACTTTATAAATATGCTTGACTATAGCTATAATTCATAAGTAAATATAGAGAATAATATATATAGAATTTAACTATAGTTTTATATTTAAATCTTAAGTATAAATATTTAAAAGTTAAATATATTATATTAAAAGATAGTTTAAAACCAGGAGTAATTTGACTTTGAAATTAAAGATAATTTTGAGGCTAAAATTATTTAAAATCGGGATAGAGGGTTTTGAATCTTTTAAAATGAAAGTTTTGAAATCATTTTGAAAACAAGATAATTTTGTAAAATCATTTGAATTAAAATTAGTGGATACAAAACAATGTTCAACTAGATTTTTCGTAGGTTCCATCCTACTTAGGGTTCCATCCCTTTAACAGGCTCGAAGTGAATTCCATTCCACGAATAAATTGGATTTTAAGATGTCAGTGCTTTTTTATGAGTTTTAACAAAAAATTTAATTAAAGAATAAATTACTTCAACTCTTGAACTCTTGATAATCTTGATACTCATGAGTCTTCAATCTTGATATCTTGAATCTCTATATTGTACAGTCTTCATTCTTGGTACCTGCATGGTTAAATTCTGCATCTACATATTTATCTAAACTTATAATGTTAGTATTTATATTTTATAATCTATTCTAAGGTTGTTGTCATCAAAACCATCATCTCACGGACTAACAATCTCCCCCTTTTTGATGATGACAACCTTTGTTTATAAAATATTTATTTCTATCTTAATAACTCCCCCTAAAACTAATAACTCCCCCTTAATCTATGCCTAATTACCTTATTTTATATTTCTTCTCCTTTGTCATCAACAAAAAAAACTCTAAGCTTTATAACTCCAAACTATATAACTCTCCCTAATTCTAATATTCTATGTGATTATAATGATAGTGTTATCATAAATAATCAACACTTAGATCTAATAATAAATCTACTCCTAAACTACTAACTATCTTAAGTATATAATAACCGTATAGTTATATGTATTAATAAGAAGAACACATATAAGAACACAATTAATTTATTAATCATATAGTTATATGTACATTTTTCATTGTAAACGTAAGAAGAAATAAACAACAATGGTAAAGAAAGAAAAGAAACTAATGTGTGTTTTTAAACATAGCAGATCTATGAATCGAACAATTTGGATAGTGGAAACAGAAATTTCCACGTTGTTTGACAAGATTCCCATTCTTGTCAAAACACACTTCTCCAACGCACACGACTTGGTCATCATCCTCCACGTGCGCTTCTTCCATGGGTTCTTCTTCTTCTTCGCTGGCCACTTGATTGAGTGAAGAATCTTCATCAATCAAGATAGGGTTGGCTTGATTATCCATTATAAATTTTTGCAAATTCCTAAGAATCTTGCCTTGCTTCTCTTGTTCCTTTTCCATACGGAGCTGAATCACTTGAATTTCAGTCATCATCTGAAGTGCATCCTTCAAAGAGTCCTCTATTTTAGTCACACGAGCGAGAGTAGTAAGTTGAAATGGACCAGACGTAGGAGAGGAGAACGAAAAAGTTGATTTTATGTTTCATTTGGAAGAGGAGGCCATTGATTATTTGATTTCAGAGAGAAGAACAGATGGATAACAGAAAGGATGAATAAAATTTCGAAAATGTGAAGAATATATAACCAATTATTTTGAATTTTGGTGGGAAAAAATTTCAAATTTTAAAAACGTTGTATGTCGACATGGGTATATGAGGGATGTCGACATGGTCCTTTTTATTTTTACTATTTGATTTTGATATTAATTATTAACTATACGTGTTATTTATATTTTATATTTAAGTTATAGAACAAATACCTAATTCTTTTCTTAATTTAGTAAAAATTGATTCATTTAAGGGTTTTGTTAAAATATCAGCAATTTGATTTTCAGAATTGATATAATCGAGAGTAACTACTTCCTTACTTATATTATTTTTGAGAAAATGATGTCTGATATCAATATGTTTAGTTCGAGCATGTTGAGTAGTATTTTTGGATAAATTTATCGCACTCGTATTGTCACAATAAATTGGTGATTTTGAAAATTTTAAACCAAAATCTTTTAAAGTTTGTTGCATATATATTACTTGAAAACAAACCAAAGCAGCAGAAATATACTTTGCTTCAGTTATTGATAAAGAAACCGTGTTTTTCTTTTTACTAAGCCAAGAAACCAGAGAATGCCCCAAAAAGTGACAAGTCCTACTTGTAATTTTTCGGTATGATTTACAACCAGCATAGTCAGCATCACAGTAACATATTAAGTCAAAAGAATCATTTTTAGGGTAAAATAAACCATAATCAGATGTGTGTTTAACATATCTTATGATTCGTTTTACGGCTTTTAGTGGGTCTCTTTAGGTTGGGATTGATATCTGGCACAAAGACAAACAATATGCATGATATCAGGTCTACTGGCAGTAATATAGAGTAGTGATCCAATCATTCCTCTATATAATTTTTGATCTACATCTTTCGAGATATCTTCTTTACTAAGGTACTCATTAGTTGCCATGGGAGTGGGTTTTCCACTCGCAATAGTCAAACCAAATTTACTAATTAGGTATTTAGCATATTTTTCTTGACTAATAAAGATATCATTATCTAATTGTTTTATTTGTAATCCTAAAAAGAAATTTAATTCACCCATATGACTCATCTCAAACTCTTTTGTCATTATTTCAGAAAATTCTTTATTCATTTCAAAATTAGCTGATCCAAAAATGATATCATCTACGTAAACTTGTACTAGTTGAATGTCATTTTATTTCTTTTAATAAAAAAAGTATTATCTACTTTACCAATTTCAAAATTTGATTGCAATAAATAAGATGTTAGTCTATCATACCAGGCTCTAGGAGCTTGTTATAGACCATATAATGCTTTCTTAAGTTTGTAAACATGATTTGGTAATTTATCATTTTCAAAAAGTGGAAGTTGTTCAACATATACTTCTTCTTTTACAAATCCATTTAAAAAGGCACTTTTAACATCCATTTGAAATAATTTGAAATTATTATGATTTGCGAAAGCAAGTAGAATCCTAATGACTTCCAATCTTGCTACGGGAGCAAAGGTTTCATCAAAATTTATTCCTTCTTCTTGACAATAACCTTGAGCGACTAATCGAGCTTTATTTCTAACTACCTCTCCTTGTTCATTCATTTTATTTTTATAAACCCATTTAGTTGCAATTATAGTTTTATTTTCAGGTCTAGGAACAAGTTCCCAAACATCATTTCTAGTAAATTGATTTAATTCTTCTTGCATAGACAAAATCCATGAATCATCAGTTGATGCTTCTTTTGGATTTTTGGGTTCAATAGTTGATATAAAAGCTACATTACTCATTTGACTTAGTTGATTTCTAGTTTTAGCAACAGATTGCATATCTCCTAGAATATTTTCTATAGGATGATCTTTTAAAAGTAGTCCTTTTATTAGGATGATTAATTTCATTATTAGTTTCAATTGATTCTTGATTTTGAGTGATTAAATCCTCTTCATCATTTATATCTTCAAAAAATTTGAAATTTTCATCAAATGAAACATGCATTGTTTCTCCAATGGTGTTAGTTTTCAAATTAAACACTCTGTATGCTTTACTTCTATTAGAGTATCCGATAAAGATTCCTTTGTCGGATTTAGGATCAAATTTATCTAAATTATCTTTTGTATTTAAAATAAAGCATTTACTTCCAAAAATTCTAAAATAAGATACCTTAGGTTTCTTTGAATAAAGAAGTTCATAAGATGTCTTATCAGTTAGAGGTCTAATTAAAATTCTATTTAAAATATAACAGGCGGTAGCAACTGCTTCTGCCCAAAAATTCTTTGGTAAATTACTATCTGAAAGCATAGTTCTCGCACACTCTTGAATCGTCCTATTTTTACGTTCTACTACTCCGTTTTTTGTTGTGGAGTTCTTGAAAATGAAAAATTGTGAGTTATTCCCTTTTTATTGCAGAATTCCTCTAACTTTTCATTTTCAAATTCACCACCATGATCACTTCGAATAGTTATAATTTTTAGAGAAAATTGATTTTGAATTCTTTTTGAAAAGGTCTTAAAACATTCAAAAGTATCACTTTTATGTTTCAAAAATATTGTCCATGTAAATCTAGAATAATCATCTACAATTACAAAAACATATTTACTATGATTTATTGATAGAATTTGAGATGGACCAAATAAATCAAGATGAAGTAATTCAAGAGGTTTTGAAGTTGAAATCATATCTTTTAATTTAAAGGAACCTTTTTTAAGTTTTCCTAATTGACATGCATCACATAAACTGTCTACTTTAAAGTTCATTTTAGGGAGACCTCTTACTAAATCATGTTTTGACAGTCTAGATAAGAGTTTGAAATTCAAATGCCCAAATCTCTTATGCCAAATCCAAGGGTCACTTGTATTTGCCAACAGACACAGGTTATCATTTGAAACTTTCATACTAACAATATAAATATTCTTTTTCCTGACTCCCTCAAATATTATGGTTGCATTATTATCTTCGATGTGACATTTATCTTTTTCAAATTTAATTTTATATCCTTTATCGCAGAGTTGACTTATACTTAGCAGATTATGTTTTAGATTCTTAACTAGAAAAACATTAGTAATAATAGGAGTTTTAGAGTTACCGACGTTGCCGATGCCAATCACATATCTTTTTGAATTGTCTCCAAAGTTAACCAGTCCTCCATCTTTGTATATAATATCATTCAGTATATCTGGATTGCCAGTCATGTGTCTAGAACATCCACTATCAAGTAACCATTTGTTCTTTCTGATCTGCACAATTTGTTCGTGGTGGATTGATTCCTCAACAGCCATAAAGCATGATTCCTGCACATCAAACAATTTTGGTAGATAACTTGAATTTGAATATTGATCATATGCAGACTCATGAAACAATGATGATTTTAATATTTCTAAACTAGTATTAACAAATATGGCCATTTTAAAAACTTTTTCAAAAATCAGATTATGAAACTTTGAAAACCTTGCTCTGATACCAATTGAAAGAAATGTGGATTACGGATCTTAAGGCTAGGATTAACACTAGAGGGGGGGTGAATAGTGTTTATAAAGAATTAATGAATCTTTTTGAATTTATGTTGAATTGAACACGGATGTATACAATATACAAACATAGATATGATCACAGAAACAAACACAAATGCAGAAATAAAGTAAAAGCAATAAAGGAAAGAACACGCCGGATTTTATACTGGTTCGGAGTTACCATACATCCAGTCCCGCAACACAAGTACGGATTTTCTTTCAAAAGCAATTGTACAATTACACCCTCGATTTCAAGGCTACGAGGTACACCCTCCAGAATCACAATCCTCTAGGTAAAGATACTTGATTTTCGGGCCACAAGTTTACCCAATTGATTTACCAATGCTACAATCACACCTTGTCTCGCTTGATTGATTTTCAAGGCCACAATCACACCTTTTCTCGCTTAATAGATTACAAAGAAGCCTATAACTCTGAATAGCACTGAGAACCTTGTTGGGATAGTGATAGAGAACCAAACTAGAAAAGATCGAGTTCGATTCAATATTGATTTCGGCAGAGTAATGGTAAGAATATGTAATAAGAAATGTGGAAGAAGAAGAGGAGTGAAAAACCAGAAAATCTGATATAAAATTCGTTGAAACTAACCCCTATTTATAGAAGAACAATAGCCATGTCCATTCGTGAAGAGTTATAGCGAATAGACACTTCTTTTGAAATTTAAATTTTGAACTCAACTGACACCATGTCGACATGGTCACCATAGGCATGTCGACATCCCAAAGCAATTTTTGATGATTTGATTTTTTTCGAAAATAACATTTATCTTATATTAAAACTATTTAAAACTTTATAAATATACTTGACTATAGTTATAATTCATAAGTAAATATAGAGAATAATATATATAGAATTTAACTATAATTTTATATTTAAATCTTAAGTATAAATATTTAAAAGTTAAATATATTATATTAAAAGATAGTTTAAAACCAGGAGTAATTTGACTTTGAAATTAAAGATAATTTTGAGGCTAAAATTATTTAAAATCGGGATAGAGGGTTTTGAATCTTTTAAAATGAAAGTTTTGAAATCATTTTGAAAACAAGATAATTTTGTAAAATCATTTGAATTAAAATTAGTGGATACAAAACAATGTTCAACTAGATTTTTCGTAGGTTCCATCCTACTTAGGGTTCCATCCCTTTAACAGGCTCGAAGTGAATTCCATTCCACGAATAAATTGGATTTTAAGATGTCAGTGCTTTTTTATGAGTTTTAACAAAATTTCTAATTAAAGAATAAATTACTTCAACTCTTGAACTCTTGATAATCTTGATACTCATGAGTCTTCAATCTTGATATCTTGAATCTCTATACTGTATAGTCTTCATTATTGGTACCTGCATGATTAAATCTTGCATATACATATTTATCTAAACTTATAATGTTAGTATTTATATTTTATAATCTATTCTAAGGTTGTTGTCATCAAAACCATCATATCACGGACTAACATGCATCACTCCGGCATGCTAAAAACAACTGAAGGTATCAATATTGCTAGAAAATGAGCCGATTACATCATATGGGTTTGTCAACCCTACTGACCATGCCTCCTAGCTCTAGTTTTAGTCATTTTCGCCGATGAGGCTACGTCCGGCATTCCAGCTTACGCATCGCTCCAAAAATAGATCACAGAATCCCATATGGATTCCCACACCACAATGGCCTTGGAATTGCATACAGATTTCAACTTCTCAAACGGATCTTGGAATCACACAATGATTCCCAACCCAACGGTCTCAAAATCACACGTGGATTTCAACATCTCAATATAACATGAAAACTCCTCCATAGAACCGTATATGGTTTTGAAGTGGTAATGGTTCCGAGTCATCTCTTACGAGTACAGCCTCCTGCTTCCCGGACGCTCCATAAACCATTCGTCAATTTTCCAGAATGGTCAAGGTAGGTTCTTTAGAAAATAATCTGACAATACATAAAAGCAGGGATCACCCCCTAACCGTTTAAGTGGACGGATCTTCTTATCATTTATCATATAACAGTATAACATCTCGAACGGTAACTGTACAATATAATTCCCGTATTTCCCTAAATATTTCCAGAGTTAAAATCCCTTGGTGTTATGTAGGAAATCATTTCCTACCCCAAAATTAAGAAAGATTGCACATTTAGGCCAAGATTTGATAGTCGGTAATTTAACTATCAAATAAACGAACATTTAAACAACAATTACATTTCCCAGTGAAATCACTAAGCCTCATTTAATAAAACTTTGATAAGTCGAATCTTCTTATTTAAACATTCATATACCTATTTCATTTGAATAAGCATATTCAAAAATCATCCTTTCCAAATACTACAAAACTATATTATAATAATAGATATGGAAGTGTCATTCGGTATCGACCATGGATCGCAGCTTGATGGTTGCGTCTCTATCTCAGAAAAAACCAAACTTAACTTAGGCAATCTCTGCCTTCCAATTTCTGCCATGCAATCAATCATAAATCGCAGTTTGCATAGTGGTTACGTCGCTATCCTAGCGAAAACATTCCAAACTGTAGGTAATCTCTGCCTCTCGAATTACGCTATGAAAATATACCACTTCTTCCAAAATCTTTTATTTTAAATAATATCTCAAAATAATACTTATAAAGTATTTGTATAAATTTCCATGTTTAATTTAGAAAAATACTCTTTTAAAATAGGTTAATAAGGAACTTTGAAAATGATTAAGGAAGAATTTAAAACAATTTAGAGATATAAAAAATAATATGGAACCTTTTACAAAATTATTTAATAATATATTATAATAACTTTCAAAATAACTTTTAACATACACTTAAGTGATTAATTTTAAACAATATATTTCAAATAAAGTAATTGGTATTTAAAAATCATTTATTATATAATTATATTACCATAAATAAATAATTCGACTTTTAAATCTTGAATAGCCTTTAAACATTTAGGTGAAATATCTAACATAGCTATAGGAATCATTTACAAAACATTTGTAAATGATAATCTTAAACAAATCTTTTGTATACATTTACTATATAAAACATTTCACTTCAAATGATACAAAAATCAGAAACTTGTAAATTGTAAATTTCCAATGTTATACCGAGACTAGGAAATCTCAATGGTGCTTATTAACTACCCTTCAATCCAATTTAACTATCAAAGATAAAATACAAACATTTACATAATAGTCATATATGTAAATCAAATCCACACTTAACGACAATTTGTTAACACATCAATTTTTCAATATAAATCCATTCGCATTGAACAGTGTCCAAATTAATTAAATAGCAGAATAAAAATTGATTCTGCTAACCAATTATCATTCAAAATCAAACTCTTTTATTTATTATCCAACGGTGTTTATTTGGCCAAATATATCACAGCTATATATTCCAATTCAATTTACGTTATAATTAGCAACGTAATCCCAAACATAATCACTACTACAAAACAGGTCATTTGCGACGGTTGTTTAACCCATGTTGCAACGGTTCAACAACCGTAGCAAATGCAGAATTCGCAACAGACAAAAACCTGCTGCAACGGTTCTTACCGTCGCAGAAAACTACTTTTTACTATGGTTATTTATGGCAACAGTCGCAACAAATCTATTTTTTACGACAGATTTTCTTAACGACCGTTGCAATAGACTGTCATTTTAGCTTCGAAAAGATAACATTTTACTACGGTTTGATTAAACAACCGTCGCACATTGCCTATTTTTTCTACTGTTTTTCATAACCATTGCAATAAACTGTCATTTTGACTTCGAAAGGATGACTTTTTGCTATGATTGGTTTAATAATCATCGCAAATTACTTATTTTTCGCTACGGTTTTTTATGGTAAAGGTCCCAATAGACTGGTAGTTAGCTTCAAACATTAAATGTAGATTCGCATAATGGATTACATTAATAACATAACTTTCGATTTCTATACATAAATTATTAAAACATAGAACATAAATTATTAAAACATAACAATAATTAAAATGGTAGCAGCTAATTAAACATACAACATCTTCTTTGTACATTGAAGTTATATGTACAAATTTACTTATAAAATATTGCTAGGAATCTATAAAAATAAAACTATGCTAAACAAGTTTACAATTGCAAGTACTTCATATGCATTGTTGGCACGACACATTGGGTTAGGTTATTGCTTATAGGCAGCTTCAAGTACTGTGTAGTGGCCGGAGCCGCATGAATATCTCTACTTTGTGCCATCTGAGATGCCATATTTTGAGTAGGAAATTCGCTTCTCCAGCTATTCTGTTTTAGAAGCATTGAAGTAGTCTATGCTATATGTATTATGAACAATGTAAGATTTTATGCTTCTACATACAACACACAACTATAATCTTCTTCAATGTTATAAAGCTTGATAACTTTATTTTCTGACAATGATTGTTACCATCTTAACTAGCATGAATTACGAAACTAAATACAATATATCTTCACTCCTGTACCAGCTTTTTACTGACGCAAGTGGAACAAAAACTTCCTGTAAGAAATTGTACATGTTTAAACCCTTACCAGGAAAGAGTTAAAGATTAAGACGTTAGTCATGAACTAAAACCAGAAAAATAGTTAAAATATTAAGAGTTAGTTAATTAACGCCAAAATATAAGAGTGGGTAAAATAGATTTCCTTATAAAGCATGTAAGTGACAACAATTCAGGGGTTATGGAAAAAAAAAAGTTACATATTTAAGTAGTGCCTCCAGCGTAAACTTAAATTGGCAAAAGAGGCTGCCTTTCATCCTGGCCAACCCGATGACTAGCTTGAAAGTAAAAATACCATGTTAGAATAACTGAATTATTAGTTTATTGTTGTGCAAACTAGAAAAGATGTTAAAAAAAATGTTACATCTGCTACCCCAGCAATCATATTGACAAACGAGTCGTCCTTGGCCTAAAACAAAAAAATAAGATATATTGTTCACAAAAGATGAAGTGGAAGTTGTAATCATGAAGAGGTTGGAATAGTTCAAACAAGTGGTGACATAATAGACGTCAATCATTAGACTTCCACAAGATTCAACCCCAATTGGATCCGACGACGTGTGTGGGGTCGATCGTTAGATTTGTCCCGAATTCAACCCCAACAGCCAAGATAAGCTTGCATAATAAAACAAACTAACATATAGGACTACTGTTAGAAAGATAAAACAAACTGCAATATGAACGAGTCATTTTATCAAATACATCTCACTTCATATCCAATTTATGCACCCACTACTTATCTGGATCATGAAAACTTGAGCTATTTCAGTAAAAACGAAGTAGCCAAAAAAGAAAGAAGAAATATATTGAGTCAATGCTAATAAATAAATAATCAAACCTGATACTTTGAGCATCCAACAACTCTACTGCTCCATTTGCGGATTCCTCTTTTAAATTTGGCAAGTGGAGAAAAAAACCGATGATACAAAAGAAACCAATATTTAAATAGTGTTAACTTACTGCATTGCCAGTTATATATAAGCATGATTACCTGATGCATAGAAATAAAAACTACTGAAATTCCCAACATGAAGGCTATAGTCAGAGAATGACCAAATAGTGCAGCAGAAGTAAATTCAGTAAATATAGTGGCAATATTTGACGAATATTTCTTCAGAATTGTATCTGTGTACATCAATTACATTAAAATAAATGATCTGCATCATGTATGTATTAGACCCAAACCAAGAAACATAGGCATGTAAACCCATGAGGTATCTAGCTGGTGATTTAAACATCAGACATTTAAATAGTTCCCAATACAAGAATGAAGTTTTGTACCTGTGGTAACTAACTTATTTATTTCAGATAGTCATTCATACATATTTTAAACAAATTTTTATTTTATTTTATTTTTTAGTTGTTTTTTAGAGAGATATTCTGTAAACCATAGCTTTAATAATAATTGTAATACCTTTGGTGTCATACTATTTTGGTATCAATGTGAACTAAAAAAATGCCCCTCTACATATATTATCAATTTTAATATCGCTTAAATATAGGAACTAACATTAAACTCATTTACAAATTCAAAACGCCCCTCCATAAATATTACCAACTCTTAATATCACTTAAAAATAGGATTTAACAAATAAACTTTTTTTATAAATTTATTTGTTATCTTTAGTAATAGTTGTAATAGTTTGGTATCACATTTTTTTGTTAGCATTGTGAACTACGCAAAACGCCCATCTACAGATATTATCAAATTTTAATATCGCTTAAAAATAGAATCTAACATTAAACTCTTTTACAAATTCAAAACGCTCCACTATAAATATTATCAACTCCTAATGCCACTTAAAAATATGATCTAACAAATAAAAAAAATTACAATTTTTTTTATTAATTAATAATATAAAGAAAAATTCAAACTAACAAAAATAATTAGATGCAGAAATTAAAATTCAAACTAACTACATATGATTTTTAATACAAAAATATCACTAAACATTCGTGCTGATCATTTTTGTTTGAATGTGTTAAACATATACAATTTATAGTTCACGCGCGAAGCGCGTGCTGTAACGCTCATAACCTATAAACAAAGAATAACATGTATATTCATATATATTTTTTCAATTTCATTTCATATTCTACTACATCTTTACATCATGTGAATGCATATGTACATAGTGTGTGTCATACTCTAGTATGTATGATGAGCTTGCTATTTAGTAAGTGATTAAAAGCATAATAGCTAGGGTATAGAGTTATAAAATATCACTACAAGGAGGATCAGGTTTACAAACAAGTTCACAAATGAAATTAACACACATACACATACTACATGCCATTCAAGCTTAACTAACTTATCACAAGCAACACAAATAATTTTAACATATTCTTGGATGAAGAATAAACCCAGCTTCAAACATTTCGAACAAAATATTTGTGATCTCATCAACCTTTTATAATATACCGGCTTAAGTCATAAAAACACCTTTAGCTCATTTAAAAAAATAATGATTTTATAGTCAGGGTAACCATTGAAGGTATGAATATGAAATTTTGCAACACAGAAAATCAGAGACTAAGAGAACTGGTTAATGCTTTACAAATTATGTTTAATAAGAGCCTAACAATGATCTGTTACAGTGTATTTGATGGTATTATGATTTATTAACATCGACAGTTATGGTAAAATGTTAGTGAACTCCCACCCCAGCCTAGGTAAATCTCATAGGCAATGCATTAAAACTAAAACGAAAAAATAATACACCTGGACAATGCATTGAGAAAGTTCGACAACACCAATCACTCGCCTCGGCCAACCGGTTGTTATGTCCAAATTAAGCTGGAACAGAGATAAAGCAATTCAGAGAAAGCTCAAGTCAAATATAAACACAGATAGATGATAGTTCAACAAGTTTTTAATGCCAATGATTGCTTCCCATTATAGCAGTCCGGTTCCTGCAAACATATATATTTACCATAGACAAATAATGTTTTCGTTGATCCTGCCTAAAAATACCCTCATTTGCTTCCAGTAATATACAATCAAAATTTAATGTGGAATTAACAAACAATGTTTCTGTTGGTGTTAATATGCAGATCTTATTTACAAGTATATATATTAAACCTGCCTTGTTTTTTACTTCAAATAAGTGGAAGCTGTGCGATACATATTTTGGTGCTCCTATTTGTATATTTTATGCATATGCTCATTGAAAATAGTGTGCATGTATAAACTCTTATGTTTATACATCTAAGTTAGTAAGCAAAGAGTATAGGAGTTTACAAGCATAAAACTAATTATTGCTTTTCCAAATGACCAAAATTAAAAAACAAAAGAATAAAAATGAAAAAAGTAAAATGGTTTGCTTGTCATCACAGTAATTGAACAACCTTAGTTAATGCACTATTATATGATAAAGATTCTGTCCACCATCAGAAAAGAAGTGAAAAAGGCCTACAGAACTTCTCACACTTCCAGTTTACCATGGGATGATCGAACAATAAAGAATGAACTTAACATGAATTGCTTATAACTTCCAAAAAGGAATAAAGGTCATCTACGTGGTAACAAAAATGTTCTTGATGAAAGATTCTATTTTATCTTAAACTCTTATGGCATACATGCAAAACTACTATAAATTGAGTTATAGCACCATAGCCAAAACAATATAGAAGAGGAAAGAGAAAACCTCCTACATTCTTTCATCAGTCGTGGAAAAAAATGGTGATTTCTTGTATTCTTTAACTTCTAACCTAATTTTAAATCTGTTTCTATATAGTTATCAATAATCATGGAATATTTTTCCTCTGTTAGATAGTTATGCCGTATTTTTTGCTCAATGTTAATAATTATACTTGGGGTCAAGTCCTATGACTTCTGCATTTTACATGTTAATAGGCAGCAACAGTTTAGCCTATGATTCCATAATTTTCTACGTATATTATTAAATGATTATCATTCGAGACAGAGGAAAAGGAAAAAACCTCTCTTTCTCTTTGTCTTAATTGCACTTTAATTGAGGTTACACAACATTGCTACACTAGCCTATGGAATTAAAATCTGAACATAAGGGCATTTGGACATAAATGTTGTTACTATAGGTGCATACTAATATTTCTCTTCAACATTACAATTGACGGTGCGTTCAAAATAAACATCAAGAGCATGCACTACAATAACAAATCTCCATACATACATGAATGTTGGTAGTCATTGAATACTTCGAAAACCTGACCATGCATATGATGGCATCAAATACCAAAATTGAACTGTTCTACTATATTCTAGGCATAAATTTGTGCTAAAACGCTATTCTGGATAAGTGACCAAACTAATATAATCCGATCGTTGAAACTATTTAGCAAGGTGGGCACAGCAACAGAGGAAGAAGAAGCAGTTGCCAAAGAGGAATGATGGAACGATCTCTACTGCACGTCTACCGCACCTCGCCACTCCACCTTGCACGCATTCTAGGTCACCGCTTATCCACCACCACCTAATGTCGTAGATTCCTTCCCAAAGCCCAAGTCGCGACACGATTTAGTCGTGCGGTGTTTTGTTTTTTTGGTTTGGTTTGCAATCGATTGAAATGGATTAGGGAATTAGGGTTTCAGATTGAGCTTCAAGAGCATCACGCAGAGGAGAGAGAGGAAGAGACGAGGTCCCTATCTTGTTTCTGGGTGAAGATAGATTTTCTGATTCCAGATCTAAAATTTGTAGGAGGTAGGGTTTTTTTATTTTGGTAGAATGAATCAATGAAAAATGATGCGGAAAGTTTTAGGAGGTAGAATCAGTGCAAATTATTTTTTAATTTTTTTTTGTCACAATTGCAATAGATATTTGCTGCCGTTACGATCATAATAGTTGCAAATAACAACGAATTTGCTTGCTTATAAAAAAACCGTTGCAAATTGCTTTTATTAAATTTTCTTCTGTTTCTCATAGATCAACTGCTATGGTTTTTAGAAAGAACCATCGTATATTATACTATTTGCTACTGTTTTTACCTAAACCTTCACAAATAAGACGACGCAACAGGCAGATTGTGTACTAGTGAATCATTTTATCAATTCCACACATACATGATTTAGTACTGTGAATAAGCTTAAAAATAAATATAAACAGTTTAATAGCAAATCGAGATGCTATATCGTCACCCTAAATCCGGTTCAACCAATCTAATAGCATTTCAAGATGCAATATCGTCATCCTAAGTTAATTTCAACAATCACCAATTTCAACAACCCAAACAACATAAATAAATTTTATTTGTTATAAAACATTACCGATCAACCAAATGAGTGGGTTTAATTCACCTTGAGTTTTCAATTTTGCCAAATGTTCCAATTTTAAATCAAATTGAACGACGTTCGAATTAACCTAAAATTTTAGCTATTTCTAATCATCGCCAACTCAATTCCATAAAGTAGTGCTCGTCGCCACGATTCCATCATCACTTGTTTTATCTCAATCGGATCTCGTATGTGAAAGATATGCATTTTTAAATAAAAACGATTTATTATAACTAAATTTACAGTTTTTATTTTATTTAAATACCCAGATAAATCCTAACCATTGACTCTCTTGGATTGAAATCTGGCCGCATGCTTCCTTTCTCCTTCCATCATGTTGACCGCATGCTTCCTTTCTCCTTCCATCACGTAGGCTGCTCGTCCAAACCCACATCGCGCCACTTCATCAACGTGCTGCTGCCACCATCGACTGCTAGACGACGATCAGGGACCACCACGCGAAAACTCGCCCCGAGCTCCACCTTCGGCCAGAGGCCGGCCAAACTCGGCGCTCCTTAAGCCTCTATTTCTGTGCTCGAACCCCATGCATACTCGGCCAGATCTAGGCCACCACGGAGCTCCGATGACATTCGTGATCATATGGATGTGAAGATCTCATTTAGCTCTACAATGTTCATTTAGGAATCGAAGCTTGATTGTGTATGGATTTCAAGATATTGGAGAAAGAAATTTTAGAGATGATAGTGGCCGCTAGGTTATTGTCTTAGGATTTATTGAGAGGATACGCGTACATATACTTGTATACATATTTTTTTTTTATTTCGACTATGCACGTGAATTTTGGACGAACTCAAAACGAGGCGAGCCGCCTAGCATTTATAATGTTTACCCCTATTTCAAACACAATAGAACAAGTTTCGAGACCTAATTCGATCGTATGTGGAAGATAACTATTCGAATCGAATTATAATATTAAATTTCCTATATCGATTCCAACGCGTTTATATCCCGTACGACCAAACGGTAACTCTATACGCTACGAAATTTAATATCCAATAATAATAAATCCAATGTAACTGATTTCGTCAAATTTCGATACTGTACCCCGGATTGCTATTTTAACGCGTCGATTAAATCTAGCGATTTTTCAAAATCAACGAAATTACTTGAAATTCTAATTTTAAAAACTTGCTAACTCAATTGTAATTCAAACAGAATTTATATCCATATTAGAAACCATTTCGATTCATATTAAATCACAAATTCAATTATTTACCATATTCCAAATTTTAAAGTTCACCCTTAAATTAATATATATATATATATAATTTCAAATTTTAATTTATCGACTTTTAATTCCATTCAAAAATCCAAGATCATCATTATAACTCAAATAGAGTTTAAATCAACTTTAGAAATCATTTCCATTCACATTTAACTCCAGATTCAGATATTTACCCAATTTCAAATATTAAATTTAACATTCACTAAATCCATTTAATAGCTATATTTGAAATTTTAAACCATTTCAATAATTCAACCAAAATCTCCATATTCAAAATCAATTAATATTTCAAATTCAACAATTAAAAATAAATTAAACGTTCAAAACCAAATGACCAAAATCTTGGGTCGTTGCATCTAATTTCATTGATTACCAAACAAATTCCAACACGGTTGTAAAAATAAGATGAGAAATGAACAGCTATTACATTTAAATAATTTGAACAATTAATACATTTATTGCTTACAAACAAGAAGTATAAATTTACTTACAAATACTAAAATCAATTTCCATTAAATATCATATAATTTCACCATTAATACATCATTTATTTTATTCCTTATTAAACTTACAATTATTTCAATTGATTGAAATTACGTTAAAACTGCTGTTGTTAGGAAATTAAATCTACGGTTTCGATGACAACAACTATACAATGGAAATTGAATATACATATATATTTATATATACATGTACTTGCTAGAACAACATCACTAAAAAGACAAGAACAAGGCTCAAAGGACACTACAAGAAACTACAAGTCGATAGGAATAAAGAAGCACAAGAAAAAGAGCACAAAAATTGATATGCACAATACCAAACGTCTGGGTGCACAAGTCAGACGTCTAAAACAGTTCTTTGGAACAACAGACAGACTGAACCAGACGTCTAACAATTGCACTCAAAATGTCTGATCTACTACTATATTAAAATATATATAGTATCAGACGTCTGAAACATATCCCAGACGTTTGATTTCAAACTCGGATTTCAAACAAGAACTTCAATTGGCACATTCGAATGGACATCTCCGCTTCTCTTAGCTGCGACTCTTCATCATCAATAGAAGCAACTGTAGAGCACTCGTTATTGGATGCAACTACTGAAGATATCTATTTACAACTATATATAACATCAAAAATCAAGAAGAACTTACTCAACTTACTTACCTTACTCACTTATGCTTTCTGATTCTATGCTCTATTCTTGATCTCTGCACTATAGCAATTCTTACTTGTATTCACTCTTTCATATACGCAGTTTCTCATGGATAATATTCCTTAAGAGATAATTGGAAGCAATTGTGCTAATTGGTCAACATCCGCGTTATATTAGAACACACATTAGACAAGAACAACTTACTGTAACTAAGCATATTCCTTCGGGTGAAGCGAGGGTGTTTGATAATAGAATTCCGAAGGGGAGCTTCGGGACGTAGGACGGGAGGTCCGAACCAGTATAAAATCCTGGTGTGCTTATTCTATATTTACTTATATTAATATTGTTTTAGTTGCATCATATATTTTGTCATATATACTTGCATATACATTACACGATCCACCTCGTAGACTTTCAGCTGTCAATTTCATTCAATCCACATTATTAAATTATATTCTAATATATATTTTTCCATTTATAAATCATAAATTTTAATTACTGACAATAATAATTTCCAAAATCTCATTTAGTTTAATACTTTCAACTATCAAAATACGGGTCATTACAGAAATCATATTTCTTATTCCAATATTAAGTATCAACTATCATTACAATTTCTATTTCCAATGTTTCTCTATGAAGCAGAAGCGACTATTCATTCTCTTCATCTCAACTGTACCTTAAATTACATCTATTCATATAAATTCGTTTTCCTTTCAAATGGTCAAACTATTCAAAAGAAAACCATACTACAAAATCATAACAAACTCTTTACAAAAGCGCATTTGATTATCCTTAACATTTAAGGACATCAAATATGTTGCACTTTACTTAAATCGATCGAAATGACATTTAAGCAATCGAGTTCTTATATTTGTCTTGTAGTTTTTGGTTTTGTGTTAAATTAACACAATATAATCCCTTTTGTAATCAATTAGATATAATACTTGATTTCACACCAAGGTTTATTTGGTTTTTCGGATGAACTAATTTCATCGAAATATTTTACATTACAACTTTGACCCTTCACCATATAATATTTATATTCAAATATCCATAGTCTTGTATAGCTTTTAGAGTTCGAAACTCATAGAATGCAATATATGGTCTTGACCAAATAAATGCATAAGTGACCTAACCACGAATATATTTAGTAGTTATAAAATCAAGCACTTGCATGGGTGTTGAAACGTTAACATGCATTGGGAATTTAATAGTTGGTATTATAGTTTGTAACGAACGGGTTTTTCGGACCCGCCCCAGTAGGCTTTTCAACCATCCCGCCACCCTTCTGCTTTTCAACATGGGGGCACTCCTGCTTTTCAACATGAAGGTGACTTCATGTGGTACATCAGATCTACTTTTACGGCAAGCCTCTCGACCATCAACCAACCCCTCGATACTCGATCTCAGGGATACGTAGGGGTAAGAGTCTAAGCTTTGTCACTGTTCATAAAGCAAGAACCCCCTATGATGCATGACTCACTAACCAAATACGATCCCTGTACCTCTCGCACCCAATATACATATAGTAGCAGTAGTATCTTTATTATGAAATATCTGATGCAAGGACTATTCGTTACTAATCCTAGGGTAACTCTTGACAGGATGTGGTAGCAAAGTACATTTGGTTTGTCTTGTTCCTAGACCACTTGTATGGATGGATGTTTGATAGTGCATTTTCTGAGATTACGTACATTGGTTTTTACAAGCATACATCGTGATGGAGAAGGCAACTTCTCTTTGCTTAACACCCTCCTTGAGATGTACGAGCTCAATGGTTGTATTTTTGTGGAAGGCAATTAGTAGTCAATGGATATGGCAATGTGGCGTTCAAAGATGATGTGATATGTGTAAAGATAATCGTTACCTTAAGCCTCATCAATCGAAAATGACCGAAATAGGGTTAGATGCAGTAGGGCTATGTGGGTCATTCCCATTAGGATATGATCATCCCCTTCTAGATATATTTCTTCCCGCTATGACGTTCGGGATGTAAATTATTATGGATGTATGCTATAAGGACCCTCGGATAAAGGTCGACAACTGATATATTCGGTACTATCTGGTTACAGAGATTGGCCGGTCTTGTGTTGGTAGAGGTGCCCATGTGTGGCCCTCGGGACATCCATCTAGAGATGTATGCATCGGAAGGTAATCTCTTCACCTGGTCATTTGTATGAAAAACCAAACTTTGCTATGTGTCTGTTATTTTGTTTGTATTACCCACTTTGTGGCTATATGCTGAAACTTAATTAATCTAACAATTTCGGCCATGATTCTTATTATTTGTATAATAGACACTAGTAATAATATAATAGGATTTAATATGAACTATTTTGGTTATCGTAAGGTAAAAACATGTCCGTATTTATGTGTGGTTGTATCTTACGAGATATCTTTCTTTTGATAAAAGAACATCTTTATAACTTTAAAATAAATTCAGCTGAGATGTGTTTTTCTCATGCTGGTTTACCAGAATGATCCGAGCGTTCTTCCTTTCAATGCTCGGGTCAGACCGAGTATATTTATAGGTATAGATTTGGATGCCTTGGAGCTTCGGTAGGAGAGTTGAAAGTCTTCAAATTGTATTCCCGTATATGTTTATTATCCGCTGCATTGTTGTTGTAAATTATCAATATTTTTGAGGACAGGTTGTCATAACTGTCCAAGCTGATAATTATTTATGTACTCTGATTAATGTATGCATATTGTTGAATATGCGATTGTACGATTTTTTGTTTGATGATAATAAACATATATATATTCGTGTAAATGTATTTGTTAATGTACTATTTTATTTTTCATAGACTAAATAAATATTTGCTGAATAAAAATAAATAACACAGAATTTGAATTCAAACAGAATTTTTATCCAAACAAATATTTATTACAATCATTGAATAGTACAAAGTTTAAGCTCTCACTATATATATGTAATTACAGTACAACTTTGACTACATCACGATTCACATTTATATTTGACCTCACTACACATCATTAATTCACCCAACTCGTATTTTATCTTCAACTTCACTTCAAATTGAATGCATCATCTGAGCAATCTGCAAAAATAAATATTGACGCAGTAAAATTGAAAAGGAAATATTTTTGCAGTATAAAACAATATGTGAATTTTGAAAATAATATTTGCCTCAGTTATTTGGGTTGTTCGTCATCATTTAATTTTCAATTCATCATACACGAACAGCTTGTGACATATACGGTGTATCACTGTATATGCCACAAGGCCGTGCACACCGATATATACACTTGATAAATTTACAGGGACAGGTGAGCACAGGTCAAACCCAAAATACCGGATTCAACTCAAGTACAATAAAATAATGTCACAACTTTCAGCACAAGGTCAAATCCGAGCTACAAGCTGGAGTCAACTCAGGTGCAATTCAAAAATCAATCCAAATGCAATAAAATGGTCGGGAGTAACATACCATAGATAGTACACATGCCCAGCCTTACGCCAACATGAAACCAGCACAGTTCAACTAAAAACTGCAAGTACATGAAGACAGCAAATGCAACTGATTAGAGGTGGCAACTTGGAGCATCAGACCAAACAGCGCACACTGACTACAAACAAAATACATAAAGGCCACAGTGAAGAATGAAGCAGTTCAATATCCAAGCAACAATAGAAAAGTAATGTACCAACACAATGGATGTTCAAACTCAATAGACTACAGGTCGGGGAAGCAAGCATGTGCACCAAAGATAAGGCAACATAGCAAGGCACAACAACAATGATCAAACTCAGTTCAACATGACAGTAAGCAGTGCCACAAGACCACCAAGCAAAATAAGTCGATGCAAACATTCATGAACACACATATATGACTTGAATAAACAAACTACAATAACCAGAGTGACAATGCATGCTACAGGTCACAATAAAGCATGAAGCAGCTCATATATACAACAAATATTCAAACTGCCTCAAAATGAACAAGACTGAAGTGATAACAAATAGACCAGTGCACAGCAACCATCAAGTGAACAAGACTAATGAATTATAGGTGACATCAGTTATGGCCGGAGGAAAGAATGGTCTATACCACAATGGTTTACAAAGGATACCCAAACATTGATTCAAATACATTTCAACAGTCTATCTCATTCCACAATAATGTTGGTTTAGATCTAAAAGAACTGGTTGCAAAGATAGTGAAGATTATACAAATTAAAGCATGATAGAACAAAGCCACTACAATGAACACAACATCATTAGGAATTTCAAATTGAGCGAGTCAGAGCCGAAGTCAAAAAAGAAATCAACATCGTCAAATAGATTCAAATGACTGCGTAGAAGTAGAAAATGCATTGCCTTTTGATACTACGTGCACAACATCAAGCAAAATCAATTTGAAGCCGTGAACAACTGACCGTACTCAAGATGAACAAGTCAAAATCGTGGTGGCCAAGAAAATTGACCGAGTCATAAATCAAAACCGTGAGTGTCAAGTATTAATTTATACGAAATTGAAAAACTCAGTGAAATCATCAACATCCAAACGAAATCGAATGGCCGAAGCTAAAATGTTGAAAAAATCAGACGAATGCAAATAAAGGAGATCGAATCCATATATATACCCACAATCATCATCGGAAAATCGTATTCGAGTTCAAGCACATCACAGATCATAACATCAACTAGGAACTCGTATCAAGTCGAGTATAGTAAAAATCGAAAAAGGAATTTCACGTACCAATCTTTCAATCAAGTGAAGACACTCGACAACTTGAAGTAGCCGAAAAATCAACCGAAGAAAGCAAACGAAGTATCATTCAATCTACCACAAGCGGCAGCCTCAAAGAATTATACGAAAGCCCTAATTCTGATCGAACAAAGAAAAGAAACAGAGCCGCCATTATCTCACAAAGGAACAGGCCGATAGAAGATAACGAGTAAAGAAAGTTTGGGCCGGCCTTTAGTTTAGACTTTAGGTTTAAAGTTATTAATAAGGCTCTAGTTAAATTAGGTTTTAGTTTTGTTTTTTAAATTGTTTTAAAATTGTATTTTTCCTTTTAAAATTGTATAATTTCTAGTCGTGTGACTAGGAGACAAACTACGTGTCGTAGTTTGAGAATTCGCAACTCAGTGGCTGAGTTGTGGCAGGGTTTTGAGCGTAGAGTTAGGTTAGTCAGTAGCGGGTGTCGCGAGTTTACATGTGTAAGCGTGTGACTACTTAATTTCTAGTAGAAACCTTGTGGGCAGCAAGTAGGCATGGTTTTGCCGAAGCTGGATAAATTCTGCGTCGTTCTATTTCTGCATTTATTATTTTGTTATTATTCGTGCTGCTATAATTTCGATATATCTGTGTTGAAATAATTTTAAGCTTCCGCAATTAATTTTTATAATTAATAGCATCACCCTATTCACCTCCCCTCTAGGGTGAAATCGATCCTACAAGTGGTATCGGAGCTAGGTGCAAAAGCCATTTTGTTTTAAGATTTTGATTTTACAAAAACTAATTTTTTGTTCTAAAAATTTGAATTTTTAAAATGGCTTCTTTTAATACTGCTTTTGCTGAGGGTCAATCCATAGTTAGACCATCAATGTTCAATGGTGAATATGCTTATTGGAAAAATAGGATGGAAATTTTTCTGAAAACCATTGACGTTTGGAATATTGTTGAGACAGGTTATATAACACCAACTATAACTGTAGATAATCAGGAAATAGAGAAACCAAAGGATCAATGGACAGAACTAGAAGATAAATTACAAAATTCTAATGCTAAAGCTATGAATTCTATTATCTGTTCATTAGATCAATTTGAATTTAATCGTGTCTCACATTGTCTAACTACGCAGGAAATATGGCACACACTAGAAGTGACTCACGAAGGGACATCTCAAGTCACAGAATCTCGTCTTGCCATGCTAAGCAGTGAATACGAGAACTTCACAATGGCGAAGGAAGAAAATATCAAAGAGATGTATGGACGACTTTCCAATATCGTATACAAATCAAATGCTCTCGGAAAATTATACACGGAATTGGAAATAGTCCAAAAAATCCTCAAAGTCCTTCCACGAAGATTTGAAGCAAAAGTGACTGCCATTCAAGAATCAAAAGATTTAAAACAGATGAAAGTTGAAGAACTCATCGGAAATCTCACCACTTATGAGCTAGAAATGAAATTCAATGAAGAGCGTGAAGGAGGAGATACTCAAAAGAAATCAATAGCTCTCAAAGGAACAACCAAAAGTGATGATGATAACGATGATGATGGAGCAACAGAACTGGAGCTGTTAATAAAGAAATTCAAAAGGTGGAATTACAAATACGGAAATCCAGCTCGAATTCAAAAATTGAAAAGCAGAATAGGCAAAGCACTAGACTGCTCAGAAGATCATCTGTCATAAGTGCAACCAACCCGGACACATCAAGCCCAATTGTCCTCAAAATCGACGCGACTTTGAAAAGAAATCAAAAAGGAAAAGTTTTGCAGCCACGTGGAATACAAGTGATGAAGATGAGCCAAGCACTAGCAGTGAAAGTGAGAAAGCAGATATGTGCCTTCAGGAAAATATAACTGATAGCGACGATGACGAGCCAAGCGAGGTATCAAAACTCACTCACTTAGAATTACTTATATATTTCCACAAAGTAAATGGCTGTTTTGAACGACTTAGGGAGAAGTATGCCAAACTTGAATCACAAAAAGATACTTTGATAGAATTAAATGAAAAACTTGACCAATTAGTTAAAAACTATCAAAGTAGGATCCCTAAGTGTGATAAGTGACCAACATTTGAAGAAGAGATTAGAAAATCAGAAATTAATATAAAATCACTTGAAAATGAAATTCTTATTTTGAAAGAAAGTGAAAATACGAGGAGAGAGAACTCTATTAAAAAGTGCACACAATTGTTAAACGAAAATGAATCTCTCAAAACACAAGTCCAACAATTGTCAACGACTTTAGATAAATTTTCAAAAAGTGAAAAATCGTTGATATGCTATTAGGGAAGCAAACTGTTAATACAGTTAGACAAGGACTTGAATATAATCAATCTAAAATTGTTGAAAGAAATATTAATCAAGTCAATTCTATATGCACAATTTGTAGAAAATTTGGACACAATCAAAATAATTGTTGGTATAGACCTAAACATGTGAAAACTATACCAATTTAGGTTCCTAAAGGCACAAATATAAAATCTCTCAAAGTTAAACAAATTTGGGTGTCGAAGGGAACAATTATAAATAGTTTTGGGTCTCCACAAAATTATTTTTATAAATATTCTGCCACTAACAATCATGGACCTATAAAAACAAATAGGTCACAAAAATCTTTTTCTGTTAGGTGTGGTGGCAGGCTAAGGAACAACAATAGTGTTATCTGGATTCTGGCTGTTCCAGAAACACAATGGGCGACAAAGCAAAGTTCCTTAGCCTAGTACAAAGGTGACAGAATCATAATAGACAACAACGAAAAATATCGTAAAGGTAAAACAGGTAATGATATATTTATTTGAACGGTATAGTAAATGTGATAATCTGCACCGTAATCTAAGTTAAATCAGCCAATAATGTGATGATGAATTAATGATGATTTTGATTCTGACTTATTCAAAATTGTTGGCCAATTATATTCATACGCCAAGAACACTATAAAAATCTCTAGAGTCTTTGAATTACTTCATATATATTAGTTTGGATTAATAATAGTGTTTTGTTGGATGATAATACATTTGGTTATAATATGGCTAACTCTATATTCACGGTTTTTGATTATTTACACGGCTTCAATTCAAATTCAAGAGAATGTCATTTAAAAAGCTGTTAAAATTGATTTTGAAATTTTTGTTGCACACTTCATGGTCTGGTCTATCAAATTCAATTAGTGATAATTTGGAGTGAAAGAGAAATTCAGATGCAGATTACACTAGTAATCTAGTTGATAGAAAATTTACTAGTTAAACGTGATTTGCTGAGACATTTAGTAACTGCATCGTTTTTCAAAGAAAATATCTGCATATTTTTCATTTAAAATAATATTCAAATAGCAGAAATTTTTCTTATAAAACCACTTCGAGAAAATCATTTTGACCATGTGTTCAGATCAGTCATTTTGAAAAATTGATTTCATAATTATTTTTGAATTTGATTTTAAATGACTATTTTGACTAATCTGACTCCTAATAATTATCGAAAAGATAAATAGTGATTGAAAAAGTGACGAGTGTTGATATTTATCATATATTATGACTCGAGACGATATAATTGGAAAATTTCTTTAGAACTCTAAACAAGAGTTATAAAACTTTTGTTGGTAAAAATTCCACGACCATCTCTATTTCTATCATATTTCTAACGACCATCACTCATCAAAATTCTATATAGTTTGTCAATATGTGGTACTTTAAACAGGAATCATTTATTTTTCATTTTACATTTTTTTTAATAAAATAATAAAAAAATATAGTAGATAAAATAATAATAAAATAAAATAAAATCCAAAGTATTCACTCTCATTTAAAAGTCCTTATGGTTATGCATGGGTGAATTACTAGGAATTTGTTATGTGCTTCCATGCTCATTTAAAAGTCCTCACGGTTATGCATGTATGGAACACATATCAAAATTGATTTTTAAATAAACAAGTTGATTCTAATCCCATTTAAAAGTCCTCAAGGTTATGCATGGTTAGAAGATACTTGAATTCATTTTTTTAAAATAAAATTGGAATACTACTAATCTCATTTAAAAGTCCAAACGGTTATGCATGGTTAGTAGATATTCAAATTCCTGATATAAATAGACCACAAATAGACACAACTGTATGGTTTTATATGATGACATCATTCCCACCATTCTAAAAGTGGAATATGTGCCTAACAAAGTATTTATGATTTTTGTTTGATTTTTTATTGAAATTTAATATTTATATTCAATTGAGTTTTAATGTTGGATTAATATCGATCACTTTATCTCTATTTTCTCTAACACTATTACTCTTTTGCTGATAACGAAAGGGGGAGAGAAAAGTTAAGATTTTGTCAAATAAAATCAAGCAAATGTCAAATATTTTCCATTTGCATCTATGCTCATTTGCATATTTTTAATTTGTATGCATATATGTAGGGGGAGCTTTATGTAGAGAGGAAGCATTTAAATAGGGGGAACAATTAGAGTATATCAATGATCAAATACATTTAACATATTCAAAATCTTAAATATATGTTTGTTATCATCAAAAGGGGGAGATTGTTGAATATGCGATTATATGATTTTTGTTTGATGATAATAAACATATATATATATTCGTGTAAACGTATTTGTTAATGCACTATTTTATTTTTCATAGACTAAATAAATATTTGCTGAATAAAAATAAATAACACAGAATTTGAATTCAAACAGAATTTTTATTCAAACAGATATTTATTAAATTTTTGAATAGTACAAAGTTTAAGCTCTCACTATATATATATATATATATATATATATATATATATATATATATATATAAAATTACAGTACAACTTTGACTACATCACGATTCACATTTACATTTGACCTCACTACACATCATTCATTCACTCAACTTGTATTTTATCTTCAACTTCACTTCAAATTGAATGCAACATCTGAGCAATCTGCAAAAATAAATATTGACGCAGTAAAATTGAAAAGGAAATATTTTTGCAGTATAAAATAATATGTGAATTTTGAAAATAATATTTGCCTCAGTTATTTGGGTTGTTCGTCATCATTTAATTTTCAATTCATCATACACGAACAACTTGTGACATACACAGCGTATCACTGTATATGCCACAAGGCCGTGCACACCGATATATACACTTGATAAATTTACAGGGACAGGTGCGCACAAGTCAAACCCAAAATACCGGATTCAACTCAAGTACAATAAAATAATGTCACAACTTTCAGCACAAGGTCAAATCCGAGCTACAAGCTGGAGTCAACTCAGGTGCAATTCAAAAATCAATCCAAATGCAATAAAATGGTCGGGAGCAACATATCATAGATAGTACACATGCCCAGCCTTACGCCAACATGAAACCAACACAGTTTAACTAAAAAATACAAGTACATGAAGACAGCAAATGCAACTGATCAGAGGTGGCAACTTGGAGCATCAGACCAAACAGTGCACACTGACTACAAACAAAATACATGAAGGCCACAGTGAAGAATGAAGCAGTTCAATATCCAAGCAACAATAGAAAAGTAATGAACCAACACAGTGGATGTTCAAACTCAATAGACTATAGGTCGGGGAAGCAAGCATGTGCACCAAAGATAAGGCAACACAGCAAGGCACAACAACAATGATCAAACTCAGTTCAACATGACAGTAAGCAGTGCCACAAGACCACCAAGAAAAACAAGTCAATGCAAAAATTCATGAACACACATATATGACTTGATAAACAAACTACAATAACCAGAGTGACAATGCATAGTACAGGTCACAATAAAGCATGAAGCAGCTCATATATACAACAAATATTCAAACTGCCTTAAAATGAACAAGACTGATAACAAATAGACCAGTGCACAACAACCATCAAGTGAACAAGACTAATGAATTGCAGGTGACATCAGCTATGGTCGGAGGAAAAAATGGTCTATACCGAAATGGCTTACAAAGGATACAAAACATTGATTCAAATACATTTCAACAGTCTATCTCATTCCACAATAATGTTGGTTTATATCTAAAAGAACTGGTTGCAAAGATAGTGGAGATTATACAAATTAAAGCATGATACAGCAAAGCCACTACAATGAACACAACATCATCGGGAATTTCAAATTAAACGAGTCAGAACCGAAGTCACAAAAGAAATCAACATCGTCAAATAAATTCAAATGACTGGGTAGAAGTAGAAAATGCATTGCCTTTTGAAACTACGTGCACAACATCAAGCAAAATCAATTTGAAGCTGCGAAAAACTGACCGTACTCAAGATGAACAAGTCGAAACCGTGGTGGCCAAGAAAATTGACCAAGTCATAAATCAAAACCGTGAGTGTCAAGTATCAATTTATATGAAATTGAAAAAGTCAGTGAAATCATAAACATCCAAACGAAATCGAATGGCCGAAGCTAAAATGTTGAAAAATCAGACGAACGCAAATAAAGGAGATCGAATCCATATATATACCCACAATCATCATCTGCAAATCACATTCGAGTTCAAGCACATCACAGATCATAACATCAATTAGGAACTCGAATCAAGTCGAGTACAGTAAAAATCGAAAAAGGAATTTCACGTACCAATCTTTCAATCAAGTGAAGACATTCGACAACTTGAAGCAGCCGAAAAATCAACCGCAGAAAGCAAACGAAGTATCATTCAATCTACCACAAGCGGCAGCCTCAAAGAATTATACGAAAGCCCTAATTTTGATCGAACAAAGAAAAGAAATAGAGACGCCATTATCTCGCAAAGGAACGAGCCGATAGAAGATAACGAGTAAAGAAAGTTTGGGCCGGCCTTTATTTTAGACTTTGGATTTAAAGTTATTAATAAGGCTCTAGTTAAATTAGGGTTTATTTTTGTTTTTTTAAATTGTTTTAAAATTGTATTTTCCTTTTAAACTTGTATAATTTCTAGTCGTGTGACTAGGGGACAAACTACGTGGCGTAGTTTGAGAATTCGCAACTCAGTGGTTGAGTTGTGGCAGGGTTTTAAGCGTAGAGTTAGGTTAGTCAGTAGCGGGTGTCGTGAGTTTACGTGTTTAAGCGTGTGACTACTTAATTTCTAGTAGAAACCTTAGGGGAAGCACGTAGGTAGGGTTTTGCCGAAGCTAGGTAAATTCTGTGTCATTCTATTTCTGCATTTATTATTCTGCTATTATTTGTGCTGCTATAATTTTGATATATGTGTGTTGAAATAATTTTAAGCTTCCACAATTAATTTTTGTAATTAATAGCATCACCATATTCACCCCCCCTCTAGGGTGAAATCGAACCTACACATATAATATTACAGTTTCTATTTTGTAAAGATCATTGATATGATATTATATGTTTTTCCGCTGCGATGTGAGATTCTGTATTGTTCTGTTTTGGTTTTGTTTCTCTCTTCTTCTTCTCTTCTCTTCTTCTCACTCTTTCTCTTCTTCCTTATGACTTTACACCATTCTGTGTTTTTTGAGTTAGACATGTGTGGTTTCTTATCGATTCAAAGCGTACGGATTTGTGGGTTGTTAGATATTTCCATTTGTCAACTTTTAATTTAGTTCGTTTGTATATGTTGATTGATAAACATTTTATCAATCATACTAAATGCATGTTTGCACAAAAAATGGGCAAACACCTCCAAGTCGTATAAATTAGTTGATTTTATGTTGTTCTTAGTGATCTGGGTGATTTGCGCAAATATATGAAAAACAAGGACTAAACTGTAAAAGACACACAGTTTTATAGTGGTTCGGCCAGAACGTGCCTACGTCCACTTTATATGTTATTCTCCTTTTTCTTTCAGTTTTACAAGTACAAAGCTTTGTATACAAGTATATGAAAGTTGTTTGAAAGTTCCTTCCGTGCTTGAGCTTTCAAACTTGTCTGCCATTGTTGTACCCCTGCCCCTCTATTTATAGAGTGAGGCTGGGGGCAGGGGTCTTGGATGTATATAGCTGCTGGTGGGCCTGGGCTGAAGCAATCTGGCCTGGCACATCTGGTTCGGCGGAGCTTGGTTCGGCGAAGCTTAGTTCGGTGGATAGGTGGTTCGGTGGATAGGTGGTTCGGCAGGAGCTTGGAGGAGGTTGGTCCGGCAAAGTCTGGTTCGGTGGTTATGGGTAGTGGGTTGGTAGTGCTCCGGTTCGGCAATGCATGGACGTGGATTTTGGACCGGTAATGCTTCCTTTTCTTTGGTTCGGTGGTGACGAAAACGAACCCAACACTTGCCCCCCAAAGTAGGGCATATGCCTGCATATGGCGTGCTTTGTTTTGCTATCATCCGGTATCTAATGCCGAACCATCTGGTCTGGTTATTGTTTTTTCTTATAAATAGGGGCCACGTGCCTTCGTTCCATTCCCACCATTTGAAACAGCCGGATCCCCTTAGTGCCGAATCACCTAGTGCCGAATCATCTAGTGCCGAATCATCTTGTGCCGAATCATCTTGCGCCGAATCATCTTGTGCCGAACCATCTTAGTGCCGAATTATCTTGGAGCCGAATCAAGTGCGTTCTTTTCGCCGAATGAAGTTTCTTTATTTTATTGAATGAGAATAGAGAAACCTCGTACCGAATAGAAAAACTTTTCAACGCCGAATGGGTTTAGGGACCTTATGTACCGAATGACCGAAAACCTTTATCCTTTGAGTTTTGAATTCGAATGAAGTTGCAGATTATATACACTTGTTTGTTTATGTCCTTTGTTCTAACGATGTACTTTCTTGTGTTGCAGATAAATGTCTCAAAGAGTGGAAACTCGATCAGATAAAAGGAAGTCCAAGGACAGAGAAGAGCCCTCCACAGTGCCCCCAGTTCGGGCTGAACGTCCTGGGCCTGCTTCGAGATCGCTAGTAGATGGGTATGGCCCCAAGAGCTCTTGAATTCCCCGCCCGATTGTTTTCCTAGCTCCCTCAGGGAGGAGCAGCTTGATATCATCTCTCATTCCTTCGGGATTGACAGGGCTCGCATGCTGTTGCCGGGAGACGGAGTGATGCCGTATAATCCCCCCGAAGGATATTTTGCATACAGTAGGTACCATTGCATGTGTGGGGCCATTCCTCCGATCAATGCATGGATAGTCAGCTTCATTACCTATCTGAAGGTGGCCCCTCTCCAGCTCCAGCCCAATTCCTACGCTATCCTGGTGTGCTTATTCGTTATCTTCCAGAGGAGGTATGGGCGCCCTCCTTCTAACCGGGAAATTCGATACTTGTATAATCTGAGAGGCTACAAGAAGAGGTCTCTGTATGTTAGTTTGGAAGCGGTCGTGCCCTTCAAACCGGTCTTGGACTTATACTCAAAGTTCACCATGTTTAAGAAAGAATGGTTTTTTATCAAGGACGATTCTGTCTCCTTCTGCCTCTTCACTTCTGGCTGTAAGTTGAACTTTATTTACAACTTCCTTGTTCCGACTGCAGTGCTTCTTCTGATATGTTTCTATTTCTTGCTAGCGACAGGTGGCTTTGCAGTCGTAGAGAGTGATTCCCTGGTCCAGATGGCTGCGGAAATAAAGGCCATTTCGGGACGGGACAGGTCGGCTTCTTTCCTGATCAGGGATGCTACTCTCCTGGAGCACAACTTGATCCTACCACACCAGTCCGTGGTTAAGCAGAGAGATACGGCTGAGGAGAAGGCTGCCAAAGCCAAGGAAGGGGCCACGGTGAAGAGTGGCAAGAGGGAACCTTTTACAAAGCCTCCCATTGTCGGAGGTAAGAAGCTTAAGAAGTCTGATGGTCCCTCTCCTAGCACTTGCCCAATTGCTCCGGGAGAGGAAGATGTGGAGGAAGATAGAGGTGAAGGTGAAGGAGGAGATGGACAGAGCGGTAGTGGCGTTGGTGCCTTAACCTCCGGGCAAGCGGGAGAGATCCATGAGTGGACGGATGATGCTTTCCGTCAAGCTTTTGGGGAGTTGGAGGAAGGATCGGCTTTGGTTGAGAAGGCTAAGGGGGTTGACAAGACTGGGGCTGGCGCCTATCCATTCTCTGAGAGTTCTTCAGCTAAGGCGACTCCAGCGATTCAAGGTGAACCTTTGACTTCTGTAGACTCCATTTACGATAGGGACTTAGGAATATTTTATGGTTCGCTTCCGTCCTGGAATGAGATTCAGGATTTATTGCAGTATCCTACTCCTCCGCAGGGTTTGTATAACAGACGTGCCTTCTCATTCTTTTTAACTTAACATATTTCTTGAATTATGGATTATTGTATGTTCGTAACACTTGGTTTCTATTCCAGGAGCAGGTAAGGCGGCCAAGTCATCAGATATCCGGCACCGCCTCGAACAGTATAAGCTACTCAAAGCTTCTGCCAAACCAAAGTCGTCAACTAGCCGTCCTGGGGATGTAGTTAGATATCGCCTCCTTCTTGGAGTCATTGAGGAAGATATGCAAAAGAGGAAGAGGGGCCGATCTTCGTTTGAACCTTCTCCTGGCCCTCAGCCTCCAGTTCAGCCCATCCATGATATTACTGAGGAGGATACTGAGTTTATGCCTTCCCCCCACCTATCCGAAAATCCAACCGTCACTCCGATAGGCTGTCCTGGTTTGGATCGCAACCCATTTGCCGATCACCCTGATCTGGATCCGAGTTTCCAGGATATTTCATTTGATGAGGCCACGGGTGAGCACCTTCTTCCCCGCAACCCCATGGTACGAGTGCTTGATGAGGCCAAGTCCCTAGACCTTGATTTGCTTACTACTCGGGTAGTTACCATGGGGGACGAAGCCAAGGCTAACATTGACCGGGTTGCGAAGGAGACCAGGAAGTTGATGGGGCATCATGCCCGTCTGGTCAAGGCTGGAGAGGAGATTGGGAGTGCTAATATTCGGTTGCGGCTAAAGGTTGCTGATCAGGCCAGACAGCTTGCCGATCAAGCCATTCAGATTTCTCAGCACGAGGAAGCCTCCAGGCGGCTGAAGGAGACTATGGAAGAGGCTAGTAGGGCAGAACTACGAAAGATGGAGGTCGCCTGCAAGGAGCGGATTGACATAGCCATTGCTACGGTGGATGAGGTTCGGAGGGCAGATCTCGAGCAAGTAGAGGAGTTATCTGGGAGGCTTGAGGCCGCAGAGCTTGCTCAGGCCAGGCTAAAGGAAGAGATGGAGGAAATGAGGAGGTCTCTCCAGGCTGACCGCTTGAGATATCGATCGGAGAGGGATGTTGCCGTCGCTAAGTTGCTGTCTTCCGAGGCCCGGGTGAGGGAGTTTGAGGAGAATGAGGGGATGATGGATGAGATGTTGCAAGACATGTACTTCCGTACCTGGAAGCAGGGTAATCTATCCTGGATGGATGACTATCCCCGGATCATGGCTAGGATATATCTCCGGGCTTTGGAGGAGGCGAAGGCCGATGCGGAAAAGGAAGGTGGAGCGACATTCAGGATGGATATGGTTACCGCCCAGTTTTCAAAGGAGGAGAAGGTAGCGGTGAAGGAGGGGATGCGGCTACTCGCTGCAGAGGAAGCCGGTGTGCAGTTGGGGGATGAGGACCAAGAAGCAGGTGTTGGTGAGTTTTCCCTTTTTAGCTTTTCATAACTTGATCGTCCGCTGTTTATCTGATGGACTCTTCTCCTGAGTTAGACAGGTGGGACCTCTGGTCAACATGCTGGGAGTTCCGATCCAGCAACCAAGTAGATTCGGAGAGCTGGTTCTGAGGTGTAGTGGTTAGCACTTATGCAGCTAGTTATTTTATTTGGTCTGCTTGACATTCCTGTATATGCTAGTTCAAAACATTAATGTACTTTCGAGTTGTAATTATGTCATTGAACGACTTTATGTAAGTTTATAACACAAGCTGATTCTATTATATTTCGAATGCTGTTATTATTTTGATGTGCTGCATAAGAAGTATAACTATGCATATGCCTGTGATTTAGTTGTGTTTGATGCTAAGCTCTTGCTTGAAATATAACTTCATGTTTTGCAATGTTAGTGTGATGTATGAATAAGTTGTAGTTACATGTTTATGTACAAGAGAAGAGAGTACCGCCCTTCATGTTTTAGTTGCAGGGGGTAGCTTTGAGCGTCTTGTGTATCTAGTCATGGATACAGCTGAGTGCCCCGTTATCCAGTTTGCGGGCTCCGATCCTTATGAGCGAATGTCTCCTAGTCGATGTCCTGTACTTTAGGGACCGTTATACAGGATAGGAGAAAAGTATTTAAATGGAATGGAAATATGGGAAAAGTAAAACTTCCAGTCACGGAAGGCCGTCGATATGCTTAAGTTCGTGGCAAACGGGTTTTGTAGTCACTTTCCCTAGCCGTGGGTCTTGGAGACATTTGTCACCCATCTTACGCCTCCGCGGGGAGTTTATCCTTTTTACCACAGCCGCACTTAAGACATATCGAAGCCGAGATCGCGCACAGTAACTACCCGAGCCATTATGGCCCGTAATCGTGGGTATTATTCGATTTACTGTGGTCGGCTAGCGTGGGTGCCGTCAACCATGAACTACCCCTGGCTGGCCACAACTTATGTTGGGGCTTAAAGTAGGTCCACAGTTGCCGGCGAGCCGAACGTCGTAATGAGCTGCCATCGGCTATAGTCGGCCTTTTTTGATGACTTATAATCGTCTCATTACAGTTGGCTTTGAGGGCAGTCGCGAGCAATGAGTTAACCCGCAGCAGAGGGATGCTGGAGCAAAAGTGTCTCATTGGCGAGTGCATAGAATCGCATAGTACCTGTTAGGCCTTGTCCATATGAGGCCGTGCCCTGATGTGGCTTGAATGGAGGTGCCATTACACAGAATTTTGTTCAACAGAAAAGGATATAGTTAACAAGTAGCCAGGATATAAAGGAACAGGTAAAAAAGAGACAAGTTTTTTAAAGTGGTTCGGCACGAAAATGCCTACGTCCACTGATTCTCTTTGTTAATTCGCTTCATATGGCAGTACAAGTTAAGAAAAGTATCGACGAACGTGTTGGATGTTCCATGCCCTCTGGAACACCTCTCCGTCCACTGTTGACAAAATATAAGCTCCGTTGTGGAGATCTTTATGAATTACATATGGTCCGTCCCAGATGGGGTCCAGTGCCCCGAGGCGCGGAAAGATTCGCTTGAGGACAAGGTCTCCTTTTTGTAAGCTGCGATGCTTGACTTTGGAGTTGTATTGTGCTGCGACTTTATGCTTATGAGCTGCTGCTTTGAGTGCTGCATCGTTTCTTCTCTCCTCAATTAGATCCAAAGACATGAGGAGGAGTTCTTCGTTCTCTTCCGGGTTGTAGTGGATCCTACGGTGAGAGGGCACTATAGTTTCAACTGGGAGCATGGCCTCCGATCCGTATGCCAAAGAGAAAGGAGTATGCCCTGTTGAAGTTCTGTAAGATGTGCGATAGGCCCAAAGTGCCGTGGAAGTTCGTCCACCCAAGCGCCTTTCGACTTTTCAAGTTTCTTCTTGATTAAGGTTTTGAGAATCTTGTTGACAGCTTGGACTTGTCCGTTTGCTTGAGGATAAGCTATAGATGAGAAGCTTTTGTGAATTCCGTGCTCTTGGCACCAATCGGCGAATTCTTCGCTGTCAAATTGAAGTCCGTTGTCTGATATGATCTTGAGTGGGACTCCGTACCTGCACAGAATACTTTTGATCAAGAAGTTGATAATTTTTGCCGAAGATATTTTATTTAGAGGTTCCGCCTCCACCCATTTGGTGAAGTAGTCAACTGCCACTATAGCATATTTGGCTCCGCCTTGGCCCGTTGGCAGTTCGCCAATCAAGTCAATTCCCCATACTGCAAAGGGCCAAGGGCTGGTCATTTGAGTAATCTCATTTGTGGGTAGTCGAGGAATCTTGGCAAATTTCTGACATCTGTCGCATCTCTTGACGAAGTCCAAGGCATCTTTGTTTAAAGTGGGCCAGTAATATCCATATCGGAGTATCTTCTAAGCCAGAGTCTGCCCTCCAGTGTGATCTCCGCAACTTCCTTGATGGATGTTGGATAAGACTTCCTTGACTTCCCTTCCAGCGATACACCTTAATAACGGATTAGAGAAGCCGCGTCGATAGAGGATGCCTTCCTGTAATGTGTAGCGGGAAGCTTTCCTCAAGATTTTCTTGACTTCGCTACGCTTTGTCGGGCAGTGTGCCATCTTGTAAACATTTCCGGATAGGAGTCATCCAGGTTTCTTCGTCGATCGCAGCTATTAGATTCACTTGCTCGAAACTTGGTGCCAGCTGTTTTGAGATGGTTGATGCTCCGAAAATAGTGATGTTCTTCACACTAGCTTGTTTTGCTAGTTCGTCGGCCTCTTGATTCTCTTCTCGGGGAATGTGTTTGATTAAATGGTGGTCCAATTGATTGAGCAGCAGCTTGGTCTTTTTTAGATATGCTGTGAGTCGTTCTCCTCGAGTCTGGAAGTCTCCCAGTATTTGATTTACAATGAGTTGAGAATCACTATGGAGACATAAAGAACTGACTCCAATTTCTAGTGCAAGTTCTAATCCGGCTATCACTACTTCGTATTCTGCGTCATTGTTGGTGGCAGCGAATTCCAATCTTAGGGCGTAGTGCAGCTTCTTTCCCCTGGGAGTGATTATCACAACACCTGCCCCCGAGCCTTGTTCGTTCGACGCTCCATCTACGAAGAGATTCCACTTGATATCTTCTACTATTTCAGATTGGTCCTTACCTTCACTAGTAGTGAATTCGGCAATGAAATCAGCTATGGCTTGCCCCTTGATAGCGGTGCGAGGATGGTAAGTGATATCATATTGACTTAGTTCGATGCACCACTTAAGTAATCGCCCAGAAGTGTCGGGGCGATGGAGCACTTGCCTTAGCGGTTGATCGGTTAAAACTCTGATGGAATGAGACTGGAAATAGTGTCGCAGTTTCCGTGACGTGATAAGCAAACAGTATGCTAGCTTTTCAAGTTTAGGGTATCTGGCTTCTGCCCCTGCGAATCTCTTGCTTACAAAGTATACGGGTCGCTGCGCGCGGTTGTCTTCTCTCACCAAAGCGGCGCTCAAAGCGTGGGACGATACAACAAGGTATAGGTATAGTTCCTCGCCTTCATTTGGAGTTGAGAGTACTGGTGGTCACTGGAGGTGTCCGATTAAGTTAAGGAAGGCTGTCGAGCATTCGTCAGTCCATTCGAACATTCCTTTGTCTTTCTTTAGAGCTTCGAAGAATGGGATGCATTTGTCGGTTGCTTTAGAGATGAACCTACTTAGGGCGGCCACTTTCCCGTTTAGGCTTTGCATCTCTCTTCGAGTGGATGGTGTCTTGATATCTTGCAAAGCTCGAACTTGTTCGGGGTTTGCTTCAATCCCCCTGGCATGAACGATGAATCCCAAGAACTTTCCCGATGATACTCCGAAGGAGCACTTTAGAGGGTTCAATTTCATTCCATATTGGCGAAGTACTTGAAACATCTCGTCCAAGTGGTTTATATGATCGTTGGCTTTCCTTGATTTTACCAGCATGTCATCCACATAAACTTCCATAGTTTGTCCTATTAGTTCCGCAAACATTTTGTTGACAAGGCGCTGATAAGTAGCTCCGGCGTTTTTAAGTCCAAAAGGCATTACTTTGTAGCAGTATAATCCCCAGTCAGTGATGAAACTAGTGTGGTCTTGATCGGAGGCGTGCATAGGGATCTGGTTATATCCCGAGTATGCATCCATAAAGGATAAGAGTTCGTGCCCAGCAGTGCTGTCCACGAGTTGGTCGATTCGGGGGAGCGGGAAGCAGTCTTTCGGGCAAGCATCATTTAAGTTGGAGAAATCGATGCATGTTCGCCACTTCTCATTAGCTTTCTTTACCAGTACCGGGTTGGCGATCCATTCCAGGTAGATGGCTTCACGTATGAAATCATTGGCAAGTAAGTTCTTTATTTCTTCCTCGATGGCTGCTGATCGTTCTGCCCCCATGCTCCTCTTTTTCTGCTTCACTGGCACCTTGGTGGGATCTATGTTCAGCATGTGGCATGCTACGTCTGGGGAGATTCCCGTCATGTCAGCGTGCATCCATGCAAATACATCCATGTTGTGGCGAAGAAAATCAATGATTTGATTCTTTAATTCTCTTTTTAACTGAGACCCGACTCTCAGCAGTCTACTTGGGTCGTGTTTGTCTACAGATACGAATTCCATAGCTTCTGCAGGCTTGGCGGTGGCCTCCTCCTCTTTGTCCCTGGGGTTTAATTCGTTGAAAGGATCACTGGTATATCGAAGAGGAGGGGCTTTCTTTAGTTGCTATACTTCCAAGCTTTTCATGCAGAGAGTAGTCTCTGCATTTTTCTCTTTATCTTTTCTGCGATTATTGCGAAGTTCAATCACATAGCAGTCTCGAGCAGCGTCTTGATCTTCCTCCACTTCACCTATTCCGTTATCTGTTGGAAATTTCATCTTTGGGCACCATGAGGCTAGGACAATTTGGAAGTCGGACAAGGCTGGTCTTCCCAAGAAGGCGTTGTAGGCCGAATGGTTCTCTATTAGTACGAACGTTTGTTTTCGCATAGCGGAGCGGGGATGACTGCCTATTTCGACAAAGAGATCCAGTTGCCCGAGGGGTACCTTCGCATCTCCAGTGAAACCATGTAGTGGTTTGTTGCAGTGAGATACATCCTTCATTGACAGCTTCATTTTGTCGAAAGCATGCTTGAATAGGATATTTACTGAACTTCCAGTGTCTATTGAAATTCGAAAAACTTTGGCTGGACCGAACAAGGCAGAGATGACCATAGGGTCCATGTGTGGGTACTGTCTTCCCTCTAGATCATGCCTACTGAATGTGATGTCGTCACTCTCTTTCCGTTTTGGGTGGCGTTCTTCTGTAACAGAATTAACGTAGCCTCCATTGTTTCTAAGTGACTTGCCGTATTTTTCCATCTCTGCCCAGCTTGTGTCGGCAATATGTGGTCCTCCCGAGATGGTATGGACCACTATCTTCTCTTGACTAGAGCCGTTGGTGTTGCGATTTCCTCCACTTACTTCTGGGAGGGGTAGTCTAAGATTCTCATTGGCAGGAGTCGAAATCCTGTTCTGGCTCTTCACATAGCGTTCCAGCCTCTTCCTTCTGATGTGTTCTTCAATCAAAACCCGGAGATGGTGGCATTCATTGGTGTCATGTCCATGGGATTCGTGGAAGCGGTAGAACTTTCTAGATTTGAGCGTGCTATCTGACTCCTTCTTGTGCGGGGGGCGCTTGTATCTAACTTCGTCTTGAGTGGCTAGGAAGATGTTTTCGATCGTTTCATTCAAAGGAGTGTAAGAGTCAAATCTTGGTCCTGGCCGATATAAGCGCTTTTCTCCCTTTTTGCCCCCAGCATTGTCTCTAGAGTCATTTCTTCGAACATCCTTTACTGCAGCGAGGAACCTGTCTGGAGCCGTCTTGGCCTGTTGCCCTGATTGCCTCTCAGTGGCGGCGTCCTCAAGTCTCATATACTTTCCAGCTTCATGAAAGAAATCTGGTAACGTAGCTAGTTTTTCTTTGGTTAGTCTTCTAGCAAATTTAGTATCTGGATGTACACCACTGTAGAGGGCCATTAGGATGAGTTTCTCGTCGGCGTCTTGGACTGCGGCTACCGCGACGTTGAACCGGGTTAGATATTGTTGCAATGTCTCTTTGGGCTTCTGTTTGATATTGGATAAGGAATAAGCGTCCTTGGGTTGCTCCACATGAATGCGGAACTGACTGATGAACTTTTCTTTCAACATTTCCCATGAGCTGATGGACCCTTGGGGTAGGTGGCAAAACCAGGAGGTAGCTAGATCTGCCAAGAATAGTGGGAAGCATTTACATAACACTCCCTCTGTTGCTCCGCTCATGAGCATATGCTGGGTGTATCTCTGTAAGTATATGATGGGGTCAGAGGTTCCCTTGTAAGGTTCCATTGTTGGCATTTTCCATTCCCGGGGGGTGATGGCAGTTTCGATATTGCGGGTGAAGGGGCTGGTTACCCTAGCGCCTATTCCCCGATCCCTCTGCTCCCGTTGGATGCACTCTTTGAACAATCGCGCCATCCTTTCATCAGAACTTGGGGCGGATAGAAAGGAGTTCGGTTCTTCTCTGCGAGATTGAATCCGTCCAGACGGCTTGTAGGGATGGCATCGTCTGTCACTCCTAACATTCTCCAAAGGCTGCCTCTGCTCTTCTGGGGGCATGTTGGGGTCAGCCATAGTTGGCCCTTGCCTTGATCTTCCTCTGCTGGGTTCTGTTCTCAGCGCTTCCTCGGGTCCAACTTCGGGCTGGACTCCAACTCGGCCCCATCTACTGGTGTTTTCATGGTTAGGTAGCATGACAGGCTCAGCTACATCCGACCCTTGCTTGGCACCTCCCTCGTTGGGTTCGGTTTCAAGTGTTTCCTCGGGTCGGACTTCGGGCTGAGTCCGGGCTCAGCTCCTACCATAGCTGTTCCTGTTGTTAACCTCTTCAAAGAAGAAAGGTCTTTGTCGCCTTCCAGATCCTCCAGATTGGGACTCGCCCCATGATTCGGTGTTGCGGTTGGATTCTTCAGCATCCCTTAGGCGTGACATGAGTTGGTCCACCAAGGCTTCTTGCTGAGATGCGAAGCGGTTAGTTACTTCAGCCACAACCCTGTCTAGATCTGCTCTAGTAATTGGTTGTTCCGTGGCAGGGGTCGTTGGAATTGCCTGATTTTCATCTGGCATTGCTGTTAAAACGGGATGATTCTCCTGATTCGGGGCTACCGGATCTGGGATACTTCTAGTTGCGACGTTCTTTCCTTTGTTAACATCTCTCCTCTGCCTGGAAGTCATGTTGTCAGAGCAAGGAACGATGTTGGGAGGAAGAAGGTTGAGTAGGAGAAGCTGTGGCTTCTAGCTCGGTTCTCAGTGAAAGCACCAAAAATGTTTGCACAAAAAATGGGCAAACACCTCCAAGTCGTATAAATTAGTTGATTTTATGTTGTTCTTAGTGATCTGGGTGATTTGCGCAAATATATAAAAAACAAGAACTAAACTGTAAAAGACACACAGTTTTATAGTGGTTCGGCCAGAACGTGCCTACATCCACTTTATATGTTATTCTCCTTTTTCTTTCAGTTTTACAAGTACAAAGCTTTGTATACAAGTATATGAAAGTTGTTTGAAAGTTCCTTCCGTGCTTGAGCTCTCAAACTTGTCTGCCATTGTTGTACCCCTGCCCCTCTATTTATAGAGTGAGGCTGGGGGCAGGGGTCTTGGATGTATATAGCTGCTGGTGAGCCTGGGCTGAAGCAATCTGGCCTGGCACATCTGGTTCGGCGGAGCTTGGTTCGGCGAAGCTTGGTTCGGTGGATAGGTGGTTCGGTGGATAGGTGGTTTGGTGGTAGGTGGTTCGGTGGATAGGTGGTTCGGCAGGAGCTTGGAGAAGGTTGGTCCGGCAAAGTCTTGTTCGGTGGTTATGGGTAGTGGGTTGGTAGTGCTCCGGTTCGGCAATGCATGGACGTGGATTTTGGACCGGTAATGCTTCCTTTTCTTTGGTTCGGTGGTGACGAAAACGAACCCAACAATGCACAAATTCACCGTAGATAATTATAATATTATTTAGCATATTTTCTTATAATATTAGAAAGGTTAAATGTTACCATTTCATTTTTCTAATAAGGCTCCCACTAGTCTTTTATGTTCTGCAAACCCTAAGATGAAACATAGAAGTCGTTCGATTTCATTAGTGAGTGTTAGAACTTGTATGTCTTGGTATTCTGACCTTGAGTTTACTTAACAAATCATATCCCCACAAATGATGGATAACTTTTTATCGGTTGTATCACATACAACTCATAGTCTATTTTTCCTTATCCTAATCTCATTTCGACCTTGAGTTTGCTCAAAAAATCGAAAGAGATTATTCACTCATACCTACCACATCGCGACGGCCTAAGTATAGTATATGTACTTGAGTTTACTTAACTAATACATACAGTTATCTTACCTCGTCTATTCAATATATTATTAATACTGTACATAACATCCCTAGCTTGAGTTTTCTCAACAACCAAGGAGTATGTAAGTAATTTATTAATATGTATGATATAGGATAACATTATACTGAAGATTCATAATCTTCAAGTATATTATATTGAGTGATATCGACTTATGGAATAATATATTTCTTATGAAATACCCTCATGATTCAAGTGTTAGACACATTAGAAATCATAATAGACACATTAGAAATCACAGTATATGTACATTTACATATGTATTTACTCCTTAAGTCTATTTGGGTTTCTTTAATGTTCCACCTTTAGCTTATACACTCATATTATATAAGTTTCATTCTTGTATAACTTTTATATTTTAGTTAACTTACACAATAATCTTGTGTATAACATTTTATTAATTAAACCTTATTTAATTAATTTTAATTAATTAAATCTTTTGTAAATTTTAAATTAGTATTTCAATACTACTATTATACTGGACATATCTATTTTAATCTTTATAGTATGACACATATATCTTATATATATGTATTTTTTATTTAATTAATTAACCTTCAATCAAATTATTTAACTAAACATTTTAAATTAAATTATATCAATCTCAAAATTTATCTTACATACATGTATAAATGACAGAACATATATCAACATATATAATACATGCATATAAGTATTAACTAATTAACTCATTTAATTAATTTATTTTATTAATCTTATTAATAAATTTTATAGTTTCAAACGTTTTGAAATTTTCATTATCTTTTCAAACATTTTGAATACGCTATATTATAACCTTTTATAATAACATGTTTTATTTTAAATTTAACTTTTAAATTTAAAATCTTATCTCAATTTTCAAAACAATTCTGAAAATTAGTCCAAGGCCCAATTAAAATTGGACCTTTTCTATCAGGAGCAACCTTTGGGCTCACTTCACCTTTCAAGCCAAGCAGGTAACCAGGTAGGACAGGGTACTTGATTACCCAATTTCAATCCTAGATATCACCTTTCTAGACACCGCTTAGGCTTAATTGGTTAACCCTAACATGACTAATTTAGACCACATAGGCTTTTGAGCTCCGATACCATGTTGGAACTACACCAGCCCACAGCGGAAGAAATGGTTGAATTTTCAAAATTTTACCATATTGGATCTTTAATGGGCCTATGGAGTCTTAATATACTTAGATCTTAACTAAATGTTCTTTTAAATAAAATTAACATTTTATTTAATTTGGTGAAAAAAATTCAAAAAGGTTTGAATATTATATAAATTTAGATGAATGGGTGTATCAAATACACCAACATGTGTAGCAGTTACTTATTAAAATAAATATGAGAAGGAAACCTTTAGTTTCATTCTCTAATGGTTATGCGATTAATTAAGGGAATAAACAACATTAGTTGAAGAGAGAGAAACCTCTCATTTTTGTGATAACCAAGATTTTTGGACATCTGTTAATTGGTAGCTGGATTAAATTATTAAAAATACCGATCTATAAGTTGAATAAATAAATTCTAATAATTAAAAATATCTGGATATAAATATTAATTTGATAATCTTCTAATAAAATTATTTAAATTTGCAAAACTTATTCTTTTCAAAAGAAATAAAATGTGCTTTCTAATTTCTATTGTTTATATATATGTAGATTGTAAATGAAACTTTGATTTGAAATTCAAAAGTAAAATATCTCAAAAATAAATTTGACTTAAAAATTCTGCATTTAAACTTTAAGTATATATATTGTTATTAATTAATGTATAAATAGGTTTATATCATTTTCTTTTGAAGTTATATAGGTATAAATAAAAATATAAAATATAATATAAAAACATAAGAAAATATATGCATTTGACATTTGTAAGCTAAGATGCCTTGCAAATTCACAAGTGTCGATTTAATTGTTTTCTTCATTTTTAAAGATAATATCACAAGGCAGTACATTCTTATATATATTTCTTTTACTTCTTCCATTTTCTTCATCTTTCAAATTTATCAAACTAAAACTTGAGATAAACCAAACAAAAACTAGAAAATCAAAATTAAACTACTCTTTCAAGTTCAAACTGAAGCAAGCATAGATTCAAGTTCAACTCAACTAAAGTAAGATCAACTTTCAGTTTCAAATTCAAGCTTGTCGTTTCAAGTTCAAAATCAAGATTCCAGATTTTCGTAAGCTCTGTTCTTTGTTCCACAATATACAGTGAGTAAACTAAATTTTTAAAAGCTAAAAACCTCTTTATTTACTTGTGCATGTGGTGATCGATGATATTAATGATGTTTGCATGGATACATAATTGATTTTTGCCTGGTATATATGTATGTGATACTGTGTGCATGCCTGAGTTGAGTATGCATGTCTCTGTTTTTAATTCCAATAGACTAAATAAGTTCAAAAGTTTAGATTCTCATCCCCTAACCTCTTGCAGGCTATATTGTATAAAGGAATTATGTGTGAATTAACTAAATCTTATTTTTAAAAATAATCATAAATGTAATTAGTTACTGTTTTACTGGAAAAAATAGAAAGTACAGTAAAAATGTATTATACCAGGGAAATCAACCATTTTAATTTCAAGTTTCATCTTTGTAATCTAATTTACTATTAAAAGTTATGATTTTTAAATAAATATTAAGATTCTTAAGTTTGTGAATCAAGAGAATTTTTTAGATGAACGGGAACGAGGCTTTCGTCGATTTCTAGCAATCGGAGGAGGGTTGAGCATCGTAATCGATGTTGGAGGTAGCTTGAGTGTCAAAGGTCGTAGGAAAAATGGTCGATGAATTTTTAGATCACCATGGTGGAGAACGTTGGTAGAGTAGGCTTTAAGACCCTGTACGATACGACGAGGTTGTCGAGGCCAATGCAGCGTCGTCATTGCATCCGAGTGGATCGATATAGGGGGAAAAGGTGCGTGGTTGAGTGGCGAAGGCCTGGATGCGGCGGCGAGGGTTCTGGTGATCGAAGTTGGGCAGTGCAAGGTGATTCGATGGTCGGCTTTGGTTTTCCTGTTGTGCGCGACTCGCTCGATTTCAAATTTCAGGTTCGAACGAAGTTTGGGGTGGTCGGACTGTTAGAGAGGGTTGTCGCCGATGTGTTGGTGGTTGCGGCGGTGATCGGAGTGTCTGCGTTCATATGTGCATGTGTACGGGTGTCAGTGGGTTTGGGTTGATGCTGTAGGATTAGAAGTGAGAGAGAGAGATCTCAGGTTGGACTCGAGGAAGGCATCGGGTTTGGACCGAGTTGTACGCGAGTATTTTAACAAGTTGTAACAGATTTTAAAAATTTTAAAACAAAACAAGTTTTTTTTAAAAAAAGGAAAGAAGAAGAAGGGTTTTGACTTGGGAAGAATGTGGGTTTGCACCAGGTTTGGCTCGGGTCTATGCACTAGTATAATAACAGTTTTTAAAAGTAAAACAAAATCAAGTTTTAAACAATTTTCTTAATCAATTTCTTTAAATAATTAATGTTTTATTTAAATATTTGGGTTAGTTAAAAGTTGAATAATAATTTATTTTAACTTAAATTAATTAAATTTAAAGTATTTTATTATATGTCCATTACTTTATTTAATTCCTAAGTTTATTTAAATGAAATTAAATAGAGTTGTTAAGTAGATGGTTAGAGAAAGAAAAATGTTTTTAATTATTAATTCAAAGATCTTAGTTATTTTGTATACTAATAATAAATAAATTCCAAAGGTTATTAAATAAACCTAAATGATAATTAAGTAAAATGGTTAAGATAAATGGTTTAAACTTTTTTGGTAATTAAGATCTTAAGTAATTATAAATGATAATTAATTAATTCCAATAATTAATTAAAATAATAATAAATGGCTTGTAATTAATTAATAACAATTAAGAAGGGTTATAAGTAATTAATTTATTTTGTGTTAAATTAAATTAATTATAAATTGCATGATTAATTTATCTTGCTTATAGATGATTAAATTGTATTAAATGCTTGGATTCATTAATATCTCTAGTCCGTTAATTTGTGACATTCTGTGAGGTGAAATGCCTGGATTGATATGTAATAAATGTGAATCATTTAATTAGACATCTGTGATGAATTACTGTGTGAATATGATACTCTGAATTTAAATTAAATTGTTTTCCTTAAACAACTTGACGTAAAAGATGGCATTGAATTCGAAAAGATCAGGGTCGGATATCAGCAATATCCGAAGCCAATTCGATTAGTAATCTATTATTCTTTATAGATTTGATATATCAAATAGGATGGAATGGAATAAGTTAAGTGTACTTGGTTATTTATACTAAGTAATGGTAATTGGATATTATTTTGTGAGATAAGAATTGGCTATAACAAGATAAGAACTCCTAGTGAGGTACGAGTTGCCCTGGTTTTCAAAGAAGCTTTATAACTAAAGTATTTCATATTAGATGGGTTTACTCACGCTAGTTTCCAGCCTGATTCAGGTGTTACTTTATTGTAATGCTCGAGTCAGACCGAGTATTACAGATTTTCAAGTTAGGATGTTTTGGAGCTCAAGAGGCGAGCTGGATGGCAGAGACAATTGATTCTGCTGTGCATTAGATTTTGTATTGATTGTATTTAGGGACAAGTTGTTACAACTGTCCAGTTCATTTGTGAATGGTTGTACTCTGATTTATTGTATGTAAATTGACATTTATAGCTTTTCTTAGTATAAATGCTATTATTTGATATTATATATTGTTCCGCTGCGACTGTGAGATTCTGTGCTTTTGTTTAGTTTCTTCTTCTACTACCTCTTTTCTTCTTAACCCTAACAATTCAAAATTTCCGGCATTCGATTGCTTGGCACTTCTACCGTGAACGTATTAGTGTCGAATTTTTAGGGTCAAAAATTTCGGGTCGTTGCATTTGGTATCAGAGCGAGGTTAAGCGAGAACCTTGGCTCTGGTACGGATTACTCATTAGAGATAGGGTCAGTTGTACCCTAGAATGAGTTGAGCGTATTATACGAGAGCGTACTTGTTATTTTCTTATATATTGGTTTTAAAAACGATTTTAAAAGTGATTTTTATATAAGCTTATATTTTGGTATATAAATCGATAATTTTTCTAATTATTATATATTAAGATAATTTGTTGTTGATTATTGAAATTAAAAATAATAACAAGAATTAAGTAGCGTGGAAAATAACTTTATAAAGGAAACCGAACTTGAATATTTGATTTGGCATAAATAAAGTTTTATATATATAACTTTATTTATGCCAAACTCTCATCGTTGAATCTATAACCAGAAGAAAAGATCTTTGAAAAATATTTTGTTCTAGTTAAAGAATAAACTTATATATATATATATATATATCTATACATATAAATAATTTTATGAAATTGGGAAAAATGTTTTGGAACCCATTGTGTAACAACCCGGTATTCCATACCGAATAATTATCATCTTAGAACGATTTCTTCTCCTAACCCATTGCCAATTAAAGTTTTTAAATTTGAATTTAAAATTCTTTTACAAATTTTTAGTAAAATTAAAGGGCTTTAAAAATATAATAGTAGCCCTTGTTTTTATTTGGGCCGTGATAATCTCCTTAGCGAATAACCCATTCCCCTTTTTACCTCAATTCGACCCGTCCCCTTCTTATTTTCGTTGATTTGAAAAACCTAGCTCACGAAGAAAATAAAATGGAGGCGGTCTCGTTCGTCCTCTTCTCCAAATTAGGGCTTGGAATTGTGGTGGCCGACTTTACTCGATCGTTGCTCGTCTCTCGTGGTGCTCGCGGCCGCTTGATTTGTAATCGTTTCTGCTTCTATATTCGTCGACAAGGTGAGTAACACTCACATCTGATTTAATCTCAGAAATATGTGATTTTGTGAATTGATTTATATGGCTTTGATGGTTTTTGGATCTGCGTTCGACGATGTTGTTTTGGTTGGTTTTGGCTATCTTGTTTACTGCCTCTGATTATTGCGTCCGGTAGCACATTCGACCTTGTTTAATTTACTTGCTGCTTTGTGACTTTTGGTTGTACATTCACCCAGTAGCATATTTGACTTAGTTTGATTTCTTGTTTTCTATGGTTTGATTATCACGATGGTTTGGCTTTCAGAGCCACCTCGGTTCCACTTGGCTTCGGTCATTTGACTTCGTTTGGATGATGTTGATTTTGTAGTTGTCTGCATTTACCTGTTTGTGTCGATTGTGGCTTCATGTGTCTACAGCTTCATTGTAGCTGTCGGGACCATTGGTAGCAATGTGGATGCTTGTTTCATGAATTTTGGGTAGCCTGCGAGCAAGATTTGATGAACTTTGTGCATTTGTGTTTGTGAATTATCTGACCAGCCTTGTTGTTCATGATTGCACACTCTCCGGTGCTTTTATGTGCTGTGCCTTCAGGTAGTTGTACCATTGCCTTAATGTGCTGGTTGGTCTGATGCTCGTTCCATCCCTGATCAGTTGCACTATAGGTTCATGTGTTGTTTCATATTTTACTCTTTGGTTTGAGTCATTTTCCCACTTTGTATGGCACTGCATACTGTATGTTGAATTTTGGTGATGGGGTTTGGTGAATTCACTTGATACTGTCACTGCTTCGAACTCTTTTATACATGTATACATGTATGTGCATATATGTATATATGTTGTTTGAAGTGGTAGCCTATTTGGGTTGTGTTCTTCTGAAGAGATTTTCAGTCTGGTTTGCAATTTTATATTCCAGTGTGCTTGGATCTGTAGCTTCGTTCTTTGACTTGTTTCATATAGTAGATGCTCCATTTCATTTTCACTTGTATCAGCTTTTGTTTGAGCTTGAGTCTGGCTCCATTCTGTTTCATGTATTTAGTGTGCATTCATTGTTTGCCAAATTAGTTTCACTACATCTCCACATACCTGTTACACTTGTAGTGTACCATGTTGGTTCATTGTATTTTGATTTGGGTTTGAGCACCACTGATCTAATAACACTCGTATCAGTCATTGTCGTAGCATTGTATACATGTGTCCTTATCGATGCATATACTTTTTCCACTGGCTGTTCGCTTCGGTGCTGCTGTGTTATGCAGTTGTCTTATTTGCTGTGCATGCCACTACTGTGTATATGCTCCTCCGAAGTTAGAGTTGCATGTCTTGCTCTTGTGTTTTAGTGATGCAGCCTCCACCTTGTACCCATTCAAATTGATACATTGCATCGATGCATTGTATTCATTTGCATTTGATCACTATATTTCATTGGTGACACTAATCTTATTTAAAGCTACTCTATGTCTTTTACTGTCATGTTGAATTTGAGAACACTGAGGTTAAGTTTGTTGTTGCATTATATCTGGACTTCCTTTGATTCATTTAATGTTGCCACCTTGTTGCTCTCACCTTCATTCGGTTGTGTCTTCATGTTGTACACTGCCTTGTGCACTTGCTCATTTGGGTTGTACTGTTTCTCGTTGCACTTCTGATTCTTTTTGCCATATGTAGTTGGTTATGTACATTCATTTGTGTACATATTTTACATTCATTGGGTACGTTATCACTGTTGTGGCAGGGCAGTGCACGCAAGCGTGAACTGCAGCCACACGGTATTCATTGGGTACATCATCACTGTAGTGGCAAGGCAGTGCACGCAAGCGTGATCTGCAGCCACACGGTACTGCTTTTATTGTTATTTCTTTTGCTTTTGATTTATGGATCTATTTCGTATTCCATATGTTGTAGTGGCGAGGCAGTATACGCGTGCGTATACTGCAGCCCTACTCGTGTTGACCTTTTAATTGATGTTTCCAATTGTTTGAATTGGTTCGCGTTGTATTTACCGTTATCCAATTTCTTTACTTGAGAATCGGATAGGTAAATTTATTTCTGTGACTGTTGTCTATTCATTATTTAATTATTATTGCTTCTGTGCACTAATAACTGAGTTTGAATTAGACTGACCCGAGTATTATTTTCTTTTGAATTTAATACTCGGGTCAGACCGAGTATTTTATGAAGACTTTTCATATCTTTTGGAGTTGTCGAGTCATTGTATAGGTTGATATGTATTCATGTATATTAGTCGATAATGTACTTATATATATAACTTCCTTAGTCGACTGTTGTAGTTGTATCACATGTACCGTGTCAAATGTATTGTAACTGACATCAGTTATTATATATATGAGACTTTCTGTTTTATCCGTGTTCCGCATTTATATTTATCTGTGTTATTAGTTTATATTTTGTCCTAGACTATTATAGCCACTGTGTAGTAGCTTTGAGTTTGCATCGGCATGTCGTATTCCCTCCTGATATGAAATGCATGTTTTTACTATCTGACATATCGGTGCTCGCACAAAACAATTACACGGATGGTCGCTCCTCAACAGCCTCATTCTCCGTGCTAGTTGACAGCACTAAATTGTAGTGTTCTTGGCTAGCGTGGGCATAGAGGTGGGGCGTCACACATTGATTTTGAAAGGCTTTTGATTTTTGGAAAAAATCAATTTTGGGAATTTGGAAAGCCAAGTTTGAGAACTATCAATTTTGAGATATCAATTTTGTGTAAATGAGATTTATATGTGATACATATATGGGTATGATTTGAAAGATACTATATATGTATAGTATAAAAATGTTTTGAGAATGCTGTGGGAAAAAAGGCACTCCCATTTAGAGTTGAAACTTAGTAGGAGATCCACGTGGTGGTTTGTTTCTGCCTTGAGCCCTAAGGGAGGTTCTAAATTTTGATCCCAGAGGATGTCCGGACAAACTGAAGTTCCTAAGGATTGTGGTTAGGGTAGCGAAAGTCGAGGGCGCTGATGCATACAGGGATATTTGGGTTATGCTGTGACGACAGTGTAACTCGATGTAACTGCGATCTACTGTGCTCCATAGCGAAAATCGAGGAACAGTGTTTGCCTAAGGTCTACATTTGATTTCGCTGGGAGAGCGATGTAACATCGGTAGACTGCGATCTATGAAGACATAGCAAAAGTCGTGTGGCAGTGAGTGCCTACAGGCTACATTGGGACTCGATTGATGTAGTGTGCGATCTATGTGTCTGTGTGGTGAAGTTTCATTTGGCAGCGAAATTCAAGGGCGATGATGCCTACAGTTACATGGTTTTTTCCATGATGGCAACATAACCCTGGGTGTAGCTGCGATCTATGGCAGTTCCATGGTATAATCGAGGGGCGCGGATACCTACAATTTTCTATGGTTTTGCTCGGATGGCGACGTAATCATCGGTTTAACTACGACCAAGGAGGGGGTGATGATTTCTAGAGAATTCTCACCAAAAATGTTTTCTACATTTTTACAAATGTTTTCTAAGTATTTTCACCGGGTGTTGAAACCGGTCTACTAAGTACTTATTGATTTTCAGTCCTAGGCTTGATCAATGTATGAACGAATTTCTATGAGAACAAGGATGGACTTGTTGAGACATCGAGTTATAAAAAGTATCTTTATAAAAACTATTTTGATAATATTATGTAGTTTTTTAAATGTTTCAAAAAAATTTAAGAGTTAAAATGTTTAAGAATAATTTAACTAATAATAAGCATTGTAATTAAAAATTCTTTCTTTGTTCCTTTTCGGGGACGAAAAGATTTAAAGGAGGAAGGAATGTGATAACCCGGATTTTTGGACATCTGTTAATTGGTAATTAACTGGATTAAATTATTAAAAATACTGATTTATAAGTTGAACAAATAAATTCTGATAATTAAAAATATCTGGATATAAATATTAATTTGATAATCTTCTAATATAATTATTTAAATTTGCAAAACTTATTCTTTTCAAAAGAAACAAAACGTGCTTTCTAATTTCTATTGTTTATATATATGTAGATTGTAAATGAAACTTTGATTTGAAATTCAAAAGTAAAAATCTCAAAAATAATTTTGATTTAAAAATTCTACATTTAAACACTAAGTATATATAGTTATTAATTAATGTATAAATAGGTTTATATCATTTTCTTTTGAAGTTATATAGGTATAAATAAAAATATAAAATATAATATAAAAACATAAGAAAATGCATGCACTTGACATTTGTAAGCTAGGATGCCATGCGAATTCACAAGTGTCAATTTAATTATTTTCTTCATTTTTAAAGATAATAAAACAAGGCTGTACATTCTTATATATATATATATATATATATATCACTTTTACTTCTTTCATTTTCTTCATCTTTCAAATTTATCAAACTAAAACTTGAGATAAACCAAACTAAAACCAGAAAATCAAAACTAAACCACTCTTTCAAGTTCAAACTAAAGCAAGCATAGATTCAAGTTCAACTCAACTAAAGTAAGATCAAATTTCAGTTTCTAATTCAAGCTTGTAGTTTCAAGTTCAAAATCAAGATTCTAGATTTTCAAAAGCTCTATTCTCTATTCCATAATATACAGTGAGTAAACTAAACCTTTAAAAGCTAAAAACCTCTTTATTTACTTATGCATGTGGTGATTGATGATAGTAATGACTTGTCTATTGCTTGCATGGATACATAATTGATTTTTTCTTGATATATATGTATGTGATACTGTGTGCATGCCTGAGTTAAGTATGCATGTCTCTGTTTTTAATTCCAACTGACCGAATAAGTTCAAAAATTCAAATTCTCATCCCCTTATCTCTTGTAGGCTATATTGTATAAAGGAATTATGTGTGAATTAATGAAATCTAATTTTTAAAAATAATTATAAGTGTAATTAGTTAGTGTTTTACTGGAAAAAATAGAAATTACAGTAAAAATGTATTATATCAGGGAAATCAACCATTTTAATTTCAAGTTTCATCTTTGTAATCTGATTTATTACTAAAAGTTATGATTTTTAATATAATATCATGATTTTAAGTTTGTGAATCAAGAGAATTTTCGAGATGAACGGGAACGAGACTTTTGTCGATTTCTGGCGATCGAGGGAGGGTTGAGCGTCATAATCGATGCTGGAGGTAGCTTGACTGTCGAGGGTCGTAGGAAAAATGGCGATGAATTTTTAGATCACCGTGGTAGCTGAACGTCGGTAGAGTAGGGTTTAAGACCCTGTACGATACGACAAGGTTGTCGAGGCCAATGCGGCGTCGTCATCACATCAGAGCGGATCGGTATAGGGGGAAAAGGTGCGTGGTTGAGTGGCGAAGGTCTAGACGTGGTGTCGAGGTTTCTGGTGATCGAAGTTGGGCGATGCGAGGTGATTCGACGATCGGCTTTGGTTTTCCTATTGTGCTCGACTCGCTCGATTTCGAGTTTCACGTTCGATCGATGTTTGGGTTGGTCGGACTGTTAGAGAGGGTTGTCGTCAACGTGCTGTAGTTACGGCGGTGATTGGAGCATCAGCGTTCATGTTTGCATGTGCATGAGTGTCAGTAGTATCAGTAGGTTTGGGTTGATGCTGTAGGATTAGAAGTGAGAGAGAGAGCTCGGATTGGACTCGAGAAAGGCATCGGGTTTGGACCGAGTTGTACGCGAGTGTTTTAACAAGTTGTAACAGATTTTAAAAAATTTAAAAACAAAGCAAGTTTTTTTTTAAAAAAGGAAAGAAGAAGAAGGGTTTTGACTCGGGAAGAATGTGCGTTGGCACTGGATTTGGCTCGGGTATATGCATTAGTATAATAGCAGTTTTTAAAAGTAAAACAAAATCAAGTTTTAAAATTTTTTCGTAATCAATTTCTTTAAATAATTAATGTTTTATTTAAATATTTGGGTTAGTTAAAAGTTGAATAATAATTTATTTTAACTTAAATTAATTAAGTTTAAAGTATTTTATTATATGTCCATTACTTTATTTAATTCCTAATTTTACTTAAATGAAATTAAATAGAGTTGTTAAGTAGATGGTTAGTGAAAGAAAAATGTTTTTAATTATAAATTAAAAGATCTTAGTTATTTTATATGCTAATAATAAATTAATTCCAAGGTTATTAAATAAACTTAAATGATAGTTAAGTAAAATGGTTAAGATAAACAGTTTAAACTTTTTAGTTAATTAAGGTCTTAAGTAATTATAAATGATAATTAATTAATTCCAATAATTAATTAAAATAATAATAAATGGCTTGTAATTAATTAATAACAATTAAGAAGGGTTATATGTAATTAATTTATTTTGTGTTAAATTAAATTAATTATAAATTGTGTGATTAATTTATCTTGCTTATAGATGATTAAATTTTATTAAATGCTTAGATTGATTAGTATCTCTAGTCTGTTAATTTGTGACATTCTATGATGTGAAATGCTTGGATTGATCTATTAATAAATGTGAATCATTTAATTAGATATCTATGATGAATTGCTATGTGAATATGATATTCTAAATTTTAATTGAATTGTTTTCCTTAAAAAACTTGACTTAAAAGATGACATTGAATTTGAAGAGATCGAGGTCAGATATCAGCAATATCCGAAACCACTTCGATTAGTAATTTATAATTCTTTATAGATTTGATTTATCAAATCGGCTAGGATGGAATAAATTAAGTATAATTGGTCATTTTAACTAAGTAACGACAATTGGATATTATTTTGTGAGATAAGAATTGGTTATAACAAGATAAGAACTCGTAGTGAGATACGAGTTACTCTGGTTTCCAAAGAAGCTTTATAACTTAAGTATTTCATATTAGATGAGTTTACTCACGTTGGTTTCCAGCCTGACTCGGGTGTCACTTTATTGTAAATGCTCGGGTTAGACCGAGTATTACAGATTTTCAGGTTAGGATGTTTTGGAGCTAAGAAGGCGAGCTGGATGGAAGAGACATATTGATTCCGCTGTGTATTAGATTTTATATTAATTGTATTTAGGGACAAGTTATTACAACTGTCCTGTTTATTTGTGAATGGTTGTACTCTGATGTACTATATGTAAATTGACATTTATAGCTTTTCTTAGTATAAATGCTGTTATTTGATATTATATATTATTCCGCCGCGATTGTGAGATTCTGTGCTTTTGTTTAGTTTCTTCTTCTACCTCTTTTCTTCTTAACCCTAACAATCCGGAATTTCCGGCATTCGATTACTCGGCACTTCTACAGTGAACGTATTAGTGTCGAATTTTCGAGGTCGGAAATTTTGGGTCATTGCATTTGGTATCAGAGCGAAGTTAAGCGAGAACCTTGGCTCTGGTTGGGATTACTCATTAGAGATAGGGTCGGTAGTACCCTAGAATGAGTTGAGCGCATTATATGAGAGCGTACTTGTTATTTTATTATATAATGATTTTAACAAAGATTTTAAAAATGATTTTTATATAAGCTTATATTTTGGTATATAAATAAATAATTTTTTTAATTATAATATATTAAGATAATGGGTTGTTGATTATTGAAATTAAAAATAATAATAAGAATTAAATAGTGTAGCAAATAACTTTATAAAGGAAATCAAACTTGAATATTTGCTTTGGCATATATAATGTTATATATATATATATATATATATTTGTTATATATGATAAACTCTCATTGTTGAATCTATAACCAAAAGAAAAGATCTTTGAAAAATATTTTGTTCTAGTTAAAGAATAAACTTATATAATATATATAAATGATTTTATGAAATTGGGAAAAAGGTTTTGGAAACCATTGATTTTGAAAGGCTTTTGATTTTTGAGAAAAATCAATTTTGGGAATTTGAAAAGCCAAGTTTGAGAACTATCAATTTTGCAATATCGATTTTGTGTAAATGGAATTTATATGTGATACATATAAGAGTATGATTTGAAAGATACTATATGTGTATAGTATAAAAATGTTTTAAGAATGCCATGTGGAAAAAGGCGCTCCCATTAAGAGTTGAAAGTTAGTAGGAGATCCACGGGGTGGTTCTGCCTTGAGCCCTAGGGGGGTTCTAAATTTTGATACCAGAGGATGTCCGGACAAACTAAAGTTCTTGAGGATTGTGGTTAGGGTAGCGAAAGTCGAGGGCACTGATGCCTACAGCGACATTTGGCTTATGTTGTGATGACAGTGTAACTCGATGTAACTGCGATCTACTGCGCTCCATAGCGGAAGTCGAGGGGCAGTGATTGCTGAAGGTCTATGTTTGATTTCGCTGGGAGTGCGACGTAACATCGGTAGACTGCGATGTATGAGGACATAGAAAAAGTCGTGTGGCAGTAAGTGCCTACAGGCTACATTGAGACTCGACTGATGTAGTCTGCGATCTATGTGGTCTGTGTGGTGAAGTTTCATTTGGCAGCGAAATTCGAGGGCGCTGATACCTACAGTTACATGGTTTTTGCCATAATGGCAATGTAACCCTAGGTGTAGCTGCAATCAAAGGCGGTTCCATGGTGTAATCGAGAAAGCGCAGATGCCTACAGTTTTCTATGGTTTTGCAGGGATGGCGACGTAATCATTGGGTTAACTGCGACCATGGAGAGGGTGATGATTTCCATGGCATTCTTACCAAAAAATATATCAACATTTTCACAAATTTTTTCTAAGTATTTTCACTGGGTTTTGAAACCGGGACTGCTAAGTACTTATAGATTTTCAGTCCTACGCTTGATCAACGTATGACCGAATTTCTGTGAGAATAAGGATGGACTTGTTGAGACATTAAGTTATAAAAAGTATCTTTATAAAAACTATTTTGATAATATTATGTAGTTTTTTAAATGTTTTAAAAAAATTTAAGAGTTAAAATTTTTAAGAATAATTTAACTGATAATAAGCATTGTAATCAAAAAAAATCTTTGTTCCTTTTCGAGGACGAAAAGATTTAAAGGGGGGAGGAATGTGATAACCTAAATTTGTGGACATCTGTTAATTGGTAATTAACTGGATTAAATTATTAAAAATACTGATTTATAAGTTGAACAAATAAATTCTGGTAATTAAAAATATATGGATATAAATATTAATTTGATAATCTTCTAGTATCATTATTTAAATTTGCAAAACTTATTCTTTTCAAAAGAAATAAAATATGCTTTCTAATTTTTATTGTTTATATATATGTAGATTGTAAATGAAACTTTGATTTCAAATTCAAAAGTAAAATATCTTAAAAATAAATTTGATTTAAAAATTCTTCATTTAAACACTAAGTATATATATAGTTATTAATTAATGTATAATAGGTTTATATCATTTTCTTTTGAAGTTATATAGGTATAAATAAAAATATAAAATATAAAATAAAAACATAAGAAAATGCATGCATTTGACATTTGTAAGGTAAGATGCAATGCAAATTCACAAGTGTCAATTTAATTGTTTTCTTCATTTTTTAGGATAATAAAACAAGGCTGTACATTCTTATATATATATATATATATATATATATATCTCTTTTACTTCTTTTATTTTCTTCATCTTTCAAATTTATCAAACTAAAACCTGAGATAAACCAAACTAAAAACAAAAAATCAAAACTAAACTACTCTTTCAAGTTCGAACTGAAGCAAGCATAGATTCAAGTTCAACTCAACTAAAGTAAGATCAAATTTCAGTTTTAAATTCAAGCTTGTGGTTTAAAGTTCAAAATAAAGATTCCAGATTTTCAAAAGCTCTGTTCTCAGTTCCACAATATACAGTGAGTAAACTAAACTTTTAAAAGCTAAAAACCTCTTAATTTATTTGTGCATGTGGTGATTGCTGATAGTAATGACTTGTCTATTGTTTGCATGGATATATAAATGAGTTTTGCCTGGTATATACGTATATGATACTGTGTGCATGCCTGAGTTGAGTATACATGTCTCTATTTTTAATTCCAACAGACTAAATAAGTTCAAAAATTCAAATTCTCTTCCCTTAATCTCTTATAGGCTATGTTGTATAAAGGAATTATGTGTGAATTAACCAAATCTTATTTTCAAAAATAATTATAAGTGTAATTAGTTAGTGTTTTACTAGAAAAAATAGAAATTACAGTAAAAATGTGTTATATCAATAAAATCAACCATTTTAATTTCAAGTTTCATCTTTGTAATCTAATTTATTGTTAAAAGTTATGATTTTTAATATAAATATCAAGATTTTTAAGTTTGTGAATCAAGAGAATTTTTGAGATAAACGGGAATGAGACTTTCGTCGATTTCTGGCGATCGTAGGAGGGTTGAGCGTCGTAATCGATGCTGGAGGTATCTTGAGTGTCGAGGGTCGTAGGAAAAATGGTCGGTGAATTTTTAGATCGCCGTGGTGGCTGGAAGTCGGTAGAGTAGGGTTTTAGATCCGGTACGATACGACGAGGTTGTCGAGGCCAATGCGTCGTCGTCGCCGCATCGAAGTGGATTGGTAAAGGGGGAAAAGGTGCGTGGTTAAGTAGCGAAGGTCTGGATGCGGTGGCGAGGGTTCTGGTGATCGGAGTTGGGTAGCGTGAGTGATTTGACGATCGGGTTTGGTTTTCCTATTGTGCTCGACTCGCTCGATTTCGAATTTCAGGTTCGATCGGAGTTTGGTGTGGTCGGACTGTTTTAGAGGGCTATCGTCGACGTGCTGGTGGTTGCGGCGGTGATTGGAGCGTCAGCGTTCGTGTGTGCATGTGTATGGGTGTTAGTAATATCAGTAGGTTTGGGTTGATGCTATAGGATTAGAAGTGAGAGAGAGAGCTCGGGTTGGACACGAGGAAGGCATCGGGTTTGGACCGAGTTATACGCAAGTGTTTTAACAAGTTGTAACAAATTTTAAAAATTTAAAAACAAAACAAGTTTTTTTTAAAAAAAAAAGAAGAAGAAGGATTTTGACACGGGAAGAATGTGGGTTTGCACCAGGTTTGGCTCGGGTCTATGCATTAGTATAATAATAGTTTTTAAAAGTAAAACAAAAAAGTTTTAAATAATTTTCTTAATCAATTTCTTTAAATAATTAATGTTTTACTTAAATATTTGGGTTAGTTAAAAGTTGAATAATAATTTATTTTAACTTAAATTAATTAAGTTTAAAGTATTTTATTATATTCCCATTACTTTATTTAATTCCTAAGTTTATTTAAACGAAATTAAATAGAGTTGTTAAGTAGATGGTTAGAGAAAGAAAAATGTTTTTAATTATTATTTCAAAGATCTTAATTATTTTATATTCTAATAATAAATTAATTCCAAAGGTTATTAAATAAACTTAAATGATAATTAAGTAAAATGGTTAAGATAAATGGTTTAAACTTTTTAGTTAACTAAGGTCTTAAGTAATTATAAATGATAATTAATTAATTCCTATAATTAATTAAAATAATTATAAATGGCTTGTAACTAATTAATAAAAATTAAGAAGGGTTATAAGTAATTAATTTATTTTGTGTGAAATTAAATTAATTATAAATTGTGTGATTAATTTATCTTGCTTATAGATGATTAAATTATATTAAATGCTTGTATTGATTAATATCTCTAGTCTGTTAATTTGTGACATTCTGTGATGTGAAATGCCTGGATTGATCTGTTGATAAATGTGAATCATTTAACTAGATATCTGTGATGAATTACTGTGTGAATATGATATTCTGAAATTAAATTGAATTGTTTTCCTTAAACAACTTGACTTAAAAGATGGCATTTAAATTCGAAGAGATCGGGGTCGGATATCTGCAATATCCGGAACCACTTCGATTAGTAATATAATTCTTTATAGATTTGATTTATCAAATAGGCTGGAATGGAATAAATGAAGTATATTTGGTCATTTAAACTAAGTAACGGTAATGGATATTATTTTGTGAGATAAGAATTGGCTATAACAATATAAGAACTTATAGTGAGGTACGAGTTACCCTGTTTTTCAAAGAAGCTTTATAACTTAAGTATTTCATATTAGATGGGTTTACTCACGCTGGTTTCCAGCCTGACTCGGGTGTTACTTTATTGTAATGCTTGGGTCGGACCGAGTATTATAGATTTTCAGGTTATGATGTTTTGGAGCTTAGGAAGCGAGCTGGATGCAGTGACGTATTGATTCCGCTGTGTATTATATTTTGTATTGGTTGTATTCAGGGACAAGTTGTAACAAATGTCCAGTTTATTTGTGAATAGTTGTACTCTGATGTATTGTATGTAAATTGACATTTATAGCTTTTCTTAGTATAAATGTTGTTATTTGATATTATATATTGTTCCGCTACGACTGTGAGATTCTGTGCTTTTGTTTAGTTTCTTCTTCTACCTCTTTTCTTCTTAACCCTAACAATCTAGAATTTCCGGCATTCGATTGCTCGACGCTTCTATAGTAAACGTATTAGTGTCGAATTTTCGGGGTCGAAAATTTCAAGTCGTTACAGTTTTCGTCTTTGATTAGATTAGTAATATTTCAAATAAACATGTTAACATTTCAAATGAACATTTTATTAGGAAAGCATTGCTTCAATTTTATTTAATTAATTGCAAATGATTCTGAGCACATCACATGCGCCCATGTGTATAGTGGAAGTGCAATATATAACAATGTACAAAGCTAATGTAAACATTGCATAAGTGTTGGGATTTACACCAGAATGGACATATTTCCCATCTATATATGCCTTTGTCATCTTAAACATGAACGAATTTATTTATTTATTAATATATAAATACATACATACATACATACATACATACATACATACATACATACATACATACATACATACATACATACATACATACATACTGTAAGTACACACACACTTATACAATTAATGTTTAGTATAACAGTTCAAATAAAATAGATTTCATTTCAATTATAAGCAGTAAATCAAAAAATATTAAGATTAACGAAAATGGTTTGAAACAGCTATGAAAAGATTCCTTCCTTTTTAAGTAGAGATATAAATTTTAATTAGACGGAATTGCAAATCATAGAGTATATCATTGATTTAGTGTTTGATTTCATTTATACTACAAGCAGTAAATCAAAGAATATTAAGATTAATGAAAATGGTTTGAAACAGTCGTGAAAAGATTCCTTCCTTTTTAAGCAGAGATATAATTTTTAATTTGATGGAATTGAAAATCATGAAATATACCATTGATTTAATATTTCCCTTTATCTTTTAAAAGAAAGAGTTTATCTTAGAATGATTTGAAACATGAAAATTAAAACAATATATTAATTAGATGACAAAGATTAATTAATGCGATTATTACAAAATTTTAATTACATAGCAACCCATGTCTAAATATTCAGGTGTAAACCTTTTGATATGAAAAACCAAATTATGAATAAAAAATTATGAAGTTCAAAAATATTCCGTTTGTTTAAACAACAAAATCAAATGACATAGCCATATATATAGATTTGAGATAAGAATATCTGGGTTAAACAAACTTTGTAAACTGTGACGACCCGCCCTTCTCGACATTCGAAAATCGACACAAAATACTCCATAATATGATATGCCGACGATCAAGCGCCGGAAGGGACAGATTGTTGAGGAAAAAGAAAGAAGATAGAAGAAAGAAGGAACTAAACAATAACATAATCTCACAACCGCAGCGGAACAAAATATAATATATAATATCAGATCTTTACACAAAATGAAAACTATATCTGTTTTATACAATATATCATCAGAGTATCACAAACAACAACAATTACCAGCCTGACAATTTCAAACGAGCGCAGCAACGGATATAAATAAGTACGGATAATACGTCTCGGACTCCAACTCCTCTCCTGCTCCATAGCATCCTATCCTGAACATATAATACTCGGTTTGACTCGGGCATTATAATGAAATAACACCCGAGTCAGTCTGGAATACCAGCTGGTAAAATACACCCAAATTGATTATTAAAGTTTCAAAAATCCTTTTGAAAACAATTTTCAAGCCCAACTCTTCTCATGGAATAAATTCCCAAATCTTTACTTCCTCTGAAAACATCCAAGTACCAATACTTTAAATTTAAAATAATTTAAATTCTTTATTCTTTTGAAAATACATTAAAACATTTATAACTACTTACATATTTAATTTAATATATATACTTTTTAAAAAATATTTCGAATAAAACTGCTTTATCAAAATATAAACTATTTTCTTTAAAATAAAGGTTAAGCTAACTAAATTTTGAAAATAGGAGTTATGAAATTCTATTCAAGTTTCAAATAATACTTTAACCAAACTTATTCTTAAAATAAAACTATCCTATAGAATATAAATATTAAAAATTATCTTCAAATAATACTTTAACCAAACTTATTCTTAAAATAAAACTATCCTATAGAATATAAATTTTAAAAATTATCTTTAAACATAATACCCATGAACCCTTTAAAATAATTACTACTATAACTTATTGATACTATTTACCTTTAACACTTAACAACTTAAATAATTTATTAAAAACATTCCTTTAAAAACAAATTTAAAACTTTTAACATTCACTTAAAAAAACTGCTTTGAAACGTACATGGCTCTTCAGGGAAATACGCTTCCATTTTAGAATAAACCAAAGAATCCTTTTATAAATCCTACACAATTTTCCTCAATTCAAATTTACGTTTAAATCCCGTAAATTCCTCCAACACTATAAAAATAAACCCTCTTTTTATTTTTAAACACATTTCTATTTCCTGAAATATCACTTTCAAAGTATATGCTTAAAATATTTTAAATAAAGCTTCTAAAAATTACTTAATTGAAAATAATACTTAAGGAAATATATAGAGGTTTCAAAGTAATTTAAGCCAACTTAACTTTTTAAAATAAAGTTATTAAATTAAATATTTATATTATAATTTCCATTTGAAAACTTAATACTACTTTACTTTTTAAAATAATTAAATACCATAATTACTTAAATAAATGTTTGCTTATACTTTAAAAAATCAAAATAATATTTTTCTCTAAAATATTTTAAAACAAAATTTAAATCGCCAGCTTAAAATTTGAAAGCTTTTCTTTGAAACATACCAAATTTCTAGGAAAAATGCGTTTTCCATTCTTTAAAGATAATCTCATCTTTACTTTTAAAACAATTATACCTTTCTTATAGAATTTCCCACCGAAAATCAATATTTCCAAATTTATCCACTGATAAATATACCAATTTATTTGTAAACCCAATTTATAAATTTCCATTTCTCAATTCCATTCCAATCTCAATTTCAAAACCATTTACAAATTTCAGCCCAATTTCTCGAATTTAATCCCCTTAAACTCATTACTTAAAAATCCCTTTCATTTTCCTTTAATCCCAATTTATTTACTTATATTTTTAAAATACCAAATTATATTTATCCAACCATAAACAGCATAACAAGATCCAAATCAATTTATCACAGGATATCAATGAGATATATCACAGAATATCAATAAAATTTCTATTTGTAAGGAATCCAGTTGGATCCCTTTAACATGTTTCCCTGCATCCACAGATGTTAGCACAACAAATAAATATCGATCCAATCTGAAAATAATTATCATATTCAGCTAAACAACCAATCAAACATTTAAATATTAGCTATTTAAATTAACCGGTATCCAGATGTGAGTGAGATTAACTCACATTGAATTTTCGACGAACGTTCAAATTTTAGATTAAATCAAACCGCGTTCGATTTAACCTAAATTTTTACTTACTCAGAATGATCCCAGAATTGCTCCACTATGTAGTATTCGTCGCTGCGATCCCGGCGTCGCCAGTTTCGTCGAAATCTGATAAGCCATGTAAAAGATATGAATTTATAAAGTTTGTATAGAATTTTTAAAACATTTTTTTTATTACTATACTGAACAAAATATCAGGCCGCAACTCTCATCTTCCTCTATCGCGTTCGTCTCCAGGTTAAACAAATCCATCGTCGACTCCAAACCCACATGCGCCGGCGCCACCACGAACATCAAGACCACGATCAGATACCGCCACAACGAAGCCCACTACGCCACCCATCATCGGCCCAAAAATGAATGAGCTCGGCCTCCTTCTCTCCTTGAAAAGCATGCTCGAACGCACGAATAATGTGGCTATTTTCCACCTCCAATCAGTGACAATAGCCGTGATCCACCGTTGGATATGCTCGCCTTGAAGAGCTCTCCAACGTTCATTTAGAAAGATTTCAAAATCAAAGCTTGGCTCGAGAGATTTTTGAGGGGAAACAAAACTCAATTTCGGCCATTGGAATGTTTGGTGTCGGCTGGAAAAAATAGGGTCAGGGTTGGCTTTAACGTGAATATATGTACGTATATAAATATTATTTTAATATTAAATCCATTTTAAAGCAACTTTTTCACACGATCTCCAAACGATGCGTGCCGACAGGCGATTATAATCTTTTACCCGTATTCCGAACACAATGGAACGTGTTTCGCAAGCTAGTTTGGTCGTATGCGCGAGTTACGGAAATAAACGATCAATTTTAAATTAAATCGATTAAAATAGTTTCTATGTCTTTTAAGCTGCTACGGTAAAACGACAACTCCGATTGCTACGAAAATTGAAATACGATAATAACTAACTATTACGGATCCAATGAAACTGGTGTCGTCGAATTCTGAGACTGTGTCCCGGAAGGCTATTTTAACTCGTCGATAAATTCAAGCGATTTTCAAAATCGTCGAAATCAGTTAAAATTTCACTTTTAAAATTTTACCCACTTAATAATAAATCATATAGAATTTATATTCTCATTAGAAATCATTCTGATTCATTTCGAATCAAAATCCGATTATTTCATTATTATATGATTAAATTCCAAATTAATATAAAATTCCAAATTCAACTTATCGACTTTTAACTCCATCTAAAAATCCAAAAGAAAAATACAAATCAAACTAAACTTAAAATAAACCTTAGAAACCATTTACATAACCATTTACATCCAGATTCACAAATTATTCCAATGCCAAATATTAAACTATTATTATTCAATTCCAATTGAACTGCCATATTTGAAGTTTAACCAATTTTATTTATTTGACCAAAATCTTCTTATTCGAAATCGAATTATAATTCACATTCAACATTTAAAATGAACTAAATGTTCAAATCTAACGACCAAAATTCTGGGTCGTTACATTCCTCCCTCCTTATAAAAATTTCGTCCCCGAAATTTGCTAAGGTAGAAAGAATGCTCCAAACTCAATAGCAAAACCTACTTAGTGAAAATCTCAATTTCAATTTACCTAAATTCTTTAGTTTTCAAATCAAAACTGCTAGTTTCGATTCCTATTCCAAAATCCTTTTTATTTTTATTTGAAATCAATTTTTCGTTAACGAAACGTTTCAAAATTTTCAAAAATTTTCTAACTCCCAAAATTTCCGGAAAATTTTGGCAGAGTCTCCCTTGCACGGAGGAGCTTTTGCAATATCACAATAGACATAAATATATATACATTGACCCACACGGTCGGAAAACCAAATATATCATAATATATATATCATTTTCCCAATTTTATTGCGTAGGCGTACCTTTTATTAGCATTTTAAAAGCAAGCGGCTAAATAATATTGCATATACGCGCTCCAACTCTATCGATTGCTTCCCGTACCTGTATTTACTCAAACAAACACATTAGTTTTCAATAATATGAGAATTTATTAACATTCTATTCATTAAACTAGACAAACACATCAATTACATAGTTTAAACCAATAAACCTCATAATTTAGCATGTTAACCATATTTTATCAGCAATCCAAAGATTTCAATCACCATTTTAATTTCCTGACAAATCCAAACTTCATTTTTAATCTCCTCGAATGATTTAAATTCAAGTTTACTTTTTTACAATTCATATTTACTACAGCCAATTCACTCTCTTCAATATGATTAACATATGCTTTACTTACATCAATTTATTCCATTCCAATTCCAAAATTGATTCACAATCAAATTCTTATTTTAAATTTTATACCTTTGCATTTCTTTTATGACCTACTTTCATTTTTATGCAAAACCACTTAATTATATTACACTTATTTCAATTGAGTCAAAACCGATTTTATTTACTTCTTCAAATCAATCCACTTTCGTTTACAACAAACGACCAATTTCTATGCAGATTTAAAGTTATCCAAGCAAGTAACCATCACTTAAGCTTATAACCATTTAAAATTAATTACAAATTAGATTTATATTAATTTTATTTCATTTAGAATTTTTCAAAATCCCAAATATTCTTATTTCCTTGCAATTTTTAAATCAAATCCTTATTCTCACTTCAAGTTCATCATCCAACTTAAGTTTATATTAATATCATTCCATTCTGTATTATTTACAACTCATACATTCTTATTTCATCACAATAATTAATTAAAATCCTTTCACTTGCATTTCAATTTTATTATTTAAACAAATTTCATTCAAGACCCCTTATAAAGCTCGACCACAATTATTTTCCAATTTGCTTAAGTTCTTTCAATTTCACAATATTTCCATTTCTTCTTATATCAAGTTTATTTTATTTTAATTTGATTCTCATCCAATCAAATTTCAATCCATTTACAAGTTTTAACTCAATTTGTTTATTTATTCAATCCATTTTAAATTTTAATTCATCTCCTCGATTCATTTTGAATTTTATTAATAATATGACCATTTTCAATTATCTTATACCCAAACTGAATTTTACTTGCATTTTGGACCATTCATTTTAACCCAACTTCCTTTCATTCGACAATATTCACATCATAATTAATTCATTCACCGTATATGTCGAATTTCATTTAATTTAGCTTACGCTGAATTCATCTCCAACAACTCCTTTTGGATTCAGTTGAGTGAGAATTTAATTCATTCATTATCATTCTTGCTTAATTTAAATTCCATTTAATTCAATTCTTTTCCCAAATTTTATTCAAGTTTAACTAAATTTTATTTAGCCAACTTAAATTCATTCTACTTCCTTTACTACTTAAATAAGAATTGAATTTCATTCAATATTATTTATAACGCAACTGAATTTTTGATTTTAATTAAATCCAAATTCATCTCAATTCCATTTAGTCAAAGTTAAATCCAATTCGATCCAATTTTAATTTCTCAATTCAGTTTAAATTTTACTTTCTAATATATAAGTTTTAAAACTTATTTACTAACTTAAGTCCATTCACATCTTATATTTTTTTATTTGCCTTATCACATTTAACATCCATTTAGGATTTAAATTTTGAATTTACCATACCATTCAACCATTTTATTTTGGTTTTACAATTTCATTTCCTATTCTTAAGTTCACCAACTTATTTACTTAAAAGCTTATATTACTCATTTTAATCCATTTACATCTTATAATCACAATTCTAGATTATCTATATAACACTTAATAGTTTAAGGATATAAATTTTCATTTCACAATTATAACCCACACTTATATAATCATTTTACATTTCAATTTTATATCCCATTTAATTCAATTCCATTTTATTTAACTTGTCCCAAGTTAAATTCAATTTTTCTATTCACTTCTATATACTCAAGTTAAATTTTAATTCCAGGATTAAAATTTTCATTTCCTTCTTATTAATATCAACTTCACTTAATAAGTTCAATAGTTGATTCATTTTAACTTTACACATTATTTACATAGAATTTTCCAGAATTCAATTACCCGGTTTTATTTCAAAACCATTTTGAAATAATATTCAACTCATACCTACTTGGTATATCAAATCAAATCTCCGGATTCCAAATAACTTTTTTATACCAAAACAAGTTTCCCCCTTTGAAATTTCTAAAACACCTCGTATATGAAACAAATCTAAACAGATATCATACCCAATTATTATGGAAGCAATCCATCACTTTGGAAACTCGAAAATGAATTCTAATAATGTGGCCATCATCATCAGGATTATTTCCCAGCGACTGAAGTGAGTTCAGTGCTTCCTTACTTCCACAAATTCATTTCAAAACAATTCTCATTCAAAAATACTTCCCAAAATAATACTCCATCACTGCCTTTAAACACTTTGGAAAATATTTCAAACATTCCCAAGATTTTAAATTTCCAAACTTTTGTTTTCATTACATTTAAAAGACTTTTCAAAATTTTCGAGATTTATATTCTGGTTTAATTTAAATTTAGTTATTCTTCTTTTGGATAAGTCATACTCATAGAATTCTATTTGGTTATAACCATTTCAAATTTTAGATTCTTATATTTGATTTTTAATATTAACAACCAAACATCCAGATATATATAATAATTTCAAAAAATTATTTCTATTATATCAAAATATAATTTTGGGTAAAATTATTTCATTTACCCACTTTTAAAAACAATACTATGTTAGTTTATCTTATTTAAGAGTTTAGAAACCCCTATCGATACAGTTGTACTTCCTGTACCGACCAGAATTCATAAACACTCAACCGATAAGTCAACACAGTATATTTTTTTTTTATATTCACTAACAAGTACGCTCTCATAGCTATTAATACACTCAACTCATTATAGAGTACTATTGACTCAGTTTAATGAGTAATTTCCCCACCAAAGCCTAGGTTATCGCTAACCTAAGCTCTGATACCAAATGTGACGACCCGCCCTTCTCAACCCTCGTAAATCGACATAAAATACTCCACAGTATGATACGCCGACAATCAAGTGCCGGAAGAGACAGATTGTTGAGGAAAAAGAAAGAAGATAGAAGAAAGAAGGAACTAAACAATAACAGAATCTCACAACCGCAGCGGAACAAAATATAATATATAATATCAGATCTTTACACAAAATGAAAACTATATCTGTTTTATACAATATATCATCAGAGTATCACAAACAACAACAATTACCAGCCTGACAATTTCAAACGAGCGCAGCAACGGATATAAATAAGTACGGATAATACGTCTCGGACTCCAACTCCTCTCCTGCTCCATAGCATCCTATCCTAAACATATAATACTCGGGTCTAACCCGAGCATTATAATGAAATAACACCTGAGTCAGTTTGGAATACCAGTTGATAAAATACACCCAAATTGATTATTAAAGTTTCAAAAATTCTTTTGAAAACAATTTTCAAGCCCAACTCTTCTCATGGAATAAATTCCCAAATCTTTACTTCCTCTGAAAACATCTAAGTACCAATACTTTAGATTTAAAATAATTTAAATTCTTTATTCTTTTGAAAATACATTAAAACATTTATATTAAAACTACTTACATACTTAATTTAAAATATATATACTTTTTAAAAAATATTTCGAATAAAACTGCTTTATAAAATATAAACTATTTTCTTTAAAATAAAGGTTAAGCTAACTAAATTTTGAAAATAGGAGTTATGAAATTCTACTCAAGTTTCAAATAATACTTTAACCAAACTTATTCTTAAAATAAAACTATCCTATAGAGTATAAATATTAAAAATTATCTTTAAACAGAGTACCCATGAACCCTTTAAAATAATTACTACTATAACGTATTGATACTATTTACCTTTAACACTTAACAACTTAAATAATTTCTTAAAAACATTCCTTTAAAAACAAATTTAAAACTTTTAACATTCACTTAAAAAAACTGCTTTGAAATGTACTTGGCTTTTCAGGGAAATACGCTTCCATTTTAGAATAAAACAAAGAATCCTTTTATAAATCCTACACAATTTTCCTCGATTCAAATTTACGTTTAAATCCTGTAAATTCCTCCAACACTATAAAAATAAACCCTCGTTTTATTTTTAAACACGCTTCTATTTCCTGAAATATCACTTTCAAAGTATATGCTTAAAATATTTTAAATAAAGCTTCTAGAAATTACTTAATTGAAAATAATACTTAAGGAAATATATAGAGGTTTCTAAGTAATTTAAGCCAATTTAACTTTTTAAAATAAAGTTATTAAATTAAATATTTATATTATAATTTCCTTATGAAAACTTAATACTACTTTACTTTTTAAAATAATTAAATACCATAATTACTTAAATAAATGTTTCCTTATACTTTAAACAACTAAAATAATATTTTTCTCTAAAATATTTTAAAACACAATTTAAACTGCCAGCTTAAAAATTTGAAAGCTTTTCTTTGAAACATACCAAATTTCAAAATCAAAGCTTGGATCGAGAGATTTTTGAGGGGAAACGAAACTCATTTTCGGCTATTGGAATGTTTGATGTCGGCTGGAAAAAATAGGGTTAGGATTGGCTTTAACATGAATATATGTACGTATATAAGCAACTTTTTCACACGATCTCCAAACGACGCGTGTCGACAGGCGATTATAATGTTTTACCTGCATTTCGAACACAATGGAATGTGTTTCGGAAGCTAATTTAGTCGTATGCGTGAGTTACGGAAATAAACGATCAATTTTAAATTTAATCGATTAAAATAGTTTCTATGCGTTTTAAGCTGCCACGGTCAAACAACAACCCCGATTGCTACGAAAATTGAAATCGGATAATAACTAACTATTACGGATCCAATGGAACTAGTTTCGTTGAATTCCGAGACTGTGTCCCGGAAGGCTATTTTAACTCGTCGGTAAATTCGAGCGATTTTCAAAATCGTTGAAATCACTTAAAATTTCACTTTTAAAATTTTACTGACTTAATAATAAATCATATAGAATTTATATTCTCACTAGAAATCATTCTGATTCATTTCGAATCAAAATCCGTTTATTTCATTATTATATGATTAAATTCCATTATTAAATTAATATAAAATTCCAAATTCAACTTATCGACTTTTAACTCGATCTAAAAATCCAAAAGAAAAATTCAAATCAAACTAAACTTAATATAAACCTTAGAAACCATTTTCACAACTATTTACATCCAGATTCACAAATTATTCCAATTCCAAATATTAAATTATTATCATTCAATTCCAATTGAACTGTCATATTTGAAGTTTAACTAATTTTATTAATTTGACCAAAATCTTCTTATTCGAAATCAAATTATAATTCACATTCAACATTTAAAACAAACTAAATGTTCAAATCTAACGACCAAAATTCTGGGTCGTTACATAAACAATCACATAGAGTACAGAAAAAATAAAATTAAGAAGGTTTAGATCTAGGTTAAATTAATTAATTAAACAATTATACATGATATAGAAAATGAGATGTTATAATTCATAACAAAATAGTAGTGAACAAAAGAAAACATTCTATGTTTTAACATGATAGAATAATTGATTCAAGCAAGGGATTGGAGATATTCAAATTAAGATTCAAATTCACAAGTATGAACAAAAGTGAAATATAGAGATTAAGGGTATAAGAACAAATTATAAGATATGCAAATATAGAATTATATTCACATATAATTATATTAGAATGAAGCACGTAGAAACGCATTGAAATGATAGAATAATAACTAGATCCGATTGAACACTCTCTAGATCTGATAGACCTTGCCTTTCATCACACCTTGATTCGTGGCTTCTCTTCAGATTTCAAACATATCATTATCCCACTTTGCAAGAGAAAAATGAACCACCTTTTTTAATTTAGTTTGATGTTGATTTGACTTTGTTTCTGATGTTTTTTTGGATAAAGTTTTAGCTATGAATGAACGATAGAGAAGAGTAAGAAAAGAGAACAAAAATAAATTCGCATTTTTTTCTATGTACTTTCAAAAATGAGGAGGTTTTTTTAATAGAATTAAAGGAACCTTTTCCTATTCCCCTATTAAAACTTCCTTCTTTATTTCCTCTTTTTAAATTTCAATTAATCTCATTAATTGATTTCCTTCTCTTACCATTATATGGTTGATCCAAGCACATTCCAAATATGTAACTTCTCCAAATAAAATAAAACAACTTTTATGTAATTATTTTATTATCTAAAACATGTTTAAAATTATACCGATATCACATATCGGTATATGCAAATATAACTTTTATATATGCATTAAAATAATTACCAACAACATCCAAAACATCAAACAAATTAACAATAATTAATATTTCATAAATATCAATTAATTTAATCATTTTGCAATATTTTGCAAACTAATTAACTTGTGTGGTTTTCGAAGAAATAAAAAATTCGGTTGTGTGACTCAGAGATGTGAATTCGGTCAGCAATTAGTATTGAACAATTCAAATATTAATGTTTACATGTCACTTAGCAGGTGGTATGACAGTTTGGCTGAATTCATTGCTTATTGTTTTTTTGGTAAAATCAAATTTTACTTATTATAAGCTGTACCTGATAGCGACAATTATTTACACCAATTCTCTTCGTTAATACTATATCATATTTGGACTTTTGGAATTTGATAATGGTAAAATTCCATTATCATCCACATTCAAATTTATAGTCCAAACAAAAAGTCCTTAGTTCAATAACAACAATTATTATTAACCAAAATGCTCTGGCGAAAGACTTTGACTTTGAGTTGACCATGGTACTAACCTGCTATAACTGAGGAGACGATCCTCTCTTGAATAGTGCTTCACTTCTAATACTTCCAATCGACCCAACTACAGTCACTCGATAGAACGCCATGCCATGATTTGACTATAATCAAAGCGGAGCTTTCATATTAAAGATCCACGGTATTCTAAAGTCGAGAGAACTGGATAAATCAGTCACATCGATATTTTCTATTTGACCTTACTTATATTAACCAACAGAAAACTATCGAGTGAGTCGTTCCATATTTATCTAATAACTATCATTACGTAACCCCTAGGTGCCCCAACAGTCATGAGTAATACACTACCAAGCATTTGGAGAGCGTTAGATACTCTATCTCAATGGATACATCGATATCCAGTCTCGATGCATCTTGACTAGGAACATTTAAAATGGTATATTTGTTTTATTGTGATAGATCACTCACGTTTACAACACTTTGTAACTACTATCACAAAATATACCATTTATGGATTTTGTATTAAATACACTTTTAATTAATTAATATAACCACATTATGTCAAGTATATAATAGAAATAAGTACCTTTATTGTGAATAAGATTGGTGTAAAGACCCGATTCTTCGACTTTCGAGAATCGACATCAATACGTCCACTGTATTAAATGCCAAACAATCGAATGCTGGAAAACCGAACCCTTAGGGTTTAAAAAGAAGAGGTAGAAGAAAAAGATAGAAGAAATAAGGAAACAGAACAGAAACAATATCAGAATCTCACCTATCGCAGCAGAACAACATATAATAGATAAATGAATAATCTTTAAAACAAAGAATTATCTCAGTTATTACATTACATCATATCATCAGAGTATACAACAACAATATATAACACAACTAAACAATGGACAATTATACAAACATGTCCTTACAAATGAAATTTACAGCGGAAAAGATAATATCATATACAAGTGGTACGTCTCGCATCCAGCTCGCCACTTGAGCTCCATAGCACTTCTGAATCCAGAATGACCGGATAACCTAACCCTAGACTGCCCGTGTGGAAAATTCTGGGCACCTAGAGTTTAGGAAGGAAAAACAATAAACTCTAGGTCACTCATGGGACTGGTGTGAGAACTTAAAATAGTTTATCTTTAAAAACAAACAACAGGATAATTTTAAAATAGTTTCGCAATGTTTTTTGGAAAATGAGACTACCATAAGGCCTCCCGCACACACACACACAATGCAAACGCAGAATCGAAGAAGATTTCTCCTTATGATAGTCAAAGATGCTTGATACGCATTAAAAAGAAACATTTGATATTATTATTAGCGCATAGTGTAAAAAAAAAAATCATTTCGAAAGTAAATATAAATCTTAGCCAACATACGACCATTATCGTATGTCTACTATAGCTACCATGTTCAATAGCAGGTTACCACTGTTAGTCGCTATGCACTAGATCGATGATGGCCAAATATATAGATATAGAGTTGACGTGCGCAATAATCACAGTAGTAGCAATATAAGTATAATGGCAGCTTGAATAAATAGAAAAGTAAAGCAAGAAGCAATCACAGCAAAGTTTTTATACTGGTTCGGACCACCAGTCCTACGTCCAGTCCCAGACTCCTTTTGGAATTTAACTATCACCCTCATTTCGCCCGGAGGAATAGGCACCTGAGAAGCAGAACAGGATTTCAATACGCTTGTCCGAGCAGCCGAACAGGACTTCAATATTTTCTTTTACAAAGTAATAACTTGACTATATATTTTGTCTTCAATACACTGAATAGTCAAACTGTAGTACAACTTCTATAACCAGCAAAAATGATGCAGAATGAGTGTGCAGAGGTTTAGGAAGTGGATTAGAACCAGATTTGTATGTTGTGGAGTGAAATAGCACTGGTTTAAATTTGCATTTAGAATGAATATGGAAGTTGGAGTGTTTGAAATCAATACGAGAATGATTTGATAGAATATGATTGTAGTTTGTATTTGGGATGGTGGAAGGCTTATATAGAAGTGAATGGAAGTTATAAATAGTTGCAATCCTTCAGAAATTCCCATTAGAAAAGATGCATCCGTTGAAAGTTTGTAATTGGTTGAATAGACACTTGAATAGTCACTTGACTATTCTTATTGGAGTGCAAATTTGATATAGCCGTTGGCTTTAAAATCAAAATGCTATGTAGGTCGGTTGGTAGGACATGCGCATTCCTCTCCAGCGAGCTAAGTTTGAGTCTTGCCTTCGGCATTTTATTTTTCCTTCCCATTTCTTATTTCCCTTTCTTTACAACGTTAGTATCACATAAAAATGTAAATGTGGCTGTGGTGTAGTGGTATACATGTGTGGAATGCTCCTTTGCAACCTTGGTTCAAATCCCACCTCCCAGTATTTTTAACTATTTTGCTTCCGCTCATCTGTGATTATATAACCCTGCTAACGTATTCTTTACAGAAAACGATTGTAGTGTGGTTGGTGAAGCATGCAGCATTCCTAGTTGTAGTGGCTGGTTTGAATCTTTCCTATAGCAAATTTTGCAGCTTTGAATTTCCTTTTTACACATGCATCATGTAGTATGCTACCTACATGCATTTTGAAAGCAATTGTGGTTTGATGGTAAGGAATGCGTTCTTCTTTGATGTGTTGTGGGTTCATACCTTATTTGGCTCATTTTATTTTTGATTTTTCTACACCCTCCAAAGTGTTTTTTTTGTTGATTTACTTTTGCGTTCTTTGATATAGCTCAGTAAACATTGCCATTCATCATATACCTATTTGATATGCAAGTACTCAATAAACATATTAGTAGCATCGTTATATGGTTGTTACCATCAAAGCACCATAGATATATGGTATTTTCATTATCCCCCTTTTGATGATGACAACCACATAACTAAAATGTAAAATAATATAACCCCCCCTAAAGACACGCTATGTTTTAGTCTATATATATTACCAATATAATCATAAGTTTTACAGGTTTCTCTCCCCCTTTGTCATCAACCAAAAGAGTAAAAAGTATAAATGGTTAAATAGCTCCCTCTAAATTGAAGCTTCCTATTTTTTTTTTTAATTTAAGTGCAATATTGACCACTTGTTAAATAATGAGTATCTAATATGCACTCATATATTGAAAATACATGGTTCATGTTTTGGGAAACCATATCCAAGTGTATGTGGTTGACCCCTTGTATATATAATTTTCATTATTGATAATAACCATAAAATAATCAATAATATATATTTGTTTATCATTTTGTTCATATTAGTGGGAACCCATATTTTAAAATCACATATCATTAAATTAGTAATTTTTTTATTTCTAAGCTTGGTACTAAAATTGTGAGAAGTAGATTTAGAGATATTTCTGTTTTTAGCACCAGCATTAAATTTTCTATAATATGAAAATGCATATCTGGTACTAGTATTATTTTTTCTTTTATATCCTATTCCACTTTTATCACATAAAGGTGGAGAATAAGATAAAATCATGTTTGAATCATTTTGACCTTTATTAAATTTTATGACTTTAGTGTTAAGTTTATCAAAATTAGCTTCAAAGTCACAACTATTATTTTCAAAAGGAATATTACAGTTTTTCGAAATATCAATTTGCTTGTTTAATTCAGAATTCTCCTTTTTTAACATACAGTTCTCATTTTTGAGAAGAAAAATTCAAGATTCTGAATTATCTAAAGATGATTGTAATAAATCATTTTGTCTTTTCAAATCCGTGATTTCTTTTGAAAATTTCTCTCTCTCTTTTTCAAATATGGCATTTTGTTCATCTAGTGAATCTTTAATAGTTATAAAATTATTCTTTAAAACACCAAATTGATTTTCTAAATCTAACTTCTCATTTTTCAATTTCTCATTTTCATGTTCTACAGATTTCATCTTTTCTAAAATAATAAAATTAAGCTTTGAAATCTTATCGCTTATACTAACTATTTCATAATTATCTTTTACTGAAATTTGTAAATCAGAAAGTACCATTTTGTAGTCCTCATTGATGGCTTTGACCGGGAATTTTCTTGTTGTATTTCGATTGCATCTTTTTCTGGCCATTATTCTATGATGTTGTGACGATCAATGGATTTACAAAAACAAAGTAGACGAACAAGGTAATATAACAAGGAATAAAGTAAGACCAGTAGCACAAGGGTATAATCAAGAAGAAGGTATTGATTTTGAAGAAACTTTTTCTCCCGTTGCAAGACTTGAAGCAATACGTATGCTATTAGCCTTTGCATGTTTTCACAATTTTAAACTTTATCAAATGGACGTTAAAAGTGCATTTTTAAATGGTTTTATTAAAGAAAATATATATGTAGAACTACCTTCTTTATTTATACATGAAAAATATCCGGATCACGTATTTAAATTAAATAAAGCACTATATGGTCCTAAACAAGCACCTCGTGCTTGGTATGAAAGACTTAAAAGTTATTTATTAAACTCGGGATTTAAAATTGGAAAAGTAGATCAAACGCTTTTTATTAAAAATACTACCAAAGATATTTTAATAATTCAAATATACGTAGACGATATTATTTTTGTTTCAACAAATGAAAATTTATGTAAAGAATTTTCAAATATAATGACTAAAGAGTTCGAAATGTCTCATATGGGAGAATTATCATATTTTCTTGGACTTCAAATCAAACAATTAACAAATGGAATTTTTATAAACCAAGAAAAGTACTGTGCTAATTTAATTAAACGATTCGGCATGGAAAACACTTCTGCTAAACGTACTCCTATGAGTACCACTACACATCTCGATCGAGATGAAAATGGTAAAAGTGTAGATCAAAAATTGTTTAGAAGTATGATAGGTTCCTTACTTTACTTAACCGCTAGTAGACCTGACATAATGATGAGTGTTTTTTTATGTGCACATTTTCAATCCGATCCTAAAGATTCACACTTAAGAGCAATAAAACGAATAATGCGATACCTTAACAAAACTAAAGATTTCGGTCTTTTCTATCCAAAGGAGTGTTCATTTGAGTTAGTATCATTTAGTGATGCTGATTTTGGTCGATCTCGAACAGATAGAAAAAGTACAAGTGGTACTTGCCATTTCATTGGAAAATCACTTGTATCTTTGTTTAGTAAGAAACAAAATTGTGTCTCGCTTTCCACATGCGAAGCAGAGTATATATCAGCTGCTTTAGCCTGCACTCAAGTTATATACATGCATCAAACACTTAAAGATTTTAATATAAATTTAACAAATTCTACAATATACTGTGATAATACAAGTACAATAAACTTATCTAAAAATCCGGTTAATCACTCTCGTACAAAACATATAGATATTCGTCACCATTTTCTACGTGACAATATTGAAAAAGGAATAATTAATTTAGAACATATTTCTACCGAAAATCAAATTGCCGATATATTTACTAAACCTCTATTAGAAAACTCCTTTATAAAACTTCGACGAGAATTAGGTATAATATCCTTTAAAAATATTATTTAGATATACATTAGAAATATTCCCACATTTCAGTCGACTAAAACAAAATGTTCAGTCGACTAAATAAGAATTTCAAATATTTTCAGCTATGTTATATGCTACATTATATAATTTATAGACCACACATTTTTAAACTGAATTATTAAATAAGAACCATATATTTTAACAAAATCCTCTTTACCATTAAATCTCTATTTGGTTAAAAAAATCTTAATAAATTATAATCATTATTTGTTTAGTAAAATTCTACTATAAATAAATTCTTAAAAATATTTTATTTTCACATCTCGATTTTACGAATAAAATCTTAACAAAATTCAACATAAAATGTCGTCCAACAACTCCTTCTCTCCAATCAATATCACCTCGTCAGTTTATAACACTCTAACGTCGCCAAAACTTCCCACACCAACACCAGCACATGAGCCGGTTTACAAATGGGAAAATTATCGTACTGGTTTCACACCAGAATCTAAAAAGGCGAAACGTGAACTCTTTATTTCACCTGACACAAAGGAAAGATTGATGAAATTCATCACTTTCAACAACAACAGATAGATCTTCAATGAGAACTATACTTCGAGCAAAAAGTTACGGCAAGACGTTTGAGCTTTCTAGAGCAAATTGGTTTATGCTTCTGTGGATTAAAAAAAGAACGTAGTGGCTGAACCCCTACCTCGCCCCGTTAGCTCACTTGATCCGTCTTCATCTTATCGTACACCAGTCGATCCTGTGAATCCTTGGATGTCTCCTAAGACTCCTCAATATAGTCCAAATTCATGGGATATCAATTATATGAAGAATGAAGGGAAAAAGAATCCAAGTCCATACCCTAAGAAATAGTTAGTATTGAAATCTATTCATGATATTGCATCTATATAATTGTAATTATTTCCTTGAATAAAGAGTTTGCCTTCAACATTAACAAAGAAACAACAAAATACATAAGTCAGTCGACTAAAACCCCCTGTTCAGTCGACTGAACTTAAGACAGAATGCAAAATTTTTTACAATTCAGTCGACTGAATCTTCTGCTCAGTCGACTGAAATAGTAACAGAAACTTTCAGGCAAACATTCAGTCGACTAAAAACCCTTTTCAGTCGACTGAATTTAGCCCAGAAAATTTTCGGCCTTCAATTCAATCGACTGAACATTGAATTCAGTCGACTGAACGCCAATTCCCAGGCAAACTTCTCCTTTTAACCACCAATTTTTACCCTACCAATTCACTTTTTACCTCCTATAAACTTTCTTCCCCAATTAATTTCGAAACCCTAGCCCCCAAATTCCTCAAAATCACTCAAATCTCACCCAAATGGCACCAAAAAGATCAAGAGCTTCATCTTCTTCATCCTCCGAGCCAATTGATGCTCAAATAGCACAATGGCTTTACGATGGAACCGCTGTCACTAGATGGAATAAGATGAAGAATTCCCGAATTTTCGAGCATTCTTTCGTTGATTTCCAAAGCTTTCAAACCTACAACATCCAAGCGTTAACGGATCCAGCAGGTTTAACTTCTCTTTTAGATTTGAAAAGAAATGACCATGCCATAAATCATGTAATGGTCAAATTATTTTATGCTAATCTTAATCTTGGACACCAAACTCTAAGAAATCCAAACAATAGTGTTTGGAGTATGGTATGTGAAAAGAAAGTTTGGTTTTCCTTGGATAGAATAGCTCACATTTTAAAATCACCAAATGTCGGGAGAAAGCTAGAGGAGATAGAATTCAATCCACATATTCGCGACAACATAAACCATCGATTTATGGATGATAATATCAACTTTAGAGATTTTAAGTCCACCTCTCTTCGACCTATGGCAAGAATCCTCCATAAAGCCCTAATGAGAACAATTACTCCTCGCACGGGCTCGTACGAAATTGTCTACCCAAATAACTATCGAGCTCTATATGCTATTTTTGGCAATATACAAGTCAATTGGGTACAGCTTATTCTTGATGAGTTTCTCACTTTTAATAATGGCAAAATGCGCACTATCTGCTTTGGAGAATACATCATGTGACTTCTCCTAAATGTCGATACGCCAGTACCTGAGTCGAAGAATACAATGGTCCATCAAATTAACCATCGGACCATAAGCCTAATGCAACTCCCATCTCGACCTCCTCGCATAATATCACTGGCCGAATGGGAAGCAAGGCATCAACAACAACAACAACAACAACCTCCTCAACCTCGCCACGAAGAACATCTCGAGCAAGATGATGAAATTCGTCTTGTTGACCCAAGCTTCACTACCAACCAATCCTTGGGAATATTGTCAAGAAATCAACAAATTCTTGACACTCGTCTTAAAAAGGTAGATCATAAGCTTGACAAAATCAAAGGATTATTCAACAAGCTATGGGATGCAATCTCGTGCTCAAGCACCACTACTGCTTCAACATCTCGCGGCAAACGTCCGGTACCTACGTTTACTTGGACGACATCCGAAGAGCATACAAGTAGCAGCGCTAGTGGAGCTAGTTGTGTCCAAGGAGGAAGAGCGCACAGACCACCAACAAGAGGACCCGTCATACGTGAACCAACAGGAAGAGAAGGTTCATATGACTGGGATAGAGATGAGTAATTTTTTGGTTTGATGTGTATTCTTAACTTTCTAGTGGCTTGTATAAATAACCATTTTATGCTTGTTTGTCACAACATTTTTACTTATCTTAACTCATGATTATGCAAATATTCTCTATGCTTCAGTGATTGTTTTGATAAATTATTACTACTGTTAGTTCTTCCTTTTTGTCGATGACAAAGGGGGAGAAAATTTATGGTACTAACTTTGTTTTGTAGGAAAGATAGTGCATACATTCAGGGGGAGAAAAATAAGTAAAACATCTCTAGAATAAATCGATATTGTCATCAATCAAAAAGGGTGAGAATGTTGATACGTGAAGATTTTGATCAATGACAATGTACTTTAACAAACAAGGAAGAAATATATGCAAATGCTAAAGGAAAATCGATGAAGACCAAACAAACTTAAAGTATGTTTCTATATATGTCTTAGTCTAGATTTATTGTTTAAATCTATCCTCAAGAAGCATGCACGAACACTATAAAACATTTTATAAACTTCATTTTTCAATTATGTTTTCACTATGCATATTTTATAAGTTCAGTCGACTGAACAGGAACAGCCAGTCGACTGAAACTGGAACAAATTTATACACATGCACAGTTTCAGTCGATTGAATTTCCTGCACAGTCGACTGAATTTCCTCCCGAAAATTTTACTTCATATTTTCAGTTGACTGAATTCCCTGCTCAGTCGACTGAATTTGAACCTGCGAATTTTCTCTGAAAAGACACCTTCTTCCTCCCAAGAGTTGCAACCATTCATCAATGGAAATGGAAGCATCTCTTGTGTGCAACCTTTGACAACATATGCACCTCTTCTACAAGTATATATACATGATTCTAACATCATTTAATACACCGAATTCTCTTGCTTTAATCTTACTATTCTCTTGTTCATATTCTCTAGATATTTTCAAAGCAATCACCAATCTATTGCTTGAATCACTGTTTTTATTTATAACATTCTTTTGATTCATAGCAATTCACATTTCCTAAATCTTCACAAACACATTGCGTATTCTTGAGGATAAGATTATAGGAATATTGTACTACATTAGACTCATTAGTGTTGACAAGAACACAACAAGTAGAATATTGTATTTTAGTAATTGAGTTGAAGTCCTCTTCGGTAGTTGAGGCAAGAAATCCCGTTCGGTTGTTCGGGTAAGTGGTAAACCTATTCCTCCGGGTGAAGTGAGGGTGTTAGTTAGTGAAATTCCTAAGTGAAGCTTAGGGACTGGACGTAGGACGAGAGGTCTGAACCAGTATAAAATCCTGGTGTCTCCTTGCATCTACCTACTTTAACTACCTAGACTATTCCGTTATTCCATATTACACGATCCTACCGCATAGCCTCTTTCAACCGCCACATTCCATGGCAGGTAATACAACTAAAACCGTACAAGGCTCGTATTGTTTTATTTGGATTTCCAACAAATGGTTAGGCTAAGGAACTTCCTACTGTCAACGGGATCGCCTCTGGCGGGACGTCCCGAGAACCTAACGTTACGGTTAGATCTCTGCCAACACAAGGCCGGGCTATCTCTGTAACTAGGTAACTACTACACGAATATGTCATCCCCCGGTCCCTTTGGACCTTTATCCGAGCGCTCGATAACCAACATCACACAGTAATAAATATAGTGTGTCAACATGAGTAAGTATCTGGGCTCCATACCATGATACCACCCTTTTCAGAAGGAAATGACATACCCTAAAGGGCGCGACCCTCATAACCTTGCCGCATATTCCTGTTTTGACCATTTCCGGGGAGTGAGGTATGACGAAGTCTCGTCCACAAAGCTACGCTTTCTCACAAAGCCACGCTTTGATCAACAAATGATCAATAAATAATCATCACACAGCAACACTCAGCATGCCACATTACCAAATTGGGAATATATCGCTGATAATCTTCAACTACAAAACCTCTGAGCTCGTACGTCTCAGAGAAGGGTGTTAAGCTAAGAGAATAAATTATCCGCCACCAACAGAGATGTATTTGAAAGAAATTTGCTTTATATCTCAAAATGTAATGTCAGACACGTAACCATACAAGTCTGTTTCGGGCTCGAACAGAACCGAAGGCACTTCAGAAGAAGCCCTTGCAATCCTGGTATTCTCAATCCTGATCGAATTTCCCATCACAAAAGGAAATCTCCATACCATAGCTAACGGTGCGGAGACAATCGATAGGTCATCCTATCGTTTTCACAAATACCCGGTCTTCACCACCTGTCTTCAATGCTATCCATTACGTCGTATCACTATTCGGAATGGGTAATCCGAATTACGAGCGCAATAATTTAAAAATAAGTGTAGCATTCAATTTCAACCAATTCACAACAAATATCTATTTAAAGGTCAATATTGATAGTCGGTTATTTAACTATCAATCAATATTCACAACATCACCCGATTATAAACAATTTCCCAAATTATTTATTTCCAAAAATATCTTTACAAGATATATATCCCACACTTCAACCATTTGAAAACCAATTTCAAATCAATTTACACCCTTACAACTACCATTTCAAAATGGTTCATTTAAACCAATTAAATAAATCTTTACCGATTTATTAAATTTACGTTCCAAATCCGTAAATTAATTTCCACACTTCAAAAATAAATCAATGTTTTAAACAAATTTCCCTTTCTTTTATAAATTCCATAGTGAATTTACATTTCCAAAATATCTATGAATATACGACTTTTAAATCGATTTCTAATATTCATTTTCAATTTATCTTTAAAAGATAAAATCTCAGAACATTCACTTTATATTGGAAAAACATTTCCATACTTATTTAATAATAAGTAATTCACAAATCTATTTATTTTCAACACTTAGAAAATATTCAATATACTTAAATCCAAATTAAGTATATATTTTATTCTATAAGGAAAACATTCTCTTAAACACATTTATTTGGGTCAAAACAAATGTTGCGTAAAACATCGTTACGACAACCCAAAATCATTAGTATGGGGATTCGAACTTAAAATAGATATATAAATCCCAATTCTATATAAAACATATTCGGAAATCATTTACTATAACAATGATGTTATAGTCCACCATTTCCTTCAATTTCTCGAAAACGTCTATTTCAACAATAAATGTTGAAATCTATGGTTACTTAACACATTTTAAAACATTTTTAAATCGTTTTAATTCTATTTAAAATATCACTTTTCCAAAATATTTCTTTAATATATTATTCACCATCCAAAATTGTGAATATACTTTATTAACCAAATCCAATTTCTACATATTTTATTTAAAGGATTATCCGCTGTCCCAAAATCGTGAATATATCTCCTTTAATAAGCTATAATAATTAAACTTATTAAAATAAGTCGATTTCGGATTTATAAAGCAACGTTTATGAATTCCATTTATATTTTATAACAACTTCACTTATAAAATTACTTTATTAACAAATTCTATCCATATTCCATTTACATGCAAAAATCCAATTTATGAGTTAATTACTTATAAATCTTTTATTTTTTAAAATATATTCATTTTATAACTTCACAAATTATAAATCTATAGATTTCATTCACTTATAAAATCCATTTATATTCCATTTTAACACTTATAAAAACTCGTTTATAATCCCAAAATTTTAGTTTATAAATATCAATTTTATAAATATTTTATATAATCATTTATAATAATCATTTATAATAATTCCAAAAAACCCCAATTTAAACAATTTTATAAATTAATCAACTACTTATTTAAAAAATACATTTTGGTTATATTTCTCAAAAATCATAATTTTTATAACATATAAATTACAACGTTTATTCATTTAAAATGAATCAATTTCAAAATTAAATTTTATTATGAATTCTCAACTTAATTTTAAAAAACGCAATTTAATTCATTTTCGGCATCTAACGATACCTAAATATATTCGACTAAAATTTAGCCTTTAACAATTTCAATCACAAAGATAATCACGCAGATTATAAATAGATTAGCACACAACATTGAAACCAATTCAATCATTTGAGGAATCCAGTTGGATCCCTCCAACCTGTTTCCCTGCATCCAAAGATGTTAGCACAATACCAATTTCGCTTCAAGACGAAATATCGCGGTATATGGGATTTATAAAATACTATCCGCTATTATGCGGCGCTATAGGGTCTCATCCGCTATATAATGCAGGAAAATCAACTCCAAGTACATATATAATACCAATTCCATACAAGTTGGAATTATCGCGGTATATGTTTTTAATAAATAACATCCGCTTAATATACGGCGCATAATGTCTATTTAACACAATAAATAACAAATTATCATTCAATCACACAATCAAGCAAATTTTAAATTTAAATCGAAACAATTCGATTGAGTGAGAAGTTCTCACCTTGAGTTTCTGATAACAGTTGTAGCGTTTTATTTCTAATAAAATTAAACGTGCGTTTAATTTTACCCGAAATTTTCACTAGCTTCAATCGATCTAAATCTAGCTCCATTGCGTAGTGCTCGACAATACGGTTCCAATGCAACTTATTACGCATTTTTTAGATCTCGTACGAAAAAGATATTGCATTTTAAAGATTGAACAAATTATTATATACAAATATTCACACTTTACTTACTTTTAAAACCCAACAATCATCACCGACGTTCATTTTTGCTTCAGAAAATCCGGGCCACTCACGCAAGCTTCTTCCCAAACGCATTCGACCTTCAGAAAACGAACCCAATTGCCGCCGACCTCCCTTTGATTGTCGCACCTCCTACAGTCGATTGGAATTCGATCGAGTACAACCGTTCAGACCGCCTTCACGAACTCGACCTACGGCTACAACATCATAGGGCTCGGCCACCCTTAGGCTCAGCAAAACGAAGATGAACGTGCGACTTTGAACACGATTTGCCGTTGATCGGCTCGATGAAAATTAATCATAGCCGTTGAAAATAAGGATCTCGACGTGCTTAACATTTTTCCAGTCGAAAGATTCTCGAAATGATTTACGGATTGGAAGAAATCGAAGGAGAAAGGAGACACGTTTTCATCCGTGGGTTTCAAGAGTGGAGGCTAGGGTTAGGTAGGTTAGGGTTTCACAAAATGGAAGATAGTGGAGTCCTTTTATAGAAAACTCAACGAAAACACTATTCATCCGACTTTTCTGAACTCCAAATCTAGCGCAGTGACCGGCGTTTCTAGGGTTTACCCCGCATTCTGGACATAATGGAATAGGTTTCGGAAGCTAATTCGATCATCTGTGCGAGTTACAGCAATAAACGATCGATTTAAAATTAAATCGGTTAACTAAATTTCTGTGCGTTTTAGCTTGCCCCGGACAAACGGTAAATCCGATTGACACGAAATTTGAAACATTATAATAATATCACATTACGGATCTGATAATGCTAGTTTCGTCGAAATCCGAGACTGTTTGAAGAATGGCTATTTTAACTCGTCAATTAAATATTAAAAGATTCAATTTTCACAAATTAACTTTTAATTCAATTTTAAAAGTTCTATAACATCACTATAACTCTAATATGATTAAATAAAATTTTACAAATCATTTTTAATCATATTAAACCTAATTTTCAATTATTTTTTAAATTTGAAATATTAAATTATCGATTTAATTATCCAATTAAATCCAGATATTCGAAATAAAATTTATTCGACTTACAAATCTTACTTGTTAATATTTAAATTCAATTAAATATAGGAATTTTAATTTACAGAAATTCTGGGTCATCACAGACTTCTCCCCTTAGAAGAATTCCGTCCTCGAAATTACCAAGTAAGAAAAAGTTACAGAATCCATTAATTTTTCAAAACAATTCGTTCAAATTAGATTTCAAATTCAGTAAAGTGTTTTAACTTTTCCAAAATCCAATAGTTAAACTTCTTATAATGCTCTTTACTAAGTTTCAAAATCTATACTTAGTTATCTTTTCAAAATTTTCCAATTTTCTCAAAAAATTTCTAACGCCTTAAATTTTTAGAAAAATTCGCCGGAGTCTCCTTTGAGCGGCTCGATCTGAAAAAAATGACAGTATATATATCACAAATATACATCTCATCAAGTGATGAGGCATACCGTAGGGAAAAAAGTGTAAAAGTACGATATTTAGTCCGAGATATGTACCTTATTTATTATTAGCGAGCATATACGGCTAATATAGCGCGAAAGCGAGCTCCAAATGCGAAGCAAGCGCAATCCGCACCTACTAAAAACTCAACAAACAAATGAGAAACATGTATATATATGAAAATGATATCAATATACATCATATAGCAACATAACAACTACATGTGCCAACATAGCAAATGCAACAAAACAACAAATGCAACCACCAAACAACTATCCAACCAATAAACATCCAACAATCAATGTCTATCCAAATCAATTCATAACCAGATCAATATAAATCCACTTCTCATTGGTCTTCCAATTTGAATTCAATTGCTTTAGCTTTCAAATTTATTCATTCAATTGCATATGAACTTCTATTCAATCAATTAACAATAATCTAACAACCAATATATATTCAACATAACCAAATTATTAAATTTACATTCAATTTGGTTTAACACTTTTAGTTCCAATTGGTTTTTATTAAATTGATTCTCATTCAATTATTTAACTTCCAATAACATTAGCTTTTAATGAATTAACACTTACATTCATTATTCCATATCAATTATTTTACATTCAATTGATTAACATTCAATCCATTTATTAATTCAATTGCTAATTTATTTTACAAATAAAGTTGAATTTCATTTATATAACTCAAGTTCAAATTCATCACTTCACTTGATTAATTTACTTTGATACCAAAATCAACTTTATTCAACTTCACTTAAGTTATATTCCATCCCAAACATCATTTGTTTAACTTAACTTAAGTTTCCACTTATAAATCCAATTCAGATTTCATTTCTATTTAACTTTTACCAAAGTCAAATTTTCATCACTTATTCAAATTCAGAATTATTTTGCGTAACAAATTGTTTAACCATTTTAATAATTGGTTTCACTTACATTTTCTCATTTTATAAGTTATACAACTTACTTATTTAAACTTCCAAATCTGGTTTAATTTATTTAACTCCCTTTAGTCAAATTTCTCATCATATATTTTATCATACTAACTCAAATTTCATTTCAACTTTACCAAAGTTAAATCTTTATTTCATATTACAAGTTCAAAACTTGATAACTTATATTTATCAATTTCAACTTGAATTTTCAATTTCAAATTTGTTTATCACAACAAAATTCAATTTCAATTTACTATGGTAGCAAATCCATCACACAGAAACTCGAAAATGATACCGATGATGCTGCAGTCATCATCCTTATTATTTCCCAGTAACAATAGTGAATCCAATGCTTTAAATTATTTTTAAAATTTTCTTTTATTTATAAATCACATTTATAAATTTTTTTCTTTTTTCCTCATATAATTTCACTATTTATATATATAAGATCATTTTACAATTGTAAATCATTTTAATTATAATTCTATACTTATAATTCATTTGCTTATACAATTCATTCTTTTACAACTGTTGTTTTTATTTAACTTATTCAAACAACTTTTATTGACTTATATATATTTATATTTTCAACAACCAAGCAATCAATTATATACACTTTAATAATTCCTGAAAAGTTATTTCCTTTATATAAAAATATAATCGAGGTAAAATTATTTCATTTACCCAATTTTAAAACAATATCGTGCCGAACTGTTCTGAACAAGTGTTTAGAGATCCCTATCGATAGAGTTGTACAGACTATACCGACCAGAATCCATATACCACTCCACAAACCAATCATCACAACATAAAACAATTTTATTTCCACTAACAAATACGCGGTCATATCTATTATTACACTCAAACTCATTCTAGAGTATTACTGACTCTATCTCTAATGAGCAACACCCAACAGAGCCAAGGTTGTCACTTAACCAAATGCTCTGATACCACTTTGTAAAGACCCGATTCTTCGAATTCCGAGAATCGACATCAATACGTCCGAACAATCGAATGCCGGAAAATTGAACCCTTAGGGTTTAAAAAGAGGAGGTAGAAGAAAAAGATAGAAGAAATAAGGAAACAGAACAGAAACAATATCAGAATCTCACCTATCGCAGCGGAACAACATATAATAGATAAATGAATAATCTTTAAAACAAAGAACTATCTCAGTTATTACATTACATCATATCATCAGAGTATACAACAATATATAACACAACTAAACAATGGACAGTTATACAAACATGTCCTTACAAATGAAATTTACAGCGGAAAAGATAATATCATACACAAGTGGTACGTCTCGCATCCAGCTCTCCACTTGAGCTCCATAGCACTTCTGAATCTAGAATGACCTGATAACCTAACCCTAGACTGCCCGTGTGGAAAATTTTAGGCACCCAGAGTTTAGGAAGGAAAAACAATAAACTCCAGGTCAGTCATGGGACTGGTGTGAGAACTTAAAATAGTTTATCTTTAAAAACAAACAAGATAATTTTAAAATAGATTCGCAATGCTTTTTGGAAAATGAGACTACCATAAGGCCTCCCGCACACACACAATACAAACGCAGAATCAGAGGAGATTTCTCCTTATGATAGTCAAAGATGCTTGATACGCATTAAAAAGAAACATTTTATATTATTATTAGTGCATAGTGTAAAAAAAAATCATTTCGAAAGTATAGATATAAATCTTAGCCAACATACGACCATTATCATATGTCTACTATAGCTACCATGTTCAATAGCAGGCTACCGCCACATTCCATGGCAGGTAATACAACTAAAACCGTACAAGGCTCGTATTGTTTTATTTGGATTTCCAACAAATGGTTAGGCTAAGGAACTTCCTACTGTCAATGGGAGCGCCTCTAGCGGGACGTCCCGAGAACCTAACGTTACAGTTAGATCTCTGCCAACACAAGGCCGGGCTACCTCTGTAACTAGGTAACTACTACACGAATATGTCATCCCCCGGTCCCTTTGGACCTTTATCCGAGCGCTCTTTAACCAACATCACACAGTAATAAATATAGTGTGTCAACATGAGTAAGTATCTGGGCTCCATACCATGATACCACCCTTTCCAGAAGGAAATGACATACCCTAAAGGGCGCGACCCTCATAACCTTGCTGCATATTCCTGTTTTGACCATTTCCGGGGAGTGAGGCCTGACGAAGTCTCGTCCACAAAGCTATGCTTTTTCACAAATCCACGCTTTTTCACAAAGCCACGCTTTGATCAACAAATGATCAATAAATAATCATCACACAGCAACACTCAGCATGCCACATTACCAAATTGGGAATATATCGCTGATAACCTTCAACTACAAAACCTTTGAGCTCGTACGTCTCAGAGAAGGGTGTTAAGCTAAGAGAATAAATTATCCGCCACCAACAGAGATGTATTTGAAAGAAATCTGCTTTATATCTCAAAATGTAACGTCAGACACGTAACATACAAGTCTATTCCGGGCTCGAATAGAATCGAAGGCACTTTAAAAGAAGCCCTTGCAATTCAGGTATTCTCAATCCCGATCGAATTTCCCATCACAAAGGAAATCTCCATACCGTAGCTAACGGTGCAGAGACAATCGATAGGTCATCCTATCATTTTTACAAATACCCGGTCTTCACCACCGGTCTTCAATGATATCCATTACGTCGTATCACTATTCGGAACGGGTAATCCGAATTACGAGCGCAATAATTTAAAAATAAGTGTAGCATTCAATTTCAACCAATTCACAACAAATATCTATTTAAAGGTCAATATTGATAGTCGGTTATTTAACTATCAATCAATATTCACAACATCACCCAATTATAAACAATTTCCTAAATTATTTTTTTCCAAAAATATCTTTACAAGATATATATCCCACACTTCAACCATTTGAAAACCAATTTCAAATCAATTTACACCCTTACAACTACCATTTCAAAATGGTTCATTTAAACCAATTAAATAAATCCTTACCGATTTATTAAATTTACGTTCCAAATCCGTAAATTATTTCCACACTTCAAAAATAAATCAATGTTTATTTTTAAACAAATTTCCCTTTCTTTTATAAATTCCATAGTGAATTTACATTTCCAAAATATCTATGAATATACGATTTTTAAATCGATTTCTAATATTCATTTTCAATTTATCTTTAAAAGATAAAATCTCAAAACATTAACTTTATATTGGAAAAACATTTCCATACTTATTTAATAATAAGTAATTCACAAATCTATTTATTTTCAACACTTAGAAAATATTCAATATACTTAAATTCAAATTAAGTATATATTTTATTCTATAAGGAAAATATTCTCTTAAACACATTTATTTGGGTCTAAACGAATGTTGCGTAAAACATCGTTACGACAAACCAAAATCATTAGTATAGGGGTTCGAACTTAAAATAGATATATAAATCCCAATTCTATATAAAACATTTCCTTTCGGAAATCATTTACTATAACAACAATGTTATAGTCCACCATTTCCTTCTATTTCTCGAAAACGTCTATTTCAACAATAAATGTTGAAATCTATGGTTTCGATACCTAACACATTTTAAAACATTTTTAGATCGTTTTAATTCTATTTAAAATATCACTTTCCCAAAATATTTCTTTAATATATTATTCACCGTCCAAAATCGTGAATATACTTCATTAACCAAATTCAATTTCTACATATTTTATTTAAAGGATTATCCACTGTCCCATAATCATGAATATATCTCCTTTAATAAGCTATAATAATTAAACTTATTAAAATAAGTCGATTTCGGATTTATAGAGTAACGTTTATAAATTCCATTTATATTTTATAACAACTTCGCTTATAAAATTACTTTATTAACAAATTCTATCCATATTCCATTTACACGCAAAAATCCAATTTATGTGTTAATTACTTATAAATCTTTTATTTTATAAAATTTATCCATTTTATAACTTCACAAATTATAAATCTGTAGATTTCATTCACTTATAAAATCCATTTATATTCCATTTTAACACTTATAAAAATTCATTTATAATCCCAAAATTTTAGTTTATAAATATCAATTTTATAAATATTTTATATAATCATTTATAATAATTCAAAAAACAAAAACCCCAATTTAAACAATTTTATAAATTAATCAACTACTTATTTAAAAAATCACATTTTGGTTATATTTCTCAAAAATCATAATTTTTATAACATATAAATTACAACGTTTATTCATTTAAAATGAATCAATTTCAAAATTAAATTTTATTATGAATTCTCAACTTAATTTTAAAAAACGCAATTTAATTCATTTTCGGCATCTAACGATACCAAAATATATTCGGCTAAAATTTAGCCTTTAACAATTTCAATCACAAAGATAATCATGTAGATTATAAATAGATCAATAAATAGATCAGCACACAACATTGAAACCAATTCAATCATTTAAGGAATCCAGTTGGATCCCTCCAACCTGTTTCCCTGCATCCAAAGATATTAGCACAATACCAATTTCGCTTCAAGACGAAATATCGCGGTATATGAGATTTATAAAATACTATCCGCTATTATACGGCGCAATAGGGTCTCATCCGCTATATAATGCAGGAAAATCAACTCCAAGTACATATATAATACCAATTCCATACAAGTTGGAATTATTGCGGTATATGTTTTTAATAAATTAACATCCGCTTAAAATACGGCGCATAATGTCTATTTAACACAATAGATAACAAATTATCATTCAATCACACAATCAAGCAAATTTTAAATTTAACTATTTAAAATTTAAATCGAAACAATTCGATTGAGTGAGAAGTTCTCACCTTGAGTTTCCGATAACAGTTGTAGCGTTTTATTTCAAATTAAATTAAACGTACGTTTAATTTTACTCGAAATTTTCACTAGCTCCAATCGATCCAAATCTAGCTCCATTGCGTAGTGCTCGACAATACGGTTCTAATGCAACTTGTTTCGCATTTTTTCGATCTCGTACGAAAAGGATATTGCATTTTAAAGATTGAAAAAATTATTATATACAAATATTCACAATTTATTTACTTTTAAAACCCAATAATCATCACCGCCGTTCATTTTTGCTTCAGGAAATCTGGGCCACTCATGTAAGCTTCTTCCCAAACGCGTTCGACCTCTAGAAAACGAACCCAATTGCCGCCGATCTCCCTTTGATTGCCGCACCTCCTACAGTCGATCGGAATTCGATCGAGTACCACCGTTCAGACCGCCTTCACGAGCTCGACCTACGGCTACAACATCATAGGGCTCGGCCACCCCTAGGCTCGGCAAAATGAAGATGAACGTGCGACTTTGAACACGATTTGCCGTCAATCGGCTCGATGAAAATTAGTCATAGCCGTTGAAAACAAGGATCTCGACGTGCTTAACATTTTTCCAGTTGAAAGATTCTCGAAATGATTTACGGATTGGAAGAAATAGAAGGAGGAAGGAGACACGTTTTCAGCCGTGTGTTTCAAGAGTGGCGGCTAGGGTTTCACAAAATGGAAGATAGTGGAGTCCTTTTATAGAAAACTCAACGAAAACACTATTCATCCGACTTTTCCAAACTCCAAATCTACTGCAGTGACCGGTGTTTCTAGGGTTTACCCCGCGTTTCGGACATAATGGAATAGGTTTCGGAAGCTAATTCGATCATCTGTGCGAGTTACAGCAATAAACGATCGATTTAAAATTAAATCGGTTAACTAAATTTTTGTGCGTTTTAGCTTGCCCCGGACAAACGGTAAATCCGATTGACACGAAATTTGAAACCTTACAATAATTTCACATTACGGATCCGATGAAACTAGTTTCGTTGAAATCCGAGACTGTTTAAAAAATGGCTATTTTAACTTGTCAATTAAATATTAAAATATTCAATTTTCACAAATTAACTTTTAATTCAATTTTAAAAGTTCTATAACATCACTATAACTCTAATATGATTAAATAAAATTTTACAAATCATTTTTAATCATATTAAACCCAATTTTCAATTATTTCTGAAATTTCAAATATTAAATTATCGATTTAATTATCCAATTAAATCCAGATATTCGAAATAAAATTTATTCGACATACAAATCTTACTTGTTAATATTTAAATTCAATTAAATATACGAATTTTAATTTACAGAAATTCTGGGTCGTCACAATTGGTCAACGAGTTCGATATATGTAAAAAAATTACATTATTGCCCTTGGGCATAACTCTAACTCTATCAATATCCTATTGTATATCTCATAACGCATCTGATAAAATATAATAGTCAGCACAGTTGTAAAATAGTAGAGACAGTAATAACAATGTGACATCAGAGTATAAGATCTAGAGAGTTAGACAACATAGTAAAAGAGTTTATACAACTGATACATAAACTCAACTAATAAAACTATCTCTAATAATAGTAAGTGAAACACTATCAAGGCACCATAGTGTGAATATACAACAATAACTCAAATATAAGTATGGATAAATGTCACCTCCTATTAATCCATCTGCAGAACTCTATATGCCATCCACATCTACTCTCTAGTATATTATTTAAGAGTACCCGACATAATAAGAAGCAAAGCATAAAACCTTGGGTTAGACAATAGTCTGAGCGATAAACATTCTTAAAATACTATAAAAGTCGATATAGCATACGGAATAGAGGGTACACAAATCATACCTAACATGTCCCTACAACCAAAGAGTCTGCCATAACATAGATAATATGCTACTCTACAATATCAAAAAGGGTACTCAATACTCAGTATCTGTCAGGGTGCTTAGGTATCTCCATTCACAATATCTACTCCATACTAAGTAAACTGTCCAGGGTGTCCAGATATCCCTATGCACTATACCTACCTCATATGACATCCCTAAGATGATGAGTGGCTAGCGAAGCAACCATAACATGCATTGCATTCGTCAAAAAATACTAACTGTCACCTATTGTGCTTTAGATATATGGTAACTCATATAACCCCTAAGCAAGGACTAGTGGTAATCTAGATTCTCCGTTGTAATTTCGTATCTCATAACCCAAAGTTGGATATATGTCTCATAGTCCAAAGCTGTACGCTAAACCCAAAGGATCTAGGGTATACGGATCCTCGCTGCCAATCCATGGACGTCCCCACCATATAATAACCCTGCTTCAAGTACAACAGAAATATCTTCGAGTCATCAACGATCCCTTAGCAAATACACACTTATCCGGGTCCTACTAGCTTAATAGAATTTCCACTATCCAAAACCCACCATGTCCCTCCGCTCCACGACACCTTAAATTAGCTTCTTCGGTACCTACTACCCCCACGAGCCACAAATTGAAGATATAGAGTGTCTAGTCTTGGGTACCTACTATCTCCATGAGCCATAAACCGAAGATACAAGATTTCCCATCATGCTGTACTTCGCCATCCCTCATGATGCGAACGAGCTAACACCTTCAGCACGATCTACGGAGTCCTAAAACTATCTACCTCGGAACCAACTCCTGACGTGAGCTAATCTCTAAAGTACCAACTCTCATATCGAAGCATCACATTATAGCCTCACCAACTAAATCGCTCGCCATAGAGCAACAATATCAAGACTCTAAGTCGGTCGTATGAAAAAACCATCAAATCTCGCACCATGAAATCTCCATAATGCCCAAGCTAAAATTGGCCAAATTGCTAATCAATATAGTGAGGACATTGACCACTCTACAATATTCAATGCTAGCCACCTTGGTCTTATACTTAACCAAAATGTATAAGCACAATCCAAACGGAAACGTCCAACATCCATCCTAAAGTTTGAAGCTTCATCTTCCACCTCAGATCCGTCGACAAGTATCCTAATCCCCCTCTACAATTTATCTCACTCATTACGTTTTTTCATGCACGAAACCCCAACATACAAGATATTCCCCTAAAACCCGATCATCGCTAATCGGCTTTTTTGATCAAAACAGCCAAACAATCAAACCATCGAACATACATCCAATAACCATACGTACATCCAAAATAGTATACATACAATATCTATAATCCATCCATACTAACTAATGTGGGAAATCATATCAATAATATCTCAAGTTTAATAATTCCCTAACCATGGCATGTCGATGGAAACATGTGATATTCGGTATAAGTCATTTAAAAAAAGTTATTTTCTTTTATAAAAATCTAACAGAGAAAAATCACATTTTAAAACCAAAAATCATTCATGGTTATTAATATAATACTATACAACCAATCATAGTTTGTTGAGAAATAATATTCACCACCACTATAAAATTTTCCAAACTAGTGCCAAAGCGTAGGTCTCTCCATCACGAGTGCAACGCAAGAAACCACATCCAAAATGGACCTCGTATGCAATAGATATGGCCAAAATTACATTCAAGATTAAATAAACAATTAATTAACCAATTCAAATAGTTAATTACCTTGATTAATTTTAATCCTTCTTCCTCCTTCTTTCCAATTGCCTGTACGTACATGAGACATGGCCATGCAAATCCATCTCCTTAATCCATCGATTTCTCACTCGATAATCAATGAAATTTGTAATGACCCCAAAATAAAAATAAAAATAAAAATAAATAAAATATACATAGGAGTTTCTGTTGATAAAAATATAAGGAGTTAAGGTGATTAAGAATGGGAAATAAGAAAAAAAAATGAATATGGTTCCATGTCTAAGGAATTATATAAATACACATATTTAATATAAGGGGTGTCTCCTGTCTTATTTAAAAATAAAATAAAATGGAGTTTTATAAGGATCAAATAACTTATGTATTTATATTAGAAATAATTAGCCTGATATATGTGATTTTTATCACATAAATGTGTATGAGGAGTTGCTGTTTTTAATTAAGGCTAGAATGAAAACAAATATAGGATTAAATATGAATTTTTCTTCTTATAATTATTTCTTACAAACAACATGGTGAGACAGATTTTTACATCACATAATTATGTATGATAGTGTACATGATTGAATAGAGATAGTAGCTAGGTAGAAAATGCAAGGAGTTTACAGATTCTTTAAACTTAAAAAAAAAATAAAAATGAACAAAGGGTCACATGCATATGGCATGAACAAATGGAGTCATGAAAATGGCATGCAGTGTTTAAAATGTTTGATTCCCGAAATAACTAATTGAGGAAATTAAATGTGTGCAATTCCAATTAAGGACCACACAAAAATATGATCTGTGCATGAATAACAGAGGGGTATCAAAGGGATTACCCATTTTCTTAAACCCTAGTATGGTTTTATAAAGCCTGTACATAACCATATTTATCACTCTCTCGGGATCAAAAAAAAAAGAAAAAAAAAGAGAAACATTAACTTGAGACTCTGAAAGGATCTGCTGTCCAGAGGAACAAGACAATAAAAGAAAACACTAGGTGAGCATTAATCTTTTTATGCAATGGCATTAAGTCCTCTGGCAGGCAGCTTATAATGTTATGATTCATTTAAAATCTCTGAAATGATTTGTTATGGGTGATATGGATGTTTGTTTGTGCATTCTTGTTTGAGGGTTTTTAATCTATATGTGGGTTTTTCAAAGTTAAAATGGTTTGAGTATTTTGTTTTGTTTCATAATTATGTAGCATGGATCTAAATTATTTAGAAAATAGGCAGCAAGACAGAGATCTAGCTCATGTCTATATCTTAGATAATGAATCATGGTACTAAATATTCATACCATAAGTCAGAGGAGAATTTCTGGGCATTTGAGGGATTCCCTTAATAAAACCCTTATCCATATATTCACAATGATATAGTAGGATCATGGTGTGTAAGCTATTTTTAGGAAAAAACCTTAGGTATGTTGTATTTTCTGTAGTAAGCAAAATTAAATGGAAAATATGGGAGTGAGTCAAAAAGTATATAAGTAAACATGCCTTTCTGAAAAATGAATGAATGAAAGAGAAACTAAATTGGTCACTTGGGAGTTAGTCAATGATCTGCTTGCCTCAGGTGGGAGCAAGTATATGCATGGTGCTATTGCATCCTGAGGCCTTTGTGTGTTGGAATGAATTAAATAACCTGGGAGTTTCCTTCACAATGCATACATGGTGTTCATTTGACAGGGAGTTATAGACCACAAAATAAATAGGAAAAGGAATTTTAAATCTAGGTTATGAATATCTAGACAGGGAGTTAAATTAATCAGGCTTTAATATGATGCTCTGATTAATAGCTGGGTGAAATTGGGAGAACATTATCTGAGTTCACTTATTTAAAAATGGAATTATGAATGATGTATTGTTTGCTGAGTATTGGTTGAATGTATGGATGTGTCTTTGAAATTGTTTGGTATTAACTACTAATATGCAAAGTTTGAAACCTGCTAGATTAGGTAAATATTGCAAGTTCACCAAAATTATGAATATATGTATGAAATTTGATTAGTGTTCATACCAGTGTAAACTGACCCTTTTGGTTGCCCTTGCAATCATCTGGGTGTCTCATTAAAATTGTGGCAGCTCAGTGATTTGCCTGCAGGAAAGTGAAGTTGGCTTGATGGATGAAGAAGGCATTAGCTACTAGTATAAATAAAAGAAACTTGTTTTATATTTGCAGATGCTTTGTAATGATTTTTGTTGGTCAGATTGCAAGTAGTAGTTGAAGTTAATTGTAGGGAGTTTTCTGTGTATTTGGTTTAAAAGCATGTACTTAAGTAAACCTATTTTGAATGACTATTGATGGTGAATGATTAACTACTGTTTTTATGAGTGGTCTTATTTGGAGAAACCAGGGAATGAATTAAGGTAATTGATCTTTAAGGTAATTGATCTTTAAGAGGAATGAGCCTGCAAGATTTTGCATAAGAAATAATCTAGAGTAATGAATGCAGGCATGGCAGATAACTGACACCATTTTGTACATGAATTCTGGAAAGATTATAGCATTGCAATCATGTATCTGATTTCAGGATACAAATATTATAAAAGAAGCAAACCTGTAAGTATTTTGTATTTTTGGCTGTTGGCTTAAATGGATGAATTCCCAGGAGTTTGCATAAGGCAGAATCATGCTTGTGTTAGGAATAGTATTTGTAGAAGATTGTTAACATGAGCATTATGAGTTGGAAAGTGGCAATATGGCCGGACTAGATGGCCATGGGGGTCAAGCCATTATAGTCTGAAAGCATTTCACTTCAATTCATGAAGTGTAAGTGTTTCCAGGAAAAAAAAACTCCAAGCAACTCTTAAAAAGACTCCAAGCACATTCAACATAAACTCCAAGTATTCAAGTTAGTGTTAGGATAAATTTGAAAATGCAACATAACTTTATTTGTTCAAACTTGAAATGTTGAGTAGGAATCAGTCCCAATGTTCATGCCTGCAAGTGTAAAATTTTGAGTTTATTTCATACAAGAACTTGATAACTATCATAAGTACAATCAAATGCCATTTTAGTGTTAATAGACTTGTTTAGGCAGAAAGTCTAGAAAAGAAAAGGTGATGTGCATTGTAGTATTATATATATATAAGTATTATAAATGCCCAAATATAATTTTTTTTGCAGTAGAGCAAAATTTAGGGAAAACAAATATATATCATCAAATATATAATTGTCTTTATGTGTTTTGTGTACTGATATGATTATATTAGTAATCCAGGGTCTTGGGAAAAATATTTGGAAATTTATCTAAATATTCAAATGTAGCAGAAATGAGGTTCAGTGATAAATTTCAAAAAAAAAATCTATGTTTTAAGAATAGGGTCCTCACAGTTTTGGTATCAGAGCTATGTTTTAAATAACATAGTAAATATTATTGTATGCATATGGATGTTTGAATGCATTGTTTGAATTATTAGGATTGGATGCTTTTGTTTATGTCTAAATTAAATGTATGTCTGTGATACATGCACAGAGTGCACTTAGATAAAATAAACAAAGTAAAGACACCAAAAATGATGGGGGTAAACAAACTAACATAAAAATCATATTTATAGCATTATGGTAGGACCAAGACATCACACAGGTGCAGGACCATCACGTGAGCCACCTGTGATAAACATGGAAGATTTTGTAAGAGCTTTGAGAGATGGAATAGCACCAAGGCTTGACAACCCTCATGAGGAGCTCTCCAAACTGCTTAAGACATGCACCAATTTGGGAGGAAAGGATTTTGAAGGTACTGAAGGAGCTATGGGTGTTCAAACTTGGATAAGAACTATGGAGAGAGTCTTTACAGATATGCAAATCAATGACCAAAGGAAAAGACAGATAGCTTCAAGAAGATTGAAGGGGGTTGCACTGGATTGGTGGGAGGTTGTGATAGCAGGAAAGCCAGAGAATGACATCACTTGGGATGAATTCAAAGCCATGCTTGAGGCTAGATTTGTCCCAGCATCTGCCAAGGCCACACTGCTAGAAGACTTTATCAGATTAAGGCAAGGAAGCATGAGTGTAAATGAGTACACTCAGAAATTTGAAGCATTATCTAAGTATGGAATGGTGTTGATAGGGAATGCAGAAGCAAAGAATGTAAGGTACATTCAAGGCTTGAACCCTAGTCTATCAAGAGCAATGTTGCCATACAAGGATAAAACCTTTGATCAAGTAATTGATCTAACTCTCTCATTTGAGCAACATGACACCATAAGAGAGAAGTATAGGAACATGAAGCTCAATAAGAAGAAGGGAGGTCAGAACAAAGTGCAACTTATGACAAGAAAAATGCAAGCAAGGGAGTTAAGAAGGGGGAAGGAGTAGTAGCACCTGAAAGCAAGAAAATCACTCATTGTTTTAATTGTGGAAAAGCTGGACATTATAGTAACCAATGCCCTGACCCTAAAATACCTAGAGGAGGCTGCTATAATTGTGGAAAGATGGGTCATCTAAAGAAGGATTGCCCAGAGACTAATAGGAGAACAGCAAAGGTAGGAGCTTTGGCAGCAAACAACACTGGGAAAGTTGGGCAACTTGAAGGTATAATTTTAATCAATACCCAACCAATATCAGTAATATATGACACTGGTGCCTCACATTCACTAATATCTCTGGAAATTGTAAAGAAGTTAGCACTTGCTTATGTTTCTATTGATCAACCCTTAACTATATACAGCCCTATAGGAAGTTATTGTATGTTAGGAATGAAGTGTGTGGGTCTGAAACTAACTATAGGAGGTTATGAATTTAATTCAGATCTATATACTTTAAATTGTCCTGGTATTGGGATTATTTTGGGGGTGGATTGGTTAATGAAAAACAAAGCAATTTTAAATTTAGAAAATCTAACTATTTCTTTGGAGACAAATGGAGGCAAAAGAATTACAATCCTAAGTGAAATAGCAAAGAATACATGTTTTAATAAAATTTGGAGTATTAATGAAATTCAAAAGGAATTAAAAATAGAGGAAATTTTAGTAGTCAATGAATACATAGATGTGTTTGGAGCAGTAAGGGGAATTCCTCAAAATAGGCCAGTTGAATTAAAAATAAAATTAATGCCAGGAACTAACCCAATCATTAAGAAGCCTTATAGGATGGATCCAAAAGAGTTAGTGGAATTAAAACACCAACTAGAAGAATTAGAAGAGAAGGGGTTCATAAGATCAAGCAGTTCTAGTTGGGGTTCCCCAGTGCTCTTTGTCAAGAAGCATGATGGAACAATGAGGATGTGTGTGGATTATAGGGATTTAAACAAGGTGACCATTAAGAATAAGTATCCACTGCCTAGGATAGATGATCTATTTGATCAATTGCATGGAGCTAAAATATTTTCAAGGCTAGATTTAGCATCTGGATTTCACCAAATGAAGGTTGCAGAGGAAAGCATTGAGTACACAGCTTTTAACACAAGATATGGCCTTTATGAATTTCTAGTAATGCCATTTGGTTTAACCAATGCTCCCTCCTATTTTGTAGATTTGATGAATAGAATTTTTAGAGACTTTTTGGATAAATTTGTTTTGGTATTTATTGATGACATATTAATTTATTCAAAATCAAAAAATGAACATGTTATGCACCTACACTTAGTATTATCCAGGCTTAGAGAACATGAATTAAAAGCCAAGTATTCAAAGTGTACATTTTGGCAACATGAAGTGAAATTTTTGGGACACATAGTGTCACAGCAAGGGGTGAGTGTGGATCAAGCAAGGTCATTGCAGTTCAATCATGGAGTAGACCCAAAAAAGTGACTGAGGTGAGATCATTCTTAGGATTGGCAGGGTACTATAGAAGGTTCATCAAGGATTTTTCAAGAATAGCCACACCAATGACCAAGCTAACAAAGAAAAACCAACCATATGTGTGGACTGAGCAGTGTGATCAAGCCTTTGAGAAATTGAAGCAAGCATTGGTGGAGGCTCCTGTCTTACAAATCCCAGAGGAAAATGAAGGAATGGTTGTATACACTGATGCTAGTGGGTCTGGGTTAGGTGCAGTGCTCATGCAACATGGCAAGGTGGTGGCATATGCATCAAGACAGCTTAAACCCAATGAGACCAAATATGCAACTCATGATTTAGAATTAGCTGCAATAGTGTTTGCATTAAAACTTTGGAGGCATTATTTACTTGGGGAAAAATTTGAATTATTCACAGATCATCAAGCATTGAAGTATTTATTTTCTCAAAAAGACTTGAATATGAGACAAGCAAGGTGGATGGAATTTCTAGCTGCATATGATTTAGATATTTTGTACACCCCTGGAAAAGCTAATAGGGTGGCAGATGCTTTGAGTAGAAATCATATTAGATTGGCAAGTTTGATGATTGATGAATTTAAAGACCTTGTAGTGCTTGGGGAGGCAGATATACATAGCAAGGATGGAGTGAATTATAAAGGGCATGGTGACATGGTGGAGTATGGTACACTGGGATTGATCACAGTGAGATCTAACCTGGTGGAGAAAATTGGCGGCATGCAAGACCAAGATCAAAATTTAAAGGAGAAGAAAGAAATGTTATTAAATAACATTGAGTTGGAAAATTTTAAAATAGACCCCAAGGGATATTTGAGGAAAAATGAAAAGCTATGTGTACCAGACATTGCAGAATTAAAAGAAGAAATCATGAATGAGCATCACAAAACCAAGTACACCATACACCCTGGAGGCACTAAAATGTATCATGATTTAAAAAGGAGCTACTGGTGGCCAGGAATGAAACAAGCAGTGGCAAAATATGTGGCAAAGTGTTTAACTTGTCAGCAAATTAAGGCAGACTATCAAAAACCCTCTGGCCTGTTGCAACCTTTGGAGGTACCTCAGTGGAAATGGGAAAGTATTTCCATGGATTTTGTAGATGGTTTGCCTAGAACTAGGAAAGGTAATGATAGTATATGGGTAATTGTTGATAGATTAACCAAGTCTGCTCACTTTGTCCCTGTCAGATCAGACAAAAATGCACATAGGCTTGCACAATTATTTATCAAGGAAGTGGTGAGGTTACATGGTATACCAAAGACCATTGTAAGTGATAGAGACACTTTGTTCACCTCAAGATTTTGGGAGAGCTTCCAAGAAGCAATGGGAACTCAACTCTGTCTAAGCACTGCCTACCATCCTCAAAGTGATGGGCAAACAGAGATAGTGAATAAAATATTGGAGGATCTATTGAGAGCATGTGTGCTTGATTTTGGGGGCAATTGGGAGGATCATATCCATTTGGCAGAATTCACTTACAACAATAGCTATCAGTCAACAATAGGAATGGCTCCCTTTAAAGCCTTGTATGGGAGACCCTGCATGTCTCCTGCCTGTTGGTTAGATGTAGGGGAGGGTATAATATTGGGGCCAGATCATGTTAAAGAAACTTCCAACATGATTGAGTTAGTTAGGAATAGGATGAAGACAACACAATCAAGACAAAAGTCTTATGCAGATAGAAGGAGGAAGCCAATGGAGTTTGAAATAGGAGAGTATGTTTTTCTGAAAGTATCACCAATGAAGAAGGTTTTCAGGTTTGGGAAATCTGGCAAGCTTTCACCAAGATTTGTAGGACCATATGAAATCATACAGAGAGTTGGTACTATGGCCTATAAGCTTAAGTTACCAGAAGAGTTGAGTGGTGTACATCCTGTATTTCGTGTTTCTCAATTGAGAATGTGGGTACATAATGAAGGAGCAATTTTAGTGTCACCTACTCAAATTTCAGTTCATAAGAACTTGGTCTATGCAAATGAGCCAGTAGGGATTGTTGCCAAGGAGGAAAAGAGGTTGAGAAACAAGGTGATCAAACTGGTGAACATACAATGGAGCTTGGACACAAATGATTGTACATGGGAAGTTGAAGACAATGAGGGCTAAATACCCCAATCTGTTTTCTGATGGAGAGGTACGTTTAAGTAGCTTTATGATGGCTTTCTGAATGTTTTTTTCTGTTTGCTTTAAAAAAAAATGTGAGTATGAGGTTATGGAGTTAAAACCGATTTTGGATTAGAGCTTTTATTTGGAGAAATTAGAAGAAATTATGGGGACATAATTCCTTTAAGGGGGAGGGTATGTAATGACCCCAAAATAAAAATAAAAATAAAAATAAAAATAAATAAAATATACATAGGAGTTTCTGTTGATAAAAATATAAGGAGTTAAGGTGATTAAGAATGGGAAATAAGAAAAAAAATGAATATGGTTCCATGTCTAAGGAATTTATATAAATACACATATTTAATATAAGGGGTGTCTCCTGTCTTATTTAAAAATAAAATAAAATGGAGTTTTATAAGGATCAAATAACTTATGTATTTATGTTAGAAATAATTAGCCTGATATATGTGATTTTTATCACATAAATGTGTATGAGGAGTTGCTGTTTTTAATTAAGGCTAGAATGAAAACAAATATAGGATTAAAAATGAATTTTTCTTCTTATAATTATTTCTTACAAACAACATGGTGAGACAGATTTTTACATCACATAATTATGTATGATAGTGTACATGATTGAATGGAGATAGTAGCTAGGTAGAAAATGCAAGGAGTTTACAGATTCTTTAAACTTAAAAAAAATGAACAAAGGGTCACATGCATATGGCATGAACAAATGGAGTCATGAAAATGGAATGCAATGTTTAAGATGTTTGATTCCCGAAATAACAAATTGAGGAAATCAAATGTGTGCAATTCCAATTAAGGACCACACAAAAATATGATCTGTGCATGAATAACAAAGGGGTATTGTCAAGACTCGATTCTTCGTCTTCCGAAAATTCGACATCGACACTCACTTTATCGACTGCCGAGAAATCGAACGACGGAAAACCGAACACTGAGGGTTTTTAAGAAAAAGAATTTAGGAAAAGATAAGAGAAGAAGGTAGAAAAAGAGAGAAAGAAGGAAATAGAAAATAGAAATTAGAGAGAATAGAAAACAGAAAAGAAGATAGAACATTTTAAAATAGAAGAAAAAGAGAATAGAACATAAAGAAAATAGAACGGGACAGAAAGAAAACAGAACAACATCATAATCTCACAATTCGCAGCGGAACAACATATAATAATAAATGAATAATCTTTAAACAAAGAACTATATCAGTTATTACATTACATTTCATTACATCATATCATCATATCATCAGAGTGTACAACAACAACAACAAACAGTGCAGTGGAAAAAGAAATACTATATAACTAGTAATACGTCATGCCATCCAGCTTGCCTCCAGCAACTCCAGAATATCCAGAATATCCTGATAAACCTTAACTCTTGACTGCCCGTGTGAAAATTGGTGGGCACCCAGAGTTTAGGAAGGAAAACAATAAACTCCAAGTCAGTCATGTGACTGGTGTGAGAACTCAAAACAGTTTATTTATCTTTAAAATCAAAATAGAGAGATATTTTTATTTCAATTCGCAATGCTTTTAAAAAATGAGACTACCATAAGACCTCCTGCCACACACACAATGCAAACGCAGACTTGGAGAAGATTTCTCCTTATGATAGTCAAAGATGCTTGATACGTATTAAAATCAAATCAATTTTGATATTATTACTAGTGCATAGTGTAGAAATTTCATTTCGAAAGTAGAATATAAATCTTAGCCAGCATAGGTACCATTATATTATGCCTACTATAGCTACTTCCTGAGGAAGCAGGTTCTACAACTAAAACCGTACAAGTTTCGTATTGTTTCTTTGGATTTCCAACAAATGGTCAGGCCAAGGAACTTCCCATTGCCACATGAGAATGCCTCTGGAAAGACATTCCCGAGAACCAAACCGGAACTCTGCCAACACAAGGCCGGGTTACCCCTAACTGGGTAACTACTGACACGAGCACGCCATTCCCCGATCGTAAACGACCTTTCTCACGGGATCCCGAAAACCAACAACCACAAAGTAATAAATTCGTAGTAACCACATAGGTTAAATATCTAGGCTCCATACCATGATACCACCTCTATCCAGAAGGAAATGTACATACCCTAAAGGGTGCTACCCCTCATAACCTTGCTGCATCTTTCCTGTTTTGACCATTTCCGGGGTGTGAGGTTCGACGAAGTCACGTCCACAAAAACATACTTTATACAAAAGCCATGCTTTGGGTCAACAAATGATCAACACAATGATCACCAAGATATACGATCAAATAAACGATCCTATCACAAATAATCAACACAATGATCATTTCAGCATCACTCAGCATGTCACATTACCAAATTGGGAATATATCGCTGATAACTTCAACTATATAACCTCTGAGCTCGTACGTCTCAGAGAAGGGTGTTAAGCTAAAAGAATAAATTCTTCGCCACCAAACAGAAATATATTTGAATGAAATCGGCTTTATATCTCAACTTGTAATGTCAGACACACAATCCATACAAGTCTGTTCCGGGCTCGAACAAAACCGAAGGCACTTACAAAGAAGTCCTTGCAATCCGGATATTCACAATCCTGATCGGATTCACCATCACATATGGAGAACTCTATACCGTAGCTACTCGGTGCAGAGTAAATCGACAGGTCATCCTATCGCTCTCGCAAATACCGGGTCTTCAACACCGATCTTCAATGAAATTCACAACGACGTATCACATATTCGGAATGGGTTATACGACCCCATGGTCCTTTCCCGGTTAACCCGAATAGTGAGCGCTTATTTAAAAATAAGTGTGGCATTCACATTCAACAAATCACATCAATTACCCATTCAAAGGGAAATATTGATAGTCGGTTATTGAACTATCAATTGATATGCATACATCACCAGTTTCCAAATAATTTTCCAAATTATTTACTTTCCCAAATATCTTTACAAGATATATAATTTCAACACTTCAAAAATAAATCAATATTTATTTTTAACAAATTCCACTTTTACATATAAATTCCATAATGAATTTATATTTCAAAATATCATGCATATACAATTTCAACTATCCATTTCAATTTATCTTCAAAAAGATAAGTTCTCTAAACGTTTCATTTCACATTGGAAAAACATTTCCATACTTATACATTCATAAGTAATTCACAAATTTTATTTATTTTCAACACTTGGAAAATATTCAATATACTTAAATCGAAATTAAGTATATATTTCATTCTTTAAGGAAATCATTCTCATAAACATATTTATTTGGGCCAAAACGAATGTTGCGTAAAACATCGTTACGACAACCCAAATTCACTAGTATAGGGATTCGAAATTAAAATAGATATATAAATCCCAATACTATACAAAACATTTCCTTTCGGAAATCATTTACTATAACAACAGTGTTATAGTCTACTATTTCCTTTTATTTCTCGAAAACGTCTATTTCAACAATAAATGTTTAAATCTATGGTTTCGAATCTCAACACATTTTAAAACATCGTTAAATCGTTTCAATTCTATTTATAACATCCAAATCCAAAACAATTTCTTTAACGTGTTATTCACTATTCAAAAACGTGAATATACTTTGTTAACAAATTTCACCCTTTTATTCATTTTAATTCAAAGGGTTATTCACTATTCAAAAATGTGAATATAACTCCACTTATAGGTTTTAACAAATTTCCTTGTCAAAATAAGTCATTTGCGAATTTATAAAACAACGTTTATAAATTCCATTTCTATTTATTTATAAAAACTTCTTTTTTATAAATTCTTTTATTAACCTATTTGATTTATAACTCAATTATAAACTAAAAGTTCATATTATAAGTTAAATACTTATAAAACGATTATTTTACAAAATCGTTCTTTTTAACTTCCCAAATTATAAATCTTATAACTTATAAGATTCATTCATTTATCCAAAATCATTATTTTAATAACTTAATAAATTTTATAAACCTACTGCTTATAAAATTCCATTTATAACTTCACCGTATAAAATTCTATAAATTCCATTCAATTATGAAATTCATTTTCACTTCATTCAAACACTTATAAAAACTCGTTTTATAACGTCCATATTTCAATTTATAAATATCCATTTATAAATCTCTTAATATAAATCAATTTATATTATTCTTTAAAAACATCTTTAAACTCCTTTAGAATTTCATCATTCTCTTGATTTATAAAATAATCAAATTTTGTAAATCCTATAATTTCAACTTTTTATAATAAATTCAAAAACCCAATTTAAACTATTTTATAAAAATCAATAGCATCATATTCTCAAAAATCAGTTTTTAACTGTATTTCACAAAAATCATAATTTTTATAACATTAAAAATTATAACGTTTATTTATTTAAAATGGATCGATTCCAAAATTATTTTATAAAACGTATACTTTCTAAAATCACTTTAAAAATCATTTTAAAATCCCAAAATCTGGGTCCAATGATGCTACACACCAAATAGTCAATCACGACTACAACGATATCATATATCAATATGAAAATCAATGAATATCAAAATATCCATAATCAAATAAATACTGTTGAGGAATCCAGTTGGATCCCTCCAACCTGTTTTCCTGCATCCAAAAACATTAGCACAATACCAATTCCGTTCCAGTACGAAATTATCGGGGTATATGTTCTTATTAAATATTATCCGCTTAATAACGGCGCAATAGGGTCTCATCCGCTAAACAAATAAATGCGGGAAATCAATAACTCCAATATATACATATGCCAATATATATATATTGCTACTATATATAATACCAATTTTACTGTTTATGAAATATTCGCGGTATATGTTTTTAATAAATAACATCCGCTTACTAACGGCGTATAATGTCTATTTTAACAATCAATAGATATTAATCAACATTCAAACATGCATTCAAATATTTTAAATCTAATTATTTAAAATAAAATCGAAACTGATTCGATTGGGTGAGAAGTTCTCACCATGATTTTATTTCCGTTTTAGCGATTTATTCGAATAAAATTAAACGTGCGTTTAATTTTACCCAAAATTCTCACTAACTCCAAACGACTCCAAACCAACTCCATCGCGTAGTGCTCGTCCATACGATTCCAACGCAACTGAGTTTGAATTTTTTTGACCTCGTATGAAAAAGTTATGACAGTTTAAAGTTTGTACACGATTTTAATAATTAATTTCAACATAACTAACTAATTTTTAACCTATATCAAATCTCTACCGTCCAAACAAATCCCAAACTCCATCAGGCCGCACGTCCCCACCCCCCTTTCTTCTTCATCTTTCACGCATCCATCTCCAGGAACAACGCACGCACATAACAAAACCCATAGCACAAATTAGGTTTTCAATTTGCAAACTAATTACTCGATGAAACTCGATCAAACCACCGCCACGCGAAAGCCCTCGACAAGAGCCATACTCGGCTCCAAGCTAGTGAAGCTCGGCCACCCATAGTACACGAACGACGTGCATAAACTCGACGCCTTCATCTCCATTTTCCCGTTGATTCACTCAACTATTTTCGATCATGACCGTTGGATAGATGGATCTTGGCATGCTCTTCAATCTTCTAGTTGAAACTTTCTTGAATCGATGCATGGATTAGAAGATTTGGAGGGAGGAAGTTAGGACAATTCTGGCCGTGTATTAGGTGGAGGCGGCTAGGGCAAATTAGAATTAGGGTTTATTTTTTTTATCAAATTATGAAGAGTAGGGGCTATTTATAAGAGAACGAACGACACTATTCATCCCGGAAATTCCGAACTCCGATTTACGTGCCGTAACCAGCGTTTCTAGGGTTTACCCCGCGTTCCGGACACAATGGAATAGGTTTCGGAAGCTAATTCGGACATATGTGCGAGTTATGGCTATAAACGCTCAATTTGAATTAAACTGATTTAAGCGATTTTCTAGGCGTTTTAATTCGTACCGGACAAACGGTAAATCCAATCGACTTGAAATTTGAAACCTTACAATAATATCACATTACGGATCCGATGAAACTGGTTTCGTCGAAATCCGAGACTTTTTGAAAAATGGCTATTTTAGCTCGCCAAATTTAAATTAAAAATAAATCGATGCGTTTCGAGCTGCCACGCTCAAACGATAACTCCGATTGACACGAAATTTTAAATCCGGTAATAACTAACTATTACGGATCCAATGGAACTGGTTTCGTTCAATTCTGAGACTGTTCAAAAATTGACTATTTTTACTAGTCGATTTAAATATTAAAATATTCAATTTTCACAAATTAACTTTTAATTCGATTTTAAAAGTTCTAAAATATTGTTCTAACTTCCGTATGATAAAAAAAATTTTACAAATCATTTTCAATCATATTTAACTCTATTTTCAATTATTTCCATAATTTAACATATTAAATTATCGATTTAATTATCCAATTAAATCCAAAAATTCAAATAAAAATTTATTTGACTTATAAATTCACTTATTAATATTTAAAATTAATTAAATATTCAAATTTTAAATTAATAAAAATTCTGGGTCGTTACAGGTATCAAAGGGATTACCCATTTTCTTAAACCCTAGTATGGTTTTATAAAGCCTGTACATAACCATATTCATCACTCTCTCGGGATCAAAAAAAAAAGAGAAACATTAACTTGAGACTCTGAAAGGATCTGCTGTCCAGAGGAACAAGACAATAAAAGAAAACACTAGGTGAGCATTAATCTTTTTATGCAATGGCATTAAGTCCTCTGGCAGGCAGCTTATAATGTTATGATTCATTTAAAATCTCTGAAATGATTTGTTATGGGTGAGATGGATGTTTGTTTGTGCATTCTTGTTTGAGGGTTTTTAATCTATATGTGGGGTTTTCAAAGTTAAAATGGTTTGAGTATTTTTGTTCTGTTTCATAATTATGTAGCATGGATCTAAATTATTTAGGAAATAGGCAGCAAGACAGAGATCTAGCTCATGTCTATATCTTAGATAATGAATCATGGTACTAAATATTCATACCATAAGTCAGAGGAGAATTTTTGGGCATTTGAGGGATTTCCTTAATAAAACCCTTATCCATATATTCACAATGATATAGTAGGATCATGGTGTGTAAGCTATTTTTAGGAAAAAACCTTAGGTATGTTGTATTTTCTGTAGTAAGCAAAATTAAATGGAAAATATGGGAGTGAGTCAGAAAGTATATAAGTAAACATGCCTTTCTGAAAAATGAATGAATGAAAGAGAAACTAAATTGGTCACTTGGGAGTTAGTCAATGATCTGCTTGCCTCAGGTGGGAGCAAGTATATGCATGGTGCTATTGCATCCTGAGGCCTTTGTGTGTTGGAATGAATTAAATAACTTGGGAGTTTCCTTCACAATGCATGCATGGTGTTCATTTGACAGGGAGTTATAGACCACAAAATAAACAGGAAAAGGAATTTTAAATCTGGGTTATGAATATCTAGACAGGGAGTTAAATTAATCAGGTTTTAATATGATGCTCTGATTAATAGCTGGGTGAAATTGGAAGAACATTATCTGAGTTCACTTATTTAAAAATGGAATTATGAATGATGTATTGTTTGCTGAGTATTGGTTGAATGTATGGATGTGTCTTTGACATTGTTTGGTATTAACTACTAATATGCAAAGTTTGAAACCTGCTAGATTAGGTAAATATTGCAAGTTCACCAAAATTATGAATATATGTATGAAATTTGATTAGTGTTCATACCAGTGTAAACTGACCCTTTTGGTTGCCCTTGCAATCATCTGGGTGTCTCATTAAAATTGGGGCAGCTCAGTGATTTGCCTGCAGGAAAGTGAAGTTGGCTTGATGGATGAAGAAGGCATTAGCTACTAGTATAAATAAAAGAAACTTGTTTTATATTTGCAGATGCTTTGTAATGATTTTTGTTAGTCAGATTGCAAGTAGTAGTTGAAGTTAATTGTAGGGAGTTTTCTGTGTATTTGGTTTAAAAGCATGTACTTAAGTAAACCTATTTTGAATGACTATTGATGGTGAATAATTAACTACTATTTTTATGAGTGGTCTTATTTGGAGAAACCAGGAATGAACATACCATATAAATATGATATGTGTATGTGTTAATTTCTGATTTTCATTGCCTGGGTTTATTTTGTAATTTTATGAAAAACCAAAGAATTAAGGTAATTGATCTTTAAGAGGAATGAGCCTGCAAGATTTTTCATAAGAAATAATCTAGAGTAATTAATACAGGCATGGCAGATAACTGATACTATTTTGTACATGAATTCTGGAAATATTATAGCATTCCAATCATGTATCTGATTTCAAGATACAAATATTATAAAAGAAGCAAACCTGTAAGTATTTTGTATTTTTGGCTGTAGGCTTAAATGGATGAATTCCCAGGAGTTTGCATAAGGCAGAATCATGCTTGTGTTAGGAATAGTATTTGTAGAAGATTGTTAACATGAGCATTATGGGTTTGAAAGTGGAAATATGGCTGAACTAGATGGCCATGGGGGTCAAGCCATTATAGTCTGAAAGCATTTCACTTCAATTCATGAAGTGTAAGTGTTTCCAGGAAAAAAAAAACTCCAAGCAACTCTTAAAAAGACTCCAAGCACATTCAACATAAACTCCAAGTATTCAAGTTAGTGTTAGGATAAATTTGAAAATGCAACATAACTTTATTTGTTCAAACTTGAAATGTTGAGTAGGAATCAGTCCCAATGTTCATGCCTGCAAGTGTAAATTTTTGAGTTTATTTCATACAAGAACTTGATAACTATCATAAGTACAATCAAATGCCATTTTAGTGTTAATAGACTTGTTTAGGCAGAAAGTCTAGAAAAGAAAAGGTGATGTGCATTGTAGTATTATATATATATATAAGTATTATAAATGCCCAAATATAAATTTTTTCGCAGTAGAGCAAAATTTAGGGAAAACAAATATATATCATCAAATATATAATTGTCTTTATGTGTTTTGTGTACTGATATGATTATATTAGTAATCCAGGGTCTTGGGAAAAATATTTGGAAATTTATCTAAATATTCAAATGTAGCAGAAATGAGCTTTAGTGATAAATTTCAAAAAAAAAATCTATATTTTAAGAATAGGGTCCTTACAAAATCCTGACCCGTCTTCATAAAATCTCCTATCTTCGATCTGCACCCCATCGCATGTCGACCGATCCCCTCATGTTGATTATGACTCATGCCTAGGTTTCGACACTCTCAAATGTCGCATATTTCTAAGAAGGATCGAACGACAGCAAAATCTGGGAATGAGTTCCCCTTTGCATGAGAATCACCATGCAAATCTCATATCCGCCTATCATCGCTCCAAGATCTGACAAAGTCAAACCCTAATCGACGCTGAATGGGTCGACTTCGGCAAATAGTGATATCATGTCAAATCAAGGGTATAGAATTGAAAATCTCATCTAGATGAGCTCGTTGGATTTCGTTTCACGATTTTTAATGGAGCATATATGAAGATTTTAATTTTTGAAATGAAAAATAGTGAGCTACCATGGATTTTCTTTTACAGGCATGAACTGTGAAACAAGAATGAGAATTTGGAGGAAAGGATTCAATTTGGTGATTTATAGAATATAATAATATTCCATTTATTTAAATTCTCAAATAAATGGTCATATGTTTCGATTTCATACAATCAGATGACACGTCCATTCAGCTTGAAATTCGTCTACATACACCACCTCACTTTTTTAGATCCAACGGTACAAATCTCATCGCCATTTAAGATTGTGTCTTAGGATGCTAATTTCTTGCTTTTCGAGATCGTTTTGATCATTCGATCGTTCGATCTTCAAATATAATGATCCTTTTACTCATTCTAATTCAAAACGTCAATCCAAACTCAATGAAAGTGATCTCGAGTCCTGATTTGGCTTATGCGAAAAATTTTGGGCCTTCATTTAATTAACAAGTAAGTATTTAAATATCCGACTACTAAAAATATGGGTCGTTACAAGTTATATCATTGAAAGTATACATGATACATTCAGACTGTGCAGTTAAAGCGCTCGTAAATTCAATGCAGCGGAGGTGCAAAAAGTTATAGCGGGGATATAGTGAAGATATAGCAGTATATAGCGGATGACTTTAAAATAGCATATAAAACTCGTTTAATGTTTTTATAAATATGTAAATGGTAATTAAATGAAAATTTAACATTCAATTGAATTATAATAATACATAAATAATTTTAAATAAAAACATATGCATATATACTGTAAATAAATGTAAAACTGTTATATAACATAATTGAATTTAGTAGAATAATAGAGTATTTTCATTTCTAAAAATAAATTAAAAATTCAATTAAATAAATTAATTTCATAGTTTTTATAATGTATAAATGTCATTTTCAATTCATTTCTTTTAAAGAAGATATAGCGGAAATAACAGAATATAGCGGGATTAACGGGATATAGCGGAAGTGGAAAGGCTATATTTGGGGCTACATGCAAAAATTATAGCGGTAAAAATCCGATATGAGATATAGCGGGGTTGTAGTGGCGTTATAGCGGGGCATTAACTGCACAACATTCAAATAAACATTTAGTTAAATTAATTAATGTGATTATTTAACAAATGTAAAATAACTATAAATAAAATTAGATTTTATATAACAATTAGATTGGATATAATGGTAGTTACTAGATTAAATATGCCTACTAAGATTTGAACAGAGAATATTTTGCAATTTACCCATTTTACCGATTGCAAAACAGATTGGGTTCCTACTACCACCTTCTTATGGTTCCCAATATTGGAATTGGGCCAGCACATAGCGGGGTAAATAAGTAAATTTCAGTTTTTTATATTCCATTTTAATCTTATTGGGTTTATGAAGTCTAAATTTATTTGGATATCATGTAAATTTATTTTAAATAAAATAAATATTTTATTTTTGTTTATAATAAAGTTTTATTATATTATTGTTATGTATAATATATAGTATAATAAGAGTGTATATGTGCATGCAACATAAAAGGTGTATATAATTTAACGTACCCATGTATAGATGTTGTGATTTACACTAGCACAAACATATTTCCCCCTTCATACACATATATGATGTCCAACATATATAAGTGTGTGTTATAAAATGATATTTTTAAAATATATACGCTTATGTGTGTGTGTATCTGTGTTTATATTTATAGTTAATATTATAATATGAAGTGATCGTAAATTTAATTATAAACTTAAATTGAAATTTAAAATTCAAATTCTAAATCTTTGGGATCTAGATCTACACGAAATATTTAATAATTCAAATTTAAATTAGTATATTAATTTTAAACAATATATTATATGCACATACATACATACATATATATATATTTAGAAACTTAAAAGAAAAATTTCATATACCATATATATATATATGTTGAGGTAAATAAATAATTAATATATTTCTATCTGTAGCTGGCCAAAAAACTAGTTTCTTTTATTATAAAGCGGTTTAATTTTTTTCGAATTTTGATTTCCATACCAAAATCATCAACTATAAAAAATTAATTTTTTTGAAAGCAAAAACATAAATTTTTTTATCATATATATACGTAAACACACACACCTACATATATATTACATATTACATATATATATATACATATATATTATAAAGTAGAATTTTATATTTGAAATTATTACATAAAATATACATGTATTTCTATATATGGTTAAAAAAATTCATTTTTCAAAAACATAATAGATGGGTGTGTTGATAAATTTATAAGCATAATTTATATATAATATATACTGATATTTTAAAGTCAAACTAGTTTTAAATATTGTTAAATGTTTTAAATTATTTTCGAAAATTAAATTATACATAAAAATTGTGTTTTTTATTCATTTCGGATGACATAAATACAAATTAGTATATATAAATTTTTTAACACACATATATGAAAACATATTTATCCAATGTTAATGACACAAACATATATGAATTTGTGATAATATTTATAATAGCAGCGTAATGACATGATGAATAGTATATACATATATAATATGATTTGGATTAATACCTTGTCCAAATTCTAGATGAAACACCTTAAGAGGTTGAATTCAGTCACTCCTTGAATCAGTATCGAAACCTTCAAAAAGAGTTACCAATCTAAAAGCAGCTACCACCGATCTTCGAATTTTATTTTATTTATATATTTGGAAGCTTGAAATTAAGGAGGAGGGATTCTATAATCGTCGTCCTTGAGCGTTCACAATGGACGTAGAGAGAGGAAGCTAAAAGATGGGGATTAGAGATGAATAAATATGAAAGATTCTAAGAAGCAAAAAACAAATCTTTATTCACCTTTTGCTCTTACTAAGTCGCCTCCTTTTGAATCAAATTTTCACCCTTTACTCCTGATATGGCCGGCCAATCTATTGTCCCCTCTAGGCCTCAAAGTCACTTCAAGCCCAATCAACAAAAAAAATGCATTTAAATGTAATTCAAATGCACATCGACATTGTATATCAGTACATGTGTTTATAACTATTATATACACATTATTTAAATTTGATCAACACAAATTAAATAAACTTTTATAATTAATATTTCGTGTCAGTTTAGTTAACTTATAACAATCATAATTAATTAAATTAGGTGGTCATAAAAGTATTGTAAATTTGTCAAAGATTAATATTGAACAATTCAAATATTAATGTTCACAAGTCACTTAGCGGATGATGTGATATTATGGCTAAATTTGTCATTTACATAGCTTTGGTAAAATCTAATTTTACTTAATTTAAGTGTTACCATGTAGTGACAATAATTTACACCAATTTTCTTCGTTAAAACTATATCACGGTAGGACTTACTTAAAATTCCAATATTGTCCTTATTCAACTTTATAGTCCAAACATAAAATGTTTGGTTTAATAATAGTGATTATTATTAACCAAAATTCTTTGACCGGAGACTTTAACTTTGAGTTGACTTCAGCTGACCATGATACTAACTCCGTCTAACTAAGGAGACGAATTTTCTCTTGAATAGTGTCTCACTTTCGATGCTTCCACTCGACCCAACTATAGTCGTTTGAAGGATGTTGTGTTATGATTAACTATAATCAAAATGAAGTTTTCACATTGAAGCTCAACCATAATCTCAAGTCGAGAGAATTGTGAAATATTTTCACATCGATATTTTGCTTTGACCTTAATTATATTAAAATAGAAAACTATCGAGCGAGTGATCCACAGTTATCTAATAACTATCAATACATAACCTCTTGGTGCCCCCAAGAGCCATGAGTAATATATTATCCAACATTTATGTACTCAAATCTCAACAGATGTACCGATATCTAGTCTAGATACATCATGGATAAGAATATTTACAATGTTATCTTTATTTTATTGTGATAAATCACTCATGATTATAATATATTGTGACTACTATAAAAAACATACTATTTATGGATTTTCTATTAAATATATTTTTAATTAAATTAATTAAAATAATATAACACATTATATCAAGTATATAATAGAAAGAAAACACTTTTTATTTCGAACAAGATTGGTTATCGGTTAGATATATGTAACAATTACGTAATTGCCACTAGGGCATAGCCCTAACTCTATATATCTCTCACTTGGACTTAGGGTCAATTATGGATTTTTTATCCCATCTCCTTGATTAGTTTAATGAGAAATGATTGAGTAAGACCCTTCGTTAATTGATCTGCTATGTTTTTTTTAATTATCTACTCTGTCAGTCAATTATTTTCGATGCTAATATACCACCTTTATCATATGGAACTAGTCAGAGTATGTTTCTCGACTTCCAGTGAGCTATTATTATTACTCTGTCAACATATAATGATAATGTACTATTCTTGGTACCTGGAATCACCCCTAACTCGGTTATAAATTTGTGCTTTTGTATTTATACACTGCTTTTATTGTAGTGCTATTCAGGGCGATGTATTTAGCCTTTTCATCGAATCAACCATAATGTTTCATTTGAAACATTTTCAACTTAAAGATTCTTAATCATGGTTTGAACATGAATTTAATATTGACATGTTATGCTCGATACCACTTATGAAGTTCAATTTCGAATACTCTTGCATAAAGAGTTCATTGTTTATATAGAAAATCATCTAGTATTTCGTAAATACTCCAGAATACTCTAAACTACCATTTAATGATCCTAGATTTGATATTTGTGTCATGCATCAAATACATAAGCAAATTACAATGTCATATATAATACAACATGCATGATGATTCCTATTGCAAAAGCATAAGGAATCCATCTTACAAGTTCCTTTTTAGACATTTTGATAAGGTGCCATTGCATATCGTTTGGGACATTCTGAAATACCCTTTAGTATACCCAAGAAGGGCACACCAAAGGATATGGTGCATTATAAGTATATCTAAAGCATCACAGAGACTAAGATTCACAAGGCAAATAAGTGAAAACAGCGGAAACATTTAAATAATAACTTTTCATTCGAAATTAAACTTCATTTTGAAATAAATCACAAAAACATGACATATCTCAAAATAGCACAAATTTATGTCTCATGAAAAATATATATTAGTCTTATATAATCAAAGTACAAAAGCAGCAGCAACAACAATAATAATCCCTCTCATAAGTGCCAATCCATCATAAGCCAAATGAAAAAGATGAAAAAGTAGAAGAATACATCTAAATTGAGAAAAATTCAGGGATGAATATCCAAGCAACCTTAATCAACTATCCTCAAATCTGCTGGCCTATAGGGGGTAAGGGGAGATAGAGGAGTAGGTCAGACAATAAGTCTGGTGAGTGAAAGTAATTACAAGCATTTCTAAGCAAGATAAAGATAATATACTAAGCAATAATTCTAGCTTGAAAGGAAAACACAGAAAATATAAAAATTAGATAAAATACTATTCCTGATTCTGTTTGACTGTTTACTTTGATTGTTTGATTTGATTGTTTGCACTTGTCTTAAACTGTTGTGTTAGGTTGAAAACCCTAATCCTATCTCCACTGCTAACTTGATTAGGTTGAAATCCTAATTCTACCCATTGGTTGGCCTTTCCTATCTCTATTGTGCCACTGTGACCCAATCATATTGGTCACAACAAAAGTCACCTCTTTAGCACTTAGGATGCAGTAGCAAATTATCTACCCTAAACGATGCTGCACGCTTGGTCATCGCCAGTACACACTAACTGTCGTCCCCTATTTGACCCTTTATTTATCCTAATCAACATAAGCGTGCCCAGCCTCACCTAATTATTGTGAGATCATCAGTTCTAGACCTGAAAGGGAATGTTGCCCAGCCTCACCTAACTAGTTGTGAGACCGTCAGTCCTATATCTGAAAGGGAATGCTATCGGTACTGGTCCTAACAAACAATCTTCTAGTTTCGTGCCCCTTGCCCAAATCCGCTGACTTGAACCTCTATCTATTGGCCAATTATTTATCCTAATCAACATAAGCATGTCCCAGCCTCACCTATTACTATGAGACCATCAGTCCTAGATCTGAAAGGAAATGCTGTCGGTACGTACCCTACTTCTATGTTTTGTTATAACTTAATTCAAGATCTATGTTTTAAAATAAGCCTCTTTTGTTATCTATGCTATATTTGCTTATTGACTTAATCCAAGATCTAAGTATCAAAATAAGCCTCTTCTGTTATTTTTATCTTTCTAATTATAACCTATTTGTTATAATTGTTCATGCAACTTTTACCCTTCTATTTTCTCTTTTTGGTTATAACCACTTATTATAATTATGCTCGCAAATATCTTAAATTTTCCTATTTCAGCCCATTTCTATTTCGTTTAGTTTTTCTTATTTTACATTCGATTTCTGTAATTTTAGTGTTTTTCTATTTTAATCAATTTTAGTGAAATCTTCTCTTTTTAATTTATTCACGTAAAAAGGGATCGAATCTCTATAAAAAGAAACTTACATTTACAGGCTAAATTCCAACTTAAAGCAGATGTAAATAACTATAAATAACTGTAATTAACCGAAAATAACTAAATAAAATAATTGAATAAAAATAAACTGAAAAGGACCTCTGAAATTTACTTAAAAACTAACTGTAAATAAATTTATATAAAAACTATCTCAAAATTGTAGAAAACCTATAACTATTGAGAACCCTATTATTTTAAATTACTTAATAATCTAAAAAATTTACAGAACACTCACTTGTGGTCCTTAGCTCTAGTTCTGGGCCTTCCAGGATACACAACATGGAATATTTTTAATTAAAAAGATCTTCTCCCCAGAAAAGTTTTCTTTTTAGGGTTCAGCCTCAGGCAATAAACCCAATTGGGAGAAAATCTAAATGAGAAAAATAGCTAGACATATGGTTCTACTTATAGTGTGTCTTAAGGATCTCAAACCATCAAATCTGAAGATTAAATTTAGTGCAACCACGTTATAGGCTCACTAAGAACCGTCGGTTGCAGCTACAGACACACAAGATCTCATAAAAATCAAACTGTAATGTGTTCGCCTGTACCTGGACGATTCTTCGTATAGGCAAAATGGCGGATCGACCCAGCCTCATTGGGGGTCAACCTATGGGTCGACCCGACCTTCGCATGGGTTGACCAGACCTTTGCATGGGTCGATCCCTATGGGGTCTTGTATTTTTTTTTTCATTTATTTGATTATGGTTTCTTATTTCTCTCATAACTTCTCCATACTGTATTAGATTTCGACAAGTTATATATAGAAATAGATCAGAAAATGCCATCGACCCAATGGTGCAACCCCCGTAGCTCGATCTGACAATTTTACAAATGTATTTTATTGTCTAATTAATTCTTAGTTAATTATTATAGCACAAATTTTGGGTTGTTACATTCTCCCCTTCTTAAAGGATTTCATCCCCAAAATCTCCAAGGATAGAAGAATGAAATAAATATTTTCATCCAAATTCTACAACCACATATTCAATCATCATCCATTACATCCATTGTCCTTAAACTTTCTAATGCAATTTATATTCTATGTAATAGTGTAGTGTTAACGTCACTAAATAATGCAATAGATACGACGATCTACTGATTCAGTCGACCTCCTTTTTATGCAATCATGTTTGTGTCATGTATCCAAATAAATGAAAGTTTCCTAATGATAACTGATAGTTTTATATGTGTGCTAAAATCATCATCCAAATGCAACAATCATATGATAATCACTCATTATAGCAGCCATGGAAATAAAAATGCAAGTGTACAGATATCTATATGCATATGCTTTAGTGACCTAGTTAGGTCGATCCCTAAGAGATAATAGTGCCTAGTGTGTGTATATGCATCCATTAGCATCCACTTGCAACCACGAGCATCCATCATACATAACATGTTCTAGTAACATGTTTACATTCAGTCGTACCATCCATAGGTTAAATTCTAAGTTCTACCCTCCCAAAGAATACTAAAGGAAAGAACCTATTCAAAACTAAAGATGAAAATAGGAAATTCAAGACTTACCATCGAAAAAATGTGGATAAGAGGTACGTATTTTCTCCTCAGCCTCCCACGTAGCATCCTCAATACTATCTCCCCACTGCATCTTAACCAAAAGGACTTCTTTATTCCTAAGCTTCTTAACATCATGTCCAACGATCTTGGTAGGAATGCGATGAACCAATGCTTCTTTCTCCACTTCAACCCTTCAAGTTGTCTATGTTCCACTACCACCGCTGGATCTTATTAGCACTTTCTCAAGTGCGAAACATGAAAAACATCATGAACTCCCACGAGCCTCGGTATCTTTATCTGATACGTCATCTTCCCTACCTTTTCCACAATGGGAATGACCTATGAATATGGGAGCAAGTTTTCATTTGATCCAAACCTCACTATCTTTATTAGCAAAGACACCTTATAAAAACCAAAACTCCTACCTCGAACTCAAAATCCCTTCTCCGCTTATCAACATAGGATTTCTGTCTACCTTGGGCCGCCTTAATTCATTTTCTAATCAAATCAATCTTTTTTGAAATCTCTCTAATCATGTAGGGACCAAGTAGCAATCTTTCTATAGGCTCCAACCAACATAAAGGTGACTTGCAAGGTCTTCCATAAAGGGCTTCAAAAGGAGCCATCCCAATGCTAGCCTGAAAAATATTGTTATAAGTGAATTCCACTAAAGGAAGTTGCTACTCTCAAGTCCTCCAAAATCAAGAATGCACATCCTCAATAAATCCTCAAGAACACTATTAACTCTCTCCTTTTGGTAATCCGTTTGAGCGTGATAGGCCATACTCAATCTAAGCTGTGTCCCTAAAGCCTCTTGCAAGATCCTCCAAAACTTGCTAGCAAATTTCGGGTCTCTGTTGCACACTAGTTAGAGGGAACTCCATGAAGTCGAACTATCTCACGAACGTATAAGGATGCCAAATAAGGTGTTGTCCTCTTATCTTGACCAGAATTAAGTGAGCGCTCTCAGTTAAACTATCTATAATCACTCAAATACTGGTATTCTCCTTCTAGATCGAGGTAAATCATCTATGAAGTCCATCGAAACACTATCCCACTTCCATTTGGCTACATCCAAAGGTTGAAGCAATCCGTCAGGCATCTGCTGCTCCGCCTAAACTCTTTGGCATACAAGACGTTTGGACACAAACTCTGCTACATCCTTCTTCATGACACTCCAATAAAACACTCTTTTCATGTCCCTATACATCTTATCACCACTCGGATGAATAGTCATTCGAGAATGGTGTGCTTTTGCTAGAACTGCGCTTATCAAATAGCTAGTGCAGGGGACATAAAGTCTTCCATCTCTTCTTAGCCACCCTTTATTATTTATGGAATAAAGTTGGAGATGTCTAGCGACCTCTCCTCTGCTAATCCTATCCAGAATATGCACAAGCTCTGAATCCTCTACCGCCATGAGCTAATCTGATCTATGAGGGTAGGCTTAACCTCAAATGCTGAGATCTTAGCAAAATCTCTGACAAACTCCTTATAATAACCAACTAAACCTACAAAGCTTCTAACTTTGGTAGCGTTCTTGGCTATCTTCCAATCCTATACTACTACTGTCTTAGTAGAATCCACAGCTAATCTCTCTCTTGAGACTACATGCCCCAAGAAACGTACCTCCTTACGCCAAAAGTGATACTTCGAGAACTTTGCTTTCAACTGATGAACATGAAGTATACGAAGAACCTCCTCAAGATTAATATCATGCTCTTTCATACTCTTGGAAAACACCGGAGTGTCGTCCACAAATAATACAACGAACTTTTTTAGGACATCTCAAAAACATGGCGCATCAAATCTACAAAATAGGCTGGGGCATTAGTCAGTCCAAACGACATAACCAACCACTCATAGAGTCCATCGGGTGTCCTAAATGCTATCTTATCAATGCTACAGTCAGCGACCCTAAGCTGATGAAATCCAGTGGCTAAGTTGAGCTAAGAAAATACTGAAGTGCTAACTAACTGATCGAAAATATCGTCTATCCTAGGAAGTGGGTAATGGTTCTTCTTCGTGAGCTTATCCAACTCTCTATAGTCTACGCAAATTCGAGGGGAACCATCTGCCTTTGTAGCGAAGACGACTTGCGCTCCCAACTTAGATATGCTCTATCTGATGAAGCCTTTTTCCAATATCTCACCAATCTGCTTACTTAACTCCTTCCTCTCCCTAGGAACCATATGTATCATGGGAAATGCCACTGGCTTAGCATTGTCATTCAGATAGATCCTAAGGTTGATCTCTCTCTTAGGAGGTAGTCCCTTAACCTCCTCAAAAACGTTTGGGATTTCTAACAACTAAATCTAACTCTCCCAGTGATAAATTAAGGGAATAAAGGAAGCTTAACAAGACCGACCCCTGTGGGTCGCAAGAAATCTTGGGAGTCCTTTCGCTACATGTCTCTAGTCTGATGACTCTCCTCTCGCAGTCTAATATCACCCCATAAGTGGACAACCAGTCCATCCCCAAAATCATCCTATATCTCGAAAATCCTAATACCTAGGTGTCACAGTCAAACTCTACGCCTAGTATAAAAATTTTCAAACTCCTAAAAATCACGGATAACTGTGCCGATCCCCCCTACGGGGTTTGAAACAGCTATACAGTCTACAACTGGAAAAATATCTAAGTGCAAACAATTAACCAAGGAACTAGTAATGAAGGAATGCGATACACTGGAGTCAAAAAGAGTTCGTAAAGGAAAATCTAAAATAGAGGTCAATCCTTCTACAGAGACTTTCCTACTTCGATCTGGACCACCACTAGAAGGTGCTGCATCCAAAGCCTGTACTTGCGTCGTAGATGTGCCTGATCTTTGCTTCATCCTCTAAGGACAAGCTCTACTAAGGTGTCCAGGTACCCATAGTTGTAACATCATCCCTTCATTGTGTCCTTCTTACAGTCCTTGTGACATGCCCAACCAATCCACAATTATAAAATTTCTCGCCCTTCTTGATCTGTCCCTTCTGAGGTTGTCCTCCTTTCTTCTTGTACTTATCCTTCTTATTCTTCCACCACTGCTTCTTAGAGTTTTTTTATTTAGGAACCTCCTTAACCTCTTCTTTCTTAGCAACGTTTGACATGAGAGCCATTTTCATAAGTGATTCGTACATCGCTCCCATAGGTACATGTGTCAACACCAACCCTTGGAGGGGCTAGTTAAAACCTTTGACTATCTTGGTGGCCTTTTCATGTGGTGTATTAACAAGACCGCGATAAATCATTAAACTGATTTATATATCTTTCACCGAAAGACTCCCCTATTTCAGACTAATGAACTTCTCCAACTGCATGCTTTCCTTGGCTTGCAACAAGAACTTTCTCTTAAACCATTCTCGAAATCCAAACCAACCAATGTATCTACCCTCCATCCCTACAATCTCCCACCAATAAGAAGCCTCTCCCTTCAGCTGCCAAGATGCAAGCTGAACCTCTGCTGGTCCTTCAATTCTATCAGCCCAAATATCCACTCCATATCCCTCGACCAAGTTTGTACCTCTACGAAATCCTCTATGCCCGAAAACGTCTTACCTCATAGATTAGCAAAGTCCTTGCATAGCTTAGAAAAATTGGCTGTAACAGATGGATTAACGGGACCTCCACCCGTCGGTGCTACATTGGGCGTTTGTCCTTCCACCTCCGGTGCCATAGCTTGAAGGTATCTACGGAACCAGCAAGGGACTTGGACACCCTATGGAAGTTTTGGGGAGTCCGCCATTCTATGTAAAGAAAAGAAAATTTAGGCTCGAAAGAAGGTTGAACTAGACTTTGAGGGGATTTTTATAAAAACTCTCTTATACTTGAAAACTATTTCTAGGAGTTTCTTTCTGAAAAAACAGTTTGAAAATATGTTACCTTTGAAAAATACTTTACTTTTTTAACAAGCTTTTACAAATCCTGTAACCTTAGGCTCTGATACCAAATGTGTAACGACCCGCCTTTTTGGACAGTTTAAACCGACGATCAAATACACACGTCGATTCCAAACCATTAAAAAGGGCAGATGGTTATCGGGGTAAATAAGAAAAGAAGAGGAAAGAGAAATAAAAGAAAGGAAACAACACAGAATCTTGCAGCGGAACGATAAAATATAATAATCAAATAAACAGTTCATGAAGTTGTTTACTATACTTTGATCATTATTTATACAACATTTATCAGAGTTATACATATACAACAGAACAAATAAAATAATGCAGCAGACAACATGATGCAAAGATAATAATAGTAATAGTATACCAAATCTTCGTCTTCGTCCTCCAGAATAGATCTTCAATAAGCTGAAAACTCAGGTCTGACCCGAGCGTAATGAAAAGACAAAACACTCGAGTCAGTACTAAATGTCCTTATGTAAGTTAAATCAATCGTAAATAAATATGAGTGTAACGACGTCAGAGATGTTTACGAGGTTTGACATCTCATATCCAGTGTCAACGTGCGTGCAATAACTTAAGAGATGTTACGGGATTTTCCATCTCTCAAGGATCCGTTAAACTATCTACTATGTAGTACAATACACAATTATAATATGTCTACAATAAAGTAAAAGTATTAAATAGCGTTAAGGCATTACCATAATTCCCCTTAACGCATTTTTATAATACCATAGTCTATACAGCACCGTAAACCCCACCGTAAACTGGTGGTTATCAGAGGGTACCCCATAGGTATAACACAAAACAAAACGTAGTGGTCGCGAATAGGATAATCAGTATGACAAGGTACATGAGGAGATACCAACTAGGATACTAGTAGTTGCGTGATCCGGACTGATGTTGAGCATAGCCAGCAGCTACCCCAACACCGCGAAACAACACTCCCAAATCAAGGGGTGCACCCAAATCGAATCACAAATGTAATAGATATGGTATCAAAGAAGTGTGTCCGCTAGAGATGGCGAACCTCAATGGCCCGGCGCGGCTCCTGTTTTAGTCATGTCAGGGGTCATCCAATATCGTTCTCTTTCTTCAGTCAACGCGTTCACCAAACCATCCACTTCATTCTGGATCAACACTCCGCGTATAATAGTTATTAAAGTGGTGTTCGGTATCGACAGAGCGTATGTCCATATCCGATCCCGGTCTCTTTAATAACTATGTAACATCCCGCCTTTTCGCACGATTTAAACCGACACACGTGCCAATTCAAACCATACGGAAGGGCGGATTGTTATGGGGTAAATAAGAAAAAAAACAGAGAAGAAAAAAAAAACTAAACAGAATCTCACAGCGGAAGGATAAAATATAATAATCAAATATACAGTTTATAAATCTGTTTACAAAACCACTTATATAATACATATCAGAGTTACACATACCAATAACAATGCAGCGGAACAGTGTGTAGTGCAATACTATAAATAATATAATACAGATTATTCGTCTTCGTCCTCCAAAGCTAAAATCTTCGATCCTGAAACGCTCGGACTGACCCGAGCGAATTTGAAAAGACAAAAACACTCGAGTCAGAACTAAAAGATCTTATGTGAGTTAAATTAACAGAAATAAATATGAGTACAGTAACTCAAGAGATGCTCGGGATTTACATCTCCTAAGGATCCGTTAAACTATTTACTATGTAGTATATTGCGCTATTATAATAGTGTCTATTTATAAAGTAAACTTACTTTTTAATAGCGTTAAGGGGTTACCCATATAGCCCTTAACACAAATAATGCCAATAGTCTATACAGTACCGTAATACCTCCTGATCGGGAAGCTGCCAGAGGATACTCCATAGGTATGACACAAATAGAAACTCGTAGTAAAGGCTCGGTATGGTAGGTGACACGGCACAACTAGGCAATGCCAGGGTAGATATACCAATTGCTATCCAGGCTGGTGGAAACGCGTAGCCGCAGTTACCGCCCACCTCGGACTAACTCCCCAAAATCAAAATATAGAAGTGGCCACTGAATCAATCCAAAATCAAAGTATAATATCGAAGAGGAGGGTCCGATCAGAGGAATGACCTCATTGGCCTGAGAATCGCTCCTGTTTTAGCCACCTTATGCCAACTCACGGGAGTCGGGTCCACGTATTTACCTTACAGGAAACGTCGCCACCACCTACTTCATTCTGGAATCTCCACCGCGTACACGGTTAGTCAAAGTGGTTTTCGGTATCGACAGAGAGTATGTCAGATATCCGATCCCGGTCTCTTTGCCAACCCATCGTTACTATAACACCGCGGTCATTTAAAAATAGATTATACTTTAAAAATCAGAATAAACATTCCATTTCATAACCATGAATACAATATCATTTCAAAACCCAAAACCATATTTTATCACTTATCCCAAATATAATTCTTTTCCAAAATCATGATGCTTTAACTTCATAACGTCTGAAAATCAAATATTTTCAAATCATAATATTTTGAAAATCATAATTTAAAACCATAACTTCTATAAAAAAACTTGAATGGTTTGGACATTCAACGGTATATGAATTAAATGGTTTAACTTAAATGTTACTTTGTAAAGAAAATAGTTCTCATGGCTTTACAAATACATTTCTTTATTAAAGTCTAAACCAAAATTTATATTATCTCTCTCAAGTTCCAAAACCACTTTAATTTATTTATATATACGTATATCCATTTTAAGTAACAATATTTCAAACTAAAATTGGATTTTATTCTTTCAACAGATCAATTGTTCTATTAATTAGTCTTGAATATTCACATAAAATCCATAAATAATAAGACTTCAATTTCTAGTAATAAAATATATATATTTTCCCAATTCAAATTATACTAGAATATTCATTTCAATTTATTTTGGGAAAAATCCAATTATAAATATCATATCTTAAAATTTCCAAACTTAACACTTAAACATATGATATAAATTATTAAACTCCATTTTCTTAATTTTCTTCCATTTTTAAATAAAGATTTTTATACACCTTTTAATTTCAAAATTTTCAACTTCATATGTATATATATGGAAGAATAATATTTATACAATATAAAATTTAAGATTATTAGAAACCGTATTCCATCCAAACCATAGAAATCACATTAAAATAGTTATATATAGACCGCGGTGCCTGTATATAATTTTCTATCCTATGGTCAAGTGATACGGATATTTATCATTTCAATCCGCAATTTTAAAAGATATAAAATTTTGCGGTTGTATATCATTTCAAACCACAATCCCGAATGAAAGGAAATATGCATGATAATTTGCAATTTAATGATATACAATAAAACATCCATCAACATCACCCATCATCCAATCACAATCATCAAGAAATATCAATCAATAACAATTTATATCTGATAATATATAACAGGTAATAACTGGCAATTTTATTCAGATTAAATTTAACAACTATTAATCTAACAGTTTATATTCAGTAATAATCTATATAACTGTTAACTAGCAGTTTATAGGCAAACAAATAAATTCTAACTATCAATTAATACGCAATAAATAAATTAAATTAACAGTTAAACTTAATAAATGAAATTCAACAAATATGAGTGAAATAAACATGCCAAATAAATTTCTATTCATTTCTAAAATTAATTTAACAAACATAAAAGCTTCTAGTAGTTGTGAGTGGGTTTAAACACTCACCTTTTGAATTTAAATCGAATTTAAATTTGATTTAAACCCAAAAATTCACCCTTCTCGGAATTCATCCACACCAGCGTCAAAACGTTAGAAATTCCGATACGATCCCAGCAAAACAAACCGCGCGTGAATCCGAGCTCGTATGCAAAAGTTATGAAAATTTGAAAAATGGAAAATTCTGGTCCTGGGTCGACTTCGGGTTCGACTTCAGTGCGTCGCCTAAATTCCCCGGTGCCTGCTTGGAGTTTTCGCCGAAACGACCCGGAGCGACCCGAGTCATTTTCTTCCTGACCCGAAGTTGCTCTAGGGTTTTCTCCCCTGAAACCCGAAGCGCGACCAGAAGCTGCTGCAGATCCGAATTTTTTTTTCTTCTTAAATTTGAATTTTTTTTTTTTTTGAAATGACTTGATCTAGGGTTAGCCCCCATTGAAGAAGAAGAGAAGCTTGAAGAAGATGAACGTACAACAAATAGACAATAGAATGGAGCTAGGGTTTATAACTGTATATTTATAGGTAGGGCTGGGTTAGAGTAGATAGACTAGATAGATGAACGTACGAAACAAACTAAGGCCCAAAAAGCCCGTTCTGACCCCGGAACGAAATTTGTCAAACCCATATATCCAGATAGGTATTTTAAAATATTCTGAACGCGATGGAAAAAGTTTCACGTCCAAATTTGATCGTATGAAGAAGTTATGCTGAAAACAAGATTTCCAAATTGATTTCAAATTGATTTTAATAAAATTGATTTCAAGGCGTTTCGCGTCCGTACGATCAAACGACAGGTCCGATCGATACGAAACTTGAAACCTTATAATAATTCACCGATATGGATCCGATGAAACTGGTTTCATCGAAATCCGAGTCCGTGACCAAAATGGCTATTTTCAATTTTCATTAAATAAATTAAATAAATTATAAAAATCCAATTTTTACATCTGAATTCAAAAATTGACCAAATTTCTCCCTTTAAATTTTCTTAATTATTTACTCCAATTCTAAACAATTCAAGTGTCAATACGTAGTTGTTCTATTCATCAATGTAGATGTTAATCCTTACTTAAAGGTTAAATTCCAATTTTTAATAAATTCAACATTATACGTTTGATTAAATTTATTAAATTCACTTTCTTTCTATTATTCAAAGTTATTGATGTCAATTTAATGAAACTAATATTGGCTCAATATCTATACATTAAAAATCTCAATTCTAAACTTAGATCTCAACTTATGAAATAGTTAAATAATAAATTCCATCTAAATCTACATCTTCCTACTATCTAAATATTTAGAAACTTTACTTACCACTTTTTATTGTAAATTTCTAAACTAGTAGATTTGTGTCATTTCTAGCCCTCTGGATATTTAATATTAACTAAAAGCAAAATTACATATAATTTCCATCGTCAATTATTTTAGTGAATAAATCTTCAAAGGTTACTGCAATTAATCCCATTAATTGCAATAAATTCTAATAAATTTGACTCTATATGATTACAACTCACAAATAAATCAATTATTACTCCCTACATAGTTAACGTTTCTTTTATATTCCAATACATTAATATTTACCCAATTTCCATCTTTTATTTGCATAAATTACTGTATTTCAATCTTATTGGAAATTTTGTTAACTTAACACTTGAATAAAACTTAAAACCTCAATTAATTCATTCCACTTCGGTTTCATTCTTAAGATTACACTAATTATTATATTATAAAAATGAAATTTTCCCTTGGTTACATCTTATTTATCCACTTACAAAAATTCCACACTAACTGAAATAATTTAGTGCATAAATTGAAATTGATTAAAATAAACTTAACAAACAAATAGAATAAATACGTACAATAATTATTGTCATAAATCTTTTTTATAAGTCTACACATAATTATTACCTTACAATACGTTTTACGTTACTATAAAATTTATACACTCTTCCGTTACCATATTAATAATTACTAAAGTAACGTTCATTCTTAATAACAACGTTATACTATTCAACATATAAAAGGACTCCATTCCCCAAATACATTCATTTATATTTATTCCCTTAAAGTTCTCCTTTATTGACTAGACACATTAATTTAGATTCATTTACATCGAATGCCCTTCTTAGCTATATACTCAATACATGTTAAATCTACATAATTTTTATCCTTTTATTCAAATTCACTTATACCATCAATAACAAAATGTTGCCCTAAATTTAGATTCAATTATATACATTAGATAAATGGGTAAACTTTTGTAATTATCCCATATATGAAAATATTTTTATGCATACATTTCCACTTACTTACTATGCATTCATTTATTAAATTACTAATTGCCTTAGTCAACTTATCCCCTATTTACTACCAAATTTCAAATTTAATTATAGCTTATCAATACGTAAAATTTACATAGACAAAACAAATTTTATTACTATCTTAAGTCCATCTATTATTGACAACATTCATTAAATTTCCTTATCAACATTTATTGCATTGATTTATTCAGCGGTCACCTTTTATTTAGTTACTATCCATTTTACAATCCAATGTAAGTCTTCCACTATTTATTTTATATTAAATGAATTCCATTCTACTTAATCTTTTTATTGATATTCACTAATTCAACCCTTATATCAGTTTCTTATATTTAACTTTAAATCAAATTGTGATAATCTACATTATCCAAATCTATTGTCATAAAATTTTATTGTTACACTAAATTACAACTACTATATCAAATTTCTACATTTATTCTCAATTAGATTAGAAATTATATTAATTCAATTCATTTAATATTATTAATTTAACGGGTCGTTACGATCTCCCCCACTCAAAACTTTTCGTCCCCGAAAAGGAAAAAGAAGGAGAAGGAAGAATAAACAGTACATCTTATTTCAAATACTAACTTATAAACAATAATTTACTGGATTAATTTCCTTTAATGAAATATACCCGTTTATAATCATTACAACCTTTTATACTTAAATCATTAAAGTTTGGAAAATATTCAACAAAATTCTATGTCCAAAATTTACGAAATTTTTTGGCAGAGTCTCCTTTGTACGGTGAGGCTCGGGAGAAAATATAATATCAAAATATACAAATATATTACATATATTATCAAAATATTATATCCCAACACGGGAAAAATAGCGCTTTAAACGTAATCCGAAAACGTACCTATTTGTCGGGCAATATACGCTTATTATTTTGGAACCAAAAGCAGTAGCAGTTGCTTCCATCACCTGTATTCACTTATATAATCTAAAAGGTTAAATATTTATTTTAAAGTGAAATGTTTAGGTGGTTTCAACCATTAATCAACCAATCAATACAACAACCATCAACCTTACAAACAGCATACATACACAAAACAAAGCAACCATTTAATCCATCAAACAAATAGTTGTTTGGGTTCAAAACTTGAAATTTGTATGAAATGAAAAATAACTATCAAGTGCATCCTTTACTCAACAGTCTTAGATGGAACGAAGATAGATTATTTATTCATCCAACAACTTCAAATTCCTTACCCAACAACATAAATCAAACAATAACAATTCAAACCAACAACCAAATTACTTATTATACATTTACTTCATGCTTCAGGGGTTTGATTTTTTTTTTTCATTTATGGAGGGATTTCTTTTATTTCTTAAAATTTTCACTTTTTCATTTATTACAAAATTCATTATATCTGTATTCCAATTTATTGACTAAAGTTTATATCATCTATTTATACTACTTACCTTCACTTATATAGTGAAATTCCAATTTAACTTAAGCTTATAAAATTTTCTCATTAATAACAGCAAATTTATTGAATTCCTTAATTACCTCAAGCTTCACTTGTAAGATTTCCCCTTACATTTTCTTACTAACATTGCAACTTTTATTATATGGTAAGTTATGTATGTTTTAAGAATGTAAGTGAAAATTTCCAAGTTTCTTTTCAATTCCTTTTTATTAATTAATGGTTCACCAAACATATATTCGTTTTACAACTACAATTTCAACTTACCCTCAATTTCATTACTTTATTTAATGTTTACGTTTCTATAATATTTAATTTACATTAACCCTCTACTTACACTTAATTTATTAACCTTACAACTTGCATTCCTATAGGTGAAAGATTTTACTTATTCATTATCTATGGATTTTAGTCATTTAAATTTTTCTACTTTCCATTATATTAGAATAGGGGAAGATTAAAACATACTTAAATTAATAATCCTACAATCAATTCTTATTTAGAATTTCATTTTATATACTTAAGTTCATATCACCTATTAATAATACTTAACTTTATTTTCAGTAAAATTTCAATTATAACCTAAGTTTATACCATTAAATTCTTATTTTTAACAGTAGTTTATTGAATACTTCATTATTTCCTAAATTCTTACTTGTAAAATATTCAATTCTAGTTTCTTATTTAACATTTCAACTTTTTATATTTGGTAAGTTATTTATGTTAAAGAAAATTGCAATTGAACTTATACAAGTTTAATCTCAATCCTTTTAATTCGTTGATTTTTCAATAAATCTTTACCATTATTTATCAGTTAAAATTTTTACTTCCTTTATACCTAGCATAAATTTTGTTACTTAAATTAGAGGTTTCAATCCATTTATTACTTACTTTTTATTTCACTAAAATTTAACAATTAATTAATGGAAAATTTTAGAATTAAATTCCGGGTCAAATTTCAATTTATTTTGAAATAATAGATAAATAACTTCTTACACTTATATACCTCTAATTATATTTAAAACAATTAAAATTTAAATATTTCAAAATAATCTGCAGTAGAATCTACTACAGTGGCCTTTCCCCTTCGAAACTCGAAAATGAAAGTCGATGATGCGGCCGTCATCACCGAAATTATTTTCCAGCGACAGAGAGGAAAGTACAAAATTTATTTTCTTCAAAATCTTCTTTTAACAATTCTTTCAAATTATACTAAATATTTATATAAGAAAATACATATAAACCAAATCATTATATTTCATAAATCCTTTGAAAGCAAATTTTTAAAATCCCGGACTTAAGTTCTAAAATCTCCAATTTGATTTATTATAATTTCAACTTAGCTTCAATTATTATAAATATTTTTATTTCCTAACGCCCAATCTATAGCAACCAAATATATACATAATATCATTTAAACTTTATTTTATATATAGAAAATATAATAGGCAAAATTATTTCATTCACCTATATTAAAACGGATATTATGTCGGTCTGTCCTATTAAGTGTTTAGAAATCCCTATTGATGACATAGCGTCCCATGCATCAACCAGAATTTATAAATACAAAGCGGAACAGGTCAACACAATATCAAAATCCTTTTATAACACTAACAAATACGCTCTCTCATATATATACACTCAGCGACTCCCATAGGATATTATTACCCTATTAACAAAGAGTCAAACCCCACAAAGCCAAGGTTTGTCGCTAAACCAAAGCTCTGATACCAACTGTAACATCCCGCCTTTTCGCACGATTTAAACCGACACACGTGCCAATTCAAACCATACGGAAGGGCGGATTGTTATGGGGTAAATAAGAAAAAAAAACAGAGAAGAAAAAAAAAACTAAACAGAATCTCACAGCGGAAGGATAAAATATAATAATCAAATATACAGTTTATAAATCTGTTTACAAAACCACTTATATAATACATATCAGAGTTACACATACCAATAACAATGCAGCGGAACAGTGTGTAGTGCAATACTATAAATAATACAATACGGATTCTTCGTCTTCGTCCTCCAAAGCTAAAATCTTCGATCCTGAAACGCTCGGACTGACCCGAGCGAATTTGAAAAGACAAAAACACTCGAGTCAGAACTAAAAGATCTTATGTGAGTTAAATTAACAGAAATAAATATGAGTACAGTAACTCAAGAGATGCTCGGGATTTACATCTCCTAAGGATCCGTTAAACTATTTACTATGTAGTATATTGCGCTATTATAATAGTGTCTATTTATAAAGTAAACTTACTTTTTAATAGCGTTAAGGGGTTACCCATATAGCCCTTAACACAAATAATGCCAATAGTCTATACGGTACCGTAATACCTCCTGATCGGGAAGCTGCCAGAGGATACTCCATAGGTATGGCACAAATAGAAACTCGTAGTAAAGGCTCGGTATGGTAGGTGACACGACACAACTAGGCAATGCCAGGGTAGATATACCAATTGCTATGCAGGCTGGTGGAAACGCGTAGCCGCAGTTACCGCCCACCTCGGACTAACTCCCCAAAATCAAAATATAGAAGTGGCCACTGAATCAATCCAAAATCAAAGTATAATATCGAAGAGGAGGGTCCGATCAGAGGAATGACCTCATTGGCCTGAGAATCGCTCCTGTTTTAGCCACCTTATGCCAACTCACGGGAGTCGGGTCCACGTATTTACCTTACAGGAAACGTCGCCACCACCTACTTCATTCTGGAATCTCCACCGCGTACACGGCTAGTCAAAGTGGTTTTCGGTATCGACAGAGAGTATGTCAGATATCCGATCCCGGTCTCTTTGCCAACCCATCGTTACTATAACACCGCGGTCATTTAAAAATAGGTTATACTTTAAAAATCAGAATAAACATTCCATTTCATAACCATGAATACAATATCATTTCAAAACCCAAAACCATATTTTATCACTTATCCCAAATATAATTCTTTTCCAAAATCATGATGCTTTAACTTCATAACGTCTGAAAATCAAATATTTTCAAATCATAATATTTTGAAAATCATAATTTAAAACCATAACTTCTATAAAAAAAACTTGAATGGTTTGGACATTCAACGGTATATGAATTAAATGGTTTAACTTAAATGTTACTTTGTAAAGAAATAGTTCTCATGGCTTTACAAATACATTTCTTTATTAAAGTCTAAACCAAAATTTATATTATCTCTCTCAAGTTCCAAAACCACTTCAATTTATTGATATATACGTATATCCATTTTGAGTAACAATATTTCAAACTAAAATTGGATTTTATTCTTTCAACAGATCAATTGTTCTATTAATTAGTCTTGAATATTCACATAAAATCCATAAATAATAAGACTTCAATTTCTAGTAATAAAATATATATATTTTCCCAATTCAAATTATACTAGAATATTCATTTCAATTTATTTTGGGAAAAATCCAATTATAAATATCATATCTTAAAATTTCCAAACTTAACACTTAAACATATGATATAAATTATTAAACTCCATTTTCTTAATTTTCTTCCATTTTTAAATAAAGATTTTTATACACCTTTTAATTTCAAAATTTTCAACTTCATATGTATATATATGGAAGAATAATATTTATACAATATAAAATTTAAGACTATTAGAAACCGTATTCCATCCAAACCATAGAAATCACATTAAAATAGTTATATATAGACCGCGGTGCCTGTATATAATTTTCTATCCTATGGTCAAGTGATACGGATATTTATCATTTCAATCCGCAATTTTAAAAGATATAAAATTTTGCGGTTGTATATCATTTCAAACCACAATCCCGAATGAAAGGAAATATGCATGATAATTTGCAATTTAATGATATACAATAAAACATCCATCAACATCACCCATCATCCAATCACAATCATCAAGCAATATCAATCAATAACAATTTATATCTGATAATATATAACAGGTAATAACTGGCAATTTTATTCAGATTAAATTTAACAACTATTAATCTAACAGTTTATATTCAGTAATAATCTATATAACTGTTAACTAGCAGTTTATAGGCAAACAAATAAATTCTAACTATCAATTAATACGCAATAAATAAATTAAATTAACAGTTAAACTTAATAAATGAAATTCAACAAATATGAGTGAAATAAACATGCTAAATAAATTTCTATTCATTTCTAAAATTAATTTAACAAACATAAAAGCTTCTAGTAGTTGTGAGTGGGTTTAAACACTCACCTTTTGAATTTAAATCGAATTTAAATTCGATTTAAACCCAAAAATTCGCCCTTCTCGGAATTCATCCAAACCAGCGTCAAAACGTCAGAAATTCCGATACGATCCCAGCAAAACGAACCGGGCGTGAATCCGAGCTCGTATGCAAAAGTTATGAAAATTTGAAAAATGGAAAATTCTGGTCGTGGGTCGACTTCGGGTTCGACTTCGGCGCGCCGCCTAAATTCCCCGGTGCCTGCTTGGAGTTTTCGCCGAAACGACCCGGAGCGACCCGAGTCATTTTCTTCCTGACCCGAAGTTGCTCTAGGGTTTTCTCCCCTGAAACCCGAAGCGTGACCAGAAGCTGCTGCAGATCCGAATTTTTTTTTTTTTTTTAAATTTGAATTTTTTTTTTGAAATGACTGGATCTAGGGTTAGCCCCCATTGAAGAAGAAGAGAAGCTTGAAGAAGATGAACGTACAGCCAATAGACAATAGAATGGAGCTAGGGTTTATAACTGTATATTTATAGGTAGGGTTGGGTTAGAGTAGATAGACTAGATAGATGAACGTACGAAACAAACTAAGGCCCAAAAAGCCCGTTCTGACCCCGGAACGAAATTTGTCAAACCCATATATCCAGATAGGTATTTTAAAATATTCTGAACGCAATGGAAAAAGTTTCACGTCCAAATTTGATCGTATGAAGAAGTTATGCTGAAAACAAGATTTCCAAATTGATTTCAAATTGATTTTAATAAAATTGATTTCAAGGCGTTTCGCGTCCGTACGATCAAACGACAGGTCCGATCGATACGAAACTTGAAACCCTACAATAATTCACCGATACGGATCCGATGAAACCGGTTTCATCGAAATCCGAGTCCGTGACCAAAATGGCTATTTTCAATATTCATTAAATAAATTAAATAAATTATAAAAATCCAATTTTTACATCTAAATTCAAAAATTGACCAAATTTCTCCCTTTAAATTTTCTTAATTATTTACTCCAATTCTAAACAATTCAAGTGTCAATACGTAGTTGTTCTATTCATCAATTTAGATGTTAATCCTTACTTAAAGGTTAAATTCCAATTTTTAATAAATTCAACATTATACGTTTGATTAAATTTATTAAATTCACTTTCTTTCTATTATTCAAAGTTATTGATGTCAATTTAATGAAACTAATATTGGCTCAATATCTATACATTAAAAATCTCAATTCTAAACTTAGATCTCAACTTATGAAATAGTTAAATAATAAATTCCATCTAAATCTACATCTTCCTACTATCTAAATATTTAGAAAAATTACTTACCACTTTTTATTGTAAATTTCTAAACTAGTAGATTTGTGTCATTTCTAGCCCTCTGGATATTTAATATTAACTAAAAGCAAAATTACATATAATTTCCATCGTCAATTATTTTAGTGAATAAATCTTCAAAGGTTACTACAATTAATCCCATTAATTGCAATAAATTCTAATAAATTTGACTCTATTTGATTACAACTCACAAATAAATCAATTATTACTCCCTACATAGTTAACGTTTCTTTTATATTCCAATACATTAATATTTACCCAATTTCCATCTTTTATTTGCATAAATTACTGTATTTCAATCTTATTGGAAATTTTGTTAACTTAACACTTGAATAAAACTTAAAACCTCAATTAATTCATTCCACTTCGGTTTTATTCTTAAGATTACACTAATTATTATATTATAAAAATGAAATTTTCCCTTGGTTACATCTTATTTATCCACTTACAAAAATTCCACACTAACTGAAATAATTTAGTGCATAAATTGAAATTGATTAAAATAAACTTAACAAACAAATAGAATAAATACGTACAATAATTATTGTCATAAATCTTTTTTATAAGTCTACACATAATTATTACCTTACAATACGTTTTACGTGACTATAAAATTTATACACTCTTCCGTTACCATATTAATAATTACTAAAGTAACGTTCATTCTTAATAACAACGTTATACTATTCAACATATAAAAGGACTCCATTCCCCAAATATATTCATTTATATTTATTCCCTTAAAGTTCTCCTTTATTGACTAGACACATTAATTTAGATTCATTTACATCGAATGCCCTTCTTAGCTATATACTCAATACATGTTAAATGTACATAATTTTTACCCTTTTATTCAAATTCACTTATACCATCAATAACAAAATGTTGCCCTAAATTTAGATTCAATTATATACATTAGATAAATGGGTAAATTTTTGTAATTATCCCATATATGAAAATATTTTTATGCATACATTTCCACTTACTTACTATGCATTCATTTATTAAATTACTAATTGCCTTAGTCAACTTATCCCCTATTTACTACCAAATTTCAAATTTAATTATAGCTTATCAATACATAAAATTTACATAGGCAAAACAAATTTTATTACTATCTTAAGTCCATCTATTATTGACAACATTCATTAAATTTCCTTATCAACACTTATTGCATTGATTTATTCAGCGGTCACCTTTTATTTAGTTACTATCCATTTTACAATCCAATGTAAGTCTTCCACTATTTATTTTATATTAAATGAATTCCATTCTACTTAATCTTTTTATTGATATTCACTAATTCAACCCTTATATCAGTTTCTTATATTTAACTTTAAATCAAATTGTGATAATCTACATTATCCAAATCTATTGTCATAAAATTTTATTGTTACACTAAATTACAACTACTATACCAAATTTCTACATTTATTCTTAATTAGATTAGAAATTATATTAATTCAATTCATTTAATATTATTAATTTAATGGGTCGTTACAAACTACGTATTATTACACTGTTGGCTCTTTTACATTTCAAATCGATTCATAATTGATATCAAAATATCATATTCGCTTCAAAAATCAAATCCATTTCAAATATCATCATATCTATTCAAATGTAGATTCCGTTTCAAAAATCATTTTTGCCTCAATATCTCATTTCGATTTCCAAATCATTCTGAAATTCAATTTAGGTTGCAACTTCATTTAATCCAATTCGAATTTAAATTCAAGATTTAAATATAAACATTTCACCTTATTGACCAGCTTGAAATTTTAGAAAATAGTTTTAAGTAGTTTAAAGGTAGTTTAAATAATTAAAATAGTTAAAAATACTTAAAATCTTTAAATGGATTTCAAATAGATAAATTAGTTTAAAATAATTTAAATTGGGTTAAGTAGATTTAAAATAGATTAAAATAGTTTAAGTATTCAAAAATGGTTTATATAACTGAGTAATTTGGAAAACAAAATAAAACAGCTTCAAAACCAAACCATTTCAATTATAACTTCCCAATTCAAAACAATTTCAATTTCCCTTCTACCGATTCAATTTAGATTTCAATTCAAATCAACGTCAACTTTGACTTCAAATTTATTCAATTTTATATTCACTTTCAATTAAATCAATTTCAATTTATATCGATTTGGAGCTTGATTTTTCAAAAATATCCATTTATAACACTTAACAAAATTATCCATCAATATTCAAGTTTAAATTCAAATTCCAAATATGATTCAATTCCAAGCTCGATTTCAAAATATCATTTTTATATCACTTTTACTTGGTAATGTTCAAAGCTCGAATTAAGGTTAAATCTTTAAACAAATCAATTTTCGAAATTCAATCATATCCCGATTTTAAATTCCAAAGTCTCCACGTTAATTATTTAACAATTTCTTTTAACCAAAATTTATTTCTACATTCCAAACTCAATTTTTCGATAAATTCGATTTCTATAAATTGATTTCTATTTATAACTTTTAATTAAAACATTTAAATAAATTTCAAATCGATGATTTTAGAAATTATTAATTTAGCCAATTCGGTGTCCGTATATAATTTTCTATCCTATGGCCAAGTAATTAGCTTTTTTCAATTAAATGTCAGGGATGAATATATATCACTTAAACCGATCACAGTGTCATATGTATGCATAACAGGATATATATAAGCAAATAAACATCCAAACATTTAAATATCAACCAATAACATCCATCGAAATACATCATCCAATAAACAATACAATTCATGGCAATTTCATAGATATCAATGTCAGGTAATTTAATCGCAATTAAATTTTAATTTCAATTTAACTGTCAATTTTAATTTTCAATGGTTTGTTCAAATAACAATCTATATAACAATTAAATTTTATCAAACAACGACCAATAAAAGTCATATCACTTCATAATATTAAACTTAACCAGCATAAAGATATTCAGTACGTTGTTGAGCGTTGTAAACACTCACCTTGGTTTCAATGCAGTTCCGGCGTTTTATTTCGAATAAAATTAAACGAGCGTTTAATTTTACCCAAAATTTTCACTATCTCCAAATGATTCCAAACTAGCTCCATTGCGTAGTGCTCATCGATACGATTCCAACGCAAAAAGTTTCGTGCGTTTTCGACCTCGTATGAAAAAGATACAGCATTTTAAAGTTTGTATGAATTTAAATGTAAACTAATATACTATTTTCTTTTTAATTTAAACCCACACTTTGATCATGGCCGTTGATTTCTCAAACTACAGATCTAGGCCGCCCTCCCCTTTCTCTTCTCTCACGCATTTCTTTCCAGTAAAACACGTACGTGATGAACCCATAAAGCCTTCACAAAACCCTAATTCACGCGCCATCTACAACGATCTTGAAGATGATCAGGAACCACCATTTTGAAGCTCAACTCGAATGCTATCATCGGCCAGAGGCCGGCCATGCTCGGTGCCCCCCAAGCCTCGAAAAACGTGAAAAACGCAGCGGCTTCAATCTCGATTTGCCATCGATCCGTGGCTCCGTTTCCGATCTCCACCGTTGGATAGCTAGATCTTGATGCCCTCTACAACTTTGTAGTTGACGACTTTTGCTAATTGTTTGTAGATTTGGAGATAATAGAGGAGGAAGTTTCGAAATTCTCAGCCAATCATATCTAGGGCCGGCTGGAAGAAGAAGCAAGGGTTTGAGTGCAAAATGAAATGTTGAGGCCCTTATATAGAAAATTGCAAAACACTATTCATCCGAAATTTTCCGAACTCCAAACGAAGCGTGCCAGCTGGCGTTTCTAGGGTTTACCCCGCGTTCCGGACATAATGGAATAGGTTTCGGAAGCTAATTCGATCATCTGTGCGAGTTACAGAAATAGACGATCAAATTTAAATTAAACCGATTAAACAAAATTCTATTCGTTTTGGCTTGCCCCGGACAAACGGTAAATCCGAGTGACTTGAAATTTGAAATCTTACAATAATATCCCATTAAGGATCCGATGAAACTGGTTTCGTCGAAATCCGAGACTTTTTGAAAAATGACTATTTTAACTCGTCAATTAAATATAAAATATTCAATTTTCATAAATTTACTTTTAATTCGATTTTAAAAGTTCTACAACATCCTTCTAACTTTAATATGATAAAATAAAATTTTACAAAACATTTTTTTTATCGTATTAAACCCGTTATTCAATTATTCAATAAATTCCAAATATTAAATTTAAACAAATTTTGATTATCCCAAAATTCATTATCCTTTGAAATATTTGAAATTGAACTTCTAAGATTCAACTTTTAAAACCAATTCACATCTTAGAACACTATTTCCATTTTACAGTTATTCAATAAGTTTTAAATATTTACTTTAAACAATTTACCTGTTCAATATTCAATTATTTGATTTTAAATAGATTTTACTTATCAATCAATTACTCTATTATACCCAATGAATTCAACATTTATTATCCTATCTAACTATTGATTTCAAAGTCATTCACTAAGTAGCATTTATTTTCCAATACTTATTACTATTCAAATCTTCGAAACCAATCTATTAAATTTGTATTTCTACCTAAATAATTCACAATTCTTATTCACTTATTTACATTTGTTTTTTCCATATATTCCCTTATAACGAAGTTATAACATTTGAGTTAATTTAATTAGATTGGAACTCCATTCAATCTATAAATAATTACTTGGATAATTATTGTCGCAATTCATTCCAGTTATTATTATTCCAAACGAATTACAAATTTTTTCCTAACATTAAATAACGAAATCTTATTAAATTAGTCTATTTTAATTATCGAAAATTTACGGGTCGTTACAAAATGAAACACCCCACACCCCTTAGTATACCCAAGAAAAGCACACCAAAGGACATGGTGCATTATAGGCATAGCTAAAGCATCACAAAGACTAAGACTCACAAGAAAAATAAGTAAAAACAACGAATTTTTTTAAATAATAACTTGTCATTCAATATTAAACTTCATTTCGAAATAAATCATAAAAACATGACATTTCTCAAAATAGCTCACATTCATGTTCTTTGAAAAATACATCTTAGTGTTATATAATCATAGCACAAAAGTAACAATAATAATCATAATAATAACAATCCCTCTCATGGGTGCTAATCCATCATAAGCCAAATAAAAAAATAAAAAAGCAGAAGAATACATCTAAAATGAGAAAACTCCATGAATGAATCTCCAAGCAACCTGAATACTCTATCGTCAACTTTGCTGGCTTATAAAGGGGAAGGGGAAATAGAGGAATGGGTCAAACAATAAATCTAGTGAGTGAAAGTAATTACTAGCATTTCTAAGCAAGATAATGATAATAGACTAAGCAATAGTTCTAGCTTGAAAGGAAAATATAGAAAAGATAAAACTTGGATAAAATACTATTTCTGATTCTGTTTGACTTTTGCTTTGATTATTTGATTTGATTGTTTGCGCTTGTCTTAAACTGCTATGATTAGGCTGAAAATGCTAATCCTATCTCAATTGCTAACTTGATTAGGCTGAAATCCTAATTCTGCTCGTTAATTAGCCTTTCTTATCTCTACTGTGCCATTTTGAACCAGTCATGTTGGTCACAGCAAAAACCACCTCTTTAGCGCTTAGGACGCAGTAGCAAATTATTTACCCTAATCGATGTCACGCGCTCGGTCATCGTCGATACACAATAACTGCCTCCCTCTATTTGTCCCTTTATTTACCCTAATCAGCATAAGCGTGACCTCACCTAACTATTGTGAGACCTTCAGTCCTAGACCTGAAAGGAAATGCTGCACAGTCTCACCAAACTGTTTTGAGACTATTAGTCCTATATCTAAAAGGGAATGCTTCCGGTACTGGTCCTAACAAACAATCTTCTAGTTTTGCGCCCCTTGCCCAAATCCCCAGATTTGAGCATCTATCCATTGGCCACTTATTTACCCTAATCAGCATAAGCGTGTCCCAGCCTCACATACTATTGTAAGACATCAGTTCAAGATCTGAAAGGAAATGCTGCTAGTACGGGCCCTACTTCTATGTTTGCTTATTAACTTAATTCAAAATCTAAGTTTTAAAATAAGTCTCTTCTGTTATCTTTTCTATATTTGCTTGTTGACTTAATCCAAGATCAAAGTTTTTGAATAAGCCTCTTTTGTTGTTTCTTTCTTTCTGATTTTAATCTATGTGTTATAGTTGTTCTTGCAACTGTTACCCTTCAATTTTCTCTTTTTAGTTATAACCACTTGTTATAATTATGCTTGCAAATGTCTTAAATTTGCATATTTCAGTCCGTCTCTATTTTATTTTAGTTTTCCTTATTTTACATCTAATTTCTAAAAATTTATTGTTTTTCTATTTTAATCCATATTAGCGAATTATTCTCTTTTTAATTTATTCATGTAAAAAGGGATCAAATCTCTATAAAATGAAACTAACATTTACAGGCTAAATTCCAACTTAAAACAGATGTAAATAACTGTAATTAACTAAATAAAATAGCTAAATAAAAATAGATTGAAAAGAACTTTTGAAATTTACTCAAAACCCGACTGTGAGTAAACTTATATAAAAACTATCCCAAAATAGTAGAAAACTACAACTATTGAGAACCCTATAATTTTAAATTACTTAAAAATCTAAAATAATTACAAAACACTCGTCCTTAACTCTAGTCCTGGGCCTTCCCGGATCCACTTCTACGGCATGGAATATTTTTAATTAAAAATAACTTCTCCTTAAATAAAATTCTCTTTAGGGTTCGGCCTCAGGCAATGAATCCAATTGGGTGAAAATCTGAATGAGAAAAATAGTTAGGCCTATGATTCTATTTATAGTGTGGCTTAGGGATCTCAGACCGTTATATTTGAAGATTAAATCTGGTGCAACCATGTCATAGGCTCACTAGGGACTATCGGATGTAGCTACGGACGCACAAGATTTCACGAAAATCAAATTATAACGTGTTCGCTCGTACCTGGATGATTCTTCATCCAGGAAAAATGGCGGTTGACCCAGCCTCATTGGGGGTCGTCCCCTATGGGGTCTTGTATTTTTTTTGTTTATTTGATTATGGCTTCTTATTTCTCTCATAACTTCTCCATACTGACTCGGATCCCGACAAGTTATATATGGAAATTGATCAGAAAATAGCCCCGAACCAATGGTGCAACTCCCGTAGCTCGATTCTGACAATTTCACAAACTTATTTTATTGTCTAATTAATTCGTTAATTAATTATTATAGCTCAAATTTTAGGTTGTTACATATTCCCCACATACCTTATATGCAAGTTATAATTATTGGAAGGAGTTACTGGATGCACCAAAGGAAAGGGATAATGCGTTGGGTCATGCTAGAAACATGAACAAATCGATTGCAGCTGTAAAGAAGCAAATCAAGGATAGATTTGAGATGCTAATCTTCAATTATATTGCAAACATAATTAAGTACGGAGATTTGGAGTGGCTCAGAAAATACTATCCCAAAGCTCTAGCTTTAGCATGGGAAAAGATCATACGAGAGGAACAACATTGTCTAGAAGGAGGTGAGGTAAATCTAGTGAAGCTGGAGCATGAGATTCTGAGTCCAGATGAGATCGTAGTGCTCAGAGCTATTTTTCGTTTGGAGTTGGCTACCATGGTCCAAAAACACGAAGGCGAAGACTATGGAGCTACACCTCAAGTTTCCACAACGAGTCTCACTTTCAAACTCCCCACTATCTTCATCACTCCGTCCGATCCCCCATACAATCAGGATGCTCCTGGAATGCCATAACAACCATCATGTCCCCTATTTTGAAGGGGAACTCTAATGGCACTCTTGCTCATGTCGAGTCTCGGACTAGCGGAGGTATCTCAATGATCTCTCCCGTAACCGAGAAGATATACATAACACCAATCGACGTTGCTAATGTCTACTTTCATCTTTCTCAATTATAAAGTCAGCCCGCGATTGCTAGTCCCTCGAAGGAAGGCTCTCAATTGGGCCAACTAGCAAAAACAACTAAACCAATGGTCGTAACTGTTTCTAGGACAATCCCAAGCATTCTAGTTGGTGATACTCTAGGTTCGAGCATGCAAATAACTCATGCTTCCGAAGAGGAGACGACTAGTGACCTTCTTGGGGCCCAAGCTGAGGAGGATGTTCTTATAAATAGAACTTCTGATCCTTCTTCAAAGCCCAGCATGCAAGAGTTGCTCCAGACTCAATTTTTATTGGCTAAGATGATTAAGAAAGAGCCAATTGAGTTCATTCCTCCTCCAATGTCGATAGTGTTAACTGGCAGGACAATCATGTTAGAACCTCATATTTTGGTATTTTGATAGTGACAACTATACCACATTATTATACTAACCACTTGCATTGGAAAAGATCAATTAAACAAAGAGATATACTCGAGAAAAAGAATATCAGGATGACATAATCAATGTAATATTAGTCATATCATCTTAGTCTAGAGTTATATAAATTGTTGAAATCTCTTCTAGTGGTATATATAAGCACATATGACCATAAATTATTTTCAAAATGAAATAAGTCAAAATTTACATCAATCAGTCAACTGACACACCCCTGTCAGTCGGCTGACCCAAAGGAATTAAGCACAAAATAGTCTGATAGTTTCAGACTACTAAAAACACAAAACAACCGATCAAACATGTGTTCAATTAACTGAATTAAAGATTTTAGTCAACTGAAACTACCTATTTTTGAACAATCTACTTTCTATTTTGAAACATCCCTTTCTATTTTAGTTCAGTCAAATGGTCCAATTCCTTCAGTAGACTAAATGGTTGTAACAGTCATATTTTTCAAATTTTCTAAAGAGGCGCTCTTCTCCATAATGAGTTATTCCTCTTCTTTAATGGTGGAAATTGTTCCTCTAATAGTTGCAACTAATGGTTATCTGTATAAAGCAATCCATTTCAAAGAGTGAATTCATTGATTTGCAATTCTTTCTATCTCAATCTTGAATTACTCTCAAGATTCAATTCACTATATTGCTTTAAGTTTTTGATCACACATTCATTTAGGAATATTTTCTTATAATCAAATTACTTCCTTTCTTTAAAAGCACATATTATACTATAAAGAAGAAGATTAAAGAAAGAGTGTACTTATGAGCTAATATGTGCTATACAAGAGCATAAGAAATCACAAACAAATCTACTTATTTTATATATGAAGTCCTATTAGAGTTTATTAGACACGAAGTCTTGTTCGGCAGATCAGGCAGTTTTTAATACCTATTCCTTCGGATTTAGTAAGTCATTTGTTAGTTAAATCGAAAGGAGTGTTGGATTGGACATAGAACAAGAAGTTCGAATCAATATGAAAATCTCTGGTGCACTTTACTAGTCGCAATTTTTTATACTGCCAGTTTGATATAAGTTTTATTAAGTAGATATAATCATATTACTTAATCCGCACAGACTTTCATTTAGTATCAGAGCGAGGCAATGATATAATCATAACACAGTTTTTGATATTTAAGTAATATGGATAATAGTGCATCAAATTTGTTAGAGCTCAGTCCAGTGCATGACCACCACTATTTAGTCGATTAAATTATAATTATTGGTCAACTAGGATGTGGATATATATGCAAGCTAATGGTTATGACAATTGGAATATCACTCAACAAGAATACGTTGTACCTACCACTCCTTATGCACAATGGTCAAACACACAAAAACTAAATGCTAATGTTATAGCTATGAATATGTTATATTGTTCTTAGATAAAAATGTGTTTAATAGAGTTAGTATGTGCATATCGGCATATCAAATTTGATATGCTCTTAAAATAACTCATGAAGGTACAAACAAGGTCAAATAATGTAAGATTTCAATGCTCAAAAATCAATTTCAAAACTTTAGGATGAAGCAAGATGAAACTATAAATGATACGCACTCTAGGTTTCAAGGCATATATCACTCACTTGTATCCCTATGTGAAAAATATAGTGATTTAGATATCTTTTCAGAAGTCCTTAACTCTTTAATAGATGAATGAGAATGAAAAGTCTTAGCTATAGAAGAAGCTAATGACATTTCAATAACTGAACTAGAAGAGTTTATAGGAATCCACATCATATGAAGTGAATTTGAAGGTAAAATGAATACATGCTTAAAATAGAAAAACAATTGCAAGAAATTTCATAAACAGAAGAAGCAGGCTTTTTAATATATTGGGATGATTTAGACTAATCTTCTTCGTCAGATAGTGACAGTGATTCCAAATAAGCAAATATATGCTTTAGCTACTAATGATGATGTATGTGAACTTTCGTTTGACAATCTAGTTGAAATAAATTTTGAGTTATTTGATAAGTTTAATGATTTAGATAGAAAATATAGATATATTAGCAAAATTAAATAGAAGTGAAATAGAAGTTGACATGCTAAAAGAAGAAACAGAAATATTAGAAGAAGAATTAGTAAAATCTCAAGTTTCTTGTGCTAAAACATCATTACAGCTTACTATGTTAAATAACGAAATGGAAACTCAAAAAAACAAAAATAATGTATTAACATAAGAAATTTATAATTTAAATTCTACTAATAAAATATAAGAACTAGAAATAGATGGTCTTAAAACAAAGTTAGAAAATATTACTAAAAATGTTTCTAATTTTGATAAGCGTAAAGAGAATCTTTCTAAATTTGTAGAAAATTCGCAATCTACTTCTAGTAAAAGGGATGAGGGTATAATAAATCTAAAAAATAAGTTAAATCTAGGACTAAACAATATAGTTCACTATATACTAATTTCAAAAAGAAAAAATGAGAGCCAAAGGAAACAAATTAATAAGTTTAAGACTATAAAAGTTTGGGTTCCAAAGACTAACAATCATTTGATAAGAAATAAGTATATAGATATTTTATTACCAATGTTCATAAGAATTCAAAGTTCATTTTCAAAGGGAGCTCTGAACCCTATTGGGTTTGGCTTCCTAAGACCTAACTCTTAAGACCCTAATAGAGGAAGAGGGTACCAATGTCATTTCATTATTTTTTGCAGGCACCTAGTAAAAAAAAAGAAAAATGGATACTCGACAGTGGTTGCTCTAAGCATATGACGGGAAACAATGACATGGTATACAAATATCATCCACTTGGATGGAGGTTCCGTTACTTTGGGAGATAACTCTGAATGATATGTCATTTGAAAAGGAGACGTGAGCAACAACGATATGTCTAATTCACCTCTTATTACTAATGTTTTATTAGTTAAAAAATTAAAATATAATTTGTTAAGTGTTAGTCAATTACGCGATAAGGCCTTAGTATATCCTTCTTAAAAGATAATGTGAAATTTTCAATCAAAATAAGATTCTAATCTTCGGAGGAGTTGGAGAAAACTATATTTATATTGTAAATATGAAAATCAATCACATTTATGTGTTTAACAATCAAAGATAATTATCCATGGTCATGGCATAAAAGATTTTGCCACCTTAATTTTAAAGCTATTAGTAAACTATCTAAAAACAATTTAGCAAAAGGTTTACCAAAATTGAATTATAAAGTAAATAATATTTGTGATGCATGTCAGCTAGGAAAATTAACAAAATCATCTTTTAAACCTAAGAAAATCATTTCTGCATTACAATCTCTTGAACTACTACATTTGGATCTATTCGGTCCTACTCAGGTTCAATCTATATATGATAACAAATATGTTTTTGTAATTGTAGATGATTTTTCTAAATATACATGGACATTTTTATGAAAAAAAAGTGATATTTTCAAATCATTTAAAAAAATTTGCTAATAAAATTCAAAATTTAAAAGGTTTAAAAATTAAAAATATCAGAAGTGATCATGGAGAGAATTAGAAAATGAACTTTAAAAAAAATTATAACCAAAAATGTATTAGTTATAAATTTTCATTTTCTAGAACTCACAACAAAATGGAGTTGTAGAAAGAAAGAATCGAACATTATAGGTATGTGATAGGATTTTACTTAGTGGTAGTCAACTACAAAAATATTTCTGGGTAGAAGCCGTGTCAACTGCATGCTACGTCTTAAATCATGTCACTACTCGACCTATAATTTCACATATGCCATATGAACTTTTTAACGATAGAAAACCTAATGTATCATATCTATGGATTTTTGGATCAAAATGTCTTTTATTAAATATAAAAGATCAACTAGGAAAATTCAATTCAAAATCCGATGAAGGAATATTTATTGGACATTCGAAACAACGCAAAGCATATAGATATAATAAACATACAAAAACTATAGAAGAAACTTTACACATTTTATTTGATAGGAATTTCAAAATAATAAAGATGATGAAGAAAATATTATAAAACAATCAATCATAGAATACCCACCTCAAAATTGTATGACTGAAGAAAAACAAATTACAAAAAAACCAATTGAAAATGAACTTAGAACTCCACCATGAATTTTAAAAACATCATCCAGTTGAAAATATAATTGGTGAAGTAAATATAGATGTCAAAACTATACATCAATTAAATTGAATGGATCGAGTTGCATTTATATCTAATATAGAACCTAAAAATCCTAGCCAAGCTTCAATCGACAACATTGGATCTTAGCTATGCTTGAAGAGTTAAATCAGTTCGAATAAAACGACATTTCGGAACTGGTACCAAGGCCAAATTATCGTACAGTCAAAGGTATGCAATGGGTATACAAAAATAAAATTGATGAAAATGGAAATATGATTCGAAATAAGGCAAGATTAGTTGCATAAGGATGTAATCAAGAAGAGGGGATAGACTATGAAGATACTTTTGCTCCTGTTGCAAGACTCGAAGCAATACGAATATTACCAGCCTTCTCTTATCAACTTTAAACTTTATCAAATGAACGTGAAAAGTGCATTTTTAAATGGCTTTATTAAAGAAAATGTTTTTGTAGAACAACCACCTCTGTTTAAACATGAAAAATTTCCTGATCACGTCTCTAAACCTAAAGAAGCTCTTTACGGTTTGAAACAAGCACGCCATAATTGGTATGAACGACTAAAAGGCTATCTTATAGACTCTGGATTTAAGACTAGAAAAGTTAACCAATCTTTGTTTATTAAATGAGATAAGATAATATTAATTATATAAATTTATGTAGACGATATTATATTTGGATCTACAAATGAAAATTTATACAATAAGTTTTCAAGAACCATGACAATTCAAGATGTCACATATGGAAGAACTCTCATATTTTCTCGGTCTGCAAATTAAAAAACTAAGCAATGGTATTTCTATTAATTAAGAAAAATATTGTACTAATTTAATAAAACATTTTGGAATGAAAAATACATCAAGTAAACCGACACCTATAAGCATTACGATTAATCTTGATAAAGATGAAAATGGAAAAATTATGGACTTAAAACTCTATTGAAGTATGAGGAACTCTATCATACTTAACCACTAGTTGTCTCGATACCATGATGAGCGTTTTCCAGTGTTCTCATTTTCAACCAAATCCCAAAAATCACATTTGTGAGCCATGAAATGAATTTTGCTTTACTTAAACAGCACTAGAGGTTACGGTCTCTTCTATCCAAAAGAATGTCCTTTCAAACTTATGTCACACATCGACGTTGATTACGAAGGATGTCGAATGGACAGAAAGAGAGTATGAGTGGTACTAGTTAGTTTATCGGACGGTCTCTAGTATCGTGGCTTAGTAAAAAGCGAAATTGTGTTTAACTGTCAACGTATGAAGAAGAATACATATCTACTACTTTGGCATGCGCATAAGTGATAATACATGCAACAAATTCTTCATGACTTCGGGATATGTGTAAATAAATATCTAATTTATTATGATAATATAAGTGCTATTAACTTATCAAAGAATCCGATAAATCATTCTCGTACTAAACACATAACATTCGTCGTAACTTTTTATGTGACAATATAGAAAAGAATGTGATATCTCTTGAATTCATTTCTTCTAAAAATCAAGTAGCAGACGCAATTACTAAACCCCTAATTGAAAATGATTTTATCAAATTATATCGTGAACTTGGTATTATATCTTTATAGGATAAAGTTAATGTACATATAAAAATAACTAAACATAATTTACTTGAACAATTATTTTTAACAAATACTAGCTCATCCATACCATGAATTTCTATTCTATGTTTAGTAAAATATATAACAGCAGAAATTTTACTCACCACAAATAAAAAGATAAAATATTTTTGGTCAAAATAAGCATAAATTTTAAAATCTATTTGCTCAAAATAGTTTTTCAGTTTATATAAAAACTAAGCCTCTATAAATTAAAAAAATAAATAGGAAATTATTTCTTACGATCATACTTAAGTTTCCAAAATGTCTTCAAACTAGAATTCAATATATTCGTCTATCGATTATAGCTCACCATCCTTTAAAAGCTCTTATTCAACTCCAACCAAAAAAACTCCACCATTAAATAAATCATCTTCAGCAAAGGTTATTCCATCACCTGCATATCACAGCAATTACTCTCCAAAGGGTAAGAAAATCAAACAATCAATCAACCTTGAATCATTATTTTCAAATACCAAAATTAATGAAAATTTTCACTCTCAACATGAAATGTGGGAGTTCAAAAGGAGATGTATTACGAGCAATGCAAACAAGGAGCACATCTTAAATTTCTTGAAAGATGTGTTCTAGCAATTTGTGGACATTCACCAACAAAAAATAGCATACAAAAAATTCTCCTCGACTACCGGAAACATCGGTAAATAAACATGATTCCACTCCAAGAATTTCTTAGGAATAAGGAGCATCGAACAACGATACACTCCAGTTTGAACATATATATGGTCTCCTCTTGAGCCTTTAAATGAGAAATGAAGATAAAATTTAGCTCATGGGAACACTTTCCCGAAGAAGAATTCGAGCAGAGTGAAATAACTGAATTTTAAGGGTGTGTGTGTATAAAGTCTATTATTGTTTTAACATTTAAACGAAGCTTGTATTTTTTATATTAAAATAGGTAAAATATATCATAAACAAAGGTATTAGAAAGTCTAGAACAATATCTAGAAACATGATTTTAATAAAAATCTAAACTTCTTAAGCAAACAACAGGTTCAATAGACTGAACAAGTAAAAAGAAAAATAATATAACACATACTTAATTGATTGAATTGTTATTCAGTCGACTCTGTAAAGAAATTTTCTTTCCCAAACTTAACATTTTGGTCAGTCGATGAACTTCAATATTAAGTCAACTGGTCCAATAAAATTAAAAACTAATATTTTCAGATTCAATCATCTAATTTTTTATTTTAGTCGACTTAGATAAGAAAACTTAGTTTCTGAGCATACAACCTTAGTCAGTCGACTGAGTGACCATTCAATCGACTGATCTAGAAGAAAAATTAATTTCCAAAGTAGTTTTTGGTCAGCTAAATTGTCCTCCCAGTTGACTGATTGGTTATTTTACAATTTTTTAAAAATAAAAACCCATTCAACTTTACATCTTTCAATACCCATTCAAAACCCTTACCTTTATTCAGTCCCTTACATTTTCTGACTTTACTCTTTCATCTCCTCTCCTCCTCCAAAGTGATAAAAAAATCGAATTTTTCTTCCTCACTGCTCAATTACAATGCCTCTAAAACGTTCAAGAGAATCGTGTTCAATCACTAGACCATCTGAATCTCAAGTCAGAGGCTGGCTATACAATGATGTTGTTGTCTAAAGGTTCAATAACATGAGGAAATGAGCTTTTTTGAAGGTTCATTCATTCAAGTTTAGAGATTATGGAGATTATGCTATTCGAGAATTTGCTTAAGCAAACGAACCGTCACATCAATTTTAAAGCCAACAATCTCAAGATCCACCCATTATTGGTAAAACCGTTTTATGCTAACTTGAACTTAGATTGCGTGAATCCACATAATAGAGAAAATTGTGTACAGACTCTTGATTGTGGTGTCAATATTTATCTACCTACAGCAAGATTAGGATCTATTTTAAATTTCCCTTTCGAAGAAGAAGACATTGATAGCATTGAAATAGATTTGAATAATCGTGATGAAATTAGGCATATTTTTTTAGCTGATAACTTAGAAGTGTTGAAAGTAAAATTCTTACATCCCAAAGCTAGAATTTTGCATAGAGTGCTTACTTATTCTATACAACCATGGACCAATAGCTATGAAGTAGTTTATAAACACAACTTTCAAGCTCTTTATGCAATATATGGTCATCGAAATGTTAATTAGGCAAGGAAATAATGAATGAATTCAAAATATTTCATAAATGTAGAGCCAAAACGATCCATTATAGAGAATATATCATGCGTATCTGTATGAGCTTTCAAGTATCTCTTCCAAATTCCGAATTTAATATAGTTGGTAGCTTAGACTCCAAAACTTTATATTCTCATGAAACTTCCACAAAGAGTCGAACACCAAAGCATTATATCCTTCAAGCAATGGAAAGAAAATAAAGAAATCGATCATCCCCAACCTATCAACCCTACTACAGCTTCCTCCTCTGAAGCTCCTCAACCTCCTCAACCTCAACATGACGAGGATGAGATGGAAGAAATATCTTTGGAATATCAAGCACGTCAGGCCTATATCACTCTCTCCTGCAATAAGAGTAAGCTTAATCACTGTCTTTCTCGGGTTAAGCACATTGTCACTAAGATGGATAACAAGCTTGATCGAATTAAAAGATTCTTGAAAAAAATATGGGATAAAATGACATGTGCTTCATCCTCTTTTATATATACTACCTCTAAAGAAATTCCTTAAAATCCTAAGAATTTAACTTAGACACCATCCAAAGGGGAAGATGGAGAAGATTCGATTGAGCATGGAGAAAAAATAGGAAATCATAACTACTAAGGTTCGGTAAGATTGTATTTTCTTTCATCCTTTATCATTTATGCGTCTTATTTTCATTTTTATAAGAAACTTTAATTGTATGTTGATTCAAGAAAATTTACGTTGATGTGATTTTAATTATAATCATGACAGTTTGTTGTTGTTATTCATGACATTTTGTTGTCTTGGTCATTATATGTAATAGTCATTGTGATGTTTATGTTCTCTTGTGAAATGTTTTGTCATATCTTCATTGTGTTCATTCTTTGTTTCTAAAATGTTCTCATCTTTAAGTACTACTTATTCAAGTTTTCTCCTACTAATTTCTGTTTCCTTTTTGTAAATGAAAAGGGAGAGATAACTCTGGCTATATAGATTGGAGGAGTATAGACTTAGGGGAGAACAATCTATATATCGATTACTTTAAAATGTTTTGTTGTCATCATCAAAAAGGGAGAGATTGTTAGAAACTCATATTTTGGTATTTTGATAGTGACAACTGCACAACATTATATTGTGTATACTAACCATTTGCACAGGAAGAAGATCAATCAAACAAGGAGACATACTCGAGAAAAAGAAGATCGAGGTGACATAACCACTATAATATTAGTCATAGCATCTTAGTCCAAAGTTATATAAATTGTTAAAATCTCTTTTAGTGGTATAAAAATGCATCACGATCATAAATTATCTTCAGAAATCAAATAAGACAAAATTTTACATCAGTTGGTCGACGTAAACACCCCTATCAGTTGACCGACCCAAAAAATTAAATACAAAATAGTCAAACGGTGTCAAACGACTAAAAAATTCGACCAAACATTTTTTAGTCGAATGAATTGAAGATTTCAGTCGACTAAAATTGTCTATTTTTGAACTATTTACTCTATGTTTTGAATTGTCCCTTTCTATTTTAATCCAGTCGATTAGTTTAATTCCTTTAGTTGACTAAACGGTTGTAACAGTCATATTTTTCAAATTTTCTAAAGATGTGCTATTCTCTATGAAGGGTTATTCCTCTGCGTTAATGGGTGCAATCGTTCTCTAACAGCTGCAATAAACGGTTATCTATATAAAGCAATCCATTTCAAAAATTCAATTCGTTGATTTATAATTCTTTCTATCTCAATCTTAAATTACTCTCAAGCATTCAATTCACTATATTGCTTTAAGTTTTTGATCACACATTCATTCAAGAATATTTTCTTATGATCAAATTACTAGCATACATTATACCACAAAGAAATAGATTATAGGATGGTTGTACTCATTGGCTAATGTGTGCTATGTAAGAGCATAAGAAGTCACAAACAATTTTTAGTTTATCAAGCATGAAATCTTGTTTGGTAGCTTAGGTGGTTTGTAATACCTATTCTTCCCATTTAAGTGAAGGAGTTTGTTAGTTAAATCTAGAAGGAGTCAGGGACTGGATGTAGAATGGAAAGTTCGAACCGGTCTAAAAATCTCTGGTGCACTTTATTTATCGCAATTTTTTATACTACCAGTTCGATCTAAGTTTTATTTAGTAGGTATAGGCATATTACTTGATCTGCACAGACTTTCGTTTCTTTGTCTCGGTTACTCTTCCCTTGCTCAAAGTACTTAAGGCACACTAGTCGGGTCCTCACATAGCACCCCACCTAAGGGTCAGGAAGCAACGGTAGGAGCAGGAAAAACTAGAAGGGCTTGGTGCACAATCTTTCGGGGAAGAGAAAAAGAATAAGCACAAGAAATGATGGCCATTTGGTTTTTTCATTTTAGTTTTACAACCATAGGACTTGTTTCATTTTAGGCTAGCTTTGTGCAGGATCGGCCCCTGCATTTTGCTTTTTGGTTCAAAGTTAATAAAACTTGTATCTTTCTCCAAACTTTATTTGATGTGAATAATAAAGACTTCTATTACGTGTAATTCTTGTGTTAATTTTCTTATGTCCCAAGAAATGCACTTGTCATATTATTTATGTATTTGCAAACCACTTCTCATCATCATTATTTGACTAAGTTATTAGTATATTTTATTATTTACCTATCTAGTCCCATCCTAATAGAGTAGGATGAGAATAGATGTTATTGTCATTTTTACAAGTGAAAAGCGATTATTAAGGCGTCTATCTTCGTGCACCGATACATGACCATGTTCGATTTTAGAATTTGAGCGAAATTCGATCAACTTAAAAGATAGTTTAAACATCCTTTTTCGAAGACGTTTTGAGCACGACCGCACTTAACTCCAGGCATCAATCAAAGTGATTCATCTTTGGATGGCAATTTAGTCATCCTTCTTTAGGATATATGTTCTGACCAAGCCAAACTCTAGGAATTGGTTGGAGTTAACCACTTAAGACAGTGGTTAAAACATCCCTATCTAGCATGTTCATTCTCGAACATGCCTATCTCTATGCATCGATTAAACTTCGTCCAAGACCCCGCCTATCTCCAAGTGTTGATCTTTCACCTTATTGTTCTCTAGACAAGTGTGTATGCTTTTCCAAACTTAGGGAAGGAGTTGTGAGGGCGAACTGTCTCATTCTGGCCTATAATGTTTGTAGTCTTTCCCTCACATTAGGGGTTGAAAGAGTTGGTTGGCATCTATCTTCAAATGCCGAGGTGGTTTACTTCTAGGGTTTGACCATGGACCATGGAAGTTCATTTGGTACCTAACTCTCGATACATGTATACATGCATTATGCATATGCAAATTAATTCCCATTCACTATGGTTCACAACTTTATAGTTAGACAAAGTTAGAGTCATAGATTCAAGAAGTCATTTCATTTTGTATACATAGGAAATGAAAATTTCTGCCTAGTTACATCAAACTTGAATAGATATTCACAAAGTTGGATTCCAAGTGTAATAGTGTTGCAAATGTTCTCTATTCCATGCTCAGGTAAGTGAAACCCCGTCTACGGCTGCTAGCTTGAATGTTCCATCTCCAAGCTTGTGTTCAATTGAGTATTTACCTTCCCAGCTCAGGCCCATATTCACGGGGCCTAGGAAGATTTGTTGAGAACAAGATCGCCAATTTCAAAGGTTTGGTTCATGATCTTGGTATTGTAATATCGAGAAACTCATTTTCGGTGTGCAGCTGCTCTTAGGTTAGCTTCATCATGCTTCTCGCCGATCATGTCAAGAGACTCTAGTAGGAGTTCCTCCTTCATTCTAGGGTTGTAATGAGTCACTTGATGGTTTGGTACTTTGAGTTCAACCAGAATCATAACCTATAATCCATAGGCTAAGGAGAATGGAGAGTGGACAGTCGTGGACTTGTGGGTTGTTCTATAAGCCCAAAGTGCTAATGGTAATTCATCAATGCACTTGCCCATGGCCTTCTGCTGCCCTTTTTTTTGAGAATGGACTTGATAATTTTATTTATAGCTTCTACTTGTCCATTTGCTTGTGGGTGTGCTACTGCTGCAAATCTCTTCTTAATGTGATGCCTATGATAGAAATCTTTGAACTCAGCATTGTCGAATTGGGTTCAGTTGTCAAAGATGGTTGTTTGTTGGATCCTAAAGCATCATATGATATTTCTGACTATTAAGTTGATTGCTTTCTTAGTCATCATCACGGCTAGTAGTTTTGCTTTGACCCACTTCGTAAAATAATCAACAATAATGATGGAAAACATCATGCTACCTTTAAACATTGGCAACACACTAATGATACCAATGCCCAAAACAGTAAACGATCAGGGATTGACCATTTGGGTAATCCTTGCTGGTGAGGCTTGAGGAATCTTTGCAAACCTTTGGCACTTGTCACACTTTTGGTGTATTCAATTGTGTCTCGGTTGATAGTCGGCCTGAGGTAAGCATAATAAAGAAATTTCCACTAAGTTCTACCCTTCGATGTGATCACCACAAGCCCCTTACACGCTTCCTTAAGCTCTTACTTGGCTTCATCATTAGCAACATAACAAAGCAGGGGGACCGAGAACCCCTTTTCGTACAACATTCCTTCCTAAATAATGTATCTTGTAGCTTAGTGAAGGAGCCACCATCATTGACTTTTCTATCTAGAATGGTTCCCTTTTGCAAGTAATTCTCGATCGGAGTCATCCACGACTCCTTTTTCAGACAACCTCCATGATCCAATCGACATCCATCCGGTCGATGCTAAGAGCTGATAATACTTCCATAGGGGCTACACCCATGTGCCGCGCCTCTCCTTAACTAGCCAACTTGGCCACTAAATCGGCTTTCGCATTCTCCTTTATGGGAATATGCGATATAGTGTAATACTCAATATCATTAATCGACTCAAAGGCCTTATTCAGATAAGGAGCTAGTCTTGCTCGTTTCGACTTAAACTCTTTTCTAACTTGGCGCACCACTAGTTATGAATCACAAAATATGTGAAAAATCTTAACTCCTAATTCCTTTACAATTTTAAGTCTTGCAATCAAAGCTTCATACTCTGCCTCACTGTTTGTTACTGGAAAATCGAGTTTCAAGGCATAACAAAACGAGCATTCCTCTTTGGTTATCAACACAACCCCTGCCTCGAAACAATGCTCACTGGATGCACCATGTTATACATTTTCCACTTAGCATTCTACTCTTCACTTCTCTTTGAGGTTTCAATTCATGCAATGTACATGGCAATGAAGTCTACCAATGGCTGGCCTTGGATTTCCCTACGTAGATGATATATAATGTCATATTGGCTTAATTCAGTATTCCATTTCAACAGCCTCCCAAAAGTCACAGGTCATTGTATGACCTACCTCAAAGGCTGGTCGATAAGAGCCTTGATTGGATGAGTCTGGAAGTATGGGTGATATTTACTCAAAGTGATCAACATGCATTATGCCAGCTTTTCCAACTTTGCGTAATTCGTCTCTACCCTCGTCAATCGCTTGTTAATATAATACACCGACCTTTAGATTTAAGACTACTCATATATAAGTGCGGCACTTAAAGCATACACTGAAACTCCCAGATAAACAAACAAGTCCTCATCTTCTAGTAGCTCAGATAGGATAAGAGGCCTTTCTAATTAATCTCCCAAAGCCTAGAAAGCGTATATACATTCCCGTATCCAAGCAAAGTTCCTCTTTATGTTGTTGTTGACGTCGAAAAAAGGGATACTCTTGTGGGTGGTTTTGGAGATGAAGCGACTCAACGTAGCGACCTTCCTATTCAAACTCTAGACTTCCTTGATCAACTTTGGGGCTTCTATGTCCCTTAATGCCTGAATCTTCTCCAGATTGGCTTCTATTCCTCTCGAGATCACTGTAAAGCCTAAGAATTTCCCACATGAAACCTCAAATGAACACTTTAATAGATTGAGCTTCATACTATACTTGCAAAGAATGACGAACATCTCTATGAAATCATCAACATGGATAGTAGATCATCATGATTTTACAAGCACATTGCCTATGTATACTTTCGTTGAATGCCCAATTTGTTCCTTAAATATTGAATTCACAAGACTCTGGCAAGTTACTTAGGCATTTTTCAAACCAAAAGACATGATAAGATAACAGTACAGACCTAGGTCAGTTATAAAGCTGGTATATTCTTGATCTGGGACATGCATTGAAATCTGGTTGTAACTAGAGTAGGCGTCCATGAATGATAACAGTTCTTGTTTAGTGGTCGAATATACTAGTTGATCGATTTTCGGGAGCGAGAAGCTATCTTTCGAACATGCCTGATTCAAATCAGAATAGTCAATGCTTGTTCTCCACTCCCGTTTGACTTCTTCACTAGTATTGGATTGGATACCCATTTTGGGTAAAAATCATCGTTGATTAAGCTGTTGTTCCTTAGCTTATCCACCTTTTCTTTCAGTGTAGTAGATTTCTTCGGACCTAGGCTGCAACATTTCTATTTCACAATAACGCATTTGGGATTCACATCAAATGCGTGGAACACTATCTCTAGCGATATTCTACACATATTAGAATGTGTCTAAGTAAACACATCCAGGTTCATCCAGAGAAAAACAATCAATTCTTTCACCATCCTTATATCGAGTTGAGTTCTAATCTTCAGGACCCATGTGGGATCGTCCTGACTAACCACGATGTTGATCGACAATTCTACAAGAGCCACCCATGCATCCTCTTCCTCTTTTCTTAGATCTGTATCCTCATGGAACCAACAATGCTGCCCGAGAAAGGACTCATGCGGTGGTTGTTACGCTTTGAAAGATTTGAAGAAAAAAGTCTTCTCCACAACCTTTCCTTTCTCATGTCACCTTGCCTCTTTTAGCTCTACAATGCAGCATTCACATCCAAGCCCCTGGTTTCCCTACACAACTCTCACTCCATTCTCATTTGTGAAATTTATCATCAGGTACCATAGGGCAATGGCTACCCAAAAATCAACCTGGGTCGGTTGGGCCCAAACATACACTATAAGCAGAAAAATATCTAACACAACGAAGATTAAACCCACACTCTCTTGCAGTTACCTTCTCTTAATACCACCAGTAAATCTGTGAATCCAATAGGCTCCGTCGCCATGCCGTTAAATCCTGGATACTGAATGTACATGGTTTTAGATCCTTAACATCTTGCAAAATCTGATCATAAGCCTTTTTAAACAAAATATTGACTAAACTGCCATAGTCAACTAGCACCTTTCTTACAATCGCCTGCCCAATCATGGCCAATATCACCAAGGGATCTAATGTTGGGGCTTCAAATCCATCAACATTCCTGTTCTGAAACACAATGTCATCAGTTATAGTCCTAAGTTATTTCATTGGAGATCCGTCTTCAGCAGAAAACAACTCTTGGTATTAGCATGCTTTAAAGCATGAGCATATCCCTCCATTTTGTTCCAACTCTTCTCTATTGGATATTGTCCTCTATGAATGGTATTAATGATTAATCTCTTCTCAAGCAGCTTGCCCTCATTGGAATGGTGATCCTTGGAGGTTAGTACTTCCTTGGCCACCATCTTGTGGGACTTTCACAATCTGCTGTAATTTTTTTCTGTATCAAGTACTCAATCACATAACGTAAGTGCCTTCACTCATTTGTGTTGTAACCATGTGTCTCGTGAATCTACAATACTTCCTAGCCTTCTTTTCCTTCTCAATTGACTCCCTCGGAGCCAATTTCTTGTACTGCTCGGTACCTTAGATCGCAAGGTAAATTTTCTCGATTAATTTATTCAGCTCAGTGTAGTCGTCGTATTTTAGAAACCATGGGAATTTCCTATTACCAGACTTTCGATCTCTAGCCCCACTTCCATTCCTTCTCTGGCTATCACCTTTGTTTTCCACATTCACATCAACATTCCTAAAACTCCCTTCGAATAGCTTTATAGCAACATTACTTTGGATAACTTCCACCGACCGTTTCGGATTGACCCTCCAAGTCATAGTGTCCACCTCTTCTAAGTGCAAGAACTGATTATCTTTTTTGTAAAACACATACATCGCCAGTGGATGTTCATTCTCAACATTCTTTTGAAATCAGTTTTGGGATGAATCGCCTAATCAGTGCCATCAACGCAATGTCGTCCTTCGCATTAGTCACTTTCATTACAACTATGACGGAACCTATTTCAAAAATCTTTCAATGACTGTCCTACACCTTGGAAGAGGTTTGATAGTGACATTACATCCTTGGGAAATGTGGTGTGTAGACAGAATTGCTCTTTGAATTTCCATATCAATTCATTAAAAGACGGTATGGATCTCGGTGGAAGTCGGGTGAACCACATCGTCACCACTCTCTTCAGGAATATCAAAACATATCCATGTCTTACAACATCAGATGCCCTGTCAGAGTCCATATGAAATTCATATTTCATTAGGTGTTGCCTCAGATCCATTCTCCTGCTATACAATGGCATTATTAGCATTATGAATCCTCGACGATACTCTTCATGCAGTATCTCCTTGGTGGATGGGCTCTGACTTGGAGAAATGCTCCATTCATCATTGTTCCAAAATTAATTTTGTCTCACTAGCTTTCTAACCATCTCAGCCAAATACTCTAGTTCCACGGGTTCTAACAAATGGCAGTAATCGAGGTCCATCCCGAGTGTTTGGCCTAGAAAACCCTCTTGGGTAGATTCACGATACCTGGCTGCTTCTGACTCCGAGAGAACTGTTTTTCCAGTAGATCTAGTTGTTTGATTCCTACATAGTGGATCAATAGCAGCCGCTTGATATCTAGTATTTCGATCATCCACAGCATGAACAAAAGTAAGTTTAAAGTTCCCTTCTACTTGCTGAGTTGCCATCCTAGGGCCAGATCGTTTGGTACTAATCCATAAGGATGCATCGGTACTAGTCCACTGGCTTTGGCTGCAACTTGCATCCGGCCTCTGTTTCGATGCACCAGCCTCTTCCCTGACCATTTTTTTTCTTCCTTCATCTCTTCCTCTAGCTCGATGAAGAGGAACTACTGGATTCTAAATTAGAATGCGCCAAATCCCTCCTACTTCTATAGCAATTCTTTGTTAACCCATTCTGCAGTTTGCGACTCTTCTGCATCTGCTGATTCATCTCATTACAATTTTCTTACAACCTATCTTCCATTCATCATGCGGTCCATCTCGACTCTAGTTATCACATTAGCCGGGTTCTGGGCCTCAGCAGCACCTGGTTATGCAACTTCCTCCTGGTGTTGACCGTTAATGTTCTCAACATTGTCTGTAGCTTTGGAAGTGGTAGAATGGTCTCGTCATAAGGCTATGGTTGAAAGCAACTTGTGTAGGTTTCAAAAAATCTAAGAAGATTGAAATATCAGAAACAAAGAAAACTAGATCAATCTCTCAAATTTAGATGATCCAATATTAGATGGTGGATCCAAACGTCCTAAGAATAACGCTCTTAGTAAAAGGACCAAAATGTTAACACAGAATATGATGCAAACACCTAAGAGATTGAAGTAGATAATAAAATAAAGAATAATAAATGAAAATGAAGTAAAAATGATGCACATAGAATTTATAGTGGTTCGGCCAACTAATACCTAAATCCACTTAATGTTTCTATTGATTATATTGCTATTTACAATTGTTGTTCTTATGGATCGGTATGGATCCTTTGGATTACAAAAGACTTATGGAAGATTCATAAATAAGAAAAAAAATCCTTTAAAATGATCTCATCCCCCTCTATTTATAACTGTAGGTCACCGAGAATTTCTTCTCCATGATATCCACCACATTCCCACGTCCATCAACAATTAAGCTTGAGAAAACGTGGTCATGTCAGCAAATAAGAAGGATCGATATCGATCCATAGACATGGATTGGTACCGATCCATAAGATTGCGTCATGGACTTTTTCCATTACTTTGTTCAGGTGCGACTTATTGTTAGCTTCGTGTTCCTATCTTGATTGCTCTGTTAGATGCTTGTTTCTGGGTCAACGAGTAGGATTGGTGGAGGAACGAAGTTCTTGATTTTAGGTGCTCAAGACACTTAATAGAAAAACACACGCGATTGATCCCATGAAGCTTGGAATAGGTTTCTAGTAATACTTCTTAGGAGTAGTGGAATTCGAAGTGGAATGGATGATATTGTATGGACCGGTACATATCCATAGGGATGGATCGGTACCAATCCATCACTTTGATGGGTTGAAGTTTATTGGACTTTCGAATTGCTTGGCACTTGCATTGGATCCATGTTCGCATTGGGTTTCTAGGATTACAAGCTATTCTCCAGGCTCTTTACCTCGATAATTTCTAAGTTTGACTAATTGAATTCTTTCAAATATAGCCTGACCAAACGGCTGGATAATAGTATGAAATATCAAGCTCCATTCAACAACATAATATAGGTTGTTTATTCCATCTACTATAACCAATTTATAGTCAAGAGTTTTCAGGTCAAAAATCTTGAACTCGAACAAATAAATCTTGTTGAAAACAATTTTCTATATGAAAATACATTTTAGAAAAGGAATCATATTTCTCAGTCCAGTGTTAAGTATCTATTATTGTTCTACAATATTTGTATTACTTGTTGCTTGGCCCGCCTACAAGATGCTAATTGTAGAGGTTTTTTGAATCAAAATGATAGTCGAGCCAGTGGAAGGTTGGAAAATGTAAAAGATTGACTCAAACTGAGAAGTTCAACATATATACATCATCCGGTATGTAAGCATGGCTCGGCATGTATACATGGTTCCGTCTATGTGTAGTTTCATCCTATATGTGTGGTTCGACCAAGGAAGAATGGAGTGTGTCGCTCGGCCAAAGAAAGCTCTTACTAGGAACATAATGAATATCGCTCGTCTAGGGGGGACATTGTGTCATTCGGTTTGGATAGTTGGTATGTGCTATTCGGCTTAGATGTTTCAACAGGCACTGCTCGATCAGGGAAGTGAGGCCTTGCATGGGTCGGTCGAGGAGCTTTATTTAGCCCTATTCAGTCCTCATGGTTAGGTCATAGCAGTTTCATATACCTCGTTCTGTGTGTGCCATCGAAGTTGTGAGTCATCGATTTAATCCCAAAGCGAAGCTGCCGGGATATCATTACTTCGAGCTACACCGTTGCTTGCTTCGAACCCCTAGAAAGATTGCTTCGATCCAATCATCAAGACACCCCGGTTCAGCACTTACTGATAGGCCAATATCGATCGAAAAACTTGGCTCTGTCTAATGTACAAGAGTTATCAGCGATGGGTCGAAGTACCTCATTCTTGGGCCGGCGTAGAGAGTCCAGTCTATCATCGTCTATAAATAGAGGGGCAGGGGTGCAGTGAAGATGGACCTTTTTTCGAGAACTCCGGGGACACTCTGCCATTTTTTGCACTAGCTTTCTTTCAGTTCAAACTTGTATTCAAGCTATTTGTATACAGATTGTATCTGTATTCAAGTCTTGGAGGAAAGCAATAAAGATTATATTAATAGTGGACATAGGCAGTTACGCCGAACCGCTATAATTCTGGCGTTCTTGTTTCTACAGCTTGTTTTGTAAACATTCCTCTGTTTTAATTTATTTTTTTCATTAATCTCTCTACAAATTCTACTCAAGGGTGTTAATGACCAATTTTTATGCTAACATTTTGGTGCTTTCACTGAGAACATCATTCTCAGGCCGTTAGGATCTAATTTGTCGCTACTGGATTGAAGAAATCCGCTAAAGAAGATCCAAGTTCGCTCACAAGAAGTTCACAGATTCTACTCAGAGTTCCGACCGATAACTCTATAATGGAAGACCGCATACCAAATCAGCCTCCCATAATGCGGATGTCAACGAGATCGCTAGCATCCAACAAGTGGGACCCAACAATCAATAAGCTAATCCAGGTGCAGGAACTGCCGCCATCCTAAACCAAACAGAAGTTGTCACTAGAATAGAGTTCAACGAGCTAATGAGAGAACTTATGGAAAGCGGGAGGAAGCCAAGTGGACGAGGCAAGGCGCCAAGGCCTGGCAAAGAGGCGGTGCAAGGCAACATTGCGATAAAACAGGATGGCGACAATTCTGGAAAGGTCAAGGTTGATGTTCAAAATAAGCCGAGCAGTCTAAAGCGCCTGAAAGGGAAAATTCCGAAAGAACGAGGGAAGCCAGAAATTGGAAGCCAAGGATCCCGACCTACAACGAATACACTCCTCTGAATGCATCTCTAGAGAATATTTATTTGTCAACTTGTAACACCTTCCGATAACGGAAGCCGCGCCCAAAGGAATTCACTTAGGAACAAAAGCAAATTGGGAAGTACTACCGACTTCACGAGACCTACGGGCACAACACTGAGGAATGCAGACACCTCCATGACACTATAGATAAACTAATTCGGAAAAAGAAGTTACAACAGTTTGTTAAGAGCCCGCAGGAAGGTGGACAAGGAACGTCAGACCCCGTTTGCGAGCCAGCTCCCTACCATCCCGAGGAACCTACTCGAATTGTAAGTAGACTAATCATAAACATGATAGTCGGAGGGCCTCATCCTGTTGATAAGAGTTGGCAAGAAATGGAGCACTATGCTAGTTCATTGAAACATGCGGACATTGAATGATGTTCGAACTCGGAAGATGGGATTCCAGCGAAAAAGCAGCGAATAATGACTAATGATATAGTGTTCAGAAGTAGAGATGCCGATCAGGTGGAGGCACCTACCATTGACCTGATGGTCATCTCGGCAATGATTGGGCCAGCATTTGTGAGAAAGATATTAAATGATTGTGAGAGTTTTTCCAACATTATATTCAAAAATGCGTACGACCAAATAAAGATGGAGGCAAAGGATCTGAAACCATCTAAATCCCACTTTCACTGTTTTAATGGTGCAGCCATTGATGCGATAGGTTTTGTTGAATTACTAGTTGAATTAGGAGAAGGTGAACATAGGAAGGTATGGATCCTACCATTCATTGTGTTGGATGTTGATTCTCCGTATAATGTTTTTCTGGACCGACCGGCCCTGGCCGAGTTTCGGGCAGCTTTGGCCCCATGGTGTTTGACTTTGAAGTTTCCGACGGATAGAGGAGTTAAGGTTGTACACGGCGATCAGGCGACAGGTCGTGCATGTTATGTGGATGAGCTGAGAGAGGCCCAACGGAGAGAGAAGGGAAAGGTTGTGGACAACTCTGTCCATATCCAAGTAGCGCAAAATTAACAAGTAGCGCCCGAGCCTTGGCTCGGGCAGCAGGGTCGGATCTACAGAGACAAAGATCCGAGAGACGATGATGAAGAACCTAAGGAGCCTAAAGCTGCACCGAATGAACTAACGATTGACATTTCAGTCAACCACGATGACCCATCACGGGTGCTAAAGATTGGATCACAACTCACTCCCTCGATGACTGAGGACCTAACTAATTTCCTTCAAGCGAACTTGGATGTTTTCGCTTGGACCCACTCTTATATGTGCGGGATTTCTCCTGCCATTGCAAGTCATATGTTGAACATTGACCCAAAATTTGTACCGGTGAAACAGAAAAGGAAAGGTATGGACCGGAGAGGTCTACTGCTCTCAAAGAGGAGGTGGACAAACTCAAATCCAAAGGGTTCGTCCGTGATGCCCTCTACCCTGAATGGGTTTCTAACCCTGTACTAGTGAGAAAAGAAAATAGGAAATAGAGGATCTGTTTTGATTATTCAGACCTGAACAAGGCATGCCCTAAGGATAGTTTCCCTTTACCTAGAATTTATCAACTGGTGGACTCAACTGCCAAGCACGAGTTATTATCATTTATGGATGTGTATTTGGAATACAATCAAATCCCAATGCACATTCCAGATCAGGAACACACTAGTTTTGTCATGGATGTCAGACTGTATTGTTATGTGGTGATGCCTTTGGGTTGAAGAACGCAGGAGTGACATATCAGTGCAAGGTAAATCAGATGTTTGAAGACCAAATTGGTAGAATAATGTAAGTCTATGTGGATGACATGCTCGTGAAGTCACGGCAGTCAAATGACCACATTCGAGACTTAGCGGAGATGTTTGATATACTTAGATATTACAGAATGAAAATCAGTCCACCGGTGTTCCTTTGGTGTTGCGTTGGGAAAGTTTTTAGGCTTTATTGTCAATTCACGGGGAATTGAATCTAATCAAGAAAAGATTCAGGCTATTCGAGGCATACAAGCACCCAGAACTATAAAGCAAGTACAAAGCCTGAATGGAAAAGTCGCCACGTTGAATCGATTTATATCCAGAGCGACCGACAAGTGTATCCCCTTCTTCGATGTGATAAAGAAAGGGAAGAGAATTTTTAATGGACACCTGACTATGAGGATGCCTTTCGAGCTCTAGTGAGATATTTGGAAAGTCCCCCGGTTCTATCAAAGCCTGTAGACCATGAAGTGTTATATGTATACCTGGCTATGTCTTAGCATGCCATCAGTACGGCCTTTGTTCGTGAGGAGGACCGAATTCAAAAGACAGTATACTATGTTAGTAAATGTAAAATGGGAGAAGAGAGAAATTATCCTAAAATTGAGAAGCTAGCCTACTGTTTGGTGATTGCATCAGGCAAGCTTCATCCCTATTTTCAGGCACACCCGATCGGTGTTTATACCGATCAGCCTCTACGATAGGTGCTCTAACGACCCGAAACCTCTGGAAGGTTGTTGAAGTGGAACATTGAGTTTAGTCAATTCGATATCACCTACCTACCATGGAGGGCTATCCAAGGGCGGGAGCTAGCGGACTTCATTGTAGAATTCATCATATCAGACGGGCCAAGCAGTGCAGATGTTATTCCCCCTATTCGATGGAAACTATACACCGATGGGGCATCCAACAACCATTATTCTGGGGCTGGTGTTATTCTTGTAACTCTCGAAAACTGATCGATTTGTTATACTTTGAAGCTCAATTTCCCAGCTACGAATAATGAAGCCGAGTATGAAGCATTGATTGCTGGCTTAAAACTTACCAGGGAACTTGGAGTGAAATCGGTTGAAATCTTTTCTGACTCATAATTGGTAGTGTACCAAGTATGGGGAGACTCACAAGCAAGGGGAAAAAACATGCCCCATACCATGCGCAGGTTCAAGAGTTGTTGGCAGATGTTGAATATTATGATATTTCACACATCCCACGCGAACAAAATGGGGAAGCCGATTCATTGGCAAAATTCGCAAGTACTGGTGATGCACAACAGATGGGCTTGGTTTCCGTTGAAATCTTACATGCTTCGAGTATAAACGAGATGGAAGTAGACTCTGTATTAGAAACATAAATTGAGCAAGGAGTTAAGGATAACTCCATTTAAGCAATACCTACTGGGCTTTGCTTGAAAAGAGGAACGAAAGAGGACAAGCCATTCGCAAAGCTTCGCGATATGTAATGTAGGATGAATTAATGTATCAAAAGGGATTCTTGATACCCTTACTTCGGTGCATCGCCCACGATGAGATAAAGTGGGTTTTGAAAGAAGTTCATGAAGGAGAATGTAGCGACCATACTAGGGGTAGACATTAGCGAAAAAAATCCTTCGCTATGGATACTATTGGCCGACCGTGAATTAGGACGCCGCAGACTATGTAAGAAGGTAAGATAAATGTCAAAAGTATGCAAAAATCCCAAGAGCTCCTGCGATGGAACTAAGATAAATGGTTAGTCCCTGGCCATCCATAATATGGGGGATCGGTATAATCAGCTCCTTGCCGATCTCCAGAGGTGGTGCAAAATATGCAATTGTTGCGGTCGATTACTTTACCAAGTGGGCGGAAGCAGAGCCCTTAGCCACAGTCACCACCAAAAGGTCATTAATTTCGTTGTGCGAAACATCGTATGCCATTTTGGCCTCCCACGAACTATCATTACGGATAACGGAACTCAATTTGAAAGTAGGGCGTTCAAAGAATTTTGCCAAAAATATGGCATTGAGAAAAGGTTTGCGGCAGTCGCTCACCCTAAAGCCAATGGACAAGTTGAAGCCATAAACAAAATAATCAAATCCATATTGAAAAAACGTCTGGAGAAAGCTAGAGGCAAGTATGTGGATGAGCTTCCGACAGCACTCTAGTCTTACAGAGCCACCCATAAGTCCGTGACTGGCCACACTCAATTCACATTGGCATATGGAATGAAAGCTGTTATACCTATCGAACTTGAAGTTCGTTCTCATTAGGTAACTCATTACGATCCTAAGATGAATCAGGATCTCTTACTGGAATCACTGAATTTTGTCAACGAAAAACGTGAAGAAGCTGATTTAAGGGCGGCTGTGTATAGGCATCGAGTCGCTCGATATTATAACGAAAAAGTTCGGCCGAGAATTTTTGATGTGGGAGACCTCGTCTTGAAACGAATTTTTCCAACTCCATAGCATATGAATCCCACTTGGGAAGGTCCATACGTCATCGAATAGAAGCTTGGAGAAGGGATTTCAGGCTAGCGACTGTCCATGGCATGACGCTCCCCAGAGCGTGGAATAGCGAGCACTTACGACGTTATTACATTTAGTTATTTCCTTTGCATTTTAGTAGTAATTGTTTCCAATATGTTTTTCTTTTGTTTTCGGCATGTAATAAGGCAATTCAGTTGTTCCTATTTGATTATGATAATAAAGGCTTGAGGTTGCTTTTCTACAAACTATTGATGTTCTATGTGTTACAATTCCATGACAAAAATTAAATCATATTATTCTGTTTGGCATATGAACATACACACAAAATTAAAAGTCAATCGATAAAACAAAAAATATCTAAGTCCCCAGAATGCGGACTAGAGTACTGAGTCCCTAGAGTGCGGACTAGAGTATAAATGACTGAAAAAATTTTAAGTCCCCAGAGTGCGGTCTGGAGTACTCTGAGTCCCTAGAGTGTGGACTAGAGTATAAATGAAAAAAAATCTCTAAGTCCCCAGAGTGCGGACTAGAGTATGAACGACTTAAAAATCTCTAAGTCCCCAAAGTGCGGACTAGAGAGCTTTGAGTCCCCGGAGTGCTGGCTAGAGTATAAACAACTTAAAAATCTCTAAGTCCCCAAAGTGCGGACTAAAGTACTCTGAGTCCCTAGAGCGTAGACTAGAGTATAAACGACTCAAAAATCTCTAAGTCCCCAGAGTGCGAACTAGAGTACTTTGACTCCCCAGAGTGCGGACTAGAGTATAAACGACTTAAAAATCTCTAAGTCCTTAGAGTGCGGAGTAGAGTACTCTAAGTCCCCAGGGTGCAGACTAGAGTATAAACGACTCAAAAAATCTTTAAGTTCCCAGTGCACGGACAAGAGTATAAACGACTTAAAAATCTCTAAGTCCCTAGAATGTGGACTCGAGTATAAACGAATTAAAAATCTCTAAGTCCCCTAAGTGCGGACTAGAGTACTCTAAGTCCCCAAAGTGCAGACTAGAGTATAAATGACTTAAAAATCTCTAAGTCCTCGGAGCGTGGACTAGAGTGCTCAGAGTCCCCGGAGTGCGGGCTAGAGTATAAACGATTCAAAAAATATCCAAATCCCTGGAGCACGGACTAAAAGTATTCTAAGTCTCATAGCGTGGATTAGAGGATTTACGATTCCAAAAAATTTCGAGTCATATGGAAGTAAATTGGAACTTGTGTAACTCCCAAGATTTTGAATTTAGGCTACAAGTTAGACAGTAAGCTGAACAGCGAAAATCATCGAAAATAAAGAAACAAAGTTTTATTCGCTAATCCAAAGTAAAGTTCTACTACAATTTCTCCTGAACTTGGAGCCAAAAGTCTATTTACAACGACTGTGAGAATAAATAGAAATAACTATATAATTCAGACTGGCTCGGGTTGAATAAGGCACGATCAGATAGCTACCTTTTGATTTCTTCTCCTTCCTCCACTTCTCCGAAGGCTCCTCACCCGAGCGTTTTCTCTTGGATGCCTTGTTTCCTAGTGAGATGGTGCCTGAGGAAGGAGGAGGAACTTTAGGTGGCTTGGTCCTACTGGGAAGAATGACCATTAAGGGCCTATTCAGGGGATCATCCAGTTCCACCACTTGAGGCTCAGCCTTAATTTCAGCTTTCTTCTTCCCCTATTCCATGATTTATTCCTCCACGCTCAGTTTCGAAGTATGTTTGAAGGCATGATTTCGACCTCATCATGTTTTTATGTAGGTGAAGGGTTCTCGAGTTTGTCCTCATCGAGCACCCCGATTATTTGAGCATCGGGTCCGAGGGCATTGCCAGTGTGAGATGTTACTCCTAATTTATTTTTCTTCTTTATGGCGGCATCGCTCCTTGGAGTTGGTTTGGGGTCAGAATGGCCTACATGAAGTTATAAAAGACAAATGTTAGGATACATTTATTGCCCGCTAAGAGGCGTTGGTTATTTGAACTTTAGTAAGGAAGGTTAAGTACCAGTCACTGGCCGACTCTCAGTTGTTTTGGGAGTCTCACCCTTTGGGATAGGGGACAGAATGTGGATATAGAGCGCGAATTTCTCTGGATCATAGCCAACGTGCTGTTCAAAAGGATCGAGTGAAGAGCGACCAATCGGCTGAGCAAAAGGAAGAACTTCAGATTCAGTTCTAGATGGACCAGCGGCATCATCCTTCCCTTTTGATGAGGAGGAATCTCTTCCATAGAGGACTTTGGCTGCAGATAAGTCGGAAGGCTCGTTTCCTCGAAGCACTTCCTTCACAAGGGATTCCTCATCAACCTCCTTGGTGCCCAGCTCTACTCGTTTGATTTTTATCAAGGTGTCCCATGCCTCAACTAATGATTCGAGGTAACTCTCACCCAAAAATGATAGATCTTGTTGCATGAGAACCCGAGTGTTGTATTCAGCAATAAGTGGATCAAATAGGCGATTGATTTCTTCTCTTCCGGCTTCAGCAGCTACCTCAAGACGAGAGTCGATTTCTGTCAATGCCATTCTTTTTCCTTCTTCATGGGCTGTGTCCCTTAAAGCTTCAGCTTCGGAGAGCTCCTCATCAAGCTTTGTTTTTAGAAGTCGTGCAGTGACAATCTCATCGCAATATCATTGCGACTCCTCTTAAGCGGCAGTTTTTTCTTCGTTTTCTTTGAGGAGTAGCTCCTCCAATTCTTTGACTCGTTGAGCGAGGACATCCTTCTCCTTTGAACGGAGTCTTTTTCTAAGGCTAAAGCGCCACAGCGTTGAAACGCTTCATCAATTTCCCTTCTGTGGGTAGCTTCCAGACGAATGACTGCCTCGGCTGTGTCTTTAGCATTTTGTTGAGCAGCTTCAAGTTGAGATTTGTACGAGGAAAGATCTTCATTTTGGGATTTGATAATGTTTTTATGATGGATGGTTTCAAGTTTTAGGCGATCGATCTCATACCGACGTTCCATAGAAACTTTTGAAACCTTTTCTGCCAAGTGAACAAACGCATCGTGTTGGATGTAGATGTCGTTGTTGCAAGCGATAGCGCTTTATTTGACATGCCCTGGAGTTGGATGAATCACATGAAGAAATTTCAACCAGTCGAAGAATATCTTCAGAAATGTGGCTTTAAATTCAGCTAATCTTTCAGCTACCAACGGATCATGTGTAGAAATTGGAGGAGTTTACTTAGCCGAAGCTATAGACTTTTTGTGAGGCTCATGAGATTGCTTTGTGCTGGACGAATCGGAGTGTTATTTGCGGGGAGCTTCAGATTGAGACCCTTTATGAGCAGATTTTTCCCAACTGTGCTCTGAGTGAGGGGGAGGATCGTTGGGGTACGGAAAATGGCTGTATGTTTCTCCTCGAGAAGACGACGAGTCTCTAGGATGGTAGTCCCTATCGCCACTATCATCTCTTTCTCGATGTCTACCTGACCCCGAATCCGACTAGAGTGGTGAATGATAGATGACCTGCGAAGGCGGTTGAATCCATGAGTGCGCTCCATATCACCTGCATAGAAACCAAGTGAGGACGAGTTAGCAAGAATAATATGATGGCTGAAGTTTAAGTGCAGGGTGAAGTGTAGGTGTTCGTGTGTGTCCTAGTGATTCCCCCCAATGGACCGGTTTCTTTTGCTTTACTTATTGGGGTTGACTCTCCATGTTGACCGGCCGAATCGCCTACATCACCTATCGTGGGCTATTTAAGCCCCATATCTCCTGGGTCGCTAAAACCATAATTCAACAAGTCATCGGGGATGGTCAGGTCTGAAAGACCTTTTAGTGAACCATCTGGATGTTGGAAAGACGATTTTTTCTCGACCGGGGTGATGGTAATTTTAGAAGTCCCGCTAATTGTTTTCTTCAATTTATAGGCTAAGCTTTTTTGCCTCTTCGAAGGGGGAAGTGATTTGATGACGTTAGGTATGTCGGTTATAGGCACAATATCAGAGCCTAATGTTAACACTTAAAATTGAACGCTAACACCCCGGTGTGTGAAATGTGAATGTGAAAGCACCACCCGACGGTTCGGGAACAAAATATCAGCTAAAATAACAGAAAATACAGTAAGAGACAGCGATTTTATAGTGGTTCGGCTTAAGGAGTAGCCTACGTCCACTTTAAGTATCTTTATTACTAATCTTGTTACAAAACGATACAATGCTCTTCAAGTACAAATCTCTTTAGTTACAAAACACTTTGAGCAAGTAGCATAAGCTTCGATGTAGATGAAAGTCTTCGAATCCATGTCGGACGTGTGAAGGTCATTCAAAGTAGCTTGTAGTGTTCTTTGAAGCTTCAAGTATAAAGTCGGTTTAGAAACTGTGAGACTATTGGCGCTTGAAGAGATTGTCCAAAAGGTCCTTTGAAAGTTGGAGATGGCAATGTATTAATAGAGAATTCTGGGCAGGAAACATTACCAAGTCCTAAATCGTAACCGACCTAAGTTGGGTCGTGGACGACTTAAACTAAATCGTGGGTCGGTTGCGACTTAAATACTGGATCGAGACTTCGGAAAGACATCCTTTCTGAATTTTGGATATATCACAAGTCCTAAGTCGCAAATGAGTCAACCGGTCCTCTCGTAAGCGATGCGGCATTGAACCTTAACTCCGTAGTCTTAAGTCGTGACCGAGTTAATAAGATGTGGCATAAATATCATGGCATTGGATTTTAACTCGGTAGCTTTAGGTCGTATGCGACTTAGCATGGGTCGTAAGTCGGTCGTGGCTTAAGTGAAGTTGCTTTTGAGCCTTTCTTGTCTCGAGTCATTAGGTCGGCCATTTCTTGAGTCATTTTCCCCCCTTAAACCATTGAGTCGCTGTCTCCCTTGAGTCATTGAGTCGGTCATTTCCTTAAGGTATTAAGTCGGTAACCCTTCAAGGCTATTAAGTCGGTAGGTCGTACCACTTCATGAGCCATTAAGTCATGGCTTTCCTTAACTCGTTAAACCGTTAAGTCGTCCATACCTTGAGTCGTAGGTCGTGAAGTACTCTGAGTCGGCAACTACCTTAAGGTGTTGAATCGGTCTATCCTCTTAGGGCAGTTAAGTCGGCAAGCTGTTAGGTCGGCATCCTTTTAAGTCGTTAAATGTCCTTAAGTCGTGAGCCCCTTTTTGAGTCGTTGAACATAGGAGTTAACAATTGCCCCTCGAAGTACACGCTTAAGTCATGAGTCGTGTGCTTCGATCTAGTTCCTGAGTCGTCAACGACTCAAAGAGGTTTGTTAACTCGCTCGTCTTTCAATCTTCTCCCCTATCTCCTATATAAGTCGTCCAGTCGCCTCTTCCTTCTCACTTTTCAGAAGGCGAACTCAAGCTAGCTGATCAACAATCCATCTTTTCCATTACAATGCGTAAGTGATCCTGCTCCTTCCCCGATCCTTTACTATCATTGATTCGTGAATTCCACCTCAAATCACCTCCTCACGCAATGCTTCGTTGTGAATCTCGTTACGCTGATAGTTGTTGAACCTGAATTAGTCTGATTCGGCTTTAAATGATTAACGAGATGTCGTCGATGGGTTGCAACACTTTGGTCCAACTGTTTTTTGATTTGTGTTAGGATGGCTAAACATTGAATTTGGATGATTTTGAATGATCCGATATCATAGGAAAATAAGGACTTTTGTTGATGGAGAGGCTAACGGGTTAACGGGTTAAGAGGGGTTACTGATTAGATGAGGGGTTTCCTGGTTGAGTGGGGCATTAGCTTGGACACAATCCAGCACTTTTGGGCGACTTTAGAGGCCTTACGACTTAACTCTTGACCGACTCAAATGGATGCGACATAGGCTCTGAGTCGCAGCCGAGCCAGGACTTGGAGAAATTCACTCCATTTTGAAACGAAACCTTTCCTCCTTATTATGCCTTACGTCTTAAAAGACCAACGTCTTAACTTGCAGGATAAGTCGTGAACGACTCATGACTTTGAGAACTTTTGGACTGTAACTCAATGACCTGAACAAAATTTAAAAACTTAGAGATGTTAATAGAACTTGATTGTATTTCCAATTTGAGTTGCCAGGATAAACTGCTTGAACTTTGAACTGTTACTTGAACTTTGAACTGTTAAACTTTGCTGCATTCTTTCACAGATCACTTTTGACTTGCAAGCTAACAATCTGTTCAATACATCATTTACAGAAAATTGGGACAAATATACTGCCACTGACTGCCCACATCAAATGGCAGATTAGTTAACAACAGATAATCAACTTAAATAGATTGTGTGAACGAAGTGCTTTTAAATCATCAAATTCAAGTAAAGTATTAAAGCAACATTGAAATAGTCAACTGAAACTGCCCAGTTTGCACTAATACTATACCTGAACTTTTTAAATTAACAAGTCCTGAAATATGGTAATCGATCAATTGTTGACTAGTTTAATTCCAGTTATATTTACTTGTTATTTTTATTAGTTCTGCACAACACTTCACACTTTTAGGAAACGTGCACCTTCACATTTGAATATCCAGTTGCTTGTGTAGAATGACTTCTCAACAAGAAGAGACAACAGCCCAGACTGGAGAAGCCACTCTTATTCCGGCTCCCCTAGTTAATCCTCCAGAGAGAGCCTCTACCACTTTGTCATACAAAGTTTTTCGTCAGTTATGCACTCAGTTTGGCATTGCTGAAGCAGATGCCATTCTTCCTGAGAAAACTAACACTGCCGATGTGGCGCCTCCTGGCTTTGTAGCAGTCAACCGCCAAATGTGCTTGTGCGGTGCTATTCCTCCCTTCAATGACTTACTTTAACAGTTTCTTCTTCGATTGACCATCTCTCCGTTCCAACTGCACCCTAATGGTTATGCCATTCTGATGGGGTTGTGTGTTTTATTCATGAGAACTCTAGATCGACTGCCGAGTTTCGAGGAAATTTGTTATTTATGTTCTTTCACAAAGACTAAAGATCATCCCTCTATTGTTGTTATAAGAAGCGCTAGGAATCGCAAACTCATCACTGATCTTTCCGAAAGTGTTCATGGCTTCTTAAATCAGTTTTTCTTTGTTCGCTGCCCCCCAGGGTTTTACGCCATCTGAAGAGTAGGAAGTAAGATTACCTGCTTCTATTTTCCATTCTTGATCTTTTCGAGATCTAAGTTGCTAATTTCACTCTTTCCTTTTTCAGCGCTTCCTCCCCCCTCTAGAGATCCAGGCCACAAGCAAATTTTTGAAAGATTGAATGCTGTGACCACTAAAGAGAGAAGTATAAAGTTTTTGTTGAGGGATGAACTTTTGCATCAGTATGGACTTTTACACACTTCTCGCTCTACACACCCCCATGAGGTTCTAGACTCCCCATCTAAAGCACTAGATGCCCCAGTTTCCACTGACGAACCCATACCAAAAGAACCTGCCTCCGAGGCTTCTCTGGTGAAGTGCTCTACTACTGCCGACGTTGCGGGGTCGTCCGGCAAATTCACACTTGCCCCAATTATTGAGGAGGAAGAAACTCTTCGTTGCTTTGAAGATGCGGCCGATTTGGAAGCCGAAAAAGAAACTCCCGTCGAGCATGGCGGTGATGATACTTTTGAGGGGCTAAGCGACCTGATCATAACTTCACAGGAACTTTTTAAAGATGATGTCCCTAAAGCTTCTTCTCCTGTTGTCGAGGCGACATCCACTTTTCAGCAAATTTTGACGCCTGCCACTCAAGTCACTACCACCCCTGTGCTGAAGAGTGGTTTGTAGCCTGACGCGTGTAGTTTGCACACCACACACACATAGGATTTTCATCACTTATTCGTACTTAACTTCTTTTCTCCGAAGACTTTTAAGACTTGTCTTTTTTTCTCAGATTCTCCGATGGGACGCAACGGCTCTTATTACGACGACTTTCAGCGCTACGGGAGGCGTGATCAATATGAATATAGGCGCTACCTTCCCGTTTACAGAGAAACTGAAGAAGAGAGAGCCGCTCGAAAGGCTCAGGAGAGGAGGACTCAAGAAGAGCGTTATGAGAGGAGAGAAAGGGAGGAGCACCATGATTCTTCCCAGAGAGGTGACGACTCTCACAAAAGAAAGTCTCATGACAGTCGGGGAAAAAGTCATGTAGTTGAGGACCCAAGCAAGCGTGCCAGGCACGGTGAAAAGCCTGCATCTACAGCTTCTGAAAAGGCTGCTGCCCCCGTCTCACTTGACATCCCATCCGGCTCTCCTGCTTTCGGGAAGACAGACATTCAGACAATAGGCAACATGCCTAAATTCCAAATTGGACCAGGCCCGGCTACTCTGCAAAGCCGGTTTCCGAACTGGTGCCTAAAGGGAGTGCGGTTCGATCTTGACTTGGTCCCTATTGACAAACAAGCAATGCTGTAAAATCTTGATGCTGTTAGACTTGATATCGAGCGGATGTCAGGGTGGCAAAAGCTTGTTGATGAGCTTCAGAGGGTCAACCGCGTGAATATAGAGGCTATGCTGACCATGGAAAATGATAAGGCCGAGTGGCAGAAAATTTTAAGCCAGCATGATACCGAAATGAGAAACATTGCTGATTACAACGAGAAGTTTGAAGCGGAAGTTGAAAAACTTAAGCAAGAGCTTGCTACTTCTTCCACCTCATATACTCAAAAAGAAGAAGTACTTCAAAAGCAAGTTCGCGATGCTCACGCTGCTCAGCGACACGCCGAGGCTCGACTTGAGGCTGAGCAGAAAACAACGGAAAGGTATCGTGCTGACGTTGCAGAGTTACGGGAGAAGGTCAACTCCCAGGATTTGGAGATTATGAGGCTAAAGGCCCAATTATTAAAGACCGAGAAGGAACGTGATGAAGCTATTGCTGGAAGGCAGGCTGCCGAGCAATCGCATGAGGCGACTAAAGCCAATGTCAACTCCACTTTATTTGACTTTTACGTGCACAGCGTTATGGGGCGTGGGAGCCTTTCATTCTTAGGAACGAAGTATGAGATTACCCTGGCCGAGGTTTGGGAGTCAATTCTTGACATGCTTGGAGGTGCAGGTGCCGGCTATGCTGAAGCATCTCTTGAAGAACACTTTCTAGATAATGACACCATAGCTTCCCTAACCCAGGGAAAAGAGCAGCTTGCCAAAGCACGAGCTGAGGCGGGGGAGCAGCACTTTGTTAAAGAAGCACCATTAACTGCCCCCGTTCCTCCTTCGGTTTCAAAGGATGTTGACATCACAGGCTCCGGTTCTCATTCTCTGCCCTCTACCAAAGCTATCACAGAAGGTGCAACTGTCCATAACGGAGACGAAGGCCAAGAGAGCGGTGAAGCGCTGGGTTTTGAGATTGACGTAGCAAAGCCTACTTCGCCAGGTAATCCTAATGCTGATCTTGCTCAAATAGACTGCTCATTTGCCTCTTATGAGTTTGATGAGCTTCTTGACTACTTCCTGAATCTCAACGAGCCTTTATCTCCTCTCTTTACCGACTTTAACTTCTTTTCTTCTGTAGAGAAAGTGCCGAGCATCGTTCAGACTCCCCCTCCTCCAGTTATTCCTCCCCCGCCTCTCCAGGTCACCCCTCCATCCTCCTCTCAACCCGGGTCGCAAGAGGAGCAAATAGAGGCTCTCCGAGACTTAGATAATCCTAATGCTTCACAGGAACACGGGGGAGAAGGGCTTGGAGCAGGCAATGAGTCCCCGGAGCGAACCATTTCTGATAATATAAAATTTTCTGCTCTTGTTACCCCGGGAAGTGAGTCTTCTTCAAGGAGGAGGAGGAAGCGTACCACTTCCAAGAAGAAAAGGAAAAGCATTCTTGTTTCTGAAGAGGAAGCAAAGGTTGATCTGGCAGTAACCCTCTCTCCTTCTTCCCCAACTCTCCCAAGCCGTCCTGAAAAACTGCCTATTAGGTCAGGTGAAGGCTCTAAAGGTGGTGGCAAGAAGAAGTAACGGGCCCTGCTTTCTCTTATTTTTACTTTTTGCTTTTTGCATGTACTGGCCGGAGATTGTGCGGGTACCGGCCTCCGTTTTTCTTTTTATTTTGAAACCTGTACCTATACAAAATTTTGACAGTATTGAATAAAATGATTCTTTTTGTTTGTACAAACTTCTGTCTGTATTTGAGAATGCATTTACTCTTCATTTTTGTACAAGTTTCTTTATATGATATTGCAGTGAGCTTGTGGTATGTTGTTCGAGCGTAATTTTTACCAATGTAGCTATACCATGTTGCCCCTATACCATAAGCTCGTTGCAATATTTTCAACTTTGAGGGGACTTGTACTCTTATTTTCTGGAGAATAATTATTCCATACTTGGAGGAATATTATTCTGCTCAAAATAGAGTACATCTCGTTTCATATGAGTTTTCACGCTCCACCCTTTGGAGATATCACTTTTTCTTTTGCATATATACATTTTTACCAAGCGAATTCTCTTATGTGGTAGAGCGGGCCTCGGTGGAGGGCTTTTTGATCTTTGTTTTGCATTTCTGATGAAATGCTTCTTTGAAAAGTTGTACCTCTGAGGAGGGCCTTTTCACGTTTCCACACTTGGAAGTTTTATTTCAATCTCGGTGAAACGTGTGCCTCCGAAGAGTTGTGCCTCCGAAGAGGGCTTTCCACGTTTCAACACTTGGAAGTTTTGTTTCGATCTCGGTGAAACGTGTGCCTCCGAAGAGTTCTTTTTGTTTGATTGTGCCTCTGGGAAGAAGTCTTTTTGTTTGATTGTGTCTCTGGGAAGAGGTCTTTTTGTTTCTGCCTCTTGGGAGAGGCTTTTATTTTTTCCCTGTTCGCTGGGAAGCGGGCCTCCGAAGAGGGCTTTTCACATTTCGACTCGTATGAAGTTTTATTTCAGATCACGGTGAAATGTGTTCCTCTGAGTAGGGCTTTTGCCTGGAAGTTTGGAGTTTCTTTCTCTTAGTTGGATGGATTCACGGGAGTGTATCACCGATCAGTCCACAACTTTATGTCGAGAAAGAACTCTCTTTTTCTGGCGAGGCCCGCTCGAGGTCTTTTAGCATTTCAACTGTGGCGAAATGGGCCTTCGAAGAGGGATTTTCACGTTTCAACACTTTGAAGTTTTATTTCAATCTCGGTGAAACGTGTGCCTCTAAGTGGGGCTTTTGCCTGGAAGTTTGGAGCTTCTTTCACTTAGTTGGATGGATTCACGGGAGTGTATCACCGATCAGTCCACAACTTTATGTCGAGAAAGAACTCTCTTTTTCTGGCTAGGCCCATTCGAGGTCTTTATCCTCCGAAGAGTTGTGCCTCTGAAGAGGGCTTGTGCCTCCGAAGAGGTCTTTTGCTGTTTGATGCTTGCTCGCCCATGTCTCTTTGCCATCTATTCATGTCGACGATCCCCATTATCTTTCCCAAGTATCATCCCTTTTTAGTTGCCAATAAGTTTCCTTATCCAAAGAAATATACTTCATAGTTAAGCGAGTTGGTGGTGGTAGACACAGACTATTTAACTAGATGCTCATTTGTACAAACATTCGCAGTTAGTTAGAAATAGTCCACTTCCAGTCACATCGCTAAGTTTTGTTCGAAGCACTTTTTTCGTAGGATTTGAGTATGGAAATTTTGAATGGTTTAGCATTTGCTTGCTGGGTGATGTCGGAGATCGCTTGGTCTTGCGATGGGTAAGCTTTGTTTTTATGGCCTGCATTATTAAATCGACATTTTCAGTAACACAATTAATGTATTTTATATGTCGAAATAAAACAAAGCAGTTTATAGTAGTAGAGAACACAAGATTTATAGTGGTTTGGCCAAAAGCTGGGCCTACATCCACTTTATAGATTTTCATTATTCACTTGCTTTACAATTGCTTTCAATACAAGAATCATATATTCGTAATTCTTTTACAACATTTCAGCAAAGCTTTTAAGTAAAATATGGACGCAAATGATTGCTGTTCCAAGCTCTTGGGATTGGTTCTCCTTCGACAGTTGTGAGTTTGAATGTGCCATCAAGAAGTTTCATGCCTATGACATACGGCCCCTCCCAGTTTGGCCCAAACACACCTATGGCTGTCATAATTCTCTTCAGGACTAGGTCCCCAACTTCAAAGCTGCGCTGACGAATTTTTGAATTGAAGTGCCTGGCTATCCTTTGCTGATGGGCTGCAATTCAAAGCTTAGCCTCTTCTCTTCTTTCATCAAGGAGGTCAAGCGCTTCCAGTTGCAGTTTTTCATTCTCATCTTGATCAAAATGGATCCTTCTGTGTGAGGGGACTTCAGTTTCCACTGGAATCATCGCTTCTGATCCGTATGCCAATGGAAATGGAGTATGCCCGGTCGTAGTTTTGTAGGTAGTTCTGTATGCCCATAGTGCAAGTGGTAACTTATCAACCCAGCCACCTTTTGCTTTTTCCAGCTGCTTTTTGATGGTTGATTTGGTGATTTTGTTTACTGCTTCCACTTGCCCATTTGCCTGCGGATGAGCCACTGCTGAGAAGCTTTTTCGGATCTTGAATCGTTTGCAGAAATCATGGAACTCCTCACTTTCAAACTGGGTACCATTGTCTGTGATTATCTTCTGAGGCACACCATACCTGCAAATGATATTTTTAGTCACAAAACTTATCATTTTCTTAGAGGTAATAGTAGCCAATGGTTCGGCTTCAGCCTATTTAGTGAAATAATCAACAGCAACGATAGCATATTTAATCCCCAATTTGGCAGTCGGCAAAGGCCCAATGAGATCTATTCCCCAGATGGCAAACGGCCATGGACTGACCATTTGTGTTAGCTCGGTGGAAGGTGCTCTAGGAATTTTGGCAAATCTCTGGCATTTATAACATTTTCGGGAATAGTCAGCAGCATCTCGATTAAACTCTGGCCAAAAATATCCATAACGGAGAATTTTCTTTGCTAAAGTTTGACCACCTGTAAGATCCCCAGATTCCCCTCCGTGTACTTCAGTCAAAATTGTCTTAGCTTCTTCCTTTGTCACGCATTGGAGTAATGGCATTGAAAATCCTCGTCTGTACAAACGACCATCTTGAACTATATATCTGGAGGCTTTCCTTATCAGCTTCTGTCATTCTTTTGAACTTTCTGGCAAAAAACCATTGAGCAAATATTCAAATATCGGAGTCATCCATGATTCTTGCTCTTGGGATACATTCATAATCCAATCAACATCCATTTCATCTGTGCTTGGAGCCGACAAGACTTCGACGGGAACTAATCCCAATAGTTGAGCTTCACCAGTACTTGAATACTTTGCGAGAGAATCCGCCTTCATGTTCTCTTCTCGGGGTATATGGTTTATTGAATAATGGTCAAAATCTTGAAGAAGCTCCCAGGCTTTTGATAAATAGGCGGGTAGATTCCCTCCTTTATCTTGAAATTCCTTCTTGACTTGGCAGACAATAAGTTGAGAATCACTGAAGATCTGCAATGCCTTGATGTTTAGTTCTTTAGCGAACCTTAAAACAGCAATGAGAGCTTCATATTCTGCTTCATTATTTGTCGAAGGAAATTCTAGTCTCAGTGCATAACATGGCGATCGCCCTTCTGGGGTTTCAAGGACAACCCCTGCTCCGGAACAGTAATCATTCCTTGTGCCATCGACATACAATTTCCATTGGATTGGGACGTTATCAGTGGCTTCTTCCTCACTATCACTTTTATCCGTACATTCTGCGATGAAATCTGCTAAAGCTTGTCCATTGATTGCTTTCCGAGGATGATAAGTGATGTCATATTGGCTGAGTTCAATATTCCATTTCAAAAGACGGCCCGAAGTCTCAGGACGGAATAGGACTTGCTTTAGAGGTTGATCAGTGAGGACTTTGATGGGATGAGCTTGGAAATACGGCCTCAATTTTCTTGATGCGATCAACAAACAATAGACGAGCTTTTCCAACCTTGAGTAGTTCATCTTTCCCCCAGTGAATCTTTTGCTGATATAATAGACTGGGCGTTGAATCCTTGCGTCTTCCCGTACCAACACTGCACTGAGAGCATGAGATGAAATCGCCAAATATATGAAGAGATCTTCACCATTGTCAGGCTTTGAAAGTATCGGAGGCACTTCCATATGACGAACCAACTCATCAAATGCTTTCTGACATTCAGGAGTCCACTCAAAGTTTTTTCTTCCTTTCTTCAGAGCATCAAAGAATGGAATGCATTTGTCAGTAGCTTTTGAAATGAACCGACTCAAGGCAGCAACCTTTCCATTGAGACTTTGCAACTCCTTCTTTTTTCTAGGAGCTTTGACCTCTCTCAGGGCAGTAATCTGGGCAGGATTAGCTTCAATGCCTCTAGCGCTCACAATGAAACCCAAAAACTTTCCGAACTCCACTCCAAATGAACATTTCAAGGGATTAAGCTTCATTCTGTACTTTCGGAGTACTGCGAACATCTCTGCCAAGTGATCCATGTGGTCCACTGCTTTCTTAGACTTCATTAGCATATCATCAACATAAACTTCCATTGTCTTGCCAATCCGCGGTTTAAACATGGCATTAACAAGCCTTTGGTAAGTTGCTCCTGCATTCTTGAGTCCGAAAGGCATGACCTTGTAGCAGTAGAGTCCAACATCTGTGATGAAGCTTGTTTCCTCTTGATTTGGCTCATGCATCATAATCTGGTTATATCCGGAGTATGCATCCATAAAAGATAACAACTCATGCCCTGCCGTCCCATCCACCAACTGATCGATCCTGGGCAGCGGGAAACAGTCTTTGGGGCAGGCTTTGTTCAGATCTGAAAAGTCAATGCATACTCTCCATTTTCCGTTAGCTTTTTTAACCAGTACTGGATTTGATACCCAATTTGGATAAGTCGATTCTCTGATGAAATCGTTCTCCATGAGCCGATCCACTTCTTCTTTTAATGCTGCTGACCTTTCTGGACCCTGAGTTCTTCTTTTCTGTTTCACGGGTGTAAACTTTGGATCAATGTTCAGAGTGTGTACTACAATCTCTGGGGATATTCCACACATGTCAGCATGAGTCCAAGCGAAAACATCCAAATTTGCCTTCAAAAATGAAATCAGAACATTCTGAACTGTTGTGTTGAGTTGTGAACCCACATTCAGCACTTTGTTTGGGTCCTTTGGGTCAATGGGTACCGGCACTGTTACCTCTACTGGTACTACCCTATTCTCCCCTACACTGGCTTTCCTTGGATCCATCTCTCTTCGTGCGCCACTACATTCACCAGTGCAGGGTCCACCCTGTAATTGCTACAAGGTTGGTTCTTTGATGCGGACTGGAGCCGCCGCACCTTTTCCCGTTTATCTTTTCCTTGATTCACGCAACTCTGTAAGATAACATTCTCGCCCCGCATCTTGGTCTCCTTTAATCACACCAACCCTATTATCCGTGGGGAATTTTATAGTCAGACACCATGGGGCAAGGACAGCTTTGAATGCAACAAAAGTTGGTCGGCCTAAAAAGGCATTGTAGGCAGAGAATTCTTCAACAATTATAAAGGTTTGCTTTCGAGCCACCTTCCTCAGCCCTTTTCCAAGTTCCACAAACAAATCTATGGTCCCAATCGGCTGTTTGGGTTCCCCAGCAAACCCAACAATCTTAAGTGATGAAGCTTGAACGTCAGCCATTGGAATTTTCATCTGATCAAAAGTTTTCTTGAAGTGAATGTTGCATGAAGCTCCACAATCAACCAGAACTCTTCTCACAGTAGCCGGCCCAGTACCAGCGGATATGACCAAAGGATCTATGGTAGGAGCCTCGATACCCAAAGAATCTCTGGCACTGAATACAATATCATCTGTGGAAGTCTTTTGTTGCTTTAAAGGTGCATCATTTTCTAATACAAAAACATTCTCTTCAGCCGGTACATGCCTCAAGGCCCGGGCATACCTTTCCATCTCGCCCCAGCTTTTGCCTGCTGGGTGAGGCCCTCCAGTTATTATATTGATGACAGGTCTTTCCGACTCATGTTCTACGGCCTTCTCACTTGAGCCAGGACGGTGAGTGGGAACTTGTTGTCCTTGAGTCGACGAGGCTGGGGCATTTCTATTCCTTTTCACATAATGTTGGAGCTTGTTCTCTTTCAAAAGTTGTTCAATTACCTCTTTCAACTGACGGCATTCGTTGGCGTCATGGCCGGGTTGGTTGTGGAACCGGCAGAACCTTCCACTTTTTTCCATCTTACTTCCAATTCTCATTTTAGGTGGTGTCGGATAATTGACATCATCCTTGGTCGCAAAAAAGATGTTCTCAGGAGTATCGGTCAAGGGTGTGAAATTAAAAGGACGACCTTTCTTAGCATCTCCCTATTTCTTTCCACCATCATTTTCCCTTTTCTGAGTGTTAGGTTCTTTCTTGTTCGAAGGAGCACCATTGTTCCCGGCTTCTGCTAATACCACCTTAGCCGGTGTTTGGAGGCTCTCCAAGCGCATGAATTCATCCGCTTTCTTGTAGAATTTGTCAAGTGAGTTTGGTTCTTTCATTTTCAACCATTTTCCAAATTCACTCGATTTGTCAATCGCCCTCATCAAGTATGTTAGGACCACGCGTGGCTCACATTATCGACCTCAGCCAACGCTATGTTAAAACGATTCAAAAATGATCTGATGGATTCTCTTGGATTTTGCTCTAGACTTGATAGTGACATTATATCCTTTACTTTTGAAGCATACAATCGAAATTGCTCCTTGAATTTCCTGGTCAAATCGGAGAACTGATCAATGGACCTGACCGGCAGCTTTGTAAACCACAATAGAGCCACACCTTCCAGATATACCGGGAAATATCGACATTTGATTTCATCAGACGCTCTGGCACCCGTCATATGCCAGTCGTACTTATACAGAAACTCGTTAGGATCACTCGTCCCCTTGTAAGCCGGAATAGTAGGGGGAACGAATTTCCTTGGGAACTCTGCCTTCAAGATCTTTTCAGTAAATGGAGTTTTTCTTGGAGCAAAACCCCATTCTTTCTCATCTTCATCTCTTCGCATATTTTCCTTCATGATTTGACGAACCATACCCGAAAAATATTCTTCATCATTTAAAGGCTCTGGAGGGCAAACATCAGCCATTCTCTCTGAATTCTGTCTTGACAATCGTTCACGGAGGGTCGGCTGCGGTCCTGATCCCCCAGCCTGGAGAGGTGTCCCTTCCACAGGGTCTGCGGCTCTTTGAGAAACGTTTCCTCCTTCAACATTTTGAACTCCCACAGTAGGATTTCCATCATTATTAACCGGTTGACGGTTAGCCCCAAGCAGATCATTCAACTTACTTAAGATCAAGGCGTTCTACGCATTCTGAGCCTCCAACTGTGCATTCTGGGCATTCAATTGTTGATTCAACCCCAAAACTACGGCGTCCAATTCTGCTCGCGTAACTCCAACAGTTGGAACTGCTTGACTTGAAGGAGGAGAGGTAGCGGTATTCTCTTGAACATTGTCGGATCTTACAGAACTTTGTTTTCTCCCAGGAGCCATTATTTCCAATAAACTTCTGGTTTTAAAAGAAATCCTTTCCACGAACTTTTGCGGAGCAATGATGGAAGTATCCTGAGTTGGGTTCTCAGTGAAAGCACCAAAAATGTTAATGCTTAAAATTGAACACTAACACCCCAGTGTGTGAAATGTGAATGTGAAAGCACAACCCGACGGTTCGGAAACAGAATATCAGCTAAAATAACAGAAAATACAGTAAGAGACAGCGATTTTATAGTGGTTCGGCTTAAGGAGTAGCCTTCGTCCACTTTAAGTATCTTTATTACTGATCTTGTTACAAAACGATACAATGCTCTTCAAGTACAAATCTCTTTAGTTACAAAACACTTTGAGCAAGTAGCTTAAGCTTCGATGTAGATGAAAGTCTTCGAATCCATGTCGAACATGTGAAGGTCTTTCAAAGTAGCTTGTAGTGTTCTTTGAAGCTTCAAGTATAAAGTCGGTTTAGAAATTGGCAGAGTATCGACGCTTGAAGAGATTGTCCAAAAGGTCCTTTGAAAGTTGGAGATGGAAATGTATTTATAAAGAATTCTGAGCAGGAAACATTACCAAGTCCTAAATCGCAACCGACCTAAGTTGGGTTGTGGACGACTTAAACTAAGTCGTGGGTCGGTTGCGACTTAATTGCTGGGTCGAGACTTCGGAAAGGCATCCTTGCTGAATTCTGGATATATCACAAGTCCTAAGTCGCAAATGAGTCAACCGGTCCTCTCGTAAGCGATGCGGCATTGAACCTTAACTCCGTAGTCTTAAGTCGTGACCGATTTAACAAGATGTGGCATAAGTATCACGGCATTGGATTTTAACTCGGTAGCTTTAGGTCGTATGCGACTTAGCATGGGTCGTAAGTCGGTCGTGGCTTAAGTGAAGTTGCTTTTGAGCCTTTCTTGTCTCGTGTCATTAGGTCGGCCATTTCTTGAGTCGTTTGCCCCCCTTAGACGATTGAGTCGCTGTCTCCCTTGAGTCGTTGAGTCGGTCATTTCCTTAAGGTATTAAGTCGGTAACCCTTCAAGGCTATTAAGTCGGTAGGTCGTACCACTTCATGAGCCGTTAAGTCGTGGCTTCCCTTAACTCGTCCATACCTTGAGTCGTAGGTCGTGAAGTACTCTGAGTCGGCAACTACCTTAAGGTGTTGAATTGGTCTATCCTCTTAGGGCAGTTAAGTCGGCAAGCTGTTAGGTCGGCATCCTTTTAAGTCGTTAAATCTCCTTAAGTCGTGAGCCCCTTTTTGAGTCGTTGAACATAGGAGTTAGCACCTAAGTTCTCATCAGTCGTTTTTTGTGCCTTGGCCTCCTTTATTTCACCTTCTTTAGATATATCGAGGGTTCCACCTGTAGAGGGCATCGAAGACCCAGCTTGCCCTTTGCTTTTTTCCAAGGCAGGTCTGGTTGTAATGGTGCTAGGAGGGAGACTTGTTCGATGGCCTTCCGCCAACAATCCAAACTTTAAAAGCGATTCATTGGAAATGACTGATTTGATCTCCCGATCTCCCACGAGAATAGCCCAAATGGCCTCGATGGCCTCAGAATACCCGGTGCCTTAGGGATGTGGGCTGATACGTATGGAATTCAAAAAGAGTTTCGAAAGAACGCACTTTGTTCCATCAACAAATATTAGTCCGAAAATGGAACTTACTCCCTTCCAACCACCTTCTCGCAAAGCCAAGGGGCAGCGTACGCAAAACCATTCCTGTTTATATTGAAAGAATTTACTCCATGCCCTCGTCAGGATTTGACACTTGGAGTGTGGCTCGAGGAAAATGAAAGATGGACTGTCAGACCGTCGTTTAAAGAGGTAAATGTAGTGGATATCACCGAGAGTGGGAAGCCTGAATAAGGTGCTCATGAAGAGAATACAAGCGCCATGAATGAACGCATGGCTATTGGGATGTAGCTGTGCCGGGGCGATCCCGATATACTGTAACACATCACGAAGAAAGGAGTTGAAAGGTGACATGCTCCAACCCAACACATGAATTTATTACAAGCTGTATATCCAGCCAGGGGAAGGTGAGGCCGATCTTTCCCCAACAGTACTAAAACATCATCAAAAAGGATTCCATGAATTGTGCATAACTGACCAAGATTGGCTTCGCCCATTTTTGAAGCTTGCAAATCAATAGGATTGTCCAGAATAACTGCTCCATCTATCACATCGGCAGTCGGGCCAATAACTGCAGCTGCTGGGTTTGGGATACCTTGTGTAGGAGTTGTCGATGGATTCGAAGCTCCTACCACCTCCTGTTGAGAACTTGGCCCAGGCTTATAGGAAACGGTAGTAGAACTCGATCTTTTGGACTTTTTCGACGGGCGTCGAATATGGGTAGATACATGTTTGAACTATACTTGAAAGACAAATGATATCAGATATAGTGATGGTAATACATCCCCCCATATTGTGTGTGAACTAGTGCTATGACCTAAACATGAGTGCCGAAAAAATTAAAGTTTGAACACAAGTGTGGTATGATAGAGCTTTAAGTTATTGACCTCGGAGACCATCATCACTGACCGTCTCCTACAGTCTATTATATGACTGGTAGTAATGGTTCGGGAGTCGAACATTGGCATCATAGAGTGTAAAGACTATTTATCTACATTTGGTCGATTGAGTTTGCATTGAGTAATATTCAAGCTGTGGGGTAGGTAGTTTAAATTAAGTACCCTAGCTAACATGCTTTATTACTTGCCATTGACCGTTATTCAGTGCTTGGCTATGGTGGCGAATTGTATAATTGAATGTTATGTTTGAATTAGAATAGTCCTGATTATAAATGTCAATCCATTGTCCTATGGAGTGACTGAGCCATCCAATCCTCCCTCTCTTCCTAACACCGAATCGACTTCCTTAAGCTATATCGAACCTCTATCCCTAACAACCGAACGGCCTCACTCGAACTTTGACCGACCCACCTTCCTAGATTCGTGCCAGTTCGGGGCGACTCACTGGATGTCAGGCCGCACTCACAACATCCATTCCCCTAACTCGCTTCCTAACCACCTAACGACCCACTAGGTCTATGCCGACCCACCTTCCTAGTTCCCTACCGTCCCATGCTCTCCCTTGGGGCCGAACGACCCACTCGATCAAGATACCGACCTACTCTTTAGGATTTTGACCGACCCGCACTCGCTCTCGAATTGTCGAACCCCTCTTCTCCTCATCTTTCTTCACCAAGCAAAAACTCTCATCCTCCTCCTAAGTCCCGACATCCAGGTTAAGAGACGACAACTACTCCCTTAAGCGATTGATACCACCAACCATCAAAGTCAGGTCGAAGCCCTAACCTAGAGCCCACTTTTATTCCTAATCCATCTCTTCCCTCCTCTGAAATTATTTTCTATCTATTCTTGAAACAAAATAAGAGGGGGGACTATCCATATGAGCACCGAAACTCAATACGACTTCGGGTTTGGAAAGAGATTCATACCTAGGGAGAGAGCTCAAGGTATGCAGTGGCTTCGAGGTGTTGGGATGGAGATTCGTTCGTGTTAGTGATTAATTAGAGTTGCGAGATAGATAATTTGGGTTCAATGGAAGGCTAAGTAGTAGGTAAAGCTCGGGGAGAAGTGAACTGATGGCTCTGGGAAAATAGAGTAGAAGCAAGAAAAAGGAGAAGAAACGAAAGATGAAACTTATATATATGGGAGAAGGGAGGTGAATAGGCTATCTCCTGTAGACCCGATCGATATGCTTTGGGAAGTCGGTTATTAGACATGCATACCCCAGCGCAAGTAAACCGACCGTGCGATTCGACCTCTGTATGCCGACCTACCTCTTGTATATAAAAAAGAAGGGAAGAAGAGGAAAAGGATGAGGAAGAAAGAAAAATAAAATCAAAACTTTACAAGGTGCTAGGAAGGACCGCCATGTTTCAACCTTTATGAAATCGTATACGTTCGGCTTTTGAAAGCAAGAACTGATTACTGATTCAAAGTGTGTCGTGATTGCTTCACACGACACACTTTGGGGGGCAAACGTTACCCGATTGCTTGGCAGGTCTATAAAATGCTAATTGTAGAGGTTTTGATTGAATTAAAATGATAGTCGAGATAGTGGAAAGTTGGAAAATGTAAAATATTGACTCGAACCGAGAAGTTCAGCATATATATACATCGTTCGGCATGTAATCACTGCTCAATCTGTATACATTGTTCGGCCTATATACATGGTCCGGCCTATATACATGGTTCGTCCTATGTGAAGGTTTGTCCTATTTGTGTGGTTCGGCCGAGGAAGAATGACGTGTGTCGCCCGGCCAAAGAAAGGTGTTGCTAGGAACACAATGAATATCGCTCGGCTAGGGGAGACATTGTGTCATTTGGTTTGGATAGTTCGGTATGTGTCGTTTGGCTTAGATGTTTCGGCAGGCGTCGCTTGGTCAGGGAAATGAGGCGTTGCATGGGTTGGTCGAGGAGCTTAATTCAGCCTTATTCGGTCCTCATGGTTCGGTCATGGTATTTTCATATACCTCGTTCGGTGCGTGCCATCGAAGTCGTGAGTCATCGATTTAATCCCAAAGCGAAGCGGCCGGCATGTCATTGCTTTGAGTCACATCGTTGCTTGCTTCGAACCCCTAGAAAGATTGCTTCGAGCCAATCATCAAGACGCCCCGGTTCGCCACTTACCGCTCAGCCAATGTCGCTCGGCAAACTTGGCTCTGTCTGATGTACATGAGTTATCAGCAATGGGCTGAAGTACCTCATTCTTGGACCCACGTAGGGAGTCAGTCTATCTTTGTCTGTAAATAGAAGGGCAGGGGTGCAGCGAAGGGGGACCTTTTTTCGAGAACTTCGGGGACACTCTGCCATTTTCTACACTAGCTTTCTTTCAGTTCAAACTTGTATTCAAGCTATTGTTTACGAATTGTATCTGTATTCAAGTCTTAGAGGAAAGCAATAAATATTATATTAATAGTGGACGTAGGCAGTTACCCGAACTACTATAATTCTGATGTTCTTGTTTCTGCAGTTAGTTTTATATACATTCATCGGTTTTAATTTATTTTCTTCATTAATCTTTCTATATAATTTTACTCAAGGGTGTTAGTGACCAATTTTAGTGCTAACAGTTGGTTTTTAATTTTCTGTATGAAGTAGAAGTGACAATTCACTCCCTTCATCCTAACTGTGCCTTAGGTTACATCCACTCTTATACATTCAATCTCCTTTTTAAATGACCGAATCATTCTAAGGAAAATCCTTACAACAATATCATAATGAATTATTTATAAAAGTGCATTTGGTCATCCTTAACTTTTAAGGATATCAAATAAATTGCACTTTACATAAACTGAGCAAACTGACATTTCAATTATTGAATTCTTAGATCTATCTTGTAGTCTTTGGTCCAATGTTACACTTAATATAATAAGATCGTTATTATTACCAATCATATTGAATACCCGATCTCACACTATGATTTACTTGCTTATTTCAACTTAGCTAATTTCATCGAGGTTTCATACATTATGAGTAGTGACTTTCATTATATAATATACTTTTATGTGCGTGGAAACGGATCAAATATTTACATACTTGTATAGTTTTTATAGTTCGAAACCCATATAGGACAATACACGGTCCTGAGCAAATAAACATGCAAGTGACAAGATTACGAATGTATTTAGTATTTGTATAAAAAGGTGCTTACGTGGGTTAACATGCAATAACCTTTTTTTTCTTTTGGTAATTATATTTTATATTTCTATTTTTCTATTTTAATCCAGCACCTATATATATATATATATATCAATAGACATTTTATAAATTTTATTCATTGCACAAATTTATCAATGTTCATTATTATAATTTTATATAGCAAATGTTCTTGTTATCCCGCCTTTTGGCAAGGCCGCGATACCAAAAGATTGATCGAAAACCAAAGACAGCTCATCTTAAAGATTGGTTATACATTGCTTCGCTATGGATATCGATGAATTTTTTCCAAGTCCGGATCAGGCCATAATCGACCAGACATGACAAGCAAAGCCATAAAAGTCAGCATCTCAAATTTTAAGTCCATCCGTGTCCGTATGCTCAAGATATGATCGATGCAAGTTGAAGGAATTAACCTCGTTTTCGTATCCATCAGTGTACCACGCTTTGAATCAATTATTCTCGTATCCATCATCGCGCCACGGCTCGCATCGATCTGCTTCGTATCCATCCACAAGCTTTCGTTCATATCGATCGGTTTCGTATCCATCAGCAGATAGAACGCTTCGTATCGGTCATTCAATGCCAAATTCATATCCATCGAGGAGGCATTTGGTCGAATCCATCAGAGAACCTTGGTTCGTATCCATCAGTTGTTCTCACTTCGTATCCATCCCAAATACGCTTGTTCGTATCGATCGAATGGAGACAACTTCATTCGATGCGAATAACGCCACCTCCATCGATACGAAGTGGGCACGCTGCAAACCGTTGCGAAGTACACGTTATTGGTGGATTCGAGCTATGCAACGGTCATCGATACAAACGAGGCGAAACTCATGGAGTCGAATCGGTCAATTCAGAGAGAAAAAAGGATCGATGCGAGGAATGCACGACGCGTCATCACAGAAGCACGTGAGTCATCGATTCGAAATGGATCGATTCGAATTCATGGATTCGAATCAAACAGCGAACGAAAAACCCAATCTTGTATCGATCATAACTCAAGATCCACCGATCCAAATGCAATGAAATTTTCACAGGAGCTTACGTATAAGGTAAAGAATGTTCCTGCCAAGTTTCAGCTCGATTGGATCAATTTATGATGGATACGAAATCGTTTCGTATCGATCGCAGATCGAGTCGAAACTTGGTGGGGTCGATCGCGTGGGTCTACTCACATGCCAAAAAAAGTCTCCCAAAGTTTGAGCGCGATCTCGGCCTCTTACGCCTATAAATAACCCCCTGAGGCCTTCAGAAATGGGACCTTTTTTGATTTCGGAACATCCAGACTCTGCCGGATTCAATTCTACGCTTCACTACCGCTGTTGTAATCAAACTTCAGAGCTATTATCAACTGTAATCCGCTGTAATTGATTGAAATCATCAAGTGAATCAATAAAGTCACCAACTTCAGAGTGGACGTAGGAAAAATCACCGAACAACTATAAATCCTATGTCATTTACTGCTTTATTGTGAATTTGCTGAGTGATTTTAGTACTTATTGTTCATCTGAGATCTGTGACTGTGAAATAATCAACTATTGGGTGTTTGTGACCAATTCTGGTGCAAATATTTTGGTGCTTTCACTGAAAAGGCTAATTCAGGAGTTTTATCAATTAAGAGTTGAATCAGAGAGTTTGGAGATTTAGATCCGAAAAATCATGACAAGGCAATCGAGTAGAAGGAAGAGACCAGAGAGGAGTCAGCACGAAGGGAGTCAAGAGGCTTCCTTAGGAGCAAACCAAGCTTCATTCTTCATCACCAGGGATGAGATGGAGACAATGATGAGAATACAAGAAGAAATGATCCAGAATTTGTTTCAACAGATTGGGCAACTTGGGGCATAGAATCAAGGAGTGATTGGAGTTCAGAACGGAGCAGGACCATCTGGCGCAGCGCCAGAGCTAGGAGGCACTCACCCAGAGCACGTCGACCTAATACCAAGAAGAGCATCAGGAGGATTCGAACAGCACGACATTGGCAGAGGAACGGAAGCTCAGCCAGGGGAACGGATTCCAGAATTCCCTCGTGAACTCGGGAGGCAGGCCGAAGGCAATGGACGAGGACTACAGCTTGGAGACAATGACAGATTGGCAGAGATGGTCAGAAGAGCTATGAGAGGTGGTTTGGTAAACACGGACTTGGAGGATGTGAATAGGAGTCCTTTTACCACAACAATCAGGCGAGCAGGAACCCATCAGGCTTTAAGCTACCATAATTGGATATGTATAATGGAAGGACAGACCCTATAGTTCATCTAACGAAATATATGAGGCATACGGGGGTGCTGGGGGAATCAGAGGAGGTTATGGCCTGGTGCTTTCCATTGTACTTGGCAGATATTACGGCGTTATGGTTTAGGCAATTGGAGAGTGGATCTATCGAGACGTGGAATGATTTGACTGCAAGGTTTATGAGGGAATTCAGGGTCCACATTTCGAGACCCAAGAATGTTATGAGTTTGGCAGCATTGAAACAAAGAGCTAGGGAATCTTTGAGAAGTTTTTTGACGCGATTCAATGCAGCTGCAGCATCGGTGGATCGACCGGATCCATCCATGGTCTTGATGGCAGCTGTGTCGGGCATAGCTGACGGCATAGAATTCAAGAATTCGCTGATAAGAGATCCCCCTATGGATCTAGGGGAATTTTATCATGAGGCTGAAGGATGCAAATGCCGAGAGAGGAAGGAGAGGGAATTGATGTTTATGCAGTCAAAGGTGGAAATCCCCCTGAGAACGATGCAGAAACTAGCAAGGGAAAACAAAAGGCTGAGGATAACGATAATAGATCAATGCGACCGCGGAGGGAGCCAAGGTTCACCACATACTCAGAGTTGAACGAGACTTTGGAACAGATCTACCACGACACTAAGGGATAGGTCCCTTATCGAAAGCCAACGAGGAGAGATCCAACTAGCAACGAGAGAAGGTAGGACAGGTATTGTTCCTTCCATGAGTTGAATGGTCACAGCACAAACGACTGCCGACACTTGAAAGATGAAGTTGAGGGGCACATCCGGAATGGTTTGATATTACAGTATGTGAGAAGGAGGGCCGCAACAGTGGAACAGGAACGGCCACCACCTTCACCAATTGAAGACGGCTCAGGATCGAGGCGTCAGCTTATTATCAATTGATTGAGATAACGACGAACGAGTGGAAAACCCCACATCGACACAACTAGGTTGTTCACCCATGTACAGGACCGCGAACGATCCTCAGGCATGCTCTAATACAACTATAAATCATATCGATGTAGGTGTTTGCTTTCTGACGTCATAGCTTTGCTTTTATGTTTTGCTTCTTGTGTTTGGATTTGATTTTGTCGAACATTTTTGCTTTAAAACTCTTCTGTTGAATGAATATTTGATTTTGATAATTCTAAGATGGCTAAGCTACTTACACATGTACGGGGTCGCGAATGGTCCTTAGGATGCTCTGAGATGGCAATAAATCGCCTTGACAAACGATCCAGGAACTTACTCGAACGTGAACCTGGTATCGATAACACTAAATCCCCCCCGGGCACACTCATTCGCCTCGAACGGCACCCGACCTCGAACGGTCATAATACGCCTCGAACGACACCCGACCTCGAACAATCACAATTCGCCTCGAACGGCACCCGACCTCGAACGATCACAATTCGCTTCAAACGGCACCCGACCTCGAACGGTCATAATTCGCCTCGAACGGCACCCGACCTCGAACGGTCACAATTCGCCTCAAACGGCACCCGACCCCGAACGGTCACAATTCGCCTCGAACGGTACCCGACCGTGAACGGTCCCACTTTACATTTTGCCGCGAACGGCCCCTTTTCACCTCAAATGGCATACGATCCCGAACGATCGTCATTCGTGGTCATATGAAATTATCAAGTTCTTTACAGGTTGTTGATAGGATATGAACATCCAGCTTATGGCATTACAAAACACACCTTCCTATCGCAAGGTATGTTTTGGGAGGCAAATGTTATCCCGCCTTTTGGCAAGGCCGCGATGCTAAAAGATTGATCGAAAACCAAAGACAGCTCATCTCAAAGATGGGTTATACATTGCTTCTCTATGGATATCGACGAATTTTGTCCGAGTCCGAATCGGGCCATAATCGACCATAAATGACAAGCAAAGCCATAGAAGTCAGCATCTCAAATTTCAAGTCAATCCGTGTCCATATGCTCAAGATATGATCGATGCAAGTTGAAGGAATTAACCTCATTTTCGTATCCATCAGTGTACCATGCTCCGAATCGATTGTTCTCGTATCCATAGTCGTGCCACGGCTCGCATCAATCTGCTTCGTATCCATCCGCAAGCTTTCATTCATATCGATCGGTTTCGTATCCATCAGCAGATAGAACGCTTTGTATCGGTCATTCAATGCCAAATTCGTATCCATCGAAGAGGCATTTGGTCGAATCCATCAGAGAACCTTGGTTCGTATCAATCAGTTGTTCTCACTTCGTATCCATCCCAAATACACTTGTTCGTATCGATCGAATGGAGACAACTTCCATCAATGCTAATAACGCCACCTCTATCGATACGAAGTGGGCACGCTGCAAACCGATGCGAAGTACACGTTATTGGTGGATTCGAGTTATGCAACGGTCATCGATACAAGTAGAGGCGAAACTCATGGAGTCGAAATAGTCAATTCGGAGCGAAAAAAGGATTGATGCGAGGAATGCGCGATGCGTCATCACAGAAGCAAGTGAGTCATCGATTCGAAATGGTTCGATTCGAATTCATCGATTCGAATCAAACAGCCAACGAAAAACCCAAGCTTGCATCGATCATAACTCAAGATCCACCGATCCACATGCAATGAAATTTTCACAGAAGCTTACGTACAAGGTAAAGAATGTTCCTTCCAAGTTTCAGCTCGATTGGATCAATTTATGATGGAAACAAAATCGTTTCGTATCGATTGCAGATCGAGTCAAAACTTGGTGGGGTCGATCGCGTGGGTCCACTCACGTGCCAGAAAAAGTCTCCCGAAGTTTGAGCGCGATCTCGGCCTCCTACGCCTATAAATAGCCCCCTGAAGCCTTCAGAAAAGGGACCTTTTCGATTTTGGAACGTCCAGACTCTGCCAGATTCAATTCTACGCTTCACTACCGCTGTTGTAATCAAACATCAGAGCTATTATCAACTGTAATCCGCTGTAATTAATTGAAATCATCAAGTGAATCTATAAAGTCACCAACTTCAGAGTGGACATAGACAAGATCGCCGAACCACTATAAATCCTGTGTCATTTACTGCTTTATTGTGAATTTGCTGAGTGATTTTAGTACTTATTGTTCATCTGAGATCTGTGACTGTGAAATAATCAACTATTGGGTGTTTGTGACCGATTCTTGTGCAAACAGTTCTCACAATATTAGAAAAGTTAAATGTTATCGTTTCATTTTTCTAATAAGGCTTTCACTAATATTTTATGTTTCTACAAACCCTAAGACAAAACAAAGAGGCCTTTTGACTTATCTAGTGTTAGTTAGGATTTTCTTACCATGGGATTCTAACCTTGAGGAATATCAACAAATCATAGACCCATAAGCGATAGATAATACTTTATCAATTGCACCATACACAACTCCTAATCTGTAAAGACTCATATATCTGTACCCTTTGAGTCGACAATAAATCGCACATGTCCAACTCAAATTGAACGAAAATACGAATCATTAGGGGTGAAGAAGAAAACAATATATGGAAAATAGAAGCAATAACACAGAATCTCACAATCACAGCGGAACGAAATATAATATATAATAACTGATTTTTATACAAAAGAAACTATAATTGTTAACATACATACAATCATCATAGTAAAACAATCAATACATCAATATGGATAGTTATTATAACTTGTCCTCACTGATGCTTACTATACAGTCTACACACACAACGGAATATGATCAAGTACGTGATATATGAGGAATCCACCAGCTCGTATCTTGAGCTCCATAGCATCCTAACCTGAATTTATAATACCCGGTCTCACCCGAGCATTATAATAAAATAACACACGAGTCAGTTTGGAAAATCAGCGTGAGAAAACACACTCAATTTGAGTTATTACTTTAACAAAAATCCTTTGAAAACAAAGGTATCTTGTAAGACCACATCACACATAAACATGATGGGTTTTTACTTTACGATACCAAAACATTTTATATCAAAATCATCTGATATTATAATAGTGTCTGTAGAAAGTAAATTAGAAAATAGCTGAAATGCTTTGGGCACAATCAAAGGCACAATCAAAACCGTACATGCTCGTAGTGGATATTGGATTCCAAACAATGAGTGGACAACGGTGGTACTGCCCATCATAGTATACCTCTAGAAAAATGTACCGAAGACCTCGCCTAGATCCCCTACCAACATAGGACCGGCCTACCCTTAAGCTAGATAGTTTCGAATAAGTTATCACCCCGGGTGTTCCCACCCTTATCGAGCCCTCTCATTTCCATGCACAACCATATCCATACTCTCAATATAAATCCGAGGGTATCTAGATAGGTGATAACATACCCTGATTGGGTGCGACCCACCTAGCCTTGATGCATCTCCGTTGTTTTAGTCATTCCTAGGTTATGAGGCTTGAGGCTACGTTTTAACTTTAGAACAACATTCATGCTTAAAATACTAACACTACCTTCTCGGCAACGATGCAATGATAGCTTTCATCCATACAAGTTGTCCTTTGTCTGGACAAACCAAATCTCCTTCCAAATCACCATCTCCATTTTCTTTGAAATATCACAAAATCGAAGTGGTTTTCGGGTAATTAAATCCGATCCTGGTCGCTTCGAAATGATCAACGAATTTGGCCAGATTTGATAGTCAGTTATTTAACTATCAAATAACATCCATAAGCAGTAATTAGGCCTTATTTTATAAATCTTCAAACGTTCGTTCAAAATACCTTCACAAAATTTATACTTAAACCTCTTCCGGTATATTCAATAATTGAAACTGATTTCAAACACTTATATCCATAATAAGATATTTAAATCCATATCAACACTTAGGATATTTTTTTCAATCCAATTTATAATTCAACCTTTTGAGAAATATTTCTAAAATAATAATCTCGTAGTTAAATATTTCAAATCCTCTAAGTTAATACTTAAAAAATATTTATAAGTATATTTTCCTAAAATCACTTTATTTCCAATACTTAGGAAATATTCCCTTTTATTTCATACTTCTCAAAATTCTTATAATCCACTTGAAACTTCCTTAACCAATTTATAACGGATTCGATTAATTTCCAGAATTCATTAGTTAATCCCCTTAAAAATCTCCAACATCGATTATACTCATCTATAATCTCAACTACCCATTTCTAACTTCCTTTTATGAATTTTAATTCATTTCCAAAATTTCTATATTTAAATATTTTGGAAATTTCCTTAAGTTCTCAGAATTTCACTATAAGATTTCTCTTATAAAATCAAATCCTTTAAATAAACCCCATTTACAAATCTCTAGAGGATTTATAAATAAATTTCAATCATTTCAAAACTATACATATTAAGTATTTTTAGATAATAATTCATTTTTAAAACATATTAAGTAATTATTTAAAACAGTTAAACACTTTATATAACATCGATAATTAATTTCCAATTCATTTTTAAATAAACTAATTTATTTACAAGGCTAATTAAAAAATATTAGAATTCATTTCAATAGATATTTAAATACTTGAATAGCTAACCTTTCGAAATATTTAGATCTACATGATATTTTTTTAAGCTACTTAGTATAATAAATAAAAATCCTATTTAAACAATTTTTATTTCTTGACAAAAATATATTTTTTAAAATCCAATATTGCCAATTCCAATTTATAAATCCCTCTCGATTCATATCACATCACTATGTTTCCGGTTCCATAATCATTTCTCCATTTCAAAATAAAATCCATAATTTTTCCAAACCTGATTCCCATATCCCGATATAAATTCACACTGAAAATTTATATTCCATTTTATCAATTGATATCATTTTCCCTTATTTATAAATATTGTTTATAAATTTACGAACTTCCCTGAGATTCACTTGTTTATAAAACTAATCTCTATTATAAAATTTCATTTTATGAATCCACTTCTTATAAATCCATTTATTTTACAAATCTACTTTGAAATAGCGATTTTCAACTTCTTTTCCAAGTTTTGGAAATATCATTTTACAACACTCCAATAAAAGCCGCTCGAGGCACCTGTACGCGTTGGAGTTATATGCCACGTCATATGCTCAAAGAGAGGTAGAGGTCGACCAAGGTTGACATAGGAGGAAGTGGTAAAAAGGGACTTGAATGATTGGAATATATCCAAAGAGTCGGTGACAGATAGGAACGAATGAAAGTTAGCGATCTACGTGCCAGCTCTATGAGCTATGAGTTTTATAAGTTTTAGATTGTAGGACTAGGGAAAAGGAGTCTAAGACATAGCCTTTGGTCTCTGATCAATATTACTATTAGCACCATTATTACTATTTGTACTATTATCATCATTTATTTATTTTATTTTGTACATATATATGTATTTTTATCTTTATTTTTATTTTACTTAGTTATTATTATTATTATTATTAATTTACTTATTTAACGTGGGTTCCATCTCTAGCCGACCCCAACTTGTTTAGGAATAATGACTTTGTTGTTGTTGTATCATTTTAAAAGTCCATTATTAAAAATCCTTTATATAAATTATTTTGAAATTTCTATTTTAAACATTTTTACGAATAGATAAGTACAAATCCTAATATCGAATCATTTATTTTATCCACATAAATTTCTTTAAAACAATCAAAATTTCGATATAAATATTTGTATATATTCAAAATCTCCTTTTAATTCCTTCAAATTTAAAACTAATATTTATTGTATTTAAAATACCAAATTTTAAGCCAACGCTACTATACGATCCAAACATTCAAATCACACAACAACTTATAACAAATTATTCAATACCATCTTATATTAGTATATATATGATAAGCAATCAATATATATTTAAGGAATTTAGTTGGATCCATCCAACCTGTTTTCCTTGCATCCACAGGTTTTAGAACATAAAATACCAATACCACATCGAGGGGGATATAGCGGTAACATAGAGTCATTCGCTATTATGCAGGGCGCATAGGGTCGCATCTGCTCTAATAGGCGAGAAATATATCCAACTACTAATATATATACTATTATATATAATATAACATCCAACTGGTAATAATAATTATCAATCCATCCAATCAATCAATAAATGATTTTTAATATTTCAAATTAAAAACTAGCAATCAAAATGAGTGAGATTTACTCACCTTCATTTTTATTTGCAATCCATTCCAATTTTAATTTTATAGCGTAGATTTCTCAGCCACGAATCCACATGACTGATTCCATTCGATTTAAACCTCGTATAAGCAAATTTCAAATTTTTATAAGTTACCAACTTCATAAAAGAAATGTCTTACTGTTATAAATTTTTACTATCTAATTAAAAATCTTATTTACCTAAGAATAAAAACTACGTCTACCTCCTTGAGATATCCATTCAAACCACACGACCAGAACTTTGTTTATATGTCGTTCCTCCTCACGTTCACCCAGACTTCATTACTGCAGCCACCCATCACCCCTCCTCACCGTTGTCAGCCCTTGCTATCATTATTGATGTCTAACATCGTTTCCCCCTACAAACTGCTGCCCTCTACAAACGCTACCCCACCATCGTGACTCAATTCGCTGCCACGACACGTGCTTCCTCTTCCCCAACAATCATGTGTGTCTTCCGCCATACCTCGACCACACCCTAACCATGCCACGTGCGACCCATCACCTCGAATTGACTATGGCTTGCAGCCCTTCCTTCAAATGCTGCAGCATCCATTCACGCCTTTCCTCCAAATCAGTCGCACCTTGTTCCCCTCTCCTCCACTATTGGTACATGCACGCTCGACTTTCGACGATTGATTTTTTATATATATGAATTTGATTTCGATTTTGAAGGGAGATGTGATTTCGATTGAAAGAGAAAGAGGGAGACATGTTTTTAAATTTGGGGAAAATTCCATAGGGTAGGGCGGCTTCAAAGTGTAGGGTGGCTAAGGAGACACTATAGGATTTGACTTTGATTTTAGAAATTTATATTGAAAATATCTCGCACTGTGTAACTAAAAATCTACAATCCCTATCAAGGCATGCCGCCTAGTGTTCCTGATGTTATACCACTATTTTGAACCCAATGGAACTAGTCTCGAGGTCTAATTCAATCGTATGTGGAAGTTAGCTTTTTAAATCGACTACTTTATTTAAATTAAATTAAATTATTTCTAGGCGTTTTCAGATCATACGACCAAATGGTGAATCCAAACGCTATGAAATTTGAAATTCAAAAATAATACACTACTACGGATCTAGTGGAACTAGTTTCATCAAATTCCAAGACTGTGCCTCGGAGCGCTATTTTAACGCGTCGATAAAATCGATGATTCCAAAAATTTACGTAATCTCTCGAAATTTTAGTTTTAAAAACTTATTAGCTCAATTCTAATTCAAATAAAATTTATATCAACATTAGAAATTGTTTCGATTCATATTCAACTCCAATTCAATTATTTAAACGATTTTCAATTATTAATTCGACAATTAATTTATTCAATAAATCACTACGTTTGGAACTTAAGTTTTATTCCACTTATTTTATAAATAAACTTCATATTAAAATTCCATCTGCATTTCAAATTCAACATTTATAATAAATTAAATGTTCAAAATCAAACGACTGAAAATCCAGGTTGTTACATTCCTTTTCCTTAAAAGAATTTCGTCCACGAAATTGCTAAGGTAGGATGAATGATCCAAACCCATTGCTTTTCAAAAACCCACTTAGTTAAGACTCGATATTTCACTTCCTAAATCCCTTTTAATCTCAAACAAAACAATTAGTTTCAATCTGCTAATTCAAAATCCTTTATTTTAATTTCAATTCAAAAATCAACTTTTAGTTAACAAAAAATTTTCAAATTTTTTCTAACACCCTAAATTTTCAAAATTTTTTGGCAGTCTGCTTTGTACGGAAAGCTTTTTGCAATATGAAAAAAATGATAAAAATATATACATTAACCCACACGGTCGAAAAGCACAATATATATCAATATTTTATATTATCGTTGTATTTAATTCGAAAATGTACCTTTATTTAGCGTTATTAAACGAGTTCGCTTAATTTATATGAAATTTGCACAACCAATATCAAGCAAATAGCTCCACGTACCTGTACTTACTCAATTTAAACACGTAAGCCCCATAAAAATTAAATTTAATAACATCATATCCTTTTAACTCATTATCACCTAGAATTCATAAGCCAAACATGTTATAACATGTATATGCATGATGCATAAACAATTATAAGGTTTAAATATTCGATTATCATCTTCAAATTGATTTATACATCATTTATTCAATTCCAATGATTCACAACAATTTATTTGCATTTAATTCATATTTAACCCAACAAATTTATATTCATTTCAAATTGATTCAAAATTTATTTATTTATTTTGATTCACAAAACATTGTTTACTTCCGTTCACGTCAAACGACAATTTTTCTCCATGCTATTTGGTGGTATTCATTAATAAAATAACCACTTCAGCTTATAAACCATTTAAATATTCAAAATCAAATGATGAATAATCCGAATTGTTACAATATGCATTGACCCTTTAATGATTTAACCTCACCAACTAGAGATTTAGTGTTTTCTATTATAAGAATGTATTAATGGATTAACAGTATAATGGTTTAACATCATAGAACAAACAATACGGTCTTTTAGTATTCCGTACTTCTGATTGATGCTTCGAAATAAGTGGCCATGCATTGCTATGTTTCACTATTTCCTTATATATTTGAATGTTTAGTTGTCAGCAGAGTTTTGACTATAATTTGTAAAATCAACCTAACTGGCAATACAAATTCGCAAGTGTAGCAATCACAAAATACATAATAAGTCTTATGGGGAGAAGAGTGATATGCTGATAAGGATATGCTGAACAATTAAACAAACTTATTATAGATTATTGATTGATCAACTTGAGTAATTAAACTTGGATATAAAATTTAACATGGCACTCCATTACTCTTTTAACATTGAATATTAAGTCTAGGTTATCGCATTGATATACATTTTACTCACTTGCTAAATTAAGAATAAAGGTACCTTTTCTATGTTTTTTCTTCTTTACTTTCTTATTCCTTCAAATAGTAAATTATAATACTTGTAATATCTTAATTATGCTAATTATACATCCTTGAAATTGTTTAAAAATTAGAGGCCCATAATTTCCACTTAACTTAAGAAATCAAATAACCTGCAAATGCTAATCACCCTCACCGTGTTGGAAATAACTTGCATAAACAGCGTTATCAACTACGCCATACTGATCAAACTCACAGTCTCTTACTTAAGTTAACTCTCATAGCATTAATGCACTTCATTAATTCACTTCAAATCCAAATAAATTTTATTTCAAAAAATTCATTCTATTTAACTTAACTTAAGCTAAATCCAATTTAATATCTAGATTTCACATTTTCTTTTCTTATCTACGTTATTTCTCAAATTATAAGTTATAAACTTATTTTCAAAATTACTTTATTTATCTCGACTTAAATTTATTTACATTTTGTGATTCAAGTTTAGATTTTTATTCTAGAAATCACTGAACTCAACTCGCTTGAGTTAATCCAATTTCAAATTTATAACTTCTATTTATAAAATCATTTTACAATCCACACATTTATATTCAATTCAATTTTATATGGTTACAACTCCACTCAAATTTTTATTTGACTTAAGTTAAATTTCAATTCATACAATTTATTTTAACTTACTTAAGTTAAAATTCAATTCTAATTCCAACTCAATTTAATTTAACTTACCTCAAGTTAAATTTTTAATCCACACAATTCTCCTTTACAAACTCGATTTATTTACTCTACCCAAGCTAAATTTTATTTCATATAGAAATTCACATTTCCCAAGTTATAAGTTAAAAAACTTATCTTCTTTCGGTTTCATTAATCATTTAAATGGAAATTCAAGAATTCAAACATTTAATTTTATTACAAATCATTTTAAAATAAAAAAATATGTATAAATATATAACTCCTTGTTTTAACAAACCATTTCCTTGGAATTTTAAACTCAAACTTGGTTTTACCCAAAATAAACTCCCTACGAATTTCTAAATCAACAATGGTTTTGTAATAAAATTTTCCATGTCAAATTATTTCGATAGCAATCCGTCACTTAAAAACTCGAAATTGAACACCGATGATGTCGCGATCATCTGAATTATTTTCCATCGACTGAAGTGAGTTTAGTGCTTTATTACCTCAAAAATCCATTGTAAACCATTTTTATTTTCAGAATATTATCAAATTGATTTTCACAATACTTTGGAAAAATATTTTCCAAACTTCCAGAATTTCAAAATTCCCAAATAATTAGTTCAAAACCATTTAAACATTTCTCAAAGCTTCCAGGATTTAAATTTCCAATTCTAGCTTGAATTCATTTTTATTTAACTCATTTCATTAAATCCTATCTACACCATTTTAATTTGATTATATATAACCGTTTCAAATTTTATAATATGGTTTGGATCATAACAATAACAACCAAACACTCCAATATACTATAATAATTTTAGAAAATTATTTCTTTTATTTCAAAATGTAGTTTGAGTAAAATTATTTCATTTACCCGCTTCAAAACAATACTTTTTCGGTTTACCTCTCTATGCGTTTAGAAACTCCTATCGATTTAGTGTCGTCCCACTACTCGACCAGAATTCATAAACCACTTAACAGATAAAGAAACACAATATAAATAATTTATATTCACTAACAAATACGCATTCATATCTATTAATACACTTAAACTCGTTCTAGGGTACCACTGACCTTATTTCTAATGAGTAATCCCCACCATAGCCAAGGTTCGCGCTTAACATTCAGCACTGATACCAAATGTAAAGGCCTGTATCACCGTACCCTTTGAGTTGATAATAAATCACATGTTTCCAACTCAAATTGAATGGAAATACGAACCATTAGGGGTGAAGAAGAAAACGATAGAAGGAAAACAGAAACAACGACACAGAATCTCACAATCGTAGCGGAACAAAATATAATATATAGTAACAGATTTTTATACAAAAGAAACTGTAACTGTTAATATACATACAATCGTCATAGTACAACAATCAGTACATCAATATGGACAGTTATTATAACTTATCCTCACCAGTGCTGACAATATAGTCTACACACACAACGGAATATAATCAAGTACGTGATATACAATTGAATCCTCTAGCTCGTTACCTGAGCTTCATAGCATCCTAACCTGAATCTGTAATACTCGATCTGGCTCAAGCATTATAATTAAATAACACCCGAGTCAGTCTGGAAAACCAGAGTGAGAAAACACAATCAATTTGAATATTACTTTTTCAAAAGTCCATTGAAAACAAAGGTATCTTGTAAGACCATGTCACACATAAACACAACGGGTTTTTACCTTACGATAACCAAAATATTTTATATCAAAATCATCTGATATTATACTAGTGTCTATAGAAAGTAAATTAGAAAATAGTTGAAATGTTTGCATCTAACGTTTCAGCATAGTTGGGCACAATCAAAACCGTATAGGCTCGTACTGGATATTGGATTCCATACAATGCCTAGGCTACTGGGGTATTGCCCGTCCCATTACACCTCTAGAAAAATGTACCGAGGACCGGTTGGATCCCCTACCAACATAGGATGGCCTATCGCTAATCTGGATAGTACCGAATATGTTATCAACCCGGGTGTTCCAAACCTTATTAAGCGCACTCTTTTCCATGCACAACCATATCCATAATTTCAGGATATATCCGAGGGTATCTAGAAAGGTGATAACATACCCTAATTGGATGCGACCTACTTAGCCTTGCTGCAACTTTCCTGTTTTAGTCATTCCCGGTTAATGAGGCTTGAGGCTACGTTTTAACTTTACAATAGCATTCATACTTGTATTGCTAATACTGCCTTCCCGGCAACGATGCAGTAATAGCATTCGTCCATACAAGTTGTCCTAGGTTTGAATAAACTGAATCTCCTTCCAAATCACCATCTCCATTTTCTTCGAGATATTACGATTCGTAACGCACAAACAAGATCAAAGTGGTTTTCGGATAATTAAATCTAATCTCGGTCTCTTCGAAATGATCAACAGATTTATCCAGATTTGATAGTCGGTTAGTTAACTATCAAATAACATCCATAAGCATCACTAGGCCTTAATTTATATTTCTTCAAACATTCGTTCAAAATCTCTTCACAAAGATATATATGTAAATCTCTTCTAGTATATTCAATAATTGAAGCTGATTTCAAACACTTATATCCATAATATGATATTTAAATCCATATCAACACTTAGGATATTTCTTCAATCCCATTTATAATTCAACCTTTTGAGAAATATTTCTAAGATAATAATCCCATAGTTAAATATTTCAAATCCTTCCAGTTAATATTAGAAAATATTTATATTTATATTCCTAAAATCACTTTATTTCCAATATTTTGAAACATTCCTTTTATTTCATACTTCTCAAAATTCTTATAATCCACTTGAAATTTCTTTAACCGATTTATAATGGATTCGATAAGCTTTCGAAATTCATTAATTAATCATCTTTAAAATCTCCAACATCGATTATACTCGTCTATAATCTCAACTATCCATTTATAACTTCCTTTTATGAATTTTAATCCATTTTCAAAATTTCTATATTAAAACACTTTGGAAATTTCCTTAAGTTTCACTATAAGATTTCTCTTGTAAAATCAAATCCTTTAAATAAACCTCGTTTACAAATCTTGAGAGGACTTAAAAATAAATTTCAATCATTTCAAAACTATAAATATATTACGTATTTTTAAATAATAATTCATTTTTAAAACATATTAAATAATTATTTAAAATATTATAACACTTTATATAACATCGATAATTAATTTCCAATTCACTTTTAAATAAACTAATTGATTTACAAGGCTAATTGTAAAATTTAGAGTTTATTTCAATAGATATTTAAATACTTGAATATTCGAAATATTTTAAATCTATATAATATTTTTTAACTACTTAGTATACTAAATGAAAATCCCATTTAAACAATTTTTTTTCGACAAAAACCAATGTTTAAAAATCCAATATTGCCAATTCCAATTTATATATCCCTCTCGATTCATATCACATCGACTACGTTTTCAATTCCATAATCATTTCTACATTTCAAAATAAAATCCACTTTTTTTCCAAACTCGATTCCCATATCTCGATATAATCGCACACTGAAAGTTTATATTCCAATTTATCAACTGATACCATTTTCCCTTATATATAAACATCGTTTATAAATTTACAAACTTCCTCGAGATTCACTTGTTTATAAAATAACTAATCTTTTTACAAAATTTCATTTTATAAATCCATTTCTTATAAATCCATTTATTTTACAAATTTACTTTTAAATATTGATTTTCAACTTCTTTTCCAAATTTCAGAAATATCATTTTGCGAATCTCCAATGAAGACCGACCGAGGAACCTATGCGCAATGGAGTTATAGGTCACGTCGTATGCTCAAAGAGAGGTAGTGGTCGACCATGATTGACATGGGAGAAAGTTGTAAAAAAGAGCCAGAACCATGAGCCATGTGCTATGAACCATGACCAAGGTTAGCGATCTACATGCCAGAACCATGAGCTATGAGTTTTATAAGTTTTAGATTATAGGACTAGGGAAAAGGAGCCTAAGACATAGCCTTTGCTCTTTGATTAATATTATTATCAACACCATTATTACTATTTGTACTATTATCGTCATTTATTTATTTATTATTCACATATATGTATTGTTATCTCTATTTTTATTTTACTTAGTTGTTATTATTATTAATTTACTTATTTAACGTGGGTTCCATCTCTAGCCGACCCTAACATGTTTGGGCTATTATTGTTGTTGTGTCATTTTAAAAGTCCATTATTAAAAATCCTTTATATAAATTGTTTTAAAATTTCTATTTTAAACATTTTTACGAATAGATAAGTAAAAATCCCAATATCAAATTATTTATTTTATCCAAATAAATTTCCTTAAAATAATCCAAATTTCGATATAAATATTTTTTTATATTCAAAATCTCCTTTTAATCCCTTCAAATATAAAAATAGTATTTAAGGTATTTAAAATACCAAATTTTAGGCCCGTGCTACAATAGTATACAAATATTCAAATCACACAACAATCTCAGATTATTCAATACCATTATATATTACTATATATGATAAACAATCACTATTATTTGAGGAATCCAGTTGGATCCCTCCAACCTATTTTCCCCACATCCACAGGTATTAGATAACATAAAATACCAATCCCACATCGAGGGGGATAACGCGATAATATGGGGTCATCCGCTATTATGCAGGGCACATAAGGTCTCGTACGCTCTAATAGACGGGAAATATATCCAACTACTAATATATATACTACTATATATAATATAACATCCAACTGATAATAATAATTAACAATTCATCCAGTCAATCAATAAATGATTTTTAATATTTCAAATTAAAAACTAGCAATCCAAATGAGTGAGATTTACCCATCTTGATTTTTAATTTCAATCCGTTCCGGTTTTAATTTTATCGCATAGATTTACTAGCCACGAATCCCATACGACTGATCTGTTCAATTAGAACCTCGTATAAGCAAATTTCAAATTTTTATAAGTTACTGACTTCATAAAAGAAATATCTTGCTGTTACAAATTTTTACTATCCGATTAAAAATCTAATTTACCAAAGAATAAAAACCGTGTCTACCTCCTTGAGATATCTAGTCGAACCACATGACCAAAACTTCGTTTACACGCCGTTCTTCTACACGTTCACCCAGACTTCGCTGCTGCAGCCACCCATCACCCTTCCTCGCCATTGCCATCCCTTGTTGTCGTTGTTGAAGTCTGGCATCGTTTCACCCCATACGCGAGACCCAAACCTAGCTGCCTTTAACTAGTATCACCACTAATGTGCTCCATAAACTGCTGCCCTCCACAAACATGACCCCATCATCACGACACAGTTCACCGCCACGTCACGCACTTCCTTTTACCTAGCAATCGCGTGCGTTTCCTGCCACGCTTCAACCATACCTAACCATGCCATGTGCAACCCATCACCTAGAATTGACGATGGTTCGCTGCCCTTCCTTCGAAGGATGTAACAGTCACTCTCGTGTTTCCCCCAAATCAATCGTGCTTTGTTCTCCTCTCCTCCGCCATTGGTATAGGCGCGCTCGACTTTCGGTGATTGATTGTTTTTTTATACATGAATTTGATTTCGATTTGAAGGGAGAAATGTGATTTTGATTGAAGTAGGAAGAGGGAGATGTTTTTCTAAATTTAGGAAAAATTCCGTAAGGTAGGGCAGATTCAAAGGGTAGGGTGGCTGAGGAGACATTATAGGGTTTGACTTTGATTTTAAATTTTTTATATTAAACATATCTCATATTAGGTAACTAAAAATCTGCAATCCCTATTAAGGCATGTCGCTTAGCATTCCTGATGTTATACCTCTATTTCGAACCTAATGAAATAAGTCTCGAGGTACAATTCAATCGTATGTGGAAGATAGCTTTTTAAATCGACTGTTCAAATTAAATTCTATTAAATTATTTCTAGGCATTTTCAGATCGTTTGACCAAACGGTGAATCCAGATGCTATGAAATTTGAAATCCAAAAATAATACACTATTACGGATCTAGTGGAACTGGTTTCATCAAATTCTGAGACTGTGCCTTGGATCACTATTTTATCGCGTCGATAAAATCAACGATTCCAAAAATTTACGAAATCACTTGAAATTTCAGTTTTAGAAACTTATTAACTCAATTCCAATTCAAATATAATTTATATCAATATTAGATTCATATTCAACTCTAGTTCAATTATTTAAATGATTTTCAATTATTAATTCAACAATTAATTTATTCAATAAATCGTTGTATTTGGAAATTAAGTTTTATTCTACTCATTTGATCAATAAACTTCATATTAAAATTTCATCAACATTTCAAATTCAACTTTTAAAATAAATTAAATGTTCAAAATCAGAGACTGAAAATCCAGGTCATTACATACCTCCCCCTTAAAAGAATTTCGTCCCCGAAATTGCTAAGGTAGGACGAATGATTCAAACCCACTGCTTTTCAAAAACCCACTTAGTTAAAACTTGACATTTCACTTCCTAAATCCTTTTTAATTTCAACCAAAACAATTAGTTTGCATCTTCTAATTCAAAATCCATTATTTTAATTTCAATCCAAAATCAACTTTTAGTTAACAAAAAATTTTCAAAATTTTTCTAACACGCTAAATTTTCGAAAATTTTTAGCAGTCTCTTTTGTATGGAGAGCCTTTTGCAATATGAAAAAAAAGATAAAAATATATACATCGACCCATATGGTTGGAAAACACAATATATATATATATATATCAGTATTTTATATTATCGTTGTACTTATTCCGAAAATGTATTTTTATCTAGCGTTATTAAGCGAATTCGCTTAATTTATATGCAATTTGCGCAACCAAAATCAAGCCAAATAGGTCCTCGTACCTGTACTTACTCAATTTAAACACGTAAGTCCCGTAAAAATGAAATTTAATAATCTCATCCTTTTAACTCATTAATCACCTAGATTTCATATGCCAAACATGTTATAACATGTATATGCAGGATGTCTAAACAATTACAAGGTTCAAACATTCGATTATCATCTTCAAATTGATTTATACATCATTTATTCAGTTCTAATGATCCACAACAATTTCTTTGCATTCAATTTATATTTGTACCCAACAAATTCGTATTTATTTCAAAATCAATTTATTCATTTTCCATTGATTCACAAATATTTGGTTTACTTCCGTTTACGTCCGACAACAATTTTTTCGTGCTATTTGGTGATATTCGTTAATAAAATAACCACTTCAACTTAAACCGTTTAAATATTAACAATTAAACGACGGAATATCTGGATTGTTATGATATGCATTGATCCTTTAACGTTTTAACCTCACCAACTAGAGCTTTAGTGTCTTCCATTATAAAACTATATTAAAGGTATAACAGTTTAACGGTTTAATGGTCTAACATCGTAGAACAAATGATAAGGTCTTTTAGTATTCCATACTTGTGATTGATGCTTCGAAATAAGTGGCCATGTATTGCTGCGTTTCACTGTTTCCTTATATATTTGATTGTTTAGTTGTCAATAGAGTTTTGACTATAACTTGTAAAACCAACCTAACTGGAAATACAAATTTGCAAGTGCAGAATCACAAAATACATAATAAGTCTCATGGGTAGAAGAGTAATATACTGATAAGGATATGCTAAACAATTAAACTAACCTTATTATAGATACTGATTGATCTACTTCAGTAATTAAACTTATATATCAAATTTAACATTGCACTCCATTACTCTTTTAACATTGAACATTAAGTCTAGGTTATTTTTATTGATATACATTTTACTCACTTGCTAAATTAATGACAAAGGTACTTTTTCTAGGTTTTTCTTTCTTTACTTTCTTATTCCTCCAAACAGTAAATTATAATATTTTTAATATCTTAATTGTGCCATTTATACATCCTTGAACCTATTTAAAAATTGGGTGCCCATAATTTCCATTTAACTTCAGAAATCAAATAACCTACAAATAGTAATCACCCTCACCATATTGGCAATAACTTGCATAAATAGTGTTATTAACTATGCCATAATGATCAAACACATAATCTATTACTTAAGTTAACTTTCATTACCTTAATGCACTTCATTAATTCAATTCAAATCCAAATAAATTTTAATTCAAAAAAAATCATTCTATTTAACTTAAGTTAAGTTAAATCCAATTTCATATCTCGATTTCACTTTTCTTATCTACATCATTTCTAAAATTATAAGTTATAGACTTATTTTCAAAATTACTTTATTTATCTCGACTTAAATTCAATTCCATTTTGTGATTCAAATTCATAATTTTTTCCAGAAATCACTAAACTTAACTCGACTTAAGTTAATCCCATTTAAAATTTATAACTTATAGTTATAAAATCATTTACAATCCAAATTTTTATATTCACTTCAATTTGATATGGTTACAACTCCAATCAAATTTTTGTTTAACTTAAGTTAAATTTCAATTCATACAATTCATTTTAACTTACTAAAGTCAAAATTTAATTCTAATTCCAACTCAATTTAATTTAACCTACCTCAAGTTAATTTTTTAATCCACACAATACTCCTTTACTAACTCGATTTATTTACTCTACCCAAGTTAAATTGTATTTCATATAGAAATTCACATTTCCCAAGTTATGAGTTCAAAAACTTATCTTCTTTTGGTTTCACTAATCATTTAAATGGAAATTCCAGAATTAAAACACCCGGTTTTATTTCAAATCATTTTGAAATTAAAAATATATATGAATATATAACTCCTTGTTTTAACAAACCATTTCCTCAGAATTTCAAACTCAAACTTGGTTTTATCCAAAATAAACTCCCTTGGAATTACTGAAACAACATTTATTTTTCAATAAAATTCTCCATATCAAATTATTTCGATCGCAAATCGTTACTTAGAAACTCAAAAATCAACACCGATGATGTCGCGATCATCATTGGAATTATTTTCCAGCGACTAAAGTGAGTTTAATGCTTTATCACCTCAAAAATCCATTGGAAACCATTTTTATTTCAAGAATATTATCAAATTGATTTTCAAGTACTTGGGAAAAATATTTTCCAATCTTCCAGAATTTCAAAATTCCCAAATACTTATTTCAAATCCATTTAAACATTTCTCAAAGCTTTCGGGATTTAACTTTCCAATTTTGGCTTGAATTCATTTATATTTAACCCATTTGTATAAATCATATTTACACCATTTTGATTTGGTTATATATAACCATTTCAAATTTTATAATCTAGTTTGGATCATAACAATAACAATCAAACACACCAATATACTATAATATTTTAGAAAATTATTTCTTTTGTATCAAAATATAGTTTGAGTTAAATTATTTCATTTACCCGCTTGAAAATAATAATGTGTCGGTTTAACGTGTTTAAGCATTTAGAAACTCCTATCAATTTAGTACCGTCCCACTACTGGACCAGAATTCATAAACTACTCAATAGATAAAGTAACACAACATAAAAAATTTATATTCACTAACAGATGCATGCTCATATCTATTAATACACTTAAACTCATTGTAGGGTACTACTGACCTTATCTCTAATGAGTATTCCCCACCAAAGCTAAGGTTCTCGCTTAACCTTCAGCTCTGGTACCAAATGTTAAGGCCCATATCTCTGTACCCTTTGAGTAACAAATAAATCACACATATCCAACTCAAACTGAATGGAAATACGAACCGTTAGGGGAGAAGAAGAAAAATATAGAAGGAAAACAGAACCTACAAACACAAAATCTCACAATCGCAGCAGAACAAAATATAATATATAATAACAGATTTTTATACAAAAGAAACAGTAACTGTTAATATACATACAATCATCAGAGTACAACAATCAGTATATCAATATGGACAGTTATTATAACTTGCCTCACCAGTGCTAACTATACAATCTACACACACAACGAAATATAATCAAGTACATGATATACAACCGAATCCTCCAGCTCATCTCCTAAGCTTCGTTGCATCCTAACTTCAATCTGTAATACTTGGTCTAAATAAAGCATTATAATAAAATAACACCCGAGTCAGTCTGGAAAACCAACTTGAGAAAGCACACTCAATTAAAATTATTACTTTTTCAAAAATCTTTTGAAAACAAAGGTATCTCATAAGACCACGTCACACATAAGCACGACGGGCTTTTACCTTATGATAACCAAAATATTTTATACCAAAATCATCTGATATTATAATAGTGTCTGTAAAAAGCAAATTAGAAAATAGCCAAAATGCTTGCATCTCACATTTCAGTATAGTTGGGCACAATCAAAATCGTACAGGCTCATAGTGGATATTGGATTCCGTACAATGACTGGGCAACTGGGGTAACGTCCGTCATAGTACACCTCTAGAAAAATGTACCAAGGATCGCCTGGATCCCCTGCCAACACAAAACTGGCCTATCCCTAACTTGGATAGTACCATATATGTTATCACCTCAGGTGTTCCCACCCTTATCGAGTGCTCTCTTTTCCATGCAACAACCATATACATAATTTCAATATATAACGGAGAATATCTACAAAGGTGACAACGTATCCTAATTTGGTGCGACCCACTTAGCCTTGCTATATCTCCCTTGTTTTAGTCATTCCCGGTTGATGAGGCTTGAGGCTACGTTTTACCTTTAGAATAGCAATCATATTTGTAATGCTAACATTGCCTTCCCGGCAACGATGCAATGATAGCATTCATTCATACAAGTTTTCCTACGTCTGGAAAAATCAAATCTCCTTCCAAATCACCATCTCCATTTTCTTAGAGATATCACAATTCGTAACGCACAAACTGGATCGAAGTGGTTTTCGGATAATTAAATCTGATCTCGGTCTCTTCGAAACGATCAACGAATTTGGCCAGATTTGATAGTTGGTTATTTAAATATTAAATAACATCCATAAGAATCACTAGACCTTATTTGATAAATCTTCAAACATTTATTCAAATATCTTCACAAAGACATATATTTAAATCTCTTGCAACATATTCAATAATTGAAACTGATTTCAACCACTTATATCCATAACAGGATTTAAATCCATATCAACACTTAGGATATTTTTTCAATCCCATTTATAATTCAACCTTTTGAGGAATATTTCTAAAATAATAATCTCGTAGTTAAATATTTCAAATTATCCTAGTTAATACTTAGAAAATATTTATAAGTATATTTTCCTAAAACCAGTTTATTTCCAATACTTAGGAAATATTACCTTTTATTTTATACTTCTCAAAATTCCAATAATCCACTTGAAATTTCCTTAACCCATTTATAATGGATTCGATAAGTTTTCGGAATTCATTAATTAATCCTCTTTAAAATCTTCAACATCGAGTATACTCGTCTTTAATCAACTGCCATTTCTAACTTCCTTTTATGAATTTTAATTCATTTCCAAAAAAATTAAATTTAAATACTTTGGAAATTTTCTTAAGTTCGCAGTATTTCACTATATGATTTCTCTTATAAAATAAAATCCTTTAAATAAATCCCGTTTACAAATCTCGAGAGGATTTATAAATAAATTTCAATCATTTCAAACCAATATATAATAAGTATTTTTAAAACCTATTAAGCAATTATTTACAATATTAAAACACTTTATGTAACTTCAATAAATAATTTCCATTTCATTTTAAATAAACTAATTGATTTACAAGGCTAATTATAAAACTTATAATTTATTTCAGTAGATATTTAAATACTTGAATAATTAACCTTTGAAATATTTTAAATCTAAATAATAGTTTTTAAGCTACTTAGTATAATAAACAAAAATCCCATTTAAACAATTTTTATTTCTTAACAATAATCTATTTTTAAAAATCCAATATTGCCAATTCCAATATATAAATCTCTCTCTATTCATATCACATCGACTACGTTTTCAATACCATAATCATTTCTACATTTAAAAACAAAATCCGCTATTTTTCCAAAACCGATTCCCATATCTCGATATAAATTCCCATATCCAAATCCGCTATTTATAAAACTAATCTCTTTTATATAATTTCATTTTATGAATTGATTTCATATAAATCCATTTATTTTACAAATCTACTTTTAAATATCGATTTTCAAATCTTTTTCCAAATTTTGGAAATATCATTTTGAAAATTCATTATTAAAATCCTTTATATAAATTATTTTGAAATTTTTATTTTAAACATTTTTATGAATAAATAAGTACATATCCCAATGTCAAATCATTTATAATATCCTATCTTCAAAATAATCCAAATTTCGATATAAATATTTTTTATATTCAAAATCTCTTTTTAATTCCTTCAAATTTAAAACTAATATTTGTGGTATTTATAATACCAAATTTCAGGCCAGTGCTACTATAGTATCCAAACATTCAAATCACACAACAATCTATAACAGATTATTCAATACCATCATATATTACTGCATATGATAAACAATCAATATATTTGAGGAATCCAGTTGGATCCCTCCAACCTATTTTCCCTGCATCAACAAGAGTTAGATAACATAAAATATCAATCCTACTTTGAGGGGGATATCGCGATAATATAGGATCATCCGCTATTATGCGGGCGCATAGGACCTCATCCACTCCAATAGGTGGGAAAATATATCCAACTACTAATATCTAATATAACATCCAACTAATAATAATAATTGTCAATTCATCCAATCAATAAATGATTTTTAATAATCCAAATTAAAAACTAGCAATCCAAATGAATGAGATTTATTCACGTTGATATTTATTTGCAATCCATTCCAATGTTAATTTTATCGCGTAGATTTTCCATCCACGAATCCCACATGACTGATTTCGTTCGATTTAAACCTCGTATAAGCAAATTTCAATTTTTTATAAGTTACCGACTTCATAAAAGAAATATCTTACTGTTATAAATTTTTACTACCTAATTAAAATCTAATTTACCTAAGAATAAAAAATACGTCTACCTCCTCGAGATATCCAGTCAACCACATGACCAGAACTTCGTTTACACATCGTTCCTTCTCACGTTTGCCCAGACTTTGTTGCTGCAGCCACCCATCACCCCTCCTCACCGTTTCTAGCCCTTGTTATCATTGCCAATGTCTAACATCGTTTCCCCTATACGTGCAACCCAGATCCTAGCCGCCTCTAACCAAAATCGCCTCTCGCACACTCCCACGACTACCGCCCTCCACGAACATGACCCATCGCGACCCAGTCCACCGCCATGTCATGCGCTTCCCTTCCCTAGCCATCACCCGCGTATTTCACCATGCCTCGGCCATACCCTAACCATGCCGCGCACGACCCATCACCTCAAATCGACTATGGTTCGCCGCCCTTCTTTCGAACGCTACAGCCTGGCGCGTTTCCCCCAAATCAATCGCGCCTTGTTCTCCTCTCCTTCACTATTGGTACAGGCGTGCTTGACTTTCAGCGGTTGATTTTTTATATGAATTTGGTTTTGATTTTGAAGGGAGATACGTGATTTTGATTGAAGGAGGAAGTGGGAGACGTGTTTTTAAATTTAGGGAAAATTTCGTACGGTAGGGCGGCTTCAAAGGGTAGGGTGGCTGAGGAGACATTATAGGGTTTGACTTTGATTTTAAATTTTTATACTAGAAATATCTCATATTGGGTAACTAAAAATCTACAATCCCAATCGAGGCATGTCGCCTGGCATTCCTAATATTGTACCACTATTCTGAACCCAGTGAAACAATTCTCGAGGTCTAATTTGATCGTATGTGGAAGATAACTTTTTAAATCGACTATTTAAATTAAATTAAATTAAATTATTTCTAGGTGTTTTTATATTGTATGACCAAATAGTGAATTTAAACGCTATGAAATTTGAAATCCGATTATAATACAATATTACGGATTAAATGGAACTAGTTTCATCGAATTATGAGAGTATGTCCCGGATCGCTATTTTACTGCGTTGATAAAATCGACAATTCCAAAAGGTTACGAAATCATTCGAAATTTCAGTTTTAAATACTTATTAACTAAATTATAATTCAAATAGAATTTATATCAACAGTAGAAATCATTTCGATTCATATTCAACTCCAATTCAATTATTTAAGTGATTTTCAATTATTAATTCAATAATTGATTTATTCAATAAATCGCTATATTTGAAACTTAAGTTTTATTTCGCTCATTTGATCGATAAAATTCATATTAAAATTCCATCTACATTTCAAATTCAACATTTAAATAAATTAAATGTTTAAAATCAAACGATTAAAAATCTAGGTCATTACATAACCCATGGTCTTTGTTCTATTATCATTTCAACCTTAGGATCAACAAATCGAAAGAGACTATTTACTCTAACCCACCGTTTCATAACGACCTAAGTATAAATGTATATACCTTTAGGAGTATTAATAAATACATATATATACCCTATCTATTATATACAACATTTTAATAGTACTACACTTAACATTCACTACACCAAATACTGAGATTTGCAACTAACCATCCGCGCATTTGGCAACGGTTATTAACCGTTGCCATTTAGAAACGGTTAATCACTATCTTGGTTTAGTTAGCAACGGTTTTTTATCGTTGTTAATTGGGAACGGTTATTAACCGTAGCTTCTTTGGAGACAAATGGTGGCGGTGAATTTCATCCTTTCGCGCCATAATTTTTGGCGCGCTTCGTTCCAGCTAGCAACGGTTTTCAACCGTGGCTAATTAGCAACGGTTTGTAACCGTCGTAAATGTTGTGGCAAATAATGGCGCTAATTTTATGCCAAATATTCGCTGGGAGCCAAAAAGAATTACCAGGTCCGGTTATTGGGCTAGGCGGGCTAGGCTACGGAATAGGGCAACCCACCCTATGGGGGGCAACCAAAAAAAACCCTAGTTCAAATTTCATAATCGCGCACTGAGATATTGCAACACTCACCGACGACTGAACAAAAAAACCCTACGCTAACCCACCTGACCGCCTCCATCGCCTCCGCACGGCCGCACCCTATCCACGGCAACGACGCTTCATAGCTCCTCCTCCTCTGGACATCCACTCCAATCGGACCAGTTCAGCTTCAGCCTTTAGTTTCAATTCCAAGGTTGGTATAGCCTATAGCTCTAAGGTAATGACGAATTAACGATTCTAATACTGATATCTCAAAATTTTGGTTGCCGACTCTCTTAAAAGCTTAAAAGAAATAAATTTTTTAGTAAATAAGACTATAAGAGTTAACTGATTGTTCCAATCGAAGGCTATAACAGCTTTGGATTAATGTTTACGTTTTTGTTTTTATCTGTATTTTGAGTGTGTTTTGTCATTTTTGTGAGATTAATGAACTGATGTTCATAACGTTATTACTACTATTATTGTTTTGTGAAAGGCAACAAAAAATTTCCTCGTCTATGGCAACTTATTGTATAGAACCGGCCCTGAGTGTTACCATATAAGCTGTCATTTGAGTTCCATCATTATCTTCATCTTTTAGGATTGATGTTTCATTAAGTTTTTGGGGATTGATTATAGTTAATATCTACTACTCTTTAACAGCTTGCCAAAGTAGAGATGCACCTTCTAATCTGAACCATCAGAATACATATTTGATGTTTTAAGTGTACAGTGTTAGAGAACCAAGAAACAATTGGTTATGCAAAGGATGATCTTTTTACATTTATATATGATTTGTTTTACAAATTGTACGATGTGAGATAATCTAACACGTCCCCGTACGTGTGGTGTATCATCAGCCAAACATTGCAACATGGAAGAGAAGTAGTGTTGTAGTGTGCATTCTCATATTTACTAAAGCCTAAATGTTGTACTGTACTGCATGCTAGTTAGACATAGCTGCTTATAGTGACTGATAGGGTATAAGTTGATGCAATGAATTTTGTTTTACTAAATATGAGACCATATTTAGTAAGTGGATAAAATTGTTGTTAATGGCGCAAGCCAAGTATCAGGAGAGGGGTAATGCATAGACATTACTCTGGTGCTACAAAACGGCGCCGTTGTAATGGCAAATTTTTTGGAAACAGTTTGATGCTAATGTTAAATTTCAAGTGAAATCAGAAGAATATACATCTGTTTAGTTAATATCAGAGTTGAACTTGGTGGAAAGCCATAAGATATTGTTACCCATGATTTCTTATTAGCTCTTGTTATTTTCTTTCAGTATGTCTTTTAGTATAGACAAACAATGGATGAATCAATCTACTCGAAGAAATACAGAATATGTGGAAGGCGTGAGAAATTTCATTAAATTTGTTGCTGAAAATGGTGGAAATAAGGAAAAGTATTCGTGCCCTTGCACGCGGTGCAAAAATGAAGATACATTCAAATTAAATGACATTCATTTTCATTTGCTTAGATATGGTATTGTTCAATCATATACCGTGTGGTGTTTTCACGTGGAAAGAATACCGGAGAAGCCAAAACAACAACCGGTTAGTCATGCCACAAATACTGATGAGTCCGAACATATTAGGATGGAGGATTTGATCAATGATGCAGATAGATTCCATCATTTTCAACCTACAAGTCAGTTGCATGATAATGCTAATATTGGTGAGAAGTTTACGGATAAATCATTTTTTGGTAGTGCAACTGCAACAGAGCCATTGTATCCTTCTTGTCCAAAAGAGATTACAAAGTTGTATGCCATTGTGAAACTGAATAGCTTGAAGACCCAATACGGCTTTTCAGACAATGGTGTGACTGCACTACTCGAATTCATAAAGGAGTTACTCCCCGAAGGTAACACGCTACCGTCAAACTACCCCGACGTGAAGAAGATCATTAAGCAAGTTGGGATGAATTACATAACTTATGATGCATGCATTAATGACTGCATCTTGTACTGGAAAGATAATGCGAACAAAGTTTCATGTACAAATTGCAATGCACCAAGATATAAGACATCATTCGATGAAGAGAGAAAAGCTACCACAGTACCTTAAAAGACTTTAAGACATTTTCCTTTAATTTCTAGATTGAGAAGACTGTATACTGTACCATGGATAGCAGAAGCGATGACGTGGCATGGTCGTGCCAAGTCCGGTACAACCGTAATGCGTCATCCGCATGATACTTCTCAATGGAAAACTACAGATTCTTTTGATTCTTCGTTTGCTGCCGAACCATGAAATATCACACTTGGAATAGCAACAGATGGTTTCTGTCCGAATGCTTCTTTAACTAACCCTTACAACTGTTGGCCAGTAATTGTAGTACCATATAACCTTCCTCCGTCTTTGTGCATGAAAAGAGAGTTCTCAATGTTAACACTGTTGATTTCTGGGCCAAAACAACCGGGGAAGGATATTGATGTTTATTTATAACCTTTGGTAGGCGAGTTAAAGCAGTTATGGGAAGGAGTCGTTACATTGATTCATTTAAGAAATCTGAGTTCATAATGAGAGCTAGAGTGCTGTGGGCAATCCATGATCATCCCACTCTTGGGACTTTATCGGGATGTACAACTCACGGCTACTTTGCATGTCCTATTTGTGGAGAAGAAACTACATCTGTTTATCTCCCTGAAAGTAAGAAGATTTGTTACATGGGACATCGTAGATTTCTTCCGTCCGGACACAAGTTTCGATACGATAAGACAAATTTCAACAACGAGCAAGAACTTAAGCGTCCTCTAAAACCACTGACTGGTTATTAAGTTGAAAAAAAGGTAGCGAATATAAAAATGAAAGTTGGTAAAAACATACCGGAAATTGGTCGAAAACGGAAAAAGACAATCGATGAAGAAGTTCCTGCATGGTATAGGAGGTCGAAGTTCTTTGATTTGCCATATTGGAAAACAAATTTGACCCGACATAATATTGATGTTATGCATACGGAGATGAATGTCACGAAACATTTGATCAACACAATTATGAACCATAAAAACATGTCAAAAGATGGGATCAATGCACGGAAGGATTTGAAAATCATGGGTATAAAACAAAAGTTGTGGGTGATAGAAGATCCTGAAACAAGTAAAGTAACCATACCAAATGCGACTTTCACTTTGAGCAAAGAAGAAAAGATACGGTTTTGCACCATTTTGAAAAATTTGAAAGTGCTGAGCAAATTCTCTTCGAACTTCCATAACAATGTTAGCATCAACCCTCCTGAACTAAAAAATATGAAGTCACATGATTACCACGTCATAATGCAACATTTACTTTCGGTATTGCTTCAGCATTGTTTTCCGCAACATAAGGATCTACGGAATGCTATTCACCGCATTAGTCTCTTTTATAACATTTTGTGCTCAAAGGTGATCAACAAGGAACATCTTCTAAAAGCAAAGGCTAGTTTGGTAGAAGCAATGTGTGTTATTGAAAAACATTTTCCACCTGCATTTTTTGATATCAATATTCACCTTATGGTTCATTTAGCCGATGAAGCATTGATTTTTGGTCCTGTTAGATATAGGTGGATGTACCCATTTGAACGGTAAATTTCTAATTTAGTTACGTACATAATTATTCGATTTAAATAGCTATTGATGTCTACATTTTACAATTATTCATCTTCATAGGTTGATGAAAACATATAAAGGATATGTGCGCAACAAAAGATATATTGAAGGGTGTATTGCAGAAGGATATATTGTACAAGAAGCTATTCTTTACTGCATGGAGTATATGCCAAAAGGAGGTGCTGGCACTCATAAACATACCCGTGAAGCGTTTTTAGACGAGGATGATGAGTTTGCTGATGAAATAACACTAGATAATGGTAAAGATATAACGTTAACTCAAGTGAAATTTCAACAAGTGCGTAAATGGGTCCTTGATAAGTACGACGGATTGGATGAATGGAAGAAGTAAATTCATGAATTTGTTCTGAATTCTTATTATTGTAAATCAATTCATATATATAGTATTTATTGTGTGTTTTTCGTAGGAGGTATAACTCCTATGTTCAAAGCACCAAATCTCAAACTCGAGGCGGGGGTACATCTGGGGAAGCTATTAAAAATTTAACTTTTTGGTTACGTGAGGAGGTATATGTATTAAATATTTAACGTATTTTCAAGTTGACCATACACCTACTTGACAATGTTTTTTTACTTATTGTGTTTGTTGTAGTTGTTGAAGACCGTCGATGTTGACTCAACTCTTTGGCGGTTAGTTAACGGGCCGAAGTTTGATGTCTGTAGTTATATGAAGTACCAAGTGAAAGGGTTTTTATTTTCTATGAAGAATTATGAAGAGCGAAAGCTAACACAAGATAGTGGTGTATGCGTGAGAGCAATTACACAATTTAGAGTGAGTGGGAAGGATAAAAAATTTAAGGAAGCAGAAATAACTTATTACGGAGTCATTCAAAAGATAATTGAGTTGGATTACATTGGCTTCAAACAAACAGTTTTTTATTGTGATTGGGTAAAGGTCGAAGATAAGATCAATGGTTGTAAAATAGATTCTATTTCAAGCTTGATCACAGTTAACTTGGGAAAATTGAAGAATAAAGATAACGTGAATGATGAGCCATTTATTCTTGCATCGGAAGCGAGTCAAGTGTTCTACTCAAAAGATTTAAAAAATAGCGGATGGTTTGTGGTTTTGCATACACCAAAATGGTTGACCATAAATGTGGATGACATTGAGTTTCCCACCGTTTATCAATCAGCTTTTGAAGACAATGAAAAATTAGAAGATCTTATCGAATGCATATGTTAACTTTGTATTTCAGAGCAGTTATTGTACCTTAACAAAATATTTATTTAAAATGGTGTAAAATATAAAATGGTGTATTATATGATAGTAATAGATGCATTATATTTTTTATTAGTGCCATTATAATATCCTGATGGATCCATAAGGATGGATATATTGCAAGAGTTCATTTTGTGTTTGTAGTTGTAGGTACTTACATATGATCACATACATACACACATGTACACATACATACATATGATCAGCTTGACTATTCTTTCTTTCTTTGTGTTTGTAGGTAGACAGGCAGTTCAAGATATTGTATTTGCACCCTTTAGTTCAGCAGTGCTAAGGTAATATATTTTTGTATTTGCATCCTTTATTTCAGTCAGTATTTTAGATATTGTTTTGAATCCGCTTAAGTTTAAAATTCTGGTGATGCAGGAAGACTTTATCACTGCCGCATAAAAGTGAATGTTCCCCTTCCCGCCCATCCCTGTGATGCCCGATTGCTGTTAGCCAAATTATTGCATGGATTCCCCTCCATAACAAGATCAAACGCATTATATGACTTAATAAAATTGCTCCAAGCGATTACTGGTAAGCTGCTGTACATCTGATATAGTACACAACGTCCCCTTCTGATTTGTCTGATCCCACCAGTTTCTCATCACATTACGATTATTGTCAGTCGGACTGACAAAAATCGTAATGTGGTGAGAAGTTGGTGGGATCAGACAAATCAATAAGGGGACGTTGGTTCATATATCAGATGTACAGCAGCTTAACAGTGATCGCTTGGAGCAAATTTTATTAAGACATATAAGGCGTTTGATCTTGTTATGAAGGGGACTCCGTGCAATAATTTGGCCGACAACAATCGGGCATCACATGGATGGGTTGGAAGGGGAAGAAATGTACGTTATAATGTTGTTGGGATTATTTTAGGATTTTAGACTTTGTAGGACATAATGTCACAAGATGCCACACCACCGTCAAATGATACAACTTCACAATCATCCACTTTAAAACGGGAGAAAATTGATATAGACAACTACGGTTCTCCAGTCAGAAAAAATGGTTCAAAGGTCGCTACGAAGATTGGTAAACTAGTAAGAAATCATGTGCCAATCTCATATCCAAGTTGGAAAAAAGTTCCGCCAAATTACAAGGAAGACGTGTGGAATCAATTGGAGGTAAGTTCTCCAATCTCATAACCATTTTTATGTACTGTTTCTGTTTATAAAATATAGTCGTCTGATTGTAATATGCACCCTTTTTATGTACTGTTTCTGTTTCTGTACTGTTTCTGATTGTAAAATAGGCCTGAATGAGCAAGGGTTCATATGAGACCATATTTATGTACTGTTTATGTTTCAAGATATATTCTTTTATGATATTTATAGTATATTTAGATTGATCACTTTATTCATAGAGACTGATGAAACTATATACGTTGAAATGTAAAAATCCATATACTTTGAAATGTAAACTGTGTACATGAACTTAGATGGTTTAAATTCATTTATAATGCTTTCAATACATAAATAAAAAATGGTTTACATGCATTTTTTGTTATGCAGAAATATTATGAGCTCGACCCTCTATCAAAGGACCTTATTATGAAAAAAATGTCCGAGGCTTTTAGGAGACACAAGAATGATTTGCGCAAGAATCATTATGACCATTTCATCACTGACGAAGAAAGAATGAGAAATTGTCCACCGAAAATTGCTTAAGATGATTGGGATGAGTTCATAAGAAACGAATCAAAACCCGAGGCGAAAGAAAAACGGAAGCAAGGCAAACAAAATAGATCAATGCTCGAATATGGTCATCATTGGGGACGTAAGAGTCACGCTATGATTACTCAAGAAATGGTATGTGTCATTGAATTGGTGCATCACATTGCATATACCATTAGTTACAAATATAATTTTAGGTCATTGTATGCAGGTCGATTCAAGTACTCCGGGAACAGAAGTATCACGTCTTCAAGTATGGGAGAAAATGCATAAGAAAAAAGATGGCAGCACGTCAGATGCGACATCTTCCTACTTTGTAAGTTAAACAAATAATAACGCCTCTAAATTAAATTTTCATTATTCATATATATGTATTTACTTTTTAGGACAAAATTGAAAAAGAAAAGGAAACGACGAGTGGTGGTGATGAAGCCTGTGACGACCCGGAAATTTTAACGAAGTAAATTGGAACAATTAATCGATTTTAAATATTTAAAAGTTAATTTTAACTTAAAAATTCCATATATCAATATTTATTTGATAATTAAATCATTAAATTACATGGTATAAATATTGATTTTTATAATTGAAAATTTGGGTAAATGGTTGAATATGAAATTTCTAAGCCTGTTTAAATAATTTGAAGGCTTATAAATCTATAATGATGGTACTGGAGATAATAGGATGATTGAAATTCAATTTAAAGGTAATTGGTTCAATTTTAAAAATATATCGTTTAAATTGAATTTCAAAATAGCCTTCCGAGGTACAATCTTGGAATTGAACGAAATCAGTTCCATTGGATCCGTAATAGTTAGTTATTATCGGATTTCAATTTTCGTAGCAATCGGAGTTGTCGTTTGACCGTGGTAGCTCAAAACGCTTAGAACTATTTTAATCTATTTAATTTAAAATTGATTGTTTCTTCTGTAACTCGTGCATGCAGTCGAATTAGGTTCTGAAACACGTTTCATCGTGTTCGGAATGTGGGTAAAACTTTATAATTGCCTAACGACATTCCTTAAGAGGAGTTCGAAATTTAAATAACAGTTAATGGAACGTTTTGAAAATATAATGAAATTTAAAGTCAAATAAAAGTCAAAGATATTTTCGTTTTCTCGTGCTCAACAAGCCAACCCACATCTATATCTTCCCCGTCCCTCTTTCTAATCAGGGAGTAAAATCGAACGCGTAAAAAAAAAAGAGAGCTTCTCGTGAAAATTGGCATGGTCGGCGATGCGAACTTAGTCGAGTTCGAGTTCGACGAGGGGAGATTCACTGTCATAGAATGCTCGAGTGAGCTTGAGGGGAACGTCGCGTGGAGGAGCATCGCAGTAGTCGCGATCGATTGATGGAGGGAGGGGATTAGGGTTCGATTCTCTGGAGTGGGTCGTCGTTTAGGGGTTTTGGAGGCGAACGACAGCTCGCGATCCAAGGTCGCTCGAACGTAGCGTGTGTGGTGACTGAGGTAGGGTTGCATCAGTTCGGTAGGGGAATGACGGCTCGTTTAGGATTTGCGAGGTCGCAGTGGCAACGATGGAAGTCAAGGCTACGATTCAAGGTGTCGCGTCACCATCAGCTTGGCCGAGATCGATTAGGGCTTGGGTTGCTTGATTTTCAATTCGGCAGTGACTTTGAGGTATTACTTTTGTATGTTTTTGATAATCGACGTATATGACTGGACTGGATGAATTATTACATGTTGTTAGTAAAAGAAATTATTGATTTACAATAAGTGGTTAAGACAATTTAATTCTTAAATTTATTTAAAAGAAATTGGTTTAAAGATAAAAATATTAGTTAAAATTTAATCCTTTGATTTAAAATTAAATTTGTAATTGAAAGTAAATCATCGGTTAAAATTTAATTGATAATTAATTTAAATTTATGAAACGAAAATTTAATTGTTGATTTGATTCAAATATTAACAAAATCATATAATTATTATACAAGGTTGAAATCGAGGAAACCAAGGCAAGTTTGAGGTGAATTGCTAATAAAGCAAAGGTGAGTAAATCTCACTCTGTCTGGTTTTTATTTAAATTTATAGGGTTAAATTTAAATAATTGGTTGAATGTTTAAGTTGATTGGATGTATATGGATGATGATGTGACTTTGGTTTGATTGATTCTCGAGTTAATTGTGGATTGACTCGAAGTATATGGGGTTTTAAATTGTTTCAAACATAAATCATAAATAAGAAAATGATTTCATTTTAAATTTAGTAAGGGCTTGATGTGTTGTGATTCATTTAAATTAGTAAGGAATTTGAAATGAATAATTTATGGATTTAAGTAATTAATGATTTGGGTTATTTGACTTAGTAATTAACGAGTTGAATACATAAGGAATTGAGTTGAAGTTGATTAAATAAGTAAAAGGAATTCAGAATAATCATTTGATGGTGTGATAAATAATTACTTAATGTAAGTAATATAATTACTTGGTGAAATTAATCAAGAGCTTAATTAAGATAGTTAAGTAAGAAATAATTAATTTATGAATAAAGTAAAATGAAGGATAGTTAATTATAGTTTAGGATTAATCGAAAATGGATGATACTGTGATTTCATTAATATAACGAAATTTGATTAGAATAAATTAAAATATAATTGGAAATCCTTAATTTGTATAATTAATGAAGTGATCAAAATTGATTAATTAAGATTGATTAATCTATAATAAGTGACTTATGGGAAATTAATTAGTTTAAGCAATTAAAGATTAATGTAATTAAATAAATAATTAATTCATGAAGAAATTAATATTTCTTATTAATTTCGGTTGAGACTAATTAATATTGTGAAGTTAATTTAAGATAAGTACTTGAATGCAATTGAAAGATAATTAATCCAGGGTGATTAATTAAGATGGATAATGAAGGATTGACCAATTAATTGATCTAGAATTAATTAACGATAAATGAAGTAATCTATGTGATCGAGGTTTGAAATTCAATTTGAATCAATTGAATTGATGTGTATGGGATTAGGCTTTGCTTATGAATGATGGAATGGTATTGGATGTTTTGAATGAGTTGATATCTCTAATATGTAATGTTGTGAATTTCATTTGAATAAAATTGATTAGGATAATATGAGTTTTCGAAGAGACCGGGGGTCGGGTATTGGGAAATACCCGAAACCACTTCGAATTTTTTTATAAATTGATTGATGAAATCAATAGGCTGGAATGAAATGGTTTAAGTAAATTGGATTATTTTATCTAAGTTTGGTACTTAGAAATTTACATGTGAAATAAGCATTTTCTATAGCAAATTGTGATTGATTAAATTGATATAAGTTGCCCCGGGTTTATGTAAGTTGATTGCTTGGTATTCCATGTTAGTTGGGTTTACTCACGCTGGTTTCCAGCCTGACCCGGGTGTTACTTTGATGTAATGCTCGGGTCAGACCGAATATTACAGAATTTCAGGTAGGTTCGTTCTGGAGCTCAGGAGGCGAGCTGGATGGCTATAACGTATAGAGTATTTCCGCTGCGGTATATTATTATATATCCGAGACATGATTATTGTGTATATTCAGTTTTGTGTATATATGTGGAACTCTGATGTATATTAAATGTAATCGACAGGTATAGTATTCTTTGTAAATTATTATTATTTATTATCATATTTTATCCGCTGCGATTGTGAGATGTTTGGTGTTTCTGTTCTTCTTCTTCTATCTCTTTCTTCTTTTTCATAACTATCTGGAATTTTCGGGTAAGAAAATTTCGGGTCGTTACAGTTGGTATCAGAGCTGAAAGGTTAAGCGAGAACCTTGGCTCTGGTGGGGATTACTCATTTAATAGAGTCCGTAGTACTCTATAATGAGTTGAGTGAATATATATATATATATATATATATATATGAGCGCGTACTTGTTATTTTCTTATATAAAGGTTTTAAATGATTTTATTAAAGAATGTAATTTGATATATAAAGCTATATCTTCTTCTAATAAATATTAAGGAGATTGGTTGTTAAATTATTGGAATTAAATTAAGAAGTAATATAATACAATCAAATTGAAATCTTGAATTGGGACTAAGTGAATAAGGAATATAATACAACCTAATTAAAATTAAATCAATTAAAAATGAAATTCTAGAATAAGAACTCAGAAATTAGAATTGTTTGAAACTTTAAATGAACAAAGTTAAATTTGGTTTAAAAAGGTTAAACCAATCTTTGTGAATATAGCTCGAATTATATAATTCGAGATGGTTTAAATTTGAAGTTGGAATTGAACTCATTCAAATTGAATTCGATTTGAATTAATTGGATTTGGGATGGAAGATGTATAAGTCCAAAAATATTTAAATGGGAGATTTGAATTGGATTGAATTGGAATGATTGAAATTTGAAGTGGGTTCAATTGAATGGATATTAGTCCAAAGTAATTGGAATAATTTTGGAATTTTAATTTAAGTGGAATTGGTTTAAAATCAAAAAGGAATTTGAAATATAGATTGTAAATGTAATTTATTAATTGAAATAAACGTCATAAATAAATGAGATTATAATTTGAAATAGAATTCCAGAGAATATTTGAAATAGAGTAAGATGAAAATTCCAGAGTAATGTTTAAACATGAATTTGATGGATTGGGAGTTTGGAATTATGGGAAAAATTAAAATTCCTTTTGGTTTGAAAGTGGTTTCCAAGGGTTTTAAAGAAAGAATAGTATTATTTCAAAAATATTTTTGTGTTTGAAATTTGGGAGATTTGAAATCAAAAATATTTGGAAGTGTTTTTAGAGAGATAAAAGCATTGAACTCTTTTGGTCACTGGAAAATAAAGTCGGTGATGACTGCAGCATCATCGATGTTCATTTTCGAGTTTCTAGAAGAGAAATTGCTACCAAATTGTTTTAAATTGGGATTGTTTGTGAATTGGGTTTGATTTTGAAATTCAAAGGGATAATTGAATTTGCCAAAGAATTTTGGATATAGTTGAATTCTAAGGTGATATTATAATTTGGACATTTGTTTAAACTCTGGAATCTTGATTAAATGTTTATGGAATAATAAAAATATATTGGCTAAATAAAATGTATAATTCTGAGTTAAAAGCAAAATGTGAGTGTAATTGATTATAAATAGAAGATGTAAAATTGAAATTATACTTAAAGTTGTACAAGTTTAAAGATCAAATGGAATTTGATTTGAAGTTGAGAATCAATTTAATTTAAATTGGGGATGAACCAAGTCCAATGGAAATTGGAGTTAATTAAATTGGGATTGGGTCAATTTAAATGGAGTGGAAATTTAAATTGAATTGTTGGGGAAGTGAACAGTTTTGACTCTAGACCATTTTCAATGTAAATTGTTTTAATATAAGTAGTTTTAAATCTATTTTCTTATCTACTTACCATACAACTTTCTTTTTAAACCCAAACTATTTTTATACTGGTTTTTGCCACTACTTTTGGAACTATTTAACTATTTTACAACTGTATTATAAACTATTTACTAATTTTCAACTAAGTTACCTATTTAACTATTTTCCAACTATTTTACTATTAGCTAACCATTTTATAGCTATTTTGCAAACTAATAATTATTTTTCAACTACTTACCTATTTTTAAACTTTTCAAGCTATTTTTCTAAACTGGTCGGGGTTCAAACTGTTATTGATTAAAATACCCAACTGAGATAAGGATTGAAGTAATAATCCAAATAGGGATTAATGTAAAGGTGAATAAGGAATGTGAAATGGTTCTTTTGAACTGAATGAATATTTTGAGAATTATGAATGAATAAAGATGGAAATTGGATATTTCTATGGTTTTTGAGAGTGTTTGGAGTATAAAAGGGTGTTTTATACAAGAAGGTAAGGATCCAAAGTTTTAAAAATTTATATATATATATATATATATATATATCTGAATATATATAAAGGATCTTATGAGGATTTTGAGAAAGGCTTTTGATTTTCAGAAAAAATCAATATTGAGTTTTGGAAAGCCTATTTTGAGAATTATCGATTTGGGATAATCGATTTTGTGTAAAGGAACTTTGTATAATATCATACTAGGTGTATGATTTGAAGATACTATATATGTATAGTATAAAATGTTTTGATGATGACTCTAGGGAAAAAGGGCGCTCCCTTGAAATGAACTTCTCAGGAGTGCCACCGGGTGGTGCTGCCTTGAGCCCAAGGGGGTTCTAAAGTTGATCCTATGAGGAGTCCGGACAAAACTAGTTCCTGAGGATTATGAGTTGAGTTTACCATAGCGTAAGTCGTGTGTGCCGCGGAGAGCCAACAGTTACATGGACTTTTGTTGTGACTGCAACGTAACCCAGGATGTAACTGCGACCTATGGTAACATTGCGAAAGTCATGTGTGCCGCTGAGAGCCAACAGTCTGCGTTTGAGTTTATCTCGGTAGACTGCGACCTATGTAGGAGTGGAGAAGTTTCATTTTGATAGCGAGATCAGAGGCCGCAGAGAGCCAACAGTTACATGGACTTTTGTTGTGACTGCAACGTAACCCTGGATGTAACTGTGATCTGTTGTATGGGTTCCATGGCGTAATCGAGAGGCCGCGGAGAGCCTGCAGTTACATGGACTTTTATTGTGACTGCAACGTAACCCTGGTATGTAACTGTGACCATGGAATGGGGGTGATGATTTCTAGAGCATCCTCAGTAAAGATATTTCCTCTATTTTCAAAAACTGTTTCCGATATTTTTAGTAAAATTATTTTCGAAGTATTTTTACTGGGTGTTGAAAACGGGTTTACCAAGTACTTATAGATTTTTAGTCCTACGCCTGATCAACGTATGATTGAATTTCTGTGAGAACAAGGATGGACTGGTTGAGACATCGAGTTATAAGTAATATTTTATAAAAAGCTATTTTAATTATATTATCTGAATTTAAAAGCATTTCTAAATTGTTAAAAATAGAAGTGTTGAAATTTTGGGGAAAATAAAGGGGAATCCAAACTGGAATTATAAAATAAAAATTGGACTCGGGAAAAATTCAAATGATGTGATTTTTTGTAATAAAATTGAATCTTGGTGTAAAATTGGAAGTAAGCTAATGCGCTAAATAATTGGTTGATTGAGTATATTAATAAATTTTAACTTGGGTAAATAAATGGATCGTAAATTAATAATGGAGCTTGGAATGAATTCAAGTTGTGGATGGAATTCGACTTGGATTTGGTAATGAATTAAATAAGAGGTGATGTTGTAAAGTAAAATAAAATAGAATTGGATTGGAAAATGTGATGGTTTGAATTATAAATAAAATTCAAGGGTGATTTGAATAATATTTAATGAGATTTGCAAGTGGATTGGATATAAGAGAAGTGATTATAATAGAAATAGTTTGAGTTGCAAAGCAAAATCCAAGTGAATAGAAATAAATTGAGATGGTCTTGTATTAATAAAATAAATACGAAATAAACAAGTAAATTAAAAAAATTAATGGGATCACTGGAATTATATAATAAATGGATGAAGCCTGATGAATAAAAAAAAAATTGAATCAAACTTTAATTGGAATTGGATTATCAGACTGGACTTAAGTTCGGTGGCATATGTGCCTGGATATTGTTCTGATAAATTGAGAAGGTGGATTAATTTTACAATGAAGGAGATGGGCTAACTGAATTAAATGGAATTTGATTTAATGAGAATCAAATTTAATGGAAGTGAACTTAAGTTGATGTTGGAATAAATTAAAGTAATTAACTTAAGTTTAAAGTTTATGGAAGCTTGGCTTCGAATAAGGATAAAAGCCTATTAAATTAAAGCTTGGATAAAATTAATTTGGAAATGGTTATAAATTTAGAAATATTGAATATACTAAGCTTAATAAATAGTTTGAATGAAGTCAATAAGGTGATGAAATGAAATGGGTATGTATGGTTGGTGAATAAATTAAAATGGAATTGAATTAAATAAAACTGAGTTGGAATCAATTTTAATTGCTAATGAAACTTAAAAAATTAATTATTCACATGGATATTATCAAATTGCGTAGAAATGATTATCGTTTAACGTAAGCGAGATTTAATCAAATTAAATGCTATGAATTAGTGGAAGCGATATAATTGATTTTTGAATCAATTGAAGTGAACATGAGATTGTTTCGCTTAAAATGAGTTGAATGCAAGTAATTGTGTGTAAACCATTAAAATTGAATGAAAAGGCATATAAATTTGGTTGGAAACAATTAGATGTGCTTTAAAACATATAAATTGCTTATTGGATATGTTTGGTGCTTGTTATTTATGTAATGCATGTGTTTGGCTTTTGAAAGTAAGTGTTAGGTTAATAAAATTTCTATATATGGCACTTACATATTTAATTTGAGTAAGTACAGGTACAGGGAAGCCGTTTGGCTAGATTTGGGGTATGCTAATTGCTAAAATTTATAAGCCGTTTGCTTAAATTGCTAAATAAGGTACGCCTACGCAATAAAAATAGGAAATATGAACTGTTTTTGCTTTTTCCAACCGTGTGGGTCGATGTATACATATTTATATCTATTGTCAAATTGCAAAAGCTCCTCCGTACAAAGGAGACTCCGCCAAAAATTTTCGAAAATTTTAGGAGTTATAAATTTTTTGGAAAATTGGTTAACGACAGAACAATTTCAAATTGGAAATTAAAGTAAACTAATAAATGAAACTAACATGAATCAGTTTTAATGAAAGATAAAATTCAATATTAGAAATCGAAACAAAATTGAATTCATATGAAAAGGGAACAACAAAATTGATAGCAGTATATGTGAAAACTTATATATGAGAATGTATAAAATGATTTGTAAGGTTGCGATTGTATATTGTTGCTAAGTGAGATATGCAGGTATTAAAGAGAAAAGAAATTGGATTTGGTTCCAAAAGATAAATTTGAATTGCCCGACAAAAAGGTATGTATTTAAATTTCTGAATGAAATTGGATTGGGTTTTTGATGTAGCCACTTGGCTTTTGTTTTCTTTTGGAATTTGGGAGCCCGTAGAGGCCTTTTGTAGTAGTACCGAGCTAGCCGCGCAAAGGAGACGCTGGCAAAAATTTTCGGGAATTTAAGACGTTAGAAAAATTTTGAGAAAATTTTGATAATTCAAATTTTGGTTTTAAAGTGAAATTTAGATGATTGAGCAACATGGTATTGTTTGAAATCATAGAAGATTTTAGGAAGTTAGTTAAGGTGATAGTGATCTTTAATAAAGGATAGTTGGTAAGACTGTTGAAGTGTGGGTTTTGGGAAAAAGTAAACGGGTATTGGTCCATTCCTCCTAACTAGTAATTTCGGGGACGACATTCTTTTAAGGGGGGAGGAATGTGACGACCCGGAAATTTTAACAAAGTAAATTGGAACAATTAATCGATTTTAAATATTTAAAAGTTAATTTTAACTTAAAAATTCCAGATATCAATATTTATTTGATAATTAAATCATTGAATTACATGGTATAAATATTGATTTTTATAATTGAAAATTTGGGTAAATGGTTGAATATGAAATTTCTAAGCCTGTTTAAATAATTTGAAGGCTTATAAATCTATAATGATGGTACTGGAGATAATAGGATGATTGAAATTCAATTTAAAGGTAATTGGTTCAATTTTAAAAATATATCGCTTAAATTGAATTTCAAAATAGCCTTCCGAGGCACATTCTCGGAATTCAGCGAAATCAGTTCCATTGGATCCGTAATGGTTAGTTATTATCGGATTTCAATTTTCGTAGCAATCGGAGTTGTCGTTTGACCGTGGCAGCTCAAAACGCTTAGAACTATTTTAATCTATTTAATTTAAAATTGATTGTTTCTTCTTTAACTCGTGCATGCAGTCGAATTAGGTTCTGAAACACGTTTCATCGTGTTCGGAATGTGGGTAAAACTTTATAATTACCTAACGGCATTCCTTAAGAGGAGTTCGAAATTTAAATAACAGTTAATGGAACGTTTTGAAAATATAATGAAATTTAAAGTCAAATAAAGGTCAAAGATATTTTCATTTTCTCGTGCTCAACAAGCCAACCCACATCTATATCTTCCCCGTCCCTCTTTCTAATCAGGGAGCAAAATCGAACGCGTAAAAAAAAAAAAGAGCTTCTCGTGAAAATTGGCATGGTCGGCGACGCGAACTTAGTCGAGTTCGAGTTCGACGAGGGGAGATTCACTGTCATAGAATGCTCGAGTGAGCTTGAGGGGAACGTCGCGTGGAGGAGCATCGCAGTAGTCGCGATCGATTGATGGAGGGAGGGGATTAGGGTTCGATTCTCTGGAGTGGGTCGTCGTTTAGGGTTTTGGAGGCGAACGACAGCTCGCGATCCAAGGTCGCTCGAACGTAGCGTGTGTGGCGACTGAGGTAGGGTTGCATCAGTTCGGTAGGGGAATGACGGCTCGTTTAGGGTTTGCGAGGTCGCAGTGGCAACGATGGAAGTCAAGGCTGCGATTCAAGGTGTCGCGTCACCATCAGCTTGGCCGAGATCGATTAAGGCTTGGGTTGCTTGATTTTCAATTCGGCAGTGACTTTGAGGTATTACTTCTGTATGTTTTTGATAATCGACGTATATGACTGGACTGGATGAATTATTACATGTTGTTAGTAAAAGAAATTATTGATTTACAATAAGTGGTTAAGACAATTTAATTCTTAAATTTATTTAAAAGAAATTGGTTTAAAGATAAAAGTATTAGTTAAAAGTTAATCCCTTGATTTAAAATTAAATTTGTAATTGAAAGTAAATCATCGGTTAAAATTTAATTGATAATTAATTTAAATTTATGAAACGAAAATTTAATTGTTGATTTGATTCAAATATTAACAAAATCATATAATTATTATACAAGGTTGAAATCGAGGAAACCAAGGCAAGTTTGAGGTGAATTGCTAATAAAGCAAAGGTGAGTAAATCTCACTCTGTCTGGTTTTTATTTAAATTTATAGGGTTAAATTTAAATAATTGGTTGAATGTTTAAGTTGATTGGATGTATATGGATGATGATGTGACTTTGGTTTGATTGATTCTCGAGTTAATTGTGGATTGACTCGAAGTATATGGGGTTTTAAATTGTTTCAAACATAAATCATAAATAAGAAAATGATTTCATTTTAAATTTAGTAAGGGCTTGATGTGTTGTGATTTATTTAAATTAGTAAGGAATTTGAAACGAATAATTTATGGATTTAAGTAATTAATGATTTGGGTTATTTGACTTAGTAATTAACGAGTTGAATACATAAGGAATTGAGTTGAGTTGATTAAATAACTAAAAGGAATTCAGAATAATCATTTGATGGTGTGATAAATAATTACTTAATGTAAGTAATATAATTACTTGGTGAAATTAATCAAGAGCTTAATTAAGATAGTTAAGTAAGAAATAATTAATTTATGAATAAAGTAAAATGAAGGATAGTTAATTACAGTTTAGGATCAATCGAAAATGGATGATACTGTGATTTCATTAATATAATGAAATTTGATTAGAATAAATTAAAATATAATTGGAAATCCCTAATTTGTATAATTAATGAAGTGATCAAAATTGATTAATTAAGATTGATTAATCTATAATAAGTCACTTATGGGAAATTAATTAGTTTAAGCAATTAAAGATTAATGTAATTAAATAATTAATTAATTCATGAAGAAATTAATATTTCTTATTAATTTCGGTTGAGACTAATTAATATTGTGAAGTTAATTTAAGATAAGTACTTGAATGCAATTGAAGGATAATTAATCCAAGGTGATTAATTAAGATGGATAATGAAGGATTGACCAATTAATTGATCTAGAATTAATTAACGATAAATGAAGTAATCTATGTGATCGAGGTTTGAAATTCAATTTGAATCAATTGAATTGATGTGTATGGGATTAGGCTTTGCTTATGAATGATGGAATGGTATTGGATGTTTTGAATGAGTTGATATCTCTAATATATAATGTTGTGAATTTCATTTGAATAAAGTTGATTAGGGTAATATGAGTTTTCGAAGAGACCGGGGGTCGGGTATTGGGAAATACCCGAAACCACTTCGAATTTTTTTATAAATTGATTGATGAAATCAATAGGCTGGAATGAAATGGTTTAAGTAAATTGGATTATTTTATCTAAGTTTGGTACTTAGAAATTTACATGTGAAATAAGCATTTTCTATAGCAAATTGTGATTGATTAAATTGATATAAGTTACCCCGGGTTTATATAAGTTGATTGCTTGGTATTCCATGTTAGTTGGGTTTACTCACGCTGGTTTCCAGCCTGACCCGGGTGTTACTTTGATGTAATGCTCGGGTCAGACCGAGTATTACAGAATTTTAGGTAGGTTCGTTCTGGAGCTCAGGAGGCGAGCTGGATGGCTATAACGTATAGAGTATTTCCGCTGCGGTATATTATTATATATCCGAGACATGATTATTGTGTATATTCAGTTCTGTGTATATATGTGGAACTCTGATGTATATTAAATGTAATCGACAGATATAGTATTCTTTGTAAATTATTATTATTTATTATCATATTTTATCCGCTGCGATTGTGAGATGTTTGGTGTTTCTGTTCTTCTTCTATCTCTTTCTTCTTTTTCATAACTATCTGAAATTTTCGGGTAAGAAAATTTCGGGTCGTTACAAAGCCGTCTTTATATCAGTGTTTGGTAAAGATGTAAAGGGCAGGAGCCGAAGTATTGGGACCAATATAGCTCCTAGCCAAGTTAAGAGTGCTTCCATTCCATGCAAACGGCTCAAACAGGCCCAAGGAGTATATGAGCAGCTACTGCAAAATGTGGAGCAAAAATTGATGAAGCTGGACAATATGGATGATAAACTGGAGCGTCTTCTCAGCATAGCCCAACATAATCGTCAAGTAGGTAGTGAAATCTCATCTTCTCAGTTTGCCACTCCGAACAATCAGTTAATCGACCAAAGATGTGAAATCCTGAACTTCGAGGACGAAGTAATTGCAACAGGTACTATTTTAATCGACCAATCAGTCTTTTTGTGCTTCAACCAAGTTTACTGCTCTCTGTTATTGTGCATATAAACAAATTAATGAGTATTAGTGCATGTGTATTTATAGATTCCAAATTATCTTTTGTTATAGAAAAGGAGGTTAGGCAACAAAGGTTCACGTTTGACATGTACGTCATAATTAGGTTCACAAGAGGTGTATATGACATTTTCAAATCCAAATTAACATAATCATAAGATATAAGAGAATATTTAGCAATATTTATAATGCTATAACCATAGGATAGAGCAAATTAAGCAGTTTTAAGTAGTTTAGCAAATCAATAACAATGATCACATGGATAAGTTCTGGTGGGCACAACCTTCACTAAATTCTTGCTTGGCTGAAAGTACAGTGTTATTTAAAAAAGGTTGTGTTCATGATTAGATTTGAGAAACAGTGAGAGATAGCAAGAAATGATGAAGAATCACGTAAAAGTTCAAAATGCTATTGCAGAGCTGGAGTTTGAGATAGCGAATGAATGACAGAGATGAGAAGGAATTCATTGTCAATAGTGATCTAGTTTGTATACTTATACTCATCGTAGTCTTTATATTATATCTGTTTTGGTTTCAATTTTCATTGACACTCACAATAGCCATTATGTCCAAAAATAAATCAGTAAACTCCAAAACAAAAAAGGATATAGAAAGATCATAAAAGTTTACACCTTCCATTCCAATCTTGCATGATTTTAAAGATCGAATATCGCATACACAATGGGTCTAGGACTTGTGTAGCTCTGCATAATGGTCTTAAATGTTTGGGAGCTTGTTAGTTCTGTAAATGTGATTCCATATATTCACTCCAGAAATGCTTATATAACAGGTACTATATGCCGAGATTCCATAGCATTAGTAATTCATGGAAAACCAGTACCACCCACATATGAAAAGTGTTGTTGGACAAAATTTTATTGCCGGATGAGCTAACCGCCAAAATATGTCGACAATTTACCGAGACCTTTCGGGATGTTGGAGCCGGAGGTTATGTGAGCCATAAAAAGGGTTTAATACGATATCTTTAGTCGGAGGTATTGATATTTCTGACTTGTTCTTTGCATATATTGCTGATTTTCTTTTGTTTGCTGTATATGAAATTTGCATATGCAAATGCATGTGTATTTTGTCCTGGTCTGTCTTGTTTACAAGATAATCGACAATTTATCAAATACTAGGAAGTAAAGTCAAAATTCAAGGACAAAATAAAAAACAAAAAACATGATCAATGTGCCTGAACGATGAATGGAGGTCCAATAAACTAAAAATTGATTAGCTAAAAAAATTTATGTGTGTATCGTACTAATTGGGTTTAATGGGTGGTAAAATAATTTGGTTATGATGTAGGGGAGGGGACTGAAATGGTAGGGGACTGGAATGTTTGGTAGGGAACTGGAGTGGTTACTGGAGTGTTTACTGGTGGTTGGAGTGGTTGATACTGGTGGTTTGTGGTAGAGTTGGTGAATAGGAAGTGGGAGGCAGTTTGTAATGCTGGAGTTCATTGCAGAATGTGGAGTTAGAGAGGTTGGTCGGGATAGTTGAATTATGCTGAGAGTGTTATGGTTGTGATTTGGTTTGAAGAGGAAATGAAATGTGTAGTGATTGGTTTGAATTGGAAATATGGAAATGTTGTTGGAGTCACAGCTCCTCCTCCTCTGGACATCCACTCCAATCGGACCAGTTCAGCTTCAGCCTTTAGTTTCAATTCCAAGGCTGGTATAGCCTGTAGCTCAAAGGTATTGACGAATTAACGATTCTAATACTGATATCTCAAAATTTTGGTTGCCGACTCTCTTAAAAGCTTAAAATAAATAATTTTTTTTAGTAAATAAGACTATAAGAGTTAACTGATTGTTCCAATCGAAGGCTATAACAGCTTTGGATTAATGTTTACGTTTTTGTTTTTATCTGTATTTTGAGTGTGTTTTGTCATTTTTGTGAGATTAATGAACTGATGTTCATAACGTTATTACTACTATTATTGTTTTGTGAAAGGCAACAAAAAATTTCCTCGTCTAGGGCAACTTATTGTATAGAACCGGCCCTGAGTGTTACCATATAAGCTGTCATTTGAGTTCCATCATTATCTTCATCTTTTAGGATTGATGTTTCATTAAGTTTTTGGGGATGTAAATGGTGGAAGAAAGGGAAGTTGAAGGCTGCGGAGCAGTCAGAAGAAGACTGTTACAGTTTTTGTGATGTGATGTGAATGTGCAGTTGACAGGGGATTGGTTTTGAAGCAGACAATAAAAGGAATTACAGTTGTTAGAATGCATATAATTGATTTAAAAGTTATAACAGTTAGAATGCATATAATTAACTCGTTTAATCAATGTTGGATTACCAGCAGAAACACTCGCCGCATTCGCTGTATGATTTGAGTTTAAAGCCTGTTTTTACTTTTGCGCAGGAATTGGATAGAATACTGTATGCACCAAGCATGAGCCAAAGAAATATCAGCTTCGGCTAACCTGCTCAGCATCCTTTTAATGTGTTTATTATACGTAGACTTCACTGCTTGCAAAACAATGTAGTGTAATTAATGAAATCTTTGTAGTGTAGTGTAATAAACAATGCAGTGTAATAAGTATGATATTCCGGCACGGTAGCACATTGTTTGCAAAACAATGAGTGTAATTATAAGTTTGATAATTTTATATGTATGGTATATGTGCGATATGTTTATAGTGCTTGTGTACCAATATTTTGATATTCTGGCATATTTTGATATATATTGATATTCTGGTATATATACTGAGATATACGTGTAACGCAGTAGTGAGTTACAGATGTGATTTTGTAGGAGCAGGAGCAAACACTATGTGCAACGGGTGTTAACCGTTGCTTTATGTGTGACTTTGGGCATAAAGCAACGGTTTTTAACCGTTTTTTAGCCATAAAGCAACGCTTGCACCCATTGCTTTTTGGACAGAAAGCAATGGTTTATATCCATTGAGTTTTTGCCCATTAAGCAACGGTTCGTAACCGTTGCCTGTTGTACATTAAGCAACGGTTTATACCCGTTGCCTATTGTCCATAAAGCATCGGTTTATACCCGTTTCCTTTGGCCCAATTTGCAATGGTTCATACCCGTTGCCTTTGTCCCAATTTGCAATGGTTAATACCCGTTGCCTTTGGCCAAGTTTGCAACGGTTTATACCCGTTGCCTATTGTCCACAAAGCAACGGTTTATACCCGTTGCCTTTGGCCAATTTGCAATGGTTTATACCCGTTGCCTTTGGCCCAATTTGCAACGGTTAATACCCGTTGCCTTTGGCCCAGTTTGCGATGGTTTATACCCGTTGCCTTTCTCCCAATTTGCAACGGTTTATACCCGTTGCCTTTTGGACATAAAGCAACGGTTTTCTCCCGTCGCTAAATTCAACCACTCCTGTGTTGAAGACGGTTTTTACCCGTTGCTTTTGGACTTAACAACGGTTTTTACCCGTTGTTAATAGCTTATAATGGTGTAGTGATTCTTAGCTTGAGGAACACCAATACGTACGAAGTATGCAAGTAATCTATTAATATATTAATTGTAGAGGATAACATTGTATCAAAGACTCATAATTTAATATATAAATTTAGAGTGATATTGAGTTAGGAATTATATACTTCTTATGGAATACCCTCATGATTCAAGTATCAAACACATCAAAAATCATACTATATGTACTTTATGTTCATATTCATTGCTCAAGTCTAACTGGATTTCTTATTCTTCCACTATTTATTATACATTTATATTCCATAAGATAAGTTATCGTATAACATTTTATAATTTGATTTAACTTATATAATAATCTCATGCAAAATCTTATATTAATTTTATTAATCAAGGAATTTAATTAATTAAACATTTTAATTAGTTTTATTTTATTCATTTTAAATTGAATATTTGCACTATAGCATTTATAGTTATGCACAAATATCTTAAATATGCATTATATTATTTATCTATTAACGTTTAATTTATTTAATTAAAAATATTTTTTATGGAAGAGTGGTCCTCATATGAGGAGAGCACTTATAATATTATTAAGTAAGAATAAAAATCAGACATGCATTTGAAAGAGTTAGGTTATTACATCTATGCAAGATAATTATCTTGATGATCTATAAAAGGAAATGAGACAAAATAAAACTATACAGTTTAATTAAATTATTTTAATTAATTATGATCAATTTTGAAAATTATATATATATATATATATATATATAGCCTTAACATTTTGAGATAATGTAACATATATCAATATATATGTTTTTAATTTAATTAATTAACTTTTTATTAATTGTTCATTTAATTAATCTAATCAATTATTCATTCAAAAATAATTATTTTATTTTCAATATAATTTTGAAATTATTTTACAACGTATAAAATCATTATTTATTTTAAATTAACATTTTAAATTTAAAAGTTTATTTTAATTTTAAAATATATTTTTGAAAATTAGGCCAAGGCCTAAATTAACTTAGGCATTTATATTAGGGATAACCATTGTGCTTACCTCATCCCTTCAAGCAAGGCCGATAGCTAGGTAGGGCAGAGTAATTACCAACCTTATACACTACATTTCTAGATACCCTACTATATGGATAGGCTTTAATAAGTTAGCCCTAATACTACTAATTTAGACCGCATAAGCTATTTGGCGCTGATACCATTGTTAGAACAGGAAGAGCATGCGGTGAGGTGAATAGGTAAATTTCAAAAAAAATATTTCATTTGATCTTATTGGACCCATGAAGTCTAAATTTATTTTGAAGAAAAACAATATTTTATTCTATTTATAATAAAGTTTTATTATGTTATTATAATGTACAATATATAATATAATATATGTATCATATACACTTATGTGTGTATGTGCACATGTAATGTAAAAGGTGTACATGGATTAACATGCTTATGTACATATGTTGGCATTTACATCGCAATGGACATATTTGCCCCTTCATATATATATATATATATGTCATTTAATATATAAATAAATATGTATGTGCGTGTCTATGTATAAATTATAATATGATATTCATAAAATATATAAGTTTATGTAAGTGTGTGTGGTGTGTATGTGTGTATATGTATACATGTATGTTTATAGATAAATAATACTAAAATATGCAATGGTTGTAAATTTAATATAAATAGCTATAAATTCAAATTTTAAATTCAAATTTTAAATCCTAGATATAGACCTCATGAAAATATCTAAAATTCTAATTTAAATTAGTATATTAATTTCGAATGAATATTATATATATGTTTTAAAAACTTAAAAATATAATATATATACACACACACACACATATCTTATATATGCACACTAAATGAATATTAAAAATTCTGTATATAATAAAACATATATGTGTGTGTGTGTGTTTTGATGTAAATAAATAAATAATATATATATATATATATATGCATTAGGTTATAAAAAACAATTTATTTAAACTTGTAGTTTCAAAAAATTATATTTTTTATTTCCATACGGAAATCATCATGTATAAAAAATTAATTTTTTTCGAAAGCAAAAAACATATAAAATTTATCTAATATATGTATGTATGTATGTATGTATGTATGTATGTATGTATGTATGTATGTATGTATTTATGTATGTATACTTACATGTTACATGTATATATTTACATATTACATATATTTTTTACAGATATATAAATATTATAAAGTTATATTTTATATTTCAAATTATTACAGAAAATACATATGTATATGTGCAAATATATACGGTTAATTATTTTTTTCTTTTTTCAGAAACATTTTATGCATGAATATATTGCTAAATTTATAAGTATATTTTATATATAATATAAATATGTATTTCAAATTCAAACTAGTTTTAAATGTTATTAAACGTTTTAAATTATTTTTGAATTGAAATACACATAATTTTTTTATCATTATCGAATGATATATATATATATATATAAATTTATTTTAGAACACATACATATATGTAAACATATACATTCAATGTTAATGACATAAACATATATTTATTCATGATAATATACATATAGATAATAGCAAAATAATGATGTGATAAATAGTGTTTGTGTGTCTGTAATATAAATTGGATTAATACCTTGTCCAAAACCTAGACGAAACATCCTGAGATGTTGAATCCGAACACTTCTTGAACCGGTATTCAAACCTTTGGAAAGAGCTACAAATTTGAAAGCAGCAAACATCGCTCTTCGAATTTGACTTAATTCATGTATTTGGAAGCTTGAAATTATAAAGGAGGGAGGCTATAATGGCTAACCTTAGGGGGTCATAATGGAGCTAGAGAGAGGGAGCTAAAAGATAGGACTTAAAGATGATATTAAATAGGTAAGATTCTAAGGAGTGAAAAGTGGATCTAGATCCATATTTTTCTCTTACCAAATCACCTCTTTTCAAATCAAAATTGCACTGCTTACTCCTTGATTTGGCTGATCACGCTATGTCGCAAAATCACTTCAAGCCTAATTAATGTAAAAAATTGCATATCAATCTAAATCAAATGCACATCGATATCATATATCAATACGTGTGTTTATAACAATTTCATATACATCATTTAATATTACCCAATACAAATTAAATAAAATTTTATAATTCATATTTTATAAATATTAATTAATTCAGTTAATTGATAATAATTATAATTAATTAAATCAGGTGGTAATTGTAAAACATTTCAGTTGTGTGACTCTTAAATTCGGTGTAACGACCCGCCATTTTGACCATTGAAAGTCGACACCGAACACTACCACTGTGTTCAATTATCGCGCGTCCAATCGATAGAAGGAAAGATTTTTTGGGTAAATAAAAAGAAAAGGAACAAAGAAAACAGAATCTCATAGCGAAATCGACAACATATGACATATCAGAGACAGTAAAAACTATCACTTCAAAATACAGAATACATCATAGTCAAAAACAAACCTTAACAGCTAGACAGTTATAAAATCCTGACCTTCCAAATGCCAATAGATACACTATATAATACAGTGGAAAATAAAATACTACGAGAGGCGAATCTTCAACTCCCTTCCACGATGTCCAAAATATCAAATACAACCTAGGAAAATACTCGGTCTGACCCAAGCAAAATAAAGAAATAACACCCGGATCAGTCTAGAAATACCAATGTGAGATAATCAAATAATGGGGAACATTTATAAAAGTTTTGGTAGACCATGCCGCCAATGCAGAATAGGTTTTTACCTCACAATAATAACACCATATAGGCAAGAGAAGAAATAAATATCAAGAAATAAATCCAAATATGAACGAGCATAAATAATATTAAACCGGACTTGACAGAATGAAAATAAATCGAGTAAAATCAAAACTAAACAGAATGGATAGAACAAGGAAAACAGTCCAACTTGATAGAATATACTAAATAAGTGCTTAAATGTCATGATGAGGAGTTTGGCTCTACTCATGGCAATTTAAAGCTAAAACAAATTCAGGGTTTCGAATTAAATAGAGGAAGGAAATTTTCAAACAAATGACTAGGAAGGTGCACCCCCTTGAATTATACCTCTAGTAATATAATTCTGAGAAGCTCATTTACCCTATAACACTTCTTAGGCAATACCACGCTAGACCCCGCCAGACCTTACCGAGTATTCGAATATTTCCACATCTAAGTGCACAAACGAATCCAAACTAGATGAGATGTGAAAATACCCTAATCAGAGCAACCCCTCATAGCTTGGGTTCCTCTCGTGCTTTGGTTTAGTCATTCCCAACAAAGGATAACAACACTTAATGGAGCAATAAATCGTCTTAGAATGACGATAATAAAGTTGCTGAAGTAACGATAGCTGAAATACCAACCATCGAGGATATAAATTACCGCATATGGAAATTAAGTCTTGTATATTTATCACCACTCATTGAATTTCAAACATGTGCTTTTTCTTGGTTAACAATAATACCAGACACATCCAACGATTATTCTTAACTTTTGAAATAGCAACAAGTTTACTTCTTCGATGTTTAGTGCTAATTATACAAATAAATTATTTCCATATAAGTGACTTGCTTTATGAAAATAATTTATTTCCATAAAAGAATCAAACTTTTACTTTTAATAAACGAACTGAACTTGTGCTTGATTTCCATATTGGTAAAACACTTTTAGAATTAGTTCCTGATTGTTAAAACGTACGAGAATAATATTTTGAAAGTGCGTTACCCCAAAGGCCTAAATGGACATCAGGCCGAACACCCAGAAGATTATCCAGCCTAACACCCCAATAATCAAGTTTCAATACCTTTTTCTAACTTTAAACCAATATTAATTATCCTAAAAGAAAATTAATCTCATTTAAAATCACTTTTAAATAAACAAATCCATTATCTTTGATAAAATAGATTGTTATTTCCAAACACTTTTATAATACTAGTAAACTAATTTTAAACCGGTTGATTAAAGCAATTTCATCATATTAGTTAATGTACTTAAATCACGTTTATCAAATCAATTAATTATCTTTAAATATCATTAGTTAAAAAGATTTATTAAATTCAAATAATCATTAATTAAAAATGAATAAGTCATCTCAAACATCGTTTATTAAAATGATAAGTAATTTCAAATTCCATTAGTTAAGTTCAAATAATCATAAATTAATTAAACTAATTAAATTCAAGCCTCATTAATCAAAATGAGTAATTAAAATATCATTTGTTAAAAGGATTTATTTAGTTATAAAACACCATCAATTAAAATGATTTACCTAAACTCCAAACATCATTAGTTAAGACAATTAATTAAATTTAAAACAATCATTAATTAAAATAATCAATAAAATTCAAATATCAATTATTTAAAATGATTAATTACTTTTAAATATCATTAATCAAAATGATTTTTAATTTCAATTATCACTAATTGAAATAATTAATTTCATTCCATCATTATTAATTAAAATAATTAATTAAGTTCAATAAATTAATTAAACTTCATTATCATTAATTAAAAGAATTAATTAAACTTAAATAATCATTAGTTAAAATGATTAATTAAGTATAAAACATCATTATAAAAAATGATTGATTAAATCTAAAGATAAACCAATTTTTAATCATCATTTATTAAATTGGTTAACTAAACTTAAAATAATTAGTTAAAATGATTAATTATTTTGAATTATCATTTATCAAAATGATTACTAGAATTTGCAATATTCATTTTAGCGGAAACACAAGCTCAAGTTCGTACGATAGTGTTTTGGGGATAGAATTTAATAAATGATGATATAGCGGAATCGCTATATTGACAAATAACAGGTTAAATGGAATATCAGGATTTAATTCAATTATAACAGCATAAACATGAAATTAAATAATTTATTGGCGAGAAACCCCCTTTTGGTCTCTCTACAGATTTTTCCAGCAAAACAATGGTTATGGATTATAAATAGACAATCAAATGGGTTTATAACGATCAATTTAACATGTCATCCATTTTCCAAATGGAAATTCAACTAAATAAGAAATCAAACAATTTAACTAATACCCAAATAATCAGTAAACATTTATAGAATCATTGATATAATATAGTAAAAATTAATGTGAGTTAAACTCGCCTTGATTTTTGTTTTCGCCGAAGCATTCCAATTTGGACTAAAATCGAATGGTCGTCCGATTTTAGTCTAAATTTTCACTTGCTCCAAATCCAACCAAACCAACTCCGTGGCGAAGATCTCGATGACATGAGTCAAACGCAAAAAATGGCATTCGAATCCGACCTTGTATGAACGAAATATACATTTTAGAAGTTATCAATAAAATTTAAATCAACAAATTAACAAATTTAAGCTAACTACAAGATCGACCCTCACCATCTTCTCCTTTCCCAAATCAGAAATGTGCTAGCAATGAACATGAACCCAAAACATCATGCATATAAACATACTGACATGGAGCTACGACATTCCGTTTAACGAACCGACTTCACCAATGCGTTGCTCTCGACGAACCCGATTCGCCCACCACCAACTCGACAACCTCGGAGCCACAAATAAAATTGTGACTTGCAGTGGGTCCCCCCTTGCACGTGTAGTAACGCATGTCCGTAGGTGGCCGAACCACCCCAAACTTCGGCTACAACATCTCCTGCCATCGCAAATCCCAACTTTAAGCTCTCCTCGACCAATCAATGCCCAAGGCCCCCTAAAACCTCAACCCTAGGTCAACTGTTTTTAAGTCGAGCACTCCCAAAGGTGACCGCACACAAATTTGATCATATAGGATCAAAGTCGAAGACCATCCGAGTACAAAGAATCAAATTTCACAATTTATCGATGTGTAATGCTCTAGATAATGATTTCTGAATGTTGAGGCTTATATTCCTTCATGGTTTCAGGTTGTTGAAAATAAAATGAAAAGTGATACCCGAAATGAGAAGTGTATGACAAAGATCCATGAAACATTGGAACACGTTTGTGTGCCTGGCGTACTTATTAGTTTTTTTTTAAATTGAAATTTCTAGCACTTTTCTCCACATTGTCCCGTTCTCGTAAGAACTGCGAACGCTAAAACAAAAAATATGATCGCGCTTTGAAATGTGACAAATCTCAAATTGATAATAAAATACACTAGTTATTACATTCTGTGAAATCTCAAAAATATCATCGTTTGCCGAAATAACACCAAATAACAATTTAAATATTTTTCAAATTAAAAATTATGAAAAAAATTAAAAATGAAATATGTCAATAAAATCAAGTCATTTCATTACAATTTTATTTTATTATCATTTATTATTTTAAATAAATTTACAAAATGACTTTATCCATATTATTTGTTAATTAAAAGGAGTTAAATAAAATTATTAAGTTCATTTAATTAATATCTTATTCGCAATTAAAATATTTAATTATTCCCTATATTTGAATTATAAGTTATTAAATTCTGAAATTCAATTATTTAAATATTTAAAATCAAATGACCAGAATTTTGGGTTGTTACATTCTCCACCTCTTAAATGAATTTCGTCCAGGAAATTCATAAGGAAGAAAATGTGACTAAACCCTTAAGTTTAAAACTATTAATTGAAATGAGTAATTAACTTATTAACTTTTCAAAACCAATTAGCTGGAATAAATTTCAAAATTTCCAAGTCCTTTTAAAGTCACCCATCTATACCAATTAATTCCCTTTCTTTCATTCATTCCAAGATATAACTCAAAAGTCAAATTTTTAGTTATAAAAAAATTATCAAAATTCTTAAAAAATTTCTAACTCTTAAATTTTGAATTTTTTTGCCAACGTCCCCTTTGCGCGGCTCGATCGGTACAACTACAAATTTCCTATACGGGCTCTAAACCAGTCAAAGAAAACAAAAGCCAACTGGCCTCCTATATCTGAGGTATAAATCATCAAACAATTTAAGTTTTCCAAATTTGTTACGTACCTTTTCGCATTTGATGTATACATTGGCAAATAAATTTATTATCTTCTATGCAAATGCAGGTGCACAAGAATCAAATAGTAATCACTCGCATACCAATACTTATGAAATTTAAAAGAAAATTACGCTGATAAAAGCAATGTGATGTAACTCTATATGCAAAAACTAGTATGATATATCTATATGCTACAACATCCCAACCAAAGGTGACAAAATACAAAGAAAATTCTATAATAGATGCTATGCATCCAAAATTTTCAAATGATAGTTTTAGATCTAAACATCTGGGTTTTTCAATCCAAAAATTTATCTTCAAATTTCTCAAATGAGAAAAATCAAAGATCAAAATCAAAAGGACAAGGAGGGATTACTCCTAATAAATTATGGTGAAACTCTAGAATCAAAACAACATAAGCGTCCAGTGGTATTCTAGTTCCTCCAAAAATATCAACTACTGTGAATAAATATCATTCCATTCCAAAAATCTTCAAAAATTACCTTTTTCCAAATCACTAGAATTTAGGTCCTAAATAGAAACAATTTAAAATCTTTTGTCTATAATTTTGAACTTTTTAAACGATGGTTTATAAAATCACACAACTAACCACTTTAATTCAATCAAATCAAATCAACCAAATTTCATGAAGGAATAAAATAACACTAACAGTCAGTCAAATTCCACAAGGGAAAACATGTCACTTAACATTTTTTCAAAATGCCAAATGACTAACAACCAAATCTTAAATTAAGTTCAAAACTTTCTTGATTGTCCAAAAATATAGATAATTATCTAAGAGTACCGTTTGCTCATTAGCCTTTTGGTCATTGCTTAAAAGATTATCTAAACTAACCCAGACAAAATAGAAAGTTATACACTATATTTTATTAGTTTCTTAATTACATTAAATTATTGTATTATTTTCTTAACTTATATTTTCACTTACTATCTTACTAAAATTATTTATGAATTATTTCATAAATTTTTCACCCAAGTTTAAAAATATTATATAAAGTTATTCCTTTATAAAACATCAAATCTTAACTTATTTCACCTTATTTACTTGTATAATATTCATCTATATCCTAAGAATACATAAAAAATTCATTTTAACCTTTTTAAAGATCCTGAAGGATATCAAATCAAATTTTGGTTTCCTAAAATTGAGTCTGCCTATTAACTTTTTAACTTAGAGTGTTAAAAACGAATAATATTTATGGGTTGTGTAACGACCCGGAATTTTAGGCAATATCAATTTAATAATCTGTATTAATAATTAATTTGGTTTGATGATTTTTTCTTTATAATTTTAATTTAAATTGGCAAATTTAATCTTTTAAAGGTTAATAAATTTTTAATCTGGCAATATTGATAAGAATTGTTTTTCAAAGCTAATGAAATTTTATTCTATTTATAATATATATATTTGATATATATTGTGAATAGGAGATCTTTTGTTTTAAATAAAAGATGAATTTTCAAATTGTAATATATGTGTATGTATATGTTATAATTTGATATTGTTTTGAAAATTTAATTTAATCTGTTAATAATTTATATGTATGAATTGTGATTTAAAAGCTTTTTTTTAAATTTCAATATTTTTTAGAAGATAATTTAAGATGTATTCAATTGTTTTCAAATATAAAATAATTTTTTATTTAAAATATGATAGTTTAAAGTTTTGTTTTGTTTTCTTTTAAGACTGCTTAAATTAAAATGGTTATAAATGTATGTATAAAAGTTTTAGATTTTAAAATATATGTATAAGAATTTATTTATATTATAATTAGTTTTAGAATATTTTCTTTTAAAAGTAAATTTATATTTACATATGTAAGCATTTAGTGATTTAGTGAATTTAAATAAGTAAGTTATATTTACATTTAAATTAAGTAAAAATTAATTAAAAAGACTTAAAAACATGTGTAACCATACAAACACCTCTTAATAACACTTGTAAAAAATTAAGTCAATTAAATGACAAATGTAAGTTTTCGGACAAGTGTCTTTATTTTTAAAATTATACTTTCTTTACTCTTAATAAAACATAACACTTTCATTTATTTGTTGATTTTTCTTAACCCCAAATTAATGGCAAATCTGAAAAAACCAAAACCTGAGATTTTAAAACTAAAAGATAATGAAGTTCAACTGCAAATTCAAATGAAGATTTACTCAGCAAGTTCAAGATCAACCTGCAAATTAAAAAACTGCAACATCAACTTCAATCCGCAATTATCAAATCTGCAAAGCAAAATGAAATCTACAAATTTAACCTTCATGTCAAAATGTAATTCATCAGCAAGACAGATCTGTTTCAACATGCAAGGATTCATTTCATCAGCAAGTCATTTGAAGGCATGCATTCAGTTTTTCCAGATTAACGATTCAAGTGCCTGGAAAATAAAATAAAACCTGCTCTGCAAATTTTATAAAGGTGGGTAAATTTCTTTTAAAAACAGTTTGATCTGGTTGTTAATACATGCATGTGATGATTTGAAATTTATCTTGATGTTGCATGGAAATTTCAGTATTCATATTTTTGAATTTATAGATATGAATTATCTCTGTATTTATGTGAGATGCAAGTGTGCATGTCTGTATATTTAATCACCTCTGCTCTTGGTTCTGTATATTATAATTTTGATCAAAAATCCAAACTTACTCAACTAGTCTTTATTAAGATCAGTGATTCAAACATTTTATGTTTGATTATTCTCAAGTTAAAGTTTAAAATTAGCTTCAAGTAGTATAGGTTTGAATTTTTCCTAGAACCAAGAAATGCAGTGGAAAATTCTAAAATGCATGATAAATCAAATGTTATAATTTGATAATCTAATCTCATAACTTGAATCCATATTGAAAATAAGGAATTTAAAAAAAAAATCAAAATTTTTAAGTGGGTATTGGGAGTGCTTTTCAGTGATGCTTGGAAATTGTTCTCTGAGTAATTAACGATGATACTCAATAATTTGATTTGATATTTTGATCGAAGCTTGTTTGTAGGTTGTAGATGATGGGAAAATTGTAATTGAAATTTTCCAATATTTGAATTGTTCAAATTTGAAGATAGTAGGGTTTGGTTTTTCGGTTTTGAAGCCGTTGCATCTGTGGGTTTTGCATCGTGTGTGGTGAACCGGAATCGTTCGCATTTTGGGGAGACGAAGCTCATGACGTGGCAGATCTATGGTGGGGACGGCGAAGATCACGGTGACGGGTGGTCGGCGTTGGGTGGGATTTGTGATCGTGACTGCTGAAATTTTCGAGCTTAAGGTCGAAAATTCGATTCGATGATGAAATCTTGAATCTGGGTTTAGATTTGTGATCGCGCATGATATTGTGACCGTCGACGATAGTCGCGACGAACGTGGGTGGCCGGAAGTGTTTGGGCACGTGCACCGTGCAAGTTCGTGTGCACCGTGTAATTGGTTTGGGGAAGAAGGGTTTTAACCGAAGCTTTGCTCGCGTTTTTATCGAGAGCGACTCGAAGTTGTTGGTGTTGGGATTTGCTCGAGGTAGGCATGGGGTTGGTAGGTGTTTGTCTCGGCTATTAGGATGTTTGCTTTTGGTTAATACTGTAAGGATATGAGTTATAATTGTTAACTTGTGTTTGAATTATAAAACAAGTTTATAAAAGTAAACAAGTTTATAAAAACATGATCTTTGTAAGTAAAAGTTAATTAAATTTTTAAAAATGTTAATTGAATTTATTCTTAAATTTAAAATGTTTTGAGGGGATTTCTTTTGAAAGTAATTTAATTAAATTTTAAATTTAAAGAAGAGTGTTTGGAATTTAATTATTTAATCAAAGTTTTAAGCCAAATTTTTAAGTAATGTTTAATAACTAAAGTTTCAAATTTTATTTGAAATGAATAAGTTTAAAATTTGATAATTTAAAGTGTTTTAAACTTTAAATTTTGATTACCAAATGTCTTCTTTTCAAATAAGGTTATTATTATGATTTTGAAATCCAAATAAGATAATTTGTTTTAAGTTATTAAAATTTGATTTATTCAAATAATTTATTTATGAAGATAAATAGGGTTAACTTATCTTTGTTATGAACTTAAGAATACATAATTAAATATGATTTGTTAGTAAGTAAGTTTAATTAAGAGTAACGTTTTCTTAATTAATTAATGATTTTGAAATATAAGAAGTTAATTAATTAATTAATTAATTTTAAATAATAAGTTAATTGTTTATTCAATTTTAAATAATCGCTTAATTAGGAATTAATTAAGTGTAGTTACTTAATGAAGTAATTATTGGTTAATTATTGGAAGTAATTAAGAATGTAAATTACTTATGGAAATTACTCATAGGAGTAATTAGTTGAAGTGATTAATGGATAATCACTTGATGTTATTAATTAAGGGATTGATTAATATAATTGTTGAAGTTAATAAATTATGGAGTAATTAATTAATTAAAGTATTAAGGATTGTTTAATGATGAAATTAATTACTTGTTAAGTAATTAATTAAGAGAGTAATCAAGATTTATAAATGGAAGTAATTAGAGATAATTACTTATGTAAGTAATTAAGGGTTAATTACTTAGTTAATTTTTAGTTAATTAATTAATGTGATTAATTAATTAATGAATGAGATTAATTTATGATTAATCACTAAGTGTAATTAATTAAAATGTAACGACCCAGAATTTCTGTCCATCGAAATTCATATATTTAATTGATTTTAAATATTAACAAGTAAAATTTGTAGGTCGAATAAATCTTATTTCTAATATCTGGATTTAATTGAATAATTAAATCAATAAATTAATAAATGAAATTACTGAAATAATTGGAAATTAAGTTTAAAATGTTTTAAAATGATTTATAAGTTGTATTTAATCATATTAGATTTAGAATGATGTTATAGAACTTTTAAAATTTAATCAAAAGTTAAATTGTGGAAATAGAATATTTTAATATTTAATTGACGAGTTAAAATAGATATTTTTCAAACAATCTCGAATTTCGACAAAACTAGTTTCATCGATCCATAATGTTAAATTATTGTATGGTTTCAAATTTCGTGTCAATCGGATTTACGGTTTGTCCGGGGCAAGCTAAAACGCGTAGAAATCGATTCGAGTGAATTTTGAATTTAAATAGTTGATTCAAAAAAATATCTTCCAAATTTGATCGAATTGGCTCCCGATATATATTCCATTGCGTTCGGAATAGGGGTAAAACATTATAAACGCCAGACGGCACGCTTCGTTTGGAGTTCGGAAAAATTTTGAGTGAATAGTGTTTGCAAATTTCCTATAAAAGCCCCTCTAACATTTCATTTTTCACAAAACCCTAACCCTAGAGCTTCAGCCGCCACTTATTGCACTAATGGCCGAAAATCGTTCTCGTTCTTATTCTGATTTCTTCAATTCCATCAGCTTTTAGCAAGAATCATCAACTACAAAATTGAAGAGCTCAACGAATACTAGCTATCCAACGGTCGAGATTTGAAATGGCGCGACGTGGAGGGAGCTAGAAGGCCGCATTCACCATGGGTTTGCGCACGATTTTCTGTGCAATGGGGTGGCCGAGCTCCACCTTGTTGTGGCCGAAGATAGCTCGCGTGATGGGCTTCGTCGTCGCGTAACCTGATCGTCTTCAAGCAGCTCGTAGTGGTCGCGTGATTTAAGGCAAGGGTGGCGGCTATGGGTTGTAGCGTGCGTATGTTTACTGATGTTGGGGAAGAAGATACGTGACGGCTGAGATCTGCATTTGGAAAAGAACGGCCCTGATTTCATTTAGGTTAAAATTTAAAAAGAAAGTTGTAAATTTTATTTATATAAATTCGTGTAAACTTTAAAATGCGATATCTCTTTCATACGAGGTTGGAATTGGACGAAACGAATTGCGTTGGGTTCGTATTGACGAGCACTACGCAACGGAGCTAGATTGGAATCGACTGGAGCTAGTGAAAATTTTGGGTAAAATTAAACGCGAGTTTAATTTTGTTCGAAATAAAACGCTGAAACTATTATTGGAACCAAGGTGAGAACTTCTCACTCAATCGAAATTGTTTCGATTTAAATTTTAAATAGTTAGATTTAAAATTGCTTGATTGTCTGATTGAATGATAAATTATTATCTGTAGTATTAAAATAGACCCTATACGCCGTATATTAAGCGGGTGTTATTTATTAAAAACATATACCGCGATAATTCCACCTTGTATGGAATTGGTATTATATATGTACTTGGAGTTGATTTTCCCACATTATATAGCGAATGAGACCCTATTGCGCCGCATAATAGCGGATAATATTTTATAAATCCTATATACCGCGATATTCCGTATTAGAACGGGATTGGTATTGTGCTAACATCTGTGGATGCAGGGAAACAGGTTGGAGGGATCCAACTGGATTCCTCACCCGTATTGATTTATGTACTGATATTGTGATATATTCTGTTATCATATGATATATGATGTTTTGGATGCCGTGATTGTTATATTTAGTGCTGTTGCAGCATTGGGCCTATTTTGGAAAATTAAAAGAATTTTAAAGTGATTTTTGAAAGTATACGTTTTATTAAAATTTGGAATTGATTTATTTTAATTAAATAAATGTTATAATTTTAATGTTATAAAATTTATGATTTTTGAGAAATATAGTTGAAAATTTATTTTTGAAATATGGAGTTAATGAATTTTATAAAATAGATTAAATTCAAAATTTGAATTATTATAAACGATTTATATAAAAAATTATAAAGTTGATATTTATAAATTAAAAATATTGGAATTATAAAACGAGCTTTTATAAGTGTTGGAATGAAGTATAAATGGATTTCATAAGTGAATGGAATTTATAAATTTATAAATTGTGAAGTTATAAAATGACTAGATTATGTAAAATAAAAGATTTATAAGTAATTTGCTTATAAATTGGATTTTGGCCTTTAAATGGGATATAGATAGAATTGGTAAATTAAGGGATTTAATAAGTTGAAGTTTTTATCAAATATATAAATGTGAATTTATAAACGTTGTTTTATAAATTCAAAACCCATTGAATTTGATAAGTAAATATGAAGCTTATTAAAGGAGATATATCTACGATTTTGGACGGTGGATAATTCTTTAAATAAAACGCGTAGAAGTGTTGAATTTGGTAAACGATTTACATGCACGTTTTTGGACGGTAAATAATATATATTAAAGAAATGTTTTAGGGAGTGATATTTAAATAGAATTAAAGCGATTTGAAGTGTTTTAAAATGTATAAGGGTCGAAACCATAGATTTCAGCATTCATTGTTGAAATAGACGTTTTCGAGGAATAAAAGGAAATGGTGGACTATAACACTGTTGTTATAGTAAATGATTTTCGAAAGGAAATGTTTTGTATAGTATTGGGATTTATATATCTATCTTAATTTTGAATCCCTATGCTAGTGATTTTAGGTTGTCGTTACGATGTTTTACGCAACATTTGTTTTGACTCAAATGAATGTGTTTAAGAGAATGTTTGCCTTAAAAGAATAAAATATATACTTAATCGTGTTTTAAGTATATCGAATATTTTCTAAGTATTGAAAATAAATGGATTTGTGAATTACTTATTGTTAAATAAGTATTGGAAATGTTTTCCAATGTAGAAATTGAAAGGGTTTAGAGAATATATCTTTTCAAAGATAAATTTAAGTGAATATTTGGCAAGTTATTAATTTATGAAAGATTAATAAAAAGGGCCTAGTGATTGTTATGGTGCTGAATATTTGTTGGTTTGCTTTGATAGTTAAATAACTGACTATCGATATTTACCTTTAATTTGTGGTCATTTGCTTAAAATTTGAATGCTACACTTATTTTGAAAATAAGCGCTCGTTATTCGGTTTAGCCGGGAAAGGACCTTTGTGTCATATAACCCATTCCGAATAATGATACGTCGTTATGGATAGCATTTGAAGACCGGTGATGAAGACCGGGTATTTTCGATAATGAAAGGATAACTCGTTGATTGCCTCTGCACCGAGTCGCATCGGTATAGGGATTCCCTAAGTGATGGGAAGTCCGATCGAGATTGTGAATACCCGGATTGCAAGGGCTTCTTCGGAAGTGCCTTCGGTTCTGTTCGAACCCAGAATAGACTTGAATGGATTGTATGTCTGACATTACAAATTGAGATATAAAGTAGATTTCTTTCAAATACATTTCTGTTGGTGGCGGAGAATTTATTCTTTTAGCTTAACACCCTTCTCTGAGACGTACGAGCTCAGAGGTTATGTAGTTGAAGGTTATCAGCGATATACTTCCAATTTGGTAATGTGGCATGCTGAGTGTTGCTGATCATTTGTTGATCAAAGCATGGCTTTGTGGACGAGACTTCGTCGAACCTCACACCCCGAAATGGTCGAAACATGAAAGATGCGGCAAGGTCATTGGGGGTAGCGCCCTTTAGGGTATGTGCATTTCCTTCTGGATAGAAGTGGTATCATGGTATGGAGCCCAGATACTTAACTTATGTTGATATCGCATATATATATATATATATATATATATATATATATATATATATATATATATATATATATATTACTTTGTGATTTGTTGTTGGGACCCCGGATAAAGGTCGTTTACGATCGGGGGATGGCATACTCGTGTCAGTAGTTACCCAGTTAGGGGTAACCTGGCCTTGTGTTGGCAAAGATCCGGTTAGGTTCTTGGGGCGTCTTTCCAGAGGCATTTTCATGTGGCAATGGGAAGTTCCTTGGCCTGACCATTTGTTCGAAATCCAAATACGGCTTTATTTGTAGAACCTGCCATTTACTTATGGTGGTCACCACTGTTTAGATGGTAGCTATAGTAGGCATAAGAGCGGAATGCCTATGCTGGCTAAGATTTATATCATACTTTCGAAATGTTTTCCTACACTTTGCACTTATAATAATAATATCAAAGAAAATTTCTCGTATCAAGCATGTTTGACTATCATAAGGATAAATCTCCTCCGATTCTGCGTTTGCATTGTGTGTGTGTACGGGAGGCCTTATGGTAGTCTCATTTTCTAAAAGCGTTGCGAATCAAATTTAAAATATATATTTCTTTGTTGATTTTTAAAGATAAATTGTTTAAGTTCTCACACCAGTCCCATGACTGACTTGGAGTTTATTGTTCTCTTCCTAAACTCTGGGTGCCCACCAATTTTAACACGGGAAGTCTAGAGTCAGGTTATCAGGATATTCTGGAATTTTGGAGTTGCTGTGGAGATCAGGAGGCAAGCTGGATGGCTTGGAGTATCAATTAGTAGATAGTATTTCTTTTCCGCTGTTTGTTGTTGTAAACTCTGATAATGTAATGTAATGTGATGTAATGTTATAACTGATATGATTCTTTGTTTTAAAGAATATTCATTTATCTATTATATGTTGTTCCGCTGCGATTGTGAGATTCTGTTATTGTTTCTGTTCTCTTTTCTTCTTCTTTCTTTCCTTCTTCTATCTTCTACCTCTTCTTTAACCCTAACGGTACGGTTTTTCGGCCTTCGATTGCTCGGCAGTTGATACAGTGGACGTATTGATGTCGACCTTCATGGACGAAAAATCTCGTTCCTCACATTTGGTATTAGAGCATATGGTTAAGTGACAACCTTGGCTCTGTTGGGTATAACTCATTAGAGATAGAGTCAGTAGTACTCTAGAATGAGTGTGAGTGTAATAATATCTATGAGAGCGTATTTGTTAGTGAATATAAAATTGTTTTAAAAGCGGGTAAATGAAATAATTTTACCCAAAATTATATTTTATACATATAAAGTAAACAATTTTTCAAAATTATTAAAGTGTATATAAATTGATGGTTTGGTCGTGAAAATGTAAGGATATATATAAGTTAATTAATAGATGCTTGAATAAGTTAAATAAAACATATTGTAAAAGAATAAATTGTATAAGTAAATGAATTATTAAGTATGGAATTATAATTATTATCATTTACAATTGTGAAAAAATATTATATATAAGGAGTGAAACTATATGAATATATGTATAAATATGAGTTGTAAATAAAAGTAAAATAGAATTTACTTTAGAATTGGAATCTGAATTTGATTTGGAAGTGAACCAACTCGAATATGAATTAGTGAATGAAAACTAATTGAATATGGATAGATGAATGTTAGTAAAAAACATCAAATATTAATGAATCAAATGTGATTTAAATTGGAAAACCAATTCATCAAATATTAATGAGAAGTGCATGAATATTGATTCGGTTATTGATTGATTGGATAGATATTGTATGTAGTTGGATGCTAGTTGGTTGATGGTTGAATTTATTGCTTTTGTTGCATTTGCTATGTTGGCACATATTGTTGTTGCTTCTGATATATGTTGTATATTGATATTACTTTCATATATACATGTTCTCATTTGTTTGTTGAGTGTTTAGTAGGTGCGGATTGTGCATTGCTTCGCATTTGGAGCTCGCTTTCGCGCTATATTTGCCGTATATGATCGCTAATAATATATAAGGTGCATATCTCGTATTATATATCGTACCTTTACATGCGGGATGTCTCATTACTTGATGAGATGTATATTTGTGATATATATATATATATATATATTGCCAAAAAAAATTTCGGATCGAGCCGCGCAAAGTAGACTATGGCGAATTTTTTTGAAAATTTAAGGCGTTAGAATATTTTTGAGAAAATTGAATTTTTTTGAAAAGATAACTAAGTATGATTTGAAAACTTAGTAAAGTTATTGTAAGATGATTTGAAAACTTAGTAAAGTTATTGTAAGAAGTTTATCTATTGGATTTTGGGAAAGTTAAACACCTAAGTGAATTTGAAATTTAAATTTGAACGATTTGTTTTTGAAAAGTTAATGGATTCTGTAACCTTTTCTTACTTGGTAATTTCAAGGACGAAATTCTTTTAAGGGGGGCGTTTGTAACGACCCAGAATTTCTATCAATCGAAATTCGTATATTTAATTGATTTTAAATATTAACAAGTAAAATCTGTAGGTCGAATAAATTTTATTTCGAATATCTGGATTTAATTGGATAATTAAATCGATAAATTAACAAATGAAATTATTGAAATAATTGGAAATTAGGTTTAAAATGATTAAAAATGATTTATAAAGCTGTATTTAATCATATTGGAGTTAGAATGATGTTATAAAACTTTTAAAATTTAATTAAAAGTTAAATTGTGGAAATTGAATATTTTAATATTTAATTAACGAGTTAAAATAGCCATTTTTCAAATAGTCTTGGATTTCGACGAAACCAGTTTCATCGGATCCGTAATGTTAAATTATTGTATGGTTTCAAATTTCGTGTCAATCAGATTTATGGTTTGTCCGGGGCAAGCTAAAACGCGTAGAAATCTATTCGAGTGAATTTTGAATTTAAATAGTCGATTCAAAAATTTATCTTCCAAATTTGATCGAATTGGCTCCCGATATATATTCCATTGCGTTCGGAATAGGGGTAAAACATTATAAACGCCAAGCGGCACGCTTCGTTTGGAGTTCGGAAAAATTTCGAGTGAATAGTGTTTGCAAATTTTCTATAAAAGCCCCTTTAACATTTCATTTTTCACAAAACCCGAACCCTAGAGCTTCAGCCGCCACTTATTTCATTAATGGCCGAAAATTGTTCTCGTTCTTCCTCTGATTTCTTCAAATCCATCAGCTTTTAGCAAGAATCATCAACTACAAAATTGAAGAGCTCAACGAATACTAGCTATCCAACGGTCGAGATTTGAAATGGCGCGACGTGGAGGGAGCTAGAAGGCCGCATTCACCATGGTTTTGCGCATGATTTTCTGTGCAATGGGGATGTTGAGCTCCACCTTGTTGCGGCCGAAGATAGCTCGCGTGATGGGCTTCGTCGTTCGCGTAACCTGATCGTCTTCAAGCAGCTCGTAGTGGTCGCGTGATTTAGGGCAAGGGTGGCGGCTATGGGTTGTAGCATGCGTATGTTTACTGATGTTGGGGAAGAAGACACGTGACGGCCGAGATCTGCATTCGGAAAATGAACGGACCTGATTTCATTTAGGTTAAAATTTAAAAAAAGTTGTAAATTTTATTTATATAAATTAGTGTAAACTTTAAAATGCGATATCTCTTTCATACGAGGTCGGAATTGGACGAAACGAATTGCGTTGGGTTCGTATTAACGAGCACTACGCGATGGAGCTGGATTGGAATCGATTGGAGCTAGAGAAAATTTGGGGTAAATTAAATGCGTGTTTAATTTTATTCGAAATAAAACGCTAAAACTGTTATTGGAACCAAGGTGAGAACTTCTCACTCAATCGAAATTGTTTCGATTTAAATTTTAAATAGTTAGATTTAAAATTGCTTGATTGTGTGATTGAATGATAAATTATTATCTGTAGTATTAAAATATACCATATACGCTATATATTAAGCGGATGTTATTTATTAAAAACATATACCGCGATAATTCCACCTTGTATGGAATTGGTATTATATATGTACTTGGAGTTGATTTTCTCGCATTATAGAGCGGATGAGACCCTATTGTGCCGCATAATAGCGGATAATATTTTATAAATCCTATATACCACGATATTCCGTATTGGAATGAGATTGGTATTGTGCTAACTTCCGTGGATGCAGGGAAACAGGTTGGAGGGATCCAACTGGATTCCTCACCCGTATTGATTTATTTATAGATATTGTGATATATTCTGTTATCATATGATATATGATGTTTTGGATGTCGTGATTGTTATATTTAGTGCTGTTGCAGCATTGGGCCTATTTTGGAAAATTAAAAGAATTTTAAAGTGATTTTGAAAGTATACGTTTTATTAAATTTTGGAATTGATTTATTTTAATTAAATAAACGTTATAATTTTAATGTTATAAAATTTATGATTTTTGAGAAATATAGTTGAAAATTTATTTTTGAAATATGGAGTTGATGAATTTTGTAAAATAGATTAAATTGAAATTATGAATTATTATAAACGGTTTATATAAAAGAATTATAAAATTAATATTGATAAATTAAAAATATTGGAATTATAAAACGAGCTTTTATAAGTGTTGGAATGAAGTATAAATGGATTTCATAAGTGAATGGAATTTATGAATTTATAAATTGTGAATTTATAAAATGACTAGATTTTGTAAAATAAAAGATTTATAAGTAATTTGCTTATAAATTGGATTTTGGCATTTAAATGGGATATAGATAGAATTGGTAAATTAAGGGATTTAATAAGTTGAAGTTTTTATCAAATATATAAATGTGAATTTATAAACGTTGTTTTATAAATTCAAAACCCATTGAATTTGATAAGTAAATATGAAGCTTATTAAAGGAGATATATCTACAATTTTGGATGGTGGATAATTCTTTAAATAAAACGCGTAGAAGTGTTGAATTTGGTAAACGATTTACATGCACGTTTTTGGACGGTAAATAATATATATTAAAGAAATGTTTTGGGGAGTGATATTTAAATAGAATTAAAACGATTTGATGTGTTTTAAAATGTATAAGTGTCGAAACCATAGATTTCAACATTCATTGTTGAAATAGACGTTTTCGAGGAATAAAAGGAAATGGTGGACGATAACACTGTTGTTATAGTAAATGATTTTCGAAAGGAAATGTTTTGTATAGTATTGGGATCTATATATCTATCTTAATTTCGAATCCCTATACTAGTGATTTTGGGTTGTCGTAACGATGTTTTACGCAACGTTCATTTTGACTCAAATGAATGTGTTTAAGAGAATGTTTTCCCTAAAAGAATAAAATATCTACTTAATCGTGTTTTAAGTATATCGAATATTTTCTAAGTATTGAAAATAAATGGATTTGTGAATTACTTATTGTTAAATAAGTATTTGGAAATGTTTTCCAATGTAGAAATTGAAAGGGTTTAGAGAATATATCTTTTCAAAGATAAATTGAAGTGAATATTTGGCAAGTTATTAATTTATGGAAGATTAATAAAAAGGGCCTAGTGATTGTTATGGTGCTGAATATTTGTTGGTTTGCTTTGATAGTTAAATAACCGACTATCAATATTTACCTTTAAATGGGTATTTGTGGTCATTTGCTTGAATTTGAATGCTATACTTATTTTCAAAGTAAGCGCTCGTTATTCGGTTTAACTGGGAAAGGGCCTTTGTGTCATATAACCATTCCGAATAATGATACGTCGTTATGGATAGCATTTGGAGGCCGGTGATGAAGACCGGGTATTTTTGAGAACGAAAGAATAACTCGTTGATTGTCTCTGCACCAAGTCGCGCCGGTATAGAGATTCCCTAAGTGATGGGAAGTCCAATCGGGATTGTGAATACCCGGATTGCAAGGGCTTCTTCGGATCTGCCTTCGGTTCTGTTCAAACCTAGAATAGACTTGAATGGTTTGTATATCTGACATTACAAATTGAGATATAAAGCAGATTTCTTTCAAATACATTTCTGTTGGTGGCGGAGAATTTATTCTTTTAGCTTAACACCCTTCTCTGAGACGTACGAGCTCAGAGGTTATGTAGTTGAAGGTTATCAGTGATATACTCCCAATTTGGTAATGTGGCATGCTGAGTGTTGTTGATCATTTGTTGATCAAAGCATGGCTTTGTGAAAAGCATAGCTTTGTGGACGAGGCTTCGTCGAACCTCACACCCCGAAATGGTCGAAACATGAAAGATGCGGCAAGGTTATTGGGGGCAGCGCTCTTTAGGGTATGTGCATTTCCTTCTGGATAGAAATGGTATCATGGTATGGAGCCCAGATACTTAACTTATGTTGATATCATAGATATATATATATTACTTTGTGATTTGTTGCTGGGGCCCCGGATAAAGGTCGTTTACGATCGGGGGATGGCATACTCGTGTCAGTAGTTACCCAGTTAGGGGTAACCCGGCCTTGTGCTGGCAGAGATCCGGTTAGGTTCTTGGGGCGTCTTTCCGGAGGCATTTCCATGTGGCAATGGGAAGTTCCTTGGCCTGACCATTTGTTGGAAACCCAAAGAAACAATACGAAACCCTGTACGGCTTTAGTTGTAGAACCTGCCATTTACTTATGGTGGTAACCACTGTTTAGATGGTAGTTATAATAGGAATAAGTGCGGAATGCCTATGCTGGCTAAGATTTATATCATACTTTCGAAATGTTTTCCTACACTTTGCACTTATAATAATAATATCAAAGAAAATTTCTCGTATCAAGCATGTTTGACCATCATAAGGTGAAATCTCCTCCGATTCTGCATTTGCATTATATGTGTGTGCGGGAGGCCTTATGGTAGTCTCAATTTCTAAATGCATTGCGAATCAAATTTAAAATATATATTTCTTTGTTGATTTTTAAAGGTAAATTGTTTAAGTTCTCACACCAGTCCCATGACTGACTTGGAGTTTATTGTTCTCTTCCTAAACTCTTGGTGCCCACCAATTTTAACACGGGCAATCTAGAGTCCGGTTATCAGGATATTCTGGAATTCAGGAGTTGCTGTGGAGATCAGGAGGCAAGCTGGATGGCTTGGAGTATCAATTAGTAGATAGTATTTCTTTTCCGCTGTTTGTTGTTGTAAGCTCTGATAATGTAATGTGATGTGATGTAATGTAATAACTGATATGTTTTGAAGAATATTCATTTATCTATTATATGTTGTTCCGCTGCGATTGTGAGATTCTGTTATTGTTTCTGTTCTCTTTTCTTCTTATTTGTTTCCTTCTTCTATCTTCTACCTCTTCTTTAACCCTAACGGTATGGTTTTCCGGCCTTCGATTGCTCGGCAGTTGATACAGTGGACGTATTGATGTCGACCTTCATGGACGAAAAATCTCACCCATCACATAAAATGTAATTAATTAATAAAGCAATTAATTAAGGATCATTTATTAATTTAATTCATTAATTGATTACTTAATGAAGTAATTAAAGATTAATTAATTAGATTAATTAATTGATCAAAGGGTTAATATAATTAATTAAGAAGTTAATTAATTAAGATAAGTAATTACAAGTTGTTAATTACTGTTTATGATTAATGAGATAATTAATTACAAGTTAATTATTTAATTTATTAAAGGAATAATTAATTAATCAGGATTATTAGTTAATATAATTAATGATATTAATCAAGGTTGATCAATAAAAGTAATTAATTTAAGTGTGATTATTTAATTGTAATTAATTGAGGTTTAATGTAATTAATTATAATTGATTAATTAATGTAATTAAATGAAGGATCATTAATTACTGTAATTAATGATAGTAATTAATGGTTAATTACTGAATATGGTTAAGGATAATTACTTGGATGTAATTAAAAGATAATTAATCAAGGAAGATTAATTAAGGAAGATCATTAAGAGATGATTAATTTATTTATTTGGAATAAATTAATGAAGAAGGATTTTGGTAATCCAATTGATTAAGAATTAATCAATTCTGTTTATGGACGACTGATTGATATTGGGTGATTAATATTGGATGACTGATATTGGGTGATTGGTTGATACTGGATGATTTGAATATCTCTGATATGTGATATGCTGCATTGTGAGATGAATGGTTGTTATGAATTATCTGTTGTGATAATGTGATTCATCTATCTATTTATATCATCCTGAATATAAGTTAAAATAGCGTTTGGTTTCGGTGAGACCAGGATCGGGTTTCCATATTTGGATATCCGAAAACCATATCGATTCCAATTTAACATTAGGTCGTGAATCCAAGTGGAGCAAGTGAAGACTCGAGGTGTAAGAACTATACATCAGTATAACTCTGTGAGTGATTCCGTAATGAGTTTGACGGAATAGTACTTATAGGTTCGAGATGGTGATTTAGAGTGCAAGGGCTATGGTCGTTGACTCTGAGGGTGATTCCAAAATGAGTGCAACGAGATTGTGCCTACGGTTTCGTTCGAACCCGGAACGAACTTGTATGGATTGAATGCTTTCAGAACATTGTCAGGTGGATGATGAGCGTTCTAAGATAGATGTGTTCTATTAAGGTAATCGCAGCCTCAAACCTCATCAACCCGGGAATGGCTAAAACAGGGAAGGTGCAGTAAGGCTAGGTGGGTAGCACCCATTTCAGGACAAGATTTTCCCCTGTCTAGAAATACCTTTTTATTCAGCTGTGTGGGCAGTTGGGTCGCGGCCAACTGCGGGGTTGTCTTGTTCGAGACTGTCCAGTAAGGGATGGTTCCGGTCTTGTGTTGTAGGGGAGTTAGGGTGGCTCCTCGGTACGTTGATCTAGGCCACGTACTGTGACGGACGGTACCCCGGTAGCCCTGCCATTGATGGAAACCCATTTTCCCTACGAGACCCTACGGTTTTGTTTGTATTACCCACTTTTGTGGCTAGTAGCTGAAATTTAATCATGTAATAATTTCGGCTATTTCTTATTTACTTGAAAACCGTAGACACTATTATAATATCACTGGATTTCCTATCAAATGTTTTGGTTAGCGTATGGTAAAAACTTTTCCATGTTTATGTGTGGGAAGTCTTACGTGATACCTTTTCTTTTCAAAGGTTTTTCTAAAGTTAAGCAATTTTAACCCGTTTACTCACACCAGACCCCTGTCTGACCCGAGTGTTTATTTTATGTTTTATTAAACTCTTGGGTACTCATATTATGTATGAGTAGTCAAGTGATTCAGGTTAGCTTGACGAATTCTGGAGGAGTTATGGAGCAGGAGGCTTCCACGTGTAGCTATATTATGGTTCCGCTGTGTTTGTTTTGTATCTGTATCTTGTGTACTTGAGTTGTATAGTTAGACAAATGTTTATAACTGACTAATATGTGTTGTATAAGTTGTGTACTCTGATGTAATATGATACTATGTAATATTTTATGTGATATATTATATTTCATTCGTTCTGATGTGAGTATCTGATGTTGTTGTGTTTCTTCTTTCTCTTTCTTTTCTTTTTCCATCCCTTTCTTTCTTAATTAGAGATGCGGCTTTCTGGAGATAGGAAGTCGGGTCGCTACAGTTGGTATCAGAGCATTAGGTTGAGTGAATACCTAGGCTCTGGAGTGGTGTCTTTCTTGAGAGAGCGTACTTGTATTTTTATATATAACTGTATATATTTATATATCTATATCTACCTAATCTGTTGGGTTATCTGTTCGGATTTTCCAACATAAGTTTTAGAGGTAGATGGAGTAGTGGTGTGTGTGTGTAACATGACCACCACTAATGGAAGAGGTCCATTTGTTTGAGGTTGGATGTGTGTTTGTCGAGACTGTAGTCCTAATACTGTCTCAAGTGAGATTTGTAGTTTGGAGTAAGGATTTCTCTGATATCCGAAAGAAATCTTTTTAAAGATTCGAAGTTTATCTTTGAAGTGTAAGTTTGGATCTGTCGGAAGTGCAGAAGCAAGTGATGATATCTTGATAACTGCGTGATGAGATGCAGTATCCGTGGATATTTTCAAAAGATGTTTTCTCTTGAAGCAGTTTTAGAAGTGGTTGAGGAGCAGTCTTTACCTGCCCTAGGGAAGATTCGTCTGCGTAGAAGTTTTCTGATCTTTATCAAGGAGATTGGCTGCTTTGGAATATGAGACTAAGGTCAACAAGTTGCTTCGCTTCGGCGTGGTCTCATTGTCATTCTTTAAGGAAAGCGGGATGTTGATGTTTGGTTTAGATCCCGAATTTCTTGAGAGGATGTATGCCGTCTCGAAGGTCTTTTGTGTGGTTTGTTGATGGTTTTCGAGTTCGAGAAGCCTTTGGATTAGAAGTCTTTGGTTAGCTGTGGTAGCAGTGCATCTCGAAGTGTTTGGTGTGCTGACGAGAAGGTCTTTTAGCTTTGCTATATCATCGAGATAGAGTTTGGAAGCAGCAGTCTGGCCGTTTCTCCAATGGTTCAGGAATCTTTATGGTTCTTCTTTCAGCAGTCCGAGCAGTTGGTGGATGTTTTCTTGAAGGGTTAACCTTGTTTGGAAAAGCTTAAAGCTGTTCTAATTGGTAAAGAGGGGACAGTTTCTTTGGAATCCGAATTAGGTAGGATCGCAAAAGTGACTTGCGATTAGTTTGGAAACTTCAAATTGGGCAATCTTTTGTTTGAGATTGAGGGTTCTCATGTGGATAGGAGCTACCAAGGTAATCAGAAGTTTGTTTGCATCTGGAGTTGAGTCCCTTATTGTTTTGGTTCCAGAAGCAATTTTGGTGGTTAGCTTAGCAGTGGGATGATTCTTGTAGAAGAAGAGTTGGTGAAGCAACTCAGAATTTTTGGAATTTGGATTGGTCAGATCTAGTTTTTGAGTTGGATTCTGCTGTGAGGTTGTGTGACCGAGTCAGATGTGTCACTAAGATTTTATGGATTGATGAACAAAGTTTCCCAGATATATTGGATAAGTTTGTATTCGTGTTCATCAACATGTGTTCTCATCTATTTCAGAATCAGAGTTGTGCAGCGGAAGCGAGGTAGCAGCTGTGCAAGAAAGGAAGCAAGTTCAGTTTGCTATTGCTTGGGAAGTAGAGTTTGTGTTCTGGATTTCGACGGATCTTGGGAGACTTTTCTGTTGAATAGGATCCTGAGGCTGGTTTGTTTTGGTCTAGTTGTTTCTGGAAGCATCAGCATAGGTTGGGCTGATCAGGAAGAAGATTGGCAGCCCAGGATTGTCTGTTGAGTCATACAGATTTGAGATAAGGAGTTAGGAATTCGAAGTTGGAGTCTTCATTGTTGTTAAGATTTCTCTGGTTAAGAGAGCAGTAATTGGATAATATTGGATGGTTAGCTCTGAGGCATTTGAGATTTCTTATCTGTGTTCTGATAGGATAAGATTGAATTGCCAGTTTGGATAGCTGAAATTCATTGTATTTCACGTATCTCTGAGGGAGTACGTGTATGATTCATCTTTGGTTGTTCAATCTGTAGTCCAGTTGGATTTGGAAGTTGAGCTAGATTTGAGTATAGTCTGATGTTCTGTTCAGATTGGTGGACCTAGAGGTGAGAGGAGCTCTGGATTTTGGTGGTGTAGTTTGTTGCTTCTATAGAGCGACTCTCCCGGTGATTTATACTTAGGAAACTCTAGATAGTGTTAGTAAGATTTATTCTGATTTGTGTCAGGATAATTGGTTAGGGTTGTTTGTTTGATTGATTGCTCTGGTTGTTAGTAACTAGTTGATAGGAATGCTTTTCTATTTGAAATTAAAATCTTTGCTGGGTTACTAAATTACCTTTGCTTTTAAATTTCAAAGACGAAATTATTTTGAGGGGGGAGGATTGTAACGACCCGGAATTTTAGGAAATATCAATTTAATAATCTGTATTAATACTAATTTGGTTTGATGATTTTTTCTTTATAATTTTAATTTAAATTGGTAAATTTAATCTTTTAAAGGTTAATAAATTTTTAATCTATCAATATTGATAAGAATTGTTTTTCAAAGCTAATGAAATTTTATTCTATTTATAATATATATATTTGATATATGTTGTGAATAGGAGATCTTTTGTTTTAAATAAAAGATGAATTTTCAAATTGTAATATATATGTATGTATATGTTATAATTTGATATTATTTTGAAAATTTAATTTAATCTGTTAATAATTTATATGTATGAATTTTGATTTAAAAGCTTTGTTTTAAATTTCAATATTTTTCAAAAGATAATTTAAGATGTATTCAATTGTTTTCAAATATAAAATAATTGTTTATTTAAAATATGATGGTTTAGAGTTTTGTTTTGTTTTCTTTTAAGACTGCATAAATTAAAATGGTTATAAATGTATGTATAAATGTTTTAGATTTTAAAATATATGTATAAGAATTTATTTATATTATAATTAGTTTTAGAATATTTTCTTTTAGAAGTAAATTTATATTTACGTATGTAAGCATTTAGTGATTTAGTGAATTTAAATAAGTAAGTTATATTTACATTTAAATTAAGTAAAAATTAATTAAAAAGACTTAAAAGCATGTGTAACCATATAAACACCTCTTAATAACACTTGTAAGAAATTAAGTCAATTAAATGACAAATGTAAGTTTTTGGACAAGTGTCTTTATTTTTAAAATTATACTTTTTTTAATCTTAATAAAACATAACACTTTCATTTCTTTGTTTATTTTTCTTAACCCCAAATTAATGGCAAATATGAAAATACCAAAACCTGAGATTTTAAAACTAAAAGCTAATGAAGTTCAACTGTAAATTCAAATGAAGATTTACTCAGCAAGTTCAAGATCAACCTGCAAATTAAAAAAACTGCAACATCAACTTCAATCTGCAATTATCAAATCTGCAAAGCAAAATGAAATCTGCAACTTTAACCTACATGTCAAAATGAAATTCATCAGCAAGACAGATCTGTTTCAACATGCAAGGATTCATTTCATCAGCAAGTCATTTGAAGGCATGCATTCAGTTTTTCCAGATTAATGATTCAAGTGCCTGGAAAATAAAATAAAACCTGCTCTGCAAATTTTATAAAGGTGAGTAAATTTCTTTTAAAAACAGTTTGATCTGGTTTTTAATACATGCATGTGATGATTTGAAATTTATATTGATGTTGCATGGAAATCTTCAGTATTCATATTTTTGAATTTATAGATATGAATTATCTTTGTATTTATGTGAGATGCAAGTGTGCATGTCTGTATATTTAATCACCTCTGGTCTTGGTTCTGTATATTATAATTTTGATCAAAAATCCAAACTTACTCAACTGGTCTTTATTAAGATCAGTGATTCAAACATTTTATGTTTGATTATTATCAAGTTAAAGTATAAAATTAGCTTCAAGCAGTATAGGTTTGAATTTTACCTAGAACCAAGAAATGCGGTGGCAAATTCTAAAATGCATGATAAATCAAATGTTATAATTTGATAATATAATCTCATAACTTGAATCCATATTGAAAATAAGGAATTTTAAAACAAAAATCAAAATTTTTAAGTGGGTATTGGGAGTGCTTTTCAGTGATGCTTGGAAATTGTTCTTTGAGTAATTAACGATGATATACTCAATAATATGATTTGATATTTTGATCGAAGCTTGTTTGTAGGTTGTAGATGATGGGAAAATTGTAATTGAATTTTTCCAATATTTGAATTGTTCAAATTTGAAGATAGTGGTTTTTCAGTTTTGAAGCCGTTGCATCTGTGGGTTTTGCATCGTGTGTGGTGAACCAGAATCGTTCGCATTTTAGTGAGACGAAGCTCGTGACGTGGCGGATCTGTGGTGGGGACGGCGAAGATCACGGTGATGGGATGGTCGGCGTTGGGTGGGATTTGTGATCGTGACTACTGAAATTTTCGAGCTTAAGGTCGAAAATTTGATTCGATGATGAAATCTCGAATCTGGGTTTAGATTTGTCATCGCGCATGATATTGTGACCGTCGACGATAGTCGCGACGAACGTGGGTGGCCGGAAGTGTTTGGGCACGTGCACCGTGCAAGTTCGTGTGCACTGGGTAATTGGTTTGGGAAAGAAGGGTTTTAACCGAAGCTTTGCTCGCGTTTTTATCGAGGGCGACTCGAAGTTATTGGTGTTGGGATTTGCTCGAGGTAGGCATGAGGTTGGTAGGTGTTTGTCTCGGGTATTAGGATGTTTGCTTTTGGTTAATACTGTAAAGATATAAGTTACAATTGTTAACTTATGTTTGAATTATAAAACAAGTTCATAAAAGTAAACAAGTTTATAAAAACATGATCTTTATAAGTAAAAGTTAATTAAACTTTTAAAAATGTTAATTGAATTTATTCTTAAATTTAAAATGTTTTGAGGGGATTTCTTTTGAAAGTAATTTAATTAAATTTTAAATTTAAAGAAGAGTGTTTGGAATTTAATTATTTAATCAAAGTTTTAAGTCAAATTTCTAAGTAATGTTTAATAACCAAAGTTTCGAATTTTATTTGAAATGAATAAGTTTAAAATTTGATAATTTAAAGTGTTTTAAACTTTAAAATTTGATTACCAAATGTCTTCTTTTTCAAATAAGGTTATTATTATGATTTTGAAATCCAAATAAGATAATTTGTTTTAAGTTATTAAAATTTGATTTATTTAAATAATTTATTTATGAAGATAAATAGGGTTAACTTATCTTTATTATGAACTTAAGAATACATAATTAAATATGATTTGTTAGTAAGTAAGTTTAATTAAGAGTAATGTTTTCTTAATTAATTAAAGATTTTGAAATATAAGAAGTTAATTAATTAATTATTTAATTAATTTTAAATAATTAGTTAATTGTTTATTTAATTTTAAATAATCACTTAATTAGGAATTAATTAAGTGTAATTAATTAATGAAGTAATTATTGGTTAATTATTGGAAGTAATTAAGAATGTAAATTACTTACGGAAGTAATTAATGGAAATTACTCATGGGAGTAATTAGTTGAAGTGATTAATGGATAATCACTTGATGTTATTAGTTAAGGGATTGATTAATATAATTGTTGAAGTTAATAAATTATGGAGTAATTAATTAATTAAAGTATTAAGGATTGTTTAATGATGGAATTAATTACTTGTTAAGTAATTAATTAAGAGAGTAATCAAGATTTCTAAATGGAAGTAATTAGAGATAATTACTTATGTAAGTAATTAAGGGTTAATTACTTAGTTAATTTTAGTTAATTAATTAATGTGATTAATTAATTAATGAATGAAATTAATTTTAAGACTAATCACTAAGTGTAATTAATTAAGATGTAATTAATTAATAGAGTAATTAATTACGGATTATTTATTAATTTAATTGATTAATTGATTACTTAATGAAGTAATTAAAGATTAATTAATTAGATTAATTAATAAAAAGGTTAATATAATTAATTAAGAAGTTAATTAATTAACATAAGTAATTACAAGTTGTTAATTACTGTTTATGATTAATGACATAATTAATTACAAGTTAATTATTTAATTCATTAAAGGAATAATTAATTAATAAGGATTATTAGTTAATATAATTAATGATATTAATCAAGGTTGATCAGTAAAAGTAATTAATTTAAGTGTGATTAAATAATTGTAATTAATTGAGGTTTAATGTAATTAATTATAATTGATTAATTAATGTAATTAAATGAAGGATCGTTAATTATTGTAATTAATGATAGTAATTAAAGGTTAATTACTGAATATGGTTAAGGATAATTACTTGGATGTAATTAAAAGATAATTAATCAAGGAAGATTAATTAAGGAAGATCATTAAGAGATGATTAATTTATTTATTTGGAATAAATTATTGAAGAAGGATTTTGGTAATCCAATTGATTAAGTGTTAATCAATTCTGTTTATGGATGACTGATTGATATTGGGTGATTAATATTGGATGACTGATATTGGGTGATTGGTTGATACTGGATGATTTGAATATCTCTAATATGTGATATGTTGCTTTGTGAGATGAATGGTTGTTATGAATTATCTTTTGTGATAATGTGATTCATCTATCTATTTATATCATCCTGAATATAAATTAATTATTTGAAACCCTTAAACATCTTGGACATTAAAATGGCGTTTGGTTTCGGTGAGACCGTGATCGGGTTTCCATATTTGGATATAAGAAAACCACATCGATTCCAATTTAATGTTTGGTCGTGAATCCAAGTGGAGCAAGTGATGACTCGAGGTGTAAGAACTATACGTCAGTATAACTCTGTGGGTAATTCCGTAATGAGTTTGACGGAGTAGTACTTATAGGTTCGAGATGGTGATTTAGAGTGCAAGGGCTATGGTCGTTGACTCTGAGGATGATTCCAAAATGAGTGCAACGAGATAGTGCCTTCGGTTTCGTTCGAACCCGGAACGAACTTGTATGGATTGAATGCTTTCAGAACATCGTCAGGTGGACGATGAGCATTCTAAGATAGATGTGTTCTATTAAGGTAATCGCAGCCTCAAGCCTCATCAACCTGAGAATGGCTAAAACAGGGGAGGTGCAGCAAGGCTAGATGGGTAGCGCCCATTTCAGGACAAGATTTTCCCCTGTCTAGAAGTACCTTTTTATTCGGCCGTGTGGGAAGTTGGGTCGCGACCAACTGCGGGGTTGCCTTGTTCAGGACTGTCCAGTAAGGGATGGTTCCGGTCTTGTGTTGCAAGGGAGTTAGGGTGGCTCCTCGGTACGTTGATCTAGGCCACGTACTGTGATGGGCGGCACCCCGGTAGCCCTGCCATTGATGGAAACCCATTTTCCCTATGAGACCCTACAGTTTTGTTTGTATTACCCACTTTTGTGGCTAGTAGCTGGAATTTAATCATGTAACAATTTCGGCTATTTCTTATTTACTTGAAAACCCTAGACACTAATATAATATCACTGGATTTCCTATCAAATGTTTTGGTTAGCGTAAGGTAAAAACTTTTCCATGTTTATGTGTGGGAAGTCTTACGTGATACCTTTTCTTTTCAACGGTTTTTCTAAAGTTAAGCAATTTTAACCCGTTTACTCACATCAGACCCCTGTCTGACCCGAGTGTTTATTTTTTGTTTTATTGAACTCTTGGGTACTCATATTATGTATGAGTAGTCAAGTGATTCAGGTTAGCTTGACGAATTCTGGAGGAGTTATGGAGCAGGAGGCTTCCACGTGTAGCTATATTATGGTTCCGCTGTGTTTGTATTGTATCTGCATCTTGTGTACTTGAGTTGTATAGTTAGATAGATGTTTATAGCTGACTAATATGTGTTGTATAAGTTGTGTACTCTGATGTAATATGATACTATGTAATATTTTATGTGATATATTATATTTCATTATTTCCGCTGTGAGTATCTGATGTTGCTGTGTTTCTTATTTCTCTTTCTTTTCTTCTTCTATCCCTTTCTTTCTTAATTAGTGATGCGGCTTTCTAGAGATAGGAAGTCGGGTCGCTACAGGTTGACCAACCAACAAATAGTTTACACTACTTATATGCTTTTAAACAACTATATGATTTTAACAAAACAGTGTTTATCAAAAGCTTCTCATTCAATATAATCCAATTTACTTGTTTCTAGTTTATCCCTTATTTGAAAAACCCATTTATCAAAAAAAAATCTCTTACTACAAATACTTTTTGTTTGGAAAACGATTCCCGTTTTAAGAACTTAAAAATTAGATACCTAGTTTTAAATTTCAAAACACATCTTTGAAAGCATACTACATATATTCTCATATATAATAACTTCAAACCATTTATTTATTAAAACCCACTTTGGGTTTATTCGGATTTGAATTGCACAAAGATAATGAGAATAATTTACTATGTATCCCATAACATTCTCCTAAGCAAACATCTGATTGTCACTTATAAGATTATTCATATCATCATAAAACAAATCAAATCAATTTCTTCTAAATATATCTCAAAGAAAACGCGTTCCATTTAAAATTTCACTTCCCAAAATAATTTTTTAATTTTGGATACTTCTAAAAATACTACTATTCCATTTTTCAAAATCCTTATGAAATTATCTTTAAAAATTTCGGGTTTTAGTTCCAAAATTCGTTTTTAAAACCATTTTATAAACTAAATTTATATAAAATTTCCTTTATATAAAATCATTTTATTTATAATAATTCTTCTTCATTATAATCAAATTTTCTCAAATAGTTATTATCAAAATGTCTTACCTTACCATTTAGATAATATGAACAACTTTTATTAATGTTTAATCCTTAACCTACCATTATTAAAAGATGAAATTTCAAGCTAACATTTTCTCCTAAATAAACCAAGCACCATTTAGCAATTAACAAACAACAATCAATGCATATTTAAATTAAGCATAACTGAGCAAACAACAGTGGTGATAAATAAATATTATCACATTTAAACCAATAACTTGGTAACTATAAACAGTTTTGAAAATTATTCCATTATATATAAAATATAATCCTAGGCAAAATATTTGTTTTTCCAAAAATTTCAAAAATTTCAATACCATGTACGTTGGCCTTGGTCGAGTGTTTAGAAATCCCCATCGATACGGTGGCATCCCACGTCTCGACCAGAATTCATAAAAACTCAATAGACCAGTTAACGTAATATGTTTTTATAACACTAACAAATACACTCTCGTATAAATAATACTCTCAAAATCATTTTAGGGCGTCTCTAACTTATGTCTAATGAGCCAAACCCTACCAAAGCCAAGGTTGTCGCTTAATCTTGTGCTCTGGTACCAAATGTAACTAACTGCCTTTTTGACCATCGAAAGTCGACACCAAACACAACCACTGTGTTCAATTGTCGCACATCCAATCGATAAAAGGGCAGGATTTTAGGGAAAATAAAAGGAAAAAGAATAGAGAAAACAGAATCTCACAGCCAAATCGACAACATATAATATATCAAAGACAGTAAAAACCGTCATTCCAAAATACAAAGAACATCGAAGTTAAAAAAAAACTTATCAGTTGGACAGTTGTAAAATCCTGATCTTACAAATGCCTATAGGTACACTATATAATACAACATAAAATAAAATACTACGATAGGTGAATCTTCATCTCCCCACCACGATCTCCATAACTTCAAAGACAACCTCGAAAAATACTCGGTCTAACACGAGCATTATAAATAAATAACACCCAGATCAGTCTACAAATACCAATGTGAGATAACTCGAATAATGGGGAACTTTTATAAAAGTTTTGTGAGACCACGTCGCCAATGGAGAATGGGTTTTTATCTCACAAAAATAACATCTATATAGGCAAGAGAAGAAATAAATATGAAGGAACAAATCCAAATATGAATGAGCATAATATTAATAATATTAAACCAGACTTGAAAGAATGGAAAGAAACCGAGTAAAATCAAAACAAGACAAAATGGATAGAACAAGGAAGACTATCTAACATCATAGAATGGAATAAATAAGGTAACAGTCCAACTTGATAGAATGGACTAAATAAATGTTTAAATGACGTGATGTGGAGTTGGCTCCACTCATGGCAATTTAAAGCTAAAACAAATTTAGGGTTTCGAATTAAATAAGGGAAGGAAATTTTCCAATAAATGACTAGGAAGGTGCACCCCCTTTGAAGTATGCCTCTAGTAATATACTTCTGAGAAGCTCATTTACACTGCGACCGTGACAAACCGAACCTGTGCTTGATTTCCATATTGGTAAAACACTTCTAGAATTAGTTCCTGATTGTTAAAATATTAGGGGAATAATTTTTTCTAAATGCATGACCCAAAAGGCCTAAACTAACATCAGACCGAACACCCAGAAGATTATCCAGCCTAACATCCCAATAATCGAGTTCCAATTCCTTTTTATAACTTTAAACCAATATTAATTATCCCAAAAGATAATTAATCCCATTTAAAATGTGATGCCCCACCTCTATACCCACGCTAGCCAAGGGTACTACAGGGTAATGCCGTTAACTAACACGGAGAATAAGGCTGGTTGGGAGCGACCATCTATAGCCTTGCTCTAACTATCTATTGAGTACATCGACAACAAACGTACCAAGCAGGTAGACATACCCAATGAATACCTAAAACAAAACCATAGGTGGTTGAAGGATCTATCAGAACAAAATATAACAACTCAAACGTAATATACATCACAGAACAGTAGATCATCATATACACATATATTGATACACAACAGAGTTTACAAAATAATACATGTCAAGTGGTATAGCAAACCACAATATACAGACGAGTCAAAAGAATACATATATCAGAGTTACAAATAAAAGGACTACACAAAAAGCTTTAACAAAAGGGAACAAGCTGAATAGTCCATGCGGAAGCAAAATAGGCTAAGTCCAAAAGCACCTAACCTGAAACATCTCGGTCCGACCTGAGTATAAAATACATGGGTCAGTCTAGCTAAACAAATCAGCTAAATAAACTGAACAACAATAAATCTAAAAGGTTACAAAGTATAACAAATATCTTTGAAAGAGATAACACAATCATCTAATCAAAAGATGAATCATATGATAACAAGCCTCATATCATCGGCAACTCATAGAAACAAAGAATAGGAATATCCCAAACAAGCCACAAAGGCAAATAACAAATACCAATGAAGGTAACACAAGTTCCACAAGGTAAATGCTACGCATCATGCGGCTCAAAAGGACCAACACCGAAGGGGATGCCTAGGGAATATACATATGAATGAAACATCAGAAAATTGCTTGAGCTCAGTACTGTATAAACAAGGATCCATGAGCCCGAAGACTCCAAACCCAATATCACCCATGCGGCTCATAACGACCAACATCGGAAGCGATACTAAAGGGCAACCCAATATCACCCATGCGGCTCATAACGACCAACATCGGAAGCGATACTATAGGGCAACAAACCCGAAGGTACATACCCGAAGGCAACATACCCGAAGGCAACATACCCGAAGGCAACATACCCGAAGGCAACAAACCGTAGTGGTGAAGGTCGAAGACCCAGTACTGGACACCACTAACTAGCGGAATGTGTCATAACTCTCAAAAAGGAATCCGAAAAGTGGTAACGTGAGTCCCATAACCACTCGTTCGCACTAAACGGTTTACTATCCGTTAGTTAATTTCACACTCAAAGCAGTACAAAGTTCACCTCATATCATCGGTAAACCAAACCCGAAAGTCACAACGATCAATTAAATAGGTCGGGGATTAATCGGAGAGATAAACGCATGGATTCATGGTCCGTGTTTTACCTAACCATTTAATCTACTTTCCACTCCGCTCGAAGTGCGAAATTGTGTGTGTGTGCGTTTTAAATAGAATTTACAAATTAGAGAAACGAGCTTTTAATGCAATTTGAAGATTATTTTATAAAACCCGTGGATGAAGTCAAAAAGGAATCATCAAGGTCAAATATGCATAAACAATTAATTAGAATCAATTTAAATCGATAAAAGTGAAAATCACAAACAAATAGGCACATTGGACAAAATGAAGCAGGTCAGTCGACTGGCCTACTGCAGTCAGTCGACTGAACCATAACCCGAGAGTTTTTTAAACTCTGCAGCAGGGGGTCAGTCGACTGGCTGTAGCTGGAAATGTTTTCCAGCCTAGCAAATGGAGGAGCAAACTCACCCCATTTGCAACATGTTGAGCAATGGACTTAAGGGGATTTTGCCAATCGATAACCCAACACCATTGACTCCGATTCACCACCAAAAACCATGATCAAACATCAAAGTTATGATTTTCAAGGATTTGACTCCAAAACACCAAAAAGTGAAATGTTCACCAATTCAATTCAAACCAAAGGCAAATGCACATGAATAAGTGTTAGGAACTCATACCTAACAATCCAACATAGTTGTAAACATAGATGTGAGGTAAAAATCTCACCCTACATCAATAATCAAGAGAAGTAGATGTGAGTTCAAAACTCGCCTTCTAATTCAAAAACAAAGAAGAAGGAGTTCAATTTGCAAGGAGAAGACCAACAAATCTCCACTTCAACTCTACTAGCTTCAATCTAAGAATAAAACAAGTATTTTCCTAAGTTAGGTTTAGGAAATTTCTGAGATTGAAGAGAGAAAGAGACAGAGAAGATGAAGAGGAGCTTACCAATGGCTTCTCTATGATTTTGGAGCAAGAAATCAAGTTTACAAGAAGAAACTAAGGCTTGCAATTTCTATTTCCTCTTCCCTTCTACCATTTTCAGTTTTCTTAAGCTTAAGAAATGAAATGAGGGTGAATGGATGAAGAGAGGGCTGAGTTAGGGGTTTAGTTAGCTAGTGGGCTAAACCCAAACCCAAAACCCAATAGAAAAAGAGTCAAAATTTCACAAACTCCAAACATATCGAAGCTTATACTCAAAAAGATCTCAAACGCCATTTTGGAACCAATGGAAATGGTTTCGGGTTCCAATTTGCCCATTTGCAAAAAGTAACATTTCGGACCTAAAAATCCGACTAACGACGCTATATTTAAATAAAACATTTAAATATAAAATCGTTAAATATGCGGGTTGTTACAGATCTCCCCTCCTTACAAAATTGCGTCCCCGCAATTCCTAGAGACGATATTTGTAACAACTACATACATACAACATTCAAAAGAAAAGAAAATAAGCTTGAGATGAAAAGATATACTTACCGTTCCCAAGCAAAGATAGAAAACCCGGATAAGATAGCTCAATAAACTCTCTGTCTTCCAAGTACAGTCATTGGGATTAGCGGACCATTGAACTTTAACGAGCGGCATGTCCTTGTTCCGAAGGTGTCGCACCTCCGTGTCGAGTACGCGAATAGGTTGTTGTACAATAGATAAGTCCGGTGAGACCTCAAGCTCTAGCAAATCAGGAGAATCAATAACAGAATCTGACCCTCGAAGACACTTCCGAAGTTGAGAGACGTGAAACATATCATGAATGCAATATAAATGAGCAGAAAGTGAAACTCTATAAGCCACAGGGCCAATACGTTCAGTAATAGAAAATGGTCCTATAAAGCGAGGAGCCAATTTTTCAGTCGTATTGAAACGCATAACCCCTTCAAAGGAGAAACATGAATAAAAACAAGATCACCAATCAAGAACTCGAGAGGCTTCCTACGGCTGTCAGCGTAGGATTTCTGGCAGCTCTGTGCCTCTTTCATTCTCAACCGAATAAGATCAATCTTCTCGGAAGAATAACGAACAAAATCTGGGCCAAGAATAAGCTTCTCTCCAGATTCCAACCAACATGAAGGTGATCGACATGGCCTTCCATATAAAGCTTCGAAAGGAGCCATATCGATACTAGATTGAAAACTATTGTTGTAGGAGAATTCTACAGGAGGTAGATGATCCTCCCAACTACCACCGAAATCAAAAATACAAATACAAAAAGATCTTCCAAGATACGATTATCCCGTTCAGTCTGTCCGTCAGACTGCGGATGATAAGCTGTGCTAAAATTAAGCTTTGTTCCCAAAGCTTGCTGAAGACTCTGCCAAAAATGACTCGTGAATAAAGGATCACGGTCACTCACAATAAACTAGGAACACCGTGAAGTCTCACGATTTCCTTGACATACAACTTAGCCAATTGCGAAGCAGTCCTATTAGACTTAATAGGAATAAAATGAGCAGATTTGGTGAGGCGATCAACAATAACCCAGATACTAGAATGGCCTAATCTCAAATGAGGTAGGCCGTCAATGAAATCCATAGAAATCTGGTCTCATTTCCACAATGGAATATCTAGAGGCTGAAGAAGACCCGAAGGACGCTGATGTTCAGCCTTAATACGCTGACAAGTTATGCAATTACTCACATAACTCACCACATCGCGCTTCATGCCTTCCCAATAATAAAGACGATGCATATCGGCATACATCTTACTACTACCAGGATGAATGGTATACTTAGAACGGTGACAGTCATCAAGAATGTCATGCCTAAGTGCAAAATCAGAAGGCACAAAAAGATGGTTCTTCTTGTGAAGACACCCATGAGAATCAATGCTGAAATCCCGCAACGCCTCATCACAGGATCCAGACTCACAAAGCTGAATAAGATGCAGCAAATCAGGATCACGCCATTGGGCATCGGCAATACGATCTAATAAAATGGGTCGATCTCCCAAACTAAATGATAGAATAGGAGAATCAGAAGATGAACCTTGATCACGAATTTCACAAAAAGATAGAGTCTCAAGAATATCCCATTCGGCAAGCATCATAGAAATAACAGCCGAATGTTTGCGACTAAGCGCATCAGCAACATGATTACCCTTACCAGGGGTATACTGGATATCAAAGTCAAAGGAAGCAAGAAACTCGAGCCAACGCTGTTGTCTCATATTGAGTTCCTTTTGAGTGAACAAATACTTCAAGGATTTATGATCGGTATAGAGAATGAAGCACTCGCCCAATAAATAATGTTGCCAAATCTTCAAGGCAAAGACAATGGTGGCTAACTCAAGATCATGAGTGGCATAGCGAACTTTATTCGGACGCAGTTGCCTACAAGCTAAGCAACTACCCGATCCTTCTGCATAAGAACAGCACCGAGACCACTACCACACGCATCGGTGTAAACAACAAGATCATGATTCCCCTCGGGAACCACCAAAATAGGAGCATTAGTGAAAAGTTCCTTTAATGACTGAAAGGAAGCCTCACACCCGTCGGACAAATATAACGAATGCCTTTCCAAGTAAGGCAGGTGAGAGGAAGCACCACATGAGAAATATCCTTAATGAATCGACGGTAATAACCCGCCAATCCAAGGAAACTACGAATCTCATGAACATTCTCAGGCCTCTTCCAATTCTGGATGGCTTCGATCTTTGAGGGATCGACAGAAATGCCATCGGAAGATACAACATGGCCTAAGAACTTAACCCTATTCTCCCAAAAATGGCACTTGGAGAATTTGGCTCTAAGCTGATGATGACGGAGGGTACTCGAGACAATTCTCAAGTGATTAGCATGTTCGGCTTCAGACTTAGAATACATAAGGATATCATCAATGAACACAAGCACGAACTTGTCGAGATATTCCTGGAATACTCAATTAATGAGATCTACAAAGAAAGCAGGAGCGTTCGTCAACCCGAACGACATAACGAGCTACTCAAAAGAACCATAACGAGTGCGGAAAGTGGTAAGAGGAATGCTATCCTCCGTGACTCGTAACTGATGAAAACCTGTGGCAAGGTCAAGCTGATAAAAGACCTTAGCACCACTCAATAGATCAAACATATCATCGATCCTAGGCAATGGATACCTATTCCTGATGGTTAACTTGTTAAGCTTGCGATAGTCAATGCAAAGCCTAAGAGTTCCATCGAACTTCTTCACAAAGACGACCGCGGATCCCTACGGAGAAAAACTGGACTGAATCAACTGCTTGGACTCAAGCTCTAAAAGCCGCTTCTTGAGTTCCTCATTTTCCCTTGTAGACATCCTCGTGGGAGGACGACTAACTGGCTGTGTGCCTGGAATGAGATCAATGCGGAACTCAATTGCCCGCTTGGGTGGCAAACCCGAAACAGGCTCAAAAACATCAGAAAAGTCACAAGTAATAGGAATACGAGATATGTCATAATCGTCTCGTGAATCAAGAGAATGCAAAGCCATTTCGGAATTATCCACATTCCGAAGAACAAGAGATAACTGAGTAGGCGAATCCAGATGTCGAAGATACAAAATTCTCTCCGAATAAATAATCCTGGCATCATATCTCACTAGCCAGTCCATACCCAAAATCATATCAAATCCCAGACAAGAAATAACGTGCAGATTTGCACGAAAAGAAAACCACATAAAACAATCTCAATATCATCACAAAGCAAGCTAAGGGTCGCGGATCCCCCAATAGGATTCGCAATCCTCAATGAAGTAACCATACAAGAAACATCCAAGGATAAATCATCTACAAGCTTTTTCGATACGAAAGAATGTGAAGCACCGTATTGAAAAGAACTCGTATACTATGATCATGAAATAAAATAGAACCTTTCAAAATAGATGGAGATATACCTTTGGACTGAGAGGGACCTTCAGAAGCCTTAGCAGCATAAAGCCTGCTAGACTTGGCACCAGCCGGAACATTAGGGAAAGCTGAAACATGATGACCTTCCTTCTTGCAATAGCGGCAGAAGAGAGGCTTAGGACAAGCTCGAATAATATGATCAGGTGAACCACAATTGAAACACTTCCGAATGAAAGGTGTTCCAGAAGACTGAGGCTGAGAGCTAGGACCACCATTCTTCTTCTTCTTAGAAGGAAAAGGCATGGACTTCTGAATTGGAAACTGCCTCTTGTTGGGGTTCTTGGAAACCTCAACACCAACATCACTATCACACTCCTTCTCGACGGTCTTGAGATGAAGCGCAGAATCAACCAACTCCTCAAAAGAAAGCTTAAGCTGGAGCAACAAAGACTTCTTAAGATATTTCTTCAGACCAAAAACAAACTTCAAATTCTTCTTATAAGAAGTGCTAATGAATTCAAGACCATACTTAGATAAAGTCTCGAATGATGCAACATACTCAGAAACAGAAGATTTCCCTTGCTTCAACTCAAGGAAGCGACGGGTCAATAAAACTTTTTCAGATTCAGGAACGAACTTGAGTTCAAATCGCTCCCGAAACTGAGTCCAAGAAAGAGTAGACTCATCAATTTCGGCCACAAGAAGCTCATACCAATCAAGAGCACGCTCTTGAAATAAGCTAGAAGTTACAAGAACTCTATCATGGTCAGAAAGATCCATGCGAGAGAAAATACGCTCGCACGTGCGAAACCAAGCTTGGACTTCAAGAATAGACTCGGAGCCCTTAAACGGCTTTCCTCCAAGATGAGCAAAATCACTGCACTGGCGTGCAAAGGCAGACTTGCAAGGTGGAGATACTCGAGGAGGAACTGGAGGCTGAGTGCTCCTAAACAATTCCAAAAACTGATCAGCTGACATATAAACGCCATCCGAATGTGAGCCACTAGATTGCCCAGCATCCGAACGTCGTCCCTTACCTCTTCCAGCCATACGCTGAAAGTTAGATAAGAACAAGATTATTCACAAGGTAGATAATCAAGATGGAATACTACGGAATAAAATACATTCCTAGACGTATTCCCCAAATTCTATCTAACCTTGACGGTAGAAGGAAAAGAGAGACACGATGGTTCAAAGATTTGTATCACTTATATACTTTGATGTACCAGAATATCTGCATCTATTCTGTGTTTGTCATATTTTGTCCTGAACTCAGCTCTGATACCACGCTGTGAAGCCCCACCTCTATACCCACGCTAGCCAAGGACACTACAGGGTAATGCCGTCAACTAACATGGAGAATAAGGCTAGTTGGGAGCGACCATCTATAGCCTTGCTCTAACTATCTATTGAATACATCGACAATAAACGTACCAAGCAGGTCGACATACCCAATGAATACTTAAAACAAAACCATAGGTGGTTGAAGGATCTATTAGAACAAAATATAACAACTCAAACGTAATATACATCATAGAACAGTAGATCATCATATACACATATATCGATACACAGCAGAGTTTACAAAATAATACATGTCAAGTGGTATATCAAACCACAATATACAGACGAGTCAAAAGAATACATATATAAGAGTTACAAATAAAAGGAATACAAAAAAAAAACTTTAACAAAAGGGAACAAGCTGAATAGTCCATGCGGAAGCAAAATAGGCTAAGTCCAAAAGCACCTAACCTGAAACATCTCGGTCTGACCCGAGTATAAAATACACGGGTCAGTGTAGCTAAACAAATCAGTTAGATAAACTGAACAACAATAAACCTGCAAGGTTACAAAGTATAACAAATATCTCTGAAAGAGATAACACAATCATCTAATCAAAAGATGAATTATATGATAACAAGCCTCATATCATCAGCAACTCATAGAAACAAAGCATAGGAATATCCCAAACAAGCCACAAAGGCAAATAACAAATACCAATGAAGGTAACACAAGTTCCACAAGGTAAACGCTACGCATCGTGCGGCTCAAAAAGACCAACACCGAAGGGCGATACCTAGGGAATATACATATGAATGAAACATCAGAAAATTGCTCCAGCTTAGTACTGTATAAACAAGGATCCATGAGACCGAAGTCTCCAAACCCAATATCACCCATGCAGCTCATAACGACCAACATCGGAAGCGATACTAAAGGGCAACCCAATATCACCCATGTGGCTCATGACGACCAACATCGAAAGCGATACTATAGGGCAACAAACCCGAAGGCACAAACCCGAAGGCACATACCCGAAGGCAACATACCCGAAGGCAACAAACTGTAGTGGTGAAGGTCGAAGACCCAGTACTGGACACCACTAACTGGCGGAATGTGTCATAACTCTCAAAAAGGAATCCGAAAAGTGGTAACATGAGTCCCATAACCACTCGTTCGCACTAAACGGTTTACTATTCGTTAGTTAATTTCACACTCAAAGCAGTACAAAGTTCACCTCATATCATCGCTAAACCAAACCCGAAGGTCAAAACGATCAATTGAATAGGTCGGGGATTAATCGGAGAGATAAACGCATGGATTCATGGTCCGTGTTTTACCTAACCATTTAATCTCCTTTCCACTCCGCTCGAAGTGCGAAATTGTATGTGTGTGTGTGCGTTTTAAATAGAATTCACAAATTAGAGAAACGAGCTTTTAATGCAATTTGAAGATTATTTTATAAAACCCGTGGATGAAGTCAAAAAGGAATCATTAAGGTCAAATATGCATAAACAACTAATTGGAATCAATTTAAATCGATAAAAGTGAAAATCACAAACAAATAGGCACACTGGACAAAATGAAGCAGGTTAGTCGACTGGCCTACTGCAGTCAGTCGATTGAACCATAACCCGAGAGTTTTTTAAACTCTACAGTCAGTCGACTGACTGCAGGGGGTCAGTCGACTGGCTGTAGCTTGAAATGTTTTCCAGCCTAGCAAATGGAGGAGCAAACTCACCCCATTTGCAACATGTCGAGCAATGGACTTAAGGGGATTTTGCCAATCGATATCCCAACACCATTGACTCCGATTCACCACCAAAAACCATGATCAAACATCAAAGTTATGATTTTCAAGGATTTGACTCCAAAACACCAAAAAGTGAAATGTTCACCAATTCAATTCAAACCAAAGGCAAATGCACATGAATAAATGTTAGGAACTCATTCCTAACAATCCAACATAGTTGTAAACATAGATGTGAGGTAAAAATCTCACCCTACATCAATAATCAAGAGAAGTAGATGTGCATTCAAAACTCACCTTCTAATTCAAAAACAAAAAAGAAGGAGTTCAATTTGCAAGGAGAAGACCAACAAATCTCCACTTCAACTCTACTAGCTTCAATCTAAGAATAAAACAAGTATTTTCCTAAGTTAGGTTTAGGAAATTTCTGAGATTGAAGAGAGAGAGAGATAGAGAAGATGAAGAGGAGCTTACCAATGGCTTCTCTATGATTTTGGAGCAAGAAATCAAGTTTACAAGAAGAAACTAGGGCTTGCAATTTCTATTTCCTCTTCCCTTCCACCATTTTCAGTTTTCTTAAGCTTAAGAAATGAAATGAGGGTGAATGGATGAAGAGAGGGCTGAGTTAGGGGTTTAGTTAGCTAGTGGGCTGAACCCAAACCCAAAACCAAATAGAAAAAGAGTCAAAATTTCACAAACTCCAAACATATCGAAGCTTATACTCAAAAAGATCGCAAACGCCATTTTGGAATCAATGGAAATGGTTTCGAGTTCCAATTCGGCCATTTGCAAAAAGTAACATTTCGGACCTAAAAATCCGACTAACGACGCTATATTTAAATAAAACATTTAAATATAAAATTGTTAAATATGCGGGTTGTTACATAAAATATCTTTTAAATAAACAAATCCATTATCTTTAATAAAATAGATAATTATTTCCAAACACTTTTATAACAATGGTAAATTAATTTTAAATCTGTTGATTAAAGCAATTTTATCATATTAGTTAATTTACTTAAATCACTTTTTTAAATCAATAAATTCTCTTTACATATCATTAGTCAAAAAATTTATTATATTCAAATAATCATTAGTTAAAAATGAACAAGTCATCTCAAACATTATTTATCAAAATGATAAGTAATTTCAAATTCCATTATTTAAGTTCAAATAATCATAAATTGACATAATTGATTAAATTCAAGCCTCATTAGTCAAAGCTAGTAATTAAAATCATTTGTAAAAATGATTTATTCGATTATAAGACACCATCAATTAACATGATTTACCTAAATTCCAAACATCATTAGTTAAGACAATTAATTAAATTTAAAACAATAATTAATTAAAATGATCAATAAAATTCAAATATTAATTATTTAAAGTGATTAATTACTTTTAAATATCATTAATCAAAATGATTATTAATTTCAATTATCATTAAATTTTATAATTAGTTTCATTCCATCATCGTTAATTAAAATAATTAATTAAGTTCAATAAGTTAATTAAACTTCATTACTATTAATTAAAAGAATTAATTAAACTCAAATAATCATTTGTTAAAACGATTAATTAAGCATAGAATATTATAAAAAATGATTGAATAAATCAAAAGATAAACCAATTTTTAATCATCATTTGTTAAATTTGGTTAATTAATCTTAAAATCATTAGTTAAAATGATTAATTATTTTAAATTATCATTTACCAAAATGATTAATAAAATTTGCAATATTCTGTTTAGTGGTAACACAAGCTTAAGTTTATATGATAGGGTTTTGGGGATAGAATTTAATTAATGACGGTATGGCGGATCGCCATACCGACAATTAAAAGGTTAATTGGAATATTAGGATTTGATTCAATTATAACAGCATAAAGATGAAAATATATAATTTATTAGCGAGAAACCCCCTTTGGGTCTCTCTATAGATTTTCCCTACAAAACAATGGTTATGGATTATATATAGATAATTATTTGGGTTTATAACGATCAATTTAACATGTCATCCATTTCCAAATGAAAATTCTACTAAACAAGCAATTAAACAATTTAACTAACATCCAAATAATCAATAAAAATTTATAACATCATTGATATGATATAATAAAAATTAATGTGAGTTAAACTCATCTTGATTTTTGTTTCGCCAAAGCATTCCGATTTGGACTAAAATTGAATTGTCGTCCAATTTAGCCTAAATTTTCACTTGCTCCAAATCCAACCAAACCAACTTCGTCGGGAAAATCTCGACGACATGAGTCTAAGCAAAAAAGGCATTCGAATCCGACCTCGTATGAGCGAGATATACATTTTAGAAGTTATCGATAAAATTTAAATTAAAAATTAATAGCTTTAAGATAATTACAAGAGTGACCCTCACCTTCTTCTCCTTCCTAAAATCTGAAACGTGCACAGTAATGAACATGAACCCAAAACACTATGCACATAAACATTATGACATAAAGCTATGGCATTCCGTTTAACGAACCGACTTCACCGATGCGCTGCTCTCGACAAACCCGACTCGCTCGCCACCAACTCGACATCCCTGGAGCCATGAATAAAATCACGACTTGCAGCAGGTCCCCTCTTCATGCGCACTGACGCAATAGTTTATAGGTGAGCAGACCACTCCAAACTCCGGCTACATCATCTCCTTCCATCGCAAAACCCAAATCTAAGCCTCCTCAACCTATCGATGCCTGAAGCCCCCTAAAACCTCAACCTTAGATCAATTTCCCTTAAGTTGAGCATTTCCACAGATGACCGCACATGAATTAGAGCATATAAGATTGTAACCGAAGACCACCTGAGTATAAAGAATCAACTTTCACAATATATCGATGATTATTTCTTTAGATAATGATTTTAGAATGCTGAGGCTTGTACTCCTTCATGGTTTCAGGAAGTTGAAAATAAAATGGAAAGTGATACCTGAAAATGAGAAGTGTATGATAAAGATCCATGAAACATGGGAACATGTTTATGTACTTGGTGCACTTATTTGTTTGGTTTTTTTTTTTAAATTAAAATCTCCAGCGCGATACTGCAGAAAGTTTCTTTCTCATAAGAATTATGAATGCTAAAACAAAAATATGATCGTGCTCCGAAATGTGGCATGATCTCAAATCGATAATAAAATACACTAGTTATTACAATCTTTGAAATCTTAAAAATATCATCGTTTGCCGAAATAATGCCAAAAGACAATTTAAATATTTTTCAAATTAAAAATTATGGAAAAACCAAATAAATAAAAATAAAAATACATCAATAAAATCGCGTAACGTTATTACAATTTGCTTTTCTTATTATTTATTATTGTAAATCAATTTACGAAAAGAATTCACCCATATTATTTGTTAATTAAAAGGAGTTAAATAAAATTATTAATTTCATTTAATTCATAATTCAAATATATAATTATTCCCTATATTTGAATTATAAGTTATTAAATTCTAAATTTCAATTATTTCAATATTTAAAATTAATTAAATATTTAAAACCAAATGACTGGAATTTTGGGTTGTTACATTCGGTCACTGGTAAAATCCTATAACTATCAATACATAACCCCTTGGTGCCCCCAGCTGCCAGAAGTAATACATTGCCCAATATTTGGAAAATGCTACATACTCTACTCTTAATAGATATACTGATATCCCATCTTGATATATTTTGACTAGGAATATTTAAAACGGTATGTTTATTTTGTTATGATAAATAACTTTTGGGTACAACATATATAACTCCTATAAAAAACATAACATTTATGGACATTCTATTGAGTATACTTCAATTCAATTAATTAATTGATGTAACACGTTATATCAAGTATATGATAGAAAGAAAATACCTTTTATTTCGAACAGGATTAGTTGTCGAGTTAGATATATGTAACAATTGCATAATTGCCTCTAGGGAGTACCCCTAACTTTATCACTTAATATTTCATTGCATCGTTTTATTATCAAATCCTCAATCATATTATAGAGATGTCTACACAATGCCCATGAGTCTTATGGAAGCATCAATACATTTCAGAGCGCCTCTCCATCTTAGTAGACTCCATTGGGGGGCTTTTGTATTTTCTGTACCATATGTAGGAAGATAGATGTTTTTTGTTGAAATTGGGCCAGTCAAAAATCGGTGAAATAGGAGATTTCGGAATATTTCTTATTTGGATATATTAGACCTATGAAGTCCGCAGAGAGTGTAGATCTAGTCTAAAAGGTGTTTTAAATAAATCCTATATTTTATTTAATTAGTGTTAAAGTGTTTAAATTTGATATAAATCTAAATGTATGAGTATATCAAATACAGCTATGAAGCATTTACTGATTAAAATTAATTTGAGAAGTAAACCTTTCCTTTTCTTCTATAAAACTTATGCAATTAATTAAGGGAAGAAATATCTCCAATTAAAGAGAGAAACCTTTCATTTCTCTCTCTGATTAGATTAGTGATTCATTGTCATTGATGATCAATTTAAACATGGCAAGAAATGTGAGTAAATCCAAATATACTAATGGTATATATTATGTAAGTTCAACATATAAGAAGTGTGTATAGTCAATGGATATGTATGCAGGTGCTGCGAGTTACATCACAATGGACCCATTTCTTCTTTGCTTATGCCTTTGTCGTCTAAGATTTGGTTTAAAATACATGAGTATATATTTACTTAAGTCACGTTATATACCATTATGTAATTAAAATATCAAATTAAAATTAATAAACTTGGTTTCAATTAAAGAAAGTACTGACATAAAATATTATATAATTATACAAAATCTTATTTTTAAATTTGAAATAAAACAACATATGTATAATTCCATGTATTTATGCAAAATTGCAATTTATCATATTAGATTTAAAATAATATATACTTATGAATATTTTATTTATTCAATATACACACACACACATATATAAACTTATATGTAAGTAAGTTAGATTTAAAAATAGACAGTTTAGGACAAGCTTTAACTTAAAAATGAGGCCAGAATTTAGGAAAGTTTCGGGAAAAAAAATTATTTTGAATCTGCACAAATTCCACATGTAAATTCTAAACGCAAAACTTTCATTCTTGCATGTGTAATATTCAAATATTTGCATCCAAAAGTTAACTATATAAGTATAGAAATTAATATTCAAGGAATAGTAAATAGTTAGCATAAAAAGTTCATTTACAATTGTGATATAACTTTTATAAAAGTCAAACTAGATCTAAATTGAAATTAATTTTCTAATTTCTTTTTTTTGAAACAAAATCACCAGAATAAAAAAAAAGAAATTGGACGAACTATGCATATGTAAATACATTATAAAAGCAAACAAAACTAAACATTACATATAATAACAACAAATAAGCAAAGGTGATGAAGAATCTGATTATATCAATTTGAAATATATATATATATATATATATATATATATATATAAATTGAAGGGATGAAAAAGAAATGTGGATCTGAAATAAAACAATGCAATTGTCACATAATCAATTGAGATGAAAGAGAAGTTCAAAAGGATGAATTGAACATGTGATAAGTCTTACAAAATCCAATCATATAAATGATGAAACATATATAAATGAATTAGCTGAATAATTACCTTGGATGTTTCCTATTAAACACACCTTGAAACGATAAATCAAAAATTCCTAATCTCTATTGAATCAATCTCTAAATCATACAAAAAAAAGAGATAAGAACCAAGTATTGTTATGATTTTATTTGATATTTGATTTTGAAATATTTTATCCTTTTTCCCTGTGGAATTTATGCCATGACATGATAAGGGAGTTAGAGAAAAAATTTGAATTAAAGAATGACAAATAGTAGGGAATAAAGATCATTAAAAATAGAGTATCTTTTTATTTCTTTAATTTCTTCTTTGCCCCTACATTTCTAAAATTGAAAATTTCTCCTCTTCCCTATTTGGGTTAGCCATACCAAGGAGGGAATAGGCCTCAAAATAATTTCCATACCCATTTAATATTTAATCCATTTAAATCTAATTTAAACACTCTACTGGTATTGTATATCGATACGCGTGTTCATAACTTTTATTTACGAACTCTATTAAATACTAATGGTATCCAAACAAATCAAGTAAAATTTTAATAACTAATATTTCATAAATATTAACTAATTAAATTAATTTAAAAATGCATTTAGTATTTATTTTATTTAAATCCAATTCAAATAAACTACCGACATCGTATATTGATTAGTACATTTATAACTTTTATACACATACCTTATTAAATACTACTAATATTTAAACAATTCAAATAAAATTTAATAATTAATATTTTATAAATATTAATTAATTTGCAACAATTGAAAATTGATTAAATCATGTGGCTCATTCGGAGTATTCATTATTTCGGCTATGTGACTTAAAAGTGTAAATTCATTGACGACCAACTATATGACAATTCAAATATTAACGTTCACACGTCACCTAGCTAGTGGTGTGAAATTTTGGCTAAGTTTGTCATTTACACATTTTTCGATAAAACTCAATTTTATTTATTATACGTGACACCTGTTAGAAACGATTATTTTCACTAATTCTATTCGTCAACACTATATCACATTAGGACTTATGAAATTTGGTTTTGGTCAAAATTCCAACATCATCCAAAATCAACTTTGTAATTCCAAACACAAAATCCTTAGTTCAATAATAATTATTATTATTAATTGTATTACTCTAGCCAAAGACTTTGATTTTGAGTTGACTATGGTACTAATCCTGTATAACCGAGAAGATAAGTTCTCTGTTAAATAGGGTGTCACTTCTAACGCTTCAACTTAGGTCCAACTATAGCCGTTCGATGGATGTTGTAACGACCAAGAATTTTGGTCGTTAGATTTGAAAATTTAATTCATTTTAAATGTTAAATGTGGATTTTGAATTGATTTTGAAGTAAGAAGAATTTGGTTAAATCAATATAATTAGTTAAAATATTGAGTATGGCAAATCAATTGGATTTGAATAATAATAATTAAGTATTTGGAATTGGGATAATTTGTCAATCTGGATGGAAATGGTTTCTAAGATTTATTTTAAGTCTAGTTTGATTTGAATTTTAGCATTTTACTTTTGAACGGAATCAAAAGTCGATAAGTCAAATTTGGAAATTCATATTATTTTAATAATGGAATTTAATATTTAAATAATGTAAATAATCAGATTTTGAATCGAAATGAATCAGAATGATTTCTAATGTGAATGTAAATTTTATTTGATTTATAATTAAGTTAGTAAAGTTTTAAAAGTGAAATTTTAAGTGATTTCGACGATTTTGGAAATCGCTCGAATTAATCGACGAATTAAAATAGCCTTCCGGGGGCACAGTCTCAGAATTCGACGAAACAAGTTCCATTGGATCCGTAATAATTATTTCTTATCGGATTTCAATTTTCGTAGCGTTTGGAGTTACCGTTTGTTCGTACGGGTGAAAAGAGCGTTGAAATTTAAATCGATAAATTAATATTTAAACTCAATTCTAAAAGCTATCTTCCACATATAATCGAATTGGCTTCCGAAACACATTCCATTATGTTCGGAAGGCAGGTAAAACCTTGTAATCGCCTGTCGGCACACGTTGTTTGGAGATCATTTGAGAAAGTTGTTTTAAACGAATTTAATATTGAAATATTATTTATAAACGTATATATATACACGTTTAAGAGAGAAACCCTAGATATATTGCTCGGTCGTCGTTCTCTTTTTCTATGGCCGATAATCACTTTCGTTTCTCTTTGAAAACTCTCGATCCCTGCCTTAATTTCAAAAACTTTCTATAGGAAAGTTGTAGATCGTGGAGAGATCTACTCATCCAACGGGTGATTCAAGCTATCGTCGTCGATTGGAGGAGTTAAGAGGCTATGTTCGTCGTCGTTTCGAGCACGAATTGCGAGGCATAGGGGTAGATGAAATTTGCGATTTTCTGGGCATGGGTGGAGATGGCTGTGATGTTTCGTGCAGCGGTGGTTTGATGGACTCTCGGCATTCATATGATGAGCGGCGGCAAACCCTAGATAGGTGATGTTGGGTTCGGTTTGAACCTGTAACACGCGAGAGAGAAGAAGACGTTTTGTTCGGCCTTGATTTTTCTGGAATTGATGAACGGCGGTCTCGTTTATGGTATTAAAAAAAAGAATTTGTTTATAAATTATATTCGAATGTTTAACAAGTTATATCTTTTACATGCATTATCAGAATTCAAAGAAACAGGAAGCGCCAGAATCGCAACGACGTGATCTACGCGCTGCAGCAGATCCGAAGATGTTTGGAGCAAGCGAGAATTTTTGATTAAATCGAACGAGTTCAATTTAATTTAAAATTTAAACTCCCGTCGAAACTCAAGGTGAATTAATCTCACTCACATATGGATGCCGTTTAAATTAAATAGCTAATATTTAAATGTTTGATTGGTTGATTAGTTGAATGTGATAATTATTATCAGATTGGATTGATATTTATTGGTTGTGCTAACATCTATGGATGCAGGGAAACAGGTTGGAGGGATCCAACTGGATTCCTCACAATATAAAAATTATCGTCATAACTTGTGTTGTATTTTATTGATATCGATATCCTGTGATAGATTAATTTGGGAATTTTGTTGTGCAGTGTTATGGTTGGATGAATATAACCTGATATATAAAAAACGAATTGGGTTTATAAGGAAATGAAAAGGAATTTTTAGGTAATGAATTTAAGGAAATTAAATTCAGGAAATTAGTTTGGAATTTGAAATGTTTTGAAACTGTGATTGGAATGGAAATGAGAAACAGAAATTTATAAATTGGGTTTATAAATAAATTGGTATATTTATCGGTGGATAAATTTTGAAAGCATAGATTTTCGGTGGGAAATTCTATAAGAAGGTATGAATTGTTTTAAAAATAGAGATGGATTATTTCTAAAGATGGAAAGTGTTTTCCCTGGAAATTAAGTATGATTTCTAAGAAAGTTTCCAAAATATAAATTAGCGGTTTAAAATGTGTTTAGGATTTTCGGTAGTACTCAATTATTTTAAAAGGTAAAATAGTATTAAATTTCCAAAAAAGGAATTTTAATATAAATAATGGATTCAATAATTTTATTTTAATAAATACTTTGGTTTAAATCACTTAGAATCTCCCCTATATTTTCTCAAGTATTATTTTCTTTTAAATAATATCTAGTAGCCGTATTTTAATGATATAAGCATATATTTGGAAGTGATTTCCAGGAAATGGGAAATGTATTAAAAATAAAAAGGTGTTTATTTTTAAAGTGTTGGGAGAAATTTATGGAATTTAAACGTAAATTCGAATCGAGATAAATCAAGCAGGATTTATAAAAGGATTCTTTGGTTTATTTTGAAATGGAAGTGTATTTCCCTGAAAAGCCAAGAATGTTTTAAAGCAGACTTTTAAATAAAAGTTATAAGTTTTAAATTTGCTTTTAAAAGAATGTTATTAAGAAAATTCTTATTTAAGTTGTAAAATTTTTAAAGGTAAATATGTAATAAATTAGTTATAGAAGTAATTATTTTAAAAGGAGTAATTGGTATTATGTTTTAAAAGAATATTATTAATATTTATATTTTATAAAATGGTTTTATTTTAAAGATAATTGGTTAAAGTTTTATTTGAAAATTGTATAGGATTTTGTAACCCTTATTGTAAAATTTAGTTTAATTGAACTTTTATTTTAAAATTAGCTTATATTTTGTAAAGTAGTTTTGCTTTAAATATTTTTAAATATATTTTAAGGTATATCTAGAATAAAGTGATCTAATGTTTTAAAATCAAAAGTATTTGGACTTTGTTATTTTCAGTGGAAATAAGAAAATGTTTGGGGAAATTTATTCCGTAAAAAGGAAGATGGTTTGAAAATTGTTTTCAAAAGGATTGAAATTGGGAATATATCTTGTGAAGATATTTTGAGGTTAATAAATAATTTTAGGAAATTAATTATTGTCTGATGGATGTTTGTGAATGTTAATTGATAGTTAAATAACCGACTATCAATATTGGCCAATGCGCCGATCGTTTCAAAAAGACCGGGATAGGGATTAATTTCTCGAAATCCACTTCGATCCGGTTTGTACGTTTTCGTGAGGAAGACGAGTTTGGATTCGAAGATGGAGCTTTGAATTACAAGGGCTAGTCGCTATTAATCCTGAGGATGATTCCAAAATGGATGTAGTAGGAGTAGTGCCTTCGGTTCCGCTAGAACCCGGGACGGACTTGTATGAATGAATGCTTTCGGAACATCGTCCGGTGGACGGTGGGCATTCTAAGTGAAACGTTCCAAAAAGGTAACGCTTAGCCTCGAGCCTCATCAACCGAAAATGACAGAAATTCAGGGGTTACGCAACAAGGCTAAGTGGGTAGCACCCATTAGGGTAAGGTCATCACTGTCTAGATGTCCCTTTTTATTTCGGCTTAGTGGCGCGGTTGCTGATTCCAACCGTGGGGTGATCTTACTCGGTATTATCCAGTAATGGGTAGTCTCGGTCTTGTGTTGTAGGGGAATGGGAGTAATCCTCGGTACGGTGATCTAGGCCACGTACTGTGACAGGTGGTACCCCAGTGCCTAGTCATTAGTTGGAAATCCATTCTCCCTACGTGCCTTTTACGGTTTTGTTTGTATTACCCACGATTGTGGCTAGTAGTTGGAATTTAATCATGTAACAATTTCGGCTATTTGAATAAGTAATTGTATATAGTCGTTATTATAATATCGGAAGATTTTAATAAAAAGTGTTTTGGCTATCGTAAGGTAAAAAACCCGACATGTTTATTTATGGCGTGATCTTACGAGATGCTTTTGATTTCAAAGGATTTTGAAACTTTAATAATCAATTTGGGTGTATTTTTATCATGCTGGTATTCCAGACTGACTCGGGTGTTATTTAACTATAATGCTTGGGTTAGACCGAGTATTATAAATTACAGGAAAGGATGCTATGGAGCTCAGGAGAGGAGTTGGAGTCCGAGACGTACTACCGTATTTGTTTATATCCGCTGCTGTGATTGTGTGAAATTTTCAGGCTGGTAATTGTTGTATGTTTGTGATACTCTGATGGTGTATTGTATAAAGCAGATATAGTTTTCATTTTGTGTAAAGATCTGATATTATGTATTATATTTTATTCCGCTATGAATGTGAGATTCTGTTATTACTTCTTTCTTCTATCTTCTTTACTTTCCCTCAACTATCCGTCTTTTCCGACACTCGATCATTGGCATATTGTGTTGTGGCATATTTTGGGTCGATTTTCGAGGGTCGAGAAAGGCAGGTCGTCACAGTGGTATTGGTGCTTAGGTTGGCGAGAACCTTGGCTTTGGTGGGGAAATTACTCATTTAATAGAGTCAATAGTACTCTATAATGAGTTGAGTGTATTAATAGCTATGAGAGCGTACTTGTTAGTGAATATAAAAATTGTTTTTATATTGTGTTGACTTATTGGTTGTGTGTTTATGAATCTGGTCGGTACGAGAGGTACAACCGTATCGATAGGGGTTTTTCTAAACATTTAAACAAGATAAACCGACATGGTATTGTTTTTAAAGTTGGTAAATGAAATAATTTTGCCCAAAATTATATTTTGATATAAAAGGAATAATTTTCTGAAATTATTATATATATATTTGGATGTTTGGTTGTTAATATTATAATCAAATATAAGAGTCTAAAATTTAAAATGGTTTATAACCAAATAGAATTATCTAAGTATGGTTTAAATAAAAAGAAGTATAACTAAAATTTTATTTAAAACAGAATTTAAATCCCGGTAATTTTGAAAAGCGTTTAAAGTGTATTTAAACAAAGGTTTGGAAATCTTGGGAATGTTTGTAACGACCCAGAATTTATGATAATTTAAATTTGAATATTTAATTAATTTTAAATATTAATAAGTGAAATTTTTAAGTCGAATAATTTATTTTTTCGAATATTGGATTTAATTGGACAATTAAATCGACTATTTAATATTTGAAATTACAGAAATAATAGAAAATCGAGTTTAATATGATTAAAAATGATTTGTTAAATTTTATTTAATCATGTAGGAGTTAGAATGATGTTATAGAACTTTTAAAATTGAATTTAGAGTTTATTTGTGAAAATTGAATATTTTAATATTTAATCGACTAGTGAAATTAGTCATTTTTCGAACAGTCTCAGAATTGGACGAAACTAGTTCCATTGGATCTGTAATAGTTTGTTATTATCGGATTTCGATTTTCGTAGCAATCGGAGTTTTCGTTTGACCGTGGCAGCTCGAAATGCATCGAAATTGTTTTAATATTTATTTGGCGAGTTAAAATAGTCATTTTTCAAATAGTCTCGGATTTCGACGAAACCAGTTTCATCGGATCCATAATGTGATATTATAGTATGGTTTCAAATTTCAAGCCAAACGGATTTACCGTTTGTGCGGTGCAAACTAAAACGCCTAGAAATTTGATTTACCGATTTAATTTAAAATCGAACGTTTATTGTCATAACTAGCACAGATGATCGAATTAGCTCCCGAAACACGTTCCATTGTGTTTGGAACGCGGGGTAAACCTTAGAAATGCCAACCGACACGCTTCGTTTGGAGTTTGGAAAAATCCGGATGAATAGTAAATTGTGAAATTTTCTATAAAAGGACCCTTGTTTTCTCATTTGCATTCAGAACCCTAGAAGAAAACCCTAGCCGCCACTTGCTTTGTCAATGGCCGAAATCTTCCAAGCTTCTTCCCTAAAAATCTCTCGATCTAAGCTACGATTCCAAAAGATTCCAACTAGAGAAATGAAGTAGACCTCGAGCTCGTCACATCTAACGGAGGAAGTGAAGTATCGTTACCTATGGACGACAAATTTTGTCCGCGTTCTCTGGCCGTTGGTGCTCGATTTTCAGGGGAAAGGGAGGGCCGAGCTCTATGATTTTTAGGCCGTGGGTGGCTCTCTCGTAGTGCTATGGAGTGGTGCTAGTTGATCTTGGCCTCGACGTTCGTAGAGGTCGTGAAAATTGAAGGCAAACGGCGGCTAATTGGGTTCGTTTTACTGATGAACGTGCGTGAGGGAGAAGCTCAAGAGTGCGGCCAGATTTTGTTTGCATAGGAATGGACGGCTATGATTAAAGTTAGGTTAAAACAAAAATTTAAGTTGTATATTAATTTATATAAAAATTTGTATTAACTTCGAAATGCTATAACTTGTTGATACGAGGTCCATGTTGGACGAAAATTTTGGCGTTGGCTTCGTTTCGACGAGCTCTTCGCAATGGAACTGGACTGGAGTCGTTTGGAGCTAGTTTGAATTTCGAATAAATTAAACGCGCGTTTAATTTTATTCGAAATAAAACACTAGAACGAAATTAAAATCAAGGTGAGAACTTCTCATTCAATCGAATCGGTTTCGATTTTTATTTTAAATAGTTAGATTTAAAATTGTTGATTTAATACATGAATGATGATTGTTATCTATTGATTGTTAAAATAGACATTATGCGCCGTTAGTAAGCGGATGTTATTTATTAAAAACATATACCGCGAATATTTCATAAACATTGAAGTTGGTATTATTTATGTACTTGGAATTGATTTCCCGCATTGTATAGCGGATGAAACCCTATTGCGTCGTCTATTAAGCGGATAATATTATAAACCCCATATACCGCGATAATTCCGTACTGGAACGAAATTGGTATTGTCCTAATGTTTGTGGATGCATGAGAACAGGTTGGAGGGATCCAACTGGATTCCTCAACTGTATTGATTTATTTACAGATATTGTGATATTTGTTGATTATCATATCGATAAATGATATTTGGATGTCGTGATTGACTATTTAGTGCTGCTGCATCATCGGATCCATTTTTGAAGTTTTAAAATAATGATTTTGGATTTTGAAAGGATTTTAAAGTGATTTTCGAAAGTATACATTTTATTAAATTTTCAATTGTTAAAATAAATAAATGTTATAATTTTGTTTTCATAAAAGTTATGATTTTTGGGACAATAATACTTAAGTATGATTTTGAAGTATACAAGCTTTAAATAACGATTTGTAAATTATTAAAAGAATAAATTTAGTTAAATTGGGATTTTTGAATTGTTTTAAAAACAATTTATATAAAAGATTTAAAATTTGATATTTATAAATTAAAAATATAGGAATTATAAAACGAGTATTTATAACGTTAAAATGAATTATAAATGAATTCATAAGTGAATAAGATTTGTAATTTGTAAAGTTTTAAAAGAACGATTTGTAAATAAATGGACTATAAGTTCTTAACTTATAATATGGACTTATAATATAAAATTGAATTATATAAATTGAATTGGATTAATAAAGGAGATTTATAAATCGAAGCTTACATATATAGGAATGGAATTTATAAACATGGTTTATAAATTCGAAATCAATGGAATTTGATAGATTGAAAGTTGAAATTGGTTAAGAAAGTATATTCACGATTTTGGACAGTGACTATATTATCAAATAAAATGGATATGCTAGGGAAAATGAATATTATAAAATGAAGTTAATCGTTTTAACGATGTTTTAAAAATGTAATATAAATCGAATACATAGATTTCAACATTCATTGTTGAAATAGACGTTTTCGAGGAATAAGGAAATGGTGGACTATAATGCTGTTGTTATAGTAAATGGTTTCCGAAAGGAAATATTTTATATAGTATTGGAATTAATATATCTATTTTAATTTCGAATCCCTATACTAGTGATTTTGGGTCGTCGTAATGGTGTTTTACGTAACATTCGTTTTGACTCAAATTTATGTGTTAAGAAATGATTTCTTAAAGAATGAAATATATACTTAATTTTGATTTAAGTATATTGGATATTTTCCAAGTGTTGAAAATAAATGGGTCTGTGACTTACTTATTATTTTTGAAGTATGGAAATGTTTTTCCAATGTGAAATGAAACGTTTTGAGAATTTATCTTTTTGAAGACAAATTGAAAATGAATATTAGAAATCGATCTGGGAATCATATATTCATAAATATTTTAGAATGTAAATTCACTATGGAATTTATAAAAGAAAGGGAAATTTGCTTAAAAATAAAGGTTGATTTATTTTTGAAGTGTGGGAATTAATTTACGGATTTGGAACGTAAATATAAAGTAAATCGTTAAGGATTTATTTAATTAGTTTAAATGAACCATGTTGAAATGAAAGAAATTCCGCGTAAGGAAAATGATTGAAATTTGTTTTCAAAAGTGATAAAGGTGAAAAGTGATTTGAAAATTTGTTTTCAAATGGTTGAAGTGTGGAAAATATATATCTAGTAAAGATATTTTGGAAAGTAAATAATTTGGGAAATTATTTGGATTTGGTGATGTTGAGCATGCCTATTGATAGTTAAATAATCCGACTATCAATATTTACCTTTAAATAGGAATTTGTTGTGATTGTTTGAATTTGAATGCCACACTTATTTTTGAATAAGCGCTCACTATTCGGGTTAGCCGGGGAAGGACCTTGGGGTCGTATAACCCATTCCGAATATGTGATACGTCGTAATGGATTGCATTTTATGACTGGTGTTGAAGACCGGATATTTTTGAAAACGGAAGGATTACCGTTGAGTTACTCTGCATCGGCTGATCTCCGATATAGAGGTTTTATCACCCTTAGTGACGGGAAGTCCGGACGTGATTAGAAATTATCCGGAATGCAAGGACTTCTTTGTAAGTGCCTTCGGTTCTGTTCGAGCCCGGAACAGACTTGTATGGATTGTATGTCTGACGTTACAATTTGAGATGTAAAGCTGGTTTCTATCAAATATATTTCTGTTGGTGGCGGAGAATTTATTCTCTTAGCTTAACACCCTTCTCTGAGACGTACGAGCTTAGAGGTTATGTAGTTGATGGTTATTAGTGATATACTCCCAATTTGGTAGTGTGGCATGCTGAGTGTTGCTGTGAAATGATAATTGTTTGATCATTTGTGATATGATCTTTTGTTTGATCATTTATCTTGGTGATCATTACTTTGATCATTTGTTGACCTAAAGCACAGCTTTTGTATAAAGCGTGGCTTTGTGGACGAGACTTCGTCGGACCTCACACCCCGGAAATAGTCAAAACATGAAGGATGCGGCAAGGTTATTAGGGAGTAGCGCCCCTTTAGTGTATGTCATTCCTTCTGGATAGAGGTGGTATCATGGTATGGAGCCCAGATATTTAACCTATGTTGTTGCTGCAAATTTTGTGGTTGTTGGAAATCGAGGATCCTCGGATAGATCGGTTATGATCGGGGGATGACATATTCGTGTCAGTAGTTACCCAGTTAGGGGTAACCCGGCCTTGTGTTGGCAGAGATCCGGTTAGGTTCTCAGGACGTCATTCCAGAGGCGTTTCCATGTGGCAATGGGAAGTTCCTTGGCTTGACCATTTGTTGGAAATCCAAAGAAACAATACGATCCTGTACGGTTTTAGTTGTGTAACCTGCCATGGAATGTGGCGGTAACCTGTTATTGAACATGGTAGCTATAGTAGGTATAAGTGCGAAATGCCTATGCTGGCTAAGATTTATATCTTTACTTTCGAAATAATTTTTCTACACTATGCACTAGTAATAATATCAAATGTTTCTTTTTAATGCGTATCAAGCATCTTTGACTATCATAAGGAGAAATCTCCTCCGATTCTATGTTTGCATTGTGTGTGTGTGCGGGAGGCCTTATGGTAGTCTCATTTTAAAAAGAATTGCGAATCTATTTTAAAAAAATTATCCTATTCTTTGTTTTAAAGATAAACTGTTTTGATTTCTCACACCAGTCACATGACTGACTCAGAGTTTATTGTTTTTCTTCCTAAACTCTGGGTGCCCACCAATTTCCACATGGGCAGTCAAGAGTCAGGTTTATCAGGATATTCTAGAATTCAGGAGTTGCTGGAGGCAAGCTGGATGGCATGGCGTATTCACTAGTATATAGTATTTCTTTTCCGCTGTTTTTTGTTGTACACTCTGATGATGTAATGTAAAGTGATGTAATGTAATAACTGATATAGTTCTTTGTTTAAAGATTATTCATTTAATTATTATATGTTGTTCCGCTGCGATTGTGAGATTCTGATATTGTTCTGTTGTTTCTATTCTGTTCTATCTTTTTCTCTCTTCTTCTATCGTTTTATTCTTCTTAAACCCTAACGGTTCGGTTTTTCGGCAATGAAAAATCTCGATCGTTACATTTGGTATCAGAGCTTATGGTTGAGCGACAACCATGGCTCTGTCGGGTATAACTCATTAGAGATAGAGTCAGCAGTACTCTAGAATGAGTGTGAGTGTAATAATAGGTATGAGCGCGTATTTGTTAGTGAATATAAAAATGTTTTATATTGTGTTTGCCTATCCGTTGAGCTGTTTGTGAATTCTGGTCGATAGATGGGATGCCATACTATCGATAGGGATTTCTAAATTCTTAAACGAGGCAAGCGGACATAGTATCATTTTAAATAGGGTAAATGAAATAATTTTACCATGATTATATTTTGTATATAAAGGAACAATTTTTCAGAATTATTAAGTGTATAAAAATTGATTGTTTGGTTGTTGAAAATGTAAGTTATATGCAAGTAAATAAAAGTTGTTTGAACAAGTTAAATAAAACCATAGTTTTAAAAGAATAATTGTATAAGCAAATGAATTATAAGCATGGAATTATAATTGAAATGATTTACAATTGTGAAATAATCTTATATATATAAGAAGTGAAATTATGTAAGTAAAAGGTTTGTAAATGTGATTTATATTCTGAAGTAAGATTCCAGAGAAGTGTTTTGAAAGGATTTGATATTTTGGAAAATTGTTTTAGAAAGATGAAAGCTCTAAACTCTTTTCGGTCGCTGGAAAATAATTCTGATGATGATCGCGACATCATTGGTGTTCATTTTCGAGTTTCCAATAGAGGGATTGCTGCCAAATTGTTTTAAATAAAAGTTGTTTGGAAAATTTTGGGTTTGGGTTTTGAAATTCAAAAGATAATTGAATTGATTTCAAAAATGGTTTTGAAAGATTTGAAAGGACTCTGGAATCCTATTTAAGATATTTATGGGAATGATAAATGAGTTGATAACTTATACAGATTGAATTTTGATAGAATAAATTTAACTTAAAGGATGGAGTTAAATTAAAAGAAGTATAAGTAAATCAATAAAATCCAAGTTGAAATAAATTTGAGTTGTCATCAAAGACATGTGATTTGAAATTTAACGAAAAGAATGTTAAATAAATTGATTTGGATTTGATAAGATGTTTGAAAGGGGATATAATTTAAGTGAAGTTGAATGAAGTTGATTTTGGTGTCAAAGTAAATTAATCAAGAGAAGTGATGAATTTGAACTTGAGTTATATAAATGAAATTCAACATTATATTGTTAAAGGAATTAGCAATTGAATTGAACTGATGGATTAAATGTAAATCAATTGAATGTGAATGAATTGAGATGGAATAATGAATGTAAGTGATAATTCATTAAAAGCTAATGTTATTGGAAGTTGAATAAATTGAATGAAAGTCAATTAAATATAAACCAATTGGAATTAAAAGTGTTGGACCAAATTGAATGTAAATTGAATAATTTGGTTATGTTAAATAAACATTGGTTGTTATTTGATTGTTAATTGATTGTATATGAATTCATTAAGTGTCAATGAAAGTGAATTAGCGAAATTGGAAGCTATGTAATTAAATTCCAATGGATAATATGTAAATTTGAATAGAATTGGATTTGATTTGGATTGAAAGTGAATCAATATGAATAAATTAGTGGATGTATACTAATTGGAATATGAATAAATGAATAAATTGGAAAACCTATTCATTGAATATTAATGAGAAGTGAATTCATATTGATTTTGGTGGTTGCATTTGTTGCGTTAGTTGCATTTGCTATATTATGTAGTTGTTATGTTGCTATATGATGTATATTGATATTATTTTCATATATGCATGTTTCTCATGTTGTTGTTGAGTGTTTAGTAGGTGCGGATCGCGTTTGCTTCGCATTTGGAGCTCGCTTTCGCACTATATTAGCCGTATATGCTTGCTAATAATATATAAGATACATATCTCGGATTACATACCGTAATTTTACACTTTTTTCCCTGCGGGATGTCTCATCACTTGATGAGATGTATATTCGTGATATATATACTGTCATTTTTTTTCGGATCGAGCCGCGCAAAGGAGACTCTGGCGAATTTTTCCGAAAATTTAAGGCGTTAGAATATTTTTGAGAAAATTGGAAAATTTTTGAAAACTAATTTTGGATTTGGAAACTTAGTAAAGATATTGTAAGAAGTTTAACTATGAATTTTGGGAAAAGTTAAACACTTAAAAGATTTGTAAGAAAAAAATCTAATTTGAACGATTTGTTTTGGAAAGTTAATGGATTCTGTAACTTTTTCTTAATTTGTAATTTCGAGGACGAAATTCTTTTAAGGGGGGAAGTATGTAATGACCCAGGATTTCTGATAATTTAAATTTGAATATTTAAATAATTTTAAATATTAATAAGTGAAATTTTTAAGTCGAATAATTTATTTTTTCGAATATTGGATTTAATTGGACAATTAAATCGACTATTTAATATTTGAAATTACAGAAATAATTGAAAATCGAGTTTAATATGATTAAAAATGATTTTTAAAATTTTATTTAATCATGTTGGAGTTAGAATGATGTTATCGAACTTTTAAAATTGAATTTAGAGTTTATTTGTGAAAATTGAATATTTTAATATTTAATTGACTAGTGAAATTAGTCATTTTTCGAACAGTCTCAGAATTGGACGAAACTAGTTTCATTGGATCCGTAATAGTTTGTTATTATCGGATTTCAATTTTCGTAGCAATCGGATTTTTCGTTTGACCGTGGCAGCTCGAAACGCATCGAAATTGTTTTAATATTTATTTGGTGAGTTAAAATAGTCATTTTTCAAACAGTCTCGGATTTCGACGAAACCAGTTTCATCGGATCCGTAATGTGATATTATAGTATGGTTTTAAATTTCAAGCCAAACGGATTTACCGTTTGTCCGGTGCAAACTAAAACGCCTAGAAATTTGATTTACCGATTTAATTCAAAATCGAACGTTTATTGCCATAACTAGCACAGATGATCGAATTAGCTCCCGAAACACGTTCCATTGTGTTCGAAACGCAGGGTAAACCTTAGAAACGCCAACCGGCACGCTTCGTTTGGAGTACGGAAAAATCCGGATGAATAGTAAATTGTGAAATTTTCTATAAAAGGACCCTTGTTTTCTCATTTGCATTCAGAACCCTAGAAGAAAACCCTAGCCGCCACTTGCTTTGTCAATGGCCGAAATCTTCCAGGCTTCTTCCCTAAAAATCTCTCGATCTAAGCTACGATTCCAAAAGATTCCAACTAGGGAAATGAAGTAGACCTCGAGCTCGTCACATCTAACGGAGGAAGTGAAGTATCGTTACCTATGGACGACAAATTTTGGCCGCGTTCTCTGGCCGTTGGTGCTCGATTTTCAGGGGAAAGGGAGGGCCGAGCTCCATGATTTGTAGGCCGTGGGTGGCTCTCTCGTAGTGCTATGGAGTGGTGCTAGTTGATCTTGGCCTCGACGTTCGTAGAGGTCGCGAAAATTGAAGGCAAACGGCAGCTAATTGGGTTCGTTTTACTGATGAACGTGCGTGAGGGAGAAGCTCAAGAGTGCGGCCAGATTTTGTTTGCATAGGAATGGACGGCTATGATTAAAGTTAGGTTAAAACAAAAATTTAAGTTGTATATTAATTTATATAAAAATTTGTATTAACTTCAAAATGCTATAACTTGTTGATACGAGGTCCGTGTTGGACGAAACTTTTTGCTTTGGCTTCGTTTCGACGAGCTCTTCGCAATGGAACTGGACTGGAGTCGTTTGAAGCTAGTTTGAATTTCGGGTAAAATTAAACACGCGTTTAATTTTATTCGAAATAAAACAATGGAACGGAATTAAAATCAAGGTGAGAACTTCTCACTCAATCGAACCGGTTTCGATTTTTATTTTAAATAGTTAGATTTAAAATTGTTGATTTAATACATGAATGATGATTGTTATCTATTGATTGTTAAAATAGACATTATGCGCCGTTAGTAAGCGGATGTTATTTATTAAAAACATATACCGCGAATATTTCATAAACAGTGAAATTGGTATTATTTATGTACTTGGAATTGATTTCCCGCATTGTATAGCGGATGAGACCCTATTGCGCCGTTTATTAAGCGGATAATATTATAAATCCCATATACCGCGATAATTCCGTACTGGAACGGAATTGGTATTGTGCTAATGTTTGTGGATGCAGGGAAACAAGTTGGAGGGATCCAACTGGATTCCTCAACTGTATTGGTTTATTTACAGATATTGTGATATTTGTTGATTATCATATCGACATATGATATTTGGATGTCGTGATTGACTATTTGGTGCTGCTGCATCATCGGATCCATTTTTGAAGTTTTAAAATAATGATTTTGGATTTTGAAAGGAATTTTAAAGTGATTTTCGAAAGTATACGTTTTATTAAATTTTCAATTGTTAAAATAAATAAATGTTATAATTTTGTTTTCATAAAAGTTATGATTTTTGGGAAAATAATACTTAAGTATGATTTTGAAGTATACATGCTTTAAATAACAATTTGTAAATTATTAAAAGAATAAATTTAGTTAAATTGGGATTTTTGAATTGTTTTAAAAACAATTTATATAAAAGATTTAAAATTTGATATTTATAAATTAAAAATATAGGAATTATAAAACGAGTATTTATAAGCGTTAAAATGAATTATAAATGAATTCATAAGTGAATAAGATTGGTAATTTGTAAAGTTTTAAAAGAACGATTTGTAAATAAATGGATTATAAGTTCTTAACTTATAATTTGGATTTCTAGTATAAAATTGAGTTATATAAATTGAATTGGATTAATAAAGGAGATTTATAAATCGAAGCTTATATATATAGGAATGGAATTTATAAACATGGTTTATAAATTCGAAATCAATGGAATTTGATAGATTGAAAGTTGAAATTGGTTAAGGAAGTATATTCACGATTTTGGACAGTGACTATATTATCAAATAAAATGGATATGCTAGGGAAAATGAATATTATAAAATGAAGTTAATCCTTTTAACGATGTTTTAAAAATGTAATATAAATCGAATACATAGATTTCAACATTCATTGTTGAAATAGACGTTTTCGAGGAATAAGGAAATGGTGGACTATAACGCTGTTGTTATAGTAAATGGTTTTCGAAAGGAAATATTTTGTATAGTATTGGGATTTATATATCTATTTTAATTTCGAATCCCTATACTAGTGATTTTGGGTCGTCGTAACGGTGTTTTACGTAACATTCGTTTTGACTCAAATTTATGTGTTAAGAAATGATTTCTAAAAGAATGAAATATATACTTAATTTCGATTTAAGTATATTGGATATTTTCCAAGTGTTGAAAATAAATGGGTCTGTGAATTACTTATTATTTTTGAAGTATGGAAATGTTTTTCCTTGTGAAATGAAACATTTTGAGAATTTATCTTTTTGAAGACAAATTGAAAATAAATATTAGAAATCGATCTGGGAATCATATATTCATAAATATTTTAGAATGTAAATTCACTATGGAATTTATAAAAGAAAGGGAAATTTGCTTAAAAATAAACGTTGATTTATTTTTGAAGTGTGGGAATTAGTTTACGGATTTGGAACGTAAATATAAAGTAAATCGTTAAGGATTTATTTAATTGGTTTAAGTGAACCATGTTGAAATGAAAGAAATTCCGCGTAAGGAAAATGATTGAAATTTGTTTTCAAAAGTGATAAAGTTGAAAAGTGATTTGAAAATTTGTTTTCAAATGGTTGAAGTGTGGAAAATATATATCTAGTAAAGATATTTTGGAAAGTAAATAATTTGGGAAATTATTTGGATTTGGTGATGTTGAGCATGCCTATTGATAGTTAAATAATCCGACTATCAATATTTACCTTTAAATAGGTATTTGTTGTGATTGTTTGAATTTGAATGCCACACTTATTTTTGAATAAGCGCTCACTATTCGGGTTAGCCGGGAAAGGACCTTATGGTCGTATAACCCATTCCGAATATGTGATACGTCGTAATGGATTGCATTTGATGACCGGTGTTGAAGACTGTATATTTTTGAAAACGGAAGGATTACCGTTGAGTTACTCTGCATCGGCTGATCTCTGATATAGAGGTTTTATCACCCTTAGTGATGGGAAGTCCGGACGTGATTAGAAATTTTTCGAAATGCAAGGACTTCTTTGTAAGTGCCTTCGGTTCTGTTCGAGCCCGGAACAGACTTGTATGGATTGTATGTCTGACGTTACAATTTGAGATGTAAAGCTGGTTTCTATCAAATATATTTCTGTTGGTGGCGGAGAATTTATTCTCTTAGCTTAACACCCTTCTCTGAGACGTACGAGCTTAGAGGTTATGTAGTTGATGGTTATTAGTGATATACTCCCAATTTGGTAGTGTGGCATGCTGAGTGTTGCTGTGAAATGATCATTGTTTGATCATTTGTGATATGATCATTTGTTTGATCATTTATCTTGGTGATCATTACTTTGATCATTTGTTGACCTAAAGCACAGCTTTTATATAAAGCGTGGCTTTGTGGACGAGACTTCGTCGGACCTCACACCCCAGAAATAGTCAAAACAGGAAGGATGCGGCAAGGTTATTAGGGGGTAGCGCCCCTTTAGTGTATGTCATTCCTTCTGGATAGAGGTGGTATCATGGTATGGAGCCTAGATATTTAACCTATGTTGTTGCTGCAAATTTTGTGGTTGTTGAAAATCGAGGATCCTCGGATAGATCGGTTACGATCGGGGGATGACATATTCGTGTCAGTAGTTACCCAGTTAGGGGTAACTCGGCCTTGTGTTGGCAGAGATCCGGTTAGGTTCTCGGGACGTCATTCCAGAGGCGTTTCCATGTGGCAATGGGAAGTTCCTTGGCCTAACCATTTGTTGGAAATCCAAAGAAACAATACGATCCTGTACGGTTTTAGTTATATAACCTGCCATGGAATGTGGCGGTAACCTGCTATTGAACATGGTAGCTATAGTAGGCATAAGTGCGAAATGCCTATGCTGGCTAAGATTTATATCTTTACTTTCGAAATAATTTTTCTACAATATGCACTAGTAATAATATCAAATGTTTCTTTTTAATGCGTATCAAGCATCTTTGACTATCATAAGGAGAAATCTCCTCCGATTCTACGTTTGCATTGTGTGTGTGCGGGAGGCCTTATGGTAGTCTCATTTTAAAAAGCATTGCGAATCTATTTTAAACAAATTATCCTATTCTTTGTTTTAATGATAAACTGTTTTGAGTTCTCACACTAGTCACATGACTGACTCGGAGTTTATTGTTTTCCTTCCTAAACTCTGGGTGCCCACCAATTTCCACACGGGCAGTCAAGAGTCAGGTTTATCAGGATATTCTGGAATTCAGGAGTTGCTGGAGGCAAGCTGGATGGCATGGCGTATTCACTAGTATATAGTATTTATTTTCCGCTGTTTGTTGTTGTATACTCTGATGATGTAATTTAAAGTGATGTAATGTAATAACTGATATAGTTCTTTGTTTAAAGATTATTCATTTAATTATTATATGTTGTTCCGCTGCGATTGTGAGATTCTGATATTGTTCTGTTGTTTCTATACTGTTCTATCTTTTTCTCTCTTCTTCTATCTTTTTCTTCTTCTTAAACCCTAATGGTTCGGTTTTTCGGCAACGAAAAATCTCGATCGTTACAATGTTTGACATGTTTTCCAAAAATTTGAAGGAAGTAATGGAGTATTATTTTGGGAAATATTCTTGAATGGAAATTGTTTTGAAAGGAATTTGTGGAAGTAAGGAAGCACTAAACTCACTTCAGTCGCTGGAAAATAATCCTGATGATGATGGCCACATCATCAGAATTCATTTTCGAGTTTCTAAAGTGATGGATTGCTAGCGTAGTGATTGGTTATGATATTTGTTTGGACTAGTTGGTTATACGAGTGGTTATATAAATTTCAAAAGGGAAATTTGTTTTGGTAAAACCAAGTGTTTTGGAATTCGAGGATTTGATTTGATATACCGAGTGGGCATGTGTTATTTATGATTTTAAAATATTTTGAAATAAAACCGAGTAATTGAATTCTGGGAACCCTATTCAAATAATGTGGAAAGTTAAGATAAATCTACTATCGAACGTATAAGGGAAGTTGATATTAATAAGAAGAAAATGAAATTTTAATCCTGGAATTAAAATTTAATTTGAGTGAATGAAAATGAATAAAATATATTTGAATTTAATTGGAGATAAGTTAAATAAAATAGAAATTGAGATCGAATTAAAGTGGGTAAAGTTGAAATGTAAAATGACTTTGTAATTGTGAGTCATAATTGCGTAATGAATTTATACCCATAAGCTATTAAGTGTTATACTTATAATCTGAAATTGTGGATTAAAATTTATGTAATGAAAATTTATATCCTTAAGAATTCAGTGATACATGTATACATATAATTTGGAATTATGATTTTAACATGAAAATGGACTCAAATGAGCAATATAAGCTTTTAAGAAAATAAGATGGTGAACATAAGAATAGGAAATGAAATTGTAAAACAAAAATAAAATGGTTGGAATTTTATGGGAAATTCAAAATTTAAATCCTAAAGGAAATGTAAAATGTGATAAGGCCAGGTGATATATAAAAGATGCATGGATTTAGGTTAGTAAATAAGTTTTGAACTTATATATGGAGAAATAAAAATTGGATCGAATTGGATTTCACTTAAATTAAAGGAATCGAGTTAAATTTGAATTGAATTAAAATCAAAACTCAGTTGTGTTATAAATAATCTTGAATGGAATTAAATTCTTATTTAGAATAGTACAGGAAATGGTATGAATTTAAGTTGGCTAAATAAAATTTGGTTGAACTTGAATTAGAATCGGAAAAGAATTGAATTAAAAGAAAATTTAATTTAGTTGAAATGATATTGAATGAAGTAAATGCTCACTCAACTAAATCCAAGAGAACTGTTTGAGGATGAATTTAGTGTAAACTAAATTTAATGGAAATTGTATTGGAATGAATAAAATTTTGGTAGCTTGTTAAAAATTTAAAAAAAAAAGCAAAATAAAACCTAGTTCTGGTTTAGAATAATTGGAATGGTTATGTTATTAATAAATTCAGAAATGAGTTGAGAAGGTGGATAAATTTAAAATGGAATGAGTAAGTAAACATATTGAAATAAAATTTGTAATGGATTGGAATTTGATGGAATAAGAATAAAATTAAAATGGAAATAAGGTTAAGGTGAGAAGAAATGGAGTTATATGTAATTGAAATTACTTAAGCAAATTGGAAAATAATTGTGGCCGAACTTTATAAGGGGTCTTGAATGAAATTTGTGTAGATAATAAAATTTTAATGCAAGTGAAAGAATTTTAATTTCTTATCGTGATGAAATAAGAACGTATGAGTTGTAAATAATCCAGAATGGAATGATATTAATATAAACTTAAGTTAGATGATGAACTTGAAGTGAGAATAGGGATTTGATTTAATAATTGTGATGAAGTAAAATTTGTTTAGGTTATGAATAATTCCGAATGGAGTAAAATTAATATAGTTTGAGTTGGAATTAATTTAAAATGGTTATAAACTTAAGTAATTTTTGTTTGCTTGAATGACATCAAATTTGCATTGAGATTAGTCGTTTTGTTGTAAACAAAACTAATAAATTAAGGAAAGCAAATAAAGTTGGTTTTTGAATAAATTGGAATGGGTTGGGATCTAATTAAGTGGTTTTTCATATAAATGAGAGTGGATCATAAAGGAAATGCAAATATATCAAATTTAAAATAAAAATTTGATTGTGAATCAATTTGGAATTGAATTGAATTAAATTGATGTAAGTAGGCACGTGTTGATCATATTGAAGTAGTTTTGGGTTGGTTATGGTAAATATGAATTGTAAAGGTAAACTTGATTGTAATTCATTCAAGTGGAATAAAATAAAGTTTGGATTTATAAAGAAAATTGAAATGGTGTTGAAACCTTGTAATTGCTTATAAAATATGGTTTACATGTAGAATTTATGGAAACTAGTTGGTTGGGTTATGTAATTGTTATAATTGGCTAAGATTAATGAATGGAATGTTGTTAAAATCTTCTATTGTTGAAAACTTATGTACTTGTTTGAGTAAGTACATGTACGGAAGGCAATCGATAAAGTTTGGAGTGCGTAAATGCATAATATATTAGCTGCTTGCGTTTAAAATGCTAATCAAAAGGTACGCCTACGCAATAAAATTGGGAAATGATATATATATTGTGGTATATTTTGTTTTCCGACCGTGTAGGTCGATGTATATATATTTATATCTATTGTGATATTGTGAAATGCTCTCCGTACAAAGCATATGCTGTCAAAAATTTTCAAAAAATTTTGGGAGTTAGAATTTTTTTTGGGAATTTTGAAAATTTTGGGTTAACTAGGAAAGCGATTTTTGAAGTGATATTGAAAACTAGCTTTTGAGTTAAAAATGAAGTAATTGGTTTTGTATTAAGCTAAAGGGTTTTGAGAAGTGAATGTGAATTTTAACTAAGTAAGTTCTAGGATAAGTAAATGAGTTTGGAAGCATTTTCCTACCTTAGTAAATTTCGGGGACGAAATTTTTATAAGGGGGGAGGAATGTAACGACCTAGAATTTTGGTCGTTAGATTTGAACATTTAATTCATTTTAAATGTCAAATGTGGATTTTGAATTGATTTTGAAGTAAGAAGATTTTGGTTAAATCAATATAATTAGTTAAAATATCGAGTATGGCAAATCAATTGGATTTGAATAATAATAATTAAGTATTTGGAATTGGGATAATTTGTCAATCTGGATGGAAATGGTTTCTACGATTTATTTTAAGTCTAGTTTGATTTGAATTTTAGTATTTGACTTTTGAACGGAATCAAAAGTCGATAAATCAAATTTGGAATTTATATTATTTTAATAATGGAATTTAATATTTAAATAATGTAAATAATCAAATTTTGATTCGAAATGAATCAGAATGATTTCTAATGTGAATGTAAATTCTATATGATTTATAAGTAAGTTAGTAAAGTTTTAAAAGTGAAATTTTAAGTGATTTCGACGATTTTGGATCGTTCGAATTAATCGACGAGTTAAAATAGCCTTCCCGGGGCACGTTTTCAGAATTTGATGAAACTAGTTCCATTGGATCCGTAATAGTTATTTATTATCGAATTTCAATTTTCGTAGCGTTTGGAGTTACCGTTTGTACATACGGGTGAGAAACGCGTTGAAATTTAAATCGATATATAAATATTTAAACTCGATTCTAAAAGCTATCTTCCACATATGATCGAATTAGCTTCCGAAACACGTTCCATTGTGTTCGGAAGGCGGGTAAAACCTTATAATCGCCTGTCGACACGCGTTGTTTGGAGATCATTTGAGAAAGTTGTTTTAAATGAATTTAATATTAAAATATTATTTATAAACGTATATATACACATTTAAGAGAGAAACCCTAGATATATTGCTTAGCCATCGTTCTCTTTTTCTATGGCCGATAATCACTTTCGTTTCTCTTCGAAAATCTATTGATCCGTGCCTTAATTTCAAAAACTTTCTAAAGGAAAGTTGTAGATCGTGGAGAGATCTACTCATCCAACGGGTGGTTCGAGCTATCGTCGTCGATTGGAGGAGTTAAGAGGCTGTGTTCGTCGTCGTTTCGAGCACGAATTATGAGGCGTAGGGGTAGCCGAGCTTCGTGATATTCGGGGCATGGGTGGAGATGGCCGTGACGTTTCGTGCGGCGGTGGTTTGATGGACTCTCGGCATTCGTATGATGAGGGCGGCAAACCCTAGATAGGTGATGTTGGGTTCGGTTTGAACCTGTAACGTGCAAGAGAGAAGAAGACGTTTTGTTCGACCTTGATTTTTCTGGAATTGGTGAACGACGATCCCATTTATGGTATTTGTTTATAAATTATATTCGAATGTTTAACAAGTCATATCTTTTACATGCATTATCAGAATTCAACGAAATAGGAAGCGTCGGAATCGCAGCAACGCGATCTACGCGCTGCAGCAGATCTGGAAATGTTTGGAGCAAGCGAGAATTTTGGACTAAATCGAACGAGTTCGATTTAATTTAAAATTTAAACGCTCGTCGAAAATCAAGATGAGTTAATCTCACTCACATCTTGATGCCGTTTAATTTAAATAGCTAATATTTAAATGTTTGATTAGTTGAATGTGATAATTATTATTAGATTGGACCGATATTTATTGGTTGTGCTAACATCTGTGGATGTAGGGAAACAGGTTGGAGGGATCCAACCGGATTCCTCACAATATAAAAATTATCGTTATAACCTGTGTTGTATTTTATTGATATCAATATCCTGTGATAGATTAATTTGGGAATTTTGTTGTGCAGTGTTGTGGTTGGATGAATATAACTTGATATATAAAAAATAAAACGAATTGGGTTTATAAGGAAATGAAAAGGAATTTTTAGGTAATGAATTTAAGGAAATTAAATTCAGGAAATTGGTTTGGAATTTGAAACGTTTTGAAACTGTGATTGGAATGGAAACGAGAAAATAAAATTTATAAATTGGGTTTATAAATAAATTGGTATATTGATCGGTGGATAAATTTTGAAAGCATAGATTTTCGGTGGGAAATTCTATACGAAGGTATGAATTGTTTTAAAAATAGAGATGGATTATTTCTAAAGATGAAAAGTGTTTTCCCTGGAAATTAAGCATGATTTCTGAGAAAGCTTCCAAAATATAAATTAGCGATTTAAAATGTGTTTAGGATTTTTGGAGAAGATGTTGCTTTTAATTATTTAAAGTACAAAGTAAATATTTATTTAAAAAATTTGTAGTACTCACTTATTTAAAAGGTAAAATAGTATTAAATTTCCAAAAAGGGAATTTTAATATAAATAATGGATTCAATAATTTTCTTTTAAAAAGTAATTTGGTTTAAATCACGTAGAATCTCCCCTATATTTTCTCAAGTATTATTTTCTTTTAAATAATATCTAGTAGTCGTATCTTAATGATTTAAGCATATATTTGGAAGTGATTTCCAGGAAATGGGAAATGTATTAAAAATAAAAAGGTGTTTATTTTTAAAGTGTTGGGAGAAATTTACAGAATTTAAACGTAAATTCGAATCGAGATAAATCAAGCAAAAAGGATTCTTTGGTTTATTTTGAAATGGAAGTGTATTTCCCTGAAAAGCCAAGAATGTTTTAAAGCAGATTTTTAAGTAAAAGTTAAAAGTTTTAAATTTGTTTTTAAAAGAATGTTTTTAAGAAAATTCTTATTTAAGCTGTAAAAATTTTAAAGGTAAATATGTAATAAATTAGTTATAGAAGTAATTATTTTAAAAGGGGTAATTGGTATTATGTTTTAAAAGAATATTATTAATATTTATATTTTATAAAATGGTTTTATTTTAAAGATAATTGGTTAAAGTTTTATTTGAAAATTATATAGGATTTTGTAACCCTTCTTGTAAAATTTAGTTTAATTGAACTTTTATTTTAAAATTAGCTTATATTTTATAAAGTAGTTTTGCTTTAAATATTTTTAAATATATTTTAAGGTATATTTAGTATAAAGTGATCTAATGTTTTAAAATCTAAAGTAATTGGACTTGGTTATTTTCAATGGAAGTAAGAAAATGTTTGTGGAAATTTATTCCATAAAAAGGAAGATGGTTTGAAAACTGTTTTCAAAAGGATTGAAATTTGGAATATATCTTGTGAAGATATTTTGAGGTTAATAAATAATTTTAGGAAATTATTTATTGTTTGATGGATGTTTGTGAACGTTAATTTATAGCTAAATAACCGACTATCAATATTGGCCAATGCACTGATCGTTTCGAAGAGACCAGGATTGGGATTAATTTCTCGAAAACCACTTCGATCCGGTTTGTACGTTTTCATGAGGAAGACTAGTTTGGATTCGAAGACGGATCAGTGAAGTGCAAGGGCTAGTCACTATTAATCCTGAGGATGATTCCAAAATGGATGTAGTAGGAGTAGAGCCTTTGGTTCTGTTCGAACCCGGGACTGACTTGTATGGATGAATGCTTTCGGAACATCGTCAGGTGGACGGTAGGCATTCTAAGTGAAACGTTCTAAAAGGTAACGCTTAGCCTCGAGCCTCATCAACCGGGAATGATAGAAAATCAGGGTTATGCAGCAAGGCTAAGTGGGTAGCACCCATTAGGGTAAGGTCATCCCTCTCTAGATGTCCCTTTTTATTTCGGCTTAGTGGTGCCGTTGCTGATCCCAACCGTGGGGTGATCTTACTCGAGATTATCCAGTAAAGGGTAGTTTCGGTCTTGTGTTGCAGGGGATTTGGAGTAATCCTCGATATGGTGATCTAGGCCACGTACTGTGACAGGTGGTACCCCAATGCCTAGTCATTAGTTGGAAATCCATTCTCCCTACGTGCCTTTTACGGTTTTATTTGTATTACCCACGATTGTGGCTAGTAGCTAGAATTTAATCATGTAACAATTTCAGCTATTTGAATAAGTAATTGTATATAGTCACTATTATAATATCAGAGGATTTTGATAAAAAGTGTTTTGGCTATCGTAAGGTAAAAACCCGACATTTTTATTTGTGGCATGGTCTTACGAGATGCTTTTGATTTCAAAGGATTTTGAAACTTTAATAATCAATTTGGGTGTATTTTCATCATGCTGGTATTCCAGACCGACTCGGTGTTATTTAACTATAATGCTTGGGTCAGACCGAGTAATATAGATTACAGGAAAGGATGCTGTGGAGCTCAGGAGAGGAGCGGGAGTCCGAGACATATTACCATATTTTTTTATATCCGCTGTTGTGATTGTATGAAATTTTCAGACAGGTAATTGTTGTTTGTTTGTGCTACTCTGATGGTGTATTATATAAAACAGATATAGTTTTCATTTTGTGTAAAGATCTGATATTATGTATTATATTTTGTTCCGCTGCGAATGTGAGATTCTGTTATTGTTTAGTTCCTTCTTTCTTCTATCTTCTTTCCTTTCCCTCAACTATCTGTCTTTTCCAGCACTCGATCGTCGGCATATTATATTGTGGCGTATTTTGTGTCGATTTTCGAGGGTCGTGAAGGGCGGGTCGTCACAGATGTAATGCCTTGATTTAGTCATAATCAAAATGGAGTATCCACATTGAATTCCATAATATTCTCGAGTCGATGGAACCGTGAAATATCATCACTTCGAGATTCTTTGTTTAACCTTAGTAATAAAAACCAGCAGAAAAACTCTCGAATGATTCCTTCCATAGTTATCCAATAACTATTAGTACATAAACCCATGGTGCCCTCAAAAAGTCAAGAGTAATACACTGTCCAACGTTTCGAAAGTGTTACATACTCTAGTCTCAATGTAGGTATCGATATCTAGTCTCAATACATCTTGACTATGAATATTTGAAACAATATATTTCTTTTATTGTGATAAATCATTCATGATTACAATTGTAACTATTATCACAAAACAAATCATTTAGGGACATGTCTATATTTAATATATTTTTAGTTAAATAAATAATTAGTGTAACATATTATATCAAGTATATAATAGAAAGAAAATACCTTTTATTCTGAACAATAATTGTTATTGAGTAAGGTATATGTAACAAATTACAAAATTGCCCCTAGGGCATACCCGAACTCTATCATTTTCAATAGAATCTGTCAATTCGGTATAGTTTCAAATGTGGATCAACTTCGAATGCTTCTTTCCATCTTTCTTTTTATCATTAACATCATTGGTGTTCCTCCACTTATTATTGTGGTTCCCAACATTTATTGCAGTATTTGCAATGCCATCATTGCCCTTCGGGATGGGTTTGTTGCTCTGAATCACATTATTCAGATCTGGATCACCAGTTGACAATCCTTCCACTAGATTTGCCTCTTCCAAGTGTAGATACTGTGATGCTTTTCAATTAAACTCTTTCGAAGTAGCTAGCTCGTTCCTCTTAAGCCATCTACTAAATTTAGTGTGTAGGTGAACTTGATTCATAAGTGCCATCAATAATCCTCTTTGGGGTTATTCACTTCCGTTACAACAACATTAAGTCTCTTTAAAAAAATTCAGAGTCTCTTTAGATATTTGATGCATATTCGACAATGACATGTCATCCTTTAGCTAAATAGTATTTACCTGATACCATTCCATAAATCATCTTGTCAACTAATCATACAATGATATGGATATAGGTTCAAGCCAGCTAAGCACATCGTTGCCAATCCCACATAGAAGATGGTAAAATATCTACAACACTTGTTGCATGGACACCATCCATATGCCATCCATACTTTAACATATGTTTTCTAGGATCAGTTATACCAATATAGCTTGGCATAGTTGGCATCACAAACTTCTTCAGATACCTCATCTCAATAATATCTTCAGTGAATGGGGTTTCACTCTCAACCCCATCATTATTTCCAAGTTATTGTTTCTGATTCATCGGTCTCTTTATCATGTTAGCAATGTACACTTCACTGAATTGACTTGCTGAACGACGATGACGTCTAGGTCTCTCTAGCTATAGAGAAACCATTTGTTCAAGCCTTTGTTGATGTCGCATTGGACTTCATTCTTTCATATTTAGGTCACCATTATTAGCTTCGACACCACCAGCTTAAGGACCAATAGCTCATTCTTCTTTCACATCAATAAGTTGTAACTTCTCTTCATTAATATAGATGCAGTCTCTCAATCAACAGATTGGTAACGACAACAGGTAGATGCCGACCAGTTTTGAAACTGGATTTTTGCGTCCATCTTTCGTAACCATTTTCTATGTTGTCCCAGCCCTGTCTACATTTTTCTTTTGTAAGGTTTTTGATTCTTCTCTGGTGAACAAGAGCTTTCTTTACTGGAATCAGAGGATGATAAATCTCTCCTACTTTTCTATTGCTTGTGAGATCAACTTGTAAGCGTTTAGTTAAATTATTGGCTGGTCTTGCATCTTAGTCAATATATCCATTTGATCTTGCTGATGTTGCTGCATCTTCAAGTTCATATTCACCATGATCAATTTAATCTCAACCTTTATCATAACCTTTTGCTAAGATGAAGATTTTGGCTAGGTCGTCGACTAAGTAATTTCTTCATCACTATGGCAGGATCCTTCATTATCTCCTTCAAGTACAGCTCCATATCTAGTACTCATATCCTTCTTTGGAGCCATTATCTTTTAGATTTGACTTGTAGATTACTCCAAATTAAAAATAAAAGCAAAAATTACCTCTAAAATTTGTTTTCCAGTGAAAACACCAAAAAATACTTTCTCAAAAAATGAGCAAAGACCCCCAGTTCAAATGAAAATGATATTAGAGATTAAAATTTGAAAGTAGAAAGTAAACACGCTAAGTTTTCAAAGATGATTGATTATAGTTTGTTTGCGTCAAAATTGGTCATAAACACCCAAAATAGATTGAGTATAGAAATAAGTGAAGAAGATTAATGTAACGACCAGGCCATTTTCGACCTTTGAAGATTGACACTAGTAAGTTCACTGTATAGAGTGCCGAGCAATCGAGTGCTAAAATACAAGATTGTTAGGGTTTAAGAAGAAAAGAGATAGAAGAAAAAACAGAAATAAAAACAACACAGAATCTCACAATCGTAGCGGAACAAAATATAATATACAATAACAGCTGTTTATGCAAAAGAAAAATGTAGCTGTTAATATACATACAAATTACTAGAGTACAATCATCAACATATAAATCTAGACTATTATAATAACTTATCCTCAATAAAAATGCTGAATATACAGCCTACAATACACAGCGGAATATAATAAAATACGTGCAATACGTCTCTACCATCCAGCTCGTCTCCTGAGCTCCAAAAGCATCTAACCTGAATCTGTAATGCTCGATCTAACCCGAGCATTACAACAAATTAACACCCGAGTCAAGCTGGAAACCAGCGGAGTAAAACATACTTAATTTTGAAAAACTTAGGTTATCAAAATCCTTCGAAAACAAAGGTAACTCGTAAGACCATGTCATACATAAACACGGTGGGTTCACCCTTACGATAACCAAAACAGTTTTATAGAAAATGCAGTGGTATTATAATAGTGTCTAAGTACAATACTGATGCAGCTCAGGCCAGAGAAGGAGGGATAAGTCGTACACGACTTAAGGAGGAAGGCTTAGGCCGTTCACGGGTTAAAGAAGGTCGGCCACGACCTAACAGGTCACATAGGAAGGAGTTACGACTTAGCAAAGACTTAATTCGTTCGTGCTTTCTAAATCGTATACGACTTATAGCTATAGGAGCTAAGGAGTCATGTGAGGGGGAGATACGAGCTAACGGCATGGTTATAAGTCGTCAACGACTTAACAAGAAGCAGGAAGAAAATCCAATGGTTGAAGGCTTAAGTCGGCTACGACCTAAGGGAAGTGTTTTTAGGTCGTCTATGACCTAACGAGTGTGCTGGAGAAAGGAGCTCACGACCTAAGATGAGTCGCGTGAAGTAATGCAGCAGTTCTCCTCTTGAGTCGCTGAATTTAGGTCGTGGCAATGTTAAGTTGTTTGCTTTTTGAGTCGTGAGTCGTTAAGTCATATGCGACCTAGGTGTTGTAAATGTGAGTTGTATTTTTTTAAGTCATTGTACATGTGTTGTCTAAGTCATAGGTCGTTATGTCAATGAGTCGGCCGAAGGCATGTATGTGAAGGTGATGTAATAAGTTGAGTCGGCATTGTGTTGTAATAAGCCGTGTGAGTTAAGTCGCTGCCGACTTATGTTGAGTCATGAATCGTGAACGACTTAAGGGTCTGGGTCAAAAATGCTATAAATAGGGAGTGTGTTGTAACTTTTTGGGAGTTGATTGTTGAATAAAATTTCGTTTGATTGCTGTGTGCTTTCATCTAAATTGGTAGTTGAGTGTGATCTCCTATCTCCACTTTCGGTTAATCGAGTGCGCTCGATTCAACGATTGTTGAAGCCAATTCACGGTATCAAGTGCGCTTGATCAACGTTTGAAGAATTGTAGATCTTCTTTCACGGTATCGTGCGCGATCAACGTGTCGAAGATAGCTAGAATTCGGTATCTGTGTGATCAACAAATTTGGGCGTTTCAGTATCTTCAATCCACCGTTTGCTACTTTCATCGATCTATATTGTTTTGTTAATTATTCGCTGCGTCAGTTTTGGTATCAGAGCTTGACTTAGCCAATCATAGCTAAGACGAGTCTTGGAGCCAAGGAGTTTGAATTTTGGTGTTCATCGTGTTCATCTTGAAGTTGCAACAAGTAGAAGTTTTCGATTCATTTCATTTCGGATCAAAGTCCGGGAAGTGTTGAATTTTTGGAAGTGAGTTGAGCCGAGTTGAGTGAAGGCTGTGACTTGTTGTACAAGTTAGTGTTGAAGAGTTTGAAGGTTGCATTTGCATTTTTTGAAGGTAGGCCGTGTATACTTGTGAAAAGTAGCCGAGCCTTGGTGAATTTTGTTGAAGTGTTTGTGATTGTGTAATCATGCCGCCGAGAAGAGCTAATCGTCATCAGAATGTTGAAGCGTTGTATAGAAGAGAAGAGGCCGAGCAAATGGAACAACGCATTAATGAGAAATTTGATGAAGGCATTGGAAAGTTAGAGAAATTGATGAATGATTTGAATCAAAATCAAAGGAGGAGATCACCAATCTCGAACCATGGAGGAAACAGAGTTTCGCCATCGGTTACGGAAGCGAGGAGGGTATCACCGCAATCTATTAGAGAGAGAAGAGAAACATCAATTTCGTCGAGAAGAGATCACCATGACTGTGGACATGAAGAGAGGAGAACTCCACGAGAGTTTGAAAATGAGCCATATAGAGATGAAGAGAGACATAGTAGAAGAGACATGCGTGATCGAAGGGATGTTGATGGTCGAGATTGATATAGACGTACATTTGATTTTGATGAAGAGGGTGATAGAGCTAGCATTCATTATCAAGATCGAGACCAAATTCGAAATTCATATCGAGATGTAGATGATGATCGTCGATGGGAATCGGGTATGAAGAAGGAAATTCCAGAATTCAAGGGTGGAATGGTAGCAGAAGAATTTCTTGATTGGTTGTCTAATGTTGAAGAGATCTTTGATTTCAAGGAGGTTCCTGAGCATAGAAGGGTGAAGTTGGTTGCTACTAGGTTGAGGGGAAGAGCTTTAGCATGGTGGCAACAAACTAAACTTACACGGGAGAGAATGGGAAAGTCAAAGATTGAATCATGGGAGAAGATGAAGAAGTTGATGAAGGCTTCATTCTTACCTTATAATTATCAATCACTCATGTATCAGAGATTGCAGAATCTGAGGCAAGGGACGAAGACTGTTAATGATTATGCTGATGAATTTTATCAACTGATTGCTCGAAATGATATTATGGAGACGTAAGAACAGCTGACTGCTAGATTTGTTGGAGGGTTGAGGATACAGATCCAGGATATGGTGAATATGTTTGATCCAAGATCTGTAGCAGAAGCACATCAGAAAGCGTTGGCTTGGGATAAGCAGGGAAGGCGTGGAGGTGGTGTGTTTACTAATTCCAACAATCAAGTGAAGGGTGCTAGTGCGAGTTCCAATGTTTCCAAAGCTGTTACAAAACTAGTTGTGAATGAAGTTGCGAAGGCAAAGGTCAACAACAGTTTCAAATGTTACAATTTCCAGGAAGTGGGTCACAAGAGTAATGAATGTCCGAAGCCGAAGAAGCGAACTATGATTGTTGAAGTTGAATGTGAGGATGTTGATGAAGGTTATTCTAGCCCAGTTGAGGAGGATGAACAGGATATTGCGTCAGGAGATGAAGGATGTAATCTAATGATGAGGAGGTCTTGTTTAATACCGAAGCAAGAAGAAGAAGCTAGTTGGTTGAGGAGTAACATCTTTCAGTCAACATGCACTATTCTGGGAAAGGTTTGTAAGTTTGTGATTGATGCAGGAAGTTGTGACAATATTCTTTCTACTGAAGCCGTGAGAAAGTTGAAGCTGAAAACGGAGAAGCGTCCGAATCCTTACAAGTTAGCGTGGTTAAGAAAAAGAGGAGAAGTGAAGGTGGACAGGCGAGTTCGAGTTCCATTTTCTATTGGGAAGAAATATAAAGATGAAATTTGGTGTGATGTACTTGAGATGGATGTTTGTCATTTGGTTTTGGGAAGACCATGGCAGTATGATCGAGCAGTGTAGCATGACGGTCGGACCAATAGCTACAGTTTTATGTTTGAAGGTGTTAAGATTATTTTAGTTCCAAAGAAGAGACAACAGGAAGAGAGTAAATCTGAAGAGATTGAGGAGCTTAAAACTTTATTGACTTTGAAGGAATTTATTGAAGAAGTAGAAGAGAGTCCAGAGGTATTTTTGTTGATTGGACATGAAGCCACTGAATCTGTAGAAGTTCCAGAGGAAGTAAAACCGGTATTGGATGAATTCAGAGATGTGTTTCCTGAAGAATTACCAACGGAGTTACCACCATTGCGGGATATTCAACATCAGATTGATCTTGTGTCAGAGGCAGTATTACAACACAGGCCACATTATAGGATGAGTCCTAAGGAGCATGAGGAACTGAGAAGGCAGGTGGAGGAGTTGTTAGAACAGGGGCGTGTTCAGGAGAGCTTGAGTCCTTGTGCAGTGCCAGCTTTATTGGTGCTAAAGAAGGATGGTTCGTGGAGAATGTGTACAGACAGTCGGGCTCTAAACAAGATCACTGTGAGATACAGATTTCCTATGCCGAGGTTTGATGATTTGATAGATCAGTTGAGTGGAGCTGTTGTGTTTTCAAAGATTGACTTGAAGAGTGGATACCATCAAATTCGTATTAGACCAGGTGATGAATGGAAGACTGCTTTTAAAACCAGGAAAGGTTTATACGAATGGTTGGTTATGCCGTTTGGTTTATCGAATGCACCGAGTACTTTTATGAGGGTGATGAACCAGATTTTCAGACCATACATTGGGAAGTTTGTGGTAGTTTACTTTGATGATATTTTGACCTACAGTGGAAGCATGGAAAAGCATGTCCAGCATTTGCGTGAAGTACTGTTGATTCTACGACAGGAGAAATTTTATGCTGCAACAATGAAGTGCGTGTTTATGACGGACAGTGTTTTGTTTCTGGGATATGTTCTATCGAAGGAAGGAATTCAAGTGGATGAAAGTAAAGTAGAAGCTGTCAGGAGCTAGCCACAGCCAAAGACAATTACTGAAGTGAGGAGTTTTCATGGATTGGTATCTTTCTACCGAAGATTCATTCCACATTTTAGTAGTGTGATGACACCTGTAACCGATTGCATGAAAGGAAAGAAGTTTGAGTGGTCAGAGGAAGCAAGGGTTGCTTTTGAGAAAATCAAGACACTATTGACGACAACACCAATTCTAGTTTTACCGGATTTTCAGTTGTTGTTTGAATTACATACTGATGGATCGAAGGTTGGGGTTGGTGGAGTTTTGAGTCAGAAAGTAAGACCAGTTGCTTATTTCAGTGAGAAGTTATCTGGAGCTAAGTTGAGATATAGCACTTATGATGTTGAGTTCTACGCAATTGTTCAAGCAGTGAAGCACTGGAGACATTATCTATTTCAGAAGGAGTTTGTTCTTTATATGGATCATGAAGCTTTGAAGCATTTGCAAGGGCAGGATAAAATTTCAGCTAGGCACGCTTCATGGGTCGCGTATCTACAACAGTTTACTTTTGTTGTAAAGCACAAATCAGGGGTGACGAATCGTGTAGCTGATGCATTGAGCAGGAGGAATCATTTGTTGACAACGATGAAGGTTGAAGTGACAGGATTTGAGCTATTGCCAGAATTGGTTGAAGAAGATCCTTACTTTATGAAATTTGTTGAGAAAGTCAAGGATGGGAGTACTGATGAATTTGTGTTAATAGATGGGTTCCTGTTCAAAGGGAATCAATTGTGCGTACCAAAGGTAGTTTGAGAATGAAGATTATAAAGGAGCTAGATGAAGAAGGACATGTGGGTAGAGATCGAACATTGCAGTTGATTTCTCAGTCTTATTATTGGCCGTCAATGAGAAGGGAAGTTGAAAGGTTTGTGCGTAGATGTCATGTTTGTCAGGTTTCGAAGGGGACAGCTACAAATGCGGGATTGTATATACCATTACCTGTTCCTACAAAACCATGGGTAGACATTAGCATGGATTTCGTATTGGGTTTGCCTAGAACGCAAAGGGGAAATGACTCGATATATGTTGTAGTGGATCGTTTCTCGAAGATGGTACATTTTGTTGCTTGTAAGAAGACGGCGGATGCTGTTCATGTTGCTCAATTATTTTTCAAGGAGATCTATCGACTTCATGGATTGCCATAATTTATTGTGTCGGATAGGGATACTCGTTTTCTGAGTCACTTTTGGTTAAGTTTATGGAAGATGGTTGAAACGAAGCTGAAATTTGGCAGCGCTTATCATCCGCAAATAGATGGACAAACGGAGGTTGTGAACAAATCGTTGGGGAATTTATTGAGATGTTTGGTGAAGGACAATTTAAAGAGTTGGGACATGAAGTTATGCCAGGCAGAGTTTGCTCATAATCATGCAGGGAATCGTAGTACGGGATTCAGTCCATTTCAGATTGTATATTCAAATTTACCCAGGGGACCGTTGGATTTAGCAATAGTACCACAACCGAAGGGGATGGTTAAACAAGCTGTTGACTTGGTTGACGGGTTGACTGAATGTCATAGAATCGTTCAGGAATGATTGGAGAAGATGAATGAGAAGTATAAGCGAACTGCAGATTTGAAGCGACGAAGTGTTGAATTTAACGAAGGTGATTTGGTTTATGTTGTGTTAACCAAGGATCGTTTTCCCGTGGGCGCTTATAACAAGTTGAAATCCAGAAAAATTGGTCCTGTAAAAGTTGTGAAACGGATTAATGAAAATGCTTATAAATTGAAGCCACCGGAGGATGTGTACACTTCTGACGCGTTCAATGTTAAGCATCTTGTGCCATATTATGGAGATGGACAATCTGAGGTGGAAGAATTTACAAATTCGAGGACGAATTTCTCTCAACCAGGGGAGGATGATGCAGCTCAGGCCAGAGAAGGAGGGATAAGTCGTACACGACTTAAGGAGTAAGGCTTAGGCCGTTCAGGGGTTAAAGAAGGTCGGCCACGACCTAACAGGTCACATGGGAAGGAGTTACGACTTATCAAAGACTTAAGTCGTTCGTGCTTTCTAAATCGTATACGACTTATAGCTATAGGAGCTAAGGAGTCATGTGATGGGGAGATACGAGCTAACGGCTTGGTTATAAGTCGTCAACGACTTAACAAGAAGCAGGAAGAAAATCCAATGGTTGAAGGCTTAAGTCGGCTACGACCTAAGGGAAGTGTTTTTAGGTCGTCTACGACCTAACGAGTGTGCTGGAGAAAGGAGCTCACGACCTAAGATGACTCACGTGAAGTAATGCAGCAGTTCTCATCTTGAGTCGCTGAATTTAGGTCGTGGCAATGTTAAGTCGTTTGCTTTTTGAGTCGAGAGTCGTTAAGTCATATGCGACCTAGGTGTTGTAAATGTGAGTTGTATTTTTTTAAGTCATTGTACATGTGTTGTCTAAGTCGTAGGTCGTTATGTTAATGAGTCGGCGGAAGGCATGTATGTGAAGGTGATGTAATAAGTTGAGTCGGCATTGTGTTGTAATAAGCCGTGTGAGTTAAGTCGCTGCCGACTTATGTTGAGTCGTGAATCGTGAACGACTTAAGGGTCTGGGTCAAAAATGCTATAAATAGGGAGTGTGTTGTAACTTTTTGGGAGTTGATTGTTGAATAAAATTTCGTTTGATTGCTGTGTGCTTTCATCTAAATTGGTAGTTGAGTGTGATCTCCTATCTCCACTTTCGGTTAATCGAGTGCGCTCGATTCAACGATTGTTGAAGCCAATTCACGGTATCAAGTGCGCTTGATCAACATTTGAAGAATTGTAGATCTTCTTTCACGGTATCGTGCGCGATCAACGTGTCGAAGATAGCTAGAATTCGGTATCTGTGTGATCAACGAATTTGGGCGTTTCAGTATCTTCAATCCACCGTTTGTTACTTTCATCGATCTATATCGTTTTGTTAATTATCCGCTGCGTCAAATACTTATTTAAAATATAGTTAAATTTGTTAAATTTATTAAATTCTTGTATATTAGACTCTATAATCAAAACCATAAAGATTCGTAGTGTTTAGTTGATCGAAGTGGTTTCAAATAACACTGATATCTTCAAACTCAAAACGATAAATTTTAAATGTCCAAGTCGTTTTAAATAAGCAATTCATATTTAGAGTGTCAACATTCACATGTGGAAATTTATTACATATGTTCATTTCAAATAAAACATGTCGACATTTTATTCTAACACTTTAACTTATCCGGCCACTTGATGGCAAAGACAGAAAAATTGAAATAAATATATAAGAGCAATAAAGCCAAGCATAGACAATTAACTAAATTAACGATTAACAAAAATATCAAAACAATTCACAATCTGAAACGACCCTGACTAGACCTTCGAAAATTGGCACCGAATACGACATTCGTATTCCAATGCCGCAGATCCAAACGTCGAATCTGGTTCGTTGGAGCTTATAACACATCAAGTATAACAACACAGCGGAAGAAAAGAATGAATATCATATACAACCAATGATGAATATCAGAGACAATAAACAACAGCAGAAAATGAATAGCAAAAGAGATAACTCCAATATCAAACTGCAACTCCAATCCAATGCTCCAAAGCCAAAACTCCAAACCACTTGCTCGAACCACAATCACGTTGCACAAAGATGAGCAAGGTCAGTCATCCACGAATCCAAAGACTCCAATATCCAAAATCTCCAAAAAATACCAAAGAGAAAGCTGAAAGCTACCGAATTGATATCTATATCTACTATCTGAAAAACCCAACTCTAGACTGCCCGTGTGGAAAATTGTGGACGCCCAGAGTTTAGGAAGGGAACAATAAACTCCGGATCAGTCATGGGACTACTATGAGCAAACAAAAACATTTTATCTTTTAAGAAAAAACAAAAGGATTTAAATTGAAATCCACAATGCTTTTTGGAAAATGAAACTACCATAAGGTCTCCCGCCACACACACCATGCAAACGCAGAATTGGAGGAGATTTCTCCTTATGATAGTCAAAAATGCTTGATATGCGAAAACTATTTTGATATTATTATTATAAGTGAAAAGTGTATAAAAAAATCATTTCGAAAGTAGAATACAAATCCTAGCCAGCATAGGCATTTCGCACTTATGCCTACTATAGCTACCATGTTCAATAGCAGGTTACCACCAAATTCCATGGCAGGTTATACAACTAAAACCGTACAGGGAGCATATTGTTTCTTTGGGTTTTCCAACAAATGGTCAGGCCAAGGAACTTCCCATTGCCACATGGGTACGCCTCTGGAGGTACGCCCCGGGAACCTACCCAGCTTTCTGCTAACACAAGGCCGGCTACCCCCTTCCCGGGGATTAAAACCTAAGATATGCCACCCCCAGTCCTTTTGGACCTTTAACCGAGGATCCTCAATACCAACAACATCACACAGTAATAATAAATATACTACAGTGCCCACATGAGTAAGTATCTGGGCTCCATACCATGATACTACCCTTTTCCAGAAGGAATGGTCATACCCAAGGGGCGCTACCCCTGAAACCTTGACACATTCTTCCTGTTTCAACCATTCTGGGGTGTGAGGTCTGACGAAGTCTCATTCACAAAGCTACGCTTTTCACAAAAGCCATGCTTTGATTAACAAATGATCAGCAGCACTTCGTATGCCACATTACCAAATTGGGAATGTATCACTAGTAACCATCAACTATATAACCTCTGAGCTCGTACGTCTCAAAGAAGGGTGTTAAGCTAAGAGAATAAATCTCCGCCACTAAACAGAAATGTATTTGATAGAAACCAGCTTTACATCTCAATGGTTTAAACAATTTTCACACATCAATCTTTTAAATAAAAGATTCACTTTTAAAACCCCTTTCAATTTTAAACAAGGTTCGCCAATCTTTAACAAAGATCATTCATAGCCTTTCAAAACAATTCCATTTCAAGTTGGATTAACTCATCCGGCCTTTAAATTCAAGACTCATTTTATAGATTTCAAAATCATTCAATTTCAAATTTGAAATCTTTTCATCATAATTATTATTTGAAACCACTTATTTCCGTTTCGGAAAACTAGATTTTATTTGCACGAGTTAAAGCCTTTCAAATATAAACTTGGGTTAAATTTAAATTCCCAAACCAATACTTTTTAAATGGTTAAAAACCCAAATAAACACCTTTATAACTTGTATAATCTTTTTAAGCCAAAATTTCCAAATCATTGAATTCAATTTCAAATATTAAATTCAAACTCAATCAAAATATTTCAGATTCCAAACTAAATCAAGTTATTTAAAATAACTTTTATTTTCAAAACTCCTTTTCAAATTCAACCTTATTTCATTTCCCAAAACCCTTTTGATTCGAAAGTCAAACTTTAAAACCATTTCAAAATATTAAATTCAAATATCTGTGACTTAACTGATTTCCTCGTGAAATCCATATTGGTGTGTGTATAGTGTGGTCCAGGGGTTTACACATAATAGTGCAACAACATCAACCATTACAGATTCAAATACAACAATATATTTGATAAGCGGTATAAACTATAACGCTTATCTTTCATTCACAGATGAAAGATAATAATTTACATTACAGATAATTAATTTCATCATAGAATAAATTACATCACAGTTCATAAAACAAAATAATTCATATCACATATTATCACAAATCAGGGACATCAATCAATTCAAAGCACTTCATAGAATCCTAACATCCATGAGTAAGATCAATTAATTATCTGATTTGTTTAAATCAGATTAATTACTTATGAATAAATTTCTAATCCTGGTTAATTAATTATTAATTTATTACAAACCATTTTGATTAATTACTCTTTAATCATTAATTAACCTTTAATTACTAATAATCATTTGATTAATTATCCTTAATTAATTTCAATAATTAATAAATTAGTTCTTAATTAATTATCCTTAATTAAAATAAATGATTATCCCTAATCACTTTCATAAATTAATTAACCTTTATTAAGAATTTATTAATTCTTAGTAAATTTTTCTTAAATTTTTAACTAATTATAAATCATTAATTATTTAATTATCATTAACAATATAAGTTAACTTAACTTTAAATTAACAATTTAAAACATTTGATTAACTTCTTGATTTAACTAATTTGTGTTCGATTAACTAATTAATTATCTTCAATTAACCACTAATTAAATTCATTATCTATCCACTAATTACTTCATTAAGTAATTACCCTTAATTCTCAATAAGTAATTTACTTTATTTATTTGAACTAATCAACTACTCTTACTTAATCTTAACCCCTACTAATTTAAGAATGAATTCTTTATTTAAATTTAAATATTTATTTTCATACTTCATTAGAAACCGTTTAGGAGTCAATTATATAATTTTCTTTAAACAAAACAATTCAAACATTTAATTTAAACTTTAAATCTTTGAAAATCCTTTTCAAATTTTTTTTAATAAATCTTTAACATATAGTTATTTTAAAACTTAATTATCATATCTTTAAACTTATCTACTTTAATAATATTTTAAACTTATTTTTACTTTGTTTTTAAACTTAAAAACATTACCTTTGAAAACAAAGATGTTCAAACTTTTAAACTTAATTAACATATCCTTAAAAAACATTTCACTTCAATTCACCTTAAAACTTTGTTAAACTTTTATTTTAAAAAAAACTAAACCACTTTCAAAATCTTCAACTTTAAACTTGTTTAAAATTTTCTTTTAAACAAAATTGTTTAAAACCCGAAAACCTTTTTAACAGATTAAACTTTTGAAAACACTTTACTTACTTTTTTATTTCCTTTTTTCAAAATCTAAAACTGTTATACCCATTCGAATCACCCACGATAATACTCGAGCCCAACGTTCATTTTCTCGAACTCAACTCTGAGGATTTCTTCTTCTTCCCCGAGCTTTTATTTACCCAGATATGCACGACAACTATCCAGCTTCCTCGAGAAAATCACAAAACAACTTGAAGTCCAACCCCTTGCCGGTGTCTTCCTTCCTCAAAACCTAAATTTGCTGACACGAACGCGACAACATGCACGTGTGCAGGCACTCCGACCCTCCCTGACCAACGTCGCGACCAACCACGAGTCACCTTTGACCCCAATTACGAACTCCACTACCCAGTTCCAACAATTTCATCGGAAATTGAAATTTAAGTTTCTCGACCAATTTCTAACTTAAACCCACCACCCAAATCTGCCTCGCACCGCCGATTTCGGCCACCAGAAGGCTCAACCATTTATCCCAAACTTCGCCATGAAGCAAAGCATGGATCCCACTGGATCCGGCCTTGTTCGATCTCCCTTGGCGACGCCATCACCTCGAGAACAACTACTATATAAACTAACTTTTAAACCCTATATTGCCACAGCCCGGCCAACATGGCATTCCAGAAAATTCTAGGCTATTTGTCCTAAGTTCACCAATGCTTCAACTTGCTTCACCAAGAACCACGACCTACAGTACGCCTTGGATCACCAGAAAACGAGAAATAACTCTTTCCAGTTCAACTTGAGATTTCACAAAAACTACTAACTTAAAAATATTAATCTTGTTATCAAAATTCATAAATTAATAGCACGAATCACGCCGTATAACTGAAACTTTGAATTTCGATACTTGAATTTCCGATATAATAGATGTTTGTTACTGTAATGCTCAAATTTTAAAATATTTATTCTATGAATATATTTGCAATAATTTTTAAAATTAGCATTACACTGTTATGATCAACTTTCAATTGGAAATCATCATTTAAATCTATTTATATCTGAGATACAAATTTTTTTCTCTGGAGTTTGGTTATCCTGTTACTAAACAGACCCGTATCAACAACATAGACAAGCATGCACATCCATTTTATACATATACACACATATTCATATGCATACCGGAGATTTTCAGAGTATCAATGTCAAGCATTCATCACAACCTATAAATAAAAGGATAGTTTTTGCTCACCTAACATTGGAGTTTGAACAGAGCGGTATTTTCTTTTTTCTTTTGTCTAGGTTTTTAGTTTTGATTTGCTTTTTTTTTCTTCTGCCTTAAATCTGAAGATGATCATGATGTTGTACTTGTTTTGATCTTCTAGTTTCCCAGATTTTGATTTTGCTACTTGATTTCCAGACCTGAACTCAAACTATTACTTTGAATTTTGCATGACTACTTGCTGATTGATCAGGTTGCATATTTGTTTTCTTTTGTTTCCAGGCTTGTACTGATTTGATTTCTGAGATGATTTTGCACATGCTTCAGGTTTTGGTTTCTCAAATTTGTGTTTGCAGTTTTGAAAAAGCTTGAGAATCTGATTTTAACTCTTTCTTATGTATGATTATAAAATTTAAATTAAAAGAAAATTTTACTCTTTTGTATGTTATTTACATTTTAATTTAAAAGAAAATAAATTTAAATTCCACTTGTTGTTTTGTATTAACACTTGTAAACACTCATTTTCAAAGATTACAAATGTCATTTTGTGATAAACTTATGTTTAGACCTTTTCCATTAATTTATTTACACATTGTGTTTTAAACCTTGTCTTGATTTAAATTTATATTTTTTTTATTTTAAACTCTTTTATCAAATCTAATTTTATATTCAAATCTAATTTTACATCTTAAATTCAAATTCAAAATTTAATATATAATCAATTTGTACTTATAAATGAATAAATAATCAAATACCATTTTATAAATATATCTTTATATTCCATTTATCATTTATTTCTCTTGAATTCCAAATCGAATTCTATTTATAATCCATTTGATTTCAAATCAATTAATTTTATTTATAATCTTTTGATATATTTATTCATTTATATTTTCAAACTAAACCGTAATTAAATTCCAGTGTATTAACATTTGAATTTCAAATTCACATTTTCAAATTATATTTATATATATAAACACATACCTTTATAAAATTTAGAAAAATTCAAATTAACTCACCATTAATTTATAATTAAATTCAAAAATTAAATTAATTAACAATTTAAATTTAGCTTAAAAATCGGGATCGTTACAGTTTCCCCTCTTAAGAAAATTTCGCCCTCGAAATTTGAAAGCAGGGAGACAACAAAGGACGGACACACAAAGACAGAGAGACAATTTCGAAATCAAACTGGGTATTTATTCTGCATTTGGCTTACCAAATCAGAATATCAATAATGGATACAAGAACGAATCAAGATACTCGGGTCACCAGATCTACGAATATACAGAGGTATTGATTAGTTTAAAAGATAACTAACCTCTCGTAGAATATATCAAGACCCAAAAGAACAAATAAATGAACTTAATCTTCCATAATTCTCAAACATTGGGTATGGATTCCAAGCTCAAGTCGGAATACCCTAAAGAATAGAAAGATATATGGATACAATCCTAAAACCTTTAGTTTAAACAACCAAAATATACCTATCAACCATAGCAACCAAAGCAAAAATTTCCAAACAAAAAATTCTGACCCACATGGAGTTTGCCTCCCATGCAAAAATATCAAAGCTTCTTCCTGGAGCTGCCAGGAATCATCAAAGAATTGAAAAGACGAATCAAAGGAGATTGATAGAGAAAGTTGTTTTCGCTATTGCAGGGTACTGACCATTTGTAGTGGTACTACCTTGTCCCCTATCTCGTCCTCTTCTTGCACTCATACTCACTATCAGTGGATAGTAAGAGAATTTACTGAGGCATACAGATGGATATTTTAGGGATATACTCATTCTAGGGTATACTTCACCCTATCTCTAACGAGTTACCTAATGTGTTACACTCCCGAGCTAAAGTTTTTAACCTTCAGCTCTGATATCAAATGAAACGACCTTGACTCGACCTTCGAAAATCGGCATCGAATACGACACTCGTATTCCAATGCCGTAGATCCAAACGTCGAATCTGGTTCGCCGGAGCTTATAACACATCAAGTATAACAACACAGTGGAAGAAAAGAATGAATATCATATACAACCAATGATACAATATTCAGAATGATATACAACAATGATATATATGATACAAGAATATCAGAGACAATAAACAACAGCGGAAAATGAATAGCAAAAGAGATAACTCCAATATCAAACTGCAACTCCAATCCAATGCTCCAAAGCCAAAACTCCAAACCACAAGCTCGAACCACCATCACGTTGCACAAAGATGAGCAAGGTCAGTCGTCCGCGAATCCAAAGACTCCAATATCTAAGATCTCCAAAAAATACCAAAGAGAAAGCTGAAAGCTACTGAATCGATATCTATATCTATTATCTGAAAAACCCAACTCTAGACTGCCTGTGTGGAAAATTGTGGGCACCCAGAGTTTAGGAAGGGAACAATAAACTTCGGGTCAGTTATGGGACTGGTATGAGCAAACAAAAACATTTTATCTTTTAAGAAACAACAAAAGAATTTAAATTGAAATCCGCAATGCTTTTTGGAAAATGAAACTACCATAAGGCCTCCCGCCACACACACCATGCAAACGCAGAATTGGAGGAGATTTCTCCTTATGATAGTCAAAAATGCTTGATATGCGAAAACCATTTTGATATTATTATTATAAGTGAAAAGTGTAGAAAAAAATCATTTCGAAAGTAGAATATAAATCCTAGCCAGCATAGGCATTTCGCGCTTATGCCTACTATAGCTACCATGTTCAATAGCAGGTTACCACCACATTCCATGGCAGGTTATACAACTAAAACCGTACAGGGTGCGTATTGTTTCTTTGAGTTTTTCAAAAATGGTCAGGCCAAGGAACTTCCCATTTCAACATGGGTACGCCTCTGGAGGGACGCCCCGAGAACCTTCCCGGCTCTCTGCTAACACAAGGCCGGCTACCCCCTTCCCGGGGAATAAAACCTAAGATATGCCACCCCCGGTCCTTTGGGACGTTTAACCGAGGATCCTCAATACCAACAACATCACACAGTAATAATAAATATACTACAGTGCCCACATGAGTAAGTATCTAGGCTCCATACCATGATACTACTCTTTTCCAGAAGGAATGGTCATACCCTAGGGGCGCTACCCCTGAAACCTTGCTGCATTCTTCCTGTTTCGATCATTCCGGGGTGTGAGGTCTGACGAAGTCTCGTCCATAAAGCTACGCTTTTCACAAAAGTCATGCTTTGATCAACAAATGATCAGCAGCACTTCGTATGCCACATTACCAAATTGGGAATGTATCACTGGTAACCATCAACTACATAACCTCTGAGCTCGTACGTCTCAGAGGAGGGTGTTAAGCTAAGAGAATAAATCTCCGCCACCAAACAAAAATGTATTTGATAGAAACCAGCTTTACATCTCAGAATGTAACGTCAGACACAAATCCATACAAGTCTGTTCCGGGTTCGAACAGAACCGAAGGCACTTCCTAAGAAGCCCTTACAATTCAGATAATTTCTAATCATGTCCGGACTCCCCATCACAATAGGTCCTCAAATCTCTATACCGGGGTCATTCGGTGCAGAGACATTCGGCAGGTCATCCTTTCACTTTCGAAAGCATCCGGTCTTCACCACCGGTCTTCAAATGCTATCTATATCGTCGTATCATTATTCGGAATGGGTTATATGACATAAGGTCCTCTGCTGGCTAAACCGAATAATGAGCGCAACATTTAAAAAATATATGGATAATGGGATTTTAGTTAAATCACAGCTTAAATCCCAAAACCTTTCATTCAAATGGTTAAAACAAATTACCATTTCCAATCTTTTAAACAAAAGGATTCATTTCAACACCCTTCAATGGTTTAAACAATTTTCACACTTTAATCTTTTAAACAAAAGATTAACTTTTAAAACCCATATCAATTGTAAACAAGGTTCGCCAATCTTTAACAAAGATCATTCATAGCCTTTCAAAACAATTCCATTTCAAGTTGGATTAACTCATCCGACCTTTAAATTAAAGACTCATTTTATAGCTTTCGAAATCATTCAATTTCAAATTTGAAATCTTTTCATCATAATTATTATTTGAAACCACTTATTTTCATTTTCGGAAAACCTGATTTTATTTTCACGAGTTAAAGCCTTTCAAATATAAACTTAGGTTAAATTTAAATTCCCAAACCAATACTTTTTAAATGGTTAAAAATCCTTATAAACAATTTTATAACTTGTATAATCTTTTTAAGCCAAAATTTCCAAATCATTGAATTCAATTTCAAATATTGAATTCAAACTCAATCAAAATATTTCAGATTCCAAACTAAATAAAGTTATTTAAAATAACTTTTATCTTCAAAACTCCTTTTCAAATTCAACCTTATTTCATTTCCTAAAACCCTTTGGATTCGAAATTAAAACTTTAAAACCATTTCAAAATATTAAATTCAAAAATCTATGACTTAACTGATTTCCTCGTGAAATCCATATTGGTGTGTCTATAGTGTGGTCCAGGGGTTTACACACAATAGTGCAACAACATCAACCATTACAGATTCAAATACAATAATATATTTGATAAGCGGTATAAACTATAACACTTATCTTTCATTCACAGATCACAGATATATATCACAGATAATAATTTACATTATAGATAATTAATTCCATTACAGAATAAATTACATCACAGTTCATAAAACATAATAATTCATATCACATATTATCATAAATCAGGGACATCAATCAATTCAAAGCACTTCATAGAATCCTAACATCCATGAGTAAGATCAATTAATTATCTGATTTGTTTAAATCAAATTAATTACTTATGAATAAATTTCTAATCCTGGTTAATTAATCATTAATTTATTACAAACCATTTTGATTAATTACTCTTTAATCATTAATTAACCTTTAATTACTAATAATCCTTTGATTAATTATCCTTAATTAGTTTCAATAATTAATAAATTAGTTCTTAATTAATTATCCTTAATTAAAATAAATGATTATCCCCAATCACTTTCATAAATTCATTAATCTTTATTGAGAATTTATTAATTCTTAATAAATTTTTCTTAAATTTTTAACTAATTATAAAATCATTAATTATTTAATTATCATTAACAATATAAGTTAACTTAACTTTAAATTAACAATTTAAAACATTTGATTAACTTCTTCATTTAACTAATTTGTGTTCGATTAACTAATTAATTATCTTCAATTAACCACTAGTTAATGATTCACCTTAAATTCATTAACTATCCACTAATTACTTCCTTAAGTAATTACCCTTAATTCTCAAAGTAATTTACTTTATTTATTTGAACTAATCAACTACTCTTACTTAATCTCAACCCCTAATAATTTAATAATGAATTCTTTATTTAAATTTAAATATTTATTTTCATACTTCACTAGAAACCATTTAGGAGTCAATTACATAATTTTCTTTAAATAAAACAATTCAAACATTTAATTAAACTTTAAATCTTTGAAAATCCTTTTCAAAATTGTTTTTCTAATAAATCTTAAAGATATAGTTATTTTAAAACTTAATTATCATATCTTTAAACTTATCTACTTTAATTGTGATAACCTGAATTCTGGAGTATCTGTTAATTAATAATTAACTGAGTTAGTTATTAGAAATACTGAATGGAGCATATGAATTTGATCAAATAAATATATTTTTTATTGTGTTATATATACATACACATAGATTTTAAATAGAATTAGTATATACAAGTTGAAATTTTATTCGTTTAAATATACGTGTATATATAAAAATGGGTTTGAAATTTAATTTGTATTTGGGTTTGATATGGGATTTCAAAGAATAGATATATATCTTAAATATATTTTGGATTTAAAAATATAGTGTATATATATGATTTTATTTCTTTTATATAATTGACTTTACATTGTTTTCTTAAAAATATTTATTTATATGAATTAAAAACAATGGTTTTACTTAATAAAAATATATATGCATATAAGTTTTATAAATCATTTTAAAAATACTATTAACTCTATGTAAATACACTTGCAAATTAAGTGTATATATATATATATATTTTAACAAATGTAATCAATTTATTTCATGCTAGTGACAAATGTCACATTATTGGACAAGTGTCAATTGATTTAATTCAAGGATTAAGGAAATTAAACAACATAATTTAATAAAAAATTATATAGAAATCAGTTTCATATTCTTCATCTCTCAATTTTCATTCTTTTGCAAATCTGAAAAAAATAATATATAAACACTACCTCAAAAACTAAAAATATGAAAGCATCTTCAACAAAACCCTGTAAATCATCTTCTAAATCCTGTAAATTTGTAACATGCAAACCATATGCAACTTTCGTAAGCCTGAAAATTCATTTTTTTTCCACTTCAAACAAACCTGTATATTGAACCAAAGCAAGCAAATCTGTAGCATTCAAAACAGACCTGCATTTCTAGAATCTGGAGTTTTAAAGTAGCATGCATGCGGTTCAAAATTTAGGGAGTAAGCATTTCATCATTTGCTGTGCAAAGTATATAATCCATTCAAATTAAAGCTAAGCAATTCAAGTTTTAAAATGGGCACTGCATATTCCAGTTCTAACCCAGGCAAAGCATTTATGGCTCTGTCTTCCGGAAAAAAATGGTGAGTAACTTTTTAAACTTAAAGGCTTAAGTATTTTTTTACCTGATGCATGTTCATTTTTTTTTAAATAACTTGAGTGTAAATTGAAGTGCATTTCTGTGATGTGTATGGATACAATATGCTGATGCATATGCTTCTGACAGTACCTCATTTCTGTGATATATTAATGTGTGATATTGTAGTATGGATGTTGTTAAAAATCCATTTCCCTCTTTTAAAATCTCTGTTAATATTGGTACTTTAAACCAAATTGAATTGTGAGTTCATAAAGTAAATTTTAAAATTTATATAAGTTGAATATAGTTTGTATTGCCTGGAAAACTTAAATAACAGAGCTAAATTTTGTAAAAGTGAAAAATTCAAATCTTACCAAAATAATGTTTCGGGATTAGGAATCAAAACTACTTCCAAATTTATGATTTTTAAAAGAAGAATTTCAATTTTTAATATCATATACAGAGAGCAGTTTAAACATTTCTGTATTTTATAAATTGGGTGAGCTCTGTTGATTTTGATGATCGTTTGGGTTGAAATTTCTTTTAGTAATAGTGTAATGATCAGAGATAATAGGAAATTTTTTAGTTTGAGATGAAATTCAATTTTGGTGTTGTAAATTGGGATTCAAGGCTGTGAACCCTAGTTTTACTGGGTTAGGGAAAAATTGAACATTTCGGCCAATGTAATGGATCGAGTTGCTTAGGGTCTCGGGTTCTGGAAGTTGGTGGGTTGTCGGAGATGTCGCCGGAGTTTTAAAGGCGACGGTGGTAGGAGGCGCGTGAACGTGGGTTGTTGACAGGTTTTTGGTTGAGTAAGTGCTTTCTGTTACAGGTTTTGATGTTTGAACTAGTATGTAATTTCGAGTTGATTTGGGCAATCTAGTGATTGAGGGAAGATGAGAGGTTGTTGACCGATGGGAGATGGTCGATGATGTTGGCCAGCGATGGCCGGAGATGATGTATAGGTGCACAGTACATAGGTGGATATGTTGGTGATGATTTTTGGGTTACAGGGTTTGGTTGCTCGTGATGGTCTCGGGTAGTTTGAGTGGTAACTCGAAGCAGGATGACCTGTGACTCGAAGTAAATATAGGGAGGCTCGGGAATTTGAAATTGTTTCAGGCTTTAATAAAAATGACAGAAACCTGTTTCCAGTTTTAAAATTTTTGAAGTAAAAGTAAAAATGCAAACTAAAATTTGAAACTAAGTTTGAAACCTGAATTTAGATATAAATTCAAATAATTTAAACCTTGGCCTTGTGATAATTGAGTTTTTAAATTTTAGTTTGGATTTTAAATAAAATCAGAAACCCTGTTTTCTGATTTCAAATGTAAAGTAAGGTTTAAAATGCCAATCTGGAAATTTAACAAAGTTTAAAAATTTGAAACTGAATATGGATTCAAAATAGTTTGAATCTGAGATTTAAAATAAATTTGAAAGCTGGTTTTAAACAACTTTTAAGTGTAACTAGTTTTGGATTTAAAACTGAAGTTAAAATCTGTAAAATAGAAATTTAAAACCAGTTTAAAATCTGAATTGGTGAATTTGGTTTAAAATTTCAGGTTTTAAAAATAAAATAAGTTTTTAAATTCAAATTTGTTTTAACTATTTAGAAAGGGTTAAATAAATTTGAATTTAAAAATGGAAATGGAAATGTAAGTAAAGCTTTAAAGTTTTAAGTTTAAATCTGGAATGAAGATCTAAACTGTATTTCAGTTTGAAATTAAAAGGATTTTTTTAATTGAATTTGTTTAAAAATAATTTGGGATGTTTAAAATGAATTTGTTTTATAATCCTTTAAAACCTTTATTTTATAAAAGGGATGTTCTTGAATATATGAGATAAAAAGATTTTAAATTTGTTTAAAACCTTGTTAAATAAATTGTATTCATTTTAAAATCTTAAAGTTTTTAGATGAAATTTAAAATGAAGTTTTAAATAAATTTGGAAATAATTTGTTTAACATTACTTTAAATAAGTAAGAAATGAATCTTAAATTAAGTTAGAACTTAAGAAATTGGATTCATTTAAATTATTAAGTTAATTTAAAAGGGTAAATGATTATTTAATTAATTAATAATATGGATGATTAATTAAGTAATTAATAATTTTTAAATTGATTAATTAAGATTTGAGATTAATTAATTAAGGTTAACTAATCTATAATTAGGAATTGTTAAGATTAATTGGTAATTAATTTGTAATTAATATTGGATAATCTGAGTTAATTTCTTAAGAGAAGTAATTAAGGGTTGTTAATGAAGGCCATTAACTTAAGATTATTTAAAAATTAATTAATGTAATTAATTTTTAATAATTAATCAAATTAATTAATTAATGATAATCATTTGTGAAATTATTTATGGTTAATTACTTAATAGAAGTAATTAATGAATTAATTACTTGATGAAATTAATTGGGATAATGTGATTTGTTTAGTTTAATTAATTAGGTTTAATTAATTTAAATACTTGATGATTGATGAATAATTACTTAATGTAATTAATGGGATTGTAATTACTTAGGAAAGTAATTAATTGATATTTACTTGATGTAATTAAAGATGTTCTAATAATGGAAGTAATGTGGATTTAATTACTTTGTAATTAATCAAGGGATTAATTAGGGAATAAATTAAGGGTTAATTTATTCAATGAAGTAATTAAGAGTAGTTAAATTCTGGATGTTATTAATCAAAGGTGATTAACAATTTTGGTTAATAATTAATTAACGAAGTAATTAAAGGTTAATTATTGTATTTGGTTAAGGATAAATTAATTTGTAAAATTAATTAAGGGGTAAATAGAATGATATGGGAAGCTTTTGGTTAATTATTGTCCCTAATATGTGGTTCGTGATGCTATGTGATAAGATATGTTTAATTTAAACTGTGATGATGTGGTTTTCTTTTGATGATGAATTACTTTGACTTCCTGTATTTAAAAATTGAATTGGATAACTTGGATTTAGATGACATTGGATTCGAAGAGACCGGAGTCGGGTATTAGTTAATACCCGAAGCCACTTCGATTCTTTATAAAATTGATATGAGGAAATCAATGTGCTGATTTGGAATGATTTGAGTGTATTAGACCATTTAATCTAAGTTTGGCACTTAGAAATTGATGTGTGAAATAAGTAATGTCTATAGTAGCTTGTGAAGTTGTAAATTGATATAGGTTACCCGGGTTATAAAAGTTGGATGTTTTTGTATTCCATATTAGATGGGTTTACTCACGCTGGTTTCCAGCCTGACCCGGGTGTTACTTTAATGTAATGCTCGGGTCAGACCGAGTATTACAGATTTTCAGGTAAGGGCGTTCTGGAGTTCAGGAGGCGAGCTGGATGGAAGGGACGAATAGAGAGTTTCCACCATGATATTGTAGTATTTGGACATGATTGTTTTGTCCAATGTTTATGTACATGTGTAACTCTGATGTATTTAAACGTAAATTGACGAATATAGTTTTTCTTGTGTAACTGTTATTATATTTGATATTATATTTGATACGCTACGAATGTGAGGTTTCTGTGACTTGTTCTATCTTCTTCTTCTTTCTCTTTTTCTTTTCTCTAACTATCTGGAAATTTCGGATTCGTAATTTTCGGGTCGTTACATTTGGTATCAGAGCAGAAGGTTAAGCGAGAACCTTGGCTCTGGTGGGATTACTCATTAAGGATAGGGTAAGTGATACCCTAGGATGAGTTGAGTATATATATATATATATGAGAGAGCGTACTTGTTATTTTCTTATATAAAGGTTTTTAAATGATTTCAAAAGTAAATGAATCTTATATAAGAAATAGATTATCTAATATATTAAGGCAATTGGTTGTAATATTAATTAAACTAAAAGTAATAGTAAGGATTAAGTGGTAATAGAATTTCAACCAAATTGAAATTAAATTTAAGACAAGTTTGAAATAGATTCAAACTAAAATTGAAATCTGGAATTGGAGAAGAGTTTTAGAATAAGATAATTATAATTGGAAATGATAAATAAAGAGGGAGTTACTTAATGAAGTAACTGGAGATAAGTAATTTAAGGGACAATTACTTAATAAAGGTAATTAAGAAATAAGTTAATTACCAAATGTGATTAATTGGAATTAATTAATGATGTAATTAATTTAAAGAAATAACATATAATATTATTTAATGCATTTGAATGAAATGGTCCTATTTCAAATAGGAGTTGTTTGAAAATTTAAAGAAATATTGTTTTGAGTTAAAAACCAAAGGTGCTTTAAATTTTAAAGTATAACATGGTATGTAAAGGAAATTAATATGTATATATGTAAATATACGTAATATCAAAGGTGGTTTGAAATGAACTCTAAATGTTGACTTTTAAATTTGGAATGAGATGTGAAAACCCAAATGATAAGTTTTTGAACTTATAGATGAGAAAGTATTTTGAAGTTTGAATGGGAATTCAAATTGTGTAAATTTGACTAAATTGAATTTAACTTGGAAGAAGTTAAATAAGTTTGAATGATCAACCTGATTTGGAAATTTCAAGATGAAATTAAGTTTTAACTTGGAAAGTTAAATGATTGATTATATTTGAGAGTTTGAGTGATCTCAAATTGGATTTGAGATCCGAAAATTGAAAATGGATGGATGTTTTGAAATAATTGGATGATATCATCCTATTGTTATTAATAATCTTTAAAATGTGAATTGGATTTGTTTAAATGAATGAGAAATGGAGTATGGTAATCCATTGTTGGGATTAAAAAAGGTAAATTGATTTAAAGGAATTAAATCAACATTTGAAGTATTAACTCGAATTATATAATTCGAGATGGTTTAAATTTGAAATTTGAATTAGTCAAATTGAATTTGATTTGAAGTAATTGAAGGTGTGATTGAAGATGTATGAGTATAAAATTCAAATAGAAAATTTGAATTGGATTAATTTGTAACGATTTGAAATTGAAGTGGATTCAATTTGAAATTAGTCCAAATTTATTGGAATAATTTGGAATTATAATTAATGTTGAATACTTTTAAATTCAAATGGAATTTGAATTGAATTTGGAAGGAAATCAAGAATAATTCAACTTGATTTGGAAATGGAGTTTGAAATTGGGATTAATTCAAACTGGAGTTGAAATGAATTGAAATTGGAACTTGTTAAATTGAAATTTATCTGAATTAGAAGAATATGAGATCAAAGTTGAATAAAGTTAAATTTGAAAAGAAACTGAGATTAATTCAACTTGATTTGGGGTTGAATCAATTTCAATAGAAATTGAAATTATTTAAAATGGAATTGGGTCGATTTAAATGGTAAAGGGAATTTAAATTGAATTGGTGAGAATGGAGATTGGGAAGTGAGCAGTTTGACTCTGAACTATTTTTAATATAAATTGTTTTAATATAAACCTATTTTTCTAAGCTATTCATTATATAAACAACCTTTCTTTTAAAAGCCAAACTATCTTATACTTGTTTTACAATTATTTTTGAAACTGTTTAACAATTTTCTAACTATTCTATAAACTAATTACTATTTTCGACTACTAATTACTATTTTATAGCTATTTTGCGATTATTTAAAATTTCTATGACTATTTAACTATTTTCCAATTACTGAACTATTTTACTGCTATTTTACAAACTAGTAATTATTTTTCAACTACTTATCTATTTCTTTAACTTTTCAAGTTATTATCTAAATTTAAACTGGACAGAGTTTAAACTGTTATTGGATAAATACCCAATCGAGATAAGAGTAGAAGTGATAATCCAAATGGATTGTAGCAATTGTGAGTAAGTGAATGAAATTTAAAGTGAATGTGAATAGAAATGGAATTAATTTGGCTAATAACCAATAAGACAAATACGTAGGGTGTACGTATGTTATTTTATTCGCATAGTGATTTGATCCAGATTCGAGCATAGAATTTCGAGATAGTTATATCGATCCGAGTGGGATTTTTCACTCGATTTTCGACGGCGAACCTGGATATGGATTGTTGATTGGTTCTGGATGTTCTCTATCATAGTTATGACTATGCAAGGAGAATGACGGTTTCTAATCAAGAAACCAGATCTGAGTCCGCACTAGGAAGTCGGGTGGACGATACTAGTTCGGAAGTGAAATTGTGTGATCGAGTAAGCGATCGGATTGATATAGCGTACGAATGATATGTGTACATCGTACGGATTTGAATAAAAATGATATTGAAAGAAGTAATCAAATTTGAATATTTGATTTCGAAGTTAAATATCTTTGTTTTATAAAATGAAACTCCCCTTGTTGAATCTTTTGCCATAAGGAAATGGTTTTTGAAAATGTTTTAAAGTATAAAAGGAGTTTTATACAAGTTTATAATGATCCAAAGATTTTTATCAAGGATTTTGTATATATATCTCTATATATAAAGGATCATATGAGGATTTGGGGAAAAGGGTTTTGGGAACCTTTGGATTTGGAAAAGGCTTTTGATTTTTGGGTAAAATCAATATTGAATTGGGAAAGCCTAATTTGAGAATTATCGGTTTTGGAATAATCGATTTTTTGTAAAGAAGCTTTGTATGAGATCATACTAGGTGTATGATTTAAAGATACTATATATATAGTATAAAATGTTTTGATGATGGCTCTGGGGAAAAAGGCGCTCCCTTGGAATGGACTTCTCAGGAGTACCACTGGGTGGTGCTGCCTTGAACCTCATGGGGGGTTCTAAAGTTGATCCTGTGAGGAGTCCGGACAAACTAGTTCCTGAGGATTATTGGGTAGCGAAAGTCGAGGGCGCCGATGCCTACAGGGGCATTTGGGTTATGCTGTGACGACAGTGCAACTCGATGTCACTGCTATCTACTATGGGGACCATTGCGAAAATCGTGTGGAGGATGAGTGTCAACGGTCTACACTTAAATTTGCCGGGAAGGCAACACAACATCGGTAGATTGCGATCTATGGTCAAGTGGAGTTGAGAAGTTTCATTCTTTTGGCAGCGAAATTCGAGGGCGCTGATGCCTACAGTTATATGGGTTTTTGCTGTGATAGCTACGTAACCCCAGTTGTAGTTGCGATCTGTAGCGGGTTCCATGGCATAATTGAGGAGCGCGGAGGCCTACAGTTATCTATGGATTTTGTCGGGATGGCAACGTAACCATCGGGTTAACTGCGACCATGGATGGGGGTGATGATCTCCCGAGCATTCTCACCAAGGATATATCCTCTATTTTCAAAAACTATTTTCAATATTTTCAATAAAATTATTTTCAAAGTATTTTCATTGGGTGTTAAAGATGGGTCTGCTAAGTACTCATAGATTTTCAGTCCTACGTCTGATCAACGTATGACAGAATCTCTATGAGAACGAGGATGGACTTGTTGAAACATCGAGTTATAAAAGTATTTTTATAAAATTACTTTGGCAATATTACATAAATTTTAAAGGTGTTTGAAATATGATCAAAGAATATTTAACTTGTTTAAAAATATTTAATAAATTCTGTCTTCGTTCCTTTTCGAGGACGAAAAGATTCTAAGGGGGAAGGAATGTGATAACCTGAATTCTGGAGTATCTGTTAATTAATAATTAACTGAGTTAGTTATTAGAAATACTGAATGGAACAAATGAATTTGATCAAATAAATATATTTTTTATTGTGTTATATACACATACACATAGATTTTAAATAGAATTAGTATATACAAGTTGAAATTTTATTCGTTTGAATATACGTGTATATATAAAAATGGGTTTGAAATTTAATTTGTATTTGGATTTGATATGGGATTTCAAAGAATAGATATATATCTTAAATATATTTTGGATTTAAAAATATAGTGTATATATATGATTTTATTTCTTTTATATTATTGACTTTACATTGTTTTCTTAAAAATATTTATTTATATGAATTAAAAACAATGTTTTACTTAATAAAAATATATATGCATATAAGTTTTATAAATCATTTTAAAAATACTATTAACTCTATGTAAATACACTTGCAAATTAAGTATATATATATATATTTTAACAAATGTAATCAATTTATTTCATGCTAGTGACAAATGTCACATTATTGGACAAGTGTCAATTGATTTAATTCAAGGATTAAGGAAATTAAACAACATAATTTAATAAAAAATTATATAGAAATCAGTTTCATATTCTTCTTCTCTCAATTTTCATTCTTTTGCAAATCTGAAAAAAATAATACATAAACACTACCTCAAAAACTAAAAATATGAAAGCATCTTCAACAAAACCCTGTAAATCATCTTCTAAATCCTGTAAATTTGTAACATGCAAACCATATGCAACTTTCGTAAGCCTGAAAATTCATTTTTTTTTCACTTCAAACAAACTTGTATATTGAACCAAAGCAAGCAAATCTGTAGCATTCAAAACAGACCTGCATTTCTAGAATCTGGAGTTTTAAAGTAGCATGCATGCGGTTCAAAATTTAGGGAGTAAGCATTTCATCATTTGCTGTGCAAAGTATATAATCCATTCAAATTAAAGCTAAGCAATTCAAGTTTTAAAATGGGCACTGCATATTCCAGTTCTAACCCAGGCAAAGCATTTATGGCTCTGTCTTCCGGAAAAAAATGGTGAGTAACTTTTTAAACTTAAAGGCTTAAGTATTTTTTTACCTGATGCATGTTCATTTTTTTTTAAATAACTTGAGTGTAAATTGAAGTGCATTTCTGTGATGTGTATGGATACAATATGCTGATGCATATGCTTCTGACAGTACCTCATTTCTGTGATATATTAATGTGTGATATTGTAGTATGGATGTTGTTAAAAATCCATTTCCCTCTTTTAAAATCTCTGTTAATATTGGTACTTTAAACCAAATTGAATTGTGAGTTCATAAAGTAAATTTTAAAATTTATATAAGTTGAATATAGTTTGTATTGCCTGGAAAACTTAAATAACAGAGCTAAATTTTGTAAAAGTGAAAAATTCAAATCTTACCAAAATAATGTTTCGGGATTAGGAATCAAAACTACTTCCAAATTTATGATTTTTAAAAGAAGAATTTCAATTTTTAATATCATATACAGAGAGCAGTTTAAACATTTCTGTATTTTATAAATTGGGTTAGCTCTGTTGATTTTGATGATCGTTTGGGTTGAAATTTCTTTTAGTAATAGTGTAATGATCAGAGATAATAGGAAATTTTTTAGTTTGAGATGAAATTCAATTTTGGTGTTGTAAATTGGGATTCAAGGCTGTGAACCCTAGTTTTACTGGGTTAGGGAAAAATTGAACATTTCGGCCAATGTAATGGATCGAGTTGCTTAGGGTCTTGGGTTCTGGAAGTTGGTGGGTTGTAGGAGATGTCGCCGTAGTTTTAAAGGCGACGGTGGTAGGAGGCGCGTGAACGTGGGTTGTTGACAGGTTTTTGGTTGAGTAAGTGCTTTCTGTTACAGGTTTTGATGTTTGAACTCGTATGTAATTTCGAGTTGATTTGGGCAATCTAGTGATTGAGGGAAGATGAGAGGTTGTTGACCGATGGGAGATGGTCGATGATGTTGGCCAGCGATGGCCGGAGATGATGTATAGGTGCACAGTACATAGGTGGATATGTTGGTGATGGTTTTTGGGTTACAGGGTTTGGTTGCTCGTGATGGTCTCGAGTAGTTTGAGTGGTAACTCGAAGCAGGACGACCTGTGACTCGAAGTAAATATAGGGAGGCTCGGGAATTTGAAATTGTTTCAGGCTTTAATAAAAATGACAGAGACCTGTTTCCAGTTTTAAAAATTTTGAAGTAAAAAGTAAAAATGCAAACTAAAATTTGAAAGTAAGTTTGAAACCTGAATCTAGATATAAATTCAAATAATTTAAATCTTGGCCTTGTGATAATTGAGTTTTTAAATTTTAGTTTGGATTTTAAATAAAATCAGAAACCCTGTTTTCTGATTTCAAATGTAAAGTAAGGTTTAAAATGCCAATCTGGAAATTTAACAAAGTTTAAAAATCTGAAACTGAATATGGATTCAAAATAGTTTGAATCTGAGATTTAAAATAAATTTGAAAGCTGGTTTTAAACAACTTTTAAGTGTAACTAGTTTTGGATTTAAAACTGAAGTTAAAATCTGTAAAATAGAAATCTAAAACCAGTTTAAAATCTGAATTTGTGAATTTGGTTTAGAATTACAGGTTTTAAAAATAAAATAAGTTTTTAAATTCAAATTTGTTTTAACTATTTAGAAAGGGTTAAATAAATTTGAATTTAAAAATGGAAATGGAAATGTAAGTAAAGCTTTAAAGTTTTAAGTTTAAATCTGGAATGAAGATCTAAACTGTATTTCAGTTTGAAATTAAAAGGATTTTTTTAATTGAATTTGTTTAAAAATAATTTGGGATGTTTAAAATGAATTTGTTTTATAATCCTTTAAAACCTTTATTTTATAAAAGGGATATTCTTGAATATATGAGATAAAAAGATTTTAAATTTGTTTAAAACCTTGTTAAATAAATTGTATTCATTTTAAAATCTTAAAGTTTTTAGATGAAATCTAAAGTGAAGTTTTAAATAAATTTGGAAATAATTTGTTTAAAAATACTTTAAATAAGTAAGAAATGAATCTTAAATTAAGTTAGAACTTAAGAAATTGGATTCATTTGAATTATTAAGTTAATTTAAAAGGGCAAATGATTATTTAATTAATTAATAATGTGGATGATTAATTAAGTAATTAATAATTTTTAAATTGATTAATTAAGATTTGAGATTAATTAATTAAGGTTAATTAATCTATAATTAGGAATTGTTAAGATTAATTGGTAATTAATTTGTAATTAATATTGGATAATCTGAGTTAATTTCTTAAGAGAAGTAATTAAGGGTTGTTAATGAAGGCCATTAACTTAAGATTATTTAACAATTAATTAATGTAATTAATTTTTAATAATTAATCAGATTAATTAATTAATGATAATCATTTGTGAAATTATTTATGGTTAATTACTTAATAGAAGTAATTAATGAATTAATTACTTGATGAAATTACTTGGGATAATGTGATTTGTTTAGTTTAATTAATTAGGTTTAATTAATTTAAATACTTGATGATTGATGAATAATTACTTAATGTAATTAATGGGATTGTAATTACTTAGGAAAGTAATTAATTGATATTTACTTGATGTAATTAAAGATGTTCTAATAATGGAAGTAATGTGGATTTAATTACTTTGTAATTAATCAAGGGATTAATTAGGTAATAAATTAAGGGTTAATTTATTCAATGAAGTAATTAAGAGTAGTTAAATTCTGGATGTTATTAATCAAAGGTGATTAACAATTTTGGTTGATAATTAATTAACGAAGTAATTAAAGGTTAATTATTGTATTTGGTTAAGGATAAATTAATTTGTAAAATTAATTAAGGGGTAAATAGAATGATATGGGAAGCTTTTGGTTAATTATTGTCCCTAATATGTGGTTCGTGATACTATGTGATAAGATATGTTTAATTTAAACTGTGATGATGTGGTTTTCTTTTGATGATGAATTACTTTGACATCCTGTATTTAAAAATTGAATTGGATAACTTGGATTTAGATGACATTGGATTCGAAGAGACCGGAGTCGGGTATTAGTTAATACCCGAAGCCACTTCGATTCTTTATAAAATTGATATGAGGAAATCAATGTGCTGATTTGGAATGATTTGAGTGTATTAGACCATTTAATCTAAGTTTGGCACTTAGAAATTGATGTGTGAAATAAGTAATGTCTATAGCAGCTTGTGAAGTTGTAAATTGATATAGGTTACCCGAGTTATAAAAGTTGGATGTTTTTGTATTCCATATTAGATGGGTTTACTCACGCTGGTTTCCAGCCTGACCCGGGTGTTACTTTAATGTAATGCTCGGGTCAGACCGAGTATTACAGATTTTCAGGTAAGGGCGTTCTGGAGCTCAGGAGGCGAGCTGGATGGAAGGGACGAATAGAGAGTTTCCACCATGATATTGTAGTATTTGGACATGATTGTTTTGTCCAATGTTTATGTACATGGGTAACTCTGATGTATTTAAATGTAAATTGACGAATATAGTTTTTCTTGTGTAACTGTTATTATATTTGATATTATATTTGATACGCTACGAATGTGAGGTTTCTTTGACTTGTTCTATCTTCTTCTTCTTTCTCTTTTTCTTTTCTCTAACTATCTGGAAATTTCGGATTCGTAATTTTCGGGTCGTTACATTTGGTATCAGAGCAGAAGGTTAAGCGAGAACCCTGGCTCTGGTGGGATTACTCATTAAGGATAGGGTAAGTGATACCCTAGGATGAGTTGAGTATATATATATGAGAGAGCGTACTTGTTATTTTCTTATATAAAGGTTTTTAAATGATTTCAAAAGTAAATGAATCTTATATAAGAAATAGATCATCTAATATATTAAGGCAATTGGTTGTAATATTAATTAAACTAAAAGTAATAGTAAGGATTAAGTGGTAATAGAATTTCAACCAAATTGAAATTAAATTTAAGACAAGTTTGAAATAGATTCAAACTAAAATTGAAATCTTGAATTGGAGAAGAGTTTTAGAATAAGATAATTATAATTGGAAATGATAAATAAAGAGGGAGTTACTTAATGAAGTAACTGGAGATAAGTAATTTAAGGGACAATTACTTAATAAAGGTAATTAAGAAATAAGTTGATTACCAAATGTGATTAATTGGAATTAATTAATGATGTAATTAATTTAAAGAAATAACATATAATATTATTTAATGCATTTGAATGAAATGGTCCTATTTCAAACAGGAGTTGTTTGAAAATTTAAAGAAATATTGTTTTGAGTTAAAAACCAAAGGTGGTTTAAATTTTAAAGTATAACATGGTATGTAAAAGAAATTAACATGTATATATGTAAATATACGTAATATCAAAGGTGGTTTGAAATGAACTCTAAATGTTGACTTTTAAATTTGGAATGAGATGTGAAAACCCAAATGATAAGTTTTTAAACTTATAGATGAGAAAGTATTTTGAAGTTTGAACGGGAATTCAAATTGTGTAAATTTGACTAAATTGAATTTAACTTGGAAGAAGTTAAATAAGTTTGAATGATCAACCTGATTTGGAAATTTCAAGATGAAATTAATTTTTAACTTGGAAAGTTAAATGATTGATTATATTTGAGAGTTTGAGTGATCTCAAATTGGATTTGAGATCCGAAAATTGAAAATGGATGGATGTTTTGAAATAATTGGATGATATCATCCTATTGTTATTAATAATCTTTAAAATGTGAATTGGATTTGTTTAAATGAATGAGAAATGGAGTATGGTAATCCATTGTTGGGATTAAAAAGGTAAATTGATTTAAAGGAATTAAATCAACATTTGAAGCATTAACTCGAATTATATAATTCGAGATGGTTTAAATTTGAAATTTGAATTAGTCAAATTGAATTTGATTTGAAGTAATTGAAGGTGTGATTGAAGATGTATGAGTATAAAATTCAAATAGAAAATTTGAATTGGATTAATTTGTAACGATTTGAAATTGAAGTGGATTCAATTTGAAATTAGTCCAAATTTATTGGAATAATTTGGAATTATAATTAATGTTGAATACTTTTAAAGTCAAATTTAATTTGAATTGAATTTGGAAGGAAATCAAGAATAATTCAACTTGATTTGGAAATGGAGTTTGAAATTGGGATTAATTCAAACTGGAGTTGAAATGAATTGAAATTGGAACTTGTTCAATTGAAATTTATCTGAATTAGAAGAATATGAGATCAAAGTTGAATAAAGTTAAATTTGAAAAGAAACTGAGATTAATTCAAATTGATTTGGGGTTGAATCAATTTCAATAGAAATTGAAATTATTTAAAATGGAATTGGGTCAATTTAAATGGTAAAGGGAATTTAAATTGAATTGGTGAGAATGGAGATTGGGAAGTGAGCAGTTTGACTCTGAACTATTTTTAATATAAATTGTTTTAATATAAACCTATTTTTCTAAGCTATTCATTATATAAACAACCTTTCTTTTAAAAGCCAAACTATCTTATACTTGTTTTACAATTATTTTTGAAACTGTTTAACAATTTTCTAACTATTCTATAAACTAATTACTATTTTCGACTACTAATTACTATTTTAAAGCTATTTTGCGATTATTTAAAATTTCTATGACTATTTAACTATTTTCCAATTACTGAACTATTTTACAGCTATTTTACAAACTAGTAATTATTTTTCAACTACTTATCTATTTCTTTAACTTTTCAAGTTATTATCTAAATTTAAACTGGACAGAGTTTAAACTGTTATTGGATAAATACCCAATCGAGATAAGAGTAGAAGTGATAATCCAAATGGATTGTAGCAATTGTGAGTAAGTGAATGAAATTTAAAGTGAATGTGAATAGAAATGGAATTAATTTGGCTAATAACCAATATGACAAATACGTAGGGTGTACATATGTTATTTTATTCACATAGTGATTTGATCCAGATTCGAGCACAGAATTTCGAGATAGTTATATCGATCCGAGTGGGATTTTTCACTCGATTTTCGACGGCGAACCTGGATATGGATTGTTGATTGGTTCTGGATGTTCTCTATCATAGTTATGACTATGCAAGGAGAATGACGGTTTCTAATCAAGAAACCAGATCTGAGTCCGCACTAGGAAGTCGGGTGGACAATACTAGTTCGGAAGTGAAATTGTGTGATCGAGTGAGCGATCGGATTGATATAGCGTACGAATGATATGTGTACATCGTACGGATTTGAATAAAAATGATATTGAAAGAAGTAATCAAATTTGAATATTTGATTTCGAAGTTAAATATCTTTGTTTTATAAAATGAAACTCCCCTTGTTGAATCTTTTGCCAGAAGGAAATGGTTTTTGAAAATGTTTTAAAGTATAAAAGGAGTTTTATACAAGTTTATAATGATCCAAAGATTTTTATCAAGGATTTTGTATATATATCTCTATATATAAAGGATCATATGAGGATTTGGGGAAAAGGGTTTTGGGAACCTTTGGATTTGGAAAAGGCTTTTGATTTTTGGGTAAAATCAATATTGAATTGGGAAAGCCTAATTTGAGAATTATCGGTTTTGGAATAATCGATTTTTTGTAAAGAAGCTTTGTATGAGATCATACTAGGTGTATGATTTAAAGATACTATATATATAGTATAAAATGTTTTGATGATGGCTCTGGGGAAAAAGGCGCTCCCTTGGAATGGACTTCTCAGGAGTACCACTGGGTGGTGCTGCCTTGAACCTCATGGGGGGTTCTAAAGTTGATCCTGTGAGGAGTCCGGACAAACTAGTTCCTGAGGATTATTGGGTAGCGAAAGTCGAGGGCGCCGATGCCTACAGGGGCATTTGGGTTATGCTGTGACGACAGTGCAACTCGATGTCGCTGCTATCTACTGTGGGGACCATTGCGAAAATCGTGTGGAGGATGAGTGTCAACGGTCTACACTTGATTTTGCCGGGAAGGCAACGCAACATCGGTAGACTGCGATCTATGGTCAAGTGGAGTTGAGAAGTTTCATTCTTTTGGCAGCGAAATTCGAGGGCGCTGATGCCTACAGTTATATGGGTTTTTGCTGTGATAGCTACGTAACCCCAGTTGTAGCTACGATCTGTAGCGGGTTCCATGGCATAATTGAGGAGCGCGGAGGCCTACAGTTTTCTACGGATTTTGTCGGGATGGCAACGTAACCATCGGGTTAACTGCGACCATGGATGAGGGTGATGATTTCCCGAGCATTCTCACCAAGGATATATCCTCTATTTTCAAAAACTATTTTCAATATTTTCAATAAAATTATTTTCAAAGTATTTTCATTGGGTGTTAAAGATGGGTCTGCTAAGTACTCATAGATTTTCAGTCCTACGCCTGATCAACGTATGACAGAATCTCTATGAGAACGAGGATGGACTTGTTGAAACATCGAGTTATAAAAGTATTTTTATAAAATTACTTTGGCAATATTACATAAATTTTAAAGGTGTTTGAAAGATGATCAAAGAATATTTAACTTGTTTAAAAATATTTAATAAATTCTGTCTTTGTTCCTTTTCGAGGACGAAAAGATTCTAAGGGGGAAGGAATGTGATAACCTGAATTCTGGAGTATCTGTTAATTAATAATTAACTGAGTTAGTTATTAGAAATACTGAATGGAACAAATGAATTTGATCAAATAAATATTTTTTTTATTGTGTTATATATACATACACATAGATTTTAAATAGAATTAGTATATACAAGTTGAAATTTTATTCGTTTAAATATACGTGTATATATAAAAATGGGTTTGAAATTTAATTTGTATTTGGGTTTGATATGGGATTTCAAAGAATAGATATATATCTTAAATATATTTTGGATTTAAAAATATAGTGTATATATATGATTTTATTTCTTTTATATAATTGACTTTACATTGTTTTCTTAAAAATATTTATTTATATGAATTAAAAACAATGGTTTTACTTAATAAAAATATATATGCATATAAGTTTTATAAATCATTTTAAAAATACTATTAACTCTATGTAAATACACTTGCAAATTAAGTATATATATATATATATATTAACAAATGTAATCAATTTATTTCATGCTAGTGACAAATGTCACATTATTGGACAAGTGTCAATTGATTTAATTCAAGGATTAAGGAAATTAAACAACATAATTTAATAAAAAATTATATAGAAATCAGTTTCATATTCTTCTTCTCTCAATTTTCATTCTTTTGCAAATCTGAAAAAAATAATATATAAACACTTCCTCAAAAACTAAAAATCTGAAAGCATCTTCAACAAAACCCTGTAAATCATCTTCAAAATCCTGTAAATTTGTAACATGCAAACCATATGCAACTTTCGTAAGCCTGAAAATTCATTTTTTTTCCACTTCAAACAAACCTGTATATTGAATCAAAGCAAGCAAATCTGTAGCATTCAAAACAGACCTGCATTTCTAGAATCTGGAGTTTTAAAGTAGCATGCATGCAGTTCAAAATTTAAGGAGCAAGCATTTCATCATTTGCTGTGCAAAGTGTATAAGCCATTTAAATTAAAGCTAAGCAATTCAAGTTTTAAAATGGGCACTGCATATTCCAGTTCTAACCTAGGCAAAGCATTTATGGCTCTGTCTTCTGGAAAAAAATGGTGAGTAACTTTTTTAACTTAAAGGCTTAAGTATATTTTTTACCTGATGCATGTTCATTTTTTTTTAAATAACTTGAGTGTAAATTGAAGTGCATTTCTGTGATGTGTATGGATACAATATGCTAATGCATATGCTTCTGACAGTACCTCATTTCTGTGATATATTAATGTATGATATTGTAGTATGGATTTTGTTAAAAATCCATTTCCCTCTTTTAAAATCTCTGTTAATATTGGTACTTCAAACCAAATTGAATTGTGAGTTCATAAAGTAAATTTTAAAATTTATATAAGTTGAATATAGTTTGTATTGCCTGGAAAACTTAAATAACAGAGCTAAATTTTGTAAAAGTGAAAAATTCAAATCTTACCAAAATAATGTTTCGGGATTAGGAATCAAAACTACTTCCAAATTTATGATTTTTAAAAGAAGAATTTCAATTTTTAATATCATATACAGAGAGCAGTTTAAACATTTCTGTATTTTATAAATAGGGTGAGCTCTGTTGATTTTGATGATCGTTTGGGTTGAAATTGCTTTTAGTAATAGTGTAATGATCAGAGATAATAGGAAATTTTTCAGTTTGAGATGAAATTCAATTTTGGTGTTGTAAATTGGGATTCAAGGCTATGAACCCTAGTTTTACTGGGTTTGGGAAAAATTGAACATTTCGGCCAATGTAATGGATCGAGTTGCTTAGGGTCTTGGGTTCTGGAAGTTGGTGGGTTGTCGGAGATGTCGCCGGAGTTTCAAAGGCGACGGTGGTAGGAGGCGCGTGAACGTGGGTTGTTGACAGGTTTTTGGTTGAGTAAGTGCTTTCTGTTACAGATTTTGATGTTTGAACTCGTATGTAATTTCGAGTTGATTTGGGCAATCTAGTGATTGAGGGAAGATGAGAGGTTGTTGACCGATGGGAGATGGTCGATGATGTTGGCCAGCGATGGCCGGAGATGATGTACAGGTGCACAGTACATAGGTGGATATGTTGGTGATGATTTTTGGGTTACAGGGTTTGGTTGCTCGTGATGGTCTCGGGTAGTTTGAGTGGTAACTCGAAGCAGGACGACCTGTGACTCGAAGTAAATATAGGGAGGCTCGGGAATTTGAAATTGTTTCAGGCTTTAATAAAAATGACAGAAACCTGTTTCCAGTTTTAAAAATTTTGAAGTAAAAAGTAAAAATGCAAACTAAAATTTGAAACTAAGCTTGAAACCTGAATTTAGATATAAATTCAAATAATTTAAATCTTGGCCTTGTGATAATTGAGTTTTTAAATTTTAGTTTGGATTTTAAATAAAATCAGAAACCCTGTTTTCTGATTTCAAATGTAAAGTAAGGTTTAAAATGCCAATCTGGAAATTTAACAAAGTTTAAAAATCTGAAACTGAATATGGATTCAAAATAGTTTGAATCTGAGATTTAAAATAAGTTTGAAAGCTGGTTTTAAACAACTTTTAAGTGTAACTAGTTTTGGATTTAAAACTAAAGTTAAAAATCTGTAAAATAGAAATTTAAAACCAGCTTAAAATCTGAATTTGTGAATTTGGTTTAAAATTTCAGGTTTTAAAAATAAAATAAGTTTTTAAATTCAAATTTGTTTTAACTATTTAGAAAGGGTTAAATAAATTTGAATTTAAAAATGGAAAGGGAAATGTAAGTAAAGCTTTAAAGTTTTAAGTTTAAATCTGGAATGAAGATCTAAACTGTATTTCAGTTTGAAATTAAAAGGATTTTTTAATTGAATTTGTTTAAAAATAATTTGGGATATTTAAAATGAATTTGTTTTATAATCCTTTAAAACCTTTATTTTATAAAAGGGATGTTCTTGAATATGTGAGATAAAAAGATTTTAAATTTGTTTAAAACCTTGTTAAATAAATTGTATTCATTTTAAAATCTTAAAGTTTTTAGATGAAATTTAAAGTGAAGTTTTAAATAAATTTGGAAACAATTTGTTTAAAAATACTTTAAATAAGTAAGAAATGAATCTTAAATTAAGTTAGAACTTAAGAAATTTGATTCATTTAAATTATTAAGTAAATTTAAAAGGGTAAATGATTATTTAATTAATTAATAATGTGGATGATTAATTAAGTAATTAATAATTTTTAAATTGATTAATTAAGATTTGAGATTAATTAATTAAGGTTAATTAATCTATAATTAGGAATTGTTAAGATTAATTGGTAATTAATTTGTAATTAATATTGGATAATCTGAGTTAATTTCTTAAGAGAAGTAATTAAAGGTTGTTAATAAAGGCCATTAATTAAGATTATTTAACAATTAATTAATGTAATTAATTTTTAATAATTAATCAGATTAATTAATTAATGATAATCATTTGTGAAATTATTTATGGTTAATTACTTAATAGAAGTAATTAATGAATTAATTACTTGATGAAATTAATTGGGATAATGTGATTTGTTTAGTTTAATTAATTAGGTTTAATTAATTTAAATACTTGATGATTGATGAATAATTACTTAATGTAATTAATGGGATTGTAATTACTTAGGAAAGTAATTAATTGATATTTACTTGATGTAATTAAAGATGTTCTAATAATGGAAGTAATGTGGATTTAATTACTTTGTAATTAATCAAGGGATTAATTAGGGAATAAATTAAGGGTTAATTTATTCAATGAAGTAATTAAGAGTAGTTAAATTCTGGATGTTATTAATCAAAGGTGATTAATAATTTTGGTTAATAATTAATTAACGAAGTAATTAAAGGTTAATTATTGTATTTGGCTAAGGATAAATTAATTTGTAAAATTAATTAAGGGGTAAATAGAATGATATGGGAAGCTTTTGGTTAATTATTGTCCCTAATATGTGGTTCGTGATGCTATGTGATAAGATATGTTTAATTTAAACTGTGATGATGTGGTTTTCTTTTGATGATGAATTACTTTGACATCCTGTATTTAAAAATTGAATTGGATAACTTGGATTTAGATGACATTGGATTCGAAGAGACCGGAGTCGGGTATTAGTTAATACCCGAAGCCACTTCGATTCTTTATAAAATTGATATGAGGAAATCAATGTGCTGATTTGGAATGATTTGAGTGTATTAGACCATTTAATCTAAGTTTGGCACTTAGAAATTGATGTGTGAAATAAGTAATGTCTATAGCAGCTTGTGAAGTTGTAAATTGATATAGGTTACCCGGGTTATAAAAGTTGGATGTTTTTGTATTCCATATTAGATGGGTTTACTCACGCTGGTTTCCAGCCTGACCCGGGTGTTACTTTAATGTAATGCTCGGGTCAGACCGAGTATTACAGATTTTCAGGTAAGGACGTTCTGGAGCTCAGGAGGCGAGCTGGATGGAAGGGACGTATAGAGAGTTTCCACCATGATATTGTAGTATTTGGACATGATTGTTTTGTCCAATGTTTTTGTACATGTGTAACTCTGATGTATTTAAACGTAAATTAACGAATATAGTTTTTCTTGTATTACTGTTATTATATTTGATATTATATTTGATCCGCTGTGAATGTGAGGTTTCTGTGACTTATTCTGTCTTCTTCTTCTTTCTCTTTTTCTTTTCTCTAACTATCTGGAAATTTCGGATTCGAAATTTTCGGGTCGTTACATTAATAATATTTAAACTTATTTTTACTTTGTTTTTAAACTTAAAAACATTACCTTTGAAACAAAGATATTCAAACTTTTAAACTTAATTAACATATCCTTTAAAAACATTTCACTTCAATTCACCTTAAAACTTTGTTAAACTTTTATTTTGAAAAAAACTAAACCATTTTCAAAATCTTCAACTTTAAACTTGTTTAAAATTTTCTTTTAAACAAAATTGTTCAAAACCCGAAAACCTTTTTAACAGATTAAACTTTTGAAAACACGTTACTTACTTTTTTTCTTTCCTTTTTTCTAAATCTTAAGCTGTTATACCCATTCGAATCACCCACGATAATACTCGAGCCCAACGTTCATTTTCTCGAACTCAACTCTGATGATTTCTTCTTCTTCCTCGGGGTTTTATTTACCCAGATATGCACGACAACTATCCAGCTTCCCCGAGAAAATCACAAAACAACTTCGAGTCCAACCCCATGCCGATGTCTTCCTTCCTCAAAACCCAAACATACTGACACGAACGCGACACCGTGCACGTGTCCAGGCACTCCGACCCTCCCTGACCAACATCGTGACCAACCACGAGTCACCTTTGACCCCAATTACTAACTCCACTGCCCAGTTCCAACAATTTCATCGTAAATTGAAGTTTAAGTTTCTCGATCAACTTCTAACTTAAACCCACCACCCAAATCTGCCTTGCACCACCGATTCCGGCCACCAGAAGGCTCAACCATTTATTCTAAACTTCGCCATGAAGCAAAGCATCGATCCCATTGGATTCGGCCTTGTCTGATCTCCCATTGGCGACGCCATCACCTCGAGAACAACTGCTATCTAAACTGACTTTTAAACCCTACATTGCCACAGCCCGGCCAACACGACATTCCAAAAAATTCTAGGCTATTTTTCCTAAGTTTACTAATGCTCCAGCTTGCTTCACCAAGAATCACGATCTACAGTACACTGTTGATCACCAGAAAACGAGAAATAACTCTTTCTAGTTCAACTCGAGATTTCACAAAAACTACTAACTTAAAAATCTTAATCTTGTTATAAAAATTCATAAATTTACAGCACGAATCACGCCATATAACTGAAACTTTGAATTTCGATACTTGAATTTCTGATATAATAGATGTTTGTTACTGTAATGCTCAAATTTTAAAATATTTATTCCATGAATATATTTGCAATAATTTTTAAAATTAGCATTACACTGTTATGATCAACTTTCATTTGGAAATCGTCATTTAAATCTATTTATAATCTGAGATACAATTTTTTTCTCTCTAGAGTTTGGTTATCCTGTTACTAAACAGACCCCTATCAACAACATATACAAGCATGCACATCCATTTTATACATATACACACATATTCATAAGCATACCGGAGATTTTCAAAGTATCAATGTCAAGCATTCATCACAACCTATAAATAAAAGGATAGTTTTTGCTCACCTAACATTGGAGTTTGAACAGAGCAGTATTTTCTTTTTTCTTTTGTCTAGGTTTTTAGTTTTGATTTGCTTTTTTTTTCATCTGCCTCAAATCTGAAGATGATTATGATGTTGTACTTGTTTTGATCTTCTAGTTTCCCATATTTTGATTTTGCTACTTGATTTCCAGACCTGAACTCAAACTATTACTTTGAATTTTGCATGACTACTTGCTTATTGATCAGGTTGCAGATTTTTTTCTACATGCTTGAACTTACTTTTGTTTCCAGGCTTGTACTGATTTGATTTCTGAGATGATTTTGCACATGCTTTAGGTTTTGGTTTCTCAAATTTGTGTTTGCAGTTTTGAAAAAGCTTGAGAATCTGATTTTAACTCTTTCTTATGTATGTTTATAAAATTTAAATTAAAAGAAAATTTTACTCTTTTGTATGTTATTTAATTTTAATTTAAAAGAAATTAAATTTAAATGTCACTTGTTGTTTTGTATTAACACTTGTAAACACTCATTTTCAAAGTTACAAATGTCATTTTGTGATAAACTTATGTTTAGACCATTTCCATTAATTTATTTACACATTGTGTTTTAAACCTTGTCTTGATTTAAATTTATAATTTTTTTTATTTTAAACTCTTTTTATCAAAACTAATTTTATATTCAAATCTAATTTTACATCTTAAATTCAAATTCAAAATTTAATATATAATCAATTTGTACTTAGAAATGAATAAAGAATCAAATACCTTTTTATAAATATATCTTTATATTCCATTTATCATTTATTTCTCTTAAATTCCAAATCAAATTCTATTTATAATTCATTTGATTTCAAAATCAATTAATTTTATTTACAATCTTTTGATATATTTATTCATTTAAATTTTCAAATTAATCCGTAATTAAATTCCAATATATTAACATTTGAATTTAAAATTCACATTTTCAAATTATATGTGTGTATATATATATATATATATAAACACAAACCAAACACATACCTTTATAAAATTTAGAAAAATTCAAATTAACTCACCATTAATTTACAATTAAATTCAAAAATTAAATTAATTAACAATTTAAATTTAGCTTAAAAATCGGGATCGTTACACAATCAAAATTTAATCAACCTAAATTAAAATGAATCCACTTATATTTTTAATCCAAGTTAGTTAAAAATTAAAAGAAAATTTAAAAATGATTTACTATTAGTTAATTAAAATTAAACAACCAATCTAATAGCTAAATTATTAATTAACATTATATTTAAATCAATTAAGAATTAATTATTAACTCACTTTAATTATTATAAAATAATAAATTTTATATTAAACAAAATTAACAAAATAAATTTAGCTTAAGATGTTAGGTGGCAGGATTACAAATCAAAAGATTTCATGTCTATTGGATTTACAATAAAAGGGAAAATATGTTTTTAAATTAAAAGATTATATTAACATAAAACTTATTCAATTTCTTTATATATATATATATATATATATATATATATATATAATTTCCCAACCCAACATGTTAAAAAACGGGCCTATCTTCACTTAAACACACCTAAACTCAAACCATCCTCTTCCTCCCTACATTTTTTCCCTCTCTTCTCTTTTATTTGATAAACCAGCCATGCATCAAAACGTGCACGCGCACACTAGCCTCTAATCACGACCATCGCCGCCAATCATCCTTGACAGTCGCACTCGACAATCCCACCACTTTCCATCACCTGAAACGCTGCTGAAGATGCACGTTCAGATTTCGAACTACCTCCACACACATGAACAAAGGCCGACCACCCTATCGCCTCTCTACGACACCACACATAACCGATCACCACCAAACTCCACTCCAAGCTTCGCCATTGCATCCTCTTTCTTATCCCCTGGACTGCACTTCTCTAAACCCCTCGCCATTTTGCCGTGGTCAGGAAACTCAAGACCTAAAACAACTACCCATAAACCCTAAAACAAGCTCGAACCATTCACATGCATAACATGAAAATATCATGCCATTTTTCATGGGTGTGCCTCCTCCAAAGCATTTTCCACGACGAATCCCATGCCACGAAATCGAGTACACCAATGGAATTTCACCTTTGGCCTAAATCCGTTCAACTCCCTCTATCCCACTCAATTAAAAATCACTAAATTACTCTCAAAAATCACGATTTCTATCAAAAAACGCATTCATATAAGTGAGAGATTAAATTGTGATGTTCGAAAATCGTCCATTTTTAAGTTGCTTACCGTAATTTGTATTTTCCTTCTTCTACACTTTATGATATCAAATGAAACCAATTTTGGAATCAACTGCACTCAATCATAGCCTAAAATTCAATGGGTAAAGGGATAATGATTTTTAAAGGTTACAAGGTCTTAACTTTTTTCAAGAACAAGGGTGATATTCATGTACTTTTGAGTTACAGGTGTACATAATCAAGACTAACACACACATACAAGGAGTAACAACTTATCTACACATGATACTTGACAAACAAAAAAAGTTTTATTCAAATTTACAGCGTATAGATGCATATATAATTCCAATAAGCAAAAACTTTAAAGTTGTACTCACTATTTTTTTTGCCAAATGAAACTGCCGTGTTGCTCCTTATTTTACTTCTTGGCTTTGAGTACTTTCTTCCCTTAAGATTTTGATAATGGCATACCTTTTTCCCTTTTTTCTAAGTGCTAGAATACGTGCACCAAAAAACTATAAATGGTATATATAGATGAGAGGGAACAGGCTGAAGCCTATTGCACAGTACTTTTCTTTTTATTTCTTTTCTCTCCAATTGCTTTGAAAATATGAAGACTTGACTTGAAAATAAAGTTGATTTGGTTTCCTTATTGACTTGAAAATTGAGTGAAATATTTGATTTATTTCATTCTTGAGTTGATCTATTTCATCATAATGTTCCCTTGTGTGTATACATACATCATATAAATATATATATGTAGGGATTTCCTACACCCTTTGACTATATGAACATGTGTGTGTACATATATATATACATACATACTTATACTCATAGTTTGAAATTTTCCATTATGAAGTTTGTACATACATGTATATATACTTATTTACATATACAATATTTTTATAAATATATATTTACTTATTCACTATTTTACATAACATATATACATATACATTTACTTACATATATTTGTCATCATACATATACATATACATATACATATACATATACATATACATATACATATACATATACATATACATATACATATACATATACATATACATATACATATACTTACATATATTTGTCATCATACATATACATATACATATACATACATACATACATATATATACTTACATTAAAAGATAGGAGTTTATCATCATGAAACTTTTACATGTAAATATATCTATATATAATTTCATGTACACTATTTTTACTATAAATACATTATATGTATATATATACATGTAGATATGCATACGTATAAAAATACATATTTATTATATCATATTTGCATTTATATTTTTTTTTCATACACATCACTTCATATGGACATACATTTTTGTATGTATACACACACACACACATACACTTACATACACATCATAAATTTTATGTATATTTACATATATACATATATGGATATTCTGCTTTAAGCTTTAAAGGTGGAGTTTATATACATATTTCTATAAAATTTATCATATCCAGAAATTAAATATACTTTTATCAATTTATACATTCCAATATTTCCAATATTAGAGAATTTGTTTATTCGACTTAAAAAATTAATATTTCAATAATTAAAATTGGCTAATTATCCTATAATTAGATGGCTAAAAAAAATCTAGGTCATTACAATCCTCTTCCCTTAGAACTTTTCATCCTTGAAAAGGAACGAAGCAAGAATTATAATTTTGATGTATATTATTAAATTAATCATTCTTTAAACATTTTACACTCTTACTCCTTTATTATACATTTAGGGTATATCCATTTTTAATTACATAGCATTTCCAAGCTAGTTTTTATACTAAAATATTTTTCATAACTCAATGTCTTAACAAGTCCATCCTTGTTCTTAAAGAAATTTAGTCATACGTTGATCAGCTGCAAGACTAAAACTCTGTACGTACTTAATAGACTAGTTTCAACACCCAGTGAAAATACTTCAAAAACCTTTTTTAAAATGATATGGAAAGTATCACCCTCATTCCTTCTTTACCACCATGGATCGCAGTTAACACGATGATTAAATCGCTATCCCGGCGAAATCATAAGTAAACTGTAGGCATCAACACCCCTCGACTTACGCCATGGGAACACGATAGATCGCGTCTACACAAAGGTTGCGTTGCTATCATAGCAAAACGTAAGTAGTCTGTAGGCAATCTCTGCCCCCCGAATTACGCTATCAACAAAACAAAACCATATAGATCTCAGTTACACAATGGTTGCATCACTATCCCATTGAAACATAGACTATAGACAATCTCTACCTCCCGAATTACGCTATGGAACCAAACCACATAGATCGCAATCTACCGATGTTATGTCGCTATCCCAACGAAATCATACGTAGACCGAAGGCAATCGCCGCCTCCCGAAATATGCTATGGAACTAAACCACATAGATCGCAGTTATACAAAGGTTATGTTGCTATCACAGCAACCATACATAACTGTAGGTATAATACCCCTCGATTTACGCTATGTAAACAAATAATCACCAAGAACTCATGAGTTTTCGTTCGGACATCCTCTAGGATCCTAATTCTCGTTGAACCCACCTCGTGGATTCCATGGTAGAACCAACCAGTGGATCTCCAACTCCAAATTTCAACTTTTATGGGGGTGCCATTCCATAATTTTAGTCTTAAAACATATCATACTATATACATAGTACCTTTCAAATCATAAGCTTCATATGTATCACATATAAATTTTGTCTATATAAAATCAATATCTTCTAAATTGATAGTTTTAAAATTTGGTTTACCCAATTTCCCAAATCGACTATTTGGAAAAATCAATGCCTTTAAAACTCCATGGGTTCCAAAACTATTTCAGTTTCATTCTCATATACAAGTAAGATTTTTCTTTCTAACTTGAAAAAATTTAGGACCAATAATTTCTGAGTCCGCTTCACTCTTATATAAACTCCATTTACTATTTCAATATCTTTCAAAGATCATTTATTTTGGGTTATAAATTTAACAAGGAGAGTTTGAATATATAACTAACATATATAATCTCATTAGTGCTAGTCAAAAATTTCCAAGTTCGATTACTTTACAAAGTTATTTGTAACATTTCTTACCTCTTATAAAGTAAGTTTCGGTTATAGTAATTACTAAATCTTCATATTAAAATCATCATATTTACTCAAAATATAATATTTTACTTCAAAATCATTCTTGCCTTAATATCTCGATTTCGGTTCCAATTCAAAATTGCTTCGAATCTCCATTTGGGTTATAACTTCAATTTATCCCAATTTGTAATTAAACCCATGATTTAAATGAATATAATTCCCACTCTGACCAGCTTGAATTTAGAAAATAGCTTGAATAGTTTTAAAATAGTTGAATAGTTAATATAAGATAGTTTGAGTTTTAAAAACGGTTTATATAATAAAATAACTTTGAAAATCAAAATAATTTGAATATTTAAGAAGATAGATTTTAAATAGTTTATATTAAAATAATTTGTTTGAAAATAGTTTCAAAGTCAAACTAATTCAATTCCTAATTTTCCAATTCAAATCAATTTCCATTTCCATTTAAATCGATTCAATTCCGATTTCAATACGAATTAACTTCGATTACAATTTTAATTCAAATAAATTTCAATTTCGATTCCAAATTAAATCAATTCAATTCCAATTTGAATTAATTTCATTTCAATTCTCAATTTTAAACCATTTCGATTTATATAAATTCGAGTTCGATTTTCAAAATATCGATTTAAATCACTTAAATCAAATTAACCTTCAATATTCAATTTAAAATCCAAATCTTTAAAAATAATTCAATTCCTAGCCAAAATTTCGAGATATCCATTTAAATTACTTTTACTTGGATTTATTTCAAGGTTCGAATAAGAGTTCAAATCTTTTTTTTAAAACAAATCAATTTCCAAAATTCAAGTGATTTTTCAATTATAACTTCAAAACTTCAAGCCCGGTTCTTTAAACAATTCCGATTGACAAGTTCATTTTTAACATTTCAAACTCAAGTTCGAAAATGATTCCATTTCCCTAAATTCGATTTTTATTTCTTAAAATTAAAATCATTTAAATAATTTCAAATCAAATTTTTTAAAATCATTTAATTTAACCAATCCGGTGTCCTTATATAATTTTTATCCTATGGCCAAGAGGATCCATTATTTCAATTTAATTTCGGGGATGGATATATATCATTTCAATTCAAAATAAATGTCATAGGTGTATATCATTTAAACTTTTTCTTAATTTATTCAAAATAATTTGATTCATAGTTTCATATACTGTATATAATATGAAGGATGTTAGTAGTATATATCAAAATAAATAAACATCCAAATCATCTAAACATCAGTGAACAACATCCATCATAAATTTTCAGAATTCGAAACCCGTTTTATTTCACAAATAGTTTCGAAATCATTCAAACATACATAACTTCCTTTGAACCTCTTATCAAATCTATACCTTTTCTTTTACAATTTAATTTATTTAACTTCCATAAGTTAAATTTTAATTTCACCTTGAAATTTCCAATTTCTGGTTATAAGTTCAAAACTTATTTAACTTGGCCTGAGTTAATTTCCAATTTTTTCAATCCATTTATACTTACTTAATTTCAAGTTTTACGTTCAAAATTCTAATTTTCACACTTCTTTTCTCATTAACACCATTTTCCACTTATAAGTTCAAAAACTTACTTTCCCTTTGGATCTACTCCCTATTTTAATGGGAATCCTAGAATTTAAATACATCGTATTTATTTAAATCAACTTTGAAATCATATACATATACATATATATACACATACACACATATATCCCATTTATAAACCAAATCAGACTTTTAAATTTAAACCAACCTTTTTTTCGAAAACAAATTCCTTTAGAATTTCAAACAACCCTTGTTTTCAAAACAAAAGTTTCCATATCAAAAATATTTTGAATAATATTATTTATTATTTCCTCAAACACTTTGAAATGCATTTCAAAATTTCTGGGACTCAGATTCAAAACTTCACAATTTAAATTGATTGTAATTTATAAGTCGCATTTGTAAATTATGCTTATATAATTCCACTTCCTTAAAACATTTCAACATGTCTTATCATTGTTTAATTTGTAATAAACACCTTCATTAAGACACAACACCCAATTAATGATAATATTCAATATTATCATATCCAGAAACCAAACGCACCATATATTCCATAGTAATTTCCTAAAAAATTATTTCTATATATAAAATATAATTGGGACAAACTTATTTTATTTCAAAACACTTTGAAAAACACTTCCTAAATTCAAATTCTGGGTTGGATCTAATTTTAGCTTAACTTATTTGTATAGTTCATTCTTATCAAGTTTCTATTTGGTTATATAGATATAACCACTTAAACTCTATAGTCTTATTTGATTATAATAATAGCCAATCACCTCGATATATTATAATAGTTCCAGAAAAAAATATTTCTTTTTATATCAAAGTATAATCTTTTAAAAAAAATCATTTATCCCTTCAAAAATTATTATATAAGAAAATAAAAGGACGCACTTGTATATCATGCACTCAACTCACTCTAGGGCACTACTGACCCTATCTCTAATGAGTAATCCCCACCAGAGCCAAGGTTCTCACTTAACCTTCAGCTCTAATACCACGTGTAAATACTGGGCGATTTTCGACCCTCGAAAATAAACACTAATACGTTCACTATATTGAGTTTCGAGCAATCGAGTGCCGGAAATACCAAATTGTTAGGGTTTAAGAAGAAAAGAGATAGAAGAAGGAACAAAAATAATACCAACACAGAATCTCACAATCACAGCGGAAAAAAATATAATATACAAAAACAGCTTTTGATGTAAAAGAAAAATTGTAACCATTAATATACATACAAATTATTGGAGTACAATCATCAACATATAAATCTGGACAGTTATAATAACTAGTCCTCAAATTTTTTTTGAATATACGGCCTACAACACACAGCGGAATATAATCAAATACATGCAACACGTCTCTGCCATCCAGCTCATTTCTTGAGCTCCAAAAGCATCCTAACCTGAATTTGTAATACTCGGTCTTACCCGAGCATTACAACAAAGTAACACCCGAGTCAGGCTGGAAACCAACATGAGTAAAACGCACTTATTTTGAAATACTTAGTTTATCAAAATCCTTCGAAAACAAAGGTAACTCATAATACCACGTCACACATAAACATGACAGGTTTTTCCCTTACGATAACCATATTAATTTTATAGAAAATCAATTGGTATTATAATAGTGTCTAAGTACAATACTTTTTTAAAATATACTTGAATTTGTTAAATTAATTAAATTCCAATATACCAGACTCTATAATCAAAACCGTAAAGGTTCGTAGTGTTTATTGGATCAAAGTGGTTCCAGATAACACTGATATTCGATCCCGATCTTTTCAAACTCAAAACGATAAATTTTAAATGTCCAACATGTTTTAAATAAAAAATTCATATTCAGAGTGTCAACATTAACATATGGAAATTTATTACATATGTGCTTTTCAAATAAAACATGTCAACATTTTATTCTAACATTTTAACTTGTCTGGCCACTTGATCGCACAAACAAAGAAAATTGAAATAAATATTTAAGAGCAATAAAGCTAAGCATAGATCATTAACTAAATTAACGATTAACAACTAATATTAAAACAATCCACAATCAGGATTTAATCAACTTAAATTAAACTGAATCCACTTATATTTTTCATCTAAATTAGTTCTAAATTAAAAGAAAATTTAAAAATGATTTATTGTTAGTTAATTTAAATCAAATAACTAATTAATAACTAATTTATTAATCAACATATGATTTAAATCAATTAAGAATTAATCATCAACTCACTTTAATTATTATAAAATAACAAATTTTATATTAAACAAAATTAACAAAAAAATTTAGCTTAAGATATTAGGTGGTAGGATTACAAAGCAAAAGATTTCATGTCGATTGGATTTACAACAAAAGGGGAAATATGTTTTCAAATTAAAAGATTCTTTTAACATAAAACTTATTCAATTTCTTAAAAAAAAAGGCCAAGCCCAACACATTAAAAAAACTACCCATCTTTACTTAAACACACCCAACCTCAAACTGTCCTCTTCCTCCTACAGTTTCTTCCCACTCTTCTCCTTTATTCGATAAACCAGCCATGCATCAAAGCATGCACGTGCACACTTGCCTCTCGTTATGACCATCATGGCCGATCATCCTCGACAGTCGCACTCGACCACCCAACCACATCCATCACCTGAAACGCTGGCGAAGACACACGTTCTAATTTCGAACTACCACCGCACACGAACAAAGAATGACCACCCTATCGCCTCTCCACGACACCACACATAACCGATCACCACCAAACTCTGCCCCAAGCTTCGCCATCGCATCCTTTTTCTTATCCCCCTGGACCGCACTTCTCTAACACCCTCACCACTTCGCCATGGCCGGGAAACCCGAGACCCAAAACAACTACCCATAAACCATAAAACAAGCTCAAACCACCCATATGCACAACAAGAAAATCTAGTGCCATTTTTCATGGGTGCACCTCCTCCTAAGCATCCTCCACGACAAATCCCATGCCACAAAATTGAGTACACCACCGAAATTTCACCTTCGGCCCAAATCCGTTCAACTCCCTCTATCTCAATTCAATAGTCAATTAAAAACAAACTACTCTTAAAAATCACGATTTCCAATAAAAACGCATTCATATAAGTCAGAGATTAAATTGTGATGTTCGAAAATCGTTCATTTTTAACTTGCTTACTGTAATTTGTATTTTCCTTCTTCTACACTTTATGATATCAAGTGAAACCATTTTTGGAATCAACTGCACTTAAAAACAAACAAATTTCCTTATGGAGTCATAGCCTAAAATTCAATGGGTAAAGGGATAATGATTTTAAACAAGGTCTTAACTTTTTCAAGAACAGGGGCGATATTCATATACTTTTGAGTTACATGCGTATATTACAAAGACTAACACACACATACAAGGCACAACAACTTATTTACACATTATACTTGACAAACAAAAAGATTTTTATTCAAATTTACAGGCATATATATGCATATATAATTCGAGTAAGCAAAAACTTTAAAGTTGTACTCATTGTTTTTTTTTGCGAAATGAAACTGATGTATTGCTCCTTATTTTACTTCCTGGCTTTGAGTACTTTGTTCCCTTAAGGTTTTGATAATGGTAGACCTTTTTCCCTTTTTTTAAGTGCTAGAAAGTATATGTGAACCAAAAAACTACAAGTGGTATATATATATGAGGGGGAGCAGGCTGAAGACTATTGCATGTGCACGGTACTTCTCTTTTTATTTCATATTTTTTCTTTAATTGCTTTGAAAATATGAAGATTGATTTGAAAATAAAGTTGATTTTATTTCCTTATTGACTTGAAAATTGAGTGAAAGATTTGATTTATTTCATGCTCGAGTTGTATGTGTGTATATATATATATATATATATGGATTTCCTACACTCTTTGACCATATGAACATACATATACTTATATTCATAGTTTGAAAATTTCCATTATGAAGCTTGTACGTTCATGTATATATACTTATTTACATATACAATATTTTTATAAATATTTATATTTGCTTATTCACTATTTTACATAACATATATACATATACGTATACATTTACATACATATATTTTTCATCATCATATACATATATATGCTTACATTAAAAGATAGGAGTTTATCATCATGAAGCTTTTACATGTATATATATCTATATATGATTTCATGTACACTATTTTTACAATAAAAACAATTAAATATATGTAGATATGCACACGTATAAAATACACATTCATTTTATCATATTAGCATTTATACATGTTTTTCATACACATCACTTCATATGGACATATATACATATATATACACATATATATTTTTAAACATAAAAAAGATTATGCATATTTACATATATAGATATTTTGTCTTAAACTTTAATGGTGGAGTTTATATACACATTTCTATAAAATTTATCATATCCAGAAATTAAATATAGTTTTATCAATCTCTACATTCTGATATTTCCAATATCAGAGAATTTGTTCATTCGACTTAAAAATTAATATTTCAATAATTAAAATTGGCTAATTATCCTAATATCGGATGGCTAAAAAAATTCGGTTCGCTGCAATTAAATTAAATAGTGGAAAGGTTAACTAAAAACAAATTAAAAGCAATAATCAGAAATATAGAGAATTATAATGGTTTGACGTTGTATGCCTACATCCACTTTGAAGTTTTTGCCCTTATTAATCACTTATGAATCTGATTACAATGGAGAAATAAAGATAGAACTTGATTACAATGAAGTTTCCTCTAATCTGTAGCGTCCCCATAAAAAATCCTCAAAATGAACCAAGAGGCCTGTATTTTTAGGGAGAGATGAAGAGATATTTTTCTAAGATTTCGGCAGAAGGCTCTCTAGGTCCATAAGGGCCCACCATAACGATCGGTGGCTTTAATTTGAGAATCAATGACGATCGGTGAAATGTTCACCGATCGTTTTTCTTGCATCTGATTCCAGTGCGATTGGTCCCACATGCCTCTTGAGATTTCTCCTAAAATATTGAATCATTCTGATTGTAAATTGGAAGATATGGATCGATCATTGTCGAACATGGATTGTGCATTGAAATATACCGATCATTTTGATGGATCGGCAAAAATGATCGGCCAACAGCGATCAGCCATCTTAAAATCTCCACTTTGTGTCTAGGATCATTTTTGTAGGCTCCACTGTTCATTTTATTAATGCTCTGAAAGTTTCTAGTGAATTGGGCTTTTCGATTTTGAGATACTGATTGATCTTTATCGATTTTTGTTGTTTTATGGATCATTCTAAATCGATCCATTTAAATTCTTTACTTGTCCATAACTCGAGCATGCAAACCCTAATTGACTTGAAATTTGAAATGTAGCCTCGTCGGGCCTTCCTTGTCACTTCATACTGATTACGCCTTGATTGGGTACTTAAGCCATTTTTTGAGCATTGTCCATCGAATCCATTCAACTATCATCCATAGTTTCAACTGCAATCAATTTCCAATCCATCCACTTTAGCCAAATCCACGATACCTTGGCCTAACCAAAAGGCGGGATAATGTTACCACCTCTCACAAAATATGTCTTGAGGTAGGAAGGTGTGTTTCGAATTGCTATAAATCCAAAATCTGAAGTCCATAACCCCTTGACAGCCATATTATCCAATCCAGATTCCAATCCAATTCCTTAATCTCTCCCGATCATTAGCGAAATCCATGGCTATTCTAAGTCGGTATCCAATTCCGAATCCATTTCAAATTCATTAACCAAATCCGCGATCTCTTTGAATCGCTATCTGAGTTCATGGTCTCTCCAGACCCTTGTTGAGTATAATCCATACTTGATGACCTGAGTAAGCCGATCATATGGCTCTCCAGCGAAGAGACCTCCTCCTTGCTAGGTATGATCCATACCTAATGACCTATTGGATTTTGTTCTCCGGCCTCGACCCTCCGGTAAAGGATTTAATTCAGAGTGTATCCTTCTTCGGCCTCGGTCCTCAGCCTTGGATTTAATCCATGGGGTATCCTTCTCCAGCCATGACCTCTAGTCGAGGACTAAATCCATGTATGAATTCCTCATGTCGCTCTCTGGCAAAGGGTCTTATGACTTGTGGTTACTGTCTCATCTCTTCGGTCGGGACCACAACCGCGACCTATGTTATTTATTACATTAATCTAGATTTAAGCATTCCAAAGTCCATTTGAAAAAATATAAAATAAGAGTTCGTGCAACCAAAAAACTAAAACTAAAATATCATAAAACTCAAAGTTCGAAGTAAACAAGAAATTTTTTTTCATAAACTCGTGTACTACGGTTCATTATCATCTCAGAGCATGCCTAAGGACCGTCCTTGATCCCGTACATGTGTAAGTGACTTTGCCATATTACTGTTGAGTTTATTACTTCTTCTATGTCATCCTAATCAATTGATGACAAGTTGACGATGATGCCTTGATCCGGTGTAATTTTCATTCGAGGTGGATGGTGGCTGCTCCTATTCCACCACCATAGCCTGTATCCTCACGTACTATTACAACTGAGCACTCCTTACATGTTCCTTAACTATATCCTTTAAATGTCTACAGTCATTTGTATTGTACCCATCTATCTCATGGAATAATCAATGCTTTCCTGATGCCCGCTCATGTTCAGAGGGTTCCCTCCTTGGCGGCCTTCTATATCGAAGGTGTCCTCGAGTATCCAAATAGATCCTTTCCAGAGATTTGGTCAAACCTGCATAAGAAGAGAATTTCGGTTCTCTCCATTGCGTCTTCGACACATTAATGCCATCATTCATTTTCCATTTGTCTTTATCATTCTTATTTACATCTCCCGATGATCTTCCGCTTTGCATAGCATTCACCTCTGGTTTGTTTGCTCATGCATCTTCCTAGGAACCTTTTCGCTTCATGATAAAACTCTCCAAGATCCATATGTGGATCCTGAGCCAATGAATCCTTGAACTCCATGTCATCAGCATATTATATACAGCTGGCATCAAAACCATGGATGGATTTGGACAATCCACCGATCCTGCCATGGCATTAAACCGTGTTAGAAAACTCCTCAGGGACTCTCCGGTCCTCCTTTTCAGTGTTTTCAAACTCATCACATTTTTAGGTCTTGAGATGTGAACCCTAAACTACTTAAGAAACCTTTCGATAAGATGGGACCGTGTGCCAATATAGCTTCTTTCCAACTGTTTAAACCATAATGCAGCTATACCCGTTAAATACAAGGGGAAGCACCATGCCACGACTTCCTCTGATGCCTCTAGTACTACCATGTGTCTCATGTATCTCGTCATATGAACAACGAGATATGTTTTCCCATCATATGTCTCAAGCGTTGGTAGTTTGAAATCCGGTGGATTCCTAGCTTGCCTGATATTAGGAGCGAAGGGGCTGCTATTCAAATCTTCTAGATC